>CM060887.1:63883652-68863652 GCA_030762935.1 Hymenopus coronatus | reverse complement strand
CTAAACTTAAAAATCAAGTTTAGTATTTATCCAATTTTTCGATTTTATTCGACTTTACGTTTTTAAAGCAGAGGAAGGCAGTGGTTTTCTTGAAGATCTTCTCGCATTCTTGGAAGATGCTGAGCTTAAATGTCATGTTTGTTATTATTTAACCGACATTAAGTTTTCGAGTCTTGCTGTTCACAGATAAATACATACATATATACACACACGCGCAATTCTATTTCCCAATGAAGTCGCGGGATTGAAGTTTTGGATGGAATGCAATAAGCTTTGTTTGTAGTAGTTTTGAATATTTTGTAGTAGTTATTTATAAATAATCAATAGTGAATAGAGAAATCATTAGAGAATATGTATATAACTCATCAGAGTTGTACACTATGTGGTCGATGTCTTCGAAATTTATATTACTAAAAATTATATAAAAATAAATCTATAGCAAAGTTTGTCAAATTCGTTTGTTTTGAATCTCATAAATTAACGCTTTTTAGGTTTATTCATTCCCAATTTTCTGATTTTTTGTACTTGTGCAATAAAAATGTGTCTTTTTCAGCGCAGACTGAATGGAAAGTTATATGTAAAGTGGTTTATTGCTTGATCCTTACTGTTGCAAGGACTGTTGATCGTGTTTGTATGTGTATACAAGCGGCACTCATATATGTATGTGTGTATATGACCAGCATAAGTAAAAAACAAAATGTTTAGTCATCACCAACTTGATATTTATGTTCACAATATTCAAAGAATTCTTCCGCAGTGCAATCATGGACGGGGTCCATGTCAATTCCAGGTCGGACGCACCAGAGACCGCTCGGGTCCTACCAATAGACCCCATGCCTTTGGTAGTCCCTCGAAAGGATCCTCGCCCGAAAGCACTCGAAGACAGGTCCTGACTGGGTGATCGCGCGAAGACGCTAGGAAGGTACCTTTTCAGAACGCAAACCACCTTTGCAAAAACCCGCCGAACAATGACACTCGGATCTTCAGCTCTGAAGCTGATGACTAGGAAATTATGTGTATAGGAATGGATGGACAAGAATGTCGCGGCAGAAGATGAAGCACCTCAGCATTTTCCCGCTGACCCGGGGTAACCACGAAAACCCGACGGGTGAAAGAGTCTACATAGATTGCTTAAACCGGGATGACTGACCGAGGTCGTTAATACACTTATCGTGAATCTGAGAAACGCAGTTCAAATTCCTCAGAGCGATTCTTCCTGATTGAGTTTACAGATTTTTCTCAGTTTTCTCATTGGCAAATAACATAGGTCGTGTGATTTTTGTCAAATAAAAAAAAAATATATATATATATATAAGCTAAGTTTAAATACCCTATTATTTTTATTGTAAAAGTTTTAAACCGGAATATTAATCAGACTTAACACTTTGATAATAAATAACCAAGCAATAAGATACTAACCGAAACAATCTCAACATTTTCAGTTTTTGGAATATTTTATCCCAAAAGCTACTTTTACACATCTATCACTAGTGTCCTGACTGTGGTGGCGTATGCAGTATGAACGGACGCTAAACACTAACAGAAATCCGATCGCAATAGCTCTAGCACTGGGGAGGCTCGATTTTGATTTCCGTTGGGCTGACCACATTGTTCCTGTTTTTTTTCTTTTCTTTCTCAGTTTCCCAGTAGCAGTACGCAATGCTGGTTCGATTTCTCTTTCACCACAAATTTCCTGTCCATTATTTTCGGGCCCCATTTCTTGTCATCTGTTTCAAGGTTTTAGGACTAAACGGCGATGGTTAATGTGTTGCGGTAAGACAGTGGAATTTGGGCTCGTGGAAGAATACTCCTTGGCATTTGGTGACAATGCTTGAACGGTCTTGATTGTCAGGGGGACCCCGGGTTGTGGGTGGTTTAGACGAGTTAGCCATTGTTACAATGTTGAAATCATTAGGGACCTTTTCCTTGCTAGTGTACATCGTCTTTTGGATCTGATCACCCTTAGGTTCTCCCCTTCATTCTTTCCTCCCCCTTTCTCCCGTTGGAAGCAAAAAAGAGCCCTCTTTGTCCATCTTGCAATGCTGTGCTTCAGTAACCGGAGGCCCAATACTTCTACCTACTCCCATTCAAGAAACTATTCAGTAGATTGAAATTTTTTGAACATGATACGTTAAACATTGTCCAGTTGATGGAGCCACCTCCCATAGCTTAGGTGTTCAGCAGACTGTAATTTGGTTTCCTGATACATTAAACATTGTCCAGTTACCGAGGACACCTTCCTCTGCCTACTCCTATTCAAAAGAGTATCGCTTAGCCATTCAGCAGCTTGTAATTTGGTTTTCTGATACATTAAACATTGTCCAGTTACCAAAGACTGCCTACTGCCATTCAGGAAAATACCGCTTAAGTATTCAGCAAATCGTAATTTGGTTTACGATATATTAAATATAGTCCAGTTATCGGAACCACCTCCCATAGCTTAGTGTGCAGTAGATTGTAATTTGGTTTCCTGATACATTAATTTCCAGTTACCAAAGACACCTCTCTCTGCCTGCTCCTATTCAAGAAAATATCTTTTACTGTAGTCATTTTAGTTACTAGTCTTCTTGAGCATTCTTCTGGTAGTGATATTATTTCTTCTTCTTCGTTTCAAGGATGGGCCTTGCTGTCCCTTTCCAAGACTAATTACAACCTTCCATCTTCTTCTTGAGCGACCCAGGTGATGTTTTCCGACAGATTAAAATATCATTTTCTCTACATGCTGTTGCCAGTTTTTTCTGACAGCCATTTCTTAACTTAATCAGCTATATTCTTTGATTTTTATTGTTTCCTTATTTCACCCGCTAACCTAATGAAGTGATATCACAATTCACGGGTATCGACACTCCCTCCAAATTAATTTCTAAGCCAGGATCAACTTAGCTGTACAGATAGAAAGCTCTTCCGCTGCACGATTTCATGCTGCCTTAAACTCCTTGGAGGAATTAATACCACTCCATGTGTAATGGTTACCCTGCTAACTTCATATATTCAAGGTTCAAACCAGGTGGAGGACGATGGCTTTTTTTGGACGTAAAAATCCTTAGCATGGCTTCCTTCGAAAGGGCTGTAGATGCTGAGAAAGGGATGCTGAGAACCGCAGCAGTTAAAGAACGTCCATAAATAAAACTCGATTTCATTTCGATCATAAAGTACCAAAGTATGTGGAGGAACGAATAATCGAAATATAAGCACGCCTTGTTTCTGGAATTTTTGCTTCACTTTTGAAATGTTTGTGTCGGTGTTACCGAAACTGTGACGAAGATGACGCGACTCCTTAGCAGTTATGCGGCGTGGCACATACACAGTTGTCGCTGACAGGGGAGCCGGAAGTGTTTTCGTGCGGAAGTAACAGGTTGGTTTGGTGCTCGAATCAATTCACGGCGGCGTGAGGAGGGAAGAGAGAGGATTCCGTGCGCTACGCCGCCCCGACACAATGCTACGGCGTACTGTGTAGTTCCCCTACTTCCAACCTAATTCCGCGCTACCAGATAACCGCTACGTACATGTTGCGCTTACTTACAGCGACAGAGAAACACTCAAAGTAATTCTGTCAGCTTGAACCAAAATACAGCCTTAAGGAGGTGAATACTCAGGTTAATAACAGCCACTGTACTCCTTCATACTTCAGTGAACACGTCATTTAGTAGCTCAGAAGAGGATGAAAATATACAAGTATCATACCATAATCATGAATTCAACGTCAACATTTACTTGTTTTTTTTCATTTGATAATGTGTGAAGCACTAATAGATAGGAATTAATTATTCTTTTGTTATTTTCTCCTTCGTCCATAGACTAAATTGTGTCTCTGAAGAAATCTGACAGACCTTCTTCTAACTTTCTGTTATAAATTCAACAGTACCGTTAACAAAAATGAGCATTACGATTATTACACAGTTAAGAAGACCGAGTACCTTCTGTTTACACAATTTTAAATATTCAACTACATACTATCCAACTAAGAGAAGAAATGTCACCATTATATTCTCTAAACATTTCATTACTTATTAAACATATTTAAATCTCTATTCTTCATTACTGTTATTTTATCTGATTATTTTTGCAAACGTAAAACATCTGATGTGTTCCATTCACATGACTTTCTCTATATCTCTGTAAAATTATTGTTAATAAGCTTATCTTTTATTTATTTCATGCTAATCGAGAAAAATTAGCAGAAATAGTCTTATTTCTTGCTTTATTGTAAGTAGAAGCGAAATAAAGGAGTACCATAGGTTAAAGTGAAAGCCAAAAGGAGTTAACAAATTCCTGTATGAGAAAAGTATAAGTTTTGAAAACAAGAGAAAGGAATATATCAAAAACGATTAACTCCAGGAAAAAAATGTATATAACATAAATTGTTTGTTTTAACGTGCTCTACATTTTTTGTGTATTCAGTTTTTGTCCATCTCTTACGGTTTAGTAGTTATGCAAAAGTCATCCATAATAAAGTAGTCTTCGGAGGCTATTCCCAAAACATTCAAAATATACATTTTATTTGTCAGGTATATCTTTAATATATGATATTTTAATCAAAATCGTTAGAGCCATTTTCCAGAAAATAAAATTTTTCGAAAAAAGTTCCATGTAAAGGGTAGAAGATACTAAACTTAAATACCAAGTTTAGTATTTTACCGACTTTTCGATTTTGAGTTATCGTGTTCACAGACAAACGGACACACGGACACACTGACACACGGACACACTGACACACGGACACACTGACACACGGACACACGTCGTAAAATGTATTAACCTACGTGAGGTATCAGGGTTTTTTCTGAGCGTTTCTGGTTTCCCCTTTAAATAAGTAAATATATAAATGAATACATAAAATTCTGATATGATACATTCATATAATTTCTCTAACTGTTCCACAAACAACTTACCTTACAAAAGATTATACTTTTATCTACATAATGATAATCGAGGTAAGCATTACCGGAAGTGATCTTATTACTTGTTTCCTTTTAACTAGAAGGGAAATACAGGAACACACTGGGCTAAAGCGAGTCAACTTTTATAAAATCTATCGGTACGTGAAACAATTGAAACAAAAGAGATGAAAGGAAAGTTGCTTTCCACTGGAGAAACGTTGAAGTAGTTTAAAATTAAAACCAACAACAAGGAATATCTCGGAAACAGCTAACTCTAGTAAAAATGTATATGACATAAATTGTATGTTTTTATGAGATCTGTATGTTTTGTTTGTAAATCTTTGTCTATCTCTAAGGATTTATTAGTTATACAAAAGCCATTTAGAATGGAGGTCTTCAGAGGCTAGTCCCAGAAAATTCAAGATATACATTCTGTGAGTAATGAAAATATCTTAAACATTTTAATCAAAAACGTTTGAGCTATTTTTGAGAAAATCAAAATATTCGAAAAATGTTTCATATAAAAGGTAGTTAGGGTGGCAGTATTTGTTTAATATTTTAGTGTTGCACCCTTGGAGGATACCGACCTTAGATATCAAGTTTAGTATTTAACGGACTGTTAGTTTTCGAGCTATGCTGTCTACATAATACACCAAAACACATAGACACACATACACACGGACATTTTTCTAAAAATGATTTTTCCTGAGCATCTTATAACATGCATTTCAGGTGAAATCTGGTATCGAACTTTCGGGTGGAATAACATGCCTTCTCTATCTACTATGTACGTTGTACACACGTACTAGAGAAAGTATAAAGGGCACTTTCCTAATATGTAGTGCTACGTGCACCTTTAGTTACCAGATAAACAGCTATGCTCTTTTTATGTATTTTTGACTTCAGAATTGACTTTGGTATTACATAAAAGTAAAAATAAACAACATGGCAAACCAACGTATCTCATAAGTGGTACCGTACTTTGGCATATTTTGTAAAGTTTGAGATGTAACCGTATGATTTATGATGAAAAGAATAAATGTATGGCTGATTCCATCAATTGAACCTTGAAACTAAAAATCTCATATGATGTTTTTCTCCTCAAATGAAATATCAATACAACCAGAAATAGTTTTCTTCAGGAATTTGTTCCCATATATTAGGGCTACTGTGACACAAATTTATCTTTTTAAAAATATTTTTACTGTTAAAACTCCAGTAAAACGTTTTTAGAAAGGTTTTTTATTAATTCGGAAACGAGACAGTGGAAAATTAATGTGGAATCAAGTTAAGAATGGTTCAATTTATGTGATATTTTTCTGCTTCTGATAAACTTTCCTAGTTCTCGCTTCTGTAAAGTCATTTTTATGATCTTAATTACGGTAATTTTGTATGTTCAAACCCCAGATTTCTACTTATAATGTCTAGCTATTTTAGTAATATGTAGCTCGTTTGCAAGCAAACTGACTGAAGAATCAGGTTAATCATAGTTGGAAATATAATAACTTCATTGTTGTTAAAACTCAATCTAACGTGTTTTAAATAATTTGCTTTTAAATAACTTAATTACAAACATCATTGTATTGTTGGTAAAAAAGTGCGAAACAAGCAGGAAAAGTAATGCCCCATTCACAATGAGATATAACGCAAACTTAGTTTAAGCGCAAGACTTTGCATCCATGTTATCCAATGCAAGCATTAATATAGACACACGCAACACGCTACACAATGCAATGCAACGCAAGGGTTTGCAAACTCCAAATTTTATCCTTGCGTTGCGCACAGAGAGAAAGGACTCTGCATTCCTTCCTTTGTGCATTGCCTGCTGTTCAACAACAGACGAACTCAATGCTAGATTTTTCAGGGCCTACTGTACATAGATACATTTTCTTCTATTTGCCGTGCCGCGCCCTCAAAAGGTTAAGGCAGTCTCCTTGCCAATGCTCTCTGATTTAATGGATGTACCCACCATTTGCGTCTAGATTTTTTGGCTCTCATAAATCGTAAGGTGCAAGGAGATAATTCATGCAGTTTTATCACTTTCAGCAGTATCTATGCTTCCATTATTTTCAATACTTTTGGATAAACAATTATTGTGACGTCACTGCTGCCAGTATTGGTATGTAATTTTATTGCCTATTTATTTGTAAAAGTTTGAGCGAGTTTTCTTATATGATATTGTTGATTATGCTATTAATTTAAAATTTACGGTATTGAGAGATCATATCTGAAAGAAGGAGCAGAAATAAAACTATAGTCATTTAATTATTATCATTATCAATATAATAATAATAATAATAATAATAATAATAATAACAATAATCTTAACTGCATCATTTCTATGCGGAGTTTGATTCTTGTTTTTATGTTTACCTTTATGTAATGTCTTATTTGTATTTTATTTTTCCACCTGCAGATGAAAGTGTTCAGAAATCTGGAATCACGTGCAATTATGTTTTACTTTAAAAGATAATTTCATTTCGAAAAAGTGTAAAGAAATCTGATGTGTTCCATTCACATGACTTTCTCTATATCTCTGCAACAAACTATTGTTAAAAAGCTTATGCTCATATTTACTTCATGCTAATCGAGAAAAAATCAGCAGAAATAGTCCTATTACTTGCTTATTTGTAAGTAGAAGCGAAATAAGGGAATAACATAGGTTAAAGTGATAGTCAAAAGTTGGTTGCTATGTGACTGAAGTTCCTTTGTATGGACTGGAATTGTTAAATTCCTGTATGAGAAAAGTATGCTTTTTAAAGCTGAAACCAAAAGACAAGGAGTATCTCAGAAACGATCAACTCCACGAAAAAAATGTATATAAGATAAATTGTGTGTTTTAAGGTGCTCTACATTTTTTGTGTGATGTAAGTTTTTGTCCATCTCTAACGGTGTAGCAGTTATGCAAAATTCTGTAAAATTCATCCAGAATAAAGTAGTCTTCAGAGGCTATTCAAGAGATATTTCTATTTATCGTGTAAATATCTTTAATATACGAAATTTTAATCAAAATCTTTAGAGCTATTTTTAAAAAAAATGAAAATTTTCGAAAAAAGTTCCATGTTTGGAGTGGAGGGATTTTTCTCAAACTCTTTGTGTCGCATCCCTGGAAGATACTAAACTTAAATACCAACTTTGGTATTTTACCGACTTTACGTTTTTGAGCTATCGTGTTCACAGACACACACACACTCACACTCATACACTGGGACCTTTTTCTGAAAATGTTTTTTTTTGGATACAGGGGACCCTAAAGCATATATTTCCGGTGAAATCTCGCTATCGAATATACAGGTGGAGTACAGTACCTTCTCTATACACTATGTACATGGTACGCATAGAGAAAGTAAAAACGTGGAGCCTGAGCAGATAAACGGACCATCTTGAAGAAGAAGAAATCGTCTCTATGTTTTTTAATCGATGTTAAATTTCTTTTATATAATATAGTACAACAGTAATCCATAGAGTATTTCAGAGATGCTTTTCTATTTGAAGCTCCAGATGCTGAGCGGAAACAGTTACGCTCTTCTAGCACAGTAACATCTTTTGTTATAAAAACGTCCATGCACTTAAAGAGCGGTAGAGTTCACCTGGAACCAGCGCCATGTCCGGCTTGATAAACATTAAGCGGATGGCATTTTGTTTGAGCACAAAGTCCGGCATACTATTGTCAATAACTCGCCTTCCTATACGCTTCAGTATTCCTTTGTTTCAGTAACGAAATCCCCTTTCCCCCTTCCACCGTCAAAGCTCTCTCCCAACCTCTCACTCCGCTACACACATACATATACAATTCACAGATTTACACCGACGCACACAGACGCACACGCATGGCCTATGTATATATGCGAATATATTGATACGATTTCGTCCCTCCATCTCTCCCCGGGCTCCCTCCATCTACGGATGTTGGGAGTTTTGGCTTTGTTAAAGAATTCACAAGCGGGTTTCTGCCGGCAGCGGCGACTATGACGAGAGTTTGACCTCTGATTGGACCCGTCCCTCGTCCTCATAATGAGCTTAGTAGGAGACTATCACACCCCTTCTCACGTGCTGCTATAGTAACCAATAGAACCGTTTCTATTGGTAGGTCACACGAGGGAGTTCCATTTATAGCTCGTGCCTATTTCCTTTCTAATCGAATGCTATCATCTGCGTTGCAAATTCTTACTGTACATGAACTACTAACTCCCCCACGCGTTCTTTTGCCTTTTCTCTTTTTACTTTCTTCTTATGCAGAAAAAACATCTTTAACATCTAAGGTCATATCGGAGGCTTTGCACTTGAAACAACTCGTTGTCTGTAGGTTCTTTTACGTTTGCTTTACATCATTTTATATCCCTCAAGCACACACACACACATTCGCTCTCACATACATGCTTCCAGACTCTGTGGGGGATAGGGAATAATTCTGGGTGAAGAAAAACTCTCCGCCCCAGCCGGGAATCGAACCCGGGACCTATGGGTGAGAAGTCAGCTCGCTGACCACTCGACCACAGAGGCTGCCAAAACAGAATATTCTGGGAATATTTAGCACACAAATGCTAGTGATTTGCAAATATTCTATACATATGTCTTTTGGTTTGGTACGTCAATAGCTTGGATAGTAAAAAATGTTACATAATCCATCCAACTGTTAGATTCCAGGTGCATTAAGACCAACTTATTAAGTAAACGTAGAGAAGAAAATATAATTTTTTTTGGATAATACGAAATCCAAGAGAGTTAATAGGTTGATAGTGGATGCTCGTGGAACGACCAATTTCTTCATTGACTCTTGGAATCTGTTCGACTTTGAAAAAGAATAAGATAAAAGATATTGTTTTCACTGCCCTTAGAGAATCAATAGCCATTTATACACAAATTAAGTTATAACATATGATTAATTAAAATTATTTCTATTATTATTCTGTCTCTTCATTAATATCTTATATTACTACTCATAATAATATAATTATTATTTTCATCATTTTTTTTCTTTTTTCTTTTTTGACTTTGTTAACTTTAACCTGCAGTTTATAACCCAGGTATATTTATTATCATTGCATATGTTTCTTTGAATGTGTCGTTTCAATTTTTCGTTGTTATTGTCAAGTATGCTTTGACCATAGCTGGCCATTCTGCCCCTATTTGATATGTGCAGATATCCCTTCGTTTTTTAAGAGAGTTGCATAACTCAATTGGGTTATTTCAAGTTAAACCGGCCAGTGGAGAACTGGAGAGAGGAACATTCGTTTTACTCCTCTCAATGAGCGCGACATGCTCATTGTCTCCACTGATAAGCAAGAGAGGTGAAACGAAGGTCGCTCAGCCAGTTCCCCACTTTCCGGCTTTAAGTTGAAATAGCGTCGTCGAGTTCTGCAACTCTTTTAATGAGAAGAGGTAGGTATATCTGTACACTTTAAATATGGACGATTGGACCACCTGTATATATAGGAAGTTAGTAAACAATTAATAAAATAATACTCATTTTTCGCCAATCCCTCAATTAAAATTGTTTTAAATTTTTTTATTTGTTTATCTTGTTTGTTATGACGCTGTCAATTACAGACATTATTATTAATAATATTATTATTATTATTATTATTATTATTATTATTATTATTGATAAATTATCACTTCTATTGATTTTGCAGTCTTTTACGTACATTACATTGCTTTATTTCACTTCGTTTCAAGTTACATTATTTTAACGTTCCGAGAAGAGATAAAAAGATATCGATATTTCAATGTATCAAGACTAGCAAGTAGTACATAATACTCGACAGCAGATTAATTCCCATGTACTCTATCTTCTCCTGAGGAGGATAGTTTATATATGATCTGCCGTAGTATAGTTCCCGTGTCTTAAACTTTAGCTATGTGCGGTTTGAAACTTAACTCTCCACTCACGATCACTCTGGGTGACAAAGGTTCTGAATCGAACTTAAAAGCGACAGTCCCATGTCAGTAGATTTACTGGCATGTAAAACAACTCCTGTAGGAAAAAATTCCGGCACGCTGGCGGCGCAGATATACTCCTGGTAATTGATAGCGACGTTAACAAAAATAGTGATGGCTCGGAATTTCTAGCGGCTTTCTTCCGCTTTGAGACGTCCGCACTCGTGGCGGTCAACTCGCGTGCTGTTTGGTTTCTTTTTCTTCCGTCACTCTTTCCATTTCAACACTTCTATAAGAATTACCTTTGGTTTTTGAGTTTCACTTTTCACTGTAGCTTCCATTCCTATTTCGCCTTTTAAATATCATTTTTACTTTCGCTAGCTCGTATGTGAAATGCACATAATAGACAGAAACGTTATTGTATTCCACCCACAATTTCAATAGCGAGATTTTACCAGAAATACATGTTTCTACTGAATAACAAATTTTACAAAAAAGATCAGTGCTGTCTGTGTGTGTCTATGCATCTATTTGTGGACAGCATATAAAAACGAAAAGTGTTTAAATACCGATATTTAAGTTTAATATCTTCCAAGGATATGTCAACAAGACTGTCGTATATTAGTTTTACATAAAATAACATGTATATCCTGAATTTCTTGGGAATAGCCCCTGTTGTCCTCTTCATTCTGAAAGCCTTTTACATAACTAACGAACCGTAAGAAATTGACAAAAAGTTTCTACAAAAACATTTAGGTCTCGTTAAAATATACAATTTACCTCATATATTTTTTCAGAGATTTTTTCCTATTATTGGTTTCAATTTTAAAATAATTTCGCACTCGTTTTATGTCTTTCTTATTTTTCTCAGGCTACGGAAAGAGAACGAATTTCAATGAAAATCGCACAGCGACAACTTTTAAAATATTTGATTGTCGCTTTAGTCGAGTGTATTTCCTTTCCCTTATTTTCCTTCTACTTATAAGGAACTAAGTATTAAGATCATTTCTGCTAATATTTAGTTGTTTACCATTATAGAGTAGAAATATTCTTTTGCAAGAATAGTTAGTTTGCACAACAGATAAAGGAATTCATCTGAATGGAACACATCTGTTTTTCCCTTCTGAACCACAGCTTACGCTTCCCTGGCATTTCAAACTATGATGTACAGTCATATACAATCGTTATAGTCAACGTTAATTTTGGCATTATATGTTGGTTTTGTCTTGAGGTTTCCTAATATGAGTACATAATCTCGAACCTTTCGTTAGATAATTGGTCTTTGTCATAGCTATTTTGTTTAATTAAATTACATTAATTATTATTTGCCTTGTGTAAATTTCGGCAATTTATTTAGTTACGACTTCATGCTTGAATGCTTGGTGATGTATCCAAGAGTATAGGGATGATGCAAACTTGAAGAATCTCTAGTCGTTTATGCAAACAAAATAAAATTAGGCTCCCCCTCATCTTATTTATAGGACGACGTTTAGCACCTTTTACTAAAGGAAGGACTGGTATACCACAGGCTACAACTTTTTAAATTAAAACAAGAACACAATTTATTAACCTCTGTACTGATGGTCATTGTTCATGTAAAGTATTGCGTTATACCTAACTGTCAATGACAGCTTTACCCTCAGACACCTGACTTGACTAGTTTACCCCATCGCCACGCCCGCCTCATGTGCTCGTGCCGCTAGGAAGCTTAACGTGTGTTCCATTAGGAGGGACGTCTGACCACTACATGATTTCCTGGGAGGCGTGGCGATAGGAGCTCAATGCTTCCGTAGAACATAGAAAAAAGGTACAGTTTCTCGCAAAGCTCTGCCGAATAAAGCAAACCAAGACGGTCGAAGAAAAGTATTTCCCTAAACAGCGCTGGCACATGAGGTACCTAAATACCTTGATTGATTGCTAAGCGTCAACAATGGACGTTCGTTTAGAGGAAAATGATGCTCTTTTTTGTTGTTAACCGAAAAAAGTATTGAAAACAAGAGCGTTAATCCACTGCATACGACGGTTTGCTGCATTTGAAGGTTTCAGCGCATATTAACAGAACATCTCATTAGTGATGAGCAAAATTTAGGAATTTTTCCAACTGAATCTGAATCAATTCAATTACGATCCAAGTATACGAAGTAGAAGTGAAGAGGAAATTATACAAACTATTTAAGTAAACTATAACGCGCTGAGAAAGTTGAAGCAACTTTGAGGTGGGTTTTAAAGTATCGTATATGTTTAAATTATAGGTTATTAATTCGTTTGTACACAGACGTAAATAATTACGATTTATGTGAAAAGTTTACTTTGTAACGTGTTTTTTTCCGTTAATTTTCCACGTGTTGTGAGGTTATATGGAACGAGACTTTATATGGTGGTGGTTTGTAGTCTACACCGCACGTCGGACAGTCATTTGTAATATTAATTTTACGTTGTTGAGTTTTACGCCTCAACATGGGTGCTTATGTGCGGCGTACCTAAGTGTCGCTTCAAATCAACTCCACTACACTCACGTACTTGGTACTGAAGCTCTTCTTAGATGGGTTGCCACGGCGTTGCTCAGTCTTGCACGATCATTGACTCTCTCTGGTGTGGATTTGGCAAGTGGGAGGAGCTGTAGGAGTGATATTTTAATTGTGAAGGAAACACTTGTGAACTTTTACTGTTATTTATTCTATAAGGAGATTCCAAAAATAAGCACTTTGCTGTACACTGTTATTCTACTGACTGGTAGTCTTACCACTCACTCACACGTACTCTCAATTACTCTGTTTCTACGTTAAGTACATGGCACAATTCACTCTCAAGTAATCACGAGCTGACTATTAAATAGGTGAGCGACGTTACTTTAATTCACTAACACTTTCTTCTCATAACAATCTTATTTCACAGAGTTTCACAGTTGCACGTCATTACTTCGCGGACAGAGTTTCACAGTTGCACGTCATTACTTCGCGAACAGAGTTTTTCTTACAGAACGACGACCTACTGCATCTCGTGGATAGATTGTTGACAAACGACGTTGCCTCTCACGGGCAAGTTCTTAGCACAAACGACCACGATGTGTCGTCTTTTATACTAAAAACGGTGTCATGGTAGCTTCTTCCTGATTGGTTAGAAAGTCCGCCAAAATGACACGACCGGGACCCAAAAACCATTGCGAATCTCCCAGAATACCTCATAATAACCACGTGATACTACGAATATAAAGAAGAAGTCCCCTCGTGGGTTTTAAACTGGACTGCCCCTGTATAAGAAATTCGTACGTGACTTACTCAAAATAAGCAACTTCTCACCCCTCTCTGCAGTCTGGCGTCAGGATTCTGTGTATACTTCTTGGTTCCTATGTATACAAATTCATAAATGTTAAGTTTCTTTACTTATATACATCTAGACAATTAATAGAATGCTTGTCATTACGACGAGGCTAATTAACGGTCTCAACTTTTAATATAAAATCAATTATATTAATTTATTTTTCGTGAAGCATTAGTTATTAATTGAGGATTCCTTTTACTGCTTTAAATACGATACAGAACTAAAGAATAGATTAAATCTAATTAACAAAATTATTGTAATGGAAAGATAATTATCATGGTATATAGATTAGCTTACACTTAATTACGTAGCATATATCCATTGCTCTTTGTATTTAGCCCCTACTACTGAACGACTAACATAGACACGCAGCAGGTTTTTCTGTAAAACCTATTATCGATTAGAAATGGGATTGTATGACGGCATTTCTAGTTTGGAGATTACGAATATGTTATAAATTGTCATCATGATCTGCAATTATAGAAAATCCAAATTGTTTTTCTATAGAGCCATACTACGTTGTGGATGTGGAGGGGGGGGGGGGAGAAAATATCAGTCATCGTGAGAAAAAGATACTTTTGCATGACCCCTTGAATGCAAATCTTTAGCACCTTTCCGTATATAGCTCTTTTCTACAACAGCTTTAAGATAGGTTCTTGCGCTTGGTTTTAGTTGTACATGATGAGATATTATAGATGCAAATTATGCATAGATTCTGCTTCTTGCTGAGAAGTGCAAGTTGCAGAGGTTCTCCCTCAGCAACAAGGTTTTCTGTTATTAGCTTCCTCTGTAGAGGGTGTTAACAGCGGGACACCTCGGCAACTGCGACCCGGTACGGATCTATTGCGACCTAACACTCCTCGGGGGAAGGGATGAGAGGAGGGGAAACCATAGCCAGTACACAGGAAACTCCGGAGCTAAGCGCAGAGACGCAGGGAAGTTCCTAACAGTCACTAGATGGCAGCCCTGGCGCGCCACGGAGGCTTTACAGCGCCGGGAGGCCGAAAGGATGCCTCTACAACGGCACCTAGTGAAACCAGGGAGAAGAAAGTTTCACTCGGAGCAAGCAATCATGCCATCTGCCTGTAGAGTCTCAACCTGCGCCGACCTCTAAGATAAAGAAGGGAAATGAAATGAAGGAATGAAAGGGAAAGGAACCTGGTAGATATACAGCACCCCAGCATTCGCCTAAGCGGCCCCAGGAAAACCACGAAAAAGCCAGGGTCAGAGTGTGTGGCCAACGGGGATCGAACCCGGACCTCCTGAATGCCTGTTCCAGACTCGGTGCTTCCTGTGTATTGTAACAGAAGCACAGTCATTGTTGACATCGTGAGACTCGTCTCGGTCAAGGACACATTTCACCATATACAAATATTCACATTAGATACATAAGATACTTCTCACGCTTCATTTTACTAGCAGGTTTTATTTACTTACGTTATACTTTACATTTATTGCTACTTATGACCTAGATAGGGTTGCGGGGGAAATGAGACACAAACGTACTTTTGTACGTAATACTGCACTTTACAAGCTTTGTATGGCTATTCACGTGGTTAGATTTTTATAGTTTTTCCTCCTATTGAAACGCTTAAAAGTTTAAGCTCGCAACTACAACAGAAATCCTTAAATCTCTTCATAATTAAGAGACTACAATGTAGCTTAATTCTCTGTTTACTACAGCAGTTTTGAAACATTCCTATTTTATTTTTTTCAATGTTAAAATACTAATATTATAGCATTAAATCATCTTTGTGTAATTTATGAAGGAGATTTGGAACTATCAAGGTCAAATGTCACTTGTTTGCTTCAATTCGCGGCTAAATCTATTACAAATAAAATCTGGTTTAAAAATGCTATCTTGCTTCCCGCGTTTTGTCCTGAATATATCAGAATATTCAAGAGTATGCTCTCTTTATTCCGAATTTCGAAGGTAAAACAGCATTAAAACTATTTAGTATTTATTAAAATTCTCTTTCAGATGAGTAAGCGAAACTTACTTCTAACAGACGAAAGTGAGATTTTACGTAATGAACATCTATAACGTGTATACCCTACACCTGTTAAACATAATAATAGAATAAAAAAAGAAAAAAAGAGCCAGGATGTATTACAGGAACTGTAATTATGTGAATGCATTGATGTCAAACCTGTTTTATATAACTACAAATACCGTGCAATATTTTAATTTTAAACGTTATATTCGCTAGACATGCGAAAAATTTTACCTGGAATTTTTTATTAGATAAGTCGGATCTCTTGGCTGGGTTTACCATTACTTCTGAGATATTTCTGCCTAAATGTTCTCCCTCATGTTGTCATTTATGTAGTCACCTCATTGAAGTGGTAAAGACAAGGATGTTCCCTCATTAACTGAATTAAGAAGCTGTCTTCTGCCATAGTTAATGTCATTTTCTCATTAACACGCGCCAGAGCTTGACGGTTATACTGCTACTCGGGCTAGTTGAGCCAAAACGTCACGCCAGGCAGCGGCGCGAGTATGACAATTCTTCTGCGCATGCTCAAGAATTTGCGCTTCAACGTCGCGCCAGCGCCATGGACACTTAATGTGGCGTGTAATGTTTCAACCAACCTATTCATTAAACATTAACTGTCATTAACGATTTTTTCCCAAACTGTAAATACCGAACTTTTCTATAAACAATGATTATCTAATAACGCCCCAAACAATAAATACATTTATACTAAGCCCCTATGTTACAATATTATGAGTTGCAGTAAAAACGGCTTGTCACATTTTGACAAGAGATTTCTGTTGTTTAAAATCAGAGCTTAAGACAAAGTTTGTAAACATGTATGCGAACGTTGTAAGTGTTATATTACAACTTCTGTGTTGAAATAATTATATTACAATGTACCATATGTAATAAAACTGTATGGCATTTTAAGATGGGACAAAATTTCAGGTTCTCTTCTACTTTTATTAAACATTCTCTGTATTTTACAGTACACTTTAAAGCCACATAGATAAGACATGCTGTACGATAACGTTTTTCGAAAATTAAATACTTGAACATGAAACTTATTTCTGGATTTATGAAAAGAGAAAAAAATCTACTGACTATCCAAGACTTTCTCTAACTATTCTGAAAGCGCTTTTTTTATCTGCTTCATGCATACACGTTGGCAGAAACACAATAAATAAATAAATAAATAAATAAATAAATAAAAAAAATATAGAAATGCACTTTTATTACGAACTTGATTGTAGACATGCGGGAATAAGGGAATACGCTAGGCTAAATCGATAGTCAAATATTTAAACAGCTGCTCATTATGTGATGCATTGTAATTCCATTCTCTTTGCTTTAGCAAGTGGAAAAAAAAATGAATAAGGATTTTCCATTTGAGAAATATTTTAACTGTTTTAAAATTTAAACTAATAACTAGAAATATCTCTGAGAGTTTAACCGTACAAAAAGATATTCGACATAAATATATGTTGCATTGTCCACCACAAATCTCACGTGCGGTCTCTTGGGATCGAACTCGTGTCGTCTAGGTGTGAGCCTAGGGGTCTAACCACTCGGTCATGGCGTGGTCAATTTCCATGTAAAAGATAGTTTCAGATAGGGGATTTTCTTGAAAATCTTCACTTCGCATCCTTGGAAAATACTGAACTTAAATATCAAGTTTGGTATTTAACCGATTTTTCGTTTTTGAGCTATGCTTTAACACATCATGAAACTTTATATAAAAATGTTCTTTTTTACTTTCTCTATACTCACTATGTACATAGTGTATAGAGAAGATATTGCACTTCACCCAAAAATTCGATACCGAGATTTCACCGGAAATTTATGTTTTAGGGTCCCCTTTAACTAAGAAAAGCATTTTCGGAAAAAGGTCCGTGTGTGTGTCCGTGTGTGTGTCCGTGTGTCCGTGAACACGATAACTGAAAAACGAAAAGTCGGTAAAATACCAAACTTGGTATTTAAGTTTATATCTTCCAGGGATGCGACACGAAGATTTTGAGAAAAATCCCCCCACCCCCCAACTACCCTTTAAATGGAACTTTTTTCGAACATTTTGATTTCTTCAAAATTGGCTCTAACGATTTTGATTAAAATGTCGTATATTAAAGCTATTTACCTGACAAATAAAATGTATATTTCGAATTTTCCTTGAATAGCCTCTGAAGAGTAATTTATTCTGGATGAATTTTACGGAATTTTAAATAACTGCTAAACCGTAAGAGATGGACAAAAACTTGCTACACGAAAAATGTAGAGCACGCTAAAACACACAATTTATGTTACATACATTTTTTTTTCGTGGAGTTCGTCGCTTTTGAGACATTCCTTGTTTTTGGTTTCAGCTTTGAAAAACGTATACTTTTCTCATACAGGAATTTGTCACCTCCTGTCCATGAACTTCAGTCACATAGCAACAAGCTTTTGACTATCATTTTAACCTATGGTACTCCCTTATTTCGCTTCTACTTGAAGGAAGCGAGTAATAAGACTATTTATGCTAATTTTTTCTGATTAGCATAAAGAAATAGAAGTATAAGCTTTTTAAGAATATTTTGTTGCAGGGATATAGAGAAAGTCATGTGAATGGTACAGATTAGATTTTTTATTTGGGTGAAATACATTACCACCTCTACCTGCCATGTGCATAGTAAACGTAGAGAAACTAATGCCAAGTCAGTAGTGGGACTACATTTTGAGAAGACATCCCGATGACCGTGAGAGAGAACTGGAATATTACGGCTTGTATATCTAAGTTCATAAGACCGAGTTTTCAATAAAGCTTTTAGAATGTACTTTCAATTTATTCTGCAGGTCCTATGAAACGCGAAAGATTCATTTTAAATCCATTTGTATAAAATATTATTATCGCTGGTTTTAAATAGATGTCCTTGCGTTTTCACCGCAAGTATATCTCAAGCACAGACCGCCCAGAGAGGAATCAGGTCGCTCAGAGTGTACATCTATCCCGGAGGACGCCCGCGGGAGAGTCGGATGGTTAACACGCTCCAGCCCAGCAGCTTTACCCTGGGTCACAGCTATCAGGGATTCCCTAATCATGTATCACATTGGTTTCCAATTGGGCGTACTGCTGGATGAAGTGCGTTTCAAATTCACTGCTTTACAAGGACTCTTCTACGGATTTTGAAAAAGAGGAAGCAGTTGACAATTTTATAATTTTAGTAAGGAAGGTAGAAAATGTTAATTATTTAGGTTGTGACATAAGCTTCGAAGTCGATAGAGATATAGAAAACAAGATAAATGTGTCCCAACAAATTTGTGGAACAATAACAAGAACTAATTGCTCTTTTTCCACAAAAAACCGTGTGTATTTTTGAGATGACAATGTTGATAATTTGAGATCACCTTGTGGATTACCGGCAAACATGCGAGTAAGTTGAGAAATTCAATGCAGTGGCAGAGCAACTGGCTAGAGATTGAGAGATCCGTGCTTCAAATCCCAGCTTTGGCATTGAATTTTCCAGTCTGACTCTACCTATCCAATAACAAGAACGTTACAAAATAGAACAAGAAAAGAAACAAAAATGAAGTTCTGCTAGACCATGGCGGTCCCTGTGCTCATGTATGCTTGAGAAGAACAAAAGTAAAATTCATTCAACGGAAATGAGATTTATAGAAAGCATTAAAGGATGCACCAGATTAGACTTAATAAGAAATGAAGTAAATTAAAATTTAATTATAAATTAAACAATAAAGTTGAAGAAAATAAGCAATTGAAAAGAGCATATGAACCGCAAGAATGAAGGAAGAATACCACTATTAATTAATAAATGCAAACCGTTAAGAAAAAAGAGACGTCGGACGCCCAAGAAAAAGATGGGAGTAAAGTAATGAATGCGAGACGGAACAGTCCTTGAAGTGTAGTAGAAGAAAAGGAAGAAAGAAAAAAAGAAAGTAAGATTAATCCCCATTGCTAAGTGCTGGAGTGTTCTGCTCTTATCTTAGAAAACTTATTATCCCGAGAATACCACCGAATAGAAACACAAACAAACAAACAAACAAACAAACAAACCATCTGATATGATACATTAACAAAACTTTCTTTCCCTGTATAGTTTATTAGTGTTTATAAAACTATTGTTACGAAAGCTAATTTGCACTTCATTTTAATCAACAGCTATAATGCACAAAACTTTCTTTCCCTGTATAGTTTATTAGTGTTTATAAAACTATTGTTACGAAAGCTAATTTGCACTTCATTTTAATCAACAGCTATAATGCACATTTCGTTATAGATACAAAGAGAACAGCGATAGTAAAAAACATAGACACACAATTTATGTTGAAAACATTTTTGTGGAATAAAACTGATTATTTCTTGTTAGATGTTTAAATTTTCCAATGTTCATGCGGTTCTAAATCAGAAGTCCTTGTTCGTTTTTCTTTCTCTGATCCACAAAACCTAAGCATCCAATAGCTGGATCAGCTAAAAATCTGCCTTAATTTCCCCCTCTTTTATGAAGACAATAGAAGGAGACAAAAGTTAAAAAGAAACAGCAACAAAACTTATATATTTGAGATAAACTATGAACGGAAATTCACTCAACCTTTAAAACCCATTCTTTAAACATTTGACTATAATTTAGCCTTGCATATTGATTTATTCCAATTGTACTCGTATGAAAAGGAGACATGTAATGAAACCATTTACGCTTATATTTATTTCAATTTGTATGAAGCAAATAGAAGAATAAGCTCTTGTAAGAATAGTTGTTGCAGAATAGGTAGAGAAAGTCATGTGAATCTAACACATATGCTTTTTTTTAACTACTTGATAGGAGTGATTCATTTGTCTGTCAGCTTCCATACTTCTTATTCTTGTGTAGACCGATTCGAATAACATAAGATCTTTCTGCCGAACCTAGCATCATTCCTTTCAACTTTTTAACTCTATTTACTGCCATGTATCAGAACTTTAAACAACAGAGAAGGAAACATTACTATCAGACGAGCCATAGCTATCATTTACAGAAGAAGAGCCAGAAAAGTTCTTCCTTGAATGTTGACTAATACATTGTATATTCCTTTAGTGCATTTATTATAAAGATACGTGTGCATTCTTAATTCCTCTTGGGCAATTTATAGTCTAAATGCTAGAATTAGAATTAGATGGAGAGCTCTCCAATCACTGAGGCATAGTACCACAGGTAGGCATAATAGTAATTTTGAATTTCCAACGTGACTACTAGGAGGGTAGGATAAAGAGGAAACCCGAAGAACGTTTATACCAGGCGATAATGTGCACTAACAACGTCGAAGCCCCTAACGATTTCGGTGTGATACCAATCCTATACCAGCGATCCTGTCTTAAATAACACCCTGGGAATCCCGGAATGAATCGAGCCACTCTCAGGTAATGGCCCCAGCCGGATAAATCGCTTGGGATAAATCCATCCAAAGGGCAAATTCTACCGTTCCGCCGAAACGCACCAATCCCGAAGCCTGGTCCTATAACTCTGAAGCATATAAAATGAAAGGAAATTATAGAGGCATAGAATTTGTGATAGAAGGAGTTGTTTTCCTTTACTTGTTCTATAATGCAGTACTTTCGAACGTTTCATTTTTGAATCTCTAAGCGCATCATTATAAGGTACTGCTTATTATACAGGCGTTCTGAATTTCAGTTTTTAGACTTATTAGGCTGTCTGTAGTAAAATGTGTTAGAAGGAGCATTTAAAACATTCTCTTACCCACCTGGGGAAATAACTCTGAAGCATATAAAATGAAAGCAGATCAAAGGAAATTATAGAGACAGAGAATTTGTGTTAGAAGGAGCATTTAAAAACATTCTCTTACCCACCTGGGGAAACCACGAAAAAAACCCAAAGCCAGTATAGTAGAAAATCGATTCCAGAAGCTCCCGAAGGAGAGGTTAATACGTTACCGCGGAGCTATCTTTTTTATTGTTAATAATTGTTAGTCCTCGTGTTATCTCTTTCGAGGCCGTTCATCATTCTCCCTTGTTTCCATACGTAACCTTTCAAATGAGAGAGATCATCCTCTCGAAACGATAGTGAATTTCACAACAAAAGCTATGAGGTGGTAACAATGAATCAATAAGAGGGGAAGAAATACTCTCTATGAGCTCTAACTGGATTTGCCCCTCTTGTTCTAGATCTGCCTCAACACCACCCCATCTCTTCTCTGCACCCTCATTGTTCTTCTAATTCCTCTTCTTTTTAACACATTTAAAACGCCTCGTTGGTTTTGCGGAAGGTGTTCACATTCGAGAGTAAGCCGTGCTCTTTCTATTAACAGGGCGAAACAAAAAAGTTGATGGGAACATCTTGGGATTTTCTCACTAATCCTAAAGGACGATTATCCCTCTTTATTTAAGTGCGTGTGAATGCCACTAGGGTGGTAACTGAACCTTAGCGAAACATTCCCGCAAACGTAATATACTGTTCAACGTTATACATTAACTTTCATAGCATCATATTGAAATATTTATGTTCTCTTTGTCATCAGCTCCCCACGGTTCAATCCCGGTAACCGCATGTGGGATTTGTGGTGGACAAAGTGGCGCAGGGGCGGGTTTTCTCCGGATTCTAACGGTTTCCCCCGCCATCGCATTCCTCCGGTGCTCCATCTTCATTTCATGTATCATCAGTGTCATCGTCTCGGTGCCATGTGTAATAAAAACGGGCGTTATCTGATGTTTTCTATTCACATGACTTTCCCTATATCTCTGTAACAAATTGTTTTTTTAAATTTATTTATTTAAAGTCGTTTTAACTGCAAGGTTATATTGCGACTTCTCATTAAGGTCACACGTTAAGGTACGTTAGCTGAATACATTCACAATACAAATTTAAATAAACATACTCAAGGTATGCATAAAACAAGTAAAGTCAATAATGTATTATACAAGCAGGAGAACAGCTATTTTATGACTTGTTGTGAACAATGGTGTGTATTAGCGTTTAAATATGACAATATTTAGCATTTATTTTAACATTTTTGTAACATATAGATCGAAACAAGAACTTTAGATTAAATTTGATTATACAGTTGGATTACTTGTAAGAAGTTCAAGGTCTTGTTGGAGAATCGTAGTTGGTCCAGGGCAGTCGGGAGTTCGATTGGTACTTTACATATGGTTCGTTGTTCCTCATAGAGACTGCAGTTGGTAATGAGATGTTTCACTGTTAGCTGACAGTTCCAAATTATTACACATCGGTGGGTTTTCACGAGACAGAAGGTATGAATGTGTGAGTGACGTATACCCAATACGCAGACGGGTCAGTACAGTCTGTTCCTTACGATGAAATGATTTGTATGAGTAGCTGGAATCTCATACAATTTGCTGTTGGACAGGGTAGACCATTCTTGTTTCCAATTTTGGATAATGACACCTTGAACAAAGTTGCTGTAGTCACGGTGGGGAGCTTTGAAATTATTGTTAATAAGCTTATTCTTCTATTTACTTCATGCTAATCGAGAAAAAATAAGCATAAATAGTCTTATTACTTGCTTTCTTGTAAGTAAAAGCGAAATATGGGAGTATCATAGGTTAAAGTGAAGTCAAAAGCTGGTTACTAGGTGACTGAAGTTCTTTTGTTTGTGTGAATAGGAGTTGACAAATTCCTGTATAGAAAAGTATAAGTTTTTCAAAGCTGAAACCAATAGCAAGGAATATCTAAAAAAGGATCAACTCCACGAAAAAAGTATATAATATAAATGTTGTGTTTTAATATGGTCTACATTTTTTGTGTGGTAAGTTTTTGTCTATCTCTTACGGTTTAGCAGTTATGCAAAAATCCATAAAATTCATCCATAAATTCATCTCTTCAGAGACTATTCCCAGAAAATTCAAAATATACACTTTATTTGGCATGTAATTATCTTGTGTATAAAATATTTTATTCAAAATCGTTAGAGCCATTTTTGAGAAAATCAAAATTTTAGAAAAAAATTCCATGTACAGCATGAGGGGATTTTCTTGCAAATCTTCGTGTCACTTCCGTGGAAGAACCAAAGTTAAATACCAAGTTTGGTATTTAACGGGTTTTTCGTTTTTGAGCTATGATGACCACAAACACACATACACTCACAGACACACACTCAGACGGACCTTTTCCTAAAACTGCTTTTTTTAGATTTAGGGGGACCCAAAACATGTATTTCCGGTGAAATTCAGTATAGAATTTTTGGGTGGAATACAATACCTTTCTCTATCCCTATATATATTGTATATACGGGGTTAGAGAGAGTAAAAAGCAGTATTGATAGTTTCATTCTCAAGTCGATCTAAATGATTCAGTTGAATAGGCACTGAGTTCATATCCCGAGGGACTGACTTCAAACCGGACCCAGACACAAGCTTTTTAAGCGTGCTTAAGTTACACTGGGAATGAAATTTAAAATGTATATATTTATGTATAGATTTTTACTTTCATTACGCATATGTACATCGTGCATATGGGAAAGAGAAGGTATTGCATTCTATCCAAAATTTGATATCGAGATTTCACAGGAAATATATGTTTTAAGACCCTCTGAATCCAAAAAAAAGAAGTATTTTTAGAAACATGTCCGTGTGTGTCTGTGTGTGTATGTGGGCAGCATAGCTCAAAAACGAAAAGTTGTTGAAATACCAAACTTGGTATTTATATTCAGTATTTTCCAAGGATGCGACACGAAGATTTTCAAGAAAATCTCCCTACCTCCAATTAACCTTTACATGGAACATTTTACGAACATTTTGATTATCTCAAAATGACTTTAACGATTTTTATTAAAATTTTTTTATGTTTATCATTTTCACGTCAAATGAAATTGTAAATCTTGAATATTCTGGGAATAGCCTATGAAAACCTCTTCCCTCAGGATGCCTTTTGTATAAAATTTTATAACTAGTAAACCGTAAGAGATGGACAATAGCTTACTACACAAAAACTGTATCTCATTAAAACACACAATTTATTTCGTATACAGTTTTGTTTGTAAAGTTAACGTTTTCGAAATAATCTGAGTTAATTTTCCGTTAAACTTTTCTCAAACGTGAAGACATCTTTCATTTCGTGAATTTTTTACTTTTAGCAGGCAAAAAGCACCGAATTTAAATTATTTCATCTAGCCACCGGCTTTTTAAAAATTTGACAATTGTTTTAGCCTAGTGTCTTCTCTCATTTGCCTTCTGCATACAAAGAAGAAAATAAAACCAATTTCTAACATTTTGAGAAATAACAATTTGAGGATTATAACACTTCAATACTATGAACAACACCATAATATTAAAAATACTGCATTTCCTCAATCTTGGGCCAGAAATTCAGGATATAAGTTTTACTTCTCTTGTAGATATTTTAATATACAGTACTTTAATCAAGTTCATTAGACCCAATTTTGAGAAAATAAAAAAATGTGCAAAGGGTAGCTTGGGATTAGGGATTTTCTTAAAATCTTCGTATCGCATTCTTGGAAGATGCTGAACTTTAATATCAAGTTTGATATTGAACCGACTTTTCGTTTTTGAGTTATTATGTCCACATACACACACATGCGGATCTTTTCCCAATATTTTTTGGACACCGGGACGCTCTGCCTATAATGTGAAATCTCAGTGTCGGATTTTTTGATGGAAAGCAATATATTCTCTACATATGTACTATGTATTAGGTCGGATGCGATATAAATGCCGTATTTCCTAATTTTAATGGACAATCCTAAGGCTATGCAATTGAATTTTTCAATCTGACTCCACCTTTCCAATCCTGTCATCATGCGAATACTTGCTTTTGCAGTAGATATCAGCATGTTCACTTTTCATTAACGGAAGCTTTTATTCATTCTAGATTCCCTCTTTTTTGAAAAATTACACAATCCAATGAAAAAGAGTTCTTTTATTTTCTTTGACAGCTGCACAGCGGTTCGACAAAGCTGTAGTTTTTAACGACGACAAGTTCCTTCCCTCCATTGTTTCAAACTACGTTCTAGAATCCTACATCCCTCAACATTTTGAATGGTTAAGCCTCATTGACCTCAGGTACGTTATAACATCACCCCACTCTGACAACTGACAGCTTGCCATTTCACGTCTCTTCTCATCAATACTGCGGGGCTAAATTAACACCACTTGCCATGTAGAAGGTCTCACCATACATACCAAAGCAGTTACGTATAATCATATCTGACTTACGTGTCAGAAAGAAAGCTCATTCAACTGTTTTACTCCTCTTTTATACGTATGTTCATGAGCTAAGTGGATAGAAAAGGCTTTGTATTCCACCCAAAAATTCAATACCGAGATTTCACGGAAATAGCATATGTTAAAAGTTCCTCCTTATAAAAAGAATTTTAGATAGAATTGATGTGCATTTTTGGATAGAATAACGCAAAACGAGAATTGGTTAAATACCAAATATAGTATTAAAGTTTAGTATCTTTCAAGGATATACCACGAAGGTTTATTTTCTCAAAAATGACTGTAACGAATTTTATTAAAATACCAAATGTTTAAGATATTTTTATGACAAACGAAATGTATTTCCTGAATTTTCTGAGAATAGCCTATTAAGACTCTTCGTTCTGGATGACTTTTGTATAACATTTATATAACTGATAAACGTAAGAGATAGACAAAAACATACTATACAAAAAAGGTAGTTCTTAAAACACACACTTTATATTATATATATATATATATATATATAAATATATATATATTTGTAGAGTCAATCGTTTGCGAGACATTCCGTGTTATTGGTTTCAATTTTGAGCTACTGAAACCTTTAGTCTCTCTTTTATTTTCTCCTGACAAGCAAAAGTTACCCTGTTTCAATTGTTACAGATAGATACTGGCTTTTAAAAGATTTGGCTATCACTCCCTAACGCATTCCTTTATTTTCCTTCTAGAGTGCGTTCCCTGTGCGACCGGACCGTTTCGCGGCTGTCGGCCCTCACCCGTTAAGGTGTATCCGCGGGGCGGTTCGGTCGCTCAGGGAATGCACTGTCTTTACAAGATAATAAGATATAAGACTAATTCTGTTAATTTTTAATACAAACAGAATTATGCAGATGAAAAATAATCTTTTGTAAGAAAAGTTTGTTTGCGGAAGAGCGTGAATGAAACACATCAGATCACATTTTTTGCTTTATGGCTACTATAAAATAAACTTATAATGAAATGAACTTAGGAAATGTGAATCCCTCGAAATTTATAATTAATAAATTATAATAATTAATTAAATAACATGTATTTTTGTTTGTTCTTATGTGCTTGCGTGCGCACGTGTGAATGAATATATGTCTGACCGTCGGGTTGTCTGTTAGGTGCATTTGTGAACTTCAGAAATCAAAAACGAAAAGACAGTTAAATACCAAATTTGGTATTTACATTTTATTTTGCAATGATACCACGCTTTTAAAGAAAGTCACCCTTACAACCGTTTGCATGGAGAATTTTTCGCAATTTTTAATTTTTCCAAAAAAGAATACAACAATTTTGACTAAAATATAATACTTTTAAGATATTTTCAAGAAAAATCTAATGTATGTGTTTAAAATACTGAGATTAGCCCCTGATGTTTTCTAAATTTTCGATATTCTCAAAATAGCCGTAACGATTTTGATTAAATTACCACATACTAATGACATTCATATCACATATAAAATACGTATCTTAAATTTTCTTTGAATAGCCTCTAAAGCCTTCTCCATTCTAAATAAATTTTGAATAACTGGTAAAACATAAGTGATAAACAAAATCTTACTATTTAAAATGTAGATCTCGTTAAAACACACAACTTATGTCCAATTAAGTTTTTTTTTTTTTTTTAGAATTAACCGTTTCCGAGATATTACTTTTTATGGTTTAAGCTTCCCAATAGTTCTTTGTCAAACGGGAAGTCATGAAAACTTTATTCATTAATTTGTTTATTCTTGGTGACATAAAGAGCAGTTATGCAAAATTCCGTAAAATTCATCCAGTAAATTCAAGATATACATATTATTTGTCAGATAAATATCTTTAATACACGATATTTTAATCAAAATCGTTAGAGCAATTTTTTAGAAAATCAAAAAGTTCCATTTAAAGAGTAGTTGGGGGTGGGAGGTTTTTCTTGAAAATCGCTGTGAGGCATCCTTGGAAGATATTAAATTTAAATACCAAGTTTGGTATTTAACGGTCGTTTTGTTTTTGAGCTATGCTGTCCACAAACACTCACACACACTCACACACAACCACACGCACGCACACACAGACCTTTTTCTAAAAATGCTCTGCATTGTATGTGCAGAGAAAGTCAAAAGAATTTCTAGAAAAAGCCCCACCCCAAACTACCCTTTACATGGAAAAATTTTCGAAAATTTAGATTTTCTCAAAAATGGCTCTAACAATTTTGATTAAAATATCGTTTATTAAGGACATTTACAAGAAAAATAGAATGTATATCTCGAATTTTCTGAGAATAGCTTCTGAAGACATTTTTATTCTGAATGAATTTTGCGCAATTTTGCATAACTGGTAAACCGTAAGAGATAGACAAAAACTTACTGCACAAAAAATGTACCGATCGTTAAAACACCCAATTTATGATTTATACATTTTTTCCTGAAGTTGTACGTTTTTAAAATCTTCCTTGTTATTAATTTCAGTTTTAAAATCCTTATACTTTTCTCATATAGGTAGTTGTCAACACCTGGCCATGCAAAGAATTGTATTTTTACTTTCTCTATAGGCACTATGTACATAGTGTATAGAGAATGTATTGCACTCCACCAAAAAATTCGATACCGAGATTTCACCGGAAATACATGTTTTAGGACCCCCTGTATCCATAAAAAAGCATTTTCAGAAAAAGGTCCGTGTGTGTGTCCGTGTGTCTGTGAACACAACTCAAAAACGAAACGTCGGTAAAATACCAAACGTGATATTTAAGTTTAGTATCTTCCAGGAAGATTTTGAGAAAAATCCCCCTCACCCTAAACTACCCTTTACATGGAACCTTTTTCAAAAATTTTGGCTCTAACGATTATGATTAAAATATCATATATTAAAGATATTTACCTGACAAATAAAATGCATATTTTGAATTTTCTGGGAATAGCCTCTGAAGACTACTTTATTCTGGATGAATTTTGCATAACTACTAAACTGTAAGAGATGGACAAAAGCTTAACAAACAAAAAATGTAGAGCACGTTAAAACGTACAATTTATGATACATACATTTTTTTCGTGGAGTTGATCGTTTTTGAGATATTCCTTTTTCTTGGTTTCAGCTTTGAAAAACTTATACTTTTCTCATACAGGAATTTGTCAACTCCTGTCCACACAAACAAAGGAACATCACTCACATAGCAACCAGCTTTTGGCTGTCCCTTATTTCGCTTGTATTTACAATAAAGCAAGGAATAAGACTATTTCTGCTAATTTTCCTCGATTAAAATGAAATAAATAAAAGATAAGCTTATTAACAATAATTTTTACAGAGAGATAGAGAAAGTCATGTGAATGCAACACATCAGATTTTTATACCATACAACCATATTTTAAAGCATTTGACTGTCGATTTAGCTTAGTGTATCCTCTTATTTCTACCTATAAGGATCTAAGTAATACAATCATTTCTGTTAATGTTTATCTCGATTAGCATGAATTAAATAGAAGAATACCGTTTCTAATAATAATTTTTTGCAGAGATGTAGAGATGTCATGTGAATGGAGCACCTCAGAATTTTTAGCTATCCTCACAGACTTCCAACTTGAACAATAATCAGTGCAGTGAGACATATGTCTTGAATTCGGTGTCGACATTATAAAAGATTAGTTTAAATAGCCACTTGATTATGGTGTAATATAAGGCTATACTCACTGATATTAACGGGAGATCGTATTGTTGGTGAATTCAAACGAAATAGCGGAGGAAGTTAGATTTATCTTTTTCACTATCAAGACGTAATTCTGAGTATTTTAATACTTAAATTAACAAGAAGAAATAAATTGCATGATAAATATTCTTTACTGCTTGAAAGAGTGAAAATATGAGGAATATGATCGTATTATATTCATATCAGTCATCGATCTGATCACCTAACCTGGTTTCTCTCAAATCCAGAGCTTTTGCTAGTCAACAGGCACTGGCTTTTAAAGCCCTGGGGAGTGTAAGTGCCACTTACGAGAAGGATAAACAAAGAAAGAGAGAAAGAAAGAAAGAACTTGTCGTAAATGTTTAAATATTACTTAAAATTACTATAATTCGGTTGGTTTTTTTCATAATAAGTGTTTGTAGATGTTTAAGTAATGTGTCTGCCATACCAAAAAATGTGTTCCAGTATGTACATTCTAGTAACTGGAATAATTGTTGTTTCACACAAGCCGTGTGTAGGACAGAAGTTGGATAATTGGCTATTCTATGAATCCTGACATTGGTGTTGTCATCTCACCTTTGTGGTTTACCGGGAAACATGCGAGCCAGTTGAGAAATTCAATGTTGCCATGGTAGCTCAGTGGCAGAGCAACCGACTAGAGATCGGGAGATCCTTGATTCTAATCCCGGCTATGGCATTGAATTTTTCAGTCGGACTCTGCTATCCAATTCTTGTAACTTTAATTTTATTAAACAAAACACACACATGTCGTGTATAAGACAGGAGTTGGATAGGTAGAGTCAGAATGAAGGTAGGTCAGTGATTAAAGCAACCGACTAGCGACCGAAAGATCTGCGGTTCAAATCCCGGCTATTGCGCTGAATTTTTCAATCTGACTCTACCTAATCAACTGTTGTAACTCATCCATCTTTCCCTACCAAATTAGACCGGTCAGTATATTAAATAATTCCTTTTGTTTTGAGTCGCTTGCATTAGAACACAGATTCCGCAGTCATAAGAACGTCATTGCAAAAGGTACACACATAAAACAGCAAAGTGGATGGTAATAATCAAGGTGGCAGTGGTGCGCAGTTCTTCGAAGCGGTCTGAAACAGATTCATCAAATTAATAATTGATTTCCGCTTCCTCCCCTCGTCCTCAACCCTCTAGCGAAGGGAGCACGGAACGGCATCAAATAAAGAGCAAGACCTCTACAGTGCCATTTCAATCAATCGCTAATTGCTACTGATTGCATCACGGGGCACTATATCGAAGATAGCGCTAGAGAGAGAAAGAGATATTGCCATGCGTTGTCACACGGTTTCAACTTATTTCAATTTAGAAGGGCTGTAGACCCTCTCTAGCAGTCACGCACGAAATTCAACCTGCCTGCGAGAAGTAAAAAAGCTACTGAGTCCAGAAAAGCTGACCTGCTGAATTGTTGAGAGCTTGTGCAGTTGGCTGTTTATTGCGCTCTTGTCATTAATGTGATGGACGTGTGAATATTTTAGTCATCTTCGCTAGCACGTTACACGTGTACTTACGTTAAATGAACATTTTCTCTCCCAGCATAGATCTGGACGTTGTACAGCGAATAAGCCTGAATACAAACAGCAGTTGATTCTTTAGCATTCGTGTAATATTATGAGCGATATCAATGATGTAAAACCGCACAGCTTCTACAGCGATAGTGATATCTAAGGGAACTTCTATTCTAAAACAAAAACCTGATAAACTTTTTTATAAAATAACACACATTATGCTTAGCATTACATGATGCATTTCTAAAGCTTTGATTCATTATTTCTCAAAATTTGAATGTTTAATTTTTGTATAAATTTCGGATATATGTTTTATAATTAAAAATCTGATGTGTACCATCCACATGACTTTGTCCATATCCCTGCAACAAATAATTCTTAAAAAGCTTATACTTCTATTTACTTTATGCTAATCAGAAAAAAATAGCAGAAATAGTCTAATTACTCGCTTCCTTGTAAGTAGAAGCGAAATAAGGGACAACTGTAGGTTAAAGTGATAGTCAAAAGCTGGTTGCTATGTCAATGAAGTTCCTTTGTTTATATGGATAGGAGTTGACAAGCTCCTGTATGAGAAAAGTATACGTTTTTCATAACAGAAACCAAAAATAAGGAATGTCTCAAAAACGACGAACTCCAAGAAAAAACTTTCTATAACATAAATTGTGTGTTTTAATGTGCTCTACATTTTTTGTGAAAAAAGTTTTTGTCCATCTCTTACGGTTTAGCAGTTATTCAAAATTTAGTAAAATTCATTCAGAATAAACTACTCTTCAGAGGCTATTCCCAGAAAATTGAAGATATACATTTTATTTGTCAGCTAAATATGTTTAATATACGAAATTTTAATCAAAATCGTTAGAGCCATTTTTGAGAAAATCAAAATTTTCGAAAAAAGTTCCATGTAAAGGGTAGTTGGGGGTGGGGGTATTTTTCTCAAAATCTTCGTGTCGCATCCCTGGAAGATACTAAACTTAAATACCAAGTTTGATACTTTACTCACTTTTCGTTTTTTAGTTATCGTGTGCACAGTCACACGGACACACAGACACACGGACACACGGACACACGGACACACACACACACACACATACGGACCTTTTTGTGAAAATGCTTTTTGTGGATATTGGGGACCCTAAAAGATATATTTCCGGTGAAATCTCGGTATTTTTGGGTGGAGTGCAATAATTTCTCTATACACTATGTACATAGTGCGTATGGAGAAAGTAAAAATTGACCTAGGGCATTGAGAATCTGCATTGTAATAATAATAATAATGGTCGCCTGGGTAGTGCGGTGGTAACGTGTCTGCACCACATTCAAAAGGTCGTGAGTTCGAATCTCCCTTAGGGTGAGTTACCTGGATGAGTTTTTTTTCGGGGTTTTCCCTTATCCAGAGAAGACGAATGTCGAGTAAATTTAAGGTCCATGGACTCCGAGATCATTTGAGCATCGTTTCACCAATTTCATTCATCGTCCGGTATGACTTAAAGGACGTTAACCTAAAAAAATAGTAATAATAATAATAATAATAATAATAAATATGCGCACGGGTTTCAAAAATTTATATTTGTGATATTATTAATTTTCTATACTTTATGGAACATAGAATAGGTTTCTAAAACTTTAGCAGAAAGTTAATTTAAGTCAAAGAATTAAGATACCATAAACTTAGGAATAGCTTTTTACTATACCTTTTGCACAAATGGTAACATTTTTATCGCGATTCAATAAAGAAAAGTAACTGGAATACAGATTAAACTTACAGTTACGATTTTCATTTACACTGAAATTATTTGTCGTGCAATTCCAAAAAAATCTGATATGTTCAATTCACATGACTTTCTCTATATCTCTGTAACAAATTATTGTTAATAAGCTTATCTTTTATTTATTCATGCTAATTGAGAAAAAATAGCAGAAATAGTCTTTATTGTAAGTAGAAGCGAAATAAGGGAGTACCATAGATTAAAGTGAAAGCCAAAAGCTGGTTACTATGTGACTGATGTTCCTTTGTTTGTATGGACAGGAGCTGACAAATTCCTGTATGAGAAAAGTATAAGTTTTTCAAAGCTGAAACCAAGAAAAAGGAATATCTCAAAAATGATCAACTCCACGAAAAAAAGTTATATAACATAAATTGTGTGTTTTAGCATGCTATACATTTTTTGTTGGTTAAGTTTTTGTCCACCTATTACGGTTTAGTAGTTATGCAAAATTCATCCAGAATAAAGTAGTCTTCAGAGACTATTCCCAGAAAATTCAAAATATACATTTTATTTGTCAGATAAATATCTTTAATATACGATATTTTAATCAAAATCGTTAGAGCAATTTTTTAGAAAATAAAAATTTTCAATAAAAGGTTCCATGTAAAGGGTAGTTTGGGGTGGGGGAATTTTCCTCAAAATCTTCGTGTCGCATCCCTGGAAGATACTAAACTTCAATACCAAGTTTGGTATTTTACCGACTTTTCGTTTTTGAGTTGTGTTCACAGACACACGGACACACAGACACACACACGGACCTTTTTCTGAAAATACTTTTTTTTGAATCAGGGGACCCTAAAACATATATTTCCGGTGAAATTTCGGTATCGAAATTTCGGTATCGAAATTTCTCTATACACTATGTACATAGTACGTATAGAGAAAGTAAAAATTGTTCCATTACTATTAATTTCCTATATATTAACCAAAAATTTGTTTATTCAACTTACATACACCATGAAGTGCAAAGTTTTTGTTGGAAAATCCAATTAAAGTATGGTAATATTCAGGGAATATTTCTAGGCACCATTTATAATTACCTTGCACCAAAAATACCTCTGTCTCCTTATTTGCTTTTGAAACAATTATAAACATTCCAAAATTTTTATGATATTTCTATGTATTTGCTATAAAATAGTTCAACATGTTATCAGAGTATTTCGTTTGTTTTACACTTCTAACTTAATTTAAACATTTAAGAAATCTTGGCAGAGCAATTTCGCTTAACCCTCATTTCAGAATCAAACACAATTTTTACTTTCTCCATACGCACTATGTACATAGTGTATAGAGAAAGTATTGCACTCCACCAAAAAATTCGATACCGAGATGTCACCGGAAATATATGTTTTATGGTCCCCAATATCCAAAAAAAGCATTTTCACAAAAAGTTCTGTGTGTGAGTGTGTCCGTGTGTCCGTGTGTCCGTGTGCCTGTGAACACGATAACTCAAAAACGAAAAGTCGGTAAAATACCAAACTTGGTATTTAAGTTTAGTACCTTCCAGGGATGCGACACGAAGATTTTGAGAAAAATCCCCCCACCTCCAACTACCCTTTACATGGAACCTTTTTCGAAAATTTTGATTTTCTAAAAAATGGCTCTAACGATTTTGATTAAAATTTCGTATATTAAACATATTTACCTGTCAAATAAAATGTATATCATAATGTCATCATAAATCGCTTCTTTTCTTGACCAGGAGTAGAACAAAAGAAAAACGGACACTCCCGTCTGAGAAAAGTATAAGTACTTCACAACTGAAACTAATATTAATGAATACCTCGAAAACGGTAAGCTCCACGAGAAAAATGTACAAGACATAACGTGTGTATTTTAACAAGACCTACATTTTTTGTATAGTAAGATTGTGTCTATCTCTTACGGTTTACTATGCCAAATTAGGCAAAATTCATCCAGAATAAACAGGTCTTCAGAATATATTCCCAGAAAGTTCAAGATATACATTTTATTTGTTAGGTTAATATCTTTAATATATGATATTTTAATCAAAATCATTAGAGCTATTTTTAATAAAATAAAATTTTTCGAAAAATATTCCATGTAAAGGGTAATTTAGGTTGGGGGGATTCTTCTCAAAATCTTCCTGTCGTATCTCTGGAAGATACTAAACTCAAATACCAAGTTTGTTTTTTTAGCTGCTTTTCATTTTTGAGTTATCGTGTCCAAAGACACACGGAAACACACATACACGGACCTTTTTCTGAAAATGGTTTTTTTGTATACAGGGGGTCCTAAAACAAGTATTTCTGCCTATAAGGAACTAAGTAATAAAACCATGTCTGCTAATGCACGAAGCAGATAGAAATATTGCGCATTAACAATCATTTGTTACACAGATGTAGAGAAAGCCATGTGAATGGAGCACATCAGAGTTTTAGAAAACTGACTGCGTGCGTGTATGTCTGCGGACAGCATTGCTCAAAAAATAAAAGACTATTAAATACCAAACTTGGTGCTTAATTTTGGTAGTTTCCAAGGATGCAAAACGAAGATTTACAGAAAATCTCCCACCTCAAACTACCCTTTACATGGTAACATTTATGAACATTTTGCTTTTCTAAAGAATGGCTCTAACGATTTTGATTTAAATACTGTATATTAAAGCTATTTAAAATACAAATAAAATGTATTTTTTTCGTTAAAACACAGTACTTACAAATATATTTTTCGTACAGTTTACTGTTTCCGAGATATTCCTAGTTAATTTAAAGCACTTATAACTTTTACAAACACGAAGTCATCTTTACTTTGCTTTTGTTTTGCTCTTGGCTATGCAAAAAATACCAAATTTCAATGCCAATCGCAATATTTTAAAAGCGACAGCTATATAATATTTTACTATCCCTTTAACCTAGTGTATTCGCTTATTTTCCTTATAATGTACTTATAATAAGACCCTCTCTTCTCTCGTTTATCTTGATTAGCATTAAGTAGATAAAAGAATAATACAGGGTTACTACAAAAGAAATAAACAACTTCAACTGCCTGTAAAACAAAAACTATTAGAGATGGCAACCTAATTATTTTGGAGGTATGTTGAGAAACTCTCAAAGTTTCGTTTATTACTATTGGTAACGCTGTAGTGTTTTGTTTGTTGTTGCAGAAGCTGAAATGGCGGAAAATCCTGTGGAAAAGGCATATTGCGTGTTCGAATTTGTTAGAACGCAATCAGCAACGACATTTTAGAACACGTTACCACAAAACGCCACCGACTAGACAGTCAATCTACGACTGGTATAGAAAATTCGAGACAACGGGATGTTTGTGCAAAGGGAAGAGCTCGGGAAGACCAAGAGTTTCGGAAGAAAACGTTGAACGTGTTCGTTCTGCCTACATAAGAAGCCCACAGAACTGGACACCTAGGGCAAGCATGCAATTACAAATTCCACAGCAAACTGTATGGAAAATCTTGCGGAAGCGACTGCACATGATGCCTTACAGATTAAAGATGTTGCAGTTTCTGAGTGAAGAAGATAAGCTCATACGGCGTGACTTTTGCATCGACATGTTGCGACATGATGAAGACGATGCTGGTTTTTGTGAGCGCATCATTTCATTTTTGTGGTAACGTGTTCTAAAATGTCGTTGGACAACAGTTGCTGATTGCGTTCTAGCAAATTCCAACACGCAATATGCCTTTTCCACAGGATTTTCCGCCATTTCAGCTTCTGCAACAACAAACAAAACACTACAGCGTTACCAATAGTAACAAACAAAACTTTGAGAGTTTCTCAACATACCTCCAAAATAATTAGGTTTCTATCTCTAATAGTTTTTGTTTTACAGGCAGTTGAACGTGTCTATTTCTTTTGTAGTAACCCTGTATTTTGCAAGAATAGTTGGTTTACAGAACCGACAGAGAAAGTAATGTAAATGAAAAACACCAAGTTTGTCTTTCTCCTGCTGAGGTAAAGAGAACGGAATGCCAATGCATCACACAGCGACCAGCTCTGGAATGATTTGACTCTTTAAACTACTATATTCCCGAATTCCCACATGGAGGTATGTAATAAACGTGCAACTCTTTATATATAATCGTGAAATAAAGATATAAGCTTTTGTAAGAACATTTTGTTGAGAATGGGTAGAGAAAGTAATGTGAATGTAACACATCAGATCTATTTTTGTTTTCACCCTCCTAAACCCTTTGTTCTAGGCCGTTTTATGGAGCTCATACCTTTCTCTCAGTGTATAACATTGACGAAGGTGCATATTCTTTCTGTCGATGGCGATATTGCTTCTGGGTTCTCGCATTTATCCATCTGACAAGGAATCTGGGGTTCGGCACAATATTTCTCACAGGGGACACTGAGAATGGCATTACGACTCGCTGTTTTATAGGATTTATAAGAATCAACAATCAACATTTAGCTTCAAGCTTCAGGCTTCACAGTAATTTAAAGATCGTACATGCATCAATTTCCTAGGATATTATGTTATAAAATAGAATTTTTCTCAAAATTACATTTTCACACTTTAGCTCAATTTCCCAGAATGTGTAGAACACCAATGGAAAGTTTTCAACAATTTTATTTTTTAAATGATTAATATTAGTAACTAAATAATCATTGAAATCTCACCACATAAAGATTTTATGTATGATTTTAAAGATTTTATCCAAAAAAACTCTGATGTGTTCCATTCATATGACTTTCTCTACTTCTGTGTAACAAATTATTGTTAATAAGCTTATTCTTCTATTTATTTCAAGCTAATCGAGAAAAAATTAGCAGAAACAGTCTTATTACTTGCTTCCTTGTAAGTAGAAGCTTTATATGGGAGTATCATAGGTTAAAGTGAAATCAAAAGCTGGTTACTAGGTGACTGAAGTTCCTTTGTTTGTATGGACACGAGTTGACAAATTCCTGTATGAGAAAAGTACAAGTTTTTTAAACCTGAAACCAAAAACAAGGAATATATAAAAAACGATCAACTCCTCGAAAAAAAATCATATAACATAAATTGCGTATTTTAATGTACTCTACATTTTTCTTGTGTGGTAAGTTTTTGTCCATTTCTTACGGTTTAGCAGTTATGCAAAATTCCTCAAGAATAAAGTAGTCTTCAGAGGCTATTCCCAAAAAATTCAAGATATACCTATTATTTGTTAAGTAAATATCTTTAATATACGATATTTTAATCAATATCGTTATAGCCATTTTTGAAAAAATACAAATTTTCGAAAAAAGTTCTATGTAAAGGGTAGGTGGGGGTGGGGGGATTTTCTTGCAAATCTTCGTGTCGCATCCTTGGAAGATACCATACTTTTCGTTTTTGAGCTATGCTGTCCACAGACACACAGACACACACACACGCACACACGGACCTTTTTCCAAAAATGCTTTTTTTTTGGATTCAGGGGGACCCAATACGTGTATTTCCGGTGAAATCTCGGTATCGAATTTTTGGGTGGAATACAATACCTTCTCTATACACTATGTACATAGTACGTGCAGAGAAAGTAAAAAAATGCCAAGCGGTGTTCCTAAACTTTATACTGGCGAAACATTTCGATTATGCAATACAGTGGTCTGTAAATTATTTGATGATTTCAAAAGACTGTATTTTCACCAATGCTTGATATAAATGAATTGTCATTCCACCATTTTAAGGAGGAAAGTATGACGTTTTGTGGTGTACATCTGGTTTTTATTACTTTCTCTACACTTACTATGTACACAGTGTATAGAGAAGGTATTGCACTCCACCCAAAAATTCGATACCGAGATTTCACCGGAAATATACGTTTTAGGGTCCCCTGTATCCAAAAAAAAGTATTTTCAGAAAAAGTTGCGTGTGTGTGTGTCCGAGTGTCCGTGTGGCAGTGTGTCCGTGTGTCTGTGTGTCTGTGAACACGATAACTCAGAAACGAAAAGTCGGTAAAACCCAAACTTGGTATTTAAGTTTAATATGTTCCAGGGATGTGACACGAGGATTTCGAGAAAAATCTCCCCACTATAAACTACCCTTTACATGAAATAAAAATTCGGAAATTTTTGTTTTCTCAAAAATCACTGAAAGGATTTTGATGAAAATCTCTTATATTTATGATATTTACGTGCCGAATAAAATGTATATCCTGAATTTTCTAGGAATAGCCTATGAAAACTACTTTATTCTAGATGAATTTCACGGAATTTTGCATAACTGCTAAACAGTAAGAGATGGACAAAAACTTACCATACAAAAATGCAGAGCACATTAAAACACACAATTTATGTTATATAAATTTTTTTCGCGGAATTCATCTTTTTAAGATATTCCTTGTTGTTTGTTTCAGCTTTGAAAAACTTATACTTTTTTCATGCATGAATTTGTCAACTTCTGTCCATTCAAACAGGAACTTCAGCCACATAGCAATCAGCATGTGAGTATCAGTTTAACCTATGGTACTCCCTTATTCAGCTTTTAGTTAGAAGGAAGCAAGTAATAAGACTATTCCTGCTATTTTTTTGTCGATTAACATGAAGTAGATAGAAGTATAAGTTTTTTAACAATAATTTGTTGCAGAGATGTAGAGAAAGTCATGTGAATGGAACACATCAGATAATTTTACATCTAGTGAGAAAAGTTTGTATTGTTTTTTGGATAAAATAATTGCTTTGCCAACCAATCATAGAGCTTCGCAGAGCTTTTAGACGGTATGCCTTATGTGATATTCTCGATGGCTGTAACGTCACTGAGAGTGAAGGGATGGAAACACTAACGTTGATGTAACCCCATAAGAAGAAATCGTACTCTCAAGGTCAACGAATGGGGTGACCAAGTCTGCAGCTGTTGCAGGACCTGGCAGATGTCGATTGAGGTACCCATGGACATTCGTATTCCAATTTGGAGGGCTACGTAGGTTGGAAAATGAATTGCTGTTCCTCTTGGTCCGTGATTTGCGGTATTAGCCTCTTCGATAATTGGTATAAAATACTTCTGCAACGTTGACCTCTTTGCCGGATTATTAGGCTTCATTTTGTAGGGGAGTAACTTCATTCGCTTCCGCACAATGTTCCACACTGATGATGGCATCCGCAATCGTTGCCTCGCTCCCCGTACTGAGTTTTACTTTCTCTATACTGCACTCCACCCAAAAATTCGATACCGAGATTTCACCGGAAATATATGTTTTAGGGTCTCGTGTATCCAAATAAAGCATTTTCAGAAAAAGGTCCGTGTGTCCGCGTGTCAGTGAACACGATAACTCAAAAACGAAAAGTCGATAAAATATCAAACTTGGTATTTAAGATTAGTATCTTCCAGGGATGCGACACGAAGATTTTGAGACCCCCCCCCCGACTGCAAACTACCCTTTACATGAAATTTTATTCGAAATTTTTGATTTTGATTAAAATATCGTATATTAAAGGCATTTCCTGACAAATAATATGTATATCTTCAATTTTCTAGGAATAGCCTCTGAAACATACTTTATTCTGGATGAAGTTTACGTAATTTTGCATAACTCGTAAACCGTAAGAGATAGATAAAAAATTACTACATAAAATGTAGATCACGTTAAAACACACGATTTATGTTATATACATTTTTTTCATGGAGTGGATCGTTTTTTTTCAATATTCCTTGTTTTTTGTTTGATCTTTAAAAAACAAACTTTTCTCATACAGGAATTTGTCAACTCCTACCCACACAAACAAAGGAACTTCAGTCACATAGCACCCATATTTTGACTATCACTTTGCTCTATGGTACTCCCTTATTTCGCTTCTACTTTTAAGGAAGCAATTTATAAGAGTTTCTGCTATTTTTTTCTTGATTAGCATGAAGTAAATAGAGGCATAAGCTTTCTAAAAATAATTTGTTGCAGAGATATAGAGAAAGTCATGTGAATGGAACACATCAGATTTGTAGAGCTCCGTTTAATGCTCTGTCAATCGGTTCTTTGTTTAAACTTGTACTTCCCACACGAATGACATAAATCCTCTGTCACCATCAGATTGACACGCGGGAGGTGCAGAACATCCAAATTGCCATCTAAATGCCAGACATTATATTGCCTACACAGCATTATTCATTCGCGCAAATTAAAGACATACCAGCTATGATCGATAGAGAGGACATTTTCCCTTAAAAATGTACACATTTCTCACTAGATGACAAGTGAAAATCAAAGGTAGATTATAAAGCTTCAAACTTCCCTCCTTCAAACGGAGGTATGACAATTTATTTATGCAAAGTATTGTCGAATAATATAGCCTTATGAAATAATCCAATAATTTGTAAAAACATGGTGTATTTACGTAATAAGATTTATGAAATATTTTGTATTTTGCAAATTGTATGGCATTTTATATTCGCATTAAAACAACATCCATAAAAGCAGAGTAACTTTATCAGAAAAATAAATCCAAATATGTAGGTAGAACTTTGGAATTTCACGCAGGTATCTTAAGCCTTTTATAAGACATTTATGACTTTGAAGTATTGGAATTCAACTTAAGTGTTCATGGTCCTTATAAGATTCCAAAATATAAAACTGAATTTCAGTATCCCTCACTGCTTTTTATACCTGATTAAACTAAACTTCTGGTTGGGAACTTGATATAGAAATATTATTTGTGAGGATGCTGAAATATGAATGCTAATGACCTGCGTCTTATTTATTACGTGCTTATCTTTAATTATGGTGTCTTAGCTTCAAATGAGTCTAAATTTTACTCTCAAAATCCCAGGGTGTTTCCGATTAGTGTCGTCCAAAATTCGAACTTGAGTCGGTAAACCAAGACGTGGCTATCAAACCGTATGAGTGTAAACTAAAAACTCTAAGCGCTGTCAAATTCGTCGAAAGGGTATGTTCGAACCGCTATTTGCTGACTAGAAAGGACGGCATTACTTGATTTATTGAAGTTGCAAGCGATGCAGTCCATTCAAAGGGAGTAAACTTTTGGTTACAAAATATAACAAAAGTCGGGAATTTGTTGGTATATAAGGATGATGTATTGTTTAAGCCAGACCAAGTTAACTGCGTTTTTATTAATCTATAACTTTAGATAATCTGTAATAAATTTATAATCGTTTCCATTTGAAGGTATCTAATGTACTCGTAGTTATTACTCTTTGTGTATGACACTGATAAAAAGTTATTTTTTATTAATTTGAGGTGTTTAATTATATTTATGTGTTATAACAACTTGATGATTTGAACCGTCATTATTTCGGGACTCATAACTAGTGGATGTCCTCCACAAATATAGTTTTATTATTCTATGCGCGTATATATTTATAAATATATATTTGGTAAGGCCAATAATATGGTTAACTCATATACATGAGAACAATCTATTAATTTATATTTATTTTCGTACAAAGAAGCAACAAAGTGTGCTGGACACCAAAATTACGCGTGCTATCCAGTGAGCTTGATTGTATTTCTCCGAAAGCCGTAGAGCCATATACAGCCTGTGATTGAGTTATCGTGTAAAGGAGAGAGAGTCCATTCAGTAAGCTAGGGACACATTCAAACAAACATAGCTTGTCCCCGTCTCTAAGTACCAAACTTCGGTAATGATCACATTCAACAAAAGTGAGCCAAACATAGGGCGTTTTTAAAATGGCACTATTTCTGGTGTCCTCCAGATTGGCGTTCATGGAAGCTACATCACCTCTTCACATGACCGCTTTAGCTCCTCTGGTGTATTTTAATTTCTTCTAACAAACTTTAAGCACATTTCCCTAGATTGAGTGTCTTATTGGTTACTTTGGAAACCGCAAGTTACTTTAGCACTGCATGCACATTTTCACACTTATTAATGCCGTTATTGCGCATTTCACCGAACCATTTATTTATTTATTTCAAATCCTGAAGACTGGTTGCAAGAAATTTCAATCTTTAGATTACTTACCACCCTTCATCTTGCAATACATTCACAACAAGCACGAGTTAATCGATATAGGAACAAGAACCCACCCTTGGTCACTTAGGGAATTGAACGACCTCACAGGCTACATGAAAATAACGCTTGAAGTACAAACTACAGTTATAGAAACTTTAGATCACATCCATATTCAAAAGTCAACCCACATTGTAGATGCCACGAAGCGTATTCCTCGTGAAGCTATATTGTTTCAAACTTATGGGTTTAACTATCAGATAGTTGATACGCCACCTAAATGCGAGGCGTTGGCATCCCATTTTCATTTTCATCGTACATTTAGTTCTGCTTCATAATTTTACGCTGCGATTAAGAGGAAACTCAAGGAGCATATTGGAAAACCCATTGTCCCCACTGAGTTTACTTCACCAGTTCACGTTAACTGGTTATCGTTATTCAAGTTTTCCCATCCAAGGTTCAAATCCCGGTTATGGCATTGAATGTTTCAGTCTGACTCTACCTATCCAACTCCTGTCCTACACACTACTTCCGTGAAAAAAACAACAAATCAACAATATATCCTCTGTTCACTAATGGCCAGTTCAAGACTAAGTTTATCAAAATCCGTTGGATTATTTTTCTGCTATGCTTGACACTGCTTTTCGACTTGATTATTTTTTCTCCTGAGGTGAAAAACCAAGCAAGTCTATAACGGTAATATAAAATAGCCACAACTAATCATTATACTACTAGAGAAGCTGCCTAAAATTTATTCATTGCTGGCTTACGAAATACATGTCTCGGGCTAACCTCTTTCCTGCTTACCAGTTTGAGTTTAGGTCAAAACAGTCTACTACGCAGTTATTAAAACTCTCATAGTTCATGATCTGCTTTCAATAAAATGCGATGCGATGGTATAATTCTCAAAGGCTTGAAAAGAGTAATAGCTTTTTCGGAAATGGATATTTTAAGGTCCACATTGGTGCACTCGATCTTGGCAGCATCCTATTCTGGCTGGTATTCCACGAGTCTCAATTCCTGCACCTCTTCTTTTCAGCATATTCATTTCTGATACCCCACCTTTGTTGCCCACATGCATAGTCATGTGTGCAGACGACACGATACTTCTTTATTCCCATTCTGATTTGCACACGACTATTGCCACACTACAATATTCGGTTTATCGACTTTCTTCTTGGCTTCCTATCTAGCGTCTTTCACTCAAAATCCACAATATGGAACCAGAATTTTATCCCTTCGTGTTATTGAATTCCTATCTCCTGATTGCCCTCAGCTCCACTGAATTATCTGCAAGTGAGGCTCAACGCAAGCTTTTCGTGAAACTCTGATGTGAAATGCATAGTTCAGCCCAGAACTTAAGCCGGTGCTCGACTCCAGTCCACAATTGTTATGTGCTATTTTTTTATTGCTTCATTTGTATAGCCCATATCACTTGTGAAACTGTAGGTTCAGAACATTAGGTTAAACTTTATATTACTAAACACACGCACATTCACTCTCACATTCATACTTCCAGACTCTATGGGGGATAGGGAATAATTCCGGTTAAAGAAAAATTCCCCGCCCCAGCCGGGAATCGAACCCGGGACCTCCGGGCCAGCTCGCTCACCATTCGACCACGGAGGCAGTCTGTTATGCGCTTTTGTACACGTCAGAAGTCTTCAATTAAAATACTAATGATTATGCTATTTAGATCCTTTCTGGGGAGACCAGGAAAATTCATATTAACTGCATCCACACAATACAGAATGAGGCAAAGCGAGTAACCATCAACGCACATTAGTTCGTCAAAAATTCGCAGCTGCGTCATATATTGGGACATTCATCTACCAAATTCTGCTCCAACCTAAAACAGAAAAATCTGATGTGATCCATTCACACGTATTTCTCTACATCTCTGCAGAAAATTATTATTACTTATATTTACTTCATGCTGAAAAAAAATATTAGCAGGAATAGCCTTATTACTTATTTCCTTGGCAGTAGAAGACAAATAAGGGAGTACCATATTAAAGTGATAGTCAAAAACTGGTTGCTATGTGACTGAAGTTCCTTTGTTGTATGGACAGGAGTTTGTATATAATATATATTGTGTGTTTTAACGTGCTTTACATTTTTTCTGTGGTAAGTTTAAGTCCAACTCTTACGGTTTAGTAGTTGTGCAAAGTTTCTTAAAATTCATCCAGAATAAAGTAGCCTTCAGAGGCTATTCCCAGAAAATTCATAATATATATATTTTATTTGTCAGGTAAATATCTTTAATATATGATATTTTAATCAAAATCGTTAGCGCAATTTTTAAGAAAATCAAAAATTTCTAAAAATGTTCCATCTAAGGCGTAATTTGGGTTGGGGGGATTTTTCTCAAAATCTTCGTGTCGTATCCCTGGAAGATATTAAACTTCAGTACCAAGTTTGGTAATTTAATGACTTTTTGTTTTTGAGTTATCATGTTCAAAAACACGGACACACACACACACCCACACACACACACACACACACATGGACTTTTTCTGAAAATCCTTTTTTTGGATAAAGGGGAACCTAAAACATATATTTCCGGTGAAATATCAGTATCGAAATTTTGGGTGGAGTGCAATTCCTTCTCTATACACTATGTACCTTGTACGCGTAGAGAAAGTCAAAATAAACAATCGATGTAATTCGTCTGCCACCTCACCTGAAATGCAGATTACCGCTAAAAGAATTTCACAGCTCAGCCTCAGACTGTGATTTCATCTATTTGATTCTTCTTTCAATTGACTCAATACATAAATGAAGGCAATATGTTTATTTTAATGTATTAACTTGGGATTAATTTTTATGCATTTATTCCACTGAATGTTCATTCATCTACATTATGCTCTTATATGTTCACGGTTAACATTTAGTTGACATTTAGGCCATCCCCTGCGTCATGTGATCAGTTCTACACTAGAAATTCTCTAGCTTGAACTACACATGACAGGTAGAAAACTGTTCAGATTTCAAATTTCTGTTTTTCACATAATTTTAGCATTTAAATTTATATCTACAGTATTAAACACATGCATTCACTATAATTAGCACCTTTTTCTGTTTGCATTATTATTCTCTTAAACATTGCCCTCTTTCTATATTACAATATATACAGTTACAACGTTATTTGCTAAGTAATTAAGGTCATTGTTTCATATTATCTGTATTATTTTTTCTAAAGTAAAATACAGGACTACTACTTCAATATTCAAAACATATACATGAAACTTCATCTGGAATGCACTTATTAGAACAAACTGGAATGTATAAAAAAAAAAAAAAAAAAAAAAAAAAAAACTGAGTATTCCATTCACATGACTTTCTCTACTTTTCTGCAACAAATTATTATTAAAAAGCTTATTCTTCTATTTACTTCAAGCTAATCGAGAAAAAGTTAACAGAAATAGTCTTATTACTCTTATTACTTGCTTCCTTGTAAGTAGAAGCGAAATAAGGGAATACCATAGGTTAAAGTGATTGTCAAAAGCCAGTTGCAATGTACTGAAGTTCCTTTGTTTGTATGATCAGGAGTTGACAAATTCCTGTATGAGAAAATTGTTTTTGCTAGCTGAAACCAAAAACAAGGAATATCTAAAAAAGAATGAACCCCAGGAAAAATGTATATAACATAAATTGTGTGTTTTAATGGGCTGTACATTTTTTGTGGAGTAAGTTTTCGTCCATCTCTTACGGTTTAGTAGTTATGCAAAATTTCGTAAAACTTATCCAGAATAAGGTAGTCTTCAGAGACTATTCCCAGAAAATTCGAGATATACATTTTATTTGTCAGGTAAATATCTTTAATATACGATATTTTAATCAACATTGTTAGAGCCATTTTTAATAAAATCAAAATTTTCGAAAAAAGTTCCATGTAAAGGGTAGTTGGGGGTGGGGGCGATTTTCTTCAAAATCTTCGTGTCACATCCTTGGAAGATACAAATCTTAAATACCAAGTTTGGTATTTAGCGGTCTTTTCGTTTTTTAGCTATGCTGTCCACAGACACACACATAGACACACACATGGACCTTTTTCTCTAAATGCTTTTTTTTTTTTGGATTCAGGGGACCCAAAACATGCATTTCCGGTGAAATCTCGGTATCAACTTATGGGTTCAATACAATACCTTCTCTATACATTATGTACATCGTACGTGTAGAGAAAGTAAAAAAAGTGCTTATGTTCCCTAGTTCTGAAAGGCGAATCTCTTAAAGTTATTTCTGATAAAATCACAGTTCACATTGAGCCTACAAAAATTAAATACCTCTCAGTAACAGGAACATAACTAAGAATGCTAACATGTATTTAACTAGCTGACACTTGCATTTTAAAGGAACTAAGGTAAACAAGGTTGAAAGTTGTGTGATGGCAGATGCTGTCCAGAAATTAGGGCATGTGGCGAATCAAGAGGGAAATGATGTTATTTAGCCGAGTTTCTTTGAACTCTCGGCAATTGAAAACAGAAAGTACTTCGAAGTACAATTTTATAACTAAATAATACTAAAATAGACAAAAAATAAAAGCGGTACCTGTATAGTTCCGTAACTCTGCCTATTTTAATTCCATGTATGATTCAGACACTGGATTAAACTGCTCGTAACTTTATTTAGGAATCCACAATTTAAACCCTAATATCAGTGTAGCACCTGAGCTTAAAACTTTTATAAGTCAACGAGTTAAGTAAATAATTATAGGTTATGAAATACAACAGAAAACAAACGCGATGCAAACAATCCAAGCAACAATTCTGTATTACAGACTGTGATGGCTCAGTCGGTAATGTCTGTGGCTCGTATTTGCAAGAATCTGGACGCCCTATCTGGCTCCTTTTTTTTGTGCTTTCTCTGAATTGTCAAGTTACATATCGGACTGAATATTTAATACCACGACTCTAAGTTCCACCTTAATTCTGAAACAATAGTGAAACTGAAAACAGATGCTAATAGGGATTGCGCTGCCATCTATTCACCGATAGCTAAAGTAGTTAGACTGGATGGCACTTTAACGCCATATGCTTGTTGTGGAGCAAAGTGGCATGATATAAAGGGATGAGATCACGCTGGGTGTAATCCGCCATCTGACTATGAATGGGGAAAGCAGCTAAATTGGATAGCACCCTAGCGGTATATGCTTGGAGCGAAGCGAAATTATTATGGTGCTAGAATGATTCTAGTGCTGTTGTCCACATATATACCGTCAACGAGGTATCTTAACAGATTCGTCACAATATGACCAAATAGTTAAAGCGACGTAAAATTAAATACATTTAAAAATCACATATCACTAACAAATAATTTTACTTAATAACAATTAGCCGCATTTATTGTCAACTATAAATGTTAATTTTCGCTGCACTATTTAAGCAATTAAAGGAATTCTCTTCTTTAACTTTTTAATGGTTTGCCGTATTTATGTTCTTCCACAGTGGCGACAGATCTTCAACAATGACACACTCGAAGTACTATTTTCTCAATGCATGCACCCCATGGTAAAGGAGTTCATTGAGAACTTGTACGGAAACCGTCTGCTTGCTCACAGGTTCACCTTCTGCTATAGTCAGTTACTTATAAGCGAATCTGAACTAACATATTTCGTTTTATAAATTGAAATGCTACAATTATTTTTATTTATTTGCATAATGATAAAGACAAAGTGTTACGATTTGAACCGATCTGTTTTATGTAGAGGAAGAAAAGCGGGAAGAGTTAGAGTGAGGCTCAGTCAACAAGGCGCTTTCTTGTCACCGGTTTTGTTTAGAGATCCTTAAAAATATCCCTAGGTCCTGGTGGAGATTTAGCTATGATAAAGTATTCTAATATGCAGGTATTAATGAACTACACAGAAATAATTTGCGAGATTGTGCACGTGACTGATATACATAATTTGAGATCCGCGATGCATGGTCCCCGGATAAACATAACGCAGCTACATAGCGTTAAACGTGTGGGTATCAGCTGCAGATAGGTCAGTGGTAAAGCAAAGCAGGTTGAAAAAATCTGATGTGTACCATTCACATGACTCTCTCCATATCCCTGCAACAAATAATTCTTAAAAAGCTTATACTTCTATTTACTTTATGCTAATCAGAAAAAATTAGCAAAATAATCTTATTACTCGCTTCCTTGTAAGTAGAAGCGAAATAAGGGACAACCGTAGGTTAAAGTGATAGTCAAAAGCTGGTTGCTATATCAATGAAGTTCCTCTGTGTATATGGATAGGAGTTGACAAGTTCCTGTATGAGAAAAGTATACGTTTTTCATAGCAGAAACCAAAAATAAGGAATGTCACAAAAACGACGAACTCCACGAAAAAAATGTATATAACATAAATTGTGTGCTTTAAAGTGCTCTACATTTTTTTGTGTAGTAAGTTTTTGTCCATCTCTTACGGTTTAGCAGTCATTCAAAATTGAGTAAAATGCATCCAGAATAAGCTACTCTTCAGAGGCTATTCCCAGAAAATTCAAGATATGCATTTCATTTGTCAGGTAAATATGTTTAATATCCGAAATTTTAATCAAAATGTTTAGAGCCATTTTTGAGAAAATCAAAATTTTCGAAAAAAGTTCCATGTAAAGGGTAGTTGGGGGTGGGGGATTTTTCTCAAAATCTTTGTGTCGCATCCCTGGAAGATACTAAACTTAAATACCAAGTTTGGTATTTTACCGACTTTTCGTTTTTGAGTTATCGTGTTCACAGACACACGGACACACGGGTACACACACACACACACACACACACACACACACATACACACACACACGGACCTTTTTGTGAAAATGCTTTTTTTGGATATTGGGGACCCTAAAACATATATTTCCGGTGAAATCTCGGAATCGAATTTTTGGTGGAGTGAAATACTTTCTCTATACACTATGTACATAGTGCGTATGGAGAAAGTAAAAATGGCTTAGAATGTCTTTAAAACTGCTGCCCGAGTGTAGAAATATCGATTTTTAGCAGCTCGTTACTAGCGTTCTCAAGATTTAATGTCGCAAAAATCTGTAAAATCTCGAACTAATCACTTGACAGTGCGACCCTGAGTATTCATTAACTACGTTCTTGAGTTATGTAGCCTACTCTGGAGGAGTCTTTTTCAACTGCTCTGGAGGCTCAATGCGTAACGCAGGAGGCTGCTATCCCAACGGGCATGGGTTCGATTACTGCCATAGAGAAAGTGTTTTTTTATTACTATTTTTTCATTCCAGACGAAGTGTGCGATACGTGGCGTACTGGCACTTCAGAAACTTATAGCCGTTACTTCGAAATTTCAATAAACAGGCCATAAGTCTCCTGTCTCAAATTACCTATTTGAGTAATCTACATATTCTGTGAAAATATTTCGACATAGTTCATTAACACCCTGTATATAGTTATTCACTTTTCACTGTAAGTCAAACACTGCGTGTCTACATAGTGACCTCTGTTTAAAGTGCAAGAAGATATCAGCAATGTGGTGAAAAAAAAAGTTTAATCGAGTATTATTTACGGCGCTCTTTAACTGCTATGTTTCTCGGCGGCCCACTTTAATTTGGGCGTGAAAGATCACTTGATTGTACTCAGAGGTCTCTTTATAGGGCTCAAAGTTTTTATACGACACGGTACCAACGGCTTTACTTCCCTTCCGAAGGAAGCCACGCTAAGGATTTTTAACCCGAAAACTTCCATCGACCTCCGCCAGGTTTGAACCCGCGACCTTGGGAAACAGACTTCTAGACCACGGAGGAAAACAGCAAATTGGCCAAAGTTAGCCCTTGTGCTGCTAAAGTGCCGGGAGAAAGGAATGGGATAAAACACGAGTCGCTCAGATTTAATGGCAGCGGGCGCAGCAGGACCATAAACATTCCAGGGCTCAGCGTCCCCAACAGACTCTTCGATGTCCCGCATGGGCAGATTTGGGCAGAAAGTTCCGGGCTAGTGAAGAAATAGTTCTGTTTAAAGCACATTCAGGCAGATACTTATACGCTACAGCTCTATAACCCTCTATAACCTAACTGAACAAAGAAAGACAATACGATAATATGAAATAAAGTATGGGATAAAGAAAAATCTGATGTGTAATACTCACATACCTTTCTCTACATCTCTGCAACAAATGGTTGTTACAAAGCTAATGTTTCTATTTACTTCATGCTAATCGAAAAAAAAAATAGGAGAAATAGTCTTATTACTTGCTTCCTTGTAAGTAGAAGCGAAATAAGGGAGTACCATAGGTTAAAGTGATAGTCAAAAACTGGTTTCTATGTGTCTGAGTTCCTTTGTTTGAATGGATAGGAGTTCACAAATTCCTGTATGAAAAAAGTATGTTTTTCAAAGCTGAAACAAAAAACAAAGAATACTTCAAAAGCCATCAACTCCACGAAAAAAATGTATACGGCATAAATTGTGTGTTCTAATGTACTCTACATTTTTTGTGTCGTAAGTCTTTCTCCATCTCTCACGGTTTAGCAGTTATGCAAAATTTCGTAAAATTGATCCAGAATAAAGTAGTCTTCACGGGCTATTCCCTGAAAATTCAAAATATACATTTTATTTGTCAGGTAAATATCTTTAATATAGGATATTTTAATCAAAATCGTTAGAGCAATTTTTTAGAAAATTAAACTTTTTGAAACAGTTCCATGTAAAAGGTAGTTTGGGGTGGTGGAATTAATCTCAAGATCTTCGTGTCGCATCCCTGGAAGATACTAAACTTAAATACCAAGTTTGGTATTTTACCAACTTTTCGTTTTTGAGTTGTGTTCACAGACACACGGACACACACGGACCTTTTTCTAAAAATATTTTTTTTGGATACAGGGTACCCTAAAACATATATTTCCGGTGAAATCTCGGTAACGAATTTTTGGGTGGAGTGCAATACCTTCTCTATATATAATACGTATAGAGAAAGTAAAAAATAAGAAAACTCCCATGACAAGAGTGGCAGGTGCAACGCGTATCAAACCCTCTACTTCCAATGTGACGAGCTCATAGATTGATCATCCTACGTGGTCTGGGAGTAACATGCTAACCACTGGTTCCCAAAGTCGCGGGTTGAAACCCAGCGGATGGCGATGGATTTTCCCATGGCTTCTTTCGGAAAGGAGGTAAAGGCGTTGGTCCCGTGTCGTATAAAAGAACCACAGTCCTGATAAAAGTGGATCAATAGCAAACTTTAGCGGTATTTGAAGTCCAGTATTAAATTGGACGCTGAGAACCATAGTAGGCTAAGAGTGTCCTTAGATAACACTCAGTTCACTAGACAGCAAGCATGTTGGTGATGTCTTCAGATAGTCTGTCATATCTCGAGGACTACAAGGCATAAAGACACATCACAATCGTCGATATAGGGTTATTTTATTTAAACTACTATAATATAAATCCGTCTTGTTAAGATGTATTTCGTACTGCGTATTTAAGCTATACTATCGTCTCTAAAAATTACATTTTTACTTTCTCTATACGCACCGTGTATATATATTAAAGACATTTACCTGACAAATAAAATGTATATCTTGAATTTTCTGGGAATAGCCTCTTAAGAGTACTTTATTCTTGCTGAATTTTACGGAATTTTGAATAATTGCTAAACCGTAAGAGATGGACAAAAACTTACTCCACGAAAAATGTAGAGCACGTTAAAACACACACTTTATGTTATATACATTTTTTTCGTGGAGCTCATTGTTTTTGAGACATTCCTTATTTTTGGTTTCTGCTTTGAAAAACTTATACTTTTCTCATACAGGAATTTTCAACTGCTGTCCATACAGTAAAAGGAACTTCAGTGATATAGCAACTAGCTTTTGACTATCACTTTAACCTACGGTATTCTCTTATTTCGCTGCTACTTACTAGAAAGTAGGCAATAAGACTATTTGTGCTAATCTTATCTGATTAGCATGAAGTTTATAGAAGTAAAGTTTTCTAAGAATAAGTTGTTGCAGAGATGAAGAGAAAGTCATGTGAATGGAACACATCAGACTTTTAAACTGGTGTTGCTAGTAATTATCCTGCAGGTTTTGGTTTTATGGTATAAGACTTCCTTGGGAGTATCTCCCATGTAATTCTGTGTATATGATGTATCGATTACTCCTTCATTCCAACTGTTGCACGTTTGTCTCACATCTTATTGTATTGCTTGCCTACGAAGTGAAAAAGAAGAGGAACACTTAAAAACTTCAATATTTGTTCGCCTACTGGCTTATGGCTTTTAATTGAAGCATCTTTACTTTTCTCGTTTTTCAAATGCTCGTTTAGTGTACCTTTCGTTACGACATTGGAGTATTTAAATCAGATTAATTTTCTTACTCTTAACCTACGTTTGGCGAATGCGAAAAAAAAATCTGACGTGTTCGATTTACATGACTTTCTCTGCCAAATAAACTTCCCATAAAATATTGCTGTTTTTCATAATCCATCCTTTCGAGATAGATATTAGCAGAATGGACATTACTTAGTTCTTTATAAGTGGAGGAGAATTAAGGGTATACACTATGCGAAAGCGATAGTCGACTGTCACTATTCGATTGTCATAGAAAGTTGGTTTTCTTTATGGCTAGGAGTAAAACAAAAGAAACATGGACGGCTTCCTAATTGAGAAAAATATAAGTATTTTAAAATTGAAACTAATAACAAGGAATATTTCAGAAACGGTTAGCTCCACAACAAAAATGTATAAGACATCAATTCTTTGTTTTGATGAAATCTATATTTTTGTGCCTTAAATTTTGTCTATCTTTTACCAGTTATGCAAAAGTCATTCAAAATGAAGAGGTCTTAAGAGGAACTTCGGGATAGGCATTTATCTGTCATTTAAATATCTTTAGTATTTGCTATTTTAAGCAAAATTGTTACAGCCATTCTTGGGAAAAACAAAAATTTCGAACTTCTTCCATGTAAATTGTACACATATTTTTGGGTGAGGTAATTTCATGAAAATCTTCGTGACGCATTCCTGGAATTGGTATTCAACGGAATTTTGGTTTTTGAGTTATGCTACCCACACACACAGACCCACACTAACCTTTGTCTAAAAATAACATTTTTTATTACGCGGCTATCAAAGCATATATTTCCAGTGAAATCTCGGTATAGAATTTTTCGGTAAAATGCAATATCTTCTGTACTATGTACGTTGTGCATATGTACTAGAGAAAGTAAATATACACACAATTATATATACATATTATATCTAAATAGTATATATCATATTTTCACTATATTATACTTTCTTTATACGTACTATATACATAGTGTATAGAAAAGGTTTTGCACTCCACCAAAAAATTCGATACCAAGATTTCACCGGAAATATATGTTTTTGGGCCCCTGTATCCAAAAAAAAGTATTTTCAGAAAAAACTTCGTGTGTGTCCGTGCGTCCGTGTGTCCGTGTGTCAGTGTGTCCATGTGTCAGTGTGTCCGTGTGTCAGTGTGTCCGTGTGCCCGTGTGTCCGTGTGTCTATGAACACGATAACTCAAAAACGAAAAGTCGGTAAAATACCAAACTTGATATTTAAGTTTAATATCTTCTAGGGATGCAACACGAAGATTTTGAAAAAAGGTCCCCACCACAAACTACCCTTTACATGGAACTTTTTCGAAAATTTGAATTTTTTAAAAAACGGCTCTAACGATTTTAATTAAAATATTTACCTGACAAATAAAATGTATATCTTGAATTTTCTGGGAATGCCTCTGAAGACTAGTTTATTGTGGGTCAATTTTACGGAATCCTGTATAACTGCTAAACCGTAAAAGATGGAAAAAACCTTATCACACAACAAATGTAAAGCACTTTAAAACACGCAATTTATGTTATATACTTTTTTTCGTGGATTTGATTGTTTTTGAGGTATTCCTTGTTTTTGGTTTTAGGTATAAAAAAACGTTTCTCATACAGGACTTTGTAAATTCGTGTCCATACAAACAAATGAACTTCAGTCATATAGCAACCAGCTTTTGACTATCACTTTAACCAATGGTACTCCCTCTTTTCGCTTCTACTTACAAGGAAGCAAGAAATAAGACTATTTGTGCTAATGTTTTCTCGATTAGTAGGAAATAAATAGAAGCATAAGCTTTTTAACAATAATTTATTGCACAGTTGTAGTGAAAAACATGTGAATGGAACACATAAGGTTTTTTTTTATTATTTTAACATTCAATGAAGAATTTCCTGTCGTGAACCCTTATTGTACAGAAAATATACTGCAATCTCACAGAGAGCTATAGTCTTCATGAAGTTAATCCATAATAAATGACCCTTTGGTGAGCATCAGATTTTCTTTCATCCCTTCCCTGCTGACATAACAATTGACATCACTAATGCACTTTTTTCTCATTCATTAAAATCGTTCGCTGATACAAAAATATGTATGTCAGAAACAGTTACATATTGATTAAATGAACTGACGGCAACTTCCATGGGAAAGATTAAAAAAAAAATTTAGAACAAGGTAAAATATATAGAAAAGCAGGTGAAATATAAGTGCGGTATAATAAATACGCAACGGTATTTAAAAGTGTCTCGTAGTTCTTGTGCGTTTACAAAAACATATTGCCTAAACATACATCCTATGTATTTTGACTTTCTCTATACGTACTATGTACATAGTATACAGAGAAGGTATTACATTCCACCCAAAATTCGATACCGAGATTTCACCGGAAGTATATGTTTTAGGGTCCCCTGTATCCGAAAAAAGCATTTTCAGAAAAAGGTCCGTGTGTGTCGGTGTGTCCGTGTCTCACTCAGTGTGTCAGTGTGTCCGTGTGTGTCTGTGAACACGATAACGCAAAAACGAAAAATAACAAACTTTGTATTTAAGTTTAGTATCTTCCAGGGGTGCAACACGAAGATTTTGAGAAAAATCCCCCACCCAAACTATCCTTTACGTGGAACTTTTTTCGAAAATTTAGATTTTCTTAAAAATAGCTCTAACAACTATGATTAAAATATCGTATATCAAAAATATTTACCTGATAAATAAAATATATGTCTTGAATTTTCTGGGAGTAGCCTCTAAAGACTACATTATTCTGGAATGAATTTTAAGGAATTTTGCATAGCTGTTAAACCGTAAGAGATAGATATAAACTTACCACACAAAAAATGTAGAGCACGTTAAAATACACAATTTATATTATATACATTTTTTTCTTGGAGTTGATTGTTTTATAGATATTTCTTGTTTTTGGTTTCAGCTTTGAAAAATATACTTTTCTCATGCAGGAATTTGTCAACTCCTGTTCATACAAACAAAAGAACTTCAGCTACCTAGTAGTCAGCCTTTGGCTATGAGTTTAACCTATGGTACTCCCTTATTTCTCATCTACTTACAAGGAAGGAATTAATAAGACTGTTTCTGTTAATTTTTTCTCGATTAGAATGAAGTAAACAGAAGTATAAAAAACAATTTGTTGCAGAGATGTAGAGAAGGTCATGTGAATGGAACTCATCAGATTTTTAATAATCACACTCCATATTGTTTGCTCTTAAATTTATGTGTTCTAAGTTCTTCGCTTTAGTTTATTTATATAAAGGCCATGTAATGCCCATGTCTCGCTTTGTTTACTATATTTGTTTGCGATCAGGTAACGGAGAGGATGCCTCGAACCTTGACCCAGCGCGAATCTTTTGTGCTTACCACCCCCAAGAGCAACGGATGAAGGAACCGCAGGAGGCGGAAATAATTTTAATTCTGTCTGAAGATGGAACAGATAGACGCATCTAAACCGTAAAGATTATTATTATTATTATTACTACTATTATTATTATTATTATTATTATTATATTGTTATGGAACAATTATTTGCAACTTAGTTATTTGTTGGACTTAGAATGACTATAACTTATACTTAAAGTATTTAACTTATTTTTTCATTTCCATGGCTGACCAGTGTTGAGAAACGACAGTGCTAATAATAATTCTTAAGCAGGCTCGACGTTTCACAGCCGCTATAAACTGATCCGAAATATATTAATAACATCAAAACTGAATAGAACTTGGATAGGTAGAGTTTTTCTGAAAAATTCAATGATACAAAAGACAAAAAAATTCTATTCATGTTAATTTAATTGTTTTTCACATAAGACGTGTGTAGAACAGGAGTTATTTAGGTAGAGCCGGAATCAAATCTATAGCTGGGATTTGAACCACGAATCTCCTGTTATCTAGCCGGTCGCTCTACCATGGCATCATGCTGGCACGGTATAAATTCCTAAACTGACTCCCGGTATATCATAAGGTGATATCAAATTAGTTTGAGAAGACACACCCGAATGACGACTTACAATATCTTAAGTACTTTAAGTCCTGGGTTTCATAGTTTAGCCAAATTATGTCTAAACTACGGCTAAACTTTATAGTTGGCTAAACTATGAAGCCTGGGACTTAAAATTACTTACAACATAGTATGTCGCCTTAGGATATGCCATCTCAAAATAATTTGAGGTAGCCTTGTAGTTTAAAGGGAAACATGTGAGTCAGTTGGGGAATTTAATACTGTGCCGGCAAGATAGCAGGATTGCTGAGTGGTAGAGCGACCGGCCAAATACCAGGAGATTCGTGGCTCAAATCCCGGCTATAGGTTTGATTCCGGCTCTACCTGAATAACTCCTGTTCTACACACGCCTTATGTGAAAAACAATTAAATTAACATGAATAGAATTTTTTAGTCTTTTGTATCATTTATGCATTATTCATTGGTATTTGCAATTTGAACACATAGTCTCTACTTTCTCTAGCACGTATATACGGTGTGGATAGAGAAGATACTGTATTCCACCCAAAAATTCAATACCGATATTTACCGAAAATACATGTTTTGAGATCCCCTGAATACGAAAAAGATATTTGGTGTATGTGTGTGTGTATGTGGGCAGTATAGCTCAAAACGAAATGTACGTTCGTTGTACATCAAACTTGGTATGTAAGTTCTGTATCTTTCTAGGATGCGCCAATAAGATTTTGAAGAAAATCGCATACCTCCAACTACCCTTTACATTGTACTTTTTTAAAAAATTGTTTTTTTTCTCAAAAATGGCTCTAATAATTTTTATTAAAATGTCATATGTTAATGCGTATCTTGAATTCTCTCGGAATAGGGTCTGAAGGCCTCTTCATTCTGGATCACATTTGAATCATTTTTGTATAACTGGTAAACCGTAAGAGAGAGAGAGAGAGAGAGATAGAGAGAGAGAGAGAGAGAGAGAGAGAGGGAGGGAGAAAAGCTTACTAGAGAAAAATGTAGATCTCATTAAAACATTCATTTTATGTCATACACATGGTTTTTGCAGAGTTTATCGTTTTAGAGGTATTCCGAATTATTGGTTATGAATTTTAAACTACTTAACTTTTTCAAATAGGAAAAGATTTTTCTTTTTGCCTCTCTTTTGTTTACTCCTAGGAAGCAACGAGAATCGAATTATAATTTTTTCACATTGCCACCGGCTTTTAAAACATCTGACTGTCGCTATAGCCCAATATATTTCCTTGTTTCCCTTATACGTTACACGGGGGCAAGTAATAGGACTATTTCTGGTAATGTCTATCTTGATTAGTATGATGCAGCTAAAATAAGAAAAGTTTGTGGAATAGTTAGAGAAAGTCATGTGAATGGAACACATAAGTTTTTAGAGGTGGGATATACATTAAACTATATAAATATTCTTATGAGGTAAAGAATTCTTAAATATGTTCCTAATATACCTGATCATCACCAAAGAAAAAATTTAATGTTTCGATATCTTTATGGTTTATTGAGAATAATATTCATTGCAATATTCGTAATAGTAAAATATTAATGAGAATATAATTGTTTTGGGGTAAATATTTCTTTATTTTGGGAAGCTATTTAAATTCTCGCTCTGTGTTCAAAGAAAATTAAACCAATATGTGCTTAGGTAAATGTAAGGTGCACAAGGATCCACGAATGTTGCCATGCAGGCCAAAAACTCAAGAAAGAACTTTTCTGTGCACATATTGGATTATTAAACACGTGAGGATTGCGTGGGTAGGTGATACGTAGACAGGCAGACTGGCAGTAGGTAGATGAGCGGCAGGAGGAGAAGGGTAGTGGGTTGCAATATCCGAATTTAAAACGGGAAACCAAAACGGGCCAACGTGACCCTTGCTGCATATGCAACAATCGGAATAGCAATAGTGGAGCATGTAATCTAGAATACGGTCAAATTCGTTCCAAGAGACATGTTCGAAGCAATATTTGCTGACTGGGATGAATGGCCTTGCTCTCTTTACTGACGTTACAGGTGATGTTTATAGTTCAGAATTAGTAAGCTCTTATTTACAAATAGCAAACGTTGGGGATTCAGAAGTACAAAATGTTAATACACTAAGCATTCGTTTTTCTCTCTTTGTAGATAAATCACGCCGTACTGTTCACGCATCGATCACTCTGCAAGAGCCTTGGAAGTAAAATATAAAGAAATTCAATGCTTATAAGCTCAGATGCTGGCGTAGAAGTAGACGTATACTGTAAAATGAATATTGATGGCACTGATGATGGATAGAGCATGAAATCAGTCTCCCTGTCAGCAATTGCCAGGCGTACATTTTGCATTCAAACAACCGGTCAAATCAGTGAAACAAACTTTAGTAAAATTGAAATTCTTTTAATGGCCATAGAAATCACCTGGTCAATACTAAATCGTGGCTTGTTATTAATTTATGACTATAATAATCAGTGATTATTTTGTAATTAATGACCATTCTAGTTATCTCCCTTAGAATCTAATTCATTTTGTTATTTGCTTTAATTTTTACTTTCTCTATAGTACTATGTGCAATAGTACTATAGAGGAAGTATTGTATTCCACCCAAAATTCGATACCGAGATTTCACCGGAAATTCATGTTTTAAGACCCCCTGAATCCAAAAAAAGCATTTTCAGAAAAAGCATTTCAGTATGTGTGTGTGTGTCTGCTTGTATGTGTGTCGGTGGACAGCATAGCTCAAAAACGAAATGATCGTTAAATACTAAACTTGGTATTGAGGTTTGGTATCTTCCAAGGATGGGACACGAAGATTTTCAAGAAAATCCCCCCACCCCTAACTACCCTTTACATGGAAAAATGTTCGAAAATTTTGATTTTCTAAAAATTGGATCTAGCGATTTTGATTAAAATGCGTGTATTAAAAATATTTACATACCAAATAAACTGTATATCTTGAATTTTCTGGGAACAGCCTCTTAAAAGCTCTTTATTCTGAAGGAATTTTACTAAATTTTGCTTAACTGCTAAACGGTAAGAGATAGACAAAAACTTATTACACAGGAAATGTTGATCTGATCAAAACACATAATTTATGTCCTTTACATTTTTGTTGTGGAGGTAACAATTTCCGAAATATTCCTTGTTTTTGGTTTCAGTTGAGAGTACTTATAATTTTCTCAGACAGGAAGTGTCCGTTTTTCTTTTGTTCTACTCCTGGCCAAGCAAAGAAGGGATTTGCAATGACAATCGAATAACCACAGCTTTAAAAATATTTGACTATCGGTCTAGCCTAGTGTGTTCCCTTATTTTCTTTCTACTTATAAGGAACTAAGTAGTAAGAACATTCTGCTAATGATTATCTCGATTAGCAAGGTGCAGAAAGAAGAAAAATGTTATGTAAGAAGTTTGTAGAATAGCTAGAGAAAATCATGTGAGTGTAACACACCAGATTTTGTTTATCAATTTTGAGGTGTGTATTTATGCTTATGTGTTAATTTGGTTAATAGTTATTTCAGGGTTTATAACTAGTGGTTATTTTTCATAAACGTAGTTGCATTCATTTATGAACGTGTTCAAATAAAATAGACATTTGGTATGGCTAGCAATGAAATATATAGCATAACATTAATAAGGATTACCTAATAACATATACCGTAATAGCAAAGCTAAAGTGGGTTAGCCACAAAAAGATGCATGGGAGCTGATTTCTCTAACAGTCGTAGGAAACTCTATCTGTTACTTTGATATCATGTGAAGGAGAGAGAAAGAGAGTTAGATGAAGAGACTGGCGGTCCAGTAAAAGGGTGGCAAGCTCGAATGCACGTAGATTGCCTTGCTCTGAGAAGCAAACTTCGGTAGTGGCCACACTCGATAAACATGAACCGAACATAGTATATTTCGCATGCCAATAATTAGGCAGTTAGGAAGGAAGGAGGGCGGGCGGTTAAGCAAGCAAACTAAGTTATTACTGAATAGCAGCAGATCGGATTCTATTAATGTAATAGAACCTTACCCAGTGTTTGAATACTGCTTTATGAGACATCATTAATGCATCAAAAATTAGCGATCCACTCCCAAAATAATTCAAGTAGGATGTAATGTAAATTCTTCCCTTGCAGCAAATTAGCTTTTATCCACATTACATTGTAATATTCTTAGGTAAATATTTATCCAAAATACTTGCAGGAACTACGAAGGCATCTTCTTCCACAAGAATAGACTTAGCGTTCTGTTTCATCTCAGTTGAACGTAACATTCTATTTTGTTCTTGGTCCTCCTATTGTGTAGCATTCTCTAACTATATACTTTAATAATATCTTTGTTATCCATTACTCTTCATTGGTATCAGTTTTTTCCTTGATTTCTCTTTTAGGTTGTATATATTTAACTGTTTACGAATTTCTTCATCTCTTTGCTTGTTTAAAAGGGTAAATTCTACTAGTGCTCTCAGAAATCTCCTCTCTGTTATTTCTGTTTTACTGCTGTCTGTCTTATCCATTGTTCAATTTCATTTCAATTGGTTTACATTGGTACAACGGTTACTTTATAGAATTTCATGGGTGTTGCGTTTGACGTCTTTTTAATGTTCCCCTAATTGTTTAATCCATTTGTCTTAATCTAATTAGTTTTATATTCAGATTTTGATTGTTATAGTTTGATACATTAAAACCTAGGCAATTAGAGATATTTACATATATTATTTATCCATTATGACTGTCTTATATCTTAAATGACTTTTCTCTTAAAAGCCATTTTTTAATTTTTAATTTGGCTATTGACATATGTATTACGTTTCAGGTTATTGATACTTCTTTGTAGCCTTCCTTCAGTTTCTTTGAAAATAAGCTAATCGTCCACGAGTGGAATTCTTTTCAGAATGCGTCTATTTGTATTATACACGTGCACATACACTTTTTTCTAGTTACTTTCTCTACATACTATGTACTATGCAGGTATTGCACTCCACCCAAGAATTCGATACCGAGATTTCACCGGAAATATATGTTTTACGGTCCCCTGAGTGCGGAAAAAGGTCCGTGTGTGTCAGTGTGTCCGTGTGTCTGTGAACACGATAACTCAAAAACGAAAGGTCGATAAAATACCAAACTTAGTATTTCTGTTTAGTACCTTCCAGGGATGCGACACGAAGATTTTGAGAAAAATCCTCTCACCCCAAACTACCCTATCCTTTACAAAATGTATATCTTGAATGCCTTGTGAATACTCTCCGAAGGCTACTTTATTCTAGATCAATTTTACGGAATTTTGTATAACTGCTAAACCGTAACACATGGACAAAAACTTACGACACAAAAATATAGAGCACGTTAAAACACACAATTAAGTTGTATACATTTTATTCGTGGAGGTGATCTTTTTCAGATATTCCTTGTTTTTGTTTCAGCTTTAAAAAAACTTACTTTTCTCATACAGAAATATATCAACTGCTGTTCATAGAAACAAAGTAACCTCAGTCACATAGCAACTAGCCTTTGACTATCACTTTAACCTATGGTTCTCCCTTATTTCGTTTTTACTTACAAGGAAGTAAATAATAATACTATTCCTGCTAGTTTTTTCTCGATTAGCATGAAGTAAATATAAGCATAAGCTTTCTAACAATAATTTGTTCACCCGGGGGTCCCGGGGGTCCCGGGTTCGATTCCCGGCTGGGGTGGGGAAGTTTTCTTTAGCCAGAAGTATTCCCTATCCCCCACAGAGTCTGAAAGTTTGTATGTGAGTGTGAATGTGTGCGTGTTTGAGTAAAACAAAATGATTTAAACCAACGTAAAAGAACCTACAGAGAACGAGTTGTTTCAAGTGGAAAGCCCCCGTTATGACCTTAGGTGTTAAAGGGGGCTATATAAATGAAACAGGTAAAACATTGTTGCAGAGCTGTAGAGAAATTCATGTGAATGGAACACATAATATTTTATTTTTGTTTCCATTCCGAAGAATATAAGTTTTCTTTTTCACCTTTGTAAAATCAAACAGTCGCCATACGTCTTCAGAACCTGCCATTATATTTTATTGACATTTGAACTTCCAGTCACAGAAATACGCAGTTCCATCACATAGCAAAATAGAACAGACAATTATCCTTGCAACGGAGTTAGCCCTAAGTAAAATTATATTGTACAATCTCACATATGATAATACTATCTGTTCGTATTTTGCGTCAGTTACAGGGCACTTATATTTTGTAATACAAGAGATAAAGACGCAATGTCCTATAATAAGGGCTTCTTGTTAATATCTTCGTATTAAAAGGAAACACTTAAGAGAGCAGGATTATTCTAAAGAAGGCAACTCCCCCCTCCCACGTTCTCGTGTTTACTGAGTACTAAAGTCTACAATAATGACTTAGAACCCTGATATGCAAAGCAGCTTAAAGGACGTTTTCTGCAATGGATGTACAGAGACCAGTGGCATGCAAACCACCAAAGTGAACATCTGACATCTCTTCGCAGTAAGATTGCTTCCAGAAGGAGAATAGAATGGAATAAAATGTCATGTATTCCATTAACTTGATTTTATCTACATTTCAATAACATTATTGTTAAAAAGCTTATGCTTCTATCTGCTTCGTGCTAATCGAGTTAAACATTAGAAGGTGTTCTTATTGATTGCTTTCTTGTACATAAGTAGAAGGGAAATACAATAGGCTAAAGCGATTTCAACTCTTAAAAACTGGTTGCCATGTGGCTGAAACCCCTTACTTGACAAATTCCCGTACATATGTGAAAAGTTTAAGTATTTTAAAACTGAAACCGATAAGAAGGAATATTATAGAAATAATCAATCCTATGAAAAAGTATATATGAATGACATAATGTCCTATACATTTTTTGAATAGTAAGTTTTTTTATATCTCTTACCAGTTATACAAAATCCAGCAAAATTCATTCAGCATAAAGAGGTCTTTAAAGGATATTCCCAGAAAATTCAAGATAAATGTTTTATTTGTCATGAGGATATCATTAATATACATTTTAATGAAAATCGTTATAGCCATATTTGTGAAAACCAAGATTGTCGAACTTTCTTTCCATGTAAAGGATAGTTTGGGGAGATTTTTCTCAAAATCTTTGTATCGCATCCTTGAAAGGTATTTTACCGACTTTTCGTTTGAGTTATCGTGCTCATAGACACATGGATACGAACATTGTCTATTTTTTTTATTTTTTTGGGATACGGGGACCATAGAACGTGCATTTTCGTTGAAATCTCGGTTTGGAATTTTTGAGTCAAGTGAAATGAAATGCCGTTTTATTTATGGACGCTCTTTAACTGCTGTGGTTCTCAGTTCCATTCTATACTGAGCGCGAAAGACTGCTTACTTTTGCTCAGAGACCTCTCTATCAGGCTTGAGGTTCTTTTACGTGCCGTAAATCTACGACACACGACCCACGGATTTACTTCACTTCCGAAGGAATTTTACGCCTGAAACAATTAATCGTCCTCCGCCGGTTTTGAACCCGTGAATTTGGGTATATGAAGTTAGCATGGTGACCATCACACCACGGAGGGCGACAGAGTATAGTGCAAAACCTTCTCTACCTACAAAAAAAGACAAAAGAAGAATCTTAGAATTGAATGACTCAAATGTCCTTTGACACATTTATTTGCGGACGGCCGTTTTAGGGGACTTCCAAAATCTGAGAAATGGCAATTTTAGGCAATCTGCTCAGTTGTGCATTTAATATGTGCTCTCCGGGCACTCCCACTTTACCGCGAAAGGTAGACAAACCCAATACTGAATCTTGGAGCAAACTCACAAGGAAATGAAGCAAATTTAATGATATTCTGTTTAACATAATACAGTTTCATACGTTTCTGTATATCTCTACTAGAAAGATTGATGGAGTTCTGGTTCCATATTAAACTACGAGTTCTTAAAACTCGGAACAAAACAAATTTCACTCTCGTATAAACCAAAGCGGATAAAAGATTTAAAAACAAATCTTTAGCCATATGCCGCGTAAGTTCTGCATATGAAACCAAATAGTATTAGATAGGGTCAAAACTGGGGGGTGTAGCGAATTAAAATTAATTTGCCTCCGAATAAATAAACTTGAAGTTGAAGTATAAGATCGCATCTAACACCAGCCAGAAATATGCTCACTTTTTAGTCTTAAATAAACAATTAAACGCATATTATAACTTAAAAATACATCGCTCAGCCAAATGTGACTAAGAGACCTATTATACGAAATTGAGGTTACTGATAGAGACTTTGAGTTAATTCTTTCCGAATATTGTTGTCGTGCTCGGTGGCCTATGGATGACATGCCTGCCTATAGTTCCTAAGGTCACGTATCCAAACCCAGAAGAGGGCGATGCATTTTTTTCGGGCGTAAAAGTCCTTAGCATGGCTCTCTTCGGAAGAGAAGTAAAACAGGTAGTCTTATGTTGTCGATTTATAGCGCGTAACATAATCTCAAACTTGATAAAGAGACCTCTGAGCAAAATTAAGCGGATTTAATGCCCGGTATAGAATGAGATGATGAGAACTCTAGCAGTTAAAAAGCGTCCATTTTGAAACTTAGTTTAATTTCCTCATATTTTTGAAGCAAAGATGATTTAATGAAAGAGCTAATCAAAGTAAAATTACTATATTCGTGATAAACGCTGAGCTGTATAAGAAAACAGGCTATCATTGAAAAACTCTTATTTATAATTTTCTGCCACATAATTTGTAAAACTTGGAGTTTTGTTATCTATGTATATTCTTTTCTACTTGCAAATACAATTTTAATTAAAATTAGCATTTCACCTGGCTGACATAGTCCTCATTAGCAAGAAACATCTTCATTAAATTTTGAAGCCAAAATTGAGCTGCTAAAGTTATAAGGCATAAGCTACATTAGGTAGTTGGAGGCGAAGTGAACTTTTCCAGATTATATATTATATAAGAGGTTGTGTGATCACTTGAGTACTTGAAAATTACTTTGCTGTGTCTAATAAAACATTCTATCTGCAACTTTCAGTGCGCTCAAAGGAGATCCTATTGAAAATTGCAAAAATATTGAATGGAGGACATCGGTGATAAAAGTTAAAAGCCTCAACGAGATAGCTCGTACGATCCAGATGCAGCACACCCCTCAGTTTGTAGGTTGCGTAGATTCGCTGAGTATGATTTCTATTGCTTTTAATACCCTTTTGATATAGTTAGAAATCTACTACCACTTATCCTTTTATCCTGGTGTTCAATTTATATTATACATATTCCTTTCTGTAACTGAAATAAATTTGTATATTCCATTTTTATCCAGCAAAGCATACTCATTTAACAAATAGTTTTCTCTCTGATGGTTTGAGTTTTATCTTTTATCTCCAAGTCATAATTCACTTCTTATTTGAAAAGAAGATTTTTGGAACTGCAATTTCATCCTCACAACTCATTATGTCTGTAATTCTTTCACTGTCTATACCTCTGGATTAATAGATATTGGCCGACCTAAAGTAGTATTATTGTAGTCTATTGTCAACGTTTCTTTCAATGCAATCAATTCACAACCAAAGGAGATTGTTAAGTTAGATTTACATATTTTAAACATTTTCTTACATTTAAAATATTTTATTTTCATTTATATTGCAGTTCTAGTATCTTAAAACTTCAGGTAGATCATTTACATCTAATGTTTGTCAATTTTGCTAAATTATAACCCGTTTAGTGTTCATTGATAAAGATTAAATTGCATTAAATCTGTTGTAGGTAATAGATTTAATATCATCTGTACTAAAGGTTGCAATTTTAAATATTTTCATTATAGAAAGTTCAGCGCATACTAAATTGTATGATTTTTACATGTTTACCATTTTAAAACCTATGCAACAACATTAAAAGTTATTTGGAATACATTAAAACATTGGCTTTTTAAAGTTCGTTCTTCTAAGTTCATAATTTTCCAAGAAGTTATAAATTTTCAGTGCACAGAATAAATCGTATAAAATAAACACTAATAGAATTTTAGGTGAAAAAGGGTTTTGGCATATTTATACGCGCCCTATTATTGAAGCCCAAATCAGAATTTAAAATGATTAAATAAAATGTTAAAACTTTTCAGAAAAAAGCTAAAGAAATATTTAAAACCAGGATAATTTTCTTTTATATACAACCGGTAGGGTTTCTGATGAGTTTCAGAAAATTCAGACTAAAGCTCTGACGCTAGCAGTTTCATATTCAATTATAACTAAATGAATAAACATCTTAGCCACGGAAATAGAGGATTCATATTGTTGAAACCTAAACCAATTTCTTTAAAGATATCAGTGTACGTATAAATACATTGTTTAGAATTAAAACATATGAATTAAGTTGCCTCTATAAAATAAAGTAATGTTATTGCCTGTAAAGCAACCGTACATACAGTATTGGACAGGTGGAACATATTTTTACTTTCTCTATACGTACTATGTACATAGTGTATAGAGAAGATATTGCACTCCATCCAAATATTCGATACTGAGATCCCACCGGAAATATGTTTTAGGTTCCCCTGTATAAAAAAAAAGTATTTTCAGAAAAAGGTCCTTGTGTGTATCTTTGAACACATAGCTCAAAAACGAAAAGTCGGTAAAATACCAAACTTGGTATTAAGTTTAGTATCTTCCAAGGACACACACACCCCAAACTACACTTTTCATGGTACTTTTTTCGAAACTTTTGATTTTCTCAAAAATGGCTCTATTTGATTAAAATACCGTATGTTAAAGATATTTAAGTGGCAAATAAAATGTATATCTTGAATTCTCTGGGAATAGCCTCTGAAGAAGACTACTTTAGTCTTGATGACTTTTACGGAATTTTGCTTAACTGCTAAACCGTAAGAGATGGATAAAAGCTTAAAACACAAAAATGTAGAGCACGTTAAAACACACAATTTATGTTAAATACATTTTTTTCGTGGAGTTTTTTTTTTCTTTAGATATTCTTTATTTTTGGTTTCTCCTTTAAAAACTTATACTTTTCTCATACAGGCATTTACCAACTCCTGTTCATACAAACAAAGGAGCTTCAGTCACATAGCAACCAGCTTTTGACTATCACTCTAACCTATGATACTCCCTTATTTCCTTCCTATTTATAAGGAAGCAAGGAATAAAACTATTTCTGCTAATTTTTTCTCGACTATTATGAAGCAAATAGAGGCATAAGCTTTTTAAAAATAATTTGTTGCAGAGGTATAAAGAAAGTACGTGGATGGAACACATCAGATTTTTACTTTCTCTACACGCACTATCTACATAGTGTGTAGAGAAAGTATTGCACTCCACCAAAAATTCGATACCGAGATTTCACCAGAAATATATGTTTTAGGGTCCCCTGTATCCAAAAAAAGCATTTCAGAGAAAGGTCCGTGTGTGTCCGTGTGTCTGTGAACACGATAACTCAAAAACGAAAAGTCTGTAAAATACCAAACTTGGTATTTAAGTTTAGTAACTTCCAGGGATGCGACATGAAGATTTTGAGAAAAATCCCCCCATCGCAAACTACCCTTTAAATGGAACTTTTTTCGAACATTTTTTTTTCTAAAAAATAGCTCTAACGATTTTGATTAAAATATTGTATATTAAAGATATTTACCTGACAAACAAAATGTATATTTTGAATTTTCTGGGAATAGCCTCTGAAGACTACTTTATTCTGGGTCAATTTTATGGAATTTTACATAACTGCTAAACCGTAAGAGATGGACAAAAACTTACCACACAACAAATGTAGAGTACTTTAAAACACACAATTTATGTTACATACATTTTTTTCGTGTAGTTGATTGTTTTTGAGATATTCCTGTTTTTTGGTTTCAGCTATGAAAAACATACTTTTCTCATGCAGGAATTTGTCAACTCCTGTCCATACAAACAAAGGAAGTTCAGTATCATAACCACTTTTGGCTATCAGTTTAACCTATTGTATTCCCTTATTTCGTTTCTACTTACAAGGAAGGAAGAAATAAGACTATTTCTGCTAGATTTTTTCTCTCTCGATTAGCATGAAGAAAATAGAAGCATAAGCTTTTTAAGAATATTTTTTTCTAGAGATGTAGAGAAGGTCATGTGAATGGAACACATCTGATTTTTTGTAAAATTTCCCGTTTACTATAATTAAAACTCAATCGGAGGAACAAAAACTGCATGTTAATTGCCAGGGCATCTTAATATTTAAAACGTAAGGCTTTGAGCATTTTACCCTCACATATTAATTAGAAGGCTTACTAAACGGCAGAACTTTGAGAATAAAATCCAACGATAGCATATCGCAATAAAGATATTTCAGAAAAACCGCGACGACAATTAAATTAAAATAGAAGTCTTGAAGCGTTTGTTTCACTTGAATTATTTCTTAAGGTGCTTCGTGACCTATGTCTAAATGTGTCACATGAATTGCTTCTTAAAGTGTTTCGTGGTCTCTATTTAAATGTGAGTCTGGTGTATTCAGCGCTCTGGGCTATTGTTGTCATCTCAAGTGGATATGTTGTCCACAAGGTTACTTAGATAAGTCCGTATTTAATTATGGAAGCTTCCATGCACAAATTGTCCGTGTCAACCATCACTAACCCGCCGTCTTCTTGCTCACAACACATGTATGTCTCACAGAGGAATCCCTTCTTTATCTCACCCCATTTTTTCTGTCCCTCTCTCTCTCTACATAATAAGTTTGACATCGACTCTTCCACTCCTATCTCACTCTTTTCACCCCCTGCCGGTTTTCCACCCTCCCACCTACCCTCGCCACCCTTTCCGCCTATCTACTCGCAAATTCCACTTTAATTATCCGGCATTTGCCTTCCCGCGCAACATGGGAAGAGTGAGAGAGAGAAAGAGCCTCTGAAAGCTCAGTGCGAGAAGGGGAATTAAAAAATCCGGTGGTGCCGAACGAATGAGGAAAAAAGCTGATCTGCGAAACTAAAATAAAGCAGAAGCTCCCGCCATTCTTCCCCTCCAGTGTGGCCGAGATCCAGGGGTGCACACCCCAAGATGACAAACTGGGGACCCCGCACCTGTCCTCTTCACGATGGAAAATACTCACCTCATCAGGAGCAGACGGCTACGATTATAACCACCTTACTGTTTCCAACACTTCTTACGGCATCCACCTAATGATACCTCAACAGCAAGGGGATCTCTCTAAAACGTTTGTTCTCTAGATATAGATGGTTCATTTCTTGTAATAGTATAGTGACAAAGATCCAAAATTGGTTTTCTTTGAGGTAAAATTGTTAGAAATATTCTTATTATTTATATAACTGCTCAGATGTGTTTGAGTGAAGAATGAAATGCATAGATTATTTTCTACATATTCTTTCATTCCAGCTAAGGGGAGATCCGAAAACCCCCATAATAACTTCAGATTTTATATGCGTATGCTTTCGTTGCTGCAGACTATTTAAATTTATATCTAAACTTGAGAACTAATATTCATACATTTTAAAAAAAAACTCATATTCAACCTAACAGTTGGCATATTAAATATATTCGAATATAGTGTTTACATGAGTCTCACTATTATTCAGTGAGGAAAAGTAAATTTCAGTCATTTAGATGAAAGTCTTTGTTTTACAACTCATTAATTTAAAAATGCAATACATTCAGAGATTAATTGAAATACTCAGTTTTCTTCTTACGATTTATTAAACCTTTTTATTTCACAATGTCGAAGTATATTATATACGCATTACGGTTAATCTTAAATTTAACTAGTAGTGACTGAAATTGCTTAAAATCTAATATGTCTATCAAAGTGGCAATTGCAATGAGGGAATTTCACAATATAAATTTACTATGATTCACCAAAATTGGAATGTCAGCTAAACTGTACCTTTCTTATGTAAATAATTTCATAGAATAGTTAGCTGAATATGAATAGTGATATTATTTTTAATAATAATTATTTCATTTTTAAAGCTGCTTATACATTATATTTATATTCTTATAGCCAACTTATAAGCATGATAAGATGCATTTTTTTAGAATGTTTGTAGCTTATTTGTAAATGCTATTTAAATAGATAATGGACAACTCATTTAGAAATGCTGAAGATTAATATATATATATATATAATTATTTTTATTTCTATGAAGTAAGTAATTATCAACTAACAACCATGCCCACTATTAATTTTTAGGCGTGGGAGTCCATTACTTTCGAAATAAAGTTTCAAACGTTCACTTATTTATATGGTATGGAATAGGACATATATAAATATTTCTTCAGAAGTTTGGTTTTCATTAGGTTGTAGAATCATAGGCCAGAAATGTGTTGTTATGTTCAGGATGAACGCTATGGTTTTACATTTCTACTGAAAATATTTCAATGGTAATGTCAGTTATATCTTATAGATAGTTAAATCTTCCTAAGGACTATGCAATAGTATTTTAAAAGAAGTATTATCACATAACTTTCTCTACCTATTCCAAATTTGTTTAATACTCTATATCCATTATTTGTTATTTTATGTTTCTGGCATACATAAGTGCAAAAGAAGTTGCCGCATCACTGATTTTCAAAGGGGCAGTGCAAGTATGAAGCGAAAGTCATTGAAGTAGTATCGTCTCTAAAGGTGTTCACTTCGCCATCGATACTGATAAGCGACTAAGCTTCCTTGCAGATCGAACCAGGTCATTCAGGTAAACAGGTAACAGATGACATGTTCACTATCGACAAATACACGGGTATGGTCATTGTTTATTAGAAGCCGTAATGAAATGCGGCTGAATCTCGAAGACTTGCGAACGTTTTGCGTCACGATGTCTACTTTATGTGTGCCTTATTCGACGTATGGAGATGCATTCTAAAGCTGGTGCATTATTCGAGGTATTACTATTTGCTAACAATTAAGTTTTTGCACTAATCAGGCAAAATAAGAACTCTGACCTGGCGGTTCAGGAAGTTCAACACAACGATTTTAAAGAAAGGAAAATATTTTATCTGTAAACTGCACATACACCATTACATTTATCGGAAATATTTTCATAATCGCGTACCTCTTTATTGATAATCTTAAATAAAATATTCGAAAATACGAATTTCTACAGGCAGGTTTTATGTGGAGATGAATGTTTTTGCCATGATTCTGATGCAAACAAACATAATCTCTATTATTCGGCTCTCAAAAATCCTCATTGTTACAAACTGTAAATTAATGGATGGTAGGATGCGTGGATGGACTGGATTGATATATGGGTGGTTGGATCGTGGGTTCGAATCCCGCCTAGGGCATGGGTGTTTCTGTGTTTGTAAATATGTATGTGTTTGTGTATGTATATGTAAAAAGGAAAAACGAATAGGCCAACTAAGGAAATTTAGAAACTAGAAAAAAAAAAAAAGGTAAAAAAGGAATACAGCGCCGGAGTCCTGACAAGCCTCCGGGGCTGTATTTTACAATAAAAAAAAAAAAAGTAGGCGGGTGGATGGACGGACGAACGAACGGATGGGGGGATGGATTAATGGATGTGTGGGTAGATGGAGGGTGGGTGGTTGAGTGAATGGATGGGTGGGTAGATGGATGAACGTATGGAGGATGGGTGGCTAGGTGGGTCAATGGGTAAATGGATGGACGAATGGATGGACGGATGGACGGATGGACGGATGGACGGATAAGTGGGTGGATATCCTTAATAATGTCAAATTATTAAAATTTATTATTGGAAAAATATAACATGCCCGAGCTTGTAGGACGTGGTTCGATATAAAATTATTAAAATTTAACGTGAAATTTATATTGGACCACGGCCTATAAGCCCGGACATGTTATATTTTACCAATAATAACACCGGGTGTGAAAGCCTACGAGCATTTTAAAGTTATTACACAATATGGATCCCTGAACGTGCATGCATATTTCAGATACAAGTTGGAAGTGACAAAAAGAAACAGAGAGGAATGCAAAGAAAAAGAAAACATAGAGACGACGAACCGAACAAATCTGATCTGGCTTCGTATATTACTGGTCAGCCAGTACATCCCAGCATGCTAATTGCCTTCTAGTGGGACTAACATTTTGCTAGTTCTTCCGGTGTGCTATCCCGCCAAAAGATGCACCCAGTGCTCATCCAAACTACAGAGTTACCATTCACATTTACGAGGATTGCAATATTGTCCAATTAACCAATTTATATTCTGGTCTATGGCTGTAATTGTTATTTTATTATACTGAATTAACGAAATTAAATATAATTAATTATTATTTACTACATGGTATAATTAAAATATAGTTTCATTTCCTAAAATGTAATATTTATGCAATAGGTATTAATAAAGCAATTTCTCAGCAAGCTAAGTTAGGTGTTAATGAATGATATGGTATTCTATTTGGCCCTTAGGAATATCGGTCATTCTTATTTACAACTTCTCTATAATTTAGAGGAGTTAAAGAGAGTCTCAACAATGTGTTAAGTGGACGGTGAATAGTAATTTACGTTGCTGGTAAGGGAGATTGACCCTGATTTTGTTTCTTATGGTTATATATCAAAGCAGGGACTTAGGAAAAAGAACTAATTACTCAGACATTACAATTATGGATAAGTCATGTCTATAGTCAAATTCAGCAGAAATATTAAGACCTGTCCATGTCCATACATCAGCGCATCAATAGTCAATAGACCATTCCAACACCAGATCCTGGGCATATCGCTAAACTTAATTGTTTAAAGGAAAACATTCTAGAGCCCAGCCGGAAATGAAATCCAAGATCCCTCAAGCACAGGACGTCCTCGATCTACAACCATGTTTAGGCATTCTACAACCATTTAATGATTCTGATTTTGGAAGGAGCATATACATTTTTTGGCAGACTGAGCTATGGAACCATTTATACCAGTTTGGTTGTTTTGAGGCATTGGTCATTCATTTAGTACTCTCCTCTCTGCCGGTACGGAGACCCCTTTATGCAAACCCTTTGGCATCTGCAGTAACCGGGATAAACAACCTTCAACGAAGAAGAGCTTGTATGGGCCAACTGACCAACATGTTTTATCTGTATTGGTATAAAATATTTAGGGGATGCCCTCCAAACAACGCCCTCAAAACAGTAAGAAAGGTGTATTTGAATATGGGTTAGAGTTATTCAAGAATTTGCCCCTTTGTTGGTACCAATATTAATTACTTGAATTAATGCGTTGTTTGCTAATTGTTTGGTTTTTTGATGTAGAGCAAAGAATGAATAAATCTTTGAATAAAATTCTGTCCGTTGATTTTTTAACTGTTTTCTGTTAGGTTGTTTGTTGTACAACACGGAATACAAAAGAAAATGTATTTTGTGACTGAACAGACCGATATGTATTACATGCATCGCCGTGCAGATAAGAATGAAACACCAGTATGTGAGTCTTATGTAAAAATCTGATGCACATGACTAATGTACAAACATACATGGCCAGCATGGTTTCGAGGCCACACATGGAATAGAGGTAACGAGAGAGTGGATCTTTTTGTAAATGTAGACGCACATTCAGGTACAGTCTATTCTTATGCCCGGTAACATTTATAAACATCTGATGTGTACCATTCTAATGACTTTCTCTACATCTCTGTAACAAATTATTCTTAAAAAGCTTATACTTCTATTAGCAAACAAGTAGCAGAAGTAACCATATTACTTGCTTCATTGTAAGTAGAAGCGAAATAAGGGAGTACCATAGGTTAAAGTGATATTCAAAACCTGGTTGCTATGTCACTAAAGTTCCTTTGTTTGTATGGACCGCAGTTGACAAATTCCTGTATGAGAAAAGTATAAGTTTTTCGTAACAGAAACCAAAAATAAGGAATGTCTCAAAAACGATGAACTCCTCGAAAAAATGTATGTAGCATAAATTGTGTGTTTTAACGTGTTCTACATATTTGTGTAGTAAGTTTTTGTCCATCTGTTACGGTTTAGCAGTTATTCAACATTCAATAAAATTCATCCAGAATAAAGTACTCTTAAGAGGCTATTCCCAGAAAATTCTAGATATACATTTTATTTGTCAGGTAAATGTCTCTAATATATGATATTTTAATCAAAACCGTTGGAGCCATTTTTGAGAAAATCAAAATTTTCGAAAAAAGTTCCATGTAAAGGATAGTTTGGGGGGGGGGATTTTTCTCAAAATCTTCGTGTCGCATCCCTGGAAGATACTAAACTTAAATTCCCAGTTTGGTATTTTACTGACTTTTCGTTTTTGAGTTATCGTGTTCACAGACACACGGACACACGGACACACTGACACACGGACACACGGACACACACACACACACACACGCACACGGACCGTTTTACTTTCTCTAGTCCGTATGTACAGTGTTATATTCCACCCAAAAATTCGATATCGAGATTTCACCGGAAATATATGTTTTAGGGTCCTCTGTATCTAAAAAAAGCATTTTCGGAGAAAGGTCCGCGTGTGTGTCCGTGTGTGTGTGTGTGTGTGTGTGTGTGTGTGTGTGTCCGTGAATCTGTGAGCACAATAACTCAAAAACGAAAAGTCAGTAAAATACCAAACTGGGAATTTAAGTTTAGTATCTTCCAGGGATGCGACACGAAGATTTTGAGAAAAATCCCCCCCCCAAACTACCCTTTACATGGAACTTTTTTCGAAAATTTTGATTTTCTCAAAAATGGCTCCAACGATTCTGATTAAAATATCATATATTAAAGACATTTACCTGACAAATAAAATGTATATCTTGAATTTCCTGGGAATAGCCTCTGAAGAGTAGTTTATTCTGGATGAATTTTACGGAATGTTGAATAACTGCTAAACCTTAAGAGAAGGACAAAAACTTACTACACAAAAATGTAGAGCTCATAAAAACAGACAATTTATGTTACATACATTTTTTTTGTAGAGTTCATCGTTTTTGAGACGTTCCTTATTTTTGGTTTCTGCTATGAAAATCTTATACTTTTCTCATATAGGAATTTGTCAGCTGCTGTCCATACAAACAAAGGAACTTCAGTGACATGGCAACCATTTTAACCTATGGTGCTCCCTTATTTCGCTTCTACTTACAAGGAAGCAAGTAATGAGACTATTTCTGCTATTTTTATGATTAGCATGAAGTAAATAGAAGAATACTTTGTTGCAGAGATGTAGAGAAAGTCATGTGGATGGAACACATCAGATTTTTGTGAAAATGCTTTTTTTGGATAAAGGGGACCCTAAAACATATATTTCCGGTGAAATCTCGAATTTTTGGGTGCAGTGCAATACCTTCTCTATACACTATGTACATAGTACGTATAGAGAAAGTGAAAATCTGATGTGTTCCATTCACACGACTTTCTCTACATCTCTGCAACAAATTGTTGTTATAAAGGTTATGCTCCTATTTACTTCATGCTAATCGAGAAAAAAATAAGTAGAAATAATCTTATTACTTGCTTCCTTGTAAGTAGAAGCGAAATATAGGAATACCATAAATTAAAGTGATAGTCAAAAGCTGGTTGCTATGTGAATGAAGTTCATTTGTTTGTATGGACAGGAGTTGACAAATTCCTGTATGAGAAAAGTTAAGTTTTTCAAAGTGAAACAAAAACAAGGGATATCTCAAAAACAATCAGCTCCACAAAACATGTATACAACATAAATTGTATGTTTTAATGTGCTCTAAATTTTTTGTGTAGTAAGTTTTTGTCCGTTTCTTACGATTTAGCAGTTATGCAAAATTCCGTAAAATTCACTCAAATAAAGATGTCTTCAGAGGCTATTTCCAGAAAATTCAAAATATACATTTTATTTGTCAGATAAATATCTTTACTATATTATATATTCATCAAAATCGTTATAGCGATTTTTGAGAAAATGAATATTTTCGAAAAAAGTACCATATAAAGGGTAGTTTGGGGTGGGGGGATTTTTCTCAAAATCTTCGTATTGCATCCCTGGAAAATAATAAACTTAAATACAAAGTTTGGTATTTTAGCGACTTTTCATTTTTGAGTAATCGTGTTCACAGATACACGGACACACGCGGACCTTTTTCTGAAAATACTTTTTTTGGATATAGGGGTCCCTAAAACAATATTTCCGGTGTATATAGTGAGAATATAATTGTTTTTGGGCAATTTTTTTTTTGTTGAATTAAGGTGGTTCAAATAATTTCTGTATTTATCGAATTTTTTGGTGGGGTGCAATACCTTCTCTATACACTATTCACATAGTACGTGTAGAGAAAGTAAAATAATTTAAAAGACAGATGCTTAATGAATGGCATGTATTGTGGAATAGGTACAATGGCCAGCTCACAAATGGGTGTTTTTTCAAGAATTGATAGACTTAAAGTTGAACACAATGAATTTTTTTGCCAATCAACCCAATTTATGACTGTACATGCAGAATTCAAATCATGCTTTGAAAGCCAAACATTTACTTTTTGATTGTCCAATATGTGGTATAAAGATATTTAATTTAGAAGATATTAATTTCTGCTAAATGTCTTTCATACCACCAATAATCCACACATTCAAAAGAAAATGTTGTGCTCATAAGTTTATTCAATTTATTAGTAATATTTTAACCCTTTGTGGCCTGTTGGTACCTATAAGTTCCGCTTGTTTTAAGCGTAACTATACACATAGTGTAGTACTCTAGGATTAGCTTCATGTTTTACTAATCTTCAACCATAAGTTACAAGTAATCAAAACTGTTTTATAGTTTAAAATATATACAATTTTTGGCCTATAACTGCAGTGATATTTTTGAAATAAATAAAAGAGTAAAACCCATCTAACTACAGTCAAATGTAACCCCATTAGCTTCCAAGCCTCACACCCATTATTTTACTTGGGCTCTCCCCGTCCTTTACCACAGGCACTGGGATTTAAACTTGCAACATTTGGCTTTGAATGGATGACCAGTCCATTACCTATCACCTAACACTCATATCCATTTGAACTTCTTTTTTTTTGATAGTGCCTTTGGCGCATTATGAAAACTGGTTTAGAAGAAATTAAACTGTTAATTGGGAAGAAAAATATTAATAAAGGTTCTACTTTTATTTGCATTTCTATTTTCTATATTATTTTATATAATAATTTTAATGGTTTATTCACAAATATCTTTACATGGAACGTTTTTCGAAAATTTTGATTTACTAAAAAATGGCTCTAACGATTTTGATTAAAGTATCGTATATTAAAGATATTTATCTGACAAATAAAATGTATATTTTGAATTTTATGGGAATAGCCTCTGAAGACTACTTTATTCTGGGTCAATTTTACGGAATTTTGAATATCTGCTAAACCGTAAGAGATGGACAAAAACTTACCACACAACAAATGTAGAGCACCTTAAAACACACAATTTATGTTATATACAGTTTTTTCGTGGAGTTAATTGCTTTTGAGATATTCCTTATTTTTGGTTTCAGCTATAAAAACTTATACTTTTCTCATACAGGACTTTGTGAACTCGTATCCATACAAACAAAGGAACTTCAATCGTAGAGCAACCAGCTTTTGACTATCACTTTAACCTATGGTACCCCCTTATTTCGCTTCTACTAACAAGGAAGCAAGTAATACGACTATTTCCGCTAATTTTTGCTCCATTAGATGAAGTAAATACAATAATTTGTTCCAGTGATATAAAGAAAGTCTTGTGAATGGAGCACATCAGATTTTTTTTAATTCCACCCCAGATACATAGTAGTTACCATGTTTTAAAGCCTAAATATTTTCAACAAACCAAATTGTTTTATTGCATGAATTTATGCATGTTCTTTGACAATTACTGCAGTTATTATGAACGCTACGTACTTATAATTCACAGGCTTTTGAAAGTAATTTATACTGGAGGATTTATTGGCTTCAGAAATGTAAACTAAGCATATTAGTGCGGGTAAAATTGTACCTTTTTGAGAAAAACAAAAATATTAAAATAACTAAACAAAAACAAAATGAAAACTTCAGATAGCGATGCGGACTTTGTATTGTGATATTCGCTAAGGCACCGGTGCTATAGCGACTCACCCATTAGTATGTTAAAGCAGTGCGTTCTCGCAAACTACAAATGGTTTGAGATCAACCGAACGTTATCAGCGGCGTGCATTCCCTCAAAGAACAGGCAATTTTACCAAAGTTGCCAGTCCAATAATTTTAAATATCATATGAATTGTGTACCAATATTGCATTCCTTCGACTAATTGCATACAAATGAGGCATTCTGAATGAAAATAGGACACACCACGTCCACATTCTTTTAATTTGCGGCAGTTATTGTGCGGTCCAGAAAACATGTATAACTTTGGCATTTGGCAAAAAACGATAAGAGGTTCCTATCTTAAGCTGTTTATCTTAGACTCCTGTACAATCCTGCCAATTTGTGCGTTTGAATTCTGGGCCACCTGTATAATATAGGATAGTGTGTAACGAATATTCATAGTAAACACGAAAAAAAAAATCTGATGTGTACCATTCACATGACTTTCTCCATATCCCTGCAACAAATAATTCTTAAAAAGCTTACACTTCTATTTACTTTATGATAATCAGAAAAAAATAGCAGAAATAGTCTTATTACTCGCATTCTTGTAAGTAGAAGCGAAATAAGGGACAACCGTAGGTTAAAGTGATAGTTAAAAGCTGGTTGCTATGTCAGTGAAGTTCCTTTGTGTATATGGATAGGAGTTGACAAGTTCCTGTATGAGAAAAGTATACGTTTTTCATAGCAGAAACCAAAAATAAGGAATGTCACAAAAACGACGAACTCCACGAAAAAAATGTATATAACATAAATTGTGTGTTTTAATGTGCTCTACATTTTTTGTGAAGTAAGTTTTTGTCCATTTCTTACGGTTTAGCAGTTATTCAAAATTCAGTAAAATTCATCCAGAATAAACTACTCCTCAGAGGCTATTCACAGAAAATTCAAGATATGCATTTCATTTGTCAGGTAAATATGTTTAATATCCGAAATTTTAATGAAAATCGTTAGAGCCATTTTTGAGAAAATCAAAATTTTCGAAAAAAGTTCCATGTAAAAGGTAGTTGGGGGAGGGGGATTTTTCTCAAAATCTTCGTGTCGCATCCCTGGAAGATACTAAACTTAAATACCAAGTTTGGTATTTTACCGACTTTTCGTTTTAGAGTTATCGTGTTCACAGACACACGGACACACGGACACACGGACACACACACGGACCTTTTTGTGAAAATGCGTTTTTTGGATATTGGGGACCCTAAAATATATATTTCCGGCGAAATCTCGGTATCGAATTTTTGGTGGAGTGCAATACTTTCTCTATACACTATGTACAGTAAAAATTGATTGTGATTACGCTGAAGAAACTAAAAATAAATACAACATTTAGTTTAAACTGTACCACAAAATTATAATATCCCACCTGGGTAGTATGATGGTAGTGGGTCTGCCTCACATTCAAAAGTTCGTGAGTTCGAATCTCGCTTAGGGTGAGGTTTTTTCGGGGTTTTCCCTTATCCTGAGAAGACGAATGTCTTGTAACTTTAAGCTCCATGGACCCCGAAGTCATATGAGCATCGTTTCACCAATTTCATTCATCGGCCGATATGACCAACCAGGTTAAAGAACGTTAAATCAGAAAAAAAATTATACGTTTTAGCAGTTATGTTAAATTCCGTAAAATTGACCCAGAATAAAGTGGTCTTCAGAGGCTATTCCCAGAAAATTCAAAATATACATTAAACTTGCCAGGTAAATATCTTTAATATACGACATTTTCATCAAAATCGTTAGAGTCATTTCTTAGAAAATAAAAAATTTCGAAAAAAGTTCCATGTAAAGTGTAGTTTGGGGTGGGGGGACTTTTCTCAAAATCTTCGTGTCGCATCCCTGGAAGATACTAAACTTAAATACTAAGTTTGGTATTTTACCGACTTTTCGTTTTTGAGTTATCGTGTACACAGACTCACGGACACACTGACACACGGACACACACGGACCTTTTTCTGAAAATGCTTATTTTAGATACAGGGGACCCTAAAACATATATTTCCGGTGAAATTATGGTATCGAATATTTTGGTGGAGTGCAATACTTTCTCTATACACTATGTACATAGTGCGTGAAGGGAAAGTAAACATGGTGAAATTCGAACATGTTTTTCCCTCTGTGTGTCCCATCCTAATAAATGTGGTTTGCAGGCGCATATCTAAAACGAAACCTCTGTTGATATAAAGAAAGAAAGCGTGAAAGAAAAGAAAAGACAGTCCTCCTCCCCTTTCGTTTTTTACTTTCTCTATACTCACTATGTACATAGTGTATGGAGAATGTATTGCACTCTACCAAAAAATTCGATACCGTGATTTCACCGGAAATACATGTTTTAGGACCCCCTGTATCCATAAAAAGCACTTTCAGAAAGAGGTCCGTGTGTGCGTGTGTCCGTGTGTCTGTGAACACAACTCCAAAACGAAAAGTCGGTAAAATACCAAACTTGGTATTTAAGTTTAGTATCTTCCAGGGATGCGACACGAAGATTTTGAGAAAAATTTCCCACCTCAAAGTACCCTTTATATGGAATTTTTTTCGAAAATTTTGATTTTATAAAAAATGGCCCTAACGATTTTGATTAAAATATCCTATATTAAAGTTATTTACCTGACAAATAAAATGTATATTTTGATTTCTCTGGGAATAGCTTCCGAAGACTACTTTATTCTGGATGTATTTTTCATAACTACTAAACCGTAAGAGATGGACAAAAACTTAACCAACAAAAATGTAGAGCATGTTAAAACACACAATTTATGTTATATACATTTTTTCGTGGAGTTGATCGTTTTTGAGATATTCATTTTTCTTGGTTTCAGTTTTGAAAAACTTATACTTTTCTCATACAGGACTTTGTGAACTCGTGTCCATACAAACAAAGGAACATCAGTCACATAGCAACCAGCTTTTGGCTTTCACTTTAACCTATGGTACTCCCTTATTTCGCTTCCACTTACAATAAAGCAAGAAATAAGACTATTTCTGCTAATTTTTCTCGATTAGCATGAAATAAATAAAAGATAAGATTATTAACAGTAATAATTTACAGAGATATAGAGAAAGTCATGTGAATGGAACACATCAGATATTTTACCTCTTATTTTTTAAGTGCAGTCGAACGCTCGTACTACTATGATTTCATACCTTTTTATTGAATTGGCGCAGCGTTCTGCAATACCGTTGGCGGTTCTACCTATCTGCAGTTTCTAAATTTTCCGTTAGGGGCGTCCATGTCTTTTAATTGGAACAGAATCTGATGTCGGAAAATCCGAGTCAGAAGTGTGACTTTGGGCATTACGTTACCATGCTAACTTCATATACCCAAAGTCGCGGGTTCAAACCCGGCGGAGGACGATGGATTTTTTCGGGCGTAAAAATCCTTAGCATGGCTTCCTTTGGAAGGGAAGTAAAGCCGTTGGTCCCTTGTCGTAGATATACGGCAGATAAAAGAACCTCAAGCCTGATAGAGAGGCCTCTGAGCAAAATTAAGCGGTCTTTCACTCCCAATATAGAATGGGACGCTGAGAACCACAGCAGTTAAAGTGCGTCCATAAATAACACGCCATTTCCATTTCCATTTTGGGCATTACGTGTGTTCGCCTTCCGGTTTTGAGTCGTGCTCTGGGCTTTCTGGCCTTTTTTTGGATTTGTTAGCTTGCCGTGTAAGGGTTGACATTCGTGGACAGTATTAATGGACCAGATATTCTATTTAAGGTTATGTTGAGTTTACAGTTAAGACCGTGTTGGTGTTAAGGGAAGGTTGTTGGACGTGGTATTGTAAATTATTGTTAATCTTGTGGGTTTTATTCTTTTATTCAGTCGTTAGTTACACTGTTGAAATATTAATTTAACACCGATGTTTTTGACTGTTTGGTTTTAAAACTGAAATTTTGTTTCTCATACATCTTGGCTTATATGCTAATCGTATACTGTCTAATGGGCCCATTGTAACAGATGACACATAGATAATAGTATATTGACATTGGTAGCCGGAAATGCAAATGATTTACGTAATCCTTTGAATTGTAATCTTTTGTGAGCCCAAATGTGTGTGTGTGTACAAAACTGTCTTCAGTGACATGTGTTCAAGTAATTTATATAATTATGTTTGATATAATAAAACTGAGGAACCGACTTCTCGTGCTTTGTTGGGAGTCATTCCTGTTTTACACAACTAGGTTGTGTCGAGATCACTCCTTGTTAGATTCAAGACCTTTGCTTCACTAGCAGTGAGCTTTCTTGCACGTTTAAGCTTTCTTTTCTTTTCTTTCGCAAAGTGTGTGCTAGAAATGTATACATTTAAAGTTCCCTCTGTTTTAAATTACCTTCTAGTTTTCGGATTTAGCTCATTGGCTTGAGAGCTGTAACATTTCTCTTACATATTATTATAGAGCAGCATGAGAAGGGATAGTGAGAAAACGAAACAAGAGATTTTCTTATTTTTTTATTTTGCATCGCTTTAAACTTCTTGCTCATGCCACGTCGGATCTGATCGGTTAGAAGCTCGGTGAATGTATGTGGTGGAAAGTAGCCTATCAGGACTCATCTGCGTACGACACGTCATTCGCTTCGTGCCAATCAGATGGTGAGAGGGTGCCAATGTCTAGCTGTTTTTATCATCCGTAGTCAGATGGCCCCATCTATAGCTTGATGTCGGCGTACAACCGAACGGCCTTTATCAATTGCTTTCCCATGGCCTTAGGGTGCTATTCAGTCTAGATGCTATAACTATCTGTAAATAGATGGTAGCACAGTCGCAGTTTTACTACTTTTTTTGACTGAAGGTGGAACTTTGTATCGTGGTATTAAATCTCCAGTTCTGTGTTTACCTTGGTGAGTAAGGATAACCAGAAAAAAGAGAAAGGTCCGGAATCTACAATTGCGGGACACCGACATTTAATAACGTTAGATTAATACATAGTTGCAATTTCGTCTCGCACAATTCCTCTTCGATTATTTCCTTATTTTTCCTGGATAATATATTATGAAACTATTTATACTTAGTATGTGATTAGTGTTTCTTTTTTATAATTGAATAAAAGCAAAATAGGACTAATTTGGTACCATGTGGTCTGGTGGTACAGTTTAAGCTTAAAGGTTGCATTTATTTTGTAGTTCCTGCAGTGCAATCACATTGAGTCAACTTTTGTATACTATACAGTAAGAGGATGATCTATGATCATGTGCATGTCTGTGCTTGTGTATGTGTATGTGTGTGTGTATGTGTGCGCGCCTGTGTGTGTATCTGTGGACGGCACACTTCAAAGACGAAAAAACTGTTAAAACACCAGACGTGGTATTACCTAAGTTTAGTATCTTCGAAGGATGCTACAGAAAGTTAAAAAAAAAAAAAAAGAAACCCAAAATACCCCTTACATGGAAAACATTTTGAAAAGTTTGTTTTTCTCAAAAATGGGGCTCTATATTAAACATATTTACATGGCAAATGAAATGGGGAATGAGATGGGGTATAGTTCTGGATAAAGAGAAATTCCCCGCCACAGTCACCACCAGGGACCTCCGGGAGATCATCCTTTTAAACTATGTAAGAACACGTTGTTTTGAGTTGCCTTCCTTAATACACTTTTGCTATAATACATTCTTGGGATAGGTACTATTTTATTTTTCACAATATCGAAACATAGCAAAGTCAGCAGCTTCACTTTGCAACAGGTTAACTTTTAATTATTCAGTTTCTGCTGCTATGGCAACGAACATTAAACACTTGCGGTATGCAAATAAACAGAAAATGCAAGAGAAAACTTTAATATCATAATATACGGAATGTGAAACTGAAGAAGCATTTAAAATATAATATAAATTAATAATATGAACAGATTTATAACACTATTTAAAACCTTGAGAAACCTAAGTTGTTCATTTATAATTGCTTTCTTTGTGAATATTTGATTACATCATAAAAAAATGAATGAAAACTTCTTAAAATGTTCCCAAAACAGTTCAATGGGATATATTGATAGTACGAACTTTACCACGGTTGCAGCTACCAGTTTTTTCTTCCGTCAAGTGAAGGATTATTTTTTATTCTTGTGCAACATTTCTTTGACAACTGCTTAAACATGAAGATATATAATTGCAGTGTCCAGAACTATTTGACAGATAAAAAGAAACGCCCTACGATGGATGCTCGTCTATTTGGAAATCTTTCTCAACAAATTCATAACAAAGTTGCTGATTACGACGAGTTTCAGCAAAAATGGGACATTTCAAGATATTCTGCATTAGTAAAGCAAGCCATTTTGTAACTGATAATCTGCTGTTTCGAAAAAGTAAACAACTAAAGTACATTTATTTCATGTTGTGTAATCTGCGTGGTTAACGAAGTAGACTCATATGAGAAACATTTTGAAAGCTTATAATGTTGTAGGCCTGCGAAATGTTTTAAAGTATTTAAACATGCAGAAACGTATATCTTTCAATCTTCTCTAAGAAATATTTTAAAATAAGTTTAAGTGTCGTAAGATCTTTATTTAATTATTGTGTTAATAGAGACATTTTTGTTTTTTTCTCAAAACTGCTTTAAAACAGAAAAATTGCCCTAAGAGGTTTTGTTCTATTCATTACAAAGATTCATCCATTTTCAGGATAATAGATCACCTTACTTTCTAAATATTAGATGCCCTTTGGAAAATTTTATGTAGTCTATGTTTTTTCCAACACCTATAAAAATTGTACTTGGCCACATGGCTAAAATATTGCAAATTTGTAACGAAAGATGGAACATTTGGCAGAGGTAATTTTTAGAGTTTTAAGCAAGGTAATAATTTTCAGTGAAACTACAGTATAAGTATAAACATTTTATTCCAGGTAGACCAAAGAGTATTGATTTGTATATTAGGGGTTTGTGATTATCATTATAATAGATACTGAATTGCGTGAATAGTTGAATGAGGTGAATTCTATTTTATGTATATTCAAATGTTATTGAACTTGGATTTTAAGTAAAAATACATAAATATTAAGAGACGAGAACACCTATAGAGTTAAATAAATCTGTACACTATTTGAGTTAAGAAGTAATTTTATTATTGTAAAGTTAATGGACGGTAGTTTATTATTTATGTCATTTCTAAAATAATCTAAAAGTTGCAGATTTTGTCAAAATTAAATAAATATATTACGTCATAAAATTTCATTGAAGTATGATGCAAATATGGTGGTATATACGCCATACAATCCGACTTAAACCGTCCTAAAATAACTCAATTTTAACAATATTTCCTTTTCATTTACTCCTTTGAGATAGATTTCATTAAAACAATCTGTGATATACATATTCAACGAAACAAGGTTGAAATTTGGTGACATGAATATGAAAAAGGTACCCGTAACTCTCCGGTTTAAATTTTTTCTGGAAGCATTATATAGCCTGTAATCATCTGAACATAATAAAAATGTATAACGACATACAATCTGACCTAAACGTTTCTAAAATAATTCAATTTTAAAATATTTTAAACCTTTTCATATACCCCATTGGGCAAGATTTCATTAACGCTCTTTTATATTAGCAATAAAAAAGCGAAAACAGCCTCTGGTACCCACATTTCAACGAAACGAGATTGAAATTTGGTGACATGAATACGAAAAAGTACCCCTAGCCCTTCAGTTTAAACATTTTTTGGAAACATTATATAGTCTATTTTCATCTGAAAGAATCGGCTTTTCAACGATGAAAAAAATCATTAAAATGTTTGGATGGTTTTTGAGGTTATCTACATAATATACAAACACACATAGAAACACACACGATTTCCCTCTCCGCCTCGTATGCATGGAAGAGAAGGAAATCCCAGACTGAGCCCAATTTTCCAGGCCTATTAAATCGTTCGCACAAATGTATGTGAGCATGGAAAGTCCCCAGATACCAGCGTTACAAAGAAATTGCGTGTTCCTCGAATGCGTAATTATACATAAAAAAAAAAGAAAGGTTTATTGGGTACCGAAAACGACCCTTGTTCTAGTCTTGTTTTCATTAGGAAGGTTCTTCTTCGTCCTCTTTCTGAATACAATAATACTTGGAAAGCGTCACGGGCTCTTTGATCATTAGGCCATAGAGAGACGATTTTTGCTTCTTTCCAAAAAGTAAAGAGGAAAGATGGTCAGAAAGAATAGCGGATATCTCAATATGTAAGCTTAGAACTCGTAGCTACTGAACAAAGGATCCAGCATTAGTTGTTAATGAAATGTGCTAAATGCAAAGCCGGAATTAATATTTACAGAACTCTGTGGAAGATACAGTGGCTGCGATTGTTGAGTTGGCAACATCTACCTTTTATATATTTAAGATATAATCGACGAAGATTTGATTACATTACTGATATAAATTAACATATTTATTTATTTAAAAGTAGTGTACAGTAATGGGGGAAGTGTGGTGATGATGTTAATGACAATAATGGTGACGGGACTACGATTTAAAGGCTACAACAATGGCTTTAAGGTAGAGAATATATCTGCTATAGACGCTATTCAACCCATTCCATATACAGAAGCTTTAATATTAAAACATCTGAAATGTTCTCTACCTATTCTGTAACAAGTTATTATTGCAAAATATTATTTTCTTCTACCTACTTCAAGCTGATTAAATAAATATTAGCAGAACTGACCTTATTACTTAGTTACTTTGAAACAATTTAACAGCTTATTTGTTCGTTCCTTTTTATATTTTAGGATGATTATTCATGGTTGCTTTGCCACCAATTGACCTCTGAAGGTTTTCCTTAATCCCTGCTGGGCCTGCGATAGCATGTTGCTTGCGACATCTCTGATTGGTTCGCCTCAGTCGGTTGTTTACGAACGACTGCTCCGGGTCGACCGCAGGCTCACTTTCGCGCCACATGTAAGAGGTAAGGTAAGGATAGGTTACGTCGCACCCTCGCGCTCTTTTTGGATGTGGAGGCTGCCTTCGACAAATGTTGTCACGCGGGCAAATCCACCATCAGCTTCCGGCTCCTCCACAGCTTCCTCCAGGACCACTGGTTTAGCGTCTGCATTGGGCGCGCTCATTCTCGCCCCCATCTTATGAGTGCAGGGGTTCCCCAGGGTGCGGTACTGGCCCCTCTGCTTTACAGCTTCTTCACACGGGCCCCCCCTCAGGATCCGCGCTGCTCCGTGTTGATGTACGCGGACGATACTGCCCTATATCACTACTGTCCTAATCTCCATTATGGCCAACTCGCCCTCCAGCGTTACGTTTCTCGTTTCTTGGAGTGGCTATCCCACTGCAAGATAGCCGCCAATGCCGCTAAATGCCACTTTGTACTTTTCACCCACCGTCGCCACCTTCCGCCTCTAACCCTCACGGTGGCTGGACAGCACCCAAACCCGCTACCTTGGGGTTATCTTAGACCGCTCTCTGACCTCTCGCCCTCACATCACGTGTCTGCATACACAGGGGCGGACTCGCCTTCACCTTTGCTGTCGGATTTTCCACAGCCGCCGACTTGCGCTTCGCCTTTCAGGCCTTTATCCGCTCCTATCTCCTCTATGCCCGCGCCGCCTGGGCGGCCGTTTCACGCACCCATTGGACACTGTTACAACGCATCCAGAATGTATGTCTCCGGCGCATCATTGGAGCCCCGCTCCTTACTCCCAATAGAGTTATCCATGAGGACTTGGCTGTGCCGCAACTTGAGGACATCATGCACATTCGGGGTCGCCGGCTCTGGGCCTCCCTCAGAACCCATCCCAACCCCCTGGTTCGGAACATTGGCACCAACGAACCTTGACACCGCAAGCACCGAGGAGTTAAGCCGTTTTAATCTCCCACCCACAATGATTTAACTCCGCCCTCCGGGCTGACAGTGCCTGCGTGTGTCTGTGCAGTGCAAGTGTGCTTTTTGTGCTTATCTTTTATTTTATTTGTTTTTTGCCTTCGCCTCGGTGTCGGCTCTTTCACGTACTGATGGCAGCAGCTGTGCCTTTTATTTTTCTTTCATTACTATATGTATTTCCTTGCTTACTATCTGTCCTTTATTCTGGAGCCGTTTCTCTTAGAGGCGGCAGCCTCTCTGTATGGGCTCCTTCTTTTTGTTTGTATTCAGATACGATTTTTATAACCTGATGTAAATTTTACCCTGACGGCTGCATCTCTGTAACAGCCAAGGGGCTATCTTTGCTCAGTAAAAAACTGAAACTGAAACGCTACGCCGCACTCAGGCAGTTGAACCCCGTTTTAAAATCCGCCATGCCTCAAACTGCGTCTTTATCAGGCGATAATTCCGCCCCTGATCCTGTACGGAGAGGTCTGGAGGTCAGCGGCACCATCCACAATCCGCAGACTTCAGGCCGTTCAGAACAGGGCACTAAGAATGATCTAAGAGACAGGGTGCAGATTCCCATCTCACATCCTACATACCAACTCCGGAATCCCGAACATCATCGACGTCGTGAGGGAACGAGCCCGCACGTTGTATGATAAAATACCCTTTCACCCAAACCCTTTGGTGCACACTTTGGGTGACTACGACCATAGGGCGCCAAGAAGGGACGCTCTCGGGCCCCTAGCCTGAGAGACTGTCATCCCATCAACCAATAGTCCCCAGGTTAAGCAGTAACGGGAAGGGCGACAGCTGGATGGGGACCATGCCAGCAGTGCTCCGCCCCCTGATTAACCTGGAAATTTCTCAACCCCCTATATTCCCTAATCCTATCAACTTTCCTGCCGCCTGGCCTGCTTAACTCGGTGGTCACACAAGTGGCATGCCAAGTCAAGCAGCATTGAACATGGTCAACACTAGGGTGGGTAACCGCCCAAATGTCCGACTACCCTCAAGCCTAAGGTTGCGCACCCAGACAATCAAGCTTGTGACAAAATCTCTTCCCCCTACAATATCGCACAGGTAAAACCGCTTTTAACGGTTAGGTACCGTGGCGAAATTACATTCCATCCAGATAAACCTGGACGACCTTGGACTCTGGACTCGGAATTCCCTACATAGTGGACGTGCGAGAAAGAGCACGCACAATATACACTAAACTCACCCCAATCCCCTGGAGAATACTCTCAGTTGCTATGATCACACGCTGCCCAGAAGACGCGTCAGCTACCGGCTACCCAAGAATGCCTATCAACTTTCCTGCCGCCTGGCCTGCTTAACTCGGTGGTCACACAAGTGGCATGCCAAGTTAAGCAGCATTGAACATGGTCAACACTAGGGTGGGTAACCGCCCAAATGTCCGACTACCCTCAAGCCTAAGGTTGCGCACCCAGACAATCAAGCTTGTGACAAAATCTTTTCCCCCTACAATATCGCACAGGTAAAACCGCTTTTAACGGTTAGGTACCGTGGCGAAATTACATTCCATCCAGATAAACCTGGACGACCTTGGACTCTGGACTCGGAATTCCCTACATAGTGGACGTGCGAGAAAGAGCACGCACAATATACACTAAACTCACCCCAATCCCCTGGAGAATACTCTCAGTTGCTATGATCACACGCTGCCCAGAAGACGCGTCAGCTACCGGCTACCCAAGAATGCCTTGGGATGGTAATTTTGGCCGTTTCTCCCTTCAGAATACTCTAACCCCGCCAAGTTAACCAACATTGGGGCTGGTCACGACTCGGTTGGGTGACCACCGAGTCATTCAACTGGCCACCTCTTACCTCAATCTTTTCTCCCCGCTAGCTGGCACTACTTTCCTTGACAAAGTTGAGCACCATCGGGCTTGGTCCCACCCCGGGAGGTAAACCAGCCCACGCCGTCAGCACTAAGGGAAGCACCTAGCCCAGCATACTTACACAGACACAAACGCTTGCACATGACTACATCTATTATATCGCACGGATAAGTACGCAAGAATTGGAGATAGGTACCGTGGCGAATTACCCCCACCCTAGAACACTCGGGCGACTCGTTCCTGCTCCTGGCTCCTGGGCTGCAGGCTGGGCGGAGGAGTCCAAAGGTCAATTCCTGGAGGAGGACGAGAGGAAAAGTGAGCAAGAGGTGTGTGGCTAGAGGTCTTGGGAGCGAAATGAAAATACGAATGTTTCTGAGGATTTCTTTAATTTGGGAAGGTGAAACATTGCCTTGGACCTAATGTAAATTTTAGAATTAAGAGACTTTTGGGAGATTTGTGTTTGCGGCGTTTCCTTTCTTCGTGAAATTTAAACGAATAATTATTGGGATTTTTTTTTGTCAAATTTGATATGTTGTTGCTGAGCAGCCTTCGCAGGTGAATTGTTGAAGAAGAATACCTTTTTGGATATAAATTTCAATTGCGAATTCTGTGTCAGATTGGGCAAGTTCTTATTACTTGTTTCTTGTGGGATATTTCAGGGTTAAAATAATGTACATGCTTAGAGCTATGTGGCGACTGTTTTAGAGGGTTATGCAAGAGTAATTTGGCTTTTTGTATTTTTATAAATGTATGGGGCACAATTTTTATGTATTGCAGCTCTGTTGTTCTGTTATAAGAATTAAAAGTATAATGTTTTAACTTTGCGAGGTACAGTTGATATTTTTTATTTATAACTTTATTTAATGTCGCCTAACTACACAGATCTTATAGCGACAAGTTCATGTAATAATGCATTTTTAACACTTTGAATACAATATTTGCACATTAAATTAATAATTATATCTAGCTTGCAAAATTAATTATTGGATTTCTAACAAAAATACTTATATATGTAGTGTGTCATACAACAGTGTATTAAAAGTATACAATATTTTACAGGGCAGTAGTAAGTTTACAATCTTTTAAGTATTTAAACAATGATAATAATTTGGTTGGTTTGTCGAGTGCTGCCTGAAGATCTGGAGGAATTTGATGGCTGGTTCTGTACTTAGAATAGTGAGCACATTCCGTTATGATGTGTTTGACTGATAGTCTCTGGCTGCAATGTTCACAGAATGGAGGTTGCTGTTTGGTGAATACATAGTCATGAGTTAGTTTAGTATATCCAATTCTTAGTCTGGTGAGTATCATATTTTGATAGTTCCTGGTTGCAGTGTTCACAGAATGGAGGTTGCTGTTTGGTGAATACACGGTCATGAGTTAGTTTAGTATATCCAATTCTTAGTCTGGTGAGTATCATCTGTTGATAGTCTCTGGCTGCAATGTTCACAGAATGGAGGTTTCTGTTTGGTGAATGCATAGTCATGATTTAGTTTAGTATGTCCAATTCTTAATCTGGTGAGTATCATCTGTTGATAGTGTCTTGCTGCAATGTTCACAGGATGGAGGTTGCTGTTTGGTGAATGCATAGTCATGAGTTAGTTTAGTATGTCCAATTCTTAATCTGGTGAGTATCATCTGTTGATAGTGACTTGTTGCAATGTTCACAGGATGGAGGCTGCTGTTTGGTGAATACATAATCATGAGTTAGTATAGTATGTCCAATTCTTAATCTGGTGAGTATCATCTGTTGATAGTGACTTGCTGCAATGTTCACAGGATGGAGGCTGCTGTTTGGTGAATACATAGTCATGATTTAGTTTAGTATGTCCAATTCTTAATCTGGTGAGTATCATCTGTTGATAGTGTCTTGCTGCAATGTTCACAGGATGGAGGTTGCTGTTTGGTGAATGCATAGTCATGAGTTAGTTTAGTATGTCCAATTCTTAGTCTGGTGAGTATCATCTGTTGATAGTGACTTGCTGCAATGTTCACAGGATGGAGGCTGCTGTTTGGTGAATACATAGTCATGAGTTAGTATAGTATGTCCAGTTCTTAGTCTGGTGAGTATCATCTGTTGATAGTGACTTGCTGCAATGTTCACAGGATGGAGGTTGCTGTTTGGTGAATACATAGTCATGAATTAGTTTAGTATGTCCAATTCTTAGACTGGTGAGTAGCATCTATTGATAGCCTCTGGCTGTAATGTTCACAGGATGGAGGTTGCTGTTTGGTGAATACATAGTCATGAGTTAGTATAGTATGTCCAATTCTTAGTCTGGTGAGTATCATCTGTTGATATCCTCTGGCTGCAATGTTCACAGGATGGAGGTTGCTGTTTGGTGAATACATAGTCATGAATTAGTTTAGTATGTTCAATTCTTAGACTGGTGAGTAGCATCTATTGATAGCCTCTGGCTGTAATGTTCCCAGAATGGAGGTTGCTGTTTGGTGAATACAGAGTCATGAGTTAGTTTAGTATGCGCAATTCTTAGTCTGGTGAGTATCATCTGTTGATGCCGGCTGAGACTCTCGTATATTTTAATAAATGATGTGTTACTTTTTACTTCATGCAGTTTACTGTTGCGACTATTTTCAATCCATTTGTTTTTCCATTTTTTAATCAACTTCTTCTTAACATACTATATAGCATCATCATGTAGAATATGGATAGGGGATAAACTGGTGGTTGTTTTGTTGCTTTTTTGCTGCTTTACCTGCTCTTTTGTTCCCCTCTATCTCCTGATGGGAAGGTATCCACATTAAAGTTACTTCCTTATTTTCAAGCAAAATTTGATTGTTTAAATATTGGATAGTTGATATTTTGTTTAGTAGTTTATTTTGACGTAAGGATTTGTGGCATTTTAGCATAACTGCATACTGTGGGTTCCATAAATGTTGTTAATAAAATTAGTTAAAATTAATTTGTAATACTCAAAGTAAGCCTCGAGAGATAAAGGGGTTTCAGATGGTGTGTTTGGAATACCCTAATCAAATCCATTCCGGTGAAGGTTCGTTACCTAGGAAGCAAAGCATGTCCCCTGGCATAGAGAAATAACATAGAAATAATTTTTCACTGACATGCAGTGGTGATGACTTTAATGAGAAATGGAAGATTTAGAAACAAATTAATATACATTGCAGAGTGAAAGAATATATTTTTTGGGAGGGGGAATATGTATATATATATTGTTTTTCAGAAATAGGAATATTAAGTAGAGTTATTATTTGTCAGTGGTGAGATTAAGGTATTTTTCTCTAGAAAACTGTATCCAGTAGAGACTCTTAGTAACAAGATAGACAATAACGTTTATAAGGAAAGTATTTTCCCCCATTAGCATTGTTTTGTTCCTTTGTATTAGAAGTGATATTTTTGCAGCGCATCTTCTTATATTAGAGTGTATATAATCTTAATTTGTGATTCCACTGGGGCATTTTAAATCTTTTGAGAGGCTTCACTTGCCGACTTTATTAATTTCGAACTGTTAGTTGAGAGTGGGATTTTTTGGTAATTTTTTATTGAGTAGTTAAGTTAAATTACTGCGTATGAGTTAGTGCTGGATAATAGATTGATTAGAAAATTCCTTTTTTTCGGAACGAAGTTGCTTCGTGTTACTCTTTAGGAGTGATATTACATTAATGTTCACCAAAAACCAATATTAATTAAGTAACTATTGTTCAATGAAGGTTAAGAGTTTTGGCAGGTGAAGTGTTTTTCTCTTTGTGAGTAAACCGGAAAAACAGTGTAAAAGTAGAAAAAAGTTCCCATGTTTAGTTTCTGTATCGAGTATTATGCACAATGTACATACATAATAGGCACAGAAAGTATTGTATTACGTTAAAAATCCTATGCCGAGATTTCACTGGAAATACACGTTCTGAGATCCTATTAATAAAAGCATTTTTAGAAAAAAAGTCCATGTGTGTCTGTCCGTGGACAGGTTAGCTCAAAGACGAAAAGTCCGTTAACTAAACATCTTGGTGTTTAGGTTTAGTATTTTCCAAGAAACGAAGATTTTCAGGATAATCCTCTATCCCATACTTACCTTTGCATGGACGATTTTATAAAGTTTTCGATTTTCTCAAAAATGACTCATTTTGATTAAAGTGCAGTATATTAAAGATATTTAGCTGAGAATAAAGTGTACATCTTGAACTTCTTGGGAATAGTCTCTGAAGTTCTGGACGACTTAGAGGATAGCAGTTCATTGTTTTCTATGATTAATCCTCGGATATTCAGATGCGCATTTCCGTTTTTGCCATTGTGAGACACCGGTATATTCCTTACAGCTTTAATACTAGAAGTATTAATATCCAATACTTACACATAGGTGGTATGGAAATTCCATATTTTCATACTTCACAAAATTATCTTGGAACTATTGCTGACATTGATATGAATACTAATCGAAATTATATCATTTATAGTTTACTCGTACTTTATTGCCTAATGAATAAGGTAAAACAGTATCAGCTAAAACAGCAAACTTTTGCAAATGCCAGTCTTAAAACATAAATCATACAGAACAGTGTTACAATATTTTTATTCTAAGTTCTTCGGAATGTTTCAATCTGGGCAAAAAGCGGGTAATTTTATCGGTTTTGTTTTGCGGGCTCATATAGTGTAAAATCATTCGTCATAATTAACCATTCATTAAGTGCATACAGCAACATTCGTAACATTTCGGACAGATACCCATTTTGTACCTTATTATTTTATTTATTTATTTATGGTAAGCTTTATACAGGTGAATATGACCGGAGTTCAGCCCTGGCTCTTTACCGGTCATACTCATATTTTACAATAGTTTATTAATTCTAGTTTATTACACCATTTTGTCTATTTACTGTCCATACCCATTTATTTTTCACTTTGTATAAGAATTGTCCAATCTTCTTACTATCTTTTTGAAATATTCCAACTACTGCTACATTTCTATTTATTTTAAACCATTTCTTATTAATATACTCTTTTCTCCAAATTTCAGTCCCTTTACATTTAAATATAATGTGTTCCATATCTTTATTTCCGCCACATATAGGAAGTTGGTTTTGTGGAATAACTTTCCTTAAACCTTTTAATCTCCATACTCCTGCTTTCAGCCATGCAATACCTTCTCGCTCCTCTTTATTTGTCACATCTATGTACTGAGACTTTCATTGGTATATAGAAAACTAAAGATTTCTTTTCAGTCACCTTACTAAATATTTTTTGTATTTCTATATCCTCAAATCTTTTCCTTGCCAACTTCCAGAAGTTATTCACATTATTTTCTCTTCTTCTCCACATTTCCCCTAACCCACTACTTTCCAGGTTATTTCTGAGACAGTCTACCCATCCCTTGTTCTTTAAACTTTTCTCTTGATATACTAAACACAGCTTCTTTTCCAATTGTTTACCTTTTCGTTGTTCCATGCCTTCTATTTTGCTCATTTTCTCAGTTAGGTTCCAGCATTGTTATTATATCTGCAGGGGTTTACCTCAATTCCTCCAATCACTAACAAGAAAGTTATAACACTTGCTAAAACCAGCATGTTTGTCATCTTCTCTCCAAAACTGTTTTTACTATTCACCAATTTTACTTTTCTAAACCGTCCAATTCTTGCTCTATACACTATAATGTCCACTCCCATCGTGACTTAGATCCTTCTTCCTTCACCACAGGAGCACCTCTCAAAACACAACCTTCCTCTATCACTGCTGGCTTAGCACTCTACCTTATTAAACAGATGAGAGAAGGAGAAAGAAATTCATTTGCACCTCATATCTTAAGCATGTTTTTCTACATAAATTTAGATCAGAGCTGTAGATTATACAACACGGCATCTGCATAGATCTATTGTGGCTAACACTCCCACGTAAGAAGGGAGGAAATTCAGGAATCACAGGAGGCTGTAGCCAGAGAGAACACAGAGACGCACGGAGGTCCCCAACATTTCCAGCCTCAAAGTTCCGTCCCAATGCTGGAGCTGCTTAAAAGAAGACGATGAAAGACCCGTCTGCCAAACAGTTCTCTAATCTTCATTGGGAATAAATGCTCTTAGCAAACATCCGCGCTGTCTGTCCGGTGCTGCCACACGCTCTGAAATCTAGACGGACTCCTGAAAGATGAGGAGAACATGAAATGAAAGGAAAATTATAGAAAGCAAATAGCGGGGAATGAGAAACCATCAAAGCACTCGCATATTAACTACAGAAATTCACGAAAAACCCGAGGTCCGAGAGGACGGTCGACAGGAATTGAATCCGGAACCTCCCGAATATGAGCTTACACGTTATTGCGGTACTATCTCGATCAGTTCATCACTTGCTCTACCATGTACAATGTACATACTAGGTGGAGAAGGCATTGCATTCCACCTAAAGTTTTATACAAGATTTCGCTAGAAATAATGTTTTGAGGACCACTGAACAAACTAAAATCTGTCTCTGTGGATAATTGTCTATGGGCACCATAACTAAAAACGAAGAGTGGGTTAAGTAATAATCTCGGTATTTCAGTTCAGAATGTTCCAAGGTTGTGATAAGAACATTTTTTTGAAACTCCCCCTTACAAACTTAGCTTTACACGGACATTTTTCATTTTCTCAAAAGTGATTAACACTTTTGATTAAAATGCCATATATTAAAGATATTTAGGGGCCAAATGTATGTCTTGTAATTTCTGGGAATAGCCTCTGAAGCTGCTTCATTCTGGAACTAGGAAACCATAAGAGATAGACAAACAGTTGCTGCCTAAAAGGAGTAGATTTCGTTAGAACACTGAATATTTGTCAAATACATTTCCAGATATTCCTGGTTATTGGTTTCCATTTTAAAATACTTATACAGTTCTTAAACAGAAAATCGTTATTATTATTTCTTTCTCCTTGCCAAGCAAAGAGAACGAAACTTTAGTACATCACGTTCTTCAATGATTCGGCTATCGCTTTAGTCTAATGTATTTCTTTTCCCGTGCATCTAAAAGGAAGAATGTTATAAAATCATTTTTGCAAATGCTTTTATTGATATATATGAAGTACATGAAGTAGATACAAAAATGAGCTTTTGTAAGATTAGTTTGTTGCAGAATATATAGAGGAAGTCATGTGAATGTAACATATCGGATCTTTTACTTTTTCTACACGTACTATGTACATAGTGTATATTGTATTCCACCCAAAAATTCGATACCGAGATTTCACCGGAAATACATGTTTAGGGTCCCCCTGAATCCAAAAAAAGCATTTTTACAAAAAGGTCCGTGTGTGTGCGTATGTGTGTGTTTGTGGACAGCATAGCTCAAAAACGAAAAGACCGTTAAACACCAAACTTGGTATTTAAGTTTGGCATCTTCCGAGGATGTGACACGAAGATTTTCAAGAAAATCCCCCACCCCCAACTACCCTTTACATGGAACATTTTTCGAAAATTTTAATTTTCTTAAAAATGGCTCTAACGATTATGATTAAAATGTCAAATATTAAATATATTTACCTAAGAAATAGTCTCTGAAGACTATTCTGTATCAATTTTACGGAATTTTGCAATACTGCTAAACCGTAAGCGATGGACAAAAAATGTACATACAAATATGTAGAGCACATTAAAACACACAATTTATGTCATATACCTTTTTTTCGTGGAGTTGGTCCTTTTTTAGATATTCCTTTGTTTTTGGTTTCAGCTTTGAAAAACTTATACTTTTGTCATACGGAATTTGTCAACTCGTGTCTATAAAACAAAGGAACTTCAATCACATAGCAACCAGCTTTTGACTATCACTTTAACTCCCTTAATTGTCTTCTCCTTGCGGGGAAGCAAGTAATAAGACCATTTTTGCTAATGTTTCAAAATTAGCAAGAGGTAAATAGTAGAATAAGCTTTTTAACTACACTTTCTTGCAGAGATGTAGAGAAAATCTGGTGAATGGAACATATCAGATATATTTTTGCATATGTTCTGCTGTATATTGTTACTGGTGTGTATTTTCAATAAAGTTATAAGCTTGTAAACGTTATAATTTAGTTTAAAATTCTTTGACTCAGGTGTATTCATATATTTGCTTGGTGGTCTAAGACTTCCTCATTTGCTTTTCTTACATTGATCTCGAGGCTGTGCCTGTAGGCGATAGGCCAGCTGCCTGGACCCTGAGAATACCTTGCGGCGTTCGGCGAGTGCGCTGCTTGCATATTACAGAGACAGAAAATAGGTGAGTGTTCTTTCTTTTTCTTTTATATAATGCTTTGTGTTCACATTTAATACTAAAAACAATAATGAAACAAACTATAAATTCCAATCAATCCAACCCATCCCAATGAAATGTAATGTAGTTCAATACAACCTACCACTGCCTCTCTCTATACAACCCCATTTTTGAGAGACTTGTGGCTAACTTTATAACATTTGGCGCACTCGATTTTATTCAAGTAATTCAGCAGGAAAAAATCTGATGTGTTCCATTCACATGACTTTCTCAACATCTCTGTAACAAATTATTGTTGAGATAATTCTTCTATCTACTTCATGCTAATTGAAATAAACATTAGCAACAATGGTCTTATTACGTCCTCCTTGTAAATAGAAGGGAAATAAGCGATGGCACTAAGCTAAAGCCATGGTCAACTCTTTTAAAATATAGTTTTTATATGACTGAAATAGGTTTTTTTGTTTTTTTTTTGTTGCGTCAGGTGTTGACAAACTCCATTATGATTACAGCTTAGGTGTTTTAAAACTGGAACCAACGACAACGTTTTTCTTTTGTTCTACTCCTGGCCAAGCAAAGCAGCGAGTTGCAATGACAATCGCATAGCGGTAGCTTATAAAACATTTGACAATCACTTTAGCATACCACATTCCTTCAGTTCCCTTCTACTTATAAGAAACTAAATAATAAGAACATTCTGCAAATGTTTATCTCGATTAGTATGGTGTAGAAAGGAGAATAATCTTTTGCAAGAAGTTTATAGAGTAGCCAGAAGAGAGTTATATGAGTGTAACACATCAGCTTTTCTTTAGAAGTAGTTAAATACCGTTAATACTCTGCAATTTTTGGAGTCTTAGCAATTTATGGACTCAGAGAAGATAAATTTAGGTTTACTATCACAATAAGAATTACTTGAGGACTCCTGTCTTATAATTGATTGTGTTTTACGTTATTATATTTTTTTGTTGGTTAGTGTTTAACGCCCGCTTTAACTACTTATGGCACCGCAGGCGGTGGGATCGAACCCCGGCCGTCTAGGTGAGAGGCGAGTGGTCTAACCACTGGGCCACGACGCGGTTCTTACGTTATTATAAATGGAATTATTCAGTATGAGGCAGTACTAATGAATGTAAGATGTTAACAGTCAATAAGGAAGAAAATGTGAATAAATATATGTAATAATAGAAATGAGATTATATTCTTAGAGGATGTTAGTATACGGTTAGTTTTAAGAGCGACGAGATAGCTGAAATTGTACATAGGTCATAAAAGAGAATTCTTTCGCAAGCCTTTTCGGGGACAACAGCCAGGGAGCTGGAGTGAAATGTATAAAACAATATCCTTGAGCTAAAACAGAAAACGTATCCTTGAGGGGTGGTGAGAGTGAAAGTTACTCAGCGTTAGCAGTCTAAGCTAAATAGTAGGATAGTGTCTATTGGCTCGTGAAAAGAGACGCTACTGAGAGTGGGAAAAACAAGCCAACTAGAGCACAGTTTTAACTTAGGCCGAACAAGGTGTTTGATATATATTCTACAGACGGAAGTTCTGATTCTGTTCATCCTATTTATTGCACAGCTCAGTTCATCTTTTGGTAGCAGTACATTCGGTTGTTCTCCACAGTCCGTTCGTCTTACAGATTAGTTACGTAAGAAATGTGATACGTGACATCTAAGTTTCATCTGTAAGTGAACGCGTAAAATACAGTTTCAGATAGAGCTTAGAAAATTATAAAGTGTATGTAAATTGTGAATATCCGTGGTAACAATGTAAATAAAATATTTAACTAAAAGTTACATATGTGTTATCTCTAAAAATAGTTCCTTTTACCGTTCATGCGCTATTCAGAAATAATTGCTCGATCGAAGAACCAATCTAGCCGGAGCTTATATGAATAATATATTAAAACATAATTAATAAAAATAATCAGAGATAATGAGGTGTAGGTGCGACCGTCGCAAATATGATATTGTTGTACATTCAAGTAAATTATACCTTCACCAGGAAAAATCAGAACAACCAAAACATCTGATTTTTTCTATTCATATGACCGTCTCTACATCTCGGCAACAAATTGTTGTTAAAAAGCTTATGCTTCTATTTACTTCAAGCTAATCGAGAAAAAATGATTACTTGCTTCCTTGTAAGTAGAAGGGAAACAAAGGAGTCCCATAGATCAAAGTATCAGCTAAAAGCCGGTTGCTATGTAATTAAAGTTCCTTTGTTTGTATGGACAGGTTCCCGTATGATAAAAGCATACGTATTTTAAAGCTGAAATCAATAACAAGGAATATCTAAAAAAACGACCAACTCCACGAAAAAAGTATATTACATAAATGGTGTGTTTTATCCTGATCTACATGTTTTGTGTTGTAAGCTTTGGTCTATCTCATACGGTTTACCAGTTATGCAAAATACAATAAGAATCGTCCAGAATAAGGAGGTTTTAGGAAGCTATCCCCAGAAAATTGAAGATATACAGTTTATTTGGCATGTAAATATCCTAAATATAAGAGATTTTAATCAAAATCGTTAGAGCCATTTTTGAGAAAATCAAAATTTTCGAAAAAAGTTCCCTGTAAAGGGTAGTTTGGGGTGGGGAATTTTTCTCAAAATCTTCGTGTCGCATTCCTGGAAGATACCTATCCTAAATACCAAGTTTGGTATTTTACCGACTTTTCATTTTTGAGTTATTGTGTTCACAGACACACACGGACTTTTTTCTAAAAATATTTTTTTTTGGATACAGGGGACCCTATAACGTGCATTTCCGATAAAATCTCGGTATCGAATTTTTGGGTGGAATGCAATACCTTCTCTATACACTATGTACATCGTACGTGCAGAGAAAGTAAAAAGGTGCAAGTTACTTCGTTTTATACACATCTTTATTCTAAATGTACTTGAGTGCCAGATCTGATGTTCTTTCCCTCAATTCAAGATAGATTTACCTTGGTTTTCGGGAATCTGGACAGAAGCAGCTGTGCCTGATAAAGAATGTAACCATCTTGTGTAGTTTACAGACGGATTCCATATAGGGACACGATCAAACGGAGACATATACGAGGCCTATCTCCAAATAAAATATTGGTATGATACTTATGTGTTATGTACATTTTTTTCAGGCAGGCATATTTGTTTTGTGACCTATAATTTCAAAGTACCATAGAGAGGTTACCATGGTAAACGAATTCTCATCCTCAAGATAATCAGTGTCTTAAAGGACACAGAGAACGAAGTTTCAAATTTCTCTATTTCTATATACATTTTTTCTGTAAGTTTTTTGTGATTTTATTGTTAATATTAATCTTAATACCAAATTTCATTGAAATTGAATTAATACTTAATGAGATATTTCATAATTTGATATGTATATATATATTGCATAATTAAAATGCCCCATTCACCTCAAAATTTGAGAAATTTGGTTGCCATTTCTGAATTGGGGCTTTAAACCACACACAAAAGCTATAGACGTGAATATTTCAATAACTTTGATTATTGAATTCTTATAATTGTATAATTAAAACATTTTGTCTCTGAAATTAATAATTAATTTATAAAATACACTTTTAAAAAGTTTACTATTGATATTAGGATATTTCTATCCTTTGTAATATTACTGTAAGCACTTCTGCTCATTCTAGGAACTTTTAGGCGTATTTAAACAAAAACTGAGACACGTGGAAGATTTTAAATGCGTAACAATGTAGTTTTGAGAAAAAAAACCTGACTAATCAAATAGTATGCTAGGAAACAGGGATATTGTACAACCTCTTAATATCTGAAGAGCTCTAGTAAAGGTAGGGTAGCTGAATGTTAATATTCTATAGATGACCAAAGGTTCCAATAGCTATTTATAATAAAAAGACATTTCCAATTTTTGAACAATTGTAGTCAACATTTCCCTCCCAATGCACTTTCCTCAGACTGCGTAAAAATGTAAATATAGTTTTATTTATGGAGGCTCTTTAACTGCTGTGGTTCTCAGCGTCCCATTCTATACTGGGCGTGAAAGACCGCTTAATTTTGTTCAGAAGCCTCTTTTATCAAGCTTGAGGGTTATTTTACGTGCCGTAAATTACGACACGGGTCCAACAATTATACCTCCCTTCTGAATGAAGCCATGCTAAGGATTTTTACGCCTGAAAAAATCCATCGTCCTCCGCCGGATTTGAACCCGCCACCTTGGATATATGAAGCTAGCATGGTAACTTTTACACCACGGAGGGCGATTCAGACTACGTAAAATCAAAGCTGTTTGGGAATGCCTAAATGCTCTGATGGTCATCTCACAACAAGTTCGAACTACGCTGGGCGCCAGTACATCAGGGTATTTATGGGAATAAAGAAGCTAATTACTGGCTAACATGTGCTCAATTTAGGTCGTGAACCCTGCGTTGAAATGCATACTGCCAAAACCTTGGTAAAGGCAGGGAAAAAAGAAGAAAAAAAAAAGAGATGTAATTCAGGCAAATCCATTCTGAACAAAGATAAACCATAAAAATGACAGCAATTCTTTCCTCCCCTCTAATAGCACTAATTATATTAAGTATACGGTATACATTTCTGATTAAGGGTACTTCAAGAAACATCTTTTGCACAGTAGGATTCATCCTCTAGAAGTTAAAAAGCGGGTGAAGAAACTACCTCGCACATTCTATTTGAATGTGCATTCCTGGCTATAAAAAGACGTACTATTCCTATAATCAGAGAAGAGTAAGGCAATGAAGCCTTTATTGGAACCAAAATACTGCAACTTGTCCAAGGGAAGGTCATTAAACTCCAAAAAAATCTCGTTAACCAATCTAATCTACTTCGTTTTAACTCATTGAGTCGTTAATATTTCATCCTTGGATAATTTATATAACCTGGTCTCTATAAGAAATATCTGATGTGTACCATTCACATGACTTTCTCCATATCCCTGCAACAAATAATTCTTAAAAAGCTTATACTTCTATTTACTTTATGCTAATCAGAAAAAATTAGCAGAAATAGTCTTATTACTCGCATCCTTGTAAGTAGAAGCGAAATAAGGGACAACCGTAGGTTAAAATGATAGTCAAAAGCTGGTTGCTATGTCAATGAAGTTCCTTTGTTTATATGGATAGGAGTTGACAAGTTCCAGTATGAGAAAAGTATACGTTTTTCATAGCAGAAACCAAAAATAAGGAATGTCACAAAAAACGACGAACTCCACGAAAAAAATGTATATAACATAAATTGTGTGCTTTAATGTGCTCTACATTTTTTGTGTAGTAAGTTTTTGTCCATCTATTCCCAGAAAATTCAAGATATACATTTCATTTGCCAGGTAAATATGTTAAATATACGAAATTTTAATCCAAATCGTTAGAGCCAGTTTTGAGAAAATCAAAATTTTCGAAAAAAGTTCCATGTAAAGGGTAGTTGGGGGTGGGGGGATTTTTCTCAAAATCTTCGTGTCGCATCCCTGGAAGATACAAATCTTATCCGCAACTTGTACATCTCTGTGTGGATACAAAAGTATACGAAAACCATAAACGATTTCCCACCGCTTTCTAATACCAATACTCCCTCTGTTATCCACTTCTGTTGTAGCGACTACTACAAATAATATTTTCCTATTCATTAATGAACTTAGAACAACTAGTTTATGTGGGTATGGTTAAAATATTATTTGTAGCTTCGCTGTTGCTTTCAACTCATATTTTAGCTTTGCTAACTCTTGTTTATTTTGTGGCGATAATATTACAAAAGAAATGTATAGCAAACGTGACACAAGGACACAAATCGAGAAGCCGTGTTATTGGACATTTACTCACTTCTTCTTGCCGAAAAGGATCTTACAAGCAATGTCAGGCTACGGCATAAGTAATTATTACTTTGAATCTATTCTGAAATGCTTTAGGGAGGTCCGTAACTCATTCTGTTTGTTTGTTTTGTTTTTTTAGGTAGCTTAAGTCCTTTAACCTGGTATGTCATATTGGACGATTAATGAACTCGGTAAAATGGTATTGAGGTTATGTAGCTTAAAAGTTATTCGACATTTGTCTTCACAGGATAAGCAGTCATGCTATCCCAACACTACCGAGGTAGAATCTCTTATTTTGCTAATGAACTCTACCCGTGTAGTCAGTGAAAATTATCAATTACTACTTATACCATTAACAACACAACCAAAGAACTCATTTATCTGGCAGAAAATGAGAATTCTTGGTATCAGATGATTAGAAAAGTATTAATTTTTTCACGTGGTGACAGAAAAAGGATAAAATCTAATGTGTTGTACTCACATAACTTTCTGTACAAATTCCCGTAAAAATAGTTTATAAACGCATATTCTTCTATATACTCCATATTGATGGAGATGCTTAATTGCATATTTCTTTTAATTACAATGGTATTAGAGAAATACGGTAAGCTTTAAGTCAAAGTCAGGTCCTTAGAGAGAAACTAATAGTGGCTTTCATTTTACGAAAAGTATAAGTGTTATAACATGTAAACTAATAACAAGAATAGCTTGGAATTGGATTCCACCACAAAAAAATTTTCTTCATAAATAGTGTGCTTTAATAGATCTACATTTTTGTGCACTAAGATTTGTTTGTCTCTTACGGTTTACGATTAAATAAAAGTTATTGAGAATGACGATAACTTCAGAGGCAGGGCCAGAAGATTCAAGATATAGCTTTAATTTGTCAAGAAAATATCTTAAAATTTGTCTTAAACTTACTTATGGTATTTTAATAAAAATTGTTAGCGATATTTTTGACAAATTTTCAAAATGTGTGTGTGTGTGTCCGTGTGTCTATGAGCACGAGAATTCAAAAAGGAAAAGTCGGTAAAATATCAAACTGTGTATTTAGGTTTAGTATCTTCCAAGGACCCGACACGAAGATTTTGAGGAAAATTCCCCTTCTTAAACTATCCTTTATATGGACAACACTTCGGCAATTTTTATTTTCTTAAAAATGGATCTAAAGATTTTGATAAACTCTAATATTAAGCATATATCCTTGATAGATAAAACATATCTTGAACTTTTTGGAAATAGCCTCCAAAGGTATCTTCATTCTGAAGACTTTTGCATAACTGGTAAACCGTAAGAGATGGATAAAAACTTAGTTACAAAAAATTAAATCTCGTTAAAACACTCAAATTATATCATATACATTTTTTCGTGGAGGTGACCATTTCCGAGATATTTCTTGTTATTGTTTGCGGTTTCAAAATACTTATACTTTTCTTATAGGGGAATTTGTCAACTCCGGAGAATTTAAATCACGTAGCAACCAGCTTTTAAAATATTTGACTGTTACTAATCTAGTGTATTCCCTTGTTTCTTTTATATTACCTTGTGATGATGTTTATCTCGATTAGCAAGAAGTAGATAGAAAAATGCGCTTTTTAGCAATAATTTGTTACAGTGGTGTAGAAAAAGTCATGTGAATGAAATACACCAGATTTTTAAATTTTTGTTCAGGGGACCTCGAAGAGATATTTAGCCTAGCACCACGTCATCGAATTTTGGAGTGGAATAGAGCACCTCCAGTTCTTGCTATAGAAGTATAGAAAGTAAAAAGGGGTCCGCCCCCACCCATCTAATTTTATACTTCTGAAATAGTTATAATGCTTGAATGTTTCGCAACCATTTCTGTTTAAGATGAAATATTCAACCTCTAACCTACTTGCAACCAAGCTCGACTTATTGCAAGAGGATCGATTTTTTAAGGCCACAATACACCTGTTGTATCGGTATCTTCAAGCAGTTTCTATTGGCTATACTGGCAGGTAGTTCCCGCGTGCATAGGCGTTGCCGCATGCCTTTTGATGTGGCAGCCTTTCCTGCAGTTAGTCTTTCTAGTTGGAAACTACCACCTGTTGAAGCCGGCTGCAATCTGCGCTTGCTTTTACTTTCTCTATCATCTACCTTTAATAGTATTGTGTTCCATCAAAAAATTCGATATTGGCTACTATTACGCCAAACTCACCCTTTGCAGCGCTCTTAATGCCGCCAGGGTGCTTTCTTATTGCTGATGAACCTCAAAGGAAACAGTGGACTAATCATCAGGGCTTGGAAACAACAACGAAAAGGACAACATATTAGGGGCAGTATCGTATGTAAGAGTGGCACTTGGAATATATATAAAAACCAACATCGTTTTAGAAAGGAGCAATCTGCAATAACCAGTTAATAGTATAGGTAATAATTTAATCTAGCGCTTATATCGCATTAGGGAAATATCGTAAGCAAGAGTGGCACTTGGAATATATATGAAAAACAACATCGTGTTAGAAAGGAGCAATCTGCAATACCGTGAGTTCACAATAAATCAATCAATAGTATAGGTAATATTTTAATCTAGCACTTATATCGCGTTTGCTGATTATATAAAAGCGTTCAACAGTATAAATAGAAACAAACGATAGAATCACTGGAATTGCTTTGATCTAAACAATTTATTTTCTTCGCTTAAAGCTGTAAGTAATATGAGTAGTTTTAAAATCTTGAAGGATGTGCATAAGTGTTTTATTTGCTTGTTCCTTTCTCTATATGAACTATGTATATAGTGTATAGAGAAGGTATTACACTCCACCAAAAAATAAGATACCGAGATTTCACCGGATATATGCGTTTTAGGGTCTCCTTTATCTAAAAAAGGTATTTTCAGAATAAGGTCCGTGTGTGTCCGTGTGTCAGTGTACACGATAACTCAAAAACGAAAAGTCGGTAAAGTACCAAACTTGGTATTTAAATTTAGAATCTTCCAGGGATGCGACACGAAGATTTTGAAAAAATCCCCCACCCCAAACTACCCTTTACATGGTACTTTTTTCGAAAATTTTGATTTTCTAAAAAATGGCTCTAACGATTTTGAGTAAAATATCGTATATTAAAGATATTTACCCGACAAATAAAATGTATATTTTGAATTTTCTGGGAATAGCCTCTGAAGACTACTTTATTCTGAGTGAATTTTCCGGAATTTTATATAACGTGCTAAACCGTAAGAGATAGAAAAAAACTCACCACACCAAAATGTAGAGCACATTAAAACACACAATTTATGTTCTATACATTTTTTTTTCTTGGAGTTGGTCGTTTTTGAGATATTCCTTGTTTTTGTTTTCAGGGTCGAAAATCTTAGCTTTTCTCATACAGGAATTTGTCAGCTTATGTCCATACAAACAAAGGAACTTCAGTGAAACAAACAAAACGAAACAAAACACAACAAACAAAAAACAACGAAACAAAAACAACGAATATTTTAAAAAGGATCAACTCCACGAAAAAAATGTATATAACATAAATTGTGTGTTTTAATGTGCTCTACATTTTCTGTGTGGTCAGTTTTTATCTATCTCGTATGGTTTACCAGTTACACAAAATTCCGTAAAATTCATCCAAAATAAAGTAGTCTTCAGAGGCTATTCCCAGAAAATTCAAGATATACATATTATTTGTCAAGTATACATTTTTAATATATGATATTTTAATCAAAATCATTAGTTATTTTTTAGAAAATCAAAATTTTCGAAAATTTTTCCATGTGAAGGGTAGTAGGGGTTAGGGGGATTTTCTTGAAAATCTTCGTGTCGCATCCTTGGTAGATATGGAACTTAAATGCCAAGTTTGGTATTTAACGGTCTTTTCGTTTTTGAGCTATGCTGCCCTCAGACACACAGATGGACAGACAGCACACACACGGACATTTTTCTAAAAATGTTTTTTTTTGGATTCAGGTGGTCTCAAAACATGTATTTCCAGTGAAATCTCGGTATCGAATTTTTGGGTACAATGCAAACACTATGTACATATTGCGTATATAGAAAGTAAAAGGAAGTTCATACGCAATGGTAGCGTATGAAAAATTCAAAATGCACAAGATAGACGTATGCGGTATATTGCAAGTCAATAGTTATATTAAACAAGATGAGAAAACTGTTAAATAATTATGGCTTTTGGCACATTCTATTCAATGTCTCTTATAGATTTTAATCAGTGATTTCAATCTATGCATTTATAATCTTTTTTATTTTATTGCTTTAATTTGGACTTGGGGACTTACAAAATGACTTAAAATTAATCTTATTTTAATAGATAAATAAATGAAATGTTTATAAAACCAATTATTTTAGTGCTTGCTTTAATTCATCCGGGCTGAAGGCTAATGAATCTAATGCATACAGTGGATGAAACAGGAATAGCAACTAGGTTACGATTCCTTATAGACATTCTTAATAATAATAATATTAAAAAAAAAAATAATAATAATAATAATAGTAAATAATAACAACAGCAATGACACAGAAACTTAGAATTTTGCGTTTTTTAAACTTAGTCTGTCGAAATGTACTTTATATTCTGAAGGATATTTGCGGAAGATTAATGGGATACAGCGCATCACTTAAGAGGAAGTTAAGCAAATAATATCTTTTCCTATAAAACATAATTATGCGCGCGCACACATATCTATGCCTAAACATCAAGGTCAGATGCTTTATCAAACTTTGCCATAGGACTAACACATAATGAAGTTTACTTGTACACGCTATATATAGGTGTTCAAAAATTAATTATGCAATTAAAGTTGTTTTATTTGCTACTGAAATTAAAACCTCAAACAAAAGTTGTGCTAAATAATAGAATATTTTAAGTTTGCATGAACATTACAAATATTGGATGTGAAAGCCCTATTAATATGGCAGATAGGTAAATTGCATTACAGATGCTGCATTGTTTCCAACTGTCTGTTCAATGGTTTGTGGATTTGAGTTCTTAACTAAGGTTTGTATACTTTTTTGGATAGATATTTTTTAAATTCCGTTCTGATCCTATCTACTGTCTCCGTCGATATTTGCAAGCAACCGTTAAATACCAAGTTTGGACTTTTCGTTTCTGAGTTATGTTTTTCATATACACACATACAAACACGCGCGCCTGCGCAAACCTATTTCTGAAAATTTGATGTGTTCAATTCACAAGCCTTTATCTATCTGCAGCAAACTGTTCTTACAAAAGCTTATTTCCTCTCTACTTCAAGCTAATAGACAAATATTAATAGCAATGGTTTGAATACTTCCAAGTAGAAGGAAAATAAGAAACTAGAAAAACCTCTAAAATCAGGACGGTATGTGATGCCCTTGAAATTGGTCTCTCTTTGCATGACCAGGACAAAACAGGTGAATAATGACTTCCTATTTGAGAAAATTTTAAGTATTCGAAATTTTAAAACAAATAAAAAGAAATATCTCGGAAATGTTTAACTCAAAACACAAAAAGTGTATATAAGTAATTTGTAATTTTTTCTATAGTTTTGTCTTTTAAGATTTTGTCTATCTCACAGTATACCAGTTATTCAAAAGTCGTCCAGAATGAAGTGGGCTTCTGAGGCTATTCCCAGAAAATTGAAGGTTACCTTTTCTGTCATATAAATACATCTTAATTATGGCATTTTAATTAATTTATCTTACAAAATGTTCCATATAAAGTGTAGTTTCGAATGGAACGATTTTTCTGGATATATTTGGAACATATACAAACACGAATCTTTTAGTAACATTTCTTATTATGGATTCGGGTGTCTGCAAAACCTATTTCTGGTGAAATTTCGGTATCGTGATTTTGGATCGAATGATATACATTTTGTGGCACAGAAGATAAAGGTTTTATTTTTGGATTTAGGGGCCTCTAAAAGTCTATTAAAGTGATATTTCGGTATAGAATTTCTGATTAGAGTGCAATAATTTTTATAATTACTATGAAGGTACGTGAGAGAGAAAGTAAAATAGATTACAATATTTATGTGTCTCTAGTTGGGTAGTGAATTTTACCCTACGTCTTTAGACTGAGATATTTGAATAATATGTTAATCAAAACTAGGGGCGTGTCAAAATGTCCAAGTAATTCGAAATTAGAGAGGTTCCTTTAATTTACATATTGGAGTAGAATTATTCCAATATAAAGTTCGAATTTGATTAACAGTTAGGTTTCTTTTGCAAAGTCAAGCTGTGAGAGGTATAAGTAGGTATATAAAATGTACTAAATAAGCACGCAAGGGTCATTGAAAACATTTGAATCCCACCTCTGCAGTATGCCTCACACTCAAGAAGTTCCAAGTTTGAATCTCGGTTAAGGTGAATTAACCCGATAAGGTGTTCTTCCAGATTTTCCCTTATCCCAAGAAGACAAATGTCGGGTAATTAAGCTCTAAGGAACCACGGATCATTTGAGCATAATTTCATTTATTCGTCGTCCAATGTGACCTACAGACTTTGACTTTTTAATGTGTAATCTATCAAGAATGTGGAGCTCTGCAGGCAAATTCTGGTAAGGTGGATCTGTGAATAAATATTTAGCACTACTACATATTCCTGCAAGTTCAGAAGTAATAGTATGAATTGCTGATGTAGACATCTATACCGTAATTTTGGACTTCATATTCAGATGTATTTTACTGCATAGTGATTTTAAGTGATTGTTTAGCACTCTAATACAGAACCTTTTTATTAAAGGTCCATGTGTTTAATTTAAGTATTGAATATAGGAAAGTAATTTTTTCTTGCAATATTAGCAATTCTGTGCATAGCAGATAACATAGTCATAATATATATATATATATATATATATATATATATATATATATATATATATTAGAGGTGAAAAAGCTTAGTCAGTATAGGTACAGCTTGTGGTTTAATGGTAACCCATAATAGTGTGATTTCAGATTAATACGAAACATAAATGTTAAGGTACAATTTAAACCAAAAGGGAAGATAAAGAACTAGGTGATAATAACTACTTAAAAAGACAATTTAAACCGCTCCAGATTTACACCATGTCCCATCAAGAGTGTAATTTTTCCTCTTTTGAAAGCTCAAATGCTACGAAGTCTGTCCAGAAAGTAAGTACCATTTCGTTCTACGTGCGTATGCATATTCAAAAACGGAATTTACATTGTGTTCAATAACTTTTTTGATAAAAATTGGTTAATATTATAGCGATAAAGGAAATTGTTAATACAACTATAGATCTAAAAGTTAGAGCTTGAATTAGTGCGGACTAGTCTCTCAGATTCATTACTTGTCCATTGATACCATCATAGCCGTATCGTGTTTTTTTTGTGTTGTGTTTACAGTTGTTAATTATCGTTCAAAATTTTAAATGATTCCTTAATAGATTTTTGAACGCAAGGAATGTTAAACCAGTTGAAATTTATCGCTAACTTATAGAGATTTTCGGTGAAAATGTAATAAAAGATGCAATGGTGACAGAGTAGGTTAGGCAGTTCAATTATAGACGAACCAATGTTCATGACCAGGATCGGGGAGGGCGGCCTTCTGTTGTCACTGTTAATTTAGTTGAAAAAGTGAATGAGGCAACGTGAAAACGTTATAATAAGAATGCTTTGTTATGTGTTTTCATAAAACACGGTGTTCAGCAGTGGCTGTCTTCATTGGTGACAGCTTTCTTTGAATAGGGCCCGCTTTGATAAATGATTGAACAGTGGTGTTAACTAGTCGAAAAATAGGTTAAAAAATGCTCTTGCATGTACAAAGAAATGTTATAAAACAAATATTTTATGCATTATTTTCCAAATCGATACTTACATTCCGAAAACACCTCGTAATATTGTAATTGCTTTTGATTTGTCTCTGCAAATATATTAACCTCTTAGTGGATGCCATCTACATTTCTTACATTCGATGTATGTGGAGCCTTAATTTGAACCCTAAGGAGTAGCGAAAAAAGACACCAAAATTGAATACTATAATATATCTGTAAGGTTTCATGTAATAGTAGCATTTTATTATTAAGTTTACAACAATATAAAATTTGCGTCACACAGTCACATGGGTCGGGTGACCGTACAAGCTGTCTAAAAACATTTGAATTTAGAATATTAGCCACATATATATTTTATATGTCTTAACAACATTAGAAACACACACACACACGCACAAGCACATACATACACATGTTCGCGTGCTACGACAACATCACCATAGAACAATAAAGGAAAGAACACTCTGATATCACACACATACACACACACACACACACACACACACACACACACACACTTGCACTCACAACTACACCACGTATTCACACATGTAGAGGTATTAATTTGGAAGATTACAATCTTTATTGGAAATGTTAGTTTAGTAGTAGAAAAGAATTAATGATATCCTTGTTTTTTGACCTACTGAAAAAAAATAGAACAAAATGTTGCTGAACCAAATTTTACAAATCTTATACCGACAATCTAATGAATGAAATAATTAAAGCATAATTTTATAAGTTTATCACCTTTTCCCGAATATAAATACAACTAGCTATTTGGATCATACCTTGCAGATATTTTATCGCTTTATTATTCATTTCTGAGTTAATTTCAAGTTCCAATCATATTAACGACTCGGTAGAATGCTCTATAAATAAGTATTAAAAGGATTGGTTATATTTCAACAAATGAATGTATACGCTTTTCCCTAGCAGTTCTGTATAGCTGGAATAGCGTTTTCGCTGTATTAGGCGAAAATAAAAATCTCGTCAATAATCTATTCCAATGTTAGCTGAATTACAAAAGTTAGAAGTCCCCAGAGTAATTGTTTTACATATTGAATTAAAAATAATATGTTGAAGTAATTACGAGCACAGCTAACACGCAAGGCTTGGTTTGAAACACGTTTGTCCTAAGCCATACAAACTGTCAACTAAACAATCGGATATCCGTTGCAATTTTAACATTTGTTTTCTTCCATTGTACTGAAAGATTTATTTTGCTGCCAATTTTAATTTAGATATTTAATTTATATTTGACAGGCAGTAGCCTATAAAAGTTGAATAATCGCTGAATGAATTCTGCTGTACCGAATGGATAACAATTCATGGATGCACAGGTACTTTTATATTTCGTGGTAGCAGGTTTTTATAAAGGTAGATATTTTGGGCTTACAAGACGGAAGACGGAAAATGAAGTGAGACAGTCTCATCACTTTTTATACCTATTATTATTATTATTATTATTATTGCTATTATAATTACTATTGTTATTATATTATTTTTGCTATTATTATCATTATTATTATTAATATCATCATTATTGGCAAATTGCGCATTCAAAAGCTCATTGATCTATGTAGTTCATGGTAATTATTTTACATGTTAGCAACAATTGGCTTAAATTAGGCAATACCGTAAAAAATGCAGATTTTATAACGTAACCTAGGGGAAAACATAATATTTAGAAAGCAAATCAATACATTACCTATGTTAGAAAGACTATGCCTGAGATAATCCGAAAACATCTACCACTAGATATTTCAAAGTTAAGATGAGTTAGAACGCAAACCAACAACAGAAAATACTCATGAAATACTTAAAGGTGATGAAATCATATTTCGGTAGATATGATGCCAATATTTCAAACTTATATTGTAGTCAAAATGGCTTTAACGTCTTTAGAGGAAATATGTTATTCATATACGTCAGACGATTACTGAGCAATTAACACTTACCAACAGTAACTTCAAAACACACACACACACATACACACACACACACACACACACACATTCACAGTCTCATAAGGGAGGGGCCACGTTTATTTACAATTCTAGCAGAAACACCCGGCTTATCGTACAACATTTAGCCTCTGAATGGTCTTACTTAAAGGCCTTGCGTTTCTTTGAAAACAATTATAAATATTTACACGAAGATATATAAACAGAGTTTATTCAGGTTCTTGCAAAGGTAGTAAAAACCGCTAATCATCTTAAAAACAACAACTTGTATTGATGGTATTTCATGGATGCAGCTAAGTGACTTCTATGATATTTGGATTCTCTCGTCGCTGATTATTGATAAAATCTCAGCCTCTGAGAAAAAATAATAGCAACTTGAGTAAATTCAATTTAACCTTGTTTATTCTCTGTAACCAATGTACATACATAAAACTCCATCCATCCTTCCGTCCATCCGCACACTAACTTTTATGCACTAAAATATTGCATACATAAATAAGCACATATACTCGAGAACCATAAAACATTGACTATGAGTTCTCCATGTCGAATCCTTGAAGAAAATATAACACATGTTTCCTCTTCTATAAACAGCAGAACATATCAAAAAACCAATATTCACTATAATATCTATGAGAAAACTGATAATTTAAACCGAAGTAATAGAGTAGTTGTAGTGATTGTAGCAGGATTAGTCTTACGGAATCACCTACAGTTACAGGAGCACAGTACCGCATATAGTCCAAAGCGGGCCATTTGTGCTTCCAGCGTGCCTTCTCGGAGGGAGAGATGAAGGACGACGTCACCAGGGCAGTGCTGACGCTAGTAAGGACGGGGTGACTAACTTCCCCAACATGACAGCGGCTAGCTCTGCCTTAGACAATTGCCACACGGGTGTTGCGAAACTCTCCAGAAAGGAAGGATGCCTCAGCACTCCCACCAGTCGCCTGGGAGAAACATTGCCAGAGCGCTGTCCTGCTGCAACTCACCAACTGTAGTCGTTTGTTTCTACAACCCAGAAATACATGAGGTGAAACATTTTAAAGGAAATGATGGGGGCAGGAATTAGTGGGCACATTAGTGAGAGGAGGAGAACCAACTCAATAGTCGCCTACCGACCGAAGGAAACTATTAAAGAACTCGTGGTCATAGTGGATAGCCAAACGAGAATCAGCCCCATGACGCCTGAATGCGTGTCACGCACGTTACCATCTCACTCTAAGGTGGTAGTAGTAGCAGAACTGTGAACAAACAACTTTACAGTCTCTGCAGAAGTCCGGTTATATTACAAGTTTGGAACAAAAGCAGCAGAATTACCAATTATTATCTTATACAGTAGATACTTAGTAAATTTATATACACAATGTAATTCCTGATTTTCTTTTTTTATATTGTAACAAAAGCTCTCTTTTTCTTCAACAACTCTTTATTTCTTCCACAAACTGATGCAATCAGAATATTCTCACAAATATTTGTCTTTCTTCAACGGTTTCGTAACAATCCTGGGGTATAGTTTCCTTTCGACTTTCGTTGCATGCTACGAATTTCCTGTTGAAATTCACTCAATTATTGCACGCGATGTATTCTCAGTCAGAACTGAACCTGGGCTCGCTTCGTTTTCCCTTTTTATACCTCTCAGTCACGTGGCTGGAAACTTCTAGTCGCAGGTTTCACAAAATCACTCAGGTGTAACAGGTGTAACAATGTTTCGACATCAAAGATCCTTCCAACAACAATTAATGTCCACCAATCACCGCTGGGATGTCAAAAGAGCTTGCTGCCGTCGCAGGTGTCCATTAAGGCACGTATAATAATGGAGACCAGCAATCAGCTACGACTTACGAAGCAATTACGCCGCAGGATGCAGTCACAATATTCTATTTATCTTACGACTCTTTAACTACTTGGTCACATCATGACGGATCTGTTTGGTAAGATATGTGGTGGACAGTTGTCCTCAGGTTACATCTCGTTCCATTGTGCCTTCAGTTCATGCTGAGCAAATGACAGGTTGCCATATTGTCTAGCTACTTTCGCTATCTATGGACAGATGGCAACACTATCGCAATTACCATGTATATATACGTTTACTATATTTTATACTGAAGATGGATATTTGAGATTAGTATTAAATAACTATTTACCTTGGCGACTGAGGGAAACAACGAAAAAACCGCAGTGAGAATTTGAACGTAATTTGAATTCAGCACCTCCCAAATGCGGGCCCCATACATAACCTCCTGAATCATCTCGCTCAGTTTGATTTTATTATTCTTATTTTATCCATCCAAACCACTGAATTTTCCAATTTTTATAGGAGTATTTCGTGGATCACATCTTGGCAACTCGTCGATTAAATAGTCATGGCTTAGCAGGATTTGAGGGCCTAATTTAAAGAACTGATATTCTTATAACTTTTATTTCATCTGGCGTTATAAAGAACATTACGTATTGATGGAAAACACTAACTGGCCACAGCTTCAGACCTCATAATAAAATTACGCATTTAAGGCTACATTTATTTATTTATTTTTAATGGTTTCCATGAGTAGCTAGAACATATTGGATTTTATTTTTGGTAGAAAACTGTCTAATGACATGCCATAAAGAAGTTTACTTTGTATATCTAGAATGTGATGTGTCAATTCAGGCTTGCGTATGTGTGCTGGTTGTTAACATTTAATAACCAATTTGCCCATCTGCCACTGAATGTCGTTTCAACTGACTTTCTGTAACACGTTTAGTATACCTGGCACTGAAAACCATAAATAATCACGCATTAGGGATCGATATCGCTCATGAGATAATATGTTTATCTATACTTTGTTACTATTTTGTGTAAGGAGATAACTTACCATTAATTCATTGGCAGAAGATTCAATTGTTGATATATATTTGCCAAAATATTTTTGCATTGCATTGAAAAGCTGATTCAATCTGGTTTGCAGAAGAATAGTTTGAAGAATGGGGAAACAATTTTTAATGAATCGCATGAAAGCATCTATTCGCTCTTCTATAAACTATCCCACAAACCCATTCCTCTATTTCTTGTTAATAAAATATGTATATATATACATTTATAGATATGGGTGGCTTCCACATTTCTTTGTTATATATATATATGTATAACACAATTACAATTTTAGACACACTACGTTTTCGTCCACCACTAACGTTTATTAGTTATGCAAAACTTCCGAATTAAGAGGACCTCATATGCTATTTCCAGAAAAATCAAAATATATATTGTATTTGCTATGTAAATATCTTTAAAGTATGGTATTTTAAACAAATACGCTAGAGAATTTTCTTAAAAATCCAACATTTAGAATAGCTTTGCATGTAGGATTTCCTATTTTATTTTCTCTACAACATGGTACGTATGCAGAGAAGGTATTTCACTCCGTCCAAGATTTGATAGCCAGATTTCACCGCAAATACACGTTTTAGGGTCCCCTGTATAAAATAAAATTAGGAAGGGGTCCGTCTGTTTGTCCGTCTGCCTATGAATATGAAAATTCAGTGAAATACCAAACGTAGTACTTGAGTTTGTATCTTGCGACAATAGGATTTTAAGGAAAATTCCCCCCACCCCATACTGCCCTTTACATGGAAAATATTTCTAAAATGTTGGTTTTCTCAAAATGACTCTATAATAGATTTTGGTTAAAATTCCGTATATTAAATACATTTATATAAAAATAAAATGTATATCTTGAATTGGTTAAAACTCCGTATATTAAATACATTTACATAAAAATAAAATGTATATCTTGAATTGGTTAAAATTCCTTATATTAAATACATTTACATAAAAATAAAATGTATATCTTGAATTTTCTGAGAGTATTCTCTGAAAACATCACTCTGTATGAATTTTGCTGAATTTTGCTAACTGTAAACTGTAAGAAATAGACAACAACTTATAACTCAGAAACTGTAGATCCCATTGAAAGATATAACCTGTCACATACATTTTTTCGCGGAGTTGACCATTTTGAGATGTCCCCTGTTATTTGTTTCAGTTTTAAAATACTTATGATTTTCACATACCGTAAGTTGTCAATTACTGGCAATGCAAAAACAACGGATTTCAATCAAATGGCAGCCAGCTTTTAAAATATTTGACTATCGCTTTAGCCTAGTGTACTACCTTATTTCTCTTCTGCTTGCAAGAAAGCAATCATAAGACCATTTGCTAATTTTTATCTCCATTAACATGAAGTAGATAGAAGAATAAGCGTTTTAACAATAATTTGTTACCGAGATGTAGAGAAAGTCATGTGAATGGTACACATCAGATTTTTAAATCTTAGTATTGCATTCGGTATTATTTTTATAGTAAATGGTAAACAAATAAAACAAGGAGTTAAAAACATATTCAATTTAACAATCTTCCTCCAAAAACAGCAAAAATTATTAATCCTAATATTTCATAAATTATTTTCATCTTTCTTCTCTTAATTTATATATTGCATCCTGAAAAATGAGAACTTAAATTCCAAGAGTGGTTTTAACCGAGTTTTTGTTTTTGAATATGCTATTCACAGGCACATAAGCCAAACATACGCAGTAAATGTTTAAAATGTTTCTTTTGGGTTAAGAGGCGAAATCTAAAAATCGAATTTTTGGAAGACATAGAGCACTTCCGTTCAGGTACTTACTATACGCAGTAATGAAAGTGAAAAGTGGTTGCCTTTAAAATTAATCTCATTGCAGGGAAATCATTATTAAGTAATATATTCACATGACTTTCTCTACCCATTCTTCAGCAATCTTATTCTATAAACTTTATGCTTAAGCGATAGTTATATCTTTAAGAGCTGGACGCCATGTGAGGAATTTGAAATCTCGTTCTTTGCTTAATCACATAAATTAAAAATAACAATTACGAGATCTACAGTTTTTGTGTAATAACATTTTGTCTATCTCTTACCATTAGCAAGTATGATGTAAAGATGATCCAGAATTAAAATCGCTTTCTTTATAAATAATTCTCGGAAATTTCATGTATATATATATATATATATATATATATATACACACACACACACACACACAAAACAATCAACATTTTGGAAATTTACTTTATGTAAAGGGTAGTAGTTGTGTGAAGGGGTTTTCTTGAAAACCTGCTGCTTGTACCCTGGAAAAATAGCGAAATGAATTAAAAGCTGGTATTTAACGAAATTTTTGTTTTTGAGTTATTGCTGTTCACAGTCTCTCTCTTTATCTTTCTTATATATGTATATGTGTGTGAGATAAACATCCATATATGTATATATACTAGTACACACACACACACACGGATCCAAACGAACTTTTTCTAAATTTATTTTTATTCACGGGATCCCAAAACGTGTATTTCCAGTAAAATCGCACTATCGAATTTTTGGGTGGAGCTCAATGCTTTCTGTGTCTCCTGGATAAGTGGTAGACAAGCAATAAAATGATTATCAGATTTGACTAGGCACTTGAACAAATAGAGCATATTTGAAATTTGAAACCAATAACAAAGATGGTCTCCGAAACAGCTACCACAAAAAAATTGTGTTTAACGATATCTAGTTTATAAAGTAAGTTTTCCTCTACCTTACCATACGGAATTAATTCAGGATGAAGTACATTACATAAGCTGCTCACAGAGGAACTTAAGTAACCTTTATTTGTAGTGCAAATATTCTAAGCATATGGCACTTTAATAAAAGCTTTTAAACGAATTTTAAGAAAATAAAAAGTAACGGAATATCTTACACGTAACGGATACAAGATTTTCTTATGTATCTTTTAAATCGCTGAAATTTCGTTTTTGAATTCTACTGGTTTAAGACTGTAAGCTAGACCCACGTCCGCTCGTGAAACTTTTCCTAAAATTATTTCTATTTGAGGGACGGGAGTGTAGAGTCAGGGAATTTAATTTTTTGTTAATACTTGATATCTAATTAAAATATATATGACATGTTACACACACGGCTTTGTCTTCATACTATCTTTTATTTTTTGATAGTTTGCAAAAGTGTTCTTATGAAAGCTTAATTTTCTATGTACTTGATAGTAATAAAGTAATCATTTGCAGAGGTAGTTTCGATACACATTTCGCTGCAGGTTGCAGACAAGAGGAAATTGGAATTGATAACCAGATGTTTAAGTTAGAATCGCTATGTGCTGGCCTCGAAATTTTACTCTTAGCATAGCATTGCAATAAAACTCTGTACATGAAAAATTAAATATTGAAACTCTCAAAGCTATAATAAAGGATATCTAGGAACTGTTATAATAATAGTAATAATAATAATGATAATAATTTTAATACTGCTACTAATAATAATTATAATAATACTATTAATGCACTTTTATATACTGCGTCCCAGAAGCTTGTTTCTACACCGAGGAACCTTTACTCTTTATTTCTAAATTAAAAATGACATTCAGACAATATTATTATTATTATTATTCAGATAATACTTATACGCAAGTTTGCCAGTTATACTAAAACTGTACAAAATTCTTTCTTACTGAGAATAAATCCACAGAAAATTCAAGATAATGTATTTCGTTTCTAATGTAAATATATTCAATTTGTTGCATTTTAATAAACGCGTTAGCATATTTCATGTTGAATATAAACGATAGATTGGGATGGGAATTTTATTAAAAATGTCTTTATGTGGCATCTTTGAAAGTTACTGAACTTGAATGAGAGTTAAAGTTATGAAACTTTCTATTTTATATTTTTATTAAGTTAAATTTAATTGAGCTTTATTTATGGACACTCTTTAGCTGCTGCGGTTCTTAGCTTCCCTAGCGTCTGAGCTTAATTTTGCTCAGAGGCCTGCTTTAGGTGCCGTAAAGAACCACAGGGAACTAACGACTTTACCACCCTTCCGAAGTAAGCCATTCTAATGAGTTTTATACCCAGAAAAAATCCAACGCCTTCCAACAGGTTTGAATCGGAAACTTTGGGAACTCGAGGCTAATACCACAGCGAATGTAGAGCTAGAAGCATGTTGGACGCGACTGGCAGGCACGGAAGACGTGGACGGACTAGGTAAGTTTATACTTAAGGCAAGACAGCTGAGATCTGAGAAGGCTGCTAATAGAGAAGGTGGGGTAGGTATGAAAACAACTAAAGAAAAGTGACGACAATGTTTTACATACATATATTTTATGTTATACTTATGTCATTGTTATGTTATGGTTTTATATATTGTGTATACATTATATGTATATATTTCTTTTAAGTGTGTTTATCTACTATAATGTAGCACATTTATGCTTCTGAATAAGGTATACTCTGTGCTGTAAATTTAAATTGCTATTGAATATCGTTGTCTTTTTATTGTCGTGTTTACTCTTTAAATTCTTTGTTGCTGTTGTTTTAATATTGCTCTTTATTTTACGTATTACAACAGCTTGTACGGTCTGTGGACCCGTGCGATTGTTGAAGTTCAATGTATAATATTGTTTTGTCAATAAATACCCTTATTCATTCATTCATTCATTCATTCATTCATTCATTCATTCATTCATAATATTAGACCACGGAAGACAACTCTGCACATATAGCTATTTTCTAAAATGCATTTTTGGGGATTCAGAGAACATCAGAAAAGAAGGAACTTTAAGAACTACTACGCACTTATGGGTGGATTACAATATCTATTTTCTCTACTTCAAGTATGCAGTAGAGAGAGTGATAAACTCAACTATAAAACTATGTTGTAAATGGTGATACATGCAGATAAACGTATATACAAAGTAAATAAATCAGCTGTTTCTTCTAGCAGTAGAACTTTTTCAAAGTGCATATTTTGAGCAGAAAACAGTACAAAATATTTGAAAAGTGAAGAAATGTGAAATTAAAGCTAGCAGTAATGGTGATCGGTGCCCTGGCCGAGCGATGACAGCTCGCCTGTCACCAAGGGGGCCGATATGGGATTTGTGGTGGACAAAACGGCATCTAGGCGGATTGTCTCCGGGTTCTGTGGTTTCCCCACCATTTTTAATTTCTCTATACGTACTATGTACATAGTGTGTAGAGGAAGTATTGTATTCCAACCGAAAATTCGATACCGAGATTTCATTGGAAATACAAGTTTTAGGACCCCCTGAATCCAAAAAAAGCATTTTCAGAAAAAAGTCCGTGTGCATGTGTGTGTCTGTTTGTTTGTGTGTGTGTCTGTGGACAGCATAGCTTAAAAACGAAAAGACCGTTAAGTACTACACTTGGTATTTAGGTTTGGTATCTTCCAAGGATGCGACATGAAGATTTTCAAGAAAATCCCCCACCTTCAACTACCCTTTACACGGAAACATTTTCGAAAATTTTGATTTTCTAACAAATGGCTCTAACAATTTTGATTAAAACCCCGTATATTAAAGATATTTACATACCAAATAAAATGTATATCTTGAATTTTCTGGGAATAGCCTTTGAAGAGCTCTTAATTCTGGATGGATTTTGCTAAATGTTGCTTAACTGCTAAACGGTAAGAGATAGACATAAACACTTACTACACAGAAAATGTTGATCTGATCAAAACACACAATATACGTCCTTTACATTTTTGTTGTGGAGGTATACGTTTCCGAGATATTCTTTGTTTTTGGTTTCAATTGTGAGTACTTATACTTTTCTCAGATAGGAAGTATCCGTTTTTTACTTTCTCTATACGTACCATGTACATAGTGTATAGAGAAGGTATTGCACTCCACCAAAAACATCGATACCGAGATTTCACCGGAAATATATGTTTTAGGGTCCCCTGTGTATAAAAAAAATATTTTCAGAAAAAGGTCCGTGTGTGTCCTGTGTCCATGTGCCAGTGTGTCCGTGTATCCGTGTGTCCGTGTGTCCGTTTGTCTGTGAACACGATAACTCAAAAACGAAAAGTCGGTAAAATACCAAACTTGGTATTTAAGTTTAGTATCTTCCAGGGATGCGACACGAAGATTTGAGAAAAATCCCCCCAACCCAAACAACGTTTACAAAGAATATTTTTCGAAAATTTTGCTTTTTTAAAAAATGGCTCTAACTATTTTGATTAAAATATCGTATATTAAAGATATTTAGCTGACAAATAAAATGTATATTTTGAATTTTCTGGGAATAGCCTTTGAAGACTTCTTTATTCTGGGTCAATTTTACGGAATTTTGCATAACTGCTAAACCGTAAGAGAAGAACAAAAACTTACCACACAACAAATGTTGAGCACTTTAAAACAAACAATTTATGTTATATACATTTTTTTTTCGTGGAGGTGATTTTTTTAAGATATTCCTTGTTTTTGGTTTCAGCTATAAAAAACTTATACTCTTCTCAAACAGGACTTTGTAAACTCGTGTCCATACAAACAAAGGAACTTCAGTCACATAGCAACCAGCTTTTAGCTTTCTGTTTAGCTTATGGTCCTCCCTTATTTCGCTTCTACTTACAATGAAGTAAGAAAAAAGACTATTTCTGCTAATTTTTTCTCGATTAGTAAGAAGTAAATAGAAACTTAAGCTTTTTAAAAATAATTTGTTGCAGAGGTATAGAGAAAGGCATATGAATGTAACACATTATCTTTTCTTTTGTTCTACTCCTGGCCAAGCAAAGCAGCGATTTGCAATTACAATGGAATAACGGCAGATTTTAAAGCATTTGACTATCGGTTTAGCCTAGTGTATTCCCTTATTTTCTTCCTACTTATGTAGAACTAAGTAGTAAGAACATTCTGCTAATGATTATCTCGATTGGCAAGTTGCAGAAAGAAGAATAATCTTATGTAAGAAGTTTGTAGAAGAGCTAGAGAAAGTCATGTGAGTGTAGCACATCATATTTTTACTTTCTCTATACGTACTATGTACATAGTGTATAGAGAAAGTACTGTATTGTACCCAAAAATTTGATACCAAGATTTCACCGGAAATATATGTTTTGAGACCCCCTGAATACACAAAAAAAACATTTTTAGAAAAATGTCCGTGTGTGTCTGTCTGTCTGTGTGTGTATGTGTGTGTGTGTGTGTGTGTGTGTGTCTGTGGGCAGCATAGCTCAAAAATGAAAATACCGTTAAAAACCAAACTTGGTGTTTAAGTTTGCTATCTTCCAAGGATGCGACACGAAGATTTTCAAGAAAATCCCCCTCCCCAAACTACCCTTTACATGGAAAAAAAATTAGAAAATTTTGAATTTCTTAAAAATGGGTCTAACGATTTTGATTAAAAGCTCGTATATTTAAGATATTTACTTGACAAATAAAATGTATATCTTGAATTTTCTGGGAATAGCCTCTGAAGGCTACTTTATCCTGGACGAATTTTACGGATGTTTGGATAACTGCTAAACCGTAAGAGATGGACAAAAACTTACCACACAGAAAATGTAGAGCACATAAAAAGACACACTTTATGTTTTAACATATTCCTTTGAATTATATTAATTGACACAATGATTGAGGTGTTTTAATGTATTATTGAAGACAGGTTACATTTTAGTAGATGATTCGTTTAAATGTATAGCTATGGAGACGGAATTATTGTAAATAATTGTTGTCCACAAAAGGATATTATTTTTATTCAATAATTTTTTAATAAAAATTGTCACCATATTATCTTGATGTTTTATAGTTATGTTAGCAAGTTTATTTATTTTTTCTTCATTATGCGAAAAGTAATGAACTCCGTGTTAAGTGATATGAACATTGAAGAGGTTTTGAAAACTGAATATGAGTTAATACCGAAGAATGAAAATAGAAATTGTCATAATTGTTCTACTTACTTGCTTATTTATAAGTAGAGGGAACATAAAGGAAAACAAGGCTAAAGCGATAGTCAAAACTTTTAAAAGCCGATCGTTAAGTGAAACAATTGAAATTTGGTTCCCTTTGCTTGCTATGAGTAAACAAAAGAGAGACGAAAAGAAAGATATCTATTTGGGAAAAATTTAAGTACATTAAAACTGAAACCAGTAATTCGGAATATCTTATCTCGAAAAAGGTTAACTCTACGAAAAAAAAAGGAGAAAATAGAAATTAATGCCATAAATTAGTTTTGATGAGATCTACAGTTTTGTTCAGTAAGAAGTTGTTTAACTCTTACGGTTTACCAGTTAAATAAAATTTTTATAAAAACTATCCAGAATAAAGAGGCCTTCAGAGACCATTTAGAAAAAACCAGATATATGTTTTGTTTGTTAAGGAATCACATTTTAACAAACATAGTTTGAGCCATTTTCGAGAAAACAAACTTTTGCGAAAAATACTTCACGTAAAGGGTAGATGGGGTTGGGGAGGATTTTTTTGAACATCTTCGTGTCACATCGTGTCATCCCAAGTTTGGTATTTAACAGACCTTTCATTTTTGAGCTATGTTGCCCACAGACACACACAGTCACGGACATGTTTCTAAAGTACTTTACATGGAACTGTTTTCGAAAATTTTGATTTTCATTAAAATGACTCTAACGATTTTGGTTAAAATCTGGTATATTTAAGATATTTTCTTGCCAAATAAAATGTATATCTTGAATTTTATAGGAAGAGACTCTGAAGATTGCTTTATTTGGGATGAATTTTACAGATTTTTGCATAACTGCTAAACCGTACGAGATGGACAAAAACTTACCACACAGAAAAAGTAGAGCACATTAAAACAAACAATTAATGTTGTATTTAGTTTTTTCGTGGAGTTGATCGTTTTTTAAGATATTCCTAGTTTTTAGTTTCATCTTTGAAAAACTTACTTTTCTCATACAGAATTTGACAACTCCTGTCCATACAAACAAAGTTCAGTCACATAGCAACCAGCTTTTGACTATTACTTTAACCTATGGTACTCCCTTATTTCGCTTCTACTTACAAAAGCAAATAATAAGACTATTTCTGCTAATGTTTTCTCAATTAGCATGAAGTAAATAGAGGCCTAAGCTTTTTAACAATACTTTTTTTCAGAGATGTAGAGAAAGTCATATGAATGGAACACACCAGATTTCTTTTCTGGTTACTCCGGGTTGGAATGATGCCCATTCTATCGAAAATTTCTTGTCCATGTACTGTTCCTATCATTTTCTTCCATGTATTTCAGTAGTGTAGGAACAGACAACGGCGGTTTATTTCTTGCGGCAGATGGTGGACGCTGAAAGATTTCCCCCTAGAATTTGGCATGACCGTTGGGATTTTTTCTTTTCTAGCAGTCATCTCTACATCCGGCACTTCCAAGTTGTAAGTTTCGGTGTAGGGTTGGTATCATGTTGGAACAGATAGGAATCCTCTTCTTGTTAGCGTATAACGTCCAGCAGGCCGCGCCGTGGCCGGGTGGTGAAACCTCTCGCCTCTCGATCCCAAGCGACCGCATGTGAGATTTGTGGTGGACAAAGCGGCGTAGGTGCGAGTTTTATCCGGGTTCCCCCACCATCACATTCCACCGGGGCTCCATCTTCATATATCCTCAGTGTCATTGCCTGCGGTGCCAATCGTCCTTTCTCAAGAGATATTTTGGAAGCACAGAGCCCACTATATTCAGTGTTGTACTCCAGTTAGATTAGGATTATCGCAGATTGGGGCTCCAATCACTGGCTCAGAGCACCACAAATGTGCTGGCCCTTTGCAGCTTACGTGACCCGCAAGAGAGGGTTGAGGGGTAAGCCCCAAAGGGCAACCAGATCCAGATAACAACGGGTGCAAGTAAGGATGGATTCCCTAAGTAATCGGGTCCTACCCAGAAGCTCCGAGCCTCCGTGGGTCATCCAAAAGAGCGCTTGCCCGAAAGCACTAGAGGTATAAACACTAGCTAGAGATAATGCGCCAAACACCGTCGCCTGTACTTCAAACCTGAAATAGTACCGATCCGAAGAAACCACGAAAAATACCTAAGTCAGAGGGGTGATCGCTGGGGATCGAACCCGGGACCTCCAAAAGCGGAATAGAGATATTGCCACCCGAGCCATCCCTCTTGGTCTCTACTTCAGTTACTGGAGGTTCTCTCGTTTGCCTACTCATAACTTATGAAGACATTTTGCACGGACATATTCGGTTGTTCACAAAACTCTTTCAAAACAGATATATGCTCTCTTTTTGAAAACTCGTCTTTGTGGATCGTTTTAAGTGTGCTCTTTGTGGATCTCTTTTAACTCCCCTCGCTTTGCTCCGCAGACGGTAGCGATTAGACTGGAGCTGTGAGTCGGGATCTGACCCGCTTTTCCACGGCAAGAAGGAGTATACTTATCCTTAACTTTATTATCAATAACAACCGTAATCAAATCTAGAGCTCGAAGTTTTGAAACACCCTATATATCATAAACCATTCTCTTATATTAAGGTGATCATATTTATATCACTAAAACATGTAGGAATGTTATATGAGAACCTTTTGTAATCAATTATTTTCCTAGCGCTTATGAAAGGCTACACGTATTTTATATCAAAGAGGAACTGCTATTAATGATGAATATAAGTTAACCTTTCTCCCTTTTCTAATTACTTCAAATTGGTTATATTTACCCCTTTATAATAATTTCCCATTTCAATTGTCATTAAGTTTGATCTGAAATTGTCATGATTGTTTATTTTGATATTCTAAATTGTTTTTATGTCAGCAGCATAAAAATAAATGTTTTAATATTTTTACTTCACCTACTAGGTATGGTATACCGGCGAAGTATTGTATACCATCCAAACATTCGATACAGATATTTACAGAAATATATGTCCCTGAATAAAAGAGACATTTTTAGAAAAAAAACATCATTGTTGTGTGTTTCTATGAGTGCATTACAAAAAAAAATCCAGATTAATACCAAACTTGCAATATAAGTTGAAGATGTTTCAAAGATGACAGTGGCCGCGTTAGCCATTCGCCTCTCACTTAGACGGCCCGGGTTCGATTCCAAGCGACTGCATGTGAGATTTGTGGTAGACAAAGCGGCGCAGGGGCGGGTTTTCTCCGGGTTCTCCGGTTTCCCCCGCCATCTCATTCCACCGGTGCTCCATCTTCATTCCATCTATCACCAGTGTCATCGCCTGCGGTGCCATCAGTTGTTAAAGCGGGCGTTAGACACTACTACTACCAAAGAAGACAAAAGAGAATACAATAGGTTAATACGATAGTGAAATTTTTAAAAATCTGTTGCTATATGCTTGAAATTAGCTTCTTTACATGGCCAGAAGTTGACAAATTCCCACAGGAGAAAAGTTTCAAATGTTTTAAAACTGAAACGAATAATAAGCAATATTTCGGAAATGGTCAGCTCCATCAAAAGAAAGGTATACGACATAAACTGTTTGTTTTAATCACATCTAAATATTTTGTATAGTAAGTTTCTGTCTATTTCTTTCTAGTTAAGCAAAAGTAATGCAGAATTAGGTCTTCATAGGCTATTCCCAGAAGATTCAAGATATAAAATTTGTATACCTTCGGCATTTTAATAAAAATTACCAAATACATTTTTTATAAAACCAAAATTTCCGAAATATTTTCCATGTAAAGCATTGTTTTGGGTAGGGATTTTAGTAAATATCTTCGTGTCGCATCCTTGGAAGAAAGTAAATAAATACCGAGTTTGGTATTTTAGCGACTTTTCGTTTTTGAGGTAGCATGTTCACAGACACTCACACACACCGACACGAAATGTTTATAGAAAGTCACCCACCCCCCAATTTCAATTCACCTTTACAAGGAATAGCTTTCGAGATTTTCAACTTTCTCAAACATGAATATAACAAGCCTTATTAAATATTAAAAATAAATACATGTATTTCTTAAATGTTCTGGGATAAGTCGGTAAAGTCCACTTCTATTATTTATAATCTTGTACACTGGAAAATGTTAAGCGATAGAACAACATGCCCTGTGATCTTTTGAAAACACATTTATTTCAAACAATTTTTTTTGGTCTAGGCCATTTCCAACGTATCCATTATTAATGGTTTGTATTGTCAAATTCTTTGTCATTATTTTTAAGTACTTTCGACATTGGTATTTTCTCTCGATTTCATGAAAACAGAGCGAAGTTTTAAGGCAGTAGATAGCATCCAGTTCTTAAACACTTGATTATCACTATTGTCATTTCATTTATTCTGAAATGTGTAATGTAACTATTTCGCCAAGGGTTTTTCTTGATTAAAATGAAGTAGGTGAAAAGTAGGCTTGGTCAAGAGCAGTTCTTATTACTCATCAATACATATTAGAGAGCAGAAAAGTCATGTGAATGTAACACACCAAATTTTTGAAACAATAAATGGCGATATTATCGTTATTTAATTAATAATTTTCGTGAAGTGTATCATGTCTAGGATAAACTACGAAACGCAGTTAGCTATTTATGCTGTCCTGTGGACTGACAATAGAGTGTAGCGCGGTTCTATTCCCAGACAGGAATGTGGTGGGTTCAAACCTGAACATAGAGGTGCGGATTTGTCACATCAATAATTGGATCTGCCCACTTAGTGTCATGGTGCATTTTAGAAACTGCTATAGGTAGAGTACCAATATCTCGGCTGGGAGAAGTATAGTGCTGACCACATCATCTCTCCTTTATAAGGATTGGTCGGGCGCGTCCTCTGCCAGTAGTCGGGTTGGTCGGGCGCGTCCTCTCATGACAGCTGTGTGACAAATTATTAGGCATATAAATATATGTGGAATAATTTAAACTATCACATCGCACAGTTAATTTTCAATCTCTATTTGCGGACTACACATTCATTTAGTAACTCCCATGTGAAACATAAATGAAAATAATCTGTAGTAAATATGAGTTACTTTATCTGCTCAGTACTTTATATGTACATATTACGTAGATAAGATATTCAGCATAAAAATTCAACACTGAGATTTCAAAGAAAATACACGAATTAAAAAAAAATAAGAAAAAGAGCTTTCTCTATGTGTGTGTATGTGTGTGGTATGCAGAAAAACCAATAAAATATGTATGGAAGATGTTTAAACAATTTTAGTTTCTTAAAATGGCTCTAATGATTTTGGTTATAATACTTGTATGTTAAAGATATTGAATTTTTTGAGAATTGGCTCCAAAATCCTGTTCATGCTGAATGCATTTTTCATACCTGGTAAACCGCAAGAGACATATAAAAAACTGCAAGGTGTGCATGTGTACAAAAATATGTAGATCTCTTTAAAAATCATAATTTGTATAATTTTCACTCATTTTGTAGAGCTAACCATTTCCGAGACATTCTTTGTTATTAGTTTCAAATTTAAAGTACCTAAGTTTTCTCAAACTGGATGTCATCATTCGTTTTATCTCGCTTTTGTTTTACTACTGGATATTCAAAGTTAACCACACTTCAATTGTATACCTAGTGACCAGTTTTTAAATATTAGACTGTCGTTTTAGCCTACAGTATTCCCTTATTTCTCTTCCACTTAAAAAGAAAATACGCAATTTATGGTAACTTTATTCTGGGTTTACATGATATAAGTAACAGTCTTTTATAAGAATAGTTTGCTGCAGAGTAGGCAGAGAAATGCATATGAGTGTAACACATCAGTCTTGATTTTTAATTGTGGGTCATTGTGTATCTGCATAAAAAAAGTTATAGCCATTATTCCTTATGAAATGAAAGATAGTAGTTCTATAATCAATACAGTTAACACATACGGTACTCAAGCGTACCATACACAAACACTTACAACACAATCTAAAAGACAAATTACCCTAATAATATTGTTAACGAATCTGAGAAATTAAAATTAGTTGCACTATTGTAATTTGCTTTTCAGATAAGAAAACTCGAAGTAATTAGGATCGTTTTGCGGGTTTACCCGGGTAATAAATGAAATAAAAAATTGCGCCTTTGGTAACTCGACGATGTACCCAAACATTCTTGGTTAGAGACTGGTATCACTTTGCAACTTTGTCTACATAGGGGCATATGACATAACAACTACCCAGTTATAATGCACTTATTGTTGTCGTTTATTACTGTAAAATTATATTTTTGTTTTCTGTACACGTACTATGTACATAGTGTATAGAGAAGGTATTGCACTCCACCAAAAAATTCGATACCGAGATTTCATCGCAAATACATGTTTCAGGGTTCCCTGTATTCAAAAAAAGCATTTTCAGAAAAAGGTTCGTGTATGTGTGTCCGTGTGTCCGTGTGTCTGTGAACACGATAACTCAAAAACGAAAAGTCGGTAAAATACCAAACTTAGTATTTAAGTTTAGTATCTTCCAGGGATGTGACACGAAGATTTTCAGAAAAATCCCCCCCATCCCAAACTACCCTTTGTATGGAAAAAAAAAATTTGATTTTCCCAAAAATGGCTCTAACGATTTTGATTAAAATATCGTATATTTAAGATACCTTACAAATAAAATGTATATCTTGATTTTCTGGGAATAGCCTCTGAAGACTATTTTATTCTGGATGAAGTTTACGGAATTTTGCATAACTGCTAAACCGTAAGAGATGGACAAAAACTTCCGCCACAAAAAATGTAGAACACGTTAAAGCACACAATTTATGTTATATATATGTTTTTCCTGCAGTTGATCGTTATTGAGATATTCCTTGTTATTGGTCTCAACTTTGAAAAACTTGTTTCTCATACAGGAATTTATCATCCCCTATCCATACAAAGGAACTTCAGTCACATAGTAACAAGCTTTTGATTATCACCTTAACCTATGGTAGCCCCTTATTTCGCTTCCATTTGCAAGGAAGCAAGTAATAAACTATTTGTGCTAATGTTTTCGCAATTAGCATGAAGTAAATAGAAGCATGAGCTTTTTAACAATAATTTGTTGCAGAGATGTAGAGAAAGTCATGTGAATGGAACACATCATATTTTTATTGCTTCGTTTTCAGCAAACTTTAAGCTACTTAGCGGATTTGATCCGAAATGATCAAGTATACATCCAAAAACATATAGATTAAACACTATTGGTGAATATTTACAGATACTAGTCGTTGTTAAACGTTGAATGCTGTGGGTTGAAAACTTTTTACGAAAAGAGGCAGAGTACCTTGAGTTGCTCTCGTTTGGATACCCCTGGTGCCAGCTCAACTCGGGTCTGATTACTGGGGAGGGTATTATTTAGAAAACCACTGCAACTCTGACAGACAGAGAGACGTATACACATACTGTATATAATCGTTGAGGTTGGTAGCACTGGAATGTATTATTCCTCTCTAGTGTTTGCTATTGAATGTGCTGCAGCAGAGAGCATCATTGTCGAGCGCCGGAGCGAAATCTGAAGGACGCTAGCTGGGTGGTGGTGGGACGCAAGGAGGGAGTTGGATCAAGGAGGAGATGACGGCTCCTCGCGACAGGGTGACGGGCAATACCGCTCCACTACCCGCTGAGACAGTGTCCACATGGCAGCCTATCTCCTTGTACCATTACTTATTCTACGGTTAGCCAAGGGAGCTTAGTATGTCAAGTTGAAGCCGCAGTATTAATCTGTAAAGTGAAAGGTTAAAGGAGAGAAACCGTAAAAGTTTTCTAGTGTCCTTATTTTTACTTTCTCTACACGTACTATGTATATAGTGTATAGAGAAGGTATTATAATGCAACCAAAAATTGATACCGAGATTTCACCGGAAAAAATGTCCGTGTGTGTGTGTGTGTGTGTGTGTGTGTGTGTGTAAGTGTGTGTGTACATAGCTCAAAAACGAAAAGACTGTTAAACACCAAACTTGGTACTTAAGTTTGGTATCTTTCAAGGATGCGAAACGAAGATTTTTAGGATAATCCCCCCACTCCCAACACCCTTTACATGGAACTTTTTTCGAAAATTTTGGTTTTCTCAAAAATGGCCATAACGATTTTTATTAAAATAACGTATATTAAAAATATTTAGCTCACAAACAAAATGTATATCTTAAACTTTCTGGGAATAGCCTCTGAAGAATGAATTTTACGGAATTTTGCATAACTGCTAAGCCGTAAGAGATAGACATAAACGTACCGCACAAAAAATGTAGAGCACGTTAAAACACACCATTTATACTAAATACATTTTTTTCGTGGAGTTGATCGTTTTTTAGATATTTCTTTTTATTGATTTCAGCTTTGAAAAACTTATACTTTTCTCATACAAGAATTTGTCAGCTCCTGTCCATAGAAACAAAGGAAGCAATGGACTATCACTTTAACCTATGATACTGCCTTATTTCTCTTCTACTTACAAGGAAGCAAGCAGTAAGACTATTTCTGCTAATTTTTTCTCGATTAGCATGAAGTAAATAGAAGCATAAGCTTTTTAACAATACTTTGTTGCAGAGATGTAAAGAAAATCTAGTGAATGGAACACATCAGATTTTTTAATTTTATATATGCCGCAATTTATAACCAGGAAAAAGTATCGGTCACTGGGACAAAAACTGCAATGCTAATATCCCCTTGAAAAGCTACTAATACATATGTATACCGGGTGGTCTATCTGCCCTGTATTTAATGCGCACAGATATTCCTTCGTGAGTTAAAGGTGTTGCAGAGCTCAGCCGGTGTGAAACCGGTTAAAACTGAAACTAAATTGAGTTTTATTTAACTGCTGCGGTTTCTTACCGTCCCATTCTATTCTGGGTGTGTAAGACCGCTAAATTTTGCTCAGATGCCTCTTTATCACGATTGAGGTTATTTTGTGTGCCACAAATCTAAGACACAGCGCTATAATTCGCTTCCGAAGGAAGTCATGTGAAGGTTTTACCCCCCAATCGCCCTCCGCAGGGTTTGAACTCACCCCCAAAGCACGGAGCAGGATGCGTCCTACATTTTACCCCGCTTACTTATCAGTGGAGACAGTGAGTGGGTCCCGCTCATTGACAGCTTTTAAATAAAAATAGCCCCGTTGAGTTATACTACTCTTTTAACGCAGGAAGCCCGCAAACTATTATTTATGTATTTATTTATTGGTTTGTTTTTTCAGGGCTAAGGTCTCCTATCAGTTAGGAGGATAGCTTAAAGATATCTTTAGGGGACCTATCCTTAAGGAGTACATTTAACTCTTGTTCTACACAGTACACTTTTGCATTAACATTAACGCTATTGTACATTAAACTTTTTGAAGTTCTTTCTTATTACTGTGTCTCTGTCCCTTCTAAATCATTCATATTTTACGTACAATTTTAGGAGTTCTTTCTAGACTTATCTGTGTCTTGAAACCTCAGCAACAGATGCCTCACTTTAAAAAGTCCACCCATCTGCTCACTTGACTGCCCACGCATCTTCTTCCTCTAATGGGTTACCATATGATTATTCTATAATTCCACCTGTTGTGACACATCTTTTTACCACTTGGCCTCCCCATTTCCATTTGAGATACTCTGCCCTGATAATTGCGTATTGAATATGTAGTTTATTAATTTAAAGCTTGAAGAAAAAATACTCTCGAGTTTTGTCGTATTCCGGTCAATGAACTGCAGATATTCCTACTGACAAGGGTAGCCGAGTTTGTTTAGACATGGATTAGTTAAAGAGAGGTCATCGGTTCAAATCCTGCCAAGAGCAATCTCCCTGACTGTGCTTTTTTCAAGTTTTCCTCATCCTCAAAACAGGCACATACTAGGGAGCTATTCTAAAGTAAGCCTGGAATGTTTGCTTCCCAAATTTTCTTTCCCAATATCATTTTGTGTGTTATCACCATCAGCGACCACGGCCTGTGCTACCCCATGCAATAAGAGAATACTTATAAACACAACTGCCGCTGAATGAAGACTACGTTCATGGCTTCTTCATGAAAACAATGGATGACATCAATAGCATTAGGCGAACACTTGGAAATTCAACCCGGGGTCACACAAATGACAAACGTATTTTTAAAGCTCTGCTACTCCTTAGATATGTTGCATGCACCGCGATTTGTACAAATAGATTTCCCACCACATACCGAATGACTTGTATTTTGCATCATACCTTACTTCGAAAAATGATCGCAGATATTAACGCTGTAAAATATTGCACCATAATAAATGAAATCACGGACGCGTGAACACAACAAACATTTATTATATGTGTGCTTCGATTTTGATCCGATACTAACTGAAACTGAAACATGCGTTGCGTCATTATTGCTTTTGTTTAATAATTGAGCCTACATTTGAAATAAAGGCAATACTTAACGCTCCATTTGATCTATTTAAACAAATTTATCTAACTTTTAGTTGAAAATGTATCTTAACTATTTATGGGGCGAGGAGAAGTAGAGTCGGACAAATCAGATTTCAATTTCGCTCGTTTCTCGCTGCCGCTAAGCGCGCCTCTCGCAGCCAGTTGCCGGAGCAGAATGCATATCTTGCAGGAGAGAGCTTGACCAACGAGCGTACGAGATTCTCGACTACCTACAAGACTCTTAAGTTTCATTAATAGCAAGACTGTGGTGTAATGCTCGGAAACTCGCGTAATTAGTACTGTAAGTTATACCATTTCATCTGTTTAAATGATTTAAGGTTTAAATAGCCTATCAGGATAAGGATGGTATTTAAATAGTCCACGCTAGGGAAAGGGTTAAAATGAATCTGCAGATATGTATAAGTGGTTTCAATTGTATTACAAAGAAGTGTGTATATATTTTATTACTCCCAAGAAGTTTATGTCACAAAAAGTAATTCTATTTTCGTTTGTAGCCTGAACATGTTTAGTTGAGTATAAGTAAAGTTATATACATAGCGCAAAAATTATAGGTATGTCATTAATGATTAATATCGTGATTCAAACCAGTTACTGTGAACGCCTTTGGGACATGTGTATTGTTGTTACTAGGGCTCGGATTTTTAACTTTTTATAAATGCAGCTTCGGTTCTTTTTATCTTCTACTATACTTTTTAGTTTATAAACGATTATCCTAGTATTTTAAAGCTTTTTAAACAGTATTCCTACTCTTTTTAGGAGTTTTAAACAATGTTCCTACTTATTTAAGGAAGTCGACGACTAACGCCTTTTATAAGATAATATAGATAAAAGTATGAAAACTGTTTTGCTTCACGGAAGAGTGCTATTAATATGTAATGTAATGTAATTCAAGACATTTTATTACAGTATAATCGGACTAGAACATTGTAACTGAAAATTAAACATTTACTTTTAATATATAGCACTCACATAAAACAAACCTCACATTTCATCGCTGTACACAATCAGCCACATTTCCAAATTTCTGTTGTTTTTAATTATATTCCTATAGCCAGAAAAATATCTTTAAACATCGCAAGATGTCACTGGCTCATGCTTCATACACACAATTTCTATAAAAAGATAAACATCATGATAAATTCTTTCCCTGTACACTCAAAACAAAGCTAAACGACTTGTTAAAAAACTTATAATTCAATTGAAAAAAAGTACATTTTTATTAGGTTCGAAAAACTTTAGGTTTTTAGATTGATAATGATAATGATAATGATAATTTATTGCACCATTTGGCATACATACAATGCAATAGGTTTCGTCAGCAAGTCATTAAAATGCATCTATATTTAAATATTCTTGTATAATGTAAAAATTAAGTTCCTTAATTCTGTTTTTTACACTTATTTTAAAAGAACTTGCATTTGCTATTTGTCTTATATTTAAAGGTAGTTTATTATAACATTTCACTCCAAGATAAAGCTGAGAGTTAACAGATTTCTTAACCGAAATTTAGGAGATACCATATTATTTCTACACCTTGTATAATGGTTATGTATATCAGAAAAAAGTAACTCATCTTTCTTTTGGAAATGAATAAAATTCAAGCATGCAAATACATACAAAGATGCCACAGTTAAAATTCCAAATTCTTTAAAAATAGGTGCACAATGTTGGCGATACTTACAATTTTGCATTATTCTGAGAGCCTTCTTCTGGAGCAAAAATACTTGATTGGCTTCCCCACTGCTACCCCAGAGCATAAGATACATACATTAGTTCCCAAACGGCTTGAAACATAAAAGTACTTTGAAACATTCTAACTTATTACAAGGGGGAAAATAGGTTAAAATCTAAAAATCTGGGCCCTATTTACTAGTAACTAGTTTACACTACGGATCATACGTGAACCTACTTCGTCTGTAGTTACGAGAATACTCGAGTCGCCTCGCTGGTGAGCAGTAGTTCTCGATACACGAGATTCTCGTTGCCACTCTCTTGATAGTGGCATGGTATACGGTAACGAGCGAGAGTAGCACGGGTTTTGATTGCCTCTAAAGAGAAGTCAATTAATAATGTCAATATATACAAACCATCCCTATCATTCCATTTATTGTTGCTACTGCCCCTGGTTTAGTAAGTTAGGGGGTGGAAACTGCGTTACCCCCCTCCCCCAAGTCAGAGCCTGTGGTTCCTGAACCCTCTTTGGCATGGACGAAGCTCTTGTGCTCTTGTAACAGAAGGAATAAAAGAAAGAAAAAGGAGAGAAATAAAAAGATAAATTAAAATACCAGTATAAACTTATTTACTTTCAAAGGTATCCGTGTTTTCAATTCAAATAACATTTTATGACATTGTGTAATGAATGGAAGATGTAACATTTGTTGCATGTAACTTGTCATTATAATACCAGTGAAATTTTAGGTGAATGAAAATTGAAAATGTCAAGGTTCAGCAAATATGTTTTAGATTTTGTTAGTTTATTTAATGCTGTTTGCAGATGATCAGGTTATGATTGCTAAAAACAAGACGACATTACAAAGAGCAGTACTTGAATTGGAAAATATTATCAAATCATTGAGTTTGCGAATGTCCACTAAAGAACAACTTTATGCCTTTTGGGGATCGTTATAAAAAAGATGCATATTTAATATAGTTGTAATCAGGTTTAATATATTTAGGGGCAAATTTTACATGGAAAAAAGGAAGGAAAATGTCTAAAATAGGATAAAAAAGTGACAAAAAGGTGCAATTTTATTCAGCTAATTTAAAAACTTCTCTTCAATTCAAGGTTATTGAGATACAAATAAATACATTAAATCATCATCCACCATAAATAGGAAAATACAGGAGGCTCTAGTGTTTCAAGACATTGAGAATTTCTACAGTTTTTACACTAAAATGTTTTACTATAGAATATGTTTTTAGGTACTAAAGCTTCTTTCGACATCCATAGAAACCAGTGGTAAGCTTCATTCAGAATGGCATCTCAACATACGGATTCTTCTGAAGATTGGACTCAAGTTTGTCTTTGATAAAGCCCTCCAACTGCTCCCTCAATGAAGTGAAAATATTCTATTGTTTTTACCTTTTAATACCTTGTTCATCCAATTGTATAATAGCTGTAGTCTTAGGTACTTGTAACCATGAACACAAACTAGATATTTATGCAAATTATATATTTTTCGGTAGCAGAAGTGTTAAGCCTTGAAAATATACCTGCATCCAATGGAAAAAGAAACTCCTTAATCTTATCAAAATTCCCACACAATATAGAGCACACGATCCTCAATGAGTAATGACTGGAACATTTGGAAGGCGCATGCCAGTGATTTCCTTGTAGGCATCAACACGACTAAAAACACTTTCTGTAGAACCTTCTTCAGGGCAGAGATTAATATCGTTTGGATTTCGTATTCATTCCTAATGAATCCACAAACCTTGTGAAGAACATGAACTAGGCATGTCATGTACTTTAACGTAGGGAAGAAAAGTTGCGATTGGTTAGTTGCTGAAACCATACATGAAGCCTGGCCCTAATGAGAACTTTTTCAAATGTCATACAACTTGACAACTTTTGACAGGAGTCCATGATTAACTGCATTACTGTACTGGTATTGGCTTTCTCCAACTCATACCCTTTAAACAGCATGGACTTAACTTTATTTCCGATAGGGGAAAAGCTAAAATGTTTAGAACATACCTAACACTCCATTAAATTTAAAGTTTCATCCAACATGATTCCCACTTTCTTCTTGATTCTTTCTATGGTTTCTTGTTTGCAGCCTCCCTGTAATTTTTTACTTTCTCCATACGCACTATGTACATAGTGTATAGAGAAAGTATTGCACTCCACCAAAAATTCGATACCGAGATTTCACCGGAAATATAAGTTTTAGGGTCCCCAATATCCAAAAACAGCATTTTCACAAAAGGGTCCGTGTGTGTGTATATGTGTGTCCGTGTGTCCGTGTGTCCGTGTGTCCGTGTGTCTGTGAACATGATAACTCAAAAACGAAAAGTCGGTAAAATACCAAACTTGGTATTTAAGTTTAGTATCTTCCAGGGATGCGACACGAAGATTTTGAGAAAAATCCCCCCACCCCCAACTACCCTTTACATGGAACTTTTTTCAAAGAATTTCAATTTTCTTAAAAATGGCTCTAACGATTTTGATTAAAATTTCGTATATTCAAGATATTTACCCGAAAAATAAAATGTATATCTTGAATTTTCAGGGAATAGCCTCTGAAGAGTAGTTTATTCGGGATGAATTTTACTACATTCTGAATAACTGCTAAACCGTAAGAGATGGACAAAAACTTACTAGACAAAAAATATAGAGCACATTAAAGCACACAATTTATGTTATATACATTTTTTTTCGTGGAGTTCGTCGTTTTTGTGACATTCCTTATTTTTTGTTTCTGCTATGAAAAACGTGTACTTTTCTCATACAGGAACTTGTCATCTCCTATCCATATAGACAAAGGAACTTCATTGACATAGCAACCAGCTTTTGACTATCACTTTAACCTACGGTTGTCCCTTATTTCGCTTCTACTTACAAGGAAGCGAGTAATTAGACTATTTCTACTATTTTTTCTGATTAGCATAAAGTAAAGTAAATAGAAGCTTTTTAAGAATTATTTTTTGCAGGGACATGGAGAAAGTCATGTGAATGGTACACATCAGATTTTTTCTTATGGTACTCTTATTGGGCACTGATATCTTTGCGTATTTTTCAAGCAATATGTCCTTGGAAAGTTGAATGGTTTATATCATTGAGTAGTATTCCCGCTTCTGTAGGAGTAGCACACATATCAATGTTGAATTCCTCCACATTTTGAATTTTTGAACAACACTGCTCAAATACATTTTGTATTAAAGTTTGTCACAATTTATTTGATGGAAGAGTCTTGTTCCTTTGATACTTAGAGCTGGAAATGTGCAGTCCCTGAACACTTTCGCATGGAAAATCTAGTAATACACTCGCTTACTAACAAACTTGCACTCACAATCAACATATTACTATTCGGTGAAATTAAAAAGATGGAAGAATTTGCGCATACACAACATTATTTTCCATTGTTGTACGCATTGATGGAATGAAAAACGCATGTTTTACCTTCTCTAGCCCCATATGTACAATGTACATAGAGATAGAGAAGTATTGTATTCCACCCAAAAATTCGATACCGAGATTTCACCGGAAATACATGTTTTAGGACCCCCTGTATCCAAAAAAAGGATTTTCAGAAAAAGGTCCGTGTGTCTGTGAACACGATAACTCAAAAACGAAAAGTAGTTAAAATACTAAACTTGGCATTTAAATTTAGTATCTTCCAGGAATGCGACACGAAGATTTTGAGAAAAATCCCCCTACCCCAAACTACCCTTTACATGGAAACTTTTTCGAAAATTTTGATTTTCTTAAAAATGGCTGTAACGATTTTGATTAAAATATCATACGTTAAAGATATTTACCTGACAAATAAAACGTATATCTTGAAGTTTCTGGGAATAGCTTCTGAAGATCTGTTTATTCTGGATGAATTTTGCTTAATTTGGCATAACTAGTAAACCGTAAGACATAGACAAAAACTTATTATGCAAAAATGTAGGTCTTGTTAAAATACACAAGTTATGTCACTTACATTTTTCTCGTGGAGCTTACCGTTTTCGAGGTATTCATTGTTATTAGTTTCAGTTGTGAAGTACTTATACTTTTTACAGACGGGAGTGTCCGTTTTTCTTTTGTTCTACTCCTGGCCAAGAAAAGAAGCGATTTGTAATGACAATCGCATAACGACAGCTTTTAAAACATTTGACTATTGGTTTAGTCTAGTGTATTCCCTTATTTTCTTTCTACTTATACGGAACTAAGTAATAAGAACATTGTGCTAATGAGTACCACGATTAGCAAGGTGCAGAGAGAAGAAGAATCTTATGTATGAAGTTTGTAGAACAGCTAGTGAAAGTTATGTGAGTGTAACACATCAGATTTTTACTGTAGCGACATATTTGTTTCGGTAAAATGAGAGGAAGTATATTTACACATACACAATTTTGCAGGTGCGCTTTCAGTTCTGAGTTTACTGGAAGTAAAATGGAATGATGCTCAGAAGTCATATCTCGTTATCAGTGATAAAATTCACTTTAGAAGTTTATTGGTAAGTTAAGGTGTCTATAAGAAAAAATCTGATGTGTACCATTCACATGACTTTCTCCATATCCCTGCAACAAATAATTCTTAAAAAGCTTATACTTCTATTTACTTTAAGCTAATCAGAAAAAAATAGCAGAAATAGCCTTATTACTCGCTTCCTTGTAAGTAGAAGCGAAATAAGGGACAACCGTAGGTTAAAGTGATAGTCAAAAGCTGGTTGCTATGTCAATGAAGTTCCTTTGTTTATATGGATAGGAGTTGACAAGTTCCTGTATGAGAAAAGTATACGTTTTTCATAGCAGAAACAAAAAAATAAGGAATGTCACAAAAACGACGAACTCCACGAAAAATATGCATGTAACATAAATTGTGTGTTTTAAGGTGCTCTTCATTTTTTGTATAGTAAGTTTTTGTCCATCTCTTACGGTTTAGCAGTCAATCAAAATTTAGTAAAATTCATCCAGATTAAACTACTCTTCAGAGGCTATTCCCAGAAAATTCAAGATATACATTTCATTTGTCAGGTAAATATGTTTAATATCCGAAATTTTAATCAAAATTGTTAGAGCCATCTTTGAGAAAATAAAAATCTTCGAAAACATTTGCATGTAAAGGGTAGTTGGGGGTGGGGGGATTCTTCTCAAAATCTTCGTGTCGCATCCCTGGAAGATACTAAACTTAAATACCAAGTTTGGTATTTTACCGACTTTTCGTTTTTGAGTTATCGTGTTCGCAGACACACGGACACACACACACACACGGACCTTTTTGTGAAAACATATATTTTCGGTGAAATCTCGGTATCGAATTTTTGGTGGAGTGCAATACTTTCTCTATACACTATGAACATAGTGCGTATGGAGAAAGTAAAAAGGGTAAAATAGGGGATCATGGTGATATCTTTCCGAATTTACTTACCCGCACCTAAAAATCCTAATCCAGGTTATATTGTAAGAGAACAAGTATCATTATCTATATTTCCTGGCTAAAGTTTATTTTATAAGTTGAATAAAGTTGATGTCCACTAAAGAAAGGAAAAATTAAAGAAACCAGCAGGGTGTGTGACATTAAAGTAACTATCAACTAAAATTAAAAAAAGGAAAAAAAGGAAAAAAAAAAAAGTTACAAAACTCTTGTGTTTCCACGTTTTATTTGGAGCTGCAATGTATACCCTCAAAATGTTCAAAAAAGAACACAAACAGCAGAAATGGGGTTTATGAGAAATGTAGAAAGCAGTAAAATGTGGAACGATTTAAGGTTGATATAAGGCGTCGTTTAGATGGTTAGAATAAAAGTTATAGAACAATAAAACGAGGAATACATAATTTAAAATTGATAGGATAAAACTTGAATACAAAACATGGTTTATTGAATATATTTATAACATCTAAAGTTATGAACCATCAAAATTAGGAACAGGATTAGTCAGGCGAAGCGAACTCAGCACAGAACCGAATGTAGATCATACATAGTGAGTTCTTTGTGCTCAGTGTGAAGTGAATGTTGTGAGGATGTGATGACGAGAGGTGTAGGATGACTAAATTCGGTAAACGATGCGCGCTAGCAGGTCGGCGTCCCTAACCATTCCAGATGACAACAGCATTGACACCGGGTCGATGCGGCCTTGCCCACGTCTAACCTGATGTTTCAGGACTGTAATAAAGAGCTCCAGCTGGGCAGCCATGTGTAAATTCCACCTGTCGCCTATCACCTTGAAATATCAAATAATGAATATGGGAAATATGGACAGGACATTCGTAATAGAAGAGGAGCTACCCCCAATATTCGACTATAGGTCTCGGAAAATCACAAAAATACCCAAATCAGGGTGACCACTCGATACTAATTGAACCCGGCATCTCCTGAATACAAGTCTTACCTCGACACCAGAGAAAGTAATAAATATGCATATCAGTTGGAAATAAAACGAGTTAAATGGTTGCAGAAATGGTTTAATTACACATTTTAATGGAGGTAGAAGAAGCGGAATAAATACATGTATATACTGCTAATAAAATTCGATAGTCTTTACATGGCACAGCTACGAACATAAAATAAGAGAACACTAAAATTCAACTCTGTAACACTATTGCCATTAAGTTTAATAGGTATATTTTTATCACATATTTAATAATAGATATTTTAATAAAAATAAGTACAGCCATTTTTGAGAAAATAAAAAAATGTCTTATAAAGAGGGTGTGGATTGATGTATATAATCTTTGAGCTTAAATACCAATTTTTATACTTATCATACATTTTCTTTTCGAGTTACGTGTTCACGCATGCTCTAAATGCACGCATATACGCACACAGAACTTTTCCTAAACATGTTTTTTATTCAGTTGGCCTCAGGAGACGTTTTCGAACGATTCTCGTTATCGAATTTTGGCATGCAATACATCTAGGTACCAGGTAAAACAGTAAAGTGGATAGTAGTATAAGTATACTAGGCACATAAAATAAAGTATAACAAATTCAATGATTAAGATAATAACGTGCACCTAATCACTTTCTCTGAACTGATAAAATAGTTGGTTTTAAAATACATTTTAGTTCATAGATCAGAAAATACATAACAGGTATATTTGAAGCTAATTATTTAAATTGACATCTCCAGTCAAAAGGCACACGTTTCGCGGTTGATAATATTTTACCATGACTCACTTATATTGGTGAGTTTTGAAAGTAAATCTGCTGCAGAGGTTGTTACTGGGGGGAAGGAAAAAAAGTGACGTTCGGCATTGTGCCCTCAAGCATAGGTAAACGCAAGGAGTGAAGCGTTCTTGTTTTGCTTGAATATTTCACACGACGGCGGCGAGTCTAGGATTTAATGGTCGGAGTGCACAAAGACTGCGCATTAAGGACACTCGGATCATCCTGCGGCGTGTTCTCAGAGAGCTGTGAGCTGGAGAACAAAAGAAGAGCAGAAAATGTGTTTAATATTTTAGGTGGAGGACGAATGAACTAACCCGCGACTGGAGTATCCAAAAAGGTTCAGGGATTCCACATTAAATAAATACTTCGTCCACAGAGCTAATGCTTTTGCGGGTTTCACAAGGAAAATATATTTTCATCTTTTAGCCCGGTAACTAAATGCGGGGAAAATGACTTCTCTTTGCTATCTTCAGTGTCGTTACCTAGGCCCAATTTACCTCGTAAAAATCTGATGTGTTCCATTCGCATGACTTTCTCTACAACTCTGCAACAAATTATTGTTAAAAACCCCGAGAAAAAATTAACAGAAATAGTTTTATTGCTTGCTTCCTTGTAAGTGGAGACGAAATAAGGGAGTACCATAGATTAAAATGATAGTCAAAAGCTGGTTGCTATGTGACTGAAGTTCCTTTGTTTGTATGGACAGGACTTGACAAATTCCTGTATGAGAAAAGTAAGTTTTTCAAAGCTGAAATAAAACATTAGGAATATCTAAAAAACGATCAACTCTAGGAAAAAAATCTATGTAACATTAATTGTGTTTTAACGTGTTCTACATATTTTATGGTAAGTTTTTGTCCATCTCTTACGGTTTAGCAGTTATGCACAATTTCGTGAAATTCATCCAAAATAAAGTAGTCTTCATAGGCTAGTCCCAGAAAATTCAAGATATACATATTATTTGTCAGGTATATATCTTTAATATACGATATTTTAATCAAAATCTTTACAGCCAATTTTTGTGAAAATCAAAATTTCCTAAAAGTTCCATGTAAAAGGTAGTTGGGGGTGGGGGAATTTTCTTGAAAATCTGCGTGTCGCATCCTTGGAAGATACTTAACTTAAATACCAAGTTTGGTATTTTATTGACTTTTGGTTTTAGAGTTATCGTGTTCACAGGCACTCGGACACACGGACATACACACGGACTTTTTCTGAAAATGCTTTTTTTTTTTAATACAGGGGACCCTAAAACACATATTTCCGGTGAAATTTCAGTATTGAATTTTTGGGTGGGGTGCAATACCTTGTCTATACATAATACGTATAGAGAAAATAATAAGTATGCATACATATCTAATTGTGTTCTACATATTATAAACAATGCTAATGAATGATTATTTCCGTTAGTGTAGCAAACCTGTTAGAACAACGACTACTGAAATAAGTTTTCTCTGTGATGCTAACTTTTCTATGTAAAATATTTACACCCATATATCTGTGCATGTATTTAAAGTTTCGTGAATAATGCAAAAATCGTATTTAAAACAACCGTATGAATTTAAATAGCTTGCTTTATAGGAGAGTTGTCGTTATAACCAATTTGTCATAACTAAACAATAACGACCGATATCAACACTAAACCTTAGTTCCAAAGTTACAATACTCTATTGTTGAACGTAATGTCAATTCTGTCATAAGACAGTAGTTTTTCATTGCCGATGTTATATTTTCTACCGATTATTCGTTAATTTTGGGATGGGATAATCATCGGCGAATCATATTTTATAAGAAAATAATACAAGGTATGGTAATAAGCAATGATCGATCTTCAGGAAAGAAATGGTGCATAATTTAATCAAAAAAATCCAATGTGCATGTCGAAGACTGGAGTGAGGTCATCAGTCGTAATGGAGCAGTTGAAAGCAAACGTTGATGAAAGAAATCAAGAGATTTCCTGATCGATGAAGATGTCAAAGTAGTGGTGAGGAAAGTTTGTGGAATAGCTAGAGAAAGTCGTGTTAGTTTTTCTGTATCATTTCTGTTTTATTGAGAAGCAAACTTATATTTGAAATAAATAACAACAGTGTAAATATCTAAATAATGTTATATATTTTTTTAAAATATATAGGACGAACAAGAATCATGGTGGATATATGTTGAAAAATCTGATGTGTTCCATTCACATGCCTTTCTCTATATCACTGCAACAAATTATTCTATTTACTTCATCTAATGAAATAGTCTTATTACTTGCTTCCTTGTTAGTAGAAGCGAAATAAGGGGGTAACATAGATTAAAGTGATAGTCAAAAGCTGGTTGCTCTGCGACTGAAGTTCCTTTGTTTGTATGTACACGAGTTCATAAAGCCCTGTATGAGAAAAGTATAAGTTTTTATAGCTGAAACCCAAAACAAAGAATATTTAAAAATAACCAACTCCACAAAAATGTATATAACATAAATTGTGTGTTTTAAGGTGCTCTATATTTGTTATGTGGTAAGTTTTTGTCCATCTCGTACGGTTTAGCAGTTATACAAAATTCCGTAAAATTGACCCAGAATAAAGTAGTCTTCAGAGGCTATTCCCAGAAAATTAAAAATATACATTTTATTTGTCAGATAAATATCTTCAATATACGATACTTTAATCAACATTTTCGAAAAAAAATCCATATAAAGGGTAGTTGGGGGTGGGGAATTTTTCTCAAAATCTTCGTGTCCCATCCCTGGAAAATACTAAACTTAAATACCAAGTTTGGCATTTTACCGATTTTTCGTTTTTGAGTTATCGTGTTCACAGATACACGAGCACACACACACAAACGGACCTTTTTCTGAAAATACTTTTTTGGATACAGGGGACCCTAAAACATATATTTCCGGTGAAATCTCGGTATCGAATTTTTGGTGGAGTACAATACCTTCTCTATACACTATGTACATAGTATATAGAGAAGGTAAAAATGTATTACAGGCGCGTTTAAGTAAGATGAAAGTGCTTCTTGCTGTTTTACAGACTAATAAACAGGCTGTTTTGCAACATTAGGTTTGAATACAAGGGAGTACAGTAGACTAAAGCACAATCAAATCTTTTAAGAGTTGGTTGCGATGTGATTGCTTTGAAAGTATTTGTTTATAAACAGGTGTACTAAACATAATTTGAAAAAGGTGTAAGCATTGAAAATTTGAAATAAAAAATAAGGGAATATTTTATAAATTGTTAACTACACAAGATATGTATTTGACAAAGTATGCTTTAACGAGCACTACATCTCTGTGAGTTAGATAATGTCTATCTTTTACAGTTTACCAGTTTGGCAAAATTCGTCGAAAATGAAGAATACTTCAGAGACTGTTCACTAAAGTTCTAGATGTGCAGTTTTCATTTTCATAAAGTATCTTAAAATATGAGATTTTAATTAAAATCGTTTGAGATATTGTTGAGAAAGTAAGAATTTTAGAAAAGTGTTCCTCGAAAAGGGTAATTTGGAATGGGGAATTTTCTTGAAAAAGTTTTATGTGGCATTCCTAGAAGATGCTGAACTTAATTACCCATTTTTCGTTTTTAAATTGCGTTGTTCACACACACCGACTTTTAAAAAAATGTTTTTTGAACTTTAGGGACCTCAAAATGTGTATTTACAGTGAGATATGGGTATATACATTTTTGGTAGAATGCAGAACATTCTATGTATACTATATACGTAGTTGTGAATATAAAAAGAATGGAATTAGAAAAGAAGGAACTGGAAATACCATTCTCCAAATAGTGAGTTTGAGAAGGTAAAAAGTAGCTTTAAATATGGTTCCAATAATAACGGTTTATTGCATTATAAAATATCTAAAATACTTTTGCTCAAAGTAAAGCCATGAAACATAAGAAAACTAGACTAATGATAAATGTATTTTTCTTTCATCTTTATGGCGGTTTTAAGTAATGCATATAAGCCTTAATTTCACTTATTCTTATAGTATTATTATCCCTTTGATATTGATTTCAGACCATGCTCTAGAAATATTTACAAATGTTATCCCTCTCCATACATGTTATGTTCCCTGATTCCTTAATTATATCAGTATTCAAAGCTTTAAATCCTTATAATTTACACTTTATTTGAGGTTTTGCTTGATAAAACAACGAAAAAAGAAATCATGCGAGTCGCGGGTTCTAAACGAATTTCCGATGCCCAAAAAGTGTTCTGTGCATATAAAAATAAACACAAAAATTAATTAGGTATGGGGCATGTGGCTGTTTTTTTATTCACACCTCAAGGTCACTCGAGTAAGAAAGAGTTCTTTGCGCATTATTTTATTACAGAATTTAAATTATTTAAAGAGGTATGTTAATATTAGTAATATCTTTCAAACAATTTAAATTACATGTATAATATGTTCCAGTGTTATATATTAAAATGACTTGCTCTATTAATTCTACAGCAAGGTGATCTTACAGAACGCTTGTTATTCTATCTGCTTTTAGTTAATGAAGGTAAAGATTTGCAGACAATATTTTATTACACATTTCGTTGTAGGTGCACCGGGAACAGGGAAATAAGTAGCCTTAAGCGGAAGTCAAATATAACTTTGAAATTCCGTCCTTTTTGCATGCCCAGAGAAGAGTATAAGTATAGGAAAATTTAAACCATAAGGAACAAAGGATATCTCATAAATGGTTAAATTCATAAAACATATATATATATATATATATATATATATATATATTTTAATGCTTGTATTTTTGGTATTTTTACGCCTACTAGTTTTGCACAGTTCGTTTAGAATGAACTTCAGAGGATATTTCCAGAGCATTAAATTCCATTTGTCATTAAAACATCTTAAGCTATCAGATCTGAATCCAAATCGTTAGGGTTATCTTTGGTAAACCACGATGTTGAAAAATGTTCCATATAAGGGTCGTTTCTAGAGGAGAATTTCCTTGAAAATTATCGTGGAGCATTCTTGGAAAATGCTAAACTTACATACCAAGTTCGATATTTAACCTAGTTTTTTAATTCTTTACTTACACAAACTCACACAACATATATGGACTTTTTTCTAAAAACCTGCTGTGTTCCATTCACAGGGCTTTCTCTACAAACTATTATTACAAAAGATTATTCCTTTGTTTGCTTCATGGTGATTGAAATAAATATTAGCGAAAATGTTATATAAGTTCCTTGTTAGTAGAGGGGAAACAAGGAAATACACATGGCTAAAGCAATAGTCAAATCCTTTATAAAGCCGGTTGCTATGTGAAACAATTGAAATTCAGTTCACCGTGCACGGCTAGGAATATTACAAAAGAGAGGTGAAACGAAAGATAACCTCTCGTTTGGGAAAGGTTTAAGTAGCTTAAATTTGAAATCGAAAATAAGGAATGCTCGGAAACATTTAACTGTACAAAAATATATACTCATGATATAAATTGTGTATTTTAACCAGATCTACATTTTTTATGCTGTAAGTTTTTAACTATCTCTTATGGTTTATTAGTTATATAACATTAATCCAAAATAAAGAGATAATTAGAGGCTATTCACAGATAATTAAAGGTAACATTTTATTTGCCAAACAAATATTTTTAAAGTACGGTATTTTATACAAAATAAAACCATTTTTGAGAAAAACAAAAATTAAAAAAAATCATGTAAAGGGTAGTTGAACGGTGGGAGAATTTTCTTGAAAACCTTCGTGTCGCATCCTTGGAAGATAACGCACTTAAATACGTATTGGGTATTTAACGGTTTACACACTCACACATACACACACGACTTTTTTCTAAAAATGCTTTTTTAGATTCAGGGTATATCAAAACATATGTTCCTCTGAAATATCGACATCGAATTTTTGGGTGGAATACAATACCTTCTCTACAAGAATTATAACTGCAATACTTGGAGTTATTAAATTCTCCTATGAATTTAACGAAAAACTTATATTTACAAGTATAATAATTTTAACAAAATTTATAAAATCATTCATATATAATAATGAAAAAACTAAATTATTTAAGTTATTATATCAATGCATAATACCTAATAATGCTATATTCTTTAGTACGTGCAGAGAAAGTAACCTGGATTTTTTATTCAGGGGACCTCAGAAGGCGCATTCCCAGTGAAGTCTTAGTAACGAATTTATGGGTGAAATGGAATAAGTACATTTCTACCTACTATACCTATATCACAGAGAAAGTAAAAATAGGTTATGTATTACAACAATTTTCTTTATTATAATACACCTAACTAATAAGCGTCAATGTGTAACTACTTTCTTTTGTTAAAAACTTGTGTCTATTTTAGTTACATGCAGTTAAAGTGGAAATATTGCCTAGACTTAATCAAAGACGCTGTAAATTATTATAATGGCGTGTCTATTAAACTGCTTTAATATTTATATTCTTCGCCCCATGCTTCCTATATCACCGTACATGTGTGAAACCAAATTTAGGGTTGTTTTTGACATTAAGATTGGAGTGGGGGATATTTTAGAACATTATATTTAGCAAAAATGTGTGTTATATTCAATTGTAGGGGGTATGGTATGTCAACTTAAATTCATTTGACTAATATGTTTATTCGAAACAAGGAAAGGCATGATATATTCCGACGATAAAAAATCCAAATTTATCTCCGTATCAAACCATAAAATTTAGGCTCGCGATGTGATAATACATTCCCTGATATCATGAAGTGCGATATAAAATGCTCGTACTCTGTGATTTTATTACTTAAACATGGCTCTTAATCGTAGCTGTGAGCGTATAGAGCCCTGATGTAATTCTGGTTCTGCATACCGCACTTTTACTGTAGTTTGGATTCAGGGGATCCCAAAACATTTATTTCCGGTGAAATCTCGGTATCGAATATTTGGGTGCATTACAATATCTTCTCTATACACAATGTAGATATTGCTTGTAGAGAAAGTAAAAAAATTTGATGTGTACCATTCACATGACTTTCTCTTCATCTCTGCAACAAATTATTCTTAAAAAGCTTATCTATTTACTTCATGCTAATCAGTAAAAAATTAGCAGAAATAGCCATATTACTTGCTTCATTGTAGAAGCGAAATAAGGGAGTACCATAGGTTAAAATGGTAATAAAAAGCTGGTTGCTATGTCACTGAAGTTCCCAGGTTTGTATGGACAGCGGTTGACAAATTTCTGTATGAGAAAAATATAAGTTTTTCATAGCAGAAACCAAAAATAAGGAATGTCTCAAAAACGACGAACTCCACGAAAAATATGTATATACTAAAAATTGTGTGTTTCAACGTGCTCTACATTTTTTGTGGAGTAAGTTTTTGTCCATCTCTTACGGTTTAGCAGTTATTCAAAATTCAGCAAAATTCATCCAGAATAAACTACTCTTCAGAGGTTATTCCCAGAAAATTCAAGATATACATTTTATTTGTCAGGGAAACATCTTTAATATCAATTTTAATCAAAATCGTTAGAGCCATTTTTGAGAAAATCAAAATTTTCGAAAAATGTTCCATGTAAAGTTTAGGTGGGGGGATTTTTCTCAAAATATTCGTGTCGCATCCCTGGAAGATACTAAACTTAAATACCAAGTTTGGTATTTTACCTACTTTTCGTTTTCACACAAACCATGCGTAGTACATGTGTTGGATAGGTAGAGTCAGACTGAACAATTCAATGCCATAACCGGGATTTGAACCACAGATCTCCTGTCGTACTTTACGACGTTTGCGGAGAGCCATTCAAAACAAACGAAGAGGAATGCTGACTTGAGGAATTGTTTTGATCCATGACAACGCTCATCCACACACTGCTGGCACAACCCACCAGCTCCTTGAAGAATTTCAATGGGACGTTTTCGATCATCCGCTGTACAGTCCTGACCTGGCACCCAGCGACTTTCACCTTTTCCCTGAGCTGAAGCACAAGGAGGGCAGCACTTTAAAACCAACGAATATCTTCAAAACAACATCAATGTTCATTTGAAATCATTGGTGGCAACATTTTTTTGAAGCGGATATTGCAAAGCTTGTGCACAGGCACGATAAATGTCTCAATCTTTTCGGCGATTATGTTAAAAACTAACCATAGGTTAGAAGACTTTTAGTAATAAAATAATTATTTTCTATGAACATATCTTTTATTTATAGCCTATCGGAGGCTGAAAAAAAACGCCCTCGTACTTGTTTCCTTGTAAGTAGAAGGGAAATAAAGGAGTATCATAGTCTAAAGCGATAGTAAACTTTTTAAATACTAGTTACTATGTTACTGAAGTTCCTTTTTTTTTCTTTTTCTTTTTTAATTATTTCATTTGTATAGCCCCCATTAACATCAATGGCCTTATCGGGGACTTTGACTTATGAAACTGTAGGTTTAGAACATTAACTTAATAAACTTTATATTACTAAACACACACACACACATTTACTGTCACATTCATACTTCCAGACTCTATGGAGGATAGGGAATAATTCTGGTTAAAGAGAAATTCCCCACCCCAGCCGGGAATCGAACCGGGGACCTTTGTGTGAGGAGTCAGCTCAATGACCACTCGGCCTCGTAGGCAGGCGAAGTTCCTTTGTTAGTATGGCCAGGAGTTGACAAATTCCTGTATTGGAAAAGTATAAGTATTTTAAAGCTGAACCCAATAAAAAGGAACATCTCAAAAACGGTCAACTCCACGAAAAAATGTATATTATATAAATTGTGTGTTTTAACGAGCTCTACATTTCTGCGTAAAACGTTTTTGTCTATATCTAACGGTTACCAGTTATACAAAATTCCACAAAATTGATCCAGAAAAAAAAGCATGAATTTAGAGGCTATTCCCAGAAAATTCGAGATATACATTTTGTCATGTAAATATGTTTAATATACGGTATATTGTTCAAAATTGTTAGAGCCATTTTTGAGAAAATCAAAATTTACGAAAATTTTTCACGTAAAGGGTAGTTGGGTCTGGGGGATTTTCCTGAAAATCTTCGTGTCGAATCCTTGGCAGATGCTAAACTTAAATACCAAGTTTGGTATTTTATCGACTTTTCGTTTTTGCGTTATCGTGTTCATAGACACACGGATACACAGACACACACACAACAACACACGCACCTTTTTCTAAAAATGCCTTTTTTGGATAAGGTTGCCCTAAAACTTCTACTTCCGGTGAAATCTCGGTATCGAATTTTTGGGTGGAATGCAATTCCTTCTCTATACACTATGTACACAGTACGTGTAGAGAAAGTAAAAAAAAACTGTTTTCGATAAAATCAACATTTTCTAAAAATCTTCAATGCAAAGGGTTATTTGAATTGGAGGAGTTTTCTTGAAAATCTTCGTGTCGTAGCCTTTGTAGATACCGAGCTTAAATACCACGATTTGTAACTAACCAATTTTTCGTTTTGTTTACTACTGTTCACAGACGCACACACACACACACACACACAAGAACCATTTTCTACAAATGTTATTTTTATTCAAGGGTCCTTAAAACATGTATTTCCTGTGAAATATGGCATCAAATGTTTGGATGGAACGTAATATGCTCTATCTACTATGTATATTTTACGAGTTAGAGACAGAAAAAACAGGCACTCCTAAGAATAGCTTTTATATATCTAGCCACTATTAAAGCACAGAAAATGGAAAAATTTATGTCAATGTATCACGTAAGGTTTTTTAATTATATTAATTATTTTATTCTATATTTTTAAAAAATTATTTTATGTCTAAATGCGATCTGAAGGAGGTTATTTTAGCCACCTAATGCTCACCTTTTACGACCTAAAAGCTCTCGTTCAAAAGAGAAAATTTCAAGTAACACACATAGATGCTAAATAAATATAAGTTGAAATGAGAACACTTGAAACATAATACGCTGGATGTCTTGGAGCGTTTTCATATATATGTTACGAAAAATGAAAATGTTAATGCATGTTTATTTTAACGACTATCACATCTATACTGCACAAGATTTTGTTTTTCCTTCATATGGTTTCCCAGATATATAGAGTGATACAAAAATTCTTTTACAAAGTTTGAAGACAGGTTTCTTACATCAAAACAAGAAAAAATGTTCACTTATGTCCCAAAACCCTTCGTTCTTGATTTATTGAGGTTCAAAATGCTTTTAATCAAAACATTTTAATGTGACACTTTATACTATTTTTGACGTTGTCAGCTTGTTAGGTGATGTTCCACACAAACACCACTTATAGAAAATGATCCAAATGTGCTCCTCTTACGTCTAGAACGCATGCACTAGTCGTAGCATATGATGTCAAACACCCCTAATCGGTTTCGTATGATTAAGAGTTTATACATCTAGGATATCTGCTGCAAAAACTAATACTTTAAGATGCCCCCCTCCCAAAAATCCAAAGCACTGAGATCGTGCAGGCCACCGAACAGGTCCTCCTCTACTTATCCATTTGTCATGCTAGATTTCAGCCAGTGCATCTCAAATAACGAGACTAAAATGTGCTGGAGCCTCATGCATAAACCATATGTTTCTTCTTATTTGAGAGGCACATTTTCTAATAAGTCTGGGACAGCGTGTTGAATGAAGTTCCTGTAGGCAGATTTGTGGAATGTATTACACATCTGATAAATAACAAATCTTAACAATCAGCCATGGCAACACAAGGCAAAATTTGGGGGGTAACATGGGCCAAAGCCTTCAATAAATTAGTACATAAATAAATGAAGTTATCAGGGTGGATCCGGAAGGTCGTTGAAGATGACTTTCATTAATAAATTGATAACGCGAAAACGAAGCATTTTAGAGTATATGTTTATATGAACATATTTTCTTGATTCAATATCAAAAAGCAATCCCCGAACATAGTAAGGTATTTCTGAATCATGCTGTATAGAATAACGAAATGTTCTTGGTATAAATTTTGATAGATAATTTAAAAAATAGAATTCCAATATTTTAGCATACTGCAGTTTTAAAAATGTTTAGTAATGTTTTACCAAAAGAAGGATGACGACATATTTTTCATATAAAAACCCTTTACATTGAAAGGAGTTCATTGAAAATCTTTGGCTTTTATTTATAAAAAGTCCGAGGTTTTTATGAAATGTATTTATCAAACTCACAAATTTGGACTATGTCACAAACGTGCTCGCGCGGATCTATTTTTTTTTTTAAAATCCAGATTTGCTTAAAATATATGTTTTCCGCGAAATGCAGATAATTTGATTTTCTATTTGAATGCATAATTCCTATACCTTAAAGCCGACAAAAAAAAAAAAAAAAAAAAAAAAGAGGAAAGTTACGAGGATCATCTAATATTGCTTGTTGTCTTTTAAGAGTCGGCAGTTTGTCACTTGTTTCTGCTACTTAATCATACTACAGGCCGTACAACACAAGCTGAGATTCAGTTAGGAAATGATGTTTTAAGATTGCAGTTTAAATTCTATTTCTCGTCTATAGAGAATAAAGCAGTCTAGAGTAGTACATTTTAAGACTACAAATACTCTTGTAGGAACCTTTATTTGCCCCGCAGGATTAAAGTCCCGTGCAACAGGTAATGAATGAAATACTCTGTGAATATACTCAAACCCATAAAGCTTGTTTTATCTCCTGCTCTATTCTAAGATTTCTATTTGTACCATGTGAATGTGGGATAGTGAATAATCAGGATTAAAATGCATGTCAAAAGGTATATATGATGCATTCTCTACCTAATACGACATACATTCACATGACTTTCTGTATCCCTACATAGGGGAGGGGTTCCGACCTCTTCAGCTGCAAGCGCTGCGTACCCCGAGCACCCGTGATACGTCTGAAGTGACCAGAAGTGGTCGGGCCGAACATCCGAGCCCCTCCCAAAAGGCAGTAGAGTGGGTTGGACTCGACGTGGCAGTGGTCCCGATACCCATGGGTTATTGGGTACGTCTCGGCTTTGCCTTGACGGGGAAGTGAGACTCCTCAAGTTCTCCGGCACTAACCAGTAGAGCTAGAAGACGGTAAGCTGGTAACTGTCGGCCTCACCAAGGTTACTGGTAGTCTTCCCGGATGGGTTGACGCGCCTAAGTGGCGTATTACATTGCACCGGGGGGGGGCGGGCTTTTTAAGAAATAAGATATTGCCCTAATGGAAAGAGCCACGGAGTCTTGTACTCCCTAGTATGAGAATGGGGGTTTCGACCCCGGGGTAACCATCTGAACCACCACTATTTATCAACTATCCTTATTTCTACAGCTACTGCAAATTATTTTTTTAAAAAAAAACTGACTTTTATATCTACTACATGTTAATTGAGATAAACTTTTGCATAAATGGTTTAATTATACGTTTCATTGAAGCCATCGTAAAAGTAAACGGAATCGATATAATCAGATGTTTATACTCTTCCCATAATATCTCGAGCAATGACTGAACAGCGAAAGTACTTTAAAAATCAGATGTTATCCATTCAAATGGCTTTCTCTACCTATTCTGTAACAAACTATACTTCTTCTACTTTATGCTAATCGAAATTTAAACATAAGCAGAAATGGTCTTATTACTTGCTTGCTTGTAGGAGAGAAAGGGAATAAATTAGGTTAAATCGATAGTCAAATCTCTAATAAGCTAGTTGCTGTGAGCATGAAATTCGGTTCTCTTTGCATTGCTAAGAATAAAACAAGAGTTGTGAAACGAATAACGACTTCCCGTTTGGGAAAATCATAAGCATTTTATATTGAAACTAATAATAAGGAATATTTTGTAAATTGCTGATTGGACATTTATGACACATGTTGTGCGTTTTAAGGATATCTATATTTTTTGCGGTTAATTTACTCTTACGGTTGTTTTTTTTTTGGTAGTGTTTAACGCCCGCTTTAACTACTAATGGAACCGCAGGCGGTGACACTGATGATACATGACTAATGATGGAGCACCGGTGGAATGTAATGGCGGGGGAAACCGGAGTACCCGGAGAAAACCCGCCCCAGCACCGTTATGTCCACCACAAATCTCACATGCGGTCGCTTGGGATCGAACCCCAGCCGTCTAGGTGAGAGTCGAGTGGTCTAACCACTCGGCCACGGCGCGGCCTCCAAAACGGTTTTCAGTTATACGTCAGCTAGAAGTAAAGGTCTCAGAAGCAATTCCCAGAAAATTTAAGATATATATTTCATTTGCCATGAAAATATTAGAAACATATTTATGGCATTTTAATAAAAATAAAAAAAAAAAATTAAAAAAATGTTACATGTAACATTTTGGTTGTTGGGGAAATCTTCATGCCGTATCCTTAGTAGATGCGGAATTAAATACTAATTCATAATTCACACACACACACACACACACACACACACACACTCAAGAACATCTTTCTAATAATACTTTAATGGATTTCGGGGGTCTCAAAACAGATATTTCCAGTGAAGTCTCGGTATCGAATTCTTGAGCGGAACGCTATAACTTCTATCTACTACGTACATTTTACATACATGGTAGAGAAAGTAAAAATAACAAAGGCAATGAAAATTCAAACCATTAGCCCTGGAAACTCGGAAACGTTTGACACTACAGAAACTGAGTATTTCAAAGCTGTCGTGTAGAGTTTTGCAAAGTAAGCTTGCTCTATTTCTTATAGCTTACCAGATAAATATTACATAAAATTTATTCCGAATAAAGTGGACTTCACAGGCTATTTCCAGAAAATTGAATCCACTACGGTATTTTAATCAAAACTGTTGGTATAATTTTTCAGAAAATCCAAAATTTAAAACATCGTTGGTGTAAAGAGTAGTTGGGCGTGAGAGGTTATCTTGTTAAACCTTCTTGATGCAGGTTTGGAGTAAACTGAACTTAAACATAACGTTATGTCACTTTTTCCCCCCTTTTTGTAGCTCTACTACAGCAAATATATTTTTACTTTCTCTATACGTACTATGTACATAGTGTATTTTCTCTATACGTACTATGTACACTCCACCAAAAAAATTCGATACCGAGATTCACGGGAAATATATGTTTTAGGGTCCCCTGTATCCAAAAAAAGTATTTTCAGAAAAAGGTCCGTGTGTGTGTGTGTCCGTGTGTCAGTGTGTCAGTGTGTCCGTATGTCCGTGTACCTGTGAACACGATAACTTAAAAAGAAAAAGTCGATAAAATACCAAACTTGGTATTTAAGTTTATTATCTTCCAGGGATGCGACACGAAGATTTTGAGAAAAATCCCCCCATCCCAAACTACCCTTTACATGGAACTTTTTTCGAACATTTTGATTTTCTAAACAATGGCTCTAACGATTTTGATTAAAATATCGTATATTAAAGATATTTACCTGACAGATAAAATGTATATTTTGAATTTTCTGGGAATAGTCTCTGAAGACTGTGTTATTCTGGGTCAATTTTACGGAATTTTGCATAACTGCTAAACCGTAAGAGATGGACAAAAACTTACCACACAACAAATGTAGAGCACCTTAAGACACACAATATATGTTATATATATTTTTTTTCGTGGAGTTGATTGTTTTTGAGATATTCCTTGCTTTTTGTTTCAGCTATAGAAAACTTATAATTTTCTCATACAGGACTTTGTGAACTCGTGTCCATACAAACAAAGGAACTTCAGTCGCAGAGCAACCAGCTTTTGACTATCAGTTTAACGTATGGTAGCCCCTTATTTCGCTTCTACAAGGAAGCAAGTAATAATACTATTTTTGCTAATTTTTTCTCGTTTAGATGAAGTAAATAGAATAATTTATTGTAGAAATGTAGAGAAAGTCATGTGAATGGAACACATCAGATGAACCTCGAAGGTAGTAGCATTTCTAATATTGACGCAAATGCCTTTTCAAATGTTAGTAACCCTGCTGGCTATTAAACCATTTTATCTCATTTTTTACTGTGTTTCATATTTAGATTTGTTTGAGTACTTTGTTTATTTCCAGCGTAACAATTTCACATAAACTTCTATTCAATGAAACTGAATTGCAACATTTTATGATTTTTTCACATGCAATTAATACTCCAGGACTATTCGAAAACACTCCTGGAACTTCTCATTGATATATCTTCTACCTTTACATATTAACACAAAAATCCTTATTCTAAGCTTAGAATCTGCCCAACAATATAATAAGAAAGGTGATATCGTTTCTCTATGTTCCTTTGTGCGGCAGCTGGATATGTGTACCTCATTTCTGAGGCAGGATGTCACCAAACTTCGACTTAACCAACCTGAACACATATTCAAGCCCTAGTTATGATTTTGGTGTACACGCATCAATCGACGGATATCATTCTTGATCGTCCATACTAGCAAATATACTTTAATTGTTCAGGAAGGCAGCTGAACACATGTCTCTGTAATTTCTTAAGCCAGGTGACTTGTTGAAAGAAGTAAATCAGCTGTTGTACTTTCTTTTTCTGCAAACCTTCATAAGTTTAAAGGTAAATAAGGTAAATAGTTGAAAAGACTTTATCAAACATTGAAGAAAAACATTATAACAGTGCAGCTTTAAATGAATGCAAATGATTATTACTTTTTCTTGTGATGAAATTTTGGATTACTTTATTCAGAAAAATATATAGTAAAATAACTCGCTATTATTGGCTAGTGAACAGCTTAATTAAAATATAAAAGGTAACTTCGAAATCGCCTCATTAGCATACAATCTTTCATAAATAATAACCTACATTGTTTGTCAAACAATCTGATGTGTACCATTCACATAACTTTCTCCATATCCCTGCAACAAATAATTCTTAAAAAGCTTATACTTCTATTTACTTTATGCTAATCAGAAAAAATTAGCAGAAATAGCCTTATTACTCACTTCCTTGTAAGTAGAAGCGAAATAAGGGACAACCGTAGGTTAAAGTGATAGTCAAAAGCTGGTTGCTATGTCAATGAAGTTTATATGGATAGGAGTTGACAAGTTCCTGTAGAGAAAAGTATACGTTTTTCATTGCAGAAACCAAAAATAAGGAATGTCACAAAAACGACGAACTCCACAAAAAAAAAATGTATATGACATAAATTGTGTGTTTCAATGTGCTCTACATTTTTGTGTAGTAAGTTTTTGTTCATCTCTTACGGTTTAGCAGTTATTCAAAGTTTAGTAAAATTCATCCAGAATAAACTACTCTTCAGAGGCTATTCCCAGAAAATTCAAGATATACATTTTATTTGTCAAATAAATATGTTTAATATACGAATTTTTAATCAAAATCGTTAGAACCATTTTTGAGAAAATCAAAATTTTTGAAAAAAGTTCCATGTAAAGGGTAGTTGGGGGTGGGGGGATTTTTCTCAAAATCTTCGTGTCGCATCCCTGGAAGGTACAAAACTTAAATACCAAGTTTGGTATTTAACCGACTTTTTGTTTTTGAGTTATCGTGTTCACAGGCACACGGACACACACACACACACACACACACACACACACACACACACACACACACACACACACACACACACACACACACACACACACACACACACACAGGGATCTTTTTGTGAAAATGCTTTTTTTGGATATTGGGGACCCTAAAACATATATTTCCGGTGAAATCTCGGTATCGAATTTTTGGGTGGAGTGCAATACTTTCTCTATACACTATGTACATAGTGCGTATGGAGAAAGTAAAAAGCAGGTAATTTTGAATTTTCTGATAAATTCATATATATTGTTGTGCAAAATCATAAACGGAATGATATAGATATTAAAATTCAAACCTCTGAATTCGCGCCTTTTTTAATCCGCAATTAAGTTATGGAATACATATTCTTTCTATGTACGTTTAATATCTCTACGCGTACTATGTATAGGTACATAGTGTATAGAGAAGGTATTGCATTGCACCCAAACTTCGATACCGACATTTCACCGAAAATACATGTTTTAGGACCCCCTAAATCCAAAAAAAAAGTATTTTTACAAATAGCTCAGTGTCGTTGTGTGTATGTGAGTGTGTCTGTCTGTCTGAGGACAGCATAGTTCTATAACGAAAAGTCCGATAAATACTGAACCTGATATTTATATTTAGTATCTCCCAAGGATGGGACACGAAAATTTAATGAAAATCCCCCCACCAAAACTACCCTTTACATGGTAATATTGTCGAAATCGTTGATTTTTTAAAAAAAGACTCAAACGATTTTTATTAAAATATCGCACTTTAAAGATGTTTGCATGACAAATAAAGTAAGTATCTTGAATTTTTTTGGAAATATCCTCATTATGCTGGATGAACTTACTGAATTTTGCATAACTGATATACTGCAGAGGATAGAAAAAATTATTACAAAAAATGTGGTTCTATTTAAAACACATAATTTATGTCATATACGTTTTTAGTAGAGCTGACCATTTCTGAGCTATTCCTATATTAGTTTCAGCTTTAAAATACATATACTTTTTTCATACGGGATTTTGTCAACTCCTAGCTATACAAACAAAGGAATCAATCACATAGCAACCAGCTTTTGAAAGATTTTACTATTGCTTTGGCCTAGTGTATTCCCCCCCCCCCTTTTTGTGGTTTAACGTCCTTTACCCTGGCTGGTCATATCGGACGGTGAATGGGATCCGAGAAACGATGCTCAAAATTGATTTCGGGGTCCATGGAGTTTAAAGTTACTCAATATTCGTCTTCTCAGGATAGGGGAAAATTTCAAAAAGCCTTATTCTGTTAACTCACCCTAAGCGAGATTCGAACTCGCAACTTGTTGACTATGCGGCAGAAACTCTAAGGGCTTATATTCCGTTATTCATCTTATACTTACAGGGAACCAAGTGATGAGACCATTTCTGCTAATTTTATCTCGATTAGCATGAAGTAAATAGAATAAACTTTTCAACAATAATTTGTAACAAAATGCAGAGAATCAAGAGAGTGGGACACATCAGATTTTTAAACGAGAATGTAATCTTACATATTGAATAACAAATTTCATAATTTATTTGAGTGTATCTGCATTATGACATTCTTTCATCCTAATTTTCCAATATTCACGAACGCTTTTATGAACAGGCAGTAAGGAGTAAAGTAAATTAAGATTTATCAAAGTAAGTCAATACCATATTTGAAACATAATGTCTCAGAAACATGATAGATCTAATTTGTTCTATTCATATGGCTTTATATATCTATTCTTACAAAAGTTTACTCTTGTACTTACTTCACACTAATTAAGATAGCAGAAAAGGTCTTATTACTTAGTTGCTTATAAGTAAAGGAAAATGAGCGAATACACTAAACTGAAGCAACAGACAGTCAAATCTTTTAAAAGCTGTTTGCCATTGACATTAGGTTCTCTTTGTGTCGCCAGAAATAAAACAATGAAATAGAATAGTGCCTTCCTGTTTTAATATAGTATAAGTTTCTTAAAATGAAATCAAACTCAAGGAATATATCAGAAATGACTAACCTCACAATCAAGATGTATAGGACATAGATCGTGTGCTTTAAAGAGAATTATATTTATTTGTGTAGTACATTTTTATCTATCTCTTATGTTTTCCTAGTCAAACAAAAGTAATCCAGAATGAAGTTGACTTCAGAAGCTATTCCTAGGAAGTTCAAGATATACATTTTATTTCTAATGTAAATATCTTTAATATACGGTATTTTAATGATAAACCTTCATGTCATTTTGAGAAAATGAAAAATATGGAAACTCTTTCCATGTAAAGGGTAGTTTGGGGTTGGAGGTTATCCTGAAAATCTTCTGTTGCATCATAGGAAGATGCTGTAGTTGTATTTTGGTATTTATCTGACTTTTCGTTTTTGAGTTATATTGTTTAGTCACACACAAGGACGTTATCCTAAATTTTTTTTCTGGATTCAGATCACCCTAAAGCGGTGAAATTTTTGTACCAAATTTTCTCTATTTATATACTATGTACGAAGAAATAAAACATCTTAGAAGGATGAAAGTATCACAGCTGAGGAAATTGTTAAATGTAAAGAGTGTTGTATTTTTTTAACATCAACAAAATCAAAAGTTAAACAGTTTACTCTCACTACACAGTACGCAGTACATAGGTACAAAAATTCTATACCGGAAATACACGTTTTAGAGTCCCATGTATCCAAAAGATGCATCTTTAGAAAAAGTTCCGTGTATTTATGTGTCTGTGAACACGATAACTCAAAAACATAAAGTCGGTAAAATACCAAACTTGGTGTTTAATTTTAATATCTTGCAAGGATGTGATACGAACATCTTGAGGAAAATCCCCCACCTCAAACTATTCTTTACACAGAAAATATTTCGAACATTTTGACTTTGTCGAAAATAACTGTAACGATTTTGGTAATTATATTTACAAGAACAAATATTATAAGATATATTTACATGATAAATAAAATTTATACCCTGAATTTCGTGGAAATAGCCTCTGAAGACCTCTTTATTCCAGATAAATTTTGCTAAATTTTGTATAACTGTTAAATCGTAAGAGATAAACAAAAACTTGCTACACAAAACTGTTGATCTAGTTAAAACAAACAATTGTTATATACATTTTTTTTTCGTGATGACCATTTTAGAGATATTCCTTGTTATTAGTTTAGTTTTAAAATACCTGGAACTTTTCACACACGGGAATGTCATCTCTTGACAATACAAAGGATGGAATTTCGTCCATATGGCAACCAGGTTTTAAAATTTTGAATTTAGCCCAAAGCATTTTCATATTTCTCTTCTACCTATAACAAAGCAAGTAGTAATGTAGACATTTTTGTTAATGTTTATCTCAATTAGCATGAAGTAGATAGAAGAATATGCTTTTTTGAACAATGGTTTGTTACCGACATGCAGAGAGAATCGTGTGAAAGGAACACACTTTTCCAATGTCCAATAATTCTACAATAATTTTCTTTTTAAGTGTTTTAAGTATAATATAATTAACAATATTGGTATGGCTTTTATAATTGGTATGTTGTTTTACTTGAGAAACGGTAAAACAGTTTTCGTCCATTTATATTTCCTTTCTAATTATATAATGCTTTCTATTCTGGATAGTAAATTTATATTTGTATATGCGTGGCCAACTAGCTATTTTTGATATAATATAATTATATTATTTTTTCAACTGATTAGTACGAGGACTAACTTGCTACTGAATAAACAAATACATTTTAATTTCAATAATAAAATTTTACTTCACTCACAATCTTTTAGAAAAGAACTTCAATTAAATTAACACTTTGATAATATAATAAATTACAACACACTCTATCGATATAGCCTATAAATCAATGGAGTTTATCTCAATAGCGTGTTTAATTTGTACGCTGAATTCTCTAATTATTCACTTCCATTCCTGTTTAAATAACTTTTCTTATTTGACAAATTACAGGTTCAATTATGTCTACTAATTTAACAAAAAATGTTTTTAAGTGAACGCATTTCTTTAAGAAATTGGTTTTTCTCTTAATTCACGCGATATATCATTATGATGTTCAAAGAAATTACACTTATATACATTTCTTCTTCTAAGCAAAAATTTTCAAATAAAAACATAACACAATATAATCATACTATTTGTTCTTTCCTTAAATGAAACAAGCAATAAACATTCATATATATATTCGTTGATAGTTCATCGTTTATACGTAGATCTTTCTTTTTAGCCACTAATACTACAAATTACAGGTAATTATATAAAATAGTATGGTTATATAATAACTTTCGGATATAATATTAAACTTAATGCTAGTCCAAACTTAGATATGGATCACAGTAATAAAACGATAAAATATATACATGTATTTTAATGTGTTTTGTATTTCTGTGTGTCATTAATTCATAGCAACCTCTAAAATGAAATGTCGCCCTCCATGGTGCAATGGTGACCATGTTAATTTCATATACCCAAGGTCGCGGGTTCAAACTCGGCGGAGGACGATGGATATTTTCGGGCGTAAACACGGCTTCCTTCGAAAGGGAAATAAAGCCGTTGTTCCCGTGTCGTAGGTTTACTGCACGTAAAAAAACCACAAGCCTGATAGAGCGGCCTCTGAGCAAAATTAAGCGGTCCTTCACGGCCTGTATACAATGGGACGCTGAGAACCACAACAGTTAAAGAGCGTCCATAAATAAAACGCCATTTCATTTTTAAAATGAACGCTTAATTTTGCTCAGAGGCCTCTGTATTATTCCCAAGGTTATTTTACGTGCCGTAAATCTACGACACGGGACCAGCGGCTTTACTTCCTTTCCGAAGGATGCCATGATAAGGATTTTTACGCCCGAGAATATCCATCGTCCTCCGTCGGGTTTGAACCCACGACTTTGGGTATATGAAATTAGCATGGTAACCATTGCACCACCATATTTGTGCAATGGCTATCAGCAAATCTGGGTTAAATACATGTTTTATTAGACGGGCTGTCTGTATGTTAAGTGCTCTATAAGAGTCTATATGCAGATCTGTTCAGACATTCTTGCTCAATCTTGTTTTGCCATTATTTTGTGCGTCGTTTTTCTCGCACTCGAAACATGTGTCTCTTTCCGTCTACTTTACCCGACGTCCTCCCTCGCCACACCTGGTCCATGTTTATTGTAGTTAACAGCAGCGCGCTCTGAAGTATCGAATGACGACATCACTCTCGATTATTATTACCCGGCATTCTCCACGGTGTGTATGTGTGTGCACACTTCACACCCCGCTCTCTCGCTTCCACTCTCCAACATGTAAATTACTTTTTGGCAGGCGCTCAGCACTTCCATGCAATATGGAGTACTGTAGGAAGCAAACCAGCCAGGCAGCTGGATAGAATTCTTGCTGAACGAGACGAACGGGGGGAGAGCCATACACAACTCGCATCAATCAGCAACGACTTTTCCAAATAACACCATGTTCCTGCAGAATATTATAATTGGAATTGGTGAAAGAAGTGAAAAAGGCTATAGATGTGTATCATGACAGGGAATAAAACGGGAAATGCGAAATGCATGGATGGTTTCCTGTTTCTGACTTCCATTCACCAAAGACATGTTTTGTGACAGTGAGAAATAGCTTACATGGCACTCTGACTGTCCTTCTCGTATTTAGGAGCCCATCTTTTATGCTCACAGGATGAGTTTCAGTAGCCAAACCATCTTGGAAAAATTCCTGATATTTTACAGTCACATGACTTTCACCTCATTTTCCAACAAACGTCTCTTACAGAAATGTTCTTCTAATTCATGGTAATCCAGGTATAGATTCGCAGAAATGGTTTAACACATATTTCTTTATAGTTGTAAGGGAACACACTCTTCTTAAACAATAGTCGTACCTTTTAAGACTATTGACTTTTAAATTCTCTTTTCTTTACCTAAACACGAGAAAAAACGAACTGACTGCTGCTGAAAAATAGTTTATAATTCATACCAATAGTAAAAAAACATTTTGGAAAAGGTTAATACCAAAAACTGTTATGTGACAAGAATTGTGCACGTTAATACGATATATTTTTACTTTCTCTATACGTACTATATACATAGTGTATAGAGAAGGTATTGTATTGCACCGAAAAATTCGATACGGAGATTTAATCGGAAATATATGTTTTGAGACCCCCTGAATCCAAAAAAAGCATTTTTAGAAAAATGCCCCCTTTACATGGAAAAAATTTCGAAAATTTTGATTTTCTTAAAACTGGCTCTAACGATTTTGATTCAAATATTGTATATTAAAGATATTTACCTGGCAAATAAAATGTGTATCTTGAATTTTCTGGGAATAGCCTCTGAAGACTACTTTATTGGGATCAATTTCACGGAATTTTGTATAACTGCTAAACCGTAAGAGATGGACAAAAACTTACCACACAAAACTGCAGAGCACTTTAAAACACACTTTAAGTTATATGCATTTTTTCGTGGAGTTGGTCACTTTTTAGACATTCCTTGTTATTGGTTTTAGCTTTTAAAATTTATGCTTTTCTCATTCAGGAATTTGTCAACTCCTGTCTACATAAACAAAGGAACTTCAGTCACATAGCAACCAGCTTTTGATTATCACTTTAACCTATGGTACTCCCTAATTTGGCTTCTATTTGCAAGGAAGCAAGTAAGAAGACTATTTCTGCTAATTTTTCTTGAATTAGCATGAAGTAAATAACAACATAGGCTTCTTAACAATAATATGTTTCAGAGATGTAGAGAAAGCCATGTGAATGGAACACATCAGATTTTTACTTCAAAGGAATGGATCTTCTAAATTTAAAGGTTGCCCTATGCAAAGTTGTCCCTCTTTTAAGCAGATAGATTTGTTTTTAATAGTAGGTTAATCTCCTTTAACCTGGTAGGTCATATCGGACGATGGATGAATGTAATTGGTGAAATTATGCTCAAATATACTTGGGGTTCATGGACCTTGAAGTTACTCGACTTTCGTCTTCACAAGATAAGAAGAAAAACCCTGGGGGGGGGGGGCTTATCCGGGTAACTCACTCTAAGCGAGATTTGGGCCCGATAGATTTTTTTACCACTAATAAATTATGTGGGTTTCAAGACTAGAGTGGAGCAGATCTAATTGAAATCTCTCCGTTACGGATTGGATTTCGCAGTGTACACACTCTAAACGAAATATGGAATGAAATGTATGACGAGTACATGTGATGTTACTAAAGCATTACGAGTAACACTAAAACTGGTGCGTGTCTGTCTCACATTAAACAGGTCACGGGTTCGAGTCTCGCTTAGGGTGAATTACCCGGATAAGACCTTTTCGGGGTTTTCTCTTATCTCGAGATGACGAATGTTGAGTAACTTTAAGCTCCATGGATCCCGAGATCTTTTGAGCATCATTTCACCAATTTCATTCATCGTCCGATATGATCAACTAGGTTAAAGGACGTTAAGCTACAAACAAATAAATAAATAAAATAAAGCTGATATTCAAAGTAGATATAATCGACCTGTTTTTGAAACGCGAAGTTTTTAAGAAAAACCCATATATTTTGAAATAATTTAATGATAGTATAAACATAGATCGGAAATATAGTATTCATAAACGAAGTATGTAGAAAAAATCTTATGTGTTCCATTCACACGGCTTTCTCTACCTGTTCCGAAAATAAACTAATCTTACAAAAGATTATTTTTATCTACATTATGCTAATGGAGTTAAACGTAAACTAAGCAGATCGGAAAAAGCGCAATGTACTAGGCTAAAGCGATAGTGATTTTTATTTTAAATCTGGTCACTATGTGCACAATTGAAGTTCGGTTCATGTCATGGCCAGTAACAAAAGTCTATCATTTACAGTTTACCAGTTATGGAAAATTCATCCAGAATGAGGAGGTCTTTAGGAGCTAGTCTTAGAATATCTAAGATATACTTGCATTTTATTTGTGATGTGGGTACCTTTAATATGTGGTATTTTAATGAAAGTCATTAGAGTCATGTTTGAGAAAAACATAATTTTTAAAAATATTTTGGGGTAGATGATTTTCTTGGAAATCTTCCTGTCGCTTTCGTGGAGGATACTAAATTTAAATACCAAAATTTGTATTTATTATTTTTTGCTTTTTTTTAGAACTATGCTGTCAGAAACACACATATGCACGGACTGTATTCCAAAAATGTTTTGTGTTAATAAAGACCGAGCTGCCCACCCTGGGTAGTGTGGGGGTAGCGTGTCTGCCTCATATTCAAGAGGTCGTGAGTTCGAATCTCGCTTAGGGTGAATTACCCGGATAAGCTTTTTTTTTCCCCTTATACTGAGAAGGCGAATGTTACTTTAAGCTCCATGGACCCCGAGATCATTTGAGCATCATTTCACCAATTTTATTCATCGTCCGGTATGACCAACCAGCTTAAAGAACGTTAAAAAAAAAAAAAAAACAATAATACCGAGCTATCATTACAAGATTATCTGTGCAGTATAAGCATTATTTATCTATTTATAATGCTTCTGCCTGGGTCTGTCTCTATGTTTCTCGCTACCTTTTCTAAGACTAATGTATCCCTTAACTCACAGTTCTCTAATAAACTCCCTGTAATTTGTATTTGATTGGTAGTTCTGTCCAACGTGATAATTAGATTAATTAATGTTGTAGAAATACTAATTTCATTACGTTAAAAGGGTTATGTTCTCTTTATACAGACATATACCAGTTTAAAGTCTATAAATAAATGAAGTTAACTTAAATACCAGGTTTGGTACTCAAACGAATTTTCGTTTTTGAGCTATGCTGCCCCCCCTCCACACACACTCCAGAGAGCTGTTCTTTTTATCCAGGGGGTTTAAAACATGTATTTCCGATTCAATTTTAGTATGGAATTTGTGGGCGGGATACATTAGCTTGTCTAACGACTATGTACATTGTAAATACGTGCTAGAGAAAGTAAAAATTATTAAAATATCAAGGTTAAAGAACCTACAGTCAACGAATTGTTTCTAAGGCAAAGCTCTAGATATGATATTAGATTTTAAAGGGGGATAGATAAATGAAATAATTTAAAAAGAAAATTAAGCCTTCATCTGACGTGTGAAAGTACCAAAAGTCAGAAATAATGAACTAATGGTTTAAGAAGATTGGAAATATGCCTGTTTATATTCAACTTCGGAATATTAGATAAACAACATTGCAGAAACAATATGCCATGAACAATCAAAGATGCGTAGTACTCATCAGGGTTAAGCCAAAAGGTCCCAAGCAATTCCCCCTGACACAACATATTTATCAAAATTCGAGTTCTAGACCTAAGAGGTCAGCGAGGGTAGTGACGTCAACAAAAAACCAAACCAAACAGAGGATGGCAGATACCGCACGGAAGGATGTGTTACTAAACCACCAGGTGCATTTAGAAAATTCATCAAATCAAATAATTGGTTAAGTATGTTTTATAATTTGAGATTCTTACTTAGGGTTAAAAGCATCCCACACTACAACCACAACCTGTATCTCAGACCAAAATGAGTTGATTTATCTGGAAATCATATGATGGAGGTAATTTTCGATTTTATAGAGCCGGAAATGGACTGAATTGAATTGTAGCCAGTTATGGTTTCAACTCCGAGATACTAGTTAACTTAGAAATTACAAATTCGTAATATACAGCACGTTTGTTACAAAACTTGGCCGCCAGTAGCACGGCCCGCATGACCTTCACTGTATTTCCAAGCGCGTCCAACATCCGTTCTGTCGTGCGTCAGTCTTATGTTCCAGTCTAGGTCACATGTAAATAACATTAGGAATATTTCAAAATATTTATTTTTGTTTGAAGTGCTTTCAAAATGCAGTATATTGTACCACAAAGAGAGTTTATGTATGATACGCATGTGCTTACAATATAATCTTGTTGGAAAGTTTTAAGGCAACTTAAAACAAAATTTTCTGGCTTGCGAGTTCCGAATAAATAAATTCAAGAAGACGGGATCAATTTGTGACAGGAAAAGAAAGGTAAACAGCCGTAAGCTTACGTAGCAGAAATTAAACGAAATCGGAGAAAAGTCAGAAAGCTCACCTCGAAAATCTCTTAGGCACCTTGAATAAGAAACTGACATTTCGAAAGCTTCAGCATGGAGAGCAACAAAACTTTTAAAACTCAAATATTGAGTCGGATCACCAGAGTTGGGTAAATTTCTCTAACTGGATTTTGAGGAATATTAATGCTGGAGTAGTCGATCCACGATTAATACTGTTCAGTGACGAAGCATGGTTTCAGTTACATGGTCATGTGACATCACAACACAGCAATATTATGCTACAGACAAACCCAATTTCGTTCATGAAACTGCCTTGCATGATCAAAAAATCAGGATATGGTGCGAAATAAACGAATACAGAATAATAACTCATTTTTTGTGAGTGTGCCATAAATTCAGAAAGATACAGAAATAATATACTGGCACCATGTGTCGAAAAGCTGACGGACATTGAATGGCGGTCTGGATATTTCCAGCAGAATTCTGCCACCGCGCAAACAGCTGATGAATCATTACAGTTATGGAGAACATTTGTGAGGATAAAATCATTTGTAAGAGCTTATGGCCCGCTTGGTCCTCTGATCTTATGGAATGCGATTTTTATTTATGAGGATACTTGAAAAATAAAGTATACAAAACTAATCCCCAAGCATTAGAAGAATTAAAACAAAATATGAGGACAGAAATTAACGTTCTTTTGGTAGCTGAGCTAAAGCGTACCAATGGAAATTTCCTCAGAAGATGCCGTTGAAGTATCGATGCAGACGAACGGTATTTCCAACATCTGCTGTGATAAGGTACCTTTTGTGTTTATTCTGATATTTTTTAATGTGATTTGACATTTTATTTGACGTCCACGCATGTGTGACTGGTTGACGGGCGTGCGACTGCCAGCCAAGTACATAGTGACCGGGAGATGGACCGTGGGCCTGACGGCCAAGTTTTATAACATACTTAGTATATAATTATACGTTATTACTTTCTCTACTAAAGTAAGTAGGGAAAGAATTATGATATTCCACCCCAAAATCCTATACCATGAGTTCTTCGAAAGTACATGCTTTAGAACACCCCTTAATAATAGTAATAATAATATTATAATAATAATAATAATAATAATAATAATAATAATAATAATAATAATATTATAAAAAGTTCCGTGTGTGTCCGTAGACAATTCAAAAGCGACAGTCATATAAATGCTAAACTTAGATTTGAGTATAGTGCTTTACAAAGATGCACAGGAATGTTTTGAAGAAAATTATCTATACACGGAACATTTTTCGATTTTTTATATACTTTCAAAATTGGCACTAATGTTTTTGACTTAATATAATATATTAAAGATATTTTCATGATGAATAAAATATAGATATATCTTAAAATTTCTGTGAACAGCTTTCGAGGCTCTCTTCATTCTGGAGGTCTTTAGCATAACGAGTAAACCGTAAGAGATAGACAAATTAAATCTTTCTACACAAATGTCCTTACATCTCATTCAAGGACACAATTTAAACGAAATACATTTTTTCCGAGATATTCCGTTGGAATATATTTTTCAGTGCTTATACTTTTCCTGAATGGAAAAGTCGTTATTCACTCTTTTTGTAGAGCCAATATAGCAGGTATTGCATTGCACCCAAAAAGTCTATATCGAGATTTCACCAGAAATGTATGTATTGAGGTCACCTGAATCCAGAAATAAGCATTTGTAGTAAAATTCGTTTGTGTTTTTCTACGCACGCGTATGTGTATGATTAGCATAACTCAAAAACGAGAAGACAATTAAATACCAAACTTGTTAAGGTCAGTATTTTCCAAGAATGCTACATAAAGAATTTTAGGAAAATTCCCCACTTCCAATTACCCTGTTCATGGAACATTTTTCAAAATGATTGATTTCCGGAAAAAAAAAAGTCAAATGGTTTTTATTAAAGTACATTTTCATGACAAACGAAATGCATATATGACTTTTTGAACAATAGCCTCTGAAGACGTCTTCATTCTGGATCACTTTTGCATAACTGGTAAACCGTAAGAGATAAACAAAGACTTACTCCACAAAAAAGTAGATCTCGTTGAAGCACATAATTTATGTCATGCACTAACCATATCCGAGATATTCCCTGTAATGGGCTTCAATTTTAAAATAATTTAACGTCTGTCAAAAGGAAAGTCCTCATCCGTTTCATATATCTTTTTTTACTCCTGGCCATGCAAAGAATCTCAATCACATAGCAAAAGCTTTGACAATCGCTATAGCCTAGTGTATTCCGTTATTTCCCTTCTACTTTAAGAAGGCAAGTATTAAGACCATTTCTGCAAATGTGTACATAGAAGGATAATCTTTTGTAACAACAATTTGTCGCATAATACATGTAGGTAGAGAAATTTATGTGAATAGAACAGAGAATAGATTTATTACAATTTTTCAGACTAGTTTTCTTATCTCTTCACCAACTTTTAACGTTCTTTCACTTCCACGTTTCTTCTCATTTATTTTTATATAAGGTCACAAAATACATGTAAGTAGAGAAATTCTGATGAATAGAACAGAGAATAGACCATTACAATTTTGTAGAGTAGTTTTCTAATGTCTTCGCATTTTCACAGGTTTTGTCATTTCTTTTTACATGGTCACTAATACCTCCTGACGAAATCAGTTTCCAGCCAAAAATTTCTCCTACCGTTTTCTCATTTGCTATTTGCTTCGCCATAAAGAAATATGTGTAGTGCTTGCTCCTTCGGTTCTGGGGTACTCTACTTGAGCTTCAAGCACGATGTAAAGTACGAGACTTCTACTGAGAAAGCAGCAGTCTAAAATCGCGGAAAACACTTTCCCTCGCTCTTGGCTTCTAACGGGTTTATAAATGAAATAGAAAAAAATCTGATGTGTGCCATTCACATGACTTTCTCTACATCTCTGCAACAAATTATTGTTATAAAGCTTATTGTTCTATTTTATTAATGCTAATTGAAAAAAAGTAGCAGAAATAGAACTTATTACTTGCTTCCTTGTAAGTAGAGGCGAAATAAGGGAGTACCATAGGTTAAAGTGATAGTCAAAAGCTGGTTGCTATGTGACTGAAGTTCCATAGTTTGTATGGACACAAGTTCACAAAGTCGTGTTTGAGAAAAGTACGTGTTTTATAGCTGAAACCCAAAACAAGGAATATCTAAAAAACAATCAACTCCACGAAAAATATGTATATAACATAACTTGTGTGTTTTAAAGTGCTCAACACTTGTTGATTGGTAAGCTTTTGTCCATCTCTTAAGGTTTAGCAGTTATGCAAAATTCCGTAAATTTCGTAACGAATAAAGTACTCTTCAGAGGCTATTCCCAGAAAATTCAAGATATACATTTTATTTGTCAGGTAAATTGCTTTGATATACGATATTTTAATCAAAATCGTTAGAGCCATTTTTAAGAAAATCAAAATTTTCGAAAAAAATCCCATGTAAAGGGTAGTTTGGGGTGGGGGATTTTTCTCAAAATGTTCATGTCGCATCCCTGGAAGACACTGAACTGAAATACCAAGTTTGGTAATTTACCGACTTTTCGTTTTTGTTCACATACACACGGAGTCACACACACAGACCTTTTTCCGAAAATACTTTTTTTTAGATAAAGGAGACTCTAAAATATATATTTCCGGTGAAATCTCGGTATCGAATTTTTGGATGGAGCGCAATACCTCCTCTATACACTATGTACTTAGTACGTGTAGAGAAAGTAAAAATATATGCTAAGTCTGGAACATATGACACAGACGGGGAATCTCTTGTACAGAAGTTTTTAAAACAGGCTTGCTATATATAATAGCAGTGGGAAATGAGAAATAAGAGCAGAAGTACAAAAGACTGAGAGAACGGATGGACAAGGCTTGTTAAACGTGGAAAGCAGGATAATTGCGAGAGCAACGGCTGTATCTGCACTTGAAGAAGCGACGGTCTCCTGCAGCATCCGTGGGGACCACCAGGTGTAGTGGTTTACGGTGCGGCCCCAACCATAGCCTGCGTCCTGGGTGCGCTCCAATGCACAAATTCCTATGCGATTCCCATTGTTATCAGGGGAGTTGTTAACAGAGGACATGGCTTAGAAACCTTCTCGAACTAAGCATGCATTAGCATACATCATTCCTGTACTCCTTTTAATTGAAAAGCCGTTTTATTTTTAGCCCCAGTAGTTTATTGGGCTGGATATTGAGACTAGTGTTTTTGCTCTCATAATGTTGAAACTGACGGAAAGAAGCATTTTATGCTTTTTTGACACATTTTATGATAATTCACAATACAAAATATCATAAGACTTACATAAAAACAACAGCAAATCTAGTTTAATTTTAATTATGACAATTATATTTGATCCGAGAGCAGAACAAACATACAAATCAAGGTAGTTCCTGCGTATGATGCGTAAATATGAAGTAAGTTTCAGTAACCCACATTACACTTTAAGATAAAAGAATCTGATACGTTAAATTCACGTGACTTTTTCTACCCATTCATCGACAAAGTAATTTTAAGGTATTCCTATTTTATCTACTTCACTTTAATCAAAATAAACATTTGCATATTTCCTTAGAAATACATCGGGAATAGAGAAATTAGAGAAATACATCATCTTGAGACCGTTAATTAGCTTTGCTATCAAAACTATTATAAGTTATTAATTATTTATCAATATAAAGCGAAAATAGTATAATTGTATATATTTAACTCAGTAAATTCAGCTGGAGAAGAACGCTGACGCCAAGAGAGTAAAAGGTGATGAGAAACGCTTTTGTTAGAAAGGTCTCTTTTTTGTCCAGTCACGTACACTCGAGTTACAATGAGGGTGATCAGTAAAATTCGGAAGACGGTAATTCTTCATTGTACAACACATGTCACGTGAGTTTTGCGGTGGGATAAGGAAATTGACTTTTGGGAAATATTTACGTCAATCGCGCGGCCTTCCTGTCCAATCAAAAAGAGGCCGCCATAAACGGTAGTTTTTATATATAAAGAGCCCAAGAAGGCACATAGTGATCTGTCCGTTGCGCGCTATCTGTTACTAGCTGATCTATCTGTCGCTGTTATGCTGTCGGTCGTCGGGCTTTCTTCACACAAAGTTAGACCCTGTAACGTGTAACGAAGTCTATAGTATAAGGCAGAATTAAGGAAGAAAAATGTAGTGTAATTACATATGATCATCCCAGTGTTAGAATTCGAAACAGGTGTACAAGTTAGCATTATTGTAAGGCAAATGTGCTTATCTTGCTTCTCCTAGTAAGGAATAAACTCTAGGAAAGTATATAAGTTTTAATCATTATAAGATCACTCCCTGAACAACCCCCATTAGCTGCACCACCCCGACTGAGTCAATCATCGTGCAGGCTGAGCAACACCGAGGCAAATTCAACGGCAGTAGATCACCTTACCAGGTAAGTGGGTCTAAGGTAGTGGAGTGAGTCTTGCCTATGCCTTCAATCTGCGCTCACCGCTTAAGGCGTCTCAAATGTGGTGCAAAAGTTAACACTGCATATAGCCCCCAAGGTCAACACGATCTTAACGCCGCAATCTTAAGTATTACTCAAAACTTTTTAAGAAATGAGGGCATTGTGATAGCTTAGAAATTCCGTTCTCTTTTCTTCACTTATTTTTCCATTTTAAAATTTTAATCAAGAACAAAGAAAACTCGAAAAGCGTTAAGTCCACAAAAATATACATTGATGTAAATTGTGTGTTTAAACTGAATCTATATTTTTGAGACTAGTAAGTTTTTGTCTATCTGTGACTTTTTATCGCTTATGTAAAAGTCATTCAGAGTGGTGAGAACGTCAGAGGCCATTCCAGGAAAATTCAAAGGTACATTTAATTTGCCATAACGATGTTTTAAACTATGGTATTTTAATCAAATTCGTTATAACCATTTTTGAGAAAATCATAGATTTCGAAAAATGTTGCCTGTAAACGCTAGTTCGGGGCGGGAGAATTTTCTTGAATATCCGCTTGTCACTATTTGGAATATGCTGAACTTAAATATGGAATTAGACAGTTATTCGATTTTTCGTTTTTGAGTTATGCTGTTTATAGACACAGACACATATATCCACCGCCCCCACACATATAGGTATTTTTCTAAAAATTCTTTTTTATAGATTTAGTGGGGTCAAAATGTGTATTTCATTGGTATTGAATTGTTTTGGATAGAATGCAATACTTCCCCTACTTACAAACGTAGTAAAGAAAGTAAACACTAAGTTTTAATGCTTAAATCTAATCTTATGTTTTGTTAATTATTGTTCGGTTTGTTCAAGTTTTGTCAATGAACAGCATAATTACGAATTCACTGCAGGTATAATTAGACACCCACCCTTATTTTAGGTAACCTTTTCAGAAAGAAGTGTTCTGTTAACTTATATAGTATCTTTTGTATTTGTAAATGCAGGATACGTTTTCCCATATTAAACATTTTCTGAATCACGTGATGCACCAGTTGCATAAAATGGTCGTTTATCGAGGAAGGCAGCATTTACTCTACGGTTTAATTAAGCATAATTCATCTGGTGTACTTCAAGTTTGGATTAAGTGTCACCATTATGGAATGACCCAGTTGTGTTTCTTCTCCACTTGCTCTAAGTCCAACGGCTTGTTTTCCTCCAATCTGAAAACTGACCTGAACTGAACTAAAACATAAAAATCTGATGTGTTATACTCACATGACTTTCTCTAGCTGCTCTACAAAACTCCTACAAAAGATTATTCTTCTTTGTACACAATGCTAATCGAGATAAATATTAGCAGAATGTTATTACTTAGTTCCTTATAAGTAGGAGAGAATAAGGGAATGCGCTATGCTAAAATGATTGTCAAATGTTTAAAAGCTATCGTTATGCGATTGTCATTGCAAATCACTTCTTTGCTTGGCCAGGAGTAGAACAAAAGAAAAGCGGACACTTCCTGTCTGAGAAAAGTTTAAGTACTTCACAATTGACACCAATAACAAGGAATATCTCAGAAACGGTTACCTCCACAAGAAAAACGTAAAGGACATAAACTGCGTGTTTTGTCGCGATGTACATTTTTTGTGAAGTGAGTTTTTTGTTTTCTATCTCTTACGGTTTAGCAGTTAAGCAAAATTCATGCAGAATAAAGAGGTCTTAAGATGCTATTCCCCAAAAATTCGAGATATACATTTTATTTCGGACATAAATAGTTTTAATATACGGGATTTTAATCAAAATCGTTAGAGCCATTTTTAAGAAACTCAACATTTTCGAAATTTTTTCCATGTAAAGGGTAGTTTTTAGTAGGGGGATTTTTTTGAAAATCTTCGTGTCGCATCCTTGGAAGATACTAAACCTAAATACCAAGTTTGGTATTTAACGTATTTTCGTTTTGGGGCTATGCTGTCCACAGACACACACACACAGTCAGACAGACACAAACACGGGCCTTTTTTTAAAGATGCTTTTTTGGGACTCAGGGGACCCCAAAGCATATATTTCTGGTGAAATCTCGGTATCGAGTTTTTGGGTGAATTACAATAGCTTCTCTATCCCTAAGTACATTGTACATATGGGGCTAGAGAAAGTAAAATGAAAAGTTATATTCAGTTCAGTTGTGCTTTCCTAGAAAGCTGAACTGAAAACTGAACATCATTAAATGGCTGAAGAATGATTGAGAAGGTTGCATGACAGTGAAGAAATTAAGTTGGAGTTGGATACTTTGATGTTTTTTTTGTTGTTTTTTTTTTGTGGATGAAATAACAGATAGAACTGAAAATGTGCAAAGTTGTAGGAAACCCTGTGAGGTGCATCCCATGTTTGCTAACGCAGTTCCGAGGTGTCTATGAAGTTTTTGTTAGGAAGCACCTGAAGGACAATAACACTTAGGTGATGCTGGGATATTTTTGAAGAGCAGCTTAATACTCCTGGGCCAGCAATGATACCAGAAACTGACCTAGTACAACAGCATGCCATTCTTAGTGATGAAGCATTTGCTCTAAACAATCACTGCATGGCAAGACATACGCTATATATAATTACAGACACAGCAGAGCACGCAGGACTTGATTGACCATTCCTCTTCCAACTCCTTCCAAAGCCTCTGTTTCTTGTGCGTTATATAAAAGTTCATTATGACGAACAAAGTCAATTATTCTCTCTTCCTCAATTTGTGAAAACTTTCGTTTTCCACTCATTGTGTACAAATATTTAAACCAAATTACAAATACTTCAACTATAACCTCACTTATGTTATCTCGTCGTCCAAAGCTCAACTGAACTGAGCTGAAAAAATCTGACCGTTCCATTCACATGACTTTCTCTACATCTTTGCAAAAATTATTGTTAAAAAGCTTATTGTTCTATTTACTTAATGCTAATCGAAAACATAGCAGAAATAGTCTTATTACTTGCTTCCTTCTAAGTAGAAGCGAAACAAGGGAGTACCATATCTTAAAGTGATAGTCAAAAGCTGGTTGCTATGTGACTGAAGTTCCTTTGTTTGTATGGACAGGAGTTGACAAAGTCCTGTGTGAGAAAAGTATACTTTTTTAAAGCCGAAACCAAAAACAAGGAATATCTCAAAAACGACCAACTCCATGAAAAAATGCATATAACATAAATTGTGTGTTTTATACGTGCTCTACATTTCTTGTGGAGTAAGTTTTTGTCCATTTCTTACAATTTAGCAGTTACTCAAAACTCCGTAAAATTCATCCAGAATAAAGTAGTCTTCAGAGGCTATTCCCAGAAAATTCAGGTTATACCTTTTATTTCTCAGGTAAGTAGCTTTAATATACGATATTTTAAACAAAATCGTTTGAGCCATTTTTTAGAAAATCAAAAATTTCGGAAAAAGTTCCATGTAAAGGGTAGTTGGGGGTGGGGGGATTTTTCTCGAAATCTTCGTGTCGCATTCCTGGACAATACTGACCTTAAATACCAAGTTTGGTATTTTACCGACTTTTCGTTTTTGAGTTATCGTGTTCACAGACACACGGACACACACACGCGAACCTTTTTCCGAAACTGTTTTTTTAGATAAAGGGCCCCTAAAACATATATTTCCGGTGAAATCTCGGTATCGACTTTTTTGGTGGAGTGCAATACCTTCCCTATACACTGTGTACATAGTACGTATAGAGAAAGTAAAAACGACTTCACCATAATTTTCGCTGCCTAGATTTCTAGTGGAAAACTTATAATTTCTAGTGACAAAAGAGAAAGGAGAGATTCAGTTGTCAGTACAGTTCAGTTTCGTTAAGTTCTCGGCCGGAGGAAAGCACTAAAAATATTAAGTTCGGTTCAGTTTTCAGATTGGAGGAAACATCCTGATATCACGTAGACAACTCTTCTAACTCTAGTCAGGCTTCCCCAAGTTGAGTCAAGGTCGCTTGAGGGCGTGTGGGGTGATAGCAGCTCTTGCTGTGGCCAGAATGGTTACACACTCCAGTCTTGTCAATGGGGGCGGAGCGCAGCGTATTGTTTCATAGTCTGATAGTTGCCTGGATAATTCTGTTGAACTACAGTTAGAAATAATTAATTTACACACGAGAAAGTCATACGAAATGACAGTGAATGCGTAACTAAAAAATCTTATGTGTTCCATTCACATGACTTTCTCTACATCTTTCCGAAAACATACTATTAAAGAACTCATGCTTTTATTTACTTCATGCTAATCCAGAAAATATTAGCGGAAATAGTCTTATTACTTACTTCCTGGTAAGTAGAAGAGAAACAAAGGAGTACTATAGGTTAATGTGATAGTCAAAAGCTGGTTGCTATGTCACTGAAATTTTTTTGTTTGTGTGGATAGGAGTTGACAAATTCCTGTATGAAAAAAGTATAAGTTTTTCAAAGCTGAATTCAATAACAAGGAATATCTAAAAACGATCAACTGTACGAAAAAAGTGTACATAATATAAATTGTGTGCTTTTCCGTGCTCTACATTTTTTGGGTTTTTGTCCATCTCTTATGGTTTGGCAGTTATTCAAAATTCCTTAAAATACATCCAGAATAAAGTAGCCTTCCGAGGCTATTCCCAGAAAATTCAAGATATACATTTTAGTTGTCAGATAAATATCATTAATATACGACATTTTAATCAAAGTCGTTAGAGAAAATCAAAATTTTCGAAAAAAGTTCCATGTAAAGGGTAGTTGGAGTGGAGGATTTTCTTGAAAATGTTCGTTTCATATGCTTGAAAAATACCAAACCTAAATACCAAGTTTGGTTTTTAACGGACTTTTCGTTTTTAAGCTATGCTGCCGACAGTAGACAGACAGACAGACACACACACACACACACAAAGACAGACAGACACCCACACGGATATTTTTCTAAAAATGCTTTTTTTGGATTCAGCGGGTCTCAAAACATGTATTTCCGGTGAAAACTCGGTATCGAATTTCTGGGTGCATTACAATACCTTCTCTATAACTATGTACATAGCACGTGTAGAGAAAGTAATAAAATGTTTCAGTTCATTCCACCACTATAGCATATACTTACCTTTCCCACAGTACCAGGCATTTACTTACGCAGAGGGCTGAAGGTGTCTGCTGTAGATTAAAACTGTGGGGCCGCGCAGCCTTCCTCTCGATTTCTCTCTTGCTTTTAATGTGAGTATAATATATTTTGTAAAACAAGGTCCAATATAGATACTACAATTTAGGAACAGAATCATGATGTTGGCGTATACATTTTAAATAATGGTTTAAGCATACCTAACACAAACCAGATGTTTAGATGCTTAATACTGAAAAGTAGCGAAGTTATCCGAATATGCTATGTGACATATTGTAATTCGAAAATATACATTACTGATGTCAAAGCGAAAGAAGATTTAACGGATTTACCTAAACATTATTTGCAGAGATGTGAGGTATTCGTGTACTCATGACAGTCACAAACATAGCTTTCTACTGCTTGTTACCTTGGAATATGATATTGAGATGAACCATCAGAGTGAGTGAAGGGAAATGTTCTATGACGTGCCAAAGGGGGTAGGGCGAAGAGACACCTACCTGTACATATTGCTTGTTTAAAATGTAACTGATATTTTTGTAACTTGAAAATGTTTTCCCATATTATGCAGATATTTATTATATTGTTTTTATTTATTTTTAACCATTGCTAAGCTCATTAAGCATTTATTCATGATTTACCCATTGATATAGTGATATTCCGTATAATACGAGGTTTTGTAATTCGAGGTAGCCTCATCCCCAATTAGCTCAAATTACCAGGGCTCTACTGGATGTACCATCGTTGGTCTGATCGATTCTATTATCTCAAACATGTCTGTAATTATTTTGACTAAAATATTATAGCTTTAAGATATTTGCAATGTAAATTAAACGTTTATTTTCATTTTCTGGAAATAACCTGTGGTGAATTCCTGTTCATTCTGAAGGAATTTTATAAAAGTGAATATAATGTAAACCTCAAGAGATAGACAAAAACATAGCGCACAAATTATTTAGGTCTCTAATGCACACAATTTATCTTAAATAACATGTTTGTGGCATCAGACGTTTCCGAGATTCCGTTGTTATTGGTTTTGGAATGGTGTTGCTTAAGTCCATCCTGTTCACAACCCGGATGGCATGTGGCACGAGGCATCTATCAGGAACTGCTTCAAGTTTGCGGAGGTCCGACAATGTGACTTGAACGAGTCGCGGCACTGTATCTGAATTATCTCTGGAAGAATTACAGCGACGCTGTCCTTCCTTACGCAGCATTTTGGTATCAAGCAATTCATGATATCCTAGCGACACGACAGCGACTGGCAGCTGTTCACCTGAGTGACTCCCCGACATGCCCTCATTGTCATCAACTGGAAACTGTGTTATATCGTGTTGCTACTTGCTCCACTGTCTGCTGTGTATACCATCGCTATAACCTTTTTGGGAAAGTTAGATTACCAAATAGTGCTCCAGAAACTTTTCTTCGTCCAGATTTTCGGCACTCGCTTAGGAGGCAGAAGACTTTGCTATGGATTACTGGGCACACGATCTTTTATGTACTTTTGCACTTCCACAGTGGTGTGGATCCGATACAGTACATGGGCATATGAGGAGGGCGAGGTGAAAGATTAGCGCCAGGAGCAATTCTTGATGACACCTTGGCAGTTGCTTGCGAGTTCTTGATACTTAAAAAACAAAAGATAAACTGTCTTGGTTCAATTTGTTGTTTATTCTAGTACTATTATTATAGCTATATTGTGTTAAAACACCTAGGTATAGTATGATATACTCCTAAATATAGTACTATAAAGCTGTAATATTATTAAAGGTTAAAAATAAAAAGGGTTGAAATTGTCAACACTTTCCGCGTTTCTTACTTTATCACGGATGTAGATACTGGTATTCCACCCAAAAATTTGACGAAGAGATTTCATCTAAAATAGTTATTTTGAGGCTTCTGAATAAAAAGTCATTTGTTGTAAAACCTTCGTATATTTGTGTGTAAACATCTTAACTCTAAAACAAAAAGTCCGTTGAAAAACAAACAATATCCTCCAGAGATGTGTCACGGATATTTTAAAGAAAATATCCCCACCTCATGGGAGTGGAAAAATGGAAAACTTTCCTTGGAAATATTTTCGATATCTTTTATTTTTTCAAAAGTGATAACGATTTTATTGTAAATCCCATACATTTAGGAAATGTTTATCTTGAATATTTTAGGAATCGCTATTCAACTCTACTTCATTTAGAAAGAATTTTGGATCTTTTTATGTAACTGGTAAACGATAAGAGATGGGTAAAAGCTTGCTATAAAGCATTTTTAAAAACACACACACTAGTTTATTTCAAATAACTATTTTTGTAGAATCACAGCCATTTGCAATATATTCATTATACTCGGCTTAAACGTTTCTAGACGTTTTATTTTATAAAGTGCTTCGTTATTCGGCATTCTATAGTTTATTGCAGTCAAGGCCAGCATATAGAGATATGCTTCTAATCATCTGCCTATTGATGGCTACTCTTCTGTGCCCCTCTGTAGGGAACTGTGTGATTAAAAACTATCTCTGCAAAGGTTGTTTGAATTAAGATGAAGTAGTGTAAAACATTAGGTTTTGGAAGAAGTCTGTAGAAGCTATATAGAATAAACGATGAGTAGAGATAATGAAATAAATGTAGCACATCAGGTTCTTTTCTTTATGTCAGTAATGCCAAAGTGAGTAAATAAGGAAGCACTTCGTTTCTTATCTGCTAAAAAACTAAAGCAAACAAGGTACAAGGCGAGCATAGCATAGAGCATAGCGGTAAGGGCCGCGCCGTGACCGAGCGGTTAGACCACTCCTCTCTCATCTAGACGGCCCGGATTCGATCCCAAGTGACCGCATGTGAGATTTGTTGTGTACAAAGCGGCGCTGGGGCGGTTTTTCTCCGGGTTCTCCGGTTTCCCCCTCCATTGCATTCCATCGGTGCTCCATCTCCATTCATGTATCATCAGTGTCACCACTTGTGGTGCCATAAGTAGTTAAAGTGGGCGTTAAACACTACCAAAAAAAAAAAAAAAAAAAAAAATAGACGGTAAGTTTGCACGCATGAGTGTTGGTTGTGTATTTTGCTCTCTCGTCTTCATTCGGTAGGTTTCGCGTAACTTCGGAAACAGAGCAAAGAAATACAACATTGAGACATTAAGTACTTATACACCCTGATATACAAGATGAGAATTGAATAAGTGCAAATAATTTGATATGTAGTAGAGAATAATGCGTATAACACATACGCGTATCTCATTTTGTCCGCTTAATAACTTCATTGTCATTAATTAAGCGCAATTATCAGGGTGTAATGTATTTTGAACATCCGTGAGCATGTGTCATCTACAGTGGGGTAGAGAAAGAGCAGAGGAGGGTCAACGTGTGACCTGTTACGTAAATAACCGAATGTCTGAGATAGGGAATAATAGGCAACCTTAAAAAAAATCGTCATAAACATAACTTCAGGTAATTACAAAGAAAAAAAAAACCTACAAATACTGTATCTTCACATCGTTCTCAAACTCTGATACAAATATTTACACTAATTTACCTTTCGCCCTATATACTAGTTTCATTGCTAAGTTTTCATTCTCTCTCTTGATCCTGGAGTTTACGCACCTGCAGATGCTGCGTGTGTCGTTTAAGAATTCAACTAGTTCGCGGTAAATTAGATAAGCTATTAACCATAAGGCTGAAATCTTAGAAATGAACTTTTTTCGCTTGACAACTTTGCGGAAAGAGAGGCGGGACACCTCTTTCTTCTTCCCCCCGGCCCTCGCTTTCCTGTAAAACCCAAGAAAAGGTGCGAGAACAAATTTCTCTCAAACTTTCTGACCGAAAAGCAATGTTTCTTCTGGATAGCTGCAGCCATCTGCTGGTTATTCAGTAATCGATGGAAACACCATCTTTAGGGAATTCCTAAACTATAAATCAAACTAAATCGTTTAAAATAGCAAATGTTTTATAATAACAAGCTTATAAATTTAGTTTAAATGTAGTTCTGTCTCTCTCTCATGACCTTAGGTTTACTCCAGTTATTACAGTTATTTTCTTGTCTTCGAGAAATAAATTTTGGCACGATTATTATTGTTAATGTAGTAATTGTGTCATCCATCATTATTTGTCGGCTAATGGACGCTAAAAGCTACTCCACTTATTGAAAAGTTCTTGTCTTCCGAGTGACACCCAGAGATGTAGAATGTCTATCGCTAAGACATTTAGTATACCTACAGCATTCTCGACAGTTTATCCGCAGATTGTAGAATCAGCCCTAAGAGGAAATAATACGATATTACGCGAGCATAATTTACTAAATTAACTCTTTATAACAATGAGTGTGACAACCGTTCATATAGAACAGAAGACTGCTAGGAGTATGTATATAATACCACAAAGTAATAACCTATTTAGACAGTAACATTTGAGCTACTAAATACAGCTTTGAAATTGCATGAGTAGTACCCGATATACCTTAGAACAGATATTCCTTGTTATTTTCTCTTTATATAACTTATGATAAAAAGTAAATTCTTTAGCAGAAGCTGTTGGATATTTTTTTTAAGCTTAACGTCCTTTAACCTGTTTGATCATATCGTACGATGAATTCAGTGAAATTTTGCTCAAATGATCTCGGGGTTTATGGAGCTTAAAGTTACTCGACGTTCGTATTCTCAGAGTAAGGGAAAAACCCAGAAAACCTTAACCGGTTTGCTCACCCTAAGCTAGTTTCGAACTCAGGACCTGTTGAATGTGAAGTTGACACGCTACTCTCACACCAAAATACTGTTTTATGTTTAAAAGTAATTGAAGTCACTTAGTTGGATATAAAGTAAAACTTTATATTTAATTTCTTTATTTAGTACATAGCGTATAGTTAGATAAGGTATTGCATTCTACTAAAAGATTCAATACCAAGATTTTGCTGGAAATACGCGTTTTGAGTCCCCTTTAACCATAAAAATCCCCTTTAAGAAAAAATCCGCGTATGTCTGTGAACAACATAACTCAAAAATGAAAAGTCGGTTAAATACTAAACTTGCAAACTTAATTAGGTCCAGCATCTTCTAAGGATGCAACACAAAGATTTTCAACAAACATCCACCCGAAACCACCCTTTAATAGAAACATTTAAAAAATTGATTTTCTCAAAATTAGCTATAGCATTTTTAAAATACCGCAAATTAAATATATTTAAATGGAAAATAAATTCTATTTCTGAATTTTTTGGGAACAACTTCTGAAGACCTCATCTCTCTATGTGACTTTTGTATAACTGGTAAACCGTAAGAGATCGATACTATATATAAATGTAAATATCGTTAAAACACACAATTTAAGTCATATATATTTTTTGTGGAGATAAATAGTTCCGAGATATTCCTTGTTATTTGTTTGAATTCTAAGCTAACTTTTCTTAAACTGGAATTTGTCAATCCTATGTCTTTTGCTTCACTGGTGGCGTTGCAAAGAGGATCGGAATTAACGTACATAGCTACCAACTTTTAAAACATGTAATTATCACTTAAGTCTAGTGTATTTCCTTATTTTTCTTCTACTTATAAGGAAATGAGTAATAACACTATCTCTCCTAATGTTTATCTTGATTAGCATGAAGTCGATAGAGGAACAAGCTTTTGTAAGAATAGTTTGTTACAGAACTGGTAGAGAAGGGCATGTGAACGAAGGAGACAAGGTACTCTGAAATATAACATTTTTTGTTTCAGACCCGAATACAATCTCTATTATTTCTAGTTTCAGAAAATGTATACTTTTGGAGGGTTAAGAGAATTTTAATCAATTTAAATATAATTTAAATGCAAGTCTGCATTTCTTTAAAGCTGTTATGCAATGCCCCTTTTTAGAACATTTGTATCTTTAAATTCAGTTTTCTCAAAACAATATTTTTGGATACTTATGTGACTTTTTCTCAGAAAGTATGAGAGCTGGAAAGCTGAAATTTTCAATATATATATATATACAACATCTATTTGAACTTTCTGAATCACAATCGAAAATTTATAGTATATATTGATCGTTTTAAGAAAGCAACAACATTGCAAATTTTCAACATTTTTACTTTTTTTCAAATAATTTTTTTAAATTTCTACTGAAATTGTATTTTAGCTAAATAATTACGGTTCTGAAGATATCTGAAATTGCATGGAACTGGCGTTTTATTTATGGGCGCTCTTTAACTACTGTGGTTCTCAGCGTCCCATTCTGTACTGGGCTGAAATACTGCTTAATTTTGCTGAGAGACCTCCCTATCAGGTTTGAGGTTCTTTATGTGCCGTAAATCTAGCAGTTCCCTTCCGAGGAAAAAATCAGTCGTCCACCACCGGGTTTGAAGCCGCGACCTGGGGTTAATATGATAACCATTACACCACGGAGGGCGACCAGAAGACATCTGATTATGCTAAGAACAAGCATGCAAAAGCGTGTATTGCAGATAGCATCAGAGAAAAAACATTTACAGGTTTTAGGACTAGGTTTTATTACTTTTCTACTGAATGAAATGCTTTTCATAGATTCAACCACATAAGCTATTAATCCAAACAACCACTTGAAACAATTTTCATGATTTTTAAAATAACGCATATAAATTTCTGGAAAAACAATTGAATATTTCAAGAGTAGTGGTAATTTAACTCACTTAAGGTATAATTTCCGTTGTTCAGTCTACCTTGTCCCCTGAAATACGTCATCATTTGTGTCTTGCGCGCACATCTTAAAACGCATACCTAGTTTTAAGAGTATTATGTACTGGTATACCGCTATAGCTAATGCTAGTAAATACACCTGATAAGACGGTTTGAAAAGAAATAGATGACAATAAGAGTTGGACGGTGTGACCAGCTGGAGAATGGAATTGCGTCCGACTCATCCAGCACGTCAGTCAGTCACTGAGTCGGTGAGGCAGGGCTGCTAATGGAAACTGAAGGATCACTCACCACCCCTCCCTCCTAACCCCCATCCTGTTTTGTTGCAGCTCGAATCGTCGGAGTCATTGTGTATCGTCATGGAGACGAGACTGCTTGCTTGCTTGCTTGCCATTCACCTGACTCTTCCATTGTCGATTTTTAATTATCTGATGAGTGTAGTACAGAATTCTTACGGTCCCCCTGCCCACAGAGGCGTACATATAAATAGAGGACTTAAAACGTGGGGAAGCCCTTGCCCCTCCCCGTAAGAAAAGCTAAGAAATGGCTTGGAACAACTGTTATTAGGATTATTAGAGTGCCTTCCTGCTTTAATGTGCTTGGGTAACTCCAATCGCAACTTATCTTGCGATGAAATGTCAATGATGCTAGGCTTTCAAGCGGAATCACTATAAATGTTCCCTTCCTTCATAGTGATTATACATTGTTTTTTTTTTGCCTTCTCTAGCTCATATGTACAAAGTACATAGTAGTACATAGGGAAGGTATTGTATAGTCATATCGCACGATGAATGACATTTGAAATTAATCATGCTCAAATGATCTCGGAGTCCATGGAGCGGCATTCATCTCAGGATAAGGGAAACCTCCGAAAAAAATCTTATCCGGGTAACTCAACCTAATTTTCGAACTAGCGACCTAATGAATGCGAGGCAGACATGCTACCACCACATGGGCTTTGGTATTCTTTTCCAATTAAAAATTCAATACCGAGATTTCAACGGAAATATATGTTTTGAGATTCCCTAAATCCTAAAAAAATATTTTAGAAAAAGTCATTATGTCTTTACGTTTGTATGTGCGTACCTTTGACACTATAACTACAAAAAGAAAAGTTGGTTACATAACAAATTTAATATTTAAGTTCAGCACCTTCCAAGGTTGCCACAAGAAAATTTCCCCATTTCAAACCACTTTTCGAAAAATTTTACTTTCTCAAAAATAGCTCTAACGGTTTTGATTAAAATACCGTATATTGCTGATATTTACACGAGAAATAATATGTGAATTTGAATTTCCTGGAATAGCTCTGAAGACGTCTTCATTCTGATAATTTTTGCATAACTAGTGAACCATAAGAGAAAACATAAACTTATTACGCAGAAAATATAGATGTTAAAACACACTATTTCAAGCACCGTTGACCCAATTATTGGTTTTAATTTTAAACTAATTAAACTTTTATCAAACGGGAATTCACCTTTGTTTCATCTCTCTTTTATTTTACTCCTCACCATGCAAGGAAAAGGGATTCGAATATTAATTGTTCCCTCAGCGAACAGCTTGTGAAAGTTTAGACTATCGGATTAGTCTAGTATATTCCCTTATTTCCCTTCTATTTAGAAGGAAGCAAGTAGGCAAAGGACAACTTACGCTGATGTTCATCTCGATTAGCATTAAAGAATAATAGTATTTTTTAAGATTCGTTTATTTGCAGAACAGATAGACAAAATCATGTGAATGGAACACATCAGATTTTTGTTGATGAATATTTAGTAACAGCCGGCCCCGCAACTCAGTGGGTAGAACACTGCCTGCTGTGCGAGGGGTCCTGGGTGCGATTTCCGCTGAGGGGCAATTTTTCTCCAGTCAAGACTATTTCCTCTTCTCTCTAGAGTTTGGAAGTTTGAATGAGAATGTGAATCTATGTGTTCGTGTGTGATCTAGTGAATCTATGTGTTCGTGTGTGATCTAGTGAATCTATGTGTTCGTGTGTGATCTAGTGAATCTATGTGTTCGTGTGTGATCTAGTAAATCTATGTGTTCGTGTGTGATCTAGTGAATCTATGTTTTCGTTTGTGATCTAGTGAATCTATGTGTTCGTGTGTGATCTAGTGAATCTATGTGTTCGTGTGTGATCTAGTGAATCTATGTGTTCGTGTGTGATCTAGTGAATCTATGTTTTCGTGTGTGATCTAGTGAATCTATGTGTTCGTGTGTGATCTAGTGAATCTATGTGTTCGTGTGTGATCTAGTGAATCTATGTGTTCGTGTGTAATCTAGTGAATCTATGTGTTCGTGTGTGATCTAGTGAATCTATGTGTTCGTGTGTGATCTAGTGAATCTATGTGTTCGTGTGTGATCTAGTGAATCTATGTGTTCGTGTGTAATCTAGTGAATCTATGTGTTCGTGTGTGATCTAGTGAATCTATGTTTTCGTGTGTGATCTAGTGAATCTATGTGTTCGTGTGTGATCTAGTGAATAAAACCCCAATTCAATGACAACTCACTCTATGCGAGTTAACACTATTGCCGGTAGGCAAACAATTTCAAAGATCGCCGATGGTTCACTGCCGTTAAAGATACAGTATAAATTGAACAATAAAAATAAATATGTATCAGTTTTTAGAGGCATAGTCATCGCTACACCAGCATGTCTTAGTTTAAAACGTAAATATTAAACCATTTGCAGAAATTGCTCCTATTTCATAAATATTCCAATGGAATTCATTTTGATTTAGATTTTTTCTTGTACACATTTAAATATATTTGTTTACTTTTGTATATTTGTTTTACTAGGTTGTATTGCATTGCATTTTCTACTCTTCACGGTAATATGTTTGTTATATTTTCTTAAGTTTATGTTTTTATGTGTTGTGTTGAATTGCCTGGTAGATTGGAAGAGAACCCCCAAGGGTTTAAATCCAACCACAGTATATAAATAAACTCATAGTCATTACTTTGAACATTATCTTCATTTAATCTTGTAATTATTAAATACATAAATCACTCGATAAGATGCGCAAAGGCATGGACTAACGGAAGAAGCACTCATGGGTCAGAGCAATGCACGTAGGCTCCTAGCCTTTTCTGCTTCTAACATGCCCCAAATACCTAACTTTGTGATTTATCGTCTTTGGGATTTTGAATTAAGTATGATTACATACATAGATACAGACAGACAGACAGACAGACAGTGCCGGATATCTACGACAGGGACCACTTCTATTCCGAAGGAAGCCATGCTGAGAATTTTTACGCCTGAAAAAATCCAACTTCTTCCTGCGGGTTTGAACCCACTCCTGGATAGTGTGGTGGTAGCGTCCCTGCTTCACGTTCAACAGGTCGTGAGTTCGAATCTCTCTTGGGGTGAGTTACCCGGATAAGATTTTTTTTGGGGGCCGCGCCATGGCCCAGTGGTTAGACCACTCGACTCTCACCTAAAAGGCCGGGGTTCGATCCCAAGCGACCGCATGCGACCCGCCTGGGGCGGGTTTTCTCCGGGTACTCCGGTTTCCCCCGCCATCGCATTCCTCCGGTGCTCCATCATCATTCATGTATCATCATTGTCACCGCCTGCGGTGCCATTAGTAGTTAAAGTGGGCGTTAAACACTACAAAAAAAAACAACAACTGAGAACCACAGCAGTTAAAGACCATCCATAAACAACACGCTATCAACTGATCCCGGTGGCCGCGCTTGCTGAAATGTCTCGCTTTGGCGCTTCGTGGTGCACAGGGTCGTGGGTTCGTGTCCCGCCTCGGGCATGGGTGTTCCTGTGTTTGTAAATGTGTCTATGTTTGTGTATGAATATGTAACAGGAAAACGTTAAGAATAATAAGGTCTACTAAGAAGATTAAGGAAACTTGAAAAATGGAGAAAAAGGAATAGAGCGCCGGAGTCCTGACAAGCCTCTGGAACTGTATTTTTGTTAAAAAAAAAAAAAAACCGCGGCCTAGGGTATGTGAAGTATGTAACCATTAAACCACAGAGGGTGGTTATTATTTCTGTTTCTATGTAGAATATAGACATAAGATTCACACTGCTATTCACAATGCCAATATCGTATTCGCTTTAAAACAAGATAATTGAAGTTTGTAAGCGATTAAAAATATAGAGAGGGTGCAATGATTAACAGAATGCACCAGTACATCTTTACTTTCTCTATACGTACTATGTATATAGTGTATAGAGAAGGTATTGCACTCCACCGAAAATTCAATACTGAGATTTCACCGGAAATATATGTTTTAGGGTCTCCTGTATCCAAAAAAAGAACTTTCAGAAAAAGGTCCATGAGTATGTGTGTGTGTGTCCGTGTGTCTGTGAACACGATAGCTCAAAAACGAAAAGTCAGTAAAATACCAAAGTTGGTATTTAAGTTTAGTATCTTCCAGGGATGGGACACGAAGATTTTGAGAAAAATACCCCACCTCAAACTACCCTTTACATGGAACTTTTTTCGAAAATTTTGGTTTCTCAAAAGTGGCTCTAATGATTTTGATTAAAATTTCGTATATTAAAGATATTTATCTGAAAAATAAAATGTGTATCTGGAATTTTCTGGGAACAGCCTCTGAAGACCACTTTATTTTGGATGAATTTTACGGAGGTTTGCATAACTGCTAAACCGTTAATATGTCATATTAAAATTATTAATAAATTAATACCTCTTTATTCCACAAATAATACCTTTAAATTGATTTTTATTATTCTCAGAGATGGACAAAACTTACCACACAAAAGATGTAGAGCACGTTAAAACACACAATTTATGTTATATACATTTTGTCGTGGAGTTTATCGTTTTGAGATATTCCTTGTTATTGATTTCAGCTTTGAAAAACTTATACCTATACTTTTCTTATACAGGAATTTGTCAACTACAAACAAAGGAACTTCAGTCACATAGCAACCAGCTTTTGGCTATTACTTACAAGGAAGCAAGTAATCTATTTCTGCTAATTGTTTTTGTTTAGCATGAAGTAAATAGAAGCATAAGCTTTTTAACAATAATAACAATAATTTGTTGCAGAGATGTAGAAAAAGTCATGTGAATAGAACTTATAAGATTTTTATTATATGTATTCTTTGTATATATTTTTCCATGTATGAAAGAAAAATAGTTTATTACATAAATGTGTAGTTTGTAGCCTTTGAAGTTTAACAACATGTTGAAAACATCATTTAAAGTATAATTATATTACTATATAATTATATTATTCTATAATTATACAATTATGTTATTATTACAAAACTACCGTATCATTTCAGTTTATTCACAATTAGTTTTTATACTGTATTCTTCTTTTCTGTTTCTATGTAGTGCAATAGGTTTTTGCCGTTGTATTTTCTTTTTTACTTTCTCTATACGTATTATGTACATAGTGTATAGAGAAGGTATTGTAATGCACCCAAAAAATTGATACCGAGATTTCACCGGAAATAAATGTTTTAGGACTCCCTGAATCCAAAAAAAAAAAAAAGCAGTTTTAGAAAAAAATCCGTGTGTGTGTATGTGGGCAGCATAGCTCAAAAATGAAAATACCGTTTAAAACCAAACTTGGTATTTAAATTTGGGTATCTTCTAAGGATGCACCACGACGATTTTCAAGAAAATCCCCCACCCCCAGCTACCCTTATATGGAAAAAAAGTCGAAACTTTTAAGTTTCTTAAAAATGACTCTTAACAATTTTGATTAATATCTCTTATATTTAAGATATTTGCTTGCCAAATAAATTGTATATCTTGAATTTCCTATGAATAGCCTCAAAAGACTTCTTTATTCTGGATGATTTTTACTGAATTTTGCATAACAGGTAAACAGGTTACGTATTACCTTGAGGACAAATATATTTTTGAGGAGCTACAGTAATTACTAACTAATATTCCATAAATTATTATTCATCTCTCTTCTCTTAATTTATATATAGGTACTAAATTAAAATCCCCTCATAAAACATAATAAAATAAACGAAAAGAATAACATACTGTTAAACCTAGAGATAGACAAAACTTACTACACAGGAAATATAGATCACGACAAAACACACAATTTATGTTTTATACATTTTTTTCCTGGAGTTGATCGCTTTTGAGATGTTTCTTGTTATTGGTTTCATCTTTAAAAAACTTCACATACAGGAATTTGTCAACTCCTATCCATACAAACAAAGGAATTTCAGTCACATAGCAACCAGCTTTTGACTATCACTTTAATATATGACACTGCCTTATTTCGCTTCTACTTACAAGGAAGCAAGTAATAAGACTACTTCTGCTATTGTTTTCTCGATTAGCATGAAGTAAATAGAAGCATTTGCTCTCTAGCAACCATTTGTTGCGAGGATGTAGAGAAAGTCATGTGAATGGAACACATCAGATTTTTTGTCTCTCTTTCTTGAATACCATTAACGTTAACATGAAGCTCTGAGATGGAATGGTTTAGCCTTAGCACCTGACAAGTTTATGTTGGCGAAAATCATTATGAATAGTCCCATTTATTAAGCTAGTTACAAGCTTTTTTGTCCTGTTGCATTTACACAATTGGGCAACTCTCGTGAGCGGAAGGTTTGGGGTTTAATCTCACTTGGCAATCCCTTATGGATGAGGTTATTTCCAAGTTTTTCTCAATCCTTATAAACGGTACCACTGTGATGCCACGGGTAGTAAGATTAGGCGTTAAACATGAGTTCAAAAAGTAGTATAAATATTTAGGGCTATTTTTGAGGAAGTAAAAAACTCGAATGTTTATAGCCTTAAAAGGATTTTGGGGTGGAAGGCTTTTCTTAAAGATGATTGTGTAGCATCCTTGTACAATGCTGCATTTAAATCCCTATTGCGATTCTTATCCATTTTTATTTTTTTGAGGTATCTAAAGAGACATACACACCATACACACCTAATTTATGGCGAAATCCTATATTTAAATTAAGAGTGAGATAATTTTTTTTATCTACTACTATTTTGAAAGTTAGACAAAATAAAAAACAATACTGACTATAAGATAAACAAGATAGAGAAGAAGAAGAACAAGAAGGAGAAAAGAAAAGCAAATAACAAGAAAATGTACAAAAATACTGTAAAATTACTGGATATAAAGCTTTGTACTATTTTAATGACAGCGTTCATGAGGAACCCAAAAAATAAATATTAAAATATAACACGAAAAAACTTGAAAACTCAATAGCATTTGCTTACCTTTGATACGGCATTTTATGAGCATTGGATCCATTAAATTACCAGGATGGATAATGAATAAATTATAAAAAAGAATATGTGTTCCTTTCACATGACTTTCTCTACATCTCTGCAACAAATTATTGTTAGAAAGCTTATGCTTCTTTTTACTTCATGCTAATCGAGAAAAAAATTAGCAGAAATAGTCTTATTACTTGCTTCCTTGTAAGTAGAAGCGAAATAAGGGAGTACTATAGGTTAAAGTGACAGTCAAAAGCTGGTAGCAATGTGATTGAAGTTTCTTTGGACAGCAGTTGACAAATTGCCGTATGAGAAAAGTAAGTGTTTTAAAACTAAAACCAAATAATAAGTATCTCAAAAGACCGACTCCACGAAAGTAATGTATATAACTTAAGTTGTGGGTTTAACGAGCTCTTTTTCTGTTACGGTTTGCCAGTTATACAAAATTCCCTAAAATTCATCCAGAATGAAGTAGTTTCCAGGAAATTCAAGATATACTTTTTATTTGTCAGGTAAATATCTTTAATATACCAGATTTTAATCAAAATTGTTAGAGCTATATTTTAGAAAATAAAAAATTTCGAACACTTTTCCATGTAAAAAGTATTTGGGGAAGGGATATTTTCTTGAAAATCTTCGTGTTGCATCCTTGGAAGATATTGAACATAAATACCAAGTTTGGTATTTAAGTATTAATGCTACACTACATTCACACACACACGCCCACTGGCAGGCAAACACACGGACATTTTTCTAGGTCTCAAAGCATATTTTCTGTGAAATCTCGGTATCGAATTGTAGAGAAAGTAAAACAAGGTCCGGTGTGTGTAAACAACAACTCAAAAACGAAAAGTTCGTTAAATGCCATACATTTAAGTTCAGCTTCTTTCAAGAATGTGACACCATGATTTGCAAGAAAATATTCGCACCTCAAATTAGCCTTTAAATGAAACATTTTGTGAACATTTTGGGTTTCTCAAAAATTGTTGTACCAATTTTCTTGAAAATCTTCGTGTCGCATCCTTGGAAGATAAGAAACTTAAATACCAAGTTTGGTATTTAACGTTTTTTTCGTTTTCGAGCTTTGCTGGGCACAAACACATACACACGGAACTTTTTTCAATTTTTTTTTATTCAGGGGGACTCAAAACATGTATTTCAGATGAAATCTGGTACTGAATTTTTGGGTGGAATGCAATACTTTCTCTATAAACTACATAATGGTACGTGTAGAGAAAGTAAAAATGTGTGAAGAGGATATTAAAGTGAGAAATCATGTGCATCTATCCCATCATATGTTTTGTAATTTTCAGAGTAAAGTACATAGCATTGCCTATGTATTATGCTTTTGTACCTTTAAAGAAAACTTTCCAATTTCCGATAGTGCCCATGCAAACTTCAACATTCTGCTGGTTGGAGACACGGCACAACTACCAGACTTCCAGATGTTTATCCGGAAAGAACGCTGGGAATTGGAAAAACGACCCCTCTGTCGTTGGATCTTTTGCATTTACAGAGACTCTAGGTTCCGAACTGTGACAGTCAGCTATTTAAAAAAAAAAAAATGCAAGGTGACACATCCATCTTAGTTATTCTGAACTACAAGTTACAATTACCATATTGATTAATGTAACCATTTCTCATGTATTATGTATAATATGAAATATTAATAATAATAAAAAAAAAAGCGAAAAAGCAAAAGAACAAAAAAAAAAAAAAAATCTGTGTTACACTGACATGACTTTCTCTAGCTGTTCTACAAACTTCATACATAAGATTCTTCTTCCTTCTGCACGTTGCTAATCGTGGTACTCATTAGCAAAAGGTTCTTATTATTTAGTTCCGTATAAGTAGGAAGAAAATAAGGGAATACACTAGGCTAAACCAATAGTCAAATGTTTTAAAAGCTGTCGTTATGCGATTGTCATTACAAATCGCTTCCTTTCTTGGCCAGGAGTAGAACAAAAGAAAAACGGACACTCCCGTCTGAGAAAAGTATAAGTACTTCACAACGGAAACGAATAAGAATGAATACCTCTAAAATGACAAGCTCCACGACAAAAATGTATATTACATAACTTGTGTATTTTAACAAGTCCTAAATTTGTTGTATAGTAAGTTTTTATCTATCTCTTACGGTTTACTAGTTATGTAAAATTAAGGAAAATTTATCCAGAATAAACAGGTCTTCAGATGCTATTCCCAGAAAGTTCAAGATATACATTTTATTTGTTAGGTAAATATCTTTAATATCTTTTCATAAAAATCGTTAGACCCATTTTTATGAAAATCAAAATTTTCGAAAAAAGTTCTATGTAAAGGGTAGTTTGGGGTGGGTTTTTTTTTCTCAAAATCTTCGTGTCGCAACCCTGGAAGATACTAAACTTAAATACCAAGTTCAGTATTTCAGCTACTTTTCGTTTTTGAGTTATCGTGTTCACAGACACATGGACACACGGACCCACACACACTCACACACACACACACACACACACACACACACACACACACACACACGGACCTTTTCCTGAAAATGCTTTTTTTGGATACAGGGGGTCCTAAAACATGTATTTCCGGTGAAATCTCGGTATCGAATTTTTGTGTGGAATACAATACTTCTCTACCCCTATGTACATTGTACATATGGGGCTAGAGAAAGTAACAAAGCAGTTCTTTACAGTAGGACGCATTCATTTTTGGACGTCATTGCTTTGTTTCTTCTCTCAGGCACACCCTGTTTCTCTGTTTAGGGCCGCAGTCATCTTAAACTCTGCTGAATTCTTTATATTTCTCTATGTTTTTGGAGTGCGAAATGTTCTCCCACATAACCATACATATAAGCGATACAGTCCTTCTAAGAAGCATGCATGATATTATTTATTCAATATTATAATTTTTACTTCCTCTATAGGCACTATGTACACAGTGAATAGAGAAAGTATTGCTCTCCACCAAAAAATTCGATACCGAGATTTCACCGGAAAAATATGTTTTAGGGTCCCTTTTATCTAAAAAAAAGCATTTTCACTAAAAGGTCCGTGTGTGTGTGTGTCCGTGTGTCCGTGTGTCTCTGAACACGATAACTCAAAAACGAAAAGTCAATAAAATACCAAACTTGGTATTTAAGTTTAGTATCTTCCAGGGATGCAACACAAAGCTTTTGAGAAAAATCCCCCTACCCCAAACTACCCTTTATATGGAACTTTTTTTTGAAATTTTTGATTTTCTAAAAAATGGCTCTAACGATTTTGATTAAAATATTATATATTAAATATATATACCCGACAAATAAAGTGTATATTTTGAATTTTCTGGGAATAGCCTCTGAAGACTACTTTATTCTGGATGAATTTTGCATAACTACTAAACCGTAAGAGATGAACAAAAACTTAACACACAGATAATGTAGAGCATATTAAAACACACAATTTATGCTATATACATTTTTTTCGTGGAGTTGATCGTTTTTGAGATATTCCTTTTTCTTGGTTTCAGCTTTGAAAAACATATTTTTCTCATACAGAAATTTATCAACTCCTGTCCACACAAACAAAGGAACATCTGTCACATAGCAACCAGCTTTTGGCTTTCACTTTAACATATGGTATACTCCCTTATTTCGCTTGTATTTACCATAAAGCAAGGAATAAGACTATTTCTGCTAATTTTCCTCGATTAACATGAAATAAATAAAAGATAAGCTTATTAACAATAATTTGTTACAGAGAGCTAGAGAAAGTCATGTGAATGGAACACATCAGATTATTAACAGGAAGTACATACAAAAACATGTTTTAATATGATCAAGTTATAGGACACATTTTGAAAACAAATGATAGCACTGCAACGCAGCAGAAACGAACATAATAATTAGTCAATGGCAGATAGAGTACGATTAGCAGGTGTCCAATCGCAGCCGTACTGAGTAACAGTACTTTCGATTACCCACTACACTGACAGTACTTCATCATAGCGCATTTGTTTTTACTTTCTCTACACGTGCATTCCGCCCGAAAACTTGGTACCGAGATTTCACCGGAAATACATGTTTTGGGTGCCTCTGAACCCAAAAAAAGCATTTTTGGAAAAAGGTCCATGTGTGTGCGTGTAGGTGTCTGTGTGCGTGGTATTTAAGCTTGGTATCTTTAAAGGATGCCCATGAAGGTTTTCAAGAAAATCCCCCCAACCCACCTACCCTTTACATGGAACATTTTTCAAAAATTTTCTCAAAAATGGCTCTAAATATTTTGATTAAAATGTCGTATATTAAAGATATTTATCTGACAAATAAATGTATATCTTGAATTTTCTGTGAATAGCCTCTGAAGACTGCTTTATTCTGGATGAATTTTACGGAATTTTGCAAAGTTGCTAAACCGTTAGAGATGGACAAAAACTTACTACACAAAAAATGTAGGGCACGTTAAAACACACAATTTATGTTATTAATTTTTTTTTCGTAGAGTTGATCTTTTTGAGATATTCCTTCTTTTTGGTTTCAGCTTTGAAAAACTTATACTTTTCTAATACACATTTGTCAACTCCTGTCCATACAAATAAAGAAACTTCAGTCACATAGCAATCAGCTTTTGACTATCACTTTAACCTATGGTACTCCCTCATTTCGCTTCTACTTACAAGGAAGCAAGTAATAAGACTATTTCTGCTAATTTTTCCTCGATCAGTATGAGGTTTATAGAAGCATAAGCTTTTTAGCAATAATTTGTTGCAGAGATATAGAGAAAGTCGTGTGAATGGAACACATCAGATTTTTAATTTATAGAAATTCATCTACTGTAGTTGTAGACGTTAACCCTTGAATTGATTTAGCTTAAAAAGTTCACACATTTGCCTCCTTTTGACAAGCAGGCATCATCCTGTTCATTGCAGGGACAGAACAAATATGACTGCGTCTAAAATGGGTGAGTTCATAGCAAATAAATTGTTTGTGTTGTTATCAAGCCTAGCACCACTTGTGCTACTCGTTTTACACTCGTTTTCTCGAAATAATTATCCTAAGTAATATAACGAGAGCTCCAACTTTTATCGATAGCTCGAGTTGTATTTAATAAGACTATTTTGTGAATAAAATAACAATATTAACTTATATGCACACAAAGAATAATATTCTTAAAATTCCATTTATATTGACGTATGTTTAAATATCCAACTTTTTAGATATCTTTGTATTGCTACATTCTATTATTTTGGTGTAAAATAAACACTTTTTGGAACTTCTACCATTATTTACTGAATACCATTGCACACTGGTTCTATTATTATGAGAAGATAATAAATCCGATTGGTTTACATGTACTGGATTGGCCACTTTTTGTGATCACGTGTCATGAACGAAATAGTCACAGAAAGAAGCATCCATTTACTTCATTTACATTTTTAAGTATTAGTAAATGTAACTATTGTTTATGATAAGTTCTAATTGGTGAACCTCCGCTAACAAACTCGAGGAATTGTGCTGGATAAACACGTGACTAACGCAATTTCAATATAACAAAACGTACTGTACAGAATTTGAATGCATTTTGGTGCGCTTGTTTGTCAACCTTTGTTTGTGAGAACAACTGTCGATCTGCATGCTCAAGTGATTTGAACCCCTCCAACTAAACTATCATCTTTTAAGAACTCTTCAGTAGTCATTAAGTGAAAAGCATTTCCAAGTAGCATACGAGAGGTTCCGTGCAGAAAGGAATTGTATTGGAAGTTGAAAAAATGGGAGTGTTCTAAAGTAAAGAACTTACATTTTCAGATTACTAATTGGTGGCTTCGGAGGGTAAAGCGAGAATGGATTTCTTAGCAAAAACAGAGTAGTCTGTTTTGTTTTTGTTTGCTGTTCTTGTTTTCCAACATTGAGAAGTTTCTTTCGCTTTGTTGTTACTAGGTTTATAATGTATAAAATAGGTGTTTAGGCACGTATTTAGTAATAGACGCTTTATAGGCAATTCATATAATTTATTGTTAGCAAACGGTTAAGATATGAAGAAGGTTTTAGTCTTATCAGTACTTGAAATTGAAAATAATCTCTTGAATATTTTTTTAAAACAAGATACATTGTCTGCAAAACATGTTTATACTTTTTTCTTTCAATTGTTTGCACCTAACGAGTGGACAAAGTTGCAACTCATATTAATTTGCACTCAATTTACTCTAGTCGTGGCCAAGAGATAACATGCTAACATGATTCACAAGGTCGCGGGTTCCCGGCAAAGGCGTGGGTTTCTTCTGGCGTAAAAATCGTAAGCATGGCGTCCTTCGGAAGGAAAGTAAAGCCGTTGGTTCTGTGTCGTAGATTTACAACACGAAAAAGAACCATAAACCTAACAAAGCAAAATTAAGTGGTCTTTCCTATTCCTCTAAAGAGCACCTATAAATAAAACTGAATTTATTTTATTTTTTAAAGTCCTATATACACTAATAACATATTTTGTTCTCTAAATAGAGCAAATTGATAACTGATTTTTATTACTTATTAATTAGAACGAGTTTTATTACAATTTGTTTAAAACTACTCATATTCTGCGCAATGTAATAAAATACACTGAAACATGGGAGATGAGTTTTGTAACGAAGAGTTAGCACAAAACTCTCTACAGATGTATAATGTAATTTGTTTGTATTTGTTAAGACATATTGTAAATGTGTTGGACGAAGTTGTATGGTTGAAGAAAGATTTTAAAAATTCAGTCTCAAGGCTGGAACTGACCCGCGATCTTTGCTTTTGCATGATTTTTCACGGCCGTGGGGTTAACCTTTTCACATCTTCCAAACTTAAGGGATAACAGCACCAAAAAAAAAAAAAAAAAAAAAAAAAAAATTGATGTAATCCATTCACACGGCTTTCTTTAAATCTCTGCAACAAATTTTTGTTAAAAAAAGTTTATGCTTCTATTTCCTTCATGCTAAGTGAGAAAAAATTAGCAAAAATAGCCTTATTACTTGCTTCCCTGTAAGTAGAAGCAAAATAAGCCAGTAGCATTGGTTAAAGTGATAGCCAAAGCTGGTTGCTATGTGACTGAAATTCCTTTGTTTGTATGAACAGGAGTTGAAAAATTCCTGTATGAGAAAAGTACAAGTTTTTTCATGCTGAAACAAAAAACAAGAAATATCTAAAAAAAGATCAACTCCACGAAAAAAATGTATGTAGCATAAATTATGTGTTTTAATGTGCTCTACATTTTTTGTGTGGTAAGGTTTTGTCTATTTCTTACTATTTACCAGTTACACAAAATTCCGTAAAATTAATGGAGAATAAAGTAGTCTTCAAAGGGTATTCCCAGAAAATTCAAGATATACATATTATTTGTCAAGTATATATCTTTAATATATGACATTTTAATCAAAATCGTTAAAGCTATTTTTATATAATCAAAATTTTCGAAAATTTTTCCATGTGAATGGTATTTGCGGGTGGGGGGATTTTCTTGAAAATCTTCGTGTCGCATCCTTGGAAAATACTGAACTTAAATACCAAGTTTGGTGTATAACGGTATTTTCGTTTTTGAGCTATGCTGCCCACAGGCACACAGACACACACATACACACAGACAGACATACAGACAGACAGACAGACAGACAGACACACACGGACATTTTTCTAAAAATGTTTTTTGTTCAGGTGTTCTCAAAACCTGTATTTCCGGTGAAATCTCGGTATCGAATTTTTGGGTACAAAACAATATCTTCTCTATACACTATGTACATTGTACGTATAGAGAAAGTAATAAGACGGGAATATAAGTCAGGGAGGTTGTTTCAGGCAATCTTAATATGCCTTCATTGTGGTAGACCTTGTCGCAAGCGTGGCTATATAATTATAACGTAAACACATTGATTGGAACTGATCCAATTTATACTGTTATTGTTACTGCTCATGTTTTTATTACAATTATCTTTACGTGTAGTTGTACCTGCTATAATTAGTTGTTTTATAATTTATTAATGTTTTTAAGATTACTTTACTTAATTAAATCTTTTAATATATTGAATGAAATTAAGTACAAATAATACCAAAGTAATAAGGTATAGAGTAAAAATGTATTATTTTTAATTTGAGTAAATTGAAATATTTCGAATTATTTCTAAATTTGTAATTTAAACATCGTACTTATTATTCGTATATGGTTGTATAAAATGAACAGATGTGATATAATTCAAATATAGGCCAAACTTATTAATTTTTGGATATAAATTAAGTTGTGATTAATTTTGGAAAACAAAAATCTTAGAAATGGTGATAATATTAATATATGTAAATTTAAGAATCGTATTACTAATTAGAAGCTTGTGAGCTGCAGATACATTAATTGTTGTTGTGGAGACAATGGAAGTAACATTCATAATCTGCACAGCGTATTTCACTTCGGATTCTAAACATATCTCATCATTCGTTATTTCTATCCCATTACAGACTCTGTCTAGCCATTTGGCGACTCATATACAAAAGCAGACTTCGGCAATGACCGAGTGACTATGGCTACCTCCTGTTCATTTCAATGAATGCGCATAACATATTTTGCTGATATCTTCGCAGATCTTCAAGTTTGCTCAGCTGCTTCACTCCCTTTTGCGACAAGCATGGTAGAATATTTGCCACAGGCTGTTGTTTTTACTTTCTATACACGTACTATCTACATAGTGTATAGAGAAGGTATTGTAATCCACCCAAAGTACGATACCGAGATTTCATCTGAATATAAACAATCTGATGTGTTCCATTCACATGACTTTCTTTACATCCCTGCAATAAATTATTGTTAAAAAGCTTAAGCTAATATTTACTTCATCCAATCGAGAAAAAATAAGCAGAAATAGTCTCATTACTTGCTTCCTTGTAAGTAGAAGCGATTTTTTTTAATGGGTTGATTTTAAAATTTTCAAAAGAACAACAACAAAAATAATAGCAATAATAACAAGAGGACAAAATTCAGTGAAACACTGTTCTCTCCCATGCTTGCATGTTTCGCCTAACTCTACAATAGTGTATAAGATAACAGACGAGGAAACAAAAAATGCTATGGACCAATACTATACATTCAATAGGATCATTTTAATTATTTGACAACCTAAAAATTAGTTTATTCCCTCGAACATACATAACATCTTCGTAGCCGAGGAGAGCTTTTACGTCTGTTAACACTATTTTTGTCTATCATTGCGAATTTTACACACTAATGCCAATCTGGGAACTAGGGATATGACAAACAGTTATTTTTGGATAATAGTTATAATGCCGCAGTGACACGTAACGGCTACAAATAATAGTTATTCGTTTTTTGATTATCACGTTCGCAGCTACATTACATTAATGATTACCATTAATGATTAACTACTACTATGTTTCAATTAGAACAATGTTAATACTGAGTCTTTAACCATTTCTGGGAAACTGGTTACTTTGTATTCTTTATTTTTGCCAGCGTTAATGAGGAACCAATTGCTGTCTCTTCTTTATGTCTGAAACGTTGCCACATAGCTGTTGCGTTATTTTGACTATCCCTACTGTGAGCTATCTCTCATCATCTTCGTTGATAAACAAGAGGTCACTCACGTTAATGTTCCTATCCTGAAATTTCCTCGTTCTTATAACGCCCTGAAGTTCTCATAACACTCGAAGAGTGGAAATACTGCGCAGTTCGGCCACCCAATATACCAGAATAATTATATCGTTTTGTAGCTTTAACTGAGTTTAATAATCAGAATGGAGGATACCTAGAGCGTGTTCGGATATCTGGTCTGTATGGATATTTTACTATAATTTACATCAGCACAGAAATTCAATGTGAAAGATAATTCGCATGTTTCTAACCCTTTATGTATTCTATTAGGTTTACTAGCATTTTTGTTCTGGAAATATGAAGCGTTTAATTTTTAATACAAAATGTACTCTCTTTGGTTTGCTATGTAGTACAAATGTCTTGCAGTTCTTTGTTTTGTTTCATTTTAGCTCTCCATTTTATCGAGAGGTATTCAGATTCAGAAGACTTCATCGATTTGAATTGAATAAATTATTATAGAATTTCTAATAGCATTTCATAACATTATCTGATCACATCTCAGAGATACAATGCATAAGCATAGGCAGTATCTCTTATTTATGGTAAATATGAATTTATAATGTAAAATATGTTCAATTTTCAGGGATTATTACGTAGTCTTGATTGTTCCGTGTTCGCAGTATGAATATCCTCTTTTACTTGGACACCCAACATCTCTTCTCACTCGAGGTTGCTAGTTGTTCATCAACGCGAAGCTTCTTTCGATACCCAGCAACTTAGCTAGGCTTCATACCCTCATGTTTTCTCATTTAGGCTGTATATATTAAATGTTTCTTGTGTATTTCATTTCGTATCAAATCCTCGCTGTACATCTTTTTCATATTGAGATATCTCATTTCAGCTGAATAAAGTTTCTTACTTCGCTTACATTTGGTGCTCAAGACCAACTTTCGAATATTAATCTGGCATTGCCATTATCTGACAAAACATTTTTCTGTATCTTTTTGGATTTTATTTAGAAGTGTCAAGTTTTTGTTCCACTGAGACGTTAATATATGGAAGCTAAGCGTTTTCATATCAAGTGTTCATTTTATGTTAATGGAAGGAAATTAATGTCATATAAATTTATTGATTATGTGGTAAAGAAAAAAGTAATTACTGAAAGTAATTAGCCGGTAGGTAAGTGTTCAGTGAATATCAGAATATTGAATGTAATGTGTATTTTAAGTATTATTTCATTTGCGATCAAAAATAATTATTTTAAAAAAATCCAAGAATGATAGTTGTATTGCTACGTGCTTGAAAAAGAAAGTTGTTCTTTGTATTCTGCATCCCCAAGCGTTGTGTACCCGTATTTAAATTTTCACTAAGCGTAAATAGCTTATGAAATAAATATTATATGTATCAAAAGTAATTTGCTATTAAATAAAAGGAAGTCTGTATTATATACTCCCTCAAAGAGTTTAATAAGGAAAAACATATAAAATAAGTTTCGAGCCAATATAAGAGCTGGATAGACGCTCAACTGTGTCCCTTCGTTATTGGTCTCATTGTGAGCGCATCATTTCTCGGCACAAGGGTAGCTAGCGTCCTATGGGAGTGCGTGCTGTAGAATGCAATCTTCATTTATCTGTGCAATCCTGCAGCTTTAATAATTATTGTATCAAGTAATATCCAAAAATATACAAGAACATCTTACCAGTGAAACCAGTGTATTATTTATACATATTATATTACTTGGAATGAATTCTCTCCCTCCTGGCCACGACCTGAGAAGTAATAATAATGCGTATTACCGTGAGTAATACTAAAGAAAAAAGAGTCTCAACTAGCTCGCCGACTGAGTGTTGTTTACATTGAATAATATAATCTGTTACAAATTGACGCACAGCCTACCGTGAGTAACAAACAAATAAATTGTTACACCACTTACTAACTAAAATATATTCAGTTAATTTTCAATGTGCAGCCTTTTATCACAGCCTATATTAACATACTACATAATCAAGTAAGACCTCGTTCCAATATTTTGTTTTAATTTTCATTTTTTAGCGCACAGTTTCTTTATCTATAACTATTTCTTTTGTTATGGACGCTTTCATATTATATCTTTTTCCAATTGACTCAAATATTAACACTGACTTCTCACCCGGGGGTCCCGGGTTCGATTCCCGGCTGGGGCGGGGAAGTTTTCTCTAGCCAGAATTATTCCCTATCCCCCACAGAGTCTGTAAGTCTGTATGTGAGTGTGAATGTGTGCGTGTTAGAGTAAAACAAAATTATTTAAAAACTAACGTAAAAGACACAAACCTACAGACAACGAGATGTTTCAAGTGCAAAGCCCCCGATATGACCTTAGATGCTAAAGGGGGCTATATAAGCGAAAAAAAATTAGCATTGTAAGTTTTCTTCACTGATTTTATTATCATAATATCATTTACATAGAGTAGCATATTTAAGTTCTTGTTTCTACTAACTTCATAGCTGAATACTTCATCTTCAATCTGTTATGTGTACAATAAGTGTAATTAAGAAAAGTGTAGGTGACAGATTAATCCTAGCTTATTCTCTGGTTTATGTTTGTCGTTCTGATATTGGCACGTCTCCGGTAGTTTTTATTATTGCATGTTTACGTGTTTAGAAGTTTTAGTAAGCTGTTTAGGACATCCATTTTGCTTTTTATTACTGCAGAAGCGACATTTTCTAAAACACATCTTGCTTCTAAATCAGGATTTCAGATATAATTTCAATTTTTGCATATACCGAGTGTCTATTATAAGGCATGCCATTTCAGTCAATGTTAAAAAACCAGTCTGAGCTCTAAACGGAATAACGTAACGTAGTATATGTGTGGCGGAGAAGTTTCCTAGCAGGCACGGCGTTCGTATAAGTGCATTATTCATAAAACGGCACTAAATAAACTTGTCTCGCAGTGTTTCACTTAAAAATAAAATAAACTCTCAAACATGTTAATATTTTGTATAATCCATATATTTCCTACAAATTCACACAGTGAATGTTTACATCTACGGCAGGAAATCGCTTAATGATAAATGCTCCGTGTACAGATTTCGAACGCCCGTCTTACTAGGCAACTTAACCGACATACTAGCCGTACGGTTCTGCATAAGTGCTATGAGGATTGAATTCTGAACTCAGCAACAAACAAGGCCCATGAGAAAGAGGCCAAACTCTGCGATGAGGCAAATTATGACGGCAGTCCTAGCTCTTGGACTGTCTAATGAAATGAAGAACGTCATTACTATATATTTACAAATGCGTTCAATGTTTCTAAATAACTATTCACACATTTTAAATATGCATATTCACATTAGGTGCTTACATAAATATTATATTGTGGTAGCCTAAGGAGCACTTATAACGCTGTTTTATTTACTGTACAATTAACACTTTTGATTAAATATCGTATATTACAGAAATTTACCTGATAAATGAAATATATATCTTGAATTTTTTGCGAATAGGCTCTGATGACTACTTTATTCTGGATGAATTTTTGCATAACTGCTAAACTGTAAGAGATGGACAAAAACTTACTTAACAAAAATGTAGAGCACGTTAAAACACACAATTTATGTTATATACATTTTGTTCGTGGCATTGGTCGTTTTTTAGATATTCCTTGTTTTTCGTTACAGCTTTAAATAAAGCATACTTTTCTCATACAGGAATTTGTCAGCTCCTGCCATACAAACAAGGGGACTTCAGTCACATAGCAACCAGCTTTTGACTATCACTTTAACCTATGGTAGTCCCTTATTTCGCTTCTACTTACAAGGAAGCAAGTAATAAGAATATTTCTGCTAATTATTTTCTCAATTAGCATGAATTAAATAGAAGCACACTCCTTTTAACAATAATTTGTTGCAGAGATGTGGAGAAACTTATGTGAGTGGAGCACATCAGGTTTATCTGAATTAATTCTGTTCATTTTCTATCATTTCCCAATTATTCAAAACTAGTAAAATCCTATCTCTGCAAAGGCTCGGTTCTATACGTGCATTTAATTGGTTACAAAGTATTCAAATATATTATATTTTAGTAAACTTATTAGAGATTGTTTTGAGAAAATAAAAACCAGGAACAATTTTCTATAAAGTGAAGTTTGGAATGGAGTGCTTTTGTAGGAATACTTCACCTGATATGTCCATTCCAATCTGATTAGATGTGTCTGGTTCAAGTACGACATTTAACATATATGCACACTTCGTTTGGAGTTATGAGTTTTTACAGGCAAACAGACGAACGATTATAAGGCAACAACCACAAATGCACTTTATTCCGAAGCGATAACATTCAGATACTGCTTTTATTGGTTAATGGTTCTCAAAACATATATTTCGGGTGAAACCTGGATATTAAACTTTTGGATATATTATACATTTAGCATATATGCTCTCTTCGTTTAGAGCTGTGATTCTACAGACAAATGAACATAGGAGTATAAAGAAACATACACAAAGGCACTTTATTCCACAACGATTACATTCAAATATCGATTTTATTGGGATCAATGGTTCTCAAATAATTATTTCCGTGAAACCTGGATATTAAATATTTGGATGATACAAGAGTACTACGTATTGTTGATAGTTGATAGAAAAGGTAAACTGTGTTGATGGACGAAGGATGGATGGATGGATGGATGGATGGATGGATGGATGGATGGATGGATGGATAAGTGGATGTAAGTAAAATGGTTTGGAAATTTATCAAATATAGAAATAAAGTGAAATCTAATAAACAGGGAAAAAGCCATTATAAGTGACCATTTTCAATACATTTTACAACACTTACTTTCCAGTAAACTAAATTGCACTAAAAAGTAAAATTCTGTTATGTTAATTTCACCTATTTTTCTGTACCAATATCCTTTATTACTTTCTCGACCACATATGTACAACAAACAAAGAGAATAGAGAAGGAATTGTATTCCACCGAAAAATTCGACACCGATATTTCAAAGGAAATACGTATTTTAGGTGCCCTGAATCCCCTGATTTAGAAAATGTTCCTGTATATATGTGTGTATGTATGTGCGTGTGTCTGTATGTGTGTGTATGGACATTATGTTTCAAAAACAAAAAGATCGTAAAACACCAAATTTGGTATTCAAGTTTAGTAACTTCCAAGATGCGACACGGGGTTTTGAAAAAAAATTCTCTCACCCCAAACTACTCTAGACATGAAATAAGTTTTGGCAATTTTGTGTTTTACAAATATGGCTCTTAGGAGTTTGATCAAAATAACGTATTATTGAGATATTTACATTAAAATAATATACAATTCTTACATTTTCTGAATAGCCTGTGAAACCCTCTTCATTTTGGTAGACTTTTGTGTCACTAATAAATCCTAAAAGATAGGCAAAAACATACTACATAAAAATAGAGATCTCTTTAAAACACACAATTTATATCATTTATATTTTCTGTAGAGTTAACTGTTTCCAAGAGGTTCCTTGTTTTTCGTTTCAATTTTAAATAATTTAAACTTTTCTCGCAAAGAGAACTAACTTTCAATTGTTTCATATAGCTATACTTTTTTTAAAAAAAATTAAATATCACGTTAGCCTAGTGTATTCCATTATTTTCCTTCTACTCCTTTATTTGTTTGATCGGTTGGAATTATCTGACTCTTCTTCTTCTTATTATTATTTTTATTGTTATCATTTCTTCCAGTTCTTACAGGAGGTATGTAATAAGGCAATTCCTGCTTTGTTTATCGCGATTAGCTTGGTGTATATAAATGAATACTCTTTTGTAAGAACAGTTTCTTTGCAGAAGAGGTACAGAAAGTCATGTGAATGGAACGCATAAGATTTTTACTTTTTAAAGTGTGTAAGTACAATATGCATGGTGCATAGAGAAAATATGGTATTTCGCCAAAATTGGAACCAACATTTCACCGAAAATGCATGTTTTGAGACCCCCTGAATCTAAAAAAAACATTTTTGGAAAAATCCGTTGGCATTTAAGCTCAGTGCTTTTTAAAGATGTGACAATAAGCTTTTCAAGAAAATTCCGAACCTCACATAGAATATTTTTCGAAAATTTTGATTTTCTCAAAAATGGCTCTAAGGATTTTGATTAAAATACCTTATGTTTAAGATATTTTTATGACAAACGAAATATATATGTTGAGTTTTGTGGCAGTAGCCTCTGAGGGCCTCTTCATCCTGAATGCATTTTGTGTAATTGGTCAACCGTAAGAGACAAAATCTACCACGCAGAAAATGTAGATCTCTTTAAAACACACAATTTATGTCATATTAATTTTTTCATAGAGTTAACAGTTTCCAAGATATTCCTTGTTATTGGTTCAATTTTAAACTACCAACTTTTCTCAAGAGCAAGTCAGCTTTCGTTTCATCTTTTTTATTTTACTCCCACGAATGCAAAAAATAACCGCATTTCAATTGTTTCACATAGTGACGATCTTTTAAAGCATTTGACTATTGTTTTAGCTTAGTGTATTCATAATTTCCATTCCACTTCCAAGGCAGCAAGTAATAAGACCAATTCTGCTAATGCTTGTCCAATGTTTAATGTTAGCATGATGTAGATAAAGGAATAATTTTTTGTAAGGAAGGTTTGCTGAACAGCTAGAGAAATTCATGTAAATGAGGTTCAAATCCCGGCTATTGCATTAAATTTTCCAGTCCCACTATCTAACTCCGGTCCTTCGCACGGCTTGTGTGAAAAAAAAATTAAACCAATATTAATTAACCAATATAGTTCACTATAATATGAATCTTAGGACTTAAGGTACTTACTATATCGTAAGTCACCATTTGAGATCATGTTGTGGCTAACCGGGAAACATGTGAGTCGATTGAGAAATTTAATGGAGGCTCAGTGGTAGAGCAACGGGCTAGAGACATGCAATCCGAGGTCCAAATCCCGGCTATGGTATTGAATTTTTCAGCTCACTCTACCTACCAGGATTTTCCTTTATTAGTCGCAACGATTTTACTGTATAACTGCAACATTTCATCTATAACAATTCAATAATATTTTATTTAGTTATTTTTCTCAACGGTCTGCAAAAAATGTTTTTCTTTCTCTGCCTCTTATACGTATTAGCTCCGATCCTCTGAATAGGTATTGTACTTTGTCCACCGCGTACCTAGTAGGTAGAGAAGGTATTGCATTCCACTCCAAAATTAAGCATCGAGATTCACCGGAAATGTATGCTTTTAAGTACTTTAAGCTATAAGCCATATTTTTAGAAGAAAAAAGCCCATATAAGTGAATATGTGTTTGCATATAACGCAGCATACAACATAAACAAATGTTCGTTAAGTACCAGCCTTGAGATTAAGTTCAACATTTTTCAAAGTTGTGAAACGAAAATTTTCAAGATAACCCTTAACTACACTTTACATGAACAACAATTTTCAGTATTTTTTTACGTTTTCAGAAATACCTCTAACGATTTTGACTAAAATAACATATATTTGAGATACATATTTATAAGAAAAATAAAATGTATCACTTGTTTTTTTTTTCTGAGAATACTTCTTTATTCTAACGAATTATTTTCTATAATGTTGTATAACTAAAAAATCGCAACAGATAGATAAACTTGCACTACTTAAAAACTTAGATCTATTTAAAACACACTATGTATTTTATACAGCTTTTAAGGTTCTCACTATCGATTCAGTTTTTTCTATTCTTCAAGGAAATATGTAATGATACCATTTATACCGAAGTTTATCTCGATTAACATGACGCAGAGAGAAAATAAGCTTTCAAAAGAATAGTTTGCAGAACCACATTATCCGATATCTTACTTTCACATGATATTTTATAAAAAAAAATGTTTCTACGTAATTTTTTTAAACATATATTTCATTTTAATAGAGGTATAACTTTGCTGAAATAACTAGATTACATATTTCGTTATAGATGAATTAGGACTAAAAACATAAAATGTTTAATAACTTGAAGCCTTAAGATTATATCTTGTGTCTATGAAATCACGAGAAACGTATAAATACCGAAAGTATTTTAAAGTTATAACAAAGGATTGAGACAGTTAAAAATGAATAAAAATTAATATAAAATGGCTTATGGCGCAGAAATACTGTTTTGGAATGCATTGTGAATTTTAAAGGTATTGACAAATTTGGGTATTAGTATATTTTGGTTAATCCTTACCGCCTATCATTTGTACAAGATAATAATGTGAATGAAGTGCATTTTACAGGCTATTCCTAGACAGTTTAAGTTATACATTCTATTTTCATGTAAATATCTTTAATATCATATTTTAAACAAATGTATCGTCATTTTTGAGAAAATACAACATTTTGAAAACTATCCCATGTAAAAGGTAGTTTGGAGTTTAGGGGTTTTATATATTCTTTTTAAATCAGGGAAATTAAACGTATATTTCCGATGAAATCTCGATATCGAATTTTTGGTGGAATACAATACTTAATACTTCCTCTGATATGCGTGATATAGAAAGTAATAAAGAGATAGGCACAGAAGGACATGTGAGTGAAATAATCCGATTTTTAGGAAAAGATCCGTGCGGTTTATCTCTCTTCCTCTGTGAGAGGAAACAGAGAGAGAGAGAGAGAGAGAGAGAGAGAGAAGAGAATTTGTGTGTGAGTGCATGTCTGTCTGTGAACAGCATAACTATAAAACAAGATATTCCATAATTTCAAAATCTATCAAAGAAACAGCATCCGTGGTTGAGTGGTCAGTGAGTTGACTTCTCAGGTTCCCTGGTTCGATTACCGGCTGGGGCGGTGACTTTTTCTTTAACCAAAATTATCCCTATCCCGTATGCATACGTGTATTTCATGATATAATGACAAACCTAATAGCAGCAACCTACTGCGATCAGATTAACTATTTCACAAGTCAAAGCCCCCGATATTACCATGGAAGTTAAAAGGGACTTTACAAGTGAAAAAACAAAGAATGAAAAAAAAGAAAAACAGGAGAATTTTTAAGAAAATCCCGACACCTCAGACTACCCATTTACCCAATTACCTGAAAAATGTTCAATATGTATGTTTTCTTAAAATGGCTCAAATGATTTTGTTAAGATATATATATTGAATTCTCTGTGAATAGTCTGTACTGTGCTCATTATTCCGAAATAATTTTGTATGAAGTTATATAATGAGTAAACCATAAGACATAAAAATGTGATGTGTTTTATTAACATGACTTTATCTAAGTCTCTGTAAAATTATTGTTAAAAAGGTTATTATTTTATATACTCTCTTCTAATCAAGATAAACATTGACAGAAATGGTATTATTACTTACCTCTTTGTAAATAGAAGGTATATAAGCTAAAGCTTTTGTCAAATATTTTAAATGCTGGCTGCTATATGATTGAAATTAGTTTCTCTGTATGGCCAAGAGTTTCAAATTTCCTGAAAAATTATTAAGTATTTTAAAACTGAAAATAATCACAAGAAATGTATGGGAAATGGTCACCTCTACGAAAAATAGATATATAATTGTCTGCTTTAATGAGATTTATAATTTTTGTGTGGTAAGGTTTTGTCTATCTCTTACGGTTTAGCAGTTATGCAAGATTCATCTAGATTAAGAGGTATTCAGAGTCTATTCCCAGAAAATTCTAAAAATATATTTTATTTGTCATGTATATATTTTTAACATACAATATTTTAATCAAAATCGTTAGACTAATATTTTAGAAAAACAACATTTTGAAAATTTTCTGTGTGAAGACTAACTTAGGAGAGGGGGCTTTCTTGAAAAACTTTGTGTCGCATTCTTGGAATTTAGTAAACTTAAATAGAAATGTGGTATTCCTCGGACTTTTAGTTTTTAGCTATGCTGCCCAGACTCACACACACATACACACCCACAAACACACCACATACACAAACATACTACATAAGCACACGTACACACACACATTTCCGGTGAATCTCTGTATCTCATTTTAGGTTGGAATACAAAATTTTCTCACCCGCCCGGGTAGTGTGGTGGTAGCGTGTCTGATTCACGTTCAAAAGGTAGTGAGTTCGAATCTCGCTTAGGGTGAGTGCTCGGATAAGATTTTTTCGGGGTTTTCCCATATTCCGAGAAGACGAATGTCGAATAACTTTAAGCTCCATGGACCCCGAAATCATTTGAGCATCATATTTATCAATTTCATTCATCGTCCGATATGACCAACCAGGTTAAAGGACGTTAAGCTGCAAAAAAAAAATATATAGATATATATATATGTATTTTCTCTAATTATAAAGGTAAGTAAAACTGTACTGTATAAGTATGACGGAGTCTTAGAACACATAATTTGTTTAACATAACGCTATGAGGCGTTTGGTGATATCCCTTATTATTTGTCTTCATTCCGTTATTTCTGGCATGGCACAGTTTTTAAACATCGAACTATTTATTCAGTTTTCTCAAGGCGTTGCAACAAACTGTGTAATGAAGCTTTTTTAATAGATTTACCTCGCTTAATATTAAGTATAGAGAAAAATATAGCTTTGCAACAACATGTAAAAGCTGTAAATGAGTAAGGCAATTCCTGTGAATGTAACACATCAGAATGCTTTTTCAAATAATTAGTTAAACATTGATATCCTGATATTGGAAACACAAGAACATTAATGCAATTTTAAATCCAGTACTGCTGATCGTTGCCATTTATCTATTTTTACTTTCTCTACACGTACTATGTACAGTGTATAGATTTCTTTTTGGCAGTGTTTAACGCCCGCTTAATACTAAGGGCACCGCAGGCGGTGACGCTGACACTGATGATACATGAATGATGATGGAGCACCGGTGGAATGCGATGGCGGGGGAAACCGGAGTACCCGAATAAACCCGCCCCAGCGCCGATTTGTCCACCACAAATCTCACGTGCGGTCGCTTGGAATCGAACCCCGGCCGTCTAGGTGAGAGTCGAGTGGTCTAACCACTCGGCCACGGCGCGGGCCAGAGCGTATAGACAAGGTATTGCACTCCATCAAAAAATTCGATACCGAGATTTCACCGGTTAGGGTCCCCTGTAACAAACAAAAAAAAAATGCATTTTCAGAGAAAGGTCCGTGTGTATGTGTATGTGTGTGTGTGTTGTGTGTGTGTCCGTGTGTCAATGTGTTCATGTGTTCGTGAACACGATAACTCAAAAACGAAAAGTCGGTAAAATACCAAAGTATTGGTATTTAAGTTTAGTATCTTCCAGGGATGCGACACGAAGATTTTGGGAAAAATCCCCCACCCCAAGGTACCCTTTAAATGGAACTATTTTAAAAAAAATTGAATTTCTTAAAATGGCTTTAACGATTTTGATTAAAATATTATGTATTAAGGGTATTTACCTCACAAATAAAATGTATATATTGAATTTTCTGGGATTAGCCTCTGAAGACTGCTTTATTCTGGACGAATATTATGGAATTTTACATAACTGCTTAAGGGTAAGAGATGGAAAAAAAAAAAACTTACCTCACAATAAATCTAGAGCACTTTAAAACACATAATTTATGTTATACGCATTTTTTTCATGGAGTTGATCGTTTTTGAGATATTTCTTGTTTTTGGTTTCAGCTTTAAAAACTACAACCAGCTTTTGACTATCACTTTAACCTATTTTTCTTCTACTTACAAGGAAGCAAGTAATAAGACTATTTCTGCTAAGCTTTTTCGATTAGCATTAAGTAAATAGAACAAAAGCTTTTTAACAATAATTTGTTGCAGAGATGTAGAGAAAGTCATGTGAATGGAACACATCAGATTTTTTGATATTACAAAGGATCTGTTCCTCTTCTGCTAGAAGTGCTATATAAAAATCTGATGTGTTCAAGTGTTATTGCTTGCCTCCTTTTAAGTATAAGCGAAAAAAGGAAGTACCATAGGTTAAAGTGATAGTCAAAGGCTATTTGCTATGTGTTGGAATTTCCTTTATTTGCATGGCAAGTTCCTGTATGAGAAAATATACATTTTTGAAAGGTGAAATCAAAAACAATGAATAACTAAAAATGGGGGAAAAATTGTATTTTTTAAATTGTGTGTTTTAACGTGCTCTACATTCTCTGTGCAGTAAGCCTTTGTCTATCTCTTACCGTTTAGCAGTTAAGAAAAATCCGGCAAAATTCATCAAGAATAAAGAGGTCTTTAGAGGCTATTCCCAGAAAATTCAAGATATACATTTTATTTGGTATGTAAATATCAGTAATATACGGGATTTTAATCAAAATTGTTGGAGCCATTTTTTATAAAATCAAAATTTTCGAAAAAAAAAATCCATGTAAAGGGTAGTTTGGGGTGGGGGATTTTCTTAAAATCTTCGTGTCGCATCCTTGGAAGATACCAAACTTAAATACCAAGTTTGATTTTTAACGGTCTTTTCGTTTTTGAGCTATGCTGCCCACAGCCACACAGACACACACACATACACGCAGACAGACAGACACACACACGGACATGTTTCTAAAAATGCTTTTTTGCTTTCAGTGGGTCTCAAAACATATATTTCCGATGAAATCTTGGTATCGAATTTTTGGGTACAATGCAATACCTTCTCTATACACTATGTACATAGTACGTATAGAGAAAGTAAAAAACAGTGTATCATTATCTCTATCATTATCTCTTATTCAAAGCATTGCAAACATTTCGTATATTAGCAACGACTTTAATGACTGCATTAAGACAATGAATATGATATGAACAGAACTGTTTAGTTTTCTCAGTATTAAACAATCAGGTTAAAAGTACTAAAATGTACAAATTACCTTCTGTGGGTTATGTGGAGTTTTTAGATTCTCTATTTGGTTTAACACCTAAACAAAAGAGATGAAATAACAATAATTTACAAATGTCTTAAGAAAAAAATTTGGCCAAGAGCAATTTTGCATAGGCTTGTACGTTTGCACTGAAAGCCTTTTAAACGCGTGAATTTTAAAACAACCAAACCGGAGATAATTTTGCGGATGAACTCAAGACGCAGTTTGCGATAATTCCTCCTGGAACCAATCCACAAAAGCAGCACTCAGAGAAAATTAATACAAATCTCCCAGGTTGAAGAACTGCAGCTAGGTAGAGCTCAGATTGCGTTTTGGAGGCCCCAGTAGTGATCGGTGCACAGGGAGAATTATAACAAATGTATTCCAAGAAATTAAGTTCTTGTAAAAGCCTTCATTTAGAAAATCAAGAAGCGCGCAGAGGGTAGCAGAGGTGTGACATTAAAATTCTCATTTTATATTCGTTCATTGTTTCTCCTTCTTTATGCATACTTGCAAATAGGAATATCCCAGTACGTCTCTTCCGTTTCTTCTTAATTTGAAAACTAATCTGATACATGGATTTTAATACAGAGCTTAATTATAAAAACATGGCTGAGGTATCATACATTTTAGTGTTTGTGAACAGGGAATTTTATTACTATTATATTAAATAAAATGTTATCACTACTAAAGTGTATTACCTCGAAAATTTAAAATTAAATGAATATTCAAGGCATAAAGTATTCCCACACTTAAACTGCAAAACATAGAAGCGTCTGACTTAAAATTTGGTGTTTAAATGAAGTCCATATGATTTCACAGGGAAATGCATTTCTAAGGATTCTAAATCTTTTCATCTGACTTAATAATTTTCTGTTTAAGAAGTGCACATGGTGTAAAGTGAGATTAATGCCTTTTTGTTTTAATAGTAAAATACAGTTCTGGAGGCTTATCAGTACTCCGGCGCTGTATTCCTTTTCCCTCTTTTTTCCAGTTTCCTTAGTTGATATATTAATGTTTAACGTTTTTCTTTAACATATACATACACATTTACAAGCACAGAAACACCCATGCCCAATGCGGGACTCGAACCCACGATCCCGTGCGCCACGAAGCGCCAAATTGAGGCATTTTAGCGAGAGCGGCCGTGAGGACCGGCATTTGTGGTCGATGCCAACGGCACGTGGTGTTGCCAAGCGGTCACCCTACCAAATACTGACCACGCCCAATGCTGCTTAAATTCGGTGATCGGACGAGAACCGGTGTTTTGTTTGTTTGTTTGTTTTTTTCTTAAGGTGACTCGCAGTGTCCTTTAAAAGCGGCAGATTTTTTTCCTCCCTCTTTTTTATTTTTATTTCCTATTTTTTACATTTATGTTATTCTTTGTAAATGTTTATATTATAGGTAAGGAAGTATTTGATATTATTTTTAGGAGCCATGGTTGGAAAGGCGCGGTCTGGCGTTTCTGGGTCAGTTTCCATCATTCTCTTAGTGTAGAAAAATTGCCTGAGTTTGGTCAGGGTACAATCAGCGGGGTTGTCCAACGTCTGTAACCATGTAAAGGTGCCCATTAACAACCAAATAAGGGAATTGTATAATGGGGGATTCAGCTTCGGCAGACTCAGATGTAGCAGTCGATTAGTGAAGGATTCCAACTGCCAGGTATCCAATGGTGACATTTTCCCAAAACCCAAGTCCATATGGCTGCTATACCGGAACATTCGAGCAAGCGATGTGGAAGGGAATTTGCTGCATGGCAAATTGGGCAGTTGCTGGAGATGGTCATCCGGTGACGATATAATTTGTCTGTTGTAGGAAGAACTTCATTAACCACCTCATATGTTACCGCTATCCATTCCACATAAATATGTGGAATGCTAAACAGCTCCAAATACGTTTCCAGGGCAAATTTAGATATTTCACTTGGACATGTGGGGTAACAGCAACAGGTTGACGAAGAGAAGCATAAACATTCTTCACAGAACGAAAATCACCACTAGCGACCTTCTCTGTTGGTAAAGTACTGAATGCATGGTACGTTGCGTGAAACAGCTGGGGAAACTTGTCACGTTCTCCCTGAGTCGAAAACGATGCATACTGTTGTTGTAATACGACATCCACAGGATCACCTTTATCATCCAAGGCAAACAGAAGTAGTTTAAGCATCAATGCCTGGGACTGTAGAGTCACAACCAGTAATCCCCAGCCGCCCTGGCCCTTAGGGAGACGTAATTGGGTACACGCAATGCGATAGAGCTTCCCAGTTCAAATAAAATAACCCATTACCTGTTCAATTCTTTGGCAATGACGTTTCGTAGGAGGCAAAACATGAGCAAGGAACCAAATTCTGCTCAACGCAAAGCAGTTACAGAACCATATCCGCTGTACCAAATTCAACAACCCTGTGTTCTGATTACAAATGACAGCACGTAAGACATTAATGCGAGACGTCCAATTGTACCGCCTCATGTCTGACACGTTGTCACTGAAGTAGATCTCCAAAATTTTTGTTCACAGTAGAACAGGATTACCTAACGCTGAGGTATCTGGAGGCCGCATGTCAACCGCTAATATCTCAAAATTTCCGCAAATTAAAGGTCATGCTAGCACTATTCTCATAGTGCTGTAAATAATCCCTCAATCGAAGAACATCTTCTTGATATGTGGTAACTATCACATCTGCATAAGTTCGCGTCGCAAGTCGCTGCCCATACACATCGATTCCAGTAAGAGTAGATTGCAGCCATCGAAGCAACATACAGGGCGAACAATATCATCGACATGGGACAACCTTGGCGCACAGAACGTTTAACCGGTACAGTCGCCGTTAAAAATTCATTGCAGATACTTTGGAGGACGCAACACCATACAGGTCTCTGACTAGGTTTACAAGCTTTTGAGACATGTTCCATTCCTCCAAGCCCCTCGTGAACAACACTGGCGAAGGCTTTTTCAAGGTCTAAGTTTATATCAGCAGACTTCTCTTCCTGTGTACAGTGCAATATACAGTCTCTCACGGCAGCCAACGTATGGTGAATGGCCGCTCTTTTATGAAATGCAACCTGAAACTCTCTAATCATATGTGGGAGTATATTTTGCATACGATCACCAATGATTTTCACAAATAATTTGTAATCACAGTTCATTAACGTGGTTGGTCGAAAATCCTGTGGTGTCTGTGGCCGAGAACTCTTCGGAATCTGCACGATTATATCATCCGCAAAAGTGGGTGGTGCGCTCCCATATTTCCAGGAACACTTGAAGCACTTCCTTCTGAATATAAGGCCAGCAGTACTTGTAAAATTCATATGGCAGGCCATTAGGTCCAGGGGATGCATGCACTTTGGATGCCTGAATTACTCCGATGCCGCAATTGGTATTGAATCCTGCTGCAACTCCTCCGGGACAACTGGAACAAAGTCGGAAAAAGTCTCTGTGGTGTCGGAGTAATCAGTGGGTCCTGACAATCGTTGTCTGTAGAAGTCTTGTAGTGCTTGAAGAATTCCTGGCGTGGTAGAAACTCGGGCGCCACCCACATCTAGTTGTGTGATAATCTTCTGGCGACCATGTTTACGCTCCTTTACCAGGTGGTAAAAGTTTGCCTTTTCCCCATGCACTATCTCCGCCGAATACACTCTAGCCAAATTCCTCTGCAGTTCGCATGTTTTTCGAACCTTGATGTGTTCTTTGACGCCTTTCACAAATTGTTGTACATCTTCACCTTGCTGCTGTCGTACGTGGAGCTTATGAAGGACTTGGAGATAAAAATCCATGGTTTCCCTTCTAGCCATACCGCGACGGCAAGCTGCAGCTCGAAAGATGGATCCTAACACAGGTTTAGCTTTACACACCCACCAAGAGGCTCTATTCGGTGCTAGCACAAAGGATTCCCGCAGGCGGGACCAACAGTCTTGGAAATCGGATAATACTTCCTCATCCGTAAGCAAGGAGCAGTTAAGCTTTCAGTAACCTCTGCCTTTACTGCAGCTCGTAACCGTGCCTTGAATAGCATGAATGAGTGTATTATGATCACTAAAGGATATAGGCACAATTTCCGTGCGATGAGTGCGTGGTATCAGCTGCCGAAACATACATACGGTCCAGCCTCGAAACTGATTGTCCTTCATGAAGGTAAATTGGACTTCGTCGCCATACAGATGCTCCCAGGTGTCCTTCAGGCTTAGTTGTTCCACCAATTTCTGCAAGGTGATAAACCCATTGAAGGCTCCTCGTTGATCTTTAGCCGCCAGAATACAATTACAATCACCCACAATCACAAAGGGTGCTCCGGACGGTATATACGGCAGAAGGTCTTGCCGAAAAGAATCGTCTCGTTGTTTCCGTTTATTATTACCAGCAGACGCATAGATATTCACGAAAGTAACGTTATCAGATATGGCCGAAATAGCCCTACCGGAAGGATGGTACATAGAGTCCTTGCTGGTAAACAATCGCTGTACCAGTACCCTCTGGACCAAGATTAGTCTCGTAATAGAAGCCATACAAGAATTCCAGATTACAAATATTCACCTCTTGTAAAAAGCACAGATCTATGTCATTACTGATCAAGAAGTCCCGCAAAAGAGTTTGTTTAACCACTTGTCACAAGCCGTTAACGTTGAGCGAAGCCCAGATTTGCAGACCTAGAGGCATCCAAATGGAGAGTAGTTGTATCGGAGACGACGCCAGATGAGAAGTGCCAGTAATCACCACAGAACCAAAGCATTTCAGTTATCAGTTTCCAGGTACGCGTCATCCTTAGTAAGTTTAGACGAGCGTTGGAGATCCTCAAAACTATCTCTACTATCCGCTGCCGGCCGCTTACCAGACTCTAGGTCCTTCACTTTGCCACGAGTCTGAGTGGAACTTAACAATCGTGGTACGTCCTGAGATGGCTGTCGCGGCGAGATAAATTTGCTCTCCAATCGCCGTTACTGGCCGCGTATCCGAGGATCACGGCTAGACAGGGAAGAACAACCCTTCTGCCGCAAGTGCGATATCTCACTCTCCGACAACTCCACCTCTTCATCACTGAAAACTTCCATGACTTCGTCCTTATAATCGGCCAATATATCAGCTCCGGAAGGGGTTTCCAACAGTTCCCGTGGCTCATTACTGTGTGTGGAGTGTCTATCCTCGTTTACATGTTCGGGATTCTCAGCAACCAGTGGTGTCTCCTCCACTATCGGAATGTTACTGTCGGCAATTGAAGGTTGCCGTAAGACATTCACAGAAGTCGGTTCCACTGCAGAGGTGCCCATCGTAATGGGCGGTGGTTCCTGGTCCCCAACAGGAGAAGATGTGACAGTACCCACTGCCTCGCTGAAAGTGACCGGTCGATTCCTGGCATTTATGGGAAGCCACGTTGCACGAAGCGGACAAGCTTCTTTCAAATGTCTAGTGTCATGACACAGGTGACAAGCTTGTGGTTGGCCGATATAACTGATGGCCACTAAATACGAATCGATTATCAAACTAGCTGGTATATTACGTTTCAACCCCATCTTCACTGCATGTACGTCATTGTTGGACGGTATAAGATACTGGGAACCCCATTTTTCTTGGCTTATGTCATACACTGTACCGTATTTACTCAATTCCTGGGATAACACTGTGAGTTGCACCTCGGAGGGCAAGTTAAACACACGAACATTAACTGTTTGCTGGTCACCAGTTGTAATTTTCACGTTGGTGATTTCTCCGGAGGCGTACGTAAAATGCTGCATCCTTATAACGAGCTAGAAGATTATATTACAATACCGCTGATATCAGTTTCACATAGATCGCTCTTTCTCTGGTATGAAGCTGGACTTGATCTGCTTGCAGCCCCAAGAAGTTTACTAGCAACTGGTGGATTTATAATGTACTGGGTTTACTCGCCGTTGTATCAAACTGATAATATTTACACGTTTGTAAACTGCCATGATTACTGTTGTAGACTTAGAAAACAGGTATGAAGAGGATACCCAGTTCAACCGGTGTACACGCATACACTAGAACTTTAGCGATATGCAGCAGCACGCAAACAAAACAACTCTCGCTAGTACAAGCCGGTTACACACGCAGCGGGCAGATAACCTCGCGGTACGCCAGCCACTGCCAGACTAGTGTTTTCAGCATGGCCTTTGGCATCTCTTCAAAGTATATCGTCCAACTGCGTACGTACCTCTTTTGGAGGCTAGGTGTGTTTAGATACAATACTATTTATCATATTGTAGGATTTTATGAAATTGGAGTCATCCTCCATAGTTTAGGAGTAACATGCTAGAACCTCTTGTTCCCAGTCGCAGCATTAAACCTGGCGGAATGGTTGGACTTTTTCTGGGGGGGGGGGTAAACGTCCTTAGCATAGCTTCATTCAAAGGGATGTAAAGCCTATGTTATGGCAAGCAAAATAACCTCAAGCCTGATACAAAAATCTCTGATCAGAATCAAACTCTCTTTCACGCCCAATATAGAATGGGACGCTGAGAACCATCGCATTTAAAGAGCTTAATTCAATTTAATTTTTACAAATTCGAACAAAAGCTCTACAGTATGTATAGCTACGGGCAAGTCGAAGACTCGTGTTAATGAAATTTTGTTGTAAGTGTAACAATATCACGTACTTATGTCCATGAAATTAATAAATTGGATAAAATCAAAGTGCATAGCTTAATTTTCAGAAAATGTATGTTTATGGTTATAGGATATATATGTATCATCAAATATTGCATTAAGGCTGAGATCAGAATAAAATAAAGACTTTCGCGTCTGCGCACATACCACAATCCTGCCAACTGTTTCACTCGTAAGGTTAGCTCATTGCACTTATTCAGTCAGGTAGGTGTAGAATAATAAACATAGTTTATAAATTTGTTAAACTTAGACACATGTCTCATAAACAAATCGATCTTAATTAACACAATTATACTCTCTTTGCAAAATATGCTATTCCAGAGCTCTCATATAATCTCTTTCAAAATAACTTTAGTAAGAATTTATATATCTGAAACCCGGGAGGTGATGCAGTCTCGTAGTGCAGTGCAAAACATCAATTTCTAGGATACCTAACGGCTAGATAATGAAAAATGTTCCCCATCATATCTTTGTATATAGTTCCAGTGTGCATTTAAACGATAAGAAATAACACTGTAGCGGTTGTTACGCAGTGAACAAAAGGCAAATGACTGCTATAGGGCGCAGTGCATGCAATTACCTATCTCTGGTGGACCACATTGTGTATATCACGCCTGAAGGAACACATTCAAAACTAAAATGAACTTTTTTATTACATTGATTGTTTTTTCTTTCAAAATATCTTGCAGCAACCCATGCGAATTTGTACGCTCTCTGTTGCAATACTTGTTCTAAACGTCACCTTTGGACACTGGTCTGGCAAAAACCCTCATTTGCATAAGAAACCAAATGAGAAGCTGCTCAATAACGCGCCCATTTCTATATAAATTGTAAAGAGTAAAGCTACAGCTAACTAGTCAACTGGTCCTTTTCCATTTAACTTTTAAACTGAATGGTTGAGACTTATAGTTATTACAGAAAATTGTTGTAATTTGTTCGTCGTGGTATTGAATTTGTTATCAGATTATTTCAAGCAATGTTAGGATTCAAAGTTCAAAAGAATTCTTTAATGCATTGCTTTAATTTACTGTATCGTTATTTACAACTGCGTAGATTCACGATTATAACAACTTAAAATAATGGAATACCAATATAAATGCTGCTTACAAGCTTAATTTTGATTTTTGTTTTGTTTTATGCGACTCATTTTATTTCATAATATTTAGAGCTATATTACAAACCGGGGTGTTTTTGGTAGTTTAGTTGTTTATTATTCTATAGTTTCTCCTTTATTTCTCTCTCATTGGAAAATGCTCTGCTCGTTTGTTCTTGTTAACAATAAAGGTTATTTTTGCTTGGGAAATAAATAGTTTGTTTTAGTGACGATTTATTGTCAGTATTAATGACAAGAATTTATTGTAAGTGTATTAAGCATAAAGACATCATTTGAGCCATGTAAAAGTACCGCTTGTTGATATCTTATGTGAGTAATTATACACCATAGAAATTAAGTAAATAAAATAAAAAAAATAGTTAAAAACGCCTCACAGAAGTAGGGGATATCGTGCTAATTTGATTTCATTTCTTCGTTGCCAATATTATGTCTCATTTTTGTATGAGTGTTTAAAAAACACTAATGAGGGATATCTCGGTTAAACATTAAAAAAGTAGCAGTTTGGAACTCACTCCTAAAATGAAGTCATATTTTTTTTATTGTTTCATTTATGTAGCCACGTTTAACATCTAAGGTATTATCGGGGCTTTGCATTACAAACAACTCGCTGTCTGTAGGTTCTTTACGTTGGGTTTTAATCGTTTTATTTTCCTCAAAAACACACACACATTCATTCTCACATACATAGGTACTTTCAGACTCTGTGGGGGATAGGAAATAATTCTGGTTAAGGAAAAATTCCCGCCTCAGCCGCTGACCACTCAACCACGGAGGCAGTCCAGCCTTAATTTGTCACAGTTAATGTTAGGGCAAATAATCTACTAAACCCCACTGCTTCAAGCTCCTTCCTGCTGAGAAACGGAATTTATTTTTAGAAGAGAATGCTATCACGAACTTTATTTAGAAGGAGCGCAGATGCCAGCCTGTCTATTTCGCCATTCCGGACCAATAATGTATAATATTCAAAGTTTGCTCTGTTCTCTGTTCACAAGTTGAATATGAACGCAACACACCTTGTAAAACTCAATTTCTGTTTCGTAGGAACGACATATAAATATAATTTGCTACATGGATACGATACCTACTCCAAACCATCAAGTATGAAATCTGCTACTAGAGGGAGGGTATTCAAGTATCCTCATCAGGATGGCATCATATTATGTGGATAATCCTGCCACTAGAGATTCTTCTGCCATTAGATGACTTCTTCGGGTAGATGTTTCATTAAGTTTCATTAAAGTAATAGGAATAAAATTGTTCATAGACTCGCTTCATCAGCAATGGCATTTCTTGCGAGGGACATCAAGGATAAAAGTAACCAATATAGTTATTTATCAGCAATATATGATATGATTGTCAACAACAGCTGACGATTATCTCACATTTCATAAAAATTAAAACACCATTTATTATTTTAGTTGAAAGGTTTATCGTGGAAAAATGGCATGAAAAGAAGAAAAAAAAAATCCGGTTTGAAATGTAAAATACTTAAAACCACAGACGGCTGGGTATCTGATGCAGTTTGAATAACTACAGCTTTTAATTTTTCCACCTGGCACCCAGTGGAAAAGAAATTATTGTATTCCACCAATTCGATAACGGACCTTCAAAAGAAATATGAACTTGGCTCCCTCCATGGTCCAGTGATCAACTAACCCCTCAACCGGAGGATGTAGTTTTGATTCCCGGCTGAGGCGGGGAAGTTTTTTATCCAGAATCATTTACACAATCTGGAAGTATACATATTGGAGTGAATATTTGTGTATGCGTTTTTCTTATTAAACAGAAATCATTAAAAACCCAACGTTAAAAAGCTGCTTCTCTATTCAAAGCCTTCAATATAACATAAATATTAAAGGCGGCTACATAAATGAAACAGTAAGCAAATATGTACTGATTAACTTAAATGCAAGTCCGCGTGTCCGGACGCGGATTTTAATAACATATTATGTAATAGTACGGTATTAAAACTAATATCTGGTGAATATAGGCTTCCATGTTAGATAAGGTAAAGTGTATTTTCATTTATAATGCACTTATTAACTATAACATTTTGATTTATTTAACTAAAATAATGCTTGTAATATTTTTATTCATTTTTACTTTCTCCATACGCACTATGTACATAGTGTATAGAGAAAGTATTGCACTCCACCAAAAAATTCGATACCGAGATTTCACCGGAAATATATGTTTTAGGGTCCCCAATATCCAAAAAAAGCATTTTCACAAAAAGGTCCGTGTGTGTGTGTGTGTGTGTGTGTGTGTGTGTCCGTGTGTTCGTGTGTCTGTGAACACGATAACTCAAAAACGAAAAGTCGGTAAAATACCAAACTTGGTATTTAAGTTTAGTATCTTCCAGGGATGCGACACAAAGATTTTTAGAAAAATACCCCCACCCCCAACTACCCTTTACATGGAACTTTTTTCGAAACTTTTGATTTTCTCAAAAATGGCTCTAACGATTTTGATTAAAATTTCGCATATTAAACATATTTACCTGACAAATAAAATGTATATCTTGAATTTTCTGGGAATAGCCTCTGAAGACTAGTTTATTCTGAATGAATTTGACTAAATTTTGAATAACTGCTAAACCGTAAGAGATGGACAAAACTTACTACACAAAAAATGTAAACCACATTAAAACACACAATTTATGTTATATACATTTTTTTCGTGGAGTTCGTCGTTTTTGTGACATTCCTTATTTTAGGTTTCTGCTATGAAAAACGTATACTTTTCTCATACAGGAACCTGTCAACTCCTATCCATATAGACAAAGGAACTTCATTGACATAGCAACCAGCTTTTGACTATCACTTTAACCTACAGTTGTCCCTTATTTCGCTTCTACTTACAAGGAAGCGAGTAATTAGACTATTTCTGCTATTTTTTTTTCTGATTAGCAGAAAGTAAATAAAAGTGTAAGCTTTTTAAGAATAATTTGTTGCAGGGATATGGAGAAAGTCATGTGAATGGTACACATCAGATTTTTTTTGTTTCAATTCTTCTGGTTGACCAGTATATGGTTCACATTGAACTGTTATATCTATAATTTATCAGTGACAACCTTGCAAGTAGGTCAAGAAGTTAACCTAGGCATGCTGAAATATAGCGTATCGCTACTATGAAATAAAGATGTATGACTCATCTGTTTCTTGTAAATTAAGTCGATAGTGCTATTTTTACAGAGGCAAAAATTTTAATAATGTCAATCTAATTTTGTTGCTTAAGGGGAGTCGAAATGGAATTCTCACAATTTTTTCCATCTTTATGTTTTAATTTCATATAAATATTTGAAATCACCCCCTCATTTTGGTATAGTAACTTTCATAGAGATACGCTAATTGTAAATAGTTTAAACCTTTTGTAGAAAATAATCCTGCGTAGTAGGTTTTACTTTCTCTACACGCATTATATATAGTGTATACAGAAGGAATTGTATTGAACCCAAAATTTTATACCGAGACTTCAGCGGAAACATGTTTTAGGATCCCCTGAATTCCCATAAAAAGGCATTTTGAGAAAAATATGTCTTGAATTTTCGGGGAATAGTTTCTGAAGACATCTTTATTCTGCATCTTTGCATAACTGGTAAACCGTAAGAGATAGACAAAAGCTTACGTAACAAAAGAATTAGAGCTCGTTAAAACAAACAATTTTAATATATATATATCCACACACACACATTTGTTTTTTAGATATCCCTTGTTATTGATTTCAGTATTAAAAAAATATACTTTTTTCAAACAGGAGTTTGTCAACTCCTGGCCATACAAACAAAATAATTCATTCAAAATCTTCTCGGGGTTCTAACCAAGTAAAAACTTGGCTTGATACCGACATTTCGAAGAAATGTATCTTCCTCGTCTTCAGGGTGAACTGATGGATTGAGCGTGCGTGCGTGCGTGTCTGGTAGGCTCGTGGTGAGCCTAGGTGTTGTTGCTGTGTACCTACCCTGTTAAGGGTTTAACCACAGGAATGAGGTGAAGGTTGAGGTTTTAATTTTTTAGTTTCGAGTGTTGGTCGTAAGGAGGTTGCGCTAGTAGGCTCCTCGAGGGGTTGCATTTTTTTAGGAGCAGCATCCTTTCCTCTGCTCTGCTGGTGTTTATTTTTTTTTACTTATGTAACAATTCTGCCGTATATTTTATTTCCGGCCTTTCCTGCACCAACGATTGTTGCTCGCTACGAATTTTTCGCCGAAACCCATTGAACTGTTGCACACGAAGCTTTGCCAGTGAAAACCTAACTCTGAACAATGCTTCTTGCCCCTTTTTAAAAAGGTCAGTCACGTGATAGGAAATTTCCAGAAACCGTCGCACGTGCATCGCAATGCCGAACTTTCAGCCGGCACATCTGTCCACTAACACAGCTGTAACAATGCATGCGAACATTCAACTAAGACTTACGAAGTAAGCCTTTTCGCACATTTTGTTGATAACGACTGCAGGACATAGCCACAATATGGCAGTGAAATATGGGCCCTAATTGCCCAGGGTCTGAAAAGAATTGAAACCGAACAATTGAGATTCTTCGGATCAATGGAAAAGCAACAAGAGACGCAAAGTAAGAGACAAAAAAGAAATACCTAATGAAATAAGAAACAAGTTGAAAACAAAGAATATAATTAATGAAATTAAGGTGTATAAAACAGTTGCAATGTCATGAAGAGAATGGCAAAAGAACAGACTACCGTGAGAAGTGCATTTTTATCAACCCGGCGCCTGAGCCGCTCAAGAAGAAGATGGCACGATACAATTAACCTCATAACAGAACCGCAATGACCCATCCTTGTAAGGAGGAAAGATATATTTTCATGCCAAATGAAATGCTAATCTTGAATTTTCTGGGAATAGCCTCTGAAGTTTATTCTACATGCTTTACAAAGCTATAAATTGCAAGCGACAGAGATCTTACCACACAAAAATGTAGATCTCGTTAAAACACACAATTAATATCACATTTATTTCTTGTGTAGTTAATCATTTCTTGTTATGGGTTCAAATATTAAAATTCTCATACATTTCTCAAACAGAAAATCGTTATTTTTGTTTCTTTCTCCTGCACAAACAACGAGAACCGAATTTCAAAGGAAACATATAGCGATCAGCTCTTAGTTTTTTTAAATTTTATTTAATTTTACGTCGTTTTAACAATTTTTACTTTCTCTATACGTGCTATGTACACAGTGTATAGAGAAGGTATTGTAATGCACCCAAAATTTCGATACCGAGATTTCACCGGAAATACATGTTTTGAGATCTCCTGAATAAAAAAAAAGCATTTTTAGAAAAATGTCCGTGTGTGTGTCTGTGTATGTGTGTCTGTGGGCAGCATAGCCCAAACACGAAAAGTCCGTTTAAAACCAAACTTGGTATTTAGGTTTGGTATCTTTTAAGGATGCGACACAAAGATTTTCAAGAAAATCCCCCCACTCCCAACTACCTTTACATGGAACTTTTTTTCGCAAATTTTGATTTTCCAAAAAATGGCTCTAACGATTTTGATTAAAATATCGTATATTAAAGATATTTACCTGACAATAAGCTGTATATCTTGAATTTTCTGGGAATAGCCTGTGAAGACTACTTTATTCTGAATGCATTTTGCATATCTACTAAACCGTTAGAGATAGACAAAAACTTAACACATAAAACATGTAGAGCACGTTAAAACACACCATTTATGTTATATACATTTTTTTTGTGGAGTTGATCATTTTTGAGATAGTCCTTGTTTTTGGTTTCAGCTTCTCATACAGGATTTTGTCAACTCGTGTCCATACAAACAAATAAACTTCAGTCACAAAGCAACCAGCTTTCGACTATGTATTTAACCTATGGTACTCCCTTATTTCACTTCTACTTACAAGGAAGCAAGTAATAATACTATATTTGCTAATTTTTTCTCGATTAGCATTAAGCAAATAGAAGCATAAGCTTTTTAACAATAATTTGTTGCAGAGATGTAGAGAAAGTCATGTGAATGGAACACATCAAATTTTTTAAACACTTGCTATTTACTAAGAAAGATATATTTAAAATTCCAGACTCTATGGAGGACAGGAAATGATTCTGGCTAAAGAAAAATGTCTCCCTTCTCAAGTCGTAAATCAAAACGGGAACCTCTGGTTGAGAAGCCGCTAGGCTATCAATTGTACCATAGAAGCAATATCATATAGTATTTATTATTTATCTTACCCTCTCCTTAGGGCGCTCATTTACAAGGGTTATTAGCACCCGCTTACACGTGGGTGCGTAGGGTCAAGCCAGTCTATAAACTTGGGAACCTTTCGCGATAAACTGAAGAACTTTGAACCAGGAATCGGCCCATAGCCATGCATGAGAATTAGGGAAGGAGATGGTAACAAATAAAGGTGAAATGGATGATACGAAAGGTGATGATGGAGTTAGTGGTAGAATGAATGGCGTGGAAAACCGAAAATCCCGGAGAAAACCCACTCAAACGCCGTTTCGTCCACCATAAATCCCACATACAATCTGGGATTGGTACAAGCGGTCTAACCATTCGGACAAGGTGCCGTCTTAGTATTTGTCTTCTTTCTTTCCTTCTTTACCTCTTCGTTTAGTGAATTTAAACCCCCAGGACATTAAAGCCAAAACCTGGCATCAAACGCCTGTGAGGAGCAGAAACTCTGGGTCAGAGAGAAGCCAGGATGGGTGATTAGCCCGATACCTGGTATGTAAGTGAGGAAGTGGATGATATGAAATGACGTTGAAATCGATGACAGGAAAGATGGTTATGGGTCAATTGGTAGAATGAAAGGTAGGATAACATGGAGAAAACCCGCCCAGATGTCACTTCCCATCACAACTCCACAACCGCTCCTCTGGAATCGACCCCGCGTCACTCAGGTGAGAGGCAGCCGTTTAACCACTCGGCCACGAGGTTCCCTTCGTATTTTCTAATCTGAATTTATATATAAAGCATTAACATGTAGTAAACAAACACAATTTTGCAGTGTTGCGTTCCACATTTGTATTGTTGTGTTCCCGAGTTCGAGTCTAAGCTGTATGGCAGAGATATCTCTTTTTCTTCAGCTTTAGAGCATCAGATTCCCAAGAACGTTTGCCCATTTCTGCCATGTTGTCACTCATCTTCCAATGGGAAGTTAAATGTATTCCTATATAAATGTCTTAACACTTGCGAACTCGCCTAAAAAATTACTGCTTTTATAAGCTAATAGATTGTACGTTTCTTCACTGACACAATTTTATTACTTTCACTAAGAGAAATGTTTATTATTATTATTATTATTATTATTAGTGTAGGGCACACTTGACCCCAGAGAGTGGGCAGGTGCACGGTCCAGGGAGCACAGAAAAAGAAGGGCGAGTGAGAGGGAGAGAGAGACGACTGGGCCGGATCCCGGCCACTAATTGGCGCGGGCGGCCAGCCCCCCCATAGTGATTCACAAAGCGGGCGAATATTACCATTTTTATTGTAACGGTCTGTTATCATGCGGAACAATGCCGGAATTGGGGCCCATTTACACACCGGGAGGGGGGACAGGCAGGGGAAGCAACGAACGAACGAGAGAATATGTATATATATAAAAATGCGAAAGAGAGAGAGAAAGAAAAAACCCTCTCTCTTCGCGTTCCCATGTCCCCCTCCCACCCGCCCATCCCGTAATAAAAATCAATATGCATATATCGTATTCTCTCTCGGTTGCTGACGTCCATATATGTACTACTGTGCGTGTGTGCGTGCGTGCGTGCGTGCGAGAGCTAGTTGAAACTCAATTGTGTCTCTGGAACAAGTGTAATAATAATTTGGTTGTCTGGTTGCTCGCCCGACAGTTTTCTTGCTAATGGGCGTGGCCGGTACGACATTTCTGCGACAGAGGTCAACAATAAATCCTGTGCCTCGTTTACACACATACAGTCACACGTATCGATAGCTATCGAACTGTTACACCCTGTTGAAAGGGGAATGGCTTCAAGGACTTACAAACTTGCTCTGCCATGTTATTTAAATCCCTTTATAAATGATGACGAATTTGCGCTCAAAAGGTTAACAGCCTGTCAAAGATGATTTGAAGATTGACATTAAGAATCAGAAGACTGAAGATTAACAATAGAGAAACATTGAGCAATTAGACATGGGAAGAAAAACCAGGCAATTGATAGTGGCATAGTATTTGAAACTTCAGCACTCCTTGTAAGCAAAATCGCTTAGGAAGAAACAAAATGAAGGGAAATATGACAAATTATATCTATATTATACTGGACACATATATTCCTCGAAAAAAAATTATGTGTTCCATTAATTTGACATTCTCTTCAAAATATAGTTACAAAACATTATTACTTATCTACACCGTAACAAAATGGCGTGTTATTTATGGACGCTCTTTAACTACTGTGGTTCTCAGTGTCCCATTCTATACTGCGCGTGAAAGACCACTTAATTTTGCTCAGAGGCCTCTCTATCAGGCTTGAGATTCTTTTACGTGCCGTAAATCTAAGACAGGGACCAACAGCTTCACTTCCCTTCCGAAGGAAGCCTGCTAAGGATTTTTACACCCGAAACAATCCATCGACCTCCGGCGGGTTTGAACCCGCAACCTTGGGTATATGAAGGTAGCATGGTAACCATTACACCACGGAGGGCGACTATCTACACCGTGGTAATCCAGATAATCATTAGTAGAAATTATTACATTAGTTCCTTCTAAGTAGAACGATATGTGTAACAATTGAAATTCGGTTCCTTTTGCACGGCTAGAAAAAACACAAATAAAAGATGAAACGAATGATGACCTCTCGTTTGAGAAAAGTTTAAGGAGCTCAAAAATTAATCAAATAACAAGGAATATGTCGGGAAGGGTTAACTCTGTAAAAATTCTATATTACTTGTGTGTTTTAACTCGATATACATTTTTTGTGAAGGACGTTTTTGTTGATCTCTTACAGTTTACCAGTTATGCAAAATTCATCCAGAATGAAAAACGTTTACAAAGACTATTCCCAGAAATTTCAAGATACACATTCTATTTCGCTTGTATATATCTTTAATCAAAGTTGTTAAGGCCATTTTTGAAAAAAAAAAAAAAAAACACCTATTCAAAAATGTTTCCTTGTAAAGGGTAGTTTGGGGTCGGAGAATCATCTTGAATTTTAACCAAAATCATTAGAGCCATTTTTAAAAAAAAACACATATAAAATGTTTCCTTGTTAAGGGTAGTTTGGGGTCCGGCGTTTACCTCGAAAGTCTTTGTGTCGCATGCTTCAAAGGTATTAGAAATAAATTCCAAATTTGGTATTTAACGGTCGTTTCGTATTTATGTTATGCTATCCAGACACACACACACACACACACACAGACCTTTTTCAAAAAATCCTTCTAAGGATTAAAGGATCTCGATATATAAATAATTTGGAATACAATAACTTCTCTACCTACTATATGCATATAAACGTGTAGATAAAATAAAAATCTGATATGCTGCCCTCATGTAAGAGTAAGTACCTAAGCTGCAGGAAACTATTCTTACAAAAACTTATCATCTATTTACTTCATGCTTTTATATGTAAATAAACATTAGCAGAAATTGTTTTATTACCTAATTATTTTCTTGCTCAAGGGCAATAAGGAAATTCAACATGCTAAAACGATAGTGAAAACTTTGAAAAGCCGGTTCCCATGTGTATCCTATTTCGTCCTGTTTCATTGGTATTGGAAAATTTAAACCTATAACTAGCAATTTCTCTAAAAAGGTTAGCACCAATTGTGCATTTTAACGGAATTTACACTTTTTGGGTCCAAGTTTTATATGTCTCTTGCTGTTTACCAGTTATGTAAAAGTCATGATGAGAACTACGGAGTCTATTCACAGGAAATTCAATATATACATTTTATTTATTATGTGAGTATCTTTAATATACTGTATTTTAATTAAAATTGTTAGTCATTTTCGAAACATTTCAATATAAATGATAGTTTGGGGTGCGGGAATGTTCTGGAAAATCTTCAAATCCCATCCTTGAAAGATATTGACCTTAAATATAAAGTTTGGTATTAACCGCTTTTAGTTTTTGAGTTATGCTGTTAACATATACAAGGACTATACCGCTTGCAGACCATTTTATAAACATGCTGTTTTTGGATTCAGGGGATCCTAAAATGTGTGAAATCTTGGTATCGAATTTTTTTGGTGGAATACAATACCTTCTGCACCTAAATATTTTATATAAAATCAGGATTAAAATCAGCATTGAAGATGTTAAAAATTAATATCTTAAATTGCAGAAATAAAAGCCACAGGAAGTTGTATATATCTATTATGTTCTCTTTTATATAGCTTTTCTTAGTTCTTAATTTAAGATATTTCACCAGTTATAAAATTAGACACAGGGAATATTTTGGAAGGTATTATCCTTTAGAGGATAAATAAACTTGTTAAAGAGATTCGTTTAGCGAAAACAGTAGCTTTAATTCTTCATCTTATTTATCTTCGATGGCTAAAAAGGATGAAAATAAGCATGTAGATATCTAAGTTAACCATCAAAACGCATCATTCGTATCAAAATTTACGTACACTAATTAACAATTTCTAGACTGAGTATAATGTATGCAATACGATTTCAGCGGATATACCGTTTTAGGTTATATATATATAAACACTTTTAGAAAAGGTCCGTGTATGTGAGTCTGTGATCATGATAACTCAAAAACCAAAAGTCGGTAAAACATCAAACCTGGTATATAACTTTGTTATATTTCAAGGATGCGTCACGAAGATTTTGAGGAAAATCCCCCCACCCTGAACTACTCTTTTCGTGGAAAAACTTTCGAAAATTTTGATTTTATCATAAATGGCTCTAAAGAATTTAATTAAAATGCAGTATGTTAAAGATATTTACATGGCAAATAAAATGTGTATCTTGTATTTTCTGGGAATAGCTGTTGAATATCTCATTCTGGATGACTTGCATAACCGTAAGAGATGTACTAAAACTTGTTACACAAAAAGTAGAAAAAGATCTTGTTAAAACACAGTTAATTTCATGAACATTTTTTCCTGGATTTGGCAATTTCCGTGATATTCCTTATTATTAGTTTCAGTTTTAAAATACTTAAACTTATCCCATACCGATATCAACATCAAGTCTTGTAAAGAAACGAATTTCAATCATATAGTGACTAGCTTTTCAAAGTTTTGACATCGAGTTAGCCTAGTGTATTCCCTTATTTCCCTTCTACTTACCTATAAAGAAGTATTTAATGTGGTAATTTTTCTATCTGCTGTTTATCTTGATTAGCACGAACTAGAGAAAGAAGGATCAGCTTTTGTAAGAGTAATCTGTTGCAGAATAGCTAGGAAACGTCATGACACATCATACATTTTTATAAATATCTTTCCGAAATCTTGATTAAGGTGAAAAATGGTCAAAAATTGATAAAAATAGAAAGTATTGGTCCTATAAAACAATTCAGACTCTTTACCTCAATAATATGAACTTGTTTTGATTTAGCGGCACTAACTTTACTCCTCAAAAATAAATCCCTAATGGCAATAATAGCGGCAATAATAAATCCTAATTAACCGCTAATACAGTCTAACATTATTGTTTTTGGTGGCCCAACGTATATAGATATCCCTTCGTGCGTTAAAGGGGTTATAGAACTCAAACTTCAAATTAAATGCGATAAATGGGGAACTGGCTGAGCGACCTTCGTTTTACCCTTGCTTATTAGTGGCGACGTGAGCGGGTCGCGCTCATTGAGAGGAGTAGAACAAAGCCAGTTCTCCACTGACTGGTTTTAACATGTAATTGCTACGTTAAGTTCTGCATCTATTTTAACGCACAATGGGATAACTGCAAATATCAAATACGCGACAGCAGAGCCAGCAGGTAATTCTACAGCTGTTAGACGTTTCAGAATGCTATTCTACCGCTCCTCAATTTTAGTATGATAGCAGACAGGAAATACAGATACTGTTTGACAAATCTTTAAACTTAATTTTCTTTGCGTCACTATTTTTGACGTTTCCCTAACTTTAAAATGTTTCCCATGATGCAGTTTCTTACCAGTTTGTCTAAACTTTTAATCTGGTATTAAGAATACCCTTTTAATATAGTTTTCTCTTTACAATTATTTCACTTTGCTTTATTGTGCTGAAAATATTCTTTTTTCATTTATACAGCCCCCTTTAACATCTAAGGTCATATCGGGGGCTTTGTACTTGAAACAACTCGTTGCTGTAGGTTTAAATCACTTTATTTTCTTCAAAAACACACATTCACTTTCCCATACATATCTCCAGACTCTGTGGGGGATAGGGAATAATTCTGGTTAAAGAAAAATTACCCTCCCCAACCGGGAATCAAATCCAAGACCTCCGGTTGAGAAGTTAGCTCGCTGACTACTCGACCACGGAGGCAGTTGAAAATATCTTAAAACTTATGAAAAAAACATTCTTAAGCATGTATATTCTTTCTCCCTCAATAAAGAGGAAACAGAAAGCTCACATGATTACTGGTAATTAGTAAATTAAAATGAATGTAAAATAAATTATTTGTTAATTTTTAAACTTGCATCGTATGTAACATTTTCAAAACAGCTTGAATATGAGATATAAGTAATATTAAAGCTAAAACGCTGAACTTTGTGTTTTATCTTTTATCTCTGTTTAAATCAAATAACTGGTTAAAATTATATAAAAAATACAATGAAAGCTGTTAGAGTTTTCAGGTTTCACAGATGCCTCCGTTTAACTGGAAAAGCCCAAGAGATAGACAAAAAGTTACTTCAGGAACATATAGAGCCAGAAAATATAGTTTCTACAAAATAAATTTTTCCTAGAGTCAGTGATGTTTAAAATATTCTACATTGTATGTATAGGTAAGTGCATTTCCAAAACTACACCTAAAATTTTATTTTTCTTCACTTCACCAGTACATTTTAAGAAATAAACAATGAATGGTGTTTCTGCATGCTAAGTGTTACCAAGGCTGTTAAATAATTTCTAGGTAAATATTTATCATGTACGATATTGTAGTGCGCGGTGCAGCATGTGAAAATTCTCTTCTCTCTGCTTTTGGAACCTAGACTGTATTATGCTGCCTGACTCTCTGCTCCTATATTCTCTCAGTTTGTGGGAAAAGAGAAATGACCAAATTTGATGTACCAATGTGTGTATGTATGCCTGTGCGCGTTATATGTACTTATTTAGATATCAAATTATACAATAAGCTACCAGAACATATTACATTCCTAGATAAGAAAACGTTTAAGTCCGGAGTATATACATGGTTAGTTGCAAATCTTTTATACTCTATACAAGAACTTTTAGATTTTAAGATTTGTCAATTAAGTATGTCATTTTAGTTGTATGTAATCATACCATTTTATATCAAACGATGTCGAATGTCTCTGCAGTGCTTTAAGACAGAAATGAATAAATGGTAAATACTAAATAAATACTAATAAATACTATTGGTGTGTGTATGTGTATGAGAGAAAGAGAGAGAGAGTAATAGAGAGGGAGAGAGAAACAGGGAAGGATAATATCGGTGATCACTTCGTTACTAGGTCTAATAAACGTTACTCTGTTTCCTCCTCGTCCCAACTTATTCACAAGAAATTCTCGAGCTAACATCCATCCTCACATATGCTTGTCGCCCGCACTCTAATGCCTGACAAACTTAGAAGAAGAATTATTGAAAATCCTTGACTTAATAATTTAGCAAATAGGAACTATTTTCCCTGCCACATTACTTCATTAACTTTCTTGTGGGTCACTCTCATGGCACTATGTTTAACTACAACTGTTAGTGTTCCATTGCTGGTATCTACCAGTCTCACTCTAGTACCAATGCTCTGCTCCAGCTGCTGGGGTCATAATTCTACCAACTAGTCCTGATTCTTTTTTCTTTCCTTCTTTCTATCTTATGCTGGTGAAGTGAAGCTAATATTTGTGAAGTAGAACTTTTATGAGAGTAATGAAAAATTTGTAAAGTGATAAGTGGAAAAATTGTTCCATGAAAAGAAGAAAACAAGAGTATGTGACTAATGTAAAGGAGATATAGAGGGGGTATAAATATAAGTACTAACCATAATGGATAGAGATAATTAGGCTAATTAGGCTAATTAGGTTCTACAATTTTATATAATGATAATCATCATAATAATAATAAATAATAATAATGTAAATTGTTTAATTCAAAAGTCTCCTCATTGACTTATTAAGATTAAATAAAATAATGGCCAATTAGAGAACAATGTCAGGTATTTGGTATTGATATAAAATAAACAAATACTTGAAAATTTTAAATTGCTTCAAAGCATTTTTTTTCTTTCTTTTGTCTTCCTCTTTTTTGTTGTAGTTAGCCGTTACAGGCTAAGTGACTGATATTGGATGCTTATATATTAAGTATTTTATAGGATGTGAGTATATAAGGAACATTTATAAAATGTAATAATTAAATAAACCAAATAAATGAAAATAAATAAGGAATTAAAGGAAAATATATAATAGTGACAACAACTATAATAATAGAAATAAAATGGAGGAAAATGCATATATATAATATGTCAATAATAAAATTAAAATACTTCTATAAATTAAGAATAAACAATCATAATACATAATAAGACAACATAATTATAATAGCATTAGTAAAGATACAATTAACAATTATAATTAATGTAATTAATATAAATGTAAATTATATTGTTTTATAAACGAATCATTTATTAGAAAGAAGTATAAATCCGTAATTGAAAATATTTAAAGTGGTAAGCAATCATTATGCGTAAAATTGTTTACTGAAGTTGTAGTATTATAAATGTTTTAAAGTTCCTTTAAAGTTGAATAAATTTTAAGGATTTGGAATGCATGTCCCGGATAAAGAACTTAAGTACCAAGGTATGATACTGTAGATGTATATTTATATGTAGTTCAGTACCAAAACAAAGTTTATTTTTCGTCTAAATTTATTGCTCGAAAAATTAGAAACGTAGAAGACAATGCGCTGAAATGATTGGAGTAGATAACACGTGCCTCAAGCACGATGTTTTCGAGCACGTCGAAGCCCTCTGGTCACCCCTGCTCGGGCTTGCGTGGAAACAGGAGGGAAATATGGGACCAAAAGAGTAGGTCAAGGATGTTTTGATAAATCATTTCCGAAATTTGCTTTCGCTAGTGGCCACAGATTGAACGTCTCCAGAGTTTTAGAAGATGAAGTTCATCAAGGGAAGGAAGAAATTTGACGCCGCTCCTGTAATCTGGGTAGTAACGGATTGACGTGCTGCAATGGTGTTCGATTCCCTGCCCCCCTCTCCTTCCTTCTTACCCGGAGTCGGAGAAGGCGGACTAATATCCCGTGGGAAGAGCGCGATAATGTTGCAACATTTTTACATAAGCTCCCGCTACCATTGTATCAAAAACTCGATCTTCTTCTGAAGAAGAGAAGGGGAAGGGAGCAAGGGGGAAACTAGAAGAAGAAAGTTGATGCACACAAAGGATCGGCGAACGCTTCTTTAACTAATATCACCGTCTAAATCCACTGCAGAAAACAGCGGACGAGGAAAAGTTATGCTCCTGTTTTTATTACATTCTCTAGCACTTATGTACAATGTACATGTAAATAGAGAAAGTTTTGCATTCCACCCAAACTTGGATACCGATATTTCACTGTAAATAAATGTATTTAGATTCCCAGAATAAAAAAAAAAAAGACTAAAAAAATCTGTTTGTATTTGTGTGTGTGTCAATCACATAATAAAAAAACAAAAGGTCAGGTAAATACTCAACTTGGTATTTAGGTTCAGTATCTTTCAAGGATGTTACAAGAGCATTTTCAATAAATTCCCCCCAGCCCCAACTACCCTCTACACGGTAAATTTTTGGAAAATTGTGAGACAGACAAGCTTTACTACACAAAAATAAGATTTTATGTAATATACTTGTTATTGGTTTAAATTTTAACTACTTAAACTTTTCCTAAGCAAGAGGTCAGCTTTCGTTTCATACTTTTTTTTTTTTTTTTTTTTACTATCGGTAACGCAAAAGAAAACCTAATTACAATTATTTCACATAGCGAGGAGCCTATAAAACATTTGACTATCGCTTTAGCGTTCCCTTCTATTTACATATACCTAATTAATAAAACCATATTTTCTGTTAATGTTTATCTGGATTAGCAGACTGTAGATAAAACAAAAATAGTTATAACTGCGTCATATTAAATCTGCTAACTTCAGGAGTATCAAGGACTTGACGTTGTAGGCAACACTGTTTCCGTGGTAAAGTAACAACTTTAAATTACCGAAACTGCTATACACCAAATACCATTGCAATCACTGCCAATTGGCAATGTGCGCCGCTGTACTTGAACACAACTTTGTAACAATATAAAACGAAGAAGCCGAAGGCGGAGTAAAAGTAGTAGTATAAGTAAAGTTTCGAAGTGGACGTTCATATATTAATCTAAGACCTTCCTACATCAGTAGGAATGTTAGCTTCAACGTTATATGTTGTAAATGTACACTTCATCTTAGCAACTGAGACAACATTTTACTACTAGACTAATTTCTTAGTTTTCTTCTTGCTCTATAATTCTCAGAAATCGGCCGACAGACCTTTTCACACATTTAGAATTTCTGAAGATACTAGGTATGCTTACTAATTGCTTCTGACCTGATGGAACTTAATTACCCTCGCGATTCTGATACCTGGCTAATTGCTTTCTCCAATACTTAATTTGTTACTGACGCAGTAACAGAAAGATAACTGCAGTTTTAATATACATGAAATTATTTTAGCATCGTTTCTATATTACTGTAGCACGTATGTGAAATGTGTAGAGTGGATAGAGAAGGTATTGCATTCCACCAAAAATTTTGATACTGAAATCAAATACATCTTTTGAGATCCCCTTAATTAAAAAAATAATTAGAAACATGTCCGTGTGCGTGTCTGTATGTGTACCTGTGGGAAGCATAGCTCAAAACGAAAAACCTATTAAATACCAAACTTAAGTTCAATATCTTCCGAGGATGCGACACGCAGATTTTCAAAACAATCTAAAATTACCAACTACCGTTTACATCGAACATTTTCCGAATATTTTGATTTTCTAAAAAATGGCAGTAAGGATTTTGATTAAAATTTCACGTTTAAGGTATTTTTACGACAAACGAAATGTATACCATGAATTTTCTTGGAATAGCCCTTGAAAACCTCTTCATTCTGGATGACTTTTTTATAACTAGTAAACCGAAGAGATAAACAAAAATGCACTGCAAAGAACATGTAAATCTCGTTAAAACACACAATTTATATTAGAACCAGTTGAAAAATTCAATGCCACAGCAGGGATTTGCACACGATTCTCCCGCTCTCCTTGTGGCTGCTCTAACCATTGAGATACTGTGACAACTTGCCTGTATGACATTCAATCTCCCAACTGATTATGTATGTTTTACCCGGTTCAACCAACTAGTATGTTTCACTTCAGAGAACTACCTTAATGGTGACTTGTAAACATAAGTACTTATTATCCGGGTAATCTAAGTCAAATTCATTTTTTGTAGACTTAACCGTTTTAAAATAATACGAGTTATTGGTTTCAGTTTTAAGCTACTTAAAGTTTCGTCAAACGGGAAGTCATCTTTCTCTTTGTCCCTCTTTTGTTTACGCATTTCAAATGTTTCGCACAGTGACCGGCATTTAAAAGGTTTGTCAATCGCTTTAGCCTGTGCACTCTCTTATTTCCCTTTAACTTACAAATAATCAAGTATAATTCTGGTAATGTTTATCTTGATTAGCACGATGTGAATAAAAACATAATCTTTAGTAAGAAAAGTTGTTTGTGCAACAACTAGAAAAGTCATGTAAATAGAATACATCAGATTTTTCTATTAATGTAATAGGACAATAATGCCACTAACAGAGGCTAGTGAAAACATGTCACATTTGAAAAAGTGAGAGACCTCGACCACACCAGAGCTCAACCCTTCTGGATCTGGCTAACCTGTGGGTTATCTATCGCTTCCTCCCGGACGTCCAATAGCCACAAAAGCCCAAAAGGCGTAGGCATACGGAAAATACTCCCTCACATTTTCCTGCTCCCATCCTGTGTGCTTGAACACTTAATTTCTTAATCGAAACATTCGGCTGTGGCAGAATTCCCTTGAGGAAGGAGGGAGAAGGAAGAAAAAAAAAGGGCATGTTATAGCCTGTGAGGGACGCAAATGACCTGTTTTTCGATTAATATAGACCGCATTAAAAGTGCAGAAAGCGGTGGAAAATAACTTTCGATATTTCCTTTCCTTTGATGAAGAATTGTAAACGAATAATAAAGAATTCATAAAGGCAACATTGCAATATATGTTACACAATTCTATGTTGATTCCCTAAACGCGTTGCTACAGAATTCAAACTATGTTTGCTTTCTTCATCCTCATCTTCATTATGATCGGCATGATTATCATCAACATAATTTGCAATAGAATGCAGCTATTTCTACTTTCTCTATATGTATTATATAGAGTCCGTATCCTATCCTTTTCCTATCCTAATGACAACCGTAACAAAGTTAACATCACGATGTGATGTCGAGCTTCTTAGGAAACATTCAATTGTTTGACCCATTCTTGCAGTCTCAAATGGTTCTTCCCATATAGGTTGAATGATGCCGTGCGTAAATGGGCATGGAACCAACGTTGGGTGCTTAGAGAAGGTATTGAACTCCACCCAAAAATTCGATACTGAGATTTCAACGGAAAATATATGTTTTAGGGTCATTTGTAAACAAAAAAAAGCATTTTCAGAAAAAGTCCGTGTGTGTGTGTGTGTCCATGTGTCTGTGAACACGATAACTCAAAAACGTAAAGACGGGTTTAGTATCTTCCAGCGTTGCGACACGAAGATTTTGAGAAAAATCCCCCACCCAAACTACCCTTTACATGGAACTCTTTTCGAAAATTTTGATGTTCTTAAAAATAGCTCTAACGATTTTGATTAAAATACCGTATATTGAAGATATTTACCTAGCAAATACAATTTATATCTTGAATTTTCTGGCAATAGCCTCTGAAAACTAATTTACTCTGGATGAATTTTACGGAATTTTGCATAACTGCTAAAGCGTAATAGATGGACAAAACCTCAACACACAAAAACTGCACAGCACGTTAAAACACACAATTTATGTTATATAAATTTTTTTCGTGGAGTTCATCGTTTTTATATTCCTTGTATTTAGTATCAGCTTTATGAAACTTTTCTCATACAGGAGTTTGTCAACTCCTGTCCATACAAACAAAGGAACTTCAGTCATATAGCAACCATTTTTACTATCACTTTAACCTATGGTAATCCCTTATTTCGCTTCTATTTACAAGGAAGCAAGTAATAATACGATTTGTGTTAATTTTGTCTCGATTAGTATGGAGTAAATAAAAGCATAAGCTTTCTAACAACAATTTGTTGCAGGGATGTAGAGAAAGTCATGTGAATGGAACACATCAAATTTATCTACATCTCTACAACAAATTGTAGTTAAAAAGCTTATGCTTCTATATACTTCATGCTAATTAACAGAAATAGTCGTATTACTTGCTTCCTTGTAACTAGAAGCAAAATGAGGGAGTTCAATAGGTTCAAATGATAGCCAACAGCTGGTTGCTATGTAACTGAAGTTCCTTTGTTTGTGTGGACAGGATTTAAGAAATTCGTGTACGAGAAAAGTGTATACTATTCAAAGTTAAAACAAAAAACTAGGAATATCTTAAAAATGATCAACTCCAAGAAAAAAATGTATATCACATAAATTGTGTGTTTTAACGTGAGCTACATTTTCTGTGGAGTAAGTTTTTCCCCACCTCTTACGCTTTAGCAGTTACGCACAATTCCGTAAAATTCGTCCAGAATAAAGTAGACTTCAGGGGATATTCCCAGAAAATTCAAGATATACATTTTATTTGCCAGGTTTTATACAATATTTTAATCAAAATCGTTAGAGCCATTTTTAAGAAAATCAAAGTTTTCAAGATTTTTTCCATGTAAAGGGCAGTTGGAAGATACCAAACTTAAATGCCAAGTTTGGGCTTTAACGGTATTATTGTTTTTGAGCCATGCTGCCCACAGATACACACACATACACAGACAGACATACACACATGGACATTTTTCTAAAAATGCTTTTTTTTTTGGGATTCAGGGACTCTCAAAACTTGTATTTCTGGTGAAATCTCGGTATCGAATTTTTGGGTACAATTCAATGCCTTCTCTATACACTATGTACATAGTTCGTATAGAGAAAGTAAAAATAAAGAAAGTTCAGGTTTATTCTAAAATAAATAGACATGCAATAGATTGCTCTTAAGCAAACAGAAGATATTTTCTTAAAAAGCGACAATCGCTTCTTCTTCTTTTTTTTTCTGCCAAACGTCCTTTTAATAGATCAGCCATATCATACATAAATGACAGACTTCTCAGAATAAGGGAAAACCGCAAAAAAAGCTTTATCCGGATAACTCACCCTAAGTGAGATTGGAACTTGCGACCTGTTGCATGTGAGGCAGATACGCTATTCCCACACTACCCAGGCGGGCCGATTCCTTATTATTTATTTCTTCTAGCATTAATATGCATTAATTATTAAAAAAATTGTTTATCAAATACTGCAGTTAAAGTGTGTGTCTGTGTGTAATACAATGCCAAAGCCTCTGAATAAGCTTTATTCTAATTCAATATGGAGTTTATGGATTCCAAAACCTTCTTCTCTAGTAATATGTGTTGAATTATTAAAACACTCTTTGCTTGGAATATAATATACGTAATCTGTTTTCCATGTTTTTTTCGCAATTTTGTGAAGTATATTTGTTGTAACTGAACCTAAATCAGCGTTCGAGGACAACCATTATAGGTTAAACCATACCATCACTCATATTCTGATTTACATAAAATATAATGCGGTGTACTTCAGGGATCCGTACTAGGGCCCATTCTCTTTCTAGTATCTGTTAATAGTATTACAAATATTAAACTAAAGGCTAAAGTTATATTGTTTAGGATGAAAATGTCACACTGATAAAAATGAAGCCCATCTGATTACCAATATGCAAGTGGATTTGTATTTATTAAAACAATGGATAACACCAAAAAATTCACGTTAAATAAGACCAAAACTAAGTGTATATTTATCACTAAACCTAGGTATACACTTCTACAGCATCCACAACTTAAGGTGAAATGTTTTAAACTCTCTTGGTCTTGCATTAGTTTCTACGCCTAGCTGAAATTCACACATTGAAAGAATAGAAGATAAAATATCTTCAGTAGTTGGTGTAATTGTGAGAATGAGAAATGTGGACCTCACAAGATCATTGTTAAAATGTCTAACTATGCATTCATTCACTCCGATTTAAAATACAAGAACATACGTTGGCAATCGTGTACAAAAGTTCAATTGCGTCAGTTTGAAGTTTACAAAATCTAACCATTAAGATAATTTATAATTTAGATTATTATACACAAACCAAACATGTATAACTATATACAGCAATTATTCCACTGTTTATAAACTTCAAACTGTTTATGATCATGTTTTATAATTTTGCTTTTGTTTTACGTATTGAATATGTTATGTACATATTTTTAAGTGTGTCAATTTGAGTCATCAATTACCAAACAGTTAGTCGCAGAATTTTTATAGTATAATATTGTTATGTTTACTGATAGATTAGATTAGAAAGCATTCTGTGGGTTCATTTGTCCGACAAGCCACCAAACATAGAACTTGTCAAAGCATATATATTTTTATAGACTACGAAGAAAACAAACACTGTATGAAGCTCTAGTGCTAAAAGCATGGGTTACAAAAACAGCAGATGAGACATATTTTCACAGCATTTGACTTAGGCCTGTACGTCACTGCACTATACTTAATGTGCTCCATAAAAGCATATGTACTTTCTTATTTGCATGCACATTTAAACAAGGGGTATCAAAATTACTGTTAAAATGTATAAATGAATATCATTTCTTTATGCAATGTCAGATGATAGTTTTCTATGATTACTAGTAATTATATAAAACTAAAATATGATTATTGTATTATGTACACTCCTAAGTGCATACTTATCACAATTTACAATATATATTCACTAATATGATCGTCTCCTTAGCGCGGTGGTAGCGCGGCTGCTTACGAAGCGGGAGAACTGGGTTCGACTCCCGGTACCGGCTGGGAGACCTGGGCCGGGGTGCACTCAGCTTCGTGAGATCCCTGGGGGGCCAATTGAGGAGATCCTTTTTTTTTTTTTTTTCTGGATAGTGTTTAACGCCCACTTTTACTACCAAGGCACCGCAGGCGATGACACTGGTGATACATGGAATGAGGATGGAGCAGCGGTGGAATACGATAGCGGGGGAAACCGGAGAAAACCCGACCCTGCGCCGCTTTGTCGCTTGGGATCCAATACTTCACCACACTAATGGCGACATCTATCATGGACCGAGATGGGTGACGCAGCGGCCGGGTGGTAGGCCAAGGTTCCTTATGAGCTGTCGTGCTATGGAGTTAGTTATTTACAAATATGTTACAATATTTAGAATTCTGACATGTACAAATTAAAGTGTAAAATATCATTGGATCCGGCTTTACAGATCTTGTGTCATTGCTAAATATTAAAAAAAATCATTGACCACGTTTGTGTATATCTAAGTATACAGCAATTTAATTTTTGTATGAAGCACACCCACTCACAGACTAGTATGAACAAAATGCAATACATTATAATACTTGTAAAACATTATGCACGTCACCCAATGTAATATAGAGTTTACTATGCCTAACATTGTTTATATTGTAAGTAGCTATCTACTTTTTGAATACCAAATGTGTAATCAGATGTTTAACCCACTCAGCATTATTACCCTGTTTATTTACAATCATTACTGTTAATGTCATGTGTTTGCAGCATCAATGAGCTGAGTAGCGCTTTATGTTTCAATAAATGTGTTGTACTAGTTTAGTCGATTAAAATAGTTCTTGTTGTGTTTATTTATTTTCAGTTTATACTTAGGCCAAATTTATAATAATTATGACACTGCAACATTCGTAACTATGACTGTACTTTACTAAAGGCCTGAGGACTCCTTGAGAGCTTGTTCCAGTAAATAAATAAATAAATACTTGGATTAATTGTTTTTTCGCAAAGCTGTGTGTAGGACAGGTGTTGGATAGGTAGGGTCAGACTGAAAAATTCAGTGTTATAGCCGGGATTTGAACCACGGATCTCCCGATCTATAGCCAGCTGCTCTGCCACTGAGCTACCATGACAACATGCCGGAAGAGCAGTGAATTTCTCAACAACTGACTCGCATGTTTCCCGATAAACCACAAGGTGTTCTCAAATTATTTTGAAATGACAACCCCAATGGAGACTTACAATGTTGTAAGTACTTAAGTCCCAGGATTCATAGTATAGTCAACTATTAATTCACATTGCATTTTTCAGTCTGACTCTATCTATCCCAATAAATACTTTATTTCTGTGATCCGCGAATATCGCTTTTTTAGCTTTAACCTGTTTTTTTTTTTTAATGATTACTGGTTTTACGGTTCGTTTACACAAACATATACACATTGCACAAACATATAACACCCATGCCCAAGGTGGAACTCGATCCCCTGCCCACGAAGCACCAAAGCAAGACACCTTAGCGAGCGTGGCCATGGGGACCGGCTGGTTGGTCTATCGGACGATGAATGAAACTGGTGAAATGCTGCTCAAATGACCTCGGGAGCGATGCAACTTAAAGTTACTTGACATTCGCCTTCTCAGGATAAGAAAAGAAAAAAACCCTTAAAAACTTTATCCGGATAACTCACCCTAAGAGATTCAAACTCGCGATCTGTTGAATATGAGGCAGATACGCTACCACCACACTGGCCAGGTGGTGGTAGCGTTTTTCGTTTTTGAATCAAGTGGACGCATGGGAAGTGCATTTAATATGTAAAATGTTGCAGTGAGATTTACGATGATTTGTGTTTAATTATTGCAAATATATTTCACATAGAAAGCGTGACAACTTACTAAACTCATAGGTTTGTTTCTGTTTTCTTTTTCCTGTGTGTGGTCACACAGGTTTTCCCTAGTTGATATGTTATGCATTTTGTCCGATTCGCCGGTCCATATGCGCTGCCAGGTTTGGCGAATGTGGTCATCAGTTGCAGTTGATTTGAGCGTAACGACCTGCTCGGCTTAATAAGGCGGAGCAAATGCTTGCACACTAGTAGACCCCTCTTGAATTGATTGTTTAGTGGACATAGACAATGTTGTCAATTTGCCTATATTACAGGTGCCCCTCTACCAGCGCTTGCTTTCTAAATGAACGAAACTAAGCTTCATAACAACGGAAATAAACACATTATATCGTATTGCCCTAAGCGGTACAAGATTAGATGTCTTTACCGAAAGTCACAGTCACTGTGTGATAATCTCACGTCAGAACTTTCATGTAAAAGTATCTGAGCACAGAAAAATCTCCTGTGTTCCATTCACATGACTTTCTCTACATTTCTGTAACAAATTATTGTTAAAAAGCTAATGATTTTGTTTACTTAATGCTAATCGAGAAAAAATTAGCAGAAATAATCTTATTACTTGCTGCATTGTAAGTAGAAGCGAAATAAGGGAGTACCAGGAGTTGACAAATTTCTGTATGAAAACAAAAAACAAGGAATATCTAAAAAGGGATCAACTCCACGAAAAAAATGTACATAACATAAATTGTGTGTTTTAATATGCTCTACATTTTTGTGTGATACGTTTTTGTCTATTTGTTATGGTTTAGCAGTTATTAAAATTCCGTAAAATTCATCCAGAATAAAGTATCTAGTCTTCAGAGGCTATTCACAGGAAATTCAAGATATACATATTAGTTGTCAGGTAAATATCTTTAATATACGATATTTTAATCTAAATTGTTAGAGTCATTTTTGAGAAAATCCAAATTTTCGAAGAAAGTTCAACTTTGAAAAGTTTATACTTTTCTCATACAGGAATTCGTCAAATCCTGTCCATAGCAACAAAAGAACTTCAGTCATATAGCAACCAGCTTTTGACTATCACTTTAACCTATGGTACTCTCTTATTTCGCTCCTACTTACTAGGAAGCAAGTAATAAGATTATTTCTGCCATTTTTCCTCTATTAGCATTAAGTAAATAAAAGCATTAGCTTTTTAACAATAATTTGTTGCAGAGATGTAGAGAAAGTCATGTGAATGGAACACATCAGATTTTTCTTTTAGTATTTAGCAACCGCTTTTACAACAAATGGCACCGCAGGCGATGACACTGGGTTGAAGATGGAGTACCGGTGAATGCCCAGGCTGGGGAAACAGGAGGACCTGAAGAAAACGCGCCTCTGCAACGCTTTGTCCACAAATCTCACATGCGGTCGCTTGGGGTCGAATCCGGACCGCCTAGGTAGGAGGCCAATGGTCTATGCACTCGGTCATGGCTTGACCGCTGGTTTTTCTGCCTAGGATCTTCGAGAAATGATAGGTTCAGCAAAAGCCTACAATATGAGTTACTATTCTTCATAAAATACTTCTCTACCACGTACTATGCACACATAGGGATGGTATTCTATTCCACCTAAAAATTCTGTATCGAGATTCTACCAGAAACATAAATGTTTAAAGGTCTACGAATCTAAAAAATATATATTTTAGAAAAACGTCCATATGTTTTTGTGTGTACGTGTCGTGAGCAGCATAATTCATAAACGAAAAGTGGGTTAAACACCAAATTTAGTATTTATGTTCAGAACTAGAATTAACTTAACTCCATGGCACGACAGCTCACGGGGAGCCTTGGCCTACCGCCAGAAATAGAATATAAGAATATAAGAAAAAGTTCAAGAAAACCCATCACCTCAAATTATTTCAAAGAAGCGAAAACTATCTAGTTTAAATAAAACATCCATAGTACAGATTATTTCTGACTATTTTTACATAAAGGTGCCTCATTCTCTATAACAAATATAGTCATTATTACATTCATATAGTTTCTCTACCCATTATGCAACAGATTCTTACAAAAGCTATTTCTTTTACTACTTAACGCTACTCGAGATGAACATTAGCATATAACATTAATTTATACCTTAAGATTAAAAACCATGAAAACCAATGTTTTTCGAAGCATTAATTGAAAACTAATAAAATACATCATATATAAAATACAATTTAAATAAGGGAGTATACAACGACAAGGCGATGGCCAAATATTTTAACAGCTGGTCATTATATAAAACCCTTGAAGTTCTTCTCCTTGTATGACCGGGATGAAAACAGAAGAGACAAACGAATGGCGACTTATTATTTGAGAAAATTATTGAGAAGTTTAATATAAAAATAACGAATATCCTAATAATCGTTAACTAAGAAATAAAAACACAAAAACTTCGTATTTTAACCATATTTACATTTGGGTGTACTAAACGTTTGTCTATCTATTACTTTTTACTCAGTTATGAAAAATTCATTTAGAATGAGGGCTTTAGATACTATTCCCGGGCAATTAAAGATATACACTTTGTGATGTGAAAATGTGATGGTATTTTAATCAATATCTTTAGAACCATTTTCTAGAAAATAGGAAATTCCGAAAAAAATTATCCAAGCAAAGGGTAGATTAGAGTTAAAGAAATTTCATCAAAATGTTCGTGTTGCATACGTATAGGTTTGGCATCTAACCAAGACACACAGACGGACACTCACACACATACACGAAAGGATCTTATTCTCTAAAAGTGTTGTATTTATTTATTTATTCATGGATCATCAAACCATATATTTTGGGTTGTATCTCGGTATCGAATATCTCGTATCGAATGCTTACTTTTCTACTTACATTGGATATGGTAGAGAAAGTAACTAGTAAATCATGAAATATTAATTTCAGAAGACTAAATAATCTAGTTATGCTACAAATGGAATTTGTCCGAATTATTGTTATAATGAAGATTTTGAATTCATATTAAGAGTATAAGTTCGGAAATACCAGCAAAAATTGCAGGAACTTGACAAACAGGTTATAGTTTTTTTGCAAGGCAGAATCAAACTGAAAAACGCAATGCGAAAACTGGGATTTGACCCTTGGATATTCCTCTTTCCATACTGAATTGGATAGTTGATACAGGAATGCCACATGTTGGTGGAAACATATTTTAAGATATTTTCATAAATGTGATTGCATTATAGTGATTATAGTTGTGAATAATGTTCGTATATTAACATGTTTTAAAATGAGTATAAGTATTCATTCTTACTGGAAATATTTCCTTGCTTGCCTTGCATAATATTTATGTGCTGGAGTTACATTTTTACATTATGTTTGATGAATTACATATTAAATATGCATCTCAAATGTGTATTGAGGTGATCTTCCTCCATGTGTTCTGATACGTAACTTATGTTTACATTCAACATTGTTGAAACAGAAAGATAATGTACCTGTAGGTTTCTTTTTTGCTGGTTCTGTCTGTCTTTCTTTCTTTCTTCCTTCCTTGTTTTGTAGGTAGAAATATATGAAGGTGCCTCCGCATTCTAGTGCGTTTGGAAGTTGATCAAAATGATTCACAAACTGAAAGTTAGATTTTCTCTGCTCAAAAATAATAATCGTCATATAAACCTGGCTAAGAAAATTTCCCAAGACTTTTCTACACTAAAAGAAATCCCTCTATGTGTATAAAACACTTTGATGACTCGTTTCTCATAAGAATAGAGAGAGCTACAACATTAAATGGAGAAACGTTGGACCTGCTAAGAAAAAATAAAAACTTATAGAGAATGATCTCTAACAATATTTCCGAATCAACTTCCTTCAGCATTTAAAATAACTTAACTTAGTCGGCTTACCCTTCCCGACTGTAGGAATTACACATGGACTCTAGGGCCAGAAGCCTGTCGAGGAGCTAAGTACTTTTAATCGTAGAATGAAGAACCTGGAGCAAGGGATCGGCCCGTAGCAGACATAAAAAAGAGGGAAGTAAATTGCATGAATTGAAGGCAAAATGGTGAATAGAAAAGAAGATGAAGAAGCAATTAGTGGACTGAATGGTAGGTTACACCGGATAACACAGACCAGAAGTCGCCGTGTTCATTTTCAATCTCACACGCGATTCTTGGATTGAGCCCGGGCCGCTTTGGTTAGAGGCAAGCGATCTAACCTGGGGCGTTAGTGCGTGTCGCCGATGATTAACGAAAATTAACTATCCATAATAATTTGGGTGATCATTTCACGTATCTGGTGATGTCATCTCCTCTTTGCTCTGATGAAGATGTCACTATATCTCAATTTCTGTCTCTTGACGTTAGCTATGCTGAAATAACTACTTTAGCTATATTGGGAAAACATGACGGATTCTTTGATCACGGGAAGAGAGATGGTAAGACTTTGTAAGGAATAGTTCTGTGCGCGGCAGCTAATTTTAACTACAAGAGATGATCAGAAACTAAGGTTACAAAGCCTGCAGTGAAAGGAGTCTTCGGATAGTACATACATCAGGTTATTTCTCGGTGTAGACCCTATATCGGTTGAGACATATGTCGCACCGTGGGAGGAGTTTGAATATTCTCTGCTGGTAAAAATCCTGTCCTTGAGTGTTCAGCCACTTCATCTCCTTTTTTAAAGTGAATTGGGAGTTCCTTCAAATGAAGAAAATGGTGAAAGTTTCTTGGAACACGATATGGGATGGAGGGAAGGTGGTCGGTGATTATTTTATTTTTATTTTGAAGTTTTATTTACATTTTGAAGTACAACTCACTCCTGGAAGTATTGTATAGGAGCTCAGTCTTGGCTGCTGATAGAACTGCTCCGTTTTTACCGGACATACACGCATTTTATGCGGTGAATCCGGTGTAGCCCGGAGCGGCGCCGAGATACCTAATGAGGACGTTCCGATGAAATGGCAAACTGTCGTATACTTTTACAGCCCGGCGCCTAATCTAATCCTACATATAGTCCGTGCCAGGCAAGCTTTCTCCTGCAGGTCACTTTTAATAACTCTTTTAGGAAATACCGGTAAAACAATATTAATACACTTGTTACAACGTAAGCTTGTTTAAAGCTCCCAACATAACATTTCAAAAGTACATTTTATTTCTCACTTGAATATCTTAAGTAATGCTAGTTTAATTAAAATCGCCATTTTTGTTAAACTAAAGAAATATTTTTCACGAAAAGAGCCATTTAGATGGGAGTCTACTACCTATATTGTAATAATAATTTTTTTCTTTTTCTACTTAATGCATGGTGCATAGGTAGAGATGGAATTGCACGCACCCAAAAATTCTATTCCGAGATTTCACTGGAAATACACGTTATAAGTTTTCCAGTGTGTATTTTTAGAAAAATATCCGTGTGTGTATCCAAGTGTCAGTTCGTGAGTGTGTCCATATGTCAGTGCGTGTGTTCATGCGTCAGTGTGTCCGTCTGTCTGTGTGTGTTCATGCGTCAGTGTGTCCGTGTGTCAGTGCGTGTATTCATGCGTCAGTGTGTCTATTTGTCAGTGTGTGTGTGTTCATGCGGCATTGTGTCAATGCGTGTGTTCATGCGTCAGTGTGAGTGTGTTCGTGCGTCAGTGTGTCCGTGTGTCAGTGCGTGTGTTCATGCGTCAGTGTGTCTGTGTGTCAGTGCGTGTATTTATGCGTCAGTGTGTGTATTCATGCGTCAGTGTGTCCGTGTGTCAGTGCGTGTGTTCATGCGTCAGCGTGTCCACGTGTCAGTGCGTGTGTTCATGCTTCAGTGTGTCCATGTGTCAGTGCGTGTGTTTATGCGTCAATGTGTCCACTAGTCAGTGCGTGTGTTCATGCGTTAGTGTGTCCGTGTGTCAGTGAGTGTGTTCATGCGTCAGTGTGTCCATGTGCGAGTGCGTGTGTTCATGCGTCAGTGTGTCCGTGTGTCTGTGCGTGTGTTCATGCGTCAGTGTGTCCGTGTGCCTGTGCGTGTGTTCATGCGTCATTGTGTCCATGTGTCAGTGCGTGTGTTCATGCGCCAGTGTGTCCATGTGTCAGTGCGTGCGTTCATGCGTCAGTGTGTCCATGTGTCTGTGCGTGTGTTCATGCGCCAGTGTGTCCATGTGTCAGTGCGTGCGTTCATGCGTCAGTGTGTCCATGTGTCAGTGCGTGTGTTCATGCGCCAGTGTGTCCATGTGTCAGTGCGTGTGTTCATGCGCCAGTGTGTCCATGTGTCAGTGCGTGTGTTCATGCGCCAGTGTGTCCATGTGTCAGTGCGTGCGTTCATGCGTCAGTGTGTCCATGTGTCTGTGCGTGTGTTCATGCGCCAGTGTGTCCATGTGTCAGTGCGTGCGTTCATGCGTCAGTGTGTCCATGTGTCAGTGCATGAGTTCATGCGTCAGTGTGCCCGTGTGTCTGTGAGCACGTTAACTCAAAAACGACAAGTCGGTAAAATACCAAACTTGATATTTAAGTTTAATATTTTCCAAGGATGCGACATGAAGATTTTGAAGAAAACCCTTCCACCCCAAAATACCCTTTATATGGAAATAGTTTAGATTTTTTTTTTCAAAAATGACTAACGACTTTGATTAAAATACTCTATATTAAATATATTTACATGGCAATTAAAATTAATACCTTGAATTATCTGGGAATAACCTCTGAAGAGCTATTCATTCTGGAATAATTTTGTTGAATTTTGTATAACTGATAAATTGAAAGACGTTTTACAAGAAGAAGAAGAAGAAGAAGAAAAGAAACAACCTACACCTCGTTAAAATACACAATTTATGACATATACATTGTTTTCGTGGAGTTGGCCATTTTAAAGATATTTCTTGTTATTGGTTTTAGTTTTAAATAGTTACATTTTTCTCATACTTTGTCAACTCCTGGAAATACAAAGAAACGGTTTTAATCCACATGGCAGCCAGCTTTTGAAAGATTTGCCAACCGCTTTAACCTAGCATATTCAGTTATTTCCCATCTACCTACAATAAAACAAGTAATTTTTGTTAATGTTTATCTTGAATAGCGTGAAGTAACGTTTTAACAACAATGTGTTACAAAGGTGTAGAGTAAGTTATGTGAATGGAACACATAACATTTTTTATTGAAGAAGTCATGCATTTGCAATGAAATTTGTAAATCGAGTTTTTAGGGAATGCAGAACTTCTACCTATTAGTTATGTGATAGATAAAATCGAATGTGCATTTACATGAGTTTCTCTAGCCACATTTGTAGCATAAAGATAAAAGATATATTTTTGCATCTTCCTTCACTTAATCAAGATTAACTTAAGCAGAAATGGTTTATTTCATATTTCAGTTTAGATATAAGGAAAATGCAGTAGGCTCAAGTGCTAGCCGTTAGTAGGTTGCTTTTAAAGTTACTCTTTTCTTGTTCTTTCTTTGCTACTAGGTGCAATGTACATACACAGTAGGCAAAAAGGGTTCTTTTTCTTTCCTTGTCTACCAGTTGCAATGTACATAATACTAGAGAAGGTATTGCATTCCACCCCAACATTAGATTTCACGCAATTTAATATTTTGAAGATTCTTTAAAATCATCTCAAAATCATTTTTACTTTCTCTACTTAGTACACAGTACATAAGTAAAGAAGGTATTGCATTCCACCCGAAAATAATATATCGAAGTTTCACTATAAATACACGTTTTAGGGACCCCTGAAAGCATTTTTAGAAGAAAATCCTTGTGGTCAGTGGTCCATGTGTCTGTGAACATGATAATTCAAAAACGAAAAGTCAGTAAAATACCAAACATGATATTTAATTCAGTATCTTCCAAGGATGCGACATGATTTTGAGGAAACTACCCCTAACCCAAAATACACTTAATGGAAAAAGTTCGAAAACTTATACGATATTTTCTCAAAAATGGCCGTGACGATTTTGATTAAAATACCTTATATTAAAGATATTTACCTAACAAATAAAATGTATATTTTGAATTTTCTGGGAATAACCTTTAAATACCTCTTCATTCTGTGTGACTTTTACATAACTGATAAACCGTAAGAGATAGACAAAAACTTACTACACAAAAACGTAGATCTCGTTAAAACACACACTTTATGTCATATACATTTTTTCGTGGATTTTACTGTTATATTTTATTGGTATCAGTTTTAAAATACTTAAACTTTTCTTATACGGGTTTGTCTAATCCTGCTCGTACAAAGAAACAAATTTCAATCAAATAGCAACCAGTTTTTAAATGATTTGACTATCATTTTAGCCTAATGTATTTCCTTGTCTCTCTTCCACTTATAAGTAAGTAAGTAACCAGAGCATTTATTACAATTAGCATAAATTAGGTAGAAGAATACGTTCTTTACGAACAATTTGTTACATAGGCGTAGAGAAGTTCAGGAGAATTGAATACATTAGAATTTTAGAAAAGTGTATGTGTGTGAATGGTATACTTAGAAACCAAAAGACGCGTAAGGGGATTCGGAATAATCATCTTGCTAATGTAAAAGTTTGATCCATTATTTCAGCACTATTTAAATTGTGAGCTGGATTTTTCAAGGTATATTCACCAATAACTTTACTGTTGATTGATGAAAAAAAGAATTATTAGAAGGAAAGGTACGATTTTTTAATAAAGCTCTAAAAATGTTTATTGAAAAATTATGATTTTTAAATTTAAAAAAAACTAATTAACATAAATAAAAATGTTCTCGTTAAAATAAAGCCTATTTAAGTGTAAATGTTTGATAAAAATTTCATCCCTTACTACCAATTAGTTTCTGAGTTAATGGGGCATTTGTATAGAAAATTTTACTTCATCAGAAATTGCTTTCAAACATAACATTTTACAAAAAATGTAACCTAATTTTCCAAACGCAACTTCGCGGTACTTTTAAACCCTCACATGAAATAAATACGAGTCAGATGCCAATGCTGCGCATAGCTAAAGTAAGAATTTCCGACAAAAAAAAATTTCTTCTCTAACATTAATATTTACAAATTTATTGAAGTTTTACGAAGTCAGTGTACCAACATTTTCTAAAGAGATACTACACAGGATTATTTTCAACAATAGTTTTAAACTATTTACAATTAGTGTGACTCTATGAAAGTTATAACAAAATGACCGGGGGATTCAAAATATATATAAATAAAATATGAAAATGGCAAAAAAATTATGAAAATCCCATCTCGATTCCCCTTATATATCAAATTTGTTATTTATATTTTCTCTTTACATGAAAGATTTTTCGGTATTTTCGATATTCTCGATAATGACTCTTGCGATCTTTATTAACATACCTTATGTGAAATATATTTACGTCACAAAATACATCTATATCGTGAATTTCTGGGAAGAACATCTGAAGCCCGTTTATCCAGGATGACTTTTGCATAACCGTAAGAGGTAGAATATATCTTACTGCACAGAAAATGAAGATTTCGTTAAAATATAAATCTATGTCGAGAATATTTTTGTGGGCTTAACCATTTCCATAGGAGATTTTTCTAATATGCTTTTTATGGATTCATGAAGTCTCAAAACATAATTCCTGGTGAAATTTCTATATCGAATTATTACTATATCAATTACTACTATATTGAAGTAAGTAAAATATAGAAGTGCAGACAAATTCAAAATCATAACAATGACCATAAATCTTAACAATTCTCAAATAGGTTATTTAAAGTATGTTATGTTTTGAAAAACAGCTGCATTTTTAGGTATAAGATTTCGCTCATAACTTATGAGTTAAAATTATTAAAATTATACGTTACAGAATACATTACGAATAACGTGGACCAAATGCATATTTTATTAGTCAATTTGGAAATATCTCAAACTAATGTCATTTTAATTACAGCTCTAGAGCTCCATTTCAAACTCAGAACTAACCACATATTTGCCACATTAAGGACAGCTTATGGTGTTGATTTTTATTGAAGATCCTTTTGTCTGTCTTTGCAGATGCTAAACCTATATTGGGTTTTCAAACATAGATATGACCATTTGTTTCTAAAAATAACTTTGATATAGAATACTTCAAAACGTATATTACCTTTAAAATATCGATATTAACCTTTTGTGTGTGTGATATAGTACTTCCTGTAGTTACCATATATGGTAGTAAAATGAGTTAATCGTTCATAAATCATTCAATATTTCAAATTTATTATAGTACACATTTGCTGTACCACATAGACTGTAGATTTTATACTTTCTCTATCACGTTCAATGTCCCTAGTACACTGCATTTTGCGCAAAATACATCACGGAAGATGCATGTTTTGAGGACCTTAAAAGTCTCCCAAAGAAGTATTAGAAAATATTCGAGTCTGTCTTTGTGAGTGTGTCTATAAACAGTATAACTCAAAGACGAAAAATCGGTCGAAGTTGGTACTTAAGTTCAATATCTCCCAGGGATGCGAGAGAATCCTTCACCAAAAATTAACCTGCATGGGAAAGATTAGCTCCTAGGTTTGACTAAAACATTAAGGATATTTATGTGAAAAATAAAAATGTAGATTTGAATTTTCTGAGAATAATATCCGAAACCCTCTTCATTGTAGATGATATTTGCATTTCTGGTACACTATAAGAGATAGAAAAAAATCATACTATATAAAAATGTGGGTCTCTTTAAAAAAAACTCTAAGCTGAATAAGTTATTTTTTTAAACTTATGCATTTCCGAGATACGTATTGCTTTTATTTTAAGTTTCCGAGCGCGTATGCTTTTCTCAAATTGAGAGCCGTCATTCGTTTTTTTTTTCTTTAGCCTGGTCATGAAGGAGAACAGAATTTCAAAGGTATCACATAGCAATCAGATCTTAAAGGATTGACTTTCACATAATATCGTATTTCCTTATTTTCCCTTGTATCTTTAAGAAATTAAGTAATAAAACCATTTCTGCACACTTTTTCTCCATTAGCGTGAAATATACATATACTTTTGTAACAATAGTTTGCTACAGAGTAAGTGGAAAAAGTCATGTGAATTAACACATCAAATTGTTTGCTCTTTTATTAATTTATTTAACAACACTGCATTATAGGAGTTAAGTAATTCTACATGTACAAAAAATTCTGGTGTATTCCATTCACATGACTTTCACCCACATCTCTACACTAAATTATTGTTAAAAAACTTATTCTTTTATTTACTTAATGCTAATTTAAAAAAATAGCAGAAATAGTCTTATTACTTGCTTCCTTGTACGTAGAAGAGAAATAAGGGGGTACCATAGGTGAAAAAGACAGCTAAATTTGAAGTACTTTTGTTTGTACGGACAGGAGTTGACAAACTCCCGTATGAGAAAAGTATAAATATTTTAAAGCTAAAACTGATAAAAGGAATGTCTCAAAAAACGCCAACCTCAAGAAAAAAAAAATGTTTATAGAATAAATCGTGTGTTTTAAAGAGCTCTGCATTTTTGTGTGGTCAATTCTTGTCTCTCTCTCTTACGGTTTACTAGTTATGCAAAAGTCTGCAAAATTCATCCAGAATAAACCTGTTTTCAGGGGCTATTCCCAGAAAAATAAAGATATACATTTTATTTGTCATGTAAGTATCTCAATATAAGAGATTTTGATCAAAATCGTTAGAGATATTTCGTAAATTTTCCACGTAAAGGTAGTTTGGTGGTGGGGAATTTTCTTGAAAATGTTCGTGTCGCAGCCTTGGAAGAAGATACCAAACTTAAATACTAAGCTTGGTTTTTAACGATCTTTTCGTTTTTGGCACACACACACAACACACACATAGACAGATACACACGCAGATATGTTTCTAAAAATGCGTTTTTTTGGAACCGGGGGCTCTCAAACATATATTTGCGGTGAAATCTTGGTATCGAATTTTTGGATGCAATACAGTACCTTTTCTATACTCTATGTACATAGATTGTAAAGAGACAGTAATAATGTTATATCATTTTGGAAAGTATTATATCGCCCTCCGTGGTGTAATGGTAGCCATACTGACTTCATATACCCATGGTCACGGGTTCAAACCCGGCGGAAGACGATGGAATTTTTCGGGTGTAAAAATCCTTAGCATGGCTTCCTTCGGAAGGGAAGTAAAACCGCTGGTCCCGTGTCGTAGATTTACGGCACGTAAAAGAACCTCAAGCCTGATAGAGAGACCTCTGAGCAAAATTAAGCGGTCTTTCACGCCCAGTATACAATGGGACGCTGAGAACCACAGCAGTTAAAGAGCGTCCATAAATAACACGCCATTCCCATTTCGGTAAGTATTGTACATTAGTCATTGAATATAAACTATGTTTCTAACACACTTTTTTGCTTTCGGTGATTTAATTTTGTCTATAATTATTATCATTATCATCATCTAATGTTGCAGTTTTTTAAGGTCTATACTTGCGATAAATTTCCCGAATATTTATTTGCTAAATAAATTGCAGTTAGATATAAGAATTCATGATATAGAATGGCAGGAACTGCAGAAAGGGTTTCAGCAGTGCAATGGTGACTTACACAAGAAGCTCAATATTAGAAGCTACATACAAACCGCATCGCATAGCACAGCGTCTTGGTGGATATGACAACGGCGGGGGAGGGGGGGGGGTGGAAGGAAGGACATTTTTAAAACTAATCTGAAGTAATAAATTTTCCTCGCTACTAGTGAAAACTGATTCCTTCTTGTCATCCTACAACAACAAACCGTGAGCGTTTTATTAATAATCGCTGTCCTTGAGTTAAGAATTATTGGTTGTTTGAACAGCAACGAAAGAGGGGGAAAATCTTGCTGAAAGATGAGTAGGAAATGTTAGATAGAAGAAACTATCTTACGCCTGTAAATTGAGGTAGAGGTGTGATTACTAAAAGTGTTTTTCGACATAGAATGAAAATAACTCAATAAATATGTCTGCGAATTATTGCGTCTTTAGTTCTTCTATGTGAAAGATTTCAACAGTTTGAAACGTCACTTAAAGTTTATTTGTTGTATTTACAACAGCATCTTAAAATTAAATTCATAAAATCAAATGAAAATCATTAGTTTAAATGAATAGACTGTGCTCCATCGAATTATTATTATAACAGTATTTTCATTTTCATAAATAAACAAATTTAGAATATTTTAGCATATCTTAAAAAACGGACTAATAATGCGTTCAACCGCATATTTTAAAATAACATATGCATAGTCAAGTTGCTTATTGAACTATAGAGTATTTATAAAACTAACCTGATTTTATGTTCCTTTTCAAGGGTTTAGGTCTAGACTGCTTCACTTTCTTGATTATTTTTAAACAACGCCATCTTAACAGGAGGTGTTATTTTAGTGGAAGGCTCAGTTTTCGTAATGATATTAATTGTTAGGTAGACGCTCTATATTTCTACCTTAAAGCCACCGAAATTGTCCCCGTCTATTGTACCGTCGATAGTTTACCATTAGTGCTGGATACTAAACTTTGTAGTTCCTGGTCTGTAAGATGAAAATTGCAATTATGAAGGATGTGTCCTCCTAATTAAAGAGGTTAAGATAACTATTTTATTTTACCCATCACCCTTCTTCTTTCTCTAGTACATATGGTAAGTACCGCAGGTATTGCATTCCACTCAAAAATTAGATACCGATGCTTCACTGGAAATACGCGATTTCAATCCAAAATTGTTAAATGGAAAATCATTTTTAGATACATACATTTTTAGGTCCATGTGTTTGTATGGGTGTCTGTAAAGATTCATAGTAGGCTTACACTCCCCTTATGTAGGACTGACCCCCCCCCCTAGGACTTACAAGCGGATGCCTAAGGGCTAGAAGCCTGTCTGGGAGTCAACAGCACGAAACCACAGAATGGAGAACCTGAAATGGGTGGGAGGTCCGTTGTCAGGCATGAGCGTGAGCAAGTGTATGATAAAAAATGCAAATGCAATGATAATGGAGCAATTGATGGAATGAGGAGTGGGGGAAACTGGAGGACCCGGAGAAAATCCACCCAGACGCCGCTTCTTCCCTTATAAATCCCATCTGCGGACACTTGTGATCGAATCTGGGCTACCTAGATGGGAAGCGAGCAGTCTAACCACTCAACCAAGGAGGTTCCGAGTTCGACTCGCAGATGGGGCGGGGATTTTTTTTAACCAGAATTATTCCCTATCCCTCACAGAGTCTGAAAACATGCACGTGAGAGTGGATGTGGGTGTATTTAATGATATAAAATGACTAACATGATGGCAATAACCTACAGAGAGTATAGGAGTTATTTCAATCCTCCGATATGACTATAGAAGTTAAATGGGGCTATACAAATGAAACAATAACAAAATAAATTCTACAATATTTATCCCAGTCAGCGTACAGTAGACAGAGAAGTAAACTCTTTTTTTAAAGAATCGATGGAAGAAGTCATGTGAATGTAACACGAAGTCTTTTTCTTTCTTTCTTTCTTTCTTGCGAATGGTTGATAGTAGTAATGTGTACGACCACTAAGCGTTAATATAATAACCTAATAACAAAAGAAAGTAAAGGTGAAGCCGGACTGTGGTGTGATAGTAGCGTGTCTGTCTCACATTCAACAGGTCCCGAGTTTGATTCTATGGTGCATTACCCGGAAATTTTCCCCCTCGCCTGATAATAGGAGTATCGACTAACTTCAAGCTCTATGGATCCCGGGCTCACTTGGGCATGACGCTGGATTTATGCTAAGTAAATCAAGTCAACAGAAAATGGGACAGTGCTGCCCTAAAAGAATGGTATAAAATAATATAGCATATTGTTTTGCAATGTAAGCCAAAAGTAATATGTATAAAAAATCTGATGTGCTACACTCCCATGACTTTCTCTAGCTGTTCCACAAACCTCTTACATAAGATAATTCTTCTTTCTGCACCTTGCTAATTGAGGTACTCATTAGCAGAATGTTCTTATTACTTAGTTCCTTATAAGTAGGAAGAAAACAAGGGAATACACTAGGCTAAATCGATAGTCAAATGTTTTAAAAGCTGTCGTTACGCGATTGCCATTACAAATCGCTTCTTTTCTTGGCCAGGAGTAGAACAAAAGAAAAACGGACACTCCCGTCTGGGAAAAGTATAAGTACTTTACAACTGAAACTAATAACAATGAGTACCTCGAAAACGGTAAGCACCGCGAGAAACATGTATATGACATAACCTGCGTATTTTAAAAAAATCTACATTTTTTGTAGAGTAAGTTTTTGTCTATCTCTTACGGTTTACTAGCTATGCCAAATTAAGCAAAACTCATCCAGAATAAACAGGTCTTGAGAAGCTATTCCCAGAAAATTCAAGATATACATTTTATTTGTCAGGTAAACATCGTTAATATATGATATTTTAATCAAAATTGTTAGAGCCATTTTTAAAAAAATCAAAATGTTTGAAAAAAGTTCCATGAAAGGGTAGTTTGGGGTGGAGGAACTTTTCTCAAAATCTTCGTGTCGCATCCCTGGAAGATACTAAACTTAAATACCAAGTTTGGTATTTTAACTACTATTCGTTTTTGAGTTATCGTGTTCACAGACACAAGGACACACACACACGGAACTTTTTCTGAAAATGCTTTTTATGGATACAGGAGGTCCTAAAACATGTGAAATTCGAATTTTTGGGTGGAATACAATACTTCTCTATCCCTATGTACATTGTACATACGGGGCTAGAGAAAGTAAAAATGGCATCGTGACGTCATCGCCTCACATTACGCACGAGTATAGCCTTAAATGGCGTGCTTCTACAAAAATAACATAGCCAAAGCTATATAACGAATACAACACATTATATTGTACAATGTAAAGATAAGAAATAGTAGTTAGAAAAACATGTTTATTATAAAACATAACTGAAACAGTAATATGATAGAAGAACAAGAATCACAAAGATGAACGAGATACCGGATGGTCTAAATTATTTATACCGGTAACAAAGCATAGGAAAAAAAAGTTCAACACATGTATTTAAGAAATGTAGCTATTTAAAAGAACATTTTAGTGTAAATACACAAATGTATTGATTTTAAACTATTAGGAATGTATAAAATGTATTATAAATTGATATTTCACGAAATATAGAATGGAAAATCTGCCGTTCTCATGGAGTCGGACAGATTACAATGTATAAAACATTGATCTTCAACTATTGTATATAGGTGAATAATTTTAATAAGTTTCCGGGACGCAGTCATTGAGATAGATGCCAGGGATAAGGACGCAAAGAGAAAATCTCGCCAATCGAGACCTCTTATGCGGCGATTCAGTGTAAATCATAACATTGTATTATTTATCAAGAAGAGATTGATTGTAAGTTCACATTAAATTGCATATATGTGGCACAGTTTATAAAAAGAGGACTCTGTTCTAATAGCGTGCTTTAATGCATCACATTGTTCGAAAAGTTAACGAATAAAAATTCATATATGTCAAGAAATCTTTTAAATTAATTTTATTTATTATCACATCCTACCGTCTAAGCATGGAGGTTAAGATTTTCGTACTCACCGACTGAAGCTAGCTGAGAAAATAGAAAACTTTGCTGCTGTGCACAATAAGTAATTCGCTGCTGAAAGTAATCTTAACTGCTTCAACAATTAAGTCTGGCGCAACTAGCTAATTACAGTTTCGCCAACAGAAGGAGTTACTAACTTACAATACAGCGGCAAATTCAAACCCGTAAAAAGGTTTAAAATACCACAGCACAGCAACCAGCAGCCATGAGAACCCATACTACAACATACACAGCATCCGAAGCATCCTCCATCCATCCATCTTATCCAACCTTCCGAGAGCCGCCGCAAGCATCATTTCACCAATTTTATTCATCGTCTAATATGACCTACCAAGTTAAAGGACGTTTTATTATTTAAGAATGATAACTCTAACGTTTCTGGTGAATACCAATCAACATGCACACGACAAAAGTGAAAACTAATCAGTTACTTACTACACGAATAAAAAGCGTATACGTAATAATAAACGGGATAAAGAAATAAAATAACAAACTATCAACTCGGCTCATTTACAGAGATCGTTCTCTTTTTATCATTGTGCTTACCTTTTCCCTCCCTCACTCAACCCACCGTCTCCTCTCTACACCTCTTTATATATTTCTTCTCATCCTCATTATCTATTTCTTCTTTTCTACTTTTTCACCCTCTCTCCATCGCCCTCACCATTCTCAACCCCCTGTGTGAGTTACATATCATGTGCAGTTAAAAAAAGAGATTGCTAATAAAACTGATTTTACTGGGGTGTTGTTAAAAATTGCATAAGTAAATGACTTAATAACACAAAAACTTAAGCCTCTTCCCCGCACTATAATGTAATCGGAACAGTATTGCTTCCAGCAGTAATCACTTTATATGCAGATATAACAGGTAAGCTATATCTGAGGCATGCTGATTGAAATCTGAAATTATGTTCAAATGGGCCCATTCCACTCCCTCATATCTGTCTTTTGTCTCCTCTGTTTTCAAAGCCGGTTCGGAGGGTAGGAGATGATTGCGTCTACAATCAAATGCGCAGTGGACTTCAGTCTTTACGTGCCCCAAATGCGATCCCTATTTAATTTTGAATGCACAAAAATATAAACAGGTGCACTAGGATTATTATTACTATTATTATTATTATTTTTGGATACGTAGAGTCAGACTGAAACATTCAACCCATAGCAGGGATTTGAACCACGATTCTCCCGGTTTCTAGCCAATAACTCAGTGGTAGAGCAACCGGCTAGAGACTGCTATGGTATTAAATGTTTCAGTCTAACTCTACTTATCCAACTTCTGTCCTACACACGGCTTGTGTGAAACAACAATTAAATTAACACTAATTGATCATAATAGTTGGCTGAACTATGAAGCCCGGGACCTAAAGTACTTACGACATTGTAAGTCCCCATTGGGGTGTTATCTCAAAATAATTTGAGATCGATTTGTGGATTACCACGAAACATACGAGTCAGTTGAGTTTAATGCCGTTCCGACATGTTGACGTTGTAGCTTAGTGATAGAGCACTCGGCTAGAATTCGGAAGATCCATGGTTCAAATCCTGGCTATGGCGTTGAATTTTTCAGTCTTAGTGTACTAACTTAGTAGTCCTATACATGGCTTGAGTGAAAATACAATTAAATTAACATTATTATTAGTAACACTTTCACAATTTTGAATCTTTCGATCTCGTATATAAAAATACGTTACGAAAGTGTCATAAAACTATCTATGAAATACATCTGGTTAGAGTTCATTAACACTGATTTGTTTAGATATTTAACTACAATATTATTCTATATTATTCATCGTACAAGCACAATGTAGTAATTGGTTATATCTGTAAAACATTGACTGCGTTACTAAATGTAGTGTGGTAAACCACAATACCTACATAAGAACTTCCATGTTAACGTTAACCATTTTAAGCGGTTTTATGTAATGTAAACTGGCTAATGACTAATAGAGAACGAATTGAAACTGTAGGCTTTCAAGGCCGGTGTCAGTATAAGAAAAATTATTATCCGGGCTTGTAGGCCGTGGTCTACTGGGCTCCTGCTTCATCTTCCCAGACGTTTCGTCTGCGGTTGCGGCAGACATCTTCAGTGACAGTGCGATCGTAGTGTCCTGGTGGAGGTCTCAACAGCGACTATTCTTGAAAAAGGAGAGCACATCATTCAGTTTGATAATACAGAAGTATTGGCTTCAACTTCACACTATCATTCTCGTTTATCCCGAGAAGCCATTGAAATATACAAACATGAAAATAACACGAACCGTAAAGAAGAAGGATTGAAACTAAACAGAATATGGACAACAGCATTAAAAAAGGTCAAAACCAAGGATTCCTCCCGCACCAAATATACGTCAGCAGAACGAAGCACCGCCCGCTGTCAGGTCCAGCCCACCACCATCAGCCCGAACCAATCACAGCCAGCTCTCCGGCCAGCCTCCGGTATATATACCGCAACCCATGGAGCTAACAGGGTCTTTCGCCTCTGGTCGCCGTAGAGTAAAGAGCTACACCGACATGGGTAAAGGCAACAGGAGGAAGAAACAACCGCAACCGGATGAAGAGCCATCTGACATTGCATCCGCCGACGACTCCGCGAGTGCCGACTGTACTGACACGGCCTCAGCGCAGAACTCCCAGCCGCCCACTAGCGCTCCACCGACACAACCTACACTCGTTGAAGCTGGACGCGGCGAAAACGTAGCAACATCAGCCACGGAGACCTGCACTGCCACCAACATGACCGTCACGCCTCCGCCGGACAGCAGCGCAGCTACCGACACTTCAAGCCAGAATGCAGTCAAAACATCCAAATGCCACGGCCACTACAGTGCCGTCGCAAAAGGAGTGCACAGACACCTGGCCCCTCAGCTGCTCCTGGAACAACTTCGACATCACTGGCCCTCACTTTTGAAGGCCAATATAATTGTTACCAGGAGCGGACCTACTCCACTTGTGCGACTAGTCTTTCGGGACAAAGCACATTACAAAGCTGCTCTCCATGCGCGCGTGGACCTTTTCGGTTTCACGCTGCGCTTCGAAGCCAGCAGAACATCTTGGACTCCGCCGTGCTGCCGTTGTTGCCTGTATGGGCATGCAATGGAGGTTTGCTCGACGCCGTCACGCTGCCACTATTGTGGCGCCCCGGAGTTGACGTCTGCCTGCCAACATCACGACTTGACCAGGCGCAAGAGATTTTGTGCCACCTGTTGCAGGTCTGATCACTACACTGGACAGTCTCGCTGTCCACTGTACCCAAAGCCGGCTCCAACGGAAACGCAAGCAAGTCAACACGTAGGTAACTACCGCCTACCAGGGAGCTTGCGCGCCAACTCTGCAACACACGCCTCAACTAAACAGCCAACTCCGCAGCCCAGTCGGGCCTACACACATCAGCGCTCATCTCCAGGAAAACCAACATCATCATCGCAGCAAGCCTGGAGACCAACGCTGAAAATGAACTCAACAGCAACGCAGACAGAAAACACGCCGCCGCAACAACCAACACAGCAGTAGACAGAGGAGCTTCTTCTTGAGCTCAATGTCATATATACACTGCTACAGGAGACCGCAGACACCAACGCCAAGATCGTGGAGGCAATTCAGGACCTTCATGCCGAAATCCTGAACCTGCCAACACGAATCACAACCCTTGAAGACACACTCACAAACCAGATCAAGCTCCATGCCGCAGAAGCGGCAGAAAACCACCATGCCAGCCTTGATGCTCAGGAGAAGGCAAAAAATCGGATCACAACATATATCATAGAAAGCCAGAACACCCTAATCAATGCATTAGATCCACACAATCCTCCGCCTTTTAAAGGCGATACTACGCGCTACAAACAGGGAAGGCCACATCGTTATTAACTATGACCACCCCTGCACAATACCCATCCACACCACAGTACTATCACCAACATAAAACTAAAGTTACACCTCAAGATATAGGTCTACGTCTGGGCTTAGGTCAAGGCGTAATACCTACCCTCCACTGTCGGAATTCCGACCAACCCAAGTAAGCACCCACGAATACACGGTTTGCTTAGGTGGTACCGAGCCCCATTACACCAATGTTATCCCAATAAATAGAGACACCACAGAATCAAATTCTTTCTCTCCCATATTCCCTTTTCCTTCCCAAATACCTTATTGACCTGTTATCCTTATAACCTTTATTCCTGTTATCCCAGAAAAAAAAAAAAAATAAAAGGCTAACAGCACCGTCGCTGTTGAGACCTCCACCAGGACACTTCGGTCGCACTGCCACTGAAGATGTCTGCCGCAGCCGCAGACGAAACGTCTGGGAAGATGAAGAAGGAGGAGCCCAGTAGACCACGGCCTACAAGCCCGGATAATAATTTTTCTTATAGAGAAGGAATTAATTTCAAACACGATAATGCAGGATCGCACTCCCTGACTGAGGGTTATTTCCCCGAGGTTTTCCTCAGTCTTTATAACTGGCAAATGTCGGGGAGATACCCTAGACATAGTCCTAGAAAACTTCCTTTACCAACTATAATTTCCTTTCATGTATTTTTGACTCGGACATCAAACCCTACGTAGTCTGCGTCAACTAGGTTATAGGCATAACGCAAATAAAACTAGCACAATGACAGTACCTTTGTGGTGGTAGGAGGTGTTTATTGATATTGAATACTGCTCACTAGTACTTAGGGCCAGCTTTCGAGCCTTAATCATCATGTCCTACGTCTGTGGTGCGTAAGTAGCAAGAACTTTAAGCATTACTAAACAGGTGACTTGAAAACTACTGTTCTCTGGTTGTAAAATATCAAGATCACAATGAGCATTTAAACGAGGTTTAAACGACTTTGATGTTTATAATTACCATTCTGACTGTTTCAGAATAAAAGAGGTACTACTATTAACACTACTATTACTGTAAGTAAACTAATACAACTAGACTCCTCTAGCAGTATATAAGATATCTATTTAATCGTATTTAATATGTTAAGTTTTGGATTTGTATATAGAAAAGTATTACCAGTTTTCGCCGAAGGTTCTCAAAATATTATAAAATTCTGGGTGCTCATTTGTGGTGACATATATTGTATTAGAATGCCGACTATTGTGGCCAAAAAAATTCTCTTAGGTTTTAATTAATTGCTAAAAAGACAACAGATATGCGAACATTTTTAATTTGGTCTTCACTAGAAGCTAAAGTCAACAACAAAATAAGCTTTCATTCTATGAAGTCATTTGAGTTGGCTCTATGCAATAGGGGGAGGAGATTCAGACATTCTATGAGATGTTGTTTATTGTTTATGACGAAAGTATGCCAATAGTGACTGTACCAATGGAACAAAACGTAGCCCAACTTTCTTCAAACTCGATTTAGTGTCAAGGAAGTTTTGAAGAGATAAGCGTTTCCCTCGTATGTCATGGTGTGGAATCCTTAGGAGAGAAATTGAGGTCACAGCAAGAAATTCCCTCGCCTCGACAAAAATCTCACAAGATCCGATGATGTACATAGACCCATCTCGTTAAAGTACACATCCCTAGAGATGTGAGAAGCAAAAACAATGAAAAAAAGGAATTAAAATAGAGAAAAATGCTTCCAGAAATGAAACTGTTGAGTCCGGCCGAGACGAACGAGGGCTTGGTGGAGTGGACATACACACACGGTGTGAATTGAAATATCCCCCCTCTCTTCTTCCATCCCTGGCCCTCTCTTTCCTTCTCTTATCAATTCACCAAATGCTTCATAATTGGTGTCATATCCCCTCCCTTGCCCTGCTGGCTGACAACTCATGTATATTCATTCTCAGCAGCAGGGTCGTCTGTCCCCTAGCTTCAAATATTTTGCAGTTTTTTGTCTCTCTCTCGTTCTCTCGTACTCCTGCGGGCTACAGACCCGGCCAAGGCGAGGCCCGATGTTTCACAGATTTCAATATCAAGCATCACTTGAGCTCAAGCTCCTTTTTCCTCTCACTTTTTTTTTTCCAGCGAAAAGCTTCGACGAGAGATTTTACTGAAAATCCAACAGCAAGCACAGCGTGCTCTCAGGATATATGTGTAAGTAGCATGAGAGGTGGGGGGAGCGGGTCAAGCTTGTCGAAAGCGAGACCAGTGCAAAGTCTCTCTTTTTTATCGCTGTTATAACATCGGTTTGGTCTCGGAATGCGGGGAGGTCACGCCCCCGGGTTTGGGATGTTGTATCCCATTTCAATGGAATGCTGAGAGGCGAAGATGAGTTTCTGTGGCTGGACCACACTTCGTTTTTTCAGCTATTCTGGAAAGCTATGAGAACTAATCCGCAGCGCCGTTTCAATTAGGAGGATCGGTTCACAAGCCTTATTAGCCAAGATATTCCCTGTTCGTGCGTGAAGAACATGCTATGATTCCTCTCTAATACAGAATATTTACTACAAAATGTTTTTGCTCCTGGATACACAAGAGTTGCAATAACTCTACTACAGAATACTGAGAACTAAAATCTCAATATTATTTCCTTCTTCCCTGTGATATAACAGGTCGTCAATATAAACTATATGTTATACTAATTTTGAATACCTCCTAATTGAATATTATAACAAAACTTTTATCAAACGTATTTTTGTTATATTAAGAAGACTTTCTCTTCATATTCAACAAACCTTTGTTAAAAAGCCTACTCCTCTTACTACTTCGTGCGTACTGTGATAGCATTTACAAAAATCTGATGTGTTCCATTCACTTGACTTTCTCTACTTCTCTGCAACAAATTATTGTTAAAAAGTGCATGCTTCTATTTACTTCATTCTAATGGAGAAAAAATTAGCAGAAATAGCCTTATTACTTGCTTTCTTAAAAGGAGAAGCAAAATAAGGAAGTTCATAGGTTAAAATGATAGTCAAAATCCGGTTGCTATGTGACGGAAGTTCCATTGTTTGTATGGACAGAAGTTGAGACATTTCTATATGAGAAAGGTATAAGTTTTTAAAGCTGAAAATAAAAACAAAGAATATCTCTAAAACGATCAACTCCACGAGAAAAATGTATATGACATAAATTGTGTGTTTTAACGTACCCTACATTTTTTGTGTGGTAAGTTTTTGTCCATCTTTTACGGTTTAGCAACTATGCAAAATTCCGTAAAATTCATCCAGAAAAAAGTAGTCTTCAGAGGCTATTCCCAGAAAATTCAAGATATACATGTTATTTGTCAGGTAAACGTCTTTAATACACGATATTTTAGTCAAAATTGTTTGAGCCAGTTTTGAAAAAATCAACATTTTCGAAAAAAAATGTAAAGGGTAGTTTGGGATGGGGGGATTTTTCTCAAAATCTTCGTGTCGCTTCCCTGGAAGACACTGAACTCAAACACCAAGTTTGATATTTTACCGACTTTTTTTTTGAGTTACCGTGTTCACAGACACAAGGACACACACAATGACCTTTTTCTGAAAATGTTGTTTTTTGATACAAGGGACCTTAAAACGTATATTTCCGTTGAAGTCTCGGTATCGAATTTGTTGGTGTACATAGTACGTATAGAGAAAGTAAAAACTGTTTTATTAAAAAAACATTTTTTGTATGTACAAGGGCAATAAGGGGATGAAGTAGTCTTAAGCAATTATATGTAGATTTCAACAGAAATCTAAACAGGAGGAATAATCCGAGGTGTCGACCAACAATACTGTGTCACGGCGCAATTTAGTCAACGCAGTTATCCCGCTAAATAAGTTACTTAGCGATAAAAATAAAATCGCTAACCACTGTTTATAGCAGAGGCAAATCAGCTGATTGAGGAGCAGGCACCGTTTGTGGGTGGTCTGATACCCACGACCACAAACAAAGTGCGCATCACATATAATTTATATTCCCGCTTCAAAGATTAGTAGTAGTATACTGGATACCTTAAAGGTGTATTTTCTGTATAAAATTATCAAGTTCATCAGCAACCTTCACAAAAATTCGGTAATATTGATTTGGCCGAAATAAACAACACTGTAATCTCAAAAAAAAAAAAAAAAGCAACGAGATGTATACCGATTGACACCGCTAGCGACCCTGGCCACGTAAACATGAGAAGACCTAAAAACGACATAGTTTCAGAAATAATTGGAAAAATAGCTGCTCGAATGCTAGAGTCCGGAATTGTTCCACTGATATTTAAGTTAGACCCATTCTTATACATAAAGAACACCAGTTTTTCCTCCCCTACTGGAGACCAATAATAATCTCAGTGGTCAGAAGAGCTACTGAAAAATCAAAAAACACTTGAACATAGACTAAATAATCACAGAACCTTAAGCCCATATCAGCAAGGCTTTACCCTATCTTCATATCTACTATTATTCCTAATGCTGCTATAAAATTCGGTAAGAAAAAAGGACACTATTGCTGTGGTATTCATGGCTCTAAGAAAATCCATCGGTAATATGGTACATTTATACGAGGTACGTCCAGAAAGTAAGTTCCGTTTCAATTTAACTCCGCTGCAGCGCTGAGATTGCAGTTCCGCACATGCGCGATAGACGCTCTATATCAAGGAGAAGAAACGTGCGCCATTTTGAGATCGCTGTCAGCCACATACGCTTTGTTGTGCTTGTTTACAATGTCGGTGTTGATTGAAAATCCCGCCGCTTGTGAAATCAGATCTGTGATTCGTTTTCTGAATGCTAGGAAAGTGAAACCAATTGAAATTTATCGGCAAATTGGCGAAGTTTACGGACAAAATGCGATGAGTGATTCAATGGTGTGAAGATGGGTCCGACAGCTCAATGAAGGACGTAGTGAAGTGCATGATGAAGAACGAAGTGGGCGTCCATCTTTGGTTACAGAAGAACTGGTTCACGCGATTGATGATAAGATCCAGGAAAACCGCAAGTTTACAATTAGTGCTCTCGCTATGGAATTTCCCCAAAGCTCACGATCACTAATTCATAAAATTGTTAACGAAAAACTGAAATTTCGTAAACTTTGCTCACGTTGGGTACCAAAGATTCTTACTGAGCAACACAAAACAAAACAAATGGGTAGTGCACTTCAGTTTTTAACCCGTTATGATGAAGACGGCGAAGAATTTCTGACACAGAAAGTCACAGGAGATGAGACTTGGGTTTCTTACGACACCCCTGAAAGTAAGCGGCAATCAATGGAATGGAGGCACACTTCATCCCCAGCAAAGGTTAAGCCGAAACAAATCTTGACACCTCGAAAAATGATGTGCGAAGTGTTCTGAGACTGGAAAGGCATCTTACTCATTGATTTCTTACAACGTGGTCAAACAATCAAAGCAGATGTTTATTGCGAGACACTTAGGAAATTGCGCCGCGCAATACAGAATAACCGCCGAGGATTGCTGTCAAAAGGTGTTGTTTTTCTTCACGACAACGCACGACCAGACACTGCAAATCTGACAAAAAACCTCCTACTGGGATTTGGCTGGGACGTGTTTGACCATCCTCCGTACAGCCCTGACCTCGCTCCTAGCGACTTTCATCTGTTCTTACATCTCAAGTCTTTCCTTGGCGATCAACACTTCAACAATGACGAAAAGCTGAAAGAAAATGTTTCCAACTTTTTGAAGACACAGGCGGCAAACTTCTATGAAGTAGGCATACAAAAACTTGTGCCGCGTTATGACAAATGCCTGCAACATTTCGGCAGTTATGTGGAAAAGTAGTTTAAGAGTTGTAGAATTTTGTGCAATAAATAATTATTCTGTATCTGTATTCTGTATTTAATTTCATTACCAAACGGAACTTACTTTCTGGACGTACCTTGTCTTTTCACAAAACTCTAGATTCTATAGGAGTTCCCAGCAAATTATCATGCTCAATAACCAACCTGGTTTGAAAGATCACAGTATTTGAAACCAACTATAGTTAAACGAATTCAAATTGAAATTAAAGGATTCACTTATAACTCCCATACTTTACACTTTAGCAACTTATTTCATTCTGGAGGAACTCAGTAAACCATATTTGTTTAATGGATATGGTTACGTGTTGAGTTCAAGTTGTAGGAATTTGGTAGTGGTGAATTTTGTGGATGATCAATGGAAAAATTCAGAAGCAGGAAAGGAATTTACTAAATTTCTTGTACAGTTTTTCAAGATATTGGCAGCACTATCAATACATCACACTTTGTATGTTTATCCATAGATAATATAAAATATTCACCATAGAATCTGATTATCTGTAAATATAATTCATTGTCAAAACGCAGAAGAAAAACATATGAAGGGTTTCATACATATGATTTTCTCAATTTACTCTGCAAAAGAGCTCTAATTAGTATTATATACATTACTAGAAATGGTCTTATTACTTAGCTCTTATATGTAGAAGGGAAAAATGGAATATATTAGGCTAAAGCGAGAGTAAAATCTTTTAGATGCTGTAGCTATATGTACCTTGTCATTGAAATTAGGTGTTCTGTCCATGACCGAGAATAAAACAAAAGAGGCATAAATTGGTTGAAGAGTTCACGTTTGAGAAAAGTGTAAGTATTTACAATTGAAACCAATAACAAGTAATATATCTGAAACGGCTACTGTAAAATATACATAAATTGTGTATTTTATTGAGGTCTATATTTGTTTGTATCGTAGGTTTTTAGTTACCTCTTACGGTTTATTAGTTAGTTATTCAAAAGCCATTCGGAATGCAGAGGATTTTTCTATTCCCAAGGCATTTAGAAACACATTTTATTTCTCATGAAAACATCTTTAATAGAAAACATTTTAGCCAAAATCGTTTGAGTCTTCTTTTATAAAATAGAAAATTTCAAAAAATGTTCAATCTAAAGGGTTGTTTCAGGCGAGATGAAAATTATCGTGGTGCATCTTTAGACACTATAGCTAAATACCAAGTTTGCAATTTAACTGATTTAACATTTTTGAGTCATGTTATCCACAGACACACACACGCACCCATACTGACTTTTTTTTTTTTTTTTGATTCAGGAAACCTCAAACCTCAAAAAACATCACAGATTTTCAGTAAAATCTTGATATCAAATTTTTGGTGAAATACAATACCACTATGTGCATTGTACATATTTGTTACAGAAAGTAAGCGGCATTATCTTGTTATTAATTTTAACTCTGGAATGGTTTTTGACAGTCAGCAAACCTTAGAAGCCTGCCAAGTGAATTGCCACTGTTCTGTTTGCTGATGACACAAATTTGGCATCCAGCGCCAAAGATCTTGATGTTCTTCAAGACAGCAATAACAGGGCAAATGAAAATTTAAATACATGGCTGAAGAAAAATAAATTGGTTTTAAATGCTGACAAAACTGTATGCATGCATTTCAGTTCTCAAGTAAACCAACAAGCAAATGTAAATATTACCATCGGACAATCAAAAATTAAGCAAACAGACACCACTAAGTTTCTAGGGGTATGGATGGGTTGATACTGAGTTATCCTGGAAGACTCACATACATTTTGTAATTACAAAGCTCAGTAAAGTAAGCTATGCAATGAGAATCCTTAGTCGTGTATCCTCTCCTGAAGTCCTAAAAGCAGTTTATTTTGAATGTGTACATTCTGTACTTTTTTATGGTATAATCTTCTGGGGATTCTCAACTAAAACAAAAGCGCATTGTAAAAATCATGAATCGTGTCCCCACAAATTCATCAACGAAACCAGTGTTCAGAGAATTTCGTATTCCTCCACCAATAACTTGTGTTTACATTTTGGAGATTGTTATTTTCATCCATAAGAATGTATCACATTTTAGCAGGAATTCTGACTACCATTCCTATAATACTAGGGATCACAAAACTTGCATTTCAATCATCAAAGCAGAAAATCCTGTCTGCAGGGTACACTACATCAAGGACTATCTCTTTATAACAAGCTATCGGGTAACGGGAAACTCTTAAATCAGAAACAACTCAAACATAAAGTTAAAAACCATCTCTTAACCCATATGTTCTACAATATAAATGAATTCATGACTACTGCATTTTCCTAAACTTGTATTAACCATTGTGTAAATAAATAATATCTCGTTTTAGTTTCTTTAAAATGTACTTACTTGTTGTAAGTTGTATTACAGAAATTGTTGTAATTTGTTTCTTGACGAAGCCTTTGAATTCCTGTATTTTTTTGGTGAATAAAAATCTTATCTTATCTGTTAAAAGAAATGTTCAACAATGCAGGCTGTCAAGATTCTTCACCTACAGTGTTTGATGTTTCGTCGACAAATAGATATCCCAGTGAAACAGGATCCTGCAGTATTTGTTAATTCTCAAACCAGTGTTCGTACCTACATTCTTTCCTGTTTCCACCCTGAGGAGTCTCAACAGTTCTACCGACTTCAAACCCGGATATTAAGATAAGATTTAGACCGCGTGACAACTTGTTGCTGCCTACACAACTGTATCGCGGATGGTGTACACAAGGACGAATTTGGGGTTCCATACATGAATCATTTTTAGTCATCGGGATATTTGTTTCAGAACAGTCAGCAGACGCTGTACCGAGACAACACAGCTCCCTTTCTGGGTGCACCGTCCCACAGGTGAAGTACTCGACTGTTTATTTTAAGCAATCGCCAACCACCGTAATGTCCTGTCTTCTGCATGCAGCTACTTGCCAAACCCTGTACATAACCCCACTCTGCCTGCATACTCCCTTGGATGTATGTGACCTTTTAGATTTCATCCACTAACACCAGGTTTGCTCGATACCTAACCTCACTTCACCATCTTCCCAGGAGGAGGACGATGGATTTTTTTTCGGGCGTAAAAATCCTTAGAATTGCTTCCTTCGCAAGGGAAGTTTGTCCCGTACCGTCAATTTACGCTCAACTTCAAGCCTGATAAAAGAGGCCTCTGAGTAAAATTAAGCGGTCTTTCACGCCCAATATAGAGTGAGACGCTGAGAACCACAGCAGTTAAAGAGCGTCCAAAAATAAAACTTGATTTTTTCACCCCCTTTCCAACCACCCAAGGAGAGTAAATAGTCAATTATTGGGGACGCAATGGACATCCCTTTTACATGATCACCACCAGGATAGTCGAGAGGGGTTCAGTTCCAAAAAGTACACATTTACTTCTTTTTCGTAGGAAGCCATACTACGGGGTTTTTAAGCCCGAAAACATGCATCGCATCCTTCTGGGGTTTTATCCAGAGCCCTGGGAACCAGGACCCTAGGATACCATCCTGTATGGTATCTCCAGACCATACAGGACGACAGAATGTTAAAAGGAATAATTTTTCATATATCAGCATAGATCTTTAAGATCAAAATGGACATTACGGTTTGAAGCTCCTAAAGAGTTGAATGTTTTGCTTTGCCATCTTTAGTATTCCAGTTATAATACTGTGAGCAGTAACCGATTTTATTAATACATATGCCCCAAGAACAACATATAAAATCGAATGCTTGGGGTACCAATTTTATAATCCAGCACATATACTGTACATATATTTTTTCGTTTAGTTGTTTTACTTTCTCTATACTCACTATGTACATAGTGTATAGAGAATGTATTGCACTCCACTAAAAAATGTGATACCGAGATTTCACCTGAAATATATGTTTTAGGGTCCCCTGTATCCAAAAAAAGTATTTTCAGAAAAAGGTCCGTGTGTGTCCGTGTGTCCGTGTGTCAGTGTGTCCGTGTGTCTGTGAACACGATAACTCAAAAACGAAAAGTCGGTAAAATACCTAACTAGGTGTTTAAGTTTAGTATCTTCCAGGGGTGCGACACAAAGAAATAATACTATTTCTGCTAATTTTTCTCGATTAGCATGAAATAAATAAAAGATAAGCTTATTAACAATAATAATTTACAGAGATATAGAGAAAGTCATGTGAATGGCACACATCAGATTTTTTTAACACCTTTCCCTTCATATGATATAAGATGATATGACTTTTTGTAAGTTTAGCGTCCTTTAAGCTGTTAAACCATATTGGACGATGAATAAACGAAATGAGTTTGGGATCCATAGAGCTTTAAGGTTATCCGATATTAATATTTTCAGGATAAGAAAGACCTCGGAGGAAAAACAGCTGATCCTCTTAACTCACCCTAACCGAGACTGGAACTTGGGATCTCTTGAATGTGAAGCAGACACGCTACCACTCACATCATATAGGGGGGCTGTAAAATTCTTGTTAAAATATCTTAACAACTTTTAATGACCAAAGTACCTCTTGCTCGCTCTATACAATGGCGAACAAGGGCGGCCATCTTGTTTTAATTATAAGAGTTTCTCTCTCTAACGGATATTAGCACAAACCCCTTCTAATAAGCATACGACTAACATATATTCAAATTGTCTAATGAAACCTTCTAATAGCGAATCTGATGTGGCACTGTCAAACCCTAGTAAAGAGAAATATATTAAATAAGCTTGTAGGCTTTCACGGCCAGTGCTATTATTGGTAAAATATAATATCTCCGGGCTTTTTATATTTTATCGAGAAAGCTATTGTTATCAATTTCTGTGGGGTATCAATATCAATGATCACTTCTTGTAATAAGGAAACCGTAGAAATATAGCCATGTTTTTGCACACCTAGTGGAAGAATTCATGTATTCCTATATAGTAAGAAATGTGCTAAGAAAATCACAAAAAGAAATCACCTACAGATGCTTATGTTTTATAGAAACTGAATAGTAGGAAATAACGCATTATATCTGCACAGCACTATCCCAGTAACCCCTAACTAATCTCTTGCACACCAGTAATGTCAAACTTTTCAACAGCTGTAGTAGAATTATCCATCCCAGATTTCTTGCACATCCTAAGTGAAAATTTTAACGTGCTTCCTGAAAAATTAAATCTCTTACATGTTAAAACAAACTATTGAATATATCTATTTTGATTCCTGCTTCCATTTCTATGTAAACCTAAAGGCATCTAGCCAAACATTGCCCTAATATTCTGTGCAGGGTTTAAATATTTGCCTTCATATCTTTGCCACAACATACCCAGTGTGAATTTAGTCTTCGGAATTTCAAGCACTCGACGAAAGTCCCGCTCCAAAACACATTTTTACAATTTGCCCATGCTATTTTCCGCAAAAGCAAGCGATACTTTCAGGAGCATCCAGCTACATCAAAAAATAGATATGCACTTCAAGAACTCTCCTTATGTTTAAAAAATATGTACCCCCATTATACTAACAGCAACGTGTCACAGCAAAGAAATGAAGGAAGCTCTGCAACTGACCACAAAAATAATAAAGTTCCTTCCGATACTCCAGAATTAAAAAGTGCACTTCATGTATTTGTCATACAGTAATATTATTGATTTTTAACAGCATACCAACACAAAGTCAATGTTTGATATTTCTAATTAATTGTCGTTAAGTTACAATTTTATCTACAGTAAACAAACTAAATAATAATAGGTCCCTAACTTAAAACAATTTAACATATACCATAAGAATAACATGCTTAATTGCATATTTCAGTTCAGAATTGGAGAGATTTGTTTATGTTTTGTTAGGGTTAGTGTGCCAAGATGCGCAGTAACAGGAAGGACTTCATGCTGATTTGCCAAGTCATTTCTCTCTGACCTTCAGGCGCGTTCTTTGATAGAGCACCTATTTTCACGCAGGGCCTAATATACCAATGCTCTGCTTTTGTTTTATGCCTAAATAATTTTTATTTTATTTTTACTTTTTTCTACGTCTAACTTTGTTTGGTTTCAATATACATGTGTTTTGTTAAACTTACCAGCTTAAATAAGATATATAGTATAATTAAAAGTTTTATTTCAAAAAAATATGTAAAGAAAATACTTGGATATTTTCAGATATACAGTTAGTACCTACAGTTTGTACTAGATGGCTCGTCTGAGACTGGCATTCGGGAAGTCCCGGGGTCGATCCCCATGACTGACCTCTCTGAACCATGGGTTCTTTCAGGGGTTTTCCCGGGGCACTAGGTTAATACTGTGGAGGTTTCTTCATTCCCTGAACCTTCTGTCCCTTCACTTTATCTCCATTTCATCAAACCGGTCTCTTTTTGAATTGCAAGTGTTGATGAGGACTGCGAAGTTGGCGTCCTTGCGTTGTGATGCCTGCGCTGGAAATACAGCCTTCGACGGAGGGATGACATTGGAAGTCGTCTGCAGACCCAGGAAGTTCGGTCAGAAACTCTTCTCCTGGTCCGTCGATCTCAAATGTTCCAATGATTACATTAGTCACGTAACGTGTTTCTGCATCTCTCGTTTCGTCAATGGATACGAAAAACTCTTTCCATTTACTTTTCCCCGTGTCTTGCTAATGGTATTCTTCCGTCTGGGAATTGATTTGTCTGAGATAGTATGTCCGAAATGCAGTTCTATAAAACTCTTTAATTTAGCATTGTTTAGTGTCCAAAATGGGATGTTTGCTGAAACTAAAGCTTCTATACTCCTTTATGGTTACACTTTGTTGCAGTAAAAGATACGTGGATTTTTCTTAATTACATTGCAGTATATGCTTATCGCGACCCACATGTTGCTGAATAGTGAATTCTCTTTCGGCCGATACCTTTGTTTCCCACAACTTACAAAATAGCACTTTACCGTCCATAGAGAAAATATCATCTTCAAATTCAGATACAATCAGATTAGATTAGATTAGAAAGTATTCTGTAGGTTCGTTTAGGCCAGAAAGCCATTGAACATAGAACTTGTAAAGGCATATACATATATACATATGTTTATATACTATATACTATGAAAACAAATGTATAAAGCTCTAGTGCTAAAAACATAGGTTACAAAAACAACAGAATCCCTTTTTTTTTTTTTTTTGCATGCACATAAAAACAGAGAGTATCAAAATATAGTGTTAAAATGTATAAATAAATATAATTTCATTATATGTAAAACTAATGTTATGTCAGATGATAGTTTTCAAATTATCGATATAATAGTTACTAGTAGCAATCATATAAACTAAAACATGATTATTGTATTATGTACTCTTCATAAATGTCAACAAATTATAATACATATTTATAAATATGTTATATAATTTCCAATGCAAAGATTTACAATTATGTACTAGAGTGTAAAATGTCAAACATCAGGCTTTACAGACCTTGTGGCATTGCTAAATACTAAAAAAAATCATTTGACACATTCGTGCAAGTCAAAGTATAAATCAGTTTAATTATAATATAAAACACACACACTAATATACACAAAATGCAATACATTGTAATATTTATAAATACAATGATTATTAACGGTATTGCCAGACAGATTTGTCACTTAAATATTCATCTACAGAGTAAAATGATTTATTGCAAAGGTACTCCTTAAGAGAGGCCTTAAAAGCCCTGAAATTCCCAACATTTTCTTTGAGATTACTGGGGAGAGCAAATGGAATTTAGAGGGCTTTACTTTAGGAATGGCCGAATGGGAATACGAAAACTGAGCATAAAACCTTCTCTCAGAGATTCTGTGGCTAACTAAACCTCTGACAATGTGAAAACAGCGGATTAATTTTGAACTATAAACTTGTTTTAAACTTGCACATTGTCGAGCGACCTTTGTTTTTACTATGACAGTAACGTTGGATACAGGAAAGTAAAGAGGTCTTCAGAGGCTATTCTCAGAAAATTTAATATATATATATTATAAATATAAGTATGCTTATTATAAGTTATTTTAAACAAAATCGTTAGGGCCAATCTTGATAAAAATTTTCGAAATTTTATTCAGGTAAAGGGAAGTTTGAATTTGAGGGGATTTTCGTCAATCTTCACGTGGCATCCTTGGAAGATGCGTTTTGGAGTTATCGTATACACAGGCACAAAACACACGGACCATTTTCTATTTTTTCTAGATACAGGAAGTCCTAAAAACGTATATTTGCAGTGAAATATAAATATCAAAATGTTGGGTGGAATGTAATACCTTGTCTATATAGTAGGTACATAGTACGTGTAGAGAAAGTACAAATGTTTTAAATAGAGGACCTTAAAACGGGTATTTCCGGTGCAATCTCTGTGTAGAATTTTTTGATAGAGTGCAATACCTTCCCTACCTATGTGCATGTGCTATGTAGAGAAAACAAAACGTTTACAATGATAAAAATAAATTATAGCAATAAGTAAACATATCAAATTACCTGGTAATAATGAATTTCAAATCAAATACAACAACAGATATAATGGCATGCTAGACAATTAGCTAAAACTATATAACACGTTTAATGAATTTACTAAGTATCAGTATTATTGGAATGAAATATAAATGGTTTTTGAAGAAAAGAACTGGCACACTGGTCGCTATGACTGCTATAGCAGGTGTTTATCCAGACCATAATCTGCGTTGTGGTATTGTCCTGCAAGCTCTTATCATGTCGTGATTTTACGCTGTACTTATCCTTGTAATAGGAAATAGAAGGTTCATAAATGACTTTTTTCTGTGTCCAATTCCGCAGGTTGTTCACGGTGGGTCTCAAGGAACAGCAGGAACTCTACCATCAGATGACTTGTACGAAATGATGTCGATGCCCTGTTGTTGCAATTGCACCTCCTCATGGATCTCGAAATCTTTTTCTTTAATAACTGTTGCAATCAAGCTGCTTATTTGTTTTGTAGCACATAACAATACGGCAAGCACTTAGAATATTTGCAAGTGTTTCATGTTCTCTGCCAAAACGGCGGCAGAGGGTATTTGTTCAAGGATATTCCTGGTAAAGAGCATGCAGCAATAAGTTCAGCAGTCATTTTGATACTGGCTGGAGTATAATCTGGACTTGTGGGCCGTGGTCTGCTGGGCTTCTCCTTCTTCTTCCCAGACTTTTCGTCTGCGACTACGGCAGACATCTTCGGTGGCAGCGGCGAGGTCGAAGTGCTCTAGTGGACGTTTCAACTGCGACTGTGCTGATTGACCTGTCCAGTCCAGTGTAATTGGCAGGCTGAGGGCAGCCCGAGGTGTGCTAGACGTGTCCCTGTTCTCGGAGAGAACTTAACCACGTTCTGACGGTGTGGGTTTTGCAGGATGGCGGGTGTGTTTTGGGGCTGTGGAGTGACAGGAGGCAAATATTGCTCCTCGACGGTTGCCTTGATGGTGCAACGGCCCTTGTGCACAGCTGTTGGTGCTGCTCCTTCGTTACCGGGGATGCCCGCAAGCCATGCGGGGAAGCCGGTATCGCATAAAGCGGCGGTTTTTGGGATCGTAATCCCCAAGAGACCTAACGAGGGCGCTCCGATGGAATGGTAACCCTTCGTTGAATTTTGTTGCCCGACGCCTAATCTCGTCCTCCAGGTATGGTAGACCAGAGGCTTCGTGCAGGAGTCTCGTTGGAAAGCCTCGAGGCACAGAATAGATAGCCCGAAGACACCTATTCTGTACCCGCTGAAGCAACAGCAGACTGGAGTCTGCCGCCATGCCCCAGATCTCACAGGCGTTGATTAACAAGGGGATTATGAGAGCCCTCAAAAGGCGCAACTTAAGGGGTACCGTCATCGAGGACCTCAGCATCGGGTACAGTGAGGCCGCAGCCCCATTGCCCCGGCACCACAGCCCCCTGATGTGCTCCCTAAAAGTGACGCCCCTGTCAAGCTTCACCCCCAAGTAGGTGATGGTGTTGGTCCATTGTATCCTTCGTCTGAGGTACGTGAATGTGGGGAAGTTTGTGGGAAAGCGGCGCTTGGTGAAGAGAATAGCGTGGCTTTTCTCCGGATTTATGGACAATCGCCAACGCTCGCACCACTCTTGAATGAGGCAGAGGTGTCTCTGAATAGGGTTGAAGGCTCTGTGCTGATTGCACTGTGGACTGCGGTGTTTATATCAGCGGCCGTAGGGGAGGCGTGTGGTGATTGGTTCGGGTTGGCGGTGGGCTGGACTTCTGTCGGCGGAGTGCTGTGCTCTGCTGGTGTCTGATTGGCTCGTTTGGAGCTCTTTATTTCGACTTTGGTTAGTGCCGTTTGCCATATTCTGTTCAGTTTAAGGCCTTCTTCTTTGCGATTGGTGTTATTTTTATGCTTCTGTATTTCAATAGCTTCCCGGTATAAACGAGGGTAGTAATGGGAGGTTGATGCTAGAATATTTGTGTCTTTATACTGGATGATATGTTCCCCTTCTTCGAGTATGGCATGTTTTCCTCCATTCTGAGCAGTGAAGTTCCCGATGATCTCGATTCCATTTATTTGTGGGAGTTTGGTTGCTGAACAGTTTAACTTTTCTTCCTTTTTGCGCTAACTCGCTCCATGGATGACATGATAAACGGTTTCTCACTTACTTTGTATCTGGGACAGCATACTTACGGGGTCTCTGATGTCACTCCAAGCAAATGTTATAAGTATCTTAGAGATTTCGGCTCAACATCTTTTATGACAAATAACAAGTGGAACGTTTTAGCACTTTGAAACATTGCACATGTTTATATATTGTATATACTTCCGATGAGGTGCAGAATAGACCGAGATCGTTATATTTCCTTTCAATATACCACAGATGGCAGGTGTGTCTCACGGTTTCAGAATTATGGGAGGCTCTCAAGTACCAAAGTAACGATGACAGAAAGAAAGGAGGCTTAAGTATCATTAATGTTAACATTGCATATGGTGCAGGCTTACCTTAATTAATATTGAAGCCAAGGAATGCTTTTGCAATGTTCTTAACAGAATTAATTTGTTCTGGTATTTTCAACACATTACGCAATCATCACATTCACAAAACAAACGTAAATCGCAGGACACTATAATAACACAGCTCTTAAGACAATCTGCCGTTAACTGTGTGTGTGTGTGTATGTGTGTGTGGCGGAGGGGATTCCATACTGTATCCATGGGTTTATTGTACGTTAAACATCAGGAGGATAGGATGAGAAGAGAGCAATATCAACTGGAGGCCAAAATCGGACGCGAAGGAAAAGCTACCATGGAAGGTCCCTAAAATATTCCAAGCCGTTCTTCAACTCGACGAGGGGAGCACTAGGAACCCGCGCCCGAGGTCTGGCCGAATGTTCTGGGAGTGCAGCCGACTTACGCCAACTCTCCGCAAGAGCTGTATTTCCAGAGAGCAGTCATCACCACGGAAGGGCGCCTCAGTCGCCAGTCCTCGTCGACGCTTACAACCTTGAAAGAGACCAATTGGATGAATTGGAGATGAAATGAAGGGACAGGAAGTTCGGGGAAATGAAGAAACTTGCTGCTCATTTGCCTAGTGACCCGGCAAAACCCCCGAAAAAGCCAGATATCTCGACCTCCCGAATGCCAGTCTCAGACTAAACGCCTGAACCACCTGGCTCGGTGTCCACTAAGTGAAAACAATTGTCATATACTGACAGCTGACTGAATGTGACCATAGATTCTGAAGGTGTCTCTTAGTCTCTCTCACTCACCTATTTGCGATCGCAGAGGCAAAATTGTCAGCCTCAAACAGAAACAATGCTAGAGAGCGGACGCGGTTTTCATACTTGTATGGCATTCCTTGTTCACAATTTCTGGGTAAGGGAATGGCCTTCTAATAGGGCAAGTTTCTAGAACCTTTCAGATATACGGTGTTTATAACGAAGTGTTCACTATATACTATTTCATTAGGAGCACAAAACAGTTAATATTTGTTGTTATAGGGAAGGTAGGCAAAAGTTCGGTTTTAAAAACTATGTTATAAACAATAATAGAGGTGAGATTTTTTTCTTGACAGTTTTAGGAAAGCCTCTGCCTTAGAACCTATATCCACGACCCGCGCCTTACATGCGGTGTGAAACTTCTAATTGGTAATTGTAGAATACGTTTTAGAGTACGTTGTAAGACGCAGTTAATTACTTTCTCTAGTATGTATGTAGAATTCATATAGCAGGTAGCGAAGGTATTGTATTGCCCCCAAAATTATATTATGATTTTACCGGAAATGTATGTTTTGATGTCCCTTAAGTAAAAACAGTTTTAGAAAAAGTATATTAAAGATATTTAAAGGGCAAATAAAATGGTTAACTTGAATTTCCTGGTAATAGCCCCTGAAGACCTGAAGACTTCTGAGTTATGCTGAATTTTGCATAGCTGGTAAGAGGTAGACAAAAACTTAATAAACAAAGATGTTAATCTCGTTAAAACAGACAATTTATGTCCTATACAGTTTTTGTTATGGGGCTAACCATTTCCGAGATATTCCTAGTTATTTTTTCCAGTTTTAAAATACAGGAAGTCGTCCGTATTTCACTTGTTTTATTCCTGACCATGCAATGAAGCGACTTTCAATAACAATCGCATAGCAACAGATTTTAAACCATTTGTCTGTCGTTTTGCCTAGTTTATTCCTTGAGTTCCTTTCTGTACATTCAGCTAATGTTTCTAGATTAACATTAAGTAGAAAGAAGAAACTAGCTTGTTTACAGATAGAGAAAGCTATGTTAACGGAACACATTAAAATTATTTTTAAATTTAATTCATTGGGACAGCTTGGAAAATATAAATTAATGCTGTAAAGATACGCAAGTTTGTAATAACAAATGTGTGGTCTACTTGTAAAAAGTTGAACCTTCTAAGGTTCAGCTTTTGAGCGAAGCCTGCCGACCTTGTGTTACACCTTCTGTCGCGTGCTCTAAGTGAAAATAAACACACATGCCTTGTGTGTGCCACGGTTACTTAGAAGTACTGACGAATTTGCAAACTTGCTACTCTTAATAAGTAAAATTATTAGTCCGCAATTTGAAGCAAATATTGATTTAATGTTGTTTATTTTACTGTTATCAATTACCAATGTATATTAATTTGCACTTATACCTCTAACAACCTCTATAAAAACATGAATATTCTCTCCGTTAATTTGAATGGCTCTTAGAACTATTTAAGGTGAGAAATATTTTCTGAGGGGACAGTACTTGGATTCCCGATCTGGAAAGAGGGCTAATAGACGAATAGATGGACTAATAAACTCAGGCGTTAAGATATCCACAGACACATTACTGGATTTACGATAGGAATGCTGGGAAACTTCTTTATAATTACAGTGTAACCATTTAAACATTAAAATAAGAACTGAAGCTTTCCTGGCGACGTGTTAATTCAAAATCTTCTCGGGCTTCTAGCCAGGTAAAAACTTGGCTTGACACCAACGTTTCGAAGAAGTGCATCAGTTCACCCTGAAGACGAGGAAGATGCACTTCTTTGAAACGTTGGTGTCAAGCCAAGTTTTTATTACCTGGCTAGAAGCCCGAGAAGATTTTGAATCATTTAAACATTGTGTTATTGTTTATTTTTAAAAAATGCTCTAAACGTATGGTTAGATGCAAAACAGGTTGCAGGTATATTTTGAATTATAAGAAGATAAATTGTATGCTTTCTTCATACGTATTTAATTGTTTGTAATTTGAAACCACGAGAAAGAAACATTCTAAGTAATAATTTAAATCTTATAATTGCAAAGGAATTATGGTGTAAAGATTTTTATGACGATCATTTCCAAAACATTCGCTATTAACGCTATGTTATACTACAAGTGGCTGCTAAAATATTTTCCAATTAGCTTATACAAATAATTATAAAACACTAGGGTTCCTTTTTAACAACTGGCTTTGTCTCCGCCTTCCGTATGTTCCTACAGCAAAATGTGAGCTGAATGTATGGAGTTTATTATGAAAAGACACACAGTTCTGCTTGTGATTTTGGGTTACATATAGAGACTCTTCCTCTTCTTTCTCTCTCTCTCTCTCTTCCTCCGCTACTTTCTCACTATTTCTTACTCTTCTCCGCACTATCCTTATACCTCTGATTCTCTCTTCCCGCTTCCTCTCGTTTACCTCACTTACCTTCGGCTTTCTCCCTTTATCTCCCCTCTTTTCCGAAGGTAATTTCAATCAAAAATTCTATATCCAGACTTCATCGCAAGTTTGTGTTTTGAAGATCCCTGAATCAAGAAAAAAAAAAAAAACACTTTGGAAAAGTTCCAAATGCGCGAATGTGAATGTTATAAATAAAATACCAAATCTCATAATTTAACTTTAGTACCTTTCAAAGATATGACTCGAAGCTTCTCATGGAAAAAATGTAGATACTATTGATTTAATTAAAACTGACTCTAAAATACTGAAAATTAAGGATATACATGACAAAAAAATATATATAACTTAACGTTTCTGGAAATAGTCTGTGAAGACCTCTTCATCCGGAAGGAATCTTTGTTTTATATGCTATAGCTGGTAAATATTAAGGTGACTGCGTACTAGACCAAAAACTCACAATGTATTGAAAATAAGTTTCTTGGTGTTATTAACCATTTCCCAGATATATGTTATTAATGTTTCGATGCTTTATCAATGCATCAATGCTTTTTTATAATAAGCCCTTTGTCTTTCAGTTGTTTCGCCTGATTACATGAAACAGCATGGAACATTAAGGCCACTTTATAGACTGCAGTTTTTAAACGTTTGGCTATCGCTAATCTCTTTGTATGTTTTAAGAAAGCGTAATCTAGCTATTTCTATAAAGCTTCGATGAAAACGAAGTATATGGAAAAATTAACTTTTGAATCATAGTTTTATTCTATACTATAGAGCATATACAAATTCATGTGAAATATACATAAAATATTTTTTTTAAAAAATTGTGCATTCTAATTTTCCCTCCTTTGGATGTAGTAATTAAGATGTTATACAACTATATTCTTAATGGGAACATATGTTACATATCAAACTTAACAAAAACATTCATTATTGCACATACAGTTAATGATGAGTTAAAATATTTTAAAATTGACTTTATATTCATAGATTAGCATATTAGTATTGCTTTTTACAATTGATAGTAAAGAGGGTTTGAGCCTCAATCCCTCACTAGCTAAGTCTCTGTATTATACACGAGAAATAGAAGTTTTTTAAGTGAAGGTTTTAAAACAGGTGAAAAATAAACAATGCGTGTAGAATATGTGCGTGAATTGTTTATAAGAATACAAATGTTGCTTTATAATGCACTTTATGTCCCAATTAGTCAACCTATTTTTACTTTCTCTACGTGTACTATGTACATAAAAGGTATTTATTGCATTCCATCCAAGAATTCGATACCGAGTTTTCACGGGAAAATATACGCTTTAGAGCCTCATTTATAAAAAAAAATTGGAAAAAGGTTGCGTGAGTGTCCGTGTGTCTATGAGCACGATAACTCAAAAACAAAAGTCCGTAAACTACCAAAAGAAATCCGAAATTTTCAAAATATATCCATGTAAAGGGTAGTTTGGGGTGGGGGGATTTTTCTCAAAATCTTCGTGTCGCATTCCTGGAAGGTACTAAACTTAAATACCAAGTATGGTATTTTAACGGCTTTTCCTTTTTGAGTTATCATAACACGGACACACACACACTCACACGGACGTTTTTCTGAAAATGCTTTTCTTTTTTTGGATACAGGGGACCCTAAAACATATATTTCCGTTGAAATCTCTGCATCGAATTGAACATAGTACGTGTAGAGAAAGTAAAAATGTTTACTTATTCATCGGGCTAATAAGTAATAAACATAACCTTATACCTAGATACTGATTTCGGAAACATTCTGTGATCAGGTATGTAGAGGAGGAGAGATATAGATAGAGGAAGAAGAAGAGAAAGGGAGAGAGAGAGAGGCACCTCATCATTCTGGAGTAATAATGCTAGTTAACTGAAATAAAAATGCAGAAAGAAATTATTAATCCTTTTGGAAAACGTTTGCTAGAAATGAAAGAAAAGCTAAGTTGTAATGTACAGGAAATGAACTCAGTTACTCCGGAACATTAGCGAATTGGCTCGATTCAATACAACAGAGTAAAGATGTCTGTAGTTAGGGAGCTGGAAGCTGATTATTGTGGCAATTCAACTTTCCTCCAGCTATTGTTTCGTTTTCCTACCACTTATTACGTTCTGCCGCCAGCAGATGGAACTCTGGTGATGAAAAGAGCTAATCTCGTTAAGTTTCGAAACGAAGAACGACTTCATTTAAATTCCTTCATCGTCAAAATATTCCAGTTTATTAGAAGTTGTTTTGCTTGCATTAACTCTTGGAAGTCCCCTGCTTCCCTTATTAATATCAGCAGCCAAAATGTCGTGCATCAGACTAGGGAGACCTTCTTAGTTTGCATAGCTTGATGGACGAAAATTGCCAATCCAGTTGATACTATTTTAGATTTTAAAAGGCCATTTCTCACAGTTCATCTTGAACTCCGGAGAAACCATTGGTATTTAAATATTGTACCGAAACAGTGGGCTTCTTAATTGCGAGGAATTTCACTTCTCCATTTGTTTTCTTCTGAAAGTGCGACATTTAAAGAAGGAAAATGCTATAAAAGGAAAGTATTTTATGAATCATTCCTCTCCGCTTTCTTTAACAGTTGTTTTATTATAAGTGAAAAGCAGACATTGCGTGACCTAAAAGGCCGTCTGAGTTATATATTGCGATTTTAGTTGCCTAAATAAGAAAATATGAAAACATTTGTCACAATACTCTGACAATATCCGTACACCCTCCAAATGAGGAAAAAAAAAAAAAAACTAATTAGGCTGTAATTAGCAATAAAATTTAAGTAAATAACAATTACAATTTTTAAATCTGACAGGTTTAAAAGTAGAGTGTACCTACTTCAAATTCTGTCTTCTGACGTCTTATACGTATGCAATCAAGATAACCGCGTTATAAACCCTAGGAATATCTTTTGATCATTCTGAGTGCAAGGCTGTTCTAATTTTATGTGAAACAACAAATTCATCGATAAAATGAATCGGTATTTTTTACATAGACTGTTTTACGTAAATGCATCTGTTATTTCATCTGAAATTGTACCAGACATTCCTCAGTAACACGACTTTCCTCTGAAAAACAAACAGTAAACTTCATATATTTGCAAATCCAATAGATCAAGTCTGAAACGCCAGTAAATTCTTGGATTGCATTTTATTCCATTAGCGTCAGCAGTGAAAACCCTAGTTTATTCATTAAATGGAGATGTATTTAAAGTCTGTGAAGAAACTGTTGTATGATGTCTCATACACATCATGATGTCTCGCGCACACACACACACACACACACACACACACAAACAAACAACATTTTTCAGTAAAATCTAAAATGTAACACAGACAACTTTTTTTCTTCCTACAATTTAGATCCTATATTTAATGTGGGCATATATTCTGAGTACTCATATAACAATTGATTTTTCTGCCTTTTAACCGTAAGCTTTTACCTATAAATGAATTTAAATCAAGCAATATTATGTCATTTACAAGCAGAAACCATATTCAATTGCTTATATCTCAAGTCGGAATAAGTACTCCTGCTAATGCTACTACTGCTAATGATACTGCTGTCCTCCTGCTGCTGCTGCTGCTACTGCTATTACTATTTTATCAATATTAATAATAATAAAAAGACATATACTTCTGTAAACATAAACAGTTAACCTATATAAACATACGTTCAACAAAACTAAAGCTACAAAAAGGCCATTATATGAAAAATCTGATGTGTACCATTCACATGACTTTCTCCATATCCCTGCAACAAATAATTCTTAAAAAGCTTATACTTCTATTTACTTTATGCTAATCAGAAAAAATTAGCAGAAATAGTCTTATTACTCGCATTCTTGTAAGTAGAAGCGAAATAAGGGACAACCGTAGGTTAAAGTGATAGTCAAAAGCTGGTTGCTATGTCAATGAAGTTCCTTTGTTTATATGGATAGGAGTTGACAAGTTCCATTATGAGAAAAGTATACGTTTTTCATAGCAGAAACCAAAAATAAGGAATGTCACAAAAACGACGAACTCCATGAAAAAAATATATATATCATAAATTGTGTGTTTTAATGTGCTCTACACTTTTTGTGTAGTAAGTTTTTGTCCATCTCTTACGGTTTAGCAGTTATTCAAAATTTAGTAAAATTCATCCAGAATAAACTACTCTTCAGAGGCTATTCCCAGAAAATTCAAGATATACATTTCATTTGTCAGGTAAATATGTTTAATATCCGAAATTTTAATCAAAATCGTTATAGACATTTTTGAGAAAATAAAAATTTTCGAAAAAAATTCGATGTAATAGGTAGTTGGGGGTGGGAGGATTTTTCTCAAAATCTTCGTGTCGCATCCCTGGAAGATATTAAGCTTAAATACCAAGTTTGGTATTTTACCGACTTTTCGTTTTTGAGTTATCGTGTTCACAGACACACGGACACACGGACATACGGACACACACACACACACACACACACACACGGACCTTTTTGTGAAAATGCTTTTTTTGGGTATTGGGGACTCTAAAACATATATTTCCGGTGAAATCTCGGTATCGAATTTTTGGTGGAGTGCAATACTTTCTCTATACACTATGTACATAGTGCGTATGGAGAAAGTAAAAATATGTACTTTAATAAGCCCTACATGTTTTCTGTAACAAATTTTGACTATGCATTATATCTGTGATGGTTTCCAAGTTATATAAGTTCCTAAATCCCTGCTGAAAGCTGAGGTGTGAGTGAAGAGTGATTTATTTTATCGGTATATAGATAAAAAACAGCTATACTTTACTCACAGTATTTTGAAACAGTCGAAAGAGCAAGACAGAGAAAAATGGTTGGTGCCTCAGGTCTGTTACAAGTGGCGGACTTTACGGTAGACGCCGGTGCAACTACGTAATCACATAATCTACCCTCAATGAACGGGATCTGCTCACCATCTCCGTAATAAGCAAGAGGGATAAAACGAAGATCGCTCAGGCCAGTTCCCCATTGACGGATTTTAACTTGAAATAACCCCGTTGAGTTCTGCAACTCTTTATTGCAAGATATTTGAACTCGCCTCATACGAGCGAGTTAGACTACCTGTTTTTGCATAAATTTAGCTAAGATTTTTTGAAAATATTGACCGGTATCTGAGTACATGATATAAATTAATACTTATAATTAAAATATTACAGGTGAAGCATTCTTAAGCATTCCAAAATTATGCGGAGTTTAACCGCTCAATTTCCATGTGGCATTTTATAACAACTATTTTTTGTTTTGAAAATGCATTAGAATTTGCAGTGACATATTATAGGAAATGTAGTTAAAAGCCTCCTATTTTAAAACATAACATTTGCAACAAAGTACAGAGTTTGGCAAATTTTAATTTGTTTATTTAGCCGTAATGTTATTCCACATATACAAATATGGCCCATTTATTTTTATATCTATTTATCTGTCTATTATTTCTAACTATCTTATTATTTTGACTGAATATGAGGGGTATTTTTCGTCGTTAATAGAAATAGCGGATTATAAGTAATTACATTAATAAAGGTAAAAGGCCAGCGCGCATAGAACCGTTTCCTACACCTCTGATATGTGGGCACATCCAATCATATCGCTGATATAAGTCTCCGGAGGTGATGTGTATCCTGTCTGCGCCACCGCAATCCTCTTCACCACCATATTTACCTTCCTCCTGAACTTCTACGAAAACTGAAACGTCGTTGTATTCCGGTTTACTAATGGACGTTTACATCTCTAATAGTTTTTCTGTATTTTCTGTTTTGTATTTTTATTGGGGTTATCGATGGGCGATACCCAACTGCTAACTACGTACAAGTTACGTTGTCTGGTCCAGCTCAAAACTGTGATGTACCTAATTATATCAGAGAGCTTTATTCTTAAAAAGAGAAGCGGAAAAGGCCAAAAAAGAGGATTTACAGCTGTACAATAATATATTCCAAAAGAGATGGGAGGTAAATTAAATTAATTAAATCGGCTTTTGAGTTTGATGAGCTATCCTTCGGGAAACCATCTAGTAATACTATAAAGATAGAACATGTGTGTGCACTTATATTTTAATTTTGTAAACTACTAAAAATTAAAAAGTGTTAACAATACCCTTGTACTACTTGAATACGAACAGTTTGGAGTTGTAAACCAACATGGTTGCAAAAAATATTTTGATTTTAATTGTCTATGTCATGAAGTAGGAAAATATTTGTGTTAATCCGCAGAAAATGCATGTAACACAACAAAAATTCCACACGCCAATTAGTGCGAATTTGCATGTAAACTAGGCTGTTGCAGCTTGGATGCGCGCCAGAGAGCAGCCGAATACTCGCGATTATGCAGGATCTGCCTGCAGCATGCAATGTAGCTCTGAATGGTGGGAAACCCGTCATTATGTCAGAATGGAGTGGCAGGAAGCCAAGCATTAGTGCTGTGACCTTCATTCATTTACGTATTGGCTTAAGCACTCCTCAACCAGCAGGGGTCCAGGCCCTTGATGCTTATGCCCGAGTACTTGATTCAGTCGAGCAGAGCTATAACAACCTGTTGTAGGCGGTCACGAATTATGTACAGTAAAATAAAAACTCTAATATGTTTATTACGTAGGATATGTTTGCTATACCAATGCCAACATATTTTAATCACCCTCAAATAAGAACGATTTCCTCTACTTACTTTATGTATAGTAAAAATCATTATAGTACAAGCTGTAAGTTGGCCCTTGTTTGGTGGAAGAAGAGAGAAATAGTCTCTTTCTTTCTACGCCATCCCTCTTTTATGGCGAACCATTTCGTCGGTAGCGGATGATACTTCTTCACCAGTGTATTCTTCGCCTCATAGGCAAGAGTTGCGACGCCACTGATGCATCCTTACCCTCATACCATAGCAGGTAATTAGGGAACATAATAGAATTTTACTTTCTCTATACGTACTATGTACATAGTGTATAGAGAAGATATTGCACTTCACCAAAAATTCGATCACGAGATTTCACCGGAAATATATGTTTAAGGGTCCCCAGTATCCAAAAAAAGTTTTTTTCAGAAAAAGGTCCGTCTGTGTGTGTCTGTGTGTCCGTGTGTCAGTGTGTCCGTGTGCCCGTGTGTCTGTGAACATGATAACTCAAAAACGAAAAGTCGGTAGAGAAAAATCCCCCATCCCAAACTACCCTTTACATAGAACTTTTTTCGAAAATTTTGATTTTCTCAAAAATGGCTCTCACGATTTTGATTAAAATATCATATACTAAAGATATTTACATGGCAAATAAAATGTATATTTTGAATTTTCTGGGAATAGCCTCTGAAGACTACTTTATTCTGGGCCAATTTTACGGAATTTTGCATAACTGCTAAACCGTAAGAGATGGACAAAAATATATCTTTGTAATGCCATTGCTAAACAAAGATGTTGGGTAGGACAGCTTTGTAACAGACTCTGTGGTAATAATGCCACAAAATGATGGACTTCAGAATTAGTGGATTATCTGACCGAAAATTACATTGACACAGACATTCCGTCCCAAAATATAGGCTGGTGTAACTAGCTCTAACTAAACTTGTTTGTGAAAAACTTCAACTAATAGTTCTATAGTCCGCATCCAGACAGTTTTACAATTATAGATGTGCTCAAAGGTATCAAACGGGCATATCAATAGCTACTCGTATAAACTCTATTAAACTAATGTTACACACACACCCTGATCTCTGAAGTGAATAAAACAGATTCTATAGAAAATAAGGTTATTCTATACAAATAAAACCGATTTGATAGATTTCACTTTGTTAATCTCATTAAGATCTTTTAAAATGTGATGATACTTGACGCAACATTAAAAACGAATGGAAAATATTTTGAGCGTAGAGGGTAGAGCATGTTAACAGCGGGGGACACCTTGGCAACTGCGACCAGGTACTAATCTATCGCGGTCTACGACTCCCCGAAGGAAGGGTTGAGAGAAGGGGAACTACAGGCCAGCACACAGGAAACGACAGATCTAAGCGCAGAGACGCACGAAGTCCCTAACAGTTCACTCCATAGCAACCGTGGCGCGCCACGGAGGCTATACAAGCGTCAAGAGTCTCAAAGGAGGCTTCTACAACTCACCTAGCATCAACCAGCCAACCAAGGGGAACAGATTCACTTGGGACAAGCAACCATGCCAAATTCTGCAAAGCTTGAAGCAACATCTGCACCGATCTAAAAGATAAAGAAGAGAAATGAAATGAAGGAATGGAAGAAGGAACAGTGGTAGATATACAGTACCCCAGCATTTGTCTAAGCGGCCAAGAAAAAAGTGGAGTAAGCGGTTAATGGGGAGCGAATCCGGATCTCCTGAATGCCAGTCCCAGGCGAAACGCCTGAGCCACGCTAAATGAACTGGTTGAAGTTTAGGCATGTACATGCAAGCATAATGTAACAAGAAATTACTTATTCAAGCAAGAATGCATAAATTATCACAAGAAACTTAGAACATAAAATACACCGTTTACATTCTCTAACTGTATATACATAAATATACATGTATCTAGAGAATTTATTGCGTTCCACCGGAAAACCTGAGTCGTTAAAACATTTTTAGAAAAAATTCTGGTTGTGTCTAAGTGTGTGTGTCCGTCCGTGGACAGTATAGCTCATATATAATAACATATATTCATATGTTTAGTATCTTCCAAGGATGTGATACGCAGATCTTTAAGAAAATCCCACCACCCCAAACTATAAAGAAAAAATTTTAACATATTGTTTTTCTCAAAAACTTCCCTAACGGTTTTGATTAAATATTGTACATTAAAGGTGTTTAACTTTAATTTTCTCAGAAAGCATTGGAAGACCTCTTTATTCTGAATGAATTTTACATACACGATAAACCATAAGAGATACAATAAACTTACTACAAAAAAAAAAAAAAAAAAAATGTACACCTCGTTAAAACACATAATATATGCCATATAGTTTTTCTTGGTAGAGATGACTGTTTTCGAGATATTCCTTGTTATTGGTTTCAATTTAAAACTATGCTCTTACCAAACAGGCATCCATCTTTCGTTTCGTCTCTCTTGTTTTACTGCTAGCCATGCAAAGCGAACCGAACTTCTATTGTTTCACATGGAGACCCGCTTTTATAAGATTTGACTATCGCTTTAGCCTAATGTATTCCTTTATTTCCCTTCTACTCACAAAGAAGCAAGTAATAATATCAATTCTGGTTTTAAAATTTAAAATTTTCGGGCTGTTTTGCCGTGGTCTGTAGGTTAAAATATGTTCAGTTAAAATATTTCTACCTAACGTTTCGTCCCTGTCTGTGAGGACTTAATTCTTTCCGAGTTAGCGACATGAGTGCAGTGCCTCTGAAGATGTCCCCCACAGACGGGGACGAAACGTTAGGTAGAAATATTTTAACTGAACATATTTTAACCTACAGACCACGGCAAAACAGCCCGAAAATTTTAAATTTTAAAACCATGGACACCGGCCGTGAAAGCTTACGCATATATTTAATATCAATTCTGCTAGAGAAACTCACTGAATGGAAGATATCAGACTTTTTGATTCTTGTACTTAACTGAGCTATAGCCATCTCTTTCGGTTTAGCACTTATACAAAATTCCATAAAATTGACCCAGAATAAAGTAGTCTTCAGAGGCTATTCTCAGAAAATTCAAAATATAAATTTTATTTGTCAGGTAAATATCTTTAATATACGATATTTTAATCAAAATCGTTAGAGCCATTTTTTAGAAAATCAAAATTTTCAAAAAAAGTACAATGTAAAGGGTAGTTTGGGGTGGAGGATTTTTCACAAAATCTTCGTGCCGCATCCCTGGAAGATACTAAACTTAAATATCAATTTTGGTATTTTACCGACTTTTCGTTTTTGAGTTATCGTGTTCACAGACACACGGACACACTAACACACGGACACACACACGGACTTTTCCTGAAAATACTTTTTTTGGATACAGGGGAACCTAAAACATATATTTCCGGTGAAATATTGGTATCGAATTTTTTGGTGGAGTGCAATACCTTCTCTATACACTATGTACATAGTACGTATAGAGAAAGTAAAAAGATAGTACTAAGCAACATTTCCGGAACTTGGAACAGACGGAGTGAAATTAAGTAACTCTTTTTACTTTCTCTATACTCACTATGTACATAGTGTGTAAAGAATGTATTGCACTCCACCAAAAAATTCGATACCGAGATATCAACGGCAATATATGTTTTAGAGTCCCCTGTAACCAAAAAAAGCATTTTCACAAAAAGGTCCGTGTGTGTGTGTGTGTGTGTGTCCGTGTGTCTGTGAACACGATAACTCAAAAACGAAAGTCGGTAAAATACCAAACTTGGTATTTAAGTTTAGTATCTTCCAGGGATGCGACACGAAGATTTTGAGAAAAATCGCCCCAACCCCAACTACCCTTTACATGGAACTTTTTTCCAAAATGTTGATTTTCTCAAAAATGGCTCTAACGATTTTGATTAAAATTTCGTATATTAAAGATATTTACCTGAAAAATAAAATGTATATCTTGAATTTTCTGGGAATAGCCTCTGAAGAGTAGTTTATTCTGGTTGAATTTTACTGAATTTCGAATAACTGCTAAACCGTAAGAGATGGTCAAAAGCTTACTCTACAAAAATGTAGAGCAGCTTAAAACACACAATTTATGTTATATGCATTTTTTTCGTGGAGTTCGTCGTTTTTGAGACATTCCTTATTTTTGGTTTCTGCTATGAAAAACGTATACTTTTCTCATGCAGGAACTTGTCAATTCCTATCCACATAAACAAAGGAACTTCATTGACACTTTAACCTATGGTAGTCCCTTATTTCGCTCCTACTTACAAGGAAGCAAGTAATAAGACTATTTCTGCTAATTTTTTTCTGATTAGCATAAAGGAAATAGAAGTATAAGCTTTTTAAGAATAATTTGTTGTAGGGATATAGAGAAAGTCATGTGAATGTTACACATCAGATTTTTTCACTTCACTTGTGCAAATACAAAGACATTTTTCATCCGCTGTTCGTAATAATGCATGAAACGGGCAATATAAAATTAACATGTATAAGGGTAAAGGGGGGAATTCACCTTAAAATATGGTTTCGTAATCGGCTTACTCTCCCTGTAATTGTAGTACTGACACCCCCCTAGGATTTAAAAGCCAATGTCTAGTGGTCAGAAGCCTGTTGGGGAGCCTACGGCACGAGACCAGAGAATGGAGAACCTATTACGAGGGATTGTGCCCTAGTCAGGCATGTACATGAGGAAGTGGATGATGTGAAATGTAAGCGATATTGATGATTGGAAAGGTGATGATGGAGCAATTAGTGGAAACCGGACGACTCGTAGAAAACCCGCCCAGCCGTCGCTTCGTCCACTACAAATACCACATGCGGGCGCTTGGGATCAAACCTGGGCCACCTAGATAGGAGGTGAGCGGTCTAACTACTCACTCACTGAGCCGCATCTTAAAATATAACTGTAGAATGATTTTTAAAAGAAGTAAATTAAGTTAATTAAATCGCATTCGAGTTCAAACAGACACCCGTGCAACTTCGGCAGCCCGCTAGTAGGGAGGCTTGCTATTGTTACATATTAGAAGAGGGGAATGTGGCACGTCTCCTTTTCTGTCATGGACAGGTTGCTTGGAAAGGATTATATTGATCACACAGAATTTTTACTGGTCCTCAAGGACGTGCTAAAGCTCTGTTGGTGACAAATTCCCTGTGACAGATATTTGGAACCCCCCGTACAGTGAAGTGTGCTGACTTACAGCCTTCATCAAGTGAAGCGAGCTGTTTGCAAAGAAGCAACATGAAGTGGAGGTTGTTGTGGCTCCGTATTTATTTTTGTTTCGACTGCTTTTGTGCGCAGGAAGCGGGGAAAACTCTGAGCTACCCCATCCCACAGGTGTAACGGGCATTATGTTCATGTTATTATTTTACTCTCGCCCCAGCGAGTATGACAAGGCACAACGAGTCCTGGCGCTAGCGTCGCTGTTCATTTTCCCGGCCTGGGTGACGGATAATCACGCCCTCCAACTCTTGCATCTCTTCTGACGTCACAAAGATAACATCCACCGCGTCAGTTCAAGAGCCTTGCAACGGGTTGCTGGAGTGTTCTTCACGTCTGCAGGACCCTCCCACACTCTCTGCTGGATGTAAACCTTATTGGGAACAGTGTGATGATATGAAAAAAGAGAAGGAATGAAAAAAAAAAGGAAATCTTTTCTCTTCTTTCTCGCCCAGCCTAGAAAACGCAAGTCGCTCTTCACTTGTTAATGAATTGTCAAGTCTCAGCGTCAGGGGGCGTAGCACTCTTGCCGTGTTGTGGATGTGAAATAATGAAGTGCCAGTAATTAATTAATTTCCTTATTTGTTGGAGCTGCAGTGAAGCTTCCGTAACGCCACTTGGGGAATCGTGGAGACGTTATTTGGAGGAGGAATTGAAAACGTTGGTATGCCTGAAAAATCGGTGAGCGGCTTGGAATTGCTATTAACAGTTGAAGGAGAATACGGGAGTGACTTAGCGAAGTAGGGAAGAGAACCTTTACAGCCGAAGAGAAGCATGCGGCCTTCTATCGCGGGGGCACGGTGAACAGAATGGGGCAACGCAATTCTGTAAACTTGATTTTCCTCCTTCTTTATTCGCTCATACCTTTTATTGTCTTCTTTATCTCTGCATTCTTTATCTCTGCACTAAAGTAGTATAATTTTGATCATCTTTTGAAACGCAGTTTATTCATTCACTGTTTTAATCTTAGATGTCAGCTTACAATGAGAAAATGAATAGCTACCCTTCATTAACACTCTGCACCTTCTTTCAGGATTGGGAAAAAAACTCTTTAATTACAGTTGTTTAACGTCCCATGTTAAATGCAAAAACCTTCAGACTAAAGAAAGAAAAGAATGACTGAGTTTTTCGACACCTGAAGTGACATGGGCTTTCAATACAATGAAAAAAAGAAGAAGAAAAAAGAAGAAACTTAAAAAATAAACGTCTCTCATAAATTAACGGTTTTTGTTTGTTAGCTGGATATCTCTGCTTTATTATTTTTATAAACACCTTCGTTAACTTTATGTAAAGCTTTATATAAAGGTTATGAAAAATAGGTTCCAAAACCCCAGAATACCGATTTAGATTATAATATATACATATATATGTCCCGGAATATAACAATATTTATTATACAATAAATTTAAATAAAATCCGCTGTTCCAGTACCTAAACCATGTTTTACTAAAGAAATATTTACAATATTTTTCCTTATTTAGGGTATAGGATCTACAATGGAAGGGAAGTAAAGCCGTTGGTCCCATGTCGTAGATTTACGGCACGTAAAAAAACCTCAAGTCTGATAGAGAGGCCTCTGAGCAAAATTAAGCAGTCTTTCACACCCATGGGACGCTGAGAATCACATCAGTTAAAGAGCGTACATAAATAATACGTCATTTCCATTTACAATGGAAGGGGATAACTCGTGTACTCAGATGTACGGGAGAACTGTTACGATCACCATCACGTATCACTTGTTCTAAAATACTATTTTAAATTTGGGGACCTCAAACATATATTTACAGTTAAATATAGTAAAACGTTTTGAGCGAAATGCAATAATATTTCCTGTGCTTAATAGATGTAATCAATAGGGAAAGTAAAGGGCTGGTATGCTACATTCTCACAACTATAATTTTTTCTTTTTTGTATATACCTGATAGAAATATTGCTTGTATAATCGAATTTTATATTTACTTTATGTAAATTCCCACTCCAAGCCTCTCTATACACGATATTTTTAGAATATATTTCTTTCCCAAAAATGACGAATACTTTGATTAAAATACTATAATTTAAGATACATAACAAATAAAGTATATCTTAAAAGTTCTGATAATATTCTGTGAAATCTATGAACAATTTTGTTCAAACATAGAGGCAGACAAATTACTACAAAAAAGTTTTTAATTAATTTAAAATACACAATTTATTAACTTAACCTTTAAAGTAGCATCAGAGATATTCGAGATGTTCGTTGTTAGGTATTTCTATATTTTAAAAGGTTATTATCCTTTAAAGTGCTAAAGCTATTCAGCTGTTTCCCCCGGGCTTATGAAAAGAGAGACGTTTAAACTTTTAACTATCGCTTTGGTTTCTTGCGTCCTCTTTGCAGATACAACGAAATATGTTATGGAACTAACTCTACGAACGTTTACGTTGGACATTGATGATGCATAAAATTATTGTTGGGAAAGAATATTTCGAAAAAGTTTCAGGCCTAGCAGGATAGTACAGTAAAATGATAATGGTTTGTAAAAAAACTATTTTGTAGAAGCCCATACAAATAAAGGACAGTGTGCAGAGAAATTCATTTGAATGTAGCGTATAAACATGAATTTTAGTGCTCATCATTCAGTAGTTTTAGCAGTGCCATGGAAAGAATATGGCATTTTAAAACCAACATGCAGTTACCAGATTTTAAACATTTGACTAACTTGATTTCCTTTATCCCTCTTGTGCCTACAATGAACTATTTAATGAGGTAGATGTTTCTGCAAACTGTCACCTAACGTAAAGTGTAGGGTATAAGTATAAGAATTATAATATTATTATCCTTTATAATGAAGTAAACAAAACATTATAATGTGTTGCATTCGCATGGCTTTCTTTGCCCGTTATCATTTATTAGTGGCTACGGAAGTCATTTTTACGAAGTTTTATTTTTCGGTTTACTTAATTGTAATGCATAATAAACAATGCAGAAATAGCTACTCCCCTCCTATAATTCTGCAAACTATCCCCATTCCCGGGAACGTCTTGACCAAAAGTTAGGTATTTCCGTGTTCTCCTTGACTGTCGTTATCACATAAACTGTAAATTAAACTTTGCTTATTCCAGATTGCGCACCGTCTACCCATCCCCAACTGCCGGTCTTCAGGCATACAATGCAACCCTATTGCAAAGCCCCACTCGTCCTTTACACACCTACACCTGCCGGTTTGGGAAGGAACGACTGCCAACAAGATTCACAGATAAAATGATATAAAATTGCCTGAATTATATTGACTGCACCATGGTTCATATGCAACGCCCAACTTCATCGCGAACTAGAACTCAGTGTCATCTCAGACACATCCATTTTCAAGCACTTTTCTTCTTCCACAGATGCTACCAGAGTCCGTTGAAACACATTTCTCCTTAGAAAGACGCTCCTTGGGTATCTGTCGGATGAGCAGTCGTATCCCATAAGATATCGAATTTACTCTTATCCGATAGTGATTCCGACACAGGATTAATAGTTTTCCGAAAATTCCTTAAATGACTTCAGTTAATACGAGGGGCGTTCAACAAGTTTTTGGAAAAAGATAGAAAAACAATTTATTTGTTGTAATTTTTTCAACATAATCTTATTTTAGCTCGATACACTTTTCCCAGCGTTTATACAACGTTTTTAAGCCTTCCAAAAGTAGGATTTCGGAAGGTCCTCAAAATAGGCATCTTTTTGCTCCCAAAAACTTGTTGAATGGCTTCTTCGTTAGACGTGAATCGTTTTTCGCCGAGCCACTTTTTCAATTTGGAAATAAAAAAAGTCACTGTATCTGTGAATACAGTGGATATTTTAGTAATTCGAAACTTCCTTCTACAATTTTGGCTAGTGAAACTGCGCAAGTGTGCATCCTTGCACTGTCTTGATGGAAGAGAGTCTTTTTCTTTACCAGAGGGCGTTTTGTCTTGATTTCTAAGTTCAACCGCTCCAATCACGTTGTATAATACTGTTCATTTATTGTTCTTCCTTTCTGTAAGTAATCAATGTAGATGATTCCTCGTGCATCCCAAAAAACCGAGGCCTTCATCTTATCTGCAGATTTCACCATCTTTGCCTTCTTCGGAGCCGGTACGCCATTAAAACCTCATTGTTCGACTATACGTTTGACTCTGGGGTGTAGTAGTGTATCCATGTTTCATCCACAGTTATCTATGGAAAAGTGCCAAACCAGCTTCCAAATTGATCACACAATTTATTCTCCATTGAGAGCATACGCGGCACCTTTTTCAGACCTAATATTTGGTGCAAAATTGATAATACTGTACCTTGTTACATGCCTGTGGCTTCTACTATTTCGCAAATTATTCGTCGATCATTCAAACCCATATCCTGAATTTTGTCAATCATTTCGGAGGATGTCACTTTTACTGGAAATAATTTGTGGATATACCGCCACGTTTAAATTGTACATTGTGGCAAACGCAGGAGTAGATGTACCATGAGCTTCACCCAACTCTTTCGGTTAAGCCTTTTAAATAGAAGTGTTTAATCACTGCACGAAACTTGATTTTTCATTATTTATAAATAAGCACAAGAGAGTTGATTCGATCGCCTATAGAAACAAAACCACATGATGGATATCGCTGAACCTTTAACTGTCATTTAGTAAGAGTTGGATTTTCTAAAAATTTATTGAACACCCCTGGTATTTGACAGAAGGGCAGAAGATGACCTCAAATCCTATTCCTTTCCTATTCTGTGTATTTCTAACTTGTTATCCTGGTTATGTATGGCATCTTCGTATTAGTCAATCTAATACATAATAAAGAAATAGCATATTAAGCATTTCGTTATAGATACAAAGGTATTAGTCATAGTCAAATGTTTAAGAACTGGATGCCATATGCTTTCCTTAAAATCCCATAGCCTTAAAACTTTTCCTTGCAAAGAAAATAGTTGGAGGGGGGGGGGAAATAACTGAAAATCGATGGTACTTAAGACAATGGCAGATTTTTAACAAATTAAATAACGGATATCTTGGACATGAATTTATCACACAAATTTTATTTGGAATAAATGATTTGTTTTCAAGAAATCATTTTTTTGTGTTAAGTCTTCGTCTTCGCTCAACGTTTATCCGTTATATAACATTATACAAAATGTATTCCAAATTCAGAGGCCCTCACAAGCTATTCACAAAAAATTTAAGATATGAATTTTGTTTCTCTTTAAGTATATCATCCTTAATATATGGTATTTTGAACAGAATCGTTAGAGGCAATTATTAGAAAACCAAAATTTGGGAAATGTTATACAGAAGGGGTAATTGTGTGTGTGTGTGTGGAGGGGATTTCTTAAAAATCTTGATGTCGAATCTGGAAGGTACCGAGCATAAATGCTAAGTTTGGTATTTATCCATTTTTAGTTAAGCTATTTACAGGTACAGAGAGAGGAGAGAGAGAGAGAGAGAGAGGAGAGAGAGAGAGAGAGAGAGAGAGAGAGAGATCGCGCCTTTCTCTAAATGTTTTTTTTTTTATTCATTTGGTCTTAGAACGTGTATTTCGATTAAATATCGGCATGGAATTTTTGAATGGGAAGCTATAAGCAGTACTTTCTTTATGCAGTAGAGAAAGTAATAGGATTTGTTAATGCTATTTTACAGCAGCCCTAAACAAGTAAACGATTCGTGTGAATGCAACAGATCAGATTTTTTCAAGGATAAGACGATATTTCTCTTTTCTGCAAACAGCACACATTTTCAAATTATTAAATAGCAAACCACTTTTACTTTTCCTTCTATAATAGTCAACCTGGCAAATTTTACAAGGCGTATAAATATTGTCTTGGATTTGTTTTAAATCTTTCTCTGCAAATAGAGTGCAGTTAAATGCTTCCTACCATTTAAATATTTGTCAATAAGTTGTGCACTTATACTGTTTCATTGTAAGTGTCAAAGCTAGTTGTCTTATTTAATAAAATATTTGACTTCCGTTTGTATCAATTTCTGCAAAAGTTTATTCGATTAAAATGAAGTACATAGAAAAAGAGGCTCTCCCTAAACTTGTATAGTGATTAAAAAGCATTAAATGACAGAGAGTCATGTAAATGTAACACAATAGGTAACATATACATACATAATTAACAATATAAAAAATACAAGCCCAGAACGATCATAATAAACGCCTAACGTATACGCAATACATGATGTTTGATTCGGCGGTAATCAAACCCGGGCATCTGATTGCGAGTCTCAGACATTTCCGCGGAACAATCAAGAATACTCTGTAATTTCCCCGTCCAATAAATAATTTTAAACATCATCGTTTACTCCTTGGGTCCGCATCGAATGCACACAAGACTGAGCTATCAAAAGTTTTAGTGGTATCAGTAAGGGGCCTGTTTTGAAGGAGTACCGTGTTGTTGGTATCGACAGTGCACAATATACGTAATTAAGAGCGGCCTGTATTGGAGGCGTGTAGTGTCTAGTGTAGTCGTGGCCTTGACGCTATCCTGCAACATTCTTGGTTGCCGGTATCTCCACTAGGTTACAAATAAAGGTGCCCAATCCGTTGTGTATAATAATTATAAATACAGAAAGTTCCGTATGTTAAAGATAGCAATATATTTCGGAGGTGTAGAGGCTAGAGCATGTTAACAGTGGGGGACACCTCGGAAACTGCGACCCGGTACGGATCTATTGTGGCCTAACACACCCCGGGGGAAGGGATGAGAGGAGTGGAAACACAGGTCAGCACACAGGAAACGACGGAGCTAAGCTCAGAGACGCACGGAAGTCTCTAACAGTTTCACTAGATGGCCGCCCTGGCGCGCCACGGAAGTTATACAGCGCCGGGAGGCTGAAAGGATACTTCTACAACGGCACCTAGCCTCAACCAGCGTCACCAGGGGGAAGAGAGTTTTACTCAGAGCAGGCAACCGTGTCATCTACCTACAGAGTCTCAAGCCACACCTGAGCCGACCTGAAAAATGAAAAAGGGAAATGAAGTGAAGAAATGAAAGGGAAAGGAACTGTGGTAGATATACAGCACCCCAGCATTCGCCTAAGCAACCCCAGGGAAACCACGGAAAATCCCAGAGCCAGAGTATGCGGTCAACGGGCAACGAACCCGGACCACCTAAATGTGCCGGTCCCCACGGCCACGCTCGCTAAGGCGTCTCGTTTTGGTGCTTCGAGGGTTCGAGTCCCGCCTTGGGCATGGGTGTTATATCTTTATGCAATGTGTATATGTTTGTGTAAAGGAACAGTAAAATCAGTAATCAAAAAGTAAACTTAGGGGGGGGGGATGTAAACGGTGATACAGACTCCGGTACTGTTTAAAAAAAGAATGCCAGTCCCAGACGAAATACCGGAGCCACCTGTCTCAGTTTGGAGGTGTACTTCTCGAAATTGTCCTGTTTCGATGCACATCGAATCGAACGTAGCCGGTCACCATGGCCACGCTCGCTAAGGCGTCTCGCTTTGGTGCTCCGTGGGCAGGGGATCGTGGGTTCGAGTCCCGCCTTGGGCATTGGTGTTATATGTTTGTGTAAAGGAACAGTAAAACCAGTAATCATATAGTAATCATACAAGGTGGGAATGTAAATAGGGGATACAGCGCCGGAGTCCTGACCAGACTCTGGTACTGTTAAAAAAAAAAAAAACGGCAGTATAGTTCTATCCGAAAGAAATTCATTGTTAATATAGGTGAGAGCAATTTTGTTTTTGTGTTAGTGACATGGTCATCCTGACAAGTGAATCAAATTTGCAGTTTTTTAGTGAAATGTGAAAAATTGTTAAAATAGACAGCACATTTTACATTAGTCTAGGGTATTTAAACCAGTTATGTATCGTTCATATTTACTACTATGATACGTATTATTAATGTAAAAATCATCTGCTTGTCACGAAAGCACGTGGAAAACAATTTACTCTTTGTGCAATGAACAATTTGACCCTGAATATTTTAGGTATCGTAGATTTTGAGTTAGCTCCATATATAGCAACCAGAAACAATACGCCTCACTGTTGCCAGTTTCATCTAGAAAAAAAAACTGGTATCGGCAAATTTCTAAGTTAGGCTTAGCTTGTCTATACATTAGTAAATGTGAATGGTTGAAATTAGTTGAATTTCCTTGCCTTATTTGAAATCGAATGTAATTGAAGAAACCTTATCCGTGTTGCGACAGAAGCGCACAAAGCTAGCAATTTTTACTTTCTCTATACGTACTATGTACATAGTGTATAGAGAAGGTATTGTACTCCACCCAAAAATCGATACCGAGATTTCACCGAAAATGTATGTTTTAGGGTCTCCTGTATAAAAAAAAAAATCAGAAAGGTCCGTGCGTGTGTCCATGTGTCCGTGTGTCTGTGAACACGATAGCTCAAAAACGAAAAGTCGGTAAAATACCAAAGTTAGTATTTAAGTTTAGTATCTTTCAGAGTTGCGACAAGAAGATTTTGAGAAAAATCCCCCACCCCAAACTACCCTTTACATGGAACGTTTTTCGAAAATTTTCATTTTCTCAAAAATGGATCTAACGATTTTGATTAAAATTTCGTATATTAAAGGTATTTACCTGAAAAATAAAATGTATATCTTGAAATTTCTGGGAATAGCCTCTGAAGATTACTTTATTCTGGATGAATTTTACGGAATTTTGCATTACTACTAAACTGTAAGAGACGGACAAAAGCTTGCAACACGAAAAATGTAGAACCTCTTAAAATTTATCTTATATACATTTTTTTCGTACAGTTGATTGTTTTTGAGATACTCATTGTTTTTTGGTTTCAGTTTTAAAAACACACTTTTTTCACACACACGGACATTTTTCCGAAAATTCTTTTTTTAGATAAAGGGGACCCTAAAACATATATTTCCTGTGAAATCTCGGTATCAAATTTTTGGGTGGAGTGCAATACCTTCTCTATACATAATGTACATATTGCGTATAGAGATACTAAGTGTAAGCCATAGACGGTACAATTGGGAAGGAAAATTTGTGTGCGCTTTTAATAAAACAGTGATTTTAGGTTCTATGCGCTTTTAATTGGTAATGTATTCCTTTAGTCAGGAAGTAGCTAACATCTTTTATATTACTTTTTTTTTCATATGCTGTATGTAGGACACAAGTTTATTAGGTAGATTCCTACTGAAAAAAGAAATTCTATAGCAGTGATTTGAACCACGGAGCTCCCGGTCCCTAGCCGGTCACTCTAACCACTGAGCTAACATGAAAAAATGCCGCACAACATTAAATTCCCCAACTGACTATGTTTCCCAGTAAACCACTAGATCATCTCAAATTATTTTTAATAAATTTATTTATCCTGTGAGATAACGAATAATGTTAATAAACAAACTATGTTGTTTTCCGTGCTAATGGCGAGAACCTGTCAAACAACAAATGGCAACTGAAATCTGCCAGCAAGATTTGGAAATAGTAAATTTATAATCCGTGCAACAGAAAAGGCTGTGACTGAATTCTTCGCATCTAAAAACTATAGGATGGACTCAATATAGTTGAAAAATTTATGGTGACTGAACACAGCACGCTCTCAGCTCAGGTCTTCAGCACATTTGGATTTTGGGACACACTGTATATATTGATGAATAAATGCGTACCTTATAATTAGAAGAGGAAACAGACTATTCATGCAATAGTTCCATAATGCTTCACCACAGAATAAGAAATTCAGAAACATGCCTTCTGCGGTTAAGTTCTTACGGAATTTGTCTTTTGATTTCAGGGAGAAGGTTATTATGATTAACTCCTTATCATATTTATGGTTTTCTCTTTCCGTTTTCTGGGGATGGCAAAGCAAATGAAACCGCAACCAGAAAGTTTATCAGCTCGGAGTGCAGCATCTAGCTTACAGATGGAACAAATGCATGGAGAATGGTTTTGACGACATAGAAATTTGAAAGGGTCCTCATAACATCAGCGAAATCTATTCAATTAAATACCATTATACGATCTTTTAAGTTTTTGTAAAATAAGATAACGATCATTATATTCAATATACTCCTTGTAGATTCGATAGTTTCACTAATATACCTTCTTCTCAGAATATTTGCCATCATAAACGTCCAATTACGGATCGATTGTCCATTGTGATACAGTTTTAGACCATTAACTGATTAAGTATCTTTTAGTTACTATAAGTCAAATATTTTAAAAAGTGTGTGGAGTCTCATAAAATTTTCAGTTATATCTGGACAATGTAAAATTTGTTTATAAAATGGATTATGGAGAAAACTTAATCCGTAAAAGCTCAGGGAACAGGACAGAAAAGCGAAGAATGATGTCCACCTACTTATCGCATTACATTAAGCCAGAAGGTGTAGTAACCAAAAGAGTCCATACGAGTTTTGTGGACGTAAAGTAAAATCTTATGGCCGAATTCTCGGGAAATTGCTCCTAGAGAGTCTTACATCTTAGGCTTCAGGCTATTCGCTAATTATCCATTAGATAGGCATATTTGAAGAGCTTAAGCGAATAGGAAGCGGAGATATGAATAAGAACCTCTAGATAAGATAAATGGATTTGTTACCTTATGGTCATGATTTATCGGACTGATTTAATCACAAACTTATTGTCATTAACATAAAGCCACAGAATAGATTTGTAAGATGTTGAAAACAGTGAACACCTAAAAAAACAGATGACAAACTGTTTTCTGACATGAAATACCTCTAGAAAACTGGTTTTGTTTTATATTTCAGGCAGAAATACACATAATGTCAATTTGTTATTTTACTGAAAAATTCCAAAAGTGATTATGTCTGCAATTTAAGTAATAACAAATCTGACGTGTTCCATTCAAATGACCTTCTCTAGCTGTTTTAAAGCAAACTTTTCAAAAGATTATTCTTTTAACGCATCATGCTAAAAATTAGCATAATTGTGGTTATTGCTTGCTTTGTTTTGTATAAGTATGGAGGAAATAAGAAAATACGCTAGACCAAAACGTTAGTCAAATATTTCTAAAGCTAATCGCTCTGTGAAACCATTGACATGAGTTATCTTTGCTTTCCTGGAGTAAAATAAAATAGAAATGACTACAAATATGACTTCCCGTTTAAAAGCGAAATCAATAACAAGGAATATCTTGGAAACAGTATACTCTACAAAAGGGCATATAACACAAACTGTGTGTTTTAACATTTAACATCATTATATTTTTATATATTTTATGTAGTAAGTTTTTGCCTCTTGCGGTTTATCTGTAACACAAAAGTCACCCGAAAGTTCACAGGATATTCAGTACCATGTATATTTCGTTTATCATTAACATACACACACACAAGTAAAGCTATTTTTAAAAATGCTTTCTATTGTTTAAATTAATTCAGGGGGACTCAAAACATGTATTTTTACTGATATCTTGGTATGGAATTCTTTAGTCCAATACAATACCTTCTCTATCTACTATATACTTTGTACATATGTGCTAGAGAAAATAAAAAGAAGCAAAGTAGGGAACAATTTTATGTCATTTGCTTTATAGATTAAAATTAGTAAAACCTTTTCAATTATTGCGTTATCTTTCCAAATTAAATGTCAAGGAATGAGAAGTATTTTTTGAGAAAGGAAGTTGATAAAGTATGTTTTGAATTACTGTATACAGTAAAATGTGGTAAAATACTAACTTTCGGTTCAATTTGTCTATCTATGCGGGTGATAATAAAAGAAAGTAGTATATCATCGTGAGATTATACGATAGACTGCATATGACAAGTTGCTCGCATTAACTTCCCTCTCTATAATAGCTTCATTAATTGGTAGAGCTCGGATTTGTATGCAAAACGCAGAGAAAATTTTAATAGTCTAAAAGTATGCATTAGCAGTTATCCTTACTGTTCTCGCCTTTATGAGGTCACTGATGCAGTTTTAAAGTGTATACAATTGCATATTTTGGGGAGAAACTGATTTTGCATGGATATTTAATGACATGTTTTACTTTCTCTTGCCAAAATATAAATCACAGTTCATAATAAAATAACATTTTATCACGAAATTATAAACTACGTTATTTAATATATTAGTTTATTGACACTATAGTTCTTTTTATCTTCCTTAAATAACACCTGGTGGCTCTAGTTGTGCGATTTCATAATGTGCTAATTGTTTAGCTATATTGCAACAGAAGCTGGGATCAGGTTTGCCAACGAGCTCAGTAAAAATTCGCCAGATTGAATATAAGTAGCGCCAAAGTTACAAAAACCATCGGTGTTTCAGCTCCAGTGATATAGAAAATAAATTGTATACTTAGTAGTCACTTTTCACTGTTACCAGAAAGCATAAAGGAAGTGCAGTCTAGGAATAATAATTCATTACAACATTCACTGTCTCTAGTGAATCAAGTATTGAAGACACTGTCCTTCGAAATACATGTAGTTGCAAAACTTACTTTTAATAATTGAATGCAGTTCTTGGCAAAACATTCAAGCTATAAAGGAATATATGACATTTCAAAACACCTGGCCGAGGAAATGTGCGAAGTTCAAGAAGAGCTCAGTAAATAAGAGATCTGCAATTCATTTACCGATGACATCTTGTGAAGCAGAGAGATCTTTTTCACTCTACAAAACCTTCTTTAGTGACAAATAGAAAATAGACATAATAGAAAACCTCAGAATGACATATCTCGTCTATTGCAATTGCAGCATTGGACAATAGAATGACTTTCATAAATAAAATATTGTTTATTTCATTTTCCTTTAAAATTTAGCTCACTGGTTCCCTATGATGCCGCGTGATTGGCTAACGGTTGCAGCGAGATATTGTGATAAACCCCCCCCCCCCAAATCCGTCCTACTTAATCCTAAGGTCTTGTAAGATCTTTAAATAGAATAAATCAGTTAATTACGCTCATGCAACGGCAGACGGCGACTGAGGTCGATTCATTTCGATGATTCAGTTATACTAGTATCCGATAAATGCACTACAGCCAAACCTTGCCGAACATTCCCGAGATTACTCGCTTCCTCACGAACATTACCAAGTCTTCGATGATATGAAAGTGTATGCGTTCTGGCGCCGCTTTCAGTTGTTTTCTTCGCGTTGATTCACAGTGTTTAGCTATGGATAAGTTCACTAATAATCGTAAACGCCAGGGCAATGAAAGTGAACAGTCGGCTCCTAATGCTTACTTTAAGAAGCCAAAACCTTACAGTTTTTCACGGACCGCCGAATTCAACACATAGAGAAGACAAACGAAAGAAAAGAACACACCAAAAGAGTTACTTAGCATATGGATTTACGTGGAATAAGAACGAGGAAACCCTATCCTTGTGGTTTGTTTCTTGCAAAACACTTACTAACGAGCGCCATGGTACTTAGATAACTGAAGCGGTATCTTACAAAAAAGTACCCTTGTGTGCCACAGAAAATGTGACGTATTTTTCACATATGCTAGAAGGGGAGAAGAAACAAATAGAGATAAAGAGAATGATCATAGGTGATCAAATTTCGAACAACGCAATTAGGCGTAGGATATCTGAAATTCATGTAATACCAACGAACAAGTCGTGAAGAAAATAAAACTGATAGAATATTTGCTTTTCATATAGATGAGAATATCAATATTGGTGAGAAACCGAACTGGTTTTATCAGATATATTGATGATAAAAATATTAGTAAGTTGATTCTGTTCTGTAGACCACTGGAAACTCCAACTACAGGCCATGACGTTTTCGTTTCTATTAATTCCTTTCTCAATGATCATGATCTTACTATATTGTGGTATATGTACAAATGTTACGCCACCTATGTCTGGGAAAATTAGAGGTGAAAATCCATCCATTATTATCACTCACTGTTTTCTGCATAGAGATACATTAATTGTGAAAGCGTGTAATGAACATTTTGCCTCAGTGTTTAATTGAAGTATGAAAATGGTGAACTACATGAAGTCACGATCCTAAGGGTGTAGGATTTTTGAACAGTTTAGTCGCGCAACGGATTCAGCTCGTATTATTGTTCTGTGGTTCTGTTATCGGAGAGCGCGAACGTATGTATGTGTGTGTATTTCAAACGTTGTTAAGATATATAAAATATATATGTAGGTAATATTTTAAATTCAAGTATTTTTAGACAGCATGTACCGTCTCCCGATTCATGTGACTGTGTGACGCAAATATTGTATTATAGTAAACTTAATAAAATACTACTACTACTGCTGCTGCTGCTGCGGCTCTCCTCCTACTCCTACTCCTCCTTCTCCTACTCCTCCTCTACTCCAACTGCTACTCCTCTTCCTCCTATTCCTCCTTCTCCTACTCCTCCTCCTACTCCTACTGCTACTCCTCTTCCTCCTCTTCCTAATCCTCCTTCTCCTACTCCTCCTTCTACTACTCCTCCTCCTACTGCTGCTCCTATTCCTCCTCCTCCTCCTTCTTTTACTCTACTGCTGCTCCTATTCCTCCTTCTCCCACTCCTCCTCCTACTCCTACTGCTACTCCTCTTCCTCCTCTTCCTACTCCTCCTTCTCCTACTCCTACTGCTGCTCCTACTCCTCCTTCTCCTTCTCCTACTCCTCCTTCTCCTACTCCTCCTCCTACTCCTACTGCTACTCCTCTTCCTCCTCCTACTCCTCCTTCTCCTACTCCTCCTTCTACTGCTACTGCTACTCCTCTTCCTACTCCTCCTTCTACTGCTACTGCTACTCCTCTTCCTACTCCTCCTTCTACTGCTACTGCTACTCCTCTTCCTCCTCCTCCTTCTCCTACTGCCACTGCTACTCCTCTCCTCCTCCTACTTCTCCTACTCCTACTGCTACTCCTCTTCCTCCTCCTACTCCTCCTTCTCCTACTCCTCCTTCTACTGCTACTGCTACTCCTCTTCCTCCTCCTCCTTCTCCTACTGCCACTGCTACTCCTCTCCTCCTCCTACTTCTCCTACTCCTATTGCTACTCCTCTTCCTCCTCCTACTCCGCATTCTCCTACGCCTCCTTCTACTGCTACTGCTACTCCTCTTCCTCCTCCTACTCCTCCTTCTCCTACTCCTCCTTCTCCTACTCCTCCTTCTCCTCTTCCTCCTCCTACTCCTCCTTCTCCTACTCCTCCTTCTACTCCTACTGCTACTCCTCTTCCTCCTCCTACTCCTCCTTCTCCTACTCCTCCTCCTACTGCTGCTGCTACTCCTCCTACTTCTCCTTCTCCTCCTTCTCCTACTACTCCTTCTCCTACTCCTCCTCCTACTCCTACTGCTACTCCTCTTCCTCTTCCTCCTTCTCCTCCTCCTTCTCCTACTCCTCCTTCTCCTACTCCTCCTTCTCCTACTCCTCCTTCTCCTACTCCTCCTTCTCCTACTCCTCCTTCTCCTACTCCTCCTTCTACTCCTACTGCTACTCCTCTTCCTCCTCCTCCCTCTCCTACTGCTACTGCTACTGCTCTCCTCCTCCTACTTCTCCTTCTCCTCCTCTTTCTCCTACTCCTATTGCTACTCCTCTTCCTCCTCCCACTCCTCCTTCTCCTACGCCTCCTTCTACTGCTACTGCTACTCCTCTTCCTCCTCTTACTCCTCCTTCTCCTACTCCTCCTTCTACTCCTACTGCTACTCCTCTTCCTCCTCCTACTCCTCCTTCTCCTACTCCTCCTTCTACTCCTTCTACTCCTGCTACTCCTCCTTCTACTCCTACTGCTCCTGCTACTTCTCCTACTTCTCCTTCTCCTACTCCTACTCCTACTGCTACTGCTACTCCTCTTCCTCCTCCTACTCCTCCTTCTACTCCTACTGCTCCTGCCACTCCTCCTACTTCTCCTTCTCCTACTCCTACTCCTACTGCTACTGCTACTCCTCTTCCTCCTCCTACTCCTCCTTCTCCTACTCCTCCTCCTACTGCTCCTGCTACTCCTCCTACTTCTCCTTCTCCTACTCCTACTCCTACTGCTACTGCTACTCCTCTCCTCCTCCTACTCCTCCTACTCCTACTCCTCCTCCTAATGCTCCTGCTACTCCTCCTACTTCTCCTTCTCCTACTCCTCCTCCTACTGCTACTGCTACTCCTCTTCCTCCTCCTACTCCTCCTCCTACTCCTTCTCCTACTCCTCCTTCTCCTACTACTACTCCTCTTCCTCCTCCTCCTTCTCCTACTGCTACTCCTCTTCCTCCTCTTCCTACTCCTCCTTCTCCTACTCCTCCTCCTTCTCCTACTGCTACTGCTACTCCTCTTCCTCCTCCTACTCCTCCTCCTACTACACAGAAGTAAGGTGGTTGTCACTGGGTCGTACATTGAACCGGTTTCTCGAACTTGAAGAATAGGTGAACACTTTTTGTAAGGACACATTTCATGAGCTGGTACTAACCTCGTATCTGGCAGATATTTTTCATAAGCTGAATGATCTGAATGTCTCAAAGTAGGGTCGACAGCAAACAATAATTGCCGCAACCATTAAAAGAAAACTTAGTTATTGGAGATCAACAGTTCAGAATGCAGATATGTTGAACTTTCCATCCCTTCTTAATCTGGCAGGAGATAAAGATCTGGGTAAGCGGAAAGACCGCATCTGTGATCACTGATCACTTACCAAGATTGCAAGATGCAATAGATGAGTTCTTTCCATCTATTTCCACTTGACTGGGTGTTCTCACCATTTGATTGCGTAAATAGTGCGGAGGAAATAGATTTCACTTCTTGCGAACGAGATGAATTTATTGATCTTTGCGCTGTTTCCACACTTAAAGGCAAGTTCACCAAGAGGGAGGCATCGGTGTCTACTTTTTGGCTTCAACGGAAAGAGAAGTATCCTAACCTAATGAAGATAGCAATTAACGCACTTTTGCCCTTTTAACGTCCTATCTATGTGAGCAAGCCTTCTCTGGTATGGTGTCAATAAAATCCAAAGCAAGATATAGACTGAATAGCCTTGAGGATGATTTGTGTGTTTCATTGTCAACTGAAAGGCCCAATATCACGCATTGTGCTTTAAGCATCAATCACAAGTTTTACACTAATCATTAATCGAAAAACACTATTGATGTATTTTTACTTGGTAATTGGAGTAAAGTTTACTTTATTATGTTATAGTGTACGTTACTTATATAACATTTCAATTAATTAGCATATTAAACTTATTTTTTTTAAATTCAAGGTGTTTAATGTTATTCCCAAGGGTGCCATAAACTTCCAAATGTTGGAAGTACTGATTTAGATTAAAATACTGCAGTACTTTTCTACAGTAATCAAGTACAAATAATTAAATTGTGATGAATATTTGGTAATCATACCATTTTTATTTTGCATATGATCTATGCATATTTTACGAATTTTAGTGCATACTTGCATGCATATTTTTTCACTTGTTTTTGAATACAGATCTGGACTCTGCTGATTGGTATACCATATCAATTATGGTACTAAAGGAAGTTGGACCGGCCTATTGATTACGTTAATCTGCCTCTCGTATCGTTAGGTGCATCAAGTGGGATATCATTCCATTTAGTGTTCAGCACATACTGCAATTAAGGAATTAGGGTCGAAATATAGGTTACGATTGACTCCTGGGGTAGATACATTATATGGATTATCTTATCATTCTATCTGACTGAAGGATGCCAATTCTAGGTACCAACTGCTTTAATCCACATCTAGTATCGTTTGTGCTATCGATTTTCTTGAGAATAACTTAAGAAAAAATGAACCAGGACCATTTATGTTAGCATTTTCTAGCTCAGGTATGACATTTTATGGTGTACTTTACCCTCTATCCCTCAGAATATTCTATGACCAAAGGATGCTGGATAAAGGTGCAGCTTTATTCCCCTCATTGTTTACACAAGGTGTTTTGATATGCCTTCTTCAGAAAATATTAAGACAGAAGAAAATCGAATTGACATCACATACCTTAGTGTCTGTTCCTCAGAGCATGACATCTCAGAAGCATGTCAAATCAAAGAGATGGTTCCTTTAGTTCGCTCCTAATGTAAGAGGTTTATTGTGTGGAATACTTGGAGACTTTAACATCGAGATGTTTTGAGGAATCCTGAATACAAAAGAAAAAGTATTTTAGAACGAGGTCTGTGCGTGTATGCCTATCTCTTAGCAGCACAACTCAACAACAATAATCCGGTTGAATACAAACTTGGCATTTAGATTCAGTGTCTCCAAGGATATGACAGAAAGATTTTCAGGAAAATCCTTCAGCCCAAATTACCCTTTATAAGAAAGGTTTTTCGAAATGTTCGATTTTATCCAAAATGGCTCTACCGATTTTAATTAAAATACAGCACATTGATATTTACATGAAAAATAAAATGTATATCCCGAATTTATTAGGAATAGCCCCTGAAGTTCTCTTCATTCTGGATGGCCTGTATATAGCTCGTGAACCGCAAGAGATAGGCAAATCTTACTCCACAAAATATTTAGATCTCATTAAAAATATACCATAAATATTTAAAACAATTCCGAGATATTCCTTGTTAAGTGTTTCAGATTTTAAATACTAATGCTTCTCACATGTGAAGTAATTCCTATCATATCTCTCGCTCCTTTTTTTGTTTAACTTCTGGCTATCCAAAGAGAACAGAATTCTAATTGTACACATAGCGGCCAGATTTTGAAGGATTTGTCTGTCTCCTTAACCTAGTCCTATATTTCCTTATTTTCCTTCCATTTACTAGGAAGCAAGTAATAAGACCACGTATGCCAATTTTATCTCAACAAGCATCATTAACATAAAATAATACTCTTTTGATAGAACCGTTTGTCTGCATAAGTGGTAGAGAAAGTCATGTGAAAGGAATACATCATATATTTACTTTCTCTAGCACATTTATACAACGTACATAGTAGATATAGAAGATATATATTCTACCCAAAAATTTATATACCAGATTTCACGAAAATATATGTTTTGAGACCCTTAAACCCCCCCAAAAAAAACATTTTTAGAAAATCAGTGTGTAAAACTATCTGTGTATGTCTATGGAAAACTTAACTCAAAAACGAAAAGTCCGTTGAATACCAAACCTGTCTCTAAAGGTTGCGACACGAAAATTTATAAAACAATCCCCCTACCCCTAACTAACTTTTATATGGAAAAAGTTTCGAAAATTTGGACTTTCTCAAAAATTGCTCTAAGGATTTGGATTATAATACCGTATTTTACAAATATTTATATGACAAATAAAATATGCATCCTAAATTTTCTTGGAATAGTTCCCTCTTCGTTCTGGATGATTTTTGCATACATTTTGTATAGCCTGTAAACTGTAAGATATAGACAAAACCCTACTTCACAAATCACGTAGATCTCATTAAAACACAATTTATGCTACATACATGTTTTGTAGTTAGCAGTCTTTCAGATATCCGTGTTATAGGATTCAATTTCAAGCTACTCAAACTTTTCTTCTTTTCATTTCTTTCTCTCTCTCGCTCTCTCTTGGGGGGTGCATTCAGGTGTTCAGGTATAAATTATTTGACCATCTGAAGAGAGAGGGAAATTAATGCAATAAGGAAGGCTATAGGCTATGTTTAAATTGCAGTTTTTAAGGAACTTTATTAAAGCACGGTAAACTGGCTTTAGCATGAACGCAATATAGTGCTAATGCTGGCGGGAAAAGGGACGGAAAGTTCTCTTTTGTGTGACTCCAAGCATGTAGAGAGAACTGAATTTCAATTGTTTCATATAGCGACCAGGTTTTAAAATTGCTTGACTACCGCTTTAGCCTAGTGCATTCCTTTATTTCCCTTCTAGAAAAAACAAGTAAAAACACTAATTAGTATGATGTAAATAAAAAATTAATATTTTGTAAGAAAGGTTTGTTTGTGGTACAGCTAGAGAAAGTTATGTAAATGGAACAGTTCAGATTTTCTTTTATTATCAAGTTACTTGCTTTATTTCGGTTCTGGCAAACGCTCTATTATCTCAGTGTGTCGCATTGGCCTGAGAGTTGTAAATAATTCCCACTTAATCTCAAGATATTGCTGGAAACCTTCTCGTAGCATCAACTGTACATTCGGGAAGCTAATACAGAATATTACATTGTTCTTCCTTTGCAGCAATTCTGGGCAGCATCGCTCATTCCTTTTGAGCCGGCAACCGTATTTTTATGTTTTCGTTTAAATATATATACGGAGTAATCATGTTGTTCATGTTTACAGGGGGAGGAGTGAGAGAGATGCGGAGCCTCAATCCTCTTTTGTCAATTTGCATTTTGGTGGGTAGGAGGGTGGGGGCGGGTAGAGGTGTTTTTCCATTCAGAATAGCATTTATCTAAAGCAAATAATGAGCTTCATATTACAGCATACAGCCTGCCCTGTTTGATAGGAGATTGTGTTTGCTAATCCGGACAAGATGAGATTTTTATTCCGACAAAGGGGTTCCTCCCGCGCGCGCTTGTGTGTGCGCGCGCGCCGGCGTTCTGCTCGATAGTTTTCAATTTTTGTATCCAAATAGAAGCGGCGGCGGGAGCGGGAGCTTGGACTGCTGTTTAAATGCTGTATACTGCACATAATTTTCCCCCGAGCTGGTCCTGTAGGTCTTTGAAAAAATATTTTAAATAAAAACACCAAAGTAGTTGCTTCTATGAAAATACAGAAAGAGACTTTTTTTATCTCCCTACGGGACATGCTGTAATATATGCATTGTGTATGGTGAGCTGGGATGGGAGTTTTTGATGTTCATAAAGGGGGAAAACTAACAGGTTTTGAGCGCAAAACTCCAAATAAGGAAACAAAGAATTATACTTCGACGCACGAGATTTAATTATAACTGCGAGAGGCTGGTGATTAAATATATTTATGGTATAACTGGCATTCTATACGCAGCGCAGAGAATAAAAAATACACTATTGCACTGAATACGCTTAACATCCAGCATACAAACAAATGCAAAAAGTTAATTAATTGAAACTAATAATGTTGCTCTAAATAATTGTCAAAACTCGTTAAAATATTTTACAGGTTATAAAATCGAAAACTTACAAATTAAGTGTTATTTTACTAGAGTAAGTTTCACTTATATATTTGATGTGCTATGTTCACAACATTCGCTGTCCATACTCGTTTATTTCTATATAACTTCCAAAAACTGTTCATTAAAGATAATTTGTTATATTTGTTTCATGTTATTTAAGATAAACCTTGCAGAAATAATCCATTACGCATTTTTTTTTTACCGTGGAGGGGAAAAATGCATTCCTGCATTCGACCCCAAGCCTTAGTGCAATGGCTTGGTGGATATGTGGAGCTCCCCGCAGAGTGCGGCATATCCACTAAAAAAAACCCCTCCACGCGTTTATCGTTGTATAGAGTACTTTCGTGCAAACATGCATTAGTCGGGTCCCGCATAGCACCCCGGTTAGTAAGTGAGAACTACTTAGCTGGCCTGCATTGCATGCGAGCGCGTTAATGCTACTTACTGGGATTCTCCATGAAACCTGATCAATACCAGTGGATAATCATGCGTTACTTTGTAAGTGTTTTATTCGTTAATAATTATGTTCTACTTCTGCAGGGTGTGCCTGCTTGTCATATTAGGTAAAATGTTATTCGACATGCACTAAATTTAGTCTTCATAGTATATGTTTAGAATGAGACATATATTTAAAGTTCCGCTTCCGCGCTGTTGCTTCAGGAGATTTCTTCGTCCGTCAGTGGTTGCGCAGCCGCTCATGTAGTTGCCAAGGTCGTCTAAGTGATTGACTCCATATTGCAGCTGCCCGAAGTACGCTGCCCGCGTCGATCACAATGGGAGGCCCCTTCCCCGGTCCGTCTCAGCTGTAGCTGAGGGCTTTAGGGCTCTGCGACGGGCTGGTACTGAAACATATTGGAAGAGCCAGGAGCCAGGAGCAGGAACTAGTCGCCCGAGTGTACTCGGGCGGGGGCAAATCACCACGGTACCTATCCGCTTTTCTTGCGGATTTACCCGTGTGATATAAAAGATGTAGTCTTATGCAAGCGTTTTTGTCAATGTCAAAGTATTGGGCAGGGTGTTCCCTCTGTGCAGCCGGCGCGGGCTGGTTTACCTATCTGAGTGGCCACCCACCCAGAGAGGGACCAGGCCCGATGCTGCTTACCTTGGCCAGCCGCTTGCGGACTGTCAAGGGAAGCAGTGCCGGCTAGCGGGGAGACCTGAAGGGATATAGGTACGGGGTGGGGGAAGCCAGTGTTGCAGATCTGGTCGGAGTACAACTGGATGGTCACCCGTCCGAGTCGTGACCATGCCCGATGCTGCTTAACTTGGCGGGTAGAACAATAAAGGGAGAGGCGGCCGGAAAACTACCATCCCAAGGCGTCCTTGGGAAGGCGGTAGCTTACGCGTCTCCTTGGTAGCGTGTGGTCGTAAAGACCGAGAGTGTTCACCTGGGGATTTGGGTGGGGAGCAAGTTTAGTGTATATTGTGCGAGCTCTTTCTCGCACAACGTCCACTATGTAAGGGATTCCGGAGTGGGAATGGAGAATGTGGGACGGGAATCTGCGGTCTGTGCCGTATATCATCCTCAATGCCCTGTTCTGCACGGCCTGCAGCCTGCGGATGGTGGAACGAGCCACCGAACCCCAGACCTCACAGCCATACAGCATCAGGGGCGGGATGACTGCGCGGTACAGCCGTAGTTTTAGGTGTGTAGGCATGGTGGAGCGGAAGATGGGAAACAACTGCCTCAGGGCAGCGTGTCCCAAGCCGACCTTCTCCCTGACATGTGGAGTGAAAGTAAGGCCGCGGTCGAGGAGGACTCCGAGGTATTTGGCGGAGCGAACCCAGGGGATCCGCCGCCGCCGCAGCCTCAGTGACCTCTCCGGTCGCCAGCCACGGACTTTAGCCAGCAGTAGAGCTGAGCTCTTCTGCGGGCTGATGGCCATCCGCCACTGTTCACTCCATCTGCCTATGGCCTGGAGCTGTCTCTGTAGCGGGGGGAAGCAATATCGGGCGTTCTTGTTACGCGCCATTATGAGGACATCGTCGGCATACTGGCACGTAACTGTACTGGGTTCTGTGGGAAAGTCGGACATGTAGGCAGCAAAGAGTAACGGCGACAGCACGCTGCCTTCCGGCACTCCCGCCGCTATGGGTCTGACTGTGGAATGCCTCCCCTCCACCCTCACCCTGAAAGTGCGGTCCCGAAGGAAGCTACTAAGCAGGTGAAGGTAGGGGGGAGGAATTTCTGCGTTCTTGAGCTTGTACAAGAGTCCCTGATGCCACGTGGTGGCGAAGGCCTTTTCCACGTCCAAGAGCACCGCGACTGTTTTGAAGTTGTCCTGGAAGCCCAGGGCAGCCTTCTCAGCCAGTCGCAGCAACTGCAGGGTTGTGGAGTGTCCAGTACGGAAACCAAACTGATGATCCGGGAGTAGGAGTCTCTCTTCGAAGAGAGGGGTGAGGCGAGGTAGGAGTAACCGCTCGAATACTTTCGAGACGATCGGAAGTAAGCTAATAGATCTGTAGCTTGACGGGAAGACCGGGTCCTTGCCGGGTTTCAAAATGCATACCACCCGCGCCTCCTTCCAACACGTTGGAAAGTGACGTAGGTGCAGGCACGCATTGTAAATCCGCGTCAGGTGGATTACGGCCTTTCTGGGTAGGTGCTGGAGCATAGGCGCCGTAACGCCGTCATGTCCAGGGGCTTTGTTAGGTTTTAGGTGGTTGAGTTGGGAAGCCACCTCTTTCGGGGTGACTAAAGGAATGCGGATCTCCTCATGGGGCGGCGGGGGCTCCTCATAGAGGTAGTCTACCGTCGCTTCCACGAGCTCAGTAAAGTCCTCATCCTGGGGGTCTTCACGGGGTTCGAATTGGGACTCCAGATAGTCTGCGAAATCCGTGGCTTTATCCTGGGGCTCAAAAGAGAGTCTCCCACGGGAGCCATGGATGGGATGCTGAAACTGACTTTTGTCTTTCCTGAGGGATCGGATGATCCTCCAGGGTTGTTTCTCTTCCAGGTTTATATGTGCCATTGTGTGTTCCCAGGCCGCTTTGCGGTGCGCGCGAAGCAGGCGCCTTGCCAGGGATTTTAACCGCTGGTACACTGCTTGGATCCTGGGATGGCGGAAGCGCTGCCATAGCTTCCGTACGGTTGCCTTGGCTTTTAGCAGCTGCCGGAGTTCATTCGGTATGGTTCTCGGGTTAGGTTTGTTAGATGGGATGCGGTAGGTATGCGCGCGTACCACATTCAGGAGTTGGCGGGAGAAGGCCGTGGCTGCCGCTTCCAGCGCTTCGATGGAATCGATGCGCGGTCGCGGGTCCACGGTTTGGTTTAGGTCTAGGACAGCTGCGTCCCAGTCGATCTCATTTATCCAGTCTGGTGTTACCAGAGCTGATACGGTCTCGGTTGTATCCACCACGACAGGGTCATGGTCGGAGTCCAACTCGTTGACCGCCGAGAGGTCTAGATGAAATGGTGTGTTCTTGGTGATTATGATGTCAAGAACATCCGGTCTGCCGCGAGCCGGATGACACGTAGGTCCTCTCGGTCCGTGCGCGACGAGGGCGGGGTTGCCGCTGATGAGGCGGTAGAGCCCGCGGCCTCGGGGGTTGTTGGTGCGGCTGTGCCAGAGGGCATGTTTCGCGTTGAGATCTCCTGCGATGCATACCACTGGGTGAAGGTTGAGTAGGGTGGTGTAGTCCGCTTCATGGAAGCGGTGGTTTGGTGGGTCATATGCAGCTATCAGCAGCGCGTCTAGCCCGGCAACGGCGAGCCGGATTGCACAGGCCTCCACGTGCTGTAGTGCTGGGAGTTGGACAGGAGTATGGGTTATGTGGTTCTTAATGAAGATAGCTGTACCGCCACCCTGTCGGCCGACCCGATCGGACCGATGGGTGACGTAACTAGGCAGCGAGAAGTCAGTAACAGCATCCAGATGGGTTTCGCAAACCATCAGGATGTCAATTCCGTACGATTGTACAAACTCAATGACGCCTGGGCGTTGCCCCCGGATGCCGTTCGCGTTCCAGTACGCGAGTCGCAATGGTCTCCGAACGAGTCTAGAGGCCATTACTTAGCGGAACCCGGGTACAACTGCTCCAAGGTTTGGAGGAACAGGGTGTGTTTCTGGAGGGGGGAGAGTCTGGGGTTGCTGTACTGCAACTTGAAGTTTCGCAGTACAGGTAGGACCTTACTTAGGAGGTCACCGAACCACAGGGCTAGGTCCTGAAGTTCATCCAGGTCCGCCTGTGGGATGGCCGCTGTAAAGGCCTGTTTGTGAGGTATTGTTGTATTTCGTCTGGAGTGGTGTCTTGTGTTATAGTTCTGTCGAAAAGTGATAAAGGTCTGTTGTGTTTGTTTGTTTGTGTGTCGTAGTTCCCTAGCGTTTCTATTAAAGGGTTGTGATGTGCACTTAATTTTTGATACGTGTCGTAGGTTAGCTTTTTAATAAATTGTTCGATTGTATGTATTTTGAGTTCTTCGTGGAGTATGTCAGCTGGAGCTGTGTATGGTACCTTAGATACTAAGCGTAGAATTTTATTTTGGAATCTTTGTAAGTTTTTGATGTGGTTTTCGGCGGCATACCCCCATACTTGGGATGCGTAAGTAATTATAGGTCGGATTAATGTTTTGTAAAGTGTGAGTCCCATATTAAGGCTTAGCTGTGAGCGCCTGCCCAATTGAGCATTGGCTTTTCCACGAGTCTGGGTAATATGCTTTTTCCATGTTAGACCCTGATCCATTTTAAGTCCTAGCCAAGTTACCGTATCTGTCCATCCAATATCTTCACCAAATATGGTAAGTGGAGGCAGGCGGTGTCTGGGAAATCTGTGATTGATACGCTTTGTGAATATGATTGCTTGAGTTTTTGGTGCATTTACTTTGATTCGCCATTTGGTAAGCCAGTCCTCTAGGTTATTGACGGACCTCTGAGGTCTGCTGTGAATGAATTTCGTTTTTCCTGATTGGGTCATTATGGCGGTGTTTCCTTGTAGGCTCAAAGGGGATAGCGGATAGTTAGATGTTCAACAGTAGGTCGCTAAACTATGGCCTTGAAATGTCATACTCTTATCATAACATCTTGAGAAAAACTGAATACCGACAGCACTTCAAAATCTCAAATCAATAAATAATAACAGATATTTTGGAAACAAAAAAATGCTGCAAAACTTTGTTTGAAATAAATTGTGTTTTGAAGCGATCTCTATTCTTATAGAAATTTCGTCAAAATCAATAGAGCTATTTTGGAGGAACGCAAACATTTCGAAATCCCTTTCATGTAGCGGATCATTTAGATAGGGGATATTTTTTTGAAAAATGTGACGTGTTCCATTTACATGACTTTCTCTACATCTCTGTAACAAAATATTGTTATAAAGTTAATTCCCATATCTACTTCATGCTAATCGAGGCAGAATGTTCTTATTACTTAGTTCCTTATAAGTAGAAGGGAAATAAGGGAATACATTAGGCTAAACAGGAAGAAAATTTTATTTTTAAGTGTGATTGCTATTGCTATGAGATTGAAATTCGTTTCTTTGCGTGGCCAGTAATAGACAAGTTCCTGCATGTGAAAAGTTTAAGTATTTTAAAACTAAAGACAGTAAAAAGGAATATCTAAAAACGGTCAACTCCTCGAAAAATATAGATGACATAAATTGTGACTTTTAAGAAGATCTACATTTTTGAACAGGTAAGTTTTTGTCTATCTGTTACGGTTTGTCAGTTATACAAAATTTAGAAAAGTTTATCCAGAGCACAGAAGTCTTCAGAGGTAATTACAAGAAAATTCAAGATGTGCATTTTATTTGGCATGTAAATATCTTAAATATAAGAGAGTTTAATCAAAATCTCTGGAGCGATTTTTGAGAAAATCAAAATTTACGATTTTTTTTCCATATAAAGGGTAGTCGGGGTGGGGTTTTTTTTTAATCTTGTGTCGGATACTTGAAGATACTGAATTTAAATATCATCTTTAGTGTTTAATGGACTTTTCATTTTTAATTTATCGTGTTAAGTAAAATTAGTATGATTGAAAAAATGAGAATGATAAAAATCAATTTAAAGGTATTATTGGTGGAATAAAGAAGTCATAATTTATTAATAATTTTAATATGACATATTAACGTTATTTTTAACTAACACACACAGAAACACATGCGGACATTTTTCTAAAAATACTTTTTTTTTTTTATCAGGGTGGCCCAAAAAAATGTATTGCCGGTGAAATCTTGGTATCGAATTTTTGAGTGTATTACAATACCTTCTCTATACACTATGTACATAGTGCGAGTAGAGGAAGTAAAAAAACTTGTCTAATATCTTCGGAAAAACTCAATTTACATATCAAGTTTTCGTCGTCCTCCATGATTTAAGGGTAACATGATATCATCTGGTTCCCAAGGTCGTGGTTTCAAACCGGAGGGCGATGGACTTTTAGGTGTAAAAATCTTTAAGAAAGGAAGGTGATCTCGTGTCGTAAATTTACGGCACTTAAAAGAACCTATTGGGAACCTACAATAGACAATGGCTGGTGAAGGTGCTCCGAAAGTCAGTTGGTAAGGTGTGAGGCAGTTCGTGTCGTGTCACGGGATTGAAGTGTCTCTAAAAGGGAAATATAAATTATATTATGAAGGGACAAACATACAATGGAAATGGCCAGAGAAGAAATGTTGTACAACACGTCTAAAAGTGCAAATACTAAGTTCCCATTAGCTGGCATCGGAGAGTACCGTTAAGGGCAGGACAATGAACCGAATAGGATGGAACTTCCATGCCCAAGGGTGAACATAACAAAGCAAATAGAAAGGGCTCTCTTGTTGTTCGAACGGCGCGATTTCACTAGTTATGTGCGATTCGTTGGGTTAAGATCTGATATTCGAGTCCGCGGTGCAAACAAACGGGCTATATATGACCGCTACAGAAATAGGTTTAGTTAATACACAAGAATAAGATCGAAATCACTAGCTATGGAAGATTCGTTGGGTTAAGACGTGATATTTGAATCCACGGTGGAAACGAATTTATTTAATACACCAGAAGACGGTCAAAAGTAGGGGCGCGTAAGGCATAGTTGAGAAGGGGAAAATTTATGAGAACTGCATGTGTGTTCGAAGGCAGAAAATGTCGCAGACATTGAAAAAATCGAGTTCAAAAACAATCCTGAACTCAAAGGAAACCTCTTGTGTCTTACCACCTCTGAGAAAGATTCCACGCCAACACATCCTGAGCTAGGGCACCCACATCTCCACAAATATCCTAAACCACCACGGATTCGAACCTGGCACCCCCTCATCATGGAGTAATGGTTATCATGCTAACTTCATATACCCAAGGTCATGGGTTCAAACCCGGCGGAGGGCGATGGATTTTTTTCGGGTGTAAAAATCTTTAGCATGACTTCCTTCGGAAGGGAAGTAAAGCCGTTGGTCCCGTTTCGTAGATTTACGGCAAGTAAAAGAACCTCAAACCTGATAGAGAGGCTTCTGAGCAAAATTAAGCGGCCTTTCACGCCCAAGAACCACAGCAGTTAAAGAGCGTCCATAAATAACACGCCATTTCCATTTTTCATTTCCTCATCATTCGGGAAACGCCGCACGTGATGACCACTTTTTTTTTGTACTCCCAAGGAATACCCCTCTTAGATTGCTTGGAAAAGGGCAGAACTGGATCCTTTTATGCTTCATTATTGGATAGTTTGGGACCGGCCATGTTTAGCACGCAAAAGGTGCTCTTTCACCAGGATAATGCACCGTCCCAGACATCAGCGATAAGAATAGCGAAAATGCCTGAATTAGTTCCTTACTTACCAGACTTAATCCCAAGGGACTTCTACCAATTCCCTAACTTGAAGCTTTGGCTTGGCGAGAAAATATGTTCATCAACTGAGGAAGTGATGTCGTACACAACGGGTATTTTCCATACTTTGACAAATGAAAAAGCTTGCGGATCGTTGGAGCAAGTGTGAATTCCTCAAAGGAGACTATGTCGGGAAGTAAGGTTTAATTTTTTTTCCGAAAACACCATTCTTTTCTTGCTTTTTACCAAACTTATCAAACCAAGAAACTAAGTAATAAGACAATTTCTGATAATGTTTATCAAGATTAGCATGATGTAGCTTAAAAGTAATCTTTTGAATGAACAGCTTGTTTGCAGAACAGATAGAGATGTAAATGTAACATATCAGACTATATATGTACAATGCACATATTAGACAGAGAAGGTATTCATCTAATTGTTTTTGTCGCACAAGCCGTGTGTAGGACTGGAGTTGGATAGGTAGAGTCAATGCCATAGCCGTTATTTGAATCACGGATCTCCCGGTTCCCAGCCGGTTGCTCTACCACTGAGCTACCATGACTACATACCTGCATCCAACCCACCCAGAGAAGATATTGTATTCCACCCAAAAATTCGATACCGACACTTTACCGGAAATACACATCCCTAAATAAAAAAGTTGCTGCTTTAGAAAAAGGTATGTATGTGTGCGTGTGTGTGTCTTTGGACAGCAGAACTCTCAAGGTTAAATTAAAAAAATGATATTTATGTTCAGTATCTTCCAAGGATGCAACACAAAGATTTTCAAGTATATCCACTACCTCTAGGATATCCTTTACATTGAACGTTTTCCAGAATTTTGATTTTCTCAAAAATGTCTCAAACGATTTTGATTAAAATACATTGTGTTTAAGATATTTTAATGACAATCGAAGTGTATAATTTGAATTTTCTTGGAATTATCTCTGAAGACCTCTTCATTCTGTATGACTTTTGTACAACTTGTAAACCTTAACAGATAGATAAAAACTTACTATACAAAAAATATAGATCTCGTTAGAATGCGCGTTTATGTAATATACTTTTTCTATAAAGACAATCGTTTCCAAGATATTCCTGGCTGTTGATTTCTGTTTTAAACGGAAAATTATCTTTAATGTTATATCTCTTTTATTTTATTTCTGGTCATGCGAAAAGAACCAAGTTTCAATTTTTCACATAGCGAGCTGCTTTGAAAACACCTTGTATCCCCTTATTTCCTTTCTATTTACAAAGAAGCAAATAATTAGACAATTTTAGCTAATGTTTATATTGATTAACGCAATTTAAATAAAGAATATTTTGTAAGAATATTTTGATTGCAAAATAGATAGAGAAAGTCATGTGAATGCAACACATCAGATTTTTAAACCCTGGCTTTTGATTCCTGAAATGTTATACAATGGCTATCTATGTGCATTCATTGAAACCGTCACAGTTTATTACATAGGACTTTTTCAGCAACTGTTTATTTTTTTGGGGTAGAAACAGCAATTCTGTATTGCATAACATTCTCAACTAAAAGTCAAGGCAAATATGTCATTTTAAAATTCTAGCGAGTTCGTTTTTAAGTACAGAGGCTTTATTAATCCTTTTTTATCGTTTAGTGGTTTATGAACTTAGAAAATGGTTCATAGCCTCGTGTTTATTAGAAATTTTGGGATTATCAATGTTTAAAGAAGTTCATAAGTGGATGAATGGTGTTTGAGATTACACATAGGGTTAAAGATCATAAGGTTTTATTATGTTCCAATAATGCATTTTTGAGTGTGAAGAAAAAGTATTGAATTTCACCACCCCAAACTACCCTTTACAAGGAAAAAGTTCGCATTTTTTAAATATATGATTACACTATTTTATTCAAACAAATATTTGCGAGACTAAGAAAACGTATATATATTGAAGATTATGCGATTCTCCTGTAAAGTCACCTTCATTGTAATTAAATGCTGTAAAACTGGTACAACTAGCAAACCCTAATGGACAAATAAAAGCTTACTAGTCGAAAAAACTGGATCTGGTTAAAACACGTCATTTTATTTATACCAAATACAGGGACATTGACTATTTCCGATATATTCGTTTTTATCGTGGGCATGCAAACTTCAGTGTCAAAGTCAAAACACGTTTTATTTTGTAGCATCTTGTAATAGGCAGAGAAAGTATTGCATTTCGTCCAAAATTACCATATCAATATTTCACCAAAATACACGTTTTGAGATCCCCTGAATTCAAACATAGCATTTATTGCTAAATAAAATGTCTATGTATGTCTGCATGTATGTATGCACATATGTGTGTATACTGGGTGTTAATGAACTACATCGAAATAATTTGCCAGATTGTACACATGACTGTTATAAGTAATTTGAGATCGGCGATGCATGGTTCCCGAATAAACATAACGGAGCTACATAGCGTTAAACGTGTGGGTATCAGGTGCTGATAAGTCGGTGTTAAAGCAAAGCAGGTTGAAAAAATGGCTGCCCGAGTATAGAAACCTCGATTTTTAGCGGCTCGTTACTAGCGTTCTCAAGGTTTAATGTCGCAAAAATCTGTAAAATCTCGAACTAATCACTTGACAGTGCGACACTGAGATTTCATTAACTACGTTCTTGAGCTATGTAGCCTACTCTGGAGGCGTTTTTTCAACTTAATGCGTAACGCGGGAAGCTGCTATCCCATAGGTCATGAGTTCGAATCCTGTCATAGAGTAATTTTTTTTTTATTATTTTTTCATTCCAGACGAAGTGCCGCGATACGTGGCGTACTGGCACTTCAGAAACTTATAGCTGTTATTTCGAAATTTGAATAAACAGGCCATATTTCAAATTACTTACTTAAGTAATCTACATATTCTGTGAAAATATTTCGGTATAGTTCATTAACACCCTGTGTATTTGTCAGTGTGTCCATGTATGCATGCCTGTATGTCCGAGAACCGCATAGCTCAAACACTAAAAAACTTCGTTAAATATGAATCTTGGGACTGAGGTCCGTATTTTGCAAAGATTGTATGTAATAATCTCAATACGAGAGGTGCTATTTATATTCTGAACTTATATTGCTTTATTGTTTCTGGAAATATTCTTCTTTGTGATCAATATACTTTTGCATGCGTTAAAACTATTTGTCATAGCATTTATTTCTAATCTGCTTGAGTCATTTCCAAGAAAATAGTCTTTGAATGCATTGACGGCAACTTCTGTCGCTGGAAATCGTTGTCCGCGCATTTTATTCTGGATGTTCGGAAACGAAAAGAAGTCATTGGGTGCCAAATGAGAACTATATGGTGGATGAGGCATCAATTGCATTTTTAAGTGTTCAAATATTAAGTTGTTAGACGATATGTGTGAGCGCTCGCATTGTCTTAATGAGGAACGATCCGACAGTACTTGTTTGTTTTCCTTATTTCACCGAAGATTTCCGGTAAACAAATGGTTGTGTAACATTCAGAATTGACCGTTTTACGTTACTCTAAAGGCACTATTACTGCATGACCAGTTTTTCTGAAGCAAAAAAAAAAAAAAAACAACAACAACAAAAAACAACAAAAAAACCCAAAAAAAACAGGCGAACATTTATTTTGAAGTGCTACCAGTGTGAACAACTTTTGTTGAATTTGGTTCATCTTGAAACGCCCTTTACAATCGATTGCTCTTTACGTTCCGGCTCATTTGTATATATCCATGATTTGTCACCTGCTGCCATCGTATATACGTTTTCTGAGGCCCAGCATTGTATTTCTTGAGCATTTGCCTGCACCAATCGACATGAGCATCCTTTTGAGATTGTGTCAAATTATATGGGGTCCAAAGAGAGCAAACCTTTTTAACGGCTAAATGATCATGCAATAGTTTATATATACTGGTGCCTCTATCTCATAGTATGTGGCATGTCGATTTTGCACTATCACATTTTGCACAGCATCAATATTTTCTGGCACAACAACCTGATTTTGGACCACCTTCAGTCAGTGACCGAACGGCGGCCATCATTAAACTCGTTATACAACGTTTTACAGCGGCAAAGTATGGAGCTTAATCGCCAAGTGTAGTAGTAAGTTGATCAATGCACTTTTTTTTTTAATAATTCAAATAAAAAATCATACTAAATCTTCACAAGACATGTTTACGAGTTAATTGCATCTTTTCACTGAGATATGATTTTAAAGGCAACGCAAACGAGAAAAAACGCTCTATTGACAAAATATCTGAAGTAGGTTACGGTCAACAATGTCAGATTTTCCAGTGGAAACTACCTGATGGCACCTACAGTAATCATTGTTGCCAAGAATCAAAATGCAAATATGGCCCTCGTAACACAATAAGTTTTAAATGGAAAATATTTAGTCATTTATTCTTTTCTCTGTACTCTTGATTAAAATTAAGTACCTTTAAGTTAGAACCTCTTAGAGCACATTTATCAGAGCACTGCACGGCACAGAGTACAAACTACCACTTAGCTCGGTTGATAACACTGCAAACTCCAACTCCTCGATTTGTAGCAATAAAGCCTCTTTCCTTTTGTTTTTCAGGCCCAGTCGGACCGATGCAACTGCACAGAAATTCATCACCATTGGTTTTCATCCGTACTATTTTACGCCAGATATCCTGCTTAAGGCATTTACATAATACAAGGAAGTAAGTAATAAGACTATTTCTGCTAATTTTTTGTCGATTAGCATGAAGTAAATAGAAGCATGAACTTTTTAAAACTAATTTGTTGCAGAGATGTAGAGAAAGTCATGTGAATGGAACACATCAGAGTTTATATTCTCGTGATCATGCAAAGAGAATGAAACTTCCGAGCCTTCAAGCTGGCCTTAAAAATATGACTATCGCTTTGCCTCCCATATCCTACAACGAAACGTGTAAAAGTAAACTGAAGGTTTACATGGATTAACATAGAACAACACGCTTTATAAAATAGAATTTAGAGTAACATTCATGTGAATCCAACTTCAGATCTAATTTACTTATCAACTATATTAAATAGAAATAGTGTATTTCACCCACAAATTTGCTATCGAAATTTTATCGGAAATATGTGCAGTTTTGAAGCCCCAAATAAAAGAAAACATGTTTTAGATAAAGTTCCTTTGTGTGTCATTGTGGTGTGTGTGTGTGTGTGTGTGTCTGTGTGTGAGTGAGAGAGTGACAGAGAGAGAGAGAACGGTATATTCCAAAAACGAAATTTTCAATAAATGTTCGAACTTGGTATTTGAATATTCCAAGAACACGACAGAGTGATTTTCAATAAATTGCTCCCGTAGCAACTGTCCATTTGATGGAAAATGTTTTTCATTTACTCAGAAACGACTAACAATTTTGATTAAAATCCAAAACAAATAACATATATTTTTATGAACAGCTTATGATGTCCACTTCATTAAGAATGAAATTTGTATAAATTTGAATAACTTGTAAACAAAGTTACAAAACGTAGATCTCGTGAAATTGCTTAGTTTATGTGAAATGAATTTTTGCGTTATGAACCATTTTTGAGATATTTTTCTTATTACTTTAAATTTTCCAATACGTGATAGTTTTTCAATGTCTAATTTGCTATTCGTTTTTTAACTATTATATTTTCGCTATACAAAGAGAGGAATATGAAAATTGCCTAATCGTCTTATATTTCCGTTATAACTGCAAAAAAAGATATAATAAAAATATTTCTGGAAGCATTTATGTGGATTAATAACAAGAATTGCATAGAATATTGTGATATTTAAGTTTAGTAGAAGAGTGAAAGATTATAAAAAAGTAAACTTATATATATTAAGTATCAAAGCAGGACATCAATGATCGGCGTAGATTTGAGATAAGTTACCATAATTTCAGTCTGCTGTAAATCTACAACAAAATCTATAATATCTATATGTAATTTAGCTACTACGGCTAATATTTATTAGAATTAACTGAATCAGAAAGACAATATAAACATTTTAATTATCATTTTATAAAATAAATGAAGATAGTGATAACAAATTGGTATATCTATTATACTAAAGATACAAGTGCTTTTTGTTGTTGTTAGTTTTTTAATTTGTTATTGACAGACTTGTTTTTTTTTTAAACAGTACCGGAATCTGATCAGGACTCCGGCACTGTATCCCCATTTACATTTGCTCCCTAAGTTTACTGTATGATTACTGTTCCTTTTACACAAACATATACACATTGCACAAACACATAACACCCATGCCCAAGGCGGGACTCGAACCCACAATTCCCTGCCCACGAAGCACCAAAGCGAGACGCCTTAGCGAGCGTGGCCATGTGGACGGGCACTCTTCAGATTTTGTTTTATTTTCCATTCATAGCCCGCCTTAAACTGCATGGCATTTCCCTTTGGAAACTGCATGATATTCCCTATCGGCAATTGTTTAACTCGTGTGCTGATGTCGTTGGGTTTCTGCTTATTTTTTAAACTGTTTTTAATCATTAGATCTCTCTGTCTCACACACACACACACACACACCCACTCACGCACACACACTCTCTCTCATTAATGCTCCCAGACTCTGGAAGGACAGGGAATAATATGGGCTAGAGAAAAATCCCTACCACCCAGCCGAGAATCGAACCCGGGACCCTCGCATGTCGAAAAATGTTCGGCTCACGTTAAAATTCTGCAACACATGGAAATAACGTCTACCGACTGAGCTAAAGGACTCAACCGGCCTTCATCTTTGATATTGTTAATATGGATTTGTATGCTTATCTACATACTTATTTAGGACAGGCAAAGAATTGAGTTCGAGCACCAGCTGTGTGAAAATCAAGAGTTGTAAAACTAGCCTAAATTAGCCTAAATCAGAAACATAAGTAATATCACTTGCGAGTAAATTCAATTTGTCTCTAGCTAACAGTATTATCACTTTAGAAGAAACCCGTCGCTTTAAGGAAGCTCTATCTTGCTGGCTTACATATTTAATTTTCTATGTACAGAGAGAGAGAGAGAGAGAGAGAGAGAGAGAGAGAGAGAGAGAGATGACCCCGCGTTAACATGCTAGACTTCTATTTGGGAGATTTCGGCTTTGATTCCCATCACGCCGCCTACTCTCATGGCTTTTTTGTGTCCGTAGAAAGATGCTGGAGTAATTCCCCTTCTACTAGTAACTTCTTGTCCTCATCTGTTCATCTCATTTATATGCTCTCTACCGGAGCATGCTCCGGTAGAGGTACTGCTACAGGATGGTAGAATTTGCACTCCGGAAAGATGTCTCACTGGAGCTTGATGAGACCGCTGGGTCCCCCTCCTTCCTGGTCGTCTATTTCCGGGGCCTCCGGGCTGCAGCTAGCTAGCACAGGTGTTATGATTGGAAGCCTCTTGCTAGTGTACATCGTCGATTGGATGTGGTCGCCCTTCGCGTCTCCCATTCATTCCATCCTCCCAGGGTTACATAGGGCCCACCTGTGTGAACACTCGTCTGAATATTCCTCCGTCTGAACACTCCTAACTTCTAACGCCGATGTTGGAGAGATTATGTACCTGCGAGGATAACAAAAGAGATGTGTAAACCTACCCCAATGCTTCTATGGACAATCTATGGCCCCGCGTGCCTCTGTCTCCGAGTACTCCGGTTCCCCCTGGCATCCACCGGTGCTCTCTTTATTCTTTTATCATCATTGTCATCGCCTGGGGTACATATGTAGTAAAAGCGGGCGTTTAACACTTCCACAAAAAGAAACAGCATAACTAAAAAACAACTTAAGTTCGTTAAATACCAAACTTGGTATTTAAGTTTAGTATTTTTCATGGATGTGACAGAAATATTTTAGAGCAATTCCCTTACCCCCTTTCCATGGAAAATGTTTTAAAGTTTTTGATTTTCTAAACAATGCTTGCTAATGATCGTCGTCTAGTTTACGCCAATGCTAGTTTTTAATATCATTCATTTTAGAGAAGCTTTGCTCGCAAATTTGCATGGGGCCATGAATTAAAAGTGATGCAAATTATCGCATTTTGGAACAGGTATCCATCCTTATTCAATCATTTAAAAACTCCCAATTCCATTTTCTAACATTTTAGGTGCATACAATTGTGTAGAGCAAGTAATTACATTTTCAGTTCGTGTGGATACTCTGAAAATGTTATGAAGAAGATATCTCCGCGTTTAGAAGCTGAAATTCTACTTAAGTTTGCTTTAAAACAGCTCATTCGCTACCAGCTTTGCAGCTAGGTATATATGTGCATATGTTGCAGTATGTGTGACTCACCAACATTTTACCTATCTTGACTGGATATGGGGAAACGAGCTCTGACGTTAGACTATTTATATTATACAATTAAAACAGTTAAATAAATTTTACCCCAAAATACAGTCCTAATCTCCCTTAAAATGTGAATTTCAGGATTTCAAGACAGTTTTTTTTTTCATATAACGAAACCATATTCTGGATTTCAAGAAATAAGCATTTCAAACTTTTCGAAACGAAAACTCAGTGTTCCATTGCTCCGACAGAGGGGAAGGTATATCATACTTCAGTGTACTCCACTACCTCCCTGCTTCCAGAGTAACACTAGTGCGCCCACACGTGCTCTAATGCAGTGCTTGAACTGGGAGAGATTGTTTCCTGAAGTAGAATAATTGGCATGCTTTACGCTGTCTCGTCAGATATTTGACATAGTTCTGTAGCTCCAGACTTCCAGCCTGGGAGATAGTAGGTGCACTATAATTTTATAATAACCTATTTGTGCATAATATCCCTATTTATTTCAAAACATAGGACTGGCTATGAAAACACAGGTGTAGAAACATTTAAACAAAAGCTGAAGTTAAATGACGTTTAAGTATAATTACACCTTTTTTTTCTTTTTTTAGCTTAACGTCCTTTAACGTTTTGTAGCTTAACGTCGGACGATGAATGAAATCGGTGATATAATGCTCAAATGCTCTCGGGGTCCATGGAGCTCAAAGTTACTCAATATTCGTCTTCTCGGGATAAGGGAAACTCCGAAAAAACTTTATCCGGTTAACTCACCTTAAGCAAGATTCGAACTCCCGACCCCAGACAATCTTGGAGGGCTGCATTACATATTGTTCAGAAGTTTAACCTTAAATTAGAATATCTTTTTTTCATGAACACACATAAAAGTACAATAGACAGTTGTGTAAAAAGACAGCAGGAAACTAACTGAAGGAAATGAGATATTCATATTTATGGCATACAACATTAAAAATGAATAATGTTTCATTTACAAGTCTTAACAAACAAATATTGTATGCTAACACACCAACATGAAAACATCTGGGTTTGCATTGGGGAATACATTACAATTTACTAGCGACCTAATCACTTTAGAATACAAAGCTGCTCTCTATCAATCTATTACAAATGGAATTCTGATTATATTAACTAATAATTGTACCTGTCAAACGACTCATTTCATTAAGGTTGTTTTAATTGTACCTGTATTATTCCTAAAGATGCAAGACACAGACTCAGAACCACCTGTGATGTAACTATATATGATTGGAGCTACTTTTTTTTTTTTTTTTTTTTTTTTTTTGTAGTGTATACCGCCCGGTTTAACTACTTATGGCACCGCAGGCGTTGACACTGATGATACATGAATGAAGATGGAACACCGGTGGAATGTGATGGCGGAAGAAACCGGAGAACCCGGAGAAAACCCGCCCAGCGCCGCTTTGTCCACCACAAATCTCACATGCGGGCACTTGGGATGAAACCCGGGCTGTCTAGGTGAAATGCGAGTGGTCTAACCACTCGGCCACGGCGCGGCCTGGAGTTATGTGATAATCAAATCCATTAGATATTATATCAAGGTAACTTTTAATTTCTTTAAAGTTCTGTTCTAACATGGCAGGTCTAAAACGTTTTTGTTTTCTCTACTTAGTACATGGTACATGGGTAAATAGGTCATGCGTTTCACCCAAATATTCGAAATCAAAATTTCCTTGGAAATACACGTTTTGCGTCTCCTGTACTCAAAGAAAATTTTATAAAAAGGTTCTGAATGGGTAGGTATGGTGTTCTGTGTCTGTGTACCCGATAACTCCAAAACGGAAAGTCAGTTAAATGCCAAAATTGGTATTTGAGTTAAATGTATACCAAGGACATGACACAAATTTTGTTTTTCTCAAAAATGGTATAACTATTTTTATTAAAATATCGTATTTTAAAGATATTTAAATGACCAATAAAACGTATATCTTGATTTTTTTTAATATCTTCTGAAGACCTCATTATTTTGCACTATTTTTGTATAACTGGTAGGTCTATCAGAGAGATACAAACTTAGTATATTAACCATCTCTTTAAACGCACAATATATATCCTATACAGCTTTCCTTTTTGTAACGTTAACCATTTCCAAGACATTCCCTAGTATTCGTTTCGCCTTAAAATGCATTAGCTTTTCTCAAACGGAAATTTATCATTCCTTTTTCCTTTATTTTACTCGTGGCCATGTAAGAAGAGCTGGATTTCAATCACATAGTCAGCCAGCTTTAGAGAATTTGACTATCACTTTAGACGAGGGCATTCCCTTATTTCCCATTTACTTAAAATGAACTAAATAATAAGGCAATTTCTGTTAATGTTTATCTTGATTAGCATGAAGTAGATAGAGAATGAGCTTTATAAGAATAGTTTGTTATACCATAGGTAGAAAAGGTCATGTGAATGGTACACAGACTTTTTTTAATTGTTTCATTTATACTTATAGCTCCCTTAAACTCTGTGGTCATATCGGCGACTTGAGAAACAATTGCTGGTGTTTTTCTCGCCGAACTGTAAAATGTATTAATGTATCTTTTGCAATTCACTGTCAAACCCATACTTTCTGACTCTGCCTCTGTGGGAAATAGAGAATAATTCTAGTTAAAGAAAGATTCCCCGCCACAGCTGACCACAGCTGCAGAAGCAGTCTCTAAAACAATTATTCTTAATTTCAAGGAATTATATTCTTTTCCAGAATGATAACAAAACAATAATAGTGCTAATATTACGATCTTTATTACTCACTATGACTTCACACATCCATCATCAGCGCCAAATTTCAATTATCCTGTTTACAGACACATGCGCGCGCACACACATAAACACACATAAACGCATGGACCTGTTTATAAAAGTTTGTTCTAGAATTCACGGGAACATACGTCTTCTCTTACAGCGAAATCTCAAAAAGGTACTTTGGATAGAATATAATGCTTCCTTTGCATACTAGGTACCTGGTAAAGAAAGGAAAAAAATGTAACTACTCCAAAGTCCAAACCAATACAAAGAATATATGCGTAAGCTTTCACGGCCGGTGTTCATAGTTTTAAAATTTAAAATTTTCGGGCTATTTTGCCGTGGTCTGTAGGTTAAAATATGTTTAGTTAAAATATTTCTACCTAACGTTTTGTCCCTGTCTGTGAGGGACTCTTTTCGAGTTAGCGACGTGAGCACATTGCCTCTGAAGATGTACTTCACAGACAGGGACGAAACTTTAGGTAGAAATATTTTAACTAAACATATTTTAACCTACAGACCACGGCAAAATAGCCCGAAAATTTTAAATTTTAAAACCAATACAAAGAATATCTCAGAAATGTTTAACTACACAAAATGTTAACTAAAAGTGTACTACGGTATACATTTTTGCAGTAAAATGTTGACTTTCTCATGGGTTTCTTCATTCATAATGAAAAACGCATAGCTCTCCCAAATTTCATTTGTCATCCAAAATGTCTGAAAATCAAAAATCATTAGAGGCATTTTTGAGAGAGAAAAAAATAATGCAAAATTTCTATTGAAAGGGAAGTTTGGTGTAGGAGTTTATTTTCTAAAGACTACTGTCACATCCTTGGTAGATGCTGAACTTAAATATCAAGTTTGTCTTTTAAGCAACTTTTCGTTTTTTAATTATGGTGTTTGTAGGCACAGAACACACAATACACACTCACTAATGGATATTTCTCTAAAAACGACACTTTTGGTTTAGGATACCACTGAAAGTTTATTTGAATTAGCAAGACGTAGATAGAAGAAAACGTTTTTGAAAGAAAAACTTGTAGATGGGTTTAAATTTGAAGGTTATGTTTATGTTTGCTTTCTTTGTAGTCTACTACCGCGTGGCTTGGTAAGCTTGTGAGTCAAAAAGCTAGCATCCCTTGCCCTATTTATAAAATATTACCACATGTATCAAACAACACTCAACTGTCATGCGAAGTGCAGTGTTATTATTAAAAATTATGACAGTTTTTCCTTGAGAAGCGTATAAAGTAATCATCAGATAGGTTTAACGCACATGTCATTATCTACTCAGTCTTCTACATTAGTTGTTATAAGAGCTTACTTTTATGTACTTCTTGTCATTTCAGATAAACGTTCAATTTTCCTTTACATATTTTGTTTTAGATTACGGTATGTGGTTGCTTTCAAATTCCATGCCATTTGGATGACCACAAGAAAGAAAAAGAATAATAACTTGCATTTCAAAGAGCATAAATAGTCGAAAATTCAAATCAATACAGAAAATATCTGGAAAATGATTAACGCCACCAAACATGTTATTTAAAATAATCTCGTGTTTTAACATGTTTTAAATGTTTGTTTTGAGAGGTTTGGTCTCTTTCTTAGAGCTTACTATTCAGAATGAAGAGGAACTCACAGATTATTTCCAGGAAATTCAAGATATACATTTGATTTGTCATGTCGTCTTCCATGGTATAATGGTTACCATGCTAACTTCATATACTCAAGGTCGCGGGCTCAAACCCGACGGAGAACGATTAATTTTTTGGGCGTAAAAATGCTTAGCATGGCTTCCTTCGTAGATTTAGGCACGTGAAAGAACCTCAAACCTCATAGAGAGGCATCTGAGCAAAATTAAGCGGTCTTTCACGCCCAATTTAGAATGGAACGCTGAGAACCACAGTAGGTAAAGAGCTTCCATAAATAAAACGCCATTTAATTTGATTTGATTTGTCATGTAAATATCTTAAACACATGGCATTTTAATCAAAATCGCAGAGCCATTTTTGATAAAATAAAAAGTACAAAGCGTTTTCCATGTAAAGACTGTTTTGGGATTAGGTGTTTTTCTTTTAAACTTTCTTGTCATTTCCTAGGAAATAGCTGAACTTGGTCCATATGTTTGGTATTTAACAGATATTTAGTTTTTGAGTTAATGCTGATCATAGATACTGGATAGGATAAAACATGGAGATATGGCATAAACGCACACACACATATATACATACACGCGCCCTTGTTCTAAAAGAGGACCTTAGGTGACCTAAAAACGAGTATTTCCGGTAAAAAATCTCAAATTTCTGTGTGGAATGCAATGTAAGAGTAGATAAGTAAAAATTACTTTATTGCATTAAACTCAATTTAATAATAGAAGGTATCTATATAAAATGAAAAGCCTATGATTTAATTAAGGACCGGGTAATTTCCTTTCTGATATAATGGAATCACATATTCTCTGTTAATTCCTGAGCATATATAGATCAGTTGCATAAACTTTATTGTTCTACTTTTCCTTCAAATACTAATTACTATAATTCATATGTTTATTGAATATTATGATAGTAATTTATTCATAATTCTTGGAGTTGGGTACAAATTTTAATGCTCCTTAGCTCATAAGTTGTATAGCAGTGGCATTAACTCTGGACACCTTTAATTTCTCTACATAGTACATAATACATAGTTAGAGAAGATATTGCATTCCATCTAAAAATTCGGTACCGAGATTTCGCCGAAAATATACGTTTTAGCTCCCGTGAACAAAAACAAAAACATTTTGAAAAAGGTCCTGTGCCCGTGTGTCTCTGAATACGATAACTCAAAAATGAAGAGTTAGTAAGATACCAAGCTTGGTATTTAAGTTTAATATCTTCTAGAGATGCAACACAAAGATTTTGAGAAAAATCCCCGCTGTCAAAACTACTCTTTAAATGGAAATAATTCAAAATTGTGATTTTTTCTAAAAAGGCGCATACAATTTGATTAAAATGCCGTGTGTTAAAGATATTTACATAACCAATAAAATATATATCTTCAAATTTCTGAAGACCTCTTCATTCTGGATGACTTTGGAATATCTGGTAAACCGTAAGAGATAGACAATAATAATTATATAATTATAATCATATAATTTTTTCACCATTTATGAGATATTTATTATTATTGCTTTCAGTTTTAAAATACTTAAACTTTTATCATATGGGAATTTGTAAACTCCTGGCCCTGGAGTGGTAAACAACCACATGGCAAACAGCTGTTAAATGATTTGGCTATCGCTTTAGCCTAGTGAATTTCCCTTCTACTTACAAGGAAGCAAGTAATATAGACAAGATCTGCAAATGTTTATCTAAATTAACATGTAGTAGATAGAAGAGTAAGCTTTTTAATAGTAATTTTTCGTAGGGATGTATAAAGTCATGTGAGCAGAACAATTAACTTTCAAATTCTTTGAATTCAACTCCAATTCGGGATCATTCTTAGGTATCTGTATCAGGCACTTGTATTCCCTTGTTGGGATATAAGCGAGTAGTCGCCCTCTGTGGTTACCATGCTGACTTCATATACCCAAGGTCGCGGGTTCGCGGGACGATGGATTTTTTCGGGTGTAAAAATCCTTAGCATGGCTTCCTTCGGAAGGGAAGTAAGAGAAAACAATATCATATAATGGTTTCATCTTCTCTCTTCGAGCCACACAGGTTTAGTAGAGTTTCAGTAACATAGTGAGGCAGTTATACACTATACTGATAACAATAATAACCTGTTTACGATGATAGGTTTGTAATGTTGTAGTTTATAAGACAGGCAATTAAGGAGCACAGCACTGGAGGAGCCCCGAAATGATGGTTGAGATGCTGGTTTACTGAAGTCAACTGTAAGTGCACCAAGTGATTGTTTTTTTTTTTTTTTCCAGCAAATTTAATTTCTTCCAAAACGAGCAAGATGGCTCAGGCGGTGTCGTCTGTGACACGGATTCGGGAGGTCGCGGGTTTGATCACCGCGGTCAGCCTACCTGACCCACGTCTTTTTCGGTGGTTTCCCCGAGTATTCAGGAGATTACTGGGTAGATTCATACATGCCAAATTCTCTGGTCCACCGTTTCCTGTTCCTATGTTTTCTTAATCATTTCTCTTTCAGTTATGGATGACTTCACGGGATAGCAACCGAGTTAGATTGGAATAAGAGAAATCTTCTTTAGCAATCAACACCGAGAAAGCTTCAAATCTTTAATTTCTCTTTCAAGGTTGAGGAACCAGGCGACGGTGTTGCAGCTGGATGATGGATTGCACATTGTAAAAGGTTATCCTGGTGTCATCATCGAGACCCTCCTTCAGTGTGGGGCTCCATCTGGGGGGTCACAAGGAGGCTCCGAACCGCTGAACAGGAGCTAGAGCGGAGGTGTTCCAACTATAGTCGTTAGGGAGCCTGTCCCTGCTTGCAGCCGTCGTCTTCCAGATCTGGTCATCCTTCGGGGCTCTACCCTCATCCCTCCTTCCCAGAGGTCACGTTAGAGGCAAAGGGCTATAAGAGCTCCATCCCAGCGCCTGGGGGATCTGCCGTATCAAATGTTAATACTCGTAATTTCTTCCAGAAAGGGAGAATAATCCTAGAAAGGAATAATCCTGTGTTGTCTTCTTAACGTCCTTGGAAGCAGCAGGCAAGGAAGCAGGGTCAATAGTAATTTAGCTTAATGAATACGGTCATAGGACAGAAAGTGAGGATTAGGGTTAAGATTACCACGGAAGGTGTTCCCAGACACTGGAAAAAAGCACCGCACATAGGCCATTAGGGCCGTTTACATCCTACCTTACACCAGAGGGGAGAGGCCCGAAGGATGACATGAGTGCGGTCCCCTAATGCTACAGATGGAACGCCTCCTGGCCCCAAGCCTCTGGTGGTTACTAGGGCACGATCCCGAAAGCGCTAAGACGAGTACTGATCGAGCGGTACCGACAATGACGTCAGAAGAATCCTTTTCAGTGTGCAATCCGTCGAACATTGTCGCCTGTCTCTTCGTATTTAGCTTTGGACTTAATGATAATCATTTCTTTCCTTTGACATATTAAAAAATATGAAGTTTTTAATTCACATGACTTTCTCTACTTCTGTGTAAAAATATTGTCAATCAGATTATTTTCTATTTACTTCATGCTAATTGAGAAAAAATTAGCAGAAATAGTCTCACTACTTGCTTCCTTCTAAGTAGAAGCGAAATATGGGAGTAGCATAGGTTAAGGTGAAGCCAAAAGCTGGTTACTAGGTGACTGAAGTTCCTTTGTTTGTATGGACACAAGTTGACAAATTACTGTATGAGAAAATTATAAGTTTTTTAAACCTGAAACAAAAACAAGGAATATCTCAAAAACGATCAACTCATCGAAAAAATGTATTTAATATAAATTGTGTGTTTTAATGTGCTCTACATTTTTTGTGTGGAAAGGTTTTGTCCATTTCTTACGGTTTAGCAGTTATGCAAAATTCATCCAGAATAAAGTAGTCTTCAGAGGCTATTCCCAGAAAATTCAAGATATACATATTATATGTCAGGTAAATATCTTTAATATACGATATTTTAATCAAAATTGTTAGAGCTATTTTTGAGAAAATCAAAATTTTCGAAAAAAGTTCCATGTAGAGGGTAGTTGGGGGTGGGGGATTTTCTTGAAAATCTTCGTGTCGTATTCTTGGAAGATACCAAACTTAAATACCAAGTTTGGTATTTAACGGTCTTTTCGTTTTTGAGCTATGCTGTCCACAGACACACAGACACACACGCACGCACACACACGGACCTTTTTCCAAGAATGCTTTTTTTGGATTCAGGGGGATCCAAAATATACATTTTCGGTGAAATCTCGGTATCGAATTTTTGGGTGCATTACAATACCTTCTCTACACACTATGTACATAGTACGTATAGAGAAAGTAAAAAGTGCAACTTACTTTGCAATAGCTATTAGTTAATTAGATATGTATTTGTAGTTCTAAGAGCTTTATAAGAAGTCAAATAGCAATGTCAATAAGCTCTTCAAGTTACCGTCACTACATCGCTGATATAAATCACAAGGAAATTGGGGGATATAATGACCTTAGCCAGAACATGGATCAATAGGTCGCCCACGGAATTCGAACCCACGATCTCCCGAAATTTAATCTCATACTTATCGCGATGCTACATAGTTCATTGTAAAAATACAGAATCGTGTACTGGCTCGTTTTCGGAATATGTAAAACAGCTTATAAACGACGCTATGTATTTCAATAACAATAAAGAATGCATCGTTTTATAAATGAAAAAGTTAACACTAGAAAGCAAATAAACTTATTTTTACTTTCTCTACACAGTGTATAGAGGAAGTATTGCATTCCACCCAAAAAATCGATACCGAGATTTCACCGGAAATACATGTTTTAGGACCCCCTGAATACAAAAAAAAAGCATTTTTGGAAAAAGGTCCATGTGTGTGTCTGTATGTGTCTGTGGACAGCATAGCTCAAAAACGAAAAGACCGTTAACTTGGTATTTAAGTTTGGTATCTTCCAAGGATGTGACATGGAGATTTTCAAGCAAATCGCCCCACCGCCAACTACCCTTTACTTGGAAGTTTTTTTCGAAAATGTTGATTTTCTTAAAAATGGCTCTAACGATTTTGATTAAAATATCGAATATTAAAGATATTTACCTGGCAAATAAAATGAATACATTGAATTTTTTGGGAAAAGCCTCACTATTTTATTCTTGAGGAATTTTGCTTAACTGCTAAACCGTAAGAGATAGACAAAGACTTACCAAATAAAAATGTAAAGCACATTAAAATAAACAAGTTATGTTATACACATTTATTTCGTGCAGTTGATCGTTTTTGAGATATTCCTTGTTTTTGGTTTCAGGCTTGAAAAACTTAAGTTTTCTCATACGGGAATTTGTCAACTCCTGTCCATACAAAATAAGGAACTTCAAACACATAGCAACCGGCTTTTGACTGTCACTTTAACCTATGCTACTCCCTTATTTCACTTCTATTTACAAGGAAGCAAGTAATAAGACTATTTCTGCTAATTTTTTCTCGATTGGATGAAGTAAATATTAGCATAAGCTTTTTAACAATAATTTGTTGCAGAGATGTAGAGAAAGTCATGTGAATGGAACACATCAGATGTTTTTGATCAAACATTAACACTAGTTAGGAACAGCGAAAGAGTGTTGTAGCACAACAATCTATTTATGTATTATAACTGCACTCGTCAATTATTCCGCATATTCTGGAGTGGAATACTGAATCAGATTTCATAAACACTACCACAGTTTTTGAGCTCAGAATCCCAGCATCACATGCACAGATCCCAATAATATATACTGAATCATCTTAGGTTCACGTATTGCTCTAAATTTAATAACTCTACATTCATGTTGTAAAGAGAGAAAACGTATATACAGGATGTTAATGAACTACACCGAAATAATTTGCGAGATTGTGCACGAGACTGATATAAGTAATTTGAGATCGGCGATGCATGGTCTCCGGATAAACATAACGCAGCTACATAGCGTTAAACGTGTGGGTATCAGGTGCAGATAAGTCGGTGTTAAAGCAAAGCAAGTTGAAAAAAAAATGGTTTACAATGTCTTTAGAACTGCTGCCCGAAACATCGATTTTTAGCAGCTCGTTACTAGCGCTCTCAAGATTTAATGTCGCAAAAATCTGTAAAATCTCGAACTAATCACTTGGCAGTGTGACACTGAGTATTCATTAAATACTTTCTTGTGTTATATAGCCTACTCTGGAGGCGTTTTTTTTTCCAACTGCTTTGGTGGCTTAATGCGTAACGCGGAAGCTTCTATCCCAAATGTCATGAGTTCGATTCCTGCCATAGAGTAAATGTTTTTATTATTATTTGTTTCATTCCAGACAAGTGCCGTGATACTTGGCGTACTGGTACTTCAGAAACGTATAGGTTTTATTTCGAATTTTCAATAAACAGGTCATAAGCCTCCTATCTCAAATCACTTATTTAAGTAATCTACATATTCTGTAAAAATATTTCGGTATAGTTCATTATGTATGTATGGGTGTACGTAAGGTAATGTAAAAATCGGAAGTGTTCCACTTACATGACTTTTTCTACATCTCTGTAATAAATTATTGTTAAAAAGCGTATATTTCTGTCTACTTCACACTTATCAGATGAACATTATCAGAAATAGTTTTATTACTTGATTCCTTGCAAGTGAAGAGAAATAACGGATTACATCAAGCCAAAGCGATAATCAAATCATTTAAAAGGTGGTTTCTTTACATAGAAGTTGATAAGTTCCCGTATGAGAAAGGTTTAAGTATTTTAAAACTGAAACCAATTACAAGGAATATCTCGAAAACGGTCAAAATGTGTATGACATAAATTGTGTGTTCTAAGCAAATCTACGTTATTATGTAGTAAGATTTTATCTATCTCTTACGGTTTACCACTAAGCAAGTCATCCAGAATGAAGAGATCTTCAGGGACTACTTATCATGAAAATATCTTTAATATAGGGTATTTTAATCAAAATTGTTACAGCCATTTTTGAGAAGGTCAAACATTTTGAAATTTTTCCATGTAAAAGACACACTTCGTGTCGCATTCTTCCTAAACTTAAAATTAAGGTTTTTGACATTTCGCTTCTAAGCGATGCTGCCCACAGACACAAACACACACGAACAATTTTCTAAATATATATTTTTTTTATTCCGGGAGTCTCAAAACGTGTATTTCCATTGAAGTATCAGTCTAGGATTACTGGGTAGAAAACAATTCCATCTCTATACAATATGCACATAGTATGTGTAGAGAAAGTAAATATAAATGAACCATTTTGATATTTCTTTCACCATTGTCGATATGACGCCAAATCTCATTTCATAAATTATAACGGTTTAAAATAGGTTTACAAAGGCGTTGCATTTTATTGTATACAAACTGGAGTTATAAAAACAGCATTATTGCGAGGAAGGCCTTGACATTTAGATGAGATTGTCGTAGAGTACAACCTACTTGTTAGTACTCCATACAATGTGAATGCAAAATAAAATAAATGCTGCGTAGGTATATTTAATTGAACAGTACCTATATATTACGTAGATAGTGTCAATTTAACGACCAACACATCGTAAAACAAGAACATTGATTCAGCTTATAACCGTAAGATACACATAGACAGCAAAAACAAACAATATTAATAACGTTTAAGTTTTGCTTTAGGACTAGGATACTGACCGAGGGGCTCGGCATCGAACCAAGGTGGTATCGTAATTTTGCCTCACAAGGGGACACCTCTTGGAGGGAGGGATGAGGTGAGAGGATGCACCGGGGTCCGGAATCAGCAGCGTCAGCACAGTACTGTCAGGTTACCTATAGTTTCCATATTGAAGATACTCAACAAGGCAGACTGAGCACCCCGCCCCACATGGGGTGCAACGCCCACGCCAGGGACGGTTCTATTCACAGCAACCAGCCGAAGTCGAAGGACGGAGATTGTCCCTGCCGCACCGTACCTAGCACTATTGGGATGAAGGATGAATGAAATTGAAATAGAAATGACATGGAGGGACAGGGTTGAAAGAAACCTGGCCAGTATTCGCCTGGCAACCTGGGGAATCCCCAAAAGCTATGGGTCAGGTAGAGAGGAGGATCGAATCCACGGTGTGCCTAATTCAGACCACAGAAAAAGCGCTTGAACCATCACGCTCGGTAAGTTTTACTTCCTTCGTAGAATATAGTGGAGATCGTAAACGAGGATATTAAGTTATTGCATAAAAAAATTATTCAGCAATAGAAATCAGTCAACCGATAGTTTATAATTAACAACTCAGAATATTATTTTTCTGCTTAGCAGTCGACTATGCAGGCTATCCAAAACTTAACTTGGCGGCCTGAGAGTGGGAACTTTCATCACCTCTATTACATTGGGTATGCTTGGGGTGTATTTATTATGTGAAAACTATATAGCTATGGGACCAAAAATAAAGTAAACAGGAATAAAAGTATTTATTCTGATTATTTAAAAATGCCTCGACCGTTGCGAGCATGATTGTACCACCGTTAAAAGGTAGTTAGAATTTGGAAGACTGTCGAAGGGAGGTTAAAATGTGAGACATCCACTTTATTTAACGTCAATATCAGGGGATTTTTTTCATTCATTATTTTTGAAAGCTGGATCTGTACTAAATAGAAGTATAAGAAGTAAAGGGGAGGATTCACAATAGAAATCTTCTACACCATTGTAAAGTAATTTGATAAAGAGTGGGGGAAGTGTCTGAAATTAATTAATTGATTTGTCATTGGAATTCGTCGGACAGCCTGCTAGCCCAGTGAAGTTTGAGTAACAGCTCGAACGTAAACATAATTCATGTGCACTCTGAGACCCTTGACCTTCACTAAATGACGTTCTGGTTTTTATAAAATACGAGATTTCCCTAAACTGCATTAAGCGCTTCCCTCAAGAACTTCGCTCTTCTCTGACCACTTGAGCCGTCTTTTGTTAAAACAACATGACTGCTATTCATACCATCGTCAACAAGATTCCTGAAATGTGCTCACAAAATGACGTAAAGCACTCAGGGGAAAAACAAAAGAAGAAAATCGAAGGAGATAAACGGAACATTCTGAAACGCGGCACGGTAATGGCGAGAGCGGATAGAGGGAAAAAATGATTATTACTGAGATAGGAAAAATTGAAATCCTACTTTATGATGTGCTTTCACGAGTAATGCACTTACGCGAAGTGTGTACCAGGACTTTAAGCCTCTTTCCACGTTAAAAAATTCACAATCGCAACAGGAACTGCTCGGATCAAGCGAGCCGATCGATAGAGGAAGTTTCCAATTTTTATAGCGCGGTAATTATGTTTTGATTTCCGTTGGATGGACGTTGGCGTTTTAAAAATTAAAAATTTCAAACGCGAACCTACGGGAACTGGGGGGAGGGAGTGTGCAGGCGGGCTACTGGACTGCTATATGCTGCTTCTGTAGCGGGAGGAATATGCTACGCAATAACTCCATGAATGTCGCATTTCACTTTTCTTATTCTCAAAAAGTTCATCCATTCTCATGAGACAAAACTACTCTTACTTTATCTACCAAGAATAATGCACAAGGAAGGTACAGCATATTCTACCCAAAAATTTGATACCGAGATCTCACTGGAAATACATGCTTTGAGGGCTCCTGAATCCTAAAAATGCATTTTGGAAACAAATATCCTTGTATATATGATGCATTCACACACACACACACACACACACACACATATATATATATATATATATATATATATATATATATATAGAACTAATGCGCATCCTAAGTAAATTAAAAGTGGAGCATATGAGAATCAAAATATTAAGAATATATAACCTCTTATAAAACGTATGCAAATTGTTTAAAGGAAAAGAATATGTGCTGTGGATGTTAATTTCCTCACAAAAAAGAGTCTATTTAATTCCTTAATTATTTATATTATAGCCACCACTAATCCAGCTGCACTGGTAGAAATATTCTGCAGTCAGGCATACATAAAAATGAACACACCATCCAGAAGAAAAGTGATTGGCACTCTGGTCAGATTGACAACTTTTGGGTAAAATGTATTTTGTTTTGAAGCCGTCCAGTTGCATTTTTACAGAAAAAAATGTTCTGAGTGAAGTAAAGCTCCAACCCTTATTGAATATGAGGAAGTACTGGATTCCATCTTCACAACCTATGGTTCTCTGTACTCTTTAGTGTACAAATACAGCAACATAAAGCAGAAAAGCTATTTCAGAGGAACTAGAAGATGATAGCTGAAGTTAGAGTAATTACACTTAACTTACTCTAATCTTATGACATTATTTAAGATTCCCTTGAACATATATAAAGAATCTGCAGACATGCTTAATTGATTCTTTATGGAAGGATCACAAAATTTGCAGTTTCCAAACTGCAACTTTTATCTGCCTTTGAAGACATCATGTGATATATGACTTAAAAATAAAAGTATAATTTTTAAGATTATTATAGTTTTTTTTTTTAAGTTTTTGTCTATCTTTCACGTTTTTTAAATTTTTTTGGGTTGTCTTTTTTATTGCTTTTTGGGGGGGGATTAAAAAGGAGAGAGGAAGATCTAATGGAAAAGACGGGACCAAGGGAGGGTTATTTGCATTATTTTTTATTTATGTTTATTTCATGGCATTGATTTTTGTTTATTTTGCCATTGTGGTCAGTCCTATTTCACGTCTTGGAGAATTTTGTTCTTTTTGTCGGTAAATTTTGTAATTTTGTAGAATGAGTCCTCCGCACTCAAGCGGGAAGCTTACACCAAAACATTGTCAGTGCTTCGTAGTGTTGAGGTGATAGTCAACAGAGCGACCAACAATATTAGTTGGTAACCTCAAACCGGGTGATAAATGGCTGCATATCGCCGATAAATCCGGACTTCGTCAACTTCCAGCGTTCTTGTCTCGGGAAACCGTATTCTTAACAGTAAATATAAAATATCGTGTACCTGTGAACAGCATAACTCAAAAAGGAAAAGACATTTAAGTACCAAACTTGGTATTCAAGTTTAGCATCTTCCAACAAGTTTAGCATCTTCTGAAGTTTTTCAGAAACACCTCCAATCCTAAGTACCCTTTACATTGCAATTTTTTCAAAATGTTTGTCTTGAATGGTTTTTATTAAAACACCGAATTTGTGCGACATATAAAATGCCTATCCTGAATTTTCTGGGAATCGCCTCTGAAGCCCTTTTTATTACGGATGGCTTTTGTATAACTGGTAAATCCTAACAGATAAGACAATATTTTATTGCAGAAAAAAGTATATCTCGTCAAAATACACAATTTATGACAAACATGCTTTTCATAGTGAACCACTTTGCAAATATGACTTGTATTTTTGATTAAATTTCTCAATACTTGTACATTTTTCAAACGAGAAGTTGTTATTGGTTCGTCATTTTTTGTCTTGGCAATGCAAATGACCAGTATTTTTGTTAGTTTAACCTGGTATGTTATCTCGGATGATGAAAATGTATGAAATGATGCTCAAATGAGCAGGTAAATATGAAGCTTAAAGTTACTTGACTTTCATCTCCTCAGAATAAGGGAATCCCAAGCGACCACATGTGAGATTTATGGTGGACAAAGCGGGTTTTCTCCGGTTTCCCCCGCCATCGCATTCCACCGGAGCTCTATCTCCATTCCATGTATCATCCGTGTCATCGCCTGCGGTGCCATTTTTAGTAAAAACGGGCGTTAAACACTATAACAAAAAAAGAACTCAGGATCTTGAATATAAGGCAGACACGCTACCCATACATTATGAGACGAGCATAAAAGTTTTTGTTAACGTTTTAACCTAATATGTTCCCTTATTCTTTTTAAATTTATATGAAAATATGCATTCTTGATTACTATGGAATAAATAGAAAAATAAGCTTTTTAAGAATAGTTTGAAGCAGAATTTGTAGAGAAAGTGTGAGGCACGCAACAGACATTTTAAAGTGCAAATCATTTCTTCAGCTTATATTGATACCTAATTTCCTTTTCCATTATATGCAGTCGTAATCCATGGGATCCGTGTTCAGATAATTATTCCAATAAATGCTTTTCCGGGATTTTCGCATCGATGAACAAACACTGCTGATTGAAGACGATATATCAGTGCGTTGTACTAGATACTGAAGGAGTGACACAATATAGTACTACCAGGGATTCAGAATTTGTTATGCATGTGAACTTAATAATTTAGGGATGAATAAGTGCGGGTTGTTCAGTTTAGTATCAATAACAGTATTTCTGTTTATGTTTGCCACACTTTCCTTGACTGCTATCCTTCCTCTGAAAAGAGAGGTTTTATTCACTTAACCGACAGCCAAGTTCTTAAAATTTGATTGCTATGGGATTGAAACCCGTTTCTCGGCGTGGCCAGGTGTTGTCCGTTGAGAAATGTTAAGTATTTTAAAATTGAAATCAATAACAAAGAATATCTCGAAAACAGTCAACTCCACAAAAAAAATGTTTATAACATAAATTGTGTGTTTTAATGACATCTATATTTTTTGTTTAGTAAGTTTTTGTCTAAGAATAAAGTTTCAGAATAAAGAGGTCTTCAGAGACTATTCCCAGAAATTTCAAGATATACATTTTATTTGCCTTGTAAATATCTTAAATATAACATATTTTAATCAAAATTATTAGAGCCTTTTTGAGAAAAACAAAACTTTCGAACATTTTTCTATGTAAAGAGCGGATTTTCTTGGGGGAATACTCTTGAAAAGCTTCGTAATGCAATCTTGGAAGATTCTGAACTTAAAAACTATGTATGGTATTTAACGGACTTCTCGTTTATGAAGCATGCTGCCAATCACACACACACGCACACACACTCACGGGCCTTTTTCTATTTTTTTTTTTTTTCTGATTCAGGGTAGTCCCAAAACCTGTCTTTCTGGTGAAATCTCGGGATGCAATACAATACCTTCTCTATACACTATGTACATATTAGATACGTGTAGAGAATTCATTCACATGACTTTCTCTACATCGCTGTAACAAATTATTGTTAAAAAGCATATTATTCTACCTAATTTATAATAATCGAGATAAACATTAGCAGATATTGTCTTAATTACTTGCTTCCTTACAAGTACAAGGAAAATAAGGGAATGCACTAGAGTAAAACGATGGTCAAATCTTTTAAAACCTGGTTTCCATGTGGTTTAAATCCGTTTCTAAGCAGAGTTTAAAGCCTTCCGCGTGAGAAAAGTTTTAAGTTTTTAAAATATAAAACAAATAACAAGTAATATCTCAGAAATGGTCAATTCCACTAAAAAACGTATATGATATAAATTGTGAGATTTAACGTGATCTACATTTTTTGTGTAGTAAGTTTATGTCTCTATCTCTTAGATTAACTAGTTACGCAAAATTCAGCAAAATTCATGCAGAATATAGAGGTATTTAGAGACTATTCCCAGAAAATTTAAGATATACATTTTATTAGCCATATAAATATTTTTAACATACGGCATTTTAATCAAAATCCTTAGAGCCATTTTTGAGAAAATAAACTTTTTCGAATTTTTACCATTTAAAGAGTAGTTTGTGTTGCGGGAATATTTTTCTCAAAAGATAAGGTAGTAAACTTAAATACCAAACTTGGTACTTTACCGTCGTTTCGTTTTGTGAATTAACGTGTCCACAGACACACAGGCGCTCGAACACCACACACTCGGACCGTTTTCTGAAAATGCTTTTTAGGAGACAGAATACCCTAATATGTGTATTTCCGGTGAAATCTCGATATCGAAATATTCTGTGAAATAGAATACCCTCTCAATACAATATGTACATAGTACGTGTAGAGAATGTAATGCATTCTCCTATAGAATTTGATACCAAAATTTCACCGGAAATACATGTTTTAGGATCCCCTGTACCAATAAAAGCATTTTTAAATAAAGGTTCATGTGTGTGTTTCCGTGTGTCTGTGAACACGATAACTCAAAAACGAAAAGCCGGTAAAATACCAAACTTGACATTTAAGTTTTCTTCCAGGGATGCGATACAAAGATTTTGAGAAAAATCATCCCCTTCCCAAAGTACACTTTAGATGGAAAAGATTTCGAAAATTTTGATTTTCTCAAACATGGCTCTAACGATTTTGATTAAAATACCGTACATTAAAGGTATTTATATGGCAAATAAAATTTATATCTTGAATTTACTGGGAATAGCCTCTGAAGATCTCTTCATTCTGAATGAATTGTGATGATTTTTGTGTAACCGTTAAACCTTAAGAGATGGACAAAAATATATTATACAAATATGTAGATCACGTTAAAATACACAATGTCATATACGTTCTTTTCTTGGAATTAACCACTTTTAAGATATTCCTCGTTATTTGTTTCAGATTGAAAATACTTAAACGTTTCTCACACGAAAAGTTGTAAATTCCTGGTCCTGCATAGAAACGGATTTCAACCACATGGCAACCAGCTTTTAAAAGATTTGATTATCGTTTTAGCCTAGTGTATTCTCTTATTTTCCTTCTACTTACAAGGAAGAAAATAATTAAGATAATTTCTGCAAATGTTTATATCAATTATCATAAAGTAGACAGAAGAATATGCTTTTTAGCAATAATTTGTTACAGCGTTGTACAAAAAGTCATGTGAATGGAACTCATCAGATATTTTGTGTAGCAAATTTTTGTCTATCTCTTACGGTTTATCACATATACAAAAATCATTCAGAATGAAGAGGCTATTCCCAGAAAATTCAAGATGTACATTTCGTTTGTGATAAAAATATCTTAAACATAAGGTATTTTATTAAAAATCGTTAGAACCATTTTGGAGAAAATTAACATTTTCGAAAAATGTTCCATGTAAAGGATGGATGGGGATGGGGTGATTTTCTTGAAAATATTTGGAAGATTGCTTAAATAGCAAGCTAGATATTTAACTGAATTTTCGTTTTGGAGCTATGCTGCACACAGACACACAAGGACCATTTCCTAAAATGACATTTTTTAATCAGGGGCCTCAAAACATGTACTTCCTCCGAAAGCTCGTATCCAATTTTTGGGTGCAGTGCAGTATCTCCTCTATACACTACATGCATTGTACGTGTAGAGAAAATAAAATTGCTATTTTCGGACTCAGGGACCTCAAAACATACATTTACGGTGAAATCTCGACATCAAACTTTTAGGTGAAATACAATACTTTTTACTTTATCTACACTTACTATGTACGTAGTGTATAGAAAAGGTATTGTAGTGCACCCAAAAATTCGATACAGGGATTTCACCGAAAATACATGTTTTGGATCCCCCTGAATCCAAAAAAAAAGTTTTGGAAAAAGGTCCGTGTGTGTCTGTCAGTCTGTCTGTCTATCTGTCTATCTGTCTGTCTGTCTGTCTGTCTGTCTGGGTGCCTGTGGACAGCATAGCTCAAAAACGAAGAGACCGTTGAATACTAAACTTGGTATTTCAGTTTGGTACCTTCCAAGGATGCGACACGAAGATTTTCAAGAAAAGCCCCCCCCACTATCCTTCACATGGAACTTTTTTTAGAAATTTTTGATTTTCTGAAAAATGGCTCTAACGGTTTTGATTAAAATATCGTATATTAAAGATATTTACTTACAAATAAAATGTCTATCTTGAATTTTCTGGGAATAGCCTCTGAAGACTAGTTTATTCTGGATGAATTTTACGGAATTGTGTGTAAGTGCTAAACCGTAAGAGATCTACAAAAACCTATGCAGAGCACGTTAAAACACAAATTTTATGTTATAAACATTTTTACTGTGGAGTTATTCGTTTTTGAAATATTCCTTGTTTTTTGCTTCAGCTTTGAAGAACTTATACTTTTTCATACAGGAATTTGTCAACTCCTGTCCATACAAACGGATGAACATCAGTCACATAGCAACCAATTTTGACAACCAATTTTGACACTTTAACCTGTGGTATTCCCTTCTTTTGTTTCTACTTACATGGAAGACAGTAATAAGACTATATTTGCTAATTTTTTCTCGATTAGCATGAAGTAACTAGAAGCGATTCTTAGCAATAATTTGTTAAGAGAGTAGAGAAGGTCATGTAAATGGAACACATCAGATTCTTCTACCTACTATATTTATTGTATGTACAATCGTGCATATAAAATACGATTTGTAAAACAATTGATCAATTTCCTTACTTGCTCCTTGACTCCTGCTGCTTTCCTGGCCTTCAGTCTAACTTATCCTCTTATACTACTGCTTCTGGTGGTCACTATCGCTTAGCTTTGTTGAAAGTAGCTCTGGTATTAACTAAAGCTCTACGCTAGTCCTCGTTTATCGGTCCTGTCTTCAGTAGGGCCATTTTGTTTTCATAGTAGTTTACGACTGCAATTAGCTTTCTATATTCATTTTGAGGTTGAAATGCCTCCGTGAAATATATTTTTTTATACAAAATGAAACAAATATGTAGGTTTATGGTATTTAGAAATTTACTGTATAAGTGATAGCATATATTGCAAACTAAAGCAAATATCTGAGCGTAATTGAAAAGAAAATAATATTGTAATTGTTTTTTTTATACTTATATACTGAACTGTGTTTATTTACGTTAAAAATGTGTATCGAAATGAAGACCATTTCGATATAGATTTTCCATCCTTGCGCGCTGCCCTACTAATGGCTGTTTACTGCCTGTTAATCTGCATAAAATTGCAGAAACATCTTACGCATCCAATAACCTTCTAGAATATATACTTTTATATATAAGGATTATAAGAATATATAATTGTTTCCCTAATCTAAACTCATAAAATTACGTAAGCAAAGCAAAGTAGGTCATGACATTGGTATCACTGAGATGCGAAAATCAATAAGCCAGGTATGCGCGCTTGGTCTACTTCCAACCAAAATTATTATTTTTACGATAATAGTTATATTTACATAGCTTTATCAGTAGATAGGTATTTCAGATGCTTCATCAATGAAGGTTTTAATGTCAGTGTGGAAATATTTTCGCTACTCTCCCACTGTACCCTACCGATTTCTGTTTTAACAGGGAATACAACTTCTTATTTTGGAATATATCAGGTACATGTTTCACATTTAGAGTACTTTTCAACACTCAATAATTTGTCCACAAAGCTGAGCATTTCATTGTTTTTGACATTTCTCCAAAGTAAACTATGAGGATATTTTCCGAAAATGAAGTTCAATTTTTGTTATTCTTCATGCCATGAATTTATCATATAAATTTTCGTAGATCTTTTTTTATTTCTGTGGAAGAAAATTATTAACTAAATTACTCGCCTTCTCTGTTATATCAGAAGACGTGGAACTAAATTCCATATCATTATCACTGGGCCAAAATACTTCAGTCTCCATCTTGCAAATCAACTATCACCATGAACTGAATTTCATTTGTTATCGACGCATGCGCACAATACGCATAGGGTCGGCGGATATCATCTTTCGTACGTAAGATATAAAGTATTTATTGTATATCTACATGTTGTAGAAAAAGTTATGTATGCAACTCTCATAAGGTGGTCATTAGAATACTCAGTCGCCCTCCGTGATGTAATGGTTACCATGCTAACTTCATATACTCAAGGTCGCGGGTTCAACCCAGACGGAGGACGATGGATTTTTCGGGAGTAAAATTCCTTAGCATGACTTCCTTCGGAGGGGAAGTAAAGCCGTGGATCCCGTGTCGTAGATTTACGGCACGTAAAAGAACCTCCAGCCTGATAGAGAAGCCTATGAGCAAAATTAAGAGGTCTTTCACGCCCAGTATAGAATGAGCCGCTGGGAACCACAGCAGTTAAAGAGCGTCCATAAACAAAACGCCATTTCATTTCATTAGAATACTGGTGAGGTTTTTCAACGTTAACTTAAGACGCGCCAAAACTTACCTCTCACTCATACCCGAATAACTACCATTATAGGGTCGTAGCATAAATAACTAATTTAATTCATTACGGGAATTTATAGTAAAGATGAATGGCGAGTAATATGAAATTAAAGTTTTCGGCTAAATTTTCTGCAAGAAGTGTTCAATTTAGCAGGGTTCTTTTCATTAATCATAAGTTTTGAAAAAGTGGCTATTTGTGAACATTGTAACAATACGATATACTCACCAGTAGAAACTTCATATTTCGATGCAGAAAAGTATAAAACAAAAGGGATAAGTTCAGTGACGCTGTATCAAATCAACAATAAGTGACACTTTTTCCATGCCGTGAACAGACTTTAGATCTCTTCCCCAAAATGTTAAATTTAACACATATGAGTTTTTCATTCAAATGATTTTCCCTAACTTTTCTAATCGAGATACACATTAGCAGAAATGGTCTTATTACTTGCTTCCTTGTAGTAGAAGGGAAATAGAGTACACTAGGCTAAAGCGATTGACAACTATTTTAAAGGTTATCACTATGTGAAATAATTGAAATTCGGTTCTCTTTTGCATTCCCGGGATAAAACAAAAGTTATGAAACGAAAGTCAATTTTCCACTTGATAAAAGCTTAATTAGTTTAAAATTGAAACCAATAGTAACGAATATCTCGGAAACGATTAACTCTACAACAAATGTATATGGCATAAATTGCGTGTTTTAATGTTATATACTCTTTTGTGTAAAACGTTTTTTGGCTATCTCTTACTGTTACGAGTTACACAAAAGACATCTACAATGAAGAAGTTTTCAGAGAAAATTCAGGATATACATTTCATTTGTCATGAAAACACCTTATACGTTGGCATTTTAATAGAAATCAGTATAGACATTTTTTGAGGTAATCACAATTTTCGAAAAATATTCCAGGATAAAGGGTGAGGGGATTTTCTAAAAAATCTTCTCTTCACATCCTTGGAAAGTACAGAACTTAAATACCAAGTTTGGTATATAACTGACTTTTCGTTTTTGAGCTATGCTGACCGAAGTCGCACATACAGGAACTTTTTCTAATTTCTTTTTTGGATTCAGAGGGTCTCAAAACATGTATTTCTGACAAAATCTCAGTATCGAATTTTTGGTTGAAATACTATACATTCTCTATCTCCTATGTACATTGTACATGTGCTAGAGAAAGTAAAATTTTAATGATTTGCTAACAATTTTCAGTATCATATCAGCGCTGTGATGTGCCGGAATTTGGTCCCGCAGTTCTTATATATGCCAGTAAATGTGACTGTCGTTTTTAGTCATATCTAAAAAAAATGTATACCAACCGGGATTTGAAGTTGGATCTTGAGATGAGGAGGCTAGCGCCTTACTGAGCTAACTCGACCGACCTTGATACCACAATGTTAGGGTAAGGAAGCCGTTTGGTATTTTCTTGCCTTTATTGCATGACATTATATCAAGGTGAAAGCTAAATGTGGCGTGAATACTGGTGCAAGACATATGGTTGATAAAACGTTGTGTCCGAAATAATATATTATGCCAAAATAGTTCAATTGTTAAGCTAAAACATTTGGAACGTAGTGCAATTGCTGCATTTGCGCATGGAAATGGATTGGCGGTGTATAAATTGCAGATTTGCCTACGGTGTATTAACAGTAACTTCAATAAGGAAGAAATCGCGAGTATAATTTAAAATACTATTACACATTTGGGATAAAAGTGTTGAGCAGAAAGCAAAGAAAGAACTTGATGGAAATATATTCGTTGTGATCGTCATATTTTATCTTTTCGTTTATTGTTATGCCGGAATCGTTGTGGCGCATACACCTTGTATTATTAGTGCTTTTAAGAATTTCGTTACGCCAAACTAAACTTTTGCCCCAAAAACGAACCTCAAAACGTCAAGACAGTATAACATAGCACATACTAAAACAGGTTGCAAACAAATTGGTTTCCAAATGCTAAAGTAAATAATTACCTACTCTTTTAATTTTAAATATTAGTTAATGGCGCATAAAATAGTGTTATAATAAATGAATGTTGAGAAATTTATCTTGTTAATATAGCAACAAATTAGGTCAGACTATGAACGTGTGTCCCAATTTTCCTCTTGAATTTTCATGTGAATGGTACTTTCTAAGCAAACTTGTACTCATGGTAAAATAACTAATTACTTTCTCTACACGTACTATGTACATAGTGTGTAGAGAAGGTATTATAATGCATCCAAAAATTCGATACCGAGATTTCACCGGAAATACATGTTTTGAGACCACCTGAATCCAAAAAAAAGCATCTTTAGAAAAATGTCCGTGTGTGTGTCTGTTTGTCTGTCTGTGTGTATGTGTGCGAGTCTTTGGGTAGCATAGCCCAAAAACGAAAAGATCGTTAAATTACCAAATTTGGTATTTAAGTTCCAAGGATGCGTCACGAAGAGTTTCAAGAAAATTTCCCCACCCCCAACTACCTTCACATGGAAAAACGTCCGGAAATTTTGATTTTCAAAAAATGGCTCTAACGATTTTGATTAAAATATCGCACATTAAAGATATATACCTGATAAATACTATGTATATCTTGAATTTTCTGGGAATTTTACGGAATTTTGTGTAACTGCTAAACCGTAAGAGATAGACAAAAGCTTATCACACAAAACATGTAGAGCACATTAAAACACACAGTTTATGTTATAAACATTTTAATCATGGAGTTGATCGTTTTTTAGATATTCTTTGTTTTTGGTTTCAGCCTTGAAAGCTTATACTTTTCTCATACAGGAATTTGTCAACTCCTGCCTTACAAACAAAGGAACTTCAGTCACATAGCAACCAGCTTTTGACTATCACTTTAACCTATGATACTCCTTTTTTCGCTTCTACTTACAAGGAAGCAAGTAATAAGTGTATTTTTGCTAATTTTTTCTCACTTAGCATGAAGTAAATAGAAACATAAGCTTTTTAACAATAATTTGTTGCAGAGATGTAGAGAAAGTCATGTGACTGGAACGCATCAGATTGTTTTTTTGTTTTTTTTGCATGATCTTTTTCGGCTAATTCGCAGTATAAGTATAGTTTTACTAAATAATTCAAGCTTGGTGAAGAGCAAAGGTTATAAATAGGTATTGGACATGACGTTAGATTAAATGAATTTGTAGTAAATTGGTAAGTTATTTACAAATGTGCGGATAGGGTAGAAACAGAAGTCCCTCTGTGTGTGTGTGTGTGTTTGTGTGTGCAATAGAAATAGATGGGCACAGAATTAAGTATAAAGTTCAGGGGCATGAAAGTGAATATTCTTAAAACTAAAGCACTCGCATTTAAAAAGGTTATGCGTACGGTCTGTAGAAAAATTGGACATACGGGGAAAAAGAAATTAAAAATATTAAACATTTCGATTATCTAGATGTAGGGTTTGACGTGGCAGGAAAATGGCACAAGAACACGGATTTTCTATTGCAAACTATGGGCCACATAATGAATATACTAGATTTATACTGTGGAATACGAAATAATCAATATGTGTATTTTACTCACGTAGATAACTATTGCAATGGATTACAATATCTTATGTGAAAGTATCAAAAGCAAATCGTCTTCTATTAATCTTCGTACCCTCAAAAAGTCTGAATATGTATGTAGTTATCGCTTGCTTAGAATGAATGACTGGAAATGCTTGGGGAGGGGGATGTCCGAGTGAAACTCTGTGTGCACGTAACTACTTTCCAGTCAGAGTGCAACCAAAGCGCAACCGTATCCGAAGTTATAAGTTATTAATAACCATATTGAGTAAGTTAGAAAAAGTTGTTGCATTCCAAGCTAAGTGCACTCATAGTGATAAGACCTTTCTGAATGAATTCACAATGCAAGAATAAAACTTTTACTCTAACACATGTTTTATAGGGCCGTGCTCCATAGCTAACTTCAAATTTCGAAAACATTTCACTACATGAAAGATAGAACACGAAAAATAAACTGTTAGTGCGACACGTAATAAACAGCCTGAAACCAAGATTACAACACAAAAACTCAAGGCGATTATGGTAATTGGTCTCTTTAATTTCCTAAACTTACTATGCAAACCCAAGCATGTCCACTCTCCTGGACATGGTAAACAGGAATTTTATACAAAAAGACAAATTCTGTCAGGTCAAGCAAGAACCCCAATCTCTCTCGCAAATGTTTCACAAGTCATCCTTTCTCACGCTAAAACGACTGCTCACCTCTTCCAAAAACAAAAGCCTACCGGGACGGGAACAAGACAGGCAACATATACCATGAAAATTATCCGCGGCCAAGATCTAAGGAGAATTTAAACTGCTATCGAAAGTTGACAAGAATGGGAAAGGATGTGTATATGTATTTTCACCATTTCAAAATTTCAGTATTAAATGGTGATCTCTTTCATAATAGAGTACTTAAGCAATTTCACGTATTATAAGTGGAGTTTGACATTCAGGATCCCATTATGCAACCTATGGTGATGTAGTTTATATACTTTACTCTGGAGAATCTTTTAGTCGTGTGAGAAAGCTGAATTGTATGTCTATTAAACCGTTTCACTAAATGAATAGGTGAAAATGTAAATAGTGACACATGCACAAAAACGAATCAAGTCTACGTTGATTGGCTGAAGGCGCGTTTGACAAGGTATATGAGTTACAAAGTAGTTGATCGCCAACAAAATCTACTGGATCTGCTATGTATACGTAACAACGGTATGTTTGACGTGTTATTATGTAGAACTGCATAAAAATGAATGTAAAGTGAGCAATCCAATTGGCCTTAATTAGAAAATGAGATAACAGCATGCATACACTGCTTTCTGCTGGTGAGCTTTGGAAGCGGGAAGGTAAAACGTTAACCTAAACCATCATGGTCAAACAAATGCAGTTTGTAAAACATGGCAGAGGTAAGCCTTTTATGAGTGGTGAGACAATTATACATTTTATTTTTTCACAAACTATGTAAGAAATATCCCATGATGACCAAAGATGTTAGAGTGACAGCGGAGTTTACGTGTGTGTGCACAAATAAATAAGTTCGCAGTAAAGGATTAAAAACTTGCAAGTTAATCAAAGAAACCTAAAAAGCCAGTGCTAGAAGTTCAGTGTGACGAATATTTTAGGAATACACTGTGTCAAAATGTTCATAGCTTCTTTCTCATTAATGGGCCATAAACAACCAAGAGACTAATTGTGTTTGTGGTCGGTAACTTCGGCCTTCCTATGTTCAAGCAAATATATTTTTATAAGCTATTATTTGACATTGACTTCGAGTTCCGAAAAAGAAACGCTAAAAATATCATTGTTGACCGTAAGGATGTATTCTTAAATTCCCATGCACAGTGAGGAAGGCCGGAAGCTGTATTTTCTCGATGAAACATGGGTAAACGAAGGCTACTAAATTTCTTAGGAGGTATCTTTCATATTTATTTTCGTATAGTGAGTTCTATATTTCTTATTTACATTTTTACCTTGGAGTACTATACGCAATATCTATTTAATCAGTTAGGCCGCGCCGTGGCCGAGTGGTCAGACCCCTCGCCTCTCACCTAGACGGCCCAGGTTCGATCCAAGTGACCGCAGGTGAGATTTATGGTGGACAAAGCGGTGCAGGGGCGGGATTTCTCCGAGTTCTCCGGTTTCCCCTGCCATCACATTCCACCGGGGCTCCATCTTCATCAGTGGCATCGCCTGCGGTGCCATAGCAGTAAAAGCGAGCGTTAAACACTATCCCGGGAAGAGGTTATCGAGTAGGAAGAAAGGGAGGCAGTTCCAATATCCCACGTGGTTATCTCCCTTGGCACACGGCGGGACAGATTCATCTGGTGAAAATGCTCTGAATTATAGGTAACCGTTCAAGACTGGTGGTATTTTGATTTTGGATGAACCAGAGATTCTATTGTATTCTCCTTTTATTCATACAATTTCTCACCCTATTTCTAATAGAAAGCCAGCAACATGCGGAGTCTGAGGTGTGGCTGAAACCTAAAATAAAGCAAGTGGGCATTTGGGATGAACCTTCATGATTATGCTTCCTCAGTTTACGAATTACTTACTACGCTTTATCGGTGTGATTATTAATTTTATTGTGAATTAGCAGTTAAATTTACTTTGAAGGTAAGTTTATTTCCTGGACTCAATTCTTGCTGCTCATTTCCTTATGGAACATATTACCTATTGGTAATGGTGTTGACCCGCTTGTTTATTGTTATTGGTTTTCTATTTTATTTAATTTTATTCATTAGTTTACACAGACACGTACTCACACCCACATTCATAATGCCAAACTCTGGAGGGCATAGAGACTAAGGCTAGGGGAAAACTCCCTTCTTTCAGCCGGTAATCGAACTCGGGACACCTAGGAGCATTCTTGACTGAGTTTGTCATTGTATAAAGTGACATTGTATAAAGCGAACGAGTATGATTATGATTAGGGAGTGTAATATTTAAGTATAATCTAAATTATTATTTTAATATATTTAAATATTATGGATTCATTATTTTTTCAGGTTCTATATGGTTTATACCTTTAATTTTTACTATAAACCTTTATCAATTGGATTAGATTCAATTATGTTATTACTTTCTCTATATGTACTATGTACATAGTGTATAGAGAAGGTATTGCATTGTACCCAAAAATTCTATACCGAGATTTCACCGGAAATACATGTTTTGAGACCACCTGAATCCAAAAAAAGCTTTTTTAAAAAGATCTCCCTATGTGTCTCTCTGTGTGTGGGTGTGTGTGTGTGTGTGTCTCTGGGTAGCATAGCTCAAAAACGAAAAGACCGTTAAATACCAAACTTGGTATTTAAGTTTCATATCTTACAAGGATGCGACTCGAAGATTTTCAAGAAAATACCCCCACCCCCAACTACCCTTCACATGGAAAATTTTTCGAAAATTTTGATTTTCTAAAAAATGGCTATAACGATTTTGATTAAAATATCATATATTAAAGATATATATATATACTTGGCAAATAATATGTATATCTTGAATTTCCTGGAAATAACCTCTAAAGACTACTTTATGCTGGATGAATTTTACGGAATTTTGTGTAACTGGTAAACCGTAAGAGATACACAAAAACTTACCCCACAAAAAATATAGAGCACATTAAAACACACAGTTTAAGTTATAATTTTTTTTTCGTGAAGTTGGTCGTTTTTGAGATATTCCTTGTTTATGGTTTCAACTTTAAAAAGCTTATACTTTTCTCATACAGGAATTTGTCAACTCGTGTCCATACAAACAAAGGAGCTTCAGTCACATAGCAACGAGCTTTTGACTATCACTTTAATCTATGGTACTCCTTTATTTCGCTTCTACTTACAAGGAAGCAAGTAATAAGCCTATTTCTGCTAATTTTTTCTCACTTAGCATAAAGTAAACAGAAGTATAAACTTTTTAACAAACATTTCTTGCAGAGATATAGAGAAAGTGATGTGAATGGTGCACATCAGATTATTATAGAAAAGTCACTGCTTTGCATCAGCGTCCCATTCCATATTGTGCATGAAATACCTCTTAATTTTGCTCAGACGCTCTTTATCACGCTTAAGGTTGAACTACACAAATACTTATAACTTATCGGTGATCATTATTATATTGTAGTATATTACATTTTAAAGACCCTATTAATTCTTAGCATGTAAGTGTGTTCTGTGAGCTTATACAAGAACCTCGAGAATGTTGTGGCCTATATAAGCAGGGACCGCATCTACAAGGTCCACAAACAACTGGATGAAATCGTTCAGCAACAGATGGGTTGGTTAACCACGCGCCTAAATGAACTCTTAGACACGGCAATACTCCGGATTAACTTACTGGAACGCCAGTTAAGTTGAAATAAACATAACCAAAACAAAATGTACTTTGTATTTAAAATTCAATTGATTTATGGCTTAAACCTATTGTAATTATGTACTAATCTAATGATAGACAATAAATTATATTTAAAAAAAGTACATATTTGCATGTCATTCGCCTAACACATGTTTTGGAAGCTTTTAAAAGCGTTGCGCCGGTTAATTAACTCTATGTCACACCACAAATCAATTTTTCTCAGGTTAAACTGTTTTTTTTTTATTCCGGAACCTTAAAAAGTCATCCTCTCCCACATCAGTTAGAGGTCTGAAAATGTTTCCGAAACACTGCAGAATGTGTCACATCCTGGCTGCATGCATAGGATGAGGTATAATAAAAAAAAAAAGTGAGCTGCAACCAGAAACGACAGTCAGAGCTCCAAGAAAGAAGAAAATGAGATCAACACACCAACCATCAGAGTCCATAATGAATGACATTGAACTTCCTAGCACCACAGGCAGAAGTCTCTGAGCTTATAGCACACTTACCTCATCAGCTATAAACATGCACCCGCAATGACGCTAGGTGTCTGGGTATTGCACCAAGACGCCAGTCTAGCCCCGCCGATGTAGTCTTCGGGCTGTCAAACTACAATTACCCACAAGCCCCAGGGTGCGAGCAAGCAGTACCGGGCATGGCGATTCCACCAAAATATAAGTGTTCAGAACATTAAACAGAGACACCACAGACACCTTCACTCCAACATACTGCTATCACCTCATACCCATTACCTACCCCCCCAAAACAATTGGTACTGTAAATTCCTTTTTTAGTGAAAGAAGGTGGTAAATGGTGTTGGTTTTAAGAAGAGTAAGGGAATTTGCGGAATGAGGAAAAGCTAGGTCTTGTTACATGATGGTTACAAATGTTGTTAATTCTAAACTTTATAGTTTGTAAACATCTGTTTCATAATGTTATTTTTAAATTATAACTTTACAAACAAACTTAAATGTTTATGGAGTTTACAAGTGTTTTCAAATAGTAATTCCACGCATTTGTAAGTTGTGTTTGTAAAGTAAGTAGTATATCTGCAATTGGCTTAACGTTTGTAGAGTAATTATAATATTTTTTAACAAAAATGTATACAAAAGTGTAATATTAAGTACACAGTAATATATCTCTGAAAAAATGCAAAAGATGCTGTTTAGTGGCAGTTCCAGTAATTCGGATAATGATAAATTTCAGACGAGGTGAAGAAATAAACATTTCTTTATGAATACAGCGAGAGGTTTCGGATGACTCCTTTTGCAATGGAATTGTTACAGCATACAATAGGCAAAAGGAGCCCTAACCTCAAAAAAAAAAAAAAAAAAAAAAAAAAAAGAAAAGTGTGTTGCTTTGCATTGAGTGACAAATGGCCGTCAATTTCAGACAGTTAATATGTTTCTACGATTTCAATATGCAGAAGTGTACATAGCATTGCTTCATAAGCAATCTCCCTTGTTCGCGCTAAAAATCTATGCAGTGTGCGGCGTAACATGTTTTTTTTGGCAGTGTTTAACGCCCGCTTTAACTACTTATGGCACAGCAGGCGGTGACACTGATGATATATGAATGATAATGGAGCACCGGTGGAATGCGATGGCGGGGGAAACCGGAGTAACCGGAGAAAACCCGCCCCAGCGCAGCTTTGCCCACCACAAATCTCACATGCGGTCGCTTGGGATCGAACCCCGGCCGTCTAGGTGAGAGACGAGTGGTCTAACCTCTCGGGCACGGCGCGGCCTGCGGCGTAACAAATGCACATTGCAAATGACTAATAAAATTCCAGGTTATCAGTGTAAACAATATCACATTGCGAGAGCTTTTAATGCTTGCAGTTAATATTTAATATATTTGAACCTTAAAATAGGATTATTTAACTTTACATAGTGTAAATCAGATTAAATACACTCATAAAACTTATCCGTCCCGTGGTCGGTCTACCTAACCCACGCATTTTTCGGGTTTTTTTCCGGGTCGATAAGCGAATTCTGGGCAGGTTCATTAGATCCCCCGAATTTTCCAGATCACCATTTACTTTCCCGCCATTTCCTAATACAGGGTCGAAGGGGTTGGCGGCGGTGTTTGCAACTGGATGGTGGATTACGCATTGTAGAAAGGTTATCCTGGTGTCGGCGATGGGACCGCACGTCAGGAACTGCTTTCGGATTTGAGGCTCCCTCTGGGTATCACAAGGAAGCTGAGGGACAGTGAGCAGGAAGCTGGCCCGTCTGTATCCGTTAGGGATCCCGTCTATGCTTGCTCCCGACCTCTTCCGAATCTGGTCGCCCTTTGGGTCTATCCTCATCCCTCCATCATGAGGTTACGTAAGTGGCATGGCCCCAAAAGCCTACGTTCGGTGGTCTGCCCCAGCCCCGACTATGTCTAGCCCTAACTCAAAGGTTTTCATTTATTAAAGTTATTTATTTCATTTAATCTGAGATCAATAGCATTGTTTATTTATGGTTCTTATTAATACAGGACTTAATTACATTCTAGCCATTCTACTTTATTCAATAATAATGGTGATGATAATTCTCTTTACTACTTGTGGCACCGCAGGCGATGACATTGATGATACATGAAATGAAGAAGGAGCACTGGTGGAATGCGATGGCGGGGGAAACCGGAGAACCCGGAGAAAACCCGCCCCTGCGCTGCCTCACATGCGGTCGCTTGGGATCGAGCCCGAGTCGTCTCGGTGAGAGGAGAGTGGTCTAACCACTTGGCCTCGGCCCGACCCCGATGATGATGATGATAATAATAATAATAATAATAATAATAATAATAATAATAATAATAATAATAATAATAATAATAATAGTAATAATAATAATAATAATAATAATATCGCTACCTGCTGGATATAGAAACGGGACGTTTGAAACAATAACATTAGTTTTACAAACTGTGTCACAAAAAGCAATCTGAGCATGAATTGTTGAATTATATTTCGTCTAACTTTTAATGTAATAATTTTAATAAAATCTCTTGGGTTAGGTGGGCGATAGCATACATACGAGAATGAGAATACTAATTTGATAAACATTTAGGAAATGAACGAAACTTTTATTAACATGTGATACTTTTAGATTGGTGATAAGTTTTGTGTGTTTGATTTAAATCTTCAACTTGATTAATAACATCAAGTTTTGTGCATTTTGATGTTTGGATATCTAGGCATATTCTTTTAACAAAATGTACACTCGAGGTCATCAGTAATGTGTCATATTGGGGTTTAATATCCGTTAAGTGTTTAAAGGACTGTAGCACTAAACATTTGTAAGTTTAATTACTCTCAAGTTGATGTAGTCATATAAACTCTTACATTTAAAGGTCCCCTTGTCTTCTGGCTCTCCTAGAATATATCGTAAACCTTAATGAAGTCCCTGGTGGAATCACAGGTTTTCTACTTTCCCTCTCATTTGTATTAGGAGGAAAATGGAAAGTAGTTGTTTTTTTCAAGAAGAGGTACTCTTCCACCAGGGTTAATGGCTTTGTTACTAAAATTAGAACCCTTGACCATTTTCCTCAGGCTACTATATAAAAAATATAATGTAATTTTAACGCCACATGATACCTTTACTAATACAGTTTCCAAAATATATAAAATATAAAAATAGTGAATGTTGCCCTGTTTTTTTTTTTTTTTCTTTTAAATACAGTTCCGGAGGCTTGTCAGGACTCCGGCGCTGTATTCCTTTTTACCTCTTTTTTCTAGTTCTTAAATTTCCTTAGGTGACCTATTCGTTTTCCTTTTTACGTATATATACACAAACACATTTACAAACACAGAAACACCCATGCCCAAGGTGGGACTCGACTACGGGGAGCGGCATGTTAGCCCTTAAGAGCGTGGTATAATATATTTTACACAAAGGTGTTTTGTTAAGGTTGTAAATTCTTAATGACTTTTACTTTAAATGCTACATTATAGTACTCATTAAAAGTAAAATATAAGCATATATAGCTATTTTATATTGTAAATATGAAATTCATGCAATAAAACTGCAATGTGTTTAAAATAAAAAGCAAAATACAACCTGTTATTATCGAGCGTGTCATCACACCGATTATTTTACTTGAGCCCTCCCCTCCTTTACTGGCTTTACACACTTTAAAATGCTCGCATTACAAATATTAGTACTTCAAACGTCACAGTCACGTGACTTAATACTTGAAAACCGGAGTGAGAGTATCTGACAACATTGACATAGAATAACTTGAACTACATTAATGATGTTTTTGCTATACACATAACTATGTAAATTTTTATGATTTTAGCAAAAATAATATAAAGTGCGCTTCTGCACAAGCCGAACTAAATATTTTAGCTTTTAAGTGCTGTGTTTTTTTTTTTTTTTAAAACAGACAGCCATTTTCCGAGTTACATAATGTAGCTATAAATGTAAATATTCATACACGTATAAAAAAAGTTGTATAAATTGCATTCAGGTTGCGTACAAATTAATTTTATCGAGACCTTTATTTAAACCTGAAGATGTTCGTTTGGGCAATCTTTTTTTTTATTTGTTTATTTTTTTACCATGGAGGGGGAAAAATGCAGTGGGCATTCAACCCCCAGCCGAAGTGCAATGGTTGGGAGGATAAGCTGCGGCATACCCATTAAAAAAAACCTCCACGTAATGACACATAGTTTCCTGAATTGTATCGTGCTCAAAGCTTTGCACGGTCGCGCAATTGCACACGCGGAAGTATGTGGAGTCTAGGATGCTGCCGCACAATGTGCGGGAGCGGGTGATAGGAAGTTTCTAGGCTACAGCCATGAAACCTGACTGCAGCCTAGAGGAGTCAAAGGTGATAGAAGGGAATGAAGGTGTAGGTAGTGCAGGAAAGGTTGCCTTAACTCAGCGTCGACTCAGCAGCTCTTGGAGGAATGCTAACTTGTTTACTCTGGCTGTTGGTCGTCATTGGACCGGAGGGTCCCGTGGCTCCGTTGAGATTGAGTGTCCCTCTGTCTGAAATGGAGTTGGCTCTTAGCACGGAAGAGCTCTGCGGAGTAAGCAGCCTACTGCAGGAGGACTTGCTTCAGCTGCTCTTGCTGACAAGTCAGCAACTGTAGACTGCAGAGTGGTGACTGTAGCGATCCTGAATGGCGTTCCGCGTCGCTGAGTCAGTCGATGGCACATGTGCTGTGGCGTTGGTGTAGGTGGGGTCCGGGCTGGTTACGTCGACGGTTGTCTGCTCCTCGGGTAGAGAGGCTGGGCTTGCCCGGTGAATTGTTCTGTGCCACAACAGGTGGCACAGAACCGGCCCAGTGCACTCGGTGGTGGTGGAGTTGGTACCACAGTAGTGGCACCACGGCGACGAGGGGCAGACGTCAGCTGTGTGCTCGAAGGCACAGCAGCGTCAGCGTCAGTGGTGTACCTGTCGGCTAGCCTCGACGACCAGGAGCCGCTCTAAGCAGCTTCAAAGTTAGTCTGGTCCTGCTTCTCCACTCGTACCAAAGGCGTTGGTCCCCGGTCGCAGTTTATGCGGGTGGCTCTCAAACAAGAAGGCTACCGCGACTGTACGGCGGTGAGCAGATGCCGGGTGGAAAGGTCCCGAGGGACCCTCGTACCACGGCACTGAACCGGGACGACGGTGTGGAGCTCGTCGCAGGCGGCGTTGGAGATGCCGGCAACTGCGGCTGAGCTGGCGGCCGGCGGCGAAGCGGAACTTGCCCCGAACGGTGGTGACGGAGGTGCTACTTCCTCGGCGGCTGCCGTAGTAGCCGCGGCTCTGCGCTGTTTCTTCTTAGCCATCTTGTCGATTCGAAGAAGAAGCTCCGAGTGCGGGCAATCTCTGTAGATATGAACCCACAATGGCTAAATCAATGGAGTTCAGGGACACTATCTTTAATGCTGCTGAAAGGTAGAGAAAATACCAGAATTATTTAGATATTAATTACCGGCATCACAAAGGATAGTTTAATGGTCAGCAGTGTGAAAATATTTACGAACTTCTATTTTTAATGTGGAACAAATAAAGTATTTCGCTCACCTGTTTATTAAAAACATAGTTTCTCTTTTATTGTCATAATAACTAATTTCCTATAAAAAAATTATATATATATATATATATTGAAGACCGTGAGAAAAAACCCTTTTTGAATGGTTAATTCATTATAGTTATAAAATATGCCGCCTGACCCCGTAGCACTGTCGGTAGAGCAATTGTCTGCTGTACGAGGGTCCCGGGTTTGATTCCAGGCTGGGGATGTACAGTTTTTCTAGACAAGATTATTCCTTTATCTTCTCCAGAGACTGGAGGTGTGAAAGTGCTTATGAGCAAAATGATAAAAAATAGCAGAAAGCTATATGTAACAAAGAAGCAAATCCGCATTAATGGAATTAGTTTTAAATCCAATTAATTGTTGAATGTTGACACTACTTTATTTAATTCACAGATACTTCATATTGTAACTAGCCTTGAAGCATCAAACAAATGATATAAAGCTTCCGTTGTTATTATATCATCAGTTTTTTCCTATTTCTTCATAATGGAATCCAATTTAGACAAAGTAACTCGGTAACATACGTTTGTACTGTCTTTTACTGTACCTCTTGGGTTCCATGGGTTCTATAAGCACTTACTCTTTCAAAGCGACCACTCTAATATTTTACATTCAACTCTCAGTGAGTTAATTCGGGATAAAACAAGATGAGCTACAGGTTTTCTTGAGATTGAATATTGGTTCTGTTACAAATCTGTACATTTCAGAACAAGACGCTGTCTAGGTTGTTACCTTTTTACTTTCTCTACACGTACTATGTAAATAGTGTATAGGAAGGTATTGCACTCCACCAAAAAATTTGATACCGAGATTTCACCGAAAATATGTGTTTTAGGGTCCCCTGTAGCCAAAAAAAGTATTTTCAGAAAAAGGTCCATGTGTGTGTGGGTGTGTGTCCGTGTGTCAAGTGTGTCCGTGTATGAACACGATAACTCAAAAACGAAAAGTCGGTAAGATACCAAACTTGGTATTTAAGTTTAGTATCTTCCAGGAATGCGACACGAAGCTTTTGAGAAAAATTCCCCACCCGAAACTACCCTTTGCATGGAACTTTTTTCAAAAAAATTGATTTTCTAAAAAGTGGCTCTAATGATTTTGATTAAAATATCGTATATTAAAGATATTTGCCTGACAAATGAAATGTATATTTTGAATTTTCTGGGAATAGCCTCTGAAGACTACTTTATTCTGGGTGAATTTTACGGAATTTTTCGTAACTGCTAAACAGTTAGTTATGGACATAAACTTACCACACAACAAACGTAGATCACTTTAAAACACACAATTTATGTTATAGACATGCTTTTCCTGGAGTTAATTATTTTTTAGACATTCCTTGTTTTTAATTTCAGCTATGAAAGACTTAACCTTTGTCATACAGGAGTTTATCAACTCCTGTCCATACAAAGGGACTTCAGTCACATAGCAACTACTTTTGACTATCACTTTAACCTATGATAATCCCTCATTTCGCTTCTACTTTCTAGGAAGCAAGTAATAAGTCATGTCTGCTAATTTTTTTTCGATCAGCATGAAGGAAATGGAAGTAATGGCTTTTTAATAATATTTTTTGCAGCGATGTTGAGAAAATCATGTGAATGGAACACATCAGATTTTTTACTATTTGTAAGTGGTGTCCTTTTTCGTTAAGTTCTAAACATTGTCTCACAACTTCTAGCTACTGATATAAAGACGCAAGAGTTTAAGTTTTATATTCATACATTAAAATAAATGATATTTTTCTGTGAAAAATAAAACATATTCCTCATTCATCGATAAAAACACAATATTGTCGAAAATATAACAAATTCTCAATAATTTCCGAAAAACAATACTATACATAATATCAAAATTATGTCATATAGATACAATCGTTTTGTATTTCTAATTCAACAACTTTTTCATTTATCCTTAAAAACCAAAATTCTTGCCTGTGCTAATGACTATGAATATATTAAAAAAAAACTTGGTCTCTGTTAAATACTAAACTTTGGTTTATTGTTGCCACAGCTGAGAAAAAACACGATTCACGTATGTGTGCTTCTGCTCTTTGGCACTACAACTCCATAATACTCTTTTTAACTTTCTCTTCAACCTCCTTCCATTCTGCACGATACCTAATCAATCCAGTACAGCTTATTATCTGTTTTTCAAATCTCTGTTTATATCATCGAGCTATCAATTTTTGGTTTCTCTATACGAACTAGTGTATAGAGAAGGTATTGCACTGCACCAAAAAATTCTATACCGAGATTTCACCGGAAATATACGTTTTAAGGTCCCCTTTATCTAAAAAAAGTATTTTCAGAAAAAGGTCCCTGTGTCCGAGTGTCAGTGTGTCCGTGTGTCTGTGAACACGATAACTCAAAAACGAAAAGTCGGTAAAATACCAAACTTGGTATTTAAGTTTAGAATCTTCCAGGGATGCGACACGAATATTTTGAGAAAAATCCCTCCACCCCATACTAACCTTCACATGGCAATTTTTTCGAAAATTTTGATTTTATAAAAAATGGCTCTAACGATTTGGATTAAAATATCGTATATTAAACATAATTTACCCGACAAATAAAATGCATATTTTGAATTTTCTGGGAATAGCCTCTGAAGACTACTTTATTCTGAGTGAATTTTCCGGAATTTTGTGTAACTGCTAAACCGTAAGAGATAGACAAAAACTTACCACACAAAAAATGTAGAGCACATTAAAACACCCAATTTATGTTGAATACATTTTTTTTTTCTTGGAGTTGATCGTTTTTGAGATGTTCCTTGTTTTTGTTTTTAGGGTCGAAAATCTTAACTTTTCTCATTCAGGAATTTGTCAACTCATGTTCATACAAACTAAGGAACTTCAGTAACCAGCTTTTGACTATCGCTTTAACCTATGCTACTCCCTTGTTTCCTTTCTGCTTACAAGGTAAGTAGAAGGTAATAAGACTATTTCTGCTAATTGTTCTAGATTAGCATGAAGTAAATAGAAGCATAAGCTTTTTAACAATAATTTGTTGTAGGGATATAGAGAAAGTAATGTGAATGGTACAAAGCAGATTTTTAGGTCAGCATTTCATTTTTGCTCTCTTGATAGTTCTCTCATACGACATATTCCAGAACCACCTTAATCTCTGTGTTATGAAATTTGTGGATCTTTTAAAAAATGTTGTTGTGTAACACTTTCATTTCTTAGGGTACTCCATTGTCCTATACCTTTAATTGGTTCGTATATGCTTCTTAAAATCTCTCTTTAAAATATTAAATGATACTCCTTTGCGACTGCTTAATCATCCACATGTTACTATAGAGCTTATATTTGTGTAGCCATTCTTATTTTTGCACTTAAGGATCTTTTATTTTTTTGTTAGTGTTTAACGCCAGCTTTTACTACAAATGTGTCGCAAGCGATGACACTGATAATACATGGAGCACGATGGAATGCGATGGCGGGGGAAACCGGAGGACCCGGAGAAAAGCAGCCCCTGCGCCGCTTTGTCCACCACAAATTCCACTTGCGGTCACGAACTTCTCCTAAGTAAACTATTATACATAACATGCAGTTTATTTTTTAGGTGATCTGTTTCCCTTCTTCCTCTCCTATTGTGTTTTTATAATTTGCTATTGACCCAAGGTATTTAAACGAGTTTAGAGCTTTGCTTGTGTTATAATTTATCATTTAATTTTTCATTTAGTCGACCCTTTGGTACATTTCTAAATATTTTGTTTTTGCATATTCATCAGTAGTCAAAATTGTACGAACGCGTCTTTAACTTTGTGAATGTTTCTATTGATGAAAGTTTGTCCATCTACAGATTGTTTAAACCAAAACACTATTTTGCCTCTCAAAACTAGTTTATTTAAAATTGAATCTATTGGCACGTCCAACACAAATCAATAACTTTCCGTAAAAATAGAGCAATAAACAAACTTTGTTTACCACGCGGCATGCCAAAATTTCGTCTGGCAGAGGCGCTTTTATATAGATAAAGAGCACTTAAAAACCGCCAGTTTGGGCCGGGTTTGAACCAACGTCCATGTGAACATAAAACCACCGTCCAGCCCACTGAGCCACTTATACCGATAAGAAAATAATAGGTGAACTACGAACCATAAGGGTGTCTACAGACGAGCACACTCGCAATAAAACGGAGAAAGTAACAATTGAAATAATTTTCCAACCTTTGAAAAATGATCATGCATAGAAATAAGTATGTAAATGCGCTCAATAAGTGACTGTCTTCTTTGAAATGATGCATAAATTTATGCTAAAGGTGGCCAATATTCAACATATCGCGTTTTAATTCTCCAATCATGCGAAAAAATATTCTTTTATATTCATTGAAAAACCGTTAATAAATGGCACACTGTGAGGTTTGAAAGGGGATTGTTCACGCGAAGCCATATGAATGAATTTAGTGTCATTATCTGTTTGTCTTCGTTACATTATAGTGGTTGTGTGCTCGCTCGTACGTATGTTTGCATTCAGTTGGTGGTACAGAACAACGCATTACGGATATGACATATACCGAAAGTGAATAGATTGGCGGTCTCCATGATCGCTAAAGTACACAACTTTGGTATTTCATGGCTCAGGGTTTGCGGCTTCGAGCCCCGCGTCAGGCATTGGTATTGGTGTGTTTGTACTTAAAGGTATGTATATACCTGTAAGTTAAACGAAAAACAATTAGGAGCACAGAAGACAACAAAAAGCACCAGAAAATACTCTATTCCTACATTAGAAATAGAGATTAACCACCCAGCAAACATGGATCCATTTTGCTCGAGATAAGCGATAGAATCCAAGCATAATATGTTGGCACGAAATTATAGAGACATACCTGAATCTCCTTAGAGCGGTGGTAGCGCGGTTGCTTGCCAAGTGGGAAACCTGGGTTCAAATTCCGATAGTGGGGAATTTTTCCCATCTGGGAGATTTGGTCCGGGGTGCACTCAGCCTCATGAGGTCCCTGGAAGGCCGTTTGAGGAGCTACTTGATTGAGAAATAGCGACTCCAGATCGAGAAGACCTCATTAACCCACCGGGAGGGTCTTGAGACGATGATAACGTCTCACCCTCTAGCACTGCACCCCATTCATGACGCCTTCGGGTCGAGATGAGGGATGCAGCGGCCGGGCGGTAGGCCCAGACCGCTTGTGGACTGTCGTGTCATAGAGTTTACGTTTTACCTAACTCGTTATAATTAGCAAGTGCACTAATAGCTAACTAGTGACAAGTTTATGAAATTATAACTTTGCAACTCATCTCCACAAACTGTAAAAGATAAAAATGTTGTTATCTACTATTCTACACTTACTCATCATTAAATAATAACATGAAGCTTTCTTTCTTTGTTTACTCTGTTTACACCCCGCCCCCATTACTTCAAGCGCGTGGCTGGAGTCAGACGCCTGTTGAGGAGCAGAAACTCTGAGAGAAGCCAGAATAGGTGATCCGCCCTATACACGACACGAGCAGTTGACGGGCCGAGGGCAGCCCGAAGGTGTGTTAGAACTGTATCCGTTCTTGCTAGAACATCCTCGTTCTGAGGTAATATGAGATTTGGCGGGTATAAGTGAGGATGGGGAATCGGTCCTATGCCTGGTATGAAAATGAGAAAGGAGATGATAGAAATTACGGTGAAATAGATGACAGGAAAGATGTGTATAAAGCAATTGGCTGGAGAAACCGGAAAACCCGGAGAAAACCTGTCCAGACTCTGCTTCGTCCACCAGAATCCCACAGGCAGTCCTCTGGAATCGAACCCGAGTCGCCTAGGTGAGCGGTTTAACCACTCGGCCTCGGCGCCGCCATATTAATGTAAAACGATAAATAAAATTAAAATAATGAATTCTAATCTTAGAGGATTATACCTTAATTTCTAACTATATCATGTTAAATGCACTCATAATGAAAATACACATTTCTACAAATTTTAACCAATTTAATAAGTTTTAGAGGAAATAATTTTAATAAATAAAAAAGGAAGCATGTCTTGCATGAATAGGGTAGAAAAGAAGGAGCTTGCTCAGGGGAAAAGAGCAAGATACTAACCATATGCAATCTAAAAATGTCAAGAAGTAAGTTTGTTCAGGATTGATTATGTAAGAAGCTTACAATGTCTAGAAAATCATATGCTTCCACAGAAGAAGGTGGTCATAGGAGAGATTAAGATACTGTTCATTTGCGAGTTTTGGTGTCCCCTAACACATGAGTCGGGTAGTCGTCTTATGTAACCATGGTATACCAACCAGAAACGCTATCAAGCAGGCACCTTCTCGTACGTTCGGCTGTAGGCAAGGAATCAGTTCCTGTGGAGGAGGCAACAATTTGAAACATTGCCGTTCCAACTGGAATAACATTTCTCAATTAACTTACAACAATATATGGTTATCGAACGAAATCATCAATGAAAGGGTACACCAGCAATTTTCATTTAAAAAGATATCATAATTAAGTCTTTCTAAGTTCCATTTTTCAAACTGAAATTCTCAAACTGAACTGAAACTTGTTTTGAATTACAATTTCACTGTTACTTACACAATGAGAAAGTAAATGTCTTGTCACGGGGAAAAGAGTTATTCAGAAGGGAAATATAAATCATAGCTAATAATATAAATTGTATCAGGAAGGGAAATATAAATGTACATTGAAAATGGAAAGGGAAGAAAGATTTCAAACACGTATAAGTAGCCGAGTTGTAAGGAGCTGACGAGCGACCCCGAAAATACCGTTTTGCGGGTAGGACATTGAATCGAAAGGGGTGAGGTTAAACTGCCTGAGGGGAACATAACGGGAAAAGAGAAAACAATTCTCTTCGCTGGTCAGGCGACGGGGGCACTTGGCGCAGAGCACCGGCAGAGCAAAGATGCGATATTTGGGTGCGGGATGTAGCCTTAGCTGTGACGGAAACAATTAATTTTAATACAGACCTGAGTACGGACAAGATCACTGCATCGAAATTAATAAGTAATAACAGTCGCGGTCGGGTAAAGTGTAGTTTCACAGTCGGAAATTTAGGAGGAATGCGTGTGTGTTCAACGGCGGAAAAATGCCGAACTAATTGAATAAAGCACTATGCTAGTAAAATCTGAACTAAGGCATCCACACCATTCCTAGTACCCAAAACCTGCGTCCGGGATACGAACCAATAACCACGTTACCGCCCCAACAATAACGAGAGCAATATTGTGTACAGCGTTGTGTTTCCTAACATTAATTAAAAATAAGTTTGCTAGAAAACTCAATTTACCTAATACAAAACACAATACACACATTATTATTTGGATTAAAAATTATATTTAGTTGTTAACGACGTTGTCAATTTTCGGATTAAATCAGTGCCACAGATGTGCCAGAATGTTGTACTGTAGCTCTTTTGCATGCTAGTTAATCTATTGAAATAGGGCTGTCACTTTTAAGAACACTTAAAACCCATTGGTATTGGCCAGGTTTAAACCTGCGATCTTGGGATAGGGAGGCCAGAACCTAACATTATTTAAATACAACGTGCTAAATAAAGTGAATTTTCTGATAATTCGGCAATTCAACGGGATTTTTTTAGTTTTCTGTATTTAACCAGCTTTTCAATGATGCAACTGTTGTTTGTTACCACCCAATCACAAACATGATTTCAAAAGTGCATCACTTAATTGTCTTTTATGACGTGATTTTGTGAGCTTCATTAAGGAACTCAGTGTCCATGTATAGGTTGTTCCAAACATCCAAAATTCTTGCAACGGATTGTGGAGTTTAGGAAATCTTTTTCGTGGAACGAAAAATGGTTCATACATTTCCGGTTTTTTACTTTCTCTACATAGTACGTGGCACGTAGTAGAGAAGGTACTGCACTCCACCCAAAAATTCGATAGCAATATTTCACCGAAAATACACGTTTTAGGATTCGCTGTATCCAAACAAATCTGATCTGTTCCATTCACATGAATTTCTCTGTATTTCGGTAAGAAATTATTGTTAAAAAGCTTATTCTTACATCTGCTTCATGCTAATCAAGATAAAATTAGCAGGAAAGATCTTATTACTAGCTTCCTTGTAAGTAGAAGGGAGACAAGGGAGTACAATAGTCTAAAGCGTAAGTTAAATATTTTAAAAACTGGTTGCTATATGATTGAAACTCCTTTGTTTGTATGGCCAGGATTTGACAAATTCCCGTATGATAAAAATATAAGTATTTTAAAGCTGAAGCTATTAACAAGGAATACCTCAGAAACGACCAGCTTTACAAAAAAGAAGCATATATGACATTAGTTATAGGTTTGTTAGAGCTACATATTTTATAGTAAACATTTGTGTATTTCTTACGGTTTACTCGTTATGCAAAATTCAGCAAAATTAATCTAGAAGATATTTATTTTGTCTTGTAAAATAAACCTTTAATATATTTTTCTTAGAATCTTTAGAGCCGTTTTTGAGAAGATCAACATTACAGAAAAACACATAAAAGGATGGTTTGGGTGGAATACAATATTTACATAGTATGTGTGGAGAAAATAAAAAAAAAATTTACTTTTTCTAATGTACAATGTACATAATGAATAGAAAATGTGTTGTATTTCACCCAAAAATTCAATATCGAGATTTTAGGGGAAATACATTTTGAGATCCCCTGAATAAAAAAAAAATTAGAAACATATTCGTGTGTTTCTGTGTGTATGTGTGTGTGTGTGCGCTCGAGGTTGTGGGCAGCATAGCATAAAATAAATGTCGATTAAATACCAAACTTGTTATTTTTTCAGTATCTTCCAACACGAAGATTTTCAAGAGAATCCCACACCTACAACTACCCTTTACGTTGAAAAAAATTTGAAAATGTTTTTTTTTTCATAAATGACTCAAACGACTTTGATTAAAACACGGTATATTAAAGATATTTACATGACAAATAAAATGAATATTTTAAATTTTCTGTTATCGTTGTTACTCCTAAGTCCAGTTTTTTGCTACTAAGTTATTTATAATGTAAACTGGATTTTTTTTAGTTTCTTTTAAAAATTCAATGAACTCTTTTGAAATTATGCATTGATTTTCTTTGGGAGTGCAATCAATATTTAGAACAATATTATCATTTCTGCTAGCATTAAACATGCTCTTATTCATAATATTCCATGTAGCTTTTTATTACTAGATATATTTATAAAGATGCCATAGATTTTTTGTTTTGTTTTATAATCAAGATTTATGTGTACCTTATTTTTCTTAATTCAGAAAAATCTGTGCAAGAAGAGTAATACTCTGAGGCTAATGTTAAACTGCTTTACAATATGTTTATTTAATACATTTAGTTTGGCCTTACATGATAGTCTTTAACTGGAATTAAACTCCCCTAAAAATAAAAATAAAGTATATTTAATATAAAAGAAGTAAAATGTAATCAAAATGGGAAACCTAGAAAAGAATTAGGTTTAAAGTCGCCAGCTTTGTAAATAGCTAATAAAAGGCTGAAAAATTCTAAAAAATTTTAGTCACGAAGCATATTTTGAAATATATGGCATGAGTTCTTTAGGATATTCGACATCAACTTCTAATATATATTTGAGAAAATTATCTCCAATCGATTTCCTCTGTCGAAACCCATTCAAATCTACCATAAGGAAGAGCATAACATATATGATTATTTGGGTCTTTAACTACTCGTATTAACAATTTAGAAGGTTTCTGAGGATCAAACTTATCCATATAGACATTATTAGCTTCAGCGTAACGAACAGAGTCGTACCATAAACCTTGCTTCCTTGTAAGTAGAGTGGGAATAAGAGAATGCACTACGCTAAATCGATACTCAAATCTTTTAAAAACTATCGTTTATCGATTGAGATGGCGATGGAGAAAACGAAAGATACGTGAAATGGCAGAGGCCTTTATTTTGAGAAAATTTAAGTATTTTAAAATTGAAATAAAAATAGGAAATATACCTAAAATGGCTAGCTCTACAAAAAACTGTATGTGACATAAATTGTGTGTTTTATACACGTTTTGTGTAGTAAGCTTTATCTATCTCTTACAGTTTACCAGTTATGGAAAGTCACAATGAACAGCTATTCCTAAAAAATCTGATGTGTTCCATTCACATGACTTTCTCTACATCTCTGCAACAAGTTACACTTCATGCTAAGTGAGAAAAAATTAGCAGAAATAGACTTATTACTTGCGTCCTTGTAAGCAGAAGCGAAAAAAGGAAGCATCATAGTTTAAAGTAATAGTCAAAAGCTGGTTGCTATGTGACTGAAGTTCCTTTGTTTGTATGGACAGGAGTTGACAAATTCCTGTATGAGAAAAGTAAGCTTTTCAAGGCTGAAACCAAAAACAAGGAATATCCCAAAAACTATCAACTCCACGAAAAAAATGTATATTACATAAATTGTGTATTTTAATGTGCTTTATATTTTTTGTTTGGTAAGTTTTTGTCTAGCTCCTACGGTTTACCAGTTACACAAAATTCCGTAACATTCATCCAGAATAAAGTAGTCTTTAGAGGCTATTCCCAGAAAATTCAAGATATATATATTGTTTGTCAGGTATATATCTTGAATATACGATATTTTAATCAAAATCGTTAGAACAATTTTTTAGCAAATCAAAATTTTCGAAAATGTTTCCATGTGAAGGGTAGTTGGGGGTGGGGAAATTTTCTTGAAAATCTTCGTGACGCATCCTTGGAAACTAAATACCAAGTTTGGTATATAACGGTCTTTTCGTTTTTGAGCTACGCTGCCCACAGACACACACACATACACACACACATACACCCAGACACACATACGGACATTTTTCTAAAAATGCTTTTTTTGGATTCAGGTGGTCTCAAAACATGTGTTTCCGGTGAAAACTCGGTATCGAATTTTTGGGTGCAATGCAATACCTTCCCTACACACCATGTACATAGTGCGTATAGAGAAACTAAAAATTCAGTATATACATTTTATTTGTAACATACTTTAATATACGTAACTTAAATAAAACCTGTTAAATATTTTCGAAAAAATGTTCCATGTAAAGAGTAGTTTGAGGGGGGATTTTCCTGAAAATCTCCTTGTCGCATCCTTGAAAGGTACGAAACTTAAATACAAAGTTTGGTATTTAACCGAATTTTCGTTTTTGAGTATTACTGTCCAAATACACACACACACAACACACACAGACCTTCTTCTAATGTTTTTTTTTAAATATTCGGGGTCACAAAACATGTATTTCTGATGAGATCTCGTAATCTAATTTTTAGGTGGAATACAATATCTTTTATACCTACTACATTGTACATACGTGTTGAATAAAGTAAAGGTCTCCAAGATAGAATCTAATAACACTTCTTTTACTACAGAATTTAGTCGAAAAAGTTGTTGTGCATTTTAAGACAGATATATAATGCAATAATTGTTCGACTCACATACTTTCCAATTATATGAAATACTTTCTATTTATATATGTATCCAGTTTGGCTTCAAATGGCATATTTCTCTGTTCTATATGGAAGCATGCAATAACTATATGGTTCCCTAAGCAAATGAAATTAAAATTTATCCTAAGAACAATAGACCAATAAACCTGTTACCCCTGTTTTCAAAAATATTTGAACATTAATTGGTTCCCCAGCTATAAAAACAAATGTAAAAATACTCCCTCTTTCACAGTTTGGTTTCAGAGAAGTATTACACTTCACCCAAAAATTTGACACCAAGAGGTCACCAGAAATACACTATTTAGGGTCCCTTGTATAAAACATTTTTTTTTTTGGATAAAAGTACGTGTGTGTGTCCGTTGTGAGCACGTAGCTCAAAAATCAAGTGAGTAAAATACAAACCTGGTATTTAAGTTTACCATCTTCCAAGGATGCGACAGAAAGATTTTGCTCTTTACGTGGAAAAATTTCGAAAATTTTGATTTTCTCAAAATGGCTCCAATGATTTTGATTAAAATCCCTATATTAAAGATATTCGCATGACTAAAATGTATATCTTGAATTTTGTAGGAATAGCCTCTGAGGACCTCTATAGTTTGGATGAATAACTAGTAAACCATAACAAATAGACAAAACTTACTACATCCATCCATCCATCATCATCTCGTTGAAACATACAATTTAGCATACACATTTTTTTCGTGGAGTTGAACATTTCTTAGAATTCCTTGTTTTTAGTTTCAGTTTTAAAAGACATAAACTTTTCTCATGCAAAAATTGTTTAACTCTTAGCAATGGAAAGAAACAGGTTTAACCAGATGGTAACCATCTTTTAAAAATGTTGACTATCACTTTAGCTTAGTGCATTCCCTTATTTCTCTTACACTTACAAGAAAGCAAGTAATAAGACCATTTCTGCTAATGTTTATCTCGATTAGCATGAAGTAGATAGAAGATTAGGATTTTTTCAACTTTTTTTTGCAGAGATATAGAGAAAGTCCTGTGAATGGAACACATCATACATTTTTTATAGCGCTTAATGTCCTTTAACCTGATTGGTCATATCGGACGATGAATGAAATCGGATAAATTAAGCTCAAATGATCTTGGGCTTCATGGAGCTTAAAATTATTGAACATTATAAGGATACGGAAAAACCTCGAAGAAAAACCTTATGCAGTTAAACTCAACCTAAGTGAGATTCGAACTCGTGACCTCTTAATATGAATTTTCTTTACCACAATGACAGTGTATTTTGATAAGCTGCCAGCTGCCAAAATGAGAAATGTAATAGGAACGTGCCATTATGTATGCATGCGAACTTAAAATTTTGGTTTATGGAAAATAAACCCATGGACAAAGTGGACAATTTTAGAGTTGCTTGTTTACTTTAATATAGAAGCTGTCATAGTATATTATGATACGCATTTTTAATGTAAATATGTAACTTATGCTAAGTATTTAATAAAAGACCGAGTTAAAACCGAATGTTCTAATCATGCTTAGAAAAGTACAGTTTTAGCAAAACTTAATAGTCATTTTGTACCTTACTATCATTATATATTTATTTATTTTATATGTCGTCAATGCTAAGTGAGTTTGTGTCTGTTTAAAAGCACACGACCTGAACTGTTGGCTGGAGCTGTAGCCGAAGCGATAATGGACGCACTTTACGTTGTTACACTGTAAATGTATGGCCGCGCCGTGGCCGGGTGGTTAGACCATTCGCCTCTCACCTAGATCCCAAGCGACCGCATATGAGAGTTGTGGTGGACAAAGCGGTGCTGGGGGGGTGTCTCCGGGTTCTCCGGTTTCCCCCGCCATCGCATTCCACTGGTGCTCCATCTTCATTCATGTATCATCAGTGTCATCGCCTGCAGTGCCATAAATAGTTAAAGCGGGCGTTAAACACTACCAAAAAAAAAAAAATCTGTAAATGTTATGGATTATGGCTAGAAGCACAACATAGCTTGACAACGCCCTGTGACAGTAGTCACCGAACGTGTATGTGTGTGTGTGTGTGTGTGTGTGTGTGTGTGTGTGTGTGTGCAGCTTGCTTGTAAATCATAGCTGATTATTGGAATACATCGTTACACGTGCGTTATCACACCTGAGACCCACATTTTTACACCGGAGTGGATATGTGAACACCTGCACGTGCGACGACTTCTAGAAATTTCCACTCACCTGATTAACATATATAAAAAGGGCAACGAAGCACTTCCCAGTGTCGTGTTTTCACTCAGAATGCATTGCATACAACAGCTGCGTGAGTTCGACTGGAATTTCGTAGCGAGCTGAATTGTCGCCAAAGCGAATATTGAAAGAAATTGTTACGTAAGAAAGTTATTTATGAGCAGATTCTGATTGTAATCAGTTTGTGGAAAGAATAAGAAGTTGGTGCTGGAAAAAAGAGAGTTTTTGTTACAATATGATACCGTACGATGGTTTAGAGAGAAGCTACAGTGTACTAAAAGACCAGGTACGGCTCGTCCGAGAGCTGTACAATCAAAATGAAGACAGGAATATGGTATTGACGGTCCTTAAGGAGGGCCATCTGCCAGCCACGGGTATAACTTGTCACCATGATTGAACACCCTATTTCGCGTAAAACAGTGGAATGTAAGAGGGCTGATATCAGATAAACCTGTAAGTGGTTTCAGACTACTCAGGGTGCACTGATTTAAATGAGAGAGTTTTTAAATGATTATAGGGTTAGGCGAAATGAACAATGAAGCTGTGTTTTGTTCACAGACGAGTCGCGTTTAATGTAATTGTTTTCCCCAGAAACTGTATATAGGACAGGTGTTGATTTGTTTGAGTCGACTTAAAATTTCAATGACATAGCCGGGATTTGAACCATGGATCTCTCGGTCTCTAAGCGGTTGCTCTAATCACGAGCTACCATGGCAACATGCTGACATTTTTCAGTCTGATTCTACCGACTGTCCTTTACATTTAAATTAACGCTAATTGACCTAATAGTTGGCTAAACAATAAAGCCTGGGACTTAAAAGTACTCACGTTATAAGTCGCCATTGAAATAAGTGATTTAAAATCACCTTGTGGTTTACCGGGAAATATTCGAGTCAGTTGAAAAAGTTAAAGTCTTGCCTGCATGTTGCCATGGTAGCTCAGTGCTTAGGGCAACCGGCTAGAGACCGGGAGATCCGTGATTCACATCCTGGATGTTTACAATTTGGGCTTACCTGTCGAAAAGTAATGACGGAGGTGGGAGAACCACTTTAATAATGCTGCATTTCCGAAGTAGTGGAGTGATGGTTTGGGCATAAATACCAATGTCAATTTTAAAGAATTTGGAAGTCTAAAATCTGCTAGGAGATAATTAATGAATATTTGGCTAACAAAGCTCTACCATTTGCCCCATTTATAGACATAATTTTATTTTAATTCAGGGCAATGTACGGTCAAAGGCTATCTCCAAAAAGTGGGAATCCTTTTTTTGGCTTGGCCATCATGGATTTCAGGCTTCAGTCCGATTAAATGCATGTGGTACAGCGAGTTTAGACAAAACTGCCTCTGCCTGAAACTTTGGGAGAATTTCTTAAAGAATGAGAGAGAAGTTTTTCTAGAAGTGCTTACTAACCTAATTGAAAACTTGCCAAGGCATATGCACGAGGAATGGGGTGTAATATTTCAAGTACCAACAAAGTATTTTGAATCAAAATAACAGTTGATTTATGTTCTCTCTTACTTCTATCATCACTGCTAAGATTTTGTTCCTATTGTTGCAATTTAAGGTGTATAATAGAATACTGTTTATTTAAATGAATATTATTTAATTTTAGTGTAGGTTATTAAGAATAAAATATAATAAATTTAAGTTTCCGGGCCTCTTTGTCCCTTAGTATGTAAACATCGATTGATGTTTGTGCTTTTAATATTTGTATTATCAATACTTATTTTAACCCTTTGTTGCCTGTCGACACCTCTAAGTTCCGCTTGTTTTAAGCGTAACTATACAAATAGGATTGTACTCTAGGATTAACTTCAGGTTATACTAACCTTCAACGATAAACGACAAGTAATCAGACTGTTTTATATTTTAAAAATATATACAATTTTTACCTCCAATTACAGTGTTTTTTTAAATAAATAAAAGAGTAAAACTCACATAGCTACAGTCAAATGTAACCCCATTAGCTTCCAAACATCACACTAATTATTTTACTTGGGTTCTCCCCGTCCTTTATCACAGTCACTGGGATTTGAACTTGCAACATTTGGCTTTGAATGGATGGCCAGTCCATTACGTATCACCTAACACTCATGCCCATTTGAACCTATTTTTGGAAGTGCCATTGGCAGGATTATGAAAACTGGTTTAAAAGGATTTAAGGTTTTAATTGGGAAGAAACAGATTATTAAGGGATTTACATAAATTTTCATTTCTATTATTTTGTTCTAGTGTTTTATATAATAATTTTATATGTTTATTCCCATATATTTTACTAGAACTCCAGTTTTAAACTTGAATTAAAGGAAAAACAGCATTTGCAGTATGCTAATGTAGGCAACTAAGGGTTAATTATCAGTCCTAACTTAATTAGAATTTTATTAGCACTGTCCTCTTTCCCATGTATGTTTGCAGATTTTGGTGTTTTCAGGTTTCCAATACTCTACATTACAAAGCACCTTCTTCCAGAACATCGGGTATGGCTTAAGCTTTCACCTGACGAAACCTCCGCTCCATGTAGCAAGGTTGGCTGATCAAATCTTTGGCCATCGTGGAATACGAGGTCGTGTCGACGCATATGTGTGTGTGTTTGCTCGGGAAGAGGTGAGAGGCAGGAATGACTGACTGACTGACGGACTGAGGTCAAACAAATTGGCAGCTTCCATTTTTTTCGTCCTTTCTCCCATCTTTCTCCATCCATACTCATCTGTCCGTCTCTTTTCCCTTGCTGGCTTCTGTCGACTGCATTAAAAGCGCTACGAGGGAAAGAGTATGCCGGGTTTTGAATAATGAGATAGATCGTTACAATTTGGTCTGGTAGCCCTCAGCCTACGTCCAGCAAGCGAACGGGGCTCTACCTTCGCTCTATAGGCCAGAATAAATCAAACGTCCGTACATCACCGCTCACCGGATACTAACTCTTTCAATAAACGTGACAACGGAAATAAACGGAAGCAGGAGAGTTAGACTTTAAAAAGAGATGGATAAAGGAGATGGATGGAGAGAGAGAGCAGGGGGCTCGATACGGTGAAAAAAGGGGGCAGAAAGAGATGGGGAAGGGGAAATGGATGGCAGTAGTAGGTGGAAGGGTAAAGTATTAGAATCCGATTGTTCATCTCCATGACAACGACTCAATCTCCCTTCCGCCCGCTCCCCACCCTCCCTCCACACGCGGCGTTTTCCCTCGCCTGTCCTTCTTTTGTTTTTTAACGTTTTTATGAATTAAAAAAATAGACATGAATATAGCATAACGCGACGGTGTGTGTATATTTTTGGACCAACTGCTGGTAGAGCAAAAAATATATACTTTAATATAATTGTACGTACACGGGTTAACTCCGCAGGAACGAGGTGGGAAGACAAGAAAGGGGTGGAAATACATTGCAATACCTTCATTAAAAAGTGATACGTTACTTTTAATTAAAGTTGATTGTATGACGGGCAACGCGGGCTAAGTGATACCAGCGTGCAGACTTGAGTTAAGGATAGAAGCAGAGAGCTCCCTCTATATCCAGCGCTTTGTGGACTGAGATTTGGTGGGCTTGTGATCGAGGGGGAAAAGGGCAGAGGATACCTGAGTTTCCAATAAAAACAAGATTCGTCAATATATTTGCTCATGAATATCAGCTCACTGCTTAGTTCGCAGCAAACACTGTGATGCAGTATTGACCACATTTTGTTTCACAGACCATGCAGAATCTTCGTATATCAACCGTTTAATGTTTTAAGAACACTACATCGGCAAAAATGGTACATCCAACACATTCTGTCAGGGATTCAAATTTCGCTTGTCTTTGAGCAAGAAACTCTTACAATTCTTAAAAACACGTAACTATCCAGTTGCTGTTACTGAATAATTCCTAAGGTGATACATAAATGAAAATAGCAAACAATTTAATTTTTAATGTCCATTTTACTTTCTTCTATTATATACTTAAAGCATTCATCAAGAAATTCCAGCAGAAAGGTTTATAAAATAAAATTATTTTTTATTACTTTACCTTCTCATCACATATTTTCACTTTTTTCACTTTTTGCATTCAAACATTTAAAAACAGACACCTTAAACATCTGTATTTCAAAATTTCCCATAAAAACTTATGGATAGGGATATAAGTTTTGGTTTGGTACGCATCATTTATATAATCGGATGTAATGCATTCACACGACTTTCTCCATTCGCTCTTCTAAAAACTAGTCTTACAAATGCTTATTCTTCTGTTTTTGTTAACCGAGATACACTTTCATTAAATATTTTATATTTCGTTATACAAATAACACCCTTGAATGAAAACCCCCAACGTATAATAAAATATTTGTACATTAAAACCCCTATATTTGGCCACCTCTGTATGTTAAACATTTCATTATCTTGTACATATTTTCTTGGAACCTGATAAACTTTTATGATCCTATATATACCTATATGTTGGAAATCCCTGAACTCTGGAAGCTAGACAACCCCTGTGGATCTATCTTGGACAATTCTTAATGTATTTCTGCTATTATTGTACCTGCTAAATTGTCAAATTGTATTCACCCATTGTACTTTATAAATATATTTTTCTCAATTTAATGAGGAGCCTATATACATAATTTACACATTTGGTCCTTTAGTACCCGTATTGTGGCTAAATTTGAATGAGGTAAATGCTTTTTCTCTGCACAGTTTAACAAGAGGGGCTTTTCTTAAAATTGTGAACAGGTATTTCTAATTCGTTAAAGTTGAGCATTCAGTGAGAGTTCTATTAATAGAACACAAGAAAGAAGAAGGGTCTATAAATGAACATGAGGCGATTTTGTTCCTGAAAATTCTTCCATCTATCAACGATTTCATAAGGCTATTAAGAAATTGGAAAATAATGCAGCTGCAAATGGTCAGCCATAAATTGTTGAACTTCTTTTGGACTTGAAAGAGACTTTGAGAAACACTGGAGCATTCTTTTGGTCACTTTTTACCTTTAAATCACTTATGTATTCCATTCACGTCACTTTCTCTACATCTCTGTAACAATTTATTGTTCAACAGCTTATTCGTCTATGCTAATCGAGATAAAATCAGCAGAAACGGCCTTATTACTTAGTTCCTTTAAGTAGAAGATAAATAAGGGAATGCACTAGATTAAACGAAAGTCAAATGTTTTAAATGTGGTTGCTATGGGATTGAAATCCATTCTTTGCACGCCTAGGATTTAACAAGTATTTTAAAACTGAAACCAATAACAAGAAATATCTCGAAAACGTCAATTATATGAAAAAATGTAAATGACATAAATTTTATGTTTTAAGGAGATCTACATTTTTTGTGCAGTAATTTTTTCTCTATCTGTTTCGGTTCACCTTTTTTATTTGTCATGTAAATATCTTACATATACGGATATATAAACAAAACTGTTAGAGCCATTTTTGTGAAAGCTTGTAGAAATGTTTCCATGTAAGGGACGGGGGTGGGGAGATTTTATTGAAAATGTTTGTGTCCTTGGAAGATAATGAACTTAAATGTCAAGTTTGGTACTTAACGCGCTTTTCGTTTTTGAGCTATGCTATCCAGACGTCACACACACGGATATTTTTCTAAAAATGACCTTTTTGGAATAAGAGAGTCCAAAAACATGTATTTCATCTGAAATATCAGTATCGAATTTTTGGGTTCAATAAAATACCTTCTCTATGCACTATGTACGTGTGAAAGTAAAAATGAAACACAAGATAAAGTTAATATTAGCTTAATATGAAAAAACAATGCTATGAATACAATGAAGCACTATTAGTTAATGCAGAAAAAGATTTTGGAGTTGATTCAATAAATTTGAATCAGTGTAATGGAATTACATTAGAGTAATTTCAAGTGACTCTGCCAATAACCAAGAACTGAAAAGTTCGGGACTTATCAAGCATGGAACTTGAATATTACAAGATATATATATTTCAACACTTAAATTATATATGAAATGCAAGGGGAGTGCATATAGAGTGGAAGATAGCAGAAATAATACATGTTCACAAGAAAGCAAGTAAAATAGAGGAATCTTTCTGTTCAATGTTGAATATAAAATACATGCAAGCATATTAAAAGTAAGAATACATCCGATAGCAAAAACTTTTTCCAGGAAGAACAGTGTGAATTCCACAAAGCGAAATCCTGTATAGATGTAGTTTTTACAGTTAAAGCTAATGGGCAAGCATTATGAGTTTAATTTTTCCCATTACCACCAATTCTTAGACTATGTAACAGCCCGTATCAGAATAAATAGAACAAAATTGTGGAAATTATTATAAGAATATAATATACCTCCAAATGTAATAAATGTCATAAAATTTCTATATGATTAAACTATTAATATCAGATCGCAGATTCAGAAAACCTGTAATTGCAATTTGTAATAATATGAACCTGCGACAAGGACGTAGCATTTTAAAACATACAAGCTGGAAATTTCTTGTGCTAAGACAAAAGTGTTAAGGTGGAGGAATAAACATATAAGAAGAGCAAAGCAAAAAATTCACTGATGCCCAAATTATGGTGCAAGTGCTGAGTTTTAAATTTGTTGGGTGTAACCTAAATATCGATAAAATAAACATGTATCTAGATTATGATATATGTAGAAGTATAATAGAATAAATGGATAATAAAAATATTTTGGAAAAATCTGATGTGTTCCATTCACATGACTTTCTCTAGCTGTTTCACAACCAAACTTCCCTTACAAAAGATAATGCTTTTATCTACATTATGTTACTGAGATAAATATTAGTAGACTTTGTCTTATTACTTGCTTCCTTGTAAGTATAAAGAAATAAGGGAATACACTAGCTAAAGAAAGCTTATGAAGCTTTAAAAACTCATCGCTATATGAAACAATTGAAATTCAGTTCTATTTCCGGGAGTAAAACAAAATAAATGAAACAAAAGTTGACTTCCTGCTAGAGAGAAGTTTAAGTAGTTTGAAATTAAAACCAATAACTCCACACAAAAGGGATAATTACATAAATGGTGTATTTTTATGAAATTTATATATAAGTGTATATGTATATTTTTTTTTTTGTGCAGTAAGCTTTATATGCTATACAAAAGTCATCAAGAATGAAGAAATATTCATAAAATTGTGGATAAACATTTCGTTTATTGTATGAATATCCTTAACGTTTGACATTTTATTGAAAATCTTCGTGTCGCATCCTTGACAGATACTGAACCTAAATACCAAGTTTAGTATTTACTATCCAACTTTACGTTTTTGAATTAAGCTGTCCATAGACACACACATACACATATACACAAGGATTTTTTTCTAGAAATGCTTTCTTTCTATATTAGGGGGGGCCCATAAGGCATATTTTCGGTGAAATCTCGGTTTAGATTTTTGTGTGTAATACCTACTACGTAAATTGCGCATGCATACTAGAGAAAGTAAAAAAAAAGGTGAACGGAGCTTAAAATGAGATTTATAATGCATTAATAAAACTGTACTTCTATATGGAAATGAAACACGAACCATGAGGCCAAGATAAAATGCGAATTGAAGTTGTACAAATGAGGCTTCTCAGATCAGTTGAAAATCTGACCTATAAAAATCTGATGTGTACCATTCACATGGCTTTCTCTAAATCCCTGCAACAAAGTATTCTTAAACAGCTTATACTTCTATTAACTTCATGCTAATCAGTAAAACATTAGCAGAAATAGCCATAATATTGCTTCCTTGTAAGTAGAGGAGAAATAAGGGAGTCCCATAGGCTAAAGTGATAATCAAAAGCTGGTTCCTATGTCACTGAAGTTCCCTTGTTTGTATGGACAGCAGTTGACAAATTCCTGTAAGAGAAATGTATAAGTTTTTCATAGGAGAAACCAAAAATAAGGAATGTCACAAAAACGACGAACTCCACGGAAAAATGAATAAAACATAAATGGTGTGTTTTTACGTGCTCTACATTTTTTGTGTAGTAAGTTTTTGTCCATCTGTTACGATTTAGCAGTTATTCAAAATTTAGTAAAATTCATCCAGAATAAACTACTCTTCAGAGGCTATTCTCAGAAAATTCAAGATATACATTTTATTTGTCAGGTAAATATGTTTAATATACGAAATTTTAATCAAAATCGTTAGAGCCATTTTTGAGAAAATCAAAATTTTCGAAAAAAGTTCCATGTAAAGGGTAGTTGGGGGTGGGGGAATTTTTCTGAAAATCTTCCTGTCGCATCTTTGGAAGATACTAAACTTAAATACCAAGTTTGGTATTTAACCTAATTTTCGTTTTTTAATTATCGTGTTCACAGACACACGGACACTCGGACACACGGACACACGGACACACACACACACGGACCTTTTTCCGAAAATGCTTTTTTTAGATAAAGGGGACCCTAAAACTTATATTTCCGGTGAAATCTCGGTATCGAATTTTTTGGTGAAGTGCAATACATTCTCTATACACTATATACATTGTGCCTATAGAGAAAGTAATAAAACTAAAAACAGTACAAATACAAGATAGATTAACAACTACAAGTGTAATGTAGATGATTATAATTAGCAAAGAAAATGGGACTACAATGTGGAAATAATCCACTTTGTCAGATTACCAATACATCTTTGCCTTATTAACTCTTTGGAAAACGTGAGCTGGTTCGTAACAGGAACACGGTGAAGAGAAAACATTATCCTCGGTACTCCGACAGGAACACTGTTCAATGAAAGGAGGAGAAAGAAGAAGAAAAGTCTGATGTGTTCAATTCACCTGACTTTCTCTACATCTGTGCAACAAATTATTGTTAAAAAGCTTATGCTTCAATTTACTTCATTCTAATAGAGACTAAATTAGCAGAAATAGTCTTATTACTTGCTTTCTTGTAAGTGGAAGCGAGATCAGGATATACCATAAGCTAAGGTGATACTCAAAAGCTAGTTGCTAGATGACAGGAGTTGACAAATTCCTGTATGAGAAATGTCCAAATTTTCCAAAGCTGAAACCAAAAAAAAGGAATATCTCAAAAACGATTAACTCCACGAAAAAATGTATATAACATAAATTGTGTGTTTTAATGTGCTCTACATTTTTGTGTGGTAAATGTTTGCCTATCTCTTACGGTTTAGCAGTAATGCAAAATTTCGTAAAATGCATCCAGAATAAAGTAGTCTTCAGAGGCTATTCCCAGAAAATGCAAGATTTACATATTACTTGTGAGGTAAATATCTTTAATATACAATATTTAATCAAAATCGATAGAGCCATTTTTAAGAAATTCAAAATTTTTGAAAAAAGTTCCATGTAAAGGTAGTTGGAGGTGGGGGAATTTTGTTGAAAATCTTCGTGTCGCATGCTTGGAAGAAACCAAAGTTAAATGCCAAGTTTGGTATTCAACGGTCTTTTCGTTTTTGAGCTATGCTGTCTACAGGCACACAGACACACACATACACACACACACATACACGAGCCTTTTTGTGAAAATGCTTTTTTTGGATACAGGGGACTCTAAAACATATATTTCCGGTGAAATCTCGGTATCGAATATCGGTGGAGTGCAACACCTTCTCTATACACTAAGTACATAGTACATGTAGAGAAAGTAAAAATGAATTCAACTGTTACTTCACAGCTGTGAATGTAAGTCATGACATGTAATTAAACGGATGGCGAGCTAATACCTGTTGCATATTGCGCAAAAGTGACAGCGGAAGACTTTAAAAGAGATTCGCTAATCAGGACATAGATATTTGTAATGTCAGAATATTTTATGAGATTACAAAAGATTATTTTTAATATTATTGGTGCTAACAATGTAATGGAATGGCTCAGTAATTGGACGTAACACTTCGCGATAATTCGTGATGATCGTATTGTGAGGTTCCATGTGCGATTCCCATTTACCGCTCACACTGAAGTTGGGCAAATATTGTAGTGGTTTCTCATCTACCACGATTTGCTTTCCTTCGTTTCTCTTAACTTGAAACAGTTCATGTTTCGTGGTGTGTGACGGTGCTGGACAATTGCGCGGAGCTTACTAAAGAAAGAGTATTCTCCATCAACACCAATGCCTAACTGGATGGGTTGAGGTGGGTCGTAGCTTCGAGCCAAAAACTGTTAGGGGCTTCCGCGTATTTCTGTGGCCTGTATGTTTTTGGCCTATTATATAGCCTCCTGAAGTTCCTTCACTTCTTCTCTTTGCTTCCTGAAGTTCTCTTAGTTCACTCCTTCCCGCTGAGGAATGGTAGCCATATAAAACCTCATAAGGATCGCAGTGCGAGGTGTCAGCTTTCGTTAAATTCTTTCCGAACATTTTTACATGTAATTTGGGATGGTGTGATTTTCTCGAAAATCTTTGTGTCGTTTATTGGGAGACACAAAACTAATATACCAGTGTGATATTTAACAGAATGTTGGTTTTTAAGTTATATTGCCCACAGTCACACACACACATACAGAGACAGACACACATGGACCTTTTCAAAAAAGGCTTTTTATGGATTCGGAGGATCTCAAAACATGTATTTACAGTGAGATATTGGTATCGAATGTTTAGTGGAATATAATATCTTCTGTACCTAATGCACATTTACATACCTGAAAATAAAATTTTGATTTGTTCCATTCATATGAGTTTCTCTAGCTGTCCCACTAACATACTTTTCTTACAAAACATTATTATTTTATCTACGCATGCTAATAGAGATGAACATCAGCAGAATTGTCTTGTAAGTGCTTATTTAAGAGAAAATAGGTTAACGCGATAATAAAACATTTAAAAGGTCTTCGCTATGTGAAACAATTGAAATCAATCTCTTTTGCAGACTTACCCAAGAGTAAAACAAAAGAGTTATGAAACGAAGAGAAATGTTTGAGTAGTTTAGAATTGAGAACAATAACAAGGAGTATCTCAAATACAGGTAAATATTTAAAATATATATACATGGCATAAAGTTTGTGTTTCTAAGAAATTTAGATTTTTTCTTTGGTAAGTTTTTGTCTATCTCTTATGGTTTACGAGCTATACAAAATTCATCCACCATTAGGGTGAGTTACCCGGATAAGGTTTTTTCCGGGATTTTCCCTTATTTTCACCAATGTCATTCATAGTCCGATATGACCAACTAGCCGGTTCCCATGGCCGCGCTCGCTAAAGCGTCTCGCTTTGGTGCTTCGAGGGCATGGGATCGTGGGTTCGAGTCCCGCCTTGGGCATGGATGTTATATGTTTGTGCAATGTGTATATGTTTGTAAAAGAAACAGTAAAACCTACGGGGGGAAATATAAATAGGGATACAGTACCGGAGTCCTGATCAGACTCCATTACTGTTTTAAGGGGAAAAAAAAAAAAAAGGAAAAAAAAAAAAACTGCATTAAAGGACCTTAAGCTACAAAAAAAAAAACAAAAAAAAACATTCAGAATGAAGCTTTCTTTAGAGGATATTTCCAGAATATTTAAGAAGTGTATTTAGTTTGATATTAAAAAATCTTTGACATATGATATTGTAATCAAAATCGTTCGAGCTATATTTGAGAAACTCAAAATTTTCGAAAAATTTTCCTTGTAAAGAGTGTTTGGCGTTAGGGGAATTTTTCTGAAACGTTTTGTACCGCATCCTTGGAAGATATCGAACTTAAATACCAAGTTTGGTACTTTTCGTCTTTGAGTTATGCTGTTCACACAGACACACACACATACAAACACACAGTTTTATAAAACTCTAATGAGTTCCATTCACATGTCTTTGTCCAAGTACTACAAACAAACCATTCTCACAAAATACTGTTTGTCTACATAATGCTAATAAAGAAAAACATTACCCCAAATAGCTTTATTACTTAGTTCCTTATAAGTAGAAGGGAGATCAAAGAACACACTAGACTAAAGCAACAGTCAAGTCTTTTAGCAGCTGTGGCTATGTGATTGTCACGACTAGTAGAAAAACAAAACAGATGTAAAATGGAGGAGAACTTTCTGTTTGAGAAAAGTTTAAGTTTTTTAAAATCAAAATTAACAACAGGGAATATCTTTGAAATTGCTAGCTCAACCAAAAATGTATATGATATTAATTGTGTGGTTTAAGGAGATCTACATTTTTCTTTTTGCAAATAAATGAAGAAGATTCAGAGGCTATTCTCAAGATATTCAGGACCTACTTTCATATGTCTTATAAACATTAATATATGGCATTTAATGAAGTCGTTCGCGCCAACTTATATATATAAAATCGACAATTTTTAAAAAAAAATCCACTTAAAAGGTAGTTTGCGGTGGGAGATTTTTCTGAAAATATTTGTGTCGCATCCTTGGAACATACTAAGTTTAAATACCAAGTTCAGTATTTAACCAAGTTTTCGCTTTTGAGTTATGCTGTCCGTATGCGCGCGTGCACATATACTCACACCCCGACCTTTTTAAAATATTTTCTTTGGATTCAGGCTCCTCGAAACACGTATTTCCTGTGAAATCTCGGAATATAATTTTTGGGTGGAATTTGGTAGCTTCTCTACTTACTATGTACATTGAATATGCAAGACAAAGAAAGTAATAATGAATTAATGCCCAGTTGGAAAGAGATATCTGTAGGATAAAGACTGGAACAGATTATTATAATATCTAATCCTTGAAAGAGAAATATGATCATTTTAATAATTTGTTTTACATATTTATTCGGATAGGTACCTAAATACATCAGTGTAATTTGTCTTGGATAAAGTTAACACTCGCGTATTTACACCATCCCGAGTGATTACTTATGATGCAGAGTGCAGTTAATAAGCTCGCAATTACGTAACATTCCAAGCGACAAAATGGCTTATATACATCGTTCATAACCAGAGCAACACAATGTTTGTATGTGGCGCTAAGATGCAGGCTTATAGCAATGAGAAAGAAGAGCATCTAATGGAAATACATTAAGCTTAAGCGACCTTTTAAGAGTTGCCGCTATGTGATGGTTCTGAAACTCCTTTCTTATTGCTTGACCAAGAGGAAGAAAGACGAATAACGACTTCGCACATAGAAAATTTAAACCATAGGAAGAAATATCTCTAAATGGTTAACTTCACAAAAGAAAAATGTAATTTGACGAATTCTGTATTTTTTGTGCAGTAAGATTATATCTGGTCGTCTCCTTAGCGCTGTGGTAGCGCAGCTGCTTACCAAGCGGGAGACCTGGGTTCGTCCCAAGTACCGGAGTGGGGATTTTTCCTCGCTGGGAGACCTGGACCGGGGTGCACTCAGCCTCGTAAGATCCCTGGGGGGGGGCCAATTGAGGAGCTACTCGAAGCAGAAGTAGCGGCTCCAGGTCATGAGGGTCGCATTAACCGGCCGGGGGCTCAAGGCGCTGACCACGCCTCAACCCCCAATACTGCACCCCATTCATGATGTGATGGGGGACGCAGCGGCCTAGCGGTATGCCTAGGTTCCCCGTGAGCTGTCGTGCCATGGTGTTATTATAAGATTATATCTATGGCTTATGCGGTTTACCAGATAAGCAAAATAGGAGTTTTAGCCCTCTCTCAGAAAATTCAAGAAATACATTTCATGTGTGAAGCAAATGTCTTATCATTCAGTGTTTTAGTCAAAATCATTAGGACCAGTTTTGACGAAACCGAAAATTTATAAAAATATTTCATGTAGTTTGGGACGGGGGAATTTTCTGGTAATCTTCGTTTCGCAACGTTTAAAGATGCTTGGCTTAAATACCAAGTTTCATATGTAAGCAACTTTTCGGTTTTGAGTCATGCCGTTGAGTCATACCGTTTATAAAATGTTTTTTTTTTATTTTAATTCAGGAAGCCCCAAAATATATGTTTCTAGTAAAACATCAACATCAAATTTTTGAATAAAATATAATACTGTAACAAATGCTTTATTAACTCAAAATTTGTATAATTCACTGCTACACAACAATTTGCTCCACGATTCGACGCGTAGAATTTGACGGCTCTCTCATGCCACTGCGCGCCAATACTCCAATCGAAGATTGAGCCGCGACTCTTCAATTGGCTTGCAATCCTTCCTTATGTAGCCCATTAATGACGTCACGGAAGTTTCTGGAAACCAAAGATTCTGGCTTTGCTAGTTGCATCGATGTCTCGCATCCCAAGGCTTCCGGTGATTGGCGCGTCACTCTGTCTGTTTATCTCATTTCATGGCCTCTAGTTACTACCGCCTCATATATCAAGGCGAACGCGAGAATGGCCACAAACGGCACCGTCACAATACTTTCTCTTCATACCAGTGTCGTGCAAAACTGTGTTCGGTTCATGTTTATCGATTGTGACCCATCCAAAGTATGCTTCTTAAGAGAGGGAAAACTTCAATCGTTCGACTTTGGCCTTTGTTTATTTAATGGACTCCCTCTCTCTTTTGCACGATAGCTCAGTTTCATGTAGAAGTTCTGTACGGCTTTCTGAGAAATGGGTAATCAATCTCACGGCCTGCCGTGCATATTTTTGGTGCCTAACGGACTTTAATGTTACTATGTACGGAAAATAAACACAAAGTATTAGGTTGTCACCAATAAGAGCAAGGTATACGTATTACTACTTGAAGTAACAAAGATTTACTTAATATAAACACAGAAATAAATTAATGAAACTCGTTTATGAAAAATAACCACTTTTATGAGCCCTTAATAAATGACTATGCAATTTGTTGTTATATTCGTAACACATAAGTATAAAAAAAAAACATTTTAAAGTTAATTAAAAGCAGGTCCTCCTTGCTCAGAATCATATAATAAAGGCAAATAAGTAGAATAAAGATGCTATCTCCGAATAGGAACGAATTACAAATTAATTATTGATATCCTAGTGTTATGAATTAATAAAGAAGCCGACTTGCTCTGGGTTAAACCAATTTGTCATCCTTAGTACTAACAAATTTCTAACTTTTGATTTATTTTGAAAACAAGTTTTGGCAGCTTTGAATGAACTAGATCACCTAGAATGTTAATAAATCAAGCAAGACCACCTATCCCAACCAGCAAATATCAATTCGAACATGCCCCTCGAAAGAATTTGAACGTGCTGGGGCATTTTAGATTATGCGCTTCACCCATACGTTTTGATGGTTGCATATGCACCAAGACCAACGTTGCTTCGTGTTGGTTTTGTGTCTCAAATTGGAACATTAGATGACACTAATACTAACTAGTAGAGAAAGTTAAAGAAAATCCGATGTAATACATTTGCATGACTTTCTTTAACTATTCTGCTACAAACCATTCTTACAAAAGCTTATCCTTCTAGTTACTTCATGCTAATTGAGATAACAATTAGTAGAAATGATTTTATTATGTTTTCTGGTAGATACAACAGCAATAAGGAAGGGCATTACAATTTCAGTCTCCTAGTATGATTAAGATAAAGATAAGGAACACATGCTAATCGAGAAAAAATTAGCAGAAATAGTCCCATTATTTGCTTCCGTGTAAGTAGAAACTAAATAAGGTAGTACCATAGGTTAAAGTGATAGTTAAAAGCTAGTTGCTATGTGACTGGAGTGCCTTTGTTTGTATGGAGACGAATTGACAAATTCCTGTATGAGAAAGGTAAGCTGAAACCAAAAAACAAGGAATATTTAAAAAACGATGAACTCCATGAAAAAAATGCATATAACATAAATTGTGTGTTTTTAAGTGCTCTACATTTTTTGTGTGGTAAGTTTTTTTCCTTCTCTTAGAGTTTAGCAGTTCCGTAAAATTCGTCCAGAATAAAGTAGTCTTCAGAAGCTATTTCCAGAAAATTCAAAATATACATTTTATTTGTTAGGTAAATACTTTTAATATATGATATTTTAATAAAAATCGTTAGAGCCAATTTTGAGAAAATCAAAAATTTCGAAAAAAGTTCCAAGTAAAGGGTAGTTTGGAGTGGGTGGATTTTCTCAAAATCTTCGTGTCGCATCCCTGGAAGATACTAAACTTAAATACCAAGTTTGGTATTTCACCGACTTTTCATTTTTGAGTCATCATGTTCTCAGACACACTGACACATGGACACACACATACACACGGACCTTTTTGTGAAAATGCTTTTTTTGGATACAGGGGAACCTAAAATATATATTTTCGGTGAAATCTCGGTATCGAATTTTTGGATGGAGTGCAATACCTTCTCTATACACTATGTACATAGTACGTGTAGAGAAAATAAAAAACAATGACAACTTCTCAATTGATGAAGGTATAAGCAATGAAAACTTTAAACAAATAACAAAAAATGTCTTGAAAAAAGTTAATAGGCTAACAAAATGTATTCTCTAATTAGACTTACAGATTTTTTCTAACGTTTTACGGTTTATCAGTTATACAAAGCTATCGAGAATAAAGAGCACTTCAGAGGTGATTCCGAGAAAATTTTAGATGTACCATTTCATTTGTCATGAAAATATCTTTAAAATATGGCATTTCAATCAAAATTGTTAGAGCCATTTTTGATAAATTTAAAACTTCTAAAAAATGTTTCATATATTGGGCTGCTTGGGGTGGGGATTTTCTTAACCATCTTAATGTTGCTCCCGGAAGATGCTGATCTGAATATTACATTTTTATTTACTGACTTTCCACTTTTGAGTTATGCTGTCGCCAAGGCACAGACACAAACAAATATGTGTATAAAATAATAATAATAATAATAATTATAATAATAATAACAACAATTACTATTATTTTTATATCTGGATTCAGGGATTCTCACATCATATATAGACATTGGATTTTTGGTGGAATACAACATTTCTCCTATTTAATATATGTAGAAGAGGAAGCAAAATGCCTTCTTTTGCTTATAAGGGGTTTTCAAAGCAGGTATTTCAGGTGAATTTTCGGTATAGTATGTTTGTGCATTACTTATTTTATTTACTGAAAATAAGTAACAGATAAATTAATATTGGTAGATTAAGAGCAAATGTTTTACTTTTCTAAACTTATTTTGTTCTATGAGGATTACCTAGAGTCTTAAGTGGATAAAAAAGCATGACATGCATGCATCAGCTCATTCTGATTTTGTCATACAATAACCATTAATATTGAAATGTTTGGATTAGGCATCTGCCACTGAACCACGCAATGAAAAAGTACAGATAACTCTTTTGTTGTTAATTTTTACTTTCTTTGTTTACTACCTAGTAAATAGGTAGAGAAGGTATTTTGCTCGACCCAAAAATTTGATACCCAGATTTCATTGGAAACACTCTTTAATCCACTCAAATAAAAAAAAAGCAGATATGCTATATTCACAAGATTTTCTGTACCTCTTCGCTTACAAACTTTTCTAATATAACCTTATTATTTTATCTACTTATAGCTAATCAAGATAATATTAGATGCCAAAGCCTTACTAGTTAGTTTCTTATGTAAGGGAATAAGGGAATGGACTAGGCTAAAACGATGGTCAAATCTTTTATATGTGAAACAATTGAAATTCGGTCCTCTACGCATGCACAGGGGTCAAACAAAAGAGAGATGAAACCAAAGATTACTTCTCGTTTGAGAGAAGTTAAAGTAATTTAAAACTGAAATTAAAAAGAGTAGTTCGGAGACCGTTTACTCATCGGTTCTATTTTCAAAGGAAGGAGTAAAAACAGAGAGCTGAAATGTAAGTAAACTGGTAAACCGTAAGAGATAGACAAAAACTTACATCAAACATGTATTTCATTAAAACATATGATTTATGTCATATGCATTTTTTCGCTGAGTTGACATTTTGAGATATTCCTTGTTGTTTTTTTTCAGTTTTAAAACACTTAAACCTTTTTCCGTATGGGAATTTTTCAACTCCTGACAATACGTAGAAACTGATTTCAACCACATGCAAACAGTTTTTAATAGATTTGACTATCGGTTTAAGCTAGAATACTCCCTAATTTCCCTTTTACTTACAAGAAAGCAAGCAATAAGTCAATATCTGCTAATATTTATCTCGATTAGCATGAAGTAATTGGAAGAATATGCTCATTAACTTGTTACAGAGTTGTAGAGAAACTCATGTGAATGGAACAAATCAGATTTTTAGAAAAAGGTCCACGCGGTCTCGCGTGTGTGTCCGTGTGTCTATAAACACGGTAACTCAAAAATGAAAAGTCCTAAAATCCAAACTTGGTATTTAAATTTAATATCTACCAAGGAAGTCACAAGAAGAATTTGAGGAAACTTGTCTCTCCTCAGACTATCATTTTCATTAAAAAAATTACACAAATTTTGATTTTGTCAAAAACGGCTCTCACGATTTTGATTAAAGTAGCGTGTATTAAAGCTATTTATATGAGAAATAAAATTTATAGTTTGAATTCTCTGGAATAGTATCTGAAGAGCCCTTCATTTGCATATCTGGAGAAACGCAAGAGATAGACGAAAGCTTACTACACAAAAATGTAGATCTCATTAAAACACAATTAATGGCAAATGCATGTTTTCGTGGAGTTGACCATTTCCAAGATATTCCTTGTGACTGATTTCAGTTTTAAAATATATTTTTCTCATACGGGCATTTTTCAACTTCTGGCTGTACAAAGAAACGAATTTTAATCACATAGCAACAAGCTTAGTGTATACCCTTATTTCCTTTCTGCTTATAAGGAAGAACGCAATAACACCAGTTTTGCTAATGTTTATCTCGATTAGCAAGAATAAGCTTTTTAACAGTAATTTGTTACAGAAATGTAGAATAGAACATACCAGATTTTTAATTTCGCTAGGTTCAATAGTTATTGAGATACCCACAGATATGCTTTGAGATCAAGCAAAGAAACAAACATTGCATGAGGGAGACTATATTGCTAAACTTGTTTTAATGGTTTGTTGGATATCCTTATCCAGAAATTACAATTACATTTATTGATCGAATAATAGAAATATTCTAAAATAAGATAACCCATTTAATACAACGTCTCCTTAGTAAATTCCTTTTGATTTGATTTTCTCTACACGTACTATTCACATAGTGTATAAAGAGTGTATTGCATTCTACCCAAAAATTCGAAGCCGAGATTTCACGTTTTAGGGCCCCCATACAAGAAAGCATTTTTGGAGAAAGGTCCGTGCGTGTGTGTGTGTGTGTGTGTGTGTCCGTGTGTCTTTGAACACGATAGTTCAAAAACGAAAAGCTTATAAAATACTAAACTTTGTATTTGAGTTTAGTATCTTCCAAGGATGCGACAAGAAGATGTTGAGGAAAATGCCCCATCTCAAACTACCCTTTACATAGAAAGATGTTTGGAAAATGATTTTCTCAAAAGTTTCTATAACGATTTTGTTTAAAATACCGTATATTAAAGATATTTTTATTAAAAATAAAACGGATATGTTGAATTTTCTGGGAATAGCCTCTGAAGACATGTTTATTCTGGGTGAATTTTGGGTAACTGTAAAACATAAGAGATAGACAAAGGTTACTAAACAAATAATAGATCTCGTTAAATGACAAAATTTATGTCATATACATGTTTTCATGTAGTTGACCATTTTTAGAGATATCTTGTTATTGGTTCCAGTTTTAAAAACCAAACTTTTCATATACGGGAATTTGTCAACTCCTGTTATACAACGAAACAGATTTCATCCACATGGCGACTGGCTTAAACAAATTGACTATCACTTTAGGCGAGTTTAGTACCTTGCTTACAAGAAAGCAAGTAATAAGTCCATTTCTAATAATCCTTTTAACAGTGATTTGTTACCGTAATGCAGAGGAAGTCGTTTGTCTATGCATGACAATATTAAGTACCGGGTTTATCACGCATTGTACCTTGGAGAGGACTAGCGAACGATGAGTAGTAGAGGTGGATGTCAACAGTTCCGAGATCACCTTAGTAAAATGGGACATGCATCTTACCTATCAAATATTTACTTTGGAACATTTGCTTGCGTCTCGCAAGCACACAATTGCAGAATTTATACTGTTAGGTAACTCAAATAACTGTGCCATTACTTATTTTTTGTAGTGTTTAACGCCCGCTTTAACAATTTATCGCACCGCAGGCGGTGGTACTGATGATACATGAATGAAGATGGAGCACCGGTGGAAACCGGAAAACCCGGAGAAAACCCGCCCCACAAATCTCACATGCGGTCGCTTGGGATCGAACCCGGGCCGTCTAGGTGAGAGGCGAGCGGCCTTGTACGATTAAGGTAATGCAGTGGTCTTTAGTGGCAGAACTTCCCCACAACAATAAATGCTTACTCATACTCTTTACAACAGCAAATAAAAACTGGCCTACACAGAATAAATTAAAAAAACACAAAAACTAAAGTTCGCACAAAATATCCTGGTCAAAAACAGTTCTATGCTGCCCATTACATCAACCTACTTATGATGAGGGCAATGCAGGAAATTCAAGGCTCAATTCCCCGCCTCTCCATTAAGAAGCAGGTTCGCTGAACTAATAGTGACTTAAGCATTTAAAACCATTGGCCAAATTAATCTATTTACTTTCAATTAAGCCGAAACTTTCATGGAATTAAATATTCTTTTAGAATTTATAGACTTTTCTATTTTTTGATAAAATGTTACTTGACTGAAAAGGGAGAGCCAGACTGAATTTTCCAGCCTGTCCAACTCCTGTCCTGTACATAGCTATTGAGTTAAAAACAATTAATTATTTGGCTGTTTCCTGACAAGTATATAAAATAAAAATCTAACTGCTGCAACTTTAGAATACTATCTTTAGAAATACATTTCTATGAGAAACAAGATAAAAATGATATTCTCATGACTTTTTCTACATCTCTCTAACAAAGATTTTTTAAAAAGCTTATATTTTCTCTATCTACTTCGTACCAATCGAGATAAACAGCAGAAATGGTCTTAATACTTGCTTTATTGTTAGTACAAAGAAAACAAGGGAATGCAGTAAGCTAAAGCGATAGTCAAAGCTTTTAAAAACTGGTTGTCAGTTGATTGAAATTCATTTCTTTACTTGACCAGGAGTTGACAAATTCCCGCATGTGAAAAGTGTAAGTATTTTAAATCTGAATCTAATAACAAGGAACATCTCAAAAATGTCCAACTCCACGAAAAACATGTTTTTCACATAAATTGTGCGATCTAAATTTTTTATATGCAAGGTTTTTGTCTAGCTGTTACGGTTTACCAGTTATACAAAATTCAGCAGAACTCATCCAGAATAAAGAGGTATTCAGAGAATATTCCCAGAAAATCCAGGATATAAATTTTATTTGTGATCTATGTATCTTTAATATATGATATTTTAATCATAATTGTTAGAGCTATTTTTGAGAAAATCAAAATTTTCGAAACTTTTTTCATATAAAGAGTAGTTTGGGTTCCTAAAAATCTTCGTGCCGCATTTTTGGAAGATACCAAACTTATATGCCACATTTGGTATGTTACCGACTTTTCGTTTCTGAGTTTTTGTGTTCATAGACAAGCGGACACACACAAACGGGCGTTTCTCTAGAAATACATTTTTGAATACAGGGAACCCTAAAGCTTGTATTTACGGTAACATTTGGAATGGAATGCAATACCTTCTCTACACATAGTACGTGTAGAAAAACTAAAAATTCACATAGGAGAATTCATGTTTAGCCATCCACGCATTTCGAAGAATCTGATATTTACTCACAATCTTTTGTTTTATTTCCAAACAAAAAAAAAAAAAAAAAAAGGCCGCTCTTACAATACTACAAATATTGCTACCTACAGACGGAAAATGATTTGTTCCCCTACAGTTATTCTCAAATAGTTTTTAGAACTATTATCTTATAAGATATTTGATGGAGAAATCTCGGTTACGTTCACAGCAAAACACCTTTCTGCGAACGGAGGCGGCGGTATGTTGACCACCAGTGGTCCTCATTACTACACTCTTTCAATGATGTCTTATGTCAGTATGCATATTTACTGGTTCAGGAACCAGTTGTGGTACGACTTTTTCGTATACGACAGAAGATGTTCTGGAATGTTAGTGTACGTAATAGGTACAATGCGCACATCTTTTCTTGGGCGCTAGTTTTATGAGGAAGCGAGCCCCGGGGAGTAGAAGAGAGCACTCCCGCCTGTCAACTAAAATATGTTTTTGTTTTGGAAGCCTCATATATTATTATGAATAATCATCTAATTTACTGCAAACTAGCTGAATTATTAAACGAAACACAGCGCACGTGTATGTGAGGGAACTCTGGGATTTACAGAGATAATGGAGTATTAACATTGAAGCCACTAGATGTCTGGATTTATTACTTCGTATCTCAACGTTGTCGCTATGCTGCTTCCGAAATTAAGCGAAATCTACCGAATGAAGCCGGGAGCAGAGCCAAGAAAAGGTGTGAACATGGTAAATTCCGTGTACGATTTAGTCTATAGCTAATCCGTGATGAACTGTGACAGTTTCTAAGCCTATACATACAGATTTGGCCTTCTTTGTTGACAATGAATTCCTGTACTCTGTCCTGTTGAAATAAGTAAATAAGTAAATAAATAAACACTTAAACGAGTGTAGCTGCTTGGAAGAAAGCAAACATTTTTAAACATTTCAGAGTTTTTGGTCAAATTTAACTTTTCTTTTACAGTTAATAATATACATTTACTCTATACCTACTCTTCATTTAAAGCTTTTACCGTGCAGTTGGAACTGTAGAGCAGATAGTTTCAGAGGGCTCTGTTTGCAATCCCTCCAAAATACGAGGGCCGTTCAGAAAGTAGCCTCCGATCGGTCACAGTGCGGGTAGTGGGGGGAGTAGCGACGCCATCTGTGCATTCACGCACTCAGCAGGTCAGTCGGCATCAAGCCGTGGTCGAGTGAAAGTGGTACCTGCGCTAGTTTAGTGTTTGTGGCCGTTTGAAATGTGTACTGCAATAGAAAACCCCGCCAAATGTGAAGTGCGTGCTGTTATAAGGTTTTTTTACAGCCAAAGGATATTCTGCAGCAGCTATTTATCGTGAGCTTTGTGCCGTGTACGGACCAAGAGTTATGAGTGAAGGAGTGGTCCGTGAATGGGTACGTTTATTTAAAAGTGGACGAGAAAACGTTCATGATGAAGAGAGGAGTGGTAGACCATCATTGGTCACGGACGAACTCGTTCAGACAGTTGATGCAAAAGTTCGTGAAAACCGACGTTTCACAATGTCGGAGTTGTCTACTGATTTTCCACAGATTTCTAAGACTCTCTTGTACGAGATAGTGACAGCAAGATTGGGTTACCGTAAGTTCTGTGCACGATGGGTGCCCAAAATTCTTACCGGCCACCACAAAACTCAAAGAATGGCCTCTGCATTAGACTTTCTGTCACGTTATGAGGCCGAAGGTGAACCATTGTTAAACAGAATCGTGACCGGGGACGAAACCTGGATTAAGTACGTGAACCCTGAGGCAAAAGAACAATCAAAGATGTGGGGACATTCAAATTCGCCTACCAAACCAATAAAAGCCCGGCAAGATTTTTCTGCCCGAAAATTGATGGCAACTGTGTTTTGGGATGCAAAAGGGGTGTTGTTGGTTGAATTCATGGAACGTGGGACGACCATTAATCAAGAGTGTACTGTGAAACACTAAAACAATTACGACGGGCTATACAGAACAAACGCCGTGGTATGCTGACTTCCGGTATCGTTTTTTTTTTTTTTTGCACGATAACGCCCGTCCTCACTCTGCTCGCAGAACAACAGCCCTTCTTGAGTCCTTCAAGTGGGACGTTGTCAACCATCCACCTTACAGCCCAGATCTGGCGCCAAGCGATTATCACCTCTTCATGCATATGAAGAAATGGCTCGGGTCCCAGCGGTTTGATGACGACGAAGAGCTCAAAGATGCGGTCACAGGCTGGCTCCAGGCACAAGCGGGTGATTTTTATGCAGAAGGAATTTCAAAGCTTGTGAACATATACGATAAGTGCCTCAATCGTTATGGAAACTATGTAGAAAAATAGTGCAAAGATGTAGTTGTAAGATGTATATATTAAACTATTTTTATTTAACTTAGTGAATTTCTTGCAATCAACCGGAGGCTACTTTCTGAACGGCCCTCGTACAAACGAGAATAAGGAATTTAATAAGTAGCTGTCTTATAAGAAAAACTAAAGAGTAAACCATCTGCCGGGAAATTTCTTGACTTTTTGTAAGTTCAATACAGTTTTAAACTGCTAGGGCAAGGCTGGCTTTTCAGTTGTAATTAATATCTGCGAAATGTGGCTGGCACATTTAAAGTTTCTCTATACGTGCTATGTACATAGTGTATAGAGAAGGTATTGCACTCCTCCAAAAAATTCGATATCGGGCTTTCACCGGAAATATATGTTTTAGGGTCCCCTGTATCCAAAAAATATTTTCAGAAAAAGGTCCGTGTGTGTCCGTGTGTCTATGAACACAATAACTCAAAAACGAAAATTCGGTAAAATACCAAACTCGGTATTTAAGTTTATTATCTTCCAGGGATGCGACACGAAGATTTTGAGAAAAATTCCCCCACCCCAAACTATACTTTACATGGAACTTTTTTCAAAAAATTTTATTTTCTAAAAATGGCTCTAACGATATTGATTAAAATATCGTATATTAAAGATATTTACCTGACAAATTAAATGTATATTTTGAATTTTCTGGGAATAGCCTCTGAAGACTACTTTATTCTGGGTCAATTTTACAGAATTTGCATAACTGCTAAAGCGTAAGAGATGGACAAAAACCTACCACACAAAAAATGTAGAGCACCTTAAAACACGCAATTTATGTTATATACTTTTTTCGTGGAGTTGATTGTTTTTGAGATATTCCTTGTTTTTGGTTTCAGCTATAAAAACTTATAATTTTCTTATACAGGACTTTGTGAACTCGTGTCCATACAAACAAAGGAACTTCAGTCGCAGAGCAACCAGCTTTTGACTATCACTTTAACCTATGATACTCCCTTATTTCACTTCTGCTTACAAGGAAGCATGTAATAAGACCATTTCTGCTAATTTTTTCTCAATTAGCATGAAGTAAATAGAAGCATAAGGTTTTTAACAATAAATATTGCAGAGCTATAGAGAAAGTCATGTGAATGGAACACATAAGATTTTTACATATTGGCACTTAAACATTAATGTTGATTTATTTAAACGATTATCAGTTGCATAACACACATAATTAATATTCTTTGGAGCTAAAATGTCGGTTATATTTGATTGTATAAACATTTTTTGTTCACAAATGAGTTAATTACACCGTCAAAAAACAGATCTAGTATGACTGAAAATTGAAATTGGCGCATCTGAAAATTACTCTATCGGGGGTAGCCGGCAGTTTTAATGAAATAATTGCAAATGTAAAAGAATGTAATTAAAATGTAATGTTTGTATTATTTTACTGTAGCTTAACTGTATAAGGAATCATTGTTATCTAAGAATCAGCACACTACATTGTACTCATTCTCTCCGTTTTCCTCCATCTAACGGTTTGTTTCGAACTATGTGGTGTTCGCCGAATTTGAGGTTATGTGAGGTAGCCGTCATAATGCCCTCTTGGAACCTTGCGCCAACGAGTTAGTTCTTTAAGCAAATAGAAAACACACTGGTAGACAAACATCTTTCCCTTACAGACTGTCATTTTCGTTCAGATTTTGTGGCTGTTGGAACCACCATGCTCTTGAGAGCCGCCCTAAAGTTTTATTGAGGCACTAATACATTTAAAATATTCATGAAAGCAGAAAAATACACTATTCACGTGAGTGCTCGTGTGTAAGTGTGTGCAAGTGTCCGCGCGCACGTTTAAGAGTAGCTACCGCTCAAAAGAGGGTCTGAAATCCAAAGTGCAGAGAACGTGTCCTTTTATGATTGTTTAGAAATATAAAAGAGATTACAAAGCCAACAAAAATCTCATCAGGGCTGGTATTGTGTGATCACCGCAGAAGTTTTAATCGGATTTTAAAATATCCTACATATTGTGGCTCGGAAGCCCTGATGAACAAAAACAAAAATGCTCGCATATAAATCCTAAACCTGATGTAGGAAAAGAGGGTTGTGTACTTCTGCACTTACCTGGGCAGAACAGTCAATTAGGGATGGAACTGGGCTTGTAGTACTTACAGATCCCAACAGATTACGTTGTATAGCATGTACTTATTCTGCGGAACAAGGATCCTATGATGTGTAAAGAATATAACACAAGAGAAAGAACGTTAGACATTCTGGTGTTAGTTGTAAACCGAGCAATGTGTTTATACTGCTGTTTTCTGTGACTTTTATCACGTTATGTCTTAAAGTTTAAGAGATATTGAACTTGTCAACTTTTATAGATCTTATAAAGCTAGCATAATTTTAAGTACGACTTCCATTCACACAAGAAAAGAAGATTGACATGAGGAAATGACATTATATTTAAAGTGCTACAAAGAAATAAAGTTTTTTTTTTACCATAAGATACGACTATATTATGTTTTTTTCATAACGAAATAATGAAATTGCCTAGTTCAACAGGAGACACCTAGCATTTTGGCCCCCAGCGGAATTTTTGTGCCCCCACCGGAGGATACAAATAGCTGAAGGAACTGCAAGCCGGCACAGATAACAAGACGCGAACAGTTCATAATAGTTCCAGGTTTAACCACTCGCCATGAGCTATGTTGTCCCTCTAGTGGGACCGGGGAACACGACCCTTCTATGAAGGTTCGACTTCATACTTTGACTTGATCGAGAAGTTCTAAATCGCAAACCTCTGCACTATTGCCATCGACCGAGCCAGAAAGTGTAACCATGGTGGAATACATCACCCAGTAATCTCCTTTGGGATCATAAGAAAAAAAAAACAAAAAACAAACAAAAAAACACCAGGGTTAGAGAGGACTGACGCCGGGAATCTAATCCGTGGTCTCCCGAAAGTGGGACACAGACGTTACCGCCTGCGCCATCTCGCTCGATCACCAAGAAATAATAGAAATAAGTACGACAATTTCAAATTTAAGAAAAGTTTACTCCACTGTGCTGTGAAATATTGGGTCTTTTATAAATTAATTTCAGCATAATAATAACGAAATAATTATAAGAGAAGTTGAAAAAGTACACGCCGTAACTTGCACAATAGAACGTTAAATAATGTTGCCGTAATTAGAGGGGAGAATAGTGAATTATACGTGCAACAGGTGACACGTGACAACCCTATCTCTTCAACAGAGACACACTATTAGGCAGTGCTGCAGTATCTTGCAGTTAGTCCAAGGAGCTACGAGCGCTCAAAAGTGCAGCAGATATCTGCATATCTGCTTCCTGAAAAGAGAGCGATCATCTCCAAACCCTACAATTTAAAAAAAAAAATCTGATGTGTTCCATTCACATGACTTTCTCTACAACTCTGCAACAAATTATTGTTAAAAAGCTTATGCTTCTATTTACTTCCTGGTAATCGAGAAAAAATTAGCAGAAATAGACTTATTACTTGCTTCCTTGTAAGTAGAAGTGAAATAAGGGAGTACCATAGGTTAAAGTGATAGTCAAAAGCTGGTTGCTATGTGACTGAAGTTCCTTCGTTTGTATGGACAGGAGTTGGCAAAGTCCTGTATGAGAAAAGAATGTTTTTTATAGCTGAAACCAAAAACAAGGAATATCTCAAAAACAATCAACTCCATGAAAAAATGTATATAACATAAATTGTGTGTTTGAAAGTGCTCTACATTTGTTGTCTGGTAAGTTTTTGTCCTTCTCTTACGGTTTAGTAGTTATGCAAAATTCCCTAAAATTGACCCAGAATAAAGTATTTTTCAGAGGCTATTGCCAGAAAATTCAAAATATACATTTTATTTGTCAGATAAATATCTTTAATATACGATATTTTAATCAAAATCGTTAGAGCAATTTTTTAGAAAATCTTGATTTTCGAAAAATGTTCCATGTAAAGTGTAGTTTGGGGTGGGGGAATTTTTCTCAAAATCTTCGTGTCGCATCCCAGGAAGATACTAAACTTAAATACACACGGACACACAGACACACGGACACACACACACACGGACCTTTTTCAGAAAATACTTTTTTTGGATACAGGGGACCCTAAAACATATTTCCGGAGAAATCTCGGTATCTAATTTTTGGTGGAGTGCAATACATTCTCTATACATGGTGCGTATAGAGAAAGTATAAAAAGTCTGATGTGTTCCATTCACATAAACTTTTCTACCTGTTCTGCAAATAAACTATCCTTAAAAATGTTATTCTTGCATATACTTCACGCTAATCAAGAGAAACGTTGGCATAAATATTCTTATTTTACAAGTAGAAGGGAATACTCTGGCTAAAGCGATAGTAATATCTTTTAAAATCTGTAACTATATACAATTGATTTTGAAATTCGGTTTTTGTTGCATGATCAGAAGTAAAACACAGGAAAAAGGTCAACGAATTCTTGATGGAGAAAACTGTAAGTGTTTTAAAATTGAAACCAATAACAGGGAATATCTCTGAAATGGTTAACTCTACAACAAAAAACGGTATATGACATAAGTGATGTGTTTAACCAGCTATACGAATTTTATGTGGATTTTACCTGTCTCATATGATTTACCAGTTATTCAAAAGTCATGACTGAAGAGGTTTTCAGAGGCTATTCCCAAAAAGCTCAAGATGTACTTTGTGTCATAAAAATATCTTAAACATATTATTTTGATCAAATACATTAGAGCAATTTTTGAGAAAATCAAAATATTCCATGTAAGGGGTAGTTGGGGCTGGAGAATTTTCAAGAAAATCTTCGTGCCTCAACCTTAGAGATGCTGAACTTAAATCCCAAGTTTGGTGTTCAACGGACTTTTTTGTTTCTGAGTTATGTTGCCACACACGCGAGCACGCACGCGTGAACCTTTCTCTAAACATTTGTTTTTATTAAGGGGTCCTCAAAACATGTATTTCTAGTGAAATATCGGTAACGAAATTTTGTTGAAATACAATACCTTCTCTACTTACTATGTGTACGTAGTAATTGGCAGACAAAATAAAGCATTATGCATTTCAATTACATAGCTTTCTCCATCCTCTATTGTTTATTAGAGGGTATACAAACCATTCTTCTAAACGCTGTTTTGTATCTTGCTCATTTAAATTGGGATAAACACTTGCAGAAATAGTTAGTCACATATTTGGTGTAAATACAAGAAAATAACGATGATGAAACTTTTAAAAACTGGACGATTTATAGAACTGAACATTTATAGAACGTTTGGTTGTAAATACAAGAAAATAACTAGTCAATGTTTTTACAACTGGACGCCTTACACTCGCCTGAAAGTATTACACTCTCTCTATACGACCGCGAGGAACAACTGAATATCGAAATAACTTAAAAGAACGATAAAGTGTTGACAAGTTTGAACCATTAACAACGGCTATCTCAGAAATTCTAATGACACAAAATGGTGCATTCGTTGCGTTGTATGTTTTTGTGTATTGTTTAACATTTCCTCGTTATAAAGATTTATACAAAATTCCTTCTGATGTAGTGGCTTCACAGCTATTTTCAGAAGATTAAATATGCACATTTTCTTGTTATGTAAATATCTTTAATATATGGATGGCCTTTTAATGAAAATTGTTGGAGCCATTTTTGAAAAAGTGAAAATGTTCGAAAAATGCACCATATAAAGGATACTCTTGTAGAGGGGTTTCTTGCAAACTTTTGCGTCGCATCCTTGGACGACGCTTAATTTAGATAGTATTTAACACAATTTTCGTTTTTGAGCGCGCCCGCGCATCAATTTGAAAACGTGTTCTTTGGTTTAGGAGGCTCAAACACACGATCTGAACATCGAATTCTTTAGTAAATATGAAATATAGGCCTATTACAAAAATATTTTAAAAATTGAGGGAATCTGTGATAATTTAGACATTTTAATTACTACTTTTTACTTTCTCTACACGCACTATGTACATAGTGTATAGAGAACATATTGCATTCCACACAAAAATTCGATACCGAGATTTCATCGGAAATACACGTTTAGGTCCCTGTATCCAAAAAAGTATTTTCAGAAAAAGGTCCGTGTGTATCCGTGTGTCCGTGAGTTCATGTGTCCGTGTGTTTGTGACCACAATAACTCAAAAACAAAAAGTCGGTAAAATACCAAACTTGCCATTTAAGTTTAGCATCTATAAGTTAGAAAAATTCCCCCACCCCAAACTACGCTTACATGGAAAAAATTTCGCAAATTTCGATTTTATCGAAAAGGCTCTTATATTTTGATTAAAATACCATATATTAAAGATATTTATATTGCAAATAAAATGTATATCTTGAATTTTCTGGCAATAATCTCTAAAGACCTCTTTATTCTGAATGAATTTTGCTGAGGTTTGCTTAACTGGTAAACCATAAGAGATAGACGAAAACTTACCACACAAAAATATAGATTACGTTAAAGTACATAATTTAAGTCACATACGTTCTTTTTCGTGGAATTAGCCATTTCTGAGATATTCCTTGCCATTTGTTTCAACTTTAGTATACTTAAAATTATCATAAAGTAGATAGAGGATTAAGCTGTTTAACAATAATTTGTCACAGAGATGTAGAAAATGTCATGTGAATGGAACACGTCAGCTTTTTAATCTATTACCTACGTGGTTGTGAGATAAACCATTCCATTCCTTTAAAAATTCACGGAAATACATATTATCGATCCAACTGAATACGTAAGAAATTTAGAAAAAGGGCCGTGTGTATCAATGTGCCTGTATATACGTATGTGTATCTGGTTGTCTATCTGTCTTTGAACAGCATAACCCAAAGACGAAATACTCAACAAATACCACACTTGATCTTTAAGATTTGCATCTTCTTTTTCTGGAACACGAAAGTTTTAAAGAAAACTCAGATTCCCAATCTGGGACGATTTATTTAAGCTACCTGCATAATATTCGAGCGAGGCATGCGACTCGCATTCGGGAAATCAGAGGTTTGTTCTCCGTCCAACTACACTCGACTTGGGGTTTTCCTTGGTTCACCCTTATCACTTAGGAATGCTGGGGTGCTTATTCATCACGACTCGACTGTCCATCATTTCCTGTATACACATTTTCCTTGTCATTTTTACAGACTTTGGTGTTCGGTGGGATGCGGCTGGGCGGTGGCTTGGCCTCTCTAAAGGTTATTTTCTTGGCGTATTGCGGGGCTCCTGGTCAGGACCTGCCTCAGGGATCCTTTGGATGGGGGGCTTTCTCTCAGTGCCACCGGATTTCAGATTGCAGGGTAGGGTGCCGGATGAAATTAGATATGTTCTATCTGGAAACGTTAGAGACCCTTGCTCTGTGCTTTTGCAACTCGTCATGAAACTTACTTCTATTTTTCTATTTGATTCTTATTAACACAGGTAAGATTTCATTACACATTTCATTTATATTTCGTTGTATTCCATAGCGTTAAGTAAAGTCAGACTTTAAGGCAGAACCTACGTGCACGGTTTCTCTGAGACCATCCAGTTTACAACATCATCACTCTTGCACAAGCGCTAGGCCTTACAGCACTCCAACAGAAAGTAACAATTGACACAGTAAAAGTATAACACAGCTGATAAATCTTGACTTGAAAGGGCCATTCCTCAATAATGCGTAGTGGGAAAATGCCGAGGTCACTGCAGTGACACCAAACTAAAATATATGTGGCCCCGCTATAAAGCGAAAGCATGGTAGTTAATCGAAATGGAAAATAGCTGGATTTGATTTTTTCTGAAGTTTAAATTCGTAGACGATGATTTATGACCAGTAAATGGTGAGGGTTTTTCTTAAAATTCAAGCCAACGGAAATTACTCGTAAGGTCCAACAGGACTTTCAGAATGCTATCCTTAAAAAAAGTGCAGGATATGCTTTGAACTGTTGGCCCCAAGCAGCTTTTTCGTCTGATTGGCCATAGCTTATATTCTGTACCTGATGTAGATATACATATATGTTATCGATTAGTTTCTCTAATACGGCACAATAAAGCTATTTAAGAGGAACGAGCTACGTTTTGAACGTAGGGTTTAGGAAAGACAGGAGCATCTGTCTCGCTCTCTCTGAACCCCGGACGATGAAGCGGGGAATTTCTGAGGACGCGGGGACTGATCTTCCTGCCACAAAAACCTCAAAAAGCTTATGAAAATCAACAACAAAACAGGGCGGCCGCTAGCTGTAAGCTGCTTTACTCCCTCTGCTGCATGCAACAACCGCAAACGAAAATATTGTGAATTATTCCCATTTCAATATTCACCACCTCCCTCGCTCCCACATAATCTTCCAGACCGCTCCTCCCGATTATGTGCCTCCATTTTGTTCCGCGAAAAGCATGCAGGGATTTACTAGCACCTGTGCGAGATGTTCCTAAAGAATGCTTAAACGTTTTGCATAGAGATTTCCATACCTATCACATCTCATATTTCAACAACCAGCTCTAAAAATACCTGGAGCTTTCACAGCTACACACTATGGAATTTTGAAATTTTCAATTCTGAACGTTCATTTTTAATTCTACTTAGCACGAATTCAAATCCCCATGCAATTTCCAGCACAGCTTATTGAACTGTGATCCGATCTTAAGACTCACAAGGGAAGCAAATATCTTTATTATTTTAAAATCCGAGCAGAAACTTCGTATGTCATTATTAAAGTCCAAACAAAAGAAAATATAATCTACTTTATACATTGGTACAATTGTTTTTTTTTTTCACACAATCCGTGTGTAGGACAGGAGTTGGATAGGTAGAGTCAGACTGAAAAATTCAATGCCATAGCCGGGATTTGAACCACGGATCTCCCGGTCTCTTCCACTGAGCTACTATGGCAACATTGCATTGACTCTTTCAACTGACTCGCATGTAATCCCGGTAAATCACAAAGAGATCTCAAATTATTTTGAGATGACAACTCCAATGGCGACTTACAATGTTACAAGTTCTTTAAGTCCCAGGATTCTGGTCAATGGGCATTTATATAATTGTTTCTTTTCACACAAGTCGTATGTAGGACAGGAGTTGGATAGGTAGAGTCAGACTGAAAAATTCAATGCCATAGCCGGGATTTGAATCACGGATCTCACATCTCTAGCCGATTGTTCTGCCACTGACCTACCGTGACAATATGCCATCTTTCAACTGACTCTCAGCGGAAGAGCAACCGGCTAGAGACCGGGAGATCCGTGGTTCAAATCCCGGCTATGGCATTGAATTTTTCACTGACTCTACCTATCTTTACTTTATACATGTTGATTATACTTTGTATAGTAAAATATAATAAGATATTTAGAAAGGAAGAATGTAGGTTACAAACCACTCTCCACCCTTGGTATGTCTGTTGGCGTTTGCGGACACCACTCACCAGAGCATGTTTACTTGCTTTGGGTTCGAGCCGTGGCCGCAGTGTTTAGACCACTCGCTTCTCACCTAGACGGCCCGGGTTCGATCCCAAGTGACCGCATGTGAGATTTGTGATGGACAAAGCGGCGCAGGGGCGGGTTTTGTTCGGGTTCTCCGGTTTTCTCCGCCATCGCATTCAACCGCTGCTCCATCTTCGTTCCACGTATCATCAGTGTCATCGCCTACGGTGCCGCAAGTAGCAGAAGCGGGTGTTAAACACAATAAAAAAGCATAGAGACCTTTGGCCTCTGTTGTTTAGGCTCTTTATAGTTCCATATGGTTTGAACATACCAGGTGGCTCAACTGCCCCGCATTTGACGTGTGCAGATATACCTTTGGGGTTTTAAAATGTTGCAGAACTCAAGTTGAGTTACCAAAGGATAATTGCACACATAAAATACGGAACAGTTGAGCCACCTGGTAGATAACTTGAAGTCAACTGCTGGAGAATTTCTCTGCCTGAACATTTCCATTTAAAATTTAGATATATAACTCCTTGGCACGACAGCTCACGGGGAACCTTGGCCTACCGCCCGGCCGCTGCGTCCCCCATCTCGGTCCACTACAGACGTCATGGATGGGGTGCAGTATTGGAGGGTGAGACGTGGTCAGCGCCTCGAGTCCTTCCCGGCCAGTTAATGCGGTCCTCATGACCTGGAGCCTCTACTTCTCCATCAAGTAGGTCCTCAATTGGCCCCCCAGGGACCTTACGAGGCTGAGTGCACCCCGGGCCAGGTCTCCCAGCGGGGGAAAAATCCCCACGCCGCTACTGGGGATCGAACCCAGGTCTCCCGCTTGGTAAGCAGCTGCGCTACCACCGCGCTAAGGAGACGACCAAAATTTAGACATGTTTTCCTATTTTAATGATTCATCTGTCTTTTAGATACACCTCCAAAAATCTCTAGGTTTATATTTTTATGTTCGTTTAGATATTGGGGAACTGCAGTAACCGGGAACTTAGTAATTTTTGTAAGAAGTTTGTAGAGCAGCTAGAGAAAGTCATGTGAGTGTAACACTTCAGATCTTTAGGTTTGGCATTAATACAGTGAGTAATGGGTGTGTAACCGGACGCTACACGAGCACTCTCGCACGCTGGGGTATCGAAATGACGTGAGTTTAATTTGTATTTATTGTAAAGTCTTTTTTGGAGAACCCTTGTATCTTTCATGTATAAAGTTATATCACGGGGACCCGTGTACCACTTCCTCACAGCCAAGCGAGTCGTTCCTGTCGAGATCCCTTTGTGTTTGTGTGGAAAGTGGTCTTATTGGTATTTAACCATCTTTCGTTTATGAATTATGCCGTCCACACACACTGTCATTTTTCTAAAATTTATTTTTTTGGATTCAGGAATCCCGAAAACATATATTTCCGGTGAAATGATGTCAGTAGGCCGTACTTTAGAAAGGTCATTAATATGAGCAGCATTGATGATACTAACTGCACTTCCTGTATCAAGCAACATAGACATTTCAGTATCATTTACATACCCTGTAACTTGGAGTACCTGACCTGTCAGAGCTGCAACATCATACCGGGGTGAAGGCGAATCATTAGATGGTCGTGATGCCTCCCTATTTTGTCGTCTAAAATGTGGTGGTGAATGCTGACGTGGTGGTGGCATATCACTACGACAAAACCGAGCGACATGGCCACTGCGATTACATCTATAACATCGGGGTGTGGAATCCCGTCGCGCCTCCACCAATATGTCGCAACCGCCTTTTCCTAATAATCATTCGGGGGAACTCGCTGTGGCTGCGAGAGGCACTTACAACACTATTCTCTAATCGGATGCGACATGAGGGACGTATCCCCCATGCTAACTTATGGGAAATTCGCAACCTCAGGAGTGAAATAAGGAAAAGTGGGAACCAAAATCAAACTACTAAATTAACACATATTAATTCGACAGTAATTCCAGCTAATTAATTTATTAAAACTTTTACCTGTTGACGCTGGATGATGCGTAGCCAAAACCTGGGTGAATACTAGATCTCCATTATGAGTTACATGATTACTAACAAAACGTGCGATGTGCACCCCACGGCGTCCCACTAGCAAAGAGACTGAACAGCCACGCTCCCGTGGTTATATAAGACTAACCTTTTCTACAGTACAGCCAAAACAATAAAAATTAATTAATCAATCATGCCACACTTAGAATGTGGATCCTAACGCAGTAGTACCACATTCTGCATGTGACATCATTGTATCAAAATTTTGGGTGGAAGACAATGCCTTCTCAATCTTCTATGTGCATTGTGCATACGTATTAGAAAGTAATTAAAAGTTATAAGCTTATTCTTCTGTCTAAACCATGCTAATTCAGGTAAACATTAGCAGCATGGTTATATTGCTTGCATTCTTTTATGTAGAAGGGAAATAAAAGAATACATAGGCTAAAGCAATAAATATTTTAAAAGCTGGTTGCCATGTTTTTGAAATCCGTTACTTTGCACAGCCAAGAGTTTACAGATTCCCATATGAGAAACGTTTAGTATTTTAGAACTGAAAACAGTGACAGGGAATATTTCGGAAATGGTCAACTCCATGAAACAAATGTTTTTGACATAAATTCTGTGTTTTGACAAGGTCTACATTTTTCGTCTATTACATTTACCTGTTATGCAAAAACCATTCAGCCCGCCTGGGTAGTGTGGTGGTAGCGTGTCTGCCTCATATTCAACATGTCGTCAGTTCGAATCTCGTTTAGGGTGAGTTACCCGGATAAGTTTTTTTCGGGGTTTTCCCTTATCCTGAGAAGACGAATGTCGAGTAACTTTAAGCTCCAAGGACCCCGAGATCATTTGAGCACCATTTCACCAATGTCATTCATCGTCCAATATGACCAACCAGGTTAAAGGACGTTAAACTACAAAAAAAAAAAAAAAAAAAAAAAAAAAAAAAAAAAAAAAGGCAATCAAAATGAAGAGGTCTTAAGAGGCTATTTCCAGAAAATTCAAGACATATTTTTACTTGTCATTAAAATATATTTAAAATACGGTATTTCAATCGAACTCGTTAGAGCCATTTTTGAGAAAAACAACACTTTCGAAATTTCTTCAATATAAAGGGTAGTTTGAGGTGGGGAAATTTTCCTTAAAATCTTCGTATCGCATCCGTGTTATATACTAAACTTACACAACGATTTTTCCTTTTTGAGTTCACGGATACACAAACACGGACTTCTTTCTAAAATGATTTTATTGGATACAGCGGACCATAAAACGAATTTTTGGGTGGAGTGCAGTACCTTCTATACCTATATGTACTATCTAGAGAAAGTAAAATTGTCTATTTGAGAATATTTCTAAACAGAACTTTGTGTTATATGGTAAACTGAACAGAAGAATCACGTTTTACATGAATAAAATGTTGGTATAATATTACGTATATGAAAGCCTAATGGGTAGGGAAACACGTATGAGTGAGATACCTAGATGTTTTAAAGGAAGAGAACAAAAGGAATACTAATTATTGATTCCCGCTTATTTACTTTCCATTAGCTGTGTAAATTTCTGCTTAGTAGTGGAAAACAGGGACATATAACGACCATGGCCTAGTGGTTAGATCACTCGCCTCTCACCAAGGCGAACCGATTTTGAAACAAGGCGACCGTATATGGGATCTGTGATGGATAAAGCGGCTGTTTTCCTCATCCCACCAGTGCTCCCTCTACCTTCCACCACGTAACATTGTGTCATCGCCTGCGGTACCATAACAGTAAAATCGGGCCTTAAACACTATTAAATTATGATGTGTTACACTCACATGACTTTCTCTACCTACTCTACAAACAAACTTCTTACAAAGGATGATTCTTCTTCCAACACCACGCTAATTGGGATAAACATTAGCAGAATTTTATTACTTAGTTCCTTATAAGTAGAGTGGAACTAAGGGTATGCACTAGCCTTAAGTGATAGTCGAATGTTTTAAAAACTGTCGTTATGCGATTGTCATTGCAAATCGCTTCTTTGCTTGACCAGAAGTAGAACAAAAGAGAAACGGACACCCCCGTCGGAGAAAAATATAAGTACTTCACAATGACAAGGAATACCTCAAAAACGGTAAGCTCTACGAAAAAAAAGTATATGACATAACTTGTGTATTTTAACAAGGTCTACATTTTTTATATAATAGGCTTTTATTTATATCTTACGGTTTACTAATTATATCAAATTAAGCAAAATTCATCCCGAATTAACAGGTCTTTAGAATTTATTCCCAGAAAATTCAAGATATACATTTTATTTGTAATAGAAATGGCTTTAATATGTGGCATTTTAATCAAAATCGTTAGAGCCATTTTTAAGAAAAACAAAATATTCGAAAATTTTTCCATGTAAAGGGTAGTTAGGGGTGGGAGGATTTTCTTGAAAATCTTCGTGTCGCATCCTTTGAAGATACCAAACATAAATACCAAGTTTGGTATTCAATCGTCTTTTCGTTTTTGAGCTATACTGTCCTTAAGCACACACACACACACACACACACACACGGATCTTTTTGTGAAAATGCTTTTTTTGGATACAGGGGACCCTAAAACATATATTTCCGGTGAAATCTCGACATCGGATTTTTGGGTGGAATACAATACTTCTCTATCCCTATGTACAATGTACATACGGGGCTAGAGAAAGTAAAAAACGCTCACGTAACAAACAAATAAAGGACATTTTCTATGTGGTACAAAAAACTTGAGACCAATTAACCATTTAAGAAACATTGCGTTTTCAGAGACAGAAATGCAATGAGAGTCACTATGTGGCTTGAACAATATAAATACCCGGAAAAAGTGACACTTATTTCTACCTGGCCTTCGAATTTTGTGTTTTATTTTTGTGATCTTACACATGTCCCCTACCATCATTTGTATCTCTGTATTATTCAGCAGCTGTGTAAATAAAAATTAATGATTCCTATTCATAATTTCGTATAGAACTGACAAAACAGACTCGGTTGGTTAGTTTCTTCTGAATGGTATTGAAATCTTTGTTTCAATGTTCAGTATATTCTCTTCAAATGTAAAGACTAGAGATGATGAAAGAGTCCTTGACAGAATTGTTAGCACCCCCTTTTGGTGTGGTGTTTCATTCAGCACCTGCAGGTTCTTTTAAAATTAATGTCACGTTTTATATATTTGAGTCGTACTTTCAGACTCATATGCTTTCTCTCCTAAACACTCTAAAGATCTTCGGAATGCTGCAATTGTCGTTAATAAATCACATTTTAACATATATAAAACTATTATAGATTACAGAACTATAGACGAACGCCCAAAATCATGAGCGCTAAAAACAATAAACAATAACCCGCGCCGAGTGGCGGTAACGTAGAGGCCCGCATTGAAGTCCTGGGTTCAGATCCCGAAAACATTTTTTCCTGGTCAAGGTAAACAATGGGTTGGTTATTTTATACCGCCTTCTTTAAAATTAACAGTAATATACGGTAATACTGATTGGGCTGCCATCTACTAACAGTTAGAGAAAGCACCTAGACTGGACGGCCCCCGTCGAAGGGCTTCATCTGCTTGTCGAGGAGCAAAGTGCTGTGTTATAAACTGCGGCTCACACTAAAAATGACAAGAAAGCCCAATATAAGAAACAGTGTACGTTTAAGATACGTACTCTGGTCTGGCTCGCCTAGGTAGTAAGGAGGTAGCGTGACTGCCTCACATTTAAGAGGTCGCTAGTTCGAATCTCGCTTACGGTGAGTTGCCAAATGAGGATTTTTCGAAGTTTTTCTCTTCTGAGAAGACGAATATCGAGTAACTTCAAGCTTGATGTTCCCAGAGATCATTTGAGCATTATTTCACCGATTTCGTTCATCGTCCGATATAATTAACCAGGTTAAAGGATGTTAAACTATGAAAAAATAGTAACAAGCAACTTTATTACTTTTATGAATACATTCATTACTGATCATTATACAAATTATTATGATTGTTATTATTAGTATTATTACATTATTTTAAGATAACTTAGTTTTGTAGACTGCTACTGCGAAATTGAGGGTCGAATTCTGCTACTCTCCGGCACAATTTTGTGAACTGAGTGAATTGTGCCAGATAATCTCAAACAAGGTCTATTTTTCCCTAGGCGAACTTCAACTTAAAAAAAAGTCATTTTAAAACATACTCTGATCCAAAAATATACAAATCATTACAAGTTTTCGAAATGTTTTTCTGCTGTCAAACTAGAACTTTAAGGATACTTGCTATCAAACTTTGAATACCGATGAGAAGGATAAGATTTTTCGGATGGAAATTTGATTAAATCCTCCAATTGCCCCAATAAATGCAGAAAGGATAATTATAATTTGAATATAATAATTATTGATTTGGGAAGATTAAATCAATGATTTCAAGTTAATAAGTATTATAATGATATACAGATTAAACCGTTTCACAACCTTTATGTTACAATATAAGAAACAAATGTTTGTGCATTCCTTTTTAGAAGGTACTTCTTCCTCCTTCTTCCAGTTTTCTCTAGCCACAACACTGCTCTGCAGTAAACTTACCACTATTAATCAAATGTTTACACTTCAACAACTGCAGTGTTTTTAGAAGCTAGAGTTCTGACTAACATTTATTTTCACATACCGGTTATAACCGTCATTGTTATAGTGTGGCGTTATTACGTCACGTGACCGCGCTGGTTTGAAAATATGGGATTTTTAAGGATGGGTTCTGAATTTTGACTATCTTATATTATATGGTTCTCCGGCTGGTATTCAACGCAACTGGTTGATTTCATTAACTCTTTTATTTTCCCGTCACTTTTGTAGTTTTTTAATTACGCCCCATCACACATGTACGCTGGTAATACAGACCATAATTGTTACTTTACTTAGCAACAGTATTCCATTATATCATTGTACTGACTCGATTAATATTTCACCCCTGGAGTTATTGATGTCACTGCTACGTGGTCGACTCTCTCGCGAGGAGTGCGATGACGGATCTCCCTGTAAGTACTTCATTTACAGTCAAACTGTCAACTTCTACTGGCTTCAAGCATATACCTAATTCTGGCTTTACACGAGATCGATATATCGTTTCCCATTGGTGGGTTCGTATCCTTTTGTTAAGAAAATGCATGGCCTACACACAGAGATGCATTGAACTCCTCTCCCTTAACCTACTGTCGGTCTTCCACCAGGTTAGTTTTGTCAGACTTATGAGCTAGAAGCGGTGGAATACCCGCTTAACGGTATACCTTCCCTTTGCTTCTAAACTTGTCTCTGGGGGCAGTTTTAATTTCGCTCTTGCTTAACATTATTACGGCTATATTTATTTTTACGAGGTACGTCCAAGAAGTAAGTTTCGTTTTGTAATACAATTAAATTGTGTACAGATACAGAATAATTATTTATTGCACAAAATTCTACAACTCTTAAACTACTTTTCCACATAACTGCCGAAATTTTGCAGGCATTTGTCATAGCGTGGCACAAGTTTTTGTATACCTTCTTCATAGAAGTTTGCCGCCTGTACCCAACGTGAGCAAAGTTTACGAAATTTCAGTTTTTCGGTAACAATTTTATGAATTAGTGATCGTGAGCTTTGGGGAAATGCCATAGCGAGAGCACTAATTGTAAACTTGCGGTTTTCCAAGGATCTTGTCATCAATCGCGTGAACCAGTTCTTCTGTAACTAAACATGGACGTCCACTTCGTTCTTCATCGTGCACTTCACTACGTCCTTCATTGAACTGTCGGACCCATCTTATCACCATTGAATCACTCATCGCATTTTGTCCGTAAACATCACAAATTTGTCAATAAATTTCAATTGGTTTCACTTTCCTAGCATTCAGAAAACGACTCACAGATCTGATTTCACAAGCGGCGGGATTTTCAATCAACACCGACATTGTAAACAAGCACAACAAAGCGTATGTGGCTGACAGCGATCTCAAAATGGCGCTCGTTTCTTCTCCTTGATACAGAGCGTCTACCGCGCATGTGCAGATCTGCGATCGCAGCGCCCCAGCGGAGATAAATTGAAACGGAACTTACTTTCTGGACGTACCTCGTATTATTCCCCTCATTATGATATTATATATTATGTTTAATGTGCTGTCTCAAGTGCAATAACGGTTACATGTAGCTGTTACCAATAACGATTAAATTCCTTATTCTAATAGATATCACGTTCACAGTTCACATACCAAACACATCATAATTTCAATTTGAATATTCTGTATTAATATTATATAAGTGCATTCTACCGATCTCGATTTGCATAGTTTTTGGCGATTGTTCTAATTTACATAAGTTATGAGAAGTGCATTAAGACGGGAACATTAAGAAGAAGGAAACGAGAAGCAATTCGATAAGAAAATTGTCATAACATAACTTGAAAATTGATGCGATAACTCAAACTTGTAAACGCCAACGGCTATTTCACGAGAGTTTAGATCAACGGTTCCCAACCGGTGTGCCCCGGCACCCTAGGGTGCCGCGAGATATTGAGATAAACAAAAAAATACCTTCTACTGAAGCCTTAAGTCTTGTAAGGTCTTGAAATAAAATAAGTCAAATCAATTACTCTCATGCACGGCAGATGGTAATAGTGGTCGATTCATTTCAATAATTCAGTTATACTAGTATCCCTCAGATGGCATTACAGCTATACCCTGCCGAACATTCCCGAGACTACTCGCTTCCTCACGAACATTCCCGAGACTTCGACAGATGAATATATAAAAGTGTACGCCGCTTAGCGCTTTCAGTTGTCTTCCTCACGTTGATTCACAGTTGTCTTCCTCACGTTGTTTAGCTATGGATAAGTTCATTGTTAAACGTAAACGCCAGGACAGTGAAAGTGAACAGTCGGCTCCTACTGCTTGCTTTAAGAAGCCAAATCTTACAGTTTCTCCAGGACCGTCGAATTCACCACATAAAGAAGACAAACGAAAGAAAAGAACATACCAGGACAGTTACTTAGCGTATGGATTTAAGTGGAATAACAACGAGGAAAACCCTATCCCTGTGTGTTTAGTTTGTGGCGAAACACTTAGCAACAAGGCCATGGTACCTAGCAAACTGAAGCGGCATCTTACAACAAAGCATCCTAGTGTGTCACAGAAAAGTGTAATGTATTTTTCACATATATTAGAAGGGGAGAAGAAAACAGCTGTGCGAATGGTAAAGAGAATGACCATAGGTGATACTGCTCTTGAAGCCTCATTTAAAGTAGTAGAACTAATAGCTAAAAAAAAAGAAACATCATACTCTTGGAGAGGAAATCATTGGCCCTGCATGTCAAGTTATAGTTTCAACAATACTTGGCGAAGGAGCAGCTAATCAAATTTCGAAAGTTCCTCTGTCCAACAACACAATCAGCCGCAGGATATCTTAAATGTCATGCAATATCAACGAACAAGTCACGGAGAAAATAAAAACTTATAGAACATTTGCTTTGCAAGTAGATGAGAGTCTCGATATTGGTGACAAACCGCAACTCCTTGGTTTTATAAGATATATTGATGAAAAAGATATTAGTGAACAGGTTCTGTTCTGTAGACCGCTGGAGACTACAACCACAGGCCATGATATTTTCGTTTCTATTAATTCCTATCTCAATGACCATGATCTTTAATGGAAAGACTGTTGTGGTATATGTATAGATGGTGCACCATCTATGTCTGGGAAAATTAAAGGTTTTACTGCCAGAGCTCTCAATGAAAATCCATCCATTATTATAACTCACTGTTTTCTGCATAGAGAGGCATTAGTTATGAAAGCGTGTAATGAAGATTTTGCTGAAGTGTTTAACCAAGTTGTGAAAATGGTGAACTATATGAAGTCTCGACCTTTAAAGTGCAGAATTTTTGAACAGTTATGTCGCGCAACGGATGCAGCTCATACCTCTTTGTTACTTCACACAGAAGTAAGGTGGTTGTCGCGGGGTCGTGTATTGAACCGGTTTCTCGAAGACAGCTAAAAACTTTTTTTAAGGATGAAAATCAAGACACATTTCATGAGCTCTTACTAAGTGATTCTTGGTGTTTTGAACTGCCGTATCTGGCAGATATTTTTCATAAGCTGAATGAACTGAATGTTTCGATGCAGGGTCGACATGAAACAATAATCTCCTCAACCAATAAAATGAAAGGTTTTAAAAGAAAACTTAGTTCTTGGAAGTCTGCAGTTCAAAAAGGAGATTTGTCGAACTTTCCATCTCTTCTTAATGTGGCAGGAGATAAAGATCTGGGTAAACTGAAAGACCGCATTTGTGATGACTTATCAAGATTGCAAGATGCAATAGATGCGTACTTTCCAACTATTTCCACTACGAATCTCGACTGGGTTGTCTCACCATTTGATTTCGTAGATAGTGCAGAGGAAATAGATTTCACTGCTTGCGAACGAGATGCATTTATTGATCTTTGCGCTGATTCCACACTCAAAGGTAAGTTCACCAAGAGTGAGGCGTCGGTGGCTAGTTTTTGGCTTCAACGGAGAGAGGAGTACCCTAACCTAATGAAGAAAGCAATTAACGCACTTTTGCCCTTTTCAACATCCTAGCTATGCGAGCAAGCCTTCTCTGCTATGGTGACAGTAAAATGCAAAGCAAGAAATAGACTGAATAACCTTGAGGATGATTTGCGTGTTTCACTGTCAACTGTAAATCCCGACATCACATATCTGTGCTCTAAGCATCAATCACAAGTTTCACATTAATCATTAATCGAACAAAATTTATTTATGTATTTTTACTCAGTGATTGTAGTAAAGTTTACGGTATTATGTTATGGTGTACGTTATTATTATATAATATTTCAATAAATTAACATATTAAGCTTAAATTTCTTTTAATTCAAGGAAAGGTGCCCCTGGTGTTTAATGTTATTCCCAAGGGTGCCGTGAACTTCAAAAGGTTGGGAAACACTGGTTTAGATAATCATAATAAATAACATTTTTAACGTTCTCTTTCCTTTTGGTCTCAGTTTTTAATACATAAAACCACAAAATATACATACAATGAAACAGAGGAGAAACATACAAACATGAGGATTTCCTATTACCAGGCAACTAGGCTTGGAAAAAATTGGATGTGTTCCATTCACATTACTTTCTCTACATCTCTGCAAAAGATTATTGTTAAAAAGCTTATGGTTCTATTTACTTCATGCTAATCGAGAAAAGAATAGCAGAAATAGTCTTATTACTTGCTTCCTTGTAAATAAAAGCAAAATAAGGGAGTACCATAGGTTAAAGTGATAGTCAAAAGCTATGTGACTAAAGTTCGTTTGTTTGTATGCACAGGAATTGACAAATTCCTGAATGAGAAAAGTATAAGTTTTTCAAAGCTGGAACCAAAAATAAGAAATATCTCAAAAACGATCAACTCCACGAAAAAATATTATATAGCATAAATTCCGGGCTTTAATGTATGTATGTTTGTATGGTAAGTTTTTGTCTATCTCTTACGGTTTAGCAGTCATGCAAATTTCCGTAAAATTCAGAATAAAGTAAATAAAGTAGTCTTCAGAGGCTATTTCCAGAAAAGCCAAAATATACATATCATTTGTCAAGCAAATATCTTTAACATGCGATATTTTAATCAAAATCGTTACAGATATTTTTGAAAGAATCAACATTTTCGAAAAAAGTTCCATGTGAAAGTTGGGGGTGGGGGGATTTTCTTGAAAATCTTCATGTCGCTTCCATAGAATATAACAAACTTAAATACCAGGTTTGGTATTTAACGGTCTTTTCGTTTTTGAGCTATGTTATCTACACACACTCACACACACAGACACACATACACAGACACACACATACTGACATACACACGCACACACACGCACACACATACCCATGGACCTTTTTTGAGAAATGCTTTTTTTGGGTTCAGGGGGACCCAAAACATATATTTCCGATGAAATCTCGGTATCGAATTTTGGGTGCAACACAATACCTTCCATATACACAATCTTTCCAGTCGTTAATCATAAATTAGGTTAATTTCCAATGTTAGCTGCACAAAATTTTCTCTCTTTATATATTCAATTATTTAATTCGATTCTATTTTACTTTCTCTACACGTACTAGATACATAGTGTATAGAGGAAGAATTGTATTCCGCCAACAAATTCGATACCGAGATTTCACCGGAAATACATGTTTTTGGACCCGCTGAATGCAAGAAGAGCATTTTCAGAAAAAGGTCCGTGTATGTGCTTCTTTGTGTATGTGTGTGTGTGTGACTGTGGACATAATAGCTCAAAAACGAATAGCCCGTTAAATACCAAACTTGGTATTAAAGTTAAGTATCTTCCGAGGATGTAACACGAAGATTTTCAAGAAAATGCTTCTACCTCAAAATACCCTTTACATGGAAAAGAATTGAAAATTTTGATTTTCTCAAAAGGATTTTGATTAAAATCTCTTATATTTAAGATGCTTACATGACCAAAAAAATGTATATTTTGAATTTTTTGGGAATAGCTTCTGAAGACATGTTCATTCTGGATGAATTTTGCGGAATTTTTCATAATTGGTAAACCGTAAGAGATAGACAAAACTTAACAAACACAAATAATGTAGAGCTCGTTAAAGACAGAATTCTATTACATACACTTTTTTCGTAGAATTGACCGTTTTTTGTTTTTTTGGATATTCCTTCTTATTAGTTTCAGCTTTAAAATACTATACTTTTCTAATACGGAAAATGGTCATCTCATGCCCACACAAAGGGCATCACATAGCAACCAGCTTTTAAAGATCAGACTGTCATTTTAGCCTACGGTACTCTTCTTATTTCCCTTCTATTTACATGGAAGCTAGTAATAAGGCCCTTTCTGTTAATTTTTTCTCGATTAGCGTTAAGGAAATAGAAGAATAAGCTTTTTAATGATAATCTATCGTACAGATGTAGAGAAAATCATGTGAATAGAACACAGATATTTTACTTAGCATGGTCAGTTCTAAAACAATCGCTGCTCTACGTTTGAACTTAAGCAAACTTTAGGTTCAACATTTTTTCTTCCCTTCTGTGGATCACACTCGCGTGGTTTGCGGAGTAGTGTTGAACAGTTTTATTAACAGTTGATTTTTGTTTTGTTGATTTTTTATTTCATAAAACTGTGTAACTATATTTTCCAAAATTTCTAGAGACTTGAATTATTTTAAGACTTCGGCGAGACTATATAATTTTCCTTGTACAAAATTAAGATTTAACTTTTAGTAGCTGCAAATTTTTACTTTCTCTAGCATGTATGTATGTACAAGATATATATATATAGAAGGTATAGTATTCCACTTAAAAATTCGTTACGGAGATTTCACCGGAAATACATATTTTGAGACCCCCTGATTTCAGATAAGCATTTTAAGAAAAATGACTGTGTGTATGTGTGTGATTCTATGGACAACAAAGTTAAAAAATGACAAGTGAGTTAAACACCAAAGCTGGTATTTAAGTTCATTATTTTTCAAGTATGCGACACAACGATTTTCAAGAAAATCTCCCACCTCAACTTCCTTTACATGGAGCATTTTTCGAAAACCTTGAGTTTCTCAAAAATAGCTCCGACGATTTTCATTAAAATGCCATATATTTAAGATATTTTTATGCCAACATAATGTATATCTTGAATTTTTTGAGAATAGTCTTTGAAGACCTCCTTCATTCTGGAAGACTTTTCTATAATTCGTAAACCATAAGAAATAGAAAAAAATGTACTACACATATTTTTGTAGGTCTCATTAAAACAATTTGTCATAAATATAATTAAAGTTAGCCCTTTCCAAGATATTCCTTATTATTAGTTTCCGCTTTAGACTACGTAAGCTTTTCTCTAGCGGTCGGTCAACATTCGTTTCATTTCTTTTGTTTTACTACAACTTCAAACGATAGCTTTTTAAAGATTTGACTATGGTCTTAGCATAGGTGTTCCTTTTTTCCCCTTGTACTTACAAAGAAGGAAGTAATAAGACCATTTACGCCAAAGTTTATCTCGATTATTATAATCGTTGTAATAAAAATATTTTTGTAAGGAAAGTTTCTTTATGGAACAGCCAGAGAAGGTCATGTGAATGGGAAATATCAGGATTTTATTTTAGACGTGTTTACATGCTTTTTAATTATCATGCTCTTAAATATGTCAAACCAACTGTTTAAATATATTTACTGTGATTAGAAATATAGAAAAATAAGCATTTATTTGAACTGTATTATTACTATTATTATTATTATTATTATTATTATTATTATTATTATTATTATTATTATTATTGAACAATAATGGATAGAGAAGGTTTTATGAATATTATAAAAAAAATTTGATGTGTACCATTCATATGACTTTCTCTATATCCCTGCAACAAATTATTCTTAAAAAGCATTTTTACTTCTATTTACTTTATGCTAATCAGAAAAAATTAGTAGAAATAGTCCTATTACTTGCTTCCTTGTAAGTAGAAGCGAAATAAGAGGTTACCATAGGTTAAAATGATAGTCAAAGGCTGGTTGCTATGTCAATGAAGTTCCTTTGTTTATATGAATAGGAGTTGATAAGTTCCTGTATGAGAAAAGTATAAGTTTTTCATAGCAGAAACCAAAAATAAGGAATGTCTCAAAAACGACGAACTCACGAAAAAAATGTATATAACATAAATGGTGTGTTTTAACATGCTCTACATTTTTTGTCTGGTAAGTTTTTTCCCATCTCTTACGGTTTAGCAGTTATTCAGAATTCAGTAAATTCATCCAGAATAAATTAATCTTCAGAAAGTCCAACATATACATTTTATTTGTCAGGTAAATATCTTTAATATATGAAATTTTAATCAAAATCGTTAGAGCCATTTTTCAGAAAATCAAAATTTTCGAAAACAGTTCCATGTAAAGGGTAGTTTGGAGTGGGGGATTTTTCTCAAAATCTTCGTGTCGCATCCCTGGAACATATTAAACTTAAATACCAAGTTTGGTATTTTACGGACTTTTCGTTTTTGAGTTATCGTGTTCACAGGCACACGGACACACGGACAAACGGACACATGGACACACGGACACACGCAGACACACACACACACACAACACACACACACACACACACACACCCAAGGACCTTTTCGTGAAAATGCTTTTTTTATATTGGGGACCCTAAAACATATTTTTCCGGTGAAATCTCGGTATCGAATTTTTGGGTGGAGTGCAATACCTTCTCTATACACTATGTACATAGTGTGTATAGAGAAAGTAATAAATTTGAACCCTTTTATATACCCGAATTTATTATATCTGCTAGTCCTATCCAAACAATGGTATTATACATTTTAAAAATCTATCTTGTAACTGTACATTTTCCAAATTTCTCATGCATTAGCTTAAAGAATGAAGATTACGCAAGTCGCTTAAGATTCCGCAGGGAATACGCCAGGTTAAAGCGACAGTGATATCTATTAATAGCTGGACGCTAAAATCATGACAATTAAATTTCCTTCTCTTTCTTGACCGGGAGAAAGAAAACCGAATAACGACATCACGTTTGAGAAAAGTAAGAAAACGTTTATACCACTAACAAGGAATATCTCGGAAATGGGTAACTTCACAAAAAATCTGATGTGTACCATTCACATGACTTTCTCCATATCCCTGTAACAAATAATTTTTAAAAAGCTTATACTTCTATTTAATTTATGCTAATCAGAAAAAATTAGCAGAAATAGTCTTATTACTCGCTTCCTTGTAAGTAGAAGCGAAATAAGGGACAACCGTATGTTAAAGTGATAGTCAAAGCTGGTTGCTATGACAATGAAGTTCCTTTGTTTATATGGATAGGAGTTGACAAGTTCCTGTATGTGAAAAGTATACGTTTTTCATAGCAGAACCCAAAAATAAGGAATGTCACAAAAACGACGAACTCCACGAAAAAATGTATATAACATAAATGGTGTGTTTTAACGTGCTCTACATTTTTTGTGTAGTAAGTTTTTGTCCATCTCTTACGGTTTAGCAGTCATTCAAAATTTAGTAAAATTCATCCAGAATAAACTACTCTTCAGAGGCTATTCCCAGAAAATTCAAGATATTCGTTTCATTTGTCAGGTAAATATGTTTAATATCCGAAATTTTAATCAAATTCGTTAGAGCCATTTTTGAGAAAATCAAAAATTTCGAAAAAAGTTCCATGTAAAGGGTAGTTGCGGGTGGGGGGATTTTTCTCAAAATCTTGCTGTTGCATCCCTGGAAGATACCAAACTTAAATACCAAGTTTGGTATTATACTGACTTTTCGTTTTTGAGTTATCGTGTTCACAGACACACGGACACACGGACACACACACACACACACACACGGACCTTTTTGTGAAAATGCTTTTTTGGGATATTGGGGACCCTAAAACATATATTTCGGGTGAAATCTCGGTATCGAATTTTTGGTGGAGTGCAATACTTTCTCTATACACTAGGTACTAGTGCGTATGGAGAAAGTAAAAAGTATAGGCCATTTTACTTTAATGTATCTGTGAGAGAAAGTAAATCGATTTTTAAACAAATTAGGGAATATGGAGTTTTGAGCGTGGAAATATGTTGAAAACTCTGATGTATTTCACACACATGACTTCTCTACCTTTTCTATACAAAAGTTCTAATAAAAGCCATAATAATCGATATAGCTCTAGCAGAATGGTCTTATTGCATAGTCCCTTATAACTTTATAAGTAAAGGGGAACTAAGGGGAACACTATGCTGAAACGATAGTTAAATGTTTTCAAGCCTGACACTCTTCCATTGTCATTTAAATTTGTTCGTTTGCATCTCCAAATTCATCTTGTTATGCATATTGGTTTGTGCACTCACAGAATACATTTTATTTTATCTTCCATTCTACAACAAACAACCTAAAAAAACAATAAAAATTCAGTGACAACAATTAATTCAATTAATTCTTAATCCTTTTCTTAACAGGAAAAAAATAAAAGCATAAAACAATTAGTGGACAACTCTTTAATGAAAGTATTGGAGAAGAAATAATAATAATAATAATAATAATAATAATAAGAAGAAGAAGAAGAAGAATTATAATTATAATAATAATTATAATAACTTTCTTAGAAACTATTTTTAGAACCATGTTCATATAAGCTTTTTACCTTTAGAGTTGAGAGATCGTCAGCAGAAAATTTGACCCGATAGAGGCGCACCGTGTTTAAGAAAAAAAAAATGGTGTTTCATTAAAACGAACCTTTCGTTTATTATGTAAATATATTATACACAGCGCAATATAATATGTTGAATCCTTGAACAACAAAAGCTGTTTATTTTGTAGAGTAATATGTTCTCAACCAGGATAAATTATAGCCACTGGTATTGCTTTTATAAAACAAAGAAAGCATGGTGAATGCACAAATAAAATAAAGTAATATATGGGTAACTATATATACAGTAGTAAAGCATTGCTAAAATAATTTTAAAGACTTATTATGCCAAGTTATACAATAAATAGCATCTTTTACCCAATTCGATCTAGTGAATATGCCAAAACGGCTATTTCATTGGTGTTAAAAGCACTTTCTGCAGTTTAAATTGAAATATAATACAATTTATATGTATATAAAGTGTACAAATATGTTTTAAGCCGTTGACATACGTATTAATCTTTATTTTCTACACTAAATACTTTTATGTGCGTATAAAAAAGGTGGTTGTACGGTGTAACTTTGTGCAGAACATTTCAATTGTTTCTCCAGACTTAATTTCCGCCGTCTCCCCTGCCATCTAGTGACCGGTGAAATAGCAGCAGTCTCCCCTATGTCCCTCGAGCTTTGATATTGCGAGGCGTGAAACGCTATTCAGGACTACTAACTGTAAAAAACTGTATTGGAGCAAATTCATATCCCTTTGATTTGGGATTTTATTACAACTGCTGAAACAACGACGGGGAGGTTTTCGAGTTATGCGCCAACGTAAAAAAGAGAGAGAAAAGATGAGTTGGCCATCACATCAGATCCAGGCTTGAGCCGTTTTATCCTAATTCTCCAGAATGGTGCTCTTGGAAACATGCCCCTTTGCACTGAGTTCACAGTAACACACGAGAAGGTGCGCAATCTCTATCATGTTGATTAAGTAGTGTGTTAACACCCGTATTATTAACTAGAACAGTTATCGTCAACTGATTGGTATTTTAACTTAGTACAAGATGTTCAACAACCATGACGCGATCTTGTGTATTAGGGACAGGACAGCTAATCCTTGCTTGGCGAATTGACTTACAAGATTGATGAAGAAATGCATGTTTTGAGGACTCCTGAATCCACAAAAAAAATGTTTAGAAAAATATCTGTTTGTGTGTGTGTGTCTGTGCTGTGAACAGCATAACTCAAAAACGAAAGTCGGTGAAATGTCAAATATCGAATTTGATATTTAACTTCAGCACCTTCTAAGGATGTGACATAAATGTTTCTCAGAAAATTCCCCACCCAAAACTACTCTTTAGATAGAAAAATTGTCGAAAATGTTTATTTTCTCCAAAATTGCCTAGGACACAAACATATAGATCTAGTTAAAACACACAAACTGCGTGATTTTTTGTGAAGTGCGCAATTTCAGAGCTACTCCTTGTTATTGGTTTCAATTTTAAAACATTAAACTTTTCTCAAATAGTAATTTGTCACTCCTGTTCTTAAGTTTTACTGTTGGCCACGATATTGACGGATTTCAACCACATGACAATCAGCTTTTAAAAGATTTTACTTTCGCTTTAGCCTGGTATATTGTATTCTCTTATAGTTATAAGGAAATAACTAACAAGACTATTTCTGGATAGGTAGAGTGACACTGAAAAATTCAATGCCATAGTCAGATTTGAACCACGGATCTCCCGATATCTAGCCGGTTGCTCTACTACTGAGCTACCATGGCAACATGGCGGAATAGAATTGATCCGTGGTTCAAATCCCGGTTATAGCATTGAATTTTTCAGTCTGACTCTACCTATCCACCTCCTGTCCTACACATGGCTTGTGTGTAAAACAATTAAAACCAATACCATACGACCATAATATTTGGCTAAACTATAAATCCTGGGACTAAAAGTACTTACAGCATTGTATTGCGGTTGTATCTCAAAATAATTTTAGATCATCTTGTGGTTTACCGGGAAACATACGAGTCAGTTAAGAGATTCATCTGTGCTGGCATGTTGCCGGTTAGAGATCGGGAGATTAGCAAGATTAGAAAGAAAAGTAATCTTTTTTGCAGACTAGGTGGAGAAAGGATTGTAAATGGAACACATCAGATTTCTTTGTTCGAATTCTAGGGTATATAGTATAAAATTTGTATTAGCATAGATTAAGCGGAAGACATTTTAATGTGAAGAGCTAAAAGTATTACACTGGAGAAGATTTGGAAGGTAATCTCTAATTTTCCCCAATCTTAAGACATAGATAACCCCGTTTTGTCCATAGAGAAGAGCTTGAAATTGAAATAGATTTTTTTTCTTATTTTTAAGCTAGGGTTTAATAATGTTGAGCTAAGGTATGATTGTACTATTTACGAGTATAGTCAAGAAGAATACATCATTTTTATGCACCCGAGTAGAGATAGTAAGTAGAGAAGGTTCTGAATTCCAGCCCAAAAATTCGATGCCAAGATAAAATACATGCTTTGAAAACTAAAGTAATTGCATTAAAAAAAATCTGATGTGTTCCATTCACATGACTTTCTCTATATCCCTGCAACAAATTTTTCTTAAAAAGCTTATACTTCTGTTTATTTTATGCTAATCAGAAAAAATAGCAGAAATTCCTTGTAAGTAGAAGCGAAATAAGGGACTACCAAAGGCCAAAATGATAGTCAAAAGCTGGTTGCTATGTCAATGAAGTTGCTTTGTTTATATGGATAGGAATTGGCAAGTTCCTGTATGAGAAAAGTATACGCTTTTCATAACAGTAGCCAAAAATAAGGAATGTCTTAAAAACGACGAACTCCACGAAAAAAATGTATATACCATAAATTGTGTGTTTTAATGTGCTCTACATTTCTTGTGTAGTAAGTTTTTCTCCATCTGTTACGGTTTATCAGTTATTCAAAATTCAGTAAAATTCATCCAGAATAAACTACTCTTCAGAGGCTATTCCCAAAAAATTCAAGATATACATTTTATTTGTCAGGTAAATATCTTTAATATATGATATTTTAATCAAAATCGTTAGAGCCAATTTTGAGAAAAGAAAAAATTTCGAAAAAGGTTCCATGTAAAGGGTAGTTTGGGGTGGGGAGATTTTTGTCAAAATCTTCGTGTCGCATCCCTGGAAAATACTAAACTAAAATACCAACTTTGGTATTTTACCGACGTTTCGTTTTTGAGTTATCGTGTTCACAGACACACTAACACACGGACACACGGACGCACACACACACACACACACACACACGGACCTTTTTGTGAAAATGCTTTTTTTGAATATTGGGGACCCTAAAACATATATTTCCGGTGAAATTTCGGTATCGAATTTTTGGGTGGATTGCAATACCTTCTCTATACATATGTACATAGTGCGTATAGAGAAGTTAAAAATATGATGTGTTACACTCACATGACTTTCTCTAGCTGTTCTACAATCTTCTTACATAAGATTATTCTTCTCTCTGCACCTTGCTAATCGAGGTATTCAGCACAATGTGCTTATTGCTAGTTCTTTATAAGTAGGAAGAAAATAAGGGAACACCCTAGGCTAAATCGATAGTCAAATGTTTTAAAAACTGTCGTTATGCGATTGTCATTACAAATCTTGGCCAGGAGTAGAACATAAGAAAAACTGACACTCCCGTCTGAGAAAAGTAAAAGTACTTCACAACTGAAACTAATAACAATGAATACCTCGAAAACGGTAAGCTCCACGAAAAAAATGTATATGACGTAAATTGAGTATTTTAACAAGGCCTACATTTTTTGTATAGTAAGTTTTTGTCTATCTCTTACGGTTTATTAGTTATGCCAAACTAAGCAAAATTCATCCAGAATAAACAGGTCTTTAGAAGCTATTCCCAGAAAATTCACGATATACATTTTATATGTCAGGTAATTATGTTTAATATACGATATTTTAATGAAAATCGTTAGAGCCATTTTTAAGAAAATCAAAATTTTCGAAAAAAGTTCCATGTAAAGGGTAGTTTGGGGTGGGGGATTTTTCTCAAAATCTTCGTGTCGCATCCCCGGAAGATACTGAACTTAAATACCAAGTTTAGTATCTTAGCTACTTTTCGTGTTTGAGTTATCGTGTTCACAGGCACACGGACACAATGGATACACACACACACACGGACCTTTTTCTGGAAATGCTTTTTTTTGGATTCAGGGGTTCCTAAACATGTATTTCCGGTAAAATCTCGACACCGAATTTTTGGGTGGAATGGAATACTTCTCTATCCCTATGTGCATTGTACATAGGGGGCAAGAGAAAGTAATAAAAAAATCTAATGTGCACCATTCACATGACTTTCTCCATATTCCTGCAACAAATAATTCTTAAAAAGCTTATACTTCTATTTATTTTATGCTAATCAGAAAAAAATACTAGAAATAGTCTAATTACTCGCTTCCTTGTAAGTAGAAGCGAAATAAGGGAAACCGTAGGTTAAAGTGACAGTCAAAAGCTGGTTGCTATGTCAATGAAGTTCCTTTGTGTATATGGATAGGAGTTGACAAGTTCCTGTATGAGAAAAGTATACGTTTTTCATAGCAGAAACCAAAAATAAGGAATGTCACAAAAACGACGAACTTCACGAAAAAAATGTACATAACATAAATTGTGTGTTTTAATGTGTTCTACATTTTTTGTGTAGTAAGTTTCTGTCCATCTCTTACGGTTTAGCAGTTATTCAATATTTAGTAAAATTCATCCAGAATAAACTACTCTTTAGAGGCTATTCCCAGAAAATTCAAGATATACATTTTATTTGTCAGGTAAATACCTTTAGTATACAAAATTTTAATCAAAATCGTTAGAGCCATTTTTGAGAAAATCAAAATTTTCGAAAACAGTTCCATGTAAAGGGTAGTTGGAGGTGGGGGGATTTTTCTCAAAATCTTTGTGTCGTATCCCTGGAACATACTAAACTTAAGTAACAAGTTTGGTATTTTACCTACTTTTCGTTCTTGAGTTATCGTGTTCATAGGCACACGGACACACGGACACACACACACACACACACACACACACACACACACACACACACACACGGACCTTTTTCTGGAAATGCATTTTTTGGATTCAGGGGGTCCTAAACATGTATTTCAGATAAAATCAAGACATCGAATTTTTGGGTGGAATGCAATATTTCTCTATCCCCATGTGCATTGTACATACGGGGCAAGAGAGATTAATAAAAAAAAAAACATTTTTGGGCTGGAATTCAGAAAGTCTATGTTAAATTCTTGGAAGGATGGAGAACTTTAATACTAAGTTTGATATTCCATTGAGTTTTCACATTTCAGTTATGCTATTCACAGACATATGGGCAAACGTACGCTATTCTAACAATAACCATTTGGTAGCCACGCAAATCTAGCCTGCTTTTCAAAGGAGAATAGACCTTAGCAGCAATAGTTACGTCCATTCTAAAAGCATGCGCTTAATAATTCCTGTTACAGTACATGTAATACCAATAGGATCGCTGTTATATGTACCGCATCGTAAATTATAATGAATGAAGGTTAAACGAACGGCTTAAGCTACAAAAAGGACTCGCACAACAGTTATAAAGAGATCAGAAGCGGAGAGGGAGACATGTGGGACACTATATCTACAAGTTTTAAGGCATTAAGCGGGCGCATTGATTGTAGCTCAACTGGTTAATTTCATGTTCCCTCATCACCTCCCGCGCGCGTCAGTGGTTAGGGTCCCACAGACTGCGTGCGCTGTTTTTTCTTCTTTATATACTATCTATCAAGGTGCAAATTAGCTCAATGTTTGTCATACTAATAAATTTAGGTGTAAACTAAAAGAAATACGAATTAAGAACAAACGGCATTTCAATTTACGTGTCCTTCAGTTTTCGATCCTTAATCTTCATTATAATTGTTTTGAAAAAGAAACTTCACTAAGACCTTAAATAATACTACTGATAAAGTTAGAATCAACATAAATAAAAAGAACAACAATAAAACAACAAATAATCAAATTAACAAATGTTCTGATATCCCATTCTAGCTTTGTGCCAAATCAGGAAGGAAAAAAAAAAAAAAGCGGGCGGAAAAGATTGTCAACGTTTTGGTAAAATTCGAACCTGTATCGGGAATGATGTTTTCAGTTTTGACTGTATTCTGCGGGTTGCGTAAAACCTGAAAATAAGGGACAGGTGAGCCACCTTGTATATATATATATATATATAAATCCCAAGTCAGAGTGTGCAAGCCAAGATATCAAAACCACGGCCTCTATTAGCTTTTCAACATTCTTATTACAACAACCACAAATTCTGGGGCGTTGCCTTTGATAAACCGGTTCCCCCAAAACGTCAATTTAAGCTAAAACGAGATCGTTTCCCAGGCTCTTTAAAATATTCTTCTTGATTGCGTGCTCTTGGTATTTTGATCATTAAATATCAGAAAAATACTGCTTTCATCTTCCAAGTAAAATCAAAGTTCATTTTTAGTTAATGAGAGGAAATATTTCACTTTGTTTTTCAATTAAAAAGGCGAATCATTATGCTCTATCATTACAGTCATTGCTTTTCGGTGTGCAAAAAGCGGTAATTGTGTTTGTAGATACGGGAACTGTGAATGGACTCTCATAAATATACCATTTTTACAGCAATTTTAGCGATTCGCGCAAATGCGAAGCTTTTTATTTGTTCCCGCGATGAGCAAATTTTCTGTGAAACAAACGCAATTTCTGTAGACTAGGTATGTTTTTGTTAACTTCGTAGATATGAGTAGATAGCTACGAATTAATATAGCATAAAATCTAAAAATTTAGCTTTGAAGCTATGAATTACTACCAACGATTTTGCATTTTTATCTAACTTTTTTCATAAATATTAGTTCTTTTCTGAGCACCAGAAAACAAAAGATCTGCTGTGTTCCATTCACAATACTTTCTCTACCTGTTCCACATATTTCCTTACAAAAGATCGTTGTATTATCTACAGCATACAAACAAGATAAACGATACCATAATTGGTCTAATTACTTGCTTCTTTGTAAGTTGAAGGGAAGTAAGGGAATTCACAGGCTAGAGCGACAGTGAAGTCTTATAAAAGCCAGCCCTGAATGAAATAATTGAAATTAAGCTAAGAGTAAACAAAAGAGAAACAAAAAGAAGGATTGACTTCACATTTGAGAAAAGTTTAATAAGCTTAAAACTGAAACCAATAGCTCGGAATATCTCGGAAACGGTTAGCTCTATAAAAAGGTATATAGGACATATATTGTGTGTTTTAGTGAGATCTAAATTTTTGTGTAGTAGGTTTTTGTCTATATCTTACAGTTTACCAGTTACGCAAAAGTCGTTCAGAATGAGAAGATCTAAAAGACTATTCCCAGAAAATTCAAGATATACTTTTCGTTTGTCGCGAAAATATCTTAAGCATATAGCATTTTAATCAAAGACTTTGAAGTCATTTTAAGAAAATCAACCTTTACGAGAAACGTTCCATGTAAAGTGTGGGGGGTGGGATATTTTTCTTGAAGATCTTTGTGGCGTATCCTTGAAAGATACTGAACTTATATACCAAGGTGAATATTTAACCGACTTTTTCGTTTTTTGAGCTATGCTGCCCACATGCACACAGAGACACACATAAGGATATGTTTCTAAAGATGCTCTTTTTTGGATTCAGGGTGTCTCAAAACATTTATTTCCGGTAAAGTCTCAGTGTGGAATTTTCGGTGGAATACAAAAGGTACCTTTTCTATTCACTATATGCATTTTACATGCGTTGCTAGAGAAATTAAAAGTGTATATCGTTTGACTTATGTAAGAAATAATTTGTCAAGTTGTGAAATTGTCTCAAGAGTGTATTGTGGAACCTGCATGCTATAATTTTAGATTCTATTACGTAGCTTAGTCGTCTTAGATTTAATTGACGTAATGTTTTGTTAACTCACCTAACAACAACATATGCAGCATAAAATTACTCTTTACCTCTGTCCATTTATGAATTCCAAAATCAAAACTGAAAAAGTACTGTTACGTTAAACTTTTTAAATCGAGTTGCTTTGTTTATTACTTTCTCTGCTTTGTACACAGTACGAGTACATAGGCAGGGAATGTATTTCATTCTACCCAAATTTCGATATCAAGATTTCACAGGAAATACACTTTTTAGGGCCCCCTGTATAAAAAAAAACATTTAAAAAAAATGTCGGTTAAATACCAAACTTGATATTTAATTTCAGCATCTTCCAAGGACACGTCCGGAACACTTTCAAGAAAAATGCTCCACTACAAAAAAAATTACATTGAAAAAAATTCAGAAATAATGATTTTCTTAAAAATGGCTATAGTAACTTTGATTACAATGCCGTACATTGAGAATATATATATATATATATATATATATATATATATATATATATATATATATATATATATATATAACAAGGAAATATGCCCTGAATTTTCTAGGAGTAACCTCTAAAGGTCTTTTCATTCTGGATGACTGGTAAACTGTAAGAGATAAACAAAAAGCTATTGCACCAAAAATGCAAATCTCGTTAAAACTCGCAATTTATGTTATATACATTTTTATGGAGTAAACAATTTTCGAGATATTTCTTGTCATTGGTTCCAAATTTTAAATGTTTACTCTCCTCTTAAACAGGAATTCGGTATTTACATTTGTTTTACTTCCGGTCAGGTGAAGATAACTGAATTTCAAAGTCAATCAAATAACGCCAGCTTTTAAAAGGCTTGACTATCACCCTTATTTACGTTCACATCTACTAACGTTTATATCGATTAGTATGAAGTGACCAGAATAACAATCTTTTGTAAAAATATTTTGTTTGCAGAACGGACAGAGAAACTCATGTGAATGTAACACACCTGATTTCTTATCCTTTATGGTATTTATTCGCATTGTTCTTAATTCTGTTAGGCAACAGCACATCAATGGGCGAAACTGGTTGATACACAATAACCATATATTTTCGCAACTCAAATAAATACGTTATATGAATGTTATAGAAACAAACGACCACTTAATATTTCAAAATATACTATTAAAATCATGGAAAATGTGAAGAAACTACAGTGAATTTTTATGAAAATTGTAATGACTAGAATATCTGCTTGACATATACATATCCCGTAGTATTGCAATGGCTCAAAATATCTTTTTGACATATACTTATCGTATATATTTTGATAATATAAAACATTAACGCATTTTTCATGCAAAGGAATGGTGCATCAATTAAGTTTGAAAATTTGTATATATATGGTTTTCAGCTTATTCATATGTAAACATGAATGCTCGAATTCACTATTTTATATTACTTTTTGTGAATAGGATATCTCAAAACATATTGTAAGGCCTGTAAAATCACCGTTGCAACCTTCCCGGTTTTTTTCTCCGGTAACCGTCCACTCTGACCCAGAGATCTAATTCAGGGTCTTTCTCTTGTCCCTTATTTTCCTGTCCCTCCATGTCGCTCCGTTCATCATTTCATTTCTCCTTCTCTCCGTTGGACTGTTTCAAGTTTGCAAGTGGTGTGTGGTGCTTCGGTGCGGCCTGGGGGAAGAAAAAGGGTGATCTGTGTAATTCTCATCTTCTGTCGGCCTTCAGCTAATTGGAGGTTTTCGGGGCTTTGGGCCTTGTGCGGGGTGCAATTCATCCCTATCCTAGCTCCTTCCATCAAGAGCTGCATGGAAAATATTCTGAAAATCATGTTAACTTTTGTACATGGACATTAATGCATGATGTTCCAGATTCATCATATATCTTGTTTAGTGATGAAGCAGCATTTACTAATCAGGGCCAGGTAAACCGCAGAAACATGAACTATCGATCTGTTGACAATCTCCGTTGACTTCGACAGGTTGAACGCTAGCATCCATGGAGTTTAGAAGTGTGGTGTTGGATAGTGAACTTTCAGCTCATAGGTCCTTTTTATAGAAGGAACGCTGAACTCGCACAAGTATCGCAGCTTCCTAACAGACTAGCAGGAACCTGGGATTCCAACATGACTGTCCAGCCCTAGTGTTCGGATTGTTTCCAATTCGTGATTGGACGAAGAGGTCCTGGCCGATCCGTTCACCGGATTTGACCTCTTTAAAGTATCTTCTGTGGGGAAAGCTGAAAGACATCTCTTCAAGGACATACCAACTACACCAGATGATGTGAAACAACGTATTACTACTGCCTGTTTCCGCTGAAATTCTAGAGCGTGTGCAATACCAGCACTCTATCCGTAGCAGACTGGAAGCATATATTGAAGCTGCCGGAGGTCATTCTGATCACAACCTTTGAAAATCAGCTTTCTCTTTACTCGTTAGAATCCACAGAAGTAGTGTATTCTCTATCGTTTTTCTTTAGTTTGTGCTGCCACAGGTTGTACAAGTGTCGGTGTATAAAAGTTTCAAAACAAGATATCTCGTAAACTACTTGCATTAGTTCTAGTTATACGCTTACTTTGTTCGCATTGTTCTATTTAAAATTGTATATTTGCTCAAAAATACGCTTTATAAGTATTATGAAGAGCATTTTATAGGTTAAGAGTACGAGATCCTGACTACCAATCAATGCTGTGAAAACTGCACACCATTATAGCACTTTCTATTTCCAAAATATTAGCGGTCCAAATTTTAGGTGACCTACTTTGTATAGCTTCGTGGTAACATAAAATCCACTAGAATAAAAAGAAGTCACTTGCGCTTGCTAAAGCGCCTCGCTTTAGTACTTTGTGGAGCATGGAATCGTGGGTTTGAGTCCCGAATTGGGCAGAGTGTTTGTGAGTTTGTAAATATGTATATGTCTATGTAGTAAAAAACAGTAAATGAATAGGTCAACAAAGGTAATGTAGGAAACTGGAAAAAAGAGGAAACAGAAAAACAGATAAAGCACCAGAGTCCTGACAAGACTCCGGAACTGCATTATAACAAAAAAACACATGAAATGTATTTATTACTCCAATATCTTGAACTTAACACTTTAATGGATATTGTTGTTAATTAAAGTATTTTTCATCATCATCTTCTTTACATTTAAGACCAACCGATCAATTCCATCTTCAGACTCAATTAAAATTGGTCCCGCCAAAACGTTCGTGGATTCGCAAATAAAAATATTAGCTAGAAAATGATAAAATAATTTTTGAATTAATAAAGGATAACAAAAATGTATTTTAAAGAGCTTGTTAATGGTGATTTGCATTGGTTGGACATTTTTGTTCTGAATAATTCAAATATGCTTAACTCAAAAATAAAATAAGTAATTCATAGACTGACCACCCTTACATTTATTTTCATTATCTGCAACTTACCTATTGTAGACAGAGGATGAATTGATCAACCCAAAAATGTAAACTGAAAATATCATAATAATATACTTTTTATGTAGACACGTGTGTTAGTGTTTGGGTGTCTCCTTGCCTGTTTGCACTCAAATACGAAAATACATTGTTCAGCCTGACACACCGAACTACGCTTTATATGGAAAAGTCTTCCTTATTTTCAATTTCTCAAAAAAGGTTAAATCGTTTTCTTTAAAATTTCGTAATAAGAGTGCATCTTGAGTGCGTGTGAAGGGCTCCTCATTCTGAATAAACTTTGTAAAGTTGGTAATTTATACGAGAAATGTAAAATCTTAATACACGATACATGTGGGGCTATTTAAAATATATAAGATATTCTCTTTTTATTTTCTACCACTTAGCTTAGAAAGTAGAGGAAGTATAGCTTTCCATTTAAAAATTCGATATTGAAATTGCGCCGTAAACCATGTTTTGAGACTCACTGAATTAAAAAAAAAAAGAAGAAGGAACCACGTTTATAAAAAGATCCGCGTGTGTATGTGTGTGGAAATAGTATAAACAAAATGAAATCAAAGACCGTTAAATACCAAACTTTGTATTTAAAGTCCAGCATCTTGCAAAAATGTAATACGAAGGTTTTCAAGAAAAAATCAGAATTTTAGATTTTCTCAAAAGCGGCTCTAATGACTATAGTTGACACTTAATATTCAAGATATTTATAGGAAATATTCACACCTTGAATATTTTAGGGTAAGTCTGAGAAGTTCCTTTCATTTGGAAGAAGTTCTGTATGTTGTATAACTGATAGACAAAAACGTTCTACACTAAAACTCTAACACAAAAGTGTCCTAATAACCAATTAGATAAAGCTCTACTAAATCAAATTACTAGATATATTCCTGCTATAACTAATTCTAATTCTGATTCAACCTTCAACATTACTCTTAATATCTGAATGTCATTATGTTGTACCTTATTTCATATAGTTTTGTGCCATAAGCCATTACAGAAATATTCGTTATTAATGGAGCGCATTGTTCAAAAATTTGTATTTTTATTTTCTCTACTACGGACAAGGTATGCAGCAGATTGAAAAGGTATTTAATTCCACCCAAAAATTAGATTCCAATACTTCACCAGAAATAGAGAATGAACACAAATAAAATGAACTCCGAAACAAATAGTCGTTTAAATATTAAATTTCGTATTTAAGTTCAGTATCTCCTAAAGTGGCAATACAATGGTCTTCGGGAAAAGCCTTCCATCCCAAACTACACTTTACATGGGATAGTTTTTGGAAATGTTCATATTCTTAAATGTAATATTAATTTTTTCCTTCATCAGCATAAATAAATTAAAAAATATGCTATGTAAGTAGCAGAAAAGGTAGCAGCCATAATAATGTAACACATTCGCTTGCTTTAAGTAATTTCGACATTCAGTAGTTTCTTACTATTACATGAATAAGTGTAATTTGCGAAATAGCTGCAGTACATAAACAAGAGTATAAATATGAAAATTCATATTTATACTCTTCACACACTAAACTACCCTTTACATGGAAAACCTTTCGTTATTTTTAGCTTTCTCAAATACGAATACCGACTATTTTCTTTAAAATGTAAAATGATTAGAATGGATATTTAAGGGATTCTCATTCTAAATAAGCTTTACATATCTGATAATTTATACGAAATATATAAATATACACGTTAAATGTAGGGCTCATTAAAATACAAAATTTTCCACTTTTTATTTTGTATAACTTACCTATAGTAATTATTGCCTTTCACCCAAAAATTAGATACCTATATTTTACACTAAATATAAGTTCTGAAATATGTTATTATTTCTAATGTGTCTGTAACAAGTAGTCTATTTCAATTAGAATAAATTAGATGGAAAAAAGCTTTCATTTTTACTTTCTCTGCACATACTTACTATATACATAGTGTAGAGAATGTATTGTAATGAACCCAAAAATTCTATACCGAGATTTCGCCGGAAATACATGCTTTGGGACAGCTGAATCCAAAAATAGCATTTTTAGCAAAAGGTCCATGCGTGTGTCAGTCTGTGGTGTGTGTGTGTGTGTGTGTGTGTGTGTGTCTGTGGGCACCTTTCAAAGTCGAAAAATCGCTTAAATACCAAACTGTGTTTTCCAAGGTTACGACACGAAGATTTTCAAGAAAATACCCCCTTCCCAACTACCCATTACATGGAACATTTTTCGAAAATTTTCTCAAAAATAGCTCTAACGGTTTTGATTAAAATACCTTATGTATAATATATTTTTTGAGAAACGAAACGTATATCTTGAGTTTTGTGGAAGGAGCCTCTGAGGACCTCTTCATTCGGAGTGACTTTTGCATAACTGGCAAACCATAAGAGATATACAAAAACTTACCACACAAAAAATGTAGATTTCATTAAAACACACAATTTATGTCATATATTTTTTGTAGAGTTAACAGTTTCCGAGATATTCTGGATTATTTGTTTCAATTTTATGCCACTTAAACTTTTCTTGAACGGGAAGACATCTTGCTTCTTGTTTCTCAATTGTTTAATACTGAAAAGAAAAGATATTGGAATATCAATTGTTTCACATAGCGACCGGCTTTTAAAGAATGAGACTATCACTTTATCCTGTGCATTTTCTTATTTCCTTTTCTCTAAAAAGGAAGCTAGTAATAAAGGCTAATTCTGCTTATGTTTATCTTGATTAGCATAATGTAGATAACCGATTAATTTTTTGAATTAAATGTTTGCTTCTACTTACAAGGAACTAAATAATAAGCACATCTCTGCTAATGTTTATCTCCATTATCATGAAGAAGATAGAAGAATAAGTTTTTTTCTTTTTTTCCCTTTCTTTTGTAGTGTTAACGCCCGTTTTAACTACCTACTGCAGGCGGTGACACTGATGATACATGAAAGATGATGGAGCACCGGTGGAATGTGAGGTCTGTGCATCCATTGTCGACAGTTACTTTTATGTTTCAACTTTTATTTATGGTTAATATTTACCACTACTCTTGGGTTTCTTTGGATCCAAATTTTTATTAATTTTTTTTTTCTCTAAGATGTTTATTCTACACTCCCACAAGAGTGCTAGACCATATATTGTTGCAATTCAACTGAAAAGTTAAATTTCAATTAAAGTAATTTTTAAGAACAGGCACCCATCATATGAAGCTGTCTTCTGCTTCCACATCGCGTAATTAATCAAGTATATATTGCTTAATTTGAGATTATTTTTACTAAAAATGATCAAAAGTAACACAAGGTGAATATAATCTCATTTTTGACGAAGTTCTTTGGTAGACTTCTTTTATTTTTAAACATAATCTCCTTTTAGCTCAATACACATTTTATAACGTTTCTCATACTGCTTTAAGCCTTCCAAAAAGTAGGATTTCGGAAGGTCCTCAAAATAGACATTTATTTGGGAAATTACCTTTTTATTAGACATGAATAGTTTTCCGCCGAGCGACTTTTTCAAATTTGGAAACAAAAATGGCCACTGAGGGCCAAACCTAGAGCATACAGTTGGTGGTGTAGTAATTCGAATCTGAATTCTACAATTTTTGCCACCACATTTGCAAGTGTGCACCCGAGCACTGTCCTGATGGAAGAGAATTTTTTTCTTTGCCAGATGTGAGCGTTTTTTCTTGATTTCTCCGTTCAAGGTGCAATAACGATGTATACTACTCTCCATTTAACCTTCTTCCATACTGCAAGTAGACAATGTAGATGATTCCGCGTGCACCCCAAAAAAACCTAGGCCATCACTCTGTCTGCAGAGCTTTGCCTTCTTCTGTCTCGCCTGCGGTGCCAAAGTAGTAAAAGCGGGCGTTAAACACTATGCAAACAATCTGATGTGCAACATTCACATGACTTATTCCCTTATTTTTTCCTACTTATAAGGAACTAAGTAATAAGAATATTGTGCTAATGAGTACTTCGATTGTCAAGATGCAGAAAAAAGAATAATCTTAAGTAAGACATTTGTAGAACAGCTAGAGAAAGTCATGTGAGTGTAACACATCAGATTTGTTTGTTGTTTAAGATCCAAAAAAATCGGGCAATGTATCAATACATGAACATAGTGATGTCTGTAATGATTTAAGAAGAATATTAAATTATCAAGTCTGTTAACAATCAACATTGTCTGTATTTTTGTGGTATTTCAATGTGGAGTTCTAATTCATTGGCATTATAATTTGCTTGATCTAAACTAAAAGAATATGCCATAGTGTTGTTCTCTGATAGATATAAGAATATTACATATATCTTTGCTTTCATAGATTTCCAATCAAATATATTTTCTGTGGAAAGTAAATAAGTTAACCAAGTAATCTCACAAGTAACAAAATAAGTGTTTTATTTATAATAAAACAATCAATGAAAGATATTCCGAATGAATTATTTAGGAAAATTTATCAGAGTAAAAATCACCAGTTTTGGTCTAGTTCTCAAGCTTCTTTTGTTCCTCACTATACCGCAGTTGAACTCTCTCAAAGGTCTATCGAAGAGAAAAACTGCATTTTTTGTAAAAAAAAATAAAAAATAATTGCTTTTCATTGTCTTTTAAAATATCTGGTTTTTTAATAGCTTCAGTTCTTAGACCTCTTTTGGCATACATTTAAAACATTGCAAGCATTTAAATTATCCCAGCCCTTTATTTACAAAAACAATGCCTTATAAGTTATATTCTAAAGTTATTTTACTAATAATACATATAACTTTCTACAAAACCAACGCTCAGTGTGATGTTAGTGCGATAGACATGCCTTCAACTCCACTCGCAAATCAGCAGAAACGGTAAGGGAATCTCGATCATTGATCTCGTATACATGAACAGTGTCAACAGGTCGAAAAGTGCAGCGTGTTTTCCACTTCAGCTACACAGATTTTTATATGTGATAAAATAAATTCACATTTTATATTAAGAATTAATACAGTCTTTATTTCACCTATTAGTATCCACCAAGAGCTCGTTTGGTAATTCTGTATACACTAACATTAGACACTAGATCCACCACGGTAGGGTTAAATCAAAACATTAAGGAGCATAATAAAAGCCATACATGAGTAATTCGCTGTATCTATTATTGTTATTATTATTATTATTATTATTATTATTAGTATTACTATTATTATTATTATCATCATTATTATTAATTATAATCATTATCGTTAAGTTATCTTTATTGTTATCGTTATCATTATTATTATATTATTATTATTACTACTATTATTATTAATTATAATCATTATCGGTAAAGTTATCTTTATAGTTATCTTTATTGTTATCGTTATCATTATTATTATATTATTATTATTACTACTATTATTATTATTGATTATAACCATCATCTTTATCGTTATCATTATCGTTAAATTTATCGTTATTGTTATCTTTATCATTATTATTATTATTATTATTATTTATTATCATTTATTACTATTTATTATTATTTATTATTACTGTTATTAATATTATTATTGCTATTGTTATTGCTATTGTAATTGTTATTATCATTATAATTACGAGTATGCATACTGAAAGTCACGATTAAATTTAAATTTCAACAATGTAACGAAACGAATTGCAGGATCGTAATCTACAGACTTTAAGCCACATGTTGACATACTGTGACGTCATTAGCTTCTATCACGTGACCACAGACGGTGTTTGAAAAATGGCTGACATTCATGTTTCGTTTCGACAGCGTGCTGTCATTGAATACCTTGTGAAAGAAGGAAAATCTGCTCCTGAAATTCATCTCAGACTTCAACGTGCGTATGGAGGTGTCTGCATGGGTGCCAGCAGTGTTTGAAGATGGGTGAAACATTTCAAAGATGGAAACACGAGTCTGCAAAATGCGCCTCGTAGCGGGCGTCCTCGAACTGCCTCTACAGAACGCAACAAGGAAAGAGTTGATGAGCTCATTACAGGAGATAGGCGTTTCACTGTGAATGAAATTGCTGCGAAACTTGGAATAGGACATAGTGCAGTGCAAGAAATGATCCACAGCTTGGGTTATCGAAAGGTCTGTGCCCGTTGGGTCCCCCGTTTATTGACTGAAGACCACAAACTTCAGAGAAGAACCGTTGCACAAAACCTTCTTCAGAGATTTCATAATGAAGGTGATGAATTTTTGATGTGTATTGTGACTGGAGATGAGAGCTGGTTCCATCACTATGAGCCAGAAACGAAACGTCAGAGTATGGAATGGCACCACTTGAACTCACCATCGAAGAAGAAAGCGAAGACAGTGCAGTCTGTAGGAAAAGTTATGGGAAGTGTCTTTTGGGATGCACAAGGTTGCATTCTGGTTGACTTTCTTGAACCTGGACAAACCATAAATTCTGCCCGCTACAGCAAGACACTCCGTCGGGCTTTGCGTGATAAACGCCCTGGAAAGAGGATCATCCTTCAACAGGATAACGCGCGTCCGCATACTGTCCGTGCCACTATGGAGAAGATCAGGGCATTAGGGTGGGCAACTCTTCCACATCCTCCCTACAGTCCCGACTTGGCACCCTTCGACTACCATCTTTTCGGTTCTGTGAAGGAGCAGATGCGTGGTCAACGCTACGAGACGCTGGAAGATATTCGGAAAGCAGTGCGGCAGGTTCTGCGGGCAGCTGGAACGGAGTTTTATCACAAGGGCATTTTCAAACTTGTAGAACGATGGGAAAAATGTGTGCAAAACAATGGAGACTATGTCGAAAAGTGAAAGAAAGTCTGTAGATTATGATGATGTATTTGGTTTGGCTTAAAAATAAATATTAAGATTGTAAAACAGTGTTGCTCATGACTTTCAGTATGTCCCTCGTATAATAATAATTATAATAATAATAATAATAATAATAATAATAATTAATTATTATTATTGTTGTTGTTATTCTTATTATTATGTGAAACACTACGTGTCGTTACATAATTTGCGTTACGAGCCTTTTATTGGTTGATTTACTCGTTATTATTATTATTATTATTATTATTATTATTATTATTATTATTATAACGAAAAAAATGCAAATATGAAGAACATGATGTATCACTGTGTTAGTGTAACTAGCTCTATTTGCATAAGCAGAGTAAATCAAACAGGAAAACTTCGTAACGAAAAAAAATGCAAACAGAAGAGCGCGTAGTACAGTGAAATTTTACCGGCTTTTGTGTGCATATTTTTGTTATAACTCTTTCATGCGTGTTTTTTTTTTCTTCTGCATAAGTGTATAGTGAGTACTAATAATACTAATAACAATCAGATTACGATATTATTATTATTATTATTATTATTATTATTATTATTATTATTATTATTATTATTACTTTAACATTACAGTGAAATTTTGCGTGCCTTGGTGTTTGCGGTTTTACGCTTACGATGCTTTTCTCTGCTTATGTGTGTAGTGATGGTAATAATAATAATAATAATAATAATAATAAGAAGAAGAAGAAGAAGAAGAAGAAGAAAAAGAATACAGTGAAGCATTATGTGCCCTCACGCATGTTTTTTGCTACGGAGCCTTAATGTGGGTCTAATCTCTAATGTTAAACAAGAACAGCGTATTCACAATTACAAAACTAGCTATTGGCGGATACTGATAGGTGAAATAAAGACTTTTTAATCAATACTTAATATAAAAAAAATATTTATTCTCTCAAATATAAAAGCACTGTAATGAAGTGGAAACCTTGTTAACCTTTTCGATCTGTTTGCACTGTTCATGTATACGAAATCACGGACTCTTAATACAAACTTGAGAACTGCGCTCAATGAGCGAGATTCCCTCATTACTTCCGTTGATATTTAAGGGGAGTAGAAGGTAGGTCTCTCGCACTAACACCACCACTGAGCGGTGTTCAACTGGATATTTCGCCGTTGAGCTCTGCAGTGCTTTAAACACACGTGAAATACGGCGTTGTTGGGCTACCTGGTAGCTTTGTCCCTTTACTAGTTTTCGAATATAAATGCTAAGTTTTGTTTGAAAATATTAATATCTTAGTGGGAGTGTTTCATATCAATTTTGTCGAATAAGTGACAAGATTTTGATTTTTCTCAATTGTATTAATGCTATTTAATGCTATAAGCATTATACCTTCACAAACTGCAAAAGCAACCCATTCAATAAAATAAATTACATTACTCATAATATAATATAAACTAAAATAATCATAATAAACACATAATATTACTAGAAAAATATAATAAGAGATAACGATAAATATATCACAATATAAGATAATTTCTTATATCTATGACCCTTTATCTTTAAACTTTTTATTTTTTCTCTACACATACTATGTACAGTGTATAGAGAAGGTATTGCATTCCACCCAAAAATTCGTTACCGAGATTTCACCGGAAATACATGTTTTGTGTCACCCTGAATCCAAAAAAAACAAAACATTTTTACAAAAAAGATCCCTGTGGTGCATGTGTGTGTATCTGTGCGTGTGTCTGTGTGTGTGCCTGTGAACAGCATAGCTCAAAAACAAAAAGACCGTTGAATACCAAACTTGGTATTTAAGTTTGGTTTCTTCCAAGGATGCGTCACGAAAATTTTCAAGAAAATCCCCCCCCAACTACCCTTTACATGGAACTTTTTTGGAACATTTTGATTTTCTCAAAAATGACTCTAACGATTTTGATTAAAATATCGTATATTAAAGATATTTACCTGACAAATAATATGTAGAGGCTCTGAAGACTGCTTTATTCTGGAAGAATTTTACGGAATTTTGCACACACAAAAGCTTACCACACACAAGATATAGAGCACATTAAAACACACAATTTATGTTATATACTTTTTTTTTGTGGAACTGGTCGTTTTTTTAGATATTTCTTGTTTTTGTTTCAGCTTTAAAAAAAAACTTATAGCTTTCTCATACAGGAATTTGTCAACTCGTGTCCATACAAACAAAGGAACTTCAGTCACATAGCAACCAGGTTTTGACTATCACTTTAACTTATGGTAGTCCATTATTCCGCTTCTACTTACAAGGAAGCAAGTAATAAGACTTTCTGCTAATTTTTTCTCGATTAGCAGAAGTAAATAGAAATATAAGCTTTAACAATGATTTGTTACAGAGGTGTAGAGAAAGTCATGTGAATGGAACACATCAGATTTTTTAAATTATATTTAAAAAGTTCTTTTAACGCTTTCATTATGATCTCTAGATATATTATTTACTAATACGAGTATATATGTAGGTATGTACACATGTATATACATATTTATGTATAGAACATAGCAGCCCTTTTAGTTAATATTAAACATGTTAATTTCATTAGGTGTAGCCTTATACAACTAATGTTTATATTTATCTTATTATGGCTTTCTCTTAGCACTCTTTCTGTGGCAGTGAAATAAAGATTAGAATAGAGAAGCTGCTAATAGATTTCGGACTACAGAATATTTCATATTTATTATAAGTTAAAACTTTTAAAGTTCGAAGTGATTTAATCATAGTGCACGTCTTTTGTCTTCCAAGTATTTGTTGCTGTTTGCGCTAATAAGAATGCAATATGAAGTAAAATAGGTAAATGTTAACAATAAACACATTTAGCTACAAAACTGTTCCATATAATCTTTATTTACAGTACTATATTGAGAGTGTCACATATGAAATGTTTTTCATTTTCAACATAAATTACAGGCCAAAATGTTCATAAACTAGGTACAACAATTTACAAACAAAACAAATATAACAGAAACAATTGTTTCTTTACAACGCTATACAATTTACATAAATTGGTTTCTCTTCTTATGAAGCCCGTAAACAGCATAAATATGTGACAGAAAATCTATTTCAGAACTTTGTTTAGTTTTTAGAGGCGAAGCTGTGCATAAAATTTAAGAGTGAAAAGAGGGTGTAGAGTTTTGGAAGATAAATAAAAACGATACTATTTTAAAATTTCAAATCTGTTGTTGAACGAATTTGAGGCACTTAAACAAATGGCTGAATTTGAAAAGGAGTCATAAATAAATTATACATAATCCTAAATTTGACACAAAGATCTGGGAAACATTTTGTTTCTGCTGTTAGAATGTTCTCCCTTTAACACTACTTGATGTCAATCCATTCTATTAAATAACGTTTAGAATACACTGCAATTCGTCTGTTAAAACTATTTGAAGTTGGTTTCCATAACTACTCATAAAATTTTTGCACATTTCTCTGTGATTTGTGCTTTTGTTTAGATAATTTTGTGTCTGTAAAATATTTGTATTTTCATTAGAGAAAATGTATTGAAATAAAATTACTTAGGAATACCAGAATTCTAATATAATGGAGAGGGAGAAAAATATTCTAATTTAGGCAGTATTTGGATTTCATATACTGATAATCCAATAAATGTTACCAGCCGTTAGGCTTAATGATAAAGTATATGACTCAGTATAAAGCGATCTTTCTCAATCTTTAGTTGTTTGTGGGCTTCATATTTTACATAGTTTTTGGTTTACATTGAATTACAGTAAAGGACACTCATTGATGTCATCTCGTTGGTCATCTAGATGACAAAGTGCTAAAGTTGTGTTCAGAACTAATCAAAATATGTAGTCTACTTCACCTGTGTTTATCAACCATAAGGTTTTTATTAAAGGGAGAACGCTTGTGCGTTTTCTTACAGTTTCAGCGTCCTTAACGGTTGCTCAGTGACATGTATTACACCTCGTAAGCAAATAGCAGTAGAAAAATGCAGTTTAACAATGAAAAACTCTCGACAACAGCACTATTCCCTGATGCACATAATAAGGAATTACTTTAGGAATTTAAATAGGCTCTGTCTTTTATTGCACCGTCATGTTATACAAACAAGTCTCGCCATCTATATGTTGTCGCAATAAACTGCAGTTTTCTTAACCGCACAACCATCCGACCTTCATTTAGTGCAGTTTAGTTATATCGGATTGCACAACCGTCTACGTCTAAATGGTCAGTATCAAATGTAATCCAGTGTTGAACAGCTAGTATTTATATTTATTTTGCGAATAGTACCAGTCTGTATTTATGTACTCTTTTACCTAATAAATAGGTGTAGATAAGGGCCCTTCTTACTTCTCATTTGCGCATGTGTCCTTAGCAAAAACATGCAGATGTTGAAATTACAGTTTTTACCATACGTTAAAGGTCTTCATATGGAGTAGGTTTATTCTGTATCCCTAAAAAGGTTTTTACTTTGAACAGAATAGTTTCAAAACATAAAGGACATAGGCCTTTAAGTTTTATTTTTATGGTTAAACTTTGGAAATGCAAATGGGTGCGCGAATACCGTAAATGTCTTAAATTCATGTTCACTGTTCAAAAATGCATTTGATTCTCTGATTATTGTACATTTATTGTCTATTTCTTCCTTGCTTATAATTAGGGCACTGCAGATGAAACCCTCTTGAACCTTTGGAATTCTCATACTATTCAAACAGTTGTATAAATCTATGGCATGAAATCTATGTATGATAAACAATAAAGAGGGGAATAGAATATCGATAAAAAGATTACTATAATTTAAAAAATCGCGAAAAATAAAGGAATGATCTCATTCTAAATAACTGGAGAGTCTATAAAATAATTCCTAAACCCATTTGGTGAATTTCAAAGTAATTGTTTTAATAATATTGTTAAAATGTCATTTTAAGCCAAGTGTATTACATGTAAATAATTTGTTTAAATTTATGTGAAAAAACAACTCAAAATTAAGATTTTAAAAGCAGGGGTACTATACAAAGGAATTGTGTTTTTTTAACTATTTTTCAAATATTATTTAAATATTGAAAGTAACAACCTTTTCAGAAAATACAATGACTAGTGTAATGCCTTTGTCATGGTGTTTATAAGAGAAAACCATACAATGTTCCAAAATGTATTTAATTTTTCAGACATAAAAGCTGAAATAGAGAATCTGACACGACACGAGTGTTATTACAAAAGCAAATGAAACATTTTCTTCTTTTGCATGTAATAAGAAATATATGAATGAAAAAGAGGTTGATATTTTGTTTTTATATTGGATTATATTACTTTTCTATTGTTTATGTCATGTTTGGGACTGAAATGTAATGAAAAATATCTTACGTAAACAGAAATAGTTTCTAATCCTTCATTCTTAATTGATCTCTAAATAAGCTCGTTGATAATAGACACTACTATTAGAAGCGAACTTGTTCTTTCTTGAGTTGCATTAAGTTGCTGTCTATATTCTCAGTTAATGTGCTTATAATGGTGTGTAGATTACAGCGTAGTAACACTTCTATGGTCCTGATACCACGGGATGCGTGAAGTTTTACGAAGCCGTTTTTAATGAACTTTAATAGAAAGGTTGACCATAAAAGGCCTTGTCCTTTTCATTATGTACTAAGAGAGAGCTTATAAATGAAAGAGGAAATAAACAGAAAATGGAACGCATATAAAATACCAGACTTTCAGAAAGGTTTTTCTCAGATTCCTGTTATTATATGATAAACTGAGATATAAGAAGTATTAACGAAATATAGGTGTTAGTGAAATGCGTATATGTCTATTTCTTGCAAATGAGACTTGTTGGATATTTCTTATAGAAGATCTGAATAGGTTTTATGAACTCTTATAATACATTTTGAGGAAAAATAAACCAATTCTAATCCATTTCGATCACTTTATAGGATTCATAATGGATCGATTGTTGGTAGCGGCATGTGGCCGCGTTCACTTGTTTTCATTTACATACTTTAATATGTCATTTGAAAGAGATATTTTCACTTCTTCATATTTTCATGTATAGGATAAGCACTCACATAATCTTCTGAAACTTTAGGAAAACGCTCTGAGTTACATGTAAGTGTCACTGTACCAGAATTACTTATCCGTTTAATAATAATTCATATCGAAGCGTTTGACAAATTCAGTAGTTGCATCGATGTATATAAACTACTTTGTGATAAAGTTCTATTATCAATTTCTTTGGTATATGCCCTAACTTTCATGTCCAACAACAGCATTCTATTTATATTGCACATTGTTTCATCAGCTGAGCTGGCAAGATAGAAAACAACAAAAAGCATGCTATTCACTTAAAGTTGCCGCATAACATCATGATCAAGAGCTGGTGGAGTTGGTATTTGCATCGGAGGTTTTTCTCCTATTACGTCCGCACTAGAGGACGATGATGGCGATGATGACGCTGATGATGAACTGGATTCATTGGACATAATACTTGTCGAGGCAGCCTCGGTAGCTGCAGGACTGTCGCAACGGCGTTGCTGTTTACCACCTTCATGCTTCACGTAGTCCACAACCAGCTCTAATCCAATCAACGCTCTGAGGTCCTTACAACGTGGTTTTTCTTCGTTCTGATCACCATCATGCTCTGACTTGTCACTACAGTCCTGTTGCTCTTGTTGTTGTTCTTGTTGTTGTTGTTGTTGCTGTTGCTGCTGTTGTTGGTTTCTTCGAACATCCTGGTAAATTCGGGACAGATTTTGAAGAATGTAATTAGTGGTAGTGTTATTGCCTTCCCTTTGTCGAGGAGGTGAAAGGGGAGAGTGACCGCGACCTCCAGCTCGAGGTTGGGGAACACTGAAGGCGGAACAATGTTTGCTCTGCTTCACTAGCGAGGACGAGGACGAAGAAGATGATGAAGATGACGGTCCACTTGAGCTTCCTACAGATGGCGACCTCTGTAATGGTTTCTCATCGGGTAATGGTCCATTACTTTGAGCACCAAGGGAGTCTGCTCCTCCTGGATTATCCTTTCCAAGTTTACGATCCCAAATGTGGCCAGATACTCGAAGATCTATGAAAAAGTGCAAGGGATCTATGCCATATGGAGGCTGTGGCGGAAGAGGGTAAAGTGGAGGATACCAAAGAGGAGGTGGTGGTGGTAAAAGCATATCAGGGGGTAGCGATGTGTCCGGTGAAGGCAAAGGTAACAATCCACATGGTGGTAAAAGCAGAGGAGGAGGAGGTGGTGGTAGCGATGGTGGTGTGGACGGGGATGGTGGATGAGACACCTTCTCTTCTTGAACTGGAGGAGGTGGAGGGGGAGGTGGCGGAGGAGGTGGTTGAGCTGGTGTTCTAGAAGTGGTCGTCAACTCGAGAGGTTTATCCATCATGGGTGCCATATTTATGGGCTTCATCCTGTCCATACTACTGGATTCCCTCCAAGAACGCTTTCTGCTACGCCGCTGTTGCTGGGCTACGGCAATAGCCGAGCCTCCTCCTCCTCCGCCGCGCATGGGAAGACCGCTGCCGCCTCCCGGTTGGCCGCCGACACCTCCTCCTTCCGTCTTAGCCTGCACGAAGCTCCGAAGCATCTCGCTAAAGAAGAAACTGTGAGGAACCAGCGGCATGTTGTAGAGATAGGGCGGGGTGGCGGCCAGTAGGCGCGAGACTAGGTCACCGTTACGGTAGTCGAGAGGAGACTGCAGGCGGGGCTTGGCTGCGCCCGGCACGCCCTCGGGCAGCGGCGGCGTCGCCTGTTGCGGCGACCCCACGTCCCCCGCCGAGCTCATCCCTGTAACACATCAACACATGTTTCTCTTTATTGAAATAAACTCACTCCGTTCATCCTTGGTTAAATGGCATGTGTGCAAACATAAATAGCTGCTTCTACTATCACCAGTATATCATTACGTACATACGAATATTTACTTATGAAGTGAACTGCAGCACTTAAAAATCCCTAATTTTGAATCTCCTTCACTTAGTTTGACTTCAGTCATGACAATAATATCGCAAAATGTTAAATTGCTTAAATATTTGGCTTATCACACAGATAATAATGATAATTAGAACGTTCCAATTATATATCCCATCTTGAAAAGTCCTATACCTCCTATTCCAAGAGAATTGTATCGTATAATTAAAACATGCATGTGTTCTTTCCAGTTCCGTTTTATTTCTTCTATTTCATATTGTAATTTATATATGCTTAATGTGCTCTCAATTTTTTTCAATTCCTGTTAAATCTCGTCTGATGCATTCTTTAACTCTTCTTAAAAATCTCTTTTCTGCCTGTATTTTATTTTTTTCACTTTATTTCAATTGGTACTACCATGGTTTTAGAAAATTGTAATATCGTTTATTTCCTTGTGTTATTTGTCAATGTTATTTCTTAAATTAAAGATATTTCTGAAACGTATTTATCTTGTTTACTGAAATCCTTGTTTATACCAAAGAGCACATCAAATCCCATTGAATTTTTAAGGCTTTTCCAGGCTTAATTTTAATTTAGAGGCATGCAAAATAAAATATGGCTCATTCAAGTACGATGTCAAGTAGAGAAATATTGATTTTCACCAATATTTCTCTGGAAATACTCATTTTGAAACGCTCTGATACAAATAGGTACATAAACATTTCCGTGTATGTATGGTGTGTCTGTTTGTCCGTCTGAAAACAGCATAACTGAAAAATGAAAATTGGGAAAAATGCCAAATTTGGTATTTGAATCAGTATCTCCTAAAGATGCTATATGAATATTTTAAAGAAAATCCCCTTACCCTAGACTACCCTTTACGTAGAGCATTTTTCAAAATCTTTGGTTTTATAAAAATGATCCTAAAATGTTTTATTAAAATGCCAGATGTCAGATGTATTTTCATGACACATAAAATGCACATTTTAATATTTCTGGAAATAATCCGATTAATTGGAAGGTATTTTTATAATTTTATATAACAGGGAAACATTAAGCGATAGAGGAAAACGTACCACGCAAAAATATAGATCCCCTTTAAGCCCATAGATAAATGATGACTTAAAACATTTCCGAAAAATCCGTTATTAATAGTTTGATCTTATTAGTACTTGATCATTCTGTTTACATTGTATAGAGAGAGTGTGAATGTTTAAGGCCAGTATATAGCGTGCGATTCTTAAGCATTTGCTTATCACTATTTCCTTTGTAACAAAAGGTATCTATTCCATTTCTACAAGGATTTATTTAAATTAGAATTAAGTAAACAAAAAATGCTTTCGTAAGAGTGATTTTTATGGCAACTCATAAAAGATAAGAGGGTAGAGAAAAATCATGTGAATACAACAGATCAGTAAGTATTTCAAAGACACAACATTGTGACCCTAATCTTAAAAGACCTGGCGAATATTTTGCTATTAACATTAAGCAGCTGAAATAATACGCTTTTTAAGAATAGTTTAACAATTGTGGGAAGAGAAAATCATGTGAATGCAAGACATCAGTTATAGTAGTTCTTTAATTGTAAAATAACTCTCTTTGTTGTTAAAACCCCATACATTTAAAATACAGTAGTTTATCTGTAAATTGTTTTCGGGCTTCTAAGCTTCAGAAAAGCTTAAGATTTCATTTCACCTGGTTTTTAAAATTAGCGTATAAAATTTAACCTAAACGTTCACGTATATATTCACTTAAGTGTTAGGATTTTCATGACGCAGCATATTCTTTATTGGTACCGATTTTATGAAAAAATAATCTAATTAAATTATTTGTAAGTGTATATTTATCATTATTAACCACTGTCTTTCTAATAAAGCATATCTTAGTGACTCTGCCGTCCTCCGTGGTGTAATGGTTACCATGCTAATTTCATATACCAAGGTCCTTAGCATGGCTTCCTTCGGAAGGGAAATACAGCCATGGGTCCCGTGTCGTAGATTTATGGCACATAAAAGAACCTCAGGCTTCTGAGCAAAATTAAGCGGTCTTTCTGGGAATAGCCTCTGAAGACTAATTTATTCTGGGTCAATTTTACGGAATTTTGCATACCTGCTAAACCATAAGAGATGGACAAAAACTTACCACACAACAAATGTAGAGCACCTTAAAACACACAATTTATGTTATATACATTGTTTTCGTGGAGTTGATTGTTTTTGAGATATTCCTTGTTTTGGTTTTAGCTATAAAAACTTATACTTTTCTCATACAGGAACAAAGGAGCTTCAGTCGCAGAGCAACCAGCTTTTGACTATCACTTTAACTTATGGGACCCCTTTATTTCGTTTCTACTAACAAGGAAGCAAGTAATAAGACTATTTCTGTTAATTTTTGCTCCATTTGATGAAGTAAATAGAACAATTTGTTGCTGTGGTATAGAGAAAGTCATGTGAATGGAACACATCAGATGTTTTTAGTTGTTATCGAAGATTTACACCTAAAACATTTCGAGGTGCAACAACTTAATTTTGTTACAAGTAGTCCACTTTGATAACTGAGCGATATTATCAATACACGTTAATCTTCTGATGGATGTATGTGGATGTGTTGACATGGAGACTTGTTTACGTTTGAATGCATTTGTGATTAGCTGCCTATTGTGTTATGTATTCCTACTACGGCTACATTTTAGTCAAATGGTTCGAGATGCATAGTTTACCATGACAATTGGATTAGTCGAGAGGAACCAGTTCTATAGCCTGCACATTTGCTTGACTTCAAATTATTTTTTCTCACATATAAGGAATTGTTATATGCACCGAAGTTTTTTATTTAGAATGCACATCCTACGGAAATATTTCAGAAGTTTGAGGATTTTTATACTTTTTCATCCAAGAGTTCACGATTGTCGCATGAAAAGGAAGAAATTTTGAGAATATCCCATAAGTTTCCATAAGTTGATAACATTTCGAATAGTTCCCAGAAGAAAATAAATCCAAAATATATCTCGTTGTAAATATTATTTGGTAATATTTTAATAATTGATGTCTTTCCGGACATATATAACATGTTTTCCTTGCTTTGAACTGAGGAAATTCTGTCCCGGCGTTTATCCAAGAAATGCTGATAAAATCTGTATATTATGTTTTATATACCGACATAATGAATAAGACGCTTATTTTAAATGTTCAACAAATATAGGATAATGTCGTTTTTATAGTTATAAAACGTTAACTGACGGGGAAAAATAAAAGCAGACAAAGAATTATTATAGGAAAGTTATAAATCTAGTTAATAGAGAAATTTTAAACAGGAATGCAAGAGGTTGCTCGTTTGTTTCACGCAAGTTTTGTAATGACTTAGCATATTATATGGAGCAATGTGTTTTACCATTATTATTTTTTGCAAATAATTATAATGTATAGTAATAGTATATTTAATACCAAACTTTTTCATTCTAAACTGCTCCTTTACTCCGGTACTTTTCCAAAAATTGTTCTCAAAACTATTGATAAACAATTGTAGTTTTAAGACAAACGTTTTCACTTGGAACAACGAACGTCTCGTTATTAGATATGTTTAACAGGCTGCCAATTTCTTAACTACCAGCTTTTTTAAGTTGCATTTTCCAGGACTTTTAATCCAACAGCTTTTGAAAAATTAACTGAATATTGTTTATTATGAGCTCTTTTCTGGTTTATTTAATGTTTTAATTTATTTCTTGTTTCCTTTTACGCATACGAGGAAATATATACACTATAGTACCCGTTTCTATAACAGAATTTACTAGTATTAGCACCAGTGTTGTAAACTTTACTAGTTTAAAGTATTCTGAATTGTCAGGACTAGAGCTTAATCTAAATATATGTAGAACCGACAAAAGGTTAGATGTGTTACACTCACATGCCTTTCTCTAGCTGTTCTACAAACTTCATACATAAGATTCTTCTTCTCTCTGCACCTTGCTAATCGAGGTACTCATTACCACAATGTTATTATTTAGTTCCGTATAAGTAGGAAGAAAATAAGGGAATACACTGGGCTAAACCAATAGTCAAATGTTTTAAAAGCTGTCGCTATGCGATTGTCATTAAAAATCGCTTCTTTTGTTGGCCAGGAGTAGAACAAAAGAAAAACGAACACTCCCGTCTGAGAAAAGTATAAGTACTTCAGAACTGAAACTAGTAACAATGAATAGCTCGAAAACGGTAAGCTCCGCGAGAAAAATGTATATGGCATAATTTGTGTATTTTAGCAGGACCTAAATTTTTTGTATTGCAAGTTTTTGTCTATCTCTTACGGTTTACTAGTTGTGCCAAATTAAGCAAAATTCATCCAGATTAAACATGTCTTCAGAAGCTATTCCCAGAAAATTCAAGTTATACATTTTATTTGTCAGCTAAATATCTTTAATATACGATATTTTAATCAAAATCGTTTGAGCCATTTTTAAGGAAATCAAAATTTTTGAAATGAGTTCCATGTAAAGGGTAGTTTGAGGTGGGGGGATTTTTGTCAAAATCTTTGTGTCGCATTCCTGGAAGATACTAAACTTAAATACCAAGTTTGGTATTTTAGCTACTTTTCGTTTTTGAGTTATCGTGTTCAAAGACACACGGACACACACACGGATCTTTTTCTGAAAATTCTTTTTTTGGATACAGGGGGTCCTAAAACATATATTTCCGGTGAAATCTCGGTATCGAATTTTTGGGTGGAATACAATACTTCTCTATCCGTATGTACATTGTACATATGGGGCTAGAGAAAGTAAAAATAGTGTGACACTTGCGCATTTGATTATTTAAGTGTCTTACTTTTAGACATCTAGAAATGTAACCCCTGAAGCGCATAGGAATTCAAGAACTTGGGGACAGGCTAGAGTAATAGAACAAGGGAGAAAGTCTTAAAATTCGTTGGTGCTATAAAGAATATCCCTCTGTTCTTATTGAGAAGATCTTAAAAGTTAATAAGCTTTTGCGAGACTAAGTGTGCACTAATTATAAACCGCCCTTCCTTTCTTTTCGAAAAGATGTCGCCATCAGCAAATTATCCGCAGCAAAGCTGAAGCCAGCTCTTCATTAGGTAAGGCTATTTTACACACATAAAGAGAACGAATAGGAGGAGGCGGAATACGAAATAAGAGAGGATAAGGAAAGAAGACAATGTGAACGTAACCAGCTTAAATTCACTCAAGTTTAGCGCGATGGAAAGAAAGGGGAGCAAAAGCATCCTATAGCTGCATTCTCCTCGAAGCTAGAAGAATGATCTTGAAGAACTACTCGAACTGCGTTTATCCCGAATAACTTTCCTGGTATTAATTAAGACGAAGTTATATTGCTGCCTCAGATGGTAGACTGACTTTCACGAATGGTTTGCAGATTCTTGAGTTAATGACTGTCAGGAGTGTGGGAGTACAAACATATGTTGTAACAATTCCGTCATCTTTCAGCTCACCATCACATGACGTGTACTGATATCCGTGCACACGACTCCGTTTAAAATGTCGAATAACAATCCCAATATAACACTCAGAATAACACCCACGTTTTCTTCAAGAGTAGATGCTTGGTGTAGTGCAGTTATAGCGGGTCTTTTACCTTCTCTAGCACGTATGTAGAATGTGCATAGTAGGTGGAGAATTCCAATCTCCATTTCACTTTCAAAATAGTTGGACCCATTTTTAAGAAAATTGAACATTTTGAAAAGTCTTCCAAGTAAAAAGGGTAGTTTATGGAGAATTTTCTTTGAAAATCTTCATGACGCATGGGCATCCTTGGAAGATATTACGAGGACCGTTTTTTTTAACCTCTGATAGGCTATAAATAAAAGACAAGTCCATTGAAAACAATTATTTTATTATGTTGGGCACAATTATTGTTACTTTTCAACACAATCACCGAAAAGATTGAGACATTTATTGTACCTGTGCAAGAGCTTTGCAATACCCGCTTCAAAAAATGTTGCCGCCAATGATTTCAAATGAGCATTGACGTTGTTTTGAAGATCTTCGTACTTTACGGCGTTTGTGGAGTGCCATTCAAAGCAAACGAAGAAAAATGCTGGCTTCAGGAATTGTGTTGATCCATGACAACGCTCGTCCATACACTGCTGCCGCAACCCATCGGCTCCTTGAACAATTTCAATGGGACATTTTCGATACAGTCCTGACCTGGCACCCAGCGACTTTTACCTTTTCCCTGAACTGAAGACGTGGCTAGGAGGGCAGCACTTTCAAACCAAAGATGATTTTCAAAACAACGTCACTGCTCATTTGAAATCATTAGCGGCAACATTTTGTGAAGCGTGTATTCCAAAGCTTGTGCACAAGTACGATAAATGTCTCTATCTTTTCGGTGATTATGTTGAAAAGCAACCATAAGTGTACAAAAATTTTAGTAATAAAATAATTGTTTTCTATGAACTTGTCTTTTATTTATAGTCTATCGGAAGTTGAAAAAAGCTGATGTGTTCCATTCACAGACTTTTTCTCTATATCTCTGCAACAAATTATTGTTAAAAAGCTTACAGTTGACAAATTCCTGTATGAGAAAGTATAAGTTTTTGAAAGGTGAAATCAAAAACAATGAATAACTAAAAAATGATCAACTCCACGAAAAAAATTGTATAACATAAATTGTGTGTTTTAATGTGCTCTACATTTTCTGTGGAGTAAGATTTTGTCTATCTCTTACCGTTTAGCAGTTAAGCAAAATTCGGCAAAATTCATCCAGAATAAAGAGGTCTTCAGAGGCTATTCCCAGAAAATTCAAGATATACATTTTATTTGGCATGTAAATGTCAATAATATACAGGATTTTAATCAAAATCGTTAGAGCCATTTTTTAGAAAATAAAATTTTTCGAAAAAAGTCTCATGTAAAGGGTAGTTTGGGGTGGGGGATTTTCTTGAAAATCTTTGTGTCGCATCCTTGGAAGATACCAAACTTAAATACCAAGTTTGGTTTTTAACGGTATTTTCTTTTTTGAGCTATGCTGGCCACAGACACACACATGGACATGTTTCTAAAAATGTTTTTTTTTTTTTTTGGATTCAGGAGGTCTCAAAACATATATTCCCGGTGAAATCGCGGTATCGAATTTTTGGATACAATGCAACACCTTCTCTATACACTATGTACATAGTACGTATAGAGAAAGTAAAAAACGGCCCTCGTACATAAATACAAGTTTGGTCTTTGACCAGCTTTTCGTCTTTGAGTATGCTCTTGACAGACAGACACCTACCCCCACACAGCACGTACGCGTGAATCTTATTTCTTTTTTTTTTTTTTATTGAAGGTGTCTCAAAAAGTTTATTTACGTGAAATATCGGTATTGAACTTTTGAATGGAATACAATAGTTTCTTTCTATGAAAAACAGGAATATGTTCATATTCAGATTTAACTTAAATTAGTATCTTGTTTGGACACTTTACTTCTTCCTTTAATTATACTTTGGAACTAGTGTAGTGGTTATCACTAATTTTTAATACCCTATGAAAATAATAAGGCTTCATTGATTATACTGTTTCTAGTGCTTTTATTTATATCTATATTTCAGACAATAGCATTATAGTACATACTATTTTGAATTTCAGTTGTATTATTGTGATTTTTATTATTACTTTTTCTAGACAGGAAGAAAGTGAATTGATTATCTTTCTTACTGAGACAAAGGCTTAAGTTTTCTACGATTGAAAATCTAACAAAACAAAGAACAGAATTGTTTGGGTATCACTGTGGCTATGTGTTTAATTATGCAGCTAAAGTTTACATTCATAATAAATACCCTCAAAACAAAACTGAACAAGGTGGCACCGCAGTAACTTTTGCGACTCGCATTTGGGGTTCGGTTCCCGTAGCTCGCCTTTATGTTACATAGGGCTTCTTTGGGTCACCTACAAATGTTGGGAAGGTTCATTACATCTCCCAGATTTTCTTGTACATAATTTCAGGTACCCTTCTTAGTCGTTGCTTCAGGGTTGAACGTTTCAGGTGACTCTGTTCGGTGGGTTACAACTGGATGTTGGATGTAGGTACCACTCTGGACTCGTGCGCAGGGTTTTCGGACTTGGGCCCCCTCAGGGAATCACTGGAGACTCAGGGATTGTGAATGGGACCGGGCGCCGTCGGAGGCATTCCATCTATAATCGTTATGGATCCCGTCAATGCTTCTATCCGTCGTCATCCGGACATAGTTGTACTTCAGGTATCTCCCCTAAGTTTTCCCTCCCTGGGATCACGTAATAAAGGGCCCCAAAAGCTCCAAGGCCCTGGGCGGTGCTCTGTTCTAGTGACTGGGGAGCCCGTTACTAATGGTTTAAAACAAACAAAATCTATGTTGCATCATATGGCTTTCTCTATCTGTTCTGCAAACAGCCTATTCCTACAGAAGATTATTCCCCTATCTACTTCATTTTAATCGAGATAAACATTACATACAAGAAATTGTATTATTACTTACTTCTAAGTAAAAGAGATATAAAGCAAACACTAGTATAAAGTGATAGTCATATCTTTTAAAAAGTTGAGCTATGCGATGTCATTGAAATTGGTAAACTTTGCATGACCAGGATCAAAACAAAAGATGATTTCTTCTTTGAGAAAATATTTTAAAATTGAAACCATTAATAAAGAATATATCCAAATTATTTAACTCTAAAAAAATGTATGTCTTCAAGCGTTCTAAATTTTTTGTGCACTAAGTTTTTTTCTATCTCTTATGGTTTACCAGTTAAGCAAAATTCATCCAGGACGATGAAGCCATTTCCAGAAAATTCAACCCAGACACTTTATTTGCTATATAAACATCAAAATCGATAGAGCCATTTTGATAAAAAGACAAATTTTCAATTTTTTATGTTAAGGTGGAGGAATTTTCTTAAAAATCTTTACTTCACATGCTTGGAAGATGTTAAACTTAGACAACAAATTTCATGTTTAACAGACTTTTCATTTTTAGCTATGCCGTCAAAACATACGCGCACACAGACACAGATCTTTTTCTAAAAACGTATTATTTATTCAGAGGACTCTAAATATGTTTTCCCGGTGAAATCTCAGTATCGAATTTTTTTGTTGGAATACAATACATTCTGTATCTACTATGTACATTTTATATACTTGATACAGAAAGTAATACGAGTAAAATGGCGCTAGTTGCATCGGAATAGATAAATTACAACTCAGAAATGTGACGTTGACGCTTGAGATACAAGAAACCCATATTGTGAGACACTTTGAGACTCATCCGCGTCGTTGAATCTCACGCGCGAACTTCAAGTTGCAGTTAACCGTGAGGTGATTGACGTACTGCAATGCGACAAAAGCTATTCTTATATTCGCTGGAAATAACACAGAGTTGTCTGCACAAAAAGAGAAAATATATAAATATTACCTCTTTCAGTGTATCTCAAGCTTCCACTTCGCTTTAATTTCTCGGTTTGAATTAACCTATTTATTGAGATGCAACAAACGCAATTGCTGATATTACTTTCCAAGTTATTAACTGCACTAATAATATGCGCGCTTCAACTTTAAAGTTCCGAATTTGTGCTGAAAATCATATTTACTTACATTTTGAATGGCCTGTACCTCTCAGCTATTTCCATGAGTCCCTCTCTTATGAAAGTCGTTTTTCAATTCCTATATTTGCGTGCAAGTTTCAGATAATTGATCCTGTATGCACAATCAGGCCCGTATTTATCATAGGTGAGTTGTCTGTCTAGTTCCTCTAGATCAAAACTTTGGACTGTGCCAGTATGAAAAATCCCATATGTAGGAAAAGAAGATCCGATGTGTTCCATTCACTGCAAACTATTCTTTCTTAAAAAAGGTTTTTATTTTGTCTTTATCATGCTATTTGAGATCAACATTAGTATACATTGTCTCATTACCTTTTCTTAGATAAGAGATATACACTAGGCTAAAACGATAGTCAAATCTTTTAAAAGCTAGTGGACATGTGAACAATAGAAATTCAGTTCACTTTACATTATCAGTAAAATAAAGGGAGACGACGACGAAAGATGACCCCGTTTGAAAGTATGTAGTCTAAAATTGAAACCATAAACAAGAAATATCTTGGAAACGGTCATCTCTGCAACATAAATATATATGTCATATATTGTGTGTTTTAAGTAGATCAACAATTTTTGTCTAGTAAGTTTTTGATTATCTTTTATAGTTTACCACTTAGGCAAAATTCAGCAAAATTCGTCCAGAATGAACAGATCTTTAGAAGCTATTCCCAGATAATTTAGCATATACTTTTTATTTTCGAATTAATATACTGAATTTTATCAAAACATTTTGAGCCACTTTTGAGAAAATAAAAATTTGCTAATTTTTTCCATATAAAGGGTTGTTTGGGGAGGGGGGAATTTTCTTCAAAATCTTGGTCCCACTTCCTGGGAAGATACTAAACGTAATACCAAGTTTGATGTTTAACGGCTATTTAATTTTTGATTTGTACTGTCCACAGACACACACACCACACAGACAGCAGACACATCCACACAGTAACCTTTTTCTAAATGCTCTTTTGGATTCAGGGAACCTATGGGCTGCGGCGTTTCGTTTCAGTACAAGAAGGATATTAGTGGAAGGAGTGGACGTAAGTAGGCTTGTGCAAATAATAAGCCATTTAGTTTTACATACACTTGCGTGTTTATTGTGCAAGCAAGATGAAACTAAACATAACGAAAAAACGAAAGTTCAGACAGTCACCCAACTGTATAAAAGAATTAGACAGTTGGTCGTTGTCTTATCACATCAAAAAGTGCAGGAACTCAGTCCATTGACTTCCAGACAAGAGGTGCATTGCGGTGCCATACCTTGTCGTACATTGCCAAAGATGCCTGGGGTTTCCCTGATTTCAGCTGCTGCGCTGGCAATTCGTGCTACAAGGATTTCCTCCGTGTCAACACAGGTTTCATAAACCATTGCCTTCATGTGGCTCCACAAAAAAGAAATCCATTGGTGTCAAATCAGGAGAGTGTGTTGGCCAGGCAGTGGGTGCACCTCGACCTATTCGACGATTGCGGAATGTAGCTGTCAGATGGTTGCATACGTGATTCCCAAAATGAGCTGGTGCCCCATCATGCTGAAACCACATGTTCATTCTGATGTTGAGGGGAAGCGGATGCAGTAACTCGGACAGAACATGTTGAAGAAATGCTAAATAATTATTGGCGTTCAGTCGATTGGGCAAAATGTATGGTCCCACAAGGAAGTCATCTACAATCCCTGCCCAGACATTGACACTAAATTTCTGTTGATATGATTGCACAATCGTGTCATGGGGGTTTTCGAAGCACCATACATGAGAATTTTGGGAATAGAATATCCTCTCCTGTGTGAAGCATGCTTCATCCGTGAATAATACACGGCTTACAAACTCTGAATGGAGTATGCATTTATTCAAATACCAATTACAGAGGTTCACTGGATAGTCAGCTGGTGTAAGAGCATGGACTCTCTCAAGATGATATGGATGCAATAGCATTTCCTGCAAAATTCTCCAGATCGTAACATGGCCAGTATGAAAGTGTCGTGCGATCTCTCGAGTCACCAGTGAAAGATTATTCGCTACCCACTGCAGCACGGCTTCCTCGAGTTCAGGTGTTTGCGCAACACGCCTCCGTCCTTGCACATCTGCTCGTCTGTGTAATGACCTCCATTCGCTTAATGTCTAATGAATTCTGGCAAATGTCGTATGGTGAGGATACTGGCGGTTTGGAAATCTTTCCCGGTAAAGCCTCTGCGCCAAAGACCACATGTTAATGCTTCACTACATACCAAATGCATATCCGCCAATGTGTAACGTTCCATGTCTGCCGTACTTCCCAAACATCACTGTTCAGTTCACAATGAAAAACGCATTTCAACTGAAGCAGTACGTAGAGTAACAGTTATAAAGGGCAGACTGGGAAGTAAACAAACATGCTGTAAACAATACCGAATGCTAGTGAGCTCTGGAAGCAAACAAACCTAGTGATAGTTGTAATAACAAACGCTTTTTGAACTGACACGAGTGTACTCTGTTTTCTGCCATCTTGAGACGAAGCGTCGCAGCCCATACGTTACTTGACAAAATATTATGCAAATATTTCCTCCTATATTTCCAGCAAATTCTCGACATCGAATTTTTGAGTGAGAAGAAGTACAAAAAAAAAAAAAAAAAAAAAAAAAAAAAAAAAAAAAAAAAACGTTTATACACGCATACTCACTCACTGAACTCTCTCTATTCACAATCAGCCCCAAAATTTGCAATAACAGTTGTGACCGCTAAGGTCAGTGAACTTACATTATCAAATAGCGGAGAGTAGGGGAACGAGATCTGTATAGATGTCTCTACAGAGAACAAAAAAGTGGTTTGGTGTGGTTATATTAGGCACCAGGAAAGGCAACAAATTAATTGATGGCACCAGAGTGACAATATGTCCACTCTGCGGGGTCGGGGAAAATTGCGCCATATTCTGGCGTAGTGTAGTGAAACATAATTATTATGAACAGTATGTACCACTGCAGTTTCTGGATTCCAATGGCCTGCTTGGATATAATCTTGGATCCTGGATATCATAAAATGGGATTATTTTAATCTAAGATTTGGCAAAGGAGGTTAAGCCTTGAAAAATGGAAGAGGGAGTCAGGGTACATTAGAGAGAGGATTTTGTTTTTCTTAAGCGATAAAGAACTGCATTTACTTATTTATTTACTGTAAAGTATGTAGTTTTACCACATTTTACATGTAAGATATTTATTTATGAATATATAATAAAACAATTCTTTAGACTCTATTGTAACAGATAGAAAAATGAAGTCCTGAATATGAAATTAAATAAACTATAACAAATTAACGGAACAATAAGGAGAAAATTAAAGAACAAGAGGTCAAAAGAAACAAAAATGAAATTGCAATAGCAACATATGAAATTAAAAACTAGAGTATCAATAGGACAGATAAAAAAGAATAGAAATAGCAGAATAAATTCCAAGTAGAAAGTTCAAGAACAAGATGAAGTGATGTGTTTAATAGAGGATGGAATGGATGAAGACTTCATTTTAATTCATGAACCATTTTTTCTCCATTATATATTTATACAGTAATCAAATGTATATATTTACTACTTTATTCTTAACGTAAGATTCTAGGTTAACGAAAAAAATGTATGCCTATTAAGCCTGCGCGATTATTGTATTTTATAATTGGAGATTGTAAATTTTTGACAGTAAATTTTTACTACTACTACTATTATTGCTAATACTACTCTAAAAATGTGATTACTTAAGCTTAATTATGCCAGCTAATGTTATCTCTATACCTTTTGTTACCTGTGACATCATGGAAAAAACACTCCACATTTTCAAAGCCACCAAACTAGATATGAATCCGAGAAGCTTAAGACACCGACAAAGAAATATTTCATGCTACAAAAGCTATTTTATTTTAATTACCTATATATAAATGAGTTCTATATTTCTCTACTTATTGTGAGCTCTCAGCTATAAGTGAATGAAAGAGAAAGGATTACTTGATTACATTAGTCAAGAGATTTTATTATGGCGGTATGTTTAACGCATAATATTTTAAGCAGAACTGTGTGAAATGAAAATTGCTGAAATGTGAAATCTTATTTTAGGTGGGAAATTTAGTTGAAGTTTTCCTGCTCTAATTTTTAAAATGTGCTTTACTATACATTGAGTTACATATTTAACACACACACTCGCACACACAGATACAGGCTTCCCTAAAACTGTGCAGAACAATTATTTCCAGTGACATCTTGATATCTACCATAGAGATATAATAGCACACAGAGCAAATAAAAAATGGTTTGCTTTCATTGATGATAAAACTCTCCATGAAAACTGTATATTATATATGAAAGAAGCGAATTATTCTCAGTGTATTTTGTGTCACAACAACACAAATTCAGTGTGTAAGTTTTGAATCCAAGATTGTGGCGGTGTGGAGCTGAAAGACTCCAAAGCTACAAAAGGCTTCTCTTGAGAGTGTTAAACCAAACTGTGAGCATACAAATGAAATACTCTGTTAGTGAAATGTCTCAGTGAAGTTTAGCAGTTTCAGCAAAATTGTAAAGCTACGTCACCATAAATGTTCACATTATTCCACATGAAGTAGCCTCTCGAGCTGTCATAATAAACAAAGGGGAAAAAGACAGAGAGAGAAAACCAATCGCCCTTTGTTGTTGAACCAGTAGTTTCCATTCTCATTGCCCATCAAAATGTCCCCAACACACAGCTACCGGAAACACCTGTCAGACACATCGATTTCTGCACGCGGTTCAGATTCGGTCTATCCATGGTTCGGCCTGCAAATAAACGCAGACATAAGTCACGCTGCTGACATCTGGACAGAAGAATTCTTCAAATAGAAACACTAAATCCACACTTGCTAAATGTTTCAGAGAACATCAGACTGGGATTAAAGTTGCCAGAATGTATTCCCAAGCTTTCATCGCTGACAGCAAGTGATCGATCTACTGCAACCAAAACAGTAGGGTTTTCAAATGTGACATTTTATAGTTTGAAGAAGTATATCCGTTACAATGGACACAGTCGGAAATGTAACAGGAACAATTTCCTCCCCAAAACTTCTTTTTAGCTCATTATTAGCAATGCTTCCAATGGTTTTACTTCCAATATCTGTTTTATTAGTCATCATTTCTTCATCGCAGTCACCGCATCATCATTTCATCATCGCATATTGAGGTGTAGTACTAATAAAGCAGAATATAATACAAGTTGTAATATTCACCACCGAATCCTCCATTTTCTTAATAATGTTAATACTAAGGAAGAAGCCCTTCCAATATTTGCAAATTACATAACATTTCCAAAGTTTATTCATATTTGGTACGCCGGATTATATGCATATGAGCGTAAGCAGCATAATGCTATTCCGTTCTCACTAATCACGAATTAATATACAGGATAGACAAGGAGGAGATACCTCGCGCACTGCAATTTATATGGATTTATAAGATAATTGGATGAAGTAAAGGGGCTACCGTAGACTACAGACGCAGATGGGAGTCAGGCCACAGAGACGCAGAGAAGTCCCTTGCAGTTTCTAGTTCAAAGACCTGATCCAATATTGGAGGAAGTCAGAGAAGAGATGGACAATTCTTGCAACAGGAGCACTCACCTATTCACCATTAAAACCACAAAAAAAAAAAAAAAAAAAAAAAAAAAAAAAAGCAAGACAGAGTGGATGTTCAAGGAGAATCCAACGTCGGATGCCGTACGGTTGTCCACTGTGGGCTTCGAAATGCGCCGTTAGATCAGCAATCAGGCCATGTGGTTTGATTGATTTGGATGTGATGCTTTCTTTGCGTCTATTACTTCCGTTGGAGACCAAACTAGAAAGTTCTTCATAGACAATGCTTGCACTATTTTGTGAGACCTGATCTATCATGTTCCAAATCCAATGACCGATAGCGAGATTTCACCGGAAATACATGTTTTGGGTCCCCCTCAATCCAAAAAAAAAGCATTTTTGGAGAAAGGTCCGTGTGTGTGTGTGTGAGTGTGTATGTCTGTGTGTCTGTGGACAGCATAGCTCAAAAACGAAAAGACCGTTAAAAACCAACTTGGTATTTAAGCTTGGTATCTTTCAAGTTTGGTATCTTCCAAGGATGCGACACAAAGATTTTCAAGAAAATCCCCCTACCCCCCAACTACCCTTTACATGGAACTTTTTTCGAAAATTTTGATTTTCTCAAAAATGGCTCTAACGATTTTCATTAAAATATCGTATATTAAAGATATTTACCCGACAAATAATATGTGTATCTTGAATTTTCTGGGAATAGCCTCTGAAGACTACTTTATTCTGGATGAATTTTGCATAACTGCTAAACCGTAAGAAATGGACAAAAAATTACTACACAAAAAATGTAGAGCACATTAAAACACACAATTTATGTTATATACATTTTTTCGAGGAGTTGATCGTTTTTGAGATATTTCTTGTTTTTGGTTTCAGCTTTGAAAAACTTGTACTTTTCTCATTCAGGAATTTGTCAACGTGTCCATACAAACGAAGGAACTCCAGTCACCTAGTAACCAGCTTTTGACTTCACTTTAACCTATATTACTCCCATATTTCGCTTCTACTTACAAGGAAGTAAGTAATAAGACTATTTCTGCTAATTTTTTCTCTATTAGCATCAACTCAATAGAAGAATAAGCTTATTAAAATAATTTGTTACACAGAAGTAGAGAAATTCATGTGAATGGAACACATAAGATTTTTTTAATCTTTCTCCCTTTTGGCAGAATCCCAAGATGTACTCAAAAGTTTCATGTTCTCTGTGATAAAGCCGCCTTAGGATCTACCAGATATAGAGTACACCACGGATACATTGCCACTCATTTTTACTTTCTCTAATCGTACTATGTACATAGTGTATAGAGAAGGTATTGTACTGCACCCAAAAATTCGATACTGACATTTCACCGGAAATATAAATTTTGAGACCCCCTGAATCCAAAAAAGGCATTTTTAGAAAAATGTCCGTGGGCGTGTCTGTGTGTGTGTGTGTGTGTCTGTAGCAGCATAACTCAAAAACGAAAAGACGGTTAAAAATCAAACTTGGTATTTAGGTTTGGTATCTTTCAAGCATGCGACACGAAGATTTTCAAAATAATCCCCCTACCCCAAACTACTCTTTATTTGGAAAAAGTTTCGTACATTTTGATTTTCTTAAAAATAGCTCCAACGATTTTGGTTAAAATCTCTTATATTTAAGATATTTACTTGCCAAATAAAATATATTTTGAATTTTCTGGGAATAGCCTCTGAAGACTACTTTATTCAAAATGAAGTTTACGAAATTTTGCATAACTGGTAAACTGTAAGAGATAGATAAAAACTTACTACGCAAAAGATGTAGATCAGCTATAACACACAATTTATGTCATATACATTTATTTCACGGAGGTGATCGGGTTTGAAATATTCCTTGCTATTGGTTTCAGCTTTGAAAAACATATACTTTCCTCATACAAGAATTTGTCAACTCCTGTCCATAGAAACAAAGGATCTTCAGTCACATAGCAACCTGCTTTTGACTGTCACTTTAACATATGTTACTCCCTTATTTCGCTTCTACATCAAGGAAGCAAGTAATAATACTATTTCTGCTCATTTTTCTCAATTAGAATAAAGTAAATAGAAGCATAAGCTTTGTAACAATAATTTTTGCAGAGATATAGAGAAAGTCACGTGAATGGAACACATCAGATTTTTGTTCCTCATAATACCTATGTTATATAGCATTTGCCCTTCGCCCCTATTGTGATCGGTTATTTTGTATTTCTTTAGTTGCACATTATATCAGTGAGCAGAATATCCATGGTATGTGATATCCACAGGTAGTCACACAAATAGATTTGATTTTTAATCCGTTTAGCACGCTAATATATAGCTAGAATTATTTTGACTGCGATAAGGTGGAGTAATAGAATGAAGTTAAAATTGATACTTTAAAAATTATAATATACCTTTAAAACAACTTAATGAGAAATAATCAACTAAATATTAAGTAAGTTATAAATCACCGTCCTATTTGGAAAGTATAAAGAAAAAATAATCTGATGTATTCCATTCAGATGTCTCTGCCTACATTTATGTAACAAATTATTATTAAAAAGCTTATTTTTGGCTATTTAAGTCATGCTAATTAACATAAACATTAGCAGAAATTGTCTTATTACTTGCTTCCTTTTAGATGCAAAGGAACACTAGGCTACAGTGATTATCAAATCTTTTAAAATCTGGTTGCTATATTATTGGAATTCCTTTTTTGTATGGTCAAACAAATAGTATAAGTATTTTAAAGATGAAACCAATAATAATGAGTATCTCAGAAACGGTCAGCTCTACAAAAATGTGTATGACGTAAACTCTGCTTTTTAACTGGATCTATGTTTTTTTGCAATAGTGTTTTTATCTCTTATGATTTACAGTTATGCAAAATTCAGCAAAATTCATCCCTAATAAAGAGGTCTTCAGAGACCGATCCCAGAAAAAGATATATCTTTATTTGTAATGTAAACAGCTTTAGTGTACAATATTTTAATCAAAATCATTGGAACCATTTTTAGAATATCAAAAGTTTCGAAATTGTTTCTATAAAAAGAGTAGTTTGGAGTAGAGGTATTTTCTTGAAAATCTTCTTGTCGTATTCTTGGGATATACTTAACTTAAATACCAAGTTTGGTATTTTACCGACTTTCAGTTTTTCAGCTATGATATTCTCAGATACACGGACTTATGGACACACACATAGGAACCACTGAAATATCAGTATCAAATTTTTGGGTGGGGGGGGGGGGGAAATACCTTCTCTACCTATGTACCATGTAGGTACTATTTTCATAAAGTAAAAATATGTTTTTGTTATGTTAAGGTTGTTAGCTTCATTAAAATGTCATTTTCCCCACAAAATACTAACAAAATAAACACCAATTTGTTGTATAAAAACCATTATGATTTCAATCAAAGCAATTGCAATGCTCTTCATGAAACTGTTAAAAGGGCTTAAAAAGCACCCGAAAAAATACCTCTTTCTGGAAGCAACCGAAAGCAAACTGGACCGTGTGACGGCGACATTGCCCGAGGAGGAATGCTTCAGAGATTACAGCGGCTGTTTATGTAGTATCCTCATCAAGAGGACAAGTGCACCCAATTTTGTTTAATCCCTTAACACAACGTTTGCCATCTCTACAGGTACCTTAACACCGCTCTTCAGAAGAAGAACGACTTAAGGAAACTCCGACCTCAAGATTTGAGCACCGTAAGTTTGTTATACTCATTACAATATTCATGCCATTTTCTATTTGGCTTCAATCTATAATTTTAATTTATCTTTTCTGCTGATATTTAATTTGCTATGCCTGCTCATCTGTACAATGGTTGTACACCGTGAGTAAAAATCTGATGTGTTTCATTCACATGGCATTCTCTTCATCGCAATAACATTGGCAGACTAAGGGAATACACTAGGCTAAAACGAATGTCAAATCTCTTAAAAACTGGTTGCCATGTGGTTGAAATCCATTTCTATGCAGGGCCAGGAGAAAAGAGAGAAAAGTGAGAGAAAAGTTTAAGTATTTTAAAACTGAAACAAATAACAAGGAATGTCTCAGACATTTTCAATTTCACGAAAACATCCTGACATAAACTGAGTGTTTTAACTGATCTACACATTTTGTGTAGTAAGTTTCTCACTATCTCTTACGGTTTACTAGCTACTCAAAATTCAGCAAAGTTCAATCAAAATGGAGGTCTTGAGAAGCTATTTCCTGAAATTTCAAAATATAAATTTTATTTGTCATATAAATATCTTTAATATACGTTATTTTAATCAAAATTATTAGAGCTATTTTTGAGAAAATCAAAGGTTTCGAATTTTTTTCCATGTAAAGGGGATATTTTTCTCAAAATTTTTGTGTCGCATCCCTGGAAGATACTATACTTAATACCAAGTTTGGTATTTTTCGACTTTTCATTTTTGAGTTATCGTGTTCACAGACACACTGACACACACGGACCATTTTCCAAAAATAGTTTTTGGATACAGTGACTCTAAAACGTGTATTTCCGGTGAAATCTCGGTATCGACTTTTTGGGTGGAATGTAATGCCTTCTCTATAGACTATGTACATAGTACGTGTAGAGAAAGTAAAAATTAGCTGCAAAATTGTTAAAGGATTCAGTCTATTAATTGAATACTTGGACAGTGGACCTACTTCCAAGATGGAATTAGAAATTAGGGTACTAGTGTATTCTTCTGTATATTTAATATATTAGAAATGTTTTAAGTATAAAAAGAAAAGAAAATGTGCAGCCACTTTGAGAAATTCATTAGTAAACTTGTAAAGTTTTAAATTTTCACCCACTACTCTTATTCCAGTAGGATAATGTAATTGATTCCCTGATTTTTGACACCTAGCTTTTTTAATTACTGATGTAAAAATGACTATGTATAATAGTATATATAATTATAATTCTGGGATTATCCTCATACTATATATGAGCCTATTTTGAATTAAATTCAAAGGTCACTTTGAAACAGGAAACAGATTAAAAGCATAAATTGTGCACAGCAGGTTCCAAGGTGCACTTAAAGTCAGTCTGCAATACTTATTGAAAATATCCGCAATAACTAAAATAAATTTCAATTATTAATGTGTATCTTAAACTGCGTTTAGTTTGCTTAAGGGATTTCGTAAGAAAACCCATCAAACAGATTAACGTGGAAAAACGCAGTTCCAAACATTAGACGTTGAAAGTGCATATAATAAATAAATATACGTAACATATGTTTTTTAACACAAAAAAGCTAAATGTTATATTCAAATGGCTTTCTTTACCCGTTATTACTTCAAATAATCCCTTACACATTAATATTATAAAGATAGAAAATGTTATGTTCTTGTGTTTTTGTGTGATAATTTCAAAAACCACACATCGATGTTAATAGTTCTTTCACCATTGAAAACCCCTTTTCTTTAAGGTGGGCGTGGGCTTTAAAATGCCTTATAATTTCAATTCATTGATTACTAAAATACTAAAGATACTTTACAATTGAGAATACCGAGAAACAGAAAGCAGTTATTACACACCACAAAGAATACGTCTAGAAACCGTAGTGGTTACTTGCAGATCTCCGTACGGAATGCATATAAAACAAACGCCGGTGAAGTACATTTTATTCTAAGTAAACTATCTACATAGATGGCTCTGATGTAACACCTAAACGAAGAGCAGAAAAAGTTTGTTTCTTTAATTTTCACTTTTTCTATACGTGCTATGTTCATAGTGTATAGAGAAGGTATTGTAATGCACTCAAAAATTCAATACCAAGTTTTCCCGGAAATATATGTTTTGAGACCTCCTGAATCCAAAAAAAAAAAATTTAAAAAAATGTGTGTGTCTATCTGTTTGTCTATTTGTCTGTGTGTATATGTGTCTATGGGCAGCATAGCTCAAAAACGAAAAGACCGTTAAATACCAAACTTGGTATTTAAGTTGAGCATCTTCCAGGGATGCGACACGAAGATTTTGAGAAAAATCCCCCACCCCAAACTACCCTTTACATGGAACTTTTTTCGAAAATTTTGATTTTCTATAAAATGGCTCTAACGATTTTGATTAAAATATCGTATATTAAAGATATTTACCTGACAAACAAAATGTATATTTTGTACTTTCTGGGAATAGCCTCTGAAGACTACTTTATTCTGAGTGAATTTTACGGAATTTTACATAACTGCTAAACCGTAAGAGATAGAAAAATACTTGCCACACAAAAAATGTAGAGCTCATTAAAACACGCAATTTATGTTGTAAACATTTTTGTGGAGTTGATCGTTTTTTAGATATTCCTTGTTTTTATTTTCAGGCTCGAAAAACTTAACTTTTCTCATACAGGAATTTGTCAACTCCTGTCCATACAAACAAAGGAACTTCAGTCACATAGAAACCAGCTTTTGACTATCGCTTTTACCTATGCTACTCCCTTATTTCCCTCCTACTTACAAGGAAGCAAGTAATAAGACTATTTCTGCTAATTTTTTGTCGATTAGCATGAAGTAAATAGAAGCAGAAGCTTTTTAAAACTAATTTGGTGCAGAGATGCAGAGAAAGTCATGTGAATGGAACACATCAGATTTTTATTTATCAAATAAAGCACATAAATGTCTGCATATGTTTGAGGCTGAATATGTTATTTTTTAATTTTACTGCATTATGCGCTGGAGTTTCTGAATGATTATAATCTACAAATAAAACTCCATATTCCTCAGTTAGTTGGGAACTAGTGTTAGAGACGTTCATTTTACTCCTATTACTTATCAGCCAAGACGGTGGGAGGTCGTTCTTATTGATAATAAAACGAAGGTCTGTCACGCCAGTACCTCGCTGACCATTTTTAACCTCAAATAGCCCATTGAGTTTTGCAGCTCTTTTAAGGTACGAAGGGGTATCTGGACACATTAAATGTGGGGCAATTGTGTCAATCTAGCAGATGTTCTGTATGGTTAATTAAGCAAACATTTGTACACTTGAGCTTTAGGACTAATAACTATTCCTGTTCATGCTTTGTATACACGTTTGCTGATTGTCTTAAACGGATATTTACACAAGTGTCTCTTATGGGTTTTGAAAATAGTTTTATGCCCTTATTATGCATTAGAAGCAACATTTACTTTATACTGAATGCATGCATCTAATGATCAGCAATATCTATGCTGATGTCGTAAAAGACGTGTCTTGAATTCTTCATCCCTGATCCATTGAAAATTGTAGTTCTTGTAATTTTGTAAAAGAAGAATAGTATTTCATTATTTCGTAGTACGACCTCATAGATTTTACTCGCATATTACTTTTATGTACTTAGTCTTATTATAAAATAATCAAGTTCGGAATGTAGGAATAATTTAGCTTCATTGTAACATTTTTTCTCCCACGATAACTTTAAAAGTCAATATCAGTGTTTTTTTTTCTCAATAAGATTAAAGATAACAATACCCACACAGTTTAAACACCTACAGAGCAGTAGTTTGTGTCCGTAATTACTTACGGAATGTCACTAATTGTCTTTATTTATAGCTTATAGTTTTGCGGTCAGGCATGCTGACCTTATGATCACGCAGGCAAAAGCGATGCAATGTTTGCACAAGTCCATGATAATGTTCCCATATCAGAGGGTGGATAATCATCCAGTTCGGATTATATCTCATTTTTGAGCTAAAATACAAACAGTGTTTCAATAGGATGACCTCAATACTTCTCTGTTTGCGACACAAGTGTAATGCTTGCATCGACCGAGAAATTTACTTTTAAGACGTTTCTACATCGTTACGCCTAATGTCCCACAAGCCCGCTAAGCAGCTCTGCTGGAGAAGTTCTCGTCCCTCAACGGGGCAATTTGAACGAGAACTCAATTCGTGAAATGGTAATAAATTAATAATACATAATATGTACATAATAATAAAACAGCTCTAACTAAATCAGTGATAGTTGTCACTCGGAACTAACATAAGAATACTAATAACATGCATATACTAGTAACAAATATATGATGTAATATTAAATGGTGTAAATATGTTATTTTAAGACATTTATGTATTCTATTAGAGGCTACACGCTTCAATATTATAAGCGTGTACACTCTCTGAAATAAAATGTTTCCCTAAATAGAGACAAAGGTCTAAATAAGCTTATAACTGATATTAAGATGGCTACATTACAGGACTTTCGCTACCCATAACAAACGCGCATATGGCTGTTAGATGTCTTACATTGTAATACTCATATTAAAAGTTATTTTTATAATCAAGATTTTCTTTTTTCGTAAGGAACAGAGGACTAGACACTGCGGGAGGAAGGGATGAGATCCAAAGGGTTGCTGTCTGGACTAAATAGCGGCAGGTAGAGATATTGCAGTGCCCCTAAAGTGCACAGATAGGTCAGTCCTGCAGGCACCCTTACGCTCCTTCTGAACAACAGGTATCAACTGCCATAATTCGGTAAGGTGATAAGAGATGAAATGGTGAGAGACTATAAAAAATCGTGGTATTAGATAAACCAATTCAGAATTCACCTAGCGACAACGAAAAACCACAAAAAAAACTTCATGTCAGAATGGACGGTCTACGAAGAACGAACCAGCGATTTGCCGAATTTGAGCCACAGACAGACTGCCTAATCATCCCGCTGGCTTCTATTTACCATACGTTACTAAAAATATATTCTGTTATGTATGAAATGACTTCAAATTAAGTAAGAAATGCTTGGAATCGAAATTCTGTTCATTGAAACAAGCTTTTACGATAGGGGCATCGTATACCACCCATCACCTTTCGCACCCTCACTTGGAAAGGATTAAACTCCTAAAATTAACGATTTGGAAAATGGCTGAAGGTATGAAAACAGATATCTTTATTTTCCTTACAGTAATTTTTGGCTATACTTTACTGTTCTCTAGTCTAACAAAAGTGTACAAAATGCTATGAAATAAGGGACTTCACAAGCCATTCACTAAAATTCAACACATCCATTTTAATTCTCATATCAGTATAGAAATAATAGAATCGTTTTGTGAAAATCGTTAAGAGGTGGTCATGAGGAAGTAAAAGGTAATCACAATTTCTCCATACCAATAGAGTAGGAGATTTCATACAGCAACGTTGTGTCTCCGCTTATTAAATGTTGAGGTTATGTATCAGTTTACGACATTTCGTTTTTGAGTTATATTATTTACTAATACACGCGATGCGCGCACACAGAGACACACAGATTCGCAACCCTATACTTATCAGTAAATTTCTAAATACATATTTCAGATATTAAATCTCCACATCGAATTTTTTAATGGATTACAATACTATATGTAGCGATAAAGAAAGTAAAACATGCGCTTCAATTTCATTACCCTAGTTCCTCACCGAAACCAATAAAAATTAAACGATCTAAACAAGCTGAACAAGTCATTGGGAGAGAATGAATTTCTGAGCAATTATACATATGGAATTTTATTGAGAGAAATAAACCCTTCGTGATAAAATTAATGAGCACGATCTGCAGAAGTGGAATTAAAAAGTGTAAACAACTGTGTCTTTTAACTTTTGCATATTAGATAATATCTTCTTCTATTTCATGGATTAAGGACATTGCCTTCTTTGCACACCAGAAGGTCCGGTCTCTTTATCTTAACAATGGTCAATCAATGTGATAATATGTACCTATGTATGTTTGTATGTTATTTACTACTCTCTCAATCTGACTAAGAGAATTAAGTTGTTTATATTTAAATGCTTTCATGAGTTATAGTTGTTTTGTCTGTTGTACCTCTTATTTTAAAACCTGTAACCTACGGCTTGAAAGTAGAAACTTCATATATTGCTGTTTTTGTTGATTCTGATCTATTCGTTGCACAGTTTGCTTATGCATTAAGTTAGTGCTGGTATTGCCACAATTTTATATAATGTTAGCGGTATAGGCTTGGCCTGGCTTAGTCGTTTTATTAGGTAATATCCAATAAATGATACAGGAAAAACAAGACTATTCAGAATGGGAATACTGGGGAAATTATATTATCAAAACTGAAAAATAAAGTATTATTCTCCAATAACAACTAAAACGAAATACTGGTAATACAATAATAATATATATTTACCCCTTTTAATTATTACACAAATTCTACTTTTAACTTTAGAATCTGCAGTAACTATTATCCAATCATATGTATTTGCAGTCCTAAAAACACTTTATTCTATTGTTACAATAACATGGCTTTATCTACCCGTTCTTCAACAAACTATTCTTAAAAAACCTCTCTTGCATCTATTTTACGTTAATCGAGATAAACACTTGCAAAAATGCTTTTATTACATATTTTCTTGTAAGTACACAATAGGCTTTAGCGATAATAAAAATTTATAAGAGCTGATTGATCAGTGGTAACTTTGAAATTTTGTTCTCTTTGCTTGTCCACGCGATAAATGAATAACGGCTTCCCGTTTGAGAAAAGTATATGTTTTCAAAATTAAAGTTGATAACATGGAATAACTTGGAAATGATTAACTTCACACAATCAATGTTTTTGTCAGAAATTATGTGCTTTAATAAGATCTACATTTTATAGGATTATGTATATCTCTGTTACGATTTACTAGTTGTACAAAAATAATTCAGAATGAGAAGCACTTCAGAGGGCATTTCCAGAAATGTCAAGATAAAAACTTCATTTGTCATAGAAAATATCTTCAACATATTTTGGTATTTTAATCAATATTGTTAGACCCATTTTTTTTAAAATCAATCATTTCAAAAAATAGTTCATGTAGGTGTAATTTGGGATTGTGTCGCATCCTTGAAAGAAGGTAAACAGACTGATTTGTGATTTTAGTTATACTGTTTACATATAATGCTCGTGCGCGGGCACCCGGGAACATATATACATGGACATTTTTCACTAAAAATGCTTTATTTATTCGGGGCATCTCGAAACCTGCATTTCCAGGAAATATCGGTATCGAATTTTTGGGTGGAATTCAATACTTTCTAAAAAATGTAAATGGCGTGATATTTATGGACGCTCTTTAACTGCTGTGGTTCTCAGCGTCCCATTCTATACTGGGCGTGAAAGACCGCTTAATTTTGCTCACAGGCCTCTCTATCAGGCTTGAGGTTCTTTTACGTGCCGTAAATCTACGACACGGGACCAACGGCTTTACTTCCCTCCGAATGAAGCCATGCTAAGGATTTTTACACCCTACCCGTGACCTTGGGTATATGAAGTCAGCATGGTAACCATTACACCACGGAGGGCAACAATACTTTCTATGCCTACCATGTACATGATATAGAAAGTAAAGAGGTAGGCTTGCATTAATAAAAAATAGAAAATGTTTTTATGTGCATGAGAAAGAAAAGGAAACAAGGAAACGAAGAGAGCAGAAACTCTGGAAGATACAGATAGGTCCATTTTGAAGGGAGTGCTGACCAGTGGCGAGTGGTTCGGTTGTATGTGAAGACTGGCCACTTGATGGAAAATCCAGCTGGAGAATAATTAGAACATGGCAGTTAAGCCGACTTAGCTAAGGTCAATTCGAAACCCTCCCTCTCGTACGCCACTACAGCCTATAATGCTTACAGCTCTTTTTCGACTACATAAATCGTTAGACGAGAACACGAAAGCAATAAAATAAGGCGGCACAGAAAAGCATGTGTGTTGGAAATTAGAAACCTATTTGGAAATGTCCATGACTCCTTTTTGAAAAACCGAGATATATCCTTGTAAATAATTAAATACTTTCCATCGTGTTTTTAATTTTCGAGTGCATCAATTACACAATAACTTCGTAATATCTGAGCTTAGAGAAAACACTTTGCCTCCTGAGCTGAATAAAATGCCCGAATAATTCCACAATTACACTCTAAGTCACAATATTTAAGATACTGAAATTCATCCCTTGCTTATACGAGGGTCTTCCAGACGATTTGGCATAATTAAATGATAACGACATATATCAACACAAAACTTTATTTACAAAATCAACGTAATCTCCATTCTGTCAGGATATTTCTTGTCACGTGATACCAGTTTCTCAATGTCGATGTTATACTTTTCTACCACCAAAGAAGCTATTCCTTTTTTTTTTTTAATGCACAAAATGTTTGGCAAATCGAATTTTATCGGAAAATAACGCATTGTGATATTGCAATGAACGAATCTTCAGTGAGTAAATGGCGCATAATTTACGAATAATCAAGAAAAAACCAATGTGTACGATAAAGACCGGAGTGGAAGTTCATCAATAGTTATGGAGAAATTGAAAGCAAATGTTGATAGAAGAATTAAGAAAACCCAGTGTTTCACTTTGGACACCGTTTTGTGTCGATGTCTTTCGTTATTGTTCAGTATGCCGAAACAGCTATCACTTTCTGGATGGCCTCGTAATGCTACTCTGTGAATATTATTGTAAAACTAAAAAAGACAGTGAAAATTACAATTTAAACATTTTATAAACGAAAACCAAAACAATGCAATTCCAGAGGGAAAACTGTCTAATATTGTGCATATTAAAATCACAGACCAAAACAACAGTTCAATTATCTTCACTTCAGTATTTCGTAGGGACATAGGAAAGACTTTAAAACATAATTAATAAACATTTTTTCATTTATCTTATCTTTGGAAGACGCCAATTTTGGTATTTATTCAAAATTAAGTTTTTTAATTATTCTGAGCAGAGCTTTTGATCATTCAGGGACTTCTTTACTGTGAAATCTCCCTCGCAGTTTTTGAGAGGAATGCCGTATTTCTTCCTCCTACTAGATACGTATTAAACAACGTGAAAAATGCGATACCTTCTGCAGAATAGTTGAGGCCTGGTTAAGACAGTCTCTGGCAGATAACCCAACTTGTTTCCAAATATGCAACACTCTATATGGCAAGATATACGCATAAATCTATGCAATTGTTTCTCTTTGTATAACACTTTGGAATGATCAGTACAAACAATTTTTACTGAGTGAATTTCGTACCACTTTCTATAGTAGACATCATAACCAGGTGACCCATATTTTTGTTAGTATTTAACGCCCGCTTTTACTGCTCTGGCACCGCAGGCGATGACACTGATGATACATGAAGATGGAGCTCCGGTGGAAGGTGATGGTGGGGAAAACCGGAGAACCCGGAGAAAACCCGCCGCTGCGCCGCTTTGTCCACCACAAATCTCACATGCGGTCGCTTGGCATCGAATCCGGGCCGTCTAGGTGAGAGGCGAGTGGTCTAGCCTGCCCCGTATTTGACGTATGCAGATATCCCTCCGTGCGTTAAAAGAGCTGAAGAACTCAACGGGGTTATTTTAAGTTAAAATCGGTTAGTGGGAAACTGATTGAAAGACCTTCGTTTTACCCCCTTTGCGTATTATCAGCGGAAACAACAGAGTGGGTCGTGCTCATTGAGACTGTTAAAAGAAGAGCACCCTTACCAGTTCTCTTATGGCGTTTTAACCTAAAGTATCTCCAAGATTAAAAGTTAATCTATATTATATATTTTCATAAAGGCTTGAGGAATAATTAAAGAGTATATAATAAATAATTGTAACAACGATTAAATGCGATTATTTTGGTAGGGTAGCCTTTGTTCGTTTTACTTAACACTCTCCTCACAAACCGTTGAGTTCTGCAACTCTTTTAACGCTCGAAGGGATATCAAACAGAGCAGTAAGGCCATCTGGTATGAATTACAATAGTCATAAAAGTGGTTAATCCTCTAACCGCGTTACCTTAAATCTATAAACGCTTGCCTAACATTCTCACAAATTAAGTCATACGGTCTTGTATCTAAATAAATGGAAACCAATTTTTTTCATTTTTCTCTACCACGTACACAGAAGGCAGAGAATGTAATGCATATCACAAAAATATCGAAATTTCACCGAAAATACATGTTTTAACGGTCCTGAATCCAGAATAACATTTTTAGAAAAATATCCTCTGTGTGTGTGTATGTGTGTGTCTGTCAAACTGCTCGTATAAGTTCTTTAGATACCAAAATTGATATTTTAGTTCAATATCTTCCAAGGATTCGCCAGAAAGATTTTCAAGATTCTCATCCCATCCTTGACTACCCTTTACATGGAACATGTTTAGAAAAGTTTGATTTTGATGAAATGCCATATATTTGAGATGTATTCATGACAAATGAAATGTATATTTTGGGTGTTCTGGGTGTAACCTCTGAAGTCCTTTTCATTCTGGGTGACTATAAGAGACAGACGGAAGTTTACCATACAAAAACCTTAATCTTGTTAGAACACAAATTTTATGTCAAATATATACTTTGTGCTGCTGAATTGCTGTGAAATTTGAGGAAAATAATGAAAATTAAAAACCTATGTTTTTCATATTAAAATTCTATTAATTCTAAAGTTTAAGTAAATTTATAGATTCTTTGTTCCACATTTCATACTATAACTACCAATTAACTGAAGCGTTAAATGGCAGGCACTTGCTAAATACAAATTTTATTTACTCGTAAAATTTATTTCGTAAATTTACTGCCTCTGCAACTTAAAATGAAAGAAAATGGGCATATACTTTTTCGAAATAATGTACTAATTTTGAAAAATCAATTATAAAATTTTGAAAAACCCATAGTTTTAAAGAGCACTAAAAGTAATACTTTTCTACACCAGTTAGGACTAATATAAAAATATAATATATGAGTTATATTTGTAAACTCATTTGCTGTAAAACCGGATATTTATGTGAATGTTTTGAGAATAAAGCATCGTGTGGCCTATTTTTATTAGAACAATGAAAGCAGAAAATAAAAATAATTATTAAATAACTATGCAAGCTAGAATTTTGATATAAAGTAAAATTATCGTCATTGTTGTGTATAACTAGTATAAATTTCAAAAGGATATATTACATACCGTAGATGTTTCAAATTCACTAACAGGAAAATGAAAATGTTCAATGATATTTCTTTATTGGTTTTAATGTCTCAATAATATCCTTTTCTTAAATGGGAAACCGTTATTCGCATTTATTTCTCCGGGTCAAGTAAATAGAATGAAATTTCAAAGCTATCACATAGCGAGCAGCTTTTAAAATATTTGACTATCCTAGATTAGTTTATTCTCCTTTTCCGTGGTAATCTACAAGGATTTCTGCAAACGTTTATCTGGATTAACGCAAAATAGAGAATAAGCATTTTTAAGAACAGTTTATTACAGAATGGGGAGAGAAAACCACGTGAAAGTAAAGCCATATTTTAAAATATAAAATTGGTTTTGGTGGCTTGTCTGCTCACACTCAAGACCTCCCGAGTTCTATCTTAGTTAAAGTGAGTGATAAGGTTTTGTTTGTTTTGTTTTTTAATTTCTCTAGCCCCGTGTGTACGATGTACATAGGGATAGAGAAGTATTGTATTCCACCCAAAAATTCGATACCAAGATTTCACCGGAAATACTTGTTTTAGTTCCTCCTGAATCCAAAAATATCATTTTCAGAAAAAGGTCCGTGTGTGTGTGCCTCCGTGTGGCCGGGTGTCCATCTGTCTGTGAACACATTAACTCAAAAACGAAAAGTATTTAAAATACCAAACTTGGTATTTAAGTTTAGTATCTTCCAGGGATGCGACACGAAGATTTTAAGAAAAATCCCCCTACCCAAAACTACCCTTTACATGGAACTTTTTTCGAAAATTTTGATTTTCTTAAAAATTGCTCTAACGATTTTGATTAAATATCGTATATTAAAGATATTTAGCTGACAAATAAAATGTATATCTTGAATTTTCTGGGAATAGCTTCTAGAGACCTGTTTATTCTGGATGAATTTTGCTTAACTTGGCATAACTAGTAAACAGTAAGAGATAGAAAAAAACTTACTATACAAAAAATGCAGGTCTTGTTAAAATAAACAAGTTATGTCATATACATTTTTCACGTGGAGCTTACCGTTTTCGAGGTATTCGTTGTTATTAGTTTCAGTTGTGAAGTACTTATACTTTTCTCAGACGGGAGTGTCCGTTTTTCTATTGTTCTACTCCTGGCCAAGAAAAGAAGCGATTTGTAATGACAATCGCATAACGACAGCTTTTAAAACATTTGACTATCGGTTTAGCCTAATGTATTCCCTTATTTTCTTTCTACTTATATGGAACTAAATAATAAGAACATTGTGCTAATGAGTACCACGATTAACAAGGTGCAGAAAGAAGAATAATTCTTATGTAAGAAGTTTGTAGAACAGCTAGAGAAAGTCATGTGAGTGTAACACACCATTTTTTTTTTCCGGAGAGTTTTCCTTATCTTGAGAAGACTAATGTTAGGTATCTTCATGTTCTGGGATGTACTCTGAGTTTTCGCCCATTTCATTCAATCGTCGTCTATTATAGCTTAACAGGTTAAAAATATGTTAAACTTAAAGAAAAGAATATTACTAAGTGCAAAAATCCGATGTGATTTACACTCGCGAATATCTCTCTACTAATTGAAAGTTGGCATGTTTTCCTTGTTTATAGTAAATTACAAATAGAGAAAATAAGTGTGTGCGAGCGCGCCCTCGCGCGTGTAACTATGTTTAAAAGAGAGAGTATCAAGTAGTCCTAATCTTCCCTACGGACATAGATTGTTACACAGCTTCTTATTTCAATATTGTAATACAAATGTGTCGGAGTCATAATAGGATATATGTACTAGATGACTTTTACCTTTCAAGTTATAAGGAGAATAAAAATAAAAACCGATTATATTTGCTTCCAAGGGATATTCATAATTGGCGACGATGTAACAACTAAATTGTTGAGGACTTCTAAGCAAACAGAAGACAAATGGAAATAAATGATAATCGGACCGTTTTAGAGCAGTTCAATATGTATGTCAACTTTATATCGTTAGCTGATATTAGTAAATACTCCTGATATATGTTATAAGGCAACCATTCTGAATTCCCTTTTGATAATTCTAAAGAAGTATTTTCTGGATGTCAAAGCGTCTCTTTTTTCTTTTTTTCTCTTTTTTTGGTATTTTCTATGAGTGCTGTTAACAATTCCATTATTCAGTATACTGAATATATAAAGAAAGAGAATTGTGTAAACTTTTAAATGTAAACTTCATACAATTTATAGTTATTAATTTGACCAAGTATAGTATGCTGTAATACAAACATAATGATATAAATTGTGCAATGATTACACTTAATATTGGGGAAAATATTTTTCATGAAAACGGTCATTACTTTGGTTATTTGTTTTAGTATTTACCAGTACTTTATCTTATTCTTCTCCGGGACAACAGAATGTCCAAAATGTTTAAATTATTTGCTTAGAAAGTGGCAGATTCTTTACATACTCCATGATACGGATATCAGAAGAACTTGATTTTCGTAAATGTAAAAATTGTGGAGTCTATATAAAATAATCTTGGAGCCAAAAGAAAGTGTACCAAAGTTTAAGTATAAATAATGTTCTTATCTAAATTTTACTTGATCATTTGGATAGTTAATTTTTCACTTCTAATCTGGCTGTAGATTGTACCTTTCCTGAAGTTTGTTGCAAAAGATTAAGGATAGGAGGAATACAACTTCTTTAAATTTCTTATTAATGAACTCTCAGTTTTTCAACATTACAGTTCTAAAACAAAATGTAGAATATCATTGGGCATGTACAGCCACAAAGTTTGTGCAGTGATTTATGAAACATCCTGTATATTACATATTACTGTATTATGTAAAAATTATGTAACTTACACATATTATTAAAACTATGAAACAAAATGAAGATATAAAGATATATAAACTTAGCTCTTAACTGAAACATCTAATGTGTTCCATTCACATAAATTTCTCTATATCTCAGCAACAAGTTATTCTTAAAAATCTTATTCTTCTATTTACTTCACACTAATCAGTAAAAAAATTAGCAGAAATAGCCATATTACTTACTTCCTTAAAAGTAAAAGCGAAATAAGAGAGTACCATAGGTTAAAGTGATAATCAAAAGCTGGTTGCTAGGTCACTGAAGTTAATTTGTTTGTATGGACAGCAAATTCCTGTATGAAAAGAAATATATGTTTTTCACAGCAGAAACCAAAAATAAGGAATATCTCAAAAACGACGAACTCCACGGAAAAAATTATATAAAATAAATTGTGTTTTTTAACGTGCTCAACATTTTTTGTAGTAAGTTTTTGTCCATCTCTTACGGTTTAGCAGTTATTCAAAATTCAGTAAAATTCATCCAGAATAAACAACTCTTCAGAGGCTATTCCGAGAAAATTCAAGATATTCATTTTGTTTGTCAGGTAAATATCTTTAATATACGAAATTTTAATCAAAATCGTTAGAGCCATTTTTGAGAAAATCAAAATTTTCGAAAAACGTTCCATGTAAAGGGTAGTTGGGTGTGGGGGGATTTTTCTCAAAATGTTCGTGTCACGTCCCTGGAAGGTGCTAAACTTAAATACCAAGTTTCATATTTTACCTAGTTTTCGTTTTTGAGTTATCGTGTTCACAGACACACACACACAGACACACACACACACACACGGACACATGGACACACACGGACCTTTTTCCGAAACTGATTTTTTTTAGATAAAGGGAACCCTAAAACATATATTTCCGGTGAAATCTCGGTATCGATTTCTTTGGTGAAGTACATAGTGCGTATAGCGAAAGTAAAAATTACTCGGCCAATTCAAATTCCGAATTATTCCACCAGCAAAGGATAAGACTATCAGGGTTATATTAAGATCCGCGATGTTTCGCATCTGTGGTGAATATCAGGGCATTGTTCATCCGTTGTTAGTAACAACCGGGCTGTGGGAAATTACAATTATTTGATGTAAAGGGGAGTATTAACCTTAAAGCTATACATCATCCTTTGATAAAACCATAACTAACGCGGGGCGGTCTGTACTGCATTTGAATTTAAAAGCTAACCGTACAGTCCGATAATGCAACCGGCTATTAATAATTTCAGCCTGTTATCGTAGTCTTAGACTCTGCTCATAATGTTCTCTTATTATTGTTTGTCTTTCAAAGAAACGCATTTATAGTGTAATAGAGGAATGTATTCCAGCAGTTTTAAAATTTCAGGTGTACTCAGTTAAAAAATGTTTGATCCTCCATATTTACTTTCTGTGGTATGTATAGTAGGGGAAGTATATTATAATACTCAACAATTTTATGTCGACATTTGCTTTGCGTTCCAGGAATCAAAAAGCTATGTTTATAAAAAGCTTCGTGTGTGTCTGATCAGCATAACTCAAGGACCGTATAATGCCAAAATTTATGTTTAAGTTTAGCATCTTCCAAGGATGTGAACGAAGATTTTCACTAAATACCTTCTCCCCAAACTGTCCCTTATATGGAACGTTTTTAAAATATTTTTGATTTTCTTAAAACTGACTGCACCGATGTGATTAAAATACTACATATTTAAGATTTGAAGCATGAAGTGTGTACCTTGAATTTTCTGGGAATAGCCTCTTCGTTCTGTATTACTTTTTTTGTAGCTTAATGTCCTTTAACTTGTTGGTCATATCGAACGATGAATAAAATTGCTGAAATGATGCTCAAATGATTTCGGGGTCCATATAGCTACATTCACCTTCTCAGCATAAGGGAAAACTACGAAAAAACTTTATCCGGATGACTCACCCTAAGCGAGATTCGAACCTGCGACCTATTGAATATGAGGAAGACACGCTACCGCCTGACTACTCAGGCGGGCTTGTATGAGTTTTGTATAACTGATAAACTGTAAGAGATAGACAAGAGTTTACTACATAGAAAATGCAGATCTCATCAAAGCACACAATTGTTGTTACATAAATGTTTAAGATATTCCTTGTTTTTGGTTTAAATTCTCCATACTTACACTTATTTCAAATAAATGTCAGTACTCGTTTCTCTTTTTACTGGTCAAGCAAAGAGAACGACATTTAAATGTCTTAACTTTAGCGACCAACATTTAAAACACTAGCATATCGCTTTCCTCTGGTATATTCCCATATTCCCCTTGTGCCTGGCAGGAAATAAGTAATTATGCTATTTCTCACGTTTATCTTGATTTACATGAAGTAAACAGAAGAATAGTTTGTTGCAGAATATGTAGAAAAAAGCATGTGAATGTAAAACGTCAGATCTTCATGCTTAGAAATAGTGCTTAAAATTATAAACACCTTGAGGTGTTAATTAAAAAATATAAAGGTAAAGAAAATGTAAAGTAGTCATTTTTAAAAAAACAATAAAAAAAACTTTAAAATTGTTGGTCCATACTGTGGCGAATGTCTATTCTGACTTAAAAATTACTTATTAAAAGTCTTTTAGTATACTGATGTAAACAATTCTTCGACGTTACGACGCGTAGAGAGCCGCTGCTCGCACGCCACTGCGCGGTACACTACAGCCGCTCACGATTCACAATTCACTGACTTGGTTTGTAAATAGCGTCACAGAACAGTCTGAAAAATTGAGGAAGCCGAAACTACTTGAAGAATCTGGCGTATACCAAACGAGTCGCGTTCCATAATTTCATAGTCTCCGGTTACCAGGGCAGTCGCAGTTTTTGTGCAGGTGTTTTACTCCGCCTTCCCACTTACCAAGGCGATCGTGAGATAGACGGGAATGTCTCAATACACATAAAAATAACTTTAACATAAAGCTAGGAGTACAAATAGTGCTGTGAAATTTTAAATGTTGCTTGTAAATGTTATTTTAACTGAAAGGAGCGGATATTCGGAAATTTAAAACTGACACATAGGCTTCTTATTCTTCCCTCAAATCTATCTTATAAGGCCAACGAAATTTATTTATATTAGAGAGAGCTTTCCTTTCTCTAATGATACCGACAAAATTAGCAAATCACACTGCCTACTGCCTACATCACCGCTGTCCTACTTCGCTTCTGCACACAAGCTTTTCATAAAAAAGAATTATCTTGAAACTTGGAACTGTTAAAAATCGGTAAGCAGAGTGGCGCAGTGGAAGCGTGCTGGGCCCATAACCCAGAGGTCCGTGGATCGAAACCACGCTCTGCTAAACGCTTTTTTACTTTCTCTATACGTAACATGTACATAGTGTAAATTTCGATACCGAGATTTCACCGGAAATATATGTTTTAGGGTTCCCTGTATCCAAAAAAAAAGTATTTTCAGAAAAAAAAAAAAGTCCGTGTGTGTGTTCGTGTGTCCGTGAACACGATAACTCAAAAGCGAAAAGTCGGTAAAATACCAAACTTGGTATTTAAATTTGGTATCTTCCAGGGATGCGACACGAAGATTTTGAGAAAAATCCCCCTACCCCAAACTACCCTTACAGGGAACTTTTTTCGAAAATGTTGATTTTTCTCAAAAATGGCTCTAACGATTTTGATTAAAATTTCGTATATTAAAGATATTTACACGACAAAAAAAATGTATATCTTGAATTTTCTGGGAATAGCCTCTGAAGGCTACTTTATTCTGGATGAATTTTACGGAGTTTTGCATAACTGCTAAACCGTAAGAGATGGACAAAAACTTACAGCACAAAAAATGTAGAGCACCTTAAAACAGACCATTTATCTCATATACTTTTTTTTCGTGGAGTTGATCGTTTTTGAGATACTCCTTATTTTTTGGATTTAGCTTTATAAAACATACTTTTCTCATATAGGAATTTAACAATTCCAGTCCATACAAACAAAGGAACTTCAGCCACATAGCAACCAACTTTTGACTATCCTTTTTGCCTATGGTTCTCCCTTATTTCGTTTCTACTTACAAGGAAGCAAGTAATAGGACTATTTCTATTGATTTTTTCTCGATTAGCATGAAATAAATAGAAGCTATAAGCTTTTTAACAATAATTTGTTGCAGAGGTATAGAGAAAGTTATGTGAATGGAACATATCAGATTTTTTTATGTGCATGCAATTATCTGTTACAATTGTAAGATAATATTTACAGGGTGTGTCGTTAACTGGCTCGCTTGATATGGAATGCTGCGTTTTAACAATATATTGACTTTCCTGTAGTAGGTTTTTGTCTACAGCAGACATAGGGACGGCAGCAGAGTAGGGAGGAACACGTCTGACTCATTCCACATTCTGTTGCAGAGTATAGCGTGTTTATAAGTTCGGTGGAAAGGTGAATTTGTCCCATTGCGCGTCAGCAATGTTTTCCCCACTGGTATTTAAAGTGCTTTGTTTATACAGGGTTACCACAAAAGAAATAGACAACTTCAATTGCCTGTAAAACAAAAACTATTAGAGATAGCAACCTAATTATTTTGAAGGAATGTTGAGAAACTCTCAAAGTTTCGTTTGTTACTATTGGTAACGCTGTAGTGTTTTGTTTGTTGTTGCAGAAGTTGAAATGGCGGAAAATCCTGTGGAAAAGGCATATTGTATGTTGGCATTTGCTAGAACGCAATCAGCAACTGTTGTCCAACGACATTTTAGAACACGTTACCACAAAACGCCACCGGCTAGACGGTCAATCTACGACTGGTATAGAAAATTCGAGACAACGGGATGTTTGTGCAAAGGGAAGAGCTCGGGAAGACCAAGAGTTTCGGAAGAAAACGTTGAACATGTTCGTTCTGCCTACATAAGAAGCCCACAGAAATCGACATCTAGGGCAAGCATGCAATTACAAATTCCACAGCAAACTGTATGGAAAATCTTGCGGAAGCGACTGCACATGATGCCTTACAGATTACAGATGTTGCAGTTTCTGAGTGAAGAAGATAAGGTCATACGGCGTGACTTTTGCATCGACATGTTGCGACATGATGAAGACGATTCTGGTTTTTGTGAGCGCATCATTTCATTTTTGTGGTAATGTGTTCTAAAATGTCGTTGGACAACAGTTGCTGATTGCGTTCTAGCAAATTCCAACACGCAATATGCATTTTCCACAGGATTTTCCGCCATTTCAGCTTCTGCAACAACAAACAAAACACTAAAGCGTTACCAATAGTAACAAACGAAACTTTGAGAGCTTCTGAATACATCTCCAAAATAATTAGGTTGCTATCTCTAATAGTTTTTGTTTTACAGGCAGTTGAATTTGTCTATTTCTTTTGTAGTAACCCTGTATTAAGCATACGTTTCATATAATAATCATTACAGCACCACCTGCGGTTAAGCAAATTTCAATTTTCAAGATAATAACTATTCCTTTGGTGTAGTTGTTTTTCACACAAGCCGTGTGTAGGGCAGGAGTTGGATAGGTAGAGTCAGGCTGAAAAATTCAATGTCATAGCTGGAGTTTGAACCACAGATCTCCCGGTCTCTAGCCGGGTGCTCTATCACTGAGCTACCATAGCAACATGCCGGCACAGCATTGAATTTTGATTTGAATAGTTGACTATACCATAAATCCTTGGATTTAAAGTCCTTACGACATTGTAAGTCGCCATTGGGTGGTAATCCCAAAATAATTTTAGACCACCTTGTGGTTTACCGGGAAATATACGAGTCAGATGAGAAATCCAATGCAATGCCGGCATGTTGTTATGGTAGCTCAGTGATAGAGCAACCGGCTAGAGACCGGGAAATCTCTGGTTCAAACCCCGGCTATGGTATTGAATTTTTCGGCCTGACTCTACTTATCCAACTCCTATCCTACACACGGCTTGTGTGAAAAACAATTAAACCAAAGGAATATTTATTAACTCGAAGATTAAAATTTGCTTAACCGCAGGTGGTGCTGTAATAATTATTATATGAAACGTATGCTTAATAAAAACAAGCGGAGAAATCATTTCTGACGCGCAATGGGAAAGTCCACCACTCCACCTGAACTGTAGTACTCAAGTTACAGAAATATTTTATCCCTTAGAACACGAACTTCCATTAAGTATGTGTCCAGGCTTGGCTGTTTAGAATCAAATCCCAGAATGCTGTCCTTCGTCTGTTTGAAGCTGAAAATATTTCCGGCAGTAATTTTTTCCTAATATCCTTCATCTCCACGCAATCTGCCATTTATTTGGTGTTTGAGTAATCTATATGTATGAATATGTGGTGTGGTTGTGAGTGCAAGTGTATGTGTGTATGTGCGTGTGATATCAGAATACTCTTTCTTTTATTGTTCTGTGGTTCTTTTGTCCTAGCGCGCGAACATATAAATGTGTGTATTTCTAATGTTGATAAGATATATAAAATAGATATGTAGCTAATATTCTAAATTCAAGTATTTTTAGACAGCATGTACGGTAACCCAACCCATGCGACTGTGTGACGCAAGTATTGTATTATTGTAAACTTAATAATAAATTACACCTCTCTACTCTGCAACCGAATGTGTTCCCTCCCTACTCTGCTGCCGTCCCCATGCCTGCTGTAGACAAAAACCTACTACAGGAAAGTCAATATAGTGTTAAAACGCAGCATTTCATATCAAGCGAGCCAGTTAACGACACACCCCGTAAATATTATGTTACAACTGTATAGATTGTAACGGTTACTTGACATGTACATAAAAAAAAAAATTAGCAGAGCGTGGTTTCGATCCACGGACCTCTGGGTTATGGGCCCAGCACGCTTCCACTGCGCCACTCTGCTTTACATCAGTTCAAGCCAAGTAAAAGATCTGCGGTTCAAATCCAGGCTATGACATTGAATTTTTCAGTCTTACCCAACTATTCCTTTATCTTGTGCACATAATAAATATTTTACTTTTAACAATAATAAAAATTACAACTTTTCATTGTCATTTATATGTAATACATACTTTAAAATATTTTACACACGTAATCTATCGTTTCTAAATGATTAAACATATTAAGCAATGTCTTGTAGGCATATATGAAAGAATATACTATTGCAGGCCTATACTGCTAGCTTTCTATTTTATGACCCACGGAGTTTCTTCTATTGTTTACTAAAAAGGATATATTTGTATCTAATGAGGAATCGTAATTTTCTCTCATTCGTTCCGAGTTCGTGGCTATACTTAGAGCTGAATGAGAAGTGCGAAGCGCAAGTGAAGGAGACGATTGAAAAAGAGGAAAATATGGGCTGTGCAATGAATCAAGAGCACTTTATTCTACCATCATAGCACCATAATAGGAGTCGTTTTACCATGCCTTGTCTAGAGCTTATGATTTACCAGTTAAAGAGAATTAGATGAAAGTAAATTAACTTCTAAGTATACTTATAGAAACCTGAACTTCAACTTCTATAGTTTACCTTAGCTATTTATATCTAATCCAAAGCTTTACATCCCTTTTTGAGAAATTAAAGATGAATATTTCTTCTGTAAGGGGTCGCGCCGTGGCTGAGTGGTTAGAACTCTCATCTAGGTAGCCCGGTTTGGACTCAAGCGTGAGGGATTTGTGGGCGGGTTTTCTCCGGGTTCTACCGTTTTCCTCGCCATCGCATTGCCCGGTGCTCCTTCATTTCATGCATCATTAGTGTCATCGCCTGCGGTGCCATATGTAGTAAAAGCTATCACAGGATAAAAGTGGGTTGCTGCTTTAGAAATTATTTAATTCAAAACTTCTCATTAATTTTTTTTTTCACTTTTTTATTATATTTTTATTCACTCTTATATTTGTTTCTCAGGAGACCTCAATTTTAATGAATTAAATTAGCACATGAAAACAGTAAGAAAATTATATAGTTCAATGTGTAAAAACAATTAAACGACATATTTGCACACTACAATTTACTTTAATGTATATTCTTAAAAAGGTATGTTTAGTGCTTCTTATTGGTCATAATAAGCGCCTTCTTGAAGTGGTTACAACGTGCACTCTGTTGTAGTTTCATGGAAACTGTAAAAACGCTAGTGCGATACTCAAAAATTTAATAATTGGACTTGGTATTTGGAATAGCACTTCAGCGAACTATTTAGAAACAAAAGAAAGGACATAAATTGTGAGTAGCTTGAAATACTATAAATTCAGACCCAAGACGGGAAACAGTCTTCAACGAATAACGCTAAAAATATAAATTTTAATATAATGGCAATTGTCTATTTCACTGTGTTCTATATTTATTTAGTAAAAATTAATTGTATCTTTAAGGCATCACAGTTATAACAAATGTAATCACAAAATTCTATATATATACCGTTTATATATTCAACATATGACGTTTTGATCAAAATATTGGATTTGTTTTGAAAAAATAAAGTTAATCTTGTCAAAAGTGGTTTGAGTAGAGAAATGTTCTTGAAAAAAGTAAAAGTTACCAAATTTGGCATTTATCTTGCCTGGCTTTCACACACTCACGAACACACATGCACAGTAAACTTTCTTTAAATATTCTTTTTGAATCTCAAAATTATTTCCGGCGGAATTTCAATACCAAATTTTGAATTCACAGAACACCTCCTCTAGTTACCATAGGGAAGTAATTCACTTTCAAGTGTTTACAAATAGCAGACAAGCAAATCATCTGAGAAACTTGAGCAACAAATATTTCGGAAATAGCCAATACCACGAAAATTTATTCTCATACTTTAATGAATATATGATTACAGGATCTTTACGGAGCATTTAAGACATGCATTTTAATTTCAAGGACAGCCTAATATCAAAATCGTTAGTTCTATTTTTATAACAAAAGTATTCAATGTAAATGTTGCTTGCGATAATGAAATTTAATGAAAATATTTGTCTTGCATTTAAACACGCTGCTTCAACATGATATGGCATTTGTCCTTCGGTTTCCTCCAGTACTCATTCCACCAATTCCTCCATTATCACTTTTTCATCATCCATTTCGCTTGCATTTCACTTACTGACGGTCATGCCTGGCCGACCATCGTTCTAGGTTCTCCAATCTGTAGTTTCGTGCCGTTTGCTCCCCGACAAGCTTCAAACCCCTTGGCATCCGCTTGTAAGTCCTAGGGGGGGGATGTCAGTCCTAAATACAGGGTGGGTAAGCTGACTACGAAAGAAAAATTCAGGAATAAGCACTGGAGAAAGTAAAATGCATCACTGCTTCTATCTATGTGGTAAAGTTTTTATTTTTTTCCCCCTGAGTTTTCCTTTATTCTGAGAAGACGAATGTCGATAAAATTCAAGGACTATAATACCAGAACCCATTTGAGCATCATTTCACAGATTTCATTCATCATCCCATATGACTTGTCGGCCTAAAGGAAGTTAAACTGGCCTGCAATAAAGCACTGAACAATTCCAACCATCAATAACGGATTACTCGCCAATTGTGTATGCCACATGAAAATATATTTATAATAAACGGTGAGGTAAAGATTGCAATATAAAATAAATATAAATCTTTAAGAACTAAAACTAACCTTATAATCCACTTCAGAGCATGAAGGAACTAATATATTTTCATCTAAAATTGGAATATCCCACCACTACCACCATGTAAATAAACTTTCTTAAATAGCAAAATTCACGAAAATGTTCATGATGGGGGAAGATTTAACAGCTGTTGCTAGGCGGGAATTAAGTATTTACGGTCTAGAAACAATGAAATATATACGTTATGTGTAAGTCACCAAACAAGAAAAAAAGTGAAACTCAAAAGTCACCAACATTCACCCATTAACAATGGAGTGCCAAGGATGTAGTTGGAACATAATACAGTTTTTGAAAACAGTGGAAATTATTATCTGAATTTTGCAATAGGAACGTTATCTATGGACATTTAGACACTACCTGTTGGATAGCTAGTGAAACATTATAAATTGTTGTAAAAAACTTAAGCAAACGAATACTTTTGTCATATTTTGATATAAATCGCGGACTTTGTTGAAACTTAAAGGCCAAAAATAGACAAGATATAACAGCTTTTCCCAGAATGTTTAAGATGTACATTTTGTCATGCACATATATTTAATGCATGTTGTTTTAAACAAAATGTGTAGATTTTTTTTTAAGAAAATCAAAGTTTTAGATAAATATTCTACCTAAAGGATAGTTGAGGATGGGGGTTTTTTGTATCGTACCCTTTTAAGATACTAAATAAAAATTCCAACTTAGTATTCAAACTGACTTCATTTTACTTTAACATGTGTGTATAATGTACATAGTAGAAAAGGTATCGTATACTATCCAAAAATCCGAAACCGAAATTTTACTGGAAATACATGTTTTAGGATTGACCTTTCAGAAAAAGTTCCCCGCGCGTGTATGTGTGTATCGTGTGTCTGTGAACACATTAACTCTAAATAGAAAAGTCAGTTAAATACCAAACTTGGCACACAGATTTTCAAGCAAGTCCCCCCCATCTCAAACTATCCTTTACTTGGAAGAAATATCGAAAATGTTGATTTTCTCAAAAATGGCTGTAGCGATTCTGATGAAGGTACGTATATGGCAAATAAAATATATATCTTGACTTTTCCGGGAATAACCTGTGTGAACCTCTTCATTCTGGATGATTGCAGCATAATTGGATAGACAAGACAAAAGAGATAGCCAGCGACTTACTACACAAAGATGAGATCTCTTTAAAACACACAATTTATGTCGTATACATCTTTTTCGTGGAGTTCACCTTTTCCGAGATATTCCTTATTATTGGTTTCAATTTTATAATACTTAAACTCGTGCGGAAATTTGTCATCTCCTGGCCATGAAAAACAGTTTCAATCACATAGCAATAGCTATCAAAATATTTTATTATCGCTTTAGCCTAGCGTATTCCCTTATTTCCCTTAAGTCAGCAAGTAATAAGACAATTTCTGCTAATGCTTATTTTTATTAGCATGAAGTAGACGGAAGAATAAACTTTTTGACAATGTTTTTTTAAGGAGGTGTAGAGACAGTCATGTGAACGGAACACGTCAGATATTTTAATCTATGCTGTTCAGAGCCACACACAAAGAGAGAGGCCCTTATTCAGGAGACCTCAAAACACACATTTGCAATGAATATCTCGGTATACAATTTTAGGTGGAAAGCAATGCCTTCCACCTCCTATATAAGTCGTAGAGATAGTAGCTGCCCATGTTTACGCATACACTTATTTTTTTTTTCTTTACAAATATAGATCCGGAGGCTTGTCAGGACTCTGGCGCTGTATTCCTTTTTCCTCTTTTTTTTCTAGTTTCCTAAATTTCCTTAGTCGACCTATTAATTTTTAAAGTTTTCTTTTTACAAATACGTACAAAGACACATACACATTTACAAACACAGAAACACCCATGCCCAAGGCGGGACTCGAACCCACGATCCCGTGCACCACGAAGCACCAAAGCGAGACACCTTAGCGAGCGCGGCCACGGGGACCGGTATATTTCAAAATCATATGAATAGATTAAAATATGTAAATTAAATAGACATTTTGCTTTTCTGGAAAACTTTTCTGTGTATTCTGTTATTGTTTTAAAAGTCTAGGAGACTGTGTAAGTTGACATTGCCATAAGAATTTTTTTTCCGAAATTGTAACTATATTTGCAAGTAAAGTTGTGGAAATCAATGACAGATTTTAAGGATGAGAGTGAATGAAGCGAAGAGTGTAATTTTCTTTTCTGTCTTTTATTTCCAGTGAAGTAGGTTACATGGGAATGCGGGAAGCATAATACCTTCCGCTGTAGGAAGTGTGCAAATCGCACAGCTGTCGAGGGAGGGGTGGAATTCTCAGGGGGAGATGTGTAAGTAAAGCGTCGGTGGAACGTAAATATAATACAAGTGGGTTGTCGTCGGGAGCGTTCGTATGAAAATGACGGAGAGTACCAAAGGGGGAGGGGGTGATGTGTATAAAGGGAGAACACAAGTGGAAAGGGTGGGAACGAAGAAAGAGAAACTATGGGGGAGGGAAAGATGTCGTGGATGAGGAAATTCGACGTTGTCGTCATCCACGACGTTTTAAATGCGGATGATTTCAAAACCACTCAAGGAACTAAACTTGCGTGGAATAATTATTGTAGGGTGTAATTGTGAGCTCTGCGGGTTGTTTGTTCTGTCCTTTGTCGTCTTAACCTGATACACCGAAAAGTTGTTTGTTTTCGTCGTACTTCACTCTGATGAGGAGGAGTTTAAGAGCCAGTAAGATTTTATTAATGTTGTATCTAGGCAAGTAACATCGTTTGTCTTCAGTAAACCATCCATCCATTCTCAGATTCCTTCAACGCCACCGATAACCCATCGCAGCTTCAACATTTACATTTCCGAGCATATAGCTTTTCTTTCTTTTATTTTCCGTGCACATCTCTTTATGGCTAACTTTAATGCTACCTTCATGTCAATATTTGTCCTAGATTAATGGATATGTGAGTGATTATGTCCTAGCATTCTGATGCTGGTTTTCTACAGTGTTTTTATTTATTTAAAGTATTCCGCACCAGATGTAGATGTGTCCATCTCTTATTGGTTTGAATTCAAGTGAGATTCCGATTGAAAAAAAAAATTATGTGTTACACTCACATGACTTTCTTTAGCTCTTCTACAAACTTCTTACATAAGATTATTCTTCTTTCTGCACATTGCTAATCGAGATAATCATTAGCAGAATGTTCTTACTACTTAGTTCTTAACAACTAGAAAGAAAATAAGGGAATACACTAGGCTAAACCGATAGTTAAATGTTTTAAAAGCTGTCGTTATTCGATTGTCATTGCATATCGCATCTTTGCTTGGCCAGGAGTAGAACAAAAGAAAAACGGACACTTCCTGTCTGAGAAAATTATAAGTAGTCACAACTGAAACCAAAAACAAGGAATATTTCGAAAACGGTTACCTCCAGAACAAAACTGTAAAGGACATAAATTGCGTGTTTTGACCAGATCAACATTTTCTTTATATTAAGTTTTTGTCTATCTCTTACTGTTTAGCAGCTAAGCAAAATTTAGCAAAATCCGTCCAGAATAAAGAGCTCTTAAGAGGATATTCCCAGAAAAGTTAAGATATACATTTTATTTGGTATGTAAATATCTTCAATATACGGGATTTTAATCAAAATCGTTAGAGCCATTTTTAAGAAAATCAAAAATTTTTAAATTTTTTCCATGTAAAGGGTAGTTTTTAGCAGGGGGATTTTTTTGAAAATCTTTGTGTCGCATCCTTGGAAGATACTAAACCTAAATACCAAGTTTGGTATTTAACGGTCTTTTCGTTTTGGGGCTATACTGTCCACAGACACACACTTACACACGGACCTTTTTCTGAAAATATTTTTTTGGATTCAGGGGATCCTAAAACATGTATTTCCGGTGAAATCTGGGCATCGAATTTTTGGGTGGAATACAATACTTCCTCTATACACTATGTACATAATACGTATAGAGAAAGTAATAATGTAAGGCAATTTGTATTATTTTGGAAGAAAATGTTTTGGTGATGAAAACATATTTCGGTGATTGAAACTACTTAAAAGCAAAATACTTTAATAAGAAGAGGGTGAGAAGACTTGGATAATCAATACAATGGGTGGAATAGTGTAAATACAGAAATTAAAATACCTCATCGAAATAAAGGATTTATAGCAGCATGTAGGAAGATAAATAACTAATAAATTAATACTTCTTTATCCCTAAAATAATATTTTTTCATTCTTTTCAAAATACAGAATGATAAATTTATGTAATATCAAGAAGATTCTTAAAACAAACAATGTGAACCTAGAATATTTTAAAAACGATATAATTATTGAATACAAAGTGAGATTTTTTCAAATAAATAAAGTAGTAATGTTACACAATAATAAAATCTTACTCCAAAGTGAGCCAGTAAAAAAGAATGAGAGTTATAACATAGGCAACCTAGAAACAAAAACATACGAATAGTAAGGTAAATCAAAAGAAGTAGAAGAACAAAACAAGAAAGGAAGAAATGAATTTTGTTCGAATAAAATTAAATATAACTTTATGTTTTTATATAATGTTATATGAGAAAACAATTTAAACATTTTCAATATTTTATCGTATGGAAAAATCATATATGGTGAACACAGGAACGTCAAGGAGATGCAACTGCGATATATACAACTTAGCATATGAATGAAGGGCAAGTCTTGATGACCGGATCAAGGTGAGGGGCACAAGAACGTCATACCAGAGTGGCTGGAACATATGCTTTGCAATAATGGTCCACACTAGCCTCTGGATGAGTCTGACTCATGTTGGTTTGATGTCACACGTCTGGTACTGAAACACTAATTGGCGAATACAGATCGGTGTTAGGCCCAGGAGCGATGGACAGAGACAGTAGATAAACATGAAGTAGGGAGCTAGAATAAGGTGTAGGCGGGGGTGGCTGGCAGAGGAGATTTATTATTTAGTTACAAACACAAATCACTGCGATACTATACACTCGCATTTGTTCCGTAGGCGTTTAGCAGTTCTGGTTCCTTCTGGAATATAATTAAAAGTAGAAGTAAATTAAATCTTATAAATACTGGTTCAGATCATTTACAATTAAAACATTAAATTGTTAAAGGTAAGACGTTTTGAGAGATGACTGTATTTACATTCCTCAGCTGGATAAACTAGTATTTTTGGCTGTATTTCAGCATGGGATCCAAAATCAGTGCAACCAGATTACTCAGCCGTCTCACACAGAATAAAACTATGAACATTCGCTCTTAATATTGATTATTATATACTTTTCCTATAGGTACGCACTATGTACATAGTGTATAGTAAAGGTATTGTATTGCACCCAAAAATTCGATACCGAAATTTCACCGGAAATATACGTTTTGAGGCCTCCTAAATCATAAAAAAGCAAAGACCGTTAAGAACCAAACTTGGTATTTAAGTTTGGTATCATCCAAGCATGCGACACGAAGATTTTCAAAAAAATCCCCCCATCCTAAACTACCCTTTACATGGAAAACATTTCGAAAATGTTGATTTTCTTAAAAATGGCTCTAACGATTTTGATTAAAATAACGTATATTAAAGATATATACCTGACAAATAAAATGTATATCTTTAATTTTCTGGGAATAGCCTCTGAAGACTACTTTATTCTGGGTCAATTTTACGGAATTTTACATAACTACTAAACCGCAAGACAAAAACTTACCACACTGCAAATGTAGAGCACTTTAAAACACACAATTTATATTATATACATTTTTTTCGCGGAGTTTTTGAGATATTCCTTGTTTTTTGGTTTCAGCTTTGAAAAAACATTCTTTCCTCATACAAGAATTTATCAACTGCTGTCCAATCAAACAAAGGAACTTCAGTCACATAGCAACTACCTATGATAGTCCCTTATTTTGCTTCTACTAATAAGAAAGCAAGTAATAAGACTATTTCTGCTAATTTTTTTTCTCGTTTAGATGAAGTAAATAGAATAATTTGTTGCAGAGACGTAGAGAAAGTCATGTGAATGTAACATTACAGATTTTTTTTAATTTAATATGATATTATTTTGTTTTAGTTGGCGTCGTTTTAGGTCATTCGCTGCTAACGCTGACAATATTCCTGGGAATACTGTCTTTTCTCGTGGTCGCCAACTGCAATTGAGCTTTCTCTGATACATATGTGTGTGCTTTGTGATGCACTGTCTCCCATATGAATGAGCCATATTTGTAATTTAGACTTCATTTTTCCTCTTTTTCTGGATTTCCTATCTTAACAAAAAAGGAAGATAATTTATACACAATTCATAGAACGTCAGTTGGACAAGGATCAAAGAGAAGGAAGGGATTGAAGATTAGCATCACACATAGATCAATGTAGGTGCTTTGCGACCTACGTGACCCTCGGAGGGATGAGATTCGAAGGGCGACCAAGAGTCAAGTCCCTAATGTTTTCAGATAAAACGACCACAAGCCAGAACCCCCTTGTGGTACCCAGAAGGTGTGCTCCATATGAAGAATCCCAAAATTAGGACCTGGTTAGAGGTTATCGCAACGAAAACAGGGAAGAAATCTCTACAGAGCACACATCAACCCCCGAGCCGCAGCCCACCGAACACCGTTGTCTGGTCCATCAACCCTGAAACGCATCACAAGGAGGTGATGGGTACAAGAAATGATAAACAAGAAAGTCGCGATAGAAGAGGAGCCACCCCAACATTCACCTGTCGATCCGGATAAATCACGAAAAAAAGATGGGTCAAAGTGGGGATCGAACCCGGGACCTCCCGAATGCGATTGGCATACATTACCGTAGCAACACTTCGTTAGGGGAAAGTTAATTAGAGTCTATGTCTTGTAGCTCTATGAAACAGGTTATTGTTATTGATTTAATTGTAAGGTGGATTTTTGATTTGTGGATTTTCTGTTAATTCTGCTATATCTACTACTGATGCCGGACATATAGTCTTTATTGTGCGACTGCATTGCTGTGCTCTCTAATTTATTTCAGTTTATTTTGTAGGTGAAACTTCTGTCATGGCACTGAAATAATCATTAAAGATCAATCACGAAAATCCCAGTATGATGGGCCATTGTACTTGCGGTCTCCATGGCCGCACTCGCTTTGGTGTTTCGTGGCGCAGGGGATCGTGGGTTTGAGTCGTTCCTTGGGCATGGCTGTTTGTGTGTTTATAAATGTGTATATGAATGTATGTATTTGAAGCAAAAAACCAATCAGACAGAAAAACAAAGTAAATATTGGGAAAATGTAAAAAAGAGGGGAAAGAAATACAACGCCGAAGTCCTGACAAGATTCCGAAACTGTATTTTGTAAATAAAACAAATGTATAGGTTTTGAATCAAGTCCCCATTGGAAACCACAAATAGTACATAGCCTGAGTCATCCCCAAGGTTGTTCGTATTTTTCTATTATTCTATTATTTTATTTCGAAGCGTTCTTAATTACAACAGAATGAAAATCCTGAATTTATATTTAATTCCCAATTTCAAACACTTAAAAAATACCTTAGTACCAATAACTTACCTCCACTGCTAACAACATACAAAAACACACAGAAACTGGTATTATATCTGAACTTGTTAGGAAAAAGCTCTGATGTGGAAAACAAAATTATACAATCTTAGGTATGTTTTGTCTAATTATATTCATTTGAAAATCGACTATGATATTTCAAAGAAGACTAATACTAGAAAAACGCAATTTTACTAAAATACTGTGTTTAACTACTTTATTTTAATTAGCATTTATTCTAATGTTTTTTTCTGAAAGATTCTCTTTTGCTCATAATTAAACAAAATTCACGTCCAATAAATGAAAAATCACAGTATATTCACAAAAAATGTGATTACATATTCACATGACTTTCTTTACCTATTCTACAATAAGATATTCTTATGATAGCCTCTTCTTCTTTCTACTTTGCTAATAGAGATAAACATTAGCTGAAATTGTTTTACTATTTATTTCCTTGTACGTACGACAAAGGGAATAAGCTCTTGACAATAAAAATTTTCAAGAGCTGGTCTGCATGTGATAGCTTTGAATTTCTGTTCTCTTTACATGGCCTGAAGTAAACAAAAATGAATGGCAACTTCCCATTTTAGACAAGTTAAGAATTGAAAAATTTAACCATCAACTAGGAATATTTCGGAAATGGATAACTCCATAAAAATGTATTTTACATAAATTATATGTTTAAACGATAATGTCCATTTTGCATAGTAAGATTGTGTATTGGGCGGAGCCGTGGATGAGTGACTAGACCGCTCGCCTCCCACATTGGTGGCGCGGGTTCGATTCCAGTCTCCATCATGTGGGATTTCTGGTTGACGAAGCGATCTGGATGGGTTTTCTCCGAGTCCTCCGGTTTTCACCGCAACTCATTCCACCAATTGTTCTATCATCACCTTTCCTATCGTCCATTTCGCATACATTTCATATCATCCACTTCCTCATGCTCATACCTGGCTACGGTCCGACCACTCATTCCAGGTTCTCTATTCTGTGGTTTCGTGCTGCTAGCTCCCCGACAGGCTTCTGGTCCCTAGGCACCCGCTTGTAAACCCTAGGGGGGGTTCCAGTCCTACATACGGGAAGCGTAAGCCTATTACGAAAAAACAAATATTGTGTATATCTCTTACGACTTACCAATTGTGCAAAAACTTCCAGAATAAAGAGAACTTCAACGCTATTTCTATAAAATTCAAGATATGCATTTCATCTGTCATGAAATATCTCAAACGTGTCTCTTTTAATCAAAAATTTTAGAGCTAGTTTTAAAAAATATTAAAATTTTTAAAAACTATTCAATATAAAGTGGAATTTGGTATTGGTTTATTTCTGAAACTCTTCCGGCCGCATCTTAAATTATGCCAGACTTAAATATTAAGTTTGATTTTTAACAGGCCTTTTGATTTTGAGTTATATGTTCTTAAACACCGAATATATACATACAGGCGAACCTTTTTCAAAAATTGAACTTTTTGGGTTCAGGGGGCATCAAGTATTTCGGTAAAATCGCGATATCGAGTGTTTGGATGAACTTCAAACCTTCTCATGATAAAGTAAAATGATATAATTCCTAAAGTGAATATGTCAAATATATAATATTTTAAACAGTGCTACTTTTGAGGAAGCTAAAAACTTCTTCCATTTAAAGGGAAATTTTCATGAATAATTTATGTCATATTCTTGGAGGATACTAGACTGCCAAAATAAGTTTGATATTTACAATCTTATTGTTATTGACTTACGTTATTTACAAACACATATATACACACTTATGCGTGCGTGCAGCCGAGGTATCCTTTTATAAAAATACTTTTTTCTCAGTGGACTTCAAAACGTGTATTCTCAGTGAAATCTCGATATATTATTCATGAATGGAATACATTTTTCCACTATTCTATCCTAGTTAAGCAGTAGAGAAAGAAAAAGAAGCACCTTATGCATTACATTCACATTACTTTCCCGATACATTAACGTTTATTTTTAATGGCTTCTAAAGCTATGCTTACGAAAGTTTTGCGTTTTATCCACTTAATTTAATTGAAGTCATATATTTATTTTGTTTAAAATGCAAGGTATATAGAGAAAACCGAACGATAATCAGATGTATAAAAACAGAATAGCAACTACACTGGCGTAGATATCCCACATTCTTACCATGAAATTGCGAGAAAGCGCTAAAAACCTATGAACTTTTAAAAATGTCCATGTAAAAAGATGTAAACAGATAGCTTTTTTTACGTAATAAAAGCACCCGTGCTCCAAATTACATACCAAGATCTGAAGTTGGACTATCAGATTGTACAAGAACTTTTGGCTATCATAGGGTCCACTGGATATATCTGCCACGCTGATAATCTGTAAAGAATAAAAAAAAGAGCTATGATAAGAAAAATTCCACAAGAAAATATCATATTAAATCATATTATTAAGAGACAAAGTTGACAATAATGATATGTGAGTTCTCAAAATATTTTACAGCCACTGTGAACGTACATTTGTATTGCCTAAGTGCAGACACACTTAAACATTTACAGCACAGTCTACCTCTTAACTAAATACAGGAAGGAGTGCACTCAATACAACAGCTCAATATGCTGCTTTGGTTTGAAATACATGTTGTGAGACACCTTGAATATACTACAACTGCATGCTGCTGCTAATAATAATAATAATAATAATAATAATTACAGTAAAAAGGAGGAGGAGGTACACTTGGGCTTATCTCTGCACTTATCCTTGAGTATTTCTTTGTCTTTTTCACTACATGGATTAGACAAACTGCATGTTCCTTCTTCCTTTGTTTATCTCCACCTTTATCTTGGGCGTCTAACATCTCTTCTACCTTATAGTTTATACTCAAGATTATCATTAATGGTATTTCTTTATTATTTATTCCAGTCAAATGTCATTTCCAATTATCCTTGGAAGACTCTTCAATTTTGTCAACTACATTTCATAAATATATCTTCATTTCGAAATCCCTTCTGTACAACCGTTTGCCCTTCTCAAAAATCTAATTTATATGGCTTGAAATTTACTTTTATCTCCCTCGTTCAAGATCCAGGAATAATTGCTTTAGATCAATGCTGTCTCAGCAATGTTTTATTAAATTTAATTTTTGTATTTCTTCTAGTTTTATTTTCTACAAATATTGTTACTGTACCACATATTTGATGAAAGGTTTTGATTTTGTATTTGTTTATTCCTATTCAAACTTATATTATAGCCCAAATCCTTAAAGGAGACATCTTCTAACATTCTGCCTTCTATAATAATTTTAGACCTTTAAGGATATTTTCCTTTGTGTGCCATCAGTTTTAATTTATTCGCTGATATTTTCATTATAACTGTTTTTATGCTATTAGAGTTACATATAGAGCTTAGTTAATCGTTCCTATTTTTTGTATTATTACCACATCATCAGCATACAATAATATATTCAAATAATAATTTCTAATTTTTTGAATACCTGAATGTACTTCTTATTTATTTTTCCTTTAGATTGTATGTGATGTATACCAGAAATAAGTATGTGTTTAAAATTATATTTATAAAATCATCACAGTGTGCTAATCACATATTTTCCAAATCACTTTTCAGATTTATGAGAGTAAAAAACAGTATAATAGAACATTATGTCTTTTTGTAATTAATGTCAGAATTCTTATAATCTATTATATAGAGTTCTGTAGAATATAAATATAATTAATGTAATAATTAATATTATATATTAGTTTAATTAATTAATATTCATATATGCTATATGAATATTAATTATATATACAATCACTGATGTATAATTTGTTTGTATTTTGACAATACCCTGGAATCTGTATTCCTCCAGGCTAATAATAAATGTAATTATTTCTGTATATCATAGTAATAGAATTCTGATATATATATTATTGTGTATTATATATAGCATATAATAAAACATTAAAAAATAATTAATGTAGAACTAGTAATGTACTCAATTACTTTTCAAACTTGTAGCACAGCAGCCAAACATCTGATATGAGTATAAAGAAATACCAAATGCATGGATAAATTGAAACTAATCCATGATATCGATCTGAAATCTTCAGAGGTTATAGAAAACAAAATGGAGAATTACTTTTAAATTCTGTAAAAAGGGCCTATAGTTCTACTCACCTCTCTTCAACCTAATGTCTCAATTGTCCTTATACATTTTCTGAAAATTAGTTCTAACGATCTTGAATAAAATCTAATATGTTTGAGAGATTTGGTTGGAAGTATGTTACCCCCTTTTATTCATTCTAGTTGTAGTTACGTAAGTGTAGCAAGTCAAAGATAAACAAAATCTTCCGTAGGAAAATTAGTGCTCATAAACATATATTGTTTATACCAAATTACTTATTATTTATTGCATTAGGGATTTCCAGTATACATACCATTTTGTAAATTAAAATGACTGTGTAAGAAAATCTGAAAGTATACCCATGAGCTCATGACAGAGCAAAATAAACATGTGATATAAACAGCCAAAAGTTTTTCCGCATCTTGCGGTAACCAATTTTGTATTATTAGTTTAAATTCATTTTTAGGTAAGCCTAAATCTTGACACATGCTAGAAGAACGACTTTTTGAATTTTAATACCAATATAAGGGATATATGTGAATGTCTAATAAGTAAAGATAGAAGTGTGGTAATATTCGAATGCACAAAAATACTAAGGTGGGCACGATTTGAAGAAATCTTACTATGTTTACAGGCGCAAGCATGGTCGCAGTCTTAACGCTTCCAGTTCGAACGAATCCGACGCCGCTCTGAAGTCCCGAGTCACCTGAAAGTCCCCTGAAGTGGCCTTACCTGGGAACACGCTGAGGCTACGACGCTAGGTAAGAAACCTCTACGAGGTGCACATTCACCACTATAATAACAGGGATTTTTAGTACGACGAAAAGCCTTTTGTCCCGCTGCTCTAAACAAATGAGCTACCATGGGAATATGCCGGCGAGACATTAAATTCCCCAACTGACTGTTAATGTATTATTCTGTCAATATGCCGTTGGACAGAAAAAATAACAATTTACTGCATAGCCGGGATTTGGAACACGTATATTCAGCTTATCGAGCTTATGACTACAATATTAAATTCCCCACTGATTCACATTTTTTCAGTAACCCACAAAGGGATCTCTTTATTTTGAGATAACGTACCGCAACGATGACACATTATCGTGAGTATTGTAAATGCGAACCATTATTACGTCAATCTTCTTCTCAAAAAATGGCGCTAACGCTGTTGATTAAACTACAACTTAATATATTTACATCACAAATAACACTTATATGTTGAATTTTCTTTGGAATAACCTCCAAAGATCTCTTAATTTTGGATGAATTTTACATAATCGGTAAACCATGAGAGAGAGAGAGAGAGAGAGAGAGAGAGAGAGAGAGAGACACAAACTTAGCATTCAAAAAATGTAGATCTCATTCAGACATACCATTTATGTCATATACATCGTTTGTAGAGCTTCCAGATATTCCTTATTATTCATTTACATTTTAAACTACGTAAAGTTTCCCGAATGGGAGAGCCTCTTGCGTTTCAAATTTTATTACTGCCGTGCAGCGGAAACCGTACTTACCGGGGCCCGTGGACGCGTTCACCAAATTCCCTAGCTTCGTAGTTTCGAGGAGCGAGGGTTCGAGTCCCGCTTTGGATGTGTGTGCCTATAAATGCGCATATGTTTGTGTATTTGTAAGTTAAAAATAAAACGGTAAACAAAGGAAATATCGGGAAAATGAGGGGAAAAGGATACAGCGCGGAGTCCCACAAGACTCCAGAACTAAAAAGGGAGAAGAAAACAATTTTATGTGTTCCATTAACATGACTTTCTCTACGTCTCTGCAACAAATTATTCTTAAAAAGCTAATGCTTCTATTTACTTTATGCTAATCAAGAAAAAATTAGCAGAAATAGTGTTATTACTTGCTTCCTTGTAAGTGGAAGCGAAAAAAGGGAGTGCCATAGGTTAAAGTGATAGTCAAAAGCTGGTTATACTATGTGACTGAAGTTCTTTTGTTTGTGTGGACAGGAGTTGACAAATTCCTGTGTGGGAAAAGTATGTTTTAAAGCTGAAACCAGAAACAAGGAATATCTTGAAAACGATTAACACTGCGAAAAAATGTAAATAACATAAATTATGTGTTTTAACATGCCCTACATTTTTGTGGTAAGCTATTGTCCATCCCTTACAGTTCAGCAGTTGTGCAAAATTCCGAAAATTCATCCAGAATAAAGTAGTCTTCAGAGGCTATTCCCAGAAAATTCAAAATATACATTTTATTTCTCAGGTAAATTTTTGTCTTTAATGTACAATATTTTAATCAAAATTGTTAAAACCATTTTTGAAAAAATCATAATTTTCAAAAAAAGTTCCATGTAAAGTGTAGTTTGGGGTGGGGGGATTTTTCTCAAAATCTTCGTGTCGCATTCCTGGAATATACTAAACTTAAACATCAAGTTTGGTATTTTACCGACTTTTTGTTTTTGAGTTATCGTGTTCACATACATACGGATACACGGACACACACAAGGACCTTTTTCTGAAAAGGATTTTTTTGGATACAGGGGACCCTAAAACATATATTTCCAGTGAAATGTCGGTATCGAATTTTTTGGTGGAGTGCAATACCTTCTCTATACACTGTGTACATAGTATGTATAGAGAAAGTAAGAACCTTGACATGGTCTACATCCTAGAGTTTGGGCACAGAATCTAATCTCATAATAGGATATCTACAGATTGTAATGTTATGTATGTATGCATACAGTAATAAGACTAATGTTTATCTAGATTAGCATGATGTAGATAAAAGAACAATCTTTTGCAAGAAAACTTTATTTGCGGAGCAGCTAGAGTGTGAATGGAACATGTTGGATTTTTCTTGTAAGCTTTTCCATAACCTTGAAACAAAGGCTGCATAGAAAGGCTGGTACCGCTGTCAGACTTGGCTTTATGGAAACCACGGAAGATTTTGCTTTTCACAGAGAATGAAGTACTTAAAGCCTCGTCTTGAGCGACAGCAGGTTGTCGCAACGATCCTTTGCTCCTTCGCCGAACCGTTATTAATTAAAGGAAACGGAGAAAGAAGGCCGCAACTTCGCTGTTATTATTACTGAAATTATACAACTTTTGCTGAGCAGCGTTCCCCGTCATATGCAAGCAGGTACGCAGGGTGCCAACAGTCATTAAGGAAATATACTGGTCTCCATTTGGGTTTGCAATCATCTAATGTTCTCTTTAAAACTTGATCGTGAGTAAAGATTCTTTAAAAAACGAAGACGTATGTGTGGAAAAGTATATTATCCAGAGTGTTTATTTAAGGCAAACTAAATACCAAAAGTGGCAAAAAAAACTGACAATTTTAGTATTTAATGTCGTTCTTTTTACAGAAATTACCTCTCTAGTTGTGTATACATATATTATATCATGTAGTGGTACTATTTATACTTTAAATATGCTTGTCATTTTATATGCTTCATTTCATATATATATATACAAGGTGTTAATGAACTACACCGAAATATTTTCACAGAATATGTAGATTATTTAAATAAGTAATTTGAGATAGGACTCTTATGGCCTGTTTGTTGAAATGTCGAAGTAACGGATGAAGTGCCAGTACGCCACTGACTATTTATCAACCATTCGAGAGCATAACACGTAAAAAGAAGGAACGTATTATAGCGTACTTCTCTAGCGAAGTGGTTATAATACTGGCTTTCAGGTGAAAGATAGATTCCGAGTTCGGGTTTCGTTCATGTATCGTGGCACTTCGTCAGGAATGAAAAAAAAAATAGTAAAAAAATTTACTTTATGACAGGAATCGAACTCACGACCCTTGGGATGGCAATTTCCCGCGTTACGCTTTAAGCCACCAAAGCAGTTGTAAAAACGCCTCCAGAGTAGGCTACATCAAGAATGTTGTTAATGAATGCTCAGTGTCGCACTGTCTACTGATTAGTTCGAGATTTTACAGATTTTTGCGACATTAAATCTTGAGAACGCTAGTAACGAGCTGCTAAAAGTCGATATTGCTATACTCGGGCAGCCGTTTTAAAGACATTCTAAGCCATTTTTGAAACCTTCTTTGCTTTAACACCGACTTATCAACACCTGATACCCACACGTTTAACGCTATGTAACTGGGTTATGTTTATCTGGAGATCATGCATCGCCGATCTCAAATTACTTATATCAGTCACGTACACAATCTCCAAAATTATTTCGGTGTAGTTCATTAACACCTGTATATTTAAACATGCTTGTCGTTCTACATCAATTGGGGAAGAAAATGCATGACTTTCTCTGGCTGTTACAAAATAAACATTCCTTACAAACGCTTATTCTTCTATTTCGTCAATCGAGAAAAACGTTAGCAGAAATGGTCTTACTTGCTTTTTTAACTAGAAGGCGATAGTCAAGTTTTTAAAAGCTATTGCTATGTGAAAAAAAATTAAATTTGGTTTCTTTATGTATTACCAGGAGTAAAGCAAAAGAGATGAAACTCAAGAGGTAGCTAGTTCGAATCTCGCTCAGGGTGAACTACCCGAATAAGGTTCTTTTGTGGGGTTTTCCCTTATTTTGAGAAGACGAATATCGAGTAACTTTGCGCTCCATGGGCCCGAGATCATTTGAGCATGATACCACCAATTTCATTGATCGTGCGATATAATCCACCAGCTATAATAAATAAATAAGAAAAGATGAAATGGAAGTTAACTTACCTTTTGAGAAAATGTTAAGTAGTTTAAACCCAAACCAAAAACAAGGAATATCTCAGAAATGGTTAACTCGACAACAGATGTATATGACATAAATTGTGTGTTTTAATGAGATCTGCAATTGGTTCAGTAATTCATCCAGAATGAAGATGTCTTCAAAGGCATTCCCAGAAAATTCAATATATACATTTCGTTTATAATTAAAATATCTTAAACATATGACATTTTAATCAAACTCCTTCGAGAAATTTATAAAAAAATAAAAATTTTCGAAAAATGCTCCATGTAAAGGGTAGTTAGGGTAGGGGCATTTCTTGAAAAACTTCGTTTTGCATCCTTGGAAGGTACTGAACTTAAATTCCAAGTTTTTTAGTTAACAGAATCTTCATTTTAGCTATGTTGCACCACAGACACACTCACACACACATGGACACTTTTATGTGCCTCTTTTTTGGATTCACGAAGACTCAAAACATCTATTTCTGGTGAAATCTCGGTATCGATATTTTGGATGGAACAAAATACCTTATCTATCTGCTATATAAATTGTATATACGCGCTAGGGAAAATAAAAATTATAACTTCTACTCAAAATAAGAGATGTAAATTAACTTTAGACCATCTTTTAGAGAAAGTACCATACTTTAAAGAATAGCAATCTGTCAGCTTCTGTGTGCTAAGGCCATCTGGATTCCTTTTTGTCTTGCAGAGGATGAAAAAAACAAGTACAATTTGCTTCTGCATTTCAGTTACTAACAGGTATTTTCAAAAAGAATAAGTTCTAATACATATTAATCAAAATATAGTATAATTAAAAAAAATAGACATTTCTTTCCTCAAACTTGTTGAATAAAAGTAAACTGGATAACTACGTAGTTTAATCAGGAGAAGCTCCGCCTGTTCTGCGAGGGTTCTGTGTGCGATTCCCAGCTGGGGTGGGTATTTTCCTGTTCTAGGATTGTTTTCTACACTCTCCAGATTCTGGAAGTATGAACAAAGGTCTGAATGCGTGCGTGTAAATTTAAATAATAAACCAAAACATAAACGAGTGAACATCATTGTTACAAGCAATTTCTCCAAATGCCGACATGACCTAGATACTAAAATCCACACATAAAGTAACCCAAAAAAGTCACATAACTTTCTCTATCTGCTCTGCAAACAAGCAATTCTTATAAAAGCTTATAATTCTATCTATTTCTTGATGCTCCAGATAAACATTAACAGAAATGGTCCTATTACTTAGAAGGAAAATAAGGGAATACCCTAGACTAAAGCAATAATCACTTCGATTAAGCAGTGGTTGCTATGTGAAACTTTGACATTCTATTTGTTATTTTTTTTTTTTTTTTTGCATGGCCAGGAGTAGAAGAAGAACAAAAGACAATTCCCATTTCAGAAAAGTATAAGACAGTTTGTGTGTTTTAACGAGATCTACTTGTAAAATCTTGTCTATCTCTTACGTTTTACAAGTTATACAACACACAATGAAGAGTGCTTCAAAGATGATTCCCAGAAAATTCACGATATCTACTTCATTTGTCATGGAAAAATCTTAAACATGTAGTATATTAATAAAATTCGTTGGACTGTTTTTTTACAAAATCAGAATCCTTTAAAAAGTGTACAATATAAAGAGTATTTTGGGATGGTGAATTCAAGTTTGGCATATAACGGTCTACATACATATGGACCTTTTTCTGAAAAAGCAATTTTACTTTCTCTATAGGTACTGTGCACATAGTGTATAGAGAAGTTATTCCACTCCACCCAAAAATTCGATACGGAGATTTAACGGAAATATATGTTTAAGCGTCCCCTGTATAAAAAAAAAGCATTTTCAGAAAAAGGTCCTTATATGTGTGTGTGTCTGTGGTTCGGTCTGTCTGTGTGACTGTGAATGCGATAGCTCAAAAACGAAATGTCGATAAAACACCAAACTTGGTATTTAAGTTTAGTATCTTCCAGGGATGCGACACGAAGATTTTGAGAAAAATCCCCCCAACCCCAACTACCCTTTACATGGAACTTTCTCAAAAATGGCTCTAATGATTTTGATTAAAATATCATATATTACAGACATTTACCTGACAAATAAAATGTATATCTTGAATTTTCTGGGAATAGCCTCTGAAGACTACTTTATTTTGGATGAATTTTACGGAATTTTGAATAACTGCTACACCGTAAGAGATGGACAAAAACTTACCACACATAAAATATAGAGCACGTTAAAACACACAATTTATGTTATATTCATTTTTTTCGTGGAGTTGTTCGTTTTTGAGATATTCCTTGTTTTGATTTCAGCTTTGAAAAACTTATAATTTTCTCATATAGGATTTTGTCGACTCCTATCCATAAAAACAAAGGAACTTCAGTCACATAGCAACCAGCTTTTGATATCACTTTAACCTATGGTACTTTCTTATTTCACGTCTACTTAAAAAGCAAGTAATAAGACTATTTCTATTTTTTTTTCTCGATTAGCATGAAGTAAATGGAAGCATAAAATTTTTAACAATAATTTATTGCAGAGATGTAGAGAAAGCTATGTGAATGGAACACATCAGATCTTTTATTCAATGGACCTCAAAGCACATTATATTTCCAATGAAATCTTGACATAGAATATTTTGGTGGAATACAATATTTTCGCTTCTCACAAAAATAAAATGTTATACCCTGTTTCGTGTACCTTTTACACAAAGTAAAAGTAATGACTAGTAATAATTGTAATTTTAGTTATAAATATGCACTACAATGTGAGTTTGATAAAGAAAGCTCTTGAAGGCGCCAGAAATCGTGCTATTTGCAACATTGCGTATCAAACTAGCCTAGATAAAACATGCTGAAATAATTATTGTCTAAGAAAGACTATATTCTACACTCCTTATTAGTGACATTTCACATACTAAATTAAGTATGCAGTTTAAGGTGTTCATTGTTTTCAAAACCACAAACAGTATTTTCTCAAAAATTACGTAATACAGAAACATTGATGTCCCTTTAAAATCAGCATTAACATCTGGATCATATTAGCGGCTCTCACTTGTAATAATTGCTGATGGCAGTGTTTTCGTTTGTAACTCTGGTTATTATCTTTAGATTTAAAAACTTACACACATTCTCATTCACACTGGGGAGGATAGGGAATAAATAATCTTGGCTAGAGAAAAATTCGTATAACAGCCGGGAAAATTACCCCAGACCCCTCGCATAGCAAGCAAGGACTGATCACGGGACTAGCCGATGATGACTTTGAAATTCCGGTCTCTTTATATGACCACGAGAATAATTGAAATAACATGTATCAGTTGAAAATAATAGAAATGTAATTGAAAGTTACAACAATAAGGAATGTCTTAGACTACAATAGAAGGTATTAATAACTCCATGGCATGGGGAACATTGGCCTACCGCTCGGCCGCTGCGTCCTCCATCTCGGTCCACTACAGACGTCATGGATGGGGTGCAGTATTGGAGGGTGAGACGTGGTCAGCGCCTCGAGTCCCCCGGTCGGTTAATGCGGTCCTCATGACCTAGAGCCGCTACTTCTCCATCAAGTAGCTCCTCAATTGGCCCCCCAGGGACCTTACGAGGCTGAGTGCACCCCGGGCCAGGTCCCCCAGTGGGGGGAATATCCCCACGCCGGTACTGGAGATCGAACCCAGGGCTCCCGCTTGGTGAGCAGCTGCGCTACCACCGTGCTAAAGAGACGACCAATAGAAGGTATTGTCACCCAAAAATTCCATACTAATTTATCATCAGTAATTTTGAGATTTTTAGAGAGTGTTTGCCCGCGCCTTGGGTAGCATTGCTTAAAAATTTAAAGTCAATTAAACACTAAATTTGTTAAAGTTCAGCATCCTGCAAAGATTTTTAGAAACATCCCCCTACCCCATATCACCTTTTTATACGTAGCATATCCTTAAACAGGAGTCGTTTCGTCTCTTTTGTTCCACTTCCGACCATGTAAAGAGAACCGAATTTCAGCTGGTTAACGCCAAACACAAATATTTGACAGTAGTTGAAATACCCGGTCTTGCCCGTGTTCGACGATTTAACCTTACCATATTTAGCCTTAGGTTACTTGTCCAATAGCCGTGCGTTTCTTCGGACGTAGTTGGAAATTATTAAACAACACACTCAAACCCGCGCAGACGCCACTTCGTCCACTACAAACCTCACATGTGGGTGCTTAGGATCAAACCCGGGCCGCCTAGATGGGAGGCGAGTGGTTTAACCACGGCCTCACCCGCTAAGACATGTAAATGTTTAAATATGTGGTCATTAGATCATTAAAATGTATTTTCTCCATGTAGGTAATAGGAAATTTGGGGTAGGGGGATTTTGTTTAAAACCTTCGTGCCGCATCCTTGAAAGTCACTGAACTTAAATAAACAAATTTGGTATTTGGATTACGGTTAGTATTTGAGTTAAGTGTTTACAGACAGGCACGCAGTAGGGACACACTGCCATGTGCACGTACCAATTTCTAAGATGTACATTTTAAGACATTAATGTTTTAGCAGCAATGCTAAAACGAAGAACTGTAACAATAGGAAAATATTTAATTTATTATATTATATATTATGAGATGTAAATGTATACTGAACTTAGTGCAAACAAGCAAATGCTATCAGTATTTTTACTAGCCGCGAAAAGCTCGGTCACTTGTGTGAAGTAGCGATCTCAATGACCATCACCACCGTTTTAGTTTTAGATGTGTAAACTAGAGAATGGAATCTAACTTTCATTTACCTAGGGTAAGTAGTAGAAAAAACTAAGCATATTCTAATCATTTTCGCAGCTAAAGTTAGGCTTTTTTTCTGTGAAGTGAAACAAATCCATGACAACTTTAGTTTCTCACATAGATACATAGAAGGTGGAGAAGATATTGTATTCCAACCCAAAATTTGAATACTAGATTTCACCTAAAAATATATGTTTAAAGACCCCAAATCCAACTAAAAGGTATATGTCTTCCTGTGGTCTGTGAACAGCATATCTCATAACATCTGATGTTTTCCATCCACATGACTTTCTCTACCTCTCTGCAACAAATTACTGTCGTTAAAAAGTTTATACTTCTTTTACTTCATGCTAATCGAAAAAAAAAAAAAAAATTAGCAGTCTTATTACTTACTTCCTTGTTAGCAGAAGGGAAATAAGGGAGTACTACAGGCTAAACTAATAATCAAAAGCTGGTTGATATGTGATTGAAGTTCCTTTGTTTGTATGGACAGCAGTTGACAAATTCCTGTATGAGAAAAGTATAAGTTTTTCATAGCTGAAAACAAAAACAAGGAATATGTCAAAAACCATCAACTCCACGAAAAAAATGTATATAAGATAAATTGTGCGTTTTCAGGTGCTCTACATTTTTTGTACTGTAAGTTTTTCTCCATCTCTTACGGTTTAGCAGTTATGCAAAAATCTATAAAATTCATCCATAATAAAGTAGTCTTCAGAGGCTATTCTCAGAAAATTCAAGATAAACATTTTATTTGTGGTGTAAATATCTGTAATATACTAAATTTTAATCAAAATCGTTAGAGCCATTTTTGAGAAAATCAAAATTTTCGAAAACATTTCCATGTAAAGGGTAGTTGGGGATGGGGGATTTTTCTCAAAATCTTCGTGAAGCATCCCTGGAAGATACTAAACTTAAGTACCAAGTTTGGTATTTTACCGACTTTTCGTTTTTGAGTTATCGTGTTCACAGACACACACAAGGACCTTTTTTCGCAAATGCTTTTTTTACTTTCTCTATATTCACTATGTACAAAGTGTATAGAGAATGTATTGCATTCCACCAAAAAGTTCGATACCGACATTTCACCGGAAATATATGTTTTAGGGTCCCCTGTATCCAAAAAAAGTATTTTCAGAAAAAGGTCCGTGTGTGTGAAAAACATACTTTTCTCATACAGAAATTTGTCAACTCCTGTCCATACCAACAAAGGAATATCAATAACATAGCAACCAGCTTTTGGCTTTCACTTTAACCTATGATACTCCCTTATTTCGCTTCTACTTACAATAAAGCAAGAAATAAGACTATTTCTGCTAATTTTTCTCGATTAGCATGAAATAAATAAAAGATAAGCTTATTAACAATAATAATTTACAGAGATATAGAGAATGTCATGTGAATGGAACATCAGATTTTTAAATAAACGGTACCCTAAAACATATATTTCCGGTGAAATCTCGGTATCGAATTTTGGGTGGAGTGCAATACCTTCTCTATACACTATGTACATAGTGCGTATAGAGAAAGTAAAAAGCCAGATAAATACTAAACTAAAGATTCTTAATTTCTGTATCTTCCAAAGATGCGATACGACGTGTAAACAAAATCTGCTCACCTCTGCGTGGCCCATGTTTCGAAAGTTTTGACTTTCTCAAAAATTGCATTACCACTTTGTTTAAAATACCATGTAATAAAGATATTTACATGTCAAATAAATTGTGTGTACATTTTTCTTGGTTTTTCTTGGAATATGCTATGAAGTACGGTTGATTTGGAAGGAATTTTGTGTCAGCTTGTATAACTAGTATACAATGTGAGCATAATTTTTGAGGTTAAAGGAGTTAAACTATAAAAAAAAAAAATTCCAATATAGTTCATTCGCTCAAAGGTTTAGCTCGATATAATGAAGCGAAAGAACAGTTTACATAGCCATTAATAAAGATAATAGATTAGAGAAAGCAGTTTGAGTGCAACATATCACTTTTCTACCTTCTCTACTACGAATAGTAAGGAAGGAAGTATTGTATTCCGCCCAAAGATTCGAAATCAACATTTCTCTAACAATATATTCTTTTGAGTTTTCCGGAATTAAAAATAAATAAATAAACCTTACATAAACGTGCCTGTGTGTATGTGTATCTGTGTTTGAACAAATGAAAAGGGTTTAATCAATGATTTCAAGTTAATAATTTAAAATTTTATTTAATTAATTTAATTGTGTTTATTTTAATAATGTTTATAATGTATATTATATTAGATCAAAAATTCGATTAAACACCAAGCTTAGTATTTTATCTTCCGTGGATTCAATATGAAGACTTTTATATAATTCCCCACCCCAAAATATCTCTTACAAGAAGATTTTTCGAACATTTGACTTTTTCAAAGTTTATATAACACTGTTTATTAAAGTGCCATACTTATATTCAAGACATTTGCATGCGAAATGAAATGTGTTATTTGAATTTTGTGGCAGTAGCCTCTGACTCTTCTTCTTTCTCAACAACATTTGTACGATGGTAAATCGTAAGATATAGACAAAATTTTACTAAATAAAAAAAAAAGATTTTGTTAAGGCACACAATTTATGTAAAATACGTTTTTTGACATTTAATTCTAGTTATTGATTTAAATTTCCCAATACTTATATTTTTCTTAAATGAAATGTTAATTTTCTTGTCCTTCTATACAAGCAAAGATGATGGAATTTCCGTGCAATTACATAGCAACCATATCTTCAAAGATTTTATTATCACTCTAGACTATTGCATTCTCTTACTGCACTTTTAACTACAAGAAATATGTAATAAAAACCATTTCTGGAAAATTTTACCTAAATTAATTTGAAGTGGATAGTAGAATGAGCATTTATAAAATAGACTGTTTAACCATATTTAGAAAAAATCAGAATAAAATACATAGGTTCTTATATTCTCTACCTCGTATTGCTTATTACAAATCTTCGTGACGATATTTCACCTAAAATGCATGTTTTGAAGTCTCTAAATTCAGAAAAGCGTGTGTGTGACTCAAAAGTGAGGCATAATTCAAGAACGAAATGTCCGATAGTACCAAAATTGATATTTAGGTTCAGAATAATCTAAATTTTTTACACGCAGATTTTTAAGAGCATTTGTCATCTAGACTATTTTGTACATGAAAAATATTTCGTAATTTTGTATTTTCTCATTGTGGCTCTGACGATTTTATCAAAATATATATTTAAGCTTCAAATGTCAAATAAAATTTGTATCTTAAATTTTCTTTGAAGACTTCTTCAATTCTATACTGGTAAATGTAAATTATTAGGTGAATTTTACTAAAAAAAGATATGTAGATATATCTCTTTAAGGCATCATTTATTTCGGATAAATTATTGGTGGTATAAATCACTTCCAAGATATACGATATTTATGCTTCAAATTATTCAAACTATTGTAATTATTTAATTTCCAGCTTTAAATTAACTTGTTTCTCGCATTTCTTGATAATATTAATGAAGTTTTAATATAGTATTTTGCGTTCCATTAAACTTTTGATTATTGCTATTGCCTTTGTATCTATAACAAAATGTACAGTAGCCATTTCTGCAAAGGTTTATAATTATAAAGTAGATAAACATAAGCTTTGTAAGAATAATTTTGTATATCAACTAATAAACAAAAGAGAATAGATAAATTTTTAAGAATGTAACACATCATATTTTACTTGGTACATAATACATATGTAGAGAAGGTATTGCTTTCAGGTCAAATATTCTATACCATTTCTATTGGAAATAAAAATACGTTTTTAGAAATGTGTGTCTGAGAACACGATGACTTAAAAATGAAAAGTTGATTAAACACTAAAATTTATTTTTAAGTTCAGCATCTCCCAAGGAGGTGACACGAAGATTTTCAGGATAGTCCCGCACCTCAAACTACTCTTTACATGGAAAAATATTCTAAAATTTTTATTTTCTCAAATTATACTAAATAGTTTGAATAAAATACCGTAGGTATATTAAGGATACTTATATGACAAATAGAATATATATCTTGAATTTTCTGAATAACCTGGATAACTTTTTGTAGTTTTTGTACATGTGGTAAAACGTTTGTTATACCAAAATACAGGTATCGATAATCCACACAATTTAAGTCATATACATGTTTTGTTGAGTTAACGATTTCCGAGATATTCCTTGTTATTGATTTCAATTTTGTAATACTTAAGTTCTTTTTTAAACTAAAAGTCTTCATTCGTTTCAAATTTCTTTTGTTTTTCTCCTGACTATGTAAAAAAAATCAACTTTCAATAATGACTAGCTTTTAAAAGATTTGACTATAGCTTTTGCCTAGTGTATTTCTTTATTTCTCTTTTATTTACAAGGAAGAAAGTGAAGAACATTACTATTAATATTTATGCGGTTTAGCTTCACGCAGATAAAAGAATAATCTTGTGTAAGAATAGTTTGTTTGCAGAAATGGTAGAGAAAATCGTGGAGCACATCAGGCGTAACACTGGCGTGTGAGCCCTGTGTGTTGAGGGACAGCTGTAATAGGTTTTATGAAGGAGTAACTGTGATTTAGCAACCAATCACAAAGCATGAAATCTGTTTCATTTCGCTGGTTTTTCTTCTGACCAAATTTAAATTGTATCTTATAGCGACTAGCTTTTAAAAGATTTGGCCCAGTGTATTACCGTATTTCCGTCTTACTTACAAAGAAGCAAGTATAAGACAATTACTGTTAATGTTTATCTGGACTAACATCATGCAGATAAAAGAATAATATTTTCTAAGAATGATTTGTTTGCGAACAAGTAGAGGAAATCGTGTGAATCAGGACTTTATCTGTAGAGTAACACTGGTGTAAACGTAAACTTTCTGAGAGTCCTGTGTGTCGAGGAACTGTTATAATAGGCTCCTTAACCATTTGTTGCCTGTCGGTACCTATAAGTTCCGCTTCGCTTGTTTTAAGCGTAACTATAGAAATAAGGTTGTACTCTAGGATTAATTTCATGTTATACTAACTTTCAACAATAAACGACAAGTAATCAAGACTATCTTATATTGTAAAAATATATAAAATTTTTGGCTTAAAGTTGCAGTGATTTTTTTAAAACTCACATAACTACAGTCAAATGTAGCCCGATTAGCTCTCAATCATCACACCGATTAATTTACTTGGGCTCTCCCCGTCCTTTACCACAGTCACTGTGATTTGAACTTGCAGCATTTGGCTTTGAATGGATGGCCAGTCCATTACCTATCACCTAACTTCATAGCCATTTGAACCACATTTTTGGTAGTGCCTTTGACAGGATTATGAAAACTGGTCTAGACGAATTTAAACTTTTAATTGGGAACAAAAAGATTAATAAACGATCTACATATATTTTCATTTCTATTATTTTATATAATAATTTGATATGTTTATTTCCATATATGTTTACTGAAACTCCAGTTTTAAACATGAATCAAAGTAAAAATGGCCTATGTGGTTTACTATTGCAGGCAACTAAGAATTAAAGGACTAACTGTGATTTAGCAACCAATCATAAAGCATGAAACTGTTTCGTTTCCACAAAACCTGCGGTAAAGAACATTGTGGCAAAGTCCAGAAAATATCTGCCGATTTACACGCGTACCTTCCGATGTGAAGTTTGCTCTCGCGTCAACAGCCTTAAAAATGACGAGGGTGGTGCCGCCGACTTGCAAATAATAAAGCTATTTAGCTTAACAGGGCAGGCGAGAGGGTTAGAGGTGGTATAGCAATCTGGCACACAATCTCCTCAAGAAGGGCGGCATTAGTGGGATTTGTTAACACTCCGATTCCCACTGTCTTAACGGTAATGGGGAGCCCCATTTCTGTGACGCAACTTCACCTGTCTAAATTGAAAAGGATCATCACCCATCTGTAGGTAGCTCGAGCAGAACGTTCGCTTTCTCACAACCACTTCAATGGACTTTTACTTCTTACTCCAAATGCTAAGTGCACTTGTTCGTTTTTAATCGTGCCCCTGCGTTGCTGAAGCGCGTTTTTACCGCGTTAGTCATCAACAAATGAAAAATATTTTATAATATGGTGTGTCTCATTCACATAACTTTCTCTATCTGCAACAAAATTCTTACAACAATGATTACTTTATCTACGTTATGATAATCAAGATAAGCGTTTCCAAAAATGGTCTTATTATTTAGTTCCTTATAAATAAGAGACTAGGATGCTTAGGGAGGATAGGGGAAAAGGAATGGACAACTTTACCAAAAGAAATTCAATGTAATGAATGTAAAATCTAGGAAAAACTTAATATACATTAGTAACTTTTTGGATAGAGTAAGATCCAAACAGACAGGAAAATTAGTAAGCAGGACGAAGAAGAAAAAATTAAAAGAATTACTATGTATATATTAGAACCCAATAGCTTGGCAACTATAGGGTTTGACCTATTGGACCCTAGGGTAAACAGCAACTCAGTGGAGAAATAAAAATGTAAAGACATGTATAATAACTTTTAAAATTTCTGAAAATAATTATTCATAAGTAGTAATACGCTAAAACGCTAGTCAAATCTTTTAAAAGATGTCGCTTGCTATTGTCACTGAAATGTGATTTTTTTTTCCTTGATCAGGAGTAAAACAAAGAGAGATGAAATGGTTGAGGGATCACCGTTTGAGATAAGTGCAAACATTTTAAGATTTTAACCAATAACAGGCAATATCTTGGAAGTGGTTAGCTGTAGAAAACTATGACATACATTATGTGTTTTAACGATATCTACATCTTTGTATAGTAGGTTTTTGTTTAACGTTTAGGATTTATCAGTCATACAAAAGTCATTAAGAATGAAGAGGACTTCAGAGACTCTTCCCAAGAAATTCAGGACATACGTTTATTTGTTATGAAAATATGTACTGTTGTCGTATTTAATCAAAATCGTTACTGTCAATTTTGAGAAAAATAAAACTTTGAAAATTATTTTCATGCGTCGGTTAATTGAAAATCTTCGTGTCACTAAAATGAAATATCAAATTTGGTGTTTAAGAATATTTTAGTTTTGAGCTATGCTGTTAATAGACCCACACACACATAAACACACAAACATGGACCTTTTTTTAACAGTACTTTTCTGTGCCTCAAAACACATATTTTCAGTGAATCTCGAATTTTGGGCGAAATACAATACCTTCTCTAACTACTATATCCATATTAATTGTTGAGAAAGTAAAAAAGTGTTACAGTTCATATCTTAAATTGCAACTAATAAGGAAGAAATATTTTCAGCGATAACGTTCAGAGTTATTCCATAATTTCTTGTTAAGAGGTGGTTATAACTTATGTGGTAAGCTAAAAGCTTCTAACAATCCTACAGCTAGTTTTATAGCTTAACTATTGGCTTAGGCTCTAGAGAAAGAAAGGCCTGCTCACAACTAACATATCTCGAGCCATGTGCCTCGGCGTTTCGTCTAGGACTGCACTCGGGAGGTGATGGAATTAATTCCTTGGGTTTTTATTTTTGCTCTTTTCCAAGGTCACTAGGAGAATGCCAGGGAGGTTTCTGCATTCCCGTGAACTCTCTGTCCCTCCATTTCATCTCCTTTTCATCCAACCGGTCTCTTTCCAAGTTGAAAGTGGCGGTGAGGCACCCTTCCGTTCTGGTGAATGCGTTTTGGAAATACAACTGTCGGCAGCGGTTCGGGCGTTGGAGTCGTCTGTAGGACCTAGGGACTTCGGTCATATGGGGCGCAAGCTCCTATCCTTCCCCGCGTCGATATGAAGAGCTGATTGGACTGTTAGAGGCTCTCTTCATTGGCTCTTTCTCCGCGGTCCCGGCTAGGGCCTACGTCGATAATACTCTCATATCATCCCAGGAGAGGACCGATACACAAACAATCCCATGGCATCTGCACTGTGTAACCTTCTCCAGCATCACATACACCCACATAAACACACACACCACTCTCTAGCATATCTTGTGAGACGTGGTAGCTTAGTTGTTACTTCTTTGAAGTGGGTGGCTACGGATCAAGAACAAAAACGTTTTTCGTAATTTTCTATGCTGCTATTAATATATTTGATTCACATAAAAAGCATGATATATTGCAGAAAATTATTTTTCATGCCCATAAATTAAATATCCCCAACTAAATATTTAAATTAGCGCCACTGAATGGAGTGTTCGTAAAAGCGAGCCTTAATTTACTCTCTAGAAAAAGCTAAATGGCACAAAGTGAATCGGACTGTATTGTTCACTAATTAATTGAAAGGAACTACTTTCATGATTTTCCCGGATAACTTCCTCCTGATATTTTCTTTTCTGTTTAAACATTTTCTCTGTGAAATTTATATATTAGATGATTCTTACATATGGTCACAGAAATGTTTAAAAAGTAACTTTGCTTATCCTGTAAATATTCAATTCTTTCACATTACATTCTATGTTAGTTTCGTTTATCATTTGTTCAAGTACTTCCAGCTTTTTAAAAGCATAATAAAAGTATGCTTTAGATACATAGACCAAAGGTTTTAATAAGATTACTTTATGTCACTGGCACTTTTATTAGAGTACTTGTATTGTGTACCCTCTTCAGTTACCTGCACTAAGTAACAGATATGATATATTTAAACTTTACTTTTCTCCAAACTAGTGGGATTACAATTTATTTGTTTATTTATTTATTTGTATAATTTATTTCTATTTATAAAGGACTTTAGTAATTAAATATTAATTTTATAAAGAATACTAGTTTACATCGAATGGAGAAAATTTCCAAGAGAGTATATAAGTAATGGAAATTAATTTGGCTGGAATTAATTTAAAATATGTATGAATTTAGTATACATATGTACCTACATTGATTTATTTACTAAAATTTGGGACTAAATGACCTAATATTGTGGATTTTTTAAAAATGCATCACCTTTGGCTTATTTAAAAGAAATTATTCTTACTCAATATTAATATTTTAAACTGAATTTCAAACTATATATCTTACTGAGTTATAAAATATGTTTAAAACACTTTTTGTTAAATAATCAGTTGTTTATAAAATCATTGATGAGCTTCCTGACATAATGTATGTAGCTTACTGCATAGTAAGCTATAATCAGCTTGTATTTGATAGTTATTTTCAAAATTTCACTTCAATAACTTCAAAATTGCATAGTAAGCAACATTTTAATTTTGAAAAATGTCTAAAATATTACAAAAAAATCTGATGTGTTCCATTCACATAACTTTCTCTACATCTCTGCAACAAATTATCTATTTACTTCATCTAATCGAGAAAAAATTAGCAGAAATGGTCTTTTTACCTGCTTCCTTGTAAGTAGGAGAAAAATAAGGGAGTACGATTAAAGTGATAGTCAAAACCTGGTTGCTATGTGACTGAAGTTGCTTTGTACGGACAGGAGTTGACAAATTCCAGTATGAGAAAATTTTGTTTTTGAAAGCTGAAACCGAAAACAAACAATATCTAAAAAACGATCAACTCCACGAAAAAAAATGTATATTACATAAATTGTGTGTCTTAAGTGCTCTAAATTTTTTGTGTGGTAAGTTTTTGTCCATCTCTTACGGTTTAGCAGCTATACAAAATTCCGTAAAATTCATCCAGAATAAAGTAGTCTTCAGAGGCTATTCCCAGAAAATTCAAGATATACATTTAATTTGTCTTTAATATACGACATTTTAATCAAAATCGTTAGAGCCATTTTTAAGAAGAAAATTCCATGTAAAGGGTACTTTGGTATGGGGGAATTTTCTTGAAAATCTTCGTAACGCATCCTTGGAAGATACCAAACATAAATACTTAGTAATTAAGTTTGCTATTCAACGGTCTTTTCGTTATTGAGCTAGGCTGTCCACAGACACACAGACGTACACACGGACCTTTTTCTGAAAATACTTTTTTTGTGTACAGGAGACCCTAAAACATAATTTTCCGGTGAAATCTCGATATCGAATTTTGAGTGGAGTGCAATACCTTCTGTACACACTATGTACATAGTAAGTATAGAAAAAGTAAAAATTTATAACCGCTTATATTAACTGATCTGAAATTTTACTCTTTTCCAGGAGCTGTATATATTTTCACTTAAGGCGCAGCATTTAGAAACTGATTAAAACATATTGAAACCTTGCACCAATATCTACAACTCTTCTAAACATTTATGCAAGAACAAAATCCTATAGAGTCGGACTTATTAAGTTAAAACGCCAAATATTGAATTTTGAACCTTTTTTTTTCAACCTAAAACCCTACATCCCCAGGATGAGGCAGGTTTTAATGGTCATTTCCAGCAGCTACTTCAACTACGGCAGTGACAAGCTCTAGAGGCTATTGCGCAGGCTAAGCATACTTCTTTGGATGCTGAGGTTAGCAAACCTGCAGTTTTTCTAATTCAGCGGAGTTTTACCATCTTTGAATAAATGCCATTAGATGGCAGTTGATATTTTATATCAGCTGACTATCGATTGCATTTTGTGCAAATGACACAGAACAGGAAACTAAATGGAGAGAAATATAAGCGCAATATAAGCATAGTATTGCTAAATTTTTGAAATATCAAATAACAAAAACGCATGAGTTAACACAAAATAGGCTGCTAAAATGCTATAAATAATAAATTCATTGCGGAGAAAATGTGTTACACTCTGATGTAATTCACATAACTTTCTCTAGTTGCTCTAAAAACTTCTTATAAAAGACTATTCTTCTCTCTACACAATGCTAATCGAGATAAACATTAGTAGAATGTTCTTATTACTTAGTTCTTTATAAGTAGAAGGGAACTAAAGGAATGCGCTACGTTAAAGTGATAGTAAAATGCTTTAAAAGCTGTCATGTGGTGTTTTTAAAATAAGGCTCTTAAACTTTTATTGAAAATCAAGATTTTCAAAATATTAAAAAGGTAACTAATCCATATATATAAAAACTTTATAGGTACAAATGTGTGGTAAAAATTGCAACCCTTAGCGTCAATTAGTATATGAGATAATGGGGCATTTGTATACAAAATATTTTTCTTCAGAATTTGTTTTCAAATATAAAATTAAAAAAGGTAGCCTAAGTTGCCAAACACAGCACTCCTTAGAAACTCTCATATGAAGAAAATATGAGGGGAGATGCCAATGCTGCGAATAGCTAAAGTAAAAGTTTCCAATCAAAATAAAAACGAAGGTTTCTTCTCTAACACTAATATTTACAAAGTTATTGATGTATTACTAAGAGAGTGTACCAAAATGTTCTTAAAACTAATTTACAGGATTATTTTCAACAATATTTTATAACTACAGTTAAGACATCTATGAAAGTTATAAAAAATGAGCGGGAGAATCGAAATATTCATATGCACTTAAAGCATGAAAATGGGGGGAAAATTATGAAAATCCCATTTTGACTCACCGTAAATTGGAATAGTTTGTAATTTTCATAAGTTGATTTTTTGGTTAGGTAGATTTAAATAAAAAATGCATTGCGTGTTACTTGAGCTCGGCTTTTTCATCATTATAGCAAAGTTTAGTTTCTCTTATTCGTGTATATGAACTAGATACAACAAAACGCACAGTTCCGATTGCATACAGCACAAGAAACACGCATGTGTGTATGTGTACCTAGCCAGGTGGTTCAAGTGTTTCGTCTGGGAGGTCATAGGATCGCTCCCCCACGGCCGATCTCTCTGACCTATATGTAGGTTTTTCGGGGGTTTTCCCGGTTCACTAGGCGAATGCTGGAGAATACATTCCATTCCCCCGAACTTAGTGTCCTTTCATTTCATCTCAACCGGTCTCTATCAGGATTGTAAGTGTTCGACGAGGACTGCGGCAGAGCATCATTTCATGGAGGTGTGTGCGCTCTGGAAATACACCTCTCAGCCGCGGGGTAGGATCCGTGGTTGTTTGCGCACTCAGGTGGTCTATCCGGGGCTGAGCCATAGGATCTTGGCGTTCGCCGCGTCGAGATGAAGAACTGCTTGTGAACTGTTAGGGACCCTCCACCACGCTCTCTTCTGTCCTGACGACGGCCACCCTCTGAAAGTACACTCATCACAATCTTCCTTCAGGAGTCTGACGAACAAACGGCTGCAGTGTGGAATACACAACACACATACATGTGCGTATGGAGTTAAATCTTTCATGTAAGTTTTATTTTTATAACACTCAGAAGAGAGTTTAAACCGGTTTTTAAGGATTACATAACGAGATGACGATAATGACAGATTAGAATAGGAGAGTGAGAGAAGGAAAGAAAGATTAAGAATCGTGAGAGTGCCCGCCTGGGTAAAGGTCGTGAGTTCGAATCTCACTTAGGGTGAGTTACCCGGATAAGGGTTTTTCGGGGTTTTCCCTTATCCTGAGAAGACATATGTCCAGTAACTTTAAGCTCCATGGACCCCGAGATCATTTGAGCATCATGTCACCAATTTCATTCATCGTCCCATATGACCAACCAGGTTAAAGGACGTTAAACTACATAAAAAAGAAATCGTGAGGGTATGATAAAGATAAGTTTGAGGGACGAAGATGTAGGCAGAATAAATAAATATATTTTTATATGATAGAGGGGGAGAAAAAGAGAGACACGGGGAAGAAACAGTGAGAAAGGGGGTGAGTGAACGCCATGAAGGAATCTCCATACTGCGAGCAGAATTACTGGCCCTGCTAGTAAATACAAATTCGAGCATGATGCCATTGCTTTTGGTTCCATTATTGTGCAAACCGACAACGTGAGGTTCAAATTGTCAGCAGTAACTAGATCTCTATTTCTTGTAGACCTACAACCATCTCCCACATTTGCAGGGTAGATGTCGGTACAACGTAAACGCTCTTCACATACATATAGTAATAGGAATTCATGTGTGAACTGGCTCGGAAAGCTACATACATCAAGCGGCGCGTAATGCCGAGTCTGCGGAATATTCATGTCGGGCAAGGATTCTCCTCCTGTGGGGCGACGTCACTCAAGTCCTTGGTATCCGTTGTTGTTTGGCGAACCAATTATCACACCGCACCCATTGTTATGTCACTCAGAGTCGAATATTGTAGCAAGAAGAACGGAAGTGGAAAACCATTTGTTCGCTGGTTCTTTCTTGTGTTGCCCAGACGCAGTAAGCGGACCGAGAGAGAACAAGGGGAAGTATAGAAAAATAACCCTAGTAGGACACTCATTAAATTCAGTGTTATATTCACCGCATAGCCTTGTACATTTCTTTACTACGTAGTATAAAATAATTCCTCAACGCACTAATGAAACCGTTAGAAAGCCTCTTAGTAATTAAGATTTCAAATTCTTTTGCCCTTTCGCAAATATTCATTTGTTTTCACAGCGTAAAATTATTTATAAACGAGAAATGGCATGTTGGACATTATTTCCACAGGTGAAGTAACTTAAAACGCGTTCTCATTTTGATGAGGTGCTTTTTGGTGAGTTAATAATGAACGAACAATAAGATTAAGATCAAAGGATTCATGCATCTCGCTCTTTCATATTGTATGACAATCTTGCTGCCATTACGTTGTGTTGATTATTTATATACTTCTTGTACGTATCCCACAATATGTAAGGGTTATATTATAAACCTTCTCGATAACTGATTATGGTAGAAACAACCCACATTAAGGTTAAGTCAGCATTTCAAGATGGCGAAAAATAAAAGATGCATATACTTGTAACTCAAGTATAGGATGAGAAGAAGAAAAACTCGATAATAACTGGACGCGATGTAATTAATGGGAAACTCAATTATTTTTCTGCAGTAATATTAACTGATATTTCTCTTTAATTCAGTAATATTAACTTTACTATCTATTTTAAAAATATTAAATTTCTACTTTTTCTACACGTACTATCTACATAGTGTGTAGAGAAGGTTTTGCATTCCACCCAAAAATTCGATACCGAGAATTTGCCGAAAATACATGTTTTGGGTCCACTTAAATAAAAAAAAACATTTTTGTAAACATTTTTTGTCTGTGTGTGTGTCTGTGTCTGTGTGCCTTTGTACAGTATGGCTCAAAAACGAAAAGAACGTTAAATACCAAACTTGGTATTTAGGTTTGCTATCTTCCAAGGATGCGACACGAAACTTTTCAAGAAAACCCCCCACCCCAAACTACCCTTTACATGAAAAAAATCTCGAAAATTGTTATTTTCTCAAAAATTGCTCTAACGATTTGATTAAATATAATTTACATGCCAAATAAAATGTATATCTTGAATTTTCTGGGGATAGCTTCTGAAGACCTCTTTATTCTGGATGACTTTTACTGAATTTTGCATGACTGGTAAACCATAAGAGATAGACAAAAACTTACAACACAAAAAATGTAGATCAGGATAAAACACACAGTTAATGTCATATACTTTTTTGTGGAGTTGATCTTTTTTTTTTTTTTTTTTTTTTTGAGATATTCCTTGTTATTGGTTTCAGCTTTGAAAAATTTACTTTTCTCGTATAGGAATTTGTCAACTCCTATCCATACAAACAAAGGGACTTCAGTCCATAGCAACCAGCTTTTGACTATCATTTTAACCTATGGTACTTTTTTATTTCGCTTAGCAAGAAAGCAAGTAATAAGACTTCTACTAATTTTTCTCAATTAATATGAAGTAAATGGAAGCATAAGCTTTTTAACAATAATTTGTTGCAGAGATGTAGAGAAAGTCATGTGAATGGAACACATCATATTTTTATTTTTGTACAGTCATGTTAACTAATATCCCAAGCGCCCGCATGTAAGACTTGTGGTGAACGAAGCGGTGACAGAGCGGGTTTTCTTTGGGTCCTCCGGTTTCCTCCGCCACTCATTCCACCAATTGCTCCACCATCACCTTTTCTATAATCCATTTTGCTTGCATTTCATATCATCCACTTCCTCACGCACGGCGACCACTCGCTACAAGTTCTCCATTCTGTGCTTTCCTGCCGTTGGCTCGGGGAGAAATTTCTGACTCCTAGACACCCGTTTGTAAGTCCTAGGGTGGTATCAGTCCTAAAAACAGTCGTAAGCGAAACCTGGGCTACCGGTTTCCCTCGTTATTCATTCCACCAATTGTTCCATAATAAGTTTTCCTGTCATGCATTTTACACATATTTCATATCACCTACTTCCTCACTTTCATATCGGAATCGGACTGATCACCCATCCTTGCTTCTCTCTGATTCAATGCCTTTACTCAATGGCGTTGACTTCTAAGTCCTGGGGAGTATAAGTCCTCCAACAAGGAGCGTAAAAGGAGAATGAAAGCAAACGAAACAAAGAGAGAATTCTGGGTTACTTCAAAGACAAAAATCATAAACTCCTATATACTTTGGAGCAAAGTTACAAACTTAAGCTCGTCTTCTAAGGGAAGTATAGTTACACAAATTGGCATTGTTGTGAAGTATGAAGCTTCAGCTTCCTCAAGCAGTTTTGTTTCTTTCTTTACAAATATATAACAATTTGTTTCCCCATTTGTGCTTTGAGAGATTTCTAATACGGACAGTTCCGTGCATAAATGTCCCATCTTTTTAGAAATTATTGAGAATAGCTAAATTTTAAATGTACGATGGTAAAACCGAGCTCTAAGTGTTGATTTATTTTGAATTAATAACATGGATGGTTGTTTTATAGTAAATATTTGCTGATAAATATTAATACAAATTATATAATTAAGAAAGCAAACTTTTTGGATAAAATTAATATTAAAAAATCTTATGTGTTCCATTTACATGACTTTCTCTTCATTTTTTGCAACAAATTATTGTTAAAAACTTATGCTTCTATTTCGTTCATGCTAATTGAAAAAACATTAGCAGAAATAGTCTTGCTTCCTTAAATGGAAGCCAAATAAGGGAGTACCATAGGCTAAAGTGATAGTCAAAGGTGGTTCTATGTAACAGAAGTTCCTATGTTTGTATGGACAGGAGGTGACAAATTCCTGTATGAGTAAAGAATGTTTTTCAAAGCTGAAACTGAAAGCAAGGAATATCTTAAAATCGATCAACTCCACGAAAAAAAATGTATTTAACATAAATTGTGTGTTTTAATGTGCTCTATATTTTCTGTGTGGTAAGTTTTTGTCCATTTCTTACGGTTTAGCAGTTATGCGAAAATCTGTAAAATTCATTCAGAATAAAGTTGTCTTCAGAGGCTATTCCCAGAGAATTCAAGATATATATTTTATTTGTCAGTTAAATACCTTAAATATACGAGATTTTAATCAAAATAGTTAGAGCCATTATTAAGAAAATCAAAATTTTCCAAATTTTTTCCATGTAAAGGGTAGTTTGGGGTGGGGAGATTTTTTGAAAATCTTCCTGTCACATCCTTGGAAGATACCAAATTTAAATACAAAGTTTGGCTTTTGATGGTCTTTTCGTTTTTGAGCTATGCCGCCCACAGACACACGGAACTTTTTTTAAAAATGCTTTTTTTGGATTCAGGAGATCTCATAACATGTATTTCCGGTGAAATCTCGGTATCGAATGTTGGGTGGAATACAGTACCTTCTCTATACACTATGTACATAGTAGTATAGAGAAAGTAAAAAGCGTTTTTAATAGCTTTTGTTTCCCGAATATCGACATTGTTGCATATCGTTTCAGTATTGATAAACCTACTTCTTATAAATTGTACTTCTTCATTTTTTCGACTATGTCTACTCATGGAGCAGTCTATTGCAACATGTGTGTTAATTGTGAAATCCTTTTATTAGATCGGAGAAAATTATGCAGTACATCTTCGCGCGTTTTAAGAGCAATGAAGCACCGAATGAGTCAACAGTTTGTGACTAATGGTAAAGTTCAATGAAACTGGTTCAAACAGTGAATATTTAACGTTTTGGACCCTTCCTTCAGGTTGGTCTCAGCAAAACGTGACGGTTCCTGACATTGTGGCTGTTATCCAATGAAGTCGGTTGTTCAGCGTTTCCGAGAATTGGGTTTAGGATATTCTTCAGTAATATTATTCTATGTTATGATCTATATTACACCCATACAAAATACAGTTAACCTAGCAGCTTAAAATTGGAACAGTTTGTGAGAGGAAACATAAAAATGCTTTTTAGGGATTTTGCTAAATATCAATTTTTAAATTTTTGTGCAAAAAATGCACCATACTTTAAAATACATATTTGAACGTCTGAATAACGTCTAATTTAGCGGTGTTTTTTTTTTACGGATTTTTCCACGTTGGATATAAAATACATATTTTAAAAAGACTCATACGATATGAAAATTTGTCAACGTGAAAAAAATTATGGAGCAAATTCTTATTCAGGATAATGGAGCTGAAATCAGTGACAGCAGCGAGGATGAGGTGGAGAGTATTTCTGGAATAGAAGACGAGAAAGCAGAAGAAGAAAAAGACGATGATGATTGTTGAAATTTTATCAGCAGTAGAAGAACTTCAATACTAGAGTGGTGTTATTTCAATGTTTGTTTGCGTGGGAACATCTATAAAAATAAATATTAGTTTCATTGTTCATTTGTGTGGACGTCCGAAGATTGTACAATGTTTTATAGTGGTTGTAAAGCGGCCAGTTCCATTACGATGTGTTTGTGTGTGTGCATCTCCGATCTCAAGTTGCAAAATTCTAAGAGTTAAAGTGACTCGTACAATAGCTCTCCATTAAAATTTCCATTTGTCAAATCCCTGACGCGACCAAACAAGATAGCTCATCGGTAATGTCTGTAACCCGCATTCGGGATATTCCCAGTTCAATCTCCGGTGACGGACCATTGTAACCCATTGGGCTTTACATCGTTTCCTCGGGTCGGAGTGCTGAGATGGTTCATCTTCTATCAGGACTTTCCTATATTCATCATTTCCTTGTCATCTTGTTGAAGAACCAGTCGACGGTGTTTGGCGGTTTGCGTTTGTGCTCTAAAGGTTTCTTTGTAGCGTCGTTGCGATTCTTACTTTGACAGGGCCCGCCTTCGGGTTCTTTGGGCGCACGGCCTTTCGTGGGATCTCTGGAAGCCCGGGCTTGTGTGTGGCGTCGGTTTGGGACCTTGGTCATCCAGAACTGACCACCCTATGGGTCTGGGGATCATGCAAGTTCTAAATGGCCAAAATGGCCTATGTGTGGTGCTCTGCCCCCTATTTTCTAAAGTAGTAGAAACAGTAAAAATATATTGAAGGTACAACAATGGCGATGATTTTGTATAACCCATAATTTTGAGTTGTAACATAATTCGGAAGTACTGAAATCTAATGATGGCAAGTAAAAACGGAATCGATTTCTAAAGAATCTTAATCTACAACATTGGTAGTGAGCATTTAAATTTATATTTACCTTAGATCAAGAAACTCTGTCCGGTAAGCATATCGAAACCATCTGTAACAAAATAAAACAATATTTAGAACATTTCAAAATTAGCATAAAGAAAAGAAATATAAACTAAGCATTGGATTAAGTGTTTTTTTTTTTTTTACACAAGCCATGTATAGGACAGGAGTTGGATAAGTAGAGTCAGACTGAAAAATTGAATGCCATAGCCGGGATTTGAGCCGATCTCTAGCCAGTTGCTCTGCCACTGAGCTACCATGGAAACATGCCGACATAGCATTGAATTTCTCAACTTAAACATGTTTCCCGGCAAACCACAAGGTGTTCTCAACTAATTTTGAGATAACAGCCCCAATGGCGACTTACAATGTTGTAAGTACTTAAGTCACAGGATTCATAGTATAGCCAACTATTATGGCCAATTGTTACTGGATTAATTGAAGTATTAAGTACTTACAACATTGTAAGTTGCCATTGGGGTTGACATCTCAAAATAAGTTGACACACCTTGTGGCTATGCCGGCATGTTGCCATGGTAGCTCAGTGGCAGAGCAACCGGCTAGAGATCGGGAGATCTGTGGTTCAAATCCCGGCTACGGCATTGAATTTTTCAGTCTGACTCTACCTATCCATAAACTAAGCAATTTACACTAATATATACACATACACACATATATATACACATATATATAAAGGGCTTTATAAAGAATAAAGAACAAAACACTCCATAGGAACAAGAAAACAAAAGATTTAAGAGAAAAATTTTATTTATTTTCGCCTTGAAATTCAGTACATGTAGTACAAACAACCTTCAAACTCTTTAATCAGTGAAATTAGGCTTGTCCAACTGCGCAAGCACCTGTCTCAACTTAAAACTTCATTATTTAATGGCAATCTTCGAGCTTCCAGCCACACACCAGTATTTTATGCTAAGTATTATTACAAGTAGCAGGTATTTGCGCTGCACTAAATTCCGTTTCACCTATATTGGGAAACTTTGTTGCAACTTTTCATTTTGATGATGCATTTGACCGCTGAAAGAAGTCTAGCTTGGACAGTGGTTTCAGTGGAAATCATATAGTAAGTATATCTTAGTTTGAAATATATCACTCTTCTACTCCTTGGCTACAATGTAAGTTAACATCTTTCAGATTTTGGACGTCCCTAAGGTTTGCTTCGAGGCTCACTACCTCCATCATCATCTGAAGCTGATTTTTTTATCAGCTCTACAAGGGAAGTTATATCCGTATTGGGCAACTCTTTCTCGATATAGAAGTACCTACATAACACTGAACTGTTCAAGGGGCATGTTATTTTAATAGATCAAATACACTTTTTTTATATATTGCTTTGAAAGGTAACATTCTGACAACACCTAGATTCCTTTAACAATATAAGGTGTTGAAAAATGCAGTGCGCGAACTAATAAATATGATACAAGAGACCATAAGAAATGAATGTTGTTATATAACCTTGGAAACACATATTGTTGGAGTACTCAGTGTGTAGGACATTATTGAGTGTGATTGAGAAGAAAACAGTGTTATGTTTTTATTGCTTTACTGTTATGATAACTATTACATTAGAATAAATGTTCAAAGTGAGCACCATGAATCTCAGCGTAGAGCCGATATCGACGTAGCAGGGAGTTCCGTGTTCGCTGGAAAATGTGGGTATTTGTGTGGCCGCTGCAAGCATCCTTGCGACCAATTCCGCCTCCGAGATAACGGGCGAATATACCTCGGCTTTCATGGAGCCTCAGAGAGGGGTCCAGCGATCTTGCAGGCCAATCCGGCCGATCCACCTATTGCAAAAATGTTCTGGTTATTATTGCTCGTTCTGCGAGCTTCATCATACTGAAACGACATCCTCCTTCTGATATGTAGGGATACTTCCTCCAATAACGTTGGCAGGTGCACTTCTAGACATTCTGTACAATGGCCACCTGAAGTCGAACAGGCAATGTAAGGCCCAAGTAGTCTCTCACGATACCCGACCACATGCTTACTGCAAAACGTCTCTGGTGACTTTATATAACTGTAATACGAGGGTTTTAATCCGACCATACATGAGAATTGTGAATATTTTAAATGCCTTTCGGAGTAATTTAAGGCCCATCCCGGGGCAAAGAATTGTTTAGAAGGGAAATATAATATAAAGCGTAGCTAATAATATACATTATATCAAGAAGAGAAAATATAGATGTACAGTGAAAATGGGAAGGGTAGAAAGACTTTTAACACGCATAAGTCACGAGCTCGGGGTACAAGATCCCGTTACGTCCGTGCATTGAACCGAGGGAAAGGGGTGAGAATGCCCTGGCCGAGGGAACTAACGGGACAGCAAACAATGCTCGCTGTTCAGACGACACTGTTTACAGTTTAAGGCCCTTAACGAAGAACCCCCGCACGACCAAGATGTGATATTTGAGCGCGTGGTGTAACCCTTAGTTGTGACGGAGGTAAGTGTTTTTAAGACCGATCATAGTCCGAGACATATCACGGCATCAGACGAATAAATAATAATATTCGCGTGCGGGTAAAGTCTAATGTCACAGTAGAAAATTAAGAAGTATACGCGCGTGTTCTGCGGCGGAAAAGGCCGAACTAAGTTAATAAACCACTTGTGTCTCACCACACCCTGAAAAAAAAGTTTCCATGCTAATAAAAACCCTGAGCTAAGCAAACCACATATCCACACTATTCCCATTAACCATAACCTGCACCCCGAATACGAACCCAGTACCGCCACAGAGTGTACATCCACCTATGGCAGGAGCAAGTCTACATGCGGATAGTCATCTCGTCCCATGTCGTGCACTCTCATAGGGCGATAAGGATGAAGCAACTGTTCACGCAACATATTCTATACTAAACTATGATGAACACCGAGCACTACAGCGAATGCTCCTGCAGTTGTCTCTGGATTGTTCTCAAATTGTTAGAGCACTTCTTCCTCAATGTTGGTGACGTGGTCTGACGCATTAACCCGTCTTACCATCAAATTTCCCATTGGACCGTGAAATGCTGTAATGTGCAATACTGTGGGCCTCTTCATGCGGGGCAACGTTCCGATATATTTGCTGGTCTTTTGACTGTTACCTTCAACCACTGTAAACAAAGTGCATGTCCCGCAGTTCTCCCCACGTGCAGCGCTCCATGTTGACACTACAACTGCCATGCAGGCATTAGTGCTACCTGCTGTTTACTGACGCAGAGCAGGACATCACAATATATTACGTATCCCAAACGAACATTTGGGGTAACAACGTCAGACAAAAACTTCTACTTTCTCCACTCGTGTATTACTTACGCATGCTCAATGTTTACGAATATGGGTTTTCAACACATGAATATTTAACAGCATATAAATGTTGTGGTCCGCTGTATCATTCCTATTAGTTTGGGCATTGAACTTTTGAACACTCTTCATACATAACCGAACAAGAACAGCATCTGCTTTCATATTAATAAGAAAGTGGTAAACAAATCTGATGCGTTCCATTCACATGCCTTTCTCTACATCTTTACAAAAAATTATTGTTAAAAGTTAATGCTTCTATTTACTTCATGCTCATCGAGAGAAAAATTAGCAGAAATAGTCTTATTACTTGCTTCCTTGTAAGTAGAAGCGAAATAAGGGAGTAACTTAGGTTAAAGTGATAGTCAAAAGCTGGTTGCTATGTGACTGAAGTCCCTTTGTTTGTATGGACACGAATTGACAAATTTCTGTATGAGATAAGTAAAAGTTTTTCAAAGCTGAAACTAAAAACAAGGAATATCTAAAAAACGATCAACTCCACGAAAATATATATAACATAAATTGTGTGTTTTAATGTGCTCTACATTTTTGTGAGATAAGCTTTTGTCTCTCTCTTACGGTTTAGCAGTTATACAAAATTCCGTAAAATTCATCCTGAATAAACTAGTCTTCAGAGGCTATTCCCAGAAAATTCAAGACAAACATATTATTTGTCAGGTAAATATCTTTAATATACGATATTTTAATCAAAATCGTTAGAGCTATTTTTAAGAAAATCAAACAATCTTTAGATTTTTTCCATGTAAAGAGTAGTTAAGGGTGGGGGAATTTTCTTGAAAATCTTCTTGCCGCATCCTTGGAAGACACCAAACTTAAATACCAAATTTGGAATTCAAAGGTATTTTCGTTTTTGAGCTATGCTGTCCACAGACACACACGGACCATTTTCTGGGTGGAATGTAATACCCTCTCTATACACTATGTACATATTACGTGTAGAGAAAGTAAAAATTAGACTGTAAAAGATAAGGAAAAGCTTAAATTAAAGTTTTAATTTCCTTTTGACGGTAGTTTTGGTATTTATTTAATCTGTGAAACTGTTTTATGAGTGGGCAATAAAAACAAATCTGGAACCTTAGCAATTAATGTTTACACAGATATTACTTTTAACTTTAAAATTCACGCAGAAAATTTAAAAATAAAAAGCAAAGTTATTTTCCTCAATTGAGTTAAAGTGATTAGTGATTAGTTAAGGGTACAAAAAGGTAAGAAAATACGAAGTCACAAAGAAGACAAACAACGAAAATAATATTCAATTATTAGAAGGAAAAAAAGCATTAAGAATGTTCTTCTGAAAGTACAGCTATTAGTCATAGGTAATATTCAGAATATTTCAAGAATTTCTAAGTTTATGAAAAAATAAGGTAATTTTATGTATTAATATGCTCTAATTAATCTGTATTAGGATATATGTTTTTGTTGTTTTTTGTTGTTGTTGTTTTAGGAAATACTATTTAAAATATTCTGATTGATTAGAAGAGTTTTAAAGGTTTCCCGAATAATATATATTATAATCATTATATAACAAATCAAACACTTTAATTATCTTTCTTTCTCTAGCAGGGCTTATTAGATACAGAAGTTTGTATTCCATCCAAAGCCTCTTCATTCGAAAAGAGTGTTATATGATTTTGGGTATCCTAAACGTTTCGTAAAGTGTACTGCACTATATGTCTGTTTAATACCACAATTTATTTCAAACTACTGTTTGGTGGAATCAGAAATTTCTGAGATTTTATTTGCTTAAAGTTGTCAATGCTACTAACTTTTTAAGTGGAGTCGCTATTCAATTGTTTCTCGGGATTTCATGGCAGGGATGTGTGATTTCAAGGACGGCTTATACCCACTCCTTTGAAATGTCAGAATATCGATTTGGTTTCAGTCTCTTTGTTACCCACAGTGAAATGTGCAATAAAACCATTTCAGCAAATATTCGAGTAACCTAAAGAAGACAGAAACACAAGGTTTCATAAGAATAGTTTGTAGTAGATGCACAAAAATAAAATATGAGTAGAGAAATCATGTGAATGTACATATACTTTTATTTCTTTCTCTACCACGTACCAAGGGAGAATATTGCATTCCACACCCAAAATTTAGATATCGAGGTTTAGACGAAAATATTTTCCTTTGAGGCCCCTGATTAAAAAACGATTTAGAAAAAGCTCGTGTGTGTATGTGTGCTTGTGTGAAACGAAATGCCCTATAGACTACAAACCTGGTAGGTTCAGTATCTTCCAAAAATACGACACAAAGATTAAAACAAAACAAAAAGGAAAGGAAAGAAAAAGACAAAACCTCTGCTCTCCTACTCTTTACCTGGGAGATTTTTCCAAATTTTCTATCTTCTCAAAATAATTTTACCGGTGTGCTTAAAATACCATATGATTAATATTCAACAAATAAAACTTAAATTCTGAATTTTCTGATGTTAGGCTGTGAAGCGCAGTTCATTCGAAGGAAGTTTATATAATTTTATACAACTTGTAAATTGTAAGACTTGAAGCTTTCACGGCGAGTGTTATTAATCATGTCTTCACGGATGATTAGCCCTGTCAGGTATATAAAATCCGAGCTTTCGGCCATTCTAAACTCCATGGACTTCTGGATTGAATCGTTAAGTGGAATGCAATGCCTACTCTACATTTTGTTTACGTGTTAGAGAAAGTAAAATAGGGTGTATTAGAACTTGAGAGGCATTTGTGATCCGTTTCCTTATTTTCGAACATTTACTTAAGCATAAATCAGAAAAAGTTTATTTCTCACCCTCATGATATGAATTAGGAGCTGTCCAGCTGGGAGGCGAGGTCAGGGCTAAGCGTTGATGTCGCATTTGTCCCACCATCCCAGAAGGGTCCCTTGGCAGCCGCTTCAATATATTAATTGTGTCAGGGATGTTCAATCATGGAATTTGGTTAACATGTGCAAACGCTTGTTATAGTTTTAGAAAGTAGTTATAAGTTATTAGTAATATATTAAGTTCCTTCTATATATATATATATATATATATATATATATATATATATATATATATATATATACAGGATGTTAATGAACTATACCGAAATATTTTCACAGATTATGTAGATTAATTAAATAAGTAATTTGAGATAGGAGACTTATGGCCTGTTTATTGAAGTTTCGAAGTAACGGCTGTAAGTTTCTGAAGTGCCAGTACGCCACGTATTGCGGCACTTCGTCTGGAATAAAAAAAAATAATAAAAAAGAGTTGCTCTATGACAGGAATCGAACTCATGACCTTTGGCATAGCGTTACGCATTAAGCCACCAGAGTAGGCTATATAACTATATAACTCAAGAACGTAGTCAATGAATGCTCAGTGTCGCACTGTCAAGTGATTAGTTCGAGATTTTACAGATTTTTGCGACATTAAATCTTGAGAACGCTAGTAACGAGCTGCTAAAGAGCGATATTTCTATACTCGGGCAACAGTTTTAAAGATATTCTAGGCCATTTTTTTTCAACCTGCTTTGCTTTAACACCGACTTATCAGCACCTGATACCCACGCGTTTAATGTTATGTAATTGCGTTATTTTATCCAGGGACTATGCATCGCCGATCTCAAATTACTTATATCAGTCACGTGCCCAATCTCGCAAATTATTTCGGTGTAGTTCATTAACATCTTGTAAATATATATATATATATATATATATATATATATACACATATAGATATATATATATATATAAATATAACACAAAATAAGTAATTTGTTCTCACTTAATCTAAATTTACGATCTATGTTAGTTATTTGTTAGCCTTCTGATTTTATTGTCGCGAGTTCAAATGTGACCCAAACCCATGCTTCATAATCGCTTAGTAGCGACAACCTACTTATATAAATTTACTGGCTTGCAAAATAATTCCTGCAGAACGAAATTCTGGTACACATATGAACCTGGGATTGACACTGTCGTTAACAAATATTTTACTTTCTATAGCATGCATGTACAACACACACAGTAGTTACAGAAGCTATTGTATTCCACGGACAATTTCGGTACAGCCTTAAAAAAACAAAAAAGCATGTTTAGAAAACTGTCCTTGTGTGTTTGTCTGTGTATGTGCGTGTGTGTGTGTCTGTGGGAAACATAACTCAAAAATGAAAAGTCCATTAAATACTAACCTTGGTATTTAAGTTCAGTGATAGGACACGAAGATTTTCAAGAAAATCCTCCAACTATCCTTTACATGGAATATTTTCTGAAAATTTTTATTTTCTGAAAAATGGCACCAAACGATTTTGATTAAAGTACCATAGAGATGTTTAAGAAGATTTTAGACAAATGAAATGTATATCTTGAATTGTCTGGGAATAGCCTCTGAAGACCTCTTCATTCTGGATGACTTCTGCAAATTGTAAACCACAAGAGCTATACAAAAAAATCACTAAGCAAAAATATCTCGTTAAAACACACAATTTGTCATATACATTTTTTCCTCTAGAGTTAACCCTTTCCTAGATATTCCTTGTTACAGGTTTCCGTTTTAAACTAGTTAAACCTTTCTTAAGTCGGAAGTGAAGTTTCGCTTCACAACTTTTGTTTTACTCCCATAAATACAAAAGAGAATCGAATTTCAATTGTTTCATATAGCGATGAATTAATAAAGATTTGATATTGCTTTAACCGAGTGCATTCCCTTGTCTCCCAATTATCCTAATGTTTATTTCGATAAGCATTATGCAGATACAAGAATAATCTTTGAAAGGAAAGTTTGTTTCTAGAATAGCAAGAGAAAGTCATGGTAATGGAACACATCAATTTTTTTTAAATGAGTGACAATAAACGCTATTACTAACCCTAGACTAAACTTCAAAACGAATGTTTTAACACAACCTCAGAAGCACTGACTATTGTTCCTAATAGTACTCCTATTTATTCCACAAGGGATGGATAAAATCTTCTAATTTTACATTATCAGATCTTATCTATTGAATATATAATGGAATTCTTAGTTGCGTTATATCTCTGAAACCAAAGATCATTCCATAAAAATTGTCCTATGAGACATAATATCAAAAGGCCCAGCTACCCCGTATTTGACGTATTCAGATATCTCTTTTTGTGTTAAAAGAGTTGCAGAACTCATTGGGGCTATTTCAAGTTAAAAATCTGTCAGTGTGGAACTGGCGTGGGCGACCTTCGTTTTACCCCTCTTTGCTTATCAGCAGTCTCTGGCCCCACTCATTGAGGGAGGTAAAACGAAGGTCGCTCACGCCAGTTCCCCCGTTTTATTTGTAACTGTGATGTTTGACCAAAAATTGAGAAAACTTAAAATAATATTTTTCATAATAAAATGATATAGATTCTAAAATGTAAGAAAATATACAGTTTTCCCACTTGACGCACTCTAACACCACTAGCTAAAGCTATAAATGGTAGGTAGGTGTATGCTTATTAATAGCCATTCCAATATGTAAACCTTTTCTTCTTGCATACCTTTTCCCAACATTTTTCCACACTTATAATGTTCCACGTAACGCAATGTTTCACTAATTTGTTTCAAAGGGTTTTTAATTTCTTTCAAAGATGCACTAAATAAAATAGTCATATTCTTTTTCAAAATAAAGTTCCAATTAAATTTTAAATTTTAAAAACTCAAAAGTTTTGAAAATGCGAAAAGTAATATTTTTCTACACTTGTGAGGGCTAATATAACAACTCTAATGCGCCAATAAAACGGATTTTTATGTGAATATTGTCTTATAGCTCTTTATTAGAACAATGAAATGATAGAGTAAAAATATTATTTGAATAATCCAGCAAGCTAGAGTTTTGATAAATGGCAAAATCATAGCTGTTACTGTTTATAATAACTGATAAGATATCTTGCATACTGTGGATTTTTCCAATTTCACTTCAACACACATCAAATACGTTGGTCCACCTGGTATGGACCAGGGAGAATCAAGGGAACTTTTTTCGCAGAAGTGGGCAGCCGTTCTTACCTTAAGTTTTTGTCATCTAATTGAGGCTCAGCAGAGGAAATTAAGAAAAATTGCTTTCCTAAGTGTGTACTGAAAATTGTGTATCAACAAAGTTATTATTGTTTTCTTTTTTGTTTGTTTTGTTTGTTTGTTTTTTTTTTCTTTTGTAGCTTAACGTCCTTTAACCTGGTTGGTCATGTCGGACAATGAATAAACGAAATCGGTGAAGTTATGCTCAAATGATCCTGGGGCACGTGGAGCTTAAAGGTTACTCGGATTCATCTTTTCAGGATAAGTGAAACTCTCCAAAAAAACTTACCCAGCGAGTTTCAAACTCTCGACCTCTTGTACGTGAGGCAGACACGCTACCGAGGTGCCACAGAAATGTTGCTTCACTCATAGTTTTAACTTTTCACGTATATTCCTTTTTTGATTAGTTCCATTTTAAGGGTCATTTGAAAAGCTCAGAATAACACTTATATTGAGCAGCACATCCAAAACAGTTTCCTTTAAAAAACCAGCATCGAAATGTTAGTGCAACAACAGATTGTTCAAGAATCATGGTAGGCATTGCTGTTTAGCGTGAGTATAGAAACATAGTAAATATTAAACACAGTGTGGTTATTAAACACCTCGGAAAGAATCGTTTCGAAATATACTATGCTCTTCAAACGCGACTATGAAAGCTCGGAAGATACGCACTCTGCAGTAATCTGTAATTCGCTACGACAATAAAAATTATTAATAAAGTGCACACTTTGCTTCTGCAGTGTCCCAAATTAAAATGTCCGTATTTTGCTGAAGTTCTGCGAATCTTAAAGGAACTTGAGTTTTAGGCTCTGTGGGAAGAGTTGAAATGATAAAAAATTGATCTGTAAGGCTGCTGCCGCCCCTACTAATTTGGTGTCAAAAGTGAATCAGATTGTAAATCTCTGAGCAAATTTTGGCCCTTTTCAGCGAGCTATTCATTATATTATCTTCAATTTGTAACTATGATAGAATGTGTGTGTTCTACTTATTATCTGAAATAAAACAGCAGCCTAAGGAATGAAAACATCAAGATTCCCTTTCTCCTAAGAAGACAAAGTATGTGAGATTGACTGGCGATGATTTTGTGGCCTGATGCAAATTGATTACCTTCCCCTGCATAACCTATCAACGTATTTTACTAACATTCTAGACTAATTGAGTATCAAAATACGCAGTGCTAGATTTGGCGAAGTAGAAATTGAATGATCGTCCTTATATATATATATATATATATACATAAGCACACATACACACACTCTGTTGCAATGTTTAAAATCGACCCGGAGCATAATTTTGTTGCCACATTCACATTATCTCCCTAACTCGACTTTGATCTTCTGTCTAAACAGAGAAAGTGTCACGGTGGAGACACATGTTCATCTTATGAAGAACTTTACCGTTAATTGAAGAGTATTTGCAGTCCTGGAGAAATCGGACGGCAATATAAAGGTCACGGAGCATAGCTAGACAAAGTACAATATAGTGGATGGAGATTGTATTTAAAAATAAGAATAATTTCAAAATTCGGTGGCTCATTCTCAGATATTTTCAAATTACACTCCGGATTAACAGACTGTTAGTATCATACATTTCTTTTTAAATAGGGCGTGTGTTCACAGGTCACCTAGCTTACACTCGAGGGATAACCTGGTAACCCGTACAAGAAGAAAGATTTTTTCGAAAAATAATCATAAAAATCATCCGTGGTCAATCTCCTAAATAAAAATCTAATGGGTCAAATTCAGGACATAGAAATGTATCTGAACTTTTTGTTTTGATGCAGTTATTGTGGAAAAAGCTGTTGCTTTATAAATTTAATATTTTTAAAATGCACATACAGAGAGACATAATACATAGGTACACACGTACATTCACACAAATTGGGAGGACAATAAGTGCAAATAATTTTATATTTAGTAGAAAATAATGTATATAACATCAACAATATCCCATTTTGTCCATTCACTAGTAGTATTGTCATAAATGAAGCACAAACTTCAGGATCTAGTGTGTTTTGAACGGACCTGAGTCGTTCTGTGCGTTTACTTACATTACACCACCTATAGTCGAGCAGGGCAAAGGAAGAGGAGTGTCAATCATGTGACCTGTTACGTAAACAATCTAATGTCTGAGATAAGGAACAACAACCATCCTAAAAACATCGTGAAACTTTATTCATGAACATAACTTTAGAAAATAGCGAAAAAACCGCAAATACTCGATCATCACATCGTCTTCAAATGCTGATACAAATATTTGCACCTTTCATCCTGTGTATACATTTGTTTAGGCTGTAGATTTGTTATATTGACGTAGGTTTATGTATCATATGTAACCTGTTCCTGCTGTATCTGCTGTAACGTATTCACATAGTCCTGCAATAATTGTAGTAATAAAAGTCATATATAGCATCCAACAACCGCAACAAATCTCTTTCGCCACACAATAACACTCTTCAAGACAGCCATAGCACCTGAGGAATTAACATCTGGGGCAAACTTACAAACTTTCTCATATAATATGAATAAATATAACAACTGCAATAAATGAAATTATTGAGCCTATTGATGATACAATATTTCATGAGGTATAACTATCTGGATAATCTTGTTTATTTTTGATTTTTATTTAATTTCTACATTAAAATGTTAGGTATAATTTTGGAATTGTGGGAAAGATGATTTAATTAGTAAAATGTTTAATTTGTCATATAAATTAAACAATTGAGAAAGCCAAAGCCCACTACCTAAAACGGATCCTAGGAATAGGGAAGTCAGCACCATCGAGGCTAACATATGTACTAGCCAAAGAAACTTTTTTCATCGAGGATATCACAGTACAATTCTGGCTACCAAGTACAAAGACCTATGAAAAGACACTACATTTAGTAAATGAGAAACATAACGCCATAAGACCCGATTTCTACACAACAGACGCCATAACGACAGAAGCCAAATTACGAACTCCGACACATAGTGACAAGATATGCGTGTGTAAAGTGTGCAACAAACACTGCGAGAGATACTTGCTCACAACTGCAAAGAAAGGACAATCTCAATAATAAGATTAGGACAAAAATAAACTATATGTCATTATGCAGATTGTGCGCTTCCTCGGTTTATATAATGTCCTGCAGTGTTTATGAATATGGAGAGTATGAGATAGATTCTCATTTTGTTACCTATTCTAAATTTTAATTGCTCTTTAAATAGTTCTATTAACTCTTAGTTTGGCTGCATTAGTATACTAAATATGCTGTTTTTCCTTTAATTCAAGTTTAAAACTGGAGTTCTAGTATAAAATATAAGGGAATATGCCTATAAAAGTAATATGTAAAATAATAGAGAAAATAAAAATGAAAATAAATGTCGATCCTTTATTAATCTTTTTCCTCCCAATTAAAAGTTTAAATCCTTCTAAACCAGTTTTCATAATCCTGTCAAAGGCACTACCAAAAAAGTGGTTCAAATGGCCATGAGTGTTAGGTGATGGACTGGCCATCCATTCAAAACCAAATGTTGCAAGTTCAAAACTCAGTAACCGTGGTAAAGGACGGGGCGAACCCAAGTAAAATAATTGGTGTGATGCTTGGAAGCTAATGGACTGTACTTATATAGGTTTAGTTCTTTTGTTTATTTAAAAAATCACTGCAATTTTAGGGCAAACAGTGTATATATTTTTACAGTATAAAACAGTCTTGATAATTGTGGTTTATGGTTGAAGGTTAGTATAACATGAAGTTAATCGTAGAGTACAATCCTATTTGTATAGTTACGCTTAAAACAAGCGGAACTTATAGATAATGACAGACAACAAAGGATGAAACTGTTTTCGCCGGAAGTCTTACGGTCCGCGACAATTTATAATGGTGGTTTAAGCTACAACTTTCTATTCAAAGTAGTCTGCGTTATTTTTGCCTGTCTTAAGGATGATTAAAAGAAAAGACGTTCCGAAAAATAAAACGGGACAAACATGAATAAAAAAGGAAACAGTACCACATGCAAAAATACTCGCAGCATAAATTCGTGTAAATAAAAAGAAAATGTCTCAGTATCCAAACGATAAGAACAGATAGATGTTTAAAATTGTAAGAGTCATGTAGTCATTTAAAGGGCTATGAAATGGAAGAGGCATTTCCTTTGTAACAATGTACACCCTTATAATGAGAGATACTTCAAACATAAACATTTTTATAATTTATAACAAAGTGTTCTTTCAGCATGAGATACAAATTATCCGAAAGGATAAACGCTGCTTTACTGTTGCAAACCCCTGCACATTATTGTCAAACTGACAGACACACGTCAGTCAAACATTACTTGCATTCATTTTCTCTCATCTTCATTAACATGATGGTTAAGGTAGGAACACCTTGCAAGGTACAGGCACTAAATAAACCAAGATAAAAATAGAGCTGAGGAAATGTTTATGCGTAAAAAATAATTCTTCCGCGGCAGTCCCATTACATTCGGAGATTTGTAAAGGAGTAGATTGTGGAGTCAGAAAAAATACCTTTTTTGTCTCCTTTCAAAGCTTTAAAACGTGCCAGAACTCGTCAGAGATCCCCTTCCCACCCACTACTGAAATAATAATACTAAAAAGGAACTCCTATTCAATTGACTGTAGTCCAAAATATTGTTTTAAAAAGGATTACAGGGTAGAGCGCATACTGGTAGCGCACTGCTGTAGTTGTTCTTCTTCTTCTTCTTCCTTTGCTTGTTGCCTGGAGAGAGTTGTGGCGTTGCCCCGCTCTAGTCCTGCCCCGTAATTACTTTGCACATTAAAAGTCACACAGTCGAAGGGACAAGAAAATTCTTCTCCCTGCTAAACATTGCACGGGTTCAGGGGAGTAACGAAGACAATCTCCCTTCCATTTCTCACCCCCTCCTCCAGCGCATCTAGAAATACCTTAATTAAAGGACGAAACATACACCGACATTTCGCAGAAAAAATCGTCTACAATAAAGCAAGAATTGCGACGTTGAAATGTATTTAAATTTGGGAAGTTTTCCCTAACTTCCTCGATATATTCAGCACACCGTACTCGTAAGGGTGATGCTATCCTCAAATATTTGAGGGTAAAAATATATGATGTGTTTCATTCACATGACTTTCTCCACATCTCTGTTACAAATTACTGTTAAAAAATATCTTCTCTATTGAGATAAGCATTAGCAGAAGTGCTTACTTGTAAGTAGAAGAGAAATAATGGAATATACTAGACTAAAACGAGTCACATCTTTTAAAAGCTGTGAATGAAATCTGTTTCTTTGCATTGCCAGGATATAATACATTCCCGAAAGTGACAAGTTTAAGTATTTTAAAACTGAAACCAATACCAAGGAATATCTAAAAATTCTCAATTCTAAGGAAAAAAATATAACATACATTGTGTGTTTCAACGAGATTTAAATTTTTTTGTGTAGAAAGTTTTTGTCTACCTCTTACGGTTTACTAATTATGCTAAATCCAGCAAAATTGATTCAGAATAAAGAGGTTCTCAAAGGCTATTCCCAGAAAATTCAAGATATACATTTTATTTGCAATGTAAATGTCTGTAATATACGATATTTTAATCAAAATCGTTAGAACCATTTTTGAGAAAATGAAAATTTTCGCAACTTTTATCATATGAAGGGTAGTTTGGGGTGGGAGATTTTTCTGAGAATCTTTGTGTCGCATCCCTGTCGCATACCAAACTTAAATACCAACACCAGACTTCGTTTTTGAGCTATGATGTCCACAGATGCACACACCCACACATGCATACAGACACACACGCACACATACACCTTTTTCCGAAATTGCTTTTTTTCGGATTCAGGGGGCCCAAAACATGTATTTCCGGTGAAATCTCGTATCGAATTTTTATGTACATTACAGTATGTGCAAAGTACATGTAGAGAAAGTAAAAAGCGTATTATTATTTTGTTTATGGTACATCCCTAGATCATGCAAAAGAAAGAAATGAGAAAGCTAGAATCATAGTGAAAAAATTGATGTATTCCATTCACATGACTGTGTCTGCCTATTTTGAAACAAATTATTCTTACAGAAACATTATCGTGTGTCCAATTCATGCTAGTTTAGACAGACATTAACGATCTTATTACTTATTTCTTCGTAGACACAAGCGTCCTGGGTTAACAGAATGTAAAGTATTTTAAAATTTTGTCACTGCGATGGCATAGGTTATAATAGCATGGCCAATAGTAAAACAAAGAGAAACAAACGACGATAGCTTCCCGTTTGCGGAAAGTGAGGTTTAAAACAATAACGACGAACATTACCGAAATGATTGATTAAATGCACAAAATTGTTATTGACAAATTGTATGCTTTAATGAGACCAACATTGTTTCACTCATAAGATTTTCTCTATCTCTTACGGCTTATCACCTATGCAAAATTCATCCAGAATGAACAGTACTTCAGAAGGCATTTAGAAAATTCATTGTGACAAAATAATTTAGAAATCTGGTATTTTAATCAAAATCTTTTGAGCCATTGTTGAGAAAATCAACAATTTTAAAAAATGTATCATGTAAACGGTACATTGGTGGGGGGATTTTCTTTAAAACCTTGTGTCGCATGCTAGAAAATGCTGAACTGAAATATCATATTCGGTATTTATCCAAAATTTTGTTTCTGAGTTCACAGATACACGTGCGGGATATATTTTAAATGTGTTTCGGGGTCTCAAAACATGTATTTTCGGTGAAATGTATATATCAACTTTTAGAGTAAACTGCAATGTCTTCTCTATATTTGGTGTATGTGGTACAAAGAATAATAATAAGCAGAGGAAAAATGCATTCGAATTTGGCGGTAACTTGTGTAAACGCCGGCTTACTTCTAAATAAACGATGTACGTTTCCCATAATTATATTCTTAGGAAAGTAATTGTATTTTATGGTTATTTTCCAAAGGTCGTCGTATCCTTCGATGGTGCTTAATAAAATTGACATATGTAACTAAAACTGTTACTTTAGTAAAACACCGTAATCCAGTGGGATGGCTCAAAAGATCTTCTCCCTCCAAAACTCTAAATTCATTTGTTATTACCAGCTTAAAAAAACTTTTCATCCCAGAAATAAGTCATAATTTGGTCTTCCATTTTAGCTAAATTCGAAGTCAGTAAAATCGGTATTACAGAAATAGTATGCAGAAATATATTAAAAACACTGCAATTATGAAGGCAAATGTTACAAAAGCAGGATGTACCTACAAAGAAATGAAGAAAGAAAGAAAGAAAGAAAGAAAGAAAAACGAATGAATGAATTTAAAGACGATACAGAAAGTGCTTAATGGTGTTAAGTCACCACAAGCAATAGGACGTTATGGGTAGTTGTGCATTTAAAGTTTTCTGCTTCGGCTTATGTAAAACTGTCATTGAGGACATTATCACACAGATTCTTAAGTAGCTGTCTTGTTTCAGTTTTCTTTCCCTTTTTTTACATACATAACGTTATTTCATTTCAAAAAATATTCCATTTGAAATATATGCATTGAGGCCGATAAAATACAAAAGTAATTACAATAAAAATAAAGCGTAAACCAGGCATCTTTTAAAGGAGACGATTTTCAAGCCACGTTCCCAAAACTTAGTAGCCCCCCTTAAACATCTAATGTCATACTCAGGTTCTTTACGTTGGGTTTAAATCGTTTGATTTTTTTCCCAAAAACACACACACACACACACACACACACACACACACATATTTACTCTCATATACGTATTTCCAGACTGTATTTTTTCGGATGTAAAAATCCTTAGCATGGCTTCCTTCGGAAGGGAAGTAAAGCCGTTGGTCCCGTGTCATAGATTCACGGCAAGTAAAAGAACCTCAAGCCTGATGGAGAGGCTCTGAGCAAAATTAAGTGGTATTTCACGCCCAATTTAGAAAGGGACGCTGAGAACCACAACGTCCATAAATAACACGTCATTTACTTCTTTTCCAGACTCTATGGGGGATCGGGAATCATTCTGCTTAGAGGGAAGATTCCGGGCCCAGCCGGGATACGAACCCAGAAGCTCCGGGTGAGAATTCAGCTCGCTGACCACTCGACCACGGAGGATATCTTAATAGCTTATGTTTTGTAACATTCTCTCTCATTATACCAGAAATTCCAGTATGGAACAAATGAATTTATGGAACAAATGAATAATCTTGGTGATTATGGTGAGATTGAATGTTTGTAAATTTTTGCAAGAGTAATATCTGCTGCTTGTGTGCATCATGTCATCCAATCTTAGCATTCATTATAAGTCATAGGAAATCATTTATGGTATAATTTTGTATCTACAACTGGCATAAATATAAGCGTATTGATATGTTATTAGACGTTAGCTTTTCACTCTTTGTACTTCATTTGTTATTTAACTGGCTTGTTCTAGTGATAAACAGCCACTTGCATGCTCTTCAGTAAGAGAAGTAAGCAGAAGTTACAGACTATGAGCCCATTAAGAGCACATCATGTTAATTAATTATAAACCGGAATGTTAAGTCTTCTACATTTAATGGTGTACAGGTGTTTGCATTATCATTTCTCATCTCAAAGAATATCACAAAATGGTTTCATTTTTTGTCTGTAAATTAAGACAATTCCGAATATCCTAATTATATCATTGGTATACAAAATCCGTCATTGCAATTATTAGAGTCAATAAATAGCCAACTATGCATTATATTGAATACAGTAAGAAGCTTTTAAATGCTAGGGTTGCATAACAATAATTATTGCTAGTACATATAACCGTATCTATGCAATGCAATGCGGCTTTTTGACAGTAGAGTCTAAAAGAAGAACTATTAACATTGTGCAAGCGAATTAAAAGCTTTAGATTATCGCATTAATGCGACAAAATTTGTACACCACTTCATTGTGATCAAATTTTGGTTTCAAGGCCATTCACAATGCAAATCGATTTATACTTGTTAATAATTCGACTTGGTTTGATCCTTTTTTTTTTTATTTTTCATTATGTCTGTTTACATGATTCATTTTTATATCACTTATCTACTTACAATACAAATCATGATACTTCAGTTTATCGAACTATAAATTATATTGAAAGCCTCTGCTTTCTTTGATCTAACAATTTATCCTTCTATCTAGTATAACCTGTATACAGAATAAATGATGAAAAATGAATTTAGAAGGAAATTAAATGGAGGAACCAAGTTAAATTACATAAATCGCAGAAAGAATAATAGAACTACACAAAAACATACAGAAACACAAAAGTACTACAAAAATAAAAAGCAGAAACAATATTAAATCCAATAAATTACTTAATGCCTGGTGTAAAGCAAAACTGTTCAAAATGATTCGCTTGCTTCGAGGAGAAAAAAATCTGGTGTGTACCATTCACATGACTTTCTCTATCAATTATTGTTACAATAAAGAATATTATTTTATTTATATCGTGGTTATCGAGATAAACATTAGCAGAAAGGATTGTATTAGTTCCTGCTAAATAGAAGGTAAATAAGGTAATACATTAGGCTAAAGTGACAGCCAAATCTTTTAGAAAGTCCGTCGCTATGCGAAACAGTTGATATTTGGTTCGCTTTGCACAGCTAGGAGTAAATCAAAAGAGAAAACCAATAAGAATAAATGTCTCGAAAACGCTTGACTCAACAAAAAATCGTATATTACATAAATTATATATTCTGATGAGATCTAAACTTCTTGTAAGTTTTGTCTATTGATTATTGTTTGCCAGTTATGGAAAATTCATCCAAAATGAAGATGTCTTCAGTGATTGTCTCAGAAAATTCAAGATGTTCATTAAATGGTTAGAGCAATTTTTGATAAAAATAAAAATTTCAAAAATATCTCCATGTAAAAGGTAATGGAGAGGTTTTCTTCTTGTCGCATCCTTGTTAGATACTAAACGTGGTATTTTACTGTCTTTTGGTTTTTGATATATGCTATCCACAGACACACACAAAGACACACTAATGGACCTTCATTTTATGCACAGGGCCTTAGAACATATCTTTCTGATGAAACATCGAATTTTTGGATGCAACATAATACATTTCCATCTGCTGTATGCATCGTATGTGTAGAGGGTTTAATAAACACTGAAAATTTTAATCATTGTGGGCCAACTACTCAAAGATTAAACGTCATCGTAATGCCAAGAACATCCGTAAGAACCACAAGCTGATAACATTCTTAAAGCGAAAGCCTGAAGGTAACAGTCCTGAAAAATCTGAAATTCAAACCCAGATACAAATTGATGACGTCATGAAAATGATAGTAGCTGTGAAAACATCCGACATTTCGATGCACACGAGATAGAGCATCATTTCATCTAGCTCATCTCGTTTTAGACGCGATTTCTCTTAGTTCTGTGTAGCAATATAATGTTATTCATATTTTGTAAAGTCGAACACTCTTTAAAAAAAATCGTATGTGTTCCACCCACATGACTTTCTCTATATCTCTGCAATAAATTATTTTTAAAAAGGTTATGCTGCTATTAACTTCCTGCTAATCGAGAAAAAATTGTAAGTAGAAGCGAAATAAGGGAGTACCATAGGTTAAAGTGATAGCCTAAAGCTGATTGCTATGTGACTGAAGTTCCTTTGTTTGTATAGACACGAGTTCACAAAGTCCTGTATGAGAAAAATATAAACAAGAAATATCTCAAAAATAATCAACTCCAAGAAAAAAATGTATACAACATAAGTTTTCTGTTTTAATGTGCTCTACGTTTTTCTGCGGTAAGTTTTTGTCTCTCTCTTACGGTTTAGTACTTATGCAAAATTCCGTAAAATTCACCCAGAAAAGAAGTCTTCAAAAGCAGTTATTCAAAATTTGGTAAAATTCATCCAGAATAATCTACTCTTCAGAGGCTATTCCCAGAAAATTCAAAATATACATTTTATTTCTCAGATAAATATCTTTAATATACGAAATTTTAATCAAAATCGTTACAGCCATTTTTGAGAAAATCAAAATTTTCGAAAAAAGTTCCATGTAAAGGGTAGTTGGGGGTGGGGGGATTTTTCTCAAAATCTTCGTGTCGCATTCCTGAAAGATACTAAACTTAAATACCAATTTTGGTGTTTTATCTACTTTTCATTTTTGAGTTATCGTGTTCACAGACACATGAACACACACACGCGGACCTTTTTCCGAAAATGATTTTTTTAGATAAAGGGGACCCTAAAACATATAGTTTCGGTGAAATCGCGGTATCGAATTTTTTGGTGGAGTGCAATACATTTTCTATACACTGTGTACATAGTGCGTATAGAGAAAGTAATAGTACTAACAAGTGTTAAACGTCTTATTTTGCTCAGAGGATTGAAATCACTCCTACTCTCAAAATAAGGTCCTACGTTTAATTCTGTATCATAGTCTAAGCGTTTGAATACTTTAAAGTTGGCTCATCTTTACCAAGAAAACTTGACAAAATATTCATCAAATCTGTGAATCAGTACCTAGCTAAGTCTTTGCATATACATATAATAATGGCGGGACGATGCCCTAGATGCCCCAAATGTGGTCCAGGCACTCGAACCGAAAGGAACGCTCTCCACCAGAAGACAGGAGCACTCTCCTTGCAAATTGAATGCAGCGGCTTTATCTCGGGAAAAGGTAATGAAAGCGTTTGCTTGTCGCAGGAGACGGACCGGATGCAGTTCCCGCGGGAGGCGCCTGTACCTGGGGAAACATCAAAACACTCCGGCATCGTAGCGGGAGAATTCCCCGTTGAAAACATTCACTGGAATACGAAATTACAGCTCAGTAACGTGCGCGCTTGCCAGTGCTAAATATTTCTCTCCATTAATCCCAGCGACAGAAAGCGATCCTCATTTGAATCAGAAGATGGCAAAATATTGCAGGATAGAAATATACCAAACCACACAGTGTATGACAAATGTACTTGTATCACTTTCATAATTAATTAGCACTGATTTCAAAACTAAGTGCTCAAATGGCAGTTAATATGACAACTGATATTATAATTAATCTTTACTCCCAGAAAGAAAAATTATAAGAAGTCTTAATAGCCGTACAGCTTAACTGTTCGAATAAAAACACCATTGCTTTATCGATGTATATAAACCAGATAAAACTTCTGCCAAGGAGTAATTTCATATTAGCAGACATGGAGTAGGGGCGCTCCAGTATAGAAGTCGTGTTTGCCATGCCATAGAATTTTGAATGTGTTAGAGAGAAATATATAACTAGGTGGAAAAGTTAGAAAAATATCATAGCTGAATAATCAGATTAAAAGAATTCGTAGATATACCTTGGATTATTGCGTAAGTATGATTGTTATTACTATTATTATACTCTAAATTTTCAGGGTAATGTCTAATTCTGTCCACAATATTTATTTTAAATGTCAATATGAGGTTGTTGAATTTACAAACACTTAAAAGACTTTGTCCTGGTTGAGGGCCTAAACAACAAACTAGAGTGCATGAAACCAGTACTGAACAAGAGGTAGCAGGAAGACAACTGTTCCATAACAGTGTTTTGTTAACACAGCATTTTTACTTTCTCTACACATACTGTCTACATAGTGTATAGAGAAGGTATTGCACTCCACCCAAAAATTCAATACCGAGATTTCACCGGAAATATATGTTTTAGAATCCCTTGTATCAAAAAAAATTCAGAAAAAGGTCCATGTGTGCGCGATCGTGAGTCCTGTGTCCATGTGTCTGTAAATACGATAACTCAAAAACGAAAAGTCGGTAAAATACCAAACTTGATATTTAAGTTCAGTATCTTCCAGGAATGCGACACGAAGATTTTGAGAAAAATCCCCCCACCTAACTACCCCTTACATGGAACTTTTTTCGAAAATTTTGATTTTTTCAAAAATGGCTCTAACGATGTTGATTAAAATATTGTATATTTAAGATATTTACCTGACAAATAAAATGTATATTTTGAATTTTCTGGGAGTAGTCTCTAAAGAAAGATTTATTCTGGATGAATTTTGCAGAATTTCCCATAACTGCTAAACCGTAAGAGGTGGACAAAAACGTACTACACAAAAATGTTGCGCACATTAAAATACACAATTTATGCTATATACGTTTTTTTCGTGGAGTTGATCGTTTTTAAGATATTCCTCGTTTCAGCTTTGAAAAACTTGTACTTTTCTAACCCAGGAGTTTGTCGACTCCTGTCCGTACAAACAAAGGAATTTCAATCACATAGCAATCAGCTTTTGACTATCACTTTAACCTATGGTACTCCCTTATTTCGCTTCTATTTACAATAAAGCAAGAAATAAGACTATTTCTGATAATTTTTCTAAATTTTACGGAGCAGCACGGTGCGAAAAAATCCTATCTACATACAAGTGTTAATAAGAAAATACCAGCAATGGACTGAATATTGAAATCATTTCTGATGATCGGAGACGAAGCCGAGTGTTCTATTGTATTATATATTGTAATACATTAAGGGTTATCATACTATTTTCATTGTTAATATCGTGAACTGGGTGTCTTTATTGTTAGAAAAATCGCCTCGTTCAGAAAGATACCACAAATAGACATTCATTAATTAGTAGTCTTCGTATTCCTAAATTTCATAAATATATTTTCCAAACACAATTAACAGGAAGAACATAAACCACGAGTAATTATTAATTTATATTTCATTATGTTTTATAAAATGAGTTGCCCTAAATGGCATAAAATAATACCTGGCGATGGTTCATTCAGCTAATATGACCTGTAATATTCACAAAAGAGAAATAGAAAGAAGATATATACTTAGCTTAAAATACTGCAAAACACCATTCAGCTGCAACTCACCGAACACCAACCCTTGATCCTTCAACCCTGAAGCAGATGGTTTTGAAGTAATGGGAACAGGAAATGCTGGACCCGAAAATTCGGGGGATGTAACAATACTATCCAGCATTGGTCTGGCGACGCGGGAAAATCTCACTATCATAAGGGCCTAATCACTCAGGTTTCTGTATTTTACATTCTTCTTAAGAAGTCAAATTCTCCATAATCGGCTGAGTAAACGGCAATGGCAAATTGAGCGATCGAATAATCCGCACAACAGCTAAATACATTTGATATTCATCAAATGAACCTTTGATATCAATACCAACTTCATTGTGTATCTGTAGCTGCTAAAGCTGTATTTCCTAAAATAGAAAAATTTAAAATTGACAAATGACAGTGAGCTACATCTTTTGTCCAAATACATTGTCGTTATGCATAACAAATTGTGCGAAAATAACTGAATTGTTGGTTGCCAAATTGTGGATGGGAAGAAATAGGTTCATCCCATTACCCAAAGAAAGACTTGATCTTGCATTGTTAGACTGACTTTATTTTGATGATATTTACAGCAAAAATGTTTGAAACTCATGACCACCTGAAGCAAAGAATCAGAGAAACAAGCAAGTATTCCAAATGCCTCGTAATTGTCGCCTACAGATATTTCTTTGTGTGTTTAAAGAGTTGCAGAACTCAACGAGACTATTTCAATTAAAACCCGCCAGAAGAGAACTGGCCTGAACGATCTTCCTCTACCCCTCTTGCTTCTCAGTGGAGACCAGCGCTTATTGAGAAGAGTAACAGGAAGATCACTCAGGCAGTTCCTCTCTGGCGCGTTTTAATTTGAAACATTTCCGTTGAGTTCTGCTACGAATGCACGAGGGGCAGTTGGGCCACCTGGTAGAGAGTGCTACCAATGCAAGGCATGAAAATGCATTCATTGGCATATATCGAACTGTTAATATTGCACATACCGGATATTATAATTCTATTCAGAATCACAAGTTCTTATACGCAACACATGGAGTAATAGTAATGAAACGCTTTATCTCGAGAAGATATTGCCTGTATTAACTGGATGCCAGCTACGATGGAATTCTGAGGCGAATAATTTGTAAGACACAACCGTTTTGTACTATCCAGGAATTTAAAATTACTATTTTACGGAACCAATTTCGTTCCTTTTGAGTCAAGCCTCCTGTAATCCTCCATGTTTGATCAGTAGACCTTCACAAGGGTTTCAGAGAAATTCTCCCAATTTTCGTTATCTCATCACGTGATTCGGAGACCGAAAGTTAATTTTCAACACATCCACACGCTACCAGCATCGAATCCAATGAACTACATAAAAGCGTAAAGAGACCATCTCTTGTAGGCTTGCTCTCTCACAGAAGCTTTATTTGTGTGGCAGCAAAGACGAACACGGGCTCGCAGTTTAATCAAGGTTTTGATTGGTTTTTAATTAGAACTGGATCCTTCCCGCTGCACCGGCGTTGCGTTGTTTGCCGAGGAACTCGATCCAATGTTGATCTTCCTGTGATCCCGTGCTATACAACAGACTGACCACCACTCCAAACTGTACAAGTGCTCTTCAAGTCTGCGCCTTGGCCATGGCTAAACCCTTGCTTTTAAGTATTTATAGCCCTAGCTCGTTGAGGATGGCTTAGTGTCGAGCTCATTGGTGTGCACGAAGCATTGCAATCATCGATAGCTACAGCTACCCCTCCAGTTACGTAACTAGATAACTTAAGACATTGTTGTTATTTTAGTATTATTATTTTTATATTATTTTCGTGACGAGCCTTGCCTTTACGTGCTTTGAGGCCTCAAGAATATTTATAAGAATGACTGGCTTCCCTACTTAAAATCTATAAACACAAACCACAAGCAGAACCTACGTATTTAATCATAAATCGTTGGAATGGCGCAAATCAATTATACATGAATCATTAAGGAACAGCTGTGAGCCAATTATTTAAAGCATAAAGCATTAACATATGTTAATTACGTTAGGTCACCATGGCATACCTGGTTGTCATTTTTGGTTAACGATGGTCCTTGTTTGGTTTATGCTCCATTTCTTCTGTAGATTTGTTTACTATTATTATTATTATTATTATTATTATTATTATTATTATTATTATTATTATTATAAGTAGTAGTATCATCATCATTAGCATCATCATCTTCATACTTTCAGCATTTTAATCTTCGCAAGAAAACTCATCAGTGCTCATTTTTACAACCATTCAAAAAAATTCAAACACGTATACAAAAACTAAATTCCCCACGATCATTAATGTATACATTTCGGTTTTATATTCACCATAAAATGTGACTAGACTTTTAATCGATGTTAAACTTACAGTCACCTTGCGAAAATTTGGATCCAGAAGGTTGCCTAACTCACTTTAATGTTTTAATCACAACTAAGTTGCTCTGCTTCTCCAGGAAAATACGAGAAGTTATTAAATCAAATAAACGTATATTATACTTGTTCGTTTCAATATGTGCCATGACTAGGGATAGCAATTTGGGGACCGATAGTGAGGCAGAATCGAAGTTATCGCAGCATGGTATGTAGTTGTGCTGCGTTGACAATGCAGTATGGTACTAATAGAAGAAAAATGGGGCAGTGGTGATGTTTTCATTGAGATTGGGTGGGTGGTAAACATAAATACCACAGATTTACGGGAACTGACAATTTTACTATTTACATACATTTAATTTCTGTTGTGCAACAAGTCATTAGCATCATTATCCGTTTCATTTTCTCTCAAAATACATATATTACAATGCATAACATACAATCGTATCGTCTTATGTGAATCGTCTCCGATTGGCACGTAAACAGCTTTTATATTGTGAAAAACTACGCTCACAAGACGTGATTGGAGTAAAACGTAGATAGGACATATAATCGATTATTGGGTAAGGTACTCCAGCAGGAATTATTTCCATTGCAGCACTTCGTAGAAAGTCTTCGTAGAAAAACTTCGTTTTTTCCGAACACTGTCTTCCCTTTCTTTTTCACACAGTCTAAAACAGGTTTCACGTGTTTCTGATTAATTGCTTGCACAAGTTTCATCAGGGCTCGAGAAATGCAATGTTCGATGTTTCAAATATGTGTTAATAAAAGTTCTTCTGTATGAACTGCAAATCTTCGTGCAATCCATTTGAAACAAGAGATTTAACAATCTTGATTCAACGGTATGCACTATCATCAAAGGCATTAACTACTTGCAAAATAGTATTGAAATATACATCATAATATACTGCTGCGTGGGGCCACGTTCCCCAACGCGTTACTAAACGTAGATACATGCGGCGCGTGCAGTTGCCAATGCAGGTCGGTCTACTCGGTGGGTAGGCAACTAGTATACGCATGTGTCACGCTATCGGTCCCCAAGTTGCTATCCCTAGCAATGACATACAGTATGGCGTCACTTGTCTACCCGCTGAACCAGTGCGCCTTGTGCTTCTTCAGAGGCGTCTGACTTGTGTGTCGGAGAAGTTGCCTAACAAGTACAGAGTTGGATATCAAAGAAAGGTGCAGGTTGTAAACGGGGTACTTGTTGTTTCTAGTGTAAAGACAAAATGAATTTGTCAACAGTGTGTTGCAGCTTCCTTCTGCAATCAAAATATTACATGTACCAATTAAATGGATATCAGTGGTGTTATCTAACAAAAACTAACATGTTTTGCTGCTTTTATGTGTTGGTGTCACCTTGCGAGGCATGTTATTTGGTCTACTCCAAGCAGTTTCAACTCAACTTGCCTGAGTAAAATACTCGAGTATAGTCAACATAAACATAGAAGCCCGGCTGGAGAGGAGGCGTGTTAACCAATACATCTCTGGGGATGATCATACCACAATACTTGTGTGCTGCCACTTCAGTTCCAATGCTTGATTCAGCCGTGATGAAAGTATTTTCTCAATGCTTTTCTGCATTGCATATTGCAATGAGCTGATCTTTTGCCATGCACTCTAGCTGGAACAGCTTGGTCTAGGTTTTGTAATTAATATCGTTACTGTATTAGTGCTCTTCAATTGAACGGTGTTCTTGTTAGTCAACTTCTTCGCCACACGTGGAATATGTAAAATTCTTATCCGTAGACATTCGCTTCAAAACAAAGACTCATGACATTTTCCTCCGTTTATCCTCCTGAATGTAGGACTTAAATTCCCGGGACTTATAAGCCTGTCAAGGAACAGACGGATTCTGCATCAGCTTGACTCCCGAAATGAGCGTGAGTAGCGGTGAAACCGGAGGATCCGATGTCACTTTACCCACAAAATTCCACACGAGGTCCTCTGGGATCGAATTTTCATGCGCAGGAAGCCATCCTCAGAATTTTGAACCTCCATAGGGATTATTTTGGGACACATTATCTGGTGGTGCCTGTAATTCACTGTTCGTCGTCAGCATTCCGTAGTAAAGTGATTGAAGACCGTATTGGAAACTCTTGCTCGATTTATATGCATCATTTAGATTTTCTGGTATCTCATCACCATTGTTAATATAGCATGTAATTTCAATTTTTCCTTGTTTTAGCCATATAATATTCTGACAACTAGATTCCCTTCAAACTAGATCTGTGATCTCAATTGTTTGTCTTTATTTGAACATGTAACTTATTATATGGTATTGTAGGTGTATTATTTCTACACTTGATTATTTAATTGACCTATATTAATGTTAGATACGTGCCGCTCTGCATGTAGTAATACATTTTCTAATATATAAAAAAAACAAAAATTCGGGGCCCATTAGTGGGAGGCGAGTGGTCTAACGATTCGACCTCGTCGCCGCATTACGTCATGACTGCTTTAAACATTCAGTACACAGGAGGGCTCAAATAATGAAGACTCTGCATTGTAACTAAGATATTGATATTTTCATTCAATATCAATACAACCCTCTAAGATTATTTGTTAATTATTCCAAAGTCAGCAACATTTGAAACTATGACTCTGATATGTATGCTCCAGCATTTATATTTTAATAAAAATTTAGATGTCAGCTGTAAAGTAGACGATATACACCATTATTATTATTATTATTATTATTATTACTATCATCATCATTAAGCTAAAACATAAAAATGAAGATATGTTTAATTTTTTATTACGTTTGAAAAAATGCTAAGAAAAAATTACAATTGGTTGTCTACTTAAATTTGACTCTGAACTGTTAATTAATAAATTACTGTAAATCATGCAAATTCATTTCTTAAAAACAGAAAATGATAAAAAAATTGTCTCATATAATTCCTCATTTATCCCTATTAAATAATAATATAAAATAATAAATAAAATCAGAAAAATACATTCCAATCTTAATAAAACCAGTAACAAATGTTAACGTTAGAAGAAAATACTCAACATATAAAAAATAAATTAGAAGCAATTCAATTGGCTATCTTTCTCGTCACAGTCCATTTATTGTTTTACATTATGAGTGTAAAATTGACCCACATCCTTCAGTATATTTAAAACTGACCTGTCTTTGAAGTATAGAGTGGATTATAAATTCTTCCTATAAAGGACGTACTGTCTTCTAGTTGCATATCCTCCAATACAGACAACATATTTAGTTTTACCTAACTTATTTTATGTTTCTCCTTTCTGTGCAATATTTTACTCTTTACCTTCTGCAGAATGGAAAGCATCGTTTAAAATGATCAAAACATCGAAACATTTCGCGCGTACCTGACTGCTATTGGGAACCCCTTCTGACTTTTAATCCATCTAATTGCGTCTTACCTTTACATTGACTCGTTCTGAATTCCCTGTTGGTATTAAGACCAAAGTACATAATGTCTATATGAAAGAATGTGCTTGATTGATAAGCAATAGTAGCTGCAGGAGCAACACGAATGTTATATAATAGAAGGACGATATTAGAGATGTTCACTCTATCTACTACAACCACTAACAACAGTCGTGCGTTCTTTTCGCATTGAGATGTTTCTTTAACAGGTTGTGGTTATCTTGGAAGGTTTCGGTTTGCCCACGGGGTGGAGGGAAGCTACTGCTGCTTTGCATAACTCAACAATAAGCGACGACGTGTTTCCATCCCCCTGCAACTGGACCTTAGCAGCACAGACATGCCCAACAATGGGACGGAGAAACCCATTGTTTTACCGGAAATAAAGACTGGGACAATGGCAGAAAACAATGTGTTGGAGCGTCTGCTTACGTCACGGGAAGGAGGCTGACGTGCTATGACGTGCGGGGGAGGTTGTGAGAAGGGCGGCTAGCTGGACAGCCCCCCTTGCCGAGCTCTGCACGCCGCGTACTTAATGAACTTCGGCGGATTGAAATATGCCACTCAATACGTGATGGATGAGTCAACCTACACGGAACCTTTTTGCTTGGAGCATGACTGAGGAAAGTCTCGTTAATTATGGCGGATCATGAATCTTCCGTAATTATCTCTCGCATTATTCGGGTGCAGGCATGTTTCGGGTTTCGTAATGTCGTGTGGGCATACCGCACTCTACAATTTCCTTTCCATCTAGGAGCACAATAACGACCCACCCCAAGAACTTTGGCAAGGTACGTGAAACTATATGTGATATACATAATGCTACAAATACATATTGTGCTCTCGAGCATTCAACGTACACGTGTTTCTGAAATTTCCTTTCGGTCCAACTATTCCATTGCCCTCTGAAGCAGATGTTCCTAACATCTAATGCTATAGAGCGAAGGAACAAAGACAAGTTTATATAAATAAATGTCAATATTCTATAAAGTCAGTTTCATAAATCATAGAATTTCTTATGCCAAAAATGGTATCGAAAGACTTAAGGAGCTAATTTCTTCGACTGGGCGAAATTTAATTGCTCCTTCGGCCGAATTGCCTCAAGTCATTTAACATTATGGTTTTCTTTTAAGCATAACGAAGATAATAATTAGCAGGGAGCGTGATTTGTGTAGGTATAAAACCCCATTTCTCTGCACGAGGCTCTATAAAATACCCAAGTTGAAGCAAATAATATTTTGAATTCTTTCCTGAACTTTTAATATTTATTTATTTATGAAAAACGAAATAAATGGGCGTCATTTTATGTTATTCACGTATTGCTACTCTTCCGGTTGCACTTAGTCTAATTTTAGCTAATGCAAGAAACAACGGACAAAGCTAATTTTTGTATTACTTTTTCGAATTACGCAATTCACGTCGTAGTTTTCTCGTAAGAACAATATAAAAATTAACAAACATTTAAAATAAAGTCAACACAATATTCACAGGTAATAAAGTTTACATTCAACACCAGGGAGTTGTATTTTACGTATGCAGATACACCTTCGTGCGTTAGAAGAGTTGCAGAACTCAATGGGGCTAATTCAAGTTAACCGATAAGTGACTGACCTTCGATTCCTGCTTAATGAGGCTACGGTGAGGCGAGTCGCGCTCATTGAGAGGGATAAAATGAAGGTATCTGTTGCTAGTTCCCCACTTAACTTGAAATAGCCCCGTTGAGTTCTACAACTATCTTAACACTCGAAGGGATATCTACCCACCTAAATACGGAGGTAATTGGGCCATCTGGTGTGCATTCAATAACTAGTAAGAAAGTTGTCATGTATAGAGACCGAATATTCCGTTCTATTCTGACAACTTACAGCTGGGTTTTTAAATAAACTTTCTTAAAATGTAATTGCAGGATTAATATTGCAAGGTGTCAGCTATGCCTCAACTAAGAGTAATTTTGTTAAAGGAATTCAATTTTCCTGACTCTTCTGCAAAGTTGCCTTTACTGAAGGTTGTTTAACAGTAAAACAAAATTGTTTTATAAATTAGTAATAATGTCTTGCCAACTATAATACCGTTCTCACGTCCGCAGAAGCCATAGGATAAGGGTCGGCAGCAACTAAAATCCCTGGAATGCGATAAACACAGAAAGAAAAATCTGATGTGTACCATTCACATGACTTTCTCCATATCCCTACAACAAATAATTCTTAAAAAGCTTATACTTCTATTTACTTTATGCTAATCAGAAAAAAATTAGCAGAAATAGTCTTATTACTCGCATCCTTGTAAGTAGAAGCGAAATAAGGGACAACCGTAGGTTAAAGCGATAGTCAAAAGCTGGTTGCTATGTCAATGAAGTTCCCTTGTTTATATGGATAGGAGTTGACAAGTTCCAGTATGAGAAAAGTATACGTTTTTCGTAGCAGAAACCAAAAATAAGGAATGTCACAAAAACGACGAACTCCACGAAAAAAATGTATATAACATAAATTGTGTGCTTTATTATGCTCTACACTTTTTGTGTAGTAAGTTTTTTGTCCATCTCTTACGGTTTAGCAGTTATTCAAAATTTAGTAAAATTCATCCAGAATAAACTACTCTTCAGAGGATATTCCCAGAAAATTCAAGATATACATTTCATTTGTCAGGTAAATATGTTTAATATCCGAAATTTTAATCAAAATCGTTAGAGCCATTTTTGAGAAAATCAAAATTTTCGAAAAAAGTTCCATGTAAAGGGTAGTTGGAGGTGGGGGTATTTTTCTCAAAATCTTCGTGTCGCATCCCTGGAAGATACTAAACTCAAATACCAAGTTTGGTATTTTTCCGACTTTTTGTTTTTGAGTTATCGTGTTCACAGACTCACGGACACACGGACACATACACGGACCTTTTTGTGAAAATGCTTTTTTTGGATATTGGGGACCCTAAAACATATATTTCCGGTGAAATCTCGGTATCGAATTTTTGGTGAAGTGCAATACTTTCTCTATACACTATGTACATAGTGCGTATAGAGAAAGTAAAAACGACTGTAACCAGAAGTCTTGGAATGGTCGGTTTGTAGTAACTTATGCTGAAGTCATTGACTGCTATATAAGGAAAGGTTGGAAGCCATAAGTCAGTCAGTCCTCGATTGCAAGTAAGAGCGCGCTATTTTAAGCAGCTCTATAGAAGAACTTACAGTAATATTTCCTATGAACTCTTCGAACCCCTACGCAAAATAAAACCATTATGATAATTGCTATTGTTTTAATGAAAATACAATGTTAACATCAACAATTATCTAAATAGATATGTTAATTAATAATTTGACATAATACATTGTCATTACACATTAGAGTATATTTTGAAATATTCCACTTGCACGTTATTAAAAGTTAAAGTGTATATCAATGAAGTAAGTTTAATATGTACTTTTTTTGATATTATATACAGTTTAGAACAAAAAAGGGCATTGGAATTAAGCTAAAAATATAATAAACTCTAAGTTACATCAATAGCATAAACCATTAAATCGTAATTACTTTACCAAATAAATATAACACAAACTTCCTTCTTACAAGATAAAAAGTAGTTTAGATTAAAACTTATAATAAATAGAATAATGAACACTGCGCAGATATTCTCATTAGTATACTTCAGTAACAACGCTTAAAACATAAATGCGTAATAATGAATATTTCGGAAACTACTAATATTATATATAATGTACAGCATTGAATTTGAAAAATCTGTACTCCTCTCAGCAAAGCTGTTTAATTATGCTGTGATTTTTAATATATACTAAATAAAATATTTAAATTAAACTACTATTAAAATGTATATTACCTTATCTAGCACGTATGCACAATGCACATAGTAGGTAGAGAAGATTCTGTTTTCCACCGAAAAATTCTATACTAGATTTCACCGGAAATATGTTTTGAGCCCCCTGAATCAGAACAAAAATTATAAAAATGGAGGGGGTGTGTGTGTGTTTGTCTGTGTGTATCTGTGGACAGATAATTCAAAACTAAAAGTGTGTTAAATACCAAGGCCGCGACTCGAAGATTTTCAAGAAAATCCCCCCATCCTGAACTACCCTTTACTTAGAAACATTTTAGAAAATTATGAGTTTCTCAAAAATGGCTCTTAACGATTTTGATTAAAATACCGTATATTAAAGATATTTACACAAGTAAAATGTATATCTTGAATTTCTTGGGAATAGCTTCTGCAGTTCTTTTCGTTCTGAATGACTGTTGTACAGCTAGTAAACCGTAAGAGATATAAAAACGCTTCTACATAAAAAATGTAGATCTCATTAAACACACATTTCATATTCTTTACATTTTTGTTGTGGAGCTAACCGTTTCCGAGATATTCCTTGATAATGGTATAAATTTTAAAATAATTATGCTACTCTCAAGCGTGATGTCGTTCGTATTCCCATTGTTTTACTCCTGGCCATACAAAGAATCAGCTTTGAAAAAAATTGACTATCACTTTAACATAATGTATTCCCTTAGTTCCTATTTACTTACAAGGTACCACGCAATAAGGTAATTTTGCTAATGCTTATTTCGATCAGCATGGAGCATAAAGAAGAATAGTCTTTTTAAGAATGTTTTGTTGTAAAACAGGTAGAGAAAGTCACATGGATGGAACATATTAGATTTTTCAGACAAGAAGTCGTCCTTGTTTCTTTTGTTTTACTCCTGGCCTTGCAAAGAGGCATATAGCGACAGCTTTTAAAACGTTAGACGTCAGCTTATCTGGCGTATTCCCTAGCTTCCTTTCACTTATAAGGAACTAAGTAATAAGAACATGCTGCTAGTGTTTATCTCGATTAGCATGGAGTAGAAAGAAGCATAATCTTTTGTGAGAGGTTTGTTTGTAGAACAGCTAGAGAAAATTATTTGAATGGAACACATCAGATGTCAATATCCTTGTCATTTTTGAGAAGTTGTCATGAGTAGGTTCTTACACGCGATATTATAGAAAGACTATGACATTTCTAGACCAGTATATAGCGACTGAACTCTATTTTTTCTTCATGAACATGTTACCACAAATTGATATTTTAATACCATTTTATCACGCATCTTTTAGATTAAGATCATTCCTATAAAAGAAGAGGAATAATGTTTTGTATGAATAATGCAATTATAACAAAAATGTGTGTTTATCATTAATATGAAAGTAACGTAAATGTGTCATATCGATTTAATGTAACATGTTTTTGAGATTTTTTAAACATAGAGCAAAATTTTAATACAATAAAACAGAACATAATGACCGTTCAGCCATGATATGTTCAAGAAGCGTAGATGATACTAGCAGTAACACAAAATGACAATAAAACTGAATATTTTCATTTTTTGTATGCTGTTACTTGTCATTGAAGTCTAATCGGAACGTTATTCATGGGAAAAAAATGCTACGTGACTTCCAATAATAAACTGTGAATGAAACAAACATTGGAGTAATAAGCATTATATCTGAGAACAGGAAAATGGTTTATGTATGTATTCTGCCAAGGACATTTCTCTCTCTTTGCATAAAACATAAGCATTTTGACGAGCGTTAAAATTCCTTGACAGGTCAGATACAGTTTATTCATCATATAAGCGACGCAGAAATTTTGCTAAGTGACAATTTTCCCTTCCCATGTTAATGTGTGCTCTTTAAAATATTCAGCCACAGTAATTTTCTGGCACAACGTTTTTTCCAGTTTCAGATGACGCTGTTGGATGCATTCCTGACAAATTACGGATGACAGTCGATCAAATAACTTACTGTATGAGTGCGCGTGCGTACATGTTCTAGTGTGTGTGTGTCTGTGTGTGTGTGAGCCAACGCGCTTTATTATTATTCTGTCATATGCATCTACCCTTTATTAACTGACAGGTTATGCCAAGTTCTGTGACTAGCTTTAATTTTTAATATTTTGAGCACCTTCACGTGTTGAAGAATTTATTATAGGTTCTGAAACTGTTGAGAGATAAACACGATAATAATAATAATAATAAAACAACTAGAACAAAACATATAATGATGATGATAGTAATAATAATAATAATAATAATAATAATAATAATAATAATATATCTTCAAACATAAGCCAGGTATGTCAGTATCATAACACATGCACAAAGTTAATTACACTGGGGAAAGAATTTTCTCTGCTAAGCAGAGGAAATTTTCTAAAAAAATTCTATTATCATTACTCTACAACTACCTCAACTTCTACTACTCTACTACTACTACTACAACTACCTCAACTTCTAATACTCTACTACTACTAAAACTACCTCAACTTCTACTACTCTACTACTACTAAAACTACCTCAACTTCTACTACTCTACTACTCTACTACTACTATTATTACTACTACTACTCTACTATTCTACTACTAATATTACTACTACTACTCTACTACTACTCTACTACTGCTCTACTAATACTACTCTACTACTACTATTACTCTACTACTCTACTACTACTACTACTCTACTACTACTACTCTACTCTACTACTACTACTACTACTACTACTACTGCTGCTACTACTACTATTACTACCACTGCCGTCACCACTATACTATCATCAGCTCTTTTCCTACTATCACTACTATTACTACTAACACTATCATCATCACCACTACTACTACTACCACAACTTCTCTACCATCGTTACCACTGCTACTACCATCACTACTATTATTACTACTATTATTGCTACTGTACTGCTATCATTACTATTATTACAAACGAACAGATACAGGGAATTATTGAAGATAAAGCAACAGAAAAAGAAGAAAAAAGGGATTAAACCTGCTTTCCACACTCGCGAGATTACACCGAAAGGTAGTTCCACAGTGTGCGCATTTCTAGCAGGATTTTTAGTTGGTAGGAATCCATCTCTCCAGAGGTATCTTTGTAGGATTTTTTTCACTTTCTCAAAAAGAGCTTTATTGTACGGGAATATACAAGGAGGCCCAGCTACCTCTATTTGAAGTTTCCTTTCATGAGTTAAAAGAGTTGCAGAACTCAGGCAAGCTATTTCAAATTAAAACTAGTTAATGGGAAATTGGAGTGAGCAACCTTCGTTTTGTCCGTCTCAATGATCCCGACCCGTTCACCGTCTCTGCTAATACGCAAGGAGGGTAAGACCTTATGTCAGTTCCCTACTAAATGTCTTTAAGTTGAGTTCTGCAACTCTTATAACGTACGAAGGGATACCTGCACACGTTAGATACGGGGTAATTGGGTTCTATTTTGAATTATATTTATTCCCCAAAATGTGAATAGAGCGGAAAATACATCATCATTAATATTCAATGAGTAAAGGAAGAAAACGATAAAGGAAGTAAGCATTTTAAATGCATATGTAGTCTACAATATGTGCTTGTTTAATCTAGGGGTAGGTGGACCGGCTCTGACTTGACTTTACATATAAACACAAGTTCATACTAACATTTCCATACTTTCATAGGATGCCAACGTAGAATACTAGGTTTGTTTACCGCCCCATACAGTTTGTAGTTTATGGTGCATCAAAATCAGGAATCTTCAAACATACGCCTGGTATGTGAGTATCATTTGAGGTTTCCTTTATAAAGAAGGCACTTTGTACCATTTAATATATTATTATCATTACCATAGAAAATAGCTAGAAGAGTATAATAAATAAGTCCGAAAATAAATTTAGATAAAACATTTTTTATAGGATATGGATCAGAAATCAATATTTGATTTTGGAAGAACAGAAAGGTTTTATTAGATAATGTAAACAATTTCAAAATTTGAGTGTAACAGCAAATAAAGAAGACAGACATAAAACTGACATTAAGGACACAATCAATAAAGCTAAAATTATAATATCAATGCTGAATAGTATTATCTGTATTAGATGTATAAGTTATACAGATGAATTACAAGGATATAATGCAATAGTGAAAAATACTGTCACATATGAGGTTGAAGCATGGAGATTTAACAAAAACTTAGAAACAAAACTTATGTGAATGGAAATGGATTTTAATAAGGTCAGTAAGATTAAATTATTATATAAATACATAGTACCTAATAACAATGGTAAAGAATCAAACAAAGTATAAGATAAATATCAGCTTCTAAACGTTCTGGTTGATACTGCACCAAAAATTAAAAATAATCTATAGTTGTATTAAATTGAATTGAAAAATAATAGTTGAAGATCCTTATATCTTAATAGAACAAATCTTAACAATTCTATACTTCCTTTGTTATATATTAAATCCTTTATCAAAATTTGTGACACTATTCTTTATCAATAATAAAAGTATTTAAGTAGGTTATAAACTTACTTGATGATTTCATCAACTGAATTTCTAATTCATCTGAAGAACAAACATCAGATGACTGAAAAGCAAGTTATAGTCTCTAAAACCATATTATAGTAATATAGCATTACTTCTGATGTAAAGTAGTTAGTTAAAAATATCATTATTATGTCATATTAAAATTATACTTTATATTTATATTCTTATAGTCAACATGGAATTTATTATTCTGGAATTTAAAGAAGAGTAATCTTATGTCTTGAAATCATAATGAAAGGGTTAAAATCCCTTACTAACTTGATTACTTACTTAACTAAGCCTTTAAAAGAGCATTTTAACCCTAAATACAAAAGTAAAAAAAAAATTAAAGATAAATTCAAGATTGGAAAAACTTATAAACAATATTATGAAAATGATTATTAAGAACTCCATATTCAGTTACGTAAGATAAAAATAACTGAACTAAAATAAAAAAGTAAACAAAAATTATAAAAATGATTGGAAAAACTTAGAAACGATGTCATAAAAAGGATTATTAAGAATTCCATATTCGGTTACGCAAGATATAAACAACTGAGCTGGTAAGAACATATCAGAAGAATGAATGGAGATAGGTTACTGAGAAAGATATTGTAATAAAAGAAGAGGAATAGATAAACCTTGAAACTCATTGATGCATAAAATAAGAACTGAAATAAGAACAAGAGGACTGGAAGACACGGAATAGATGGATAAAGAGAGTGAAGAATACAAAATTGTTAGGCACAGAAAGATGTCAAAATATTAAAACTATAATCAATATTATTGTTATTATATTGAAATGACCAGGTGGCAGTGGTTCTGCAACAGGGATTTCAACGTTCTAGCCCCTGCTTCACTAAAGAAAATGACTTGGCAAGCCGCGGGGACATCTCCTTAGAATTCTAAGACACTGACTCTGTCCACCACAGGCGCACCTTTGTGAGATATTACTAAAGGTGCCCCACCCATCTCAAGGAACACACCACGTGTGAACACAATACCGCCTGGTCCCAGCACTCGAGTATAAATCAAACCATTTTATTACAGCAATTTCGAATGGCATCACAAGCACCGCCTGTATGTATATGCTTCTGGAACTGCAAGAGAAGTTTAATTATGACAATGCTATTAATTGCGTACGAATGAACTTTTTTCTCCCCTCCGTCTACACCCTTGTGCATCCCTACCGAATTACCTGGCACGCACAACCCCTTGGTTATTTATAGAGGAGTTTAATAAAATCTTGTCGACCCTTCGCGATGTACGCAACGCAGCCGTATTTTTTTTTCTCTCGTTTCCAATCTAAATGTATGAACGTTAATTATTTTGACAACGATATCGCGAGTTTTATTCACATTCGATGCCCATAGGTTAGAACAGTAACGTTAACTGAGAGGGCAGTGGGCAAGTAGTGACGCAGTAAAAATGAAGGGGACGAGGAATATATGGATCAGCACCAGTTAAACCATTAACAAAGTAATTCTAATATCAGACCTGCGTATTACACCACAATTTAGATCCTAATCTACTTTTTGCGTTTGTATAAAAATACTTTTATTAAAATATTGAGTTTCTAATGATGTACATTTAAGGAACTTAAATAGAACACTTTAGAGTAAAACTTCCATAGGATTTCCAGACTGAAAGTGTTGAAAATACCCTACTGAAACAATTTTAAGGTGCAAATTATTGTCAGAAAAGTGGGGGAAAAGTTCTGAAAATACTTACAAAGGATACTGATGAATTTACTTTATTTAGTTTTAAATATTACGTTTCTTTGTCCAATTTACTGAATTCTAATAATTCATAAACTTATGCTGGATTATATACACCATTTCAATGTTTTTGATACTAAGTCGCCTGTTTTTTTTTAACTTAACGTCCTTTAACTTGGTTAGTCATACCGGACGATGAATGAAATCGGTGAATTTATGCTCAAGTGATCTCGGGGTCCATGGAGCTTTAAGTTACTCGACATTCGTCTTTTCAGGATAAGGGAAAAGCCCGAAAAAGCCTTATCCGAGTAACTCAGCCTAAGGGAGATTCAAACTCGAGACCTGTTGAATGCGAGGCAGACACGCTACCCCCACACTACCCAGGCGGGCGAGAATAACTTGTCAGCATCCGTAAAGGAAGTTCAGTAAAGCTGCAAAGGTTTCCCATCTATATTATTCTACAAATATAATTATAACTTTAACAAATTCATCAAACAACCAAAGATCCTTGTCCAAAATGTTCAGCTCGAGAAGTCGTATCAACATCTCATCTTCTCCTTGAGTGCCCTGCTTTACTGAACAACAGAAGTATCTTAAACCTCAAGTGATCTGTATTCCATTTTTAACACCATCAAAGGATGTAGAAAGGTGATCAAGTTCTTGGAAGTATCACAAATGTTGTCTTTTATATAATGTAATTTAATTGTTATAATTAGAGTGTGATACTGTTATAATTGTTTACCAATTTAGATAAACTATGTTTTACTGTTACCAAAGTTCAAATAGTTAAGTTTATAACCACAGTTGTAATATATTTATATTAAATCTTGTATGCATTGATCTTCATATGTAAGAATACTGTGGTCGCTGATGACCTTTGTTGTTATAAAGTGACCTTAAATAAATAAATTTAAAAAAATCCATCAAAGTTGTCACTAACACTCGTCAATTTTTCCACTGTTCCTCCTCCATATATTCTTCTTCCAAACAATATATCATATCAAGCAAATGTAAAAAGCACTAACTCCAGATTTTTGTTGTTGACTAATTGTTGGGCCTGCTTGATGGTTGCCGCGTCCATTGAGTCTAAGGCGGACAGCATATTGTGTTTGATTATATCCAAGTTTTCACAAGAAAACTGCGCATTTAATGCTTGTCATGGGTTGCAGTATTTACTTGGCAGATGGACATCACAGAATGATGGCATCACTTTCAATAAACTGAGTCTTATCATTCTGTAATTGCGCACAGCTTCTTGCTAACCTTCGGTATGATTTTCTTGTGCAAAAAACCAATCTGATAAAACACTAACACGACCACCAAGATAGTATACAGTCGATAGAAACCCTTAAACTGTTGTAACAGCATTGTTTAAATTTTATAGCCGCAGTTCACCTTTATTACTGAGATGGACTATTATTGCTCAGGTCTTTGTTGCTTGGGTATGAATAATTACAGGTGCTTTCCATATATTATATTTTAATATTTATTCACCATCTGATTTAACAAAGTCTTAACGAGTTATTCAAGAGGAGAAATAAAGTCTGTCTAATCCATTAAAAGCACAGATAAAAGGAGAGAATGGTGCAGAAGCATGAAATAAAAGAAAAAAAAAGAGGAAAATGTAGTAATCTCAGAAAAAGATGCAAGAAAGTGCAACTATCTGTGCTTGTTTTGCTTGATTTCGGTCCCCAAATATAAATATTTACCTGTCTGTATTAAAACAGATATAATTTGGAAACGGAGCTGCCTCTTAAAATTCTTTCTTTAGTATTAAATATGCACATAAAAGGTATGTCTTAAAGTGGTTCTGATCACTTTTTTTAAATTTATCCACTTGCCCAAATTAAGAATTCGCCTCAAAATGTAAAAAAAAAAATATTCCGTTTTTACAACGTTTACCCATACGCAAACTATACTGGCAACTCATATATTTGTTTAAGAAATACGCGAAATAGCAGTTTTTTATTTTCTCTATACGTACTATGTATGTACATAATGTATAGAGAAGATATTGTATTTCACTAAAAATTCTATACCAGAATTTCACCGGAAATAAACGTTTTGGGACCCCTCTATCCAAAAAAATATAAAAATGTCCGTGCGTGTGTCTGTCTGTGTGTGTGTGGGGGGGGGGACTTTGGGCAGCATAGCTCAAAAACGAAAAGACCTAACAATGCCAAACTTGGTATTTAAGCGACACGAAGATTTTCAAGAAAACCCATCCACCCCCAACTACCCTTTGCATGACACATTTGGATGTTCTCAAAAATGGCTCTAACAATTTTGATTAAAATACTTTATATTTAAGATATGTTATGACAAACGAAATGTGTATCTAGGATTTTATGGGATAGCCTCTGAAGACCTCTTCAATCTGGATGACTTTTGTATAACTGGAAAACCATAAGAGGTATACAAAAACTTACTGTACAAAAAAAATGTAGATCTCATTAAAAACACAATTTATGTTATATATATATATATATATATATATATATATATATATATATATATATATATATATTGTAGAGTTAAGTGTATGCCGCATTTGTAGGTTCAACTTTAGCGACTTAAACTTTTCTTAAACGGGAAGACATTTTTCTTCTCGTTTTTCGTTTGTTTACTCCTGGCGAGCAAAGTGATTGGAATTTTAATTCTTTCACATAGCGACCGGCTTTTAAAGGACGAGATTATCGCTTTAGCCTGCACATTGTCTTATTTACCTTCTACTTACAAGGAGCTAGGAATAAGACTAATTCTGTTTATTTTATCTTGATTAGGATGATGTAGATTAATGTTTTGAATAAAAGGTTTATATGCCGAACAAAGGACATCATGTGATGGAGCACACGAGATTTTTCCCTTCTACTAATCAGAGGCCAAGTTATAAGGACAATTTCTGAAAATGTATATCTCGATTAGCATGTGTATATACAAGAACAAGCTTTATACAATAATTTGTAACAGAGATGTAGATAAAGTTGTGTGAATGGACCGCATCACATTTTTTTTTTTGTCTTATCTATAGAACTTACACCATATCTTGACCCACATTTTTATAATAACATTAGCCAAGAGAGCTATAAGAGATATAGATGCTATAATTCGTTTACAGAGTGCAAATAAAATATATATGTCTGGATTTATAGGCAAGAGCAGCTGATTGATCTTTCCTGGGGTTTATTTTTCTCTCAAAGAACTGCCACAAAGAAATTCCTAAAATCCTGCATTTTTTACCTAACTTTTACTGAGCGGAAAACAACAGCAAAGCATTATAAACAACTCCTCCTCTAATATAACTCCATGGCACGACAGCTCACGGGGAACCTTGGCCTATCGCCCGGCCGCTGCGTCCCCCATCTCGGTCCACTACAGACGTCATGGATGGGGTGCAGTATTGGAGGGTAAGACGTGGTCAGCGCCTCGAGTCCCCCGGCCGGTTAATGCGGTCCTCATGACCTGGAGCCGCTACTTCTCCATCAAGTAGCTCCTCAATTGGCCCCCCAGGTACCATACGAGGTTGAGTGCACCCCGGGCCAGGTCTCCCAGCTGGGGAAAAATCCCCACGCCGGTACTGGGGATCGAACCCAGGTCTCCCGCTTGGTAAGCAGCAACGCTACCACCGCGCTAAGGAGTCGACCCTCCTCCTCTAATATAATCACTAAATACATATACCACAATTCGTAGAGCTATTACATGTAAAATCCCGATAAAAAGCACGTTTTTCTCACAGAACAGAGATAGCATCTAGCGGGACTCTCAATAACTACGAAACACACTATTGAATGAACAGATTATATGTAATACTAGTCAGACAAGCACCAAACAGAGGATTTCTGTATCCTCTGAAACATTTAAACTTAAAATGCACATTAAAGGCTAATTATTTATTTTTCTCTTTTCTTTCATCTAGCCTGCATTATTCTTTTGTTTCGGGTTTCATTAATTAGTGTAAAAGCTCAGCAAAACGATGGGGAGGTGTATTTAACGAAAGAAAAGGGCACGCAGCAGTTGTAAAAACAGAATGAACACCCAAATCAGACAAAATCTGGGTGAAGAAACTTCAAACCGTCTGCTGCAGTTATGTATCGATCTCGGCATCATAAATAAAATCTATGTGAGTAGAAATATACTTGAATATTTTAAAAAACAGTGGAATATAGTCCAAAAGAATTACAGAAAATGCATTTATTTACACATACAATTTGTTGTAGTTTAAGATCCATTAATGAGTGCGGGATCATGAAGCTTAAAGTTACTCGATAATCATCTCAGGATAAGGGAAAACCTTATAAAGCACCATGTACGGGTAACTCACCCTAGGACCTCGGGACCTCTTGAATGTAAGTGGCTCTCTTTGGTGCTTCGTGGCGCAGGGGATCGTGGGTTCGAGTCCCGCCCGGGTTTGTGTCTTTGTAAATGTGTATATGTAGGTGTCTTTGTGAGTAAAAAGTAAAAAAGAAACTAAAGGAAATGTAGGGAAAATGGGGGAAAATTAAATAAGAGGAATAAGAAATTCAGCGCCGGAGTTCCGATAAGACACCGTGACAGTATTCTTAACATTAAAAAAATCTAATGTGTTCCATTCACATGACTTTCTGTACATCACTGCAACAAATTATTCTATTTACATCTAATGGAGCAAAAATTAGCAGAAATAGTTTTATTACTTGGTTCTCTGTTAGTAGAAGCGAAATAAGGGGGTACCATAGGTTAAAGTGATAGTTTAAAGCTGGTTTGTTTGTATGGACACGAGTTCACAAACTCCTATATGAGAAAGTATGTCTTTATAGCTGAAAAACAAGGAATATCTCATAAACAATCAACTCCACGAAAAAAATGTATGTAACATAAATTGTGTGTTTTAAGGTGCTCTACATTTGTTGTGTGGTAAGTTTTTGTCCATCCCATACGGTTTAGCAGTTATGCAAAATTATGCAAAATTGACCAAGAATAAAGTAGTCTTCAGAGGCTATTCCCAGAAAATTCAAAATATACATTTTATTTGTCATGTAAAAATCTTTAATATACGATATTTTAATCAAAATTGCTAGAGCCATTTTTTATAAAATCAAAATTTTTGAAAAAAGTTTAATGTAAAGGGTAGTTTGGGGTGGGAGGATTTTTCTCAAAATCTTCGTGTCGCATCCCTGGAAGATAGTAAACTTAAATACCAAGTTTGGTATCTTACCGACTTTTCGCTTTTGAGTTATCGTGTTCAAAGACACGGACACACGGACACACTGACACACTGACACACGGACACACACATGGACCTTTTTCTGAAAATACTTTCTTTGAATACAGGGGACCCTAAAACACATATTTCCGGTGAAATCTCGGTATCGAATGTTTTGGTGGAGTGCAATACCTTCTCTATACACTATATACATAGCACGTATAGAGAAAGTAAAAATGTGAGGTAGAAACGTCGCATACAAAAAAGACGGGACACAGTAATTTAGACCTAAAATAGCTCATGATCCTTAGATCGCATACTTGATAGTACCACTGGAAATTACTACAAACTCATTAGCGAAAATCAGTTTATTAACATACACTTGTTTTTAACGACATTGTCAATAACCAGGATCGCATCAGTGCCACCGAAGTTTTCCTGCATGAGTTCTTTTATATGCAAAAAAAAAAAAAAACACTAGCTGGGCCCGTTTTTAACCCGCGATATTGAAATAATAAAACCATTGCCTAACCAACTAGCCACCCAGACCAACTCATATATCTAACCTAGGCAGAAAATCATATGACAATTCTATACATTAAAAATCTGATGTGTTCCATTCACATGCCTTTCTCTACTGGTCTGCAACAAATTATTGTTAGAAAGCATCTGTTTCCATTTACTTCATGCTAATCGAGAAACAATTAGCAGAAATGGTGTTATTATTTGCTTTCTTGTAAGTAGGAGCGAAGTAAGGGAGTATCATAGCTTAAAGTGATAGTCAAAACCTGGTTACTATGTGAATGAAGTACCTTTATTTGTATGGACAGAAGTATAAGAAAAGTGCAAGTGTTTTAAACGTGAAACCAAAAATAAGGAATATCTCAAAAACGATGAAATCCACGAAAATATGTGTAGTATATAAATTGTGTGTTTTAACATGCTCTACATTTTTGTGTGTTAAGTTTTTGTCCATCTCTTATGGTTTTGCAGTTATGCAACATTCCGTAAAATTCATCCAGAATAAAGTGGTCTTCAGAGGCTATACCCGGAAAATTCAAGATATGCATTTTATTTGGCAGGTAAATATTCTTAATATACGATATTTTAATCAATATCATTAGTGTCATTTTTAAGAAAAACAAAATTTTCGAAAAACGTTTCATGTAAAGGGTATTTTGGGGTGGGGGATTTTTCTCAAAATCTTCGTGTCGCATCCTTGGAAGATTCTAAACTTAAACACCAAGTTTGGTATCTTACCGACTTTTCGCTTTTGAGTTATCGTGTTCACAGACACACGGACACACGGAAATGGACACCCACACGGACCTTTTTCTGAAAATGCTTTTTTTTTTTGGATACAGGGTACCCTAAAAGATTAGCATTGTGTACAAAGAAGAATAATCTTTTGTAGGAGGTTTATAGAGCAGCTAGAGAAACATATGAGTGTAACACATCATTTTTTTTATTCAGTGGGTCTTAAAACATTTATTTACGGTGCAGTCTTGTATCTAATTTTTGGATACCTTCGCTGTCCACTATGCACTTTGAGTTACGGGCTAGAGAAGGTAAAAATGTGGTAGATCAGAGCTGAGAAAGACAGAGTGGTATACTCTCAATAATACATTTTAATTTGTTTGTAGATTGCTTACCGGAAACGATGAATACATTTCAACCTGATACGCTGTTATAGAATTCCGTTCTGCTGTATGCAGATGATCTAATTTTAATGTCCACATCAAATGCCGGACTGCAAAGGGAACTAAATTGCTTAGAATCATATTGCAAGGAATGGGGAATGGCAGCTAATGACGTGAAAGCCAGAACATTGACATTCAAGAATAGACCGTATATACGTAGCAGAAAGCAAGGAGCTCAGGAGTAATACTGACCGACATTGGGCAATTACAAGGAATTTACATATCTGGACGTCACATTATCTGTGAACGGAAAGCGGAGTTGTCTCAATTTTGCAGCACTTTTCCCGCCCCTAATTTTTACTTTCTCTACACGTACTATGTACGTAGTGTATAGAGAAGGTATCCTATTGCACCCAAAAATTCGATACCAAGTTTTCACCTAAAATACATGTTTTGTGTTTCCCTGAATCCAAAAATAGCATTTTTGGAAAAAGGTCCGTGTGTATTTAAGTTTTTATCTTCAAAGGGTGCGACACGAAGATTTTCAAGAAAATCACCCCACCCCCAACTATACTTTCCATGGAAATTTGTTGATTTTCTCAAAAATGGCTCTAACGATTTTGATTCAAATATCGTACATTAAAGATATTTACCTGACAAATAATATGTATATCTGGAATTTTCTGGGAATAGCCTCTGAAGACTACTTTATTCTGGATGAGTTTTACGAAATTTAATATAACTGCTAAACCGTAAGAAATGGACAAAAACTTACCACACAAAAAAGTAGAGCACATTACAACACACAATTTATGTTATATAATTTTTTTTTTCGAGGAGATGATCGTTTTTGAGATTTGCTTGTTTTTGATTTCAGCTTTGAAAGACGACTTTTCTCATACAGAAATATGTCAACTCGTGTCCACACAAATAAAGGAACGTCATCACCTAGTAACGAGCTTTTGACTTCACTTTAACCTATGATACTCCCATATTTCGCTTCTACTTACAAGGAAGCAAGTAATAAGACTATTTCTGCTAAATTTTTCTCTATTAGCATGAAGTAAATAGAAGCATAAGCTTTTTAATAATAATTTGTAGCAGAGATGTAGAGAAAGTCGTGTGAATGGAACACATAAGATTTTTTACTATATGATAAAGTAGATATAGTAATCACTCTATATATTATATTCATTGTCTTCATTTCCTATATATATATATATATATATATATATATATATATATATCATCCGTGAGGTCGTGTGATTGGTTCCCCGCGGGCAACCTCTTTGAACCATGGGTTTTCCGGGGTTTTCCTGTTCACTAAGCGAATGCTGGAGGAAGATTCTTCATTCCCCTGAATTCCCTGTCCTTATATTTCATCTCCATTTCATTCGTCTGGCCTTTCTTTCAAGGTTGCAACTTTATCGAGGACTGCGAGGATGGCATCTTCTTGTGGAGATGGTTGTGCTTTGGAAACTCAGCTCTCGGTGGCAGGATGGCGCTTGGGGTCGTCGTTATACTCAGGGACTTTATTTAGATCTGCGACGCAGGGTCCTAGCGCTCACCGCGTCGAGATGAACTGCTTGGGAACTGTTGGGATCTCCTAACAGTTCCCAGTCTGGTTCCGGCTGCACTTGTATTTGCTCTCATCTCATCCTATCTTCCCGGGCTCTAACCTATAAAAATCCCCTCCAGTACACTGCACACGCACACAAAGGGGATAATATATAAATTGGTTGTTATACCTACTTTATCATATAGTTCAAAAATTACGTTTGGGAAATTACTGCAAGATTAAGGCAACTGCAGAATATTCTATAGGCAAAGCATATGATGCATTGAGAATGGATACATAAATTGTAGGGCTTTTAAAGAAGTGAGCTCAATGTAATCATGCATTTATAATATCTGAGTTGTTATACTCATATACTTTCACTGCCTATTCTACAGTAAAACATTCTTATGAAAGCATATTATTCTATGCACTTCAAGCTAATCGAAATTAAAGTTAGCATAAATGATTTTATTACATTTTCCCCTTATAGGTACAAAGGCAATAGGAGAATACACAATTAAAGGATAATCAAAACGTTAAGAACGAGTTGCTATGTCATGGCTATGAAATGTATTTCTCTTTGCATTCCCAGTACGGAAAAAGAATGCATTTGAAAAAAAGTGTATCGGAAATTTTAAACCAATAACAAAGAATATTTGGGGTTGGTTAAATCCACAAAGGAAAAGCATTTTACATTAAGTCGCACTTGAACGAGCTATACATGTTTACTTTCTCTACTATACGAAATGTCTATGTAGAGATTTTCAACGGAAATACATGTTTTAAGGTCCCCTTCATCCAAAGAGTACTTCTAGAAAAATATCCCTGTGTGTGTCTCAAAAACGAAACGTAATTTAAATACTAAACCTGATACTTAAGCTGAGCTATTCCAAGGAGCGACAAGCTTTTCATAAAAACTCTTCCACCCCAAACTTCCCTTTATTTGGAAAATTTTCCGAACAGTTTTAATTTCAAAAATGAATTTTATTAAACTACTGTATAGTTAAAATATTTTCAGGACAAATAAATGTGAATCTTAAATGTTCTGGAAATAGTCATGTTTTTACCTTTTATGTTTAGTTTAAGTAACCCCTATAATACCGGACTATTTGACGTGGAAGCGTTATATCTTAGTGTACCTAGGGGTAAAAATTGTCTATTTGAAGAACTGTTTAAAGTTACACGGTTGGAAGAAGAAATAATGGAAGAACGCGTAAAATTTGTATATGTTTGCAGAGGATAGAATTACTTGACGTTTAAACACAAAGTGTATACACTATCTCCAAAATTAGCTCAATTATTTATGGGAAACCTAAAATGCGAATAGGTAAAAACGAACTCACACGTATATCGTTGTATGGATAAAGGGCTAATGTGTTTGTATTGGTTAAAAAGAGACATATTGGTCGAAGCATTAAAACTGCTAAACTTGTAAGATGAAAATATAAAATTTAGAACAGACGTAGAAAAATATAATGCAGTACCTTTTTCTATATTTAAAGATAATGAGAGCTAATGAGAGATTATCATTTGGGATTCACAGCAAACCTACGCATGCAAACAACTATATAAAACAGAAGGTTTTAATCAAATTTCTCATAAGAATGCAGCGATTAATAGCTTAACATATAGATTGACACACATCCCTCTAGAAGTGGAAGAATATATACCAAAATGTAATCTTATAATATAGGTGACAAACTAACATGGTTTTGATAAAGTTTGGTGGATATAAACATAAAAAAGCATAATAAAAAAAGAAAATTAAACAAGCTAACACTTTGTTTCCGGCAAGAGAAAATAAACATTTAAAATTTTTAAAGTTTGGAATAGCTCCCTAAACATATATAACATCAAGATGCAGTTAAAACAGAAATATATTGACCATATCGAAGCATAAATATTCAGTGCTCAAAGCATGAAAAAATCTAAATAGGTCAGACCAAAATAAATATCGTCAGTTGCACGAAACAACACAGAAGGCAGACACCAAAACCTAGGTAAGTCGGTTATTTCCGTACATTTTTGGCAAGAAAACCAATAAATTAACTGTTATGTCACTTTATTAAAATCAGATAGAACCGCAACGGAACTGACAACATGGGAAAACACTTTCCATGCAAATGTAATCAGGTATTTATGTATTTCCACTCAAAGATTGACAAGAAGTGTATTTCGAAGTTTATCAATCCCACCGTCAGAGGGAACACTGTAGAACACAGTAAGGCTCACTCATATGATTCACCCGAGCAAAGCAACTGAGGATGCCACGAAGTGTGGTAAAATCATGAACTTCCATTTTTTTAAATTGTTAGTGAACTCTCAAGGGTGAGTATTAAACTCGGCTCAAGTTAAAATTATAGTAACAGTTTGTCTATCTGTTACGGCTTATTACTTATGCAAAAGTCATCCAGAGTGAAGAGGATTTCAGAAACTATCCCCAGAAGATTCAAGATACATATTATGTTTTCCTAAAAGAATCTTTAATATGTGTAATTAGATCAAATTCTTTAAAGGCATTTTTTGAGAAAACTTCTATATAAAGAGTAGTTTGGTGTGGGATTTTTTGTTGAAATATTTCGTGTCACACCTTTGGATGATACTGAACTTAATATCAAGTTAGGTATTTTATTGACTTTACGTTTTTTAGTTATGCTGTTTACAGACACACAGACAGATACACAGACATCAACTATACACACAAAGCATTTTCTAAGATTATTGTATTGGATTCAGGGGTATCAAAACGTATATTTTAGCTGAAATCTCGGTAAAAGTTTGGGTAGAATGCAATAACTTCTCTACCTACTATGTACTTTGTAGATAGTAGAGAAAGTAATAAATATTTTCCCATGTCAGCAAAATAAAAATGATAGAAGGTATGTTTTATAGAAAATGATTTTGATGGATTTTATGTTATTCAGTTATATATATGTGTATCTTAAAATATTCATAAATTAGATGTTAGGATCATTGTTTTTATTTACATCATTTTTCGATTTTTGTTGGTCAAGAGCAAAGTGTGGTAATAATCTTTCGCAAACAAACCAAAAAGCGTAATCTCTGTTTATATAGAGATCCATTATATTGTATGACAACAATAATTAAAACCCGCCTCTGTGGTGTGGTGGTATCATGTCTGTTTCACATTTAAGATGCCCCGAATCTATGTCAGGGTGAATTAATTGAATAAGAGTTTTCCCTAGTTTTCCCTTATCCTGAAAAGACAAATCTCAGGTATGGCCTCCGGATTCATTTGAGCATAATTTGATTCATTCATCCGTCGTTCGATATTATCTATCAGATGAAAGCATTTAAAAAAAAAAGAAAAGAAAAAAAAAAAGCAGAGTAACTAAGATGAAATCGCGTGTACTCACTAACAATGATTAGGATTATTCAAAAGGTCCTCAAACATTATAGCTCATTTGTGACCTAATGACCTCTGGCAGGTTGGGATGAAGAAGAGACCCGAAGGGTGACAGATGGGAACGAAGCTGCGCGTCTGAAAGAACGGGGTCCCTAACGATTCCAGGATTACACTAATCTTGAAGATAGAGCTAGCCCTTGTGTTCCATCATCAATCTAGCCCCACAGAAAGAGGCTTAATAGGGGAAACTCCACAGACCGGGCTGGTTCTGTAGCCCTGAAGTATAAAGCTGAAACATATGAAAGGAAATTATGGGTATAACAAATGATGGAAAGGAAATTCGCGTTATCAGAGGAACCACTCCTGTGTTTGTCTATCTACTTCAGAAAATTATGAAGGTGAAAGTGGACGGCCAGATGGAAATCGAACCGGAACCCCCCTAAATGTGAATCCCAAACTTTACAGCGGATCAAAAATAATTAGTATCCCCGTAACATTTGTTTCGTTTATATGTATAATATTTTAATGATACATAAACCATTACAATTGAACTGTAAACTTGAAACATTTTAGATTTTACTTCAGTGGCAATACGTTTGGTTTTCTTATGTTATTTTTTGTTATATATAATAATTTATAAACTATTAAACCTTGTCTGTTTTTCCGACCCATGCTTTTGGAAAAACCTAAGAAAATAAAAATAAAAAATTGAAGTATTGAGCATTCTTAAAAATAAATTCAACGTTTGGATAATAGTAATGTATGGATATTTTAACGAAAATACAATAATATGCAAAGTTATTCTAGTGCGTTAGTTTATTGAGAAAGAGTTTATATGAAGCTCACATAAATGTTTAATGAGTGTTTGGACACTTCAATGGAAATTTTTATTTCGACACAAGAGTCAATGATCCACTGGCTATTCTCTGCTTCGAAAGTAGTATTACAAATATTATTGTTAGCTTTTGTGGTGTGAAGTTTGACATTAATTTTTTCCGCAGTCATTTCACAACTCATTGCAATTTAAAACTGGTTTCAGTTTTGCCAGTCAGTCATCTTCCCTGTAAAATTTGAAAATTATATGCACCCAAAGTTTAACTTCAGCAAAGTGTTACATCCGATCTTCAATTGTTCGTAGCTGATAAATAAATTACTGGAAAATGGAAGTGACGTGTTATTTATTTGACACTCTTTAACTGCTATGGTTCTCAGCGTCCCATTCTTTACTGGGCGTGAAAGACCGCTTAATTTTGCTCAGAGGCCTCTCTGTCAGGCTTGAGGTCTTTTACGTGCCGTAAATCTGCGACACGGGACCCACGGCTTTACTTCCCTTCCGAATGAAGCCATGCTAAAGATTTTTACACCCGAAAAATTCCATCCTCCTCCGCCGGGTTTGAACCCGCGAACTTGGGTTTATGAAGTTAGCATGGTAATCATTATACCACGGAGGGCGACTAAAAATTACTGGAGGAAAAGTAGTCAAAGTACTGGAACAGAACTGTTACTACTTGAACTGAATAATATGGAGTAAGCATCCGTACTCGGAATACTTATATGGTTTTTCTTAAGCAGATCAATGAATTATGGATAACATACACTCAGACTGTTTGAGATGAGCATCATAAATTTCAGACCGCACCTTAAAGATCTTAGAGCTACCGATTAACAAAAAATGCTTTCAACAACATTAGAAAACTGCTAAAGCCTGTATCAATTCATTCAATATATTTTGAAGTTACGCAATGATAAAGTCGAAAAGAGTGAAGACGTATTTTATTAGTATATTTTAAAAACAAAAGCCGAACAATTAAAATGTATAGCAAAACCAGTGCATGTTTTACTTTAATTATGATAACTATATCAAGAAAACAGCTATTAAAATACGGCAAAGTTCGTATAAATGGAAGGATGGTAGGGCAAATGAAACACAGAGTTAGATCCATCCCTAGTTGAGCACTACGAGCTACATCCGTATTATTTATTAGTAGCAAACGTCGGGTTTAATTAACAATCATATATATATAAAGGTCAGGAAGTATGGCATGTTATGTTGGAGGGAACTGAAAAGGGACAACCCGCACAAAAATAATTAAGACTGGACCATGTTTTAGTTGTATTTACATTGGTTCTTCTTGTCTCTATCATTTCGTTTCATCTGTTTCAGGGTAAGACCGCGCCGCGGCCGAGTGGTTAGACCTAGACGGTCCGGGTTGTATCCCAAGCGACCACTGCTGAGATTTGTGGTGAACAAAACAGCGCAGAGACGGGTTCCCCGGTTTTCCCCGCCATTACATTCCCCCGGTGCTCTATCTTCATTCCATGTATCATCAGTGTTATCGCCTGTGGTGCCACAAGTAATAACAGCGTTAAACACTATGAAGAAAAAAAAATCAGGGTTATAGTACCAGGCAGCGGTTTGTGCGTTGCGCCTGGACGGTTGATTTTTGAGCCACAGACAGATTTCTCCCCCGCACTTATTTGGTTCTGTTGGGGACCCCGTCCTTCCTGGGTGCATCCCGGAATCACTATTTGCGTAGTGTTGGCCGGGGTTAGATTTGCTGTCATGTAGGAATCGTCAAATATTCCTTCCTTGCTATGCACTTAGTAGTACGATTGTGGTCATGTTGGAAATACAAAGGCCCCAAGTATGGGTACTGAGTACGTGGTAGAGAAAGTAATAGCTGAAGTAAGTCCAGGAAATCAGCAAGTCTAACACATTACCAGGATTTTAGAAAAATGTCACTGTCTGTTAGGACTCATTCCCAAGCATTTCCCAGATACAACCACTCGACGGCCGTCATCGGGAATCCATTTCAATGAGTCCGTAAACAACCAAACTAATATATTTCCTAGTGTGGCATTTTGGAATGTGTTCTTACCAATTATTTACTTTAGTACCCGGTAAACGATTTAGTTCAAACCCTTTTTAATAACTCCTAAAAACTGCCTTAATGTCGTTTAGTAGTGTGTTTCTGGGGCAAAGTTTCTGAGAAATAATAGAATGACATTTAAAAAGTACATATATGAATCAACCAGCACATGCATTTGCGTTTGCACTTTTATTACCGCCCTCTAAAAATCACTCTGATTTCAACTGAAGAGATGTGATGCCCCTTGTGAATGACTCTGTTGCTATGCGATAAAATACAAGCACAAAAATAAAATACATATCTATTTGAAAAGATTTGGTTACATTTTCTCACTATAAGATATATCTCTCCCAAAAATCGTAATATACTGGACTGAAAAATATTAAATTTTGTATTACTAATGAATGTAACAAAGTAAATAACATATTTCAAGGCTATATCTGTATGGTTTATTTTTATCTTCTCTAGCCCCATATGTACAATGCACATAGGGATAGAGAAGTATTGTATTCCACCCAAAAATTATATGTCGAGATTTCACCGTAAATACATGTTTTAGGACCTCCTGAGTCCAAAATAAAGTATTTTCAGAAACAGGTCCACGTGTGTCTGTTTGTGTGTGTGCGGGGTGGGTCTGTGGACAGCATAGCTCAAAAACGAAAAGTCGGTTAAATACCAAACCTGGTATTTAAACTTGGTATCTTCCAAGGATGCGACACGAAAATTTTCAAGAAAATACCACCACCCCTAACTACCCTTTACATGGAAAAATTTTCAAATTTTTGTTATTCTTAAAAATGGCTCTAACGATTTTGATTAAAATACCACATATTAAAGCCATTTATATCACAAATAAAGTGTATATCTTGAATTTTCTGGGAATATCTTCTAAAGACCTGTTTATTTTGGATGAATTTTGCTTAATTTGGCATAACTAGTAAACCGTAAGAGATAGACAAAAACCTACTATACAAAAAATGTAGGTCTTGTTAAAATACACAAGCTATGTCCTATATATCTTTTTTCTGCAGCTTACCATTTTCGAGGTATTCCTTGTTATTAGTTTCAGCTGTGAAGTACTTAAGCTTTTCTCAGACAGGAGTGTCCGTTTTTCTTTTGTTCTACTCTTGACCAAGCAAAGAAATGATTTGCAATGAAAACCACATAACGACAGCTTTTAAAACATTTGACTACTACTTTAGTCCAGTGCATTCCCTTAGTCTCAGTTTACTTATAAGGAACTAAATAATAAAATTCTGTTAATATTTATCACGATAACGTGGTGTTGAAAGAGATAATTATCTTTTGTAAGAAGCTTGTTTTTAGAGTAGCTAGAGAAAGGCATGTGAGTGTAACACATCAGATTTTTAAATATTATTATACATTCAGGATTATTAAAATTCTAAAAATTAGTATTCACAGTATGAACATTCATAGCATTGGTTTCAACAAAGTGGATTCGACTAAATGGGGATTCAGTTGTTAGATTCGGGTTTATGTACATTAGAAATGAGTTCCTTCACTCGCAATATAAGCGACGATTGAGTGGAAGAAGTACATTAAACATCTTGGCTCCCGATGAATCACTGAATGCGTTAGGCGATACTTTGTAATGCACTTAACTTCACGTTTTGCAATCTCCAAGGTCTCCCCATCCGTTGCTAGGACTGAGCGCATGCTTTTCCCTCCAGTAATTAAATCAGGATACATCTCAGGACAGCCATAAAGAAGGTGGCGCCGAAATGTGTTAATAATAAACAGCCATAAAGCTTTTCCTAACCCAAAACGTACGCGAGAGGACCTACAAGGGAAGAGTCGTAAGGTGCATTTATTGTTGAAATGAAGTTTTAATCGATACATAGGCAGGGAGTCAAAATACTCGTAAACTACCCCTCCAGCAAACTCACCGTGTCTTCAAACAAGAGATTTGTAACGGAATCAATGAACTTCCCTCCCAGTCGGCGGAGGTTTGAGGGGGGAGAAGGGAGATCTTCAATAACACGAAGCAGATAAAAGGGTGGATTATTTCAAATATTGGCGACATGGTGGAAAATGTAACCCTGTGATACCATTGGGTTTTACTACTGTCAGTTTCGTGTAACTGACACACTGACAATTATTTTTCGTGCAGCAAGGAAATGTTTCTTTTTACTTTCTCTACACGTACTATGTACATAATGTATAGAGAAGGTATTGTAATGCATCCAAAAATTCGTTACCGCGATTTCATCGGAAATATGTTTTAGGGGTAATGTTTAACGTCCACTTTAACTACTTATGGCAACTCAGGCGCTGACACTGATGATACATGAATTATGGTGGAGCACCGGTGGAATGGGATGGTGGGGGAAACCGGAGTACCCGGAGAAAACCCACCCCAGCGCCGCTTTGTCCACCACAAATCTCACATGCAGTCGCTTGTATACGTTTTAGGGTCCCCTGTATCCAAGAAAAGCATTTTCAGAAAAAAGGTCCGCGCGCGCGTGTGTGTGTGTATCCGTGTGTCCGTGTATCCGTGGGTCTGTGAACACGATATCTCAAAAAAGAAAAATCGGTAAAATACCAAACTTGGTATTTAGGTTCAGTATCTTCCAGGGATGTGATACGAAGATTTTGCAAAAAAATCCTCCCACCCCCAACTACCCTTTACATGGAACGTTTTTCGAAAATTTTGATTTTCTAAAACATGGCTCTAACGATTTTGATTATAATATCGTATATTAAAGATATTTACCTGACAAATAAAATGTATATTTTGAATTTTCTGGGAATAGCCTCTGAAGACTACTTTATTCTGGGTCGATTTTACGGAATTTTACATAACTACTAAACCGCAAGAGATACACAAAAACTTAGTCTACCTAAGAATCCGATATAGAAATTTCGTCAGAAATACCGGGTTTGAGGTTCCCCTGAATACAAAAAAATATGTTTCTAAGAAAAACGTCCATGTGTATGTCCGTGGTGTGTGTGTGTGTGTGTGTGTGTGTGTGTGTGCGCGCGCGCACGCTCGCGTATGTGTGAACAGAATAACAAACAACAGGAATTTCCTACACCTAATATTTAAGTTGAGCATCATTCAAGAATGCGACACGAAGATATTAAAGCAAATCCTGCCTCTCTCGAACTACTCTTTATATGGAACGTTTTTTCGAAACATTTGATTTTCTCCCAAATGGTCCTAACGATTTAATTAAAATTCTATTTTTTCAATCAGAATAAGGAAAATTTCACAGCTATTTCCAGAAATTTTGACATATATTTTTGTCACGAAGTAACTTAAACATGTGTTACTATAATAAAATCGTTAGATTTATTTTGAGACAGTCAAAAATAATAAAAAAATTCTCCATATAAAGGGTAGCTTGGGGTATTGAAATTTTCTTGGAAATCTTCGAGCAGCATCATTGAAATATTCTGAAATTAAATCAAGTCAAGTATTTAAACCAATCTTCGTTTTGAATCATGGTATTCACACACACACACAGATTCAGACACAGGATCACATACACATGGAACGTTTGCTAAAAAGGTAATTTTTGAATTCAAAGGGACTCAAACAAGAAGAATTGTAACATGAATGTTTGGGTGGAATATACTCCAAGTACGCAACTACCGAAAGTAGAAAGGTGTTTCTTGGATTCAAGGGATCACAAAACATATTTCAGATGAAATCTGGTTGTTTGTATTTCCTCAGTGATGATAACTTAAAAGGTATACCAAAGGGATACAGAATAAAAAGATCGTAAACATAATAATCGGACTAAAACAAGCATATTCATTTTTCTTGTCATGATAACAAAAAAATCCATTACAAAACCTGCCCGGTAGGTGACCAGAACGTTGTTTAAAACAATAAAATCCTAAGTCTTACACAGTCCAATATGGAAACCAAAAAGGTTTAAAGTGGGTCACATCGGCATATCCGTGGATATTCAACTGTGCTTGTATCTCCTTCGCAGATAAATCTCCTCTGTCTATTAGTAAATACGATAAATGATCTTTAAATAATATTAGCAGAAGTAGTTTGTAAACTCGAGTTGGCCTGCCGTTCAAGTAGGTATTATAGTTCTCTCTTGATAACGACCTGGAAATTCGTTCCGTTTTAGCGGGCAAACTCGGCTGCGACGGGAAAGGAATCAGTCAGTGAACGGAATGGAATGGAATGGTTCGCTCGCTCATCCTAATGGAAAGAATTAAATTAAGCGCTCCCCTGGCAAAATTAAACCAGTAGAATATTTATAATTACTTCTCCATTAGTGGTTATCAAAAACGTAGCTCGTTGAAAATTTGGGTAATAAAAGAAACGCTATATATTTGAAAAAATAATCATTACCAATGCACATTTGAAATGAAAGAGGAGATTTTGCCAGGCCTTAGAATTCTGTGGCTATTAATTTGATTGTATACCTCATGCGAACCGTAAAAATTGTTCTGGGAATTACAGCTACTGTAATGGTCATGCTATGATGATACATATGTCCAACAATTTGCTCTGCAAATAATCAGATAACTGCAAGATTTGTAAATAAGATTATTGAGTGGAGAATGTGAACCCTCTCAATGCCAATGAACCATATATCGCGCAGTCTTGTATTCTTAACTAGTTGTCAGTTGCAATTCGGTAGTTTTTGGCAGTATTCTGTTTGTTCTGAATGTTTTACACTGTCCTTTATTTATGATTCTGGGTCCCTTTTTAGACCTTTTGTATGAATACTACGGCAGAATTCGCCATTTATAGCATACAGCAACGCGTTTATATGCCTCATAGTGCTTTATATAGAGAGATTATATACATATATACATAGAGAGAGAGTAAAAAGACGATTATGTGGTCTAAATAGGCAGGAAATTGGATCTGAATATAAATATAAATCAGAACCGAGTGAAATACAAATTTGGTACGGTAAGGAAGCATATTTTAGAATTGGATATCAAACGGAGGATGCAGGGAAAAAAATATTACTTGAAATACTTTTGACTTTCAACAGACGGCGGACAGCATACTGGGACTAGGTGCTAAGCAGTTAAACCTGGCCAAGCTTGGACACATACGTAATGTAAGTACGTGTGCTAATAGATAAGGTGTGATTCAGATTGTGTTTTGTTGCTATTGTACTCATGTGGCACCTTCAGAGTGTTGCAGTGTGAATATAAAATAGTCATACCTGTAGATATATGTAATGTATTTATTATATGCTTAATGTTATGTCACACATCGCATGCGTCAGAAGATCTGGAAAGTAACTACCTCTAGTCTGTTGAAACCCAAAAGTATCTCGAATAATAGCAACCTCGGTTTGCACCAAAATTGATGTCCGGTTGCCAATCACGAAGAAATATTGTTTTCCCCACATAGTGGGAAAATACTCCTACTGGCGTCGTCAATAATATTACGAGCTTTTCAATCTCTCAATTTTTGCCATGATATTCCAGTCCTCTATTCTAAAATATATATTTCCTTACTCCAGCCAATATTCATTTCATTCTGTAAATCTGGTGACATTTTTTCTACATTCAGATTCTATTTCCCGCCTGTTTATAGCACATAGTAGTCTTTTTGCTGTTTTCCACGAAGAAGTATTTATTTTCATTACTCCTTTGCCAAATACCGTTTAGTCAATTTCGGTTAATCCCCGTTATAGCCTCGCCGCCCAGCATTTTGTATGCTGTGTTATTCATTTGATGAAAACACATTGCTCTTTGGTTACTTTAATTATTAGCAGCAATATCTAACTACACTTATTTTAGAAATATGGCATCTTCCCACCTCCTACCTCACGAAGAACACTAGTTTGAAGTGCTTCTCTCCAACTCCAGAATATACTTCCAGAAATTATATTGTATTTTATTTATATTAGCTATTTTCTCCCATCCCATACTTCACTTCGGTATAGTAATTAAGACCTAACTGTTGCCCAATACATGTTTTTACTGACATGTCTGGTACCGGGGTCTATAGTCTCAGTACTTTAGAAAGCTGCACAATCCATTTGTGGTTTATTGACTCCATGATTTTGCTCCATTTTCCACCCATGTCAATCCTTACTCTTAAATAACAGAAATGTTCAATATTTTTTAAGTTTTTCTCCCCATGAGTCCACTTTTCCTTCTGAATGTACAGATATCCATTTTTAAAGGCGAAGGAATATTTACTTTCATGCCCCAATGTCTACAAAAGCATCCCATTGCTTTTAATCTTGATTGCGAAACTTTATTTTTTTTTTTTTTGAAAAATGACGATGCCATCAGCGTACAAATGAATTGTTATTTTTACGTCTTAGACTATCCACTATAATCGTAGTAATAATACGATCAATGAACATATTGAAAAGCAGAAGCTATAAATACAACCCTGTTAAACTCACCCTTCCTCTAAGTATGTTACATTCTGATATATTTTGTGGATCAGTCTTTATAACAATTTTAAACTCTGTATCTTGCCTTGAGTGCTCTAATCATTTTCCCCGAAAGCCCTTTACAAGCTGATTTCTCTCAACATTCCTCAGATCAAACTCCATTTTAAAATATACAAACACAATGCATATTTTAGCCCGTATATTTCTTAAACTATCATCAGTTATGGTTTTCAGAACAAATATCCTATTTATGGTGAAAAAGATGTTATTAAATCCGTCTGAAATTTAAAAATCTTATATGCCTTAACCAACATTTAGCTATTTTCTATAAAATTCTACTTTAAACTTTTCCAATTAAAGAGAACAATCAGATGCCTGTAATTTTCTGGATTGCTATAACGCTCTTTACTATTCTGCTTAGTGACGGTTTTCTCCACCTTCAAATATTTGGTTAAAGCTTACTGAATAAAAGTCGCCCTATTAATTGCTAACAAGACTTGAAGAACTCAACTGATAAGCTATTCATACCCGCTGCCTTCCCATTTTTACTTTCTCTACACGCACTATGTGCATAGTGTATAGAAAAAGTATTGCACTCCACCCAAAAGCTCGATACCGAGATTTCAACGGAAATATATATATATACTTTCTCTATACACTATGTACATAGTGAATTTTCAGAAAAAGATCCGTGTGTGTGTGTCCGTGTATCTGTCAACACGATAGCTCAAAAATGAAAAGTACGTTAAAGACCAAATTTGGAATTTAGGTTTGGTATCTTCCAAGGATTCGACACGAAGATTTTCAAGAAAATCCCCCCACCCTCAAATACCCTTTGTATGGACCTTTTTTCAATTCTTTTTATTTTCTCAAAAATGGCTCTAACGATTTTTATTAAAATATCGTATATTAAAGATATTTGCCTGACAAATGAAATGTATATCTTGAATTTTCTAGGAATATCCTCTGAAGACTATTTTATTCTGGATGAATTTTACGGAATATTGCATAACTACTAAACCGTATGACATACACAAAAATTTATCACAATAAAATGTAGAGCACATCAAAATACACAATTTATGTTACATAATTTTTTTTCGTGGAGTTGATCATTTTTGCGATATACCTTGTTTTAGGCTTCAGTTTTAAAAAGCTTATACTTTTCTCAAACAGGAATTTGTCAACTCGTGTCCATAAATACAAAGGAACTTCAGTCACTTAGCAACCGGCTTTTGACTATCACTTTAATCCATGGCACTCCCTTATTTCGCCTCCGCTTACAAGGAAGTAAGTAATAATACCATTTCTACTAATTTTTCTCGATTAGCTTGAAATAAATAGAAGCATAAGCGTTTTAACAATAATTTGTTGCAGAGATGTAGAGAAAGTCAAGTGAATGGAACACATCAGATTTTTATTAAATTGACATCTCATGTGAAATGTTGTAATCCAGCATATGCACAATCAGAGTTCCAATCATAACTACAGTAGTCTAAGTAGTTAATTCTAGCGCCATCTTTCCTCTTTCGTTGACAACCTTTTTGTGTTTCATCCCTTCTTCAGCAGGGATAGTTACTCAGAACTACTTTCTGCCTAATAACTTTCCACATGTCGCTGACTATTTAATGCAACTCCTCCTGCCAGGTGATTTCCCCTGCTTTAGAATTTCTTTATATGACAAGTGCAGATTCACCTTCTTTTATCGCTATTTTACTTTAATAGCTGTAACAACTAACTGTGCAATGTTAGGCGGTTGGGTTTATTACTCCTACTTGTGTACATGGGCGTACTTTATTTATGTCTAAAGTTAATTATATTATGTATGGTTTCAATTCTTTCGTGTAGATCTAGTCTAAATGTATAACTTCATGTATTCAGTTACATCTATATTCAAGCAAGGCAACAAAATTTCCTATGCATTTTTCATTCCTGGCATAAAACCTGGTTGAGATATTTTAGTCATCATCAGCGGAAAACGATGAGAGTCAATGTTGTTTTCAACATTATAATTTTGAACTAACGGTAATACATCTCGCGAAAACAGAATACAGTCAATGAAGTCTTGCTGTTTCTGCCAGGTTTTCTGTTATCTTTCTAAACGTATTATTTTACTATCCTACCCTAGCAGGGCTACGCCGTGGTTGAGTGGTTAGACCACTCGCCTCTCACCAAGGCGTGCCGCAATCAGGCTTCACTATTTATTTTTATTTACCATACGTAAATTTTACTTAAGTCAAATTCATTTGTTATATTGTAATATTTTCAAACCTTTATTTGAGATTTATTCTGTTACAACCAGTATTTTTATGCTTGGTGGGGAGGGGCGCGCAGCTGAGCTCCCTCTTTTGGATCCGTCCTTGGTCTGCTGTTAATTTCGCAGTGCTATTCACAGCAACAGTTGGATTCTCTTGCATTAGTTTGTTAAAAACGTTCGGTTTCTCGCCGCTTTTAAACGGTCACTCACCAAGCTGCCAGCACCTTTAGAAGCAGCCAGTTCATCACTTTACTGACTGCTCATCATTATCGTATGGATGCAGGAGTGGAGGAACAACATTTAGAATTAAAGGGAAATCACAACCTTCCGTAGTTTCATCCGTCATATTATTTGCTAATTCGAATTCTGACTAGCCTATGGCTTGAAAAGAAACATAATGTACTACATGGTTATGCTTTGGTTTCCGCGTATTGTGAAATAGTGAATATGTTATATGCTGACATCAAATTTGGATTCAAGAGTTGAGCTACGAAAATATATATTTTATGGTCCCCTTTATCTATACAAAGCATTTTCGGAAAAAGGTCCATGTGTGTGTATCCGTGTGTCAGTGTGTCTGTGAACACGATAACGAAAAGTCGGTAAAATACCAAACTTGGTATTTAAGTTTATATCTTCCAAAGATGCGACACGATGATTTTGAGAAAAATCCCCCACCCCCAACTACCCTTTACATGGAATTTTTTTCAAAAATTTTTATTTTCTCAAAAATGGCTATAACGATTTTGATTAAAATATCCTATATTAAAGCTATTTACCTGACAAATAAAATTTATATCTTGAATTTTCTAGGAATATGCTCTGAAGAGTACTTTATTCTGGATCAACTTTACAGAATTTTGAATAACTGCTAAACCGTAAGAGATAGACAAAAACCTACCATACAAAAAATGTAGAGTACGTTAAAACACAATCTATGTTATATATTTTTTTTCATGGAGTTCATCGTTTTTCAGACATTCCTTGTTTTTGGTTTATGATTTGAAAAACTTATAATTTTCTCATACAGGAATTTGTCAACTGATGTCCATACCAACAAAGGAACTTCAGTCACATATCAACCAGCTTATGACTTCACTTTAACCTATGGTACTCCCTTATTTCGCTTCTACTTACAAGGCAGCAAGTAATAAGACTATTTCTGCACTTTTTTTCTGATTAGCATGAAGTAAGTAGAAGAATAAGCTTTTTAAGAATAATTTGTTGCAGAGATGTAAAGAAAGTCATGTGAATGGTACACATCAGATTTTTTATATTTCCTCCTCGCTGCCAAACAAGAAGTACTTAAGAAGGTGCTACCGTCTAGCATCAACTATTACTACTCCGTTCAGAGGTTGGAAGCAAGACGCGTTTAATTGTTGTGTGGTTTCCTCTATAAGTATGTGCTGTTTGACGTGAGTTTATTTCTCTTCTGTAAAATAGTATAGAAACTATATCGAATTTGTTTCAATAGTTTTATTAATTATTTATTAAGAATTAGTTGTCTGATCCATTAAGTTCGAGGTTATGTTGGTGTGCAAGGGTACCAACACAGTCAAAATGAAATCCGGCATTTTAGGCGAATAGGGTCACAATATTGCGGGTGAAAATGGTCAGTATTTTTGAAGTCAATATCTTCAGTTTTTCTCTTTCTTTTCATTTATTTTATAAATGAGGTAATGCAAGCATAAAAGAACTTCTCATTGGACAGAAAATGACATGCAAAATACAATTAAAGGTCGTTGGACTCCGGATGTCTTTAGTTCATTGCAACAAATCAAGAACTGACAACTTTTTGAATAATCAAGTTTATTTAAAACCTGCCTCTCTGTTTCTGACCTCTCTCTCTCCCATAAAATGTGTTTGGACGCTTCTTAATATGGCCGGTTCAATGTTTTCCTTAAAATAGTATACATAATAATCTCCGGCTCAATGGAAGTTAAAGCATCGAGTCATGCTGTTCACATTCCGATAGACCACCCTCTTGATTCTTTTTCCAAGTTTCCTCAGCATTAATGACTGGCAAATGCCGAGGAGGTACCAGGATCGTTTCTTCACCCAAACTTCCTTTTCTAAAATATAACATTTCGTTTCATGCGGCACCACAGGCCACCACTTGTGGCACCATACCACAGAATAGAGAGTATACAGAAAGGAAACTTGAGGGCGGCTGCTTTGATGTCCATGCAGCCAAGCTCTGCGCTAGACATCATATTGAGACCTAGTAAACGCAAAGCGAAAGCGGTTTATTACATAAAAATTTAACAGAATAAAACATTTAAAATAATAAAGCACGATCATATGTAATAAAAATCCCATGTGTGGCATATACATGACTTTCTCTGCTTGCTCTCCTACAAACTATTTATACGCCTGCTTATTCTACAGTAGATACAGTTGGATTTTAATTGCGCATTTCGTTATAGGTATAATCGATAGTCAAATATTTTATATGCCAATAGCTATGTGATGCTTTGAAATCCCATTCTATTTGCATAAACTTGAAAAAGAAAAGAAAAAATTCTGAATGCTAATTTTCACGTAAGAAAAGCTGTATGTATTTGAACATTTTAATCAATAAAAGGGGGGTATGTCGAAAATTGTTACTCCAAAAAAAATGTACACGACAACTTATGGGCTTTAACATAATCTGTGTAGTAAGCTTTTATCTATCTCTTGTGGTTTTGATTAAAATGGCATATGTTCAAGATATTTTTATGACAAAGTGAAACGTATAACTTGAATTTTCTGGGAAAAGTCTCTGAAAGCCTCTTCATTCTGGATGATTTTAATATAACTTTTGTATAACTGGTAAACCATAAGAGATAGGCAAATACTTACTGCATACAAAATCTGATGTAATTTATTCACATAACTTTCTCTAGCTGATCCAAAATCAATTTTTTCTTATAAAAAATATTCCTTAATCTACGCCATGCTAATCAAGATAAACATTAGCAGAAATGGGCTCATTACGTGTTTCCTTTTAAGTAGAAACAATTAAGGGAATATACTAGGCTAATGTGATATTCAAATGCTTTAAAAGCTGTCAGTATGTGCAACAAATGATGTTCGGTTTGCTTTGCATGGTCTCAGAGAAAATTTAGTTGAAAGTTTAAACCAATAACAAGAAATATCTCTGAAACGGCCAGCTCTCTACATAAAAACATATATGATATAAAGTATGTATTTCAACGAGATCTACATAAAAATGTAGCAAGTTTCTGTCTCTTATGGTTTAGCCATTATGACAAACTCTGCAAATCACAACCAGAATAAAGTGCTCTTCAGATGTCATTTTCAGATAATTCAAAATATTCAAGTGTTTAATATATATAAATATATATACCTTATTGGAATTAATAAGAATAATTGGAATACACATCTTATTTGTGACGTAAATATCTGCAATATACAGCATTTTAATCAAAACCGTTTGAGCCATTTTTGAGAAAATCAAAACTTTCGATAAATGTTCCTTGTAAAGTGAAGCTGTGGGGATTTAATGGAAAATATTCGTGTCGTATCCTTCGAAGATATTACTAAACTTAAACACCAAGTGTGGTATTTAACGGACTTTTGGGCTATACTGTCCACAGACACGCGCGTTATTTAAAAATGCCTTTTTTCGGACATGACCTCGAAACATGTATTTCCGGTGAAATCTCGACATTGACGTTTTGGGTGGAATACAATTCCTTCTCTATCCACTATGTGCGTTGTACGTATGAGGTAGAAAAAGTAAAAAGTAGATCTCATTAAAACACACACTTATTCTAGAGTTGGCCGTTTTAGAGATATTCCAAGTTATTGGTTTCAGTTTAAGTTAAAATTTTCTCAAACGGGAGTCATTCCCAGCAAGCAAAGAGAACCGAATTTCAATTGTTTCACATACCGACAGGCCTTTAAAAGATTTGACTAGCACTTTAGCCTGTGTATTCCCTTCTACTTACAAAAAAATAAGTACTAAGACCAATTAGCATGATGTAGGTGAATCAATAATCTAATGTAAGAAAAGTTTGTTTGTGGAACAGCTAGAAAAAGTTATGGGGATGGAACATATCAGATGTTTGTGACTGTTTTCTCTGCTATTCATATCTACAAAACAAACATGTAATTATGGTTAGGAAAATGTGTAGGAAGGAGTAAATAAGCAAGGGATTCAGTGTGCTGCCAAATTTTATTTAATAAAAGAATAAAAAAGGCTTAAGACTGAGAATCACAATGAGCAGTAAATATATTAGAGAGCATGAATCAGTCCTATCATACATAAGAAACAAAAACAAAACAAAAAGCACGCAAAACTGAAGCTGATGCAAACACATGATAAACCACATTTCTAACTTTACAGGAGACATTCCATGTTTTCTTACCTTATTAATTATATTTGAATTATTTTTGCGTTAAGTCTGAGTAACATTGGCCGCCTTTTCTTTTACTACTTGCTCATTATAAGAGCACTAAAGCTTCAAGAGTCAACAAATACTCTTAATTGTACAGTGTATAATATCATCGTTGAGTAGAACATAAACCTAGAAGCTAAAATACATAATTAATAAAATGCATATTACGAAGTGTGGAACTTCAACAACATAGCTGCTTACTCGGTCCCAAAATGGCAGAATTCGCGCATGCGCACTGATTACAGTTGAGTTTCTTTTCTGTATGCTGCCAGTAGCCCGATGAGTCACGAACTTCAGCTGTTTATGAAGAGGTTCACAACGCTCCTGTAATTTTAAACAGGGTGCAAGGTTCATTTCTTCGTTGGGCAGTTGCTCTGGTGACATTGTTTTTGTGTTTGATAGTGTAGTATTTTTCGAAGTCTCTTTTATTTCCCTTTCATGTAGAGCTGTTATGTTTGAATTCACTTCCCTGACTAATACCTAGCTCTTAATTAAATTTATGTTGGTACTTGTTTTACTACAGAGCTAGTTGTTCATTTTTACTTTCTCTACACGCACTATCTACATAGTGTATACAAAATTAATTGCACGCCACCAAAAAATTCGATACCGAGAAATCACCGGAAATATATGTTTTAGGGTCCCCTGTATCCAAAAAAATGTATTTTCAGAAAAAGCTCCGCGTGTGTGTCCAAGATACCAAAGTTGGTATTTAAGTTTAGTATCTTCCGGGGACGCAACACGAAGATTTTGAGAAAACCCCCTCACTCCAAACTACCCTTTACATGGAACTTTTTTCGAAAATTTTGATTTTCTAAAAAATTGGCTCTAACGATTTTGATTAAAATATCGTACATTAAAGATATTTACCTGACAAATAAAATGTATATTTTGAATTTTCTGGGAATAGTCTCTGAAGACTACTTTATTCTGAGTGAATTTTACGGAATTTTGCATTAGTGCTAAACCGTAAGAAGAGTAAAAAAGTTACCACTTAAAAAATATAGAGCACATTAAAACACACAATTTATGTTGTATACATTTTTTTCGTGGAGTTGATTGTTTTTGAGATATTCCTTGTTTTTGGTTTAAGCTTAAAAACTTATATTTTTCTAATACAGGGCTCTGTGAACTCGTGTCTACAGAAATAAGACTATTTCTGCTAATGTTTTCTCGATTAGCAGGAAGTAAATAGAAGCATAAGCTTTTTAAAAATAATTTATTTCAAAGATATAGAGAAAGTCATGTGAATGGAACACATCAGATTTTTGTCATTTGAAGTTCATTTGTCACAATGGTAATAGTTGTTCGTAAACTGTGAGCTGTTCCTACACTTGTAATGTGTACGTAAATGCACATTAATGTAAGATACACTCTATTTAAAAACTCCTTCGAGGGTTTGGAGAAGTGTACCCCTTCAGATGTTAAACACAATTCTTATTGAGACACTCTCGGTTGCACCTACATGCTAATCGTATATTACATTTATTTTATTTATCACTACAAATAAATCACATTAAGCAACGCAGCAAAATAGGAACGACTCATCATAAGAAACAAACAAGGGAAACAGCACAAAAATAAAGGTATCTATAGGGGCTTGACCAGTGTCTACACGCTTACTATAGCGTTAAATGTCACTACGTCTGCATTCTCCGCAATCCAGGTGTTCACGTAACGGTCCACTGCGGTTTGATCAGTGACGTGCTAACCCTTAATACATTTTATGTTGTAGCAAAGAATTTAGAACACATAGCCAATAGGTTCAAAATATTTATCTTGGTACCCTCTACAATCCTACTAACTTGTGCGGTAGAATTCTGGGACACCTTTATATAGATTCTATGTATAACATTTGATTTGCATTCAAAAAGTATTGAAAATATCAATAAAATTATCTACTGCTACACCACTTAATAATTTTAAATCCCTTCTAGAAATTTCAAAATTATATTTTCTTCTCAATTACTTCCGTTTTTATTCATTCCATACTTATATTGCTTGTTTCTTCGTCTCTCTTAGTTTAGATTCAGAATACTTCTTTAAGCTATTTTTATATTGAATATTTCATTTGTATATCATAAGAAATTTCAATTAAAGAAATAGTTTTATCTGATAAAATTAACACAAAATTAGAAGCATTTTACGTTAGGCGATTTAGTTATTGACACAGTGTGATAACACGCTTTCAGCGTATTATGCAAAATTAGTGAGGATGTACAGTTAAATGCACGGAATCGTTCCGATATAATTGGGAGTGGTTTATGAAATACTAAACGTCTCTGATTCACCCAGCTCCCAACCCTTAGCTGGTTCTAGGATTCCACTTAACGTTTGTCTTATTCCTCTTAAGTCTGAAGCCAAGTATTTCGTAGGTTAATGTTTAAGTGCTTGAGGTTTTAATAAAACCAATACGAGACGGACTCATTCAGGGGTTGGTATGGACCGTCGTTGGAAAGGTGCTTTACAGTCACTTAGAAGAAATGCTTCCATACTCCTCTCTATTCGCCGATCGCGTACATCTTATCTTTTTGTTCATAGGCTAATGTGTGTGTGTGTGTGTGTAGGTGTGTGTGTGTCCGATTTGAGCTTAAACTAATAAGAGACTGGCATAGAACACAGATAAGGCTTATTTGCCAAAATAAAATAAGAAAACCGCTGTAGGAACGTTTCCTAGAATCGATTATTCATATTAATTGTAATTGTTTCGCTTTCAGAATATGCAAACTTGGTGAGGATGTACTCTTGAGGCTAGAGAATTATTGATCCAGGGGAAACTCCTGCTGTGTTTCACTTTGTACATTTGGGCTACATTTGGTGGCTTTGCAAACTGATTTAGATGTGTCTTCTCCAGTATTACTCTCCACACCCCAGCGAGCATCGGGTTAAAAGCGGGTAGGGAAGAGACACAAGTTTTATTATTTGTGGGGCGGAACATAATAAAGTAATGAATGATAATAATTCCAAGAGGGGGGAAGGCCCTCTTTGCTTGGTCCCACAATTACGCTAATGATGCGACTCCTCGCGGAAACCGCCCGCCTCCGGTATGGTAATTGAGTGATGATAAACCCGGCCGGACAAATATTCATATCCAACTGGCCACCAAGTTCTGCCGCAAGCACCTTGCATTAAATACCTCTAGCATATTTAAGCCTCACGATGGGTGGGTATAAAGCGGAAGAGGGAAAAAAGTACCTCTGGCCATAGAGTAAACAGATCTTGTGGTAGCATTGGAGAGACGGTACACAAACGTGTTCACAAGAGGGAGATATGGAACCTGCACAGAAAAAATAGTGCACTAATATTGGTGACATACCCTCGCTCATACCTTTAACATCTGCCTCTGATTTAGTACCTATTCTCACAAACTAGAACACTGGTTTTCAACGAGTGCATTTTTTGGTCATCCCGAAGTTTACATTTCAATTCTCTCAGGATATGGAATAATATTGATGTCTTAAAGTTTTTAATGTTAAAATAAGCCAGAAATTTTCATCAACTTAATAAAGAATTTGAATAAAATGTAGAGCAAAAAAATTCTACCTACTTCAGGCTAAACCGATTTTAAGAGAGGTCGTGAATTAACTACTTTGATATTTCATTGTAGTTGCATAGCCTGGAGAAGAAATGTATGACCGCTTCCCATGTTAGAAAAATATAAGTATTCAAAAACTGAATACAATAATTAGGAATATCTAGGAAATGGTTAACTTCACACAAAAATGATTTGGCATAACTTATGTATTTTAACGAGATCTACACTTGTAGTATGATTTTGTATATCTCTTTCAGGACATTTATATTAAAGACATTCAGAACGAAGAGCACTTCAGTGGATATATAATTAATTTTTCGTCAAAATATCCTAATGTATTTTAATCAAAATGGTTGGAGACATTTTCAATTGTTTTTAAAAAAAGAACTATTCCTTGTAAAGGCTGGTTTGTGATGGTAGAATATCCTTGAAAAGTTTCGTGTGACATCCTTGGAAAATTTAAAACATAAATATCAAGTTTGGTATTTAACTGACCTTTCGGTATGAGTTAATGCTGCTCACAAACACACACAGACACACAAACGAAGTTTTTTGTAAAAATGGTTTTATTCATGGGACCTCAAAAGATGCATTTCTGCTGAAATCCCAACTCAAATTTTTGGTGGAATACTTTCCCTACTTAGTGTACGTAGTCGAGAAAGTAGACAAGACATTTATTAGCCTGTGCCTTACAGTAAATATTTTGATTTACTCTTGAGAATCTGAAACGTGTTCATAGACTCCGATAAAACAATTGAAGATAGCTACACACATGTTTTCTGTTCTATTCCGAGAATTGCCTTACTTTTTAATTTGTTTCATTTTCGGTTTAGTCACAAATCGAAATTCTTATCATTAGGTGGTTGCAAACTTTAGCAGATATTTTGCTCCATGTCCGCTTAATAGGTCTCCCAACTTTCATATTAAAAATCACTTGAGTTTCTTTTCACCACACGTATTCACATAGGAGAACGAAAACGCACATATTTGGAGTTATAGACTTTTCAGCATTTTGGAAATGGTCAAAAGCGATAAAACGTTCCATGTTTTGCCAATTTTCATAACATTGTCACAAATCAGCAATATTTCTTTGCAAAGAAATGTTGTTGAACACATTTTACAGTTCTATTAGTGAATAGACTGATAATGATTAAAGCTAATTACTATCTTTCAATATATTTATGAAAATTCAATTTGCATTTCTAGGTTGAAATTAACTAAAATGTTATTCTTATTTTTGGAAACTTTTAAGTGTTATTTACTTTTATATTAAAATATTAAGTTGAATTTACAAAATAAAGAAATAAAAGTCATTTGTAATTAACATTTCGGATAAGGGAGAGGTTGAGGAATATAACTTATATTGATAGCCTATCCAAGCAAGATTTTAAACCTATCTTCCGGAATTGCTTTCCATTCGACCTCTGAGATGGGTATTGCATCCGAAAAGTTCGTTTCTGTTTCATAAGTGTGTACTATATGGGATCTTGGCGTAGCAATAATAGCTCTAATGGATTTTCACCATGTGCTGGATTTCATTTGTTAATCTGAGTTATCAAGAACGATAAAGTTCATTCGTATCCCGAACCAAATAATCAATCGAACGCGGTAGTTCTACTTTATAATCCAAGACGCTGTAATTTTCCTGAAATGTGTCCGTAAAGCACATTTAAATCTAGTGTAAAATGCATTTCAATGTGTCACTACTCCCACCTTGAAAGCTGGTTACCAGATTTCTCCCATGGTTTTTACTTTCTCTATAGGCACTATACACTAGTGTATAGAGAATGTATTGCACTCCACCCAAAAATTCGATACCGAGATTTCACCGGAAATATGTTTTTGGGTCCCCTTTATCTAAAAAAAGCATTTTCGGAAAAAGGTCCGTGTGTGTGTGTCCGTGTGTCTGTGAACACGATAACTCAAAAAGGTATTTAAGTTTAGTATCTTCCAGGGATGCGACACGAAGATTTTGAGAAAAATCCCCCACCCCCAACTACCCTTTACATGGAACTTTTTTCAAAAATGTTGATTTTCTCAAAAATGGCTCTAACGATTTTTATTAAAATTTCGTATATTAAAGATATTTACCTGAAAAATAAAATGTATATCTTGACTTTTCTGGGAATAGCCTCTGAAGAGTAGTTTATTCTGGATGAATTTTACTAAATTTTGAATAACTTCTAAACCGTAAGAGATGGACAAAAACTTACTGCACAAAACATGTATAGCACGTTAAAACACACAATTTATGTTATATACATTTTTTTCGTGGAGTTTGTCGTTTTTGTGACATTCCTTATTTTCGGTTTCTGCTATGAAAAACATACATTTCTTATACAGGAATTTGTCAACTGCTGTCCATACAAACAAAGGAACTTCAGCGACATAGCAACCAGCTTTTGATTACCACTTTAGCCTATGGTACTCCATTATTTCACCTCTACTTACAAGGAAGCAAGTAATATGGCTATTTCTGCTAATGTTTACTGATTAGCATGAAGTAAATAGAAGCATAAGCTTTTTAAGAATAATTTGTGCAGGGATATAGAGAAAGTCATGTGAATGGTACACATCAGATTTTTTAGTTGATACTTAAGATGTGTCATACATTTCACTCATTGCGTCTAAAACACTTGATTAGTCCCAGTAGGTTTGGGATCAATAAATTCGTCATCTCAAAAATGTACATCTGTTGTTGAAATTTTAAACGCTTACAATGAAAATCATCCCATTTTGTCGGTGTCTTTAAAACCTCCGACTTCTCAGAAAAAGGCTTTAGTGCAAAACCAACTTTTTGAATTTAAAAACACATCCAAACGATTTAACTTTGAACACCACTCTTTCAACATATTTGAGATGCCATTAAGTTGGAAATCGGAATTTATCGCGCAATAATCCTCAATGTATTGATATGTATAAAACATTTGCACTCAAATTTTAACCCATAATTGGTGGGAGGTTGGAGGGACGTCACAAAAATTGAGCCCCCTCCTCATGGAGAGTATGACATCCGATTCTCTGTATTCTAATGAACATAGTAACGATCATTATGGGAAACTCAACCGCATCTTCCGTTCGTTTTGCACAAATCACTAGTTTCTCTGGAGTATAAATATTCAACAGCATCGATTTTTATTCGTGGCTAGTATGGAAATTAAACGTATTAGTAATCCGGGCGCACCGCAATGTTTCAATTTCCGTTATAAAAACGTACAGTTTCTGAAATAATTCCTTTATTGCCTGTTCCTCTTGTCACTGTTGTTTCCTAGGAAACCTCATAACAGTGACAATGTGCATTCCGCTGCACATACTTCACCGGCGTCCCTTACTTTGAATGGTAGTCACATGTTTGATCAATGGGAGTTTGGACCTTTATTATATATACAGGAATATAGATACAGAAACCAGGTCGCCCAACATGCGTTAAAAGAATGCAGAATTCAACGGGGATATTTTAAATTCTTAACACCTTCATTGAGCAAGGACCCACTCACGGTCTTTGTGAAAAGCAAGAAATGTAAAACAAAGATCTCTCAGTAAGTTCCCGTTTATCGGTTTGAATTTTAAAGATCCCTATTGAGTTCTGCATATCTCTTAATACACACAATTTGCACACATCAAACACCTGCTATTATGATAAATAGTACCTTAAAATAGATCTACTTCGGTGTGTTAGTTGTTTTTTCTGTTCGTATAGCACTTTTCTCACAAAACAATCCATAATTTACTACCTGATATTTTTTGCATAGACTTAACAGCGCCGGGAAATAAAGAATTCCTGTCAATTGATATTGTTTGTTTTGCTTTCATGCTTTCACATCTCAATACGTGACCTGCCTGGCCTACATATTGTGGAGTCATTGGCCTTGCAGAATGTATTCGAGCTCAGTTCCGCTACAACATTTCTTACCGCAATGATACTGCTTCCGCCCCGCGATATCGAAGAGAATAAACGCTATGGTTTGTATTGCCACGCTTGTTAGAGACGCTAACAACCTGAAAACATATGTACTACACTTAACAAGTAAAATTATAATTCCACAAATGAAAAAAGTATTGATGTGAAGTTCTTCATCGCACTGTCCTCAATTACCAATACAAATAATTACGCCTAAACGATTTGGTGTCTGACGCGTTATTTTCACATGGCTTTCTCTACCCATTCTTCAATAAAGTATACATACTAAGCTTATTCTTTTATCCATGGTATGTTAACCCAGATAAGCAATTGTATAGATGGTTTTACTACACATTTACCTGTAGATACAACGGGAATAGTGAATTACTTATACCAATGTAATAAGTTTTTTTTTTTTGTTTTTTTTAAAGATTGGCTATTAAATTAGTTATTAGTCATTCGTATATTAACAGTATTTATACTATTTATAAGCACTATTAGGAGCTACTTTCAATCTTATCTTTAAATCATGTTCAAAAGTAACTCCTAATAGTGCTTATAAACAGTATAAAAATTTAAATTCAATGATTTAAAGAAAATTTTGAAATTATGAATTTTTTAAGAGCTGGTAGCTATGGATTGCTTTGGAATTTTCTTTGTATGATCACAAAGAAAAACTAATATAGTTGTAAGTATTGCAAAATTCAAATCTCTAGCAAGGAACATTTCGAAAGGTTAACCCTACAAAAATGAATTTTACATAAATTATATGCTTAAATGAGGTTTGTTTATGTAGCAATATTTTCTTTCTTACTATTTACTAGTTATATTTATATACCCTTATGCAAAAATCATCAACAATAAAATGGACGCTATTCACAGAAAATTCAGGATATTCATTTCATTTGTCAAGAGGCTATCTTAAATATTTGTATTTTAATAAAAACCACTAATGTCACTTTGGAGAAAGTTATAGTTTTCTAAAATATTTTCCATGTAAAGTTAGTAATCGATCCGAAGTTTATTTTCAATCTTGATGTCACAACCTTGGATTAAATATCAAGTTTTGTACTTCACTGACTTTTCATTTTAGAGTTATGCACTTCACAGACAAACACACGCAATAGAAACACACACACAGAGATGTTTCTAAAATGCTTTTTTTAGGCTTTCAGGGAGAGATAAAGGCAAATCAATTTAAAGAATCCTTCGCCAGAAAACATGTGACAAACTTGACCCTCCAATACAGAATCCTTGCACCATGCAGGATTAGATCACCAGAGCTCTCTATGACAGTGGTGAAATGACAGCCTCTACTCACAGAAAATAGTTTCAATGCGTCTAAAAATAGCAAGCAAACAATTTTGGATTTGCAAGGTCAAACTATTACTCTATTTACCTGAATCTAGATGCGCGAAATAACATTCTATTAACAGAGGGAAAATAACGATCATAATGTTTATTTTCTCTGCCGTCTATTTAGACAGGTAGCAGGGAATATGGTGTTCCGTCCTAAAATTTGAGATTGAGGTTTCACAGTAAATGCTTTAAGGGCCCTGTATCGAAAAGTCATTTCTAGAAAAACATCCATGCGCGCGTTACTGTGCTTATGCGCCCGCGCGCGCACGTGTGTGTGAGTGGGGAGGTTATGAGCAGCACAAGAGAAAAGTCGAACAAATACCAAAACTTGGTAATTAAATTCACTATCTTTCAAATATGAACACCAAGATGTTCAAGAAAATCCCTCTAAGCTAGCCTTTACATGGCAACGTTCTCAATACTTTCGATTTCCTCAAAAATGGCTTTAACGGTTATAATTAAAATAGCATATTCAACATACCTTATTTGAAATTTATCTGACAAATAAAATATATTTTTGAATGCTTTGGGAATAGGCAGTGAAGTACTCCTCATTCGAATGAATTATGTATAAGCAGTAAACGTTAAGAGATAGAAAAAGACGTTTAAAAGAACAAATGGAGTCCCCTTTAAAAGAAACAATTGATTTTAATTAACTTTTTATAGGTCATTTTCTAGATATACCAAGTGGCCCCATATTTGCCGTGTGGAGATATCCTTTCGACTCAACGGGGATGTTTCAAGTTAAAATCCGCCGGTGAGAAAGTGACCTTAGCGGCTTTCCTTTACCCCACTCAATAAGTACAACTGCCTCATCTTCCCCACTTATAAGCAACGAAGGTTACCCAGGCCATTTCCCTCTGGCGAGTTTTGACATGAAATAGCACCGTTGACTTCTGCAACTCTTTTAACGCAGACAAATGTCAAACATGGGGCAGTTGGGCCACGTGATACATGATCAATATTTTACTTTTTAAATGTTTGTTATCTTTTTAAGCCCTGTTGCTATTCGATTTTTTTCGCAATGTCATGGAAACAGCAGAGAACTTCAAGACCAGTATATAACAACGCAATTTTAAATATTAGACTATCGCCCTTTGTATTATTAAAGTTGTCTTAATGTAGATAAAGCAATAACAATTTTTAAAAATCATGTTCAAAATTAATTTTAATTATTCTATAAATCGACAAAAAACTATAAAATAGATTAAGCTTAAATATTACCTAATCTGTCTATGTAAATATTTATCATAATTAACTTCAAGTCAATAGAAAAATAAGTTTGTAAGAATAGCTTAGAAACATTTTATAAAAATAAAGGTAATAAATAGGAAAAAATCATGTGATTGTAACACACCAGATTTATTCTTTAATAAAGAGTGAATGCTTGTCTGAAAATCTGAAATCTCTACACAAAGTATTAAACAGGTTTTGAAATTACAACATAGATACGTATATTAGTGGTGATAGTATCTTCCATGTGCTATTTTCTTTCTTTGTCTCTGTTAATTATTCAAGTTACGCGTACATAACAATCTTCATACTCAATCTTCTTTGCCATCACTAATTTGTACACTGTTAAAACCTATGCAAATCATTACACAATATAATGAACAATATTTCATTCAGAAAAAATAAAGCACTGGTATATAAAACGTTTTATATAAATACAAAAGGGCACTGAACTAGATGACAGGAATAAAATATCAAATACTTAACGTGCTTCAATTTAAATGTTCTGCTGGTATACACAACAAATATTATGTCAGTATTTTAATATTTTATTCTTGCAGCAATAAAGAAAGACAATATTTGTAATCTAACTATAGTATAGCAGTGACTCAGTGCCAAATTAGTTCGGGGAAACATCTTGTCTTGTCACTTTCAGGGAGAGCTGAAATACTTGAGTAATTGTTAATATATTTAATTTGGAAAAATAGATTTCCTCAGTCTCTGCTAGCAGTCACACAGGTATTTGTGCACATTTTCACTTCGGTATACTGCTACATTCGAGATCTCAATTGAGTGGAATCAAAACTACTCCAAAACTGCATAACTGCAGGTGAAATATTTCAAATTACATTGATTAATATCTCTGTAATAAGTTATTTATGGCATGCTCTTTTGATGTATAACTTCTGTTAACCATTTCATCGTGCAACGTAAAATAAGTAAAACAAAATGGGGTATTATTATGCAAACTATATTTTAATCTCACTCCTATATGAAATTTTCAATCGGAGTTTTATTACAAACATTTTAAAACACATTGCAAAGTTTCTCGTGCTTCTAATTCTATTTTTGTGGAAGAAGATGGAGAAAATAACAAGAAATGTTAAGATAGCTAAACTGTCAGTAAAATACGAGTCAGTTAGGGAATTTAAGTTGGTGCTGACATGTCAAGGCAGTTAAGTGGGGTAGAGCAACCGGAAGGAAACCAAGAGATCTTTGGTTCAAATCCTTTTTTAACCACACACTGTATGGAAGAACAGTTGACCTTGTTTGACCTTACCATTGATTGGTTAAACTGCGAAGCCCAAACCTGAAAGCCTCACGCCATTGGAATATTTCATTTCAATGTGAATTGAAATATCCTTGCGGTTTACAGGAAGAAACCTGATGTGTTCCATTCACATGACTTTCTCTACATCTCTGCAACAAATAATTTTAAAAAGCTTATGCTTCTATTTATTTCAAGCTAATCAACAAAAAAGTAGCAGAAATAGTCTTATTACTTGCTTCCTTGTAAGTAGAAGAGAAATCAGGGAGTACCATAGGTTAAAGTGAAATAGACAAAAACTTACTGAAAAAAAAAAATATTGATCTCATTAATAGGTAATTTATGTCATATACATTTTCGTTGCAGAGTTGACTATTTCCAAGATATTCCTTGTTATTGCTCTAAATTTAAAATTACGTAAGGTTACTCAATCCGAGTCACCATTCGTTTCGTCCTTCTGTTGTTTTACTGGCAATGTAAAACGAACCGAACTTCTATTGTTCACGTGTCGACCAGCTCTTAAAATATTTAACTATCGCTTGTTTCCCTTTGTAGGGAGCAAATAAAAAGACAATTACAGCTAACGCTTGCCTCGATATAGATAAAAACATAATTTTTGTAAGAATATTTTTTTTGCAGCACAGGTAGAGAAAGTCATATGAATGAAACACGTAAGATTTGTTATTAAAATTCATTCGTCAATTCTTAGGAATTCGCATACATAGATCTCGGGGGAGCCAATATGCCAAATACAGGTATGCAGGATTTCAGTCTGCAGATAAGAAAATGCTAGGTTATGCAGATGTATGACGTGTGTTGAAACAGCGGTGCAATACCTACCGTTTGATTTGCAGCGTGTGCGTTTACTGTACCAAGCCATATTGCAGAATCGTTTGTAATCTACAAAATATGAAAAACTTCATTATTTTTTAAATGTTCGATCATCTCATTATACGTTACGTTCAACCACAGGAACGTAATGTTTCCCATCTTTAGGAGCAGACATAGGAATTCTTAAGCATTTGGTTACATGTTATCTGCACTCAAACACATATCATTACAGAGAACTCCTCAAAGACCAAGGGTTATTAAGAGTCAGTAGAAATTGGTTGAGTTTTGTCTGCAAAAGCCAAAAGCTTGAACGAAATTTGGTGGGAGTGTTTTCTCTTATGTTCTATCTACCTGTCTATTGGGATTATCGCTGAGGAAGAACCAAGTCTATGGGGAACAGCATTGCGACTTATGTGGATGGGTAAGATGAGAGCCCCGAATGTTGACCAGATCCGGATTGCAAGTGGTGCAAGTAGGGCAGTTTTCCTAACATTTCCAGATATAGAACATCCGAAGTCGCCCGTCAGACTCTCACAAGTGCCTGAACCCCCGGAGGCACTGTAAAAGAGTGCGCTACTCGAAGGCTTCTGGAGATAAGCCCTGAGTGGGAGGCCCCCCGCAGCGGCGCTAGGAAGAAACCTTTACAGAGTGCTCAATCGCCGTTGAGCGATAATCCTCCTCGTCCTTCAACTCTGAAAAAGGTGACAAGGAACTCATGGGTATAGAGTTGGCGGCCACCGGGGATCGAACCTGAGATCTCCCAAACGCGAATCGTGCATGTTACCCTCATTACCCAGAGTCCAGTAACAGTTTAACTGTATTTCTTTCCGTCCTGCTTTAATGCTTAGAAGTTCCTATGCTTTGTAAACAGCAATTGGATAAGGAAGGTTGGTAGGTCGCCTGGAAGGAGATACGTGGAACCAAATTCTGTATACCGAAAACAAAAAGTAAATCCCATTTGTATATAGTTAAGATGTAATATGAATTATTAATCTACATTCTCTGTTGTGCGATTATTATTATTATCATTATTATTATCATCGTCTTAAGTCAAGTTGCATCACATTGAGTCGGAGTATTTGTGACACCTAGTGATGTTTCCTTGATCGGTAGAATTTTTACTTTCTCTAGCCCAATATGAACAATGTACATAGGGATAGAGAAGGTATTGTAATGCACCCAAAAATTCGATACCGAGATTTCACCGGAAATACATGTTTTGGGTCTCCCTGAATCCAAAAAAAAAAAGCATTTTTAGAAACATGTCCGTGTGTGTGTCTGTCTGTCTGTCTGTCTTTCTGTGTGTGTATGTGTGTGTGTGTCTGTGGGCAGCATAGCTCAAAAACAAACGGACCGTTAAATACCGTTGGTATTTAAGTTTGGTATCTTCCAAAAATGCGACACGAAGATTTTCAAGAAAATCCCCCACCCCTAACTACCCTTTATATGGAAAAATTTTTGAAAATTTTGTTTTTCTTAAAAATGGCTCTAACGATTTTGATTAAAATATCACATATTAAAGCTATTTCTATCATAAGTAAAATGTATATCTTGAATTTTCTGAGAATAGCTTCTAAAGACCTGTTTATTCTGAATGAATTTTGCTTAATTTAGAATAACTAGTAAACCGTAAGAGATAGAAAAAAAAAACTTTGTATACAAAAAAGTGGATCTCGTTAAAATATACGAGCTATGTCACATACATTATTTTCGTGGAACTTATTCCTTGTTATTAGTTTCAGTTGTGAAGAACGTACTTTTCACAGAGGGGAGTGTTCGTTTTTCTTTTGTTCTACTCCTGGCCAAGCAAAGAGGCGATTTGCAATGACAATCGCATAACGACAGCTTTTAAAACATTTGACTATCACTTTAGCCTAGTGCATTCCCTTAATTCCAGTCTACTTATAAGGAACTAAGTAACAAGATACTGCTAATGTTTATCTCGATTAGTGTGGTGTTGAAAGAAGAATTATCTTTTGTAAGACGTTTGTTTATAGAGTAGCTAGAGAAAGTCATGTAAGTGTAACACATCAGATTTTTAATTTGTTATTCCGTCAGTATGCGCACATAGTAAAGAAAGATCGCCCATATGTGGCCATAGTGTGAAATGTGAAAACGGTGGAATTTTTCCTAAAAATTTCGTCTATACGTATATAAAATGTCTTAAAAATGTTTGCCTTTTAAATATTGTATTAGCTCAAGTCAGTGGGCTTGAATTTACTGTCAGACACTTTTACACTTTTAATTATGCAGTTTTCTTGAGATGCAAGCTCAAACTTTTGTTGTAAGGAAAACCGCAAGCTGCTAAGCTCGAAGGCAAGTTGTTTCCACCACTCTGAGCAATATGTATTAAGGGTAAGAAAGAGTTTGGACAGAAGGGAAAAAAGGACAAACGAAAAATGATAGCAGGAAGCTGAGAAATCTCGCCATTTCTTCCCACATAGTTAGGTATTACCAACTTTTCCCAAAGTGTTTCTTCACTCATTAATAATTTCTGATGCTAATTGGTGGAAGAAGATGGCGTTCGGAGAGAAGAAGGAATATTTATGTTAGTTTTCCATTATACAGCAAGAAAAAGCGACTGCTGTTACTTCTTTGGGATTTATTTCATTGCTTTAAAAGTTTGTCTCGCGTTGGGATGGGGCTTCATGATGGTCTTGCCATTCCCCAGAAACTTGTTTCCTGCTAATAAGAAGATAACGATTCTTGCAGATGTATAAACTCTCACGATGGCAAGATAGAGCGGCAACAGTGTTAATCGTTTTACATGTTTCTATCTCTTTGCCTGGAAGTAATCAAAACGATCGTAATAGAATGTGTTTTATAACAAAAATATTCAGTGGCTCTGTAAGTACACTTGAATATTAGGTTGAGAAATGTTCAGCAACCTTCATTTAAATAAAAGCCACTTACATCTCACGTCAAGAGCCGATAAACGAAAAATCTGATTACATTCAAATGACTTTCTCTACATCTTTGCAACAAATTACTCTTAAAAAGCTTATACGTCTATTTACTTCATGGTAATCAGACTAAAATAGCAGAAATAATCTTATTACTTGGTTCCTTGTTGCTATGTTTGCTTTGCTCCTTGCTGGTTGCTATGTCACTGAAGTTCCTTTGTTTGTATGGAAGCAGTTAACAAATTCCTATATGAGTAAAGTATAAGTTTTCAAAGCATAACCCAAAAACAACGAATGTCACAAAAAGGACGAACTCCACGAAAAAAATGTATATAACATAAATTGTGTGTTTTGGCGTGCTCTACATTTTTTGTGTAGTAAGTTTTTGTCCATCTCTTACGGTTTAGCAGTTATTAAAAATTAGTAAAACGCATCCAGAATAAACTACTCTTCAGAGGCTATCCCCAGAAAATTCAAGATATACATTTTATTTTTCAGGTAAATATCTTTAATATACGAAGTTTTAATCGAAATCGTTAGAGCCATTTTTGAGAAAATCAAAATTTTCGAAAAAAGTTCCTTGTAAAGGGTAGTTGGGGGTGGGGGACATTTCTCAAAATTTGCGTGTCGCATCCCTGGAAGATACTAAACTTAAATACCAAATTTGGTATTTTACCTATTTTTCGTTTTTGAGTTATCGTGTTCACAGACACACGCACACACGGACACACACACACGGACCTTTTTGTGAAAATGCTTTTTTTGGATATTGGGGACCCTAAAACATATATTTCCGGTGAAATCTCGGTATCGAATTTTTTGGTGGAGTGCAACACATTCTCTATACACTATGTACATAGTGAGTATAGAGAAAGTAAAAATGGTTACAAAGAATACTGAGAGTTGCCTAAATGTTTGCCTTTTGAATATAAAAGAAACCCCGGTAAATATTCTTATTTAGATGTACCATCCAAACCAAATTTAGAACTTTTACCTGCTGAATAATAGGCATATAAAAAAAAAGTAAATGGCGTGTTATTTATGGACGCTCTTTAACTACTGTGGTTCTTAGCGTCCCATTCTAAATTGCTCAGAGGCCTCTCTATCAGGTTCTCGTAAATCTGCGACACGGGACCAACGGCTTTACTTCTCTTCCGAAGGATTTTTACACCAGAAAAAGCCCATCGTTCTCCGCCGGGTTTGAACCCGCGACCTTGGGTATATGAAGTTAGCATGGTAATCATTACACCACGGAGGCCGACTAATAATAATAATAATAATAATAATAATAGGCATATGCCACGCATTACACCGAATATAAGAAAGTTTGATATTTTGTGCTTATTTTCATGTTATAAAAATCTTCAGCCAATACATATGAAGCATAATCGTTCTATTTATTATTTTCTCTACACATACTATGTGCATAGTAGGTAGAGGAGGTATGTTATTTTACAGTAAAATTCGCTAAGACTTTTCACCAAAAATATATGTTTTCAGGTTCCCTGAATACAATAAAATGCATTTTAGGAAAAGGTCCTTGTATGTTTTATGCATGTGTGTGTCCGTGTGCACGTGTGTCTGTGAACACGATGTATTTAAATATCTTAATGTGCCAGAGGAATGCTCCAGGAAATTAGAAATATGGAGCTTTCTTTTATAAAACTTTTACTTTAAACTAGATGTATTTCCAAACCCTTGCCATTCCATCAGTTATTTTACATATTTACAGAAATATTCCAAATGTATGCCTACTTTTAAAACAAATTCTGAAAATATTCTATTTTCTTAACAGTGATAGTTTCATTTCACTGAAAAATGAGGTGTTTATAGTACGCACTTAAGAACATCCAATAAAAAACTTCTTAAAATGATATTTTCGGCTATCACCAGAAATACAATTTTCGCGTCCCTGAATTCAAAATAACTGTGTATATCTGTTGCTGGTGTCTGTCAATAGCGTACATTAACAATGAAAAGTGGCATATATAGTGTAGGTATTTTTTAAGGAAGCAAGTATTGAGTCTCAAGTAATTCTCTTTAAGTCATTTTAAACATATTTACATGGGAAAACTATTTATTTTAATCGGTTTGTGAGGGAAATAATGGATCTTTTTGTGAGGCGATTAGTTATGTAAGGAGAAAAAAAAGACCTATCCTTCCAATAAAACTTTAATCGAAAAAAATTCGATCCTAAGAGCCTTTTAAAGCTTGATTTTAATTAATATTGGCATAAGAATGAAATACTTATTTCGATATTTCTCCAAAAATATATATATGAAGTTCTCACTATTTCGGTGAATTTTGTACAACCGAAAAAGTTAAAACTAGACATAAATCCACCATAATAAAAGAACGTCTCTCCTAACACATGTAATTTATGTCCAATAACCTTTTACACAGTTACCCATTTCCAAGACTTAGGTTGAACGCCAAATAGTTGAACGCCCTTAAACATTAATCACCATTTTCATCGTCATTCCCAAGACTTGTAATGCTGTTTTAAGTATTAAATCGTGCCTCTAAGTAATAAGTAACCGTTTATTTTCTTTGTTTCTTTCTTTTTAACCCTTTCTTAAGTTCATTCACAGAATATAATTCGAAGGATTTGTGCTCACCTTCGTTTACACATCCTATTATGTTTCAATGTTAAAAGTTGGTAGAGAGCAAGGTTTACAAAGCGCGAAAAATTATGAGTTTCTATGAAACATTTTCCAAACCCATGTTGTACAAGAACTTTATTGGTTTTATATATTTTTTTAAAAAAAGAAAATATATCTGAACATTTAAGTTATTCCGCCTTAATGGTAAAAACAAAAAGTAACATTTTCTGTTGCCAAAGTAAAGTGGTAAATACGAATTCAAGTGAGTGCAATTTTATCACCGTAGATAGTCAAATTAGTGACTTTACCTACTGCATACGAGAAATGTTCTTGGAGAATTGGCAATATAGGTTTCTTTTTCTTTAGAAATTTTAAAACCCACATGCATTGTGTGGGTCCTTACTCTATTAGGCTAACAGAAAGCACGATTGTTTAAGAATTTGTATTACCATAGCATAACATATATGTTATTTAGCAGGAATGTAATTATTTATCAGGAATGTCAAGATATTGAAAGCACTGTAAGATGTATGAAGTTTCTTATAAGAACTTTTAGAGTTTATACTACGCGTTGTTATTTATAGAAGCATAGCCGAAAAGCAGTTTGACTTGTGAGTAAGAAAAGAGAATGACTATCCACCCTCAACCCTTAAATTCACAACGTCGCAGTGAAAACTTGGCTTGCGGTAACAAAAGGGATGCAAGCGATCTGGGACCGTGATGACAATGTGTTGTCAGCATCTGATGGCTCAGGAACTATTAATCCTAATAATACGTTGGGGATGGGTGACGCAGGAGGAGTCGACTCGACTCGACTCGACTCGGCGCTGCTCGGTCGGTCAGGTCCCTCTCTGCTCGCCTTTCTCTGATCTCTGGAGTGTCACGGTTGTGATGACTCATTACACGCGACGGGTCTCCACACTAAATTATTGATGCTGATGATGATGATGATGTGCGAATGAATCGATCCGATATGTGAAGGCTCCTTGCTCATATGGGAAGGGTAAGTGGTCCTCGCACCGACTGTTCGCTGTTCCGCAACATGCTGGCGACTTCCCCAGGGTCACCGCAACACAAAGCACAACGTCGTTTTTAGCCTTTCTTCGCCTCCGGGTGTAATAAATGTAGAGCAAAGCGTGAAGCTGCGTACAGTGCTGCTCAAAACTGCGGCTTTTTAAGCGCATTCATTTAATTACTCTACTCTAAACTCATAGACAAAATGTTGTATTCTACCCAAATATTTGAAATTGCAATTCCCACTAAGAAACAAACACAGAAAATAACATAAATAAGAAATATTCTACGTTTTACATACAAAAAGCTCAAATTTTATCACAAGATTGAAAATGAAATGGAGTTTTATTTATGGATGTTCTTTAACTACTGTGGTTCTCAGCGTCCCGTGGGCGTGAAAGACTGCTTAATTTTGTTCAGAGGCCTCCTCATCAGGTTTGAGGTTCTTTTACGTGCCATAAATCTATGACACGGGACCAACTGCTTTATTTCCTTCCGAAGGAAGTCATGCTAAAATCCATCGTCCTCCACCGGGTATGGACCTGCGACCTTGGGTATATGAAGCTATACGGTAACCATTACACCATGGAGGGTGACATCACAAACCTGGATCGGCTTTGTGAATCAGAACAGTATTCTAGAGGACAGTTAAAGGGGTATAATCATACTAAAAGTTTCCAATATAGGTTAAATTTTTATCAAATCTTGAATGAGAACATAATCGATTTCATTTATCCCCACTGTTAAATTAAGATGAAATGATTAGCAAGAACTTTACTTTCTCTACACGTATTATGTATATAGTGAGTAAAGAAGACATATATTCCAGTAAAAAATTTGAAATCGAGACTTCATAGGGAATATATGTTTTGAGGTACCCTAACCTCAAAAAAGCATGTTTAGAAAAAGGTGCCCGTTTGGAGTGTGTGTGTGTGTGTTTATGAACATCATAGCTCAAAAACGAAAAGTCGGTTAAATATAAAACTTGATGTTTAAGTTCAGCATCTTCCAAGGATGTGACAAGAAGACTTACAATAAAATTCTCCTACTCCAAACTACGTTTTACATGCAAGATTTTTAAAAATTTTTGATTTTCATATAAAAATGACTAACGTACTTATTAAAATACCTATGTTTAAGATATTTTCATTGAAAATTAAATATATATCTTTAATTTTAAGCAATATGCTTTAAAGACCTCCGATTTTTGTATAACTGGTAAACCATAAGAGATAGATTTAAATCTCACTACACAAAAAATGATGATGCCACATAATTTATCTCATATATATTTTTGTAGAATACTCATGTCCTTGTTATTGATTTAAATTTTAAATACTTAATTTTTTTCAAACGGAAAGTCTTCATTCGTTTCATACTTATTTTACTTCTGGACATGCAAAGAGAATCGAATTCCAATTGTATCTCAGAGCGACCAGCTTCTAAAATATTTAACTATCGTTTAATTCTATTGTATTCCCCTATTTCGTTTCTACTGACAAGTAATTAAATAAGACCATTTATGCTAAATAATAATAATAATATTGTGTAACAATAGTTTGTTTACAGAAGAGGTAGAGAAAGTTATATGAATGGAACTATCAGATTTGTTTCTTCGTGTTATCCCACAGAACTTTAATTCTGTAATTCCCTGTGATACAAATAATAAACCCGAAAACCTCTTATAATCCTATAATTGGATTGATATATTGGCATTTCTGAATTTCTTAACCTTCCCTCAATAATATTTCGAATTTCGAAATGTTTTACATTTCCTTTGTGTTATCCAACAGTAAAATAATTAAATAAAACAAGTATTCTGGACTAGGATACCATGTGAACGTTTCGTCTTTTAATGGAATCCTATTCGGAACACGACATATTTTATTCATTTGATGACACCGGGCGTCAAAGTTTTACACGAATAAGTACGTTGATTAAACGTAAATTTTGTTCCTGCTCTAAAATTCGAAGTTGTTTAACGTCATGCAGTCTCCACGGTTTTCACATTAGGCAAATACATATCCTTGGATATCAATATTCAAAGAATTTGAGGAATCCACACTCAGTCCTTCTAAGCCAGGAATGGAAACATTTTGGCCATGATAGTTTTGTAATCATAATCGTTGAGAAAAATTTCGGTTCTAAAGAATATTAATATATGTTTGGTTAAATAATGTCAAAGATTAAGCTGCCACAAAATTTCTCATTAAGTACTCTAGGTGATGAAGTTGAATTGAAAAAAAAAAATGAAACACACTTGCTTTTATAAGGAAATTACTGTTTTAAATGATTCTGATTAAAATGGTTAAATATACGATTTATAATATTTCATATATCAGGACCTCTAATAATATATTATGCAACGAGAGAATATTGGTAATATTTAAAATACGAGTAAGTTTACATAATGAGCGGAGCGAATTTCATAATTGTCATACAGCATCTTAATTGCCGTGATAGTCAAGTTTCACACGACTATTTATGCTTAGCCATGTGTCTAATTTCAAAATAATTACAAATTATTTTATACTATACACTTTATGAGTCAATAAGTGCATTGATCTTACCTTAAGCAGTGAAACAGCTTGCAGGTTGTGGTATGTGCTCAGAAGCTAAAGATTTTTGTTTTCTTTTTTGTTTGTTTGTTTTTTTTTTGTTTTTTTTTGTTTTTTTTTTTTTTGTTGCTTAAAGCTATTTAAAAGGCATTTAAGGAGAAACTTATTGCCCCAAAATTACATTTTCAGTTTTTAAGTGTGTGTTATGAATTGCAATTTCCTCTATAAGTTGCCATATATTTTATAATATATTTTATCATTAGACACAATACTTACATTTTTTAATATATTTTTAAATTGGGTATAGAGCTTCCATTGTTTATTGTATTTCAGTTCCACTTCCCAGAAAAATATAACTTCTACACACTTTTAAATCATCTTTTGTTCTAAAAATTGCTATGTCTGCTAGGTATGGCAGCTTCTGAGTGTTAAAATCATGTGTGTGTGCGCACAAATGTATGTATGCCTATATCTGTGAACGTATCAGTCAAAACGAAGTCATTTAATCACTAAGAGTTTGGCATTTAAGGTCTCCATCTTACAAGGATGCTATACGAAATTTCTCAAGAAAATCCCCCAATTCTTTGCATGAAAATTTTTCGAAAATTTTGATTGCTCAAATTGCTTTTCTTTGGGGAGGCGCTAGTTCCTCTTCATTCTGGATGACTTTTGCACATTATACCATATGGTATTTAAAAAGCATTACTTAATACAATACTTATCGATTTGTTTTAAGTTAACCATTTCCGGGATCCGTTCTGCTATATTTTTTAATGTTCCAATACTTAAACTACTCAAACCCATTTAACACCACTTATAAAAAATTTGGTATGCTTAAACCTACTCTATTTAACTCCCTATTAGTATTGTACCCATAAGCAAGAATGTAATAAAACCATTTCTGCAAATTTTTATCTCAATTAGCATGAAGTAGATACAGAAATAAGCTTTTGCCATCATATTTTGTGGAAGAATAAGTAAAGGAAACTATCAATGCAATATCTCGGTATTTTTTCCTGATTTTCGTGTGAAGCTTAGGCAGAGATTCTCGATAGTGCCATCCAGTAGGCTTCACTTGGTGTAATGCTTTGCACTTGCTCATCAACAGCCATGAAATTCGATTATGTGGCACTGAGGTGTTAGTGGACAAGAGACATTGTGGTTTCGGCATGCCGGATGTCATAAGAGAATGGAAGGGAAAGGGAGAGGAAGGGGAGAGAGTGTGAGAGTTAAATATCTCGTGACATTCATTCTGCAACTCTCCTTTGCTGTTCTTTGCAGAAAACCTTTAGACAGTAATTGATTTTCATGTATTTGTAAACTAAGGTGAAAGTAGATATTTGGAAACCAGGCAGACAATATCTTTTTCGAAGTGTTTACATTAAATGTATTGACAAAATATGCAGAACACGGAAAGCCTTGCATACAGACGGTTAAACTGTTCTTATATACTTCTTTATTCCTCAAATAATACCTTTAAATCTATTTTGATTATTTTCAGTTATATTATAGTTTCTTATTATTTATTTATTATCAAAATGTTAAGTAGTATAATGCTGGAATATTAACTGTGTGATATATCTAACCATTAGGGTTACATTTAGCAGATATGCAATTTTCTTTACTCACTGTGACTCAATAATAATAATAATAATAAGATGAAGAAGAAAAAAGAAGAAGAAGAAGCATGTTAAGCCTTATAATGCTGGAATATTAACTATTTGTCATAGTTCTAACCATTAAGGTTACATTTAGCAGTCATACAATTTCCTTTACTCACTGTGGCTCAATAATAATAAGCAGAAGAAGAAGAAAAAGAAGAAGCATGTTAAGTCTTATAATGCTGGAATATTAACAATTTGTGATAGATCTAACTATTAAGGTTACATTTAGCAGTCATATAATTTTCTTTGCTCACTGTGGCTCAATAATAAAATAATAATAATAATAATAATAATAATAATAATAATAAGAAGAAGAAGCATGTAGTGCTATATACTTGGGGCCTGGACATATTAAACCGACTGCCGACCTCACTCTCACATTTGCGCGGCAGAGGTGAACGATTATCCAAACAGTACGAGGAGTGTATGTGACCAGCTTAGGCCAGCCGATCGCTGCCTATCGCAGTTCCTCGATTTTCTCACAATATTGAAAGCTCTTGGTCGTATATCCGAGATTTAAAAGCCATACCGCCCGGAGAGGATTGAACTCGGATGCACTATCGGTAGAAACCAGATATCATGGTGCAGGGCAGCACTGATCTTCAAATCTATTCTCCAAATTATTTGAGAAAAAGCTTGGTTTTCTAATTCCTGTTAATGAAGATTACTGCTTTAAGAGATGTAAACAATATATTTTGTTACACCTACACAGAAATATACAAGACAAAGTACTGTATCCAACTGTTAAAACAGCATATCTCTACTTGAATATATGATTAGTTCGGCAGGGAAAGACCTTTGTTCCTTTTGCTTAATACACTCCTCACAAACCGATCCAACATATGCAACATTTGATATTTTAAATGTCTTTGATTGTTCTGATGAGAAACAAAGAACGAAACAGAATATCAGAAGTGATAGTTTAAAATACTGGAAATATACCAATCAACAGAGAGTAGCTTATTTTTCACTCTTTCGACTACGTACGTACAATGTACTTAGTAGGTAGGGACGGTATTGTATTCCACTCACAAAGTTATGCCAAAATGTACCGGAAACACATGTTTTAAAGTTCCACGAAAAAAAATAATTTTAGAACAAGGTCCCTGCGTGTGCGTGTGTGTGTGTGTGTGTGTGTGTGTGTATGTATGTATGTATGTATGTATGTATGTATGTATGTATGTATGTATGTATGTATGTATGTATGTATGTATGTATGTATGTATGTATGTATGTATGTGTGTGTATGTGTGTGTGTGTATGTATGTATGTATGTATGTATGTATGTATGTATGTATGTATGTATGTATGTATGTATGTATGTATGTATGTATGTATGTATGTATGTATGTATGTATGTATGTATGTATGTATGTATGTATGTATGTATGTATGTATGTATGTATGTATGTATGTATGTATGTATGTATGTATGTATGTATGTATGTATGTATGTATGTATGTATGTATGTATGTATGTATGTATGTATGTATGTATGTATGTATGTATGTATGTATGTATGTATGTATGTATGTATGTATGTATGTATGTATGTATGTATGTATGTATGTATGTATGTATGTATGTATGTATGTATGTATGTATGTATGTATGTATGTATGTATGTATGTATGTATGTATGTATGTATGTATGTATGTATGTATGTATGTATGTATGTATGTATGTATGTATGTATGTATGTATGTATGTATGTATGTATGTATGTATGTATGTATGTATGTATGTATGTATGTATGTATGTATGTATGTATGTATGTATGTATGTATGTATGTATGTATGTATGTATGTATGTATGTATGTATGTATGTATGTATGTATGTATGTATGTATGTATGTATGTATGTATGTATGTATGTATGTATGTATGTATGTATGTATGTATGTATGTATGTATGTATGTATGTATGTATGTATGTATGTATGTATGTATGTATGTATGTATGTATGTATGTATGTATGTATGTATGTATGTATGTATGTATGTATGTATGTATGTATGTATGTATGTATGTATGTATGTATGTATGTATGTATGTATGTATGTATGTATGTATGTATGTATGTATGTATGTATGTATGTATGTATGTATGTATGTATGTATGTATGTATGTATGTATGTATGTATGTATGTATGTATGTATGTATGTATGTATGTATGTATGTATGTATGTATGTATGTATGTATGTATGTATGTATGTATGTATGTATGTATGTATGTATGTATGTATGTATGTATGTATGTATGTATGTATGTATGTATGTATGTATGTATGTATGTATGTATGTATGTATGTATGTATGTATGTATGTATGTATGTATGTATGTATGTATGTATGTATGTATGTATGTATGTATGTATGTATGTATGTATGTATGTATGTATGTATGTATGTATGTATGTATGTATGTATGTATGTATGTATGTATGTATGTATGTATGTATGTATGTATGTATGTATGTATGTATGTATGTATGTATGTATGTATGTATGTATGTATGTATGTATGTCTGCGGTTGCTCTGAGATTCCGTTCTCTTTTCATTACACGAAAGTAAAAGAAACTAAAACAAATAGCGAGAAAGTAAATTATTTATAATAAAGAATATCTCTCAAATGGGTTCTTTTGACATAGATGATTTATGTGACTAACGCTATCCATATTTTATGTAATAATTGTTCTGCCTATTTTGTAATGTTTACAAGTTATAAAAATTCCTTCAAAATGAAGAGAACATAAAATTTAAACTCAATTCATCAATAAATGATATTTGTTATGAGGATATCTTAAACATATGACAACTTTAACCAAAATCGTTAGCGCCGTTTCTGGAAAAAACAAAATTAACAGTTTTTCCAAGTAAGGTGGAGGATCTTCTGAAAAGGGGCTGCAAAATTATAAAAAAACATTTTCTAAAGTATTAAATATAGAGTTTTGAATATTTGTAAAGGCATTACTGGCAACAAAGTAAGTATTCATACCAGTTTTGTCTTCATTCACGATAAATCTATTCATTCGCTTTAATCAGCTAAAATCGAAATCTATTTTTTCCTACAAATATTGAGCTGCATGCCGAATTTTTCAAATAACATCTCTTAATACACCGTTGAAACAAGTTGCCTGGTCGAGATTTTCCTAGAGTGGATGTTTTTATTGTTTAATTATTTTAAATTACAAGGTGAAAAAATTGCAAAACACAGCGTGAGATTATAATAATTCATTTTTAAAACTAATCTAAGATAATATCAAAATTCCAACCAGATATTTCGTTACACATTCTGCACTGCTTTGGAAAAGTTTTTCAGAGCTTCAAATGTTCTTTCTTTTTTTTTGGGGGGGGGGAGACATTTTGTGTAAGTATGGTAAAATAACAAAGATATGTGAAAAATAACATAGAATGTCATTTAACCAGCGCAACGCTTTAAATAGCCTCTAAAACATGTGTTACTCCGTCCTAGGGAATCATATATATTGCAAATACGTACCATAAAGTATGGTGCATTTTGTGCAACAGAAAAAGAGATAAAAGTCGATATTTTTCCCCAAAATCGCTATAAAAGGTCTTCTCTGTTTGCTTAAATTGTTTGATATTAAACCAACTATTCGTTTTTGAGTTACCTAACTTTCCACAGAAAGAACAGATACCAGGTGCATTCAAGGTTGTTGTTGTTGTTATTTGTAAAAATGCTTTCAATGGACTCAAATGGTGTCTAAATATGTATTTCCGGTGAAATTTCGTATAGGATTTTTGGGTGGAATAGAACACTTCCTCTACTTAAAATATAGAGTAAAATAGTTATGATAAACTATCTTCACTGCATTCCATAAGTGGTATTCTACATATTCTTGTACGGGCTCGTATAATTTTGCGAAAAAAGAGGCTGCGATTTACAGCGGCGAATCTCCTACACGAGGCCAAAGAATGCAGGACTGTAAGGGAACGTAATGATGTTTTCGTTGTTAATGGCGTATAGCTGAAATCCAATTTCAAGTCTCTAGCTCCGATTTTTCCCTGTTAACTCTGCTCATTGAGCGCAGTGAGAGCTCTCTAAAATCTGTCCGTTCGCCGTGTGTTCAGTGCAAACATATCCGAAGAAGTAGGCATACAACAATAAGTGATTTCAGAAAGACAATTACATATGATTATTTTGTATAACATTGAAGCTGATTTTAATTGGCAGTAGCCAGAATAGTTTTGTAAAATATAAATTGTAACTTTAACTGATATCAAATAGTAAAGTATACGAAATGAAACGAAGAGAAAAGGCGCGCAAATTTGTCAATGTGCCGCTAGCAATGATATTACACGCATCAGTATTGCTAAAATATCTTGTAAAAAGTATCTTGTTAAATAATCCAGTTTAGGCGTGTTTATACATGTTATATATAAAACACAAATGAAAAGCATAGTTTAATATAAGAAGAGAGCATCGTTGATGCCCCAGAGTATCATGGGACATGCACAAGAGCTCAGCTGTATTCGCTCCAAAAACCATCCTCAATTCACTGAAGACTAAGCTGTTACATTCAGACCAGAAATTTAAAGGCATCAATGTGTCCAGCTTTAATTTATACATTTCAAACCAAGTCTCTAGAAAATATTTCACAGTCATGCCTTATAATGCTGACATTGTGATAATAGGCGCCCAAAAAGAAACACTGCAGCTGCCAATGGATGAACCTAACTCTATGGTATACACACATAGAATATACAAGGCCTCGTGTTATTCAAAGTTCAGTGGGAAGCCGTAATCCAGCAGCTCAACGGCTTATGCATTCTAGCCAAAAGTTTGGACCCCTACATCTTGAAATCTCATAATACTCCAAAGATCGATGAATGTCTGTACCAGTTGCAACTAACACCATCCAAAAACACCAATCCTAAAGATCACTACGTTGATCCTCCTAAGATCAGAAATGACCTACAAGATAAAGAATACAAACAGTGGTGCGAATTATATCATAAAAGCAAAGGTGTAAAGCTATATAACAACAACTGGACTGTAAACCACAAAGGACATCCAGCATGAATGGAAGCTCTGAAGATGGCATACAACATAGCTGCTGTGAGAACTGTATCGGATCGAAGTCAAGACGACAGCGGCGCTACTACAGCGAGTTCGAAGCCCTTTTACCGTTCTTGGCTTTTGTCCCTACGATCAAGCACTCAGAATATTCGTCACCACAAAATCCGACATATGTTGGCTAATTCATTCCAGAAGTTTGGGCATGTGATTTCCAAAATCCCACACAAGGGAGCATACGCCATATTGACATAATTACCTTCAAACCTGGCTCATACTCTGGATACATATTAGATCCAACAATATATTTGAAACAATCCCTACCTAAGCCAAGGTAGTCGGTAGTAAGAAAAAGAATATCTACGATCCAAACAGTTCCAAGTTCCAAATAAAAATATGCACGGTGATCGGGCTATAATAGGTGCCCGTGGAGCATTTCCTAACTTCTTTATCGACACCTGCAAGATGCTAGACTTACATACCATAGATATTAAATCAATTGGGACATTTGCTTCGAAAGGTTCAATAGCTTTCTTAAGGAATCATGTTTATAGTCTTCATTAAAGTTCGAAGGCTTTCACGGCCGGTGTTAGAATCACTTATAGAAAACAAAACCGGGCTTGTAGGCCGTGGTCCACTGGGCAACGAAGGGAGAAGCCCAGTGGACCACGGCCTACAAGCCCGGTTTTGTTTTCTATAAGTGGTTTATAGTCTTCATTGTCAATTGTGTTCTTATTTAATTATCATCTCATGTTTTTTCACTACTTCACTTTTAACTGGAATTATGTTATTGATTAATTAATATTGTTTTATTTATTTGAGACCGTTAATTAGCCTCCTAATAATAATAATAATAATAATAACCATTTTTATTAATTATCTAAATGTATGTAAAGAAAGTTAATATTTAAAAAGGTGTATGTATAGGAACCAAGAAGCCAGTTGTTTACTTAAAAGTTACTCAGAATCATGACTCCAGACTGGATAGTGGGGGGAGATGTTGCTTCTTTTGTGAAAGTCACGTTCGAGTTTAGTATAAGGGGAAACCACAGTTTAAAGCTCACAAGGGGACTTCTTCTTTATATTTGTGGTATGACGTGATTATTATGACGCATTTTGGAAGATTTGCAATGGTTTTTGGGTAACGATGGTGTCATTTTGGCGGACCTTCCAACCAATCAGAAAGAAGCCACCATGACACCGTTTTTTGTATATAAGAAGTAAGGTCGTTTTGCTAAGAATTCACCCGTGAGAGAGGCAACGTCGTCGCATGTTAAGAATTTACCCGTGTGTGAGGCAAAGTCGTTTGTTAAGAAGTTCGCGAAGTAAGTTTATTATAGTAAGAAACTGTATGTGAAGTAAAGTAACGTCGCTCAACTATTTAACAGTCGGCTCTTGATTAGGTGAGAGTGAATTGTGCCATGTACTCAACTAAAACAGTGTAATTGAAAGTACTTGTGAGTAAGTGAAGAACATCAGTCAGCAGTAGAAAATGTATAACCAGGTGCTTGTCTTCAAAACTCCTTTAGAATAACCAGTAGTAAAAGGTTACAAGTGTTTTCTTAACAATTACAAGATCACTCCTACAACTCCTCCCACTAGCCAAATCCACGCCTGGAACAGTCAATGTTCATGCAAGACTGAGTAACGCCGTGGCAGCTCATCCCAGAAGAGTTTCAGTACCAGGTACGTGAGTGTAGTGGAGTTGATTGGAAGTGACACTTGGTTACACTGCACATAAGCACCCAAAAGGAGGCGTAAAATCAACAAACTAAAATACTTCCGCATATGGCGCATAACGTGCACCACTAACAAGCATCGAAATCTCCGCTGCATATTAATACTATATTCAACCATTAATATGTGTTGTTAATATTTGTATTTGTTAACCTTTGTCCATGAGGCAACCTTGCACTAAAGGAATCCTTGAAATAATGAAAAAACCTCTACCATCACCGTCGGGTGAGAACACTATCGGAGTGACGTGATATGATCACGTAGGTACAATAAATATGCTGTGTTATAAAGTCATTGGAAGCCATCAGCTTCAAAGTGTATTATTAAACTGAATAAATACGTAGTGTTATTACTGCTAAACTAATGTTCATATTTAAAATATAATAAGTTCATAATTCCCGACTCCGAGAGTAATGCTCTGATAAAAGCAGAAAAAACAAAGAAGAATTCATCGCTCAACTACTGAGTCTAAACCGAGGCGTATTTTGATATTGATTGATACAAACCACGTAAATAAATTGTAGCAAACAGCATTTCGTTAAAAATAATATCCGGTAATACCAGTGTATTAGTATCGCGGATAAAATAGTAAGTAACTCCGGGATTCTGAAACGTTATAATGACCTTTTATTACAAACCAACGAGCATAAAGTACAACATAAATGTATTCCATTATTTTAATCGATATTAATCAACGCGACGACGCAGAGTTACATAGTGTAGTTTACTTCAAGATATCTCCACTTTGAAAAAAAAAAAAAAAAAAAGAAATATATATATATATATTCACGTCCTTTAACCTGGTTGGTCATATCGGACGATTAATGAAATTAGTGAAATTATGCTCAAATGATTTCGGGGTCCATGGAGCTTAAAGCTACGACATTTTTCTTCTCAGGATAAGGGAAAACCCCGAAAAAAACCTTATCCGCGTAAATCACCCTAAGCGAGATTCGAACTCACGATCTTTTGATCAAATGATTTCGGGGTCCATGGAGCTTAAAGCTACGACATTTTTCTTCTCAGGATAAGGGAAAACCCCGAAAAAAACCTTATCCGCGTAAATCACCCTAAGCGAGATTCGAACTCACGATCTTTTGAACGTGAGGCGTACACGCTACCACCACACTACCCAGACGTGCTTAAAAATACTGTTTTATAACTACGTACTCTTCGAAATAATTGTTTTACATAATTTGAAACATAGTCTTACTATAGCTCTCTAAATCATGTTTCAAAACTTCGAAATAAAATAAATTCCCTTTTTCGGCTTTTGGAATATAAATTTTGTCCCAAAGAGCAAGTTGCATTCTGATTAAGATATGAGCAAAGAGTAATGACATATTGAGATACTCCATTTTGTTCAAGATTACTTTTCTGCTTTTTGGCCTCGTTACATTTTCTTTACACTTTATTTATGTATTATTTTCCGTTCATTCAATTCAAATGTGTTTAGTTCTTTCCTTATCTATATTTACTCTTTATCATAAGTTCCAAATCCTAATCTACTAATGATAATATAAGACAAGAAAAAGAAAAAACAAAATTGGAGACACTATTAATACTGGAGAAAAAATTATAAAGATTGAGCTAGCAAAGTAGAACCAAATAGAAAAAGCTTATCTAAAACATAAGCAATATACTGAGGGGGCATAAGCAGGTATACAATATCAATCTTGGTGGAAAGTTTAGATCTGTGTGAGGTGTTTACTTTCATGGCTGCTCTTTTCTCATTTTTGTGGACTTTTCACAAATATCTGAGCATCTAGTACCTCATTTTCAGACATTATAACGCTGAATGATTGACCACTTTTTACTTTCTCCATACGCACTATGTACATAGTGTATAGAGAAAGTATTGCACTCCACCAAAAATTCGATACCTAGATTTCACCGGAAATATATATGTTTTAGGGTCCCCAATATCCAAAAAAAGGATTTTCACAAAAAGGTCCGCGTGTGTGTGTGTGTGTGTGTGTGTATGTGTGTCCGTGTGTCCGGGTGTCCGTGTGTCTGTGAACACGATAACTCAAAAACGAAAAGTCGGTAAAATACCAAACTTGGTATTTAAGTTTAGTATCTTCAGGGATGCGACACGAAGATTTTGAGAAAAATCCCCCCACCCCCAACTACCCTTTACATGGAACTTTTTTCGAAAATTTTGATTTTCTCAAAAATGGCTCTAACGATTTTTATTAAAATTTCGGATATTAAACATATTTACCTGACAAATAAAATGTATATCTTGAATTTTCTGGGAATAGCCTTTGAAGAGTAGTTTATTCTGGATGAATTTTACTAAATTTTGAATAACTGCTAAACCGTAAGACATGGACAAAAACTTACTACACAACAAATGTAGAGCACATTAAAGCACACAATTTATGTTATATACATTTTTTTCGTGGAGTTCGTCGTTTTTGTGACATTCTTTATTTTTGGTTTCTGCTATGAAAAACGTACACTTTTCTCATACTGGAACTTGTCAACTCCTATCCATATAAACAAAGGAACTTCATTGACATAGCAAACCAGCTTTTGACTATCACTTTAACCTACGGTTGTCCCTTATTTCGCTTCTACTTACAAGGATGCGAGTAATAAGACTATTTCTGCTATTTTTTTTCTGATTAGCATAAAGTAAATAGAAGTATAAGCTTTTTAAGAATTATTTGTTGCAGGGATATGGAGAAAGTCGTGTGAATGCTACACATCAGATTTTTAACATATTACCGAAAGAATCTGTCTGCTGAAACTTGTTGCACAACGTGTAGACTGGGATTCTGGATGGAGGGGGTGTTTAAAATTGTTCATAGCATTTCTCCCTTATTCTTTTAATTTTTTGCTGTTGTTTTAATATTGCTTTTTATTGTGTATTACCTTTGTGTTTTTATTTTCGTGTTTACTTATTAATATTGCTTTTTAGTGTGTGATAAAAAGCACGTACGGTCTGTGGAGCCGTGCTATTGTTGAAGTTCAATGTATGATATTCTTATGTCAATAAATACACTTATTCATTCATTCATGACTACTATAGGCAGTGTAAAAGAGGAGTAAACCTAGTAGTTATTTTTCTTTAACGCGCGTTAATTTTTCCTAAGTTATAAGCAAGGCTGTGTGACGCCAAAGCCTATGTTTGAAAATCCCCTTATTTCAGCCTACGCAAGCAGTATTCTCAGCCCCAGTGTTTTTCTAATCGACAGCGCGGGTTTAAGAAGCCAACATAAGCAATGACACGGGCCATCAACGTTGGCAAGAACCTCTTCTCTCGTCTTTATTATTGTTATGCATATTCAAGGCATTCCGGGGGCACTTCATAACCAAAAACACCCGCCTTCTTAGTTTAACAAGGGCACACGTCACGTTACATTCTATTGTGTCACGCTGAAGAACACCGTCAGTGCAAAGAGAGGATTTACATATCAAGTGTCATTGGTCTGATTTATATCTGAAGGGAAGGCTTTGTATTCTGGGATGCTTCATCGTTAGGGGCTCTAGATGGCTATAAATGGAGAGAAGAAAACTTTTTCCGACAAATGTAGGGTACTGAGAAATAGAATATTAATTTACCAAGGAAAATGAGTCTTTCGTTATCAGTCTCCACGCATTTTCACTAAACACAATGCACTGATGCGGTGCGTGTATAGATTTATTACACTCATCTTTTTTACTTTCTCTACACGTACTATGTGCATAGTGTATAGGTAATGTAGTGTATTGCACCCAAAAATTCGATACCGAAATTTCACCCTGAGTCCGAAAAAAATGTATTTTTAGAAAAAGATCCTTGTGTCTGTCTGTGTGTGCCTGTGGACAGCATAGCTCAAAAACGAAAAGACCATTAAATACCAAACTTGGTACTTAATTATAATATCTTCCCAGCATGCGAAAATTTCAAGAAAATTTCCCCACCCCCAACTTTTTGATTTTCTCAAAAATGGCTATAATGATTTTCATTAAAATACCGTATATTAAAGATATTTACACGATAAATAATATCTATATCTTGAATTTTCTAGGAATAGTCTCTGAAGGCGTCTTTATTCTGGATGAATTTTATGGAATTTTGCATAACTGGTAAACCATGAGACTTAGACAAAAACTTTCTTAACAAAACCCGTAATTCTCGTTAAAACACACAATTTATGTTATATACATTTTTTTCGTTGAGTTGGACGTATTTGAGATATACCTTGTTATTGGTTTCAGTTTTAAAAATCTTATATTTTTCTTATACGGGAATTTGCCAACTCCTGGCCACGCAAAGAAATAGATTTCAATCCCATAGCAATCACATTATTAAACATGTGACTGTCGGTTTAGCCTAGAGTATTCACTTATTTCCATTTTACTTATAAGGAACTAGGTAATAAAGACAATTTGTACTAATGTTTGCCTGTGTTAGCATGAGTAGATAGAAGAATAAGATTTTTAAAAATAATGTGTTAAAGAGAGGTAGAAAAAGTCATGTGAATGGAACACACCAGATTTTTATAAAAATGTCCGCGCGCGTGTGTGTGTATGTGTGTTTCTGTGAGCACCATAACTCAAAAACGAAAAGACTATAAAATACCAAACTTGGTACTTAGGTTTGGCATCTTCCAAGAATGCGACACGAAGATTTTTATTAAAATACCGTATGTTTAAAATATTTTTATGACAAATTAAATATATATCTTAGACTTTCTGGGAATAGCTTCTAAAAACTGGATGACTTTTGTATAATTGGCAAAACGTAACAAATATACAAAAACTTACTACACAAAAGATGTAGATCTCGTTAAAACATACAATTTATGTTATGTACATTTTTTGTGGAGTTAGCCGTTTTCTCAAATGGAAAGACATCTTTCTTCCCATTTCTCGTTTGTTTACTCCTGGCAAGCAAAGAGATTGGAATGTCAAATGCTTCACATAGCGACCGGCTTTTAAAGCTTGTGCATTTTCTTGTTTCCTTTCTACTTACAAGGAGCTAGTAATAGACTTATTCTGCTTATTTTTATCTTGAATGGCATAATGTAGATAGAAGAATAAGCTTTTTAACAATAAATTGTTACAGATATGCAGAGAAAGTCATGTGATTGTAATACATCAGATTGTCTTTATAATCTTTAACACCAGCTTTTACTACTTGGGCACCGCAGGTGATGACACTGATGGTACATGGAATGAAGATGGAGCACCGGTGGAATGCGATGGCGGGGAAAACCGGAGAACCCGAAGAAAACCCACCTCTGCACAGCTTTGTCCACCACAAATCATATATGTGGTCACTTGGGATCGAAACACAGGCTGTCTAGGCGAGAGGCGAGTGGTCTAATGCGCGGCCTTATATTCATCTGATAGACAAAGTCTTCTATCGTATGCGTGTGTATATGCATGCGAGTGTATGTGTGAAATGAAATTGAGTTTTATTTATGGACGTTCTTTAATTGATGCGGCTCTCAGCGCCCCATTTAATATTATACATGAAAGATAGTTTAAGTTTGCTCAGAGACCTCTTTATCAGGTTTGAGTTTGTTTTATGCTCCGTAAATCTACGACTTTATTTCCCTTGCCTTAGCCATAATAAAGATTCTTAAACTCCACCGGGTTTGAACCTGTAACCTTGGGAACCAGAGGCTAGATCATGGAGAACGTCCATACGTATGTATATGTGTGTTATATTGCATACTACTCTTAATTAAAATCTGTTTATAAAGTAAACAGGTTATACCTAGTGGGTTTTATTAGGTTTCCGTAAATTTCCTGTAGCAGGTATCTTATAACTGATCAGAAATGTATTGCCTTTTAACAATACCTGATAAAAAGATAGATTCATAAAATTAAGGATACCAGCCAGCATATGGAAAATATCTAATACAAAAATTAGAATGAAAATTGTGTATTTTTAGTTGTACATGTGTCTACAGAACTTTCATTATTTCTATGGAACTTAAAGAAGTATAAAACATGTTTTATTATGAAAAGCTATACAAATAAACAATTATAATGCCTTCTATTCTGCTGGAAATTAGCAAGCTTTCTTCGAATTTTATATTAGAAATTTGATTCAATATATTGGTACTTATAAACAAGTATGATGCTTTATGCTACAGACCTAAATCTGTATCACCATAGCTACTGCTCAAATACATAATTATGCCAGTTTTATTTTAAATTATAAATGTGTGTAGTGTACGTGTGTGTGTGTACTGTTTCATTACAATAAATATCATAAACTGTACCAAAAAGTGTATTTCATTACTGGGGGTGTTCTTCACCATAGGTCGAAAAATCGAGATAGAAATAAATAGTTGACTATAAAGAAAAATCAAAGAAAAACTGCCATAAACAAGTGACTTAAGGTGAAAACCTCCCAGCCAACTGCCAAAACCTCAAAAATTCTCATATAAATTAAAAAAATATTCCCTGACTCGATCGAAGCCTTTTGAAGCAGAATGTCATTAATGTGTTCAGTTTAAACAAATAATATATAATTTGCGGATATTAAGCAATTCCATTTGCTGATCATTGATTTTAATTGATTTCTATTGATTTTATTAAGCATTGGATTTGCATTTATCAAGTAGTTTAAATTGTTACATTATTTATTATTTATAATTATTTGTAGATTAAGAACAATAAACAATAAAATAAACAACAGATTCAAGAAATGGTAACAAATTTGTTAGAGATGTACGGAAGCGAAATCCATTTGAATAAGTATTAAATAAATATATATATATATATATATATATATATATTATATATATGTGTGGATTATATATTATTATGATACACGTGTCACTAAGGCTTTGGTCATTACAGTAAAAAAAGAAATTGGTTGCGACTCAATATTGACAGCGTAACACAGTGCTATGAAATGTGTCACACAAACCTTATTATAAAAAGGAAGAAAATTAAATAAACTTTATTTTTCAACATTAATGCTAAGCACTGCAATATAATTGTATCAACTTAGAGCATAACCGTATCAATTCAGCTAAATTGGTAGAGACATGGCAGTTAGGGTGTGATACCTTGCCCTTGTAGGACATTTACTTACTCTACCGCCTACCTGTAGTAGCCTGCATTCCACGTGGAAATTAAGATGTATATTGAAATTGAAATACAATGTTTGTGGTTCCCAGAACATATCTTAACAGGACAAATTTTAATAATGTTATATTTCCTTTATTATACTTTAAATCTCTTAATTATTAAAATATCAGATAAAATCTTTTAAAATCAATAATAATAGATTTAAGCTATAAACCCAATGAATACACTTATGTTTGAAATCACAATGTAAGGGTTAAATTCCCTGAAAAAGGATATTTTAAAAGAAAGAATGTACATAGTTCTCTCCATTTAGTTTGCACAGCATAAATAAAAATCTTATTTGTGCTGCTCACATGAATTTTTCTAACCGTTCTATAAAAAATCTTTTCTAAAAAAAAAGATTATTCTTTTATCTACACCATTTTAATCAAGATAAACATTAGTAGAATTAGTCTTATTACTTACCTCTTTGTAAGTAGAAGAGAAATAAGAGGATACACAGGCTAAAGCAATGAGAAATCTTTTAAACGTCGAAAGATATGAGAAACAATTGAAATGCAGTTCTCTTTACTTGCTGGGAATAAACAAAAGAGACGAAATGTAAGATGTCTTCCCGTTTGAGAAAAGTTGAAGTTGTTTAAACTGAAATCACTAACTTGGAATATCACAAAAACGGTTCACCCTACAAAAATGTATTACACGTGAATTTTAACGAGATAGATCTACATGTTTTGTGTATTACATTTATGTGTAGCTCTTACGGTTTACCAGCTACACAAATGTTATGTAAAAGTAATCCAGAATGAAGAGGTATTCAAAGGCTGTTTCCAGAAAATTCAAAATTTACATTTCATTTGTCATGAAAATGTCTTGAACATATGTTATATTAATAAAAATCGTTATAGCAATTTTTGAGGAAACTAAAAGTTTCGAAAAATGTTCCATCTAAAGGGTAGTAAGGAGTGGGGGATTTTCTTTAAGATCTTCATCATCCTTGGTATTTAACCCACTCTTTTCATTTTTGAGCTATACTGTCCACACACACACATACGCACACTCACACACAGACATGCACACACGCTGACCTTTTACTTAAAATGCTATTCTGAATTCAGGGTGTCTAAAACATGTACCATGAAATCTTGGTATGGAATTTTTAAGTGGAGTGCAATAGTTTCTCTAGTTGCCGTGTAATAAAAAAAAAAAAAAAGTCGAATGAATGTTAAACTTAGTATTTACTCCCAATACATTTCAAAGACACAATATGAATATTTTCATCATTGCATTTGTCTTGTTTTTCCCGCTCCTTGTTTCTCATGAACCGTTATATCGCACCTAGTCTTCTTTAACCATTCTCTTTACACGTTGCAAGGCTATTAAGAACTAATCTTTACTTTCTCTACACGTACCTACTATATACATAGTGTATAGAAAAAGATTTGCAATCCACCCAAAAATTCCATACCGAAATTGCACTTTTTAGGGTCCCCTGTATCCAAAAAAAACCATTTTTGGGAAAAAATGTGTGTGTGTATGTGTGTGTGTGTGTGTCCGCGTATCTGTGAACACGATAACTCAAAAACGAAAGGTCGTTAAAATACCAAACTTGACATTTAAGTTTACTATCTTCCAGGACTGCCACACGAAGATTTTTAGAGAAATCCACCCACTCCAAACTACCCTTTACATGGTAAAATGTTCGAACATTTTGATTTTCTCAAAACTAGCTCTGAAGATTTTGATTAAAATACCGTATATTAAAGATATTTTTACAGTAAATAAACTGTACATCTTGAACTTTCTTTGAGTAGCCTCTGAAGACCGCTTTATTCTGGATGAATTTTACTGAATTTTGCATAACCGGTAATCCATAAGAGTTAGACAAAAGCTAACTTAACAGAAAATGTAGATCTCGTCAAGACATAGAATTCATGTCCTTTACGTTTTTGCTGTGGAGGTAACCGTTTCCGAGATATTCATTAACTTCTTCAATTGTGAAGTACTTCTCAGACAGGAAGTGTCCGGTTTTATTTTGTTCTAATCCTGCTCAAGCAAAGAAGCGATTTGCAATGACAATCGCATAACGATAGCTTTTAAATAATTTGACTATCACTTTAGCCTAGTGCATTCCCTTAGTTCCCTTCTACTTATAAGTAACTAAGTAATAGCATTCTGCTATTGCTTATCTCGATTAGCATTGTGTAGAAAGAAGAATAATCGTTTGTAAGAAGTTTATAGAGCAGCTAGAGGAAGTCATGTGAATGTAACACATTAGATTTTATTTCATTGTCTTTCAAAGTCTTTTTTTTTATAGTTATATATATATATATATATAATTTACGTAATTTACATTTTTCATACACGAGCGAATAATGGCTAAACCTTTTGTGAATGACGCTCCAGGAAGACAGCTGGGTATGAAATAAAACATATTAATCACGTAAGGCTCGAAAGTTGAGGAAAATATTTTTATTTTTTTTTTCGAGCATACGAGAGGGATCCAAAAAATATTTTAATTTTAAGTCACTACATGCTAGAAAATCGGAGGTTTGATGTATCATCTGGAGGCATTTTTCGGCTTTTTTTGGATGTTTGGGGAGTCTTATCGATATTTTTTTCTACTTCACCCTAATTCACCCTATTCTTCAGGGGCTTTTTTCTCAATTTGAACATACATCTCTGATTTATAAAGATAATATTATTCAATTTTTCTTAAAAGATATGGTTGCTATGTGATGACTTTGAAATTTTAACCTCTTTTCTTAACCAGGATAAAGAAAAAACTAATAATACTTTCCAGGTTATAAAGGTATAAATATTTAAAATTTAAACAATGGGATGGAATATCTCTGCGATGGTTAATTCCACAAAAAAGATATACATATTTGATAAACATAACACTGTGTTTTAAGGAGAGATACAGTTCTTTTATAGTAAAGTTTTGTCTCTCTCTCTCTCTCTCTCTCTCTCTCTCTCTCTCTCTCTCTCTCTCTCTCTCTCTCGCTCGCTCGCTCTCTCTGTCATTAAATTCAGTTACACATTACATTGGTCATAAAATATCATAAAATATGGTGTATTTATCAAAATAATTAGTCATTTTTGAGAAAGTCAAAATGTTCAACAAATGTTCCATATACAGGTAGTTAGGCTGAGGGACCTTCATTTAATTTTTCTGTTGCATCCCTGTGCTTTATATTAATTTTATATTTAACTAATTTTTACTTTCTCTATACTCACTATGTACATAATGAATAGAGAATGTATTGCACTCCACCAAAAAATTCGATACCGAGATTTCACCGGAAATATATGTTTTAGGGTCCCCTGTATCCAAAAAAAGTATTTTCAGAAAAAGGTCCATGTGTGGGTGTGTCCGTGTGTCCGTGTGTCCGTGTGTCCGTGTGTCGCTGTGTCCGTGCGTCCGTGTGTCTGTGAACACGATAACTCAAAATACCAAACTTGGTATTTAAGTTTAGTATCTTCCAGGGATGTGACACGAAGATTTGGAGAAAAATCCCCCCACCCCAAACTACCCTTTACATGGAACCTTTTTCGAAAATTTTGATTTTCTAAAAAATGGCTCTAACGATTTTGATTAAAATATCGTATATTAAAGTTATTTATCTGACAAATAAAATGTATATTTTGAATTTTCTGGGAATAGCCTCTGAAGACATTATTCTAGATGAATTTTTCATAACTACTAAACCGTAAGAGATGGACAAAAACTTAACCCACAAAAAATGTAGAGCACGTTAAAACACACAATTTATGTTATATTTACCGCCTGCGGTGCCATTAGTAGTTAAAGCGGGCGTTAAACACTACCAAAAAAAAAAAAAAAATTATGTTATATTTCGTGGAGTTGATCGTTTTTGAGACATTCATTTTTCTTGGTTTCAGCTTTGAAAAACATACTTTTCTCATACAGGAATTTGTCAACTCCTGTCCTTACAAACAAAGGAACATCAGTCACATAGTAACCAGCTTTTGCCTTTCACTTTAACCTATGGTACTCCCTTATTTCGCTTCTACTTACAATACAGCAAGAAATACGACTATTTTTGCTAATTTGCATGAAATAAATAAAATATAAGCTTATTAACAATAATAATTTACAGAGATATAGAGAAAGTCATGTGAATGGAACACATCAGATTTTTCATTTTTGAGCTACACACACAGCAGGTAGAGAAGATATTTTATTATAAGGTATATAATAATTTATTACCTTAAATAGAATTAGTATATCTGAAAACAGATTAAATTATACACGCAAAGACCTTGTCTATATTTTTGTATTTTGGAGACCCAACAAATTTGTTTTCGTCGTCGCTTCCGAATTTGTAAGTGAAATCCAATACTTTCTCTAGCAGATAGTATAGATAGCTATAAGTAGATGGTATAGAAAATAAAAAAAATGATGTAAATCTTGTAAATATTAATATGCATCCAAATCAGAAGAAAGTTTGGGAGTACAAAGTACGAAGACTTAATAAAATGTTATTAATCTCATTAGTACTGGAAAGAAACTTTTCCAACATTTAAAACAGTTTTGCATGTCGGCTGAGCATTTACGAGCTAAACTGAGAAATTTTAAAACGGTGAAGCTTATTTTTTCACTTATTAATCGCGAAGGAGAAGCAAAATTCGGTGGAGGGAGAGAGAGAAAAAAAACCATTAAAGCTATATTCCATAATCTTGAGGTGCTATTTAGCCTGTAACTAATAACAATAACTAACATTTTCAATGAGACTCAATATTTGCAATCTAATATGTTTTATAGATTACTTAAATGCACATACAACCAAATCAAAATATCGTGTTTTATAACATTACTTATTTATATATTTATTTATTTATTTATTTATTATCCTGTTTCATCCTTTAAGGGCTAAGGCCTCCCATTGTTTGTAGAGTAGCTCAGAAAGACTCATTAGGAGAATTAGTTCTAAGGAGTGTACTACACAGACAATTATACAGTAGCATTTACATAAACAGTAAAACTATTTTTACTTTCTCTATACGTACTATGTACATAGTGTATAAAGAAGGTATTGCACTCCACCAAAATATTCGATACCGAGATTTCACCGAAAATATATGTTTTAGGGTCTCCTGTATCCAAAAAAAAGTATTTTCAGAAAAAGGTCCGTGTGTGTGTCCGTGTGTCTGTGAACACGATAAGTCAAAAACAAAAAGTCTGTAAAATACCAAACTTGGTATTTAAGTTTAGTATCTTCCGGGGATGCGACACGAAGATTTTGAGCAAAATCCCCCCATCTTAAACTACCCTTTACATGGAACTTTTTTCGAAAATTTTTATTTTCTAAAGAATGGCTCTAACGATTTTGATTAAAATATCGTATATTAAAGTTATTTACCTGACAAATAAAATGTATATTTTTAATTTTCTAGGAATAGCCTCTGAAGACTACTTTATTCTAGATGAAGTTTTCATAACTACTAAACCGTAAGAGATGGACAAAAACTTACCACACAAACAATGTAGAGCACGTTAAAACACACAATTTATGTTATATACATTTTTTTCGTGGAGTGGATCGTTTTTGAGATATTCCTTTTTCTTGGTTTCAGCTTTGAAAAACTTATACTTTTCTGATACAGGAATTTGTCAACTCCTGTCCATACAAATAAAGGAACATCAGTCACATAGCAACCAGCTTTTGGCTTTCACTTTAACCTATGGTACTCCCTTATTTCGCTTCTACTTAGAATAAAGCAAGAAATAAGACTATTTCTGCTAATTTTTCTCGATTAGCATGAAATAGCTTATTAACAATAATTTGTTACAGAGATATAGAGAAAGTCATGTGAATGGAACACATCAGATTTTTGTGTTAAACTTTTTAGTTCTTCACATTATCCTGTCTCATGCCTATATCAATTGGTGCACCTTAACTATCAGAACGGCAATTTAAATTTACAGAAAGTCAACAATAAAGTAAGTTTACTCAACTATTTAATATTGTTCACCGATATTTCAATAATGAACTAAAAAAATAAAGAAAACATGAAAACCTAATTGTGCAAAGATTATAATGATAATAATATCATCATAGTGACGATATAATTCTTAACTACTTAGAATTTCGAATATTTAAGCTGTTTCATTATCTGCAGTAAAATAGATGATTCTTAATTTATCCAGAGATTCTGAGTATGACTTTCAATGTTTCTCAAATGGGCTTTCATTTGATCTCAAAAAAAGAAGTTTATGAAACGCAACCGAAGTTCACCCATTGTAATTTATAACTTTATGACTTTAAATGCATTAAAGAGTAATTAACAGTAACTTTATATGGCTAGTAGCTAAATAAATAAGCGCTCATAATAAAATGTCTACCTTTTTATTGTTTTCATAATCTACCAGTGGATTACCTCTTCAAGTCCTGCAGTTTTATTTGCATGTAATTCAAATCAAATAGTGTTTAAATATACAAAATTTGGACTCAATGAACTCAAGTACTGCGGTGAAATCATTTTTGGAAATTAACCTTAATTTTCGAGCCATAAATCTTATAAAATAATTATGTTGTATGAGAAAAACGATTAATTGATACAGATGGTTCATTCTGATACCAAAATGCTAATATTTATTATGCTGGAACTTAGTAAAAGGAATAAAGCAAGTTTGTTCCTTACTTAAAAGAGTAAACATATAGGCAGTATTATCGTCTAAATGAGCATATTTGTAGGAATGTAAATAGCCATAAAAAGCTTGTCCAGTATGTCACTAAAATTATATTAATTAGTTGTACAAAATATTTGTATCTAATCCAATTAGGTAATATTGATTACATGTAGATACACAGGAATGGTTTCAATTAACTATCGCTTTTAAAAACAATCGTAGAAGATGTATTTACGTAGACGAAAAACATCAATCAGCCCAAGAGGAAAGCTTATATCGTGTGCGAATTCTTTGAATAGTAATAAGTGTATTTAATCATATCTGTAGATATGTGTGCCATTATCAGAGTAATAAATCCAATCAACAATAACATTGAAAATTTGTCTATTGTTTCCTTAAGAATTTAGTTAAGAAAATCTGGTTCAAAGAGCATTTTATTTTCTATTACTTGTAAAATATGAATATTAAATTATTTTTGAGACTGGGCTCCCATGTACAATTACAGAAATTTCTATATTTCATGACAACAGGTAGGAATTTTAAGACCTCTAATTTGCATCTTTTTTTTTTCTTGTTCTTTTTCTTCATCATGTCTTTCCTCTTTGTAAGTTACACTAACAATGACTTACATACCAGTGCCTTGGAACAGAATTCGAGGAGTAAGTAAGCTGGATCAATGGAGAAGGAGAATGGGTGATCTCTTTGAGTGAAGAGAACAGAATGAAATGTAACAAAGAAAGCTATGATAAGAAATGTTGCGGATTAAGTTATCCAACCCAGTTTAACGACCGAGAAAAACTGCGAAAAACCCTTCGGTCAAACTGGCGGGGGTTTGAACCCAGAACCTCCAGAATACAAGTCGTATATCACTGATTTATAAAGATTAACAAAATATAAACATGAAGGAAAGAAGAAGCAATTTAACTATAAAGGCTTTCACCATTTGGCTCCGTAATGTATTTATTAACAAAGTAAAACATATAAGCCATGGCACATATCAACCTGAGATTTTAGACATTATCTTTATAATTTATAAACCTAGTAGTCTAGTTCATTGATTAGGCATCGGATTCAATCCCTATTCAGCTTGGAGCATTTAAATGTGCTTAGATAAACGTATTAAATTTATGCCAATAGACATTCTGGCGATGCTTACACGATTAATAGATTACTAACGTCTTTAAACAAATGCAATAACTTGTAATAATGTAATATGTTCATTACATCCTCCGACTTTTCGGAACGTCATTTCCTTCCTGTTCCCATCATTTTCTAATAATATCTCTCTTTCAGGGTTGAAGGACCAAGTAACGGGCTGGCTATATTTTGGTTTACGCGTTGTAGAAGATTATGCTGATGTCTTCAGAAGTACCAGGACCTGCCTTCGGGAGCTCCATCTGGGGGTCCTAAAGGAGATACGGGGCCCGGGAGCAGGTCCTAGGGCGGCATCGAGACGTTCTAACTGTAACCGTTAGTGATCCCGTCGATGCTTGCGCCCGTCGTCGTCCGGATATGGTCGCCCTTTGAGTCTCTCCACTCACCCCTCCCTCCTACCTTGGGGTCATCTAAGAGGCAAAGGGCCACAAGGGCCTACATCCGTGGCTGATCCTAATCTTGATGCTATTATTTTAACATACAAATTGCGAAGTACGCTTAAGATACTTTGCTATAAGTATGTTTCTGATAAAGACGCTTAAAATGCATATAAAATTCTATACATATATATAATATGTAAACCAATCAGATGTTTACAGGATACAAGAAAATCGATATTTAAAATCTCGAAATACTCTCTAGATCTAGGGTAATTCAAACCCTAAAAAAGTGAATATTTTCTACATAGATATTACTACCCAAAAGTGTTGTTTTCAAGCATTAATCCATTTAAATTTTCGACATTTCCCCATTAAGTGCTCTAGAATGACTAAAAGTTTTGAACACCAAATATAAAATATTCAGTGCCTCATAACCTTATGTTGAATTTGTTAAGACTTAAAAACAAACAAGTTGTATACAGTCAAGTGTCCGGAACCGTGTAGATGTGTTTTCTATGTTATTCTACTTTATTTAATTTTTGACAGAAACTCCCTATGATATGGGTTTCACGCAATTTATTGGTTTGCATTCAAGCTCGACACACATGCATTAGCGTATGAAAAAGTTCGGGTCTATGCGACGAAAGGAGAGGGTACGGAAACCTAGTATTGAGTGGCTGGAAGACATACTTTGCAACGACGGTCCAGACCAACCTCTGGATGAGTCCTTATTGTATTGGTTTCATACCAAAAAGCCTGACACTCATTAAGTATGAACACAGGGTCAGTATCAGGTTCAGGAACGAGGAAAAAGGGAAGAATAAGACAGATATTCAATGGAGTGCTCGAACCAAGAGTGGGCTGAGCGTGACAGAGGTGGTTTAGTACTGTCTTATTATTGTACACCACTACAAATATTCAATGCACTAGATTGCTCATTAAAAGTGTACATTGCACCGTTACAGGTAGGTAGCACAGGTCTTTGTTGAACTTAGAGAGTGTTGTGAATCAGTCGTCAGCAGAGCCATTTGTTGACGTTGAAACATAGCCAGCCAAAAGCAGCGTGTTCACTGCCTCGAACAATGATAGCGTTCGATGAATTTGTTACTTCTGTTGTAAACTATTTAGTTTGCGGTGAGCATCTAGATTCATTTACTATCTTTATTTTAAAAACTTGAGCCTTCAATGAACTACGTATCCAGGCTCCAAATTCATTTATTCCTATTTTTTAATTTTAATTGGAGGATGAGAAATTTTCTGAAAACATTACTATTGCGTCCTCCAAATTCCTTGCTTGTGGCCATCGTTTGGTAAAATAGTTTTATGCCGTAATTTTGTACTAACTTAAAGCTATCTCACCCATCTACAATTAATATTAACAGCACATTTAACTCGGTTGAATCAAATCTGGTATGTTTAAAATGGAATTTAGTGCAGTTTAATATTTACTAACAATTATATAAATAGTTAATTTAGCATAATGGGATTGTTTACTTTAGTAAATTAAATGCTGATAAAACGAAGACGCGTTATTATAAAAGTATTATTATTAAACTCCAATTTCTTAAGAAAACGTGTTTTTCACAGGAGCATTGTATTCCCATGTATGTTAAATGCTATGAGCGAAATCTTAACTACTCTTTATACTTTTGTATAAACAATGTAGAGAAAAACTATGGTAAAAAAACTGGGACAAGTATGTACAATAAGTGTCATAGTAAGAATAAGTACAAAAACACTATCTGTTACGTAAGTTTTTCTTGTTATCTCTATGTTAATATTAAAATAAACTTTAGAATAAAAAACACTGTTCAGAAAAAGATCTGTGTGCATGTGTGTGTGTCTTGCAGTCTGAACAGTAGAGCACAAAAACGATAAGTCGGAAAAGTACCAAATATGGTATATAAGTTCAGTGTGGTCCAAAGATGTAACACGAAGACTCTCTGGAAAATCACCCATCTCATGAAAAATTATTAAAAATTTTATATTTTATCAATATATCTTTAACTATTTTGATTAGAATGTCCTATACTAAATGTAATTTCATGGCAAATAAAATGCAGGAATCGTATCTTGAGCTTTGTGGGGGGAGTCTGAACCTCTATTTATTCTGGATGACTTTTCCATAACTGGTAAATCATAAGACAAAACCTTACTACACAAAAAATTTAAAGCTTGTTAAAGCATAGGATTCAGACACACTTTTGCAGTTTAACCATATCCGTGATGTTCCTTGTTATTGGTTTAAATTTCCCATGCTCTTTTACAATAAGTCGTCATTTTTTACTTTCTCTATACGCACTATGTACATAGTGTATAGAGAAGGTATTGCACTCCACCCAAAAATTCGATACCGAGATTTCACCGGAAATATATGTTTTAGGGTGCCCTGTATCCAAAAAACTATTTTCAGAAAAAAGTCCACGTGTGTGTGTCCGTGTGTCCATGAGTCTGTAAACACGATAACTCAAAAACGAAAAGTCGATAAAATACCAAATTTGGTATTTAAGCTTAGTATCTTTCGGAGATGCGACACGAAGATTTTGAGAAAAAATCCCCACACTCCAAACTACCCTTTACAAGGAACTTTTTCGAAAATTTTGATTTTTTAAAAAAAGGCTCTAACGATTTTGATTAAAATATCATCATATAGAGGCCTTACCCTAATAAAGTCCTTATTTATTTTATACGTACAAGAAAATATATAGCAAAACTATTTTTATCTGGATTGATATGAAGAATTAGAAGAATATGTTATTGTAACAATAGTTTGTTGTGGAAGAGAAAGTCATGTGAGTGAAACACCTCTGATATTTTTCATGCTGGTCATGCAAATAGAACAAATTTTATGTCCATTACATAGTGCCCGCTCTTAAAAGTTTTGACTAACGCTTTAGCCTGGAGAATCCTTTGTACCTAAAAGGAAATATGAAATAAATAAAGTTATGCTATTGTTTTATCTCAATTAGCATGAGGTGTATAGAAAAATAAGCCTTTGTTAGAATAGTTTTGTGCTAAGTAATAAAAATCATGTGAATTAATACATCAGATTTTTAATTTCTCTACCAAGTACTATGTAGGTATATCGTAGATAGAGAAGGCTCTGTATTCCACCCGAAAATTTGACACCGAATTTCATTGTAAGTATATTTTTTGAGAATCCCTAAATAAAAAAAATATAATTTTTAGAAAGTCGTATGTGTCTGTGTGTCTAAGGACAGCATAACTTAAAAATCCAAAGTCCGTCAAATACAAAATTTGATATTTAATCTTAGTATCTGCCATGGATGCAACAGGAACATTTTCAGGACCCATACCCAACCCTCTACATTGAATTTTTTTCTAATTTTTTTGTCTCTAAAATATAAATATTAAAGATATTTATCTGACAAATAAAGTATATACCATGAAATTTTTGGGAAAAGCCTCAAGTTTTCTTCATTCCAAATGATTTTTGCATATCTTGTAGACCATAAAAGATAAAAAAAGTAAGTGCAAATAAAGTAGACCTCGTTAAAACATACCTTTCTCAAATGAGCAGTTATTGTATTCATATTTTTTTTAACTACTGGCCTTGCAAAAAGAACGAAATTTCAACATTGTCGCATAGTGTTTAGACCATTTGCTTCTCACAAGGTAGACCGAGTTCGATCCCGGACGAATATGTGGGATTTGTGGCAGACAAAGTGGCGCAGGAGCGGGTTTTCTTCGGGTTCTCCGGTTCTCTGTCATCGCAGTCCACCGCTGCTCCATCTTCATTCCATGTATCATCAGTGTCATCGCCTGCGATGCCTTATGTAGTAAACGCGGGCGTTGAACAATGTCCAAAAAATAAAAGCGCAAAGCGACAAGTTTTAAAGAGTTCTTTAACGTTATTTATTTATCTATAATGTAAACATTACTGGTTTCCCCAATTACAATGTTCACTTAAAATTTACAGTATCATTTTGATTACAAAATAAGTGACAAGAACATTACAAAATTAATTATAAAATAAAAAAAGAAGAACTAAGAACACAAAAAATAGAAAGTTGGTAACATTGATTCATATGTACACCAAATTTATCTATGTACTATTGGCAATAAATCATCACAGCATATAGCAAAATATTAACATTCAAATGAAAAATGAATAGTGATTTCATTCTAAGTACAGGAGAATATTTATGCTTGACGTATTCCGTTATTTCCCTTCTGCTTACAAGAAATAAAATGATAAGACGATTTCTGGTAATGTTTATCTCGATTAGCATGAAGTAGATAGAAAAATACTTTTGTAAGAATAGTTTGTTTGCAGAGCAGGTAAAGCAAGGCACGTGAACGTAAATCTGATGTGTTACACTCACACGACTTTCTCTAGCTGCTATACAAACAAACTCTTACACTTATTTCTATACTTCTTTTTACACAATGCTAATCGAGATAAACATTAACAGAATGCTCTTATTACTTACTTCCTTATAAGTAAGAGAACTATAGGAATGTGCTACGCTAAAGTGATAGTCAAATGTTTTAAAAGCTATTGTTGTGCGATTCCAATGCAAATCGCTTCCTTACTTGGCCAGGAGTAGAACAAAAGAAAAACGGAAACCTGTCTGAGAAAAGTATAAGTGATTTACAATTAAAACTAATAAAGGAATACCTCGTAAACGGTAAACTTCACTAAAAATGTATATAACGCTTGTTTATTTTAACAAGACCTACATCTTTTATGTAGTAAGTTTTTGACTATCTCTTACGGTTTATTAGTTATGCCAAATTAAGCAAAATTCATCCAGAATAAACAGGTATTCAGAAGCTATCCCCAGAAAATTCAAGATACACATTTTATTTGTGATAGAAATGACTTTAATATGAGGTATTTTAATCAAAATCATTAGAACCATTTTTAAGCAAAACAAAATTTTTCCACGTAAAGGGTAGTTAGGGGTGAGTGGATTTTCTTGAAAATCTTCGTGTCGAATCCTCGGAAGATACCGAGCTTAAATACCAAGTTTGATATTTAGCGGTCTTTTCGTTTTTGAGCTACGCTGTCCGCAGACACAATACACACACACACACACATACACACATATATATATATATGTAGACACCACACCACACGGACCTGTTTCTGAAAATGATTTTTTTGGATTCAGGTGGTCCTAAAACAAATATTTACGTTGAAATCTCGACATCGATTTTTTGGGAGGAATACAATACTTCTCTGTCCCTGTGTACATTGAACATACGGGGCTAGAGAAAAAAAAAATCTGATGTGTTCTATTCACACGACTTTCTCTGCATCTCTGTAATAAATTATTTTTAAACAGCTTATGCTTCTATTTATTTCGACAAAAAATTAGCAGAAATAATCTTATTACTTGCTTCCTTGTAAGTAGAAGCGAAATAAGGAAGTACCATAGCTTAAAGTGATAGTCAAAAGATGGTTGCTATGTGACCTTTGTTTGTATGGACAGGAGTTGACAAATTCCTATATGAGAAAAGTTAATTTTTCAAAGCTGAAACCAAGAACAAAGAATATCTCAAAAGCGATCAACTCCACGACAAAAATGTATATAACATAAATTGTGTGTTTTAATGTGCTCTACATTTTTTGTGTGTCAAGTTTTTATCCATCTCTTACGGTTTAGCATTTATTCCAAATTAAGTGAAATTCATCCAGAATAAAGTAGTCATCAGAGGCTATTGCCCTAAAATTCAAGAAATACATTTTAATTGTCAGGTAAATATCCTTAATATATGATATTTTAAATAAAATCGTTAGAGACATTTTTTAAAAAATAAAAATTTTCGAAAAAAGTTCCATGTAAAGAGTAGTTTGGAGTGGGGGGATTTTTCTCAAAATCTTCGTGTCGCATCCCTGGAAGGTACTAAACTTAAATATCAAGTATGGTATTTTACTAACTTTTCTTATTGAGTTATCTTGTTCAGAGACACACGGACCTTTTTGTGAAAATGCTTTTTTTGGATACAGGGCACCCTAAAACATATATTTCCGGTGAAATCCCGGTATCGAATTTTTGGGTGGAGTGCAATAGCTTCTCTATACACTATGTACATAGTACGTGCAGTGTATGTTACACATTGTTTGTGTAACTCGATTTTCTTCCAGTTTTATAACGTTTTCTCTCGAGTGATGCAAAACAGCATGCTCTGATCTCTGATACGGATACATCATACACAACCAGTCAGTAATGTGCTTGCTAGCCTCAGTGGGAAGAGAATGGAGTAAAAAAAATGCTCCTTAGTGGAAATGGGATCGCTATCAAAGAGAATGGACTCATTTAAAAAACGTTGAAGTAAAGTGGACGGGCGAGAAGAGCCGAATCGAGGAGGTAATGATCGGGAAGAAGACCCGCGGCAGGCGGGAGGACGGGCGCTTGGGTTCTTGTTGTTGGGAACCGGAGGCCGATCCAGGAGGGGGTAGCCGTCGAGAGCCCTTCACTCTAGTGCATCCTTTCGCTGCATCCAAAATGAGAACTTATGGGTGATGATGGAATCAAGATCTGGTTTCTGTGGATGGGTGGGAAAAAAACTTCATCACTATTGATGAGACTCGTTCCACGTCCGCACAGTAACTAAAACGAAACAAGAAGAATTTGTCAAGCAATTGAGTTTAGCTCTCCTCTGTAAATCACATTGTATTTGGTGTAAGCAAAGAATGTCTATATTCTTTATACAACTCAGTTATGTGAAGCTTTTTGTTTTAAATTACGAATGACGTATTAGTACGAAGTATTAAACCGCCTGTAGATATGGATTACATTATTACATTATAGTATGAAATGGAATTAATGAGGTTGCTTAAAGTTGTTAAAATATAATAAATTAAAGTGTAAAACTTTAAAAATATCATTTTTTACGTTCACATGACAAATTATTACTATTACAAAAGTTTACTCTTCCACTTGCTCTATGCTAATGAGGATAAGCATTATCGGTGATAAGTTTATTAGTGATTTCCTTCAAATACAAAAGAAATAGGCAAATGGATACCAAATCTTTCAAAAGCTGGTAGCTAATTGAATAAATTGAAATTCCGTTCTTTTCGCATGGTCAGGAATAAAAAGAAATAGAAAGAAATAAAAGAGGAAGAACAACGAATGACTTTTTTACAAAATTTAAGAAAAGTACAAGTATTCTGAAATTAAAATCAATAACAACCTCCGAAATTGTTAGCAAATTTATTGCACATAAATTGGGGTTTTAAAGAGTTTTACATTTCTGTGTAGTAAAATTTCGTCTCAGAAATGGCTAATTCCACAAAAAAATTATTGCACATAAATAGGGTGTCTTAACGAGTTCTACAATTTTGTGTAGTAAGATTTTATCTCGAAATGGCTAACTCAACAAAAAAATGGATTGCACATAAGCAGTTCTACGTTTTTGTGTGGTAAGATTCTGTGTACGGTTTATTAGTTTATTACTTATTGGTCGTCCAGAATAAAGAAAGCATCAATGGCTATTGCCAGAAACTTCAATAGTTATATTATTTGTTATGACAAGTTTTTATTTTATATGTAAAATATCTCTAATATATAGTATGTTGATCTAAATCGCTAGAGCCATTTTGAGAAAAGAAAATTTCTAACATTTTTCCATGTAAAGTATAGCTTGGTGTGGCGGATTTTCCTAAAAATATTTGTATTGCATACTGGGAATATTGAAATTAAATTAATTTTGGTATTTAACGATTTTTGTCTAAGAGCTATGCTATTAACTTATACAAATAGACAGACAAACACGGACTTTTTCTAAAAAAAAATTCTATAATTCAAACCTGTATTTTCGATGAAATGTCGGCAGTAAATTTTTGTGTAGAATGTAATATCTTCTCTACTTCTATGTACATTGTACATGGTATAGAAAGTAAAAATGTGCCAAACCAAAATTTTAGCGCGCAAGAAGATAGAAATACAAATATGAATATGATATAATAAGATAGAACCTAAGTTACCTTTATAGCAAATATCAAAAGGAATGAGGGATATGCACTCGTATATATCAGGGAAATGATAGAGCTAAGATGTTGCACCTAGGATGTGTAGGAACGCATTTCATTAATAAAGAAGAAAATGAATTCGATGATGATGATGATGATGATGATGATGATAACCTAGCCAATGTTGTTATTAAACTAAAGTGCATGAGCTAATGTGGCAGTGATTAAACTGCAACATGCATTGCACCTGCGTTTACTGGAAGAACAAAACCGTTAAGGAGCAATAAGTCTATTCTTTTCTCTAAAGCTTTTACAGGCATATTTTAGTAGCAGATTTGCAAATGTGTTATTTCGGAGGACCTTTTATATCTCCTTTCTCTACAGAGATCATTAAAGAGTTCGTGCATTGTTTCTTCGTTTAATAAAAAGTGGTAAGAAAGACGAAGAATGACGATTAGGAAGTAGGAATATGATATAGTTAAACAACGTAGGAGGATACCGAAAATACTGCGACCTTCAGACACGGTACAGCTCCCAGGAGGAAGAGATGAAGTGAAGAAACCACAGGAGTCTGCAAGCCGCATGCAGAGACGCGCGAAAGTCCCTAAAATGTCCAGACTAGAAGATCCGTCACCTTACTGGAACTACGCATAATGGACGATCCGCTTAGTGTCCACGGGGATTACCCTTGGGTTTAGCTAACATACGTGCCATCTGTCCTGCACCGCCATACCCACGAAATCTGTAGAAGCGCATCTGAAAGAAGAAAAAGAAATGAAACGGAGGAAAAATGATGAAAGGAAATCGTGGTAGAAACCATCATAGCATTCGCCTACCAATCTGGGAAAGCCACGAAAACTCCAAGTTAAGGTAGATGGTGTAGGATGGTGTAGGGGTCATCTCGCTCGGTGGATGAAATTATTTGCTCAGTGTTTGAATGTATTTATTCGAAAGGAAGTGTAGAAATCTCATTGCGTAATGCTCCTAAATGTCCCTAAAATTCTGAAGAGCTAGCTTCTAAGTTAGCTTCATGTGTGTGCATGTAATAAATAGTATCCTCCTTAGTATTTCTTAATATCAATGGATGATCAGAACTTCTCCAAGTAACCAGAAGTTTGTGGGTAGTTTAATTACCGTTCCTTCTATATCCGGTGACCCTTCTTCCTTAATATCTGTATTTAATTATTCAAATACTACTATCGGTCGTTAATGTGGTTGATTAAAAACAAACCATTTTCATCAATTTAAATAACCATATGCAAATGCATTACACAATTTTATTCAGCAACTAAAATCAATATTGAAAAGATTAGAGATGTAAAAAAAAAGATATTAAATCTTGAATTAACTATAATCCTCAATTCATAAAATATAAAAGATATTTCTCATATATGCAATGTACTTTCGTTTATTATACATAATTCGTAGTGTTTTCTTTTATTGCATATAAACAAAGTTACTCCCCACAAACTTAGCTTTATCATAATTTAACTTACAAACCTTATATATTTTTATATATTCTTACTCATTAAAAACAATTCTGCTACAATTATTCACGATTACTTTTTGCTCATAAATAATTGAAATAAACTATACGTGTTTAAATACATAGAAAAACAAATTACATTCAAGAGGTTAACCGAAATATGAAAGTAAATTTTCTGAAGTTGTAATAACCGGCTGCTGCGAAAGAAAAGAAGAGAGAATACACATAAAATTTGCAAGCATGTTCCATGTTTTAGGTGGACGTTGGAAATCGGTTTACACTACGAAAACTACTATTGGACATATAAGTTATTTTGAATTAATTGTTTCTTTCACACAAGTCGTGTGTAGGACATAAGTTGGAGAGGTAAAGTCAGACTGAAAAATTAATTACCATAGCCCAGATATGAAGCACGAATCTCCTGTTTTCCGTCCAGTTTCCCTGACCATTGAGTTACGATGATAAGATGCCGGCACGGCACCAAATTCTGAAACTGACTCCAATTTTCCCGATAAACCACAAGGAGGTCTCAAATTATTTTGAGATGTCATACCTCAAAGGCAACTTACAAACTCTGTAAATTAAGTCCCGGGCTTTATAGTTAACCAACTATTAGGTCAATTAATGTGAGCTAATTTCTTCTTTCACACCAGTCGTGTGTAGGACAGACCGAAAAAGTAATTGCCATAACCATTATATTAACAATCTCTATACTTTTCTGAAGTAAAGTTGTTCTCTATTTCTTATTGTTTTATAATTATCAAAATTATACACCATTTAAAACAATTGAAGGAATTTTCAAGATATTTATAAAAAAAAATAAGATCCTACTTTATTCCTCAAAAAATAAAACATTGTATACATCAATAAATATATTCATCATTCTCATTTGGAGAACTTACACCTTCCTGGGCATATAAGCCATCACATAGGATCAAATACATTTTGAAGAGCAGACGAAGAGAGTACCCAGAATGGGTGATCAGTCCAATATCTGTATGAGAGTGAGGAAAATTGTAATAAATGACAATGAAATAGATGAAAGGTGGTTATGGAGGAGATTGTGGGACGAATGGCAGGGAAACTGAAAAATCCAAGAAAAAAAAACTCTGCCCAGACAGGTCTTTGTCTACCACAAATCCTACATGCGATGATACCCTCAGATTGAACAGTTGAGAGGCGGACAATCTAGTCACTCAGTCACGGCACCGTACAAAAAACAACGTTATTGAAGAAACTGTTTACATAAAAAGAAATAGCGAATATTATATCTGGTTGGAGGAAGTTCGTGAAAAGCCTAATGCTATATTCTTGGAAACTATTGTGCTTAATATCAAGTTTAGTTTTTATTCCACTTGCTAGTGTGCATGTTGTACACATATACACCACGTGTGGGCATGCGCGCAATCATTTATATACATTTTAGGGCATTATGAGGTCTCTAATTATGCTTCCAGCGAAAACTTTGCATACGACATTTTATGCAAACCTAATATTATAAATCGAAAACAGATTCCAAATTTGGAGATTTAAGTTACATTTTTTACTTTATCTACACGTATTATGTAGTTATCAAATAGATAAGGTAGTGCATTCCAAACAAAACGTCGATGTCTGACTTCATGGGAATATATTTTTAGGCCCCCTGAGCTCAAAAATCATTTTATAAAATGTGAAACTCCTCGCGCGCGCGCGTGTGTCTGTGTGTGTGTGTGTCTGTGTGTGTGTTTGTGTTTGTGTGTCTGTGTTTGTATTTGTGTGTGTGTCTGTGTGTGTGTGTTTGTGTCTGCGTGTGTGTGTGGTGTGTGTGTGTTTGTGTTTGTGTGTGTGTGTTTGTGTGTCTGTGTGTGTGGTGTGTGTGTTTGTGTGTGTGTGTGTTTGTGTGTCTGTGTGTGTGTCTGTGTGTGTGGTGTGTGTGTTTGTGTTTGTGTGTGTGTGTCTGTTTGTGTGTGTCTGTGTGTGTCTGTGTGTGTCTGTGTGTGTCTGTGTGTGTCTGTGTGTGTCTGTGTGTGCGTCTGTGTGTGTCTGTGTGTGTGTGTCTGTGTGTGTCTATGTGTGTCTGTGTGTGTGTCTGTGTGTGTCTGTGTGTGTTTGTGTGTGTGTTTGTGTGTGTCTGTGTGTGTGTCTGTGTGTGTCTGTGTGTGTCTGTGTGTGTCTGTGTGTGTCTGTGTGTGTGTCTGTGTGTGTGTCTGTGTGTGTGTGTCTGTGTGTGTGTCTGTGTGTGGTGTGTGTCTGTGTGTGTGTCTGTGTGTGTCTGTGTGTGTGTCTGTGTGTGTCTGTGTGTGTGTCTGTGTGTGTCTGTGTGTGTCTGTGTATGTGTGTGTCTGTGTGTGTGTGTGTCTGTGTGTGTCTGTGTGTGTGGTGTGTGTCTGTGTGTGTGTCTGTGTGGTGTTTGTGTGTGTGTGGATAGCTCAATTTAATACCAAACTTGGTATTTAGGTTTAGTATCTTCCAAGGATGCGATATGAAGATGTTCAAGAATATTCTCCCATCCCAAACTACCCTTTACATGGAGTTTTTTTAAGTGTTTTTCTCAAAAATGGCTCTAACGCTTTTGATTAAAATACTGTATATGAAAGATATTTACATCACAAATAAAATGTATATCTTGAATTTTCTGCGAATAGCTTCTGAAGACTGTTAATTCTGGATGAACCTAACTGAATGTTTTATAACTAGTAAACTTACTACACAAAAAAATGCAGATCTTGTTAAAACATACAATTTATATGATATGGATTTTTGATATTGTGTTGGTCGTTTCCGATATATTCCTGGTTATTGGTTTCAATGTTAAACTATGTAACTTTTCTCAAACGGGTCACCCATCGTTTCAACTGTCTTTTGTTTTACTACAATGCAAAGCGAAGCGAACTTCAATTGTTCACATAGCGGCCAGCTTTTAAAATATTTGCTTATTGTTTTGGCCTAGTGTATTCCCTTATTTCCCTTTTGCTTAGAAGGAAGCAAGTAACAAAACAATTTCTTCTCGTGATTTTCTCGATTAGCATGATGTAGATAAAAGTATGTTCTTTTGTAAGAATGGTTTATTTGCAGAACAGGTAGGGAATGTCGTGAGAATGAACGAATTAGATATTTTCTTGTAAATTAGTCTGGGTGGCTTAGTTAATTAGCTGCTGGCTTTCTGATCCAAGATATTGGGTTCAAACCGGCCCAGACCCCTTGGATTTTAAGTGGGCTTAAAAGTGATAGCACCATGTTGATTTCTGGTATGTTAAAGAACTCCCGCGGGACAAAAATCTGGCACACCGGTGGCGTTGATATAACTCTAGCAATTGATAGTGTCGTTAACAAACATGAATTTATTTTTTTTCCGTGTAAGCTGAAAAAATGATATTTCATACTGACAGAAAGAAGCTTGCTTAGTTGCTTTTGGTGTCAGGTTTATTTTGTTTGTTTGTTTATGAAAGTATTAATTAGAATAATAATTCAATTGAAATGGAAGTTAAACCTTTAGAATAATTGCAGCTGAGGAAGCAGAATTACAAATAATTTTACAGAACTCCGAACAATCATGTTAGAGGTTATTCCAAATAATGTAAAACTATAAGAGTGTCACTATTTATTGAAATGATCGTGCTGACGTGTATGTCACAAGTGGTAATTTTTATTTTAATAATGCCATAAATAATCACATAATTTAGATACTAAATGTTTTGTTTTTCTTTCTTTCAATTGAAAACTTCTCTACAGCGCACTAGTTTACGTATCTAAGTACGAAAACTAAAACTAAGTGAATGGAAAAATTCAATTTGTTAAGCTCATTGATATACTTATAATGAATTCTTTACTGTATAAAGAAACATTCAGGAATTCAAGACGTTCTAAAATCAATCTCTAAGCTTCGTTGTTCTTTGCAGATTTTCCAATTATTTTCATTGATTCAGGTAAGAAAGGAAGGTTTGTTTAAGAGAAAACCATGTTAATAGCTCGGGCAAGTTTGAGTTTATAATAATTCATGCTCAAATATGTGTTCAAGGATGTGCGTCATGTATCCATTGCTAGTTATTTGAGACAAAACGTCATTGTTTCCATTCAAGCATCTAAGAAGGAATTTAAGCTCAATATTGCAGTTGACTCTAGAGATTTTCGGTTTAAGGATATTAGAAGGAAATGAAATATAAATTCATCAATTTCAACAGATTTATTATGTCAGTTTTACCAAGCGACCATTACGACACGGGTGAAGAAAATGCGATTCCGCACGACTGTGGCCATCACGACTGTGCTATAATTATGTAAGCGATTTTATAACGTCATGCAAACCGTTACTCTACCCTTAAAACCTAATTATTAAAATGTCAAAGTTTTGTTAGTTAACATTTATATGTTTACCATCTCTATCACCCTCTAAGGATTGTTAACGAAATCTGACGTACGGCATACGGATTTTCGGGGATCTTGTAAGGTACCAAACATTGCAGCAACTTATTACTTAACTCACTGTAAAAACTGCTAAAGATATAAATTTTGGGGAAATTGTTCACATTAATTGTAGCTACATTTATATTCCTTCAAATAAAATAATTTGGTGACAAAACGCAACAAAATCAAAATAATCACTTTTTGTGTAAACCACTTTCACGTTTGGCTTTAAAAACTTTTTTTAGTGCATCTATGCATTAAAGTATGTAGATAACCAAAGACTGGGTTTTAATCAAAATAAATTGGCGAGTTCTTACACACTTTTAAACTTATAATCCATTAACTACATTACGAATTAAAAGTTTAAACCTTCAAATTTAAGGATGTATACATAGACTGGGATTAATAAAGTAACATTTTATGTTACCAATTTTATAAGATTTTATGTAACAAAGGAATTGTATTAAAAGTAAATGAACACCTTTAAAAATTTCTGCGCAACTATAAATTAAAATTAACTAGAAACATGTTTTCACAAAAAACATTAGATAAAATTTTAGGTTTAGGATTAATCACGGATGGTCCCCCAGAGCTAGGACGTAGGCCCTTGTGGACTTTACCATTTACGTGACCCCAGGGAGAGATGAATGAGGGAGAGACCACAAGGGCGACCAGATTCGGAGGTCATAAGTATGCATGGAGTCCCTAACGGCTACAGTTGGAACGCTTCCGACCCTGAGCAAGCGACCTCTAGCCTCCAGAAACCAAAGGGGTGTTCCGAATCACATCACCAGAATAGCTTTTACAATGCGCAATTCGCCATCCAGCCGCAACTCACCGAACGTCTCCTGGTCCTTCAACCCTGAAAAATATGATTGGGAAATGACGAGAACAGAAAATGGTGGGCCGGTAAATTCGGGGGATGTAATGAACCTACCCAATATTCACCTGACGACCCCGGGAAACCCCTCCCCCGCAAAACTCATGGATCAGGGTAGACAGGTATCGAACCCGTGACCTCCCAAATGCGACACAGGCGAATCCGCCTGAGCTATCCCACTCGGATTAGATAAAACTTAATAAATAATGTATGGTCATTAATAGTAGATAAATCTCATAAATAAATTATCTATAATTTTCCTGGTTACTTTCCAGCAAAACAACAGTAAATAGAAAATGTTATTCTTAAGTTTAAAGGATGAGATTGATCATAAACTTTGGAACCCGTTTCCTGTGTCATTGCAGGTTTGAAAATTAAAGTAAGACACACAAATATAAATATCTTTCGTTGCTTTTTCTCATCCTGACTTAACAACAAAGTGCATTTACCCATAACTTATTCTATTATTTTAGTTACGGGGAAGAAAACCTTAAGAGTACCAGTATGAACTACAAAAATTAAAACCTTCGAGTGAGTTCTATGCTAGACTACACTCTGGGCCTGCACCACAATAATTCTTATATTCTTCAATTCTTAATAGCAATTTATATGTATTAAATGATTATCCCATAGTGTTTAGAAATTAAAATAATTTAATCTGTATTTAAATAAACTTCTTCCGAATGCTTATTATTAATATTACATTGATTACCTTTATATTTATTAATTTAAAAATAGTTATTGTCAATTTGGTTTTAATTTCCTATGGTTGTATTATAATATTTACGTTAGAAGGAACCAATTAGATACAATAATAGAGTTTTTCGATAGAGCATTAACATCTAACAATACATGAGTTAAAAAAATAAGGACACTAAAAATACATAATTAATTTGTTGCATTCCTGCAAAGATATTTACACTAATATTTTAAAATTGAAGAATAATTATTGTATTAACATATGTGGTGTTTATTATTTTTTGGAGCATTATGCAGGGAATTGTCAACCTTAAATAAGAAATGTCAATACGATTACTTTGACAACCAAAAAGCTACGGATTTCATAAGATTTAGAGTTCAGAAAATGTTCCAAACACAAAAATGTTAAACTAATAAGCACACCCTTAGGATTAAAACTTTTATAACTTTATGATAAACTGTGCTAAGGAATATATATTGTGGATTTTAATTCATATACGTAATGTAATTATATAACGTATCCTTTCTATTATTAAATCTTCCAAAGAATCTTGCAACTAAAAGGGGAAAAAATCTGTTGTGTTCCATTCACATGACCCTCTCTACCTCTCTGTAACAAATTATTCTTAAAAACGTATTCTTCCATCTTTGTGTAAAAAATTAAAACCTTTAATGTTATCCTGACACTACAATTAGAAGTGTTTTGAAGCTTGTTAGCAATATGTCTGTGTCTCATAGGCTCAAACAAGTTGCAACTATTTTTATTCTCCCCCAAAATCTTGCTTTTATGTATATGTAATAGAAACTAATTGACAAAGAACCTGTTGGTTAAATGAAAAATAGTTTTGAGTCAATGGCTTGTCTTAATACTATACTTTGTCACGAATGAGAAGTACTATGCTTCATTGTTATTATCTGAAAAGTACTTAATATCATATCTTAGTTTTTCAATATAATTATTATGTTTACCCAAACTTACCAACCTTTAATAATTAGTCATATAATAGGTGGGTAGTTGATACTAGGGTGGATCGAAAGGTGACCACAATAATTTTTTTTGCAAAAAAAGGTTTAATAGTTTAAAAAAAAAACACAAATGAACTTACACCTTTTACCTAATTTGCGATATAGCCACCAACTTTCTCCACACATTTATCCCACCGTGATACCTGTCTATGTGTCCTGTTCGTAAAAGTTCGTTTCCCTAGAGTATAGTCATCTGCGGACTGTTGATTACATTTCCGCAATGTTGCGTAGTTGGCCGGCCAGGAATTTCATGGGACCAAACAGTAGAAAGATCGGCCGTGTAACGTCCGGACTGTATGGTGGATGGTGGAGCACCTTCCAAACAAATTTGGTGATTTTCTTATGAACAGCAGTAGCAACATAGGAGCGAGCATTGTTATGAAGAAGTTTGACATCGTCAACATTAATGTTCTGACGTTTGTCACGAAAGGCACGACGCAACTTCACCAAAGTTTTCATGTAGGCTGCAACATTCACAGTGGTTCCGTGTTCAGCAAAATCCACCAATAAAACACCATGCATGTCTCAGAACAAGTCACAAGCACTTTCCTAGCAGATTGAGCTATTTTGATTTTTTTCACTCCATACTTGCTTGCTTTGTTTCGGGCGTGTAGTAGTAATACGATTCCAATTACAAAGTCATGTCCTGCGGTGTACCGCGTTAAGTGATTCAAGTTTTTCATCATTCGCTGGCCCTTGTGGTTGTCAGGTTCATAGGCACCCAGCGAGCACTATCTGTACGAAATTTCAACGGTTCATGAACAATATCGTACAATGCACCATAGGAAATATCGAACTGTTGCGATAAGGTTCGCAGTTGCACACGCCGGTCGTTCAAATTTGCCGCCCCAATGTCTCTGACATTCTACGGGGTTGCAGCTATTACCGGCCTCCCGAAGCGTGGCGAGTCACTAAGGGTCACACCGCCCACTTGGAAGAATGCACACAATCTGGAGACATCGATACGTTCCATACAATCACCCCCATGCACGACATTCATGTGAATTTTATTCGGTTTATGCCCTTTGGCCCGCAAATATCGAACCACACCTCTCCACACTTCACACGTGGACGACAACAGCATGCGCGCCATCTTTGTTGCGCAGTTCATGCTTCTCATGCTGGAGCTGCACATGATATAAAAAGTGCTCTCTGCAGTGAGAAATTGCAACATTTCAGCTGCAATACCAAGGCTGAAAAAAATTATTGTTTGTTACTTTTCAATCCGCTATCTTATTATGCTTTTGAGCCAAAAAAAAATGGCAGTCTAAAAGAGCTGTTACTTCCGAAAATCTGTTTTGCCTTTAAAGCATTTATACATGGCAGATTATCCCACTGTGCTTATTTGAAATTTCATCCGTAAATTAGTGTGAAAATAAAGCTCTAAAAGATAATATAAGCCACCATCAATGCAAGCATTGTGACACCTTTTATTTCGTATGATGATGTTTACTCGGTCGTTTACGTCAGAACACAGCACTATTCTAGTCTAATTTGATAATGAGCTTTTTTTTTAAATATTTTTAGAACCACTTATGTTGAAAAGTGTCATTAGAGTTAAATACTAACTGCATGTTATCTTTTTCGTTTTTACTCTCTATGCCAATATGTAAGATGAAATAAGAATTGTATTTCTCCTAAAAGCTCAATGTCGAAATATTATCCGAAATACATGTTTTGAGACCCTCCGAATCGAAAAAATTACTTTTAGAAAAAGACTGTGTATGTGTTTGATGCGCATATAGAGATCAACATAATTCAAAAAGCAATTACCAATTCAATAACTCTGTAGTTTAAATGTAGTATCTTATGAAAATACGATAGGAAGATTTTCAAGAACAACCCCAATCCAAAACTTTTCTTTACATGCAATGTATTTCGATATCGTTTAGTTGTTGTTTTTTTTAATGGCTCTAACCGTTTTCATTAAAGTATCAGATTTTTACGATCTTTACATGGCATTTAAAATGTACCTTTCATTTTCGGGGAATAGTTGGTAAAATCCCCCTCATTTTGAATGAACTTTGTATAATTTTGTAACGGCTAAATTATAATAATTTTTAGAATCGAAAATATACCTCACAAAAATGCATTTCTGTAACCCGAATTAGTTTCACATAAATGTTTGTAAAATCAAGTACTTTGACGTTATTCATTATTATTGCTTTAACTTTATAAATACTTTTGAATTGTTTTAAGTTGGTGTCGCTATTTGGTTGTTTCTTGCGATGGCATGAAAGACTAAGACTAGCACTAGTTTTAAGGCTAGCATAAAATATGATTATCGATTCGACTTGCTCTATCCCCGAGTACCTACAACGAAATCTATAGGCATGCTAGTTTCCAAATCCAGAGGCGTAAGATTCGATTCCGAGCTGGAGGACGGAAACTTCTCTTTAACTATTTTCATCTTCCTTTTATGCTGGAAGTGTAAGTAAATATGAGAGTAAAGGCGTATGTAAACTTGATATAAATAAGCCATTATGAAGCCTACATTTTCGTTTAAAGATAAATTGTTTCTGCAAAAGTTGTTTCTACTAACATGGAGTAGATAGAAAATTAAGTTTTCGTAAGAATTGTTGTAGAAATTCTATATGAGAAAAAATAGTTGGTAGAGAAAGTTATGTGAACAAAAAGTTCAGAGTTTTATTTTCTACACTGTTTACCAATAGTAAGTAGAATATTGCATTCCATCCAAAAATTAGACACGATATTTCACCGAAAATACAAGTTCTAAGAACCCCTGAATTTAAAAAAAATATTTTTAGAAAAAGATTCTTATGAAAGGTTCATAAGCGTATGTGTGAACAGCATAACTCAAAAACGAAAGATAGGTTTAATACCAAAGAATATTTCATTCCAGTGTTTTCCAAACGTGCGACACAAAAATCTTTAACAAAATCTACTCACTCCAAATACCCTCTACACAGAAAATCCTTCGAAACTTTTTATGTGCTCAAAAATTGTTGAAACCATTTTAATTAAAGTACAATATATTAAACAGCTATGATGACAAATAAAATGAATTTTGAATATCTTTCATTTGGAAGGAAGTTTTATATTCGTGTATAACTTGTAAACGTTGAGTGATATATAAACGTGCATTCAAATTGTAGATCTCTGTAAAGCAATGCATTTATTTAAAAAAACTTTTTGATAGCATAAGTCATTTCCCCGATATTCGTTTTTATTACCTGAATTGATCAATACATTGTCCTTCTTTTAAAGTCTTCGATTTTTGGTTGTTTCTCGTGATTATATGGAAATAGTACTAAGGCCAGGAAGCAGAGTTCTTAAACTATTGAACTATAATCTCCAAAACGAAATGCACAATGAAGTTATCTCTGCAAATATTTATCTGAATTAAAATAAAGAAGATGCAAATATAAACTTTCGTAAGAACGTATACCCACTGTTAAAGAATACTATATAAAGAATGACATGTGAACGTAACAATTCAAATTTACTCACTCTCTCAGCCATGTAAAAGAACAGAATTTAAAACCATTACATAATGCCTCGGTGTTAAAAGATCTGACTATTGGTTAAGCCTATTGCATTCCCCTAATCCCCTTGTGCCTATAAAGAACATGCAGTAAAATTATTTCTGCAAATACGTGTCCCCATTAGTATGAAGTAAATAGTTTGTAAGCATAATGTAATCAAGAGCGATAGAGAAAGGCATGTGATTACAACACATAACATTTTTATGCAAAATTGTTAATTTTGTACCAGCACCATAAATGAAGTCGATGGGAATAAAAAATAATATGGCAGATTAGCTTGAATAGTGCCTCTGAAGAAGCAGCAATACAGTGGACTTAATTAGCACTTCTGAATTACGAGGGCAACTTTTTTTCAACATCCGATAGGCTATAAATAAAAGACAAGTTTATAGAAAACAATTATGTTATTAATACAAGTTTTGTACACTTATGGTTATTTTTCAACATAATCACCGAAAAGATTGAGACATTTATCGCACCTGTGCACAAGCTTTGCAATACCCGCTTCAAAAAATGTTGCCGCCAATGATTTCAAATGAGCATTGACGTTGTTTTGAAGATCTTCGTACTTTACGACGTTCAAAACAAACGAAGAGGAATTCTGACTTGAGGAATTGTGTTGATCCATGACAACGCTCGTCCACATACTGCTGTCACAACCCATCGGTTCCTTGAACAATTTCAATGGGACATTTTCGATCATCCACCGTACAGTCCTGACCTGGCACCCAGCAACTTTCACCGCTTCCCTGAATTGAAGACGTGGCTAGGAGGGCAGCACTTTTAAACCAAGCATTGAGCTAAAACCACGCGACGTTACATTCTTTGCCGCGCGACATGAAATCACATCGCGTGGTCTTTCAGTTCGCGCGGCACACGTGGCATTTGCATGGCCTCAATATACATGTTTATATATGGGTCTGTTTATGCACCTCGCATTGTCGCAATGTGAGTGAGACAGTTGAATCCCTGGGAAACCCATAGCTGCAGTTTTAATGTTTCAGTTTGCGAGAGTGATCATAGTTTAGCATTTTATCAAGTATGGAAATGAAACATTTCATGTATGATATTCATATTAGGAGTTCAATTTGCGATGCAGTCTAGCAAATTACAAGGGATGTGACAAAAAGAAGTTATTTTCGAAACCGGTTCCTAAACGCAATGCCCACAAACCTTGTATACTGTTTATTAAGTGTACATTCTAACGTTATTTTTGCTTTCTTTTTCTCTTTCTTATTTTCTTTCTGTCTCTCTTTTTCCCTACTCCTATATGGAAATAGTTCGATGCTAGAATGTTACCGGAAACAAATATTTAAAGGATCTTGAACCTAAAACCACGCATTTGTAGAAAAAGATCCATGTATGCGTGTGTCTGTGAACAGAATAATTCATAAATTAAAAGTTAGATAAATACCAAATTTGGCATTAAATTCATTATCTTTCAAAATGTGACACGAATGTTTGCAACAAAACTTTCACATTTAACTACCCCTTACATGAAACAGTTTTCGAATGTGTTAATTTTCTCAAAAATGACTAACAATGTTGATTATAATGCCATAATTTAAAGTTTTTTATGGATATATATATATATATATACATCCATATATATCTTGGTTTTTATGACATAGCTTGTGAAATTCTCTTCATTCGGAAGGAGTACTTTAATACACACAATGTATTCCAAATAACCTTCTCTGTGGCATTAGCTGTTTCCAAGATATCCGTTACTAAGGTTCGAATTAATAACTTGTCATTCTTACAAAGTCCTTTTCACTTTTTTCTCCCGATTTTATGGAAATTTAAGGTCAGCGTATAGTGTCCAGTACTTAAACATTTGACTATCACTATTTCCTTTGTGTCTATTATTATTGGAACTGCATTTATTTCATGTTTGCATACTATTTATACATTTACGAAATATGTAATGAAGCTACATGTGCAAATGTTTATCTCGATTCAAATAAATCATACAGAAAAATAACCTTGCATAAGAATAGTTTGTAGGTATAGCCACTAACACACATTAAAGGATAGAGAAAATGTTAATTTAATACATAAGATTTGATTTTAGTTAGGAGTTTGTAGCAATAATACAGCACACGGGAATCCACACTAACTGTTAAATAAAATGTGGAAACGCATTGGTAGAACTGATATTCCTAACAACAAACAAGCGACCGTAGCATGCTTGACGCGTTATTCCTTGTCGCGCGATACGAGATCGGGTGTATAAATGAGGCCTAAGATGAAGAAGGCCAGAATTTGTGTATAATAATAAACAGTATTCCTCAGTTTCTCCCTAATAGACAATCATTGAAGACCAGAATTTGTATTTTATAAATAATATTCCATAATTTCTTCCATAATTCCTTAATATTTTAGTATGATAAATTTTCCCAAAATATGTATTCAGATGTTGATAATTACTATTGCTATCACAATATTGTGATTCGTATTGTTGTCAGGTATATTTCTTTGAGGATTAAGGGAAGCCATGGTAAGAAAGCTGAGCAAAAATAGAAATCACAACAACCTCTATAAGATTGATCGTACTGATATTTGAATTCGGAACCTGCTGAATGCTCGATCTTCAATATTAACGGCCACCAATAATTGTGAGCTGATGAGAACGTAATAAGCGAATCCAACAGTAAATTCAATTAAATTAGCAATAATGTATGACAGTATTCTCTAAAAAAAAAAGGTGGATAATGTGATATAATGGTTCAAGAACGAAATGCTTACTTCAGCTGTCGAAGCGAGGATAACAAATGGCTTGTTTGCCTCAAAAAACCGTAACACCGTGCTCAAATGCTGTCAGTATTTAACAAAGCGCGTTTTAGTTGTGACCGATATGTTTATTTTGCACTCCCATATAGAAACGTTCAGCTACAATTAGTTCCAGACACATGATAATCGGCAGGCCCATAAATCTGAGGATTAAGGGATATGGTTCATGATATTGCTCAGTCGGGGTCATACTGGCTGAACGGGCACCGGCAATGGTTTAGCCTTTAGTGTGAGCCATCAGACATTACTAATTCACTATGCTATCACATTAGAAATGAGATAACACTAAAGTTTCCTTAAATATGTTTGTGACTGGAAATTGAATTCAATCAACACAATAAAACATATGACAACAGTTTTAGAGCCTCAGGTCTCTGGTTGTCATAAACAGAACTCAGGTTATACTGCTATTCCCATATAATAATAATAATAATAATAATAATAATAATAATACATGTTCAACTTAACATAATTGCATGTTTATTGCTATATCTGCTCTTCGAATTATTCTTAATAGCTCAGTTTTCTATCTCGTTCGTGTTAATTGAGATAATCATTTGTAGAAATCGTGTCGTTATGCATTTGGTTTCCTTTCAATTCGTAATCGGCTTACCCTCCCCGTAATTGTAGGACTTACAAGCCAATGTTTAGGGGTCAGAAGCTTACGGCACGAAATTACGGAATGGAGAACCTGTTACGAGGGGTCAGGTCGGTCGTAGCCAGGAATGAACATGAGGAAGAGGATGATATGCAATATAAGCGAAATTGGTTATTGGAAAGCTGATGATGGAGAATTGGTGGAATGAGAGCGGGGGAAACCGGAAGATCTGGAGTAAACCCGCCCAGATTCTGCTTCGTCCACCACAAGATGGGAGGCGAGCATTTGGTTATAGATACAAAAGACATACAGAAGGCTGAAGCGACAGTTGAATATTTTAATAGAGAGTGACTATATTCTGGTTCCATATTTCTTGAATCACATCACGAGAAACAAAAGAGTGGTGCCTCAACACTTAAAAAGTGTAAACGTGTCTTGGAATAGTTTGCAGTGAAAAAAAATTCTGAGATGCTCCATTCACACGAATTTCTCTACATCTCTGTAACAAATGAATGTTAATAAGCGTATTCCATTTCATGACGATCGTGACAAACATTAGCAGAAACGTTCTTATTACTTAGTTACTTATAAGTAGAAGATATATAAGGGAGTACACTAGGCTAAATCGATAGTTAAATGTTTTAAAATATGATTGCTATGGAACTGAAATCCGTTTTCTGCGCGGCCTGGAGTAGACAATTTGAGAAAAGTTAAAAAGTATTTTAAACCAATAACAAGGAATATCTCGAAAACGGTAAACTGCACGAAAAAATGAACTTGACATAAATTGTGTGTTTTAATGAGCTTAACATCTTTTGTGCAGTAAGATTTTGTCTATCTCTTAAGGTTTACCAGTTATGAAAAACTGAGAAAAATTCATCCAAAATAAAGGAGTCTTCAGATGCTATTCCCAGTAAATTCAAGATATAAATTTCATTTGTCATGTAAGTATAAGAGATTTTAATCAAAACCTTTTGAGTAATTTTAAAGAAAATAACTAGTTTTTAATTTTTTTTTTTATGTAAAAGGTAGTTGTGAATAGGGAAACTTGAAAATCTTCGTGTCGTAGCTTTGAAAGTTACTGAATTTAAATATCAAGTTTGATATTTAACGGACGTTTAGTTGTTGAGTTATGCTGCCCATAAACACACACACGGACATTTTCATTAATTTTTTTTTTTTTTATTCAGAGGTATATTCAATATGTAGCTTCGGTGAAACTTCGGTATACAATTTTTGGGGCAATACAGTATCTTCTCTATACACTATGTACATAGTACGCGTAGAGAAAGTAAAAATGGCATAAGTTGTGTGTGACAGAATTTTGCTATCTCTTATTATTTGCCGTTCATGTAAAACCAAACAAAATTAAGGCACTGGCTTTCTGATCCCAGTGGTTTTTAAGTATGCTTAAAAGCGATAGCCTCATGGCAGTAGACTTACTGGCATGTAAAAGACCTCCTGCGGGACGAAATTCCGGCACAACGGTGATGCTGATATGATCGTGGCAATTGACAATACCGATAACAAACAAATATTTTAATTTTAAATGTACCTTAAGGCCTGATAGTGATTAGAATATTTTCCTAAAAATGTTGAAAATGTTCTTGTCACATCTTTGGAAGATGCTAAATTCAAATACCAATTTTGGTATTTTCGAACTTTCATTTTTAAGTTTTGTAACGACTTTTTTCAAAGTTTTTTCTGATACAGGGGGCTTCAATACATGCACTGCTTATAAAATGTTCATATATATTTTTTGTGAAATACGATAGTTTATTTATTTACTATAGGTAGGGGATACAGAAAATAAAAGGGAGGTCAAGAGATCCCGAGCTAGAATCTCGTTTAGGGTAATTACCCGAATAAGGTGTATTTCGGGGTTTTTCCTTGTCCTGAGAAGATGAATTTTGAGTAACTCTAAGCTCTATGGACTCGGGATCGTTTGAGCGTCATTTTACCGATTTCGTTCATCGTCCAACATGACCTAAGGTTAAAGTACGTTAAAGGATCTTAAACTACAAAATTTGCACATAATGCACTCGTATAATAAAAACAGCAGGATCAAACCAGATGAAGTACCACTTCTTATTCTTATTTGTATATTAATTTCGGCTTTTGTTTTGTTTTGTCTTTTGTTTATTTTCTTAGTAGGCTTATGTACGTCGGGTGCTGAGAATAAATAATATTATACTAATGTTGCATAAACTGATAATATTTCTTCTCAACTGAGATTTGTTCTATAATTAAAATAGAAATTATCTCACCTTTGTTCCATGGATTAAGGCATCTAATTTTTCTGAATTGCAAACGGCTCGTTTGGTTACTTTCAGCTGCGTTAAATTTCGACTTCACTTTCAAGTTTCCAGTTGCAACAGAAAACATAGGTGTTTCAAAGTTCAGGTTGTACCAATACACATGTGGATTTTCTTGAACATTTCGATATTATTTCAAAAGTCGAGACATCATTCTCTTTGTATCTCCGTGATCCAACTGTGAATACTGAAACGCCTGTATTAAGATTAAATATAACTATCTGAATCCTCAGGGAAGCAATTTCTTTCTAATTATATTTCTTTTTATGGAAGTGAGTGGTATACATGTCTATTGTTTTATATGTAACCATATGGCTATATTGGTCTAAATGAACATTTATTCAAATAATGAAATACTATTCATAATTACTATGCATGAAAATGATAGCTCTTGAAAGTTATTGTCGTTGATCACAACTAGCCTTCTCTGATACGAATTTACAAACTCCTTTTAAAATGTTCACAGCATATACATTTTAACAAGAATGCAGGAATTCAGTGAAGAGCGTAAGCCAACACTGAGATACTGCAATTAATTAAGAAAGAATACGGTAACCGTGGCGTCAGAACGTCACACAAAAATTCATTAAAGTAATGGCTCTTCGTAATTATGACATTAGTTTTCCACTTGGAAGCACGAGAACCGTAGAACGTTGGCAGTGATTTTAAAAATAGCTTACCGCTGAGTTTAAAAGAAAGTAATATCTTCGTGGATTGAAGAAAGAATGTAATTTCAAAATGTATTACTCAACAACAGACCACATAATCTTTGAGGCACTGGTTCGTTAGAAATATATTCTTAGGCAAAAATTTGACTTGGGAGTCATCTGCTATTCTGAATTTTCACTTAGAAGAACCAAATGAAAAACAATTTAACATTTTAGATAAATAGTAATTTGGCTAATTTGGTTAAAAATCAAGAAGATAATTGCAAAGAACATTATAGACTTCAAACGAGGTCGACTCTTATGGCCATTTTTGGAATTTTGACACCAAAGAAAAGCTCTGAAATGTTCAAGTGACATACATTTCTTACCTACTCTGTAACGAACCATTTCTACAAAACCTTATCTTCTACCTACTAATGGAGATGACGGTGAGTAGAAATAGATGTTTTACTTATTTCCTTGTAGGTACAATAGAAATAAATACATACACTGAGATAAAACGATAGTAAAATATTTTAAAAATTGATACCATTGGTTAACTCCACAAAGAGTATCTAACATAAATTCTGTGCTTTAATGAGATCTAAATGTGTTGTGTACTAGCAATAAAGCTAGAACTACTGCTGTAGAATTATTGTTCTATTACATTGGATCTCTAAGTTTATTACTTTCTCTATACTCACTATGTACATAGTGTATAGAGAATGTATTGCACTCCACCTAAAAATTCGATACCGAGATTTCACTAGAAATATATGTTTTAGGGTCCCCTGTATCCAAAATAAGTATTTTCAGAAAAAGGTCCGTGTCCGTGTGTCCGTGTGTCTGTGAACACGATAACTCAAAAACGAAAAGTACCTAAAATACCAAACTTGGTACTTAAGTTCAGTATCTTCCATGGATGCTACACGAAGATTTTGAGAAAAATCCCCCTACCCCAAACTACCCTTTACATGGAACCTTTTTCGAAAATTTTGATTTACTAAAAAATGGTTCTAACGATTTGATTAAAATGTCGTATATTAAAGATATTTACCTGACAAATAAAATGCATATCTTGAATTTTCTGGGAATAGCTTCTAAAGACCTGTTTATTCTGGATGAATTTTGCTTAATTTGGCATAACTAATAAAGCGTAAGAGATAGACAAAAACTTATTATACAAAAAATGTAGGCCTTGTTAAAATACACAATTTACGTCATATACATTTTTTTTTCGTGGAGCTTACCGTTTTCGAGGTATTCATTGTATTAGTTTCAGTTGTGAAGTACTTAGTGTCCGTTTTTCTTTTGTTCTACTCCTGGCCAAGAAAAGAAGCGATTTGTAATGATTGTAATGACAATCGCATAACGACAGCTTTTAAAACATTTGACTATCGATTTAGCCTAGTGTATTCCCTTATTTTCTTCCTACTTATAAGGAACTAAGTAATAAGAACATTGTGCTGAATACCTCGATTAACAAGGTGCAGAAAGAAGAATAATCTTATGTAAGAAGTTTGTAGAAACTAGAGAAAGTCATGTGAGTGTAACACATCAAATTTTTTTTTATTAATGATAAGAGTATATAACCTACTGAAGTTACAATTATGGTAATAATAAATATTGAATGATCATGGAACTATCTTGTTTATCAGAGGTCCAGAATAACCAGGGCTTTAGAGGTTATTCATATAAAATCCAAGATACATATTTTTTGTCATAAAAATATCTTAAACATATGGTAATGGGTGTCTCAAAAAGAGTCTCCGCAGTGAACTCGGAAGGTTGTAGCTGGGGTTACGTTGGTAACGAAACATGGAGGAAGAGCGTTACTTTTAACAGGGTTGTCCTACTTGAATAATATTGTGAGAACTGTGTGCTTGAAGTCAATACTGTGTGATTGTGCTTTTGAAAGAATTCAAAGTGTTAACCGTTGAAGAGAGAACGCTTCCAATAGACGTTTCTTTGATGGTGATAAGGTTTTAGAGTATGTAAAACGAACATTTCTTGAACGTATTTGTACATTCGACATGTTCTCATCCTGATAGGTTACAGATTTAATTGCTAAACTCCGTAAAGCCGGGTCTCTACATGATGTTCCGAAAAGCGGAAGGCCTAAGCTTTTAACAGAGGCTAAACTGACGAAAGTTGATATGTAATGTTAAGAAGTCCGACTAAATGAATGCGGAAATCAGCACAGGAAACTACTTTTTCTGTGGTGGCAACACATAAAGCTGTTTGTAAGGAAATGAAATTGGTTCATATACTTGTAAACTAATCCTGAAAACAAAATTAAATAAATAAATCAAATGCTCCAGGAAGTGCTGGACAAATATCCAGATCACCGACAAATATACACTGACGGTTCAAAGACTAACAATGGCTGTGGCTGCGCTTGACCATGAGAACAACATACTCCACAAACTGCCACAGCTATGTACAATTTTCACATGTAAATTGTTTGCCATCAAGGAAGCTCTATCTTACATTAACGAACTGGATAGCGAAACGCCTTTTCTCGTGCTTACTGACCCCAAAAGTGCACTTTCAGCTATTCAAGATATCTCAGCAGTTCGTCCTCTAATTAATGAAATTCATCACCTCCTCAATTGCATCTTCATAAATAAAAAAAACACAGTATTAATCTAGATTTCTTCACACACTAACATACATGGAAATGATTTAGCCGAAAAAGCAGCCAAAGATGCAACAAATCTTCCAAGTGCAAATCCAAGTGCGAAAATTCCATATCAAGACGTCAATGCTCATTTGAAAAGAACTCTCCGCGATACATGGAAAAGCTCTTGGGTTACCTCTCCCAAAAGTAAACTCCACGATGCAAGACCTCTACAGCACCTTTTTCAGTCAAATTTCTGAATCGTCGTGACCAGATACTCATAACTAGAATCCGAATTGGACATACAAAACTTACACAACTCCTACATCCTCTCAAAAGAAGAGCCACCGCAATGCACAACCAGCAATACAAGAAACAGTATCCAGCACATTGTCTAGAACTGTCCGCGCTACCAACTCTACAGGAAAAAACTCAAGATTCCGGATAACCTAAAGCTGTCAATGAAGGATTCGAGCTCATGTCTTAGAGTGATACAGTTTTTAAATGCACCAAACTGTACGATAAATTATTGTAAAACTGCTTCAGAATGCAATCTCACTGTAAACAATATTTTAGCTTGGGAAATATTGTAAAGTTAATGTACTGTACAATGCTATATGTTTATCCCATGTGTTAAAGTTTGTATCATGTTTTTAAAGACCTTGCAGTTAGGCGACTTAAAATAAATGCATTAAAAAAATTAAATAAAGGGAGAAATCACAAATGACATATTACATGATTAGTCGGGAAAATCTACACAATGTACGAAGAGAAAAGGCGACAAACTCTGCTTATAGGGACGAGCAAGCATTTTTAACATCATCTGTAATAATGGTAAATAATTATTCTCATTTTCAGTTCAGCTCATCTTTATTCCCAACAATAGTTAATGGGATCCATTGCCAACCGAAAGGTCATGAGCTTTCATCTCCCATTTGAGACTCCCGTTATTTTAGTCAAAATTGTTAGAGTCAATTTCGAGAAAATCAAAATTTTAGAAAAATTCTATATCTATGATAGTTTAGGTTGGAGTAATTTTCGTGAAATTTTGCATTGTACGCTTGGAAAATATTGGACCTAAACATTAATTTTGGTATTTAACGGACTTTTCTTTTTGGATCCAAAGGAAAATGTTCTAAAAATAGTATTAACCTTATTTGTGGAGCCTAAATCCACTACATTAATTTGCCACACTAGAATATAATTAATAATTATACTCAAAACATGTATTCCGGTGAATATGTTTTCAATAGAATACAGCACCATCTATATTCATGTTTAACATTTTACAGGTGGAAAAATTAAAATATATTATTTACTAGAAACCCACGTCCTCTCTTGCCTATGTGTTTTAAAAATGCAAAAAAAAAAACATAACAATAATAATTGTACAACAAATATGTTTTAGTCTACAAAAGTGACCACACACATAAAAACGTCTTCAATTACGGTTAGAAAAAAAAATCTCCTTTATTTCATTTTTTTTTTTTTTAATGCTTGGCTATGTTGTGGGTCTACACATCTTATATATAGATTGTAACAACTCCCAGTTCAGCTTAAAATGTTAATGGTACGCTGAATATTATATATTAATGGTACAGTTACACTAAAGGAAATTGTTACTCTCTGTTAAAAGGTAATCCAAAAATATTTGCATCTAAAGACTCTGTAGCAAGATAAAATCAGAAAAAAGTATACATTCCATGGAGTCCTACTTTTAAATAAAAATCTATTACAACATTGCGAAAAAATGTTTGATTAGACATCTTTGTGTTTTGCGTCTATTCATATGTACTAGTATATTAAGCTAACAAATAATAGATAACATTATCTGCAGAAATCATCAAAAATGATTCTAATAGCTGAGGACATTTAAGGTTTTTGCTGTCCTTGACTTATTCTATTTTTAATTGAGTTAGATAACTTACTTATTTTTCTAGTTTTTTCTCAATAACCTTTACAAGACTTCTGAATAGTGGAGCATAGAAGTAGCTTATGAATTGAGCTTGAATAAAGTATTACAAAAAGCAATCGTCCTCATTGAGCTGGGGTAACATCCTAGCCTCTAGTTCCCAAGGTCGCGGGTTCAAAACCGGCAAAGGATATTGAATTTTTTTTTCTTTTTGGGGGTAGAAATCCTTCAGAAGAGAGATAATCGCGATGATCCTATGTAATAAGTCTATTTCTGCTCATTTTTTCTGATTAGCATAAAGTAAATATAAGTATAAACTTTTTAAGAATAATTTGTTGCAGGGATATGCAGAAAGTCATGTGAATGGTACACATCAGATTTTTTTCCATTTAATTTGGGTTATGAATGGAACTGAAGTAGTGTTATACTAACTAAATGTAAATCTATTAAAAACATTTTCAATTGACAATGCGAACGTGTGAGAAATGGAAAATTTATCAGTAAAGGCAAATTTTGAAAAAGAGTTATAAAAGTAATTCAAAACTTTATTCTGTTGAGTTTGCATAAAATACACAAGTGTTAAAATCAAACTGTTAAAATGAAAACAACTGGCAGCAGTTTTTAGATTGAAATTCCTAATGTTCTTGAATCAGATTTTCTATTAATTAATGAGCCAAATAGACTTCTTAATACTGTACACATCCGATCACTATAGCCAAACACAATTGTCATGTTTTGCAGTTTAGTAATAGCATAGTATTTGCTACAGATTGCATAATAGCGCTAAAATTTTAACGTATAAATTTCGCGATAGCTTCTGCACAAAAAAATAACACCAGTCCGTTACGGTTCTCCTTTTTACCTATAAAAATGATTTACTTAAAACGTTAAGATTTCCTTTACGATCTTATATGATTTAATATTGGCAATTAGTCTTACAATGACAGCGAAAGCAACAGAGTACTACTGAGTCCCATGCCCCGTTTAATACACAAGGAGATTCTGACATATATCTCATAGTAGGTATTTTATGTATTGCAAGGAAGAAAAACCTGATGTGTTCCATTCACATGACTTTCTCTGCATTTCTGCAACAATTATTGTTAAAAAGCTTATGCTTCTATTTACTTCATGCTTTAGCAGAAATAGTCTTATTACTAACTTCCTTGTAAGTAGAAGCAAAATAACGGAGTACCATAGGTTAAAATCATAGTCAAAAGTTGGTTGCTATGTGACCGAAATTCCTTTGTTTGTATGGACAGGAGTTGACAAATTCCTGTATGAGAAGAGTATTAGTGTTTCAAATGTGAAATCAAAAACAATGAATCACTCAAAAACAAGCAACTTCACGAAAAAAAAAGTGTATATAACATAAATTGTGTTTTAAGGTACTCTACATTTCTTGTGTGGCAAGTTTCTGTCGATCTCCTACGGTTTAGCAGATATGCAAAATTCCGTAAAATTCATCCAGAATAAAATATTCAGAGGCTATTCCTAGAAAGTTCAAGATATGCATTTTATTTGTCCGGTAAATATATTTAATATACGATATTTTAATCAAAATCGTTAAAGCCATTTTTAAAAAAATCAAAATTTGGGAAAAAAGCTCCATGTAAAGGGTAGTGTGGGTTGGGGGATCTTTCTCAAAATCTTCGTGTTGCATCCTGGTTGATACTAAACTTAAATACCAACTTTAGTATTTTACCGACTTTTTGTTTTTGAGTTATCGTGTTCACAGACATACGGACACACGGACCCTAAAACACATATTTCTGGTGAAATCTCGGTATCGAATTTTTGGGTAGAGTACAATGCCTTCTCTATACACTATGTACCTATAGAAAAAGTAAAAAGGTAAACAGTTTTGTACTGATTCTATACATTTCAGGATATACTCTCAAAGTCAATATATTTCATTAAAATTTATCAGACATATATGACAATTGGTTTTTATTCAAACAAACATTGTTAATTAAATATTACTTTTCATGAATATATATTTTATGCGGGTGGAATGCAAATAGCGAGTAAATTAAGAAAACGAAAGCAGACTCTGTCATATAGATGGATTACATCCAGGCGTCGAGTTCCCATACTATTGCTCCGCGACAAGCAGATGGCATTAGAATATTCTGGCTGGTTTCGGTATCCGTGGCTAGATGGCAGTTCAATCACAATTATCATCTTTCAGTTTTGTTATAGTTTTAGACTAACTTTGTGTTGCGACTCAATCCAGATTTAACTTGGCGACTGAGGGAAACCACGAAAGAAAAAAAAAAAAAGAAAGCAAAATAAACATCCAGAATAACTGGTCCTGGAATTTGAACCTAGTATCTCCAAAATACGGGTCGAGCCACGTCGCATGGCAAATAATAATAATAATAATAATAATAATAATAATGTAAGCCTGGCCTTGAATGCTGAAATATTATATTAAGGTAGAGCATCTGTGAAATTGGACCAAAAATTGTGAAAAATCAAAAAGTGATCTTTATAATAATAAAATAATACGTGATCTAAATATTAAGAAAATATACAATTTTTTTTCCACTTGGCGCATCTGAACTACAATTAACTGGAGATATAAAATATGGAAATGTGTGTGCTTATTAATAGCCACGCCCATTTTTAACCTTGTTTTCTCGCAAACTTTTTTCAGCATTTTTCCATAATCAGAATGTACAACATGATGCAATGTTTTACTTTGTTTAAATTTCTTAAATTTCCCTTAAAATGACATTAAATAAATTTACCATATATTTTCTCGAAACAATGCTCCAATTTTGAGAAATAAGTAATCTTTTGGTAATTTAAAGAGTTTTGGAGAGTCAACCGGTAACAACTTTTATACAGTAACTATAGGTTAATATAATAATGTGATATGATATACCTATTTAGAAATTCATTTACAGCACAACTTGAATGTTTATGTAAATATTTTTAAAAGGTATCGTTTGGAGCTTTTTGCTGGAATAATGGATTTTGAAGATCAAAAATATATTATTTAAACAACCAAAAAAGCGATAATTTTTCAAACATTACTCTTGTTGGTGTTAATAACTAGTATAAATCTCAACAAGAATTCTTACATATTGTGGAGTTTCCAAATTTCACATATATATTATTAAAATTGAGAATATTCATCCTAACAGCTCCTATTCGCCTTATTATTTACTTTATCTTCTAACATGTTTATATTTATTAGGGAGAAATGGAAATATTTCGCTTTTCATTTTTGTTCTCAACTAGAATAGAATTAAAATGCATATCTGAGAACAAAGGTAAGTATAACACCCAAGAGATCCCACAGGAGACCGTGGCATTCATATCAATGCTAAATTGGGGGTCTGCGGGTTCTCTTATCAGAGAAGCGGACATGGACATTGACCTTTTCGACGTGTATGGCAATCATTGCCCATGTGTTACCCATTTCAAAGCTGTTTTCTCAGAAAATTGAATGTCTTATTGGATTTTTGGCATTTAACGGACTATTCGTTTGTCGTGCTGTCCACACACAACACACATACACACACACTGATATTTTTCTAAAAATTCTTTTTATGGATTCAGGGGAGCCTCAAAATATGTATTTCCTGTGCCAGTTTTTGGATGCAATACAATACCTTCTCTATCTAAGTACTATGTATATTGCAAATATGTGCTAAAGAAAGTAAAAATTCTCAAAATTTCGAACTGGATTATATTGGACTATAATAACAGTAACATAATCAAACCAGGTAAAACAAAACTACTTTAAATTGCTCATAATTGTATTTGTGTATACAACAATCCAAAGGGGTTCAATATAATTGCATTGACCTACAAAGATTTTATAACCGTCAAATATGGCTAACATAGAGTGATAAATAAGCAAATGTTAACATCCATACATCTTGCGTCATACTCGAAATACGCTTACTTTATAAGAATTTCTTAAAAGCTCACACAGTCCTCATACAGATAATCTTTCTTCAAAATGTAAGATATCGGTAATTATATAATACTACCTGAGGTGCCGGCCCTATCCACTGTTGAGGTTGTTTCTTCTTCTTCTTCTTCTTTTTTCACAGATTAAACTCTATTTTACATGTTGCATATTAGGGTTGGAGTTTAATAATTAAAATAATATTATTGCATATTTTGATAGATGTGAGCAAATTGTACAAAATACTTAAAAGAACTTCTTCTACTAAAAATATTATATACTGTTTTCTTAAAATCTATATTGCATTTTATTTAAATGGAGTTTAGCAGTAGGTATCTTCTACAAATGAAACATGCACAATTGAAAAAAAAATATTCTTCTTTTTCACAAAGGCAGTTGAAATCTTTTTCCATAATAATATGATCCGTCGAAAGTATGAACCAAATTTTCCGAGACCACAAACAAATTGCGTATAAAATCAAGAAAGAAGACTTTGAATTTTATGTGCCTGTGTAAATCGGGGGGAAATGTGTTTCTTGTTATTAAGCCATTTTTGCTATATATACACTGTGAATGCCACGTATTTACTGTCTGCATTTTCTGACTTTATTCCTGATATTGAACATTTTCTGATAGTTTATCCTTACGACATTTAGCCTTAGGTTACATTTGTCCAATAGCCGGGCGTTTCTTTGTACGCATATAGAAATTACTACACAGTACACTTAAACAGTAGTTAATATAGTTAATTAAAAATCTCAGAACACTATAAAGAAAGAAAATTAACTGAAAAACACTGTTCAAAAGCGCGATCGGATAACAATAAATACCAGAGTTTGTATTGATATCTACTGAATACAATTGTGACTTTCAGTCCAATCATTTGTGATGCTTCGACACTAATAAAACAGAAAATACAAGTTAGAAAAAAGTAATAATAGTTTAACTAACGTCAATATATCTTGTTTATTCTCAGTAACCAACATAAATCCATAAAATAACAATAAAATACTACAAAACAAAATAGCAACTAGCAAAATTCACATATAAAATGAAAGAAGAAAAATAAGTAGAAGAAAAAGTACTTTGTCTTGGTTTATATTGTTGTTGTTTTTCTTGGCCACTGTCACCGGGTTCTGTTATTTTCCTTATAAAACATCACAAACTTCACAAATGGGTTTAAATGTATTGCTATCGATTACTATTTCTGCGAGAGTTATTCTAAAAATTACAAATTTCGGATATTGCGTAAATATACTGAAGTATAGCAACTTTGTTCGTATGTAAGATGAATTCATGTATGGTTGTAGATATCTCATATTAGCGAAATTAATATCACTTTAATATTTAAAGCAGTAATATATAAACTATTTAGGAGATTCCGTAGAGATATAGTGATTGTCATTTGTCATTAGCAGAATTTAGATATTACGGAATACTAAATACTTGGTTATATAACAACGGAAGAATGCCTCATTATGAAACAAAACGTGACAACATTTATTATTGTTGAATTATTATCATCATCTGGTGGATATTTTAAAGCAATTTAAACCTTTTGGTATTTCCTATACAGATAATACTTTTTTTACTTTCTCTATACGCACTATGTACATAGTGTATAGAGAAGGTATTGCACTCCACCCAAAAATTCGATACCGAGATTTCACCGGAAATATATGTTTTAGGTTCCCCTATATCCAAAAAAAAATATTTTCACAAAAACGTCCGTGTGTGTGTGTGTGTCCGTGTGTCTGTGAACACGATAACTCAAAAACGAAAAGTCGGTAAAATACCAAACTTGGTATTTAAGTTTAGTATCTTCCAGGGAAGCGACACGAAGATTTTGAGAAAAATCCCCCCACCCTAAACTACCCTTTACGTGGAACTTTTCTCGAAAATTTCGATTTTTTCAAAAATGGCTCTAAAGATTTTGATTAAATGTCGTATATTAAAGATATTTACACGACAAATAAAATGTATATTTTGAATTTTCTGGGAATAGCCTCTGAAGACTACTTTATTCTGGATGAATTTTTCATAACTACTAAACCGTAAGAGATGGACAAAAACTTAACCCACAAAAAATGTAGAGCACGTTAAAACACACAATTTATGTTATATACATTTTTTTCGTGGATTTGATAGTTTTTGAGATATTCCTTTTTCTTGGTTTCAGCTTTGAAAAACTTAATACTTTTCTCATACAGGAATTTGTCAACTCCTGTCCATACAAACAAAGGAACATCAGTCATATAGTAACCAGCTTTTGGCTTTCACTTTAACCTATGGTACTACCTTTTTTCGTTTCTACTTTCAATAAAACAAGAAATAAGGCTATTTCTGCTAATTTTTCTCGATTAGCATGAAATAAATAAAAGATAAGCTTATTAACAATAATAATTTACAGAGATATAGAGAAAGTCATGTGAATGGAACGCATCAGATTTTTTTGTAATGAACTTTAACCTGGTTGGTCATAAGAACGATGAATGGAATTGGTGAAATGATGCTCAAATGATCTCGGCGTTCATTGAGTTTAAAGTTACATTCATTCTCTTAGGATAAGGGAAAACCCGACACAAAAACTTATCCGGGTAACTCCCCCTAAGCGAGATTCGAACTCACGACCTGTTGAATGTGAGGCAGGCACCCTATACCCCATTACCCAGGCATAAATTAGATTGTTAATATACTATTATCTCTATAATAAAACCTATTTCGAAAAATCTACCTTTAAGTGTTACTCATGTAAACTTTGAAGCGATTAGTTGTAAACTGTAGAAATAAACAAATTAAAGCATAAAATAAATTGTAGCCAACTTTTGCTGTTAGGTGATATGTCGCCTAGAAGATACTGTTTTTCTGCAAAGTTCAGTAATATGTTTAACACTATTTTATCATATTAGTGAAAAGATTGAAGATCTAACACGAACAAATCCACATCAGAAAAGGGATCTTCCTATTTTTATGAAAAAATTAATTAATATTATAAAGATACAAAATATTATTAATATAATTATGGATATAATTATATTAATAATTGAAATTATTTATTCTAAATTATTGTTAAATCGTGTTGTGTTTCAGTACAGCTTCCTAACAGGTATACTCTATAAATGCAACTTCAGAGTATGAGTATCTTATACCAGTCAGAACTCTCAATAATGTGTGATAATAAATCAACTTGAGGAGTTTATCTATTCTTTAAGTTAATTGTTACATTTTTAATATTGCATTTTTGGAGAGATATAGGCAGCATACAGTAATAATATAAGCACAAAAACAATCGCCCATTGCCGTTCTTAGTATAAAACTTAGAAATGTGTATATAAGCATTTATACACATATGAGTATACACACACTCATATTATTGGCAGCCCTCTACTTCAGTCATACATACTTATATGTATTGGAACGGTTTTTCTTACTCTATAATGAACTGTTGTAAGAAATTGTTATTTCTATAGCTGCGAACAATTTGGTCTCGTCGCTTCGACGCTCGTTCACTCATTTATCGACTGCTTCAGCTCTCTCTAATCCAACTGTACTCTCGGAAGTCACTGTCGCATCTGACCTCCCCTAGCTGCCCTGCTTATATTGCCCCCCCAATTACACAGAAAGAAATTTCTAGGAGGAAGACACACACACAAGCTTCTTATCCCTTGAGCAATTGTTGCACGTGTTCCATTGTAAAGCGGCTTTCCGGTCACTTAACGCTATCGGCTACATAACACCCTAGTGCACACCTGCAACAATTCAGGTGGCAAATAGAGGCGCGATCCGCACGTGCGTTTGGGTACTTAGGTAATCACAATATTTTAATATTTTTATATTGACTATATGTAATAAAACACACACTTTTAAAATGTGAGGAGGTCCTCATTTCCCTTTCATACTAATTGAATATTAAGATGCTTAAAGAAACAATAAGCAGCGGTCTTTAAGGTTATCTTGAGGTTTCAAAACTTAATAAACAACCATTAAACTGTCCGAAATAGACAGTCGAAGCAGACAATATCTAAAAGGCGCAGACAGGTAAATAATACCACAATGGCATGAATCACACCATCTACTAGAAAAGGATATGATGATAGAAAAAAAACGTTCAAAGAGTTCCTTGGTTGCAAAATTTGAATCTATGCTCCAGTTTGCAATGAATATCGCCGCGTGCACAATGGAGACGTGCCACATGAATACTTCACAATTAAAATAGGAAATAGAGGAAGTTCATTATCCCGTAGTCATAAGGGTATTACTTTACATGAGGCAGCAAATGAAAATATATCGAACTCGTACGCTAGCGTTATAAAAAAACTATGAATTGCCTCTATTTAGTATGTGTTGGAAATGTTTAGAATCTTTTCAAAATTAGTTTTGAAATCAAAAAATGATTTATACACAACTTTCGGCATATTACAATTCCAATATGGTTTGTAATTTAACTCGACCTATATAAAATATTTCAATAACACATTTAAATGTACCTTTTTTACTATCTCTACCACAAACTATGCAGGTACATAGTAGGTAGAGAAGGTATTGTATTCCAACAAAAAACTCAACGGAAATTCATGTTTTAAGGTCCTCTGAATCCAAAACGCAGTTTTATAAAAAAGTGAGCGCGCGTGTGTGTACGCAACATGACTAAAATCAAGAAATCGATATAATATCAAACTTGGTATTTAAATTTAGTATATTTTAAGGATATGACAGCTACACTTTACTTGGAAAATGTTGAGAACATGGCACTACCGATTTTGATTAAAATGACATATTAAAGACATTTACACGACAAATAAAATGCATATCTTGAATTTTCTAGGAATAGCCTCTTCATTCTAGATGACGTTTACATGTCCACAGACCGTAAGAAACAAAACCTTGCAACAGAAAATATGTAGATGTCGTTAAAACACACACTTTATTTTATACGCATTTCATGTGGGGATAGCTATTTATGAGATATTCCTTGTTATTGATTTTATTTTAAAATACTTTTCTCGCACATTTTTCATTATTTTTTCTTTTGTTTTATTCCTGTCCAAGTTTCAATCACATAGCAACCACCTTTTAAAATATCTGACTATCGCTTTAGCCTTGTGTGTTCCCTTATTTCCCTCTACTAATGTAGAACTAAATAATAAGAGCGGTTCTGCTAATGTTTATCTTTATTAGCATGAAATAGAAGAATAAGCTTTTGTAAGAATAGTTTGTTACAGAGTAGGTAAAGAAAATCATGTGAATGGAATAAATCAGAAATTTTAGTTTTGCTTTTAGCTATTCTGCGTATCTATTTATAGAATCGGGTTTAAGCACACTTTCATTCAATTGTTTCCTTACGATACTGTCAGATACTGGAATATGCAATTAATGTACAGAACTCCTTAAATCCGAATTACTGAAAATCATTTCAGTAATTTTGCGTATAACATTATAGTTTCTAAATATCCAAGTATTTTCAAAGGTAGTCAAATAACAAAATATGACTTTGACCTAGTATGCAGGCTTTGTCGTAGATTTAAAAGAACCTCAATCCTGATAGAGAGGCCTCTAAGCAAGCTTAAGCGGTCTCTTACGCTCAGTATAGAATGGGACGCTGAGAACCACAGCAGTTAAAGAGCGTCCATGAATAAAACGCCATTTCATTTTCTTTGAGATTTAGTATTATTTTACTTTTTTATTCTCACACTCTCAAAAAATCTACTTACAAAGAGTGTTGTTTTGATTTTAATTAAATATATAAAATATTTATGACAAACCTGTATGTTTTCTAAACAAATACAAAATGCATAAGTATGGTATTCATCACTATAAGATATTCAAAAGACTTTTTAGTAAAACTTCACAACATTTTGGGAGATAAATGAACGACCTTTTAACATCTTCTTTTAGTTCTGGTTATCTTGTTAAAATAAGGCAATTCATCGGTTACATCCGTGGTTTCAAATTCCCTCATAGGTTTCCGACCGTAAATATTTTGAAAATATCCACAAATTTGTTTTTTATTAGCAAGAAAGCTGAGTATTGAATTGATCCTTGAATTTAAAAGCATTTAAGACATATCTCAAGATGAATGCTAACATCTCTCTTTTTTCGATTCCTGTTCTGGGGGTTATGAAGTAGTAAAATCACCACCATGTATTCCTCTAAACCATTATTGCTGAACTTGCTGCAGAAGGACTCACATTTGTACTTCTTCCTTTACTTCGGTCATGATGCTATTAGGTGTCAAAACTTTACTATGATTCTTGAGCTTTTCGTCCAATTCGTTTGTTTATATTTCAATGTTATTTTTGCTTCTCCGTTGTCATGCGTTCAGACAGGTTGACCCTCAGTCTTTTAATGACGTCAACATTGTTTATTGTTGTTTAGTAGCCTTGGTGTTTGTTGCACCTCCGCATAATCTAACATTTATTTTCTGAAATGAATCTAGTGTACTTACAGTATTCTTTTATATAGTATTTTAGTTAATTAACATCTCTACATAAAATGATTTCAGAATCATTTTAGTAAAACAAAGATATGTATCGTTGTATATGTTGTGCTGTTACTGAGCTAATCAGTAGTGAAGTGCTGAATTTTAATAAACCCATCTATTTTTCCTGATAGAGTATCTTGTAACCTAATAAATTATTCTACCAGAAGAAGTGTTTAATTTCATCTTCGAATGGAGATTTTACCAAAAATAATGAACCCAAGAAATCAATTTAGAATCACGCATTCGGGTTCGTGTGTGTATGTGCATGTGAATGTGTATGTGTGTGAGAATTCCCTAAAATGAAAACAAATGTTGCATATAGGTCCACCATGTTTAAGAATGCTGCGTAAAATTTCCAGAAATACCTGTTCACTAGTTACTGTTTACATGGAAAAATGTTCCTTATTATATCTTTTCTGAGAACCAATTTTAAGGAGATAAATATATGTTTGAATGTATAATAAAATGTACACCTTGAATCCTCTCTACATTTCATTATATTTTGATAATTTGTAGATTACCTAAAAAAAAACCAAAAACGAAGAAATTAAAATTGAGTATGGAAAATCAATATCGACACAATTTGTGTCAATATTTTTTTCCGTAGCTTGGCGTTGTCTTTAGAACATCCATATTGTACGTTCAGATCTTCCCAAACTTGAATCAACTAATGCAATCTTTCTAAGTTTGCGATTTTTCTTGTAATTTTCTTTGCAAGAATTGTCTTTCCTCCGCGCTTCTGATACCTATTAAATAATGGTTTTGAAGGAAATGCGGTGCAATTTATTTCTATATTATTTCCAAACTCTGAAATCTTTTCGATTATAATGGTTTATCATTATCAGTAAAAATGTATCCTAACGTAACCGTAACGTGGACTGGATAAATCACGTCCTTTAATACTGCTTTATTATAAGTTAATCACTCGAGAATACCATGTGAATGTTTCGCTCAGAACTTAATTTCTTATATTAAAATTAATTTCATTGTAAGTTCTTGTAAGAATGCTCTTAAATTAAATAAGTTATTTCTTTATTTGTCTATCCGTTTTATATTCACTAAATTTTTGTTTACTTAATGCTTCAAATATTATAATCTGAGTTGGTAATATTTGTTATGGTATCGTTTTATTTTGGATTTAATTCGTGTGTTTGAGATCTTTGGAGAGTTATATGAAAACCTTGAATATATATATTAAAGAAACTTTACTGCAAAGTTTACTAAAAATCAAGTGTTTGGTAAAAAAGAATGTAAATGTAAATGGAGTGTTATTTATGGACGCTCTTTAACTGCTGTGGTTCTCAGTGTCCCATGCCATACTGGGCGTGAAAGACCGCTTAATTTTGCTCAGAGGCCTCTCTATCAGACTTGAGGTTCTTTTACGCGCCGTAAATCTACGACACGGGACCAACGGCTTTACTTCCCTTCCGAAGGAAACCATGCTAAGGATTTTTACGTCCGAACCCGCGAACTTGGGTATATGAAGTTAGCATTGTAACCATTATACCACGGAAGGCGACTCAAGTGTTTGGTGAACATTCAAACGCATACCAAAAGGAAACTAAAGCTAAAGGCTAAAGATACAAAAATAATTAACTATGCGTCTCTCTATGCAATTGTTTCCGATCCGTCGTCCAATTCCATCAAACAAGTAACCCAACTGACAACTTACCAGAAGGGCAAAACTGGTCTTTAAGTCGTCTACAGTCTTACACGATTTCCTCCTCTGTGCCCGTTCTTGTATGAAAAACTGGTTTTCTTGTATTGCTAATACTTTAAGCGTATCAGGAAATCACGTACCAATGGTGAGTTTTGAATGTGATATTATAAACAGTGTATATTTATTAATGTTAATTTTATCTTATTACTACAATAGCGTATGAAATTAATTAAATATTCATTAATATTAGTTATAGATCACCTAAAATAATTTTATTATATAGGCTATCAATCTGAAACTTCAAGATCATCGGAAGAGCAGCTTCCGGGTGCCAGAATTTTATTCCACGTGGAATTGTTTTATTCATATTGTCACATTTGAGCGTGCAAAATTGAGTATTTTATTTATTGATCAACGATCAATCCAGCATAAGATTTTTGGGTAGTTCAATCAATAACAGCTGTCTATCGAACCCCCCCCCCGTTCATGTATTGTGTAAGTTTACCTCAAGACCGCGAACTGAAACTTATTTTCCTTTTTGTATTACGTACAGTAAGTATTGTATTTCACCCAAAATAAGTCCCCTGAATAAAAAATCAGTTTTAGAAAAATGTCCATGTGCGAGTCCATGTGTGTGTTTTAAAACATTATAACCAACAAACAAAAAGTCTGTTAAATATACTAAATTTGATATTTAAGTTCAGTATTTTTCAAGGATAGAAAGGAAGATTTCTAAAAACAACCCATAACTCCAAACAATCAATTACTAGAAAATTATCTAAAATTTTGATTTTTACAAAAAGTGTTCTAACAATTTTGATTAAAATATCATATGCTTAAGTTATTTTATGGCATAAATATATTAAAGCACTGTAAGTAGTTTAAATATTTTAGTCAAATAAATATATTTTTAAACAACGGCTCAGCCGTTTTTAAAATAGTATGAATTGAAAGTTTAACCCTTTCCTGCACGTTATGTAACGGACATTCATGAAATTTAGCGATTTTTCCTTATTTTTATTTTCTCTACTCGTACTATGTACATAATGTATAGAGAAGGTATTGTAATGTGTCCAAAAATTTGATACAGGGATTTCACCGGAAACACAGAATCCAAAATAAGTATTTTTGGAAAAAGGTCCGTGTGTGCGCGCGCGCGTGTGTGTATGTATGTGTGTGTCTCTGAACAGCATAGCTCAAAAACGAAAAGACCGTTAAATACGAAGCTTGGTATTTAAGTTTGATAACTTTCAAGGATGCGACACGGAGATTTTCAAGAAAATCCTCCCACCCCCAACTACCCTTTACATGGAACATTTTTAGACAATTTTAATTTTCTCAAAAATGGCTCTAACGATTTTGATCAAAATATCGTATATGAAAGATATTTACCTGACAATTAATATGTACATCTTGAATTTTCTGGGAATAGCCTCTGAAGACTACTTTATTCTGGATGAATTTTACGAAATTTTGCATAACTGCTAAACCGTAAGAGATAGAAAAAAACTTACTACACAAAAAATGTAGAGCACATTAAAACACACAATTTATATTATACAATTTTTTGTGGAATTGATCGTTTTTTAGATATTCCCTGATTTTGGTATCAGCTTTAAAAAACTTATATTTTCTCATACAGGAATTCGTCAACTCTTGTCCATACAAACAAAGGAACTTCAATCACATAGCAACCAGCTTTTGACTATCACTTTAGCCTATAGTACTCCTTTATTTCGCTTCTACTTACAATGAAGCAAGTAATAAAACTATTTCTGCGCTATTCTAAATTAGCGTGATGTAAATAGAAACATAAGCTTTCTAACAATAATTGTTGCAGAAATGTAGAGAAAGTCATGTGAATAGAACACATCAGATTTTTCAGTTTCCAATGCACCAAGTTTGCGTAACATGAACGGCGATGTTCATTCGTTCGAACCAATAGCTCATGGCCAATTATACCGCTTTAAGCTTTTAAGCAAACATTTATATTTATAAATCAGGAGTATATCGTGACGATATGAAACAAACGTTAGAAAAACGCCTCTGTTTTAGGTGTAGGTAGTATTAGGATCTGTATGAAAGGTTAACGCATCTCTTTCAGCTTTGATAGAGTTTTAGATAATGATGCTCTTAATCAAGAAACAACACAACAATGTGAGTTCTTTTAATATACATAAATCTTTGACTGTCGCATATTTTGTACATGGAGAAATTACTGATTACTCCGTGATTTTTTAAACAAACGTAAATAACATCTACATTTTGTGGAGTTCGTGCCAGTAGGCTTTACTCCAAAGCAGTGTAATTTCGCAAAAAATTTTAATTTAATGTTTAATTCATATTTTATTTACCCTGATCAAGCAAATATAACAGAATTTCATATCACCATATAGCAAGTAGCTCTTAGAAGATTTGGCTATCGCTTATACTTAGTATATTTTCTTATTGTCCTTTGTATCTATAAGGAAACGTAATAAAACCATTTCTCCTAATATTTATTTCGTTAAACAAGAATTATATGAAAGAATAGCTTTTGTAAGTACAGTTTGTTGAAACACTGTTGGAGAACGTCTTGTGAATATATAACACATCGGATTTGTAGTTTCTTTTATATTTAATCAGTTACGTATGTTATCATGTATTAGCTGCCTTATAATATATATTGCTACCAAATAGCTAAAATGAGAAAACTGATGTGTTCCATTCATATTACTTTCTCAACATCTCTGCAACAAAATATTGTTAAAAAGCTTATGCTTCTATTTAATTCATGCTAATCGAGAAAAAATTACCAGAAAAAGCCTTATTGCTTGCTTCCTTGTAAGTAGAAGCGAAATAAGGGAATACCATAGGTCATAATGATAGCCAAAACCTGGTTGCTATGTGACTGAAGGTCCTTTGTTTGTATGGACAGGAGTTGACAGATTCCTGTATGAAAAAAGTATAAAAATTTTAAAGCTGAAACCAAAAACAAGTAATATCGCAAAAGCGATCAATTCCACGAAAAATATATATGACATAAAGTGTGTGTTTTAAAGTGCTCTACATTTTTTGTGTGATACGTTTTTGTCCATCTCTTACGGTTTAGCTGTTATGCAAAATTCCGTAAAATTCATCCAGAATAAAGTAGTGTTCAGAGGCTATTTCCAGAAAATTCAAGATATGCAGTTTATTTGTAAGGCAAATATCTTTAATATATGATGTTTTAAGCTAAATCGCTAGAACCATTTACCATAAAATCAAAATTTTCGAAAAAATTCCTCGTAAAGGGTAGTTGGGGGTGGGGGAATTTTTCTCAATATCTTCGTTTAGCATCCCTGGAAGATACTAAACTTAAATACCAAGTTTGATATTTTACCGACTTTTCGTTTTTGAGTTATCGTGTTCACTGACACACAGACACACGGACACATGGAACACACACAGACCTTTTTCTGAAAATGCTTTTTTGGATAAAGGGGACCCTAAAACATATATTTCCAGTGAAATCTCGGTATCGAATTTTTGGGTGGAGTGCAATACCTTCTCTATACACTGTGTACATAGTACGTGTAGATAAAGTAAAAATATAGACGTATTGAACGATTTCTTATCTGTAAATGTTACTGCACAATCAATCCATTTGCACAGGCATAATGGATGAGAACATAACAAGAAACTTATGTTATTACCATTTAAGTTTGCATTCCGGTTTTACTATATTGTTCGGAGACATGTACACTTAAAAAGAAAAATTGGAGCCAAATACAAGTGGCAGGAATGAAATATCTCCGAGCAGTAAAAGGATGTACCAAGATGTACAAGATCATATTAGAAACGAAGATATAAAGGGATAATTAGACATGTTTTCGTTAAAAAAAAAAATAAATAAATAGCGAAAAATGGAAACGTCATTTACAAAGAATAGATAACTCTTTTACAGACATACAAATATAAACCTTTAGACTATAGAACAATAGGAAGACCAGTAAAAAGATGGGGAAAAATATGAGGCCGAAACAGAAGAATTCTCCTAAGCCACGAAGAGTTGATGATGATGAGTTTGTAATTATTCGCTAAATAGTGAAAATGAATATAACTCGAGTTCCAGTTTTACCTTTGATAGATTCTGGAGTTTTCGTCAAATTACAATTAAAACTTTCCTTTTAAATCTAACTTTAAACTAATGATAAAAACACCATCTGTGTTAACATAACTGTACCTATTACGCTACACATCCTTCATTATATTCAGCAAAACCACCCTCAGCAAGCCAGAGGCGTCTGTCGAAGATCCGAAAGCTAATCCAATTGAATTTTAGGTTGTGTTTTGTTCTTTAATGTATAATCCTGTAGAATAACATAGTCTTGGAGGAGAAATTAAGGTTTATCCATTTTCCGTGTTGTTTCCTGAGTTTGCTCCCGTCCAAGGAGTTTGATGTTGTTACATAGCTTCGCCGTGAAGCCCAACCACCCGCAAGGCATGAAGTCTGGAGAAGAATAGTGACACTACTGTTGGTATGTAGTGCACCTTCACTAACCTGGCAATTAAATTAAATTTATTATTAATACGTTATGATAGCAAACCTATCGTCACCTTGTTCCATAATCACAAGAAAATCGAAAAAAGGTCCTGCAAATGGTATCACACGGTAGTAGGAAATTAAAATAAAACAACTATTAAAAGTAATCATCATTTCCATGACCATATATAACAACGATTATTTCTGTGGCCCTGTGTGTTTAAATAAACATTGGAAATAATTAAATAAAGATAATATCAACAATTCTACGGCCTAAGAACAATTTTATTGCTTTGATTAGCTACTTAATTCAATAAATGTTAAATAACTTTAAAAATGCCCCATTTAGAAAATTATGCACTTAGGTTCAGTCGTCCACTGTGGTCTAGGAGTAACATGCTAACCTCTGGTTCCTAAGGTCGCGGTGCGTTTAAATGGCTTCTTTCGGAGCCATTAAATTTTCCGAGCAAAATTAAGCGATCTTTCACGCCCAATATAGAATAACACGCTGCAAACCGCAGCAGTTAAAGTGTGTTCATAAATACAATTCAATTTTTTTTTTTTTTTTTTTTGCAGTTACAGTTCTGCGAAAACAAAAGAGGTAGCAGAACTTGATATAGGAGATTTGATACCTAAAATTTTAAATAAACACATGTTGTGACATATTGTGTTTTTTCACGATAATGCGTAAATTGCTATTTTACGCTTAAGTATTATAAAACCCCACTTTACGCACTAACAACGGAGTAAAACATAGCCTTTTTATTAAAATAGAAAGACTGTTTAGTAAAATATTAATTGCATTATTTATTTTCCCCGTTCCACAATTGCTACCATGTACATTAGCACCATACCATCAATTTTATGCAAACTTATAAGCACATCAAAAAGGACTGGAATTAATAGCTTGATATTGCCCCGGAATTTATATGAACGTATTTTTTTTTAATGTGTTAGATTTGACTATTAACCTTATCTTTAATTATAAATAAGAAAATACAACATATATTTTGGTATCTGTTTAAAATATTTTAGCTTTTGTTATAAAGATTCAGTTTTATAGTGCTTATAAAAATGATTGTTACATACCAGTTCATCTTTCTTCACGAAAGCGTTGCATACATTAAATTTCATCATGCTGCGCTGGGATGGAAACTACTATGAAGGGTATAGAAAACAGTCGTCCCCTAAATTCACCGCTCAGGAAGGAATGTATTTAATAGCCCATGTTACGTCATTTGAACATAGTTAGAAAGGAGCAAATCCCAAGTTTTGAAAATCGGATGTATTTCATTCAAATAACCTTATATACTTATTCTTGCAAAAGCCTTTTCTTCCACTTCATGGTAATCAAGATAAGTATTAACATAAATAATCGCATTGCTTAATTCTTTGTAGGTAGAAAGGAAATATTAGAATTCCATAGGCTAAAGCGACAGTCAAAGTTGTTAATAGATGGTCGCTTTATGATATTGAAATCCGTTCTCTTTATACGGGCAGGAGTAAAGCAAAAGAAAAACGAACTGCAACTTCCCATTTGAGAAAAGCAGAAAAATGTAATCTGTACAAAAAATTAATTTAACATAAATTGTATATTTTAACGAGATGTTCATAATAACGTTTTGTCTGTCTCTTACTATTTTGTTTACCACTTATGCAAAAGCAATCCAGAAGTCATTAGAAGCTATTCCCAAAAAATTCAAGATGTCCATTTTATTTTCGTGATAATGCCTGAAACATATGGTTAATCAAATATGATTTAATCAAAATAGTTAGAGCTGATTTTGAGAAAATCAAAATTTTCGAAATGTTTTCTAAGTAAATATGATAGGAGGATTTTCTTGAAATCCTTGGAAGATGCTGAACTAAATATCAAGTTGGTACTATTCGTTTTTGAGTTATGCTGTACACATTCAGCTATGAATAGATACTAACACGGATCTTTTTTAAAAATACCTTTTCTGGATTCAGGGAATCTCAAAACATGTATTTCCAGTAAAATATCGGTATCGGAATCGTTAAATAGGTACTTTCTCCACCTAATATGTCATTATATGTGGCAGAGCAAAGTAAAAATGGTATTGGGCAACCCGCAATATTACAAGTCGTTTTTCTTTCCTGAGAAAGATCCATATACTTATCTGGCTATTTCCGTATGTATATGTGACAACACTACGATAACCATTTCTTGCAGTATCTGCAAATATTGTAATGTTTAATCATTAATCTTTTTCACCTACCGTTTTAGGCTGTAATTTGGAAAGTCTAATTCAACTTTTCCAGTTCTGTTTAGTTTTTGTTCGACCTGTGTACGTCTTGATTAGCTCCAGGAAATGCATATTATTGAATACAGGACTGCCCCTACAGCTGTTTTTGAGGAACAAGAGCAGTAAGGGTGTAAAACGCCTAAGGCAACACAGTCCGCTTCTCCCCGCTCACATTTTTCTTAGCACTGCTTTTCGTTAATTAGGGCCCACTCACATGTTCAACAGGGTAAAGGGGATTTAAAACCGGCTGCAGGAGAACTTACTTCTTTAAGTTCTGCTACTGCTCTTTCAACAGGTCTATTTATAACGAGTTAAGTAAACGTTATAAGCTAACAAGCATTCCTAACAAAAAATTTTTGGAACGATAATAATTAGGGGCTCCGCGTTAAATTATATTAAAATATCGCCCCTAGACACCTCAGCATACAAACAGCGGTGTTTTAAAACAGCTTAGGTCACAAATCTCAGAAATACCAATTACATATGGTAGTTTAAAATATAAATATGTACAAAGCACGACCATATATATATTTTAAAAAAGATTATGTATTCCATTCACATGACTTTCTACATCTCTGTAACAAATTATTGTTAAAAAGGTTATGCTTGTGTATACTTCATGCTGATCGAGAGAAAATTAGCAGAAATATCTTATTAGTTGCTTCCTTGTTTGTAGAAGCGAAACAAGAGAGTACCATAGATTAAAATGACAGTCAAAAGCTGGTTGCTATGTGACTAAAGTTCCTTTGTTTGTATGGACACGAGTTGACAAATTCCTGTATGAGAAAAGTATGTTTTTCAAAGCTGAAACCAAAAACAATGAATATTTAAAAAACGATCGACTCCACGAAAAAAATGTATATAACATAAATTGTGTGTTTTAACGTGCTCTACATTTTTGTGTGGTAAGCTTTTGTCCATCTCTTACGGTTTAGCAGTTATGCAAAATTCCGTAAAATTGTTCCAGAATAAAGTAGTCTTCAGAGGCTATTCACAGAAAATTCAAGGTATTCATATTATTTGTCAAGTAAATATCCTTAATATACGATATTTCAATCAAAATCCTTAGAGCCATTTTTAAGAAAATCAAAATTTGCGAAAAAAGTTCCATGTAAAGGGTAGTATAAGGTGGGTTTTTTTTTCTCAATACATTAGTGTCACATTCCTGGAAGATACTAAACTTAAATGCCAAGTTTGGCATTTTACCGGCTTTTCGTTTTTGAGTTATCGTGTTCACAGACACACGGACACACTGACACACACACGGGCCTTTTTCTGAAAATTCTTTTTTTTTTGGATAACGGGGACCCTAAAACATATATTTCCGGTGAAATCTCGGTATCGAATTTTTGGGTGGAGTGCAATACCTTCTCTGTACATAGTACGTGTAGAGAAAGTAAAAATAAGTTTTGTGTTTTATTTGCATTAAAAGTTATTGAAATGTAAATACATGTCAATATCAATAATGAACATTCCAAGGCCTTCTGAAAACAGCAAGGAAGAGAAAAACATCATTATTTTGTCATATTCTCCAGTACAATTTTCTGAAGGATATATTTGAAGACATGACTCTTGAAAGGAAGGCCAGAGGAAACCCATGCAAGAAGAAGCAGCAGAGATCATAGTGTGCCAAGCCTAGGTACATATGAAGAGAATTGTAGACAGAAGAGATGTATGGCTGCAGTGACAAGACGATGAACAAAATATAACTATCTTAAAAAACAGAATTAATTCTGTATATCCTAATGCACATAGTAAGAGTAATTTAAAACGTGCTTTTCCTATCTCTTTTACGATATTCATAATACGCTTCTGCATAAAAATGAATTCAAAATTAATTAATAAATAAAATTTTAATACAAAAATCATGAATAAATACTTTCAGAAGACATACTATAAGCCCTTACGAAAAAAATAAAGAAAGAAAGAAGGAACGAAATAAAGAACAAAAAAGGAAGAATAGCAACTAAAAAACATTCGGTGAAACATTTAAAATTGACAAGTGTAAATATACGATAGGAATATTTCTGAAACAACTATGGCTATGGAAAAATTATCTGACACAAGTTGTGTGTTCTAATTGGTTATACCGCTTTTCTTTAGTAAAGTTAGTATACAGTAATATAACACAGTGCAGTTTTCTGATTATATCAAATTATACAGAATTCAATTATAATAAAAGAGACTTCAAAAACCTTTCACAGCGAAGTTAAAATGTATACTTTATTATGCGCGTCAATATCATAAATATAATATTCTAATTAAATTTGTTTGTTTTTTCGAGAAGATAAAAATAGTGTACCTTATTATAGTTGGAGGCGAATGTAATTCCTTGAAAACATTGAACTTAAATATGATATACATCCGATTTTTCAAATTTTGTGTATACTGTCCACAGAAACACATACAAAAATTATTCTAAAAATTTTTAGAGGCTCAGAGCAACTAGAAAGATGTAGGCTAAACTTTGAAACCGAAATTCTGAGCGAAAATGCTTACTCTACATATTAGCGATAAGTGCTAAAGAAAGCGAAAAGTTTATTTCCATAGATATTCTCACTCAAATGCTTCCACCTATGCTAGGGATTAGTAAAAGTTTACTGTAAGGAGTAAATAATGCAAGCAACAACTATAAAAAGAAACAAAACTATTTTAATATATCATGATATCCTTCTCATATTAAATAAAACGTGTTCAACAGTAATTTAAGTAATGTCAAACATCTTATTAACATTGAATTAAATATTTATATGTAAATAATTTTGGCGTTGTGTAATACAGTTTATAAATTCGTATGAAAGACACAAACTTATACGTTTTAACTTTGTAAAGTTGATAATATATAAAGTTAGTGTTTAAAAATGCCATTAGCATTATCATCTACCATTTAGCACCCAAAAAGGAGTGTTATGTGCAGGAGGGCTAATTGTACCACTTGTTGGAATGAACTGCTGTTGAGGATGAGGATATCAGCAGGACACGCGAGCTAAACTGTCAATTCATTTTGTGAGTAGAAATCTGGCTATTTACATGAATAGAGCAAACATCGTATTATTTATTTATGTATTTAGGCACTGAGCCAATGAAAACAGAAGTATATAATTTTGTATTACTTACCGCAATGATGCATTTTTAGTTTTTAATTCCTCGGTCATAATATTTCCTATCTCATTATATACAAAAACGAACAATTTTAATATTATTAGTTATGATACTCATTACTATTGGTTTCAGTTTTAAGATACTTCTGGCCATACAAACAAAGGAACTTCAATTACATAGAGACCATCTTTAAAACATTTGAAGTAACTAGAAGAATAAGCTTTTTAACAATAATTTATTACAGGGAAAGTATGTAAATGGAAAGCATCAGATTTTTAGAAAAAGTCCGTGTGTGTCCGTCTCTGTGTGCTGTGGGCAGCACAGCTCAAAAATGAAAAGTCCGTTAAATACCAAACTTGATATTTAAGTTCATTATATACAAAGACGAAAAAAATGTAATGTTATTAAGTGTAATAAGTAATTATCAAACATTATATAGAGTTTAAAGTTAAGCTACTTTTCATTATATATCTTTAGATACATAAATAAACTTGTATACTATTTGTTTTAGAACAACTAGAAAACATGTTGACTTTGTGCCTGCCCTTTAACTTTGCTAATTATCCAAAATATATAGCTGCATGAAGCATGTGGAGAACCTTTTTTATAATTTAATATATAAGCATATTTATGAAATGACAAACAGGCGGCAAAGCACCATTAAGTAAAATTAAACCTTGCTTAAACTATTTAAAACAACATTTAATTGATATTAATTAAAACAAAACAATTGTAATTAGAAAATGATACGTTTTGCATATGCACTGTGTAACTTAATGGCGAATTAGCATTACTGTTCATTTGTAAAAATAATATTTACAAAATACCAATGATAAGCTTTGTTTTTTGTATCTTTCATTCCTTTATATTTTTCTTTCTTTGTTTATTTCTTTTAAATTCTGTTCATTTGATTTTTTCTCACAACTCTCTTCTTTCTTTTAAATTATATTAAATTGTATCTAGATTCCCTAACTCAAACTGCACCTCAGCGATAACTCATTTCCATTCATTTACTTCAATACAGGAGCTTTATAAAACATTTATGAACAATAAAAATAACTGGTATATCCTGCAACTAACGTCAAAATTTAACTACATAGGCCAATTAGAATACATCTCATTGCATTTCGCAGGAAAATTCCTTGAGAAATTCAAACAAAGAAAGGCTCTAGAATAGTTTGTTTAGACAATTCAAATTATTATAATAGGAAGTGCGCAACCTTGTACGAACTTCGACTTTTCTGTTATGGTTCGAAATACATAAAGCGTAATTTACGATTTATATCCAAGAAAACATTTATTTACTTTCTTCCTAAAATAAAAGCAGTGTGTATATATTTATTTTCTGTTCTGTTGGAACATGTTATCAATACCATTCCTAGTAGTTTGAATTGCAACGTCACCTAGACACGAAATAAACAGCAAACGTTTTTCGTAATAGTGATAGTTGTTCGATTTTGTATTACTTTGTATTACGTAGTACCTTAGAAACTTTGGGATGAATACCTTCAAATTCCACCAAGGTAATGTTCATTTGCGAGAAGCCTTACGATGGCAATACCGTATTATTTGTACACTTTACAATTAAGCAAGCCTCAGCAATGATAGTCCGTGGAGCATCTACCTGCTGTTCGAGGGGATCCGGATTCGATTCCTAGTTAGGGCAGGGAATTTTTCTCTAGCCAAAAGTATTCCTTATCCTCCCCAGAGTCTAAAGGCATGAATGAGTGTGAATGTATATGATCTAATGAATAAATTTCACGAATTACTATAGTGTCGATAGACAATATGTTCCAAAGGTACAAGGCCGCCGATATAGCCGATGATTCATAAAAGTTACTTATGAAAGCACTCAGTGCACTTTAAAATGTTAATTGCTTCAATATCACTTTAGGATAATCATGTTAAGTAGCAATTAATATACTGTCGATCTTTTGTTTATGGGGAATTTTTTGGTTGGGGGGCTAGCAATTTATAACAGTAAACGAGTATAAAATAAATATGTATCGCAACGTACACGATTAAGAAAAAAAAACACGCATCATTCTTATTAGAGCCTTCAATTAAAGATTATAATATGTTTCTAAACTGAAACAATAGTTCATGATGAAAAGATATTCATACTTTTAGATTTGTTTGGAAAATAAAATAACAACATGTGCCTTACATAATTTTATTTATTTTCAAGTTAAACTCAATTTATCTGTGTTAATTGGAATTGGAAGGAAATAGGTCATCCTCAAGTACACCAATAAATTCTTTCCGGAGTAAGAATATAGGTATATTAATTTAATTTATGTAAAAATGTCCCGTTAACGTTTAAATACCGGGACCTTCAATTCATGTTTCTGCACGTCTTCTTAGAAAGCTTGATTATTATATGGGAATGTATAATTTATATAAACACATTTAAATAATCAATTTGGTGGTCTATGCTATCACAAGTTAGTCTTAACTAAAGTGTCTCTGTTATTATCGGTGACATAAAATGTCAACTAAAAGTTGTTTGCCAGGGTTCGAACTCGGTATACCGCAATGTCAAACAAAACTCAATTTTTATCACTTTAAACTCACTTATATGCACAAATGATACGGTAAAAGGAAGTAGGTTTGGTAAAACTGTCCATTCGCTACACTGTGCACGCGGAGCTGAAGATATGAGTAGCACATGGCCAACCGCGACCTAACCACGTGGGAGGGTGGTCTCTGTGGGTGAACCCTCTGTCACAGGGCGCCTTCAAACAGCGTGGTCTAACCTGATAAGTTCCTTTTAGAATGGAAATGTTATCATCACATACCTGTATCGAAGTGAAGACAAGTCGATCGTGAGGACAGAGGTGCTGGATATTCCCGCGATGCTACTCTCTCCTACTCCAAGCGTTGCCAAATGAGATCATAATCGCCACGGTACAGTCGACGGGTATACGAGAGATGATCGGGGCAATCTGCGCAGCTTTCTACCCCCGCCCTTCCTCACCGTGCTGCCACATTGAATTACCCCCCACCACCGCCAACCCTCCCTCCATCAACAACTTCTCTCTGGATCACCCCGAAGGACTTTAAACGGTACGCGCGCGGATTTCGCTGGTAGGGGGTGAGAGGGTTGAAAAAGAGATGCAGGATGGGAGGGAGAGACAGACAGCGTGGGTGGGGGAGAGTCGTTATTCGTTGCGAGTATTGAAGTGGAGGAGCAAGGGGGGTGAGCCAATGAAACTAGGAACGTGTGTAGGGGGGATTCACGTGGTAGCGCTGACAAGTGTATGAGAGAAGGGTAGCGTATAAAAGGGGTGGTGTAGAGAATGCTGCTATTGAAAGAGAGGAAGCGAGACTCAACAATGATCGAAGGAGAAGACTCGCGAGGACAAGAGACGGAAGGATATATAGTACATCTGTCACACTACGTAAGAAATCGCTGTCGTCGCCCACGGATCTTAAGTGCTGTTTAACGAGCTCAACCGCTTTTGATCGCTGCTTGCAAATGGTACTCGCTCGGGTGAGGTGAACCTTTTAAGCAAGACATGTGGAGACAACAGAAAGTGCAATACATGTTACAGATTAGAAAATCGCAAAGGTAGATGAGTGAGGTGCATGCACCTATCATGACGAAATCCTACCTCAAACTTTACATACCTACATTCAGACACTTAAAATATAATTAACTTGATAGTGTAAATACTATCTACTGCATTTACTACAAGTGTCTGTATTGCAATAAAGTTTGTATCTAACTGAGCATCAAGGTTTCCGATGGTAAATTAATTTTTCTTCAACAAATAATGCAATCAGTGTCAGGAAGATGAAAATACTCTCAAGGTGTAGGAGTGTGACTACTCCACGACATAAACAAAAGCCATAAGTGCATCATCTTCAACAATTAAGAAGTCACTGAGCCCATGCTTACGTGCGACCATTGCTTCCTCAAAGTCACAGGAGATAGCGAACACAGCAGACAGGCCTTTCTCGCTGCTATTCAGATGCAAGAAAGACCATCCAAAGTGCAAGTCTTCTATAATAGAAATTTTAGAAGAATTTTATGAAAAAATAGAGTTCTCAAATAAATAGGACCATTCCTCATCACAATCTTTTATTACTAAGAGAAGGGAAAAAATATATTTTTCTTCCTTTTATATATAGGAGTGTATGTTATATATATATAACATTTTATAATTGCTCTGGCTCATTATTCAAGTGGTTTAAACCCATACACATCTTAAATTTAATTTATATAGTTTAAATAAAAGCTACATTTTAATCCACCTTATTGTATGCAGTGGTGTCTGAAAAGTTTGAAATATCTCACATCTGGATGGAGCAGATAATATATAAATTTTACACTTATTACTTCAAAATGTAAACATAAGTACAGTTTCGGCCTGACAGGTATTACCCATGTTAATTATCAGCAATGGAGACTTGATATTGCTGATAAATTTAGAGTAGCGAGAGAACGTATTTAATGTGCTTTAAAATCAGGTTTTCGTTTCATTCTAGGAATAAAATGTGCTAAAATATTAGTAAGTAATAAAAATATAAATAATACAAGTAATAGGTAGTATTGCCAAATAGGAATCCTGTCGTTATGTTGTTTAAAGAATTCAAAAACTATGATTAAGGTTAATACCAAAACAGGAACATCTCTAAACTCAAAAGTAAGAGAATAAGTCGAAACGTAAACATTTTGTACAAACAATGCGCATGTTTATTATAGCATCCGACTAAAACTATAAAACAGATTCTGCAACCTGGTTGAAGTTAAAGAAAGGACAGTAGAACTGAAGAAGCAGTTATTAAAATGCCATAAATTTAGTGAATCATGGCTCTGATTGGTTGATAGCTAACATATGACATAAAGTAACGGGTAGTGCTTAAACTGAGAATTAAATCTCTTAATTGTAACTTTATACAGTAACTATTTTATTTTAGGATAGGAAGAGTCAAACTGACAAATCCAATGCCATAGCCGTGATTTGAAACACAGATCTCCCAGTCTCTAACCGGTTGCTCTGCCACTGAGCTACCATGGCAACATGCCGGCTTAGCATTAAATCCTTCAACTGACTCGCATGTTTCCCGGTAAACATTCATAGTATAGTTGCTGTACTATGAATCCTGGGACTAAAGTACTTATAACATTGCAAGTCGTCATTGAGGTTGTCATCTCAATACAATTTGAGAACTACTTGGATATTAGGACTGAGCTCCACAGCTTTCAGTACTGATTTTCCTTTCTTGGATATCTGAACATCATTAAGCAAATTTCTCAAAAATGAAAAATAAATACAATGGTTAAGAACAAATGGATCACTGCATTTAAACACTGCAGTATTCATTGACCAATGCCATGCCTGATAAGCAAAACTTAACTCATCATGACAGAAGCAAGTTCTTACAACGAATGGTACTGTTCAGTGTATAAGAACAGCAAGTTTGAATGGGAAGGCATTATAACAACACGTATTCCTATAGGATGACAGTTTAATTCAGTTTCACGAATGGTTCTAAAGTACAAGCAATAACAAAGTAGAAGTAAGAAGCAGCATAAGAGTCACGAAAACAGCAGAATGATTTGAAAAGTGAGAGAGGTAGTATGTGAGGTAGTAGGGTAAGGTTTAGAAGGCAGTTTTGTTTGGATTATGTGGTTATACCATTCCCATTGAGGGAATGGACTAGCAAATTACGGGTTGAACATCTTGAAGGGGTAGCGGCGTGATGACGCATCGCTTGCAGGCACGCGACAAGCCCCCAACTCTCCCTCTAACCCCAAACCCCTTCCGGCCGGACACGCGACTCAACTTGCCGGCTCAATCAATCGAGAAACCAAATCAACAAGACTTGCCCTAGTCAGGTACAAGTACTAATACGGTTCCACAGACGATGTTCAAATCTCTCTTAAGCTCTTCCTTATTACTACGTTCCCCTTCTTTATCACTGTTCAAATAACACTGCTCCTTTTCACTAATGTTAACACGGAAAGCACATGGAAAAAAGCAGAAACATTGAACGGAAGAGCTAAAATGCATGAATACAGAATAAAAAAAATCTGATGTGAATGGAAATTCACCTGACTTTCTCTACACATCTGCAAAAAAGATTAGATATTAAAAAGGTTATGCTTTTATTTTCATACTAATCGAGAAAAAATTAGTCTTATTACTTGCTTCCTTGTAAGTAGAAGCGAAATAAGGGAATACCATAGGCTGAAAGCATAGTAAAAAGATGGTTGCTTTGAGCTGAAGTTCCTTTTTACTTTCTCTAGCCCCGTATGTACAATGTACATAGGGATAGAGGAAGAATTGTATTTGTGTAGCGTGAGTGCATATGTGTGTGTGTGTGTGTGTGTGTGTGTGTGTGGACAACATAGCTCAGAAACAAAAAGACAGTTAAATACCAAACTTGCAATAATAAATGCCAAGCTATTTGCAATGACAATCGCATAACGACAGCTTTTAAAATGTTTGACTATCACTTTCGCCTAGTGCATTCCCTTAGTTCCATTTTATTTATAAGGAACTAAGTAATAAAATTCGGCTAATGTTTGTCTCGATGTATGGTGTTGAAAGAAGAATTAACTTTTGTAAGAAGTTTGTTTGAAGAGTAGCTAGAGAAAGTCATGTGAGTGTAACGCATCAGATGTTTTTGTATAGACAGGAGTGACAAATTCCTGTATGAGAAAAGTTTAAGTTTTTCAAAGCTAAAACCAATAACTGGAATATCTCAAAAACGATCAGCTTCACGAAAAAAAAATGTATATTACATATATTGTGTGTTTTAACGTGCTCTACATTTATTGTGTGGTAAGTTTTTGACCATCCTTTAGCAGTTATGCAAAATTCCGTAAAATTCATCCAGAATAAAGCGGTCTTCCGAGACTAATCCCAGAAAATTCAAGATATACATTTTGTTTTTGTTTGTAAATATGTTTAATGTACGATATTTTAATTAAAGTCGTTAGAACTATTTTTGAGAAAATCAAAAATTTTTAAAAAAGTTCTATGTAAAGGGTAGCTGGGAGTGGGGGAATTTTCTTGAGAATCCTCGTGTCGCATCCTTGGAAGATACATGACCTAAATGCCTAGTTTGGCTTTTAAAGGACTTTTCGTTTTTGAGTCATGCTGCCCACAGATACACACATACAAACACACAGACGAAGACAGACAGACAGACAGAGACACACACGCAGACATTATTCTAATAATGCTTTCTTTGGATTCAGGGGGTCTCAAATCATGTGACATCTCGGTATCGAATTTTTTTGGGTGCATTACAATATCTTCTCTATACACTATGTACATAGTACGTGTAGAGAAAGTAAAAAGCTTATGCATTCCTCTTCCTGTTTGCTCTGCAAACTTCTTACAAAAGATTACTGTTTTTACTTTCTCTAGCCCTCATGTACAATGTACATAGTGGGTAGAGAAGGTAGATATCATATTCCACCCAAAAATTTTATAACGAGATTTCACCGGAAATATATGTTTTAGGGTCCCCTGTATCCAAAAAAAGTATTTTCAGAAAAAGGTCCGTGTGTATGTGTCTGTGTGTCCGTGAACACGATAACTCAAAAACGAAAAGTCGGTAAAATACCAAACTTGGTATTTAAGTTTAGCATCTTCTAGGGATGCGACACGAAGATTTTGAGAAAAATCCTCCCACCCCAAACTACCCTTTACATGAAACTTTTTTCGAAAATAGATTTACGTGATTAACAAGTAAAAGACAATTACATAAAATTAAAGAATTTGCTGAACGTGAAAATGCTTTCATGGAAAAGATGAATAAATTGCAGAATGATACATTTAAAGAATTTTCTGCAGAGGCACTCAATGAACAACAGTAAAAGGCCGTGATTTGCAAAACATTGCAACAAAAAAGCGACCGAACTATAAATTGGCGAAAACTCGTTTAAAGCTAGCCCCTCAAGGCTGTATCGTTTCAAGAAGCACATAAAATAATGTCTTTCGAGACAAAATGGCATGATAAAAAGCTTGCTCAAAAGATTGAAACGTTCGGAAACTATTATAAATTACACGCCAATGGGGAGAACATTAGAGAAAAGAGGTGCTATGGAAGTACAGGATGCTGTACAATCAAAGGTCGCAACCACACATTCCTACTCTGTAATGCCTATAGTGTTTCAATCAGGCAAACTAATGCCAAAGTTATTTGAAATTCCTCGAGAACCATCTGTCATTAGTAAGAAAGTGGAATCAAAGATGCTCAAGGCAAACAATCTAATTTAAAATGGAATTCCTCGGCAAAAATGACAAAATGTATTTTTGAAAGCATCATTCCTTCCGCATTTATACACACTAAACCTCTTCTGGACACATATGATGTTCATAGCGATATAGAACACATTCTGCGACCCTGAAAAGCTGACGTAAACATACCAGCCAACACAAAGTACGAGTTGCAGCCTCTCGATCGATATTTCTTCCAGATTTAGAAACATATGATATGTAAAATACCTCATTGCGTTGAATTTGATCACCCGGATGTTAGGTTGCAACAGCAGGACAATATCCTCAATCGGCAATCACTGGCATATCAACAGTTCTCTCCGAGATTCCAGCGTGCACATCAATGTGGATGGGTACTGGTGGGGTTAGCTGAAGGACGTTGTGAGCATTTTTAGAACACAACATTGTTTCAAACATTTGAAAGGACACTAAGATAAATGTTAGTTGTTATCAACTGTAGTTTGTATACAGAAAAGTTATGTTTCACGCACTTTTTGATGACTATCATTATTGCAGTACATTTGATCAGAACTAACAATGTACCATACCGTAAATTGAGGTCAGAAATTACTATTCTTATTATAATTATTAGCATTACTAATATTATTATTAACATTCAGGAAGAAAACATGTTTCTCACCTCCCTTCTATAAGTTCATTTCTCTCTCTTCTTCGAGTGGCCAAAATTTGCAGAAGCCTTATTTTTCAGTAGTGAACACCATCAAATAGAACGATCAGTGATGGTCAGTACGTCAGTGGCGTTTTGTAATGAAAGGGCAATCGTTAAACGAAGGGTGTCCCGGAAACAAATTATTTCAATCCTGAATGATAAGCAGTACACCTCTTCATTATGTGAAGCGGTGGTGTCATTTGTTTAATTCGTCTCAAAAAAATTGCAAGTGTTGAAACGATTTAATTATCAGAGTCATTTTAATATACTACATGCTAATGATTATATATCTCTTGAAAATTAATTCACTGCAGAGTTCATATTCGTTTAACTTGAAATCCTCTTAGTAATATTATCACTATATAGTAAATTTTATTTTGATTTTTACTTTCTCTACACGTACTATGTACATAGTGTATAGAGAAGGTATTGCACTCCACCCAAAAATTCGATACCGAAATTTCACTGGAAATATATGTTTTAGAGTCCCCTGTATCCAAAAAAAAAAGCATTTTCAGAAAAAGGTCCGTGTGTGTATGTGACTGTGAACATGATAACTCAAAAACGAAAAGTCAGTAAAATACCAAACTTGGTATTTAAGTTTAGTATCTTCCAGGGATGCGACACGAAGATTTTGAGAAAAATCCCCTCACCCCAACTACCCTTAAATAAAACTTTTTTCAAAAATGTTGATTCTCTCAAAAATAGCTCTAAAGATTTTGATTAAAATATTATATGTTAAAGATATTTACCCGACCAATAAAATGTATATATTGAATGTTCTGGGAATAGCCTCTGAAGGCTACTTTATTCTGGATGAATTTTACGGAATTTTGCATAACTGCTAAAAGATGGACAAAAGCTCACCACACAACAAAAGTAGAGCACGTTAAAACACACAATTTATGTTATATACATTTTTCGTGGAGTTCATAGTTTTTTAAATATTCCTTGTTTTTGGTTTCAGCTTTAAAAAACATATACTTTTTTCATACAGGAATTTGTCAACTCCTGTCCATACAAACAAAGGAATTTCAGTCACATAGCAACCAGCTTTTGACTATCACTTTAACCTATGGTACTCCCTTATTTCGCTTCTGCTTACAAGGAAGCAAGTAAAAAGTTTATTTCTGCTATTTTTTTTCTCGATTAGCATGAAGTAAATAGAAGCGTAACCTTTTTAACAATAGTTTGTTGCAGAGACGTAGAGAAAGTTATGTGAATGGAACACATCAGATTTTTGTATTGTGCAACTCTCCCAGAGTCAAAATTGGGCTAATTTCCGCTAACGAAGTACTGTTTCATTCTTATAGCAAAATATATTGCACGTATATGCTCAGATTTAGTTTTGTACGGCTTGCAGCTTTGGTCGTACTTGCTCGGGCCTTCAAGTCGGAGCTCTTCGGACCACCTCCCTCTTCCTTCCTCGCCTATGGGATATTTCTCTTGCGGAGTTGCTGAAATTTCATGAAACTTGGGTCTTTTACAGGTTGTATAGTACAAATATGACACGAGACATGCTGCTGACACATGTTTATTGCTAGGAGATATGTCGACCTGGGCACTTTTCGGAGTTAGATTCCACACGTATATTTTAGAGAACAATACCAAACATAACACGCGGTCTCCTGGATGCTCATTTCGTGACTAACTCTGTGCTCCCTTATACATGAATGCCACTTTCTGTTATCTACACGCACACGATTACATTCTATCTTTTTGGCGCGCGTTTTTCGGGCTTGCAGAGAGTGAATCTGTGCCTTCTGGACGCATGCATTTATACTCTTTTTAAAATTAATGTTGCACCTTTAATTTCGCTCCTTATTGGCTGAACATTTCACACTTAAATCTCAATTTCAGGAACTTTTACAACTTTCTCGAACTTTATGCACCACGTTGACGTGGTAAGTACTTGGCATTTCTCCATGTACTTGCCTTGACCTCACGTGCCGTACAATGGCCACCCCTAGGGGTATATTTTCCTTGTCAAAGATGTTTCCATCATCGTCCGGAATAGCCTGCAAGAAGACTGTCTTTTCTACTTATTATTCCTCACAAAAACATTCCGGGTCTACAGATGCGATCGTTATACATATTCCATTTTATGGGACTTACAAACGAAATATATAAAATTATATTAAAATGTTATAAGTAAAAGTAAAGACGCATAATTAACATCGCAAAAATCTATAAATTGAATAACTGATATGCCGGGAAGAAAGACTAAGATGATGGTGACGATGAATATCATAATAAGTGGGGTTCAAGGCCGTTCAACTGTTATTAGCACCCTGCCTCAGACTAAAGGCTATAATTGACTTGTTTAGAGCTGTTATCTCTATTTTGTAATTCCAAGTATAAGAGAAATATTAAACCATGTATAACACAACTTGTGACTTATTTCTTCTCTGCTATCATAACCCTAATATGATAATGATAATGCAACTACAGATTATCGGACGCCACTGCGTGAAGTAGTGATTGACTCAAAGGCAGAGTTCCTCGCCGTCACAGACCAGTGCTCATCAGCTCTCAATGTACAACAAAGATATGGCGTGCTTGGAACTTGGCTGTCCCTTGGCTAAAACAGCATGACCAACCGAGCAGTGATCTGATTACTCAGGTGTGCATGCACTCCAAGGAGTTTCCATTAAGCGGACACCTATTTTATACACCGACCCTCTTTTCAAGCAAGGACGGAAGTGGTTAAGCGCGTCAATCCCAAAGGGGATGACTACCGAATACCTCGGTAGGGGCGATATTTACCAGCTTGTGTCTACTAACTCTGCAGGTTAGTGCCGCAGAACATTGAGGTGTCTCACAGTCGATTTCCCACGGGTATCGGGACTCTTCCACATCGAGTCCAACCCAATCCAAACACTCCCTTTCGGGAGGGGCCTAGTGTTTCGCCCCACTACTGCTAGTAAGATCTGAAGTACCACGGGTGCTCGGGGTCCACAGCACCCACCGGATCAGTTGAACATTTTAAAACGCAGATGACTATGTCATGGCTTTGAAATGACTATAATCTTCGCAAAACTTAAAGACATATGAAACCTGGTCAATGCTCGCTCAGAACGCTGTTGTGTAACGGTTGTAACTGTGTACGAGAGACCACGTTTTACACGCCAGTCTCGGTGGCGACCATGGTTTTCCTAGTTTAACAACACATTTAACATCCTTAAAATGTTAACTTGATAGTGTTAACCCATTACGTCAGTGAAACCGCAAGCAGTTCACGTATGAAAGCACTTAATTTCGGGGTCGTCACTTTCATCCCTTAAGTTAGTGATAATCGAATCCCTAACCCGTTCCTGGCAATTTCTTTGTTAAAATCTTCCTCCTGAAGATTTTCGTCCTGTATGCCTGCTCGTGAAGTACACTGCTTACTGCCTCGTGCATAAGTTTTTCTTAATCAGTTAATTTGAACGAAATATTTCCATCGGTGACCGATAATGAATCATTAATTGTTTGTTAATTGAACGATCATTTGTCCCAGCTTCAATGGGGACGTTCATTAAATCCTTATTACAAAAAGAAATAATACTTACATTTGCATATTAATCAGATTTTAGCTCGAGTTTGAAACATCACTTAACATACCCGTTCACTTTAATAATAAAATAGCACAGCACTACAGTTAAAACGAACTGAACTACTCATTATTCTTAAACTGCGTGGTTTGTGTATCCTACTGCACCGTATGCTTATATTTGAAAAAAGCGTTATGAGGAAGGATTTGGTGTTATTCATCAACTTATCTAGTAATAACAGATGTTAAGTGACCATACCCTGTGAAATTAAAAGGTGTATAACTCGCGTTATAAGTATCATAGATACAGGATTTTTTACGGCCATGGCCAGAAAATAAAATTTTAAGTATAACATTGGCGTCTATCATTTGCTAATATGTGTAATTAATGAAAATAATGTTCTCAGTCCAGTTCAATAAAAGCGGCAGGAGGGGGAAGCATATGATTTGCTAGAGTCATCAGTACGTCCCGCCTTCATATGACTTTAAGTTTAGCGAATACTTTTGGAGAAAGAAAGGAAATATTGGAATAGTGACTTACTATATAAAAACCTAAGTATTTGAAAATCCAATCCAACAACATACAATATCTCGGAAATATTTAACGTGACAAAAAACATTTGACAATACATTGTGTGATGTAATGAGATCTACATACTTTATCTAGTAAAACATCTCTATCTTTCACGAATCACCTATTATACAAATGTTGTAAACAGAACTTCACAAGCTATTTCCAGAAAATCAAAAATATACATTTTGTAACGAAAATATTTTAAACACGAGGTGTTTTCTCAAAATTTGAGATTTATGTTTAGGAAATCGAAAATATTTTTAACATTTTTCCATGTAAGAAGAAGGGTAATGTGGATATTTTTGAAAATCTTCGCGTGGCATTCTTGGAAGATGCTGAACTTAAATACTAAACTTGTTATTTAGTTTTTGAGTACTGTCATTCACAGACAAACAGTGGCGTAACCTGGGAAGAGGGGGTGGAAAAATGCAAAAAATAATAGGAAAATCTGATAATTATAATTTCAATTATTGCACCTCATTATACGAATAAGAAATTGCTGTTATTTTAAATGTTCCTTATCAAGATTAACTCGTGTTTATTTTATTTTATGCAAGTTGTTTAAAAAATGGATTCCTACACATAACTCACATTTTTATGGCAACGCTATTACACACTCACACACGCACACACGCACGACCCTTTTTTTTATAAAAAAACACGCATTTTTGCATTCAATGCAGTTGAAAGCGTGTTTTACGGTGAAATTCCAATATCGGATTTTTTGTTGGAATACATTATTTCCTCTACTTAGGTATTATAGATAAACTGGTCGATGTATATTGCCCTTGAAATTCCATACTCTCTACATGGCATCGCAATAAGATATTCAATAGTGACAGCAATTTTAAAAATATAAAGGTTAAAAGTTATTAAAAATGTGGCCCAATGTTTGAAACAAAATAATTCCATAAAAATATCTAAATAAATTGCCTATGTTAGGGAGTTCTTCTCCAGTTTCGTATTTTTGTCACCCTTAGCTATTGTCCCAAAAAATGTCTAATAGTACAAAAACGTATTTAAAATAAGTCATGCATTTTAAAGAGATAAACGTTTTAGCTCAGCGTGTTTTGTCTATCTCTTAATATTTACTTGATATATAAAATTATACAACACTACCTAAAAGGACTTTTGCTGTATCCAGAAATTTCAAAACACACATATTAGTTGTTATGTAAATCTTAATGTATAAAATTCAATGTGTATATATATACTTCTTATAGACTTCCACTCCCTTGCACTAATTTCGGCAATTAACACCAGGAGAAAATTACTGTCATTCTTAGAATTCGAAATTCCTACCCATTTCTTACGATTAATTAATGTCTACAAAAGCTCTCGAAACCAGTTCTATCTTTGTTAACGATATTCGTAGTAGTTGGAACATAACGAAATAATAATAATAATAGCAATGTGTATTTCCAATTTGCATTTCTTGTGTTTTCTTAACAATTAAATATGATTGTTACAGCAAAGAAATTATAGTGATATTACTAAGCCGTTTTCTTTATAAATAGCGGCAACAGGATGTCAGTTACTTTTAAGGTAAAGCATTATAGACCATGGTATTTCTGTTGTTTGCACTGTTTGCTCAGTGTTTTTATTTTGTTGTGTCCTGAGAGATTTAGGTTTTAAGTGTCTTTTTGATCATTCTTACATGCCTTCAAAAATATTTAAGAAAATAAAAAAACAAGTCTAGTGAGAAAAACAAACTAAGGTTGAACGAAAAAAATCGTAACGTTTAGAGCAACAAGCCTCGTAAATTTATACTTTCTGTATTACTTATATTAAGTAGGAAAAATACTGCGCTACCCAAAAATTCGATGTCGAGATTCCACCGAAAATATGTTGTGAGGTTACCTGAATTTAAAAACAAAAAAAAAACAAAAAAGCAGGTTTGCATTCACCACCACGTATTATGTATATGCATAACATCTCAAAAATGTTTTGTTGGGATTTCTCCAAATATATATTTTTTGTCCCGATAGTAAAAAAAAAGTTTTAAAAAGCTAAGGAACATGAAGATTTTCAAGAAAATCTCCTCACCCCAAACTAACATTTACTTGAAAAATGTTTCGAAAATTTTGATTTTCTCAAAAATGCCTTTTACGATTTTGATTTACATACCGTATTTTTAAGATATTTTCGTGACAAATATAATGTTTATCTTAAATTTTTCTGGGAACAGTCTTTGAAGTTCTGTTAATTCTTTTGCATGATTCGTAAAGGTAAGAGATAGACAAACTCTTACTATACAAAAATGTAAATCTAGGTAAAACTCGCAACTTATGTCCTAGACATTTTTGTGAGATGAACCATTTCAAAGATATGTATTTGGTCATGCTTATTTATTATATGCATTTTTGTTATTGGTTTAACATTTCCAATGCTTTTATTTTTCACAAATGGTAGTCCTCATTCCTTTTTTCTTTATCTTTTATTCCTAACTATGTAAAGACGACAGAATTTCAATGTCATCACATAAATACAGGTTTTTTTTAAAAAAATTGACTTCCGCTTTGGCTAATATATTCCTTCATTTTCTTTCTAACTACAATGAAATAAGTAATAAGATAATTTCAGTTAATGTTTAACTAGGTTAACACAAAGTAGATAACCTTCTGTAAGAATAGTTGATTGCATAATAAGTAGAGAAATCATGTGAATGGAACAAATCAGATTTTTAGAGAAAGGCCCGCATGTGTTGTGTCCATGTGTGTCTACGTGAACGCATAACCCAAAAACGAAAAATTTTTGAAATATTAATCGTCCCTCTTAAAAGGATGTGACAAAAAGATCTTCCCTCTCCGAAATCACCCTTTAGTTGGAAATGTTTTCGAACATTTTTATTTCTTCAAAAACGTTTTAACAATATTAATTAAAGTACCATTTATAACAATAATAAATATGTTTTAATTTTATGTAATGCCTACAAAAGTTCAAGGTACTTCTGTGTTCACGATAATAATTGTAAAACCACAAATATTACCAACTAAGAATAATAATGTATATGTTAATTTTGGCCTTTCTTGTTTTTCTTAGTAGTTTTTGTGTTGGATAGACATAATAAACAAGGTTATAATGACGTTACCAAAGTATTTTCTCTATAAATAGCGACGAGGCAGCCCGAATATAATAAAGTGCATGCCAGCTGCATTAAGAAAGCATTATACACTGCGTATTTGTGTTGTGATGCGTAGTCTTTTCTCAGCATTTTTATTTTATAATGATCTGAGAGTTTTAATTCGTATACAACTATTCTTAAATTTCTAAAAAATTTCTCTAGCTATTCTGCAATAGATTAATTACTCTTACAAAAGCTGATTCTTTTCTCCACTTCGTGCTAATTAAGATAAACAGATGACAGACATTTTCGTTTTAATTACTTCCTTACATGTAGAAAGTAAATAGAGGAAAGCCAAATCGATAGTCAAATTATTTAAAATCTGTTGCTTTGTGATTGAAAGCCGTTTCTTTGCATGAGCAGAAGTTGACAGGATTCCATTCAGTAATGCCTAAACGTATTTAAAACTGAAATAATGTCGTTAAACTTTTGTTCCTTTATTGAATGCACCAATTCGTGCTTTTTGTGCTTTCAGAGTTGGCCAATCTTTTCCACTCTTTGACAATATGTGAATGCATACACGTTATCTCCGAATAATTTGTTCGGCAAGCCATGTTGCTAGTGTTACTTCAACATGTTCACTTTTGCTATTTTGAAACTGCTTTTGGATTTAATGTGCTTTCTGGCAGCAAGTTTCCAATCACTGGAAGTCTCTACATTACCAATAGTTCCAATTATGTGATACTCCGGTGAAAAATGACTTACTCAGTGTCGTGATGTGTAACATTTTCTCCAGGATTCCTAAAGGACGATAATAGGGTATATATGTCACGTAATTCCTACAAGATGAGAGAAAATGCTGTTGCGGTATAATACTCTCGGAAACAAAGTCGACTTTAACACCCATTTTACCAAGCGAGTAACTTGTGGTAACTTGTGCCACTGTGCTGGGTTGGATCCCCGCCGTCCTCCCACGCTGATACTGTTCTGTGTGTGTGCGTGTGTGTGTGTGTTTCCGGGGTCGGTAAGCTAATATTGAAGAGCTTTCTAAGCTAACACAATTTTCTTTCAATTATTTCCCCTTCATTACGTTTCCTGCCGATCTTCAGATGTGTTTCATGATTTAGTGGCTTATTCTGAACGGATAATTCGGATGCTTGCTCAAAAGAATATACTCCCTGTAGACACTAGACGGTTGCGTGTCGACGGGTTATGTATTCTCTTTTTTTTATTTTTGACTTCGGTGCTGTATTCTTTTTACTTTTTCCCCTTTTTTTTCACTACGTTTTCTTTCTTGTCCTGTGTGTTCGCCGTTTTATTACTTTCTCTATACGTACTATGTTAATAGTGTATAGAGAAGGTATTGCACTCCAACCAAAATTTCGATACCGAGATCTCACCGGAAATATATGTTTTAGGGTCCCCTGTATCCAAAAAAAAAATCTTATGGATTCATTCACATGATTTTCTCTACATCTCTACAACAAATAAATTTTAAAAGATTATGCTTCTATTTTCTTATGACAATCGAGAAAAAAATAGCAAAAATTATCTTATTATTTGCTTCCTTGTAAGCAGAAGGGAAATAAGGGAGCTGAGAATAGGTTAAAGTGATAGTCAAACGCTGGTTGCTATGGGACTGAAGTTCCTTTGTTTGTATGGACAGGAGTTGACAAATTCCTGTATGAGAAAAGTAAGTTTTTCAAAACTGAGACAAAATTCAAGGAATATCTCAAAAACAACCAACTCCACGAACAAAATGTAAATAACATAAACTGTGTGTTTAACGTGCTGTACATTTTTGTTGTTGTTAAGTTTCTGTCCGTTTCTTACGGTTTAAATTTATCCAGAATAAAGTAGTCTTCAGAGGTTATTTCCAGAAAATTCAAAATATTCATTTTATTTGTCAGGTAAATATTTTTAATATACGATATTTTAATCAAAATCGTTAGAGCCATTTTTGAGAAAATCAAAATTTTCTAAAAAAGTTCCATGTAAAGAGTAGTTGGGGGTGGGGTGAGTTTCCTCAAAATCTTTGAGTCTCATCCCCGGAAAATACTAAACTTAAATACCAACTTTGGTAGTTTACCGACTTTTCGGTTTTGAGTTATCGTGTTCACAGATACACGTACACACGGAAACACGGACCTTTCTGTGAATATGCTTTTTTTGGATACAGGGGACCCTAAAACATATATTTCCGTGAAATCTCGGTATTGAATTTTGGGTGGAGTGCAATACCTTCTCTATACACTATGTACATAGTAAGTGTACAGAAAGTAAAAATCAGACGTGTTCCATTCACATGACTTTCTCTATATATCTGCAACAAATTATTGTTAGAAGCTTAAACTCAATTTACTTCATGATAATCGAGAAAAAAATAGCATAGTCTTATTACTTGCTTCCTTAAAAGTAGAAGCGAAATATGGGAGTAGGTTAAATTGATAGTCAAAACCCAGTTGCTATGTGACTAAAGTTCCTTTGTTTGTGTGGACAGGAGTTGACAAATTCCTGTATGAGAAAGGTTTGTTTTTTAAAGCTGAAACCTAAAACAAGGAATATCTAAAAAACGATTAACTCCATGAAAAAATGTATATAACATAAATTGTGTGCTTTAACGTGTTCTACATTTTTGTGCAGTAAGTTTATATCTATCTCTTACGGTTTAGGAGTTATGCAAAATTCCGTAAATTTCATCCAGAATAAAGTAAGCTTCCGAGGCTATTCCCAGAAAATTGAAGATATACATTTTATTTGTTAGGTAAATATCTTTAATATACGATATTTTAATCAAAATCGTTGGAACCATTTTTAAGAAAATCAAAAATTTTGAAAGCATTTCCATGTAAAGGGTAGTTTATTGTGGAGGGATTTTTCTCAAAATCTTCGTGTCTATTCCCTGGAACATATTAAACTTAAATACCAAACTTGCTATTTTACCGACGTTTCGTTTTGAGTTATCGTGTTCACAGGCACACGGACACACGGATCTTTGTTGAATAATCCTAACCTGAACCCTTCATAACAATTTAATTAGGAAAACATAACTTTTTAATATAATAGGGTCGTTTAAAAGCATGAATAAAACTCATGTTTCAGATTTTTTGAATGGTGTTTAACGCCCGCTTTACCACAAATGGCATCGCAAGCGATGACACTGGTGATACATGGAATGAAGATGGAGCACCGGTGGAATGCGATGGCGGGGGAAACCGGAGAACCCGGAGGAAACCCGCCCCTGCACCGTTTGTCCACCACAAATCTCACATGTGGTCGCTTGGGATCGAAACTCTGGCCGTCTAGGTGAGAGGCGAGAGGTCTAACCCTATTTTAGATTGTGAGAGTGCGTTGGATCGGTTTTCTCGGGGTATGTCCCTAAACTATACTTTTCGATAGAAATGTTGGAAATTGGTGGTTTGATATTTAAGATGTTTTGTAATTACAATCCTCAATTGTTTAAGAGTAGCACTCGATCAGTTGAGAGTTACTCTTCTATACTAAGGACAGGGAGACACCAATACATTCTGGTGAAATATTCTAGCTAATTCTGATAGAACACTTGGATTTATTTACCTCTTATTTCTGAGACATTTGCTCTTCACATAGTTAAATCCAAAATATAATAAACTTTTCAAAGCATGTAAGCAAGCGTGTGACTATAATAAAACAAATTCCACTCGTAATAAAATAAATTAGTAAATTTTTCTTTGCACAGCAGTCAGTCTCGGAACGGTAAATAGAACAAGTTTTACTTACACTAATGCCAGAAAATAAAATCCTCCTGTACATAAATCACTTTAGTGGTTACATTGCATAACAATATATTGTTTTAGAGCATTAAATGTGAAATTCCTCTAATACCAGCCAATGTAGCTTTTTTGGTTTGTCTACATGTACTATGTACTTCAGTAGCATGTATAGGGAATTCTTATGCAGCATGTATAAAGCTTTTAAACGTATTAATTGTTTAATCAATTATTTTAATAGTAAACAAAAATGGTCCAAACAATGAAAAACAGTAGTACTTTACTAAATATCTGGTTTGACTTTAGCGAGTATTTAGTAGGTACAGAAGGTACAACCCAAAATTCGATATCATGATTTCACCACAAATATACGTTTTGAGGAACTTCAAACTTTTTAGACAAAACTCCAGCGCGAGCGTATTTGTGTGTGTATATGTGTGTGTGCGTGTGCGTGTGAGGTTATACGTCCATGCATCTGTGAATACGATAACAAAAACGAAAAGTACGTTAAATACCAACTTAATATTTAAGTTCAGTATCTTCCAAGGATGTGGTGGTGCCGTGGCTGAGTGCTTAGACCGCTCGCCTCGCATCTAGACGGACCGATTTCGATCCCAAGCGCCCGCATGTGCCATTTTGGTGGCCGAAGCGACGTCTGGGTCCTCCTGTTTCACCCACCATTCATTCCACCACTTGCTCCATCATCGCCTTTCCTATCATCTATTTCGCTTGCATTGCATTTCGTCCACTTCCTCACGGTCATGTCTGTCTAGGAGCCGACTCGTTCCAGGTTCTCCATTCTGTGGTTTCGAGCCATTGGCTCCCCGACAGGCTTATGGCCCCTAGAGGGAGCTCAGTTTTAAACACGGGGAGAGTAAGCCGACTACGAAATGCTCTAAGAATGCGAATCGAATATTTTTTAAAAAAATCCTCCCCCCCCCCCAACTACATCTAATTTGGGAAAATTTTCGAAAAATATTATCTTTTCCACGATGACTCTACAGGTTTTGACTAAAATTCCGTATATTAAATATATTTGCATGACAAATAAGATGTATGTATATATTGCATTTTCTAGAAGAGCCTCTGCGGACCTCTTCGTTCAGGATAACTTTTGAATAACTGGTAAACCGTAAGAGATAAAAAAAAAACTGTCTACACAAAAAATGGATCTTGTTCAAATACACAATTTATGTCATATACATTTATTTGTAGAGCTAATTGTTTCCGAAATATTCCGTGTTATTGGTTTCAGTTTTAAGCCATTTGGACTTTTCTCAAACGGGAAGTTATCTTTCGTTTCACATGTTTTATTTTCTAGTGACTATGCAAAGTGAACCGATATAGAGAATAGCCTTTAACTTAGTGGATTCCCTTATTTCCCTTCTACTTACAAGGAATCAAGTAATAGGACAATTTCTGCTAATTTTATCGCAATTAGCCTGATGTAGACAAAAGATTAATCTTTTGTAAGAAAAGTTTGTTTGCAGAATAGATATAAAAAGTTACGTGAATAAAATACACCAGGTTCTTTTTAATTGTTTCATTTAAACAACCCTCTTCTACTTCTAAGGAATATCAAGGGATCTGACTTGAGAAACAATTTCAGGTGTTTTGCTTGCTGAACTTTAGGGTTTTTAAGTTGATTTTCTCAAATACCCACATATTCACTCCCACATTCATACTTCCAGTCTCTATAGGGGATAGGGAATGGTTTTCATAAAAGAAACATTCTCGGCTTCAGCCAGGACCTCTGTGGGTTGAGAAGCCAGAACTCTGACCACTCAACCCAGAGGTATTCTAAATTAGTTCTGTACACGTCACATAATGTGACTGGTGCATATCAGAAGTCTATGTTCAAATGCTTATTCTTGTGGATGTGTTCTCAACATAAAATCCAACATTTCGTTCCTTAACTCACACACAGTTTTTACATATTCAATATTTTTATGCAGGACATTTCCGAATTTCGTTCTCACTCTTGTAGTGACTGAATCCGATAGCACTTCTATCACTGTCTGTAATAATTTGTGCACTAAGGAGAGAGATTTGGACACTTCTATATTTGTTATTGTTTTATTTATTTATGTATATTAAAGATTTCTTTAGTTCTTATGATATTAGTGATTTTATTGCAGCACTTCCCGAACTGCCTAACGAATTTAGTACGTTAACTATTTAGTTTTAATGTTAACTGGAACGTAAATTGTAGCTTAGCTGGGGCTAAGCTTATGGAGTTACCCTGCAGCTCACCAAAGCATGTGGTTTCTCATCTGTGGCCCGCATTCGAGGTCGGCCTACCTAATCCTTAGGTTTTCCTGGAGTTACTCCAAGTCGCCAGGCGAATGCTTGTAGGTTCCTTTCATTGCCCGAATTCCCTGTCCCTCAATGTGGTTTCCATTGTCATTCATCCTTCATCCCGTTGGTTTCTTTCAGGGTCGGAAGTGTCTGCGATGGCAACTAGTGCAGCGTAGCAAGGAAAAAGGATGCTCATAGCGATTATCCCCATCTCCTGACTTCGTTGGTCGCTTTCCGACAGTCGGGGTGCTTCAGTCTGGGAACTGTAGATAGAGGTCGTGAGGCGAGACAAGAGCAAAACTAAGTTGCATAGTGGCAGCTCTTTAACTGAAGGGCTGATGGTGGGAGAAGTTGCGCTAACATGTTTGCGCAGAATTCAGGCCGTTTCTGTTCACGAAGGAGTGATGCATACTAGCGCTAGTTTTACCGCGGTATTCATTAGTGTTTATGCAAATAAACACCAGGATTGTTATCTTGGAAGAATACAGCAATGCCGACAATGCTGGTTATGAGGACGAAGATGGTGGTGCAGGGCGCCATTGAGTAGCTGTCGAAACATATTGGCTATGCTCTTGGCTGCCAACTCATTGTTGTTGGATCACAACCAAAGATAAATATATCGACATTCCTTCAAGAAAAACACTCCATTTTGCGCTCTATATATCGTAGACATATTATATATGTATAAAAATTATCTTTATAACAAAGTGATTTCGCTATAACTATGAATATGTACCAACAATTACATTCATGTGAACTGCAATAGTTGCTTAACGCTGCATGCTGTTGTGGTTGTGAATCTCACGTCAGACGTTGCGGAGAGGGAGGGAAGAAAAGCAACTTCCCCTAAGATTTGATCATGTCTCGACTCATGACCTACATTGCTGCCAGTCGCACTTGGTGCCGGCTGCACGGTGTATTCTCTCAACTCATTCCTCGAGAGACGTAAGTACAATGACCATGTAGGTTCGGTGCCAAGTCCCCTCTGTTCGTATACTAATCCTAATTCTACCCTGTAGCTTACTACCTCCCCAGAGAAGTCACATGGATTGGACCACCTTATATACCGTGGCCCGATGTTGAAGTATACGTAATCTTTTCTCACTGTTGGTTCCCGAACCTGTAAGTCGGTGCCTGACGTAAGTGAATATCCCCTGCTATTTCCACAAATATACGTATTCTCCACGAATATTTTAAAAATATCTTTTTCGTATTATCTATAATGGATATACATTGGAATACATAATTCTTAGTATTTCGGCCAATCCACGTGTCAAACAAATAATATAAATAAGCTTTGGAAAAGGATCTTATATTTTTAACAGTCTTCAACACACTGATGGTCACTAACGAATGTTTCGATAATCAATATATTACGATAGTGGAAAATGACCATCAAATGAAAAAGTCAATTTTTTCTTTGCTCTACTTTGTACATAGTACATGGTTAGAGAAGGCGTTGCCTTTCACCCAAAAATTCAATACTGAGATTTCAGTTGTACTCTTCTTTTTATGGTTCCCTGTATCCAAAAGAAGAAAAAATTTTACTTTCTCTACACGTATTATGTACATAGTGTATAGAGAAGGCATTGCGCTGCACCCAAAAGTTCGATACCGAGATTTCACCGGAAATATACGTTTTAGTGTCCCCTGCATCCAAAAAAAAAAGGATTTCAGAAAAAGGTCCGTGTGTGTCGGTGTGTCTGTGAACTCGATAATTCAAAAAACGAAAAGTTGGCAAAATACCAAGCTTGGTATTTAAGTTTACTATCTTCCAGGGATGCGACACGAATTTTGAGAAAAATCCTCCCAACTGAAACTACCCTTTATATGGAAAAAATTTCGAAACTTTTTATTTTCTAAAAAAATTGTTCTAACGATTTTGATTAAAATTAGGTGTATTAAAGATATTTAACTGTCAAATAAAATGTAAATATTGAATTTTCTGGAAATAGCCTCAGAAGACCTCATTATTCTGAATGAATTTTGCTAAATTTTTCGTAACTGATTCTTTTTGAAACAACAACACAATCTGCAGCTTCTAAAAGCACAGTTTTATTAATTTACAGCCCTTAATTTGCTTAATTTTTTTAGCATTAAGTTTGGATTTTACCACTTTTTGTCCTTTTCTTTCGTTAGACAGAATCCAATAGGAGTCCTTTTCAATGAGTGAACGGATTTGAAGCGGTGCTTGAGTTCCCATTCTTCCAAATGATAACTTGTATAACCCAGAGAATACACACATTTTCCTATACCTGGTAAAGAAGTACTCGGCTTCCCCATTCTGAATGAAAACGATTACATTTTTTTTTTTTTTTTTTTTGACACACCATGTTTAGAACAAAACTAATTTAATATCAATACTTAAATAAACTATTCACTTTACCATTGTCTGGTATACTCAAAAAGGCATAACCTCACTCGAATACAATCGACAATGACGCTGACAATGTAGTATTCTTGACTGACAATGTCAGTTGTGCGGGAGAGACGAGCAGTTGCCATGAGTTTGGTCTGAGCTGAGCTCAGTGGAGCAAACTGAGCGTTACCTCGATCAACAGTACTTGGCGATCGAAGGATTTGCAATCTCTGCTCTAGCCCATTGCGCCGGATCCTGATGTGCACGACCATGATTTATAAATGTTTATCATACCCCTGATTGTTCGACAACTTCTCTGTCAAAGCTGTGTAGATGGGATGTATTAATCTCGGGCGCCCTTGGTTGTTTTTTTTTTTTGTCTTTTTTTATAAAAAATACAATTCCGGAGGCTTGTCAGGACTCCGGCGCTGTATTCATTTTTTCTCCATTTTTTCCAGTTTCCTATATTTCCTTAGTAGACCTTATCATTCTTAACATTTTCCTTTTACATTTACAAACACAGAAGGCGGGACGCGAACCCACGATCCTGTGCACCACGAAGCGCCAAAGCGAGCCACTTTAGCGAGCGTGGCCACCGGGATCGGCATTGTTAAAAGCCAACGAGGATGTGAATGGTTTGTGTAACCCAAACTGACAGCATTTTCTCCATTTTGCGCTATGAAGTGAATCTACGAAGTCTTAATGTCACACACAGGAATGAAGGAAATAATTTTAAAAAGCGCTTTACTACAGTTGAACCAATTCAACTACCAATTGTACCTTTTTCAATTTAAGTGTTATTAACCAAAAGTAATACAGGTGGTAATATGCATTTATTTTAAAAAATGATAGGTGTTGATCAGGATGGCAGGTTACCTATAATCATGATTTCCGATTATGAAAGAATGTGTTGTTTTAAGTCCATTTCCTTTATAAATATTTTCCATAAACCTTTCCGTTCTTGAAATAAATAGTATTTTTGTACAATACTACAACACGGCCACTTCAACAGATCTATTTTACATTCAATAGGTTAACTTTTAATTCTTAGGCTTTCACTGCTATTGTAAAGAGCAAATAAACACTTCCGAAAACTACACATGATTTTAATGTAATCTAAATATCTTATGGAGCTGAAAAAGCATTTACAAAAGTATGCCAACTATTAATTGGAACGAAATGTCAATTGAGTACGCATTATTGATTCTAAACTAGATAAACCGGTTTATTTCTATTATTATGGTAGTTAATATTCATCCAATATGATTAACTGATGAGAAAGATAAAATTTTACGGATAGAGATTTGGTTAAAACCCTGTGCATATCTGATTAAGACAAGACAAGAACAGAAAATCAAACAAAAATCAACTTCTTTTAATGTTTCAAAAAAATCCTAAGAAATACGCCGATAGTAAGAGCCTTTCTACGGTTGCTGTTTCAGAATCGTCTCCGTCAAGTGAAGGACTTCTTCTTCTTGTGCAATGTTAATTTGACCAACTCCTTCAACGTTAAGAGCTATGTTTCTTATATGGAGCTCTTTGACAAATAAAAAAATCTGATGTGTTTTCTCTAGCTGTTACTTTCTTTACAAAATATTATATTATTCTTTTATCTGCGACATGCTAATGTAAACACTTGCTTCCTTTCAAATAAAACGGACATAAGGAATTACACCACGCTATTCGATAGTCATATATTTTAAAATCTGGTCCTATGTGAAACAATTGAAGTTCGGCTGACTTTACATGGCCTGCAACAAAACAAGAGGGTTGAAACGAAACGTCACTTTCCGTTTGAGAAAAGTTAAGTAGTTTAAAATTGAAACTAATGACAAAGAATACGGTGAGCTCTACATAAAAATGTATATGACATAAATTGTTGTTTTACAATTTTTTGTGTAGCAAACTTTTGTCGATCTCTTACCATTAACCGTTATGCAAAACTCTGCAAAACTCTTCCAGGATAAAGAGCTTTTCAGAGGCAATTCCCAGAAAATTCAAATTATATAGTTTATTTGTGATGTAAATATCTTTAATATACGATATTTTAATCAAAGTTTACAGTCATTTTTGAGAAAAAGAAAATTTCAAAAAATTTTCCATATGAAGGGTAGTTTGGGGTGGGGGGATTTTCTTGAACATTTTCTTGTCGCATCCTTGGAAGATACTAAACTTAAATACTAAACTTAACGGTCTTTTCGATTTTGAGTTATGTTGTCCACAGACACACAGGGGTTTTTTTCTAAAAATGCTTTTTCAGGACTGAGGGGCCTCAAAAAATGTATTTCCGGTGAAATTTCTACACTTAAAGTTTTCGAAATACTATACTTTATGTGGTCACTATGTAAGTTTTACATACGGACTAGAGAAAGTAAAATGTTCTATATTTTGGAGATCGTCTGTTTGTAAACCTTTCTGGACTAATTCTTAACACAGCTGCCACGTTGTATTTTACTTTAAATGAGTAGCACTTCAGAATAGTGAGCATTAATAAAGTGAGCCATTATCTAACTGACATTCCGGAGTTTTGAAAAAAGAAAATATGCGCAATAAGTAATCAGCTGAAGTGTATTTCTTTCTATTTTACAGCGTTGTCAAATTTCGTAATCTTCATGGTTAGCGTTATAAGTTCAATTGAGTCAAATCTCGAAAGCTTATTATTATAATAAACTGCAATTTGTTTTAAATCAAAATGTATTTAAACACGCATAAAATATTTATCTTCCAATCTCCTCTATGATATATTTGAAAAAGCATTCAAGGTTCCTAAATCCTTCATTTAAAATACAATTAATATTAAGAACCTTTCATTTTTTTTCTTTAAAAGAATTAAAACGGCAAAATTCCACTAAGGTTCTTTTCATTAGAAAAGGGCATCTTGTTCAAGGATTATAATATTTCACATACCTCACCATATTAATTTCTTTTGTTTATAATTTAATAGAATATCTTATTACTGTTCATAAATACACGTTTTTAAAAACACATGTCCTACAATATTTATGTATACAGTCCTGTAATATCTAAGGTTAATAGGAATAGCTCATATTAGTTAATGTTTAGCATGAATAACTTTGGATTTAAAAGGTAAAAGACGAAGTGTCAACAAAGTAATGGTAACGAAATTATGGTCATATTAGATTAATAATTATTTTAAATAAATAATTGCAATAAATAAGTTCATGTATTAGAATCAACAAATAACACAAAAATTAATGAGTTATTATGTGTTTTGTAAGTCTTTAGCAGGCAGAAGGGTCTTAATCCTTAGCTGCCTGCATTAGTATACTACATATACCGTTTTTCCTTTAATTCAAGTTTAAACGTGGAGTTCTAGTAAAAATATATGGCAATAAACCTATAAAATTATTATATAATAGAAAAAATAATTGAAATGAAAATATATGTAGATCCTTTATTAATCTTTTTCTTCGCAATTAAAAGTTTAAATTCTTCCAAATCAGTACGCATAATCCTGCCAAAGGCACTACCAAAAAGTGGTTCAAATGGCCATGAGTTTTAGGTGATAGGTAATGGACTGGTCATGCATTCAAATCCCAATGTTGCAAGTTCAAATTCCAGTGACTGTGATAAAGTACGGGGAGAACCCAAGTAAAATAATCGGTGTGATGCTTGGAAGCTAATCTGGTTACATTTGACTGTAGTTATGTGTGTTTTCTCTTTTATGTATTTAAAAAAATCACTGCAATTTTAGGGCAAAAATTGTGTGAATTGTGTGTGTTTCCGAGTTATGGCCTTCAAAACATTGAAATTCACTGGAACGTTTTTCTTTCCGCAGGTTGTTGTCATTACAGAAGATGTTCAAAATGTCCACCTCCTGCTTGAATACAGACCTCACATCGATGTCTCATTGACCTGCGAACACGATCCCAAACTCCAGGAGTATTGCGTATGTCCTCACAACTTGCCACAATTCGATTCCGAACGGATTCCAAATCCGGCACCGGAGACGAATAAACCAATGATTTTAAATGGCCCCACAAGTAGAAATCGAGAGGGTTCAGATCAGGTGAGCGTGGAGGCCAAGCAATTGGGCCACCTCTACCTATCCATCGATCAGGAAACCTTGATCCAAGTACCGGCGAGCCGTAAGACTGAAGTGTGCAGGAGCGCCATCATGCAAGAAGTGAATGTGTTGATGATTGATCAGTGGAGTGTCTTCGAAAACGTCAGGTATGGTGTTTTCCAGGAAGTTTGTGTACGCCTGCCCCGTAATTCTGTTTACAAGTACATGGGGTCCAACTAATCGATAACCAATGATACCGGCCCACATGTTGAGGGAGAACCGCACCTGGTGATGAGATACAACAGTTGCACGTGGGTTTTCATGCGACCATACATGCTGATTGTGGAAATTTGTTATGCCATCTCTTGTGAACTGTGCTTCATCTGTAAATAATACGACGGCAGAAAAGTTCGGATTTACACCACACTGCTGCAAGAACCACTGACAGAACCTAACTCGTGCAGGGTAATCTGCTGGTGACAGGGCCTGTACACGTTGCAAATGATAAGGATTCAATTGATACTCGTTCAACAGTCTCCAGACAGTCATATGAGGAACATTGACTTGCAACGCTAACCGTCGTGTGCTGATAGAAGGAGTCCTGTCCACAGCCTCCAAAATCACCTCCTGCCCTTCTGGAGTTGTAGATCTTGGTCGTCCCCTTCCCAAACCAGGAGAGGTGAATGTTCCACTCGCACAGACGGGAATGGAGACGTACAAATGTCTTCCGATCTGGACATTGTCGCTGTGGGTACCTCTCCTGGTACAAACGACGAGCCAGCGCAGCATTGCCGTCCGCCTTACCGTACATGAAGTGTATCTCTGCCAGCTCTTGATTTGAATACATGTCGCACAGTCTTAACGCCTAAAGAACACTGAATGTAACCTCCCTCAGAATGCACTATCAGAGCGCCCTCCTAATCAGCATTTCCGGACATGAACTATTTTGATTGTCTACAGGTGGGACTTTCAATGTTGTAAATGCCATAACTCGGAAATGAAGCATTTCCGGACACATGTTATGATGAACTATTTTGATTGTCTTCATGTGGGAAATACATACCTGAAATTATGCCCCGTATTTTTGAAACATCCTGTATAAAACAGTCTTGATTACTTGTCGTTTATGGTTGAAGGTTAGTATAACATGAAATTAATCCTTGTATAGTTACCGACAGGCAACAAAGGGTTAAACTAAGCAATCGTGTTACTGCACGAAGTAGTGGCGTCAGCCATCTACTGTGACGGACTCGTTTCTCCCATTTCGTCCACAACAATCGTTTTTGTTGCGACTCTTAATCTTTTAATAAATTTAACATAATCCCTCTAATGCAGCGAAGTATATAATTTCACAATATTGTTTAAGATTCTTCATATATTTAGTAATATTGCAACCAAAATAACATGTCATTTACAACCATCTACACTAGAATACCAAAACCTCTTGAGGTAATGCAACAGGTTTCAGAAAAAACAATAAAGTATAAATTGAAATTGATAAAGAAAGCATAACGCAACTAAAAGTATTGCAATACTTCAGAGTAAGCAGAAATGTGTAAAACCTAGAACACGTTATTGAGATAAGGAATCTCAATTAAGTTTGATATTATGTTGTTGTTGTTTTTTATTTATTTATTTTCTTCTAGTACACCCAGTGATGTGAAACGTAGTTTTTTTCAAAATATAAAAACTGCCTGCGTGCTAAACGTATATGATTTGAGTTTCATGTATCTCGATTAAACTGGCGATAGAAAAGTAACGCCAATGTACTCAGGTTTCTCTAAATAACGAAGCAACTTTATTGCACACTCTAATGACTAAATATAAGTTGTTTTCTTCCGATATTCCATAATCCTGATCCACCTGTTTTCGGAGCAGGGCATAGTAACTTCAAATGTCCATCATATTTTTTTTTTCAGACAACAATAAAATATTGCATTCGCTTCCATCGCATTCCTATTTGATAGCTTACTAATAAAACTCCTCTGCCTGGTCTTTAGTGAGGCATACTTATAATAAAAGAGCACAAGTTCCAAAAGATATTGCTAAGTTACAAGGCCTTAGTAGAACTTGGAAGAAGCAATTAGTTAAGTCAAAGCAGCAAAGGTAATTGGGTTCCTGGAATGTTTAATTTATTGGAATAAATTTTAATTTTTTATTAATATTTATGTTGCGTTACTTTAAGTAAAATCCAAACGTTAATATAAGGTATAATATTTGGCAACGCAGAATATAGGAACTACAGTGCGGGACTTAGGTTAATAAAAGAGCATGTATTTCGAAAATTGTATTTCGCGCTTCAAGACTCTTGCCACACGATAGTGATGGAGTGCTAATCTAGTCATCCGTTTAGCGGTGATTGCTACGGGAGTCGCCGTATAGCGGTTTAGCTAGTTTCAGTAAATTAAACTCTATACTTTACTAAAACTAAAATGTTTATCTTTAGATGATATTTATTATGAATCAACTATAATTCCTCATACTTATATAAAGAAACAGTCGATTACTTGCCTTAAAATAATCGGTAACTCATTCCAAAAAGTTAAGTTCTTAGCCTCCATTAAATATTCCCAGCCAATTTAACTGGTGTTGTCAATATTTTCGCCTCATCAATATATACCCTGATAGAAAGAACACACAGCATACCTTACAGCAGCTAGCTGGCAGCAGAAGAACAACAATAGAAGTTATTTGTGAATGTGTTTACTAAGAGATGAATACATTAAGGGCGAAATGTTTATGACCAAACCCTAATTTCGGTAAGAGGAAAGGAATGTAACTTTCTGGACAGAGGCGTATCTTGCACATGAAATTATCCAAGTTGAAGATGTGGAATACTATTGTGGAGCATAAGAACCCAACATTTGAGAAACTCTTGCCGCATTTTTAATACTTCAGGGATAGTCTCTGTTGATCTTCCGGCTCAAAGTCATCTTCCCATCTGATTCTAGGACGTCCTATTGAGCGCCGTCCTTTTGGTCTATAGTTTAGTGCCTGTTTTATTATTCAATTGTCATGCATTCTGCTTTTGAGTTGGAACTATTGGTATTTAATATAATTTATCTTCTCCTCTAATTTATATATATATGTGTGTGTGTGTGTGTGTGTGTGTGTGTGTATCTCTTCTCGTATTTGTATATTAGGTATGTGATCTTTTAATATGTAACCTGATATTCTTCTAAGAAATTACATCTCGGCTGTGTTTCTAATCTTCTTCTGTTTGCTCCATTTAAAATCTAGTTTTCGCTGCCATATAAGAGCATAGGGATAGCCAGTACCTTATAAAATGTCATGATTATTTCTTTTCTGGTTTTATCTCTTAATGTTCTTTGTACAGTTCCATCTATGTGATGGAACTTAATTTGTAATCCCTCTGACTTAAAAGATTGTCAATTATGGCTTCAAGAGTCAATCCAATAACTTGACATTGCAATCTAGATCTCACTTGTTTGGTTTTCCGTTATTAGGTCATATGGCAACAAGTGTCCATGCTTTACACAAAAGCACACCAAACAACCGAGTATTCTCTCAAAATGGGCCATTTCAAAACAATGGTTAAATACTCGCGCATTGAGTCAAAGAAAAAAAAACATGCACTTGAAACAAAGCAATAGAAATATAACTTCAATATTGTTTGAAAATCTTCACCAAGAAGCCATGATTTTTCATCTTTTCTGTCCCAATGTCATAAATAAATTTATTGAAATTACTTTTGAAACATTTATAAATACCCTTCCATTTTATATCTTTCGTCACAGCAAATTAAATATTGTATGTTACATTCACATGCTTTCTCTGTTATTTTTATTTGAGTCTACTAGTTAAACTTATAAATATTTTTCTATCTACTTCCAGTTAATTATGATAAACGCTTGCAAAAAGTTTATTTATTTTTTCGTAGGTATGTAAAAGAAATATACAAGATCATAAAATGTTTAAAAGCTGCTCTCTATAAATTTCTTTACCCTTTCCTTGACATTGTGAAAAACAACTGAATGGTGACGGCACTTTAAAAATGACAACGTATTGGGAATTTCAAATCAATAACGGATATCTCGGAAATGCCTTATACCATTAAAGGTTATATAAAATATATTTTGTATTGTAATTTCTCTCTTTCTCTTTCTCTTCCTCTCAATTCTCTCTTATAGCTTATCTGAATTACAACATTATGAAAAATTGCTTCCAAATGAAGAAGACTTCCCAGACTTCTCTCAGAAAATGTAATATATGTGTATCCTTTATCTACTTATAATATATGGTAGATATTTTAATTCAAAATGTTTGAACAGTTTTGATAAAAGAAAATAACTAAACATTTTCCATTTGACATGTTCGTGCCCTATCTTTGGAAGATTCTGAACTTAAATATCAAGTTTGGTAATTTTTTTTTATTGGTAATCTTAGGTAAAAATTTTAAACCACAATATAGTAATACAGCAATTACTTCTGCTGAAAATAAGTTAGTTAAAAATAACATTAATATGTTATATTAAAATTATTAATAAATTAATACCTCTTTATCCCACAAATAATACCCTTAAATTGATTTTTATTATTTTCATTCTTTTCTATTATACTAATTCTATTATTTATGTTTCTATTGTTAGTTACGCTGTTTACACACACACACACATACGAGAAAGCCTTTTCTTTTCTTTTTTCAGAAGACATCAAAGCATATACATCGGCTAAAATCTCAATATCAGATTTTGGGTGGAATGTAATACTTCCTCTACCAAGTACATAAAGGGATGGCTCAGGGGGTAACGTATGGGAGCCGGATTCGGGAGGTCCCAGTTTCCTCGGTGACTGCCCATTCTGATCCAGGGTTTTTCGTGGTTTACCTGGGTCGGCAGATCTTCTCCCATGACGTTCCTGTCCATCATTTCTTGTAACCATTCAATTTCTTGTCATTTGCTTCAGGATTTAAGGACCAGGTAAGTATATTTGGTGGGTTGCGACTGGGCGGAGGTTATGCGCTCTGTAGAGCTTACGTCCTTGGGACCACTCTTGGTAGGATACGCCTTCTTTCAGGTGGGCGCTCTTTCGGAGGACACCCAGAGGCTCGGAGCTTATGGGTACAGCCCGGGCGGCCTCAGATAGTCTGATCTGGAAACGTCTTTATCATTTGAATGTGGTCGGATCTGGTCGACCTTTGGGTCTCTCCTCTCAAGAATATGTGAGTCGCAAAGGACCACAACGACCTACGCACCAGTGGTCCTTTGAGTGACTGCCGCATCCACGATAATCCTGTAACAAAACCTCTTTTTGTATTGCTTCAAACAGCTCTTTATTTTTTTCGCAAATTGATTACAACCAGAATCGATCTTTCGATCAATCTTTCGACGTTCGCTGCGGCTTTGATCCACTTGTTATACTTGTCGATCACGAGGCAGGAAAGTTCCAGAAGCAGCCGCATGCACAAACCACCGCAGGTGGCACAAACTCACTCAGGTGTAATAATGCCCGGCTTCGACGTCAAAGAACCTTCCGACAGCACACATGTCTACTCGCACACGTGTAACAGTTACAGCTTTGTTAACAAAAAACTTGCCACGACGCACGTGTCCACTAACGCAGGTATAACAATGGATGCCAACAATCAGCTATGACTTACGGAGCAAGGCGTACACACACGATTAAGGCCGTAGAGCACAGTCACAATCCCAACTCTAATCTTACTCCTCTACCCACCAGGCACTTAGTGGAGAAAACAAAAAAAAATCTGATGTGTTCCATTCACATAACTTTCTCTATATCTCTGCAACAAATTATTTTTAAAAAGTGTATGCTTCTATTTCCTTCCTGCTAATCGAGAAAAAATTAGCAGAAATATTCTTATTTCTTGCTTCCTTGTAAGTAGGAGCGAAATAAGGGAGTACCATACGTTAAAGTGATAGTCAAAAGCTGGTTGCTATGTGACTGAAGTTCCTTGTTTGTATGGACACGAGTTCGCACAGTCCTGTATGAGAAAAATATAAGTTTTTATAGCTTATACCAAAAACAAGGAATATCTCAAAAACAATCAACTCCACGAAAAAAAAATATATACAACATAAATTGTGTGTTTTAATGTGCTCTACATTTTTTGTGTGGTAAGTTTTTGTCTCTCTCTTACGGTTTAGCACTAATGTAAAATTCCGTAAAATTCACTCAGAATAAAGTAGTCTTCAGAGGCTATTTCCAGAAAATTTAAAATATACATGTTATTTGTCAGGTAAATATTTTAATATACGATATTTTAATCAAAATCGTTAGAGCAATTTTTTAAAAAATCAAAATTTTCGAAAAATGTTCCATGTAAAGGGTAGTTTGGAGTGGGGAGATTTTTCTGAAAATCTTCGTGTCGCATCCCGGAAGATACTAAATTTGAATACCAAGTTTGGTATTTTACCGACTTTTCGTTTTTGAGTTATCATGTTCATAGCCACACGTACACACGGACACACACACACACACGGACCTTTTCCTGAAAATACTTTTTTTGGATTCAGGGGACCCTAAAACATATATTTCTGGTAAAATCTCGGTATCGAATTTTTTGGTGGAGTGCAATACCTTCTCTATGCACTATGTACATAGTGCGTATAGAGAAAGTAATTAGTTAAGCCTAATTCATAAACTCTAAACATTCTAAATCTGTTATTTATCGGGTCATTATGTGGAGTACATTTAGAATAAAAGTGCATGCAATGAAGCGTTTGGATGTTGTAGCAAAACACTAAATAAGACATAAGTTAACATCCAAGTAATTATTCATAGCAAAGAAGACTTCGGGAAATCCTCTTAACTTGCTGTTTGAATCAAGCATTGCTGTTCCGTGATGTATGTATATTTAATATTTCTATCGCTTACATGGACGTCGGAGTGGGAGAGTAGATATTCCTGTTTTCCGGGGTGCAAGCAAGAAATAATCTACCTATTTTAAGCAGCCTGGAGGAAAAAAGCTTACTAACATCGACCATTAGCCAACATTAATGCCAAGTACTAAATGCAACCTCAATAGGATAGGAAATAAAAAGAAGGAAACAAGTAAAAAAACGCTCTCTCCTTTAAAATGCTTTTCTGATAAATTATAAATCGTCAAGTTGTTAATGATTATTTATTTATTTTCTCCACACTTACTTTGTACATAGTGTATAGAGAAGGTATTGCACTCCACCCAAAAATTCGATACCGAGATTTCACCGGAAATATGTGTTTTAGGGTCCCCTCTATCCAAAAAAAAAAGCATTTTCACAAAAGGATCCGTGTGTCCTTATGTCTTTGAACATGACAACTCAAAAACAAAAAGTCCGTAAAATACCAAACTTGGTACTTAATTTTAGTATCTTCCAGGGATGCGACACGAAGATTTTGAGAAAAATCTCCCACCCCAAACTACCCTTTACATGGAAATTTTTTCGGAAAGTTCGATTTTCTCTAAAATGGCTCTAACGATTTGGATTAAAATATCATATATGAAAGGAATATACCTGACAAATAAAATGTATATCTTGAATTTTCTGGGAATAGCCTTTGAAGAGTAGTTTATTGTGGATGAATTTTACGAACTTTTAAATAACTGTTAAACCGTAAGAGATGGACAAAACCTTACTACACAAAAAAAGTAGAGCACGTTAAAACACACAATTTATGTTATATGCATTTATTTCGTGGAGTTCATCGTTTTTGAAACATTCCTTGTTATTGGTTTCTGCTGTGAAAAACATACTTTTCTCATATAGGAATTTGCCAGCTGCTGTCCATACAAACAAAGGAACTTCAGAGTCATAGCAACCAGCTTTTGATTATACCTTTAACCTATGGTACTCCCTTATTTCGCTTCTACTTACAAGGAAGCATGTAAAAAAACTATTCCTGCTAATTTTTTCTTGATTAGCATGAAGTAAATAGAAGTATAAGCTTTTTTAGAATAATTTGTTGCACAGATGTAGAGAAAGGTATGTTAATGGAACACATCAGATTTTTTTTCATATTTTCTGAGATTTTTTATCTCTAATGTTTTATTTCAACAACAATAGCCATCGCGTGTTTTAAACGTGCTTTAACTTTTTACCTTTTTGTTATACCTATTACAAAAAATGTAAGTTTCTTATATAAAATTAGGCCAGTAAGATATGTAAGCAAGTTATTTCCTTGTTAACATCAAGTAGTCTATATTACGGAAGAAAACTGAATTTTACCTCGGAAGTTGCTTGGGAAATCGTCATAAGTATTATAAGGAGTTCTAACTATTATCGATAAATTATAGAGATAAGTTGTAGCTCGAGTTGTATTTAATAAGACTATTTCGTGAATAAAATAACAATGATTAGCTTATATGGACACGAAGTATAACATTCCTAAAATCCCATTTGTCTTGACATATATTTGCACCAAAATCACTGCAATTTGATGGCCATATCATAAATCTCGGTCTCGTTGTTAACAGAATTCGTTGAACTGGTTCCACACATTGTCTGTCTTTACTATTCTGCGGCTTTGAGTTTTCAATTGATATGTCTATTTCAGCAATAGACCTTTCCCCAAAAACGGGAATATCATATGTACGGAATATCACTGCTCACTGATATTATTAATAATATTATTATATTATTATTAATAGTATTATTATTAGATGAACACTAGTTCAGGGAGAAAACAAATGCACGTGGATGCGATATATTTAGAAAAACAATTGCACATGAGTGTGATAAAAAAAATTAAAATGGAGAGATGAGTTCCGATTGGTTGAAATTTTACGCGCCAATGTACTGGATTGGCCACTTCCAACGATCACAAGTCATGGACGAAATAGTCCATGTAAAATCACTATGGAGAGACACAAGGATGTTACTCCGGTTTTTTGTTTAGGTACTGCTGCTATTGTTGAGAGATTCAAATCTTCATGTTCAAGAAAATATTCCTTGTACTCGGATTTCATCTGCTGGTACAGCTGGTGCATAAGATTTACTGTCTTGTTCTGGCATTTTAAATTATACCTAACAACTGCTTCACATTTCAAATTGTGTACCACGTGTATAGATTCAAATTCAGATTTCATTGGAAATACATCCTTCCCTGAATCCAAAAACATAAAACTGTTTTCTTCCTGTATTGCGTATAGAAATAGGGGAATTACTTATGTACTTATTTAATGCATTTTATTTTATGCCGCTTATCGATGTTTATAATTAACAACCAATATTATTACTTTATCTACGCGTACTGTGCACATAGTGTATAGAAAAGTTATTGCATTCCATCCAAAAATTCGATACCGAGATTTCATAGAATAGGGTCCCCTGTATCAAAAAATAAAATCTTTGGAAAAAATTCCGTGTGCGTGTGTGTCCGTGTGTCCCTGTCTATGAACGCGATAACTCAAAACCGAAGTCAGTAAAATACAAAATTTGGTACTTAAGTTTAGTGTCTTCCAGAGATGCTACAAGTAGATTTTGAGCAAAATCTCCCCCCCCCAAAAACTACCCTTTACATGGAAAAAATTTCTAAAATGTTTATTTCCTCTAAAATAGCTCTAACGATTTTGATTAAAATATCATATAATAAAGATATTTATATCGAAATAAAATATATATCTTGGAATTTAATAATAGCCTCCAAAGACATCTTTATTTTGGAAGATTTTTTTTGAATTTTGGTAACTAGTAAACCGTAAGATATACATAAAAACTTACAACACAAAAACCAATCACATAGTTTACCACCTGATGCATTTTACCTAATGACCAACGCGATAGTATAGACTATTCGTTTTCACACCTCAAAAGTGACTTGCTGGCCAAGGTAGATTGCGGTCATTGGCCTTGAAGAAAGTATTCAAACTCAGTTCCGGTGCAACATTCGTTATAGCAAGGTCCGCCTACTCAAAGTTAAGCTTTCCATCCCGCTGTCTCAGGGAAAAAAAAACATTATGTCTTATGTGTGCCACACCTACTTGTAGGTGTACTAACCAATTGAAAATATACTATTCTTAATAAGCAAAATTGGTAGTCCGCAAATGAAGCCAATATTGATGTACCTAATGTAGTTGGTTTCACTCGTCTTAATTACCAATACAAATATCTGCACTTATACCACAAATAACCTGTCTTTAGAAAGTAATGCGAATGCTACGCATTAGTTGTTTATCTCTAAAACTTTATATTATGAAATAAACTTTAAAATGTTGCTTTCATAAATTGTCTCTCAAAGAACAATGCATTTTTGGGGACGTTTGAGTTGCAAGCTTCGTAAATCATATTATTCAATCGCCAAGTTCTTTTTTCAGCTTTAAATCCTTCATTAAACCAGCTTCTTGAGGTTTCTACGCTACGTTTCTTCTGCACTGGCAGAATAATAAACCTCGAAAGAACAATTACTGCAAGGCCTAAACAAAGGTGCTGCTATACAGACGCCGTATGTCGTTGTGCCCTTCAGGGAGGACTATTAGCTGCCCGGCCAACCTGTATTCCGCAACATCACACGAGCATCTCGGTCTGTCATAAAGGAAAGGCACATTATTGGCCCAAACGCCGAGGACACACCGTGGATCCTTTGAATTCGGTGTAGGGGACGGAATGGGAAGGGGAAACGGGCGTGAAACTTCGCTTTGAAACAAAGTAAAGGTAGGAGATGAAATAGTGGTCCACATACACACGTGGACTGAAAGGTTTTAAAAGCCTCGTGTCATAAAATAAACAGAGCAGCCGAGTATTAATAAAGCCGGTACTGGAGTTTTTAAAAGAGAATGCGACCACAAACACAAACGAGCACAGCAGTCAACTTCTGGTTCGGCTTTCGATTCAGCCCCAACCACTGCTTGCTTTCCTCATACACCTTCTTCTCTTTTTGTCCTCAAATCCTTGCTCAATTCTTTGAGAGCACCGAGTCACCTCTTTCTGCTTCCCTTTTTGCATCTGTATAGTAGTTCTATTTACTTATGTGGGTTCATAACTTTTCGACTAGAAATTTCTCCATTAGCAGCCAACCTAAACATAGTCGTGGTGAGAACTAGATCCCGGAATTTTAGGCCTATGACCTATATTAAACACTGTCATTTTAAGGGTAGGCACTGATTTTATTGCAATACCTTAGCAGATTTGAAGCTATTAACTCTAAATACGAAATGCTTTATGCTATGTAGAATTAATGATTTTACTAATTTTAATATTTATTTCAGAATAAATGAACACGGCAGAATACATTTTGGAAACAATTTTTTACGCTTTCAGTTTGGTAGAAATGTGTTCCATTCACATGACTTCCTCTAGCTATTCCGCAAACAAGCCCTTTATTATCTACATCATACTAATCAAGATAAACATAATTAGAATTAGTCCTATTACTTGCTTCCTCGTAAGTAAAGCCTAGAGCGACACTCAAGTCTTTTATAACCCGTTCGCTATGAGAAAAAAAATTAAAATTCCATTCTCTTTGCTTGCCAGGAGCAAAGAAATAAGCAATGGGAAGAAAATGCCTTGACAAAAGTTTAAGTAGCGAAAAATTGAAACCAATAACTCGAAATACCTCGAACACGATTAATTCTGCAAAAAGTGCATGTAATATTGATTGTGTGTTTTAGAGACTTACATTTTTTGAGTAGTAATTTTTGTCTATCTCTTTTTCAGTTATATATGTTATCCAGAATGAAGAGGTCTTCAGAGACTATTCCCAGAAAATTTAAAATATACATTTTGTTTGTCATAAAATATCTTAGCATCAGGTATTTTAACCAAAATTGTTGAAACGATTTTTTGAGAAAATCAAAATTTTCGAAAAATGCTCCACATCAAGGGTAGTTGTGGGTGGGAGATTTTCTTAAAAATTTTCGTGTCGTATCCTTGGAAGATACTCAGCTTAAGTACCAAGTATGGTATTAAACCGACTATTTGTTTTTGAGCTATGCTGCCCAGAGACACTCACACACACGCACATACACACACACACACACATGGAAATGTGTCAAAAATGCTCTTTGTGGAATCAAAAGATATATTTCCGGTGAAATATCAGTATCGAATTTTTGGGTGCAATACAATACAATCTCTTACGGTTTACCATTATTCAAAAGTTATACTAAAGTAATGCAGAATGAAGTGGTCTTCAGAGGCTATGCCCAGAAAATCCAGGATATACATTTCGTTTGCCATATAAATGCCTTAACATATGGTATTTTATTAAAATTGTTACAGCCGTTTTCAGAAAATCGAAAATTTCGAAAATTGTTCCATGCAAATGGTATTTTGGAGTTGGAGATTTTTCTGAAAATCTTCTTTTCGCATGCTTTGAAGATACTAAACATAAATAAATGTATTGTTCAACGGCATTTTCGTTTTTGAGGTGATCTGTCCACAGACCCACACCAAACAAACACGGTCTCATACATTGACATTTTTCTAAAAATGTTTTTTTTTTAATTCAGTTGAAATCTCGACATCGAATTTTTGGGTGGAATACAATATCTTGTCTATATACTTGTACGTTATACACAGAGAAAGTAAAACGAGGTGATTGGTAGCATCCTTGTCTAACTCCTTGATTAATATATCGGTCCAGTGGTGTTGTTATTGTTATAAACTATAGAGAGTCAGGGGTTCCCGTCTCTTCTATGACTTCTATAGGTGTTTCGGATAACTTTTTCTTTTAAAATAGTACATAGGTATGAGTGTGTGCGTGTCTTTGGACAGCATATCTCAAAAACGAAAAGGAGATTAAATATCAGACTTGATATTTAACTTTGGTATCTTCCAAGGATGCGACACGAAGATTATGAGTAAATACCCCTATCCGAAACTTCCTTTTACATGGAAGATTTTCGAAAATGTTGATGTTCTGAAAAATGTCTCTAATTATGTTATTAAAATACCATACGTTTAACATATTTTTATAGCAAAACAAGTGTATATCTTAAATTTTCAGAGAATAGCCTCTGAAGACTCCTTTCTTTTGCATGACGTTTGCTTAACGGGTAAATGTAAGACATGGACAAAAATGTTCTACACAAAAATGTAGATCTCGTTAAAACACACATTTAATATTCTAACGGTTAATTCTATACACACACACATATATTCTGATATATCTTTCCAGAGAAATGTTTTTTTTTATTTGGTTAAAAGTTTAAACTATTATTCTTCTCAAACGGAAAGTATTATTTTATTTAATATCTCTTTTTTTACTTCTGGTCATTCAAAGAGAACGAATTTCAATTGTTTCAGTAGCGATAGCTTTTGAAAGATTTTACTATCGTTTTAGCCTAATGCATTCCCTTATTTCCCTTCTATTTACAAGGAATCAATTAATAAGACAAATTCTGTTAAGTTTATCTCGATTAGCATGAATAGAAAAAAAATAATATTTAGTAAGAATAGTTTAAATGTGAAACAGGTAGAGAAAACCCTGTGAGTGGAACATATCAGATTTTAGGTTTCTATAACGTTGTGTTCACTGTTCTTTTGAAATTAAATTTTACTTGAGCTGAGTCATTATTTTCCTAATTTAAATGTTTTGAATTGCTATACGCTTCATTGTGTCTACCATATAGATACGTCATCTTCGACGTCACTTATGCCCTTCTTCCAGTCAACTCGTTGCGCATTCCGAACTATTTTTTTTTGTCTTATTCTTTTGATTTTAATGCTCCTTTTTCTTTTTCTCCGTTCTATTTTGCAATATTAGTTTATAAGCTTCCTGTTTATTATTTTTCATCATGGATTTGTCTGTTCCATTACTATAGTCTTTCTCTTCTACAACATATTATCACTATGTCGTAAATAACTATATATTTGAGTACATTTCTTAGAAGCACAACATATCATCCCTATGTTATTTCAGTAAAGCAATTGATTTGGACTCTTACAAGATATCATATTATCGTTATTGATTTATCTAACCCCGTATGTACAATGTACATAGGGGTAGAGTAGGTATTGTAATCCACCCAAAAATTCGATACCAAAATTTCACCGGATATACATGTTTTTGGGTCCCCCTAAATACAAAAAAAAAAAAAAAAAAAAAAAAAAAAGCATTTTTAGGAAAAGGTCCGTATGTGTGTGTCTGTGGACAGCATAGCTCAAAAACGAAAATACCAAACTTGGTATTTAAGTTTGGTATCTTCCAAGGATGCGACACGAAGATTTTCAAGAAAATCCCCCAACCCCAACTACGCTTTACATGGAACTTTTGTCGAAAATTTTGATTTTCTCAAAAATGGTTCTAACGATTTTGATAACAATATCGTATATTAAAGATATTTACCTCACAAATAAAATGTATATTTTTAATTTTCTGGGAATAGCCTCTGAAGACTACCTTATTCTGGATGAATTTTATGGAATGTTGCATATCTGCTAAACTGCAAGAGATAGGAAAAAAACCTACCACACAATAAATGTAGATTACACTAAAACACACCATTTACATGTTATATACAATTTCTTTCTGGAGTTGATCGTTTTTAGATATTCCTTGATATTGGTCTCAGTTTTGAAAAACTTACACTTTTCTCATACAGGAATTAGTCAACTCGTGTTCATACAAAGAAACTTCAGTCACATAGCAACCAGCTTTTGACTATCACTTGAACCTATGGTACTCCCTTATTCCGCTTCTACTTATAAGGAAGTAAGTAATATTTCTGCTATTTTTTTCTCGATTAGTATGAAGTAGATACAAGAATAAGTTTATTAACAATAATTTGTTACAGAGATATAGAGAAAGTCATGTGAATGGAACACATCAGATTTTTTTTGTTATATAGGTAACTAATTTTATAATTGAATGTAGATCTTACAATCATAACATATTAAATCGTAATTAGCAACTCATTATACCGCCAAGTTTACTCAAAATTCCTCCAACTTTAGCAATATTTACTTTGCTAAACCCCATATAAAAAATATGATGTGTTACACTCAAATGACTTTCTTTATCAGCTCAACAAACCTCCTACAAAAGATTTGTCTTCTTTGTACACAATGCTAATCTAGATAAATATTAGCAGAATGTTATTCCTTATTTCCTAATAAGTAGAAGAGAATAAGGGAATGCGCTATGCTAAAATGATTGTCAAATGTTTTAAAAGCTATCGTTATGAGATTGTCATTGCAAATCATTTCTTTGCTTGGCCAGGAGTAGAACAAAGGAAAGCGGACACTTCCTGTCTGAGAAAAGTTTAAGTACTTCACAATTGAAACCAATAACAAGGAATATCTCAGAAACGGTTACCTCCACAACAAAAACGTAAAGGACATAGATTGTATGTTTTGTCGTGATGTACATTTTTTGTGTAGTGAGTTTTTTTCTATCTCTTACGGTTTAGCAGTTAAGCAAAATGCACCCAGAATAAAGAGGTCTTAAGAGGCAATTCCCCAAAAGGTCGAGATATACATTTTATTTAGGATATAAATAGCTTTAATATACGGGACTTTAATCAAAATCGTTAGTCATTTTTACGAAAATCAACATTTTTGAAGGATAGTTTTTAGTAGGGGGATTTTTTTGAAAGTCTTCGTGTCGCATCCTTGGAAAATAGTAAACCTAAATAAAAAGTTTGGTATTTAACGGTTTTTTCGTTTTGGGCTATGCTGTCCACAGACACACACACGGACCTTTTTTTAAAAATGCTTTTTTCGGACTCAGGGGACCCCAAAACATATATTTCCGGTGAAATCTCGGTATTGAATTTGTGGGTGCATAATAATACCTTCTCTATCCCTGTGTACATTGTACATATGGGGCTAGAGAAAGTAAAAGTGATTATTAAAAGACGGATGAGCGTGTGGCACACGCACGAAGTAGGTTAGATGGAAAAGAAGTGTAAATGGCGTCACACACATCGCGCAATCTTCGAAAACGCATCACAAGAGCGGCATCTTTCGAGCATAACCTTGCACGGCGTTAATCAGTAGATCCATGCTCACTAAACTTCAGCACCAAAGCATTACTAATTAATAATGATGATTTTCATGTCCGTTGTTTTGTAGAATGTTTTCCCACAAACCTAGACATTTCATTGGCAGATTAAAGTTCATTCAACGCAACAGTCAGAAAAAATCGTATGTGTTCCATTCACATGACTTTCTCCACATCTCTGCTACAAATTATTGTTAAAAATATATATATATATAGCATAAATTGTGTATTTTAAGGTGCTCTACATTTTTTGTGTGGTAAGATTTTGATTAAAATATCATATATTATAAATATTTACCTAACAAATAAAATGTATTGCTTGAATTTTCTGGGACTAGCCTCTGAAGACTACTTTATTCAGGATGAATTTTACAGAATTTTGCATAACTGCTAAAGAGATGGACAAAACTTATACACCAAGTTTGGTATTTTACCGACTTTTCGTTTTTGTGTTATCGAGTTTACAGACACACAGACACACGGATATACATACGGACCTTTTTCTGAAGATATCTTTTTTGGATACTTGGGACCCTAAAACGTCTATTTCCGGTGAAATCTCGGTATAGAATTTTTGGATGGAATGCACCTACATTCTCTGTACACCATGAGTATAGTACGAGTAGAGAAAGTAAAAGTCTTTGAAAATGAACATCTTAATTAAGTTTAAAAGAAAAATGCCATAAATAATGTTCGCCAATTATTTCAATATTTCATCATTGCATCCTTAAGTATACAGGAGGCATAGGTTGGTATAAAATTTGTAATTCATACATTTGGTGGATTGAGATGAGTATTTTAATGTTTTTGATATTAAATGTTCAGTCTTACACACTTTTCTTTTGTTTCTTGTCAGATTCTTGTGTCGCAATGGCTAGAAGCACGAGGAATAGAGCGGCACACACATTTCTTAAGAGTTCTTTATTTGTCTGCTTCTCTGATAAAGTCGCCTCCGTGGTGTAATGGTTACCACGCTGACTTCATATACCCAAGGTCGCGGGTTCAAACCCGGCTGAGGACGATGGATTTTTTTCGGGTGTAATAATCCTTAGCATGGCTTCCTTCGGAAGGGAAGTAAAGCCGTGGGTCCCGTGTCGTAGATTTACGGCACGTAAAAGAACCTTAAGCCTGATAGAGAGGCCTCTGAGCAAAATTAAGCGGTCTTTCACGCCAATTTAGAATGGGACGCTGAGAACCACAGCAGTTAAAGAGCGTTCATAAATAACACGCCATTTCCATTTTTCTCTGATAAACTGAATCATTTCATCAACAGACGGATGTTCCTGTAAATATCTTTTTTATTTTTTCTACACATAGTAAGTGGAGGAAACATTGTATACCACTCAAAATTGCATACCGTGATTTCCCGGAAATACATATTTTGAGAATCCGAAAATATTTTTTAGAAAGTCCGTGTGTGTGTGTATGTGTGTGTGTGTGTGTCTGTATGTGAGAGTTAGAGAACAGCACAATTCAAAAATCTGATACATTCCATTCACATCAATTTCTCTACCTATTTTGCAACAAACCATTTTGCGAAAGCAACATCTATTTCACATTGATCGATGCAAACATTAGTAGAAATGTTGTAATTAATTAGGTCCTTGTAATTATAAGGTAATAATGGGAGTAAACTAGGCCAAAGCGATAGTAAAATCTTTTTAAAACTCTCGCTATGTAATGCATTTGAAATGTTTCGATTACAAGAGCGGATAAAAAAAAGTGAATAACGACTATTCGTTTGAGAAAAGTGTTAAGTATTTGACATTTAAAATCCAATAAGAAGGAATATCTTAGAAATTGTTATTTCCACACTAAACTATGAGTACATTTTTTCTAGTAAGATCTAGTCCGTTTCTTATGGTTTACGAGTTACCTATGCAAAATCATACAGAATGTAAAGGACTTCAGAACTTACTGCCAGAAAATTTAAGATATATATTTTATTTGTAATGAAAATGTCTTACACATATGTTATTTTAATAGAATCGTAATAGAGTATGTTCCTGCGCTACCTTGAAAACTGCTGAATTTGGAAACCAGCTTTGCTATTTAATGATTTTTCGAGACACTCGCAAGTATATACACACGGATATTTTTCTAAAAACGATTTTTATTCAAGGGGCCTAAAAACAATTATTTCCGGTGTAATCTTGACATTGAACTCTCTACCTACTATGTACATGGTATGTTGTAGAGAAACTAAAAACGAAAAGTCGTATTTACGTTTTCAATATCTTCCAAAGATGTGACACGAGCGTTTCAATGGAAAATGGAGTTTTATTTATGGACGCTCTTTAACTGCTGAGGTTCTATACTGGGCGTGAAAGACTGCATACTTTTGCTCAGAGGCCTCTCTATCAGGCTGGAGGTTCTTTTACCTACTGTACACTACTTCCCTTCCGAAGGAAACCATGCTAATGATTTTTACGCCTGAAAAAAATCCATCTCCTCTGGGTTTGAACCCGCGACCTTGGGTATATAAAGTTAGCACGGTAACCATTACACCACGGAGAGCGACTACCTTTATCCTAAATTACCCTATGGTAACATGGGGTTTTTTGAAATGTTCTATTTTTTTCATTTCCTTTAAAATATCCTATATTAAAGATATTTACTTATGGCAAATACAATCGTATGTCTTCAGAATTCTAGAAGCAATCTGTGAAGTGGTCTTCGTTTGAAAGGAATTTTGCATAATTCTGTATGGCCAATAAATGATAAGCGAAGTGAAAGGCGGAAACATACTGCATAAAACACACTATTTATTTAAAATAAGTTTGTTATTCCGTAAGCCAATTCCAGATCTATTAAGGATATTTTTCTCTTTTACCAGAGATATTTGGGTTTTATATTCATGAAATGATATTAGAATGCAATTCTAATGGTGTATTATTTGTACTAAGACTTAAAGATGAATATTCTTTATTTATAACTTTGAAGGATCCGTTATTAAAGGTTCGAATTTTCATACTTTGTAATTTTTGTAAAGCATTTATTTCGATATTCAGTTGCTCTCGGATTGCATGGAAACAATAAGTGTGTTTAAAGTTACATACAGCATATACTTTTACTTCCTCTATTCCCTTCGTACTCTAATGCCATGTAGGCAGTATTTCTACAAATGTTCATCTCAATTAAATAAAGTAGGTAAATGAAAGAATGTAGCTTGATAATAGTTTGTACGCACACTAATAAATGATAGAGGACGTAAAACGTTATATTTTTAAAAAGTGTTTTTTTTTTTTTTTAAGTGAAGAGGTCTTATGCGTGGGAGTTTCATCATAAAATGTACCGCAATGAAACAAAAGAAGACGTTTCTTTTATACACAAGGCATCACTAATGTACACCTACTTATACCCCGTTTATATTTTAAGGCATTAACCACTACTTCTATAAGGAAGTAAATATTTATTATTTAATGTTTGGTTCCAAAACCACGTCATCCTTTTACGGGACATTAATTGTATAGGTGAAAATTTAAGAATGTTCTATTGTTTAATTATATTATTTAAACACTCTATAGACACCTGTGGATCATTTGGTAAAATATTTGTCATGATTTACCCTTTTTAACAATCCAGCAATGTTTAAATCATCCATGTGCTACATTATACACCAACTTCTTTCTGTATGTGCTTCTCTCTCTCTCTCTCTCTCTCTCTCTCTCTCTCTCTCTCTCTCTCTCTCTCTCTCTCTCTCTCTCTCTCTCTCTCTCTCTCTCTCTCTCTCTCTCTCTCTCTCTCTCTCTCTCTCTCTCTCTCTCTCTCTCTCTCTCTCTCTCTCTCTCTCTCTCTCTCTCTCTCTCTCTCTCTCTCTCTCTCTCTCTCTCTCTCTCTCTCTCTCTCTCTCTCTCTATCTATCTCTCTCTATCTCTCTCTCTCCCCCTCCCTCTCTCTCACTCTCTTTCTCTCTCTCCCTCTCTCTCTCTCCCTCTCTCTCTCTCTCTCTCTCTCTTTCATTTCTACATTTTGGCGAATGAAAAATTATTCCTTGCGTTTCGTTTTGCTGTGATTTTTATCTAAACTTTCTACATAACTTCAAATGTGCTATTTCAAGATTTAAAAATGCGTTTTATATTTTCTGGTAAAGAATTTTAAATAGAATAATTGTTTAACTCCATATTTATTTACCATTAATTGATATTTTAGGATTATAATTTAATTCTGATAAATGTAGTTTAAATGAAACAATTTTACTGATTTAGAATTTGATATTAATTTAATAGTTTTAGGCAAAATTTATAGCTGGCTGAAAAATAAATTATTAATTTATACTTCTCTCAATATAATAAATTATGTACAGAATTTTATAATGGTGCTGTTTGAATAACTATGTATGTCTATAAATAACACTAAATTTTAAAATTATACAAATGTAATAATAAATTATGTACAGAATTTTATAACGGTACTGTTTGAATAACTATGCATGTCTATAAATAACACTAAATTTTAAAATTATACAAATGTAATAATAAATTATGTACAGAATTGTATAATGGTACTGTTTGAATAACTATGTATGTCTATAAATAACACTAAATTTTAAAATTATACAAATGTATAAATAATTTATAAATATAGGATAGACAATACAAGTTTTTCACAAGTACGAAACTTGAATTTAAAAAATTAAAAACAAATGCCACAGAGACTCCTCTTGTAATCCTTTCTTTAATTTCTGGAATAATGTACAATATAAAGATAAATATATTTTATATTCATTATAAAAATATGGCAGCCCTAAAATGGTTCTAATTTAGTTTGAAATGTTGTACCAAGAAGGAAGTGATAAGGTGGATATCATGGTTATGGAACACTTCAACCCAGTCCTTGGAGAATGAAACGAGAATAACATTTTAGATGTTTACAGTTTAGGGAAGTGAAATGACAGAAAATAGGATTTTTTGAAATACAAAATGTTGGTGATATTGTTGAAAGTGAGTGGGAAAGTATAAAAAGTGTTTTGAATACACTGCATAAGAAAGATGGAAAATGAAGAATTACTAGGAAACTATGGATAAAACGAGAGAATACAGAGAAAATGAAATATAAAAACTCCAAAATTTTAGAGCATAGGAGACTAAATCGTGAACTAAGAAGAGAGTCAGAGTAAGCAAAAGACGAACGTCTGAAAGAAAGCATGATGAAATCTCGGAGCTGCCGCTTAAAGCAAGATACGACTTAATGTATCAGACAGTGTTGGGGTTAGAGTGTAAAGAGAACAAAGGAACACGAACTTTTCGAATAGAAGATACTCATGTACAATTGTTTACAAACCAAGGAAAGTTTCTTAAAATTTGGGAGAATTATATAGAAGAACCTTACGACACGAAAAGCAACATAAACATACATGTGGAATCAGAGGGATTTGCGGATGAAGATGATATGGATCGTTCGTCTTGAAGAATAAAGTGGAAATAATGGAAGAATAAAGAATAAAGCTATCAGAGAAATAAAGAGAAGAAACTCCCCAGAAAATTATGATGACATACAAGGATCTACTCAAAAAATTGGAAATAAATGGACTAAGAAAGCTGGCCGAGCTTATCAGCAGAATTTACGATACCGCAGAATAGACTAAAGGTTTCCTATAGATCGCTATTTTCACAGAATAAGAAATAGTAGGCCAAGACGGTGGCACGGATACTAACCAAAAGACAGGAAGAAGAGTAGAAAGCATATAGAAGAAGTTTAATTTGGATTCAGGAAGGTAAGAGGAACTAGAGACGTAATTGGACTGCTAAGGATTATATCAGAAAGATTTCTAGCTATCTACGAAGAAGTGTATGCCTGCTTTATTGATTGTGAAAAAGTTTTGGACGGGGTGAATTGGGAAAAGCACTGGCTAGAAGGACAGAAGATTCATTCGCAACTTGTATTTGGGCCAGAAAGTGAAAGTGCGTCAAAAGCACGGAGAAACAGGAAGCGGTGTGCATAAAGGATATTGCATGTCACCCATCTACTCAACCTTTAAGAACATTAGTTAGTAAAAAAGCTTAGGAGTAGTTCTTTGTGATAAGAGCAAATGTAACCAATACCATCAAATATCCAGGTGAACTGGTGCTTCTAGCAAAAAACAAGAAATACTTCAGGGAATGATCGACAGGCTGGAGAAAGTAGGAAGAAAATATGGAATGGAAATCAACAAAGAGAAATCAAAGTGATGAGCATATCAAACACAGAAGAGCCTCTACAATTTGTCAACGGAAAACAGCTTGGTAAGTTTACTGACGAAGGATGCCTACTGTTCGAGGAAATTAGGTCACGGATTGCTATGGGCAAGAAAGCCCTTACTAAGAAAATAACATCGCTGACTAGCAATTTGAACCTAGAGCTACATAAAAGTCTGGTAAAGTGTTACATTTACAGCATTGCTCGTATGGATCAGAAACGTGGACTTTGAAGAGCATAGAGACGATATATTTGGAGATTTTCAGGGATGTGTTGCTGAAAATATTATTTCTTAGTTAAGTGTTTTCGGTGGTTTCTTTTCCATTTTGTATCCATTGCCACACTAGCATGAGAGAATACGTGTGCGGTCGGCGGGCGCATTACATAAAAACTGCGATTTTCGCGCCTGGGTGAAGAGGTTGCATCTCTGTGTAATGTGCAAATGCCATTAATGAGTTGCTACACCATCGACAGCTATATAAGTAAGACAGAAAAGCTTCAGCCTCCACAACGACAACATGGGAGGAAAATGCCGCAAGCCCGAAACGAGATCGAGGAGCCTCGGGAGACCGACACCGCCAACGTAGACCCAGTCTCCAAGGCCATAGCCACCGCCGACATTCAGCCAACCATCCAAGCCAGTCGCGCTGCATCATTCGCCGCATCACCCCTCACATCTGCTGCAGAAACAGAAAAAGCCTCGCAGCCACATCAAACCTCTTCAGCCGCCGCAGAAAAAGAAGAAGCCTCGCAGGCACATCACACCTCCTCAGCCGACACACCGTCTGGATCACCTACGCCAACACCACTGCTAGACCTCTCTTCGCTGCCGGGGTTCTACGCAGAATGTGCGGAGTCCACCGGCAACTACCAGATGGATTACTCTTCAACGCCGGCCGACATCGCTGGCCTTCACTCATGAAGGCCTCACGAATTCACACCGCCAGAGGACCATCACCGCTGGTTAGACTGGAGTTCTGGGACGAGACGGACTACCATCCTTGGCCGATGGATTGCCTGCCCTCGGGCAGGTATTCACGGTTGAGCCCGGCCGGAGGGTCCGCATATTCCCGTGCCGTCGGTGCTGCCAAGATGGACACTCCTCCAACATCTGCACAGCCTCCGTCCGATGCCACAACTGTGCCTGATGTTATACAGTTGCCTGCACCTACCACAACCTTGAGTATATAAGCCCCATTTATTGTGCTACTCGCATCAGTGTAGGGGCACATAGGCCAAGCAGGGTACCTTCGCAGACAGATGCCAGCCACTCACCTGCCGTACACCACGCCATTAAAACCAGCCTCACAGCCGACAGCTTCAGTCGCCACTTCCTCGCAGACAAAACCAACCGCACACATCTCCCAGCATACGGCTGTTGGCGAACAAGCGCCTGGCAGGTATGGAAGCCAGACAGTGAGCCTCATTCCGCAACTACGCAGCCGCTTCTACTCAGTTCATCAGGCTACGAGCCACATTCTATGACATTGCCGCCAACAATGATCCAGAGATGCTCCCATGCACACAGCGCAAGGCCGCCGCAGAAACCGAAACCGAAGAGTACCGGAGCGCCCTAAAAGTCTCAGTCACCAGACTGATGGACCTTTAACTGGAAGCCAAGGAACACATTAACACTAGTTTCCTCCAACAACAAACACTTATGGCTAATTTCGCAGGCCAAGGCAATAGCAACTGGTACAAAGTAAACGGCCAAATACAATACCTGAGAGAAGCATAACAAGGACAACAATGATATCGACAATGACGACTACAACACAGACGAACTGGCTACATCAACACAAAAATGTTACCATCCACAAAGTTCAAAATGCACCCACAATGCCGCAGGCTAAGCGTCTAGGTATTGCACCAAGGTGCCAGCCCTGCAAATGTCACCACAGCCCTCGCGGCTCTATAACAATTACCTACAACCCCCGGTTGCGATAAGGTGGTACAGGGTAGCATGATTTCTCCCAATGAACAATGTTAATATCATTAAAAAAGAGTCACCCCATAATAAACCTCCCCTTCTCGCCATCATTCCATCAACCCTTTCACCTGTTATCCTCTCATCCTCACTCCTGCCCCCCACCAAAACTGCAGAGTTAACTTCTCTTTGAGATGCTGGAGAAGAAGCTTCAGCGCAGTACCGCTGCCTCTTCAGCTGACACCGCTCCTCAGGTAGGGAATCCTCTCCGGCATCTTCACCACCTGCCGCTTCACCGGCAGAGAGTACTTACTCCTTCGCTCCATTCGCCACCACAAACGCCACCTGCCACCGCTGCTTCAGCGGAAGCGAGCACAATATCTTCACTACGGATGCAGTCGCATTCCCCGACTGTAGTGCTCCACGCCGCCGCCCCGGTAAAGTGCCGTGTTTCGGGGGGTCCCTAGGGACTTTTCGTATGATTGGAGCTAACGGACCGGGCAGACCTGGAAGCTACTTGGTGACAGGGTTGCCCTTGTTAGGAGACGTCTGGTCGTTGAGGTTAGCAGAAAGAAACACCACCGGTCCTGCCGACGGACACAGCCAGGAGGCCTGCTCCTCACCGCCGCGGTGCCACTATTTTGGCTCCGCTGCCACTACAGCAGAGTGTGCACTGCGCACGACCAACGCAGACTCCGCCGGTCCTGTGCTTCCTGCAGAGACACAGAACACTACACCGGGCAAGCCCTGTGCCCCCTCTACCCAAAGAGCAGGCATTTAGCACCAGCACAGCCAGCCCGGGCTTCACTACCGCCACAGCCAGCGCAGTCACCAATTACTTCACCGCCAGTCTCAGACACCTGCCTTCGAGAAATCCAAGACTTAGGTGAGGCCATTCAAGATCTCCATTTGGAGCTACTGACACTGACGGCCAAGCTGACAGCCCTGGAGGATCGAGTATAGGAATAACTATAGGAATACCAGGAAATATCAGGCTCATCTCTCTAAAGCATCCAAAGACAACTCCCGATTGAGACATTCATTATTACAATGGTCCAGACACTCTTCAGGGAGGAGATAAGAGCCCCCCAAGGAGAGCCGAAAGAACCAGCCGTTACAGTCCGGCTTCCAGAGACGGCAAGTCTTTTCCGGAATAGGTACAACAGAACCTAGATCCATCCTCGCCTAAAATTCCTGGATTCCTTATCCTGAATCCGCCGCGGTGGCAGTCTGGGCTTAGGTCAAATCTACGGGCTTCGCTCCGACTCCACTGGCTGCTTTGTCGTACAGACTTGAGTCCGCGGGTGCGATTAAGCGGTACCGCCTCACCTTATTTCCTTCTAATACCGGTGGAAGTATTTTTTAGTCGGTATACCCACACAGGGAGATCCCGACACTCCGGTTTGTCCGGGTCAGTCCTTAAGCTGGATTTTTTCCCTCGACTCGAAAAAAAATCGCAGTCACTTTCGACAGTGAGTTCAAAGCGCACAGTCGCAGTAGAGATAGATGCAGACAAGCGAGCGGCATAGCGACCAGAGAATAAATCAAGCAGGCATTTAGTGTAACTTTTTTGGAGTGATAAATAGATAAAGCGACAGTATAAAGTGGATGGACATGGTAAAAAATAATGGAATAGGTTTTAAGAGGAGCGGATAAGAAGAAATCACTGCCACATACAATTCACAGGACAAAAGCAAACCGAATAAGGCACATTGTAATGAGAAACTGTCTGTTACATGACATAGAAGGAAAGACTCGGAATAATACGAGTTCAGTTACTCGATGATTTAAGGGCAACACTGGATTATTGGATTCAAAAGGAGGAAGCAGATGATAAAAAGGCTATGGAGAACAACTTTCGTATACTGAGATAGAGGTTCTGTCGAAAGGCAGAATATTACACCCAACATACCAAAATAAAATTGCATAATTTCACTAAGAACCAAAGCTGCAGTAGTGTGACATAGGATATTATAATCCAACTTGGCGACTGTGTGATAAAAATTATGAAGAAAAAAAGTGTTAAATAAAGAGTTAACACTTTTATATTTTAAAGGAAAAATTAGATTATGTTTATCGTATAAACCGCAATTCGAAATGTTCTGAAGCTAATGAAGGAAGCCAGATTTTTTTCATCATTTCGAAAGCATAAATTGCAAGGGCAAACATCGCAGCTTTTAAATCTGGCAGGCAATTTAAATTATTATTGAATTTATGTTGGTATCTCTTATAATATGGCATTTTTTTGGTTTATCATTGGTGATAGCAGTCAATGCAATTTAGCTGCTATAGAAAGCACTTTCTGTTATGTTTGGTTTGTAGTTAATAGACATCGGATTTAACGCAAATCTCTATTTAGTTCATTTTAGAGTAAATAGAAAAACATTTGTAGATATTTAGGATTATAAAAATGAAATTAACTTAATGCACTTTACACTCGTTAAAAAGGTATTAGACCACTTTATGATTTTTTCTTTTTCTTTTTTCTTTTTTTTTTTCTTCTTTCTTCAATTGTCTGAAAGAGGAAACAGTATAGAAAATGTCCTAAAATTGTTTATGCCTGTTTTAAACCTTCTATTTTTTCTACCGCTTATCTAAGATAAAGCAAGTGTTGCACTTCACCCAAAATTCTGGTATCGAAAGTTTATCGTGAATAGACGTTTTGAGATTCTTGAAATAAAAGAAAACATGACTTGTAGAAAAGAATCTCAATGCGCTCGCATGTGTGTGTGCGTGTGTGTGTGTGTGTGTGTGTGTGTGTGTGTGTGTGTGTGTGTGTGTGTGTGTGTGGGTGTGTGAAAAAATAGACACGAAATTTGGCGTCTAAGTTTAGCACCTTCCAAGGCTGTGACGAATTTTTCAACAAAATCTATCTCATCTCAAATTAGCTTTACATGGAAAATTCTTTTTTTGTTTCTCTTAAAACCATTTTGGTTAAAATACCATACGGTTGAAATAAATATATAATATATAATAAATTAAATTTATCCTAAATAAGGCTCGAAATCCTTGATCTGCCTTGTGCCTACAACGAAACGTGCAGCTAAACCATCAGTGCAAAAGTTTTGAACTTGGTATAATTTAAAAGACAATTTTGACTGGTTTCAATTTCAAATGTGGAGTTTATCCATGAATTATATCTGAACTTAGCGTAATTTAAAACACAATTTCGACTGGTTGCGATTTTAAACATGACGCTTATCTATGGATGAGTATTCGAAAAAAAATCTAGATTGGGGAAAGTACCTGGATAAGAATTTTTCCAGGATTTTTCCTCATTCATGTGGGGAGGGAAATGTAGAATAACTCTCAGATCTGTTTGACCATTCATTTTCCACATACAAGAACAATCTGGTTAATGAATTTAAACATATCAAAAAGAACAATAGTCAACATTTTGATTGCAGTGTTTAAACTCTATCTTCCCATAGTGGAAATTTCTAAATGCGAATTTAATTAATATCATCTCTGCAGTAACTTCGACAAAACAGCTACCACAAAGCTTATTAATATCAGTATCAAATTTGTTAGTACTAGAAGACTTGCGTATGCCTTTTAATAGTATGGTGTTCATGCTACTTCTGGTTTTGAAATCTGATTATTCTTCAAAATAATTAATGCTAATTAATTATATGGTAAGAAATTCTTTGAGTCATTCTGTGAATTAAAACGATTTGGAAATTATGTAGGACATTAAATTACAATATGTACCCAACACTAAAATTGGAAGACAAATCAGAAGACGTTTTACAACTGTTGAGAGGATACTAGGCAGTTAATATGGTATGGTCTTGTGAAAAGAATTGCAAAGGAAAAGTGGCGAAACATTATAATCCAAGGAGAGGAAAACCTGCAACTCAACGGAATAAAGGAATTAATTTTCGGCAAAAAGTGTTGGATAGAGATATTACAGAAGATGAATGATTGATAGAGAGACATGGAAATCCAAATGCAGGATGACTCAAAGACTGTAGGACCTCCACTACTAAACATGTGTGTGTGTGAGTGTGTTAAGATGAAACGAAGTTGCTGATAGTTCTTAGGCACTATTGTCACTATCTTGTACAGCAAAATGACTGACAGTTACTGTAACTTCATAGAAACTTTTACCTCAGATGGTAACTGCAGTTAGAACTTGTTGATTTCGTTTCTGAGCGCAAATGATGTCTCCATTATTTATTTATATCAAACTCAATTTCTTCAACAAAGGAAGATATGACTGTGCGACACTTTGGTGGTGCAAGAGTGTTCTCAAAAGCCAGATGCAGGCGAGTGCAAGTCCCTTCCCCCAGACAACGCCCGATTGCTGCGGGCTCGGGGTAAAACCCATAAAGTGTCACTTGATGCGTGCTTTTATGAAATCAAACCTCAGCACATTTTGGGAATTCGAATTTTCGAATCCTTTACGTTCCATTTCATTGGAGAGTTGAGTGAGTCCTAGCGCCGCTTACTCCGCGATGCGCAATTGTTACACGTCTGGGAGGGGGTGAGGCGACAATTCGTCATAGTTATATGTATATTTTCAACGCCTGTCGCTTAGTGGTAGCACAGAGAGAAATTCTGCTGTTTTTGCATCTTTTTTTCTCTCTCCCCAGCCCCCTCGGTCTCTCACCCACTCACCCCATTCCACCCCTCCCTTTTTTCTCTCTCTCTTTCTCTTTAGCGATGTTCCTGTGATGATGACGATCGATCGATAACAAAATAAAGTCGCGATGCGGAAATTTTCAGTCCCCTGAATTATGTAGGCGGTTTGACGCTTGTGACGATTAAATCAAAACCCGGGTAATCTATATCCCTACCGATAGATGGCTCTGCTGCCTATATAAATTACTAATTCTCATTCTGGTGTCCATACCCGCGGCTGGTGACGCACCGCTCGTTACGTTCGCTCTCTCTCTCTCTCTCGTTCTATGAGAGTGAGAGAGGAATATGACTACACTCGAGGTGTAGTACTCCGTTGTCAGCATTTTGACTTAACGCCTCTGCACCAGAATTGTCGCAGGAGGGTTACAAAAAATAATAATAAATCAGCAAGACTGGCTCACGAAATTTGTGACGTTGTCCATTTTGCTTTCTTTCCGGAAATCGCCTCGGCATTATTTGAGCGAGTAATAGAAAAAAAATTAGCCAAGCGCAACAATGAACTTACGTTGATCGACACGTTACGTGTAACTTCTCCTTCCTCCAAGACCTTTACGCTTATTACAACGAAACAGTAATTTAATTTTACTCGCCTATGACTAATAAGGGATAACTACAAAAATGGACACTGGAGTCTCAGTTTGTTTTAATCTTTTGAATAAGTTAATGCGTTGGTGGTACCTCCGTGGTGTAGTGGCTACCATGCTACCCTCTAATACCCAACGTTGAGAGTTCAAACCGGCGGAAGCTGATGAATTTTTTTCCGGAGTAAATTCCCTTAGGAGGAGAAGTACAGCCGTTGGTCATGTGTAATGTTTACTTGCATGTAATAGAACTCCACCTTGAAAGAAAAGGTCTCTGGGTTACCATTTTCACATCTATAAGTTGTATTTTGTCCTATAGTGTCATCTATGGCAAAAAGTTGATCCCTCATCACCAAGTGCACATAGTGACGAACTCACGAACTAGGGATTTCCTGATCAAGGAACAACAATAATGGTGGCTCAGTATATATAATGTGATGGAACTTGAATGGAATTGGTGGTACAGTAGAATATCTTCAATTCCTTTTCACGTTTATAAAGGCAATGTGGATTTTGAAACGGTGGTAAACAAGGATACGAAAGCACGCGAATTTTAAAAATAAATGACATGGCAACTCGGTAATCTATTTGACATCACATACTCAAATACAAGGTTAGAATATATATTCCACAGCTGATTTTTACGGTACACGTAATATCACCAAAATTTTAAACGTTAAAAATTAGTAAGTTCTTTGTCTGCTGTAACAATACGAAAATTAATAGTAAAGAGCAAAATTAGAGTGCTCGTATTATCAAGGATAGTCATTTTTACTCGGTCCCTCTTATTCTTTCTCTTCATTTTTAGGGAGAACGGGAAATCTATACTTTGTATGTGTTTGATAAAAAAGTAAATATTAGTAACAACTTACAAATAATAGCATATTTTAAATAATCGGTACAGTTGCAACAATAAGACTGGGGCCAATACAGCAAGCGATTGGTGCAACCGACTTGATATTTGGACTGCGCCACTCCGCTGCACTCGTTATGGTAAGGCGATGACAGCCTCTGCGCACATATTTTGTTATATATGAGCAAATCACAAGTCTTTTAATTGAAGGCTTGTATGAATGGTTGGATGAGGTAAATTCTGTTTTATGTTTATTAAATTGAATTTAGATTTTAAGTAAAAAGACTTAAATGTTATTAAGGGACGAGGAGACCCCAAGCAATTTTTATTAAAAAGGGGATTATAATCAAGTTCTACTCTTTATAAGGTAAAATATTTCATGAAAATTGGTTTTTAAAAGAATTAAGTATAATAAAGATGAGGATGCAATGGCTTGAATTAAAAAATATTTTAATGAAGCTTCGGTGAAGTTAATAAGACTGAAAACTACAAACTGTTGTTACTCTGATAGAGGACATTTAATAATATTGTGTTCCGAATTTGTGAAATATCCACTTGGTCGTAGAGTATACTTAACTGCTACTACTAAAAGTTCGCCACTGAAAAGGAGGTGATTTAACAGAAGGAATGACCACTAATTAAATTTAGGATGTTCAATGCAATTAGCGTTCATGTATTTTCAGTATCAGTCTTGGGGGGGGGGGTCGGTGATATGTAAATATCAAAAATAGAATAATGTGCCCAAAGCCGGCATTAACAAGTTTAAGTAGTGTGGGGGTAGCGTGTCTGCCTCATGTTAGGAGGTCGCCAGTTCTAATCCCGCTTAGAGCGAAAAACCCGGATAAGGTTTTTCCGTGGTTTCCCCTTATTCTGAGAAGACGAATTTCGAGAAAATTTAAGTTCTGTGGTCTCCGAGATCATTTGAGCATCATTTCACCAATTGGTTACGCCGGGCCGCCTCTCATCTAGGTCCCAAACGACCGCGTGTGGTCAGGGGCGCAGGGGCGGGTTTTCTCCGGGTTTCCCGGTTTCTCCCACCATTACACTCCACCGGTACTCCATCTTCAATCCATATGTCATCAGTGCCATCGCCTGCAGTGCCATAGTAGTAAAAGCGGGCTTAAGAACTATCAAAAAACTCACCGATTTCATTCATCGTCCTTCAAGACCAACCAAGTTAAAGGACGTTAAAAATAAATGTGAAAGTTTTTATGCTGAAGTAAATGTTGAAGCAGCGTTCACTTGTACTGTCCGGGACAGCTAATCTTTCATATGCATGGAGTACATGACTAAACTTATCCAGTGTACTTCTACATCAAAATGTACATGTGGCCGTAGTAAAATCGAGGCAGCAGGCGAAGCTCAGCTGGGTTTTATTGTTTCCCTACTGAGCACACTAAGGTGCCCTTTCGATGCCCCTCCTATCCACAAGAACGGACGGACAGTTTCGGGCAGAAGATTTTGTGTCAATGGAGCAACATCTCTCTCATCCGCAATCGCTGTATACCGTCGATCAGCCTACCAGACCTTGCTGCACCAAAAGATGAAAGAAATTCGTGACATAATAATGGTCCACCTCAGCATTCGCTCACCAACCTGAGAAACCCATGAATAAAACTTGAGGTCAGAGTGGCCGGTCCGAAGGAAATTGTACCGGAAATCTTCCGGGTGTGAGTCACAGACGTAGCGCCTAGCTATTCCTCTCGGTCTTGAATGCATTTGATAAAAATTAACAGAGGGGTGAATAACGAATCAGTTTGGAAACTAAAGATTGCGTCCGTAGGAATGCAAAAATTTGGAGGCCTTCGTTCGTTTACTCATGGTTTTCTAAAACATCAGAAAGAAGAATTTTTTATGAGCTGAGATCTTTCGTTAGTAGTGCATATACTGTGTTTCCTTTATGAATATTGCAGTTAAATAATTGTCACCATCTTTAAATATTTTCACTTTCTCTAGCACACATAAAATGTACATAGCAACTAGAGAAGGTATTGTATTCCACCCAAAACTTCCATGTCGAGTTGTGTGTGTGTGTGTCTTTCTGTGTGTCTGTTTGTCAGAGTGGATGTCTGTGGACAGCAAACTAGGTATTTACGTTTTCATTATCTTCCAAGGATGCGAACGAAACTTTTCAAGAAAATTTCCCCCACTGCAAGCTACTTTTTATATGGAACTTGTTTTGGAAAAGTTATTTTTCTCAAAAATGGCTCTAAAGATTCTGATTAAAATGCGGTATATCAAAGACATTTACATCACAAATAAGATGTGTATTTTGAATTTTTTGGTAATAACTTCTAAGACCTGTTTATTATGAATGAACTTTGATAAATGTTGTATCTCTGTTAAAACACATAATTTGTGGCATATGTATTCTTCTGACGGTTTTCGAGATATATTGTAATTGGTTTCAGTTTTAAATTACCTAACTTTTCTCAAACGGGAAGCCAGCTTTTGTTTCAACTCTCTTGTTTTACTTCAGGCTATGCAAAGCGATCCGAATCTCAATTTTTTCACATAGTGACCAGCTTTTATAAGATTTGACTATCGCTTTAGCCTAATATATTCCCTCTTTACCCTTCTACTTATAAGGAAGCAAAGTGTAAGGCCAACTCTGCAAATGTTCATCTCGATTAGCATGATGTAGACAAAATAATAATATTTTGTAAGAATAATTTGTATATTGAAGAGCTAGAGAAAGTTATATGAATGGAACACATTAAACTTGTTATTTTGTTTCGTTTCGCTTAGTTGTAAATGAGGTCCAAAGAGACGATGTATTTTATTTTTTAATTGTGTGAGTACCTTACGTCCCCCTCCCAAGTGTAACATGCTTACAGCTATCCAACATTACCTTTTATAATAAATAAAATCTTTGAGAAAAAGCTTTAGTTCAATGCTACCAAGATTAAGGGTCGGGAGACAATTTCGGTTATTCCTACGCATGCGTTATCAATTAATTTACTGGAAAAATAAATTTGAGTTTCAACACTTCTGGATTCTTACTTACACCTGTCTTAAAAGACAGCAAATTGACCAGGAGAGTCAGACTGAAAAATTCAACGCCATGGCAACATGCCGGCATAGCATTGCCATGTTAGCTCAGTGACAGAGCAACCGTCTAGAGATCAGGAGATCCCTGGTTCAAACCCCGGCCATGGCGTTAAATTTTTCAGTATGACTCTACCATTCCAACTCCTTTCCTTCACACGGTTTGTGTAAAAAAACAGTTATTCCATGCAGACAGCAAACTATTCACATCAGAAATCTATATTAATATTGTAAAGAATTATTTTTTTTAAGATAATTCCAAACACACTATCCCGATTTTGATAATGCTTGTACCACTGAAAAGCCCAATTAGTTTTGACGGACCTAGTCTATGAAATAGATTCATTTCATCAATTATTAAAAGATTACAATGATTTACAAGATCCTTGTAAAGAATATATTTGTGACGAAGTATGACTTTTACTTAAGAATACCATACAGTAGAAAATATTTGTCACTCCGCAGAATATGCATGTAAAATAAGATAAATTTCGCGAAATTTTCCTTCCCAACAATAAACAAATGAGTCACCCAAAAATTGCAGTGCAACTATATCTCAACAAAGTATAAGTTTTGAAAAATGACTGTCATGCTTCTGAAGCCAATGAAGGGCCTGATTAAAGTAGGTGATTTAAAAATATACAAATCTGATCAACTCACGTATATAGTTTAGACGTGAACCCACATTAATTTCGACGCAATTGTTAACATTGAAAATAAAATTAAGAATGGCGTTTGTTCTATTGCAATGAGTCAACTACATCCGTCTATTTAAGATGTCATTTTACCCTGCATCTATGCTTTAGATTCACCGATACATGTGTTAGTAGCACATTCTGGAGTTCATCCGCGTCCATGAGCCTAAGAGCGAACGTTACTTTCAATTAATCACAATACAATGTGATAAACTGTCTATAACACTATTTCGTGGAAATAAAACCAAGTTAATAAAAGAAAGAAAGAACAGAAAAACCTTATATTTTCCATTCACATGACACTCTCTGCATTTCTGTAATAAATTATTGTTAAAAAGCTTATTCTCCTATCTATGCCATGCTAATCAAGGTAAACATCAGAAATGGTCTTATTACTTGGTTTCTTGGAAGTAGCACCTTGCTAATCGAGATAATCATTAACAGAACGTTCCTACTACTTAGTTCCTTACATGTAGATGGAAAATAAGGGAATACACTAGACTAAACCGATAGTCAATTGTTTTAAAAGCTGTCGTTATTCGATTGTCGTTGCAAATCGCTTCCTTGCTTGGCAAGGACTAGAACAAAAGAAAAACTTCCTGTCTGAGAAAAGTTTAAGTACTTACAACTGAAACCAAAAACAAGGACTATCTCGAAAATGGTTACCTCCACAACAAAAATGTAAAGGACATAGATTGTGTGTTTTGATCAGATCAACATTTTCTGTGTAGTAAGTTTTTGTCTATCTCCTACCGTTTAGCAGTTAGGCAAAATTTAGCAAAATTCATCCAGAATAAAGAGTTCTTCAGAGGCTATTCCCAGAAAATTCAAAATATACATTATTCGGGATGTAAATATTTTTAATATACGGGATTTTAATCAAAATCGTTAGAGCCATTTTTTAGAAAATCAAAATTTTCGAAAAGTTTTCCATGTAAAGGGTAATTGGGGGTGGGGGATTTTCTTAAAAATCTTCGTATCGCTTACTTGGAAGATACCAAATCTAAATACCAAGATTAGTATTTAATGGTCTTTTCGTTTTTGAGCTATGCTGTCCACAGACAGACAGACACACACATACACATACACACGGACCTTCTTTCTAAATGCTTTTGTTGGATTCAGGGGGTCCTAAAACATGTATTTCCGATGAAATCTCGTTATCAAATTTTGGGTGGAATACAATACTTCCTCTATACATTATGTACATATCACGTATAGAGAAAATAATACATGATAAATTGTGAGTTTTAACGAAGTCTACATTTTTTGCGCAGTAATTTTTCATCTATTTTACAGTTTACCAGCTGTGCAAAAGACATTCAAAATGAAGAGGTCTTCAGATACTATTTCCAGAATAGTAAAGATATAATTTTATTTCACATTAAATACATTTAATATGCGATATTGTAATTAAAACCGTAACTGCCATTTTTTCAGAAAATCAAAATGGTCGACTTTTTTCCATGCAAAAGGAAGTTTGGGGTGAGGAAATGATTCTCAAAATCGTCGTGTCGCATTCTTGGAAGATAATAAACTCAAAATCTAGTTTGGTATTTTACTGACTTTTTTTGTTTTTGAGTTACCGTGTTCACTGACATATACGCCTTTTTTTTTTTTTTTTTAATGTTTCTATACAGTGGACCCTAAAACGTGTATTTCCGGTGAAATCTTGGTAATGGAATTTTGTGCGGAGTGTAATACTTTCTGGACCTATGAAAAGTAAATAAAGTAAAAAGCTGATATGTTCCATTCGAATGACATGATTTCGATCGTTTATAGCTAATTGTTGCCAAGGGCTTCCACCTCTGAAGTCGGTGGCGATGGCGGCTGTCGGCCGAAGAGTTTGTAAGTTAACGTCCCGTCGTACTTGAGTGGCATGCAGCCTCCGGATGCTATGTTGCCTCCTGGCGTCTTGACCTTCAATTCCTTAAACCTTCCGTCAAGCCCCCCCCCCCATCATAGTGTTGAGTTGATTGACGCAATCGTCGAATCTTTCCTCTGAGCATTAAACTGTTCCCCGACGTCCTCCAGGCCGTTAAGGCGTTGGTCGTGGTCTTTCAAAGTTCCACTCAACTTTTCCATTTTTCCACCAAGTTCTTCCCGATCCTTCTTCACGCCGGCTAGTTGTTCGCCGATTTTGTTTGATAACTGTCTTCATTATGGTCACTATGGTCTGCATTACTGCTTGTATTTTCACCATTCCGGATTTCAGTTTCTCTTACATTTTCTTCATGCTGGATTCCATTTTCTTCCCCATCTTCTCCACTACGGTTCCCATGCCACAATTCATTTCTGTCTTCATTCCCTCTATTCCAGATTTCATTTTATTCTGCATCATCTCCAGTTGGCATTCCAATGCTTTGTCTAACTTGATGTCGTATCCTGCATTTCAGATAGTAAATTTGTCATCATCTCCTCCATCATGGCGTTAAATCCCCATAATAAAATCTCTTTTTACTATTTCAGAACTGATTACAAATAATTGTCTTTATTGCAGTGTTGTAGTACAAGTTTTCTCTCGTCGCTACGCCGCTCGCTCCTGCTGCTTCGACTGTCTCTCTAAACTAAAACTGTAGAACTCAAATCCAAAACTGCTTTCTGGACCAAGTTGCCTTCTTTCTATACCTGCTGATCATGTGGTAAGAATTTTCCAGAAGTAGAGATCATCATTACGCTTGCAAACCTCACGCAGGTCTCACAAAGCCACACAAAAGCGTGGCAATGCCTAGCTTTGATGTAAAGCGGTCCTCGACCGCATACATATTCACGCATACAAGTGAGACAATAGACCCACAATGTAAAAGAAGCCGTAGCAACAATTCCCTATGAACGATCGAAAACAACAGCAAATACGGACCGGCAAGGTAAAAGGCGTGTGCATTTGGCGCATTCTGCTTCAGGCGACTCGACATAACTATTAGCAGCAGTGCTCTTATTACTTATTTCTTTGAATATACAAGGGAAATAAGGGAATACACTAGACTATGGTGTTAGTCTAATCTTTTAAGAGCTCCGCTATGTGATGACATTTTGGTATTCTTTTGCATGACCAGGAGTATATAAAAATAAAGAAAAGCTAATGATCTTCCATTTGGGAAAATTATAAATATTGGAAAATTTAAAGCAATAAAAGCGAATAAAGGAATGGTTAACTCCACAATAAATGTACCTTACATTTTTAGATATGCATTTCAAATAAACTAAGAACAACTAATATCAGGTGGTCAACTACACAAAAAGTATATGTTACATAAATTGTCTGAGTTAAGAAACTTACTTTCCTTATTTGTATTAAGATTTGTCTATATGTTACTATTTACCACTTATGAAAAAGTTATCCAGAATGAACAGGACTTCGAATGACTTCAGTATACACATTTCATTTTCAATTAGTTATTTCTTCCACACTAGCCGTGTGTAGGTCAAGAGTTGGAAAGGTAGAGTTCAAACTGAAAATTGTAATCCCATTGCTCGGATTTGATTACAGATCTCCTGGTTTCCTCCCAATTACTCTAGCCACTGAGTTACCATGGCAACAAATCAAAGCGAGTCAGTTTAAGAATTTGATGTCATGCCGGCATGTTGTCATGTAGCTCAGCAACTAGATCAGTAGTTCAAATCCCGATTGTGACATTGAATTTTTCAGTCTGACCGAACCTTTCCACACCTGTTTTATAACGGCTAGTGTGGAGAAAACAATTGACTATGGTTGACCTGATGGTTAAACTATGAAGCATAAGTTTTAGTACATACAACATTGTAAGTCGCTAATTTGAGATCTCCTAGTTGTTTACCTAGAAAAACGCGAATCAGTTAAAGAATTTCATCCATCTTGGCAAAATGCCATGGTAGCTCAGTGGCAGGAGAAACTGGACGAAAACCAGAAGATCTGTAGTTGAAATCCCTGCTATGGCAATTAATTTTCCAGTCCTACCTATTCTTACATTTAATTTGTCATAGAAATGGTGGTGGTGGTGGTGTTTTTTTTTTGTTTTTTTTGTTTTGTTTTTGGTAGTGTTTAACGTCCGTTTTTACTGCTCTGGCACCGCAGGCGATGACACTGATGATACATGAAGATGGAGCCCCGGTGGAATGAGATGGTGGGGGAAACCGGAGAACCCGGAGAAAACCCGCTCCTGCGCCGCTTTGTCCTCACTTGATCGAACCCGTCTGGTGAGAGGCGAATGGTCTGACCACTCGGCCATGGTGCGGCCCGGTGGCAGTTTCTTACTTCTCTACACGTACTATGTACATAGTGAATAGAGAAGGTATTGCATTGCACCCAAAAATTCGATACCGAGAAATTGGATTGGTAAGTGAGGGGTGAATTAAGTAAAATTAAACAAAGGCCCTTCCTCTCAAAAAAAAAAAAAAAAATTTTTGCCCAAAATTCAAACTTTTAAGAACAACTGAAAACATTTCACCGGAAATAAATGTTTTGAGACCACCTGAAACCAAAAAAAAAAATTTTTAGAAAAATGTCGTGTGTGTGTCTGTGTGTGTGTGTGTGTGTGTGTGTGTGTGTGTGTGTGTGTGTGTGTGTGACTGTGGGCAGCATAGCTGAAAAACTACAAGACCATTAAATGCCAAACTTGGGATTTAAGTTCAGTATCTTCCAAGGATGCGACACGAAGATTTTCAAGAAAATCCCCCCATCCCCAACAACCCTTCTTATGGAAAATTTTTCGAAAATTTTGACTTTCTAAAAAATGGCTCTAACGATTTTGATTAAAATCCCGTATATTAAAAATATTTACATCCCGAATAATGTATATCTTGAATTTTCTGGGAATAGCCTCTGAAGATTACTTTATTCTGGATGAATTTAACGGAATTTTGTGTCACTGGTAAACTGTAAGAGATAGACAAAAACTTACCAAACAAGAAATGCAGAGCACATTAAAACACACAATTTATATTAATTACATTTTTTTCGTGGAGTTGATCGTTTTTTAGATATTCCTTGTTTTTGGTTTTAGCCTTGAAAAACTTACACTTTTCTTATACAGCAATTTGTCAACTCCTGTACATACAAACAAAGGAACTTCAGTTACATAGCAACCAGCTTTTGACTGTCACATTAACCTATGGTACTCCCTTTTTTCGTTTCTACTTACAAGGAAACAAGTAATAATTCTATTTCTATTAATTTTTCTCACTTAGCATGAAGTAAATAGTAGCATAAGCTTTTTAACAACAATTTATTGTAGGGTTGTAGAGAAAGTCATGAGAATGGAACACATCAGATTTTTACTTTCCCTACACGTGCTGTGCACATAGTGTATAGAGAATGCATTGCATTCCACCCAAAAATTCGATACCGAGATTTCACCGGAAATAAATGTTTTGGGTCCCCCTGAATACAAAAAAAAAAGAAGAATTTTTACAAAAAGATCCGTGTGTGTCTGTGTGTACGTGTGTGTCTGTGTTTATGTCTGCGTGTCTGTGGACAGCATAGCTCAAAAAATAAAAGACCGTTAAATACCAAACTTGTTATTTAAGTTTGGTATCTCCCAAAGATGCGACACGAAGACTTTCAAGAAAATCACCAAACCCCTAACTACCCTTTACTTGGAACTTTTTTCGAAAATTTTTATTTTCTTAAAAATGGCTCTAACTATTTTGATTAAAATGTCATATATTAAAGATATTTATCTGATAAATAAAATGTATATCTTAAATTTTCTGAGAATAGCCTCTAAAGAGTACTTTATTCTGGGAGAATTTTTACGGAATTTTGCATAACCGCTAAACCGTAATAAATTGACAAAAACTTACCACACAAAAAATGTAGAGCACATTAAAACACACAATTTATGCCATATACATTTTTTTATGGAGTTGATTGTGTTTTAGATATCCCTTGTTTTTGGTTTCATCTTTGAGAAACATACACTTTTCTCATATTTTAATTTGTCATCTCGTGTCAACACAAATAAAGGAACTTCAGTCATATACAAACCAGCTTTTGACTATCACTACTCCCTTATTTCGCTTCTACTTACAAGGAAGCAAGTAATAAGACTATTTCTGCTACTTTTTTCTCGATTAGCAGGAAGTAAATAGAAGCATAAACTTTTTAACAATAATGTGTTGCAGAGATGTAGAGAAAGTCATGTGAATGGGACACATAAGATTTTTACTTTCTCCATACGCACTATGTACATAGTGTATAGAGAAAATATTGCACTCCACCAAAAATTCGATACCGAGATTTCACCGGAAATATATGATTTAGGATCCCCAATATCCAAAAAAATAATTTTCACAAAAAGGTCCGTGTGTGTGTGTGTGTGTGTCCCTGTGTCCGTGTGTCCGGTGTCCGTGCGTCCGTGTGTCTGTGAACACGATAACTCAAAAACGAAAAGTCGGTAAAATACCAAACTTGGTATTTAAGTTTAGTATCTTCCAGGAATGCGACACGAAGATTTTGAGAAAAATCCCCCCACCCCCAACTACCCTTTACATGGAACTTTTTTCGAAAATTTTGATCTTCTCAAAAATGTCTATAACGATTTTGATTAAAATTTCGGATATTAAACATATTTACCTGGCAAATGAAAGTATATCTTGAATTTTCTGGGAATAGCCTCTGAAGAGTAGTTTATTCTGAATGAATTTTACTAAATTTTGAATATCTGCTAAACCGTAAGAGATGGACAACAACTTACTGCACAAAAAATATAGAGCACATTAAAACACACAATTTATGTTATATACATTTTTTTCGTGGAGTTAGTCGTTTTTGTGACATTCCCTATTTTTGGTTTCTGCTATGAAAAACGTATACTTTTCTCATACAGGAACTTGTCAACTCCTATCCATATAGACAAGGGAACTTCATTGACATAGCAACCAGCTTTTGACTATCACTTTAACCTACAGTTGTCCCTTATTTCGCTTCTACTTACAAGGAAGCGAGTAATTAAACTAAATCTGCTATTTTTTTTCTGATTTGCATAAAGTAAATAAAAGTATAAGCTTTTTAAGAATAATTTGTTGCAGGGATATGGAGAAAGTCATGTGAATGGTACACATCAGATTTTTACTTTCTCCATACGCACTATGTACATAGTGTATAGAGAAAGTATTACACTCCACCAAAAATTCGATACCGAGATTTCACCGGAAATATATGTTATAGGCTCCCCAATATCCAAAAAAAGCATTTTCACAAAAAGGTCCGTGTGTGTGTGTGTGTGTGTCCCTGTGTCCATGTATCTGTGTGTTCGGGTGTGCGTGTGTCCGTGTGTCTGTGAACACGATAACTCAAAAACGAAAAGTCGGTAAAATACCAAACTTGGTATTTAAGTTTAGTATCTTCCAGGGATGCGACACAAAGATTTTGAAAAAAATCCCCCTACCGCCAACTACCCTTTACATGGAACTTTTTTCGAAAATTTTTATTTTCTCAAAAATGGCTCTAACGATTTTGATTAAAATTTCGGATATTAAACATATTTTACCTGGCAAATGAAATGTATATCTTGAATTTTCTGGGAATAGCCTCTGAAGAGTAGTTTATTCTGGATGAATTTTACTAAATTTTGAATGACTGCTAAACCGTAAGAGATGGACAAAACTTACTACACAAAAAATGTAGAGCACTTTAAAGCACACAATTTATGTTATATATGTCCCTTATTTCGCTTCTACTTACAAGGAAGCGAGTAATAAGATTGTTTCTGCTAATTTTTTCCGATTAGCATAAAGTATATAGAAGTATAGGCTTTTTAAGAATTATTTGCTGCAGGGATATGGAGAAAGTCATGTGAATGGTACACATCAGATGTTTTGGATACAGGGGGTCCTAAAACATGTATTTCCGGTGAAATCTCGGTATCGAATTTTTGGGTGGAATACAATACTTCTCTATCCCTATGTACATTGTACATATGGGGCTAGAGAAAGTAAAAATGTAAGAAATATAATTAAAAATCTGATGTGTACCATTCACATGACTTTCTCTACATCTCTGTAACAAATTATTGTTAAAAAGCTTATGACTCAATTTACTTCACGCTACTCGAGAACAAATTAGCAGAAATAGTCTTATCATTTGTTTCCTTGTAAGTAGAAGCGAAATAAGGGTGTACCATAGGTTAAAGTGATAGTCAAAAGCTGGATGCTATGTGACAAGTTCCTTTGTTTATATGGACAAGAGTTGACAAATTCCTATATGAGAAAGGTTAAGTTTTTCATATCTGAAACCAAAAACAATGAATGTCTCAAAAAGCATCAACTCCACGACAAAAATGTATGTAATATAAATTGTGTGCCTTAACGTGCTCTACATTTCTTGTATAGTAAGTTTTTATCTAAGTCTTACGGTTTAGCAGTTATGCAAAATTCCGTAAAATTCGTCCGGAATAAAGTAGTCTTCTGAGGCTATTCCCAGAAAATTCAAGATATATATTTTGTTTGTCAGGTAAATATCTTTAAAATTCGATATTTTAATCAAAATCGTTAGAGTCATTTTTGCGAAAATCAAAATTTTCTAAAAAAGTTCCAAGTAAAGGGTAGTTTGGGGTGGGGGGATTCTTCTCAAAAGCTTCGTGTCGCATCCCTGGAAGACACTAAACTTAAATACCAAGTTTGGTATTTTACCGATTTTTCGTTTTTGAGTTATCGTGTTCACAGACACACGGACACGCTGACACTCGGACACACGGACACACACACACACACACACGAACCTTTTTGTAAAAATCTGATGTATACCATTCACATGACTTTCTCCATATCCCTGCAACAAATAATTCTTAAAAAGCTTATAATTCTATTTACTTTATGTTAATCATATAAAAAAATTAGCAGAAAAAGTATTGTTTCTCGCATTCTTGTAAGTAGAAGCGAAATAAGGGACAACCGTAGGTTAAAATGATAGTCAAAAGCTGGTTACTATGTCAATGAAGTTCCTTTGTTTATATGGATAGGAGCTGACAAGTTCCAGTATGAGAAAAGTATACGTTTTTCATAGCAGAAACCAAAAATAAGGAATGTCACAAAAACGACGAACCCCACGAAAAAAATGTATATAACATAAATTGTGTGCTTTAAATTGCTCTACATTTTTTGTGTAGTAAGTTTTTGTCCATCTCTTACGGTTTAGCAGTTATTCAAAATTTAGTAAAATTCATCCAGAATAAACTACTCTTCAGAGGTTATTCCCAGAAAATTCAAGATATACATTTCATTTGTCAGGTAAATATGTTTAATAACCAAAATTTTAATCAAAATCGTTTGAGCCATTTTTGAGAAAATCACAATTTTCGAAAAAAGTTCCATGTAAAGGGTAGTTGGCGGTGGGGGGATTTTTCTCAAAATCTTCGTGTCACATCCTGGAAGATATTAAACTTAAATACCAAGTTTGGTATTTTACCGACTTTTCGTTTTTGAGTTATCGAGTTCAAAGTCACACGGGCACACGGACACACACACACACACACACACACACACACGGACCTTTTTGTGAAAATGCTTTTTTTGGATATTGGGGACCCTAAAACATATATTTCCGGTGAAATTTCGGTATCGAATTTTTGGTGGAGTGCAATACTTTCTCTATACACTATGTACATAGTGCGTATTGAGAAAGTAAAAATGCTTTTTTTGGATATAAGTGACCCTAAAACATATATTTCCGGTGAAATTTCGGTATAGAATTTTTGGTGGAGTGCAATACCTTCTCTATACACTATGCACATAGTGCGTGTAGGGAAAGTAATTATGAAAAATCTGATGTGTACCATTCACATGACTTTCTCTATATCCCTGCAACAAATTATTCTTAAAAAGCTTATACTTCTATTTACTTTATGCTAATCAGAAAAAATTAGCAGAAATGGTTTTATTACTTGCTTCCTTGTAAGTAGAAGCGAAATAAGGGAGTACCATAGGTTAAAGTGAAAGCCAAAAGCTGGTTGCTATGTGACTGATGTTCCTTTGTTTGTATGGACAGGAGTTGACAAATTCCTGTATGAGAAAGTTTTTCAAAGGTGAAACCAAGAAAAAGGAATATCTCAAAAACGATCAACTCCACGAAAAAAAATGTATATAACATAAATTGTATGTTTTAACGTGCTCTACATTTTTTCTGGGTTAAGTTTTTGTCCATCTCTTACGGTTTAGTAGTTATGAAAAATTCATCCAGAATAAAGTTGTCTTCAGAGGCTATTCCCAGAAAATTCAAGATATACATTTCATTTGTCAGATAAATATCTTTAATATACGAAATTTTAATCAAAATCGTTAGAGCCTTTTTTGAGAAAATCAAAATTTTCGAAAAAAGTTCCATGTAAAGGGTAGTTGGGGTGGCGGAATTTTTCTCAAAATCTTCGTGTCGCTACCCTGGAAGATACTAAACTTAAATACCAAGTTTGGTATTTTACCGACTTTTCGTTTTTGAGCTATCGTGTTCACAGACACACGGACACACGGGCACACACATACACACACGGGCCTTTTTGTGAAAATGCTTTTTTTGGTTACAGGGGACCCTAAAACATATATATCCGGTGAAATCTCGGTATCGAATTTTTTGGTGGAGTGCAATACATTCTCTATTCACTATGTGCATAGTGAGTATAGAGAAAGTAAAAAGTAGACCACTGATACAGAATGTTCTGTAAAGAGATTTAAAAGCTAGAGCAGCACCAAAAGCGATAGCAATGTTAGAATTAGGAAGACCAGAAAGAAACGGAGAAATCCTAAAGAGGATATTGAAATATTGGTATAGGTGTATAAATAGCGAAGATGAGAATTTGTTAAACATATCTATGATACAACTCAAGATAATTAAGAACGTGAAGACCCGGTGGGGACTTTAGAGGAAATCTTGACGAAAATAGAAATGGAAGACATATGAAGAAGAAAGGAAGGAAGAGGTAAATGAAAAAGTATAGGTAAACAGAAAATTTGGGTTAATTGTAAAGTAAAAAGTCGCTTTATTTATACGGATAAGTTAAGAAAGAATGGGTGCGAGAGGGGTTGTAAATGTATGTAATGAACAGGAAGAGGGAGAATAAGCGTGGATGAGAACAGGAACAATATTTTTGAAAGGGATGGGAGGTTGTATTTTATTCTGCGAGAAAGTATTGTTCGTTACTTAACAGAATGTAAAGCGGTAAGAAATCTGGGAATACAAATAGGGCAGCATGGCAGGAGAGGTGGTAGTAATGAAAAGGTTGAATATCAACGGAAAGAGGAGGATTAAAGGAATGGGTAATATTTGGATGAGGTAAAAGAAAAGAGAGAGAAAGCAGCAGAGAAAACAGAGGTTGGGATGGAAAAGGCTGCACAAAGCAAAGCCAGGGAGCAATACAGATGTAGTACCTAAATGGCGCTCAAAAATAATAACTTTCTTGCCAAGTTCTGCGAGTTTGCATAGAGCCACGGTGCCATAGAACATCAATTTTTGTCTTTCTCCCTGAGCTGAATGTAATGTATTAAAATGAATTTCTCCATAACAATGCTTTTCTGATTTTTATTAACTGTTTTCCACACGCCGAGTATTTACACACACAAAAAATTATGGATAAAATTGGATGCCGACTGTAAAATAGTTCATAAATAAGCAAATTAAGTATTTGAAAAGTATATTTTATTTAAGAATAAATTCCCTTTTGAAACTGAATTGATAACATGGAAACACACTCTTTCACCATGCAATCACTGAGTTTGTTTTGACCCGGATCGATCCAAGAACAAACCTGGATGATTGCCCCCATTACTCCGTGCAATAATTGAGCTGTATGTGCTGTTTGGGGGTATTTGAAAGTTGCACAGAGGAAATGAAAAAGTAAGGATATGAGGAAGGAAGAGGCAGCAATCTTGTTTCTTCTAACTTAGACTGACTCAACTTTATCAAACAACATTTGAAGTCAGCTGATAGCTCTGATAGAGGAACACAAACTTCACAAGCATGAATAGTCTTGAGAGTCTAAGTGAACATAAGAGTCTTCTTTCTATTATATTTCACATTAAGCTAGGCAAACCCTCCCTCCAAAAAAGTTGTAAAACGTTATAACAGCATGCCTTCATTAATTCTGATGCGCGTATAAAAGGGAAAAAGTTGTCGGAATTGACGGGTATTCTTATTGGTAGAATGGAACGAAATTTGAGGACATAAAAAAGGAAGGAGTACGTGAGGCTAGGGATTCTGGGGCAATATGAAACTCCGGGAGTTGCTAAACGTAACTAGCTCTGCGGGTTAAATGTCACGGGAGGGAGCCTCAGTTCACAAGTTAGACTGCTGTGGGATATTAAGAAGGTTTCAACTGAACAAACGATAATGACGCTGGCTGTCATATAGATTAATAACAGGGTTCATCATGAAAATGCTAAAAACTGCCGCAAATTTATTTCTCATGACTAATAACTGAGAGTTAGAAAATAATATATCGAACATTTTGATCAAAATCCATAATTTCATGTAAGTTATATACCTATCTACTGCATTGCTGATAAAATGTAAGATAGTAAGATAGTAGAGTATCTAATATGCAAGTTTTCTTAATTGGTGTAGGCAGCTAATCCTCAATCAAAGACTATAACATCTTTAAAAAATCTGATGTGATCCATTCACATGACTTTCTCTACATCTCTGCAATAAATTATTGATAAAAGTTTATACTTCTACTCACTTCATGCTAATCGAGATAAAAAAAAATTAGCAGGAATAGTCTTATTACTTATTCCCTTGTAAGTAGAAGCAAAATAAGGGAGTACCATAGGTTAAAGTGGTAATTTCGAGTTTGGAAGAAATCTGAAAAAAAAATATTTTAGACTAATTAATTTAAGTATATATGTAATTAAAATGAAATTAAAATTATTAACTTTCTGACCAAAGGTTATAGTAAGAGAAATAATAGCTGGTATTAATAGATTAAATATATCTGACAGATTGCATTCAATTGGGAGAGAGGGGGGAGGGAGAGAAAAGGAAATGTAGATATGGCATATCAACTTAAAATATTCGAAAAGAAAATAGAATCAAATTTTACGGAGCGATTTCTGTCCTTGCTCTCATGTTCGAGCTCGAATGCTGGTCACTAACTAATAACAAAAAAAATGCTGAAATGAAATGTTTTAGATAAATTACAATAAAAATAAAATTATTCATGAGGAGTGGAGTCTTCATTAAACACTTCCAAGATATGCGGGGAAAACCATGTTGACAGAATGACGGGTAATAATCGAGCACCAGAATTTTCTTCCAAAAAGAAACCGCAAAAAGGAGGGCAATTTCAGTGACGGGATGAACAGGTCAAGAGACCTTGAGACAGTACATGTCTTGTCACGGGGCAAAGAGTTATTCAGAAGGGAAAGATAAATCATAGCTAATAATATAAATTATATCAAGAAGAGAAATATAAATGTACATTGAAAATGGGAAGGGAAGAAAGATTTCAAACACGTATAAGTAGCCGAGTTGTCACGAGCCGGCGAATGACCCCGAAAGATACCGTTAGAGGGTCGGGCATTGAACCGAAGGGGGTTGAGAAAACACCGCCCGAGGGAACATAGCCGGAAAGGAGATGCTACCGCTGGTCAAGGGAGCGTTTTTTGAGGCACTTGGCGCAGGACATTGGCAGAGTCAAGATGTAATATTTAGAGTCCGTAGTGGAGCCAAACAGGCTACCTTTAGTTGCGATTGAAATAGTTATTTTATTACAGACCAGAGTATGGACGATGTCATTGCATTAAAATTATTAAGTAACCAGAGTCGTAGTCACGTATAGTTCACAGGAGAAAATTTAGAGGAATGCGTGTGTGTGTTCGACGGCGGAAAAAGGCCATACCAAATTAATAAAGTACTTGTGTCTTACCACACCTTGAAAGAGTTTCCATGGTAGTAAAAATCCTGAGCTAGGGCATCCACAAATCCACACCATTTCGAATACCCGCACTTGGGCACGAACCCGTAGCCACGCGTACCACCGTAAACTATACCTGAAGATACTTGATATTGATATTATTATTATAATTCTTATTATTATTGCTGTTGTTTTTTCTGTTGTTTTTGCTCCAGCTGTAATAAGTTTATCCATTTTAGATTTTTGTTAGTTGTACCAAAAAGCCCAACAGCCCCATATTTCACGTGTGCAGATATTATTTCGTGTTATTAAAAGAGTTGCAGAACTCAGAGACCATTTCAAATTAACAACGGTCAGTGAGGAACTGGGTGAACTGGTTTTACCCCTCTCAATGAACGCCACCCGCTCACCGTCTCGGCTGAAGGTCACTCATGCCAGTTCCCCACTGGCCGAAAAGATATCTGCACATGTCAAATATGGCGCAGTTTGGCTATCTGGTATTATTTAGACTGTGTGTGAAAGTCATCAACTCATCAGTAATGAGATGTCAGGTTTAGAGAAATGAATGAAACCGAATCAAATTGCTGCAATGTGTCATAACAATTCAGGTAGTGTACGCAGACCACAAGATTGACAGAAAATTTGGGGCTGCTGAAACGATCTCGTCTTGGTCATTACCACTATCACCATCATCTACAAAGTAATCGTAGCATAGGGAACACGTTGTTAGTCCTCTACCATGTATATAGATAGAAAAAAAGTATTGCATTCAAACCAAATGTTAGATTTCGAGATTTCACCGAACACACTCTTTGGAAGCCTGTATTCAAAAGAAAACCCTTTTTACTTTCTCTATACGTACTATGTACAGAGTGTATAGAGAAGGTATTGCACTCCACCCAAAAATTCGATACCGAGATTTCACTGGAAATATGTTTTGGCGTCCCCTATATCCAAAAAAAGCATTCTCACAAAAAGGTCCGTGTGTGTGTGTGTGTGTGTGTGTGTGTGTCCGTGTGTTAGTGTGTCCGTGTGTCTGTGAACACAATAACTCAAAAACGAAAAGTCGGTCAAATTGGTATTTAAGTTAAGTATCTTCCAGGGATGCGACACGAAGCTTTTGAGAAAAATACCCCAACCCCAAACTACCCTTTACATGGAACTTTTTTCGAAAAGTTTGATTTTCTCAAAAATGGCTCTAACGATTTTAATTAAAATATCATATATTTAAGATATTTACCTGACAAATAAAATGTACATCTTGAATTTTCTGGGAATAGCCTCTGAAGACCACTTTATTCTGGACCAATTTTTGGAATTTTGCATAACTGCTAAACCGTAAGAGATGGACAAAAACTTACAACACAAAAAATGTAGAGCACGTTAAAGCACACAGTTTATCTTACATACATTTTTTTTCGTGGAGTTGATCGTTTTTGAGATATCGCTTGTTTTTTTGTTTCAGCTTTGAAAAACATACTTTTCTCATACAGGAATTTGTCAACTCCTGTTCATACAAACAAAGGAACTTCAGTCACATAGCAACCTGCCTTTGACTATCAGTTTAACCTACGGTACTGCCTTATTTCGCTTCTACTTACAAGAAGCAAGTAATAAGACTATTTCTGCTAATTTTTTTCTCGATTAGCATGAAGAAAATAGACGCATAAGGTTTTTAACAATAATTTGTTGCAGAGAAACTTATGTGAATGGAACACATCAGATTTTTTCAAAAAAGATCCCTGTCTATTGGGTATTTTTATGTTTATTTGCTTTTTGTCTGTGAACAGCATAACTCGAAAAATCTAATGTGTTCCATTCACATGACTTTCTCCATATCTCTGTAACAAATTATTGATAAACAGTTTATTCTTATATCTACTTCATACTAATCGAGATAAATTAACAGAAATGGTCTTAATACTTGCTTTCTTGTAAGTAGAAGAAAAATAAGGACACACTACGCTAAAGCGATAGGCAAACCGTCTAAAAGCCGGTTGCCATGTGTTTGAAATCCGCTATCTTTGCATCTTTGAAAAATGTAGTTGGCAATTAATTACTTGACAAATGTTGGAAAATATAGTTGACAAATATGAGTAAAGTTGAAGTATTTTAAAATTGAAACCAATAACAAGGAATATCTAGGAAATTGTTAAATGCACACAAAATTTGTATATGCCATAAATTGTGTGTTTTAACGAGCTCTACATTTTTGTGAAAAGCTAACTCTCTCACACTGTCTCGCTCTCTCTCTCTCCCGTCCTCCCTCCCTCCCACTCTCTCATAGTTTACCACTTGTGTGCAGAGTTCATTCAGATTCTAGAAGCCTTCAGACGCTATTGCCAGAAAATATAAGCTATACATTTCATTTTTATATAAGTAATTTTAATATACGCATTTTAATAAAAAAAATCTGATGTGTTCCATTCACATGACTTTCTCTACATCTCTGCAACAAATTATTGATAAAAAGCTTATTCTTCTATTTACTTCATGCTAATCGAATAAAAACGATACCTAGGCTAAAACGATACCTAATCAAATCTTTTAAAAGCTTGTTACTATGTGATTGAAGTTCCTTTGTTCTTTAGTATTTTTACATGCTTGCTTTAAGTAGAAGGGAAATAAGGAAATACCATAGGCTAAAACGATAGTCAAATCTTTCCAAGGTTGGTTGCTATGTGATTGAAGTTTCTTTGGTGGTATGGCACATATAAAATTTCTGTATGAGAAAATAATAAATATTTTAAAACTGAAACCAATAACAAGAAATATCTCAAAAACGGTCAACTCTACGGAAAAATGGATGTAAAATAAATTGTGTGTTTTAACGAGCTCTACATTTCTTGTTAAGTAAGATGTGTCTACCTATTATCGTTTATTAGTTATGGAAAATTTCGCAAAATTCATCCAGCATAAAAATGTCTTCAGAGGTTATTCCCAGAAAATTCAAGATATACATTTTTATATGTAATGTAAATATCTTTAGTATCCGATATTTTAATCAAAACCGTTAGAACCATTTTTGAGAAAATCAAAAGTTTCAAAAAAAGTTACATTAAAAGGGTAGTTTGGGGTGAGGGGAATTTCTCTTCGTGTCGCATCCCTGACAGATACTAACTCTAAATACCAAGTTTGGATTTTTACCAACTTTTCGTTTTTGAGTTATTGCGTTCATAGGCATACGGACACAAAGACGACGCACACACGACCTTTTTTTCTGAAAATGTTTTTTTATACAGGGGACCTTAAAACATATTTCCGGTGAAATCTCGGTATCGAATTTTTTGGTGGAGTGCAACACTCTCTCTATACACCATATACATTGTACGAGTAGGGAAAACAAAAATGAATATCGACTTCCGGTTTGAGAACGGTATAAATATTGGAAAATGTATAGCAATAACAAGGAATATCTCGGAAATGGTAAACTACTGCAAAAAAAAATTTACTGACATACGTTATTTTATGTAACAAGATGTACCTACATTTTTTGTGTAGTAACATGTGTATCTCTTACGGCTCACTAGTTATTGAAAAGTCGTCCAAAATGAAAAGGCCTTCAGATGCTATTCCCAGAAAATTTAAGATATGCGTTTTATTTTGCATTAACATGTATTATTATATGACTTTTAAACTAAAATCATTAGAGCCACGTTTTAGATAATCAAGAATTTCAAAGAATTTTCAATGTAAAGGGTATTTTGGTGTGGGGGAATTTTCTTTAAAACCTTTGTGTCGCATCCTTGGAAGAAACTAAATTTAAATACCAAGTTTAGTATTAAATCGACTTTTCGTTACTCAGAGACTCACGCACAGAGACACACATCCACACTCTCACACACGGGCCTTTCTCTAAAAAGACTTTATTTTTGGATGTAGATACCCTCAAAAAATATATTTCCGTGAAATGTCGGTATCGAAGTTTTGAGTGAAAATCGATGTATAACATGTTTAGTTACTATTACATGGTAAAATGTATATCTCGTTAAACACTTATTTTAAAATAATTATTTTTTGTGCCGTAAGCCTTTCCTAACATATCCGTTATTAGTGGTTATGTACATACGTGGTAAAAATGTATATCTCTTATAACATTCATTTTAAAATAATCTTTTTGTGGTATAAGCCATTTTTAATATATCCGATATTAGCGGTTTGAATTGCTAAATGCTTGGGCATTCTTTTCATTTTTTGTGGAATTTCAGTTATTAGTTGTTATTGCAGGAAAGAATGAGGAATTTTAAGACTAGCATAGCGTGTTCACTTCTTAAACAGTTAACTATCACTATCCATTTATATATAACCAGGTGCCTAATGTAGATATTTCTTCAAGGTTCATCTCGATTAAAATTAAGTAAGTACAGATATAAGTAAATTTCTTTGATAAACGGCATTTTAATCAAAATCGTTAGAGCCATTTTTGAAAAAATCAAACTTTTCAAATTTTTACCATGTAAAGGGAGTTTAGGGTGATTTAATTTACCTCAAAATCTTCGTGTCGCATCCTTGGATACCAAGTTAAGTATTTTACCGACTTTTCGTGTTTGAGTTATCGTTTATAGAGACATCGGACACTGACACGCACACACACACGCACGCGCGTGGACCTTTTTCTAATTGTGTTATAAAGGGGACCCTAAAATGTGTATTTCCGGTGAAATATAGGTATCGAATTTTAGGGTGCAGTGCATTATCTTCTCTAACTAGTACCATGTACTATGTAGATAAGTAAAGAGAGAAGCATTATTAGAAAAATTCCGTGTGTCTGTGAACTCGATAACTTAACGAAAAGTCGGTAAATACCAGACCTGATATGTACTTAAGTTCAGTATCTTCCAATAATGTGACACGAAGATTTTCCCAACACCCTAAACCAACCTTTACATGAAAAAAGTTTCGAAAATTTTGATCTTTTAAAAATGTCTCTAACGATTTTGATTAAAATGCCATATGTGTATCTTGAATTTTCTAGGAATAGCCTCTGAAGACCGCTTAATTCTGAATAAATTTCGGACAACTTGTAAACCGTAAGAGGAAGACCAACAAAAACTTACTTCACAAAAATATATGGTTTTCGCTAAACTCAGAATTTATGTCGTATGCTTTTTATCCATTTTATATAATTTTTTATTTTATGTATTTAGTTTGCAGAATTAACTATTGCCGAGATATTCCTTATTATTGGTTTTAATTTTAGATAATATATAAACCTTTCTCAAACGGTAAGTCGACATTCGTTTCATACTATTTTATTTTACTTCTGGGCATGTAAATGATTATATCATAATATAGCGATCAGCTTTTAAAAGATTTGACTATCCCTCTTATTTTCCACCTGTTTGTAGAAAAACAAATATTAAGACAATTTCTGTTTAGACAATCTCGTTTAGCATCATGAAGATAAAAGAATAGTAGGGCTTTATTAGTTCAGCAGTTTTGCGCCGTAAAACACCAATTATCATAAAAGAATAATCTTTTGTAAGAATAGTTATGACAGGTAGAGAAAGTCATGTGACAGGAACACATTAGATTTTTACTTTCTCTGCAACTTACAATACAATGTACATAATAGGTAGAGAAGGTATTGTGTTCCACCCAAAATTTCGGTCCCGAGATTTCACCGAAAATGCATGTTTTGAGGAACCCTGATAAAAGAGGCATTTTTAGGAAAAGCTCAGTGTATGTGGTATGTGTGTCGCCAGAAAAGCTCAAAACCAAAAAGTCACTTAAGTACCAAATTTGGTATTTAAATTTAGTGCGTTACAAGGATGCGACATGAAGATTTTCAGAAAAGTCCTCAACCCCAATTACCCTTTACATGAAAGACTTTTCTAACGATATTTTTAATATATAGTATATTAAATATATTTATGGAAAATAAAATGTATGTTATAAACTTCTTGGGAACAACCTTGAAGCCCTCTTCATTTGTACGAATTTTGCATGACTGGTAAACCGTAAAAGATAGACAAAAGCTTAGTAGATAGAAAATGTGCATATCGTTAAAAACCAGAATTTATGTCATTTACATGTTTTAGAGTTAACCATTTTCGAGTAATTCCTTGTTATTGGTTTCAATTTTAAAATGCGTAATACTTTTCTCAAACGGGGATTTGACATTCGTTTCATATCTCTACTATTTTACTCCAGGTCATGCAAAGAGAACCGAATTTTAATTAGATAAATAAAAGATTTGACAATCGTTTTATCCTGGTGAATTCTCTTATTGCCCTATTACTTACAAGGAACCAAGTGGTAAGACCATCTCTCCTAATTTTTATGTCTATTAGCATGATGTATTTAGAAGAATAACCTTTTGTAAGAAATGTATGTGAATGGAACAATCAGATTTTTTCAATGTTATGCAAAACCATATGCATTTCATTTTTAATACATACATAGTGGCACCTTTTAAATGACTATCGTTTTATTTTTCTGTAATCTTCTTATATCTACACCAAACTGTATTAATTTAATAGTATTAAAACTCTGCTAACAATAAATAGATAGCAGAAAAATTTTTGTGTGAACAGGTAGTACAGGCAAGAGCAAAGAAAGACGTGGATGACATACAATTTTTTTTTTCATTTTTATACTGTATCAAGCGACGGCTTTTAAGAATCTTATTCCAAATATGTTTTGATTCGTACGTGTCCAGCACTGCAAGCCCTATAGAAATCTTATTTCTAGTAACATAATTTTAGGACTACTCTTTAATAGTATGTAATGTAGTCTCTTGCTCGTTTTATTACCTTCCCTAGCAGTGTATACAATGTACATAGTAAGTAGAGAAGGTATTGTATTCCACCAAAAATTCCATCGTAATATTTCATCGGAAATATATGTTTTGAGAATCCTGAATTCAAAGACGGCACTTTGAAAAATCTTATGTGTACCATTCACATGACTTTCTCTATATCCCTGCAACAAATTATTCTTAAAAAACTTATACTTCTATTTCCTTTATGCTAATCAGAAAAAAATAGCAGAAATAGTCTTATTACTCGCTTCCTTGTAAGCAGAAGCGAAATAAGGGAAAACCATAGGTTAAAGTGATAGTCAAAAGCTGGTTGCTATGACAATGAAGTTCCTTTGTTTATATGGATAGGAGTTGACAAGTTCCTGTGTGAGGAAAGTATACGTTTTTCATAGTAGAAACAAAAAATACGGAATGTCTCAAAAACGACGAACTCCACGATAAAAATGTATATAATATAAATTGTGTGTTTTCATGTGCTCTACATTTTTATGTAGTAAAATTTTGTCCATCTCTTACGGTTTAGCAGTTATTCAAAATTCAGTAAAATTCATCCAGAATAAACTACTCTTCAGAGGCTATTCTCCGGAAAATTCAAGATATACATTTTATTTGTATACGAAATTTTAATCAAAATCGTTAGAGCCTTTTTAGAGAAAATAAAAATTTTCGAAAAAAATTCCATGTAAAGGGTAGTTGATGGTGGGGGGATTTTTCTCAAAATCTTCGTGTCGCATCCCTGGAAGATACTAAACTTAAATACCTAGTTTGGTATTTTACCGACTCTTCGTTTTTGAGTTATCGTGTTCATTGTCACACGGACACACGGACACACTGACACACTGACACACGGACACACACACACGGATCTTTTTGTGAAAATACTTTTTTTGGATACAGGGGACCCTAAAACATGTATTTCCGGTGAAATCTCGGTATCGAATTTTATGGTGAAGTGCAATACCTTCTCTATACACTATAGTGCGTATAGAGAAAGTAAAAAACGATTAGCGTGTGTTTGTGTGTCTATAGACAACATAACTCTGAACGAAATGCCCTTTAAATGCCAAATTTAATATTTAAGTTTAATATCTTTAAAGGATGCGTCACAAAGATTTTCAGAAAGAAAACCCACACTCCACACTACCCTTTACATAGAAATATTTTCGAAATTTTCGATTTTCTCAAAAATAGCTCATAATGGTTTTCATTAAAATTCCGTGTAGTAGAGATATTTACATAACAAATGAAATCTACATCCTAAATTTCTTGGGGATAGCTGTTGAAGTCCTCTTAATTCTTAATGACTTTTGCATAACTGGTAAACCTAAGAGATAGACAAAAACCTACTGCAAAAAATGTAGATCTCGTTAAAACACATAATTTATGTCATATACACTTTTGTAGAGTTAACCGCTTCTGAGATATAACTTTTTATTGGTCTTAACTTTAAGCTACCTGAAGATTCTATTTCGTCTCATCTCTCCTTTGTTTTACTCCTGGCCGTTCAAAGCTAAAACCGAATTTCATGTGTTTCACATAGCGGCCGGGTTTTTTAAAGATTTAACTATCACTTTAAGCTAGTATACTACCTTATATCCTTTCTGCTTAGAAAGAACTGATACACACGTTTCTGCTAATGCTTATCTCGATTGCCGCGATGTAGATAAAGGAATAATAATATTTTAAATAGTTTGTAGAGAAAGCCATGTGAATGGAGTACATCACATTTTTCATTTTATTGTATCAAGCGATGGCTTTCAACATATCTGATTTCAAACCTGTTTTAATTCCGTAAGCAAGCCCTAAAAATGTTTTATTTCTAATAGTATAGTTTTAGAACTACTTTTAAAAGTTTCTTATTTAGTCTCTTGGTTGTTTTACTACCTTCTCTACGCGTATTATGCACACCACTCAAAAATTCGAATCCGATATTTCACCGGAAATATATGTTTTAGGGTCCCCTGTATCCAAATAAAGCATTTTCAGAAAAAGGTTCGTGTGTGCGCGTCTATGTGTGAGTCTGTGTGTGTGCCTGTGGATAGCAAGCTAAAAACGAAAAGACCGTTAAATACCAAACTTTTTCAACAAAATCCCCCACCCCAAACTACCCTTTACATGGATAAAATTTCGAAAATTTTGATTTTCTCAAAAATGACTCCAACGATTTTTATTGAAATCTCTTATATTTAAGATGTTTATATTCCAAATCAAATGTATATCATGAATTTTATGGGAATAGTCTCTAAAGACCTCTTTATTATGGATGTTTTATTGAATTTTGCATATCTGGTAAGCCGTAAGAGATAGAGAAAAACTTACTAAACAAAATATTTAGATCAGGATAAAACACACAATTTATGTCATATACATTTTTTTCGTGGAGTAGATCGTTTTTGAGATATTCCTTGTTATTTATTTCCGCTTTAAAAACTTATACCTTTCTCATACAGGAATTTGTCAACTCCTGTCCATACAAACAAAGGAAGTTCAGTCACATAGCATCTCTAACCCATGGTATTCCCTTATTTTGTTTCTACCTACAAGGAAGCAAGTAATAAGACTATTTCTGCTATTTTTTCTCAATTAGCATGAAGTAAATAGAAGCATAGACTTTTTAACAACAATTTGTTGCAGAGATGTAGAGACAGTCATGTGAATGGAACACATCAGATTTTAATCATATATAAGGAGACATACTGGAGGAACAAAAAATCCACAGAAACTTCTGGAAAGAGAGAAGTCGAATATAGGTACTATGAGGATAAAAATGCTTATAATTCAAGTAAAGCCAGTGAAACCGATATTCGTGGGTGACAAATAGACTGAAAGCTCGGCGAAACTTCTCATAGCAGCGAGTGTAATCGGGACCTGTTGCACCGCTCAGCGGAGTAATACACTTCTCCAATAAAGCTGAATAAAGATATTCAGAAAAAAAAACGATGAGCTCAAGCTTTGGAATTGAAATATTGCACGCTCGTAGTCTATAAAATAATGTATTTCAAGTACAAATCTACATCGTTTCCAATTCAAGTTATCTGCGAATGCTTTCAGATGTTAAAGTATGCAGCGCAAAGTCAAAAATTCATATGACTTTCTCTACATCTATACAATAAACTGTTAAAAAGCTTATTCTTCTATTTACTTAATGCTATTCGAGAAAAAATTAGCAGAAAGGGTCTATTACTTGCTTCCTTGTAAGTAGAACGGAAATAAAAGAGTACCATAGGTTAAATCGATAGTTAAAGCTTTTAAAAGTTGGTTGCTATGCGATTAAAGTATTGTAAGGACAGGACTTGGCAATTTTTTTTTAAACTAATAACATGGAATATCTCAAAAACAGGCAACTGCGTGAAAAAATGGATAGAATATAAATTGTGTGTTTTGACGAGCTGTGTAGTAAGTTTTTGTCTATCTCCTGCGATTTACCAGTTATGCTAAATTCCGGGCAATTCATCCGGAATAAACATTTCTTCAGAGACCATTCCCAGAAAATTTAAACATTCTATGTGACATGTGAATATCTTAAATATAAGAGGTTTTTAATCAAAATCGTTAGGGTCATTTTTTTAGAAAATCAAAATTTTCGAATGTTTTTCCATGTAAAGGGTAGTTGGGGGAAGGGGATATTTTTGAAAAAATTGTGTCGCATCCTTGAAAGATACCAAACTTAAATACCAAGCTTGGTATTTAATGGGCTTTCATTTTTGAGCTATGCTGTCCACAGACACATAGACAGACACACACATGGGCCTTTTTGAAAATACTTTTTTTGTATTCAGGATATTCCAAAACATGTTTTTTCGATGACATCTCGGTATCGAATTTTTGGGTGCAATAAAATACCTTCTCTGTACACTATGTTCATAGTACGTGTAGAGAAAGTAAAAAAAATTAAATGCTGTTTTCTTGAGAGACCCGGGACTTATTAGCCGACCCTGGTATTCCATTCAAAAATTCGGTGTCGAGATTTCACCGGAAATATATGTTTTAAAGTCCCTTGAGTCCGAAAAAGCATTTTTAGAAAAAGGTTCGTGTGCGTCTGTGGACAACATATCTCAAAAACGAAATGACCGTTAAATACCAAACTTGGTATTTAGATTTATATCTTAAAAGAATGCGACACGAAGATTTTCAAGAAAATTTCCCCGCCACAAACTATCCTTAACATGGAAAAATTTTTAAGATTTTGATTTGCTTAAAAGTGGCTCTAACGATTTTGATTAAAATTCCGTATATTAAAGATATTTACATCCAAATAAAATGTAAATCTTGAATTTTCTGGGAATAGGTTCTGAAGACCTCTTTATTCTGAATGAATTTTGCCGAATTTTGCTTAGCTGCTAAACCCTAAGAGATAGAAAAAACTTACTTCACAAACAATGTAGATCTTGTCAAAACACACAATGTATGTCTTTACGAATTTTTTGTGGAAGTAACCGTTTCCAAGATATTCCTTTTTACTGCTTTCAATTGTGAAGTACTTATACTTTTCTTAGACATGAAGCGTCCGTTTTTCTTTTGTTCTACTCCTGGCTAAGCAAAGAAACGATCTGTAATGACAATCACATAACGATAGTTTTTAAAAAATTTGACTATCGCTTTAGCCTAGTCCATTTCCTTAGTTCCCTTCTACTTATAAGGAACTAAGTAATAAGAGCATTCTACTAATGTTTATCTAGATTAGCATGGTGCAGAAAGAAGAAGACTCTTTTGTAAGAAGTTTGTAGAGTAGCTAGTGAAAGTCATGTGAGTGCAACTCATCAGATACTTAAAGTGGCCCTGCCATGTCTTATTCGTCACTCTCGATGCAACTCCATAGAGGCTACGAAAGCGCCGGTCACCATGACCGCGCTCGCCAAGGCGTCCCGCTTTTTTTTTTTTTTCTTTCTTTCTTTTTTTTTTTTTTTTTTTTAAACAGTAACGGAGTCTGATCAGGACTCCGGTACTGTATCTCTATTTACATTTCCCACCGTAGGTTTTACTGATTACTGGTTTACTGGTTTTACTGTTTCTTTTACAAACATATACACATTGCACAAACATATAACATCCATGCCCAAGGCGGGACTCGAACCCACGATCCCCTGCCCTCTTTGGTCCTTCGTAGCGCTGGGGATCGTGGGATCGAGTCCCGCCTTGGGCATGGGTGTTATATGTATGTGTGTGTGTGTGTGTGTGTTGTAAGAAAACAGCAATCCAGTAATAATACGGCAAAACAAGGTAAAAAAAAAAAGGTAAATAAAAGTAGGGTATACAGTGCCGGAGTCCCGATCAGACTCCGGCACTGTATTTAAAAAAAAAAAAAAAGTTTCAACAAACAGGCCATGTCTCCTATCTCAAATTACTTATTTAAGTAATGTACATATTCTGTGAGAATATTTCAGTATAGTTCATTAACAACCTGTGTATGTATCTATGACGCTCATTGTCGATCTCGCCCTCACGAAGTTTATCGCTGTTAACGGAAGGGTTGAGGTAATGTTTTTGTTTAAACTGTCCATTGCTGCAGCAAACTATTTGTCAGTTTAATGTAAGAGCAATCAATCTTCTTTATTGAATACTGCTTCAGAAAAATGAGAGGTCTTCATTTAAAGAGAATAGCAATACGATATCAATTAATTTGTATTTGAGAATGCAGAAATATATTCCCAATTTTAACTGATGTCTCAAAAGTTAGTAGGTAAGTTGATGTCGTCCATGTAAAATAATTTGCGGTGCATATTTTAAATTATAAGTAATCTGTCATATTTGTACCTATTGTATTTATCTGTTTTGTTTACGATGGATACATTATTCGCTTACAGTAAACAGAATCTGTTCTGCAGAAAAGCGTGTGAGACAACACGCGCAACTGACAACTTGTGTTTTGCAAGAAATGCATGCCATATCTATTAACTAATCTTAACATAATGTTGTAATCAATGGAATTATCAGCTATTTTCAATGGCTTCCGAGATCTCCAGATTTGGCACCCCCTGATTTTTTTCCTGATGTTGACTGAAGAACCGAGTATTTTCTAATACCCTGAAGACCTGATCCAGCTGCTGAACTCCATACCCCTGGAGATGAGATTTCACGCCCGGAAACCTTGAGAATGTCTTCCATCCTTGTACAAGAGCGAATTTATATTTCTTACAAAAATTGTAATTTACCTTCTTTTTTTTTCAAAACATGTAAAAAGATTTATTTTCACTTTTTCGTCTCTGACTATAGATTAAATATAATTTATGATTCATTCTATTACCTGTGCATGTAGTATTTGCTGGCATTTGGCATCGTAATCAGAGCTGGACAATATTTTGGAAACGCACCAAAATAAAATAAACACTCCGTATTAACCTTTTCGCTGCTACAGGTCTCACGCACGACTGCACACTTGCGTTACTTGTGTCGCTTAGTTTCGCTCTGTAATCGCAGAAAGTCAGTTGGCGTCATTCAACGCCATTTATCGACAAACGTAAGCGGTACAAGTAAAGTACTATAAAATAAATGCTTACAATGTTCCCGAATCGCCGTCAACTTTTTTCGAGTAGGTAACCTAAAATACATCATCCTTATAGTTAACATTACACACAACTATTTGCTTCTGATTGAAAGTTAAAATGATAATCCAGTGCCGCTACAAACCTTACGAGCCTGTGGCTACCAATCCTATTGCCGGCCTCACGCCTACTTATGAACTTTTCTCTAGTCGAGATAGGGAATAATCCCTATCCTCCCCAGAGGCTGGAAGTAAGAATGAGAGAGTGAATATGGTGTGATCTAATGGACAGAATTAAGGAAAATAGAAACACAACGACAAAAAACACTAATGGAACAATAAAAAAAAATGTTACCGCGTTCAAGGTTCTGCATTAGGTCTACTAGCATATAGCTTTGTTTACATCGATCTTTCTGGCCTGAACTTTTCGTGCATTATTAATTGTTTATTGTGTAATAACATTTATATTTCTATTATGAATATTAATGTAATGCAAATCATAATTAACTAATAATAATAATAATAATAATAATAATAATTCCCGTAAGCGATGAATACACATCTGAAGATTACGTGCCTTGTCCTATATATTCGGCGGCAGATTCTAACAAAGAAGATCCGAATTCGAAACCCGCTCCTGCCTCTAGAGTTTATGTATCTGTAGTACCTACTATCCCTCGTTGTAGGCTGTCATAAGGCCAGGAGCAAGGAAGAAAGTCATCCACAAAACGTATAGCTTAAAGAAGTGGCCGAGTGGTTAAACCGCTCTCCTATCACCGGGCCGGGTGCGATACCGCTTCTGGGACTTCTGGTGGAACAAAGTTGAGTCTAGGCGGGTTTTCTCTGGGCTCTCCTGTTACCCCTGTCATTCACTCCACCATTCGCACCATAATCACCCTTTTTAATCCATTTCAACATCATTTCACGCCAGGCATTGGGTTGGTCATCCATCCTAACTCTTTGACCCAGAGTCCATCTGTCCTCAACAGGCATTTGACCCTAACAGGCGCAGCGTACACTTGCACATAGAACGACATTGCTAAATGTTTATCTCGATTGAATAGAAGTAATGGTTTTATAGAGGCTAAATAAAAATGTTCTGAAGATAACATTCCCATGAATTTCTTTACCTATTCTTTAATAAACCACTCTTTAAAAGTGATGAATTCATGTAATTATCGGAACCACTTTTCTTATTACATGTTTATATCGAATGCTATCTATACATTTTACATATATAGTGAATTTATAGGCAGTATGTATCAGCAAAATCCCAAAAACATAAGCTAGGAACTGAGGCAAAGCCATTACTGCAGATAATTCAGTGGACAAATGACTCCACCAGAGAACAAGAAATTATACTTTGTCGCAGAACACAACCCGAAAAAAGACACTGTTGCGATAGCTTATTCATTGTTAGCACGGAATGGGGGTACGTGCCCTAGCAGTAACTCTAAGGTACAGCCTCAATTTCGGAATATACAAAGAGCACGAAGGAGTGCAAGATGGCTGCTTAAAGCCTTAGTTTGGAGTTCGTTTAACTCGTCAAGCAATGATCTAGGGAAACCAACATCAAACTTCACGCGAGGAACGTTTCAGCGTAATTAAGTTCCATAAGTGTGCGTTACACTAGTGACATCTGTCTACCTCTTCACGAGATGACAACTCTTTGCTGCTTACTCGCGCGTGGAAGAGACACTTGAAACATAAGCATCATGAATGTGACATTAAGTCACAAGCTCCTGGTGCCATCACGAGATAGATTGCAGTAAACAGGTTCATCACTAATAAATTAAACGCATTGTGAGTGCGATTTCAACATATGCAAGCCGTATTGTTATTATGTTGAAATGCTAATGCCTTCTAACAAAAAATTATGTGTTCCATTCACATGGCTTTCTCTACATCCCTAGTAGAGGCGAAATAAGGGAGTAAGAAATAGGTTAAAGTGATAGTCAAAAGCTGGTTGCTCTGTGCTGAAGTTCCTTTGTTTGTATGGACACGAGTTGACAAATTCCTGTATCAGGAAAGTATAAATTTTATAAAGCTGAAACCAAAAACAAGGAATATCTCAATAACGATTAACTCCACAAAAAAATGTGTGTATCATAAAGTGTGTGTTTTAACGTGTTCTACATTTTTTGTGTGGTAAGTTTTTGTCCATCTCTTACGGTTTAGCAGTTATGCAAAATTTCGTAAAATTTATTCAGAATAAAGTAATCTTCAGAGGCTATTCCCAGCAAATTGAAGATATACATTTTATTTGTTAGGTAAATATCTTTAATATGCGGTATTTTAATCAAAACCGTAAGAGGCATTATTAAGAAAATAAAAAATTTCAAAAAAATCCATGTAAAGGGTAGTTTGGGGTAGGGAGATTTTTCTCAAAAACTTCGTGTCGCATCCCTGGAAGATACTAAACTTACATTCCAAGTTTGGTATTTTACCGACTTTTCGTTTCTGAGTAAACATGTTCACAGACATACGGACACACACGGACCTTTTTCTGAAAATGCTTTGTTTTTTGTTACAGGGGACCCTAAAACATATATTTCCAGTGAAATCTCGGTATTGTATTTTTGGGTGGAGTGCAATACCTTTTCTATATACTATGTTCATAGTACGTGTAGAGAAACTAAAAATCTTATGTTACATATTCACATGGCTTACTCTACCTACTACTTATTTACTTTCTCTACACGTGCTATATACATAGTGTATAGAGAAGATATTGTACTCCACCAAAAATTCAATACCGAAATTTCACAGGAAATACATGTTTTGAGACCCCTGAATCCTAAAACACTATAGCTGACTGAGAACAGTATAGCTCAAAAACGAAAAGTCAATTACATACCAAACTTGGTGTTTTAAGTTTGGTATCTCTCAAGGTTGCGGCACGAATTATTTTCAATGAAACCCCCCACCTCCAAATACCCTTTCAAATGTTTGATTTTCTATATGTTGCACTAACGATTTTGATTAAAATGTCGTATATTAAAGATATTTAGATGACAAACAAAATGTATGTACCTATATCTTGAATTTTCTAGGAATAGCTTTTGAAGTCCTCTTCATTCTGGATGACTTTTGCATAACCAGTAAGAAATAGACAAAAACTTACTGCACAAAAATGTTTATTATTGGTTTCGATTTTAAACTACTTAAATTTTTCTCAAGGGAGAAGTCAACTTTCGTTTCATCTCTTTTGTTTTATTCCCGGGAACAAAAAGAGAAATTGTTTCAATTGTTTTACATAGCAATAGATTTTAAAATATTTGACTATCACTTTAGCCTAGTGTATTGCTTTATTCCCCTTCTACTTACAATGAAGTTCTGCCAACGCTTATCTTTGTTAGTATGATAGTCGCCCTCCATGATGTAATGGTTACCATGCTAACTACATATAACTAAGGTCGCGGGTTCAAAACTGGCGGAAGACGATCGATTTTTCGTGCGTAAAAAATCCTTAACATGGCTTCCTTCGGAAGGGAAGTAAAGCCGTTGGTCCCGTATCGTAGACTTACGGCACGTAAAAGAACCTCAAGCCTGATAAAGATGCCTCTGAGCAAAATTAAGCGGTATTTCATAGCAGCTGAATTTTACATTCTCTACGCGTACAATGTAGGTATATAGTAAATAGAGAAGGTATTGTATTGCACTAAAAATTCTCGGTCGAGATTTCAATGGAAATACATGTTTTGAGGTCCACTGAATCCAAAAAACCATTTTTAGAAAACGATCCGTGTGTGTGTCTTTGGGTAGACTTAGTATTTAAATACTAAACGTAGTACTTAAGTTTGGTATCTTCCAAGGATGCCACATGAAGATTTTTAAATAGATTCCCCACCCCAAACTACCTTTTACATGGAAAAATTTTTGAATATTTTGATTTTCTCAAAAATGGTTCTAACAATTTTGACCAAAATACCGTATATTAAAGCTATTTACATCTCAAATAAAACGTATATCTTGAATTTTCTGGGAATAACTTCTGAAGATCTGTTCATTCTGCATGAATTTTGCATAACTGATAAACCATAAGAAATAAACAAAAACATGCTATACAAAAATGTAGATCTTGTTAAAATACACAATTTATATCATTTTTTTGTTGTACAGTTGACCGTTTCCGAGATATTCCTTCTTATTGGTTTCAATTTTAAACTAGGTAACTTCTCAGACGACTCTCTTTTGTTTCATCTCTCTTTTGTTTTTCTGGAAATGCAGGGCGAACTGAAGTTCCATCGTTCACATACGACCGGTTTTTAAAAGATTTGACTATTGCTGTAGCCTGGTGTATTCTCTTATTTCCCTTCTACTTACAGGAAAGAATTAATAAGACATTTCTGCTAATGTTTATCTCGATTAGCATGCTACAGATAAAGGAATAATATTTTATAAGAATATCTTGTTTGCAGAACAGGTAGAGAAAGTCATGTGAATGTAACACATCAGATTTATTTCTTCAGTACGCATTTGGTTGAAAGTGCAAGAAGGATATAGAGAACCATACAAAAGTTTATTCTTCAATGTATAGGTACTTCATGCTAATCGAGATAAACGTTAGCAGAAATGGTCTTAATACTTAGTTCCTTTTCAGTAGAAGCTAAATAAAGGAATATACTAGGCTGAAGGCATAAAAGATGTTGCTATGCAATTGAGTTTTAAATTTGGTTTTCTTTAAATAGCCAGGAGTGAAACAAATGATAAACGTATGACGAATTCCTGCTTTAGGAAAGTATAACATAATAGGCCGCTGCGTCCCCCATCTCGGTCCATGACAGACGTCATGGATGGGGGTGCAGTATTGGAGGGTAGACGTGGCCAGCGCTGGAGGAAAGTATGTGTCTTTTAAAACTGAAACCAATAACAAGGAATATCTATGAAATCGTTTATTCTAAAAAAAATGTATAAACGGGACGTAGATTTGTTGTGTATTACGTGTTTTTCTTTCTATTCCGATTTACCAGGTGAGCAAAATTCATTCAGAATGAGGAATACTCCATAGGCAATTCGCATGAAATTCAAGTTAAAAATCTTATTTGTCATGTATTTCTCTTTAATATTTTAATCAAAATCGTTAGAGCCATTTTTCAGAAAATTAACATTCTCGAAAATATTCCCATGTAAAGGATAGTTTGGGGTGGGGCGATTTTGAAGAATATGGAAAATGCTGAGCTTTAACATCAAATTCGGTATTTAAATAACTTTTCGTTTTTGAGTTATGCTGCCACCACACATTTAAATTTTTCTAAAGATGCTTTTTATGGATTTAGGGGACCTCAAAATATGTATTTATTGTAAAATATCGGTATCAAATGTTGGGTAGAAGATAACTCCTTCTCTACCGACTATGTACATTGTAAATACATACATTCATGCTAGAGAAGGCAAAAAGATAGCGCATTAAAATGTTCTATTTAGCCCCAATTTTTAGATATTCTTTGTTACATCTAGAAGTCATCCCAGGTTGAAGTATCATGCGACATGGATAAACCACCGTTGAAATTTTGCGAGTCCTCTCTTTTTGTATAATTCCATAAATAGCAAACACCATGGAGGAGAAATATGAATAGAGTGGTGATCTATTATGCAGGATTATAGATATACAACGGAGATGCAAAGTCACGTGAAATCGGTATGACGCCTACAGTTCTGCAAGTAACATAATTATTTTTTTTTCTTTTAGTCATTTTTACTGCCATAATATGACAATAAAATTAAGACATATGCTATATTTTATATTATACCTAACGGATTGCTATTTTAAAAGTAAATAAACATATGTATACAGAAAAAATCTGATGTGTTACACTAAAATTGCATTCTCTTCTTATTTTGGCAACCTATTCTTAGCTTGGCTCTGTAGTGTAGGGGCAGCGTGTCTCCCTTACATTCAAGAGGTCCCAAGTTCGAATTTCGGTTATGCCTATAAGTTTTCGGGGTTTTCAAATATCCCGAGAATATGAATGTGGAGTAATGTAAAGTTTAATGGACCCGAGCTCATTTCACCGGTCTCATTCATCGTTCGATATGACCCGCCAGGCTAAAGAACGATTCTTGCAAAAGCATATTAACATATGACGACTTCCAATTTAAGAAAAGTATAAGAACTTGAAAAGTGTACTAATAATAAGGTATATCTCCGAAATGGTGATCCCATAAAAAATGAATTTGACATGAATTGTGTTTCTTGGTGAGATTGCATTTTTGTATAGTACATTTTTATTCATCTCTATCGGTTATGCAGTCATTTAGAATGAATGAAACTTCAGGCTATTTCAGAAAATTCAAGGCTGAGATACATTTCATTTGTCATGAAAATATTTTAATCAAAATCATAGAACCCTTTTTTAAAAAGTATAACTGCTCGGAAATGTTCCATGTAAAGGGTAATTAGGGATGAGCAATTTTCTTTAAAATCTCCTTGTCGAAACCTTAAAAGCTGTATAACGTAAATATCAAGTTTGGTATTTTACGGACTTTGCGTTTTGAATCATGCTTTTCACAGACACAAACACACATACATAAACACACATGGGTCTATTTCTAAAACTGTTTTTACTTTCTCTATACGTACTATGTACATAGTGTATAGAGAAGGTATTGCACTCCACCAAAAAATTCGATATCGAGATTTCACCGGAAATATATGTTTTAGGGTCCCCTGTATCCAAAAAAAGTCTTTTCAGAAAAAGGTCCGTGTGTGTGTCCGTGTGTCAGTGCATCCGTGGTATTTAAGTTTAGTATCTTCCAGGGATGCGACACGAAGATTTTCAGAAAAATCTCCCCACCCCAAACTACTCTTTACATGGAACTTTTTTCGAAAAATTTTATTTTCTAAAAAAATGGCTCTAACGATTTTGATTAAAATATCATATATTAAAGATATTTACCTGACAAATAACATGTATATTTTGAATTTTCTGGGAATAGCCTCTGAAGACTACTTTATTCAGGATGAATTTTGCATAACTACTAAACCGTAAGGGATGAACAAAAACTTAACACACACAAAATGTAGAGCACGTTAAAACACACAATTTATGTTATATACATTTTTTTCGTGGAGTTGGTCGTTTTTGAGATATTCCTTTTTCTTGGATTCAGCTTTGAAAAACATACTTTTCTCATACGGGCATTTGTCAACTCCTGTCCATACAAACAAAGAAACATCAGTCACATAGCTTTTGGCTTTCACTTTAACCTATGGTACTCCCTTATTTCGCTTCTACCTACAATAAAACAAGAAATAAGACTATTTCTGTTAATTTTTCTCGATTAGCATGAAATAAATAAAAGATAAGCTTATTAACAATAATTTGTTACAGCGATATAGAGAAATTCAAGTGAATGGAACACGTCAGATTTTTATATTAATGGGCCTCAAAAATATATCCCGGTGAAATACGAGGGTTGGGGCAAAAGTAATGGCAACTAGCTTGTTTCTTGTAGATATGCTAACGGATCACAAACGTATATGTGTCGTGTGGAAGTTCTGCAGGCAATGTATGATGGTTCTGTGATAGCTTGTAGTAGCGCAGCGAGGGTTGTGAAATCAGTCAGTTTGTGAGTGTCGTGCGAGATGGAAGTAACCCGTATTGAACAGTGCTCTTATATTAAAATAGCCGTTCTCCAAGGGAGAAATGCAATGGAATGTCACAATGAATTAGTGGAAGCCCTTGGGAATAATGTCCTACCATACCGTACAGTAGCACGGTGGGTAGGAAAGTTTCAGCAAGGATGTGTGTCAGCCAGTGATGAGCAAAGTTCGGGACGACCAGTCTGTGTGCGGACCGACGTGGCACGTGCCGTAACGAGCAGCTCCTGGATGAAGACAGACGGACGCTACTGGAGTTAGAGAGGGCATGTGGCATCGAGAAACGCATCGTCCAAAGGATATTGTGTAATGAGCTGCAACTACTCAAAATCGCATCGCGGTGGGTACCACTTAGTGACGGAAGTTCAAAGGTGGGTGCACTATGCAATATGCTCCGACCACCTTGCACGCTGGCAACAGGATGGTGACCAATTCTTGTCACGAATAATCGCCATCGATGAATTTTTGGCCAGGGCATACGAACCAGAACTGAAACGTCAGTCCGCGGAGTGGCGACATGCTGGATCACCAAGGAGGTAGAAATTCCATCAGAACCCTTCCCCAGTCAAATTGATAGTGATAGTCGCGTATGACGTCAGGGATGTCATTGCTTGCCACTTTGTTCCACATGGCAGAACAGTGACCGCACAGTACTACAGGGGCTTCCTGTTGCGACAGGTACGATGTGGCGTTCGGGAGAAACGTCCGGATCTTGTGGGCGTGCAATAATCCTGTACAACAATGCAAAACCACATAAAGTAGAGTTTGTAGGGCAGCTACTGCGACGTTGGGGATGGGGAGAATTGGAGCACTCACCGTACTCTCCCGACATTTCGCCCTGTGACTTTGATCTCGTTCGAAAGATTAAGGAACCACTACGTGGTAGGCGGCTTGCAACACGAGAGGACATTGCTAATGATGTGCGCGAACAGATGACCCGATTCACACATGGTGCGGCAAATGCTACGATAGGTGGTATTCAGCGTCTCTCACATCGTTGGCAACGTGTGGTGAAAGTAGCAGGGTACTACTTTGAAGGTCTTTAGGCCCTTGTTTGTCATGTCAACTGTATGTGTATTGTGTTGTCATCCTTTTGCACCGTGAAGGCCATAATGCCCTGTATACTATCGTAGCAAATTAGTGTGTTACGATATTCAGTGCTATTCATTGTCCACACATGTAACACTTTGTCCTTGTCCTTGCCCTTTCGTCTGTATATGTCACATTTTCCAACCGGACTGGTATCGTCAAAAAAATAAATAGTTGCCATTAACTTTTGCCCCAACCCTCGTATAAAGTCGAATTTCTGGGTGGAATACAATACTTTCCCTACTTAATAAACGTAGTAGAGAGAGTAAATATACAAGGCATTAATCCCGCACATGTGTGAGCGGATTGCTTCAGAAATAATAGTGATTTTTGTCGTACATTGTTACACCTGCATGAGTAGACACGTTTGCTGTTGTCAAGTTCTTTAACATCGAACCCGGGCATTGTTACATCTGCGGTCGTTTGCACGTGCGTTTCTCACTAAAATAGGTATTATTTTTATAATAAATGGTAAACAAATAAAATAAGGAGTTAAAAAAAGTATTCAATTCAATAATCTTCCTCCAAAAACTGCAAAATTATTAATCCTGCTTCTGGAAGTTTCTTGCCAGTTATCGACAGTATTAAAGGAGAGAATGAGCCCCGCAGGAAGTGCTGCATTGAGTCAGTTTCGACGGGAAATTCATTGCGCGCAGTAGTAGCCGCCACCGCAGCGAACGCGAAAGGAAACTCTACGGCAGAATTGTAATAGAGGTATCGATTACAGACATTTATTTCTGAACAATTTTTAATTTGTAATCAGTGGAACGAATAAAGTGTTGCTTGTTGGAGTATTAAAGAGAAATTTTGTTACAATACATTGTTATGAGAAATAAAATGTATGGATATATAGCATTTTCTGAGAATATTTTGTGACCTTCCCTTAATTTTAATGAATTACATACATACATACATACATACATACATACATACATACATACATACATACATACATACATACATACATACATACATACATACATACATACATACATACATACATACATACATACATACATACATACATACATACATACATACATACATACATACATACATACATACATACATACATACATACATACATACATACATACATACATACATACATACATACATACATACATACATACATACATACATACATACATACATACATACATACATACATACATACATACATACATACATACATACATACATACATACATACATACATACATACATACATACATACATACATACATACATACATACATACATACATACATACATACATACATACATACATACATACATACATACATACATACATACATACATACATACATACATACATACATACATACATACATACATACATACATACATACATACATACATACATACATACATACATACATACATACATACATACATACATACATACATACATACATACATACATACATACATACATACATACATACATACATACATACATACATACATACATACATACATACATACATACATACATACATACATACATACACACACACACACACACACACACACACACACATACATACATACATACATACATACATACATACATACATACATACATACATACATACATACATACATACATACATACATGCATGCATAAAAAGGAAATATTAAATAGCAGATAACATTTTTCTGAACGATTTTTGGGAGAGGGGTTAGTCGTTTTCGAAATATCCAAGTTCAAAGTTTAGACCATTTCTAACCGTCACCAAACGGATACGTTTGAAAGTTTCGTCCTCTTGCGGTAAAAGCCCCCTTTTTTTCCGTCTTAACAATTGGTTACAACGAATAAGCATTTTAATTCCTGTTTTAGTGCATGCTGAAACTTCTTGCATAATTTCAAATAATTCCTGGGTAAAAGTGTATCATCAGTAACACAGCAAAAATATAGGCGTCACTGTTTTAGAAAGAATATAATACATAATGAATATGAAGTATTTATTGAGAAATCCGTGTAATTGCATCACATTGTTTTACGGAGTTGAAAAGCTTCCAGTGAAAACTTTTGTTTTCTTTAATATTTAATAATAATCTAATATTTTAGGACCCCTGAATCCAAAAGAAAAAGTATTTTTAGAAAAATGTCCGTGTGTGTATATCTGTCTGTCTGTCAGTGTGTGCGTGTGTGTGTGTGTGTGTGTGTGTGTGTGTGTCTGAGGGTAGCATAGCTCAAAAACGGAAATTCCGTTAATCACCAAACTTGATATTTAACATCAGCATCTTCGAAGGATGCGACACGAAGATTTCCAAGAAAATACCCCAATTCTCAACTACCCTTTACATTTCGAAAATTTTGCTTTTTTCCAAAATGGTTAAAATGGTTTTGATTAAAATCTCTTATATTTAAGATATTATATAACAAATAAAATACATATCTTGAATTTCCTAGGAATATCCTCTTAAGACCTCTTTTTTCCGGGGGATTTTTTCTGAAGTTTGCATAACTGGTAAACCGTAAGAAATAGACAAAAAATTACTACACAAAAAAAATGTCGATCTCATTAAATCACACAATTTATGTCATATATATTTTTTCATGAAGTTGATCTTCCTCGAGATATTCTTTGTTATTGGTTTCAGTTTTAAAATACAGGGTGTATATAAATGAATATCGGGGTCTTAACTCTTTATAATATTTATTACATTCAACTTACAGCTATGAATGATATGTCAAATGAAAAAGCAAATCAAACAGTTTTACCAAGAAGCTTATAAATGTTCAATGTGACTACCCTTTGTCACACGGCACACATCAAGTCTACAGCCGAGTTCTTCCCAAACTTTGATAAGTGTGTATTCAGTAATTGTAGCAACAGCTGCTTCAATCTGGTTTCTTAATTCAGGGAGGTCAGCTGGTAGAGGAGGCACGTACTCACGATCCTTGATGAAGCCCCAAAGGTAAAAATCGCATGGCGTTAGGTCAGGAGAACGTGGAGGCCATGCATAGAACTGAAGACAACACGATCCATAAAATCGTAATGAAACAACATGTCGTTTGCGAATTTGGCACGTAATCCGTGGTCTGTCGGCTTTAGAGCCTGTAATAACTGTAAACAGTAAGGACGAAGCTGTAAGCGTTTTCTTACAACTTTCCAAACAGTCGACACAGGAACTTGTAATTCACGACTAGCCTTCCGGACTGATTTCTTTGGGCTACGAGTGAACGACTCTCACTCGCTCAACAGTCTCTTCACTTACTCCTGGTCGTCCCGTGCTCTTCCCTTTACAAAGGCAGCCGGTATCTTCAAACTGATTATACCATCTACGAATGTTTTTATCACTAGGAGGATCACAACCGAACTTACTACGGAACGCACGTTGCACAGTAACTACAGATTCGGTCTTTGCAAACTACAAAACACAAAATGCTTTCTGTTTACTAGTCGCCATCTTTGCTACTACCACTGTCGAGCGGATTGCGGCAGAAACATTGCACGCACATGCGCACTTGTGCCAACAAACAAAACTGTTTGAGTTGCTTTTTCATTTGACATATCATTCATAACTGTAAGTTGAATGTAATAAATATTATAAAGAGTTAAAACCCCGATATTCATTTATATACACTCTGTACTTACTTAAACGTTTCTCATACGGGAACTTGTCAACACCTGATCATGCAAAGAAACGGATTTCAATCCCATAGCAACCAATTTTAAAACATTTGACTGTCGGTTTAGCTTAGTGTATTCCCTTATTTCACTTATACGTATAAGGAACTAAGTAATAAGACCGTTTTTGCTAATGTTTATCTCGCTTAGCATGAAGTAAATAGAACAATAAGCTTATTAGCATTAATTTGCTCAGAGATGTAGAGTAAGGCATGCGAATGGAGCACATCAGACTTTTTTACTTTTTCTGCCAGTTGCTATGTATGTACATACTAGGTAGGGAAGATATTGTACTCCTCTGAAAAGCTTGATACCGAGATTTCACCAGAAAACATGTTTTGAGGACCCTCTAGTCTAAAAAAAGCATTTTTAGAAAAATGTCCTTGTTTGCATACGTGTGAACAGCATAACTTAAAAATGGAAATTCGGTTAAGTACTAAACTTAGTGTTTAAATTTAGTATATTCCAAGGATGGAACGTAAATGTTCAGGAAAATCCTCATACTCCAAACTACATAGACATTTTTCGAAAATTGTGATTTTCTCGAAAATGGATCTACGGATTTTGAATAAAATTCGTATATTAAATAAATATATATGACAAATAAAATGAATATCTAGAATTTTCTGGGAGCAGCGTCTTACGATCTTTCGTTCTGGATTACATTTATATAACTGGTATACCTAACCTTACAAAAGCTTACAAAAAGTGTAGATCTCGTTAAAACTCAAATTTTATGTCGCAATTTTTCTTTCGGTGGAGTTAATCATTTCCGAGATATTCTTTGACATTGGTTTCAATTCTAAAATACTTATATGTTTTTTTTCAAACGGGAGTTTGTTGCTTATGTTACTTTTTTTTTTTTACTCAAAATCACAGCAACTAGCTTTTAAAGGATTTGACTATCACTTTACCTATAGTATTCTCTTATTACCCCTCTACTTATATGGAATGGAGTATTGTTCATTCCTGTTAATTTTATCTTGGTTACCATGAATTAGAAAAAAATATTGCGCCCTTCTAATAATGGCTTGTTGCTTAATAGGTAGACAAAGTCACATGAATGGAACACATTCCCCCACCCCAAACTACCCTTTATATGGAACATTTTTGTTGATTTTCTCAAAACTTGCTCTAACGATTTTGATTAAAACACCGTATGTTAAAATATTTACATGGAAAGTAAAATGTATATTTTGAATTTGTTGGGATTACTTTTGAAGTGCCTTTCATTCTGAATGTACTTTGCATAACTGGTAACCGTAAGAGAGAGAGAGAGAAACAAAATCTACTATACAAAAATGTAGATCTCACTAAACCACACAATTTATGTCATATAGCTATTTTTCTAGAACTAACCATTTCCGAGACATTACTTGTTATTCGTTTTATTCTTAAAACACATAAAACTTTTCTTAAACGGGAGGTTGTCATTCGTTTCATATCTCTTATGTTTTACTGGATCATAGCATAGGGACAGCTTTAGCCTAATACATTCCCTTATTTCCCTTCTTCTTACAAGGAGCTAAATAATAAGACCATTTCTGCAAACCTTTATCTCAATCTGCCTGAAGTAGATAGAAGTGCAATCGTTTGTGAAAATAGTTTGTTTGCAGAGCAGATTTTTTTTATATTATCACTGACAATAAATAAATATATAAGATTTGTTTTAAATGTGTACAAAACTATGCCATATTTAAACTTTTTACTTAAATTGCTGACTATTGACGTAATCACAGTAAACACAATAAACTTTATTCAGGCTATATATTCTCTCAAAGTAAGAAAATATACTTATGCCAATTATTAACTGTTGAGAAATTGTTTATTGATGAGAACAATTGATTATTATTTTGTATACATTTGATGCTCTTCAGGAAAAAGTTATGATTGTTTATCGTGTTGCAGTTAACATGTGAAACCGTAAGAACAAGAGCCTCCTACAATCCCTGTAACATTGTCCCTTATCTAATTTTACTTTAAACACCTTTCACACTATTTAAGATCCTAGCAATACTTTATGGTTTACCGGCCCTTGAATCTCTACTATCTTATTCACTGTAACATTTAACACTATAATAACCTCTATTTATTAATCTATGTCGGAGATCAGCTATTATGCAGTTAATATCCAATGTGTGTGTTTATTTCTTCTTCTTTAAGTTTAATACCCTTTAACCCGGAACGATGTTTAGAATCTTGGTCCTCGACTTATTTTTCCCAACCTCGGGCCCCATATTGATGTGGCATGGGCCCATCTGTACTGATTCATTCTGACTATATGTCCTCTCCAGCGCTTTTGAAGTAGCCTCACTTTGGTTACTGCATCTCCCATTCCACTCATTATTCTCTGTTCTTTATTCCTCATTCTGTCCTTCACACCACTGTTCAAAATCCTTCTCTACACTTTCCATTCACATACTTTTATTTTGTGTATTCGTGAATTTCCAAGTCCTCCGGTCTAGAAAAACTGAAATGATGCAAGTTTGCAACAAATTCAAATTTTACTTCTATAATTTAGCCCATACGAGTCTTATTCCCTTTTGCACCTGCTGTTCCTCATTTCCTGACACACCAGTCAGGATTTTATTTCTTTTGTACTCCATCCTAAAGGTATAATTTTAAAAACAACAAATTGCCTAAAAAATTACTATTATTCTTTTCTGCTCCTTACGGTGCAATTTTATATTAATATGTGTCCATCAGAAGCGTGAATAGATTATATCTGGTACAATGTCATTCGCAGATGTTATATGACTTTTTACTACTATTGGTTTTAAATAAAATTTAACATAACAAACAAAATATTTACTTAGCTTGGAACTTTGTAACAAACGAATATTGCATTCATAACCCAGTTTTGTCATTTCTTAATTTGTTTCTATTGAACAGTGAATGTTGTAACATTCTCTGAACGTTAGGATGTGATTCTCGCTGATTTTCGAACAGAAATTCATATTTGGCATAAAAGTAATGCCAGGAATTTTCGAGATGCGGAGGTGGTCATACTCATTGACTTCTTAGAAAAAATTATGGGGCATTACTTGCACTACTGTGAGTTATTGGCCCAATTCGACAATAACTTGAAGGAGACTCGGCCCCATTTTGCGAAGAAAGTGTTGTTTCACCACACCGGTTCTGTATCCCTGAGATTTCTTCTTGTTGCAAATATGAAAAATCTTATGTGTTACACTCACATGACTTTCTCTAGCTGTTCTACAAACTTCATACATAAGATTCTTCTTTCTGCACCTTGCTAATCGTGATACTCATTAGCAAAATGTTCTTATTATTTAGTTCCGTATAAGTTGGAAGAAAATAAGGGAATACACTAGGCTAAACCAATAGTCAAATATTTTAAAAGTTGTCGTTATGCGATTGTCATTACAAATCGCTTCTTTTCTTGGCCAGGAGTAGCACAAAAGAAAAACGGACACTCCCGTCTGAGAAAAGTATAAGTTTTTCACAACTGAAACTAATAACAATGAATACCTCGAAAACGGTAAACTCCACGAAAAAAATGTATATGACGTAAGTTGTGTATTTTAACAAGGCATACGTGTTTTTTATAGTAAGTTTTTGTCTATCTCTTACGGTTTACTAGTTATGCCAAATTAAGCAAAATTCATCCAGAATAAGCAGGTCTTTTGAAGCTATTCCCAGAAAATTCAAGATATACACTTTATTTGTCAGATAAATATCTTTAATATACGATGTTTAATCAAAATCGTTAGAGCCATTTTTAAGAAAATCAACATTTTTGAAAAAAGTTCCATGTAAAGGATAGTTTGGGGTGGGGGATTTTCTTGAAAATCTTCGTGTCCCATCCCTGGAAGATACTGAACTTAAATACCAAGTTTGGTATTTTAGCTAGTTTTCGTTTTTGAGTTATCGTGTTCACAGACACACGGACACACGGACACACACACACACGGATCTTTTTCTGAAAATGCTTTTTTAGGATACAGGGGGTCCTAAAACATGTATTTCCGGCGAAATCTCGGTATCGAATTTTTGGGTGGAATACAATACTTCTCTATCCCTATGTAGGGTAACTTAGTCTAAATCGGGTCAACAGATTAATCGGGTCAGTTTTAAAACTTTGCTATTTACACCAAGGTCAATTGACATATACAACATGCTACCATCTACTGAAGAAGACTGCAACTTCTTGCTCACAGTGAACGTTAAATTTTATGGAAATTGTGGTTTTTGTAGCTGTGGTATAAAAAAGAAACAAGTCTTGTTATTGGTAAAGGCTGCATTGTTTAGATATTTAAAATAAAACTTTGATTGTTTTCTTTATTTTGTAACATAAACAACAAGGAATTTTGCTCAGCTAAAGTTTATAAACCAGCATAGTTCTTATATTTGAGGTTAAGACACTCCAACGCTCATTAATCGCATTCAAGTACTACCAACTTATGATTATAAATGTTCCTACATTTTGGCTTAATCGGGTCAGTAAATTAAGGGTTAAAGGGGTCAATGCTGCTATGAGTGATTTAAGTTTTTATCGTTATTATTTTATTACAGATGCCTAGTTGACATTATAAAACGCTGTTGACATTAAGAACGCGAGGGTCTTTCGACTGCCCGTTGTAATGGTGTCAACAGAAAGGATGTAGCTGACTACTTCAAACTCTTGGAGGAGACTTTACAGGCTTGTGCTTTACTTAATAAACCTCAACTGATATATAATGTCGACAAATCTGGTTTATAGATGAACAATAAACCTACAAGAAAACATTTTGCTCAGAAGGGTGCTAAGGCAGTGTACTCTCAAACTTGTGTTGAGAGAGGGGAGCTTGTCACGATATTAGCTTGCACAAATGCAACTGGGAACTTTATTCCTCCATTTGCTATTTTAAAGGGAAAGAAATTTCTTCAAGAATTTTCGGATGACTTCCCAAATGGATCTCTTGTGACCATGTCAGATTCTGAATGGATCAATGAAGAATTTTTTTTGCAGTGGCTGCATCACTTCCAGGCCCATCGAGTGCCTGGAACATGTTTGCTGCTAATTGATGGTCATGGATCTCACAAGAGTTTTGTCTGCACTGCAGTTTTGTGAAGAACACGACATTCATATGGTATGTCTACGAAGTCACACTACTCATTGACGCCAACCATCAGATAGACCATTCTTCAAGGCCCTCAAAGCATATTATGACAATGAATGTAATAACTTTGTGCGTAACACACAGGAGGGGCGAAAAATTACAAAAATTACATTTGGAAGAATTTTCAAAGAAGCTTGGCGCCAATCAGCAACACCAGCGATTGCCGAGTCTGGATTTTTGTCAACAGGTCTGTTTCCCCTAAACAAAAATGTGGTGTCTGATCATGAATATTTACCAGGAGAATGGTTGATCACACCAGAACGTCATACTTCAGTACTTGAGAGTGCAACTTTACAACCTGAGAATACTATTTCTAATTTCAGTCCAGAACACGCATCAACATCCACGATGACCTTCCGTGATCTGCTACCGTATCCAATAAAAAGACCGTAACGTAAAGAGTCAGCAAGGAAACAGAAAGCGGCTCTTTTAACTTCTCCACAAAATATAGAAGTAAGAAAAAGACTGCAACTGAGACGTAAGTTTAGAAAAGAAACCATTGTCCTGCCTCAGTCAAACAAGTATGGAACAAAAGGGTGCAAGAAAACGACTGTTTCCGCCACCTTCTGGAGAAGACGACCAGTATGAAGACATGTAAGAGTAAAATAAAAGCGCATATGCATTCAGTTTTGTAAAATACGTTGATCGTCGCTCAGAAAAATTAGGAGACTGGGTACAATGTCAGGGAAGTGGGAAAGAATGGTACCATGTTGGTGCCAAAGGAAAGAAGAATTTCATTTGTGGCAAATGCAGGTTATGTGACTAATTTTTTTCCATATTCAAGGAGGAATTTTTCAAGAAGCAAACTATTTTAGGCTGACCCTATTTACCTTGATGACTGACCCGATTTAGACCTAATCCTTAGGGTAAATCGGGTCGTGTACAGAAATGCTACTAACCTCAGGGTTTCATATATCCTTATTGTTAATAAAAATGTGTCTATTGGGTTTTGTTGCTTAAGGACTTACCTAATCAAAAATATATAGCTATATTTATTCACATGAACGTTTTAAGCGCTATTATTATTTTTATAATTTTTGACCCGTTTTAGACTAAGTTACATTGTACATATGGGGCTAGAGAAAGTAAAAAATGGATCGCGAGAAATAATTTAGATCAAATGAGGTAATCGTTGAGACAAAGGCGTATTTTGCAGAACTTGGCAATGCCTATTTTTGTAGGAATGCTGGGAGAAGTGTAGGTAAATTCCTAAAAGGAGTCTACAAGGAGCGTTCAATAAGTCCCTCCCTTCGGAAGGGAAGTAAAGCCATTGGTCCCGTGTCGTAGATCTACGTAAAAGAATACTAAGCCTGATAAAGAGGTCTCCGAGCAAAATTAAGCGGTCTTTCACGCCCAGTATAGAATGTAACGCTGAGAATCACAGTACTAAAGAGCATCCATAAATTAAACTCCATTTCATTTCTTTGAAATTACCTTCTCTTTGTATCACCACAAGAAAGAAAGAGGGTAGGAATGACTTCCCATTTGAGATAAGTGTATTTGAAAGCTCAAACCAATGACAACCAATATCTCGGAGTTGTTTAAATTCGAAAAAATGGCACAAAATATGAGCTGATTGTCCAGTTGCGTCGTAAATTATATGAATATCTTCTACTTCAGCAATGTAAAGTCATCCATTGTGTAAAGGAAAGTATGTGGTTGAATCGGTTCACGGTGAACCACATGAATGCAGATCGGCGGTTTGCGAGTTTAAGCACATGAGCTGCCGTTGCATGATATATGTAAACACAGGACAGACATAACATGCGTTAGACCCTGAAATGTGTGTTTCGTTATCACAATGCTATCAGAAAGCTGACAAAATGAAATAAACTTATGTCTTATATACACTTTTCTCTACTAAAATAAAATTGTTTGCATTTATTCACCTCTCATCCTGTATATATTGCATTCTGGGGGCCTCAAAACAATTATTTCTGCTGAAGACTGGATATCAAATGTTGGTTGGAAAGCAATACTTTAGTAAGCATAGTGAAAGTAAAAAATCTAATGTGTACCATTCACATGATTTTCTCTATTTCCCTGCAACAAATTATTCTTAAAAAATCTAATGTGTACCATTCACATGACTTTCTCTATATCCCTGCAACAAATTATTCTTAAAAAACTTATACTTCTATTAACTTCATGCTAATCAGTAAAATATTAGCAGAACTAGCCATATTACTTGCTTCCTTGTAAGTAGAGGTGAAATAAGTGAGTAACATAGGTTAAAGTGATAATCAAAAGCTGGTTGCTATGCCGCTGAAGTTCCTTTGTTTGTATGGACAGCAGTTTACAAATTCCTGTATGAGAAATGTACAGGGTTACTACAAAAGAAATAGACAACTTCAACTGCCTGTAAAACAAAAACTATTAGAGATAGCAACCTAATTATTTTGGAGGTATGTTGAGAAACTCTCAAAGTTTCGTTTGTTACTATTGGTAACGCTGTAGTGTTTTGTTTGTTGTTGCAGAAGCTGAAATGGCGGAAAATCCTGTGGAAAAGGCATATTGCGTGTTGGAATTTGCTAGAACGCAATCAGCAACTGTTGTCCAACGACATTTTAGAACACGTTACCACAAAACGCCACCGACTAGACAGTGAATCTACGACTGGTATAGAAAATTCGAGACAACGGGATGTTTGTGCAAAGGGAAGAGCTCGGGAAGGCCAAGAGTTTCGGAAGAAAACGTTGAACGTGTTCGTTCTACCTACATAAGAAGCCCACAGAAATCGACATCTAGGGCAAGCATGCAATTACAAATTCCACAGCAAACTGTATGGAAGATCTTGCGGAAGCTACTGCAGTTTCTGAGTGAAGAAGATAAGGTCATACGGCGTGACTTTTGCATCGACATGTTGTGACATGATGAAGACGATGCTGGTTTTTGTGAGCACATAATTTCATTTTTGTGGTAACGTGTTCTAAAATGTCGTTGGACAACAGTTGCTGATTGCATTCTAGCAAATTCCAACACGCAATATGCTTTTTCCACAGGATTTTCCGCCATTTCAGCTTCTGCAACAACAAACAAAACACTACAGCGTTACCAATAGTAACAAACGAAACTTTGAGAGTTTCTCAACATACCTCCAAAATAATTAGGTTGCTATCTCTAACAGTTTTTGTTTTACAGGCAGTTGAAGTTGTCTATTTCTTTTGTAGTAACCCTGTATAAGTTTTTCATAGCAGAAACCAAAAATAAGGAATGTCACAAAAAAGACGAACTCCGCGAAAAAAATGTATATAACATAAATTGTGTGTTTTAACGTGCTCTACATTTTTTGTGCAGTAAGTTTTTGTCCATTTCTTACGGTTTAGCATTTATTCAAAATTTAGTAAAATTCACCCAGAATAAACTACTCTTCAGAGGCTATTCCCAAAAAATTCAAGATATAAATTTTATTTGCCAGGTAAATATCTTTAATATACGAAATTTTAATCAAAATCGATAGAGCCATTTTTGAGAAAATCAAAATTTTCGAAAAAAGTTCCATGTAAAGAGTAGTTAAGGGTGGGGGATTTTTCTCAAAATCTTCGTGTCGCATCCCTGGAAGATACTAAACTTAAATACCAAGTTTGGTATTTTACCTATTTTTCGTTTTGAGTTATCGTGTTCACAGACACACGGACACACATACACACACACACACACGGACCTTTTTTCGAAAATGCTTTTTTTAGATAAAGGGGACCCTAAAACATATATTTCCGGTGAAATCTCGGTATCGAATTTTTTGGTGGAGTGCAATACATTCTCTATACACTATGTGCATAGTGCCTATAGAGAAAGTAAAAACTTATACTTCTATTTACTTCATGCTAGTCAGAAAAAAGCTGATGTGTTCCATTCACATGACTTTCTCTACAACTCTGCAAAAAATTATTGTTAAAAAGCTTATGCTTCTATTTATTTCATTCTAATCGAGAAAAAATTAGCAGAAATAGTCTTATTACTTGCTTCCTTGTAAGTAGAAATGAAAGGGAGTACCATAGGTTGAAGTGATAGTCAAGAGCTGGTTGCTATGTGACTGAAGTTCCTTTTTTGTATGGACAGGAGTTGACAAATCTTTATCCGAAAAGTATGTTTTTCTAAGCTGAAACCAAATGAAGGAATATCTCAAAACAATCAACTCCACGAAAAAAATGTACATAACATAAATTGTGTGTTCTAACGTGCTCTACATTTTTGTGTCGTAAATTTTTGTCCATCTCTTATGGTTTAGCAGTTATGCAAAATTCCGTTAAATTCATCCAGAATAAAGTAGTCTTCAGAGACTATTCCCAGAAAACTTAAGATATACATTTTATTTATCAGATAAATATGTTTAATATACGACATTTTAATCAAAATCGTTAGAACCATTTTTGAGAAAATCAAAATTTTCGAAAAAAGTTCCATGTAAAGGGTAGTTTGGGATGGGGGGATTTTTCTCAAAATCTTCGTGTCGCATCCCTGGAAGATACTAAACTTAAATACCAAGTTTGGTATTTTACCGATTTAGTTTTTGAGTTATAGTGTTCATAGACACACGGACAGGCACACACGGACCTTTTTCCGAAAATGCTTTTAGATAAAGGGGGCCCTAAAACATATATTTCCGGTGAAATCTCGGTATCGAATTTTTGGGTGGAGTGCAATACCTTCTCTATACACTATGTACATTATACGTATAGAGAAAGTAAAAACAGCATTATGTCTGGTAATAACTGAACGTTCTTTTCTCGGGTTTGGAGATGTGTGTATACTATATTTCCTCTTTATTTATACAAACTGGTAAACGCCTCGTCTAACCTTATTTTAAATAACGGGGACCCATTTTTTTTTAAACAGAGGTCTAAATTTGAAGATGAGTATGAATTTGATTAATTTCGGCATGTAAAAGTGTCTCTGAATCACCAATAATTGGGTAAGTTGGTTGCAAGGTAACGCGAGGAAACGCAGAGCACTTGAGATGTGGTGTGTGCGCTATTCAGAGCTCTCTTTGGCATGCCTCGAGCGCCCTGACAATGGCACACCACCACAACGACAGATAATGAATACTCAACCCAAATGCAAACACTCTTGAGCGACCGTTCAACCAACCAGACCACCCTCTCACTAGGAGCCAAGAAAGAGCAGGGGAGACGAGTTTACCTGAAGCGGATCCTTGTGGGACGCCATGTTGTTCTGCTCTGCCCATTAGCAGCAAGTAAGACGGAGAAGGAAGTGACCAACGTAAGAACCCCCTCTATCTTAGCGTCTCTTTCAAAAAGGCGTCAGCTCAAGTGTTTCTTGTTAAAGTGAACCCACAACGGCAAGCTCCTTTTTAAGGACGGGCGAAAAAGGAATAATAAAAATGGATCTTAACAGGAAAATATGACTTTCTGTAAGTGTTTCCACATCATACGCTTTTACACAACATTAAAGCTATTACCTTACATATATGAATCTGGAGTACTGACCTAGATACCTGTGTTTCTCAAGAATAAAGTATGCTCTTTGCAATAAAACCGCTTAAATGAACTTAAAAGAGGTCATATGCCTATGACCTAGTTGTAATTTAAGCCATTGAATCTTTGTGAGAATTTTCAAAACGGAAGGACAGATAAAAAAAACTGAGCGTTCCATTCACATGACTTTCTCTATATCTCTGCATCAAATTATTGCTAGTAAAGTTATGCTTCTATATACTTCATACTAATCGAGAAAAAATTAGCGGAAATAGTTCTTATTACTTGCTTCCTTGTAAGTAGAAGCGAAATAAGGGTGTACCATAGGTTAAAGTGATAGTCAAAAGCTGGTTGCTATGTGACTGAAGTTCCTTTGTTTGTATGGACACGAGTTTCGAGAAAAGTATGTTTTTCATAGCTGAAACTAAAAATAAGGAATGTCTCAAAAACAATCAACTCCGCGAAAAAAAATGTATATAACATAAATTGTGTGTTTTAAAGTGCTCTACATTTGTTGTGTGGTAAGTTTTTGTCCATCTCTTACGGTTTAGCAGTTATGCAGAATTCCGCAAAATTGACCCAGAATAACCTAGTCTTCAGAAGCTATTCCCAGAAAATTCAAGATGTACATTTTATTTGTCAGATAAATATGTTTAATATTTGATATTTTAATCAAAATCATTAGAGCTATTTTTGAGAAAATCAAAATTTTCAAAAAAAGTTCCATGTAAAGGGTAGTTGGGGGTGGGGGATTTTCTTGAAAACCTTCGTGTCGCATCCTTGGAAGATACCAATTTTAAATACCAAGTTTGGTATTTAACGGTATTTTCGTTTTTGAGTTATGCTGTCCACAGACACAGATATACACACAGACACACACACGTACACACACGGACCTTTTTCCAAAAGTGATTTTTTTTTTATTCAGGGGGGCCCAAATCTCGGTATCGAAATTTTGGGTGGAATGTAATGCCTCCTCTAGACATTATGTGCCATAGTTACGTGTAGAGAAAGTAAAATACCTGTTCCTTTGTACGACACTAAAATAGTGCCCTTTAACTAAACATCTGATGTGTTACATTCACATGACTTTCTCTGCCTAGTTTGTAACAAACTATTCTCATATAAGCTTATTCCTCTATATACATGATGCTAATCGAGATAAACAATAACAGAAATTGCCTTACTATGTATTTAGTTCCTTATAAGTAAGGGGAATAAGGGAATATACTAGGCTAAAGTGATAGTCAAATCCTTTAAAAGCTGTCTCTATGTGAATCAATTTAAATTCGGCTCGCTTTGTAAAGGTCAGTTGTAAAACAAAAAAGAACTGAAACGAGAGATTACATTTCAGAAAAATAATTACTTTCAAATTAAACAAATAACAAAGAATGTCTTATTAGTTACATAAATGTATATTGTATAAATTGTGTGTTTTAACGAGATCTAGATCTTTTGTGCAGTAAGCTTTTGTCCATATCTTCCGTTTAACAGTTACGGAAGTCATTCACAATATGGTACATAGCCAGGAAGTTCAAGATATACATTTTATTTGTAACGTAAATATCTTTAATATACAATATTTTAATCAAAATAGTTTGAGCCATTTTTGAGTAAAGCAACATTTTCAAAAAGTTGCCCTTTAAAGGGTAGTTTTGGGTGGGAGGATTATCTTGAAAATCTTTGTGGAAGATATTAAATGAAATAGTGTCCAAGTTATTAAACTTAAGTACCAAATTTGGTATTTAAAGGTTTTTTCGTTTTTGAGCCATGCTGTCCACAAACACACATACACATGTACACTCTGACGTTTTTCTAAAATTGTTTTTATTCAGGGATCCTCAAAACATGTATTTCAGGTGAAATCTCGAAATCGAGCCTTACCTTTGCTATACCTATGTACATAGTACATGAAGAGAAAATAAACATGGTATCGAAGGTGTATATTTGTATATATTTACATTTAACTTACATTTAATATGTAATATAAAAACTATGGTAAGTCGAAGCCTTCGTAAGCAACGAATGAACTTCTCGGATTGTGTTGAGAAAGTTGTTTTCCATGGCAAGTAAATATGCACTTAATCGTTTCAGTATTAAAAAATCTGAAGTGTTAAATTTGCAAAACTTTCTCCAGCTGGACTATATACAAATTATTCTTACAAAAGAGTTATTCTTTTATTTGCCTCATGCTAATCGAAATAAGCATTAGCAGAGTTTGTCTTATTATTTGCTTACTTGTAAGTAGAAGGGAAATAAGGGAATGCATTAGGCTAAAGCGATAGTCAAATCTTATAAAAACCGGTCGCTATGTGAAAAAATGGAGGTTCGGTTCGCTATGCATGGTCCCGCTTAAGAAAAGTGGGTAGCTGAAAATTGAAACCAATAACAAGTAATATCTCAAAAATGGTCAGCTGTACGAGAAAAACGTATGTGACATAAAGTTTGTGTTTTAATGAGATTTACATTTTTTGAGTACTAAGCTTTTGTCTAACTCTTGCGGTTTAACCGTTATACATTATTTTTTAAAACTCTTCCAATAGAAAGAGGTCTTTAGAGGTTATTCAAAACATAATTTGTCATATACGTTTTTGTGTAGAGCTGACGTTTCTCAGATATTCCTTGTTATTGGTTTCAATTTTAAACTACTTAAACTCTTCTCTAACCTGAAGTGACGTTTCCTTTCATCTCTCTTTTTTACTGCAAGCCATGCAAAGCGAACCGAACTTCAATTTTTCACATAGGATCAGCTTTTGTAAGATTTGACTATCGATTTAGCTTAGTAAAATTCCTTATGTCCCTCCTACTTGTAAGGGAGCAAGTAATAAGAGATTTTCTGCTAATGTTTACTTTGATTAGTATGTCGTAGATAAAAGAATAATCTTTTGTAAAGAACATTGTTTATGTAAGAGCTAGAGAAAGCCATGTGAATGGATAGTTTTCTTATTTGTTGTGTTAATTTACAACGCAAAAATGTTTTCATGGATTAAAAAGTTATACCAGGTGAGTCAGCTGCCCATTATTCCCGAGCTTTATGCAATCCGCATTATATACTCCAACATGAAAACATCGACTCCATTGCTAGGTTCTACCCACGTATTATGTTAAAAACTCAATGAAATTATTACTAATATAGATGTTATCGCATCGCCTTTTAATATACTGGTAATTAGACAGCTGACGTTTGCACCACTGCAATGGTTTACTGGGAATACAACATGTTAAACGAAAGGTTTATCCCTAAAGTTACTAGGTAGCTCAGTTGGAACGAGCGCAAGACTCCGAAGTGATCTAATTGCTGTCAAGGCGGAATGAATCCCCTGTACATACTAATTGTTTTTACCATGTAATATTCACAAATTACAATTATTAATCTGAAAGCGGTTATTATTCATTTTAATTGTTGTTTTATTTATATTTTAATATATTGTTTGATGTTTCTTTATTGGTGAACTGCAAGTAGGTAATTGTTTAAACATAACTATAGGTAGGTACAATTGAAATAAGGATCATTTATATCTAGGTACACATTTGAACACAAAAAAAGAAGGAAATTACATAATCAGAGTTTAACATGGAAGCTAAACACAAGTTTGCAGACATGGAATTATTGTGTCATTAGAAATATAGTTTCATATTGATATGCTTGTGGCGCTGGAATTACCCTTTTTCTGTTCCTGGAACACGACTCCTCTAACAAAGCAAGTGCTCGAACTGGTGATCTTTTTGGGTAATGTACGCCTGGGCACGCTGTTGAATGGAGCCTCTGACTCGGTGTAGCTTGGCGGGTTGAACAAATCTACAGGCCACTGTAATACGCTGACGAAGTGTTTTTGGATTGTCTTGCTCCTCTGCAAAAACGCGTTCTTTTAAATAACCCCAGAGGAAGAAGTCAGGGATCTGGTAGGCCAGAAGACTGGTCCTCGGCTTCCTATCCAATGACCAGAATGTGCAGCATTCAAATGATTGCAGATGATCATCAACTGATGCGGAGAAGCGCCATCGTGTTGAAACCACATTGTCATTCGCTCTTGCAGTGGCACATTCTCTACTGGTCTACAAGGAAATTTATCCGCTTACAGCAAGATCCAGATTATACACCAGAATCGATCTCGCCCAGTAGGCAATATAAAGTGTCTCAAGAAAAACTTAATGATCTAATTCGTGATCTGGAGTTACCAAAACGCAAGGCCGAACTTCTTGCTTTCAGGCTTCAGCAGAGGAATTTCCTGGAACAAAAATGTGAAAGTGGGTATATATAGACATCGAGAAAGAGACTTAACGCCATTCTTTGAAATGGAAAACAACCATGTTGCCTGCAATGATGTAAATGGTCTAATGGCATCTTTGAGAATGGAGCATAATCCCGAAGACTGGAGACTGTTCATTGACTCATCTAAGTTAAGCTTGAAAGCTGTTTTGTTACTCAACGGAAACGCACTACCATCTGTTCCTGTAGGTCACGTTGTACATATGAAGGAGAGCTATGAGAATGTAAAATTGCTTCTTACAAAAATAACATGAAGTTTTTCAATGGCAGATAAGTGGCGATCTCAAGGTTATTGCTAACATACTCGGAATGCATTTAGGATATATGTACCAAGTATTGCTGCTTCCTTTGCGAGTGGGATAGTTGCGATAGGAAATTACACTACATTCGAAAAAACTAGCCTGAAAGGAAAATGGTGGAACCTGGGAATAAGAATATACAGTACACTCCCTTAGTTTCCCGTGATAAAATCCTATTACCACAATTACACGTAAAACTAAGCCTCATGAAGAATTTAGTGAAAGCGATTAATCGAGAAGGAGAAGCTTTCAAGTATTTAAAGACAAAATTCCCATATCTCAGTGATGCTAAGATCAAAGAGGGAATCTTCGTTGGACCGCAAATTCGAGAGCTGTTGAAGGATGCAACATTTAATAGGGCCATTGAAGAGAAATAGAAAGCAGCGTGGGAAGCCTTCAAAGATGTTCACAATTTCTTGGGAAATCGAAGAGCTGAAAATTACAAATTAGCTGTTAATGGATTTCTAAGGATATACGAAGAGCTAGGTTGTAATATGTCGCTCAAGATCCACTTTTTGGACTCACATCTCGACTTCTATCCAAGCAATTGTGGCGCTGTGAGCGACGAGCACGGAGAGCGCTTCCATCAAGACATTACAACAATGGAAAGAAGGTATCAGGGCAAGTGGAACTCATCCATGCTTGCAGACTATTGTTGGAATATTATGAGAGATGTCCCAGAAGTAGATTACAAACGAAAGCCAAAACAACGGCAACGCTCAAGAGAATAAAGGTAGGTAAGAAACCAAAGGGAAAAGTTCCACACATCATGTGCGTATATATATCTTTGAACCAAGAGCTAACAAAATATATCTGCTGTCATATTCGTGTTGTGCAACCTTAATTTGGTTGGAATTGACTATTTCTGTTAAGGATAGAGACAACTTTGATTCTTTTGTAGACCATAATAAGGGTATCTCATTACGGAAGAATTCCAGATAGCATGCTCCTGTTAGATGCACCTCGAAGAATAATGGTCCAACAAGGTGGTCTCCTAAAATTCCACACCAGACATTCACCCCCCCCCCCCATTGCTCTTGGAAAGCTGCTTCCCTTACCCAATGAGGATTAACAACATTCCAATAGTGCATATTGTAGCAATTTACGGTTCCATTGTTGTGTAATCTTGATTCGTCAGAAAACAGTATCCTGGATGCGAATCCCACATCATTTGCTACTCGCTCCAGTAACCATTCACAAAGGCCACTTAAGCTTCGAAATCTCTCCCGTGAAGTGTTTGGTGTAGGTGCAAACGATACGATGAACTTAGTGTTCACTATTCGCACTACAGACTGACTGATGTTCACCTCCTTAGCAACTGCCCGTGTACTAGTATGCGGATTGCCCTGGATGGCGTTCAAAACAGCTTCTGCATTAATACCCCATGTTTTGGGGCGTGTTTAACAGGAGGCATTCTCGCAAGTGACGCTGTTACACGCAGATGCCTTACAACATTCCGGAAGATGTTTGCTGTTGGTTGTCGTCTATTCGGATATATCTCCCGGTATAGATGCTGAACCGCTTGCGCATTTGTTCTTACTTCTCCGTATATCAAAAGCATATCTAGGTACTCGTCTGTCGAATACATAATGAAAGACTGGCACAAAATATCGTGCGACAGCATACGTGTGTAGAAAGAAGGGGGTTGGTATTCATAATAACACACTGGATCATGCCAGTTCAATGAGCAGACGTCACTAAACGTATTCTACCCTTTACAGCTGCAGCCAACCAATAACGATTTAACTTATAATGTCCTGATCTCAAGGGACTTCAAACTTAGATTACTGTAAATTTGGTTTCCAAGTTTTGATGAGCAATTAAAAAAAAAATATGTACAATGCTGAGACTCAAACTTGTGTCACAGGACACCTCATAATCCTATTCAGCTATTTCGGGACTTGAAAGAATTCACGTTCCGCGTTTAATAATACATGTACGCCAGGCGCTATGCCATTCCCAAATCGTTGAGTTTTCGTGCTTGATTTAGCCTTTTAAGACCGTTGTAATTCGTTACTGGACGTTTTAATATTATCATTTAAATGGAAAAACTATTATGCATGTTATTTGAGATGTAGGAGACGTAGTTCACGCAAAAAGTTAAATAAACCGTTGTTTAATATATCCGCTTTGACTGTACTGGTCCATGGTGGATGAGGCGTGTACCTAATGTTTTCCTAATTTTTTGGAGCCAACCCCTACTCCAAGTACAAGATTCTGCCATTTTCTTTTTAGCTGACGTTGATGGTGTATTAATATGATAGGTCCATCTTTTCAAGGCGTTTACTAAAATACGTTGCTATGTATACTTCAATAAAAAGTTTGTAAAATCGGCTGGAAACCGGAATTCGCGCTCAGTAAACGAGTCGTATGTTTTTAGGTATATTTTAGCGAGGAGTATGTTCTGTCCCTTAAACAGTTGTTCCTCTGAATTTTGCGCATTCCTCTAAGAACCTGAAGCAATGCGTTTCAGTACGTGCAAAACTGAACTACGGCTGCTTCTATTTTGGCCCAACTTTTAGTGGTTAAGACTAGCCTTGGTACTCTACTTCGTGAGAAAGCCTCGCAATTTTCTGTCTTAACCTATAGGCGGATTTAGGGAATGAGTCTGGGGCACATGCACCCCACTTAAAATAGACAAGGAGTTTATAATTATGAGGTCGCTATAATCAGTACTTTTGTTTTGTGTACTATGGAGTATGGAGCCTTCATCACAGTACATACTTATTATGGGGAAAATCAAATTATACCAATATTCTCAAATTGCCAAAACAGATTAATAGAATTGCCGGAAAATATGCGAGTGAAACTCATTTTCTGTCTCGGCTGACTATGTGAATCTCACTCGGTGCGCCCATATCTTGCACTTGCATTTGAAATAGATTAATAAAGGAACGTTTTGGAATCATAGCTAAAATAATTGCTTGTATCCAAGCCTTTTAAGAGACGGCACATTTCAGAGGGGAAGTTAATGGTTTCCTCACGTCACCAATACCCATATACCATTCTATGTGACAAGGATGCCCGATGTCATAATTTTGAATCCCTTTTGTCTGGAGATACTGTTGCGGAAGCTGCACAACGAGCTCTGTAGTCCTCTTCCAGCAAACAGATTCTTCACTGTCAGAGCGTCTGCTGAGACGTCACGATATTGTTGTCAACAGAGCACCTGTAGATGCTGCGTTATATACTACAATTGTATGAATAAGCTTCAACAGGCAACGTAAATTTTCGAAAATCAAAGTTGATGCCTCTTGGATTGTGGGAAGGCCATGTGATGTATGATGGTGTTAGACCTTCACGACTGTCAGACGCTCCCTAGAACGATAGAGGTCAACTGGAGTGCTTTGGTGACGCTCGTCAAATGCGTGCTTGTGCAGCAATTTAGCAGGATACTGAATTTAACCCAGAAGGTATGGTACTTTAACTTTAATGAAGACCATATTGAAGATGTTTTGCCATATAAGTGCTGAACTATATAAAGAGAAAATTCTTGATTTTAACTTTGAAGGGAGAGCTTCGAATTTGCCAAGAGATGAGGAAATAAAATGTATATCTTGAATTTTCTGGGAATAGCTTCTAAAGACCTGTTTATTCGGGATGAATTTTGCTTAATTTGGTATAACTAGTAAACCGTAAGAGATAGAGATAAAAACTTCCTTTATAAAAAATGTAGATCCTGTTAAAATACACAAGGTATGTCATATACATTTTTTTCGTGGAGCTTACCATTTTCGAGGTATTCCATGTTATTAGTTTCAATTGTGAACTACTCATACTTTTCTCAGCCGGAAGTGTCCGTTTTTCTTTTGTTCTCCTGGCCAAGCAAAGAAGCAATTTGCAAATTCGCTGATTCAGAAAAGTTCCGGTATGGTATACCGTGAAGGATGGTTCCGCTTCATTTCCCCTTTTTATTAATTAGCGTTTTTTGTTTGTTTGTTTTTTTGTTTTGTCTGTATGCACATGCAATTAAACCGCGAGGTACGCGAAGTGTAATTTCAAAGTATCGCCCATACGTGGTGCATACAGAAGAAAAAAAAAAATCAGCTAATTAATAAAAAGGGGAAATGAAACAGAATCCTCCTTCACGGTATACCATTCCGGAACTTTTCTGCATCAGCGAATTTCATACCGACACTTTTTATTTGAGAAAATTCATACCGGCATGTAGTTTCCATTAAGTTATATTAAACACAAAGTAATAATAGTAGTAGACCAAATCATACTCAGTTTATGCTATTCGAATTGCAATTAACACAATTTTGGATCAGACGGTACTTGCGTCTGCAGATGAATGCTACTCCATCAACAATGCAAGTAATATCAATGCTGTAATATCTTATTCGATTGGCAGTTTGTTAATACCAACATTGTGTGGCAATTTCAAGCGACATTCAACCTTAATAAATAGAAAATTATCTCAAGGGATACAAGCTAAAGTTTATACTCTGATCGCAAGTTTCTAAAGAAACACAACAGAAGACAGTTAAAACTGAACTCGTTAGAAAAACGCATACATAGACAAATTTATATTCAAAAAGAGAAAAACTAATGGTTTATACGTATACTTGATATTGCAGTAGTTAGTGATAGTGAGGATAGTGTTTCTGGTACTAACGTTTGTGTTTCTGAAACAACTAATTTAAATTCAGAAAATGTTCCTACATATTGGAACCGAGTGCAGTGGCTTCAGAACTGAAAGAAAACGATTGGCTTGTGATTCATAACGAGAAACTAGGTTGCAGGGTGTGTCATGATGTGTGTTCTGCCAGTGTTAAAACTTAGGGTCTTAGGCTTTCTTCGTAATGGAAACATTGTAGTGTTATATGTTTCGGTGACAGTGGTGAAAAAAGGAGGCAGTCAATTCGAAAGGAAATATTTGACCACAAAAACAGCAATGCACATCGAACAGCCATTAAAATTTTGATGGAAGCAAAAGGAGAGAAATGGAAAAGGCAGTATCCACACAAGAAATGGGTTATCATGAAAATACGTGTCATGTGTTTAGAACAATGTACACGATAGCAAAACTTAAAAAGGTCATTCTATGACTTGCCGATACTATTACATATGCAGACTTTGAATGGTATGGAGGTAGGTAGAATTCTCCAATCTGATCACTCGTGTGCAAATATTATGAAGCACATGTCAGAATCGATGAAAGACAGTTTATTTAAATCTATAATAAACCTCAATTTAAAAATTGGATAATGATTGAATCCGCCACAATTAGTAAGAAAATAGCACTCGCTGTCTGCATTAAAACTCTGTTTCCTGATTCATCTGAACCTAGTACATTCTTTTGTGACTTAGTAGAATTAAATAACACTTGGGCAAATGATATTTTAGCCACAATGTTGAACTGTTTACAAAAACACGATTTCACAAGAGTATCTTTCATAACATTTGGTTTCGTTTGTTTCAAATGTGTTGGATAGGAAAACAAGGCGTTCAACTATGTAGCTGAAGTTATTTCCGGATGTCCTCGTCTGGCATTTAGCAATCACCGTTTGGAGCTTGCTGTTAGTGATGTACTTAATTAAATTAATGAAGTTGATCATATGCAACATTTATTTGATAAACTCTATAGTTTGTATTCTGCCTCGCCAAAAAAACAATATGAACTGCAAGAATTTGCTTGGTCAATTAAAAGCTATCGGGTGATCACTTGAAGTTCGATGGATTGCTTCCAGCACTAGATCTGTTCGAGCGGCTTGGCATAGTATGAAGTCTTGTTAACCACTTTGAGGCAGCTATTAATGACCCTAACATTAGCAGTAAAGATAAAGCAACTTACAAAGGGCTTAAAATGACACTGATTGATAATTCTTTCATAATAAACATGGGTCTAATGTTGTATGCCCTGATAGAGTTTGAAGTCTGTCGTTAGACTTACAGAAGCGCACTGTAACGTTGCCACATGCTCATAAACTATTAGAAACCAAAGTTCATGTGTTTAATTCATTGTCTTTTAACTTGGGTGAGAACTCTAAAGAAACTGTACAAGCTGTCTTTGTAAAAATCTTCCACAAAATCACTTCGACAGGAAAGTAAAGAAAATTAAACAAGGGCAGTTCTTCCAAAGTATGGGTAATAATCTGGTAGCACGAATGCAAACAACTATTGCCACACATCGTTCTACAGATCGCACTGTGGATACCGAAACTAAAATTAAATTCAAACAACCGATGAAAAGTCTAGAAGTTTTAGATATTAGCAAATACCTATTTGTTTTGGAGATTCTTTCATTAGAAGTCTAAGAAGAAATTTCAACATAGCGCTGGAAGACACATAAAATTGTATTTGTAGGTTCCGCTTTGCTGTGTCTTCTGAACCACAGTCTGCAGCTCTCCAAAATCAACGTGATTTGAAGCCTTCATTTGATATAGTGAACACATTGATCATATCAACAACAGCATGTGAATACGTATTTAGTAGAATGAATGGCGAGTGTATACAAGAAAGAAATTCGATACTTCTGGAGACAATCGCAAATTTAATATTTGTCCAGAATAATGGACCCCAAGCTCCACATTTTTCGTCCAGGATACGTACGAGCCTAGACTGGAAAAGGAAGATGCCATGCTGACGTCACGACTAGTTGGTCCCGCCTTCCTGGAAAAAAGAACTTGGGAGACAGCCCCAGAATGGAAGCTGTATGGAAGTACTGTTCTTAACTTGTAAGTGTTTCAATAATGCCAATCTAATGTTGAACTTGAAAATTCATTCTATTCATCGCTAAATTGAGGTTCTTCTCCCCTGCATAGCGCGTATGGCCTGCCTGCATGTTTAGAAGGTGGATAGGGCAGCCAAAGTATCACATTTTGCAATTTTCTGCAGACTATAAACAACATAATGCAAAAGCTATAACTAAATTTATCGTAAGAAAGTATAACGGCACTTACATATTTCCAATTCGAGCACTGGGTATATTACAAATAAATAAAAATAGCGCTTATGTTTAGACAATGTTGAGCAATGCAATGTATAATTTTTACAATTCGTGTCAAATAAGCAGTACTTTAATTCTAAAACAATACTTGTTCTTTTCAGCATTTAAACGTTAACTTTCAAAGAAGTTTAAAACTAATTTTCGAACTAAATGGTGCTGGTCACAGTCAGTCATATATTATTTTTTAGTTTCTCTACATTGTATATGGTTCATAAGTAGAAAAGGTATTGCATTCCACCCAAAAATTTGATAACGAGATTTCACCGGAAATACATATTTTAGAGTCCCCATCATCAAAAGAAAATTAGAAATAGTGTGCGAGTATGATAACACCAAAAACGAAAAGTCGGTAAAATACCAAACTTGGTACTTAAGATAAGTATAGTTCAAGGATGCAACACCAAGACCACAATCTACCCTTTACATGAAAACAAAAATTCGTAAACTATGATTTTCTCAAAAATGGCTCTAACAATTTTAATTAAAATACTGTATATTAAAGTTTTCACCTGACAAAATGTATATCTTGAATTTTCTGGGAGTAGCCTCTGTGGACCTCTTCATTCTGTTCAGGATGTCGACAATCTGGAGTAAGGGGAAACAGTCCTTTCTGGAGACGGCATTCTCCTTCCTGAGGTCCACGCAGAAGCGTAGCTCATCAATCTTCTTCTTCACCAGGATTACTATAAGCTTCAAGGGCTTTCAGACTCTTCAATGATTCCCCTGGATCTCATGGTTTCAAGCATGTCGCGTACCTCTGCCTGTTTTGCCAGAGGAACACACTTGATGGTCACCGGATAGGTCGGGTTCTTTGGTGTCGATAGTATAGTGTAGCTATTCGATCAATGCTGTCATAATCGCTGCTCCCTTCGCTGAAGACAAACTAGTATCGGCTAAGCAGACGCCAGAACCTCTCCAGTTGTGAAGCAGTCAGATGGTCGGCCGCCTTCTTCAGCAAGTCTTTCAGGTTCTGTGATAGTGCTGGCTAGTCCGAATACACTGATACACTCACTGCTTGCTCCACTCTCCGAACTCTGTTCCGGCTTGAATGTTCTGGTCGGTGTCCGTGGGCCAGTAGTCTCACGGGCACTTCCTCCCAACAAGACAGCAATGGTCAGGATATACGTCGTCCCTTAGGATGTACTGGGAGCTCCGGAGCAACCTCACCTTGGCCGAGTAACAAGGCATTTCAGCCCACATAGACTGTCACCTTGTGGCTCCTGAGGGCATCCAGTCCCAGTACCACATCCCTCATAACTCGCAGGTTACCAGTGCCCCACCCCAATGTCATCTCCAGTGGGCCTCCTCCTCCACAGGTAAGATGTCACCCGACGTCGTCACTAGACGGTATGACTGTGTATTCGTGTCGGCAAGCCCTTGGCCAGATCAAGTCTGATTATAGTCTCTGCTGCACCGGTGTCTACTAGTATTCGTCACAATTTCCTTTGTATCCAGCCGTCTGCGATGCGACTATCGTCCACTCTTCTGCCTAGCAGCATCACTCGAAGTGTTGGCGATGATGGACCAGACGTACCCCTCCATTGTCTTTTGTCTGCTGGCCGGCTTTGCCGTGAGCAGTCTCCTCCCTGGGTACCTGATAGGCCACACCCTCCAGGATACACCACTCGAAGGTCGTCGTCTTCTCTAGGTTGTCTTTCTTTGCCTGTCGTAGTGAATAGTCCAGTCTTCGAGGCCGCACAGCTGTTGTCTTGGCCGACTTCATCTTTAGTGCTGCTTAACACATAGTGGATGGTTTTGTAATCGCTTCCGCCGAATCTACCCTAAAGGGCATTCAGTCATTGTCCATGATGTTTCATCGTCCCACCAAATTCTCTCATCTTTTTTCCAAGATTTCTCTCCAAGTTTTCACGTCCTTCACACCAGTCAGTCGTTCATCGATTTTGTTCACTATCTGCTTCTCCAGGTCCTCTATTTCGCATTTCATTTTCTCTATCTGGATTCCATTTTTTCCCCTCCATATTCTGCAGCGAATAATTAAGTCATTATTTCGGTTCTGATCTGCATTCTGGACTTCATTTCATCCATTTCGGTTTCATGTTCCTTATTTCCACAAGTAAGTTTTCATATCTCCCATCATGATGTTTAATCCCACTTCTGTCACCAGAGTGACACATGAAATCTATTTCTGGGCGATTAACTGTTATGGTTCTCAGCACCACATACAATATTGGGCACGAAAGATCGCTTTATTTTGATCAAAGCTCTCTTTATTAGACTTAAAATTCTTTTACGCACTTTAAATCTACGACACTGGACCAACTGCTTTACCTCCCTTCCTAAGGAAGCCATGCAAAGGATGTTTTTCTCTTTATATATGTCATAAACAGAACAGCACATTTGGAATTTGCAAAATTTCTCAATACTAATACCTTTATCATGGCTCTCAGAAGCTTCATTGCTCATAGAGGGAAGATCGACATCATCTGTACTGACAAAGGACCCAAATTCACTACAAACAATGCTTTGAAGAATGTTGATTGAAATAAAATGTTACTTTCCTCACAAGGAATACGAGAAAATGGAATTTTAACCCACCCACAGCTGCATAGCGGCTTTGCTGGTGGGAGCATCTTATGAGAGCACTGAAAGCAAAGATATTAAATGTTCTGATTTATCATAAAGCAATAATGCATATACAATTAAAACAGATTAATATTGTAATATTTCAGAACACACAAAATTAGAAAATGCTGTAAAAGCATTATGACAAGATTATGTATAAATATTATAAAAATGTACATTTAATAAGTGTATGGCAAGAGCAATGTTGAGATTTCTAGCCAAAAGCATAATGAAAAGTAAGAATGCTGCAAATTGTTATGGAAATTACACTCTTGGCCGAGTCTTCACCAGAACAGGGTAGAGAATATAAGATGGTTTAGTAAAGGTGCACTAACCAAAGCATTGTGCAAATTATATCTAAAAGTATCTATGTGAACAGGTTCTCACATACGAGTAAATGAAACAGCTACTTAAATTCTACAAACTATTGTTATTATTATTAAATAATAAGAACCAAGAAATTCAAGACAGGATCCTTACTGGTACAACACTTTACCTCAGGGCCTCTCAGTGCATGTGCTGTTGCATTGCATAGTACAATGTGCAACAGATGAGTTTGAGAGGTTGACCAAGTGCAAAGCTGCAACCTGCATTTTGAGCAATACTGTTGTCTCTCTCTTTCCAGAGCTTTTCTTGAGGCCTGCCTGTCTCTCCTTCCTCACCTTCTCCAATGTTTCTTCCTCACTGCAAAATGTTTGAGCCAAATCTAGACAAAGTGATGGTGCACGGTACACAACACCATTGCACATCAGTTTGCACATGTGCAATTTTTCGCATTTGAGAGTCTCTGCCTTACCTGGATGTGCATTTGATGCCATGCTGCAAACAACAAAAATTATGTTAGAAATTATATATGGCGCAATTTAAGTGAGAGGAGTTCAAAAAATGGGGGGTGTATAGTAACAAAGCAATACTCAAAAGCTAACCATTGAGTTGCTCAGAGTGTTATGACTCAGAGGTCTAATTTAATTCTAACATCAGGAAAAATGAAGCAAAATTAAATTCCTATATTGTACTTATCTATAAATGAGGGTATAATAATGCAAAAAAAATCCAGTGGGACTAAGAAACAATAAATAACAATTATAAAATTATACCCCACCTTGGAACACTATGTGAGGGCACACAGATAATTAAACTTGATAAACAAGATAAGTAACAAGGCTAATTCAATATCTTTGGCACCTAATACATACTATGGATTTTCCCTGACTGGCAAGGTGCTGCTTCAGTAGTTTTGCTTCCACCATGAATTTGCTTTCCTTCATTTCCTATAATGTCACTTTCTCTTTCATGTTTCAGAAGGCCTGGAGTCTGGCAGTGACGGATGGGTGGTGTAGATTCTTGACCTCGACCCTGCCAGATGACAGCTTTCTCTCAGTCACCTCAGGCGGGTTGAATTCTTCCTGGTTCTGCCAGAGGGGAAACCTCAGAGCAGCACACTATGCTACTGCATCATCAAGTACGGAATCGTTAGGAACATCTAAGCATTTCTGTTAGCCTCTTGTGGTTCATTCATCTCAACTGTTCTTCCTCAGGGTGGCAAGCACGAAAGATCCATGTTGGGTCGAAATGTGGTGTTCCCTGCATACTCAACTCTAAATGATCCAAGCTTGAAGAACAACAAAGCTTCATAATTAAGCCATGTGAATGGATTTACTAAAAGCACATTACATTCCAAGCACACTTGTGCTCATAGCAAAATTACTAATTTGTTGTACAGTGAGATACTTGAGAGAAGTCATATACATCTATTCTTCTAGTAAGCTTGACTTGTAACCTACTTGGTAAACAGCAAATGTTCATAATTAACCATGTGAATGGATTAATTTGCTAAAAACATGTTACATTTCAAGCAAACTTGTATTCATGCCAAAATAAGAAATCAATGATGGACTTCTCTTAAATAATTCACAGCAAAAGTACTTAGTCTGGCCATAAGTTCTGTTCCTCAAATTAACTCCATGAAAACTTTCCAGGTGCACTGTAGTATTTGGCTGTATGCCAATAAGCAGTGGATCTTTATATATGACAAGCAAAACAGTTGAAAGTCAGATTTTGAATGATAAACATGGAATGGGACAGCAAAGAGAACCGTATTGCAGTGATTGCTTTACACAAGAGCAGCAAAACATCTATGGAGATCTTTCCACTGTTAAAACTGCTAACATAACCAATTCTACTCTAACACTGCCAGACTAAGAAGAGGTCACCTGCATACAACACATACAGCAACAACAGTCAAAGCAGTTCTGAGAGAATTCACAGAAAATCATGGCAAAAGAACTGCAAATTCCATCACGAATCATGTCACAAGTTATTACAGATGACCTAGACTTCAAGCCTATCGACAATGCATTGCCCAGCTACTGACATCAGCTTTGCACAAAATAAGTGCCACTAGAACAAAAAGGTTGCTGACGAGACATGAAAAAATGATCATAAGCCAATCCTAATTACAGATGAAAAAATGTTCTCTGTACAAGAAAAATTCAACAAACAAAATGATAGAGTGTATGTCCACAGCTCTAAAGAAGTCAGTGAGAAAATTTCTGTAGTGGAAAGAGGACATCACTCGGCTTCAGTGATGGTTAGGTACAGGGTGTCATATGAGGGTGTCATCCTGCTCCAATTCTGTGAACAGGGAGTAAAACAAGTGCTGTGAACTATCAAAGATACATTTTGAAAACTATAGTGAAGCCCTTAAACATAACGCTGTTTGCAGGCAAGAACTGGATATTCCAACAAGATTCAGCACCAGCTCACAAAGCAAAAAATATGCAATGATGGTTGGAGACCAATTTGCCAGAGTTCACTGCTGCAGAAGACCTCTTGGCTGTCCAATCCTCTAGACTTGTGGGATATCCTACAAGAGAAAGTCTACTGTAAGTCTCATTACAATATTGAATCTCTGAAAGTGGATATGGTGAAGGCAACAGCTTCAATACCACTGGAAGGTGTGTGTGCAGCGATAGATGAGTGGCCTGAGCGTTTGAGGAAAATGTGTGAAGGTAAAGGGTGGACATTTCGAATAATATGAATGTTTTGTATTCCGTTTGGTTTATAATAAATATATTTTCTGCATCTAACTGCAATTCCTCCATTTCCTTTGTCTTGTACTTGCCTTTTTTGGCAGGAACAGTAATTATGGCCAGGCTAGGTATACTCTCCTAACAACCCTAAATGATCCAGGCTTGATAAAGAACAAAGTTTAGTAATTAGACATGGGAATGAATTAATTTATCAAAGTCATGTTAGATTCCAAAAAACCATGTACACATAGCAAAATTACTTATTTGTGACTTCTCTCAGTTAATTCACAGTATAAGCATATTCTCCCAGCATCTCTAATTATCTTTGCAAAAGAAAACATAGGAGCTCTTTCTCACTTATACATGTCTATTTTGTTTCTTCTTCTTTTTATCCAGACTACACAACATTCACACTAACTAAAATATGACAGTTTTTAAACACAGAAGGAAAAATGAGAAGGGTAAGGTTTTTTGATACTTCAAGCTTACAAAACATAAACTATTTATTTGTTTATTTTCAAAAACATATTAATATTAAACAAATAGAAACATGAAATAAAAATCTTATTAAAGATATTTCACTTTTTGCCAAATATCCCTAAATAGGACCTTTCGAGCACCGGCAGCAATTTCTCAGTGAGAGGTAGGAAAAGTATTCTTAAGTTCTTTCTATGGCTGCACTTTTTCATCTTTAAACATTTAACTCAAAGTTATTAAGTCTGTCATCACATGGAAGCTCAAATTCCTGTTTATAACCATCCAAGTTCCAACTAACACATTTAAGTCTGTCATCACATGGAAGCTCAAATTCCTGGTTATAAACATCCACATTCCAGCTAAAACAGTACACTGACCCCTGCAGTGCAATATTTTATTTCCTCACACTATCGGCTAGGAATTTATTGTGCATTCTCACTTGCAGTGCGCTTCTTATTCTGAAAAATAAAACAAAAATCCAAGGTTAAAAGAACTACACTAATTTCTCTGAAGTACAAAGGCTTTCACATCCGGTATCATAGATAATGAGTTTCCGGGTTGTAGGCCATGGTCTATTGGAAATTGTTTTTCCATACATTTTATCCGAGACTACATCGGACATCATCAGTGGAGAGGCAGAAGTGTTGCTTTGTTCTTCACTAACAAAGCTGTTTCCAAGAAGAACAAAGCACCACTTCAACCTCTTCACTGATGTTTGATGCAGCTTCAGACAAAACGTATGAAAAACAATTACATCATAGCCCAGAATACCATGTATTAGCTAACAAGCCCAGAATATCATGTATTATCTAATACTTTCTCTATTCATTCTTTCAGTCGCAATAATAATAATAATAATAACAATAATATGGGGGAGATTATTACAACAACAAAAGTATGAAGAGCCTTCATTGCATTAAAGAGAGAATGTTGCAAGGAACACTTAAAAAACATAACTTTGCCCTATGTGTGTCTGATAGAAATCCTGATAGCTAAAGTATGATCATTTTACCATAAATTATGAATTTCATTCTCATAACATATGGAGAAAAAAAAAAAAAAAAAACAAGTTATATATAGAACTAAATTTTATGAGTGGTGTTTTAAAATTAACAGCCTAAGCTTTATAAGAACTTACCTCCATATCCAAAGAACAAAGGAGCTATCAAAAAATGTAATTGAATATATAAATCCTTGCTTAAATCAGATGTATCCCATTGAGGAATTCAATGTCTACTAACGAATATCTAAAAGTGATATGATTTCCTATGAATTAACAATCCTAACCCAATTAAGCCACCACATTGTTATTTTTGTTTCACGTACTGTGTATATTGAAAAGACTGAACTGCACACTTGCTCATATCATACAAGATTGTCAATCAAGTTATATGACATAACACATTGTATGTATTAATATAAAAAATAATAGTTGAAGATTTGTTGCAACTATTATTTTTTATATTAATATTTGTGTTATTCTTCACTGTTACTAGCTTCTTTTTACATTTATACATTGTATGTAATTTATCACTTTGAGGAATCCCAAAACAGGTATATGTTATTATGGATTATATAAATTAAATAGGATTGAAACTTAACTTAACTTCAGAAACTTAACTTATTTATGTCTATTGCAGAGTATTTCATTTAAGCAAGCACATCAAGATTCATTACCTGTGATTTGCTTTTGCTGGGCTCTACTGTTAATGCTCGAACTTTTGACCGTTCCTGTTCTAGTTGAGCATGTAGGCTTGAGACTTCCGAGGACAGTTCATCCCGCATTCTTTGCAGTCTCTCAACTTCAATAAGAACCTCTGCTTTATCTTTCACTGCAAATTAAGCAAACCTAATTACTATTTAAATAATGTGCAAACTATAAGTTTGTATAAAGAATTCAGGAATTAGTATTCAGGATAAATAACAGTACATTAATACAAGTGCAGTAAGCAATGTCTCTTTGCAGAAATGAAGAAGTATTTTGAAAATATGAGTCAAAGTAGAGTATTTTCTCTTCCAAGTTTCTGTAAAGCATGTGTACTGCATGCATTTTTTGACAATAGTGTGTAATAGAAATAGTTACACAAAGGTAATTAATCACTGCAGCCATTCAACAGCATTATGATTACACCTATCAATACATTTTTTTAAACAATTGTAGTAAAAATGCAAAGTATATGCAGTGCAGGAATTTTAACTTCCTATGCATGATAAGTTAATTAAAGTAGAAAATTATTCTTTCACATTTATATATTGCTATATATACCTCTCCCTATCCCTTTCTCACTTCCTCCCTTTGACCACCTATGCTATTCTTTTGAAAGGATGAATATTTAAGAAGTTATCTGTTGTAACAACTGTTGTATGTAAATTAGCTATCACAAGGTACAGTACATTCCAAACTGGATGAAAAGCAAGAGGAATGAGTACAAGCTTTTGACACTACTAAATTTTTCACATCATCATTATCACTATCATCATCAATATTAAATTCAGGGATTGATTTCATCTGGTCTCATGATGTTTAGAATACCTCAATCCATCTGTTTTGCTGATAATAACCTACACTCCTTTTGTCACTAGGTCATTAATATATTCATTAACATTTTTGGGTAAAGGGTTACTAAGGTATTACAGTAGTTTCATTTGTGGCTCTCATCCTGAAGGTCCATGGTTCATTCCTGGCTCAAGAGTGACAATTTTAAGTCAGTCCTATCCTCAACTCCACCTCTGACTAGCTCATGTGGAGTATCTCCCAGGCTCAACATGGTTTGGGGTCCACAGTAAAAACTGCAGGCCCTTCATTCCAGCCCCTTAACATCATCACTCTACCATCGGAGGTAACAGACATGGCTGAGCCACTATTAATATGGCAAGATCTAATATTGAATTTTCATTTTGTAAAATGTTCATGATCACCCATCAACAATTAGAGTATGCATGTAGGAGGATGAAATACACATGAGAGTATTAAAAGTGACATCACCATTAGGCACCAGAAACAATGAGCTTTATGTTATAGTAATGGAGAAAGCAGAAAGTTATTGTGAAAATAATGAATGTAAATATATTGTTAAATTCAGTGCACACTGATATGTCACTTCAGATATTTTAAATGTAATGTAAATTACCTTATAAATGAATGTAAAAGAATATACAGATGTCAAACTATGAATTCTGGATAATTAGCAAATAGCTTGCATCACTGCAGGAGTTCAACAGAATGCATACACACACATAAGGCATGCTGTTCTTGCATGTGCAAGAGAATAATATTACAAATGTAGTATTGGGTTAAAACAATGTTTTATATATGCAATCCATATAATGTGATAATATTATAGGAAAAGAATAAAAATGTTTCTATAGTTTATTTTTGTCATGTAAATTAACTTTTTTAAAATTCATTCTCCGAGACTAATAGAGAATTAGATATCAATAGAATTACATAGCAGGTTGATGTCAGAAGAGAGTCTTCAATGCATCTAAATGGAGCACCAGATTAGTGAAACAAATACTAAATTAAAACATTTCAAATTTCTAGTAGAAGTTGACGCCCATATATATAATCACCCACTAAAAAGAGGTGCTGCAGCGATGGGCATGATATCTGAGATCTGAGGGGGAAAATGGCATCTATATCCACAATGGAGAGCGACTGAGGGAGGAAGAAGACCCATCTAGGATACGACAGAGTCTACAACCATGATGGGAGCAAGAGGCAGAAACCCAGGAGAACGACAAGATCATAATTCAACTACACAGGATCAGCCTCCACTCTGGTACCATGACATTCAAGAAAGAAGATGGTGCAGAAGAAAGCAAGTTTAGTAGTACATGCTTTGGGAAATACAAAGCTAGTAGCAATGGCTGATGAAGCAAAAGCAAACAACTAGGAGGGAAACAGATCAGGATGTAGGAGAAATAGCACCAACAGATCAGAGTAAGAGCAGTAGGAACTATTTCTATACTAGAGATCATGTCACAGCTAGCTTAACCAAGAAAATAGATTTAAATGCAGAGGATTTATCAACGAAAATAGATCCAAATGCAGAAAATGTTAACAACTTAGCCGGAGAGATGAGGGCAAATGCGCTGAATTTATCTAAGTTATCCCTGAAAATACATTTCAATGTAGAAAATATTAATGACTTAGCTAAATAGATGAGTTCAAATACATGTAAGTTGGACAAGAAAGTGGACTATAAAGTAGTAGAACTGCAGAGTAGTTTAACAAGTAAGATAGAAGAAAATGCATGTGAGCTAGCAGAACTAAAGGTGAGCATAAGTAATAAAATATATCTGAACATTAGCAATGAATGAAATGACTGTAACATAGAAAGGCTAGAGGAAGTAGTGAAATAAAGCTGGGTCAGAGTGAGGTTATAAGCATGTATACATTAAGGGTGAAGTAGCTACAGAGCTAGCTGACTTTAAGTAGCAACAGAATAATAATCTAGTAAATTTTGAGGATGTTGAATGTCAACCAAAGCAATATAGCAGTAAGAATGCATAAAGTAGCTAGCATACTCATCTTTATAAAGCAATATAAACCTGAGAGAGGTATGTCAGGACTTTTCAATAATGAATGGTTGTTAATCACTTCCAGATGGTTCTAACAGTTTGTTGTGCAGATGTCTGGGTGTTTTTTTGCATAGGTGGCTCCGATTCTTAGAAATGATGTAAGGTTGGCTGCTATGGAGAGACGCAATATGTCTCACAGTCCTCGGTTGGTTCGATCTGCTTGTGTATGTGCTTTGCCGAACCTTCGGACTTAGAACATTTTTTCGCCATCTCTTATCACATATTAAGCTATTAAAACTCCCCAATATTTCTGTACAATTTTACATGTCGGAGCGTAAACACCTTCTTTTCCTCCATTACAGTACTAGTATGAGAGAAATGGCCCTTCTAAAACTATTTCTGGTTCAGGTAATGTGTTTTTATTTGGCAACAGACGTAATTATTATTCTAATTACATTTACACTCCGTAGTAAAAACTACAATGCAGGCATAGATATGTCTCAGCTACAACCACACAATAAGTGACTCATATTCCAATATTCTTTTATTATTTTTCACTGAACTATCACTATAACTATTTCATCTTTACTTCAAAAATATATAAACAAGTATTTTCAGCTGTAATCCTCTTTAATTGCACTTATTAAATACAGCTCACTAAACTATTGAAGTATTCTATGCTACCCATCAACCTCGATTACCAAAAGGCCAAAGATTTTGAGACTGATCGCACCACAAATTGTAAAAATTGAAAGTTTCTGAAAGAACTGTGTAGAAAGCAAACAAATGGATAGTTTTTCCTAAATATTTGTGAGGAAACTAACACAGCAAGAAGAAAATATTTGACCAAGTTTCAAATTCCCATGGTAACTGGCCCATTAGATTGCACCCACAAAGAGATAAATCAAGGTACTACAAACTACGGCAGGGAACTGTACACTGTAGACTGAGCCCTTTGTGCTTCCATCATGACCCCAGGGAGGAAAGATGAGGGGAGAGATAAAAAGGCAACAGATCCGTATGAATGCAATTGCAACCGCAGAGGTCCCAAAAGGGGTGCCTGTACAAGAGCATCCAGAGGTGGGTTCCAGTGACAACTATATCAATTGTTGCATCTGATTTCTTTATGCCCAACTTGGTCCTGCAAAGACTACTGCTACCATCTTAGTTTTAATAGCACAACTACTAACAATAGTCTTAAAAGTAAACATATGCACACAGTTATATAAACAAGAGCATACATAAATACTGTAAATCAAAAAATTGGCAAGTATTTGCTGGCAACTATTCTCTTCTTTTATTCACTTCAAGCTTATATCAAGTATTTACTTGACACAATCTTGCATGTTCTCACCAGTTTTTATTCACTTAACCCAGTGTAAACAGCAATGCGTTTATTTGCACCATTCACTAGATATAAAAGAGTATAAAAGGTGTTTTTTCAACTCAAAAGTGGAGAAAAACAGTCATTAAGAACACAATGAAGAAAGACAGATTTAATACTTTAGCCATATGTTCTATTATGAGGCCCTACACTCCGCACTTGATTATAACCATTTTGCTGAACAAACGGAGAGGAGAATGGACTTCATCTACAAGAATATTAATTAGGATAGTTTTAATTATAGATGTTATGGTTTCATGTTGTTCATGTTGGCATGTTTGTACTCTATCAAAAATCTAATCAGAAAGGCTACTAAGTTACATGGTAATGGCATCACTTTTCTGCCTCAAGAGCTTCCTCAATAAAGTGGCTCATAGAGGTCAAGCCACCTGGCTTCATCTTCTTATGACAACTAAATGCCTGCCACTAACCACCAAGATCAACTTGAGCAGTGCCAAGCACACTGTGAATAATGAATGAATGAATAAGTGTATTTATTGACATAGCAATATCATACATAGAATTTCAACAATCGCACGGGTCCACAGAACGTACGTGCTTTTGTAATGCACATTACAAGCAATATTAACAACAACAACAACAACAACAACAACAAAGAATTAAAAGAGTAAACATGAAAATAAAAAGACAAAGGAAATACACAGTCAGAAGCAATATTAAACAACAATAAAGAATTAAGAGTGAACCCGAAAATAAAAATACAAAGATATTCAAATATAGCAATTTAAATTTACAGCACAGAGTACACATTCATAAATGCACCCTCTTATAATAGATAATTACACTTAAAAGACATTTATATACCTAATATACACACCATATACAAAACCATAGCACAACAGTGACCTAAGTATGACATAATATATATGTATGTAGAACATTGTAGTCATTTTTGTTTAGTTGATCTTATTCCTCCCCCCCCCTTCTCTATTGGCAGCCTCCTCAGATCTCAGCTGCCTTGCCTTAAGTATAAATTTACCTAGTGTAAATGTTTTCCGTGCCTGCCAGTAGCATCCAACATGCTTCTAGCCCTACATTCGCAGTGGTAAAAAGTCGCGGCAAATATTTTTCCCGCCATTCCTCCGTACCCCAAGATGTGAGTCCACGACTCTTCCTCCTCGCAAATGGGACAGATTCTCGTACCATTCTCGTCAGAAATTTTCGTGCTCCTCCGTGCTCCTCCATGCTCCTAGTCTAATCCACGCGAGCCCCTCTCTAATGAGTTTGGTACCTGTTTACACTGTGAATAAAGTTCACCAAGGTAAGAGGCTCTCTCTGGGATTGGCAGGTTGTCTGTGGAAGAATATGGTGATTGAAAGAACTAGTTTGAAGGAAAGTATTAGGGAAGATAGATCTGAGTAATCAAAAATTGAGTTTGCTGTTCCTTTTGAGGATGGGCTAGCATGTCAGTGCACCCCAGAGGAAGACTGACTCCACTGTTATTTGCATGCTAGCAACCCATTTACTAAGCATTGAAAGTACCAGTTGCACCATTTCATTTATTTTACTGAACTACATACATTAGCACTGTTGTGGCACACTTACTATTATGTACATTGTTGCCATTGTGGCAAACTTACTAACTAATTTGTAACAAAGCATCACTACAATAGACTAGCGCTTAACTTTTGAGAAGCTTAAAGATGCAGAACCTATAATTGTTTCCCCTTATTCTGCAATTTGAATAAAAAATTTAAAAAAATGTGAATCAGCTGGGAAATTTAGTGTTACATAGGATGTTGCCATGGCAGTTCTGTTGCTTATGCATGGAAAGCTGAATATCTGTACAAATCCTAGCACTTTTTAGTCTGGTTTAATTTTTCCAACTTTAGCCTACATATGACCTAGTAAGAGAACAATTGCCTATCATTAATATACAAATACACTATCATTTTATTCTTTATTTAATAACAAGCTTTACTTACTTTCACCCTGTGCTAGAATGTTACACAGCTTTTTGTTTCTTGTTTTGACATTGTGTAGCTCCTCTTTTAGTTTTACCACTTCTTCTTTTAAGGATGCAATTTCTTTATTTCTTTGTTCCAGTGTCTGCTCATACTGTGCAAGTGTGATGGCTTCCTGGATGAAGGGCTGAATAAAATAAAGCAATCAAAAAAATACCTATTAGGCAAGAAAACTTAAACAATTTCACATATATTAAAATAATTCTGAAGACCAAAAGCTAATGAACTTTTAAGCAGTATCATGAAATAGGAGCCCCTTTCATGATGCCTGGACAGGATATGAACCTTATGGAGGGCCCAAGTTCAAATCTCTTGGGATAAGCTATCTGGCTAAGGGTTTTCCCAGGTTCCCTAATCATTAACACAAATGCCAGCTAATTCTCAGGTGTGCTGCCCTTTCAATCATTTCTTTGTCTCTGTAAACCAGATTTAAATGGAAGGAAAATAGTAGACTACATTTTATAAAGGAATGGTTCATTAGAAATGTATTGCCACTTCAATAGTTATTTAAAAATAGTTAAAAATAGTAATAAATTTCCTGAGTAAAATGTTTGTGATCAAACATGGGCAAAATAAGAATTTTGGCATACAAAATATAAATTTGATATAATTATGTCACAACTGGTAGTGGTGGTGGTGGTGGTGGTTGTTAAGCTTTGGGATGCATACTGCTGAGATCATTAGTGCCTTGACAGCATCATATAGATAAAAGCAAAAAATCTTATGTGCTGTACTCATATGATACTTAAGACTAAGCAGTCACAGAGATTGACGAGTGTGTCTAGATGGTGTAAAATTAACAACATAGAACACAGGAACTATCGTGGGGTAGTCTGAGGTAGGCAGGACTTACATTAAAGAGCATGCTCTACTCAAATTTAGTTCACCTTGCTCTTTTAGCGCTTCAAATTGCTCTTGTTTTAACCAGCTACAAAGTGTTCTTGCAAATGTACGGCAGTGCTAGGTTATCACCTGTTTATCACTGATTGGAAAGGACTTGCCATATAGCAGTTTAGCAGGTCACAGTAACTTAAACTTTGTGCTTTACTACGGAAACAATCTTTTGCTTAAAAGAAGAGTTCTTAATACTCTGGAAGTTAACAGATTTCACATAAGCAATTACAATTCCTCATACTTAAATTCAGAATCAGTTTAATGATTATTCATCTTACAATAATCCATAACTCATTCTAAACAATTAGATCAATTATTAGCTTCCATTACTCATTCTCATAAAATTAAACTAATGTCCATTTTTATCACAATCACATATACGCTATGAAAAAGATTTCACGGCCTATCACTGGAGTAGCTAGCTAGCAGTAGCAACTACTGACCACACAAATAGACAAGAGCAATGTAAATATGTTGTGCAGTGCAAATTATAGGGAAATGTCTTGCACAGGTGGACATGATAATTGATTGGTAATGTGCATCAATTCATGTGGTAGGAAGCTGCCGAGAGAACTCCCATTAATTCAAGCTCATACAGAAACAGAAAGCGGTGTATGCTTTTGTTTGGTCCATAGAAAGCTGAATTAGAAGTATTGTTAGACGAATGTGTGTTTTTCTCAACACTTCATAAATAATGACCCAGAAGATAGAGATAGGCCAATTTAGACATTTTAGAGTGTATTGTTCGCCGAACAGTGCATGACTTTTATACACAAAAAAAAAAAGAAAGGCAAAAACTTAAAAAGATCTAGGCTAAATTGAAAGTATTATTGGTTTCAGCATCAGTATTAACACATTCTGGAAGATTCTACATGTTACAGTTAATACTTTTCTCCATTTATAGTGCACATGTTCTTAAATTATATATCATTATTAATTATTTTAAAGATTTAGAAAACATAAATGCACACATATAGCACATATTAATGAAGGCTACAATAACTAATACATGTTTTTCTGTCCTGTTATTCTGGCTCTCCTGTGCTATCTTCGTCTGTTTACGTACTGCATGGCATTCACTTGAAGGATCCACCTTTTCTCCTACTCCTTTACTGTGCAACTAGACTGCTCTTGTCTATTTACATTGACAGTACTTAAAGGTTTACTCTGGACCCGTTTATTTTGCATGTCCACTTTGTATATTAATGTTTGCTTATTTTTGTCATACTTTCATCCAATCTCAAAATACACTTACTTAATTATTCACTGCGAGAGACTTCCTGCTGAGCGAAACAAATGTTATTTGTAGAATTCAGAAAATTTGCAGTTGAGAGTTAACCTGAGCATGAGACAAGACTTATGCAATACAGGAAATTTGCCAGGAAAAGAAAGGATAGATGTGATATCTTATGCATTGTTTAAATGAAAGTTTATATTTTTTTCTCTCTTTTTCTTTTTTGTAGCATAATGTCTTTTAACCAGGTTGGTCATATCTGACAATGAATGAAATCAGTGAAATGATGCTCAAATGATCTCAGGTATATCGAAGTTAAAGTTACTTCTCAGAAAAAGGACAAGCCCCAGAAAAAACCTTATCCAGGTAACTCATCCTAAGCAGATTCAAACTTGTGACCTTTTGAATGTGAGGCAGACATGCTACCCCCATACTACCAAGGCAGGTCAGTTTATATTGCTTTATTTTGTTACATGTGCAAATATGTGATGCTCCAGTGCTAATTAGATTATTCTCAATGCACAGTATAGAAAAAAGGAAAAGAAAAAGAAGAAGAAAAAACCTGAAGTAAAATGAATGGGTAGATCTATAATAAATATCATTAATGCAAACTATTAAGACAAAAATTTCAACCTGAAATCTACAAAAAGCATGACTAACCATATGAGTGAAAAATTATCAATGTGCTGTACTGCTTTCCTATTAGCTTTTTCTGGGAGAGTTGTTTTGTAAAGCAAGGAATGATGGATACAGTACACCTGCACGATCATATTAAAAAGCATAAATCATTACATGGCAAACCCACTAAACTGAACACCGTATTCAGAAGGAATATACAAGAGCACCTGATAAAAAATCATATATGGGTAAACATCCTAAATACATATAATAAACTGCATTACATATTGTGGCTCATATGAGTTTTAAAACAGGACCAAAACTAAATTATCCAACAGTGTAAAGAACAATTGGAACTTGAGTACATACACCTAGGACCAATGGTGACATTACTGTCAAATACCAAGTGAATTTCTATTAGCATACTTGTCTATATACATGTGCCAAGTTTACATTTCTTGCATATTGGAAGTGCAACTGCATCTATACATATGCATGACAAATAGTAAATACATTATTAGGTACTCAATATTTTCAGCCAAAATATTGAAATACACAAGACAGACATTGCCTTCTAATTTGTTAAGCATATGAAAATATATTACACAAGCTTTATCTTTAAGCATGAAAGTATAACAGTATTTCTGGCACGAATGGCAGAATGCTACATTATAATAGAGCACTGGTCGCTTGGGTTTTGTTTTGCCAAGGATCAACTTAAGGCTGAATAGATATTAGTAATAATATATTAGGAGTTTTTAAAAGATCAGATAACATATAGAGGGTGAAAATTTTGCTGAAAAATAGATATATCATAACCGAAAAATAGCCCCTTAAACTCCTGCACTACTGAAATTAGCAAATTAACAAAAGTATTTTAAAAATAATAAACAAAAAAAATTGGCACCAAATAAAAATTGACAAATTAAACTACCAAGGATCTGCAGCTGTGAAAAAGTCATAAACTAATAAAATGCATGAAAACAATTACATTTAACATATATTCAACAGCCTATAGCACTGGCTAAATAAAGTAGAATCTCATTAGCATGATACACAGTAATATTTGTTCCTGTATATGATAATTTATAAGCAAGCAGGAAAGCTGAGCCATACACACTGACATCTCTACATTTCCACGCATAAAAAAAACATCTAAGACAGAATTTCTTTTGAAGCTTATGTTTTTGAGCAATAGTTAAACAGAGAAATAGATTACAGAGTAACATCAAGAAATGCCTTTAATTGTCATCCGAAAATATGTTGTTGGCTATGCTGATTACAAGCAAAATATTGAGATTGCTAGCAATGCAACAAATGATTCAGGCAAGAGCCTTGAAAACAGCTGAAACAAATGCGATAGAAATCTGTGCCTTCCAAAACTCAAAACTAAATTTTTCTACATGGCATGTAACTTTTATTGATTGGGAAGAAAACACAGTGATGGAACCTTCAGCTTAAGACACATCAAAACATGCAACTTTCAGGATTGTTAAATTTCAAAGTAATTATATTTTGGTCAAAATTAGTTTAGGATCTCAAAATTTTGTTCACTTAATAAAGAAGGTATTATGCAGCATTTTAATCTATTACCAATATGAATTCTAATTATATAAAGGCAACTAATCTTAACAAAGAAAAGAAAATTTCTGAATGCTGCTATAGGCTTTTATTAGGAGTCCTTACCTCTCTAGCTTTTCTCATTTCTAAAGTCTGCTCTCTGTCCAAGGCCTTTTTTGTATCATCTTTGATTCTTTCAAAGAATTCTGCGTCTTGCTCCATTACTTTGTTTGCACTGGTAGTTTCAGTCGAACTTACTTCAGTCGTCACAGGAGCTTCTGTGTGAAGATTGTTGAACTGTTCTAAAGACATTGCTTGCACCTTGTTCGACTTTTTAATCTTTTTGTTGGTAGCCAATTTCTTCTCTTCTTCTGCATCTTTTCTGAGCTGCTCATAATGGTCTTTTTTTTCTTCATAGTCAAGTTTAGAAAGCAAAATTGCTTGGTGGAGATCCTGCTCATAATTTCCATCCACAAACTGGAAAAACATAGAATATATACAGTTCATAATGACGGCTGTTCATCAAAGAACAATAATTATTGTTTTACACATAAAGCTTCCATCCCTCAGATTTAGGTTTATGGTGTTAGTATAATGCATATATAATATGTGCAAATGATACCACAGTCAAAAATTTCCTGCAATTAAGGTAAGTGCAAAATTAAAGTCAGGCCATATTGAAGCCTACAGCAAATCAAATGCTTGTGCTTCCTACCAGTGCTGCCAAATGTGGTAAACACATCTTATGGACCTGACTGAAAACATGATCTCCATAATTATGTTCTAATAAATATTTAAAAAATGGATGTCAATGTTATAATTATCCAGAAATTCTATTTTTAGATCATGGCTGTACAAAATCCTGTTTCTATGACACTTAGAATGAGAGCTATGCATCTTCACATGGTTATTGCCACTTGACAACCAGTCAACAATAAAAAGTCTGAAAAATGTCATTCCTTCCTTACTATGTTTACCCATATTGTTATTATAAAGAGAGAACATTTGTTTGTGTATGTATGGCATTCTCAAAAACAACTCATCTGATTTTTAAATTCTTTCATTATTGGAAAGCCCAATTCACTTTGACAGACATGGGGCTATAAGCACCTTCTAGTCACCCTCTGTGGTGTAATGGTTACCATGCTAACTTCATACACCCAAGGTTGCGGGTGCAAACCTGGCGGAGGATGATGGATTTTTTCAGGTGTAAAAATCCTTAGCATGGCTTCCTTCAGAAGGGAAATAAAGCCGTTGGTCCCTTGTCATAGATTTACAGCATGTAAAAGAACCTCAAGTCTGAGGAAAATTAACTGGTCTTTCACAACTTAGAATGGGATGGTGAGAACCACAATAGTTAAAGAGTGTCCATAAATAACATGCCATTTACATTTTTATTTCATTTCATAAAATACTAAAAGATTAAAGGATTTATAAAGCCCTTGTAGTCAATGTGAATTATAGAATAATGTGTTTGCAAAGAAGGCCTTGACATTTAGTTGAGAATACCATGGAGTAGAAAATAGCTCTTGTTCCACAGAGAATAAATAGTTTAAATGTAAACAGCTTTTGCTACAAGGAATATACATAAATGGTCATAATGAAACATTTCAGCAATTAGAAGACAGGTTAAAAAGCAACATTAAGTACCATTTATCAATATAGCAGATGTGTACGTAATGATATAGGGTCAAAACCTTGGAATAATCTTTATTCTAATTCTGTAGTTATATGTACTGAAGTTTCTGGATGCCAAAATCTAAAAATCCCCATGTAAAAAAGTTTTGCTTTATTTGCTTTGTATTCATGTAGAATTAAGTTAATTAGGAGGATATATTTAAACAATTGTATAGAGGAAAACGGCTAACATTGGAAATTAGTGTCATATTTTATATTAACATGCAACTTTTATTTAATAACTAAAGAATCTAAAGAAAGTACAATGATTTAAAATTTAACTTACTATAATTATCTAAAAAATTAATCAGCCATTTCAATCCATAATTCCACTGACAAAGGGTAGGTACTTATATGTAACATTTGGAGAGTTGGTAGACTATCAAGGGGAGGTTAAGGAAGTCAGTTGTTTTGCCAAATTGTTGCATGCTTTTGCATAAATATTCAGGGCTTTCTCAACTATTATTTGGAAGCCAAGAAAGGCAGTAAAATTACATCAAATTCATCTGATCCAATAAGTTATCATTCTATCAAAAGAATCATTATATCAACATATAATAACAAAATTAAAGAAGATACTGGTATTTAAAATAATTTTAATTAAAATTGAATTTTATTAATCTGACTATTTTGGCAGAGCAGAGTGTAACAGATTTAGAATCTGTAAATATGATAAATAATCATAAGTAGTAAATGATAAAGGAGTTATTATTACAAACAAAAGCAAAACCATGGGAAAATTTATGTAATAACATGACCAGAATCACTACATTGCCAAGAAAATCCTCTGTAGCAACTTTTAGACTCCTAACAGGCCATGACTGTCTCAATAAACATTTATTCCGGATTGGTATAGTGAGATCTCCTCTGTGTCCTTTCTGTACACTTAACTAAGATATGGATGGGAACCATCTACTATGCTGCCCAACCTTAAGTCGACATGATAATATGACATCAAAATACTGGAATGCAAGAGAGCAAATGGCTTCAGTGCCAACTGCTCAACATTAGATACCAACCACCCAACTAACCATATTTTCCCTCCATTTTCTGCTCTAATACACAAGCTTTTGTCAAACAAATTCAACATCTAAAAGATGGAATATTTTTCTTCAATATTTGTAAGTAGCACATACATTTAAATATATTATTTCTTTGCTATAATTTTCTTCAATATTTTCTCTATTTTAATAGCTATAAATAATATTTTAAAAGCTTTTTATATCTGCATGATATTAATCTTGTTCAAGCACTGTTGCAGTTGTAACCTGTGTTACCAAAACATGAAATTTTGTTTGTCAATAGGTTAATAAATATTAATGAAGTATGATAATATATATTTTATAACAATGATTCAAACTTTATTCAGTTTTACACAAAACAGTGTTTAAACAAATACTGATTATATTAGTTTTGTAATTGAAATGTGTAACTTATGGTGGTATACAGTCATTCAGAAATAATATAAGTCAAATTCTTAGCATTATTAAACTCTACTAGTTTATTGAGGTTATAAATGTAAGAGAGAGAGAGAGAGAGAGAGAGAGAGAGAGAGAGGGAGAGAGAGACAGAGTGCATGTATATGTGTCTATATATCAATACTAGGCTGAATGTAACTGAGGTTATGTGTCTTTTTCTTTTTTTGGTAGTTTTACGTCCTTTAACCTGGTTGGTCATATCGAACAATAAATGAAATTGGTGAAATGCTGCTCAAATGATCTTGAGGTCCATGGAGCTTTACGTTACTCAACATTCGTCTTCTCAGGATAAGGGGAAAACCCTGAAAAAAACCTTATCCAGGTAACTCATCCTAAAGTGAGATTTGAACTCACAACCTTTTCAATGTGAGGCAGACACGCTACCACCACACTACCCAGACGGGCAATTATGTGTCTTTTATAGTGAAATTACAATGCCATTAACAGAAGCAGAAAAAAAAAAAAGGTGGAGAAGGCTAAAGTTGAAGGAGCTATGAAGCATATAAAGCAGTCCATAGACAGAAATACAAAGCAGTGAGAACAAAAGCGCAGCATTAAACAAAACTTCCAGCACATGAAAGAGAGCTTAAGATGAAAATAATTACGGAAAAAAATCAAAATAAAAATCTGATGTGTTTCATTCACATGACTTCCTCTACATCTCTGCAGCAAATTATTGTCAAAAAGCTTATGCTTCTATTTACTTAATGCTAATCAAGAAAAAATTAGCAGAAACAGTTTATTACTTTCTTCCTTATAAGTAGAAGCGAAATAAGGGAGTACCATAGGTTAAAGTGATAATCAAGAGCTGGTTGCTATGGGAATGGAGTTCCTTTATTTGTATGGACAGGAGTTGACAAATTCCTGTATGAGAAAAGTTAAGTTTTTCAAAGCTGAAAACAAAAACAAAGAATATGTCAAAAACCGTCAGCTCCACGAAAAAAATGTATACAACACAAAATGTGTGTTTTAATGGGCTCTACATTTTTTGTGTAGTAAGTTTTTGTCCATTTCTTACAATTTAGCAGTTATGCAAAATTCTGCAAAATTCACTCAGAATTAAGTAGTCTTCAAAGGCTATTCCCAGATAATTCAAAATATACAATTTATTTGTCCGATAAATATTTTAATGTACAATATTTTAATCAAAATCGTTAAGAGCCATTTTTTAGGAAATCAACATTTTCGAAAAAAGTTCCATGTAAAGGGTAGTTTGGGGTGGGGGGATTTTTCTCAAAATCTTCTGTCGCATCCCTGGAAGATACTAGACTTAAATACCAAGTTTGGTATTTTAGCAACTTTTCGTTTTTGAGTTATCGTGTTCAAAGACACACGGACACACACACACACACACACACACACACACACACACACATACAGGGACCTTTTTCTGAAAATACATTTTTTGGACGCAGGGGACCCTAAAACATATATTTCCAATGAAATCTCTGTATCAAATTTCTTGGTGGAGTGCAATACCTTCTCTATACACTATATACATAGTATGTGTAGAGAAAGTAAAAATGGCCAAATACAGAAAACAAAAGAAAGAGCAAAAAGTATTTTAAATGAAAGTCCTATTATAAAACTGCCTGTTCTTTGGGTAGAGTAATTGCTTGTGTAATTAGACAATTGCCAAAATCTCCATGCAAAAAAAGGCTGTAATTAGGAAGCTGTTCGAGACTAACATAGACTTCATAAAGAATTCAGCAACAGTTGCACATCAAAATGTCTTACGTAATGAAATGATAAGGAAGGTTTGTATTTTTACTTTCTCTAGCCCAATATGTACAATGTGCATAAGGATAGAGAAGGTATTGTAATACACCCAAAAATTTGATACTGACATTTCAACAGAAATATATGTTTTGGGGTCCCCTGAGTCCGAAAAAAGCATTTTTAAAAAAAGGTCTCTGTGTGCGTGCGTGCGTGCGTGGGTGCGTGGGTGCGCGTGGGTGCGCGTGGGTGCGCGTGTGTGCGCGTGTGCGTGTGTGTGCGGGTGTGTGTGGGTGTGGGTGTGTGCGGGTGCGCGGGTGTGCGGGTGTGTGTGTGCAGGTGTGTGTGTGCGGGTGTGTGTGCGGGTGTGTGTGTGTGTGGGGGTGTGTGCGTGTGCGGGGGTGTGTGTGTGTGCGGGTGTGTGTGTGCGGGTGTGTGTGCGGGTGTGTGCGTGCGGGTGTGTGCGTGTGTGTGTGTGTGTGTGTGTTTGTGTGTGTGTGCGTGCGTGTGTGGACAGCATAGGCCCAAAACAAAAAGACTGTTAGATACCAAACTTGGTATTTAGGTTTAGTATCTTCCAAGGATGCGACACGAAAATTTTCAAAAAAAATGCCCCTACTACCCTTTACATGGAAACAATTTCGAAAATTTTGACTTTCTTAAAAATAGCTCTAATGATTTTGATTAAAATCCTGTATATTAAAGCTATTTATGTTCAAAATAAAATGTATATCTTGAATTTTTGGGCAATAGGCTCTGAAGAGCTCTTTATTCTGAATGAATTTTGCTTAAGTGCTAAACCGTAAATGATAGAAAAAAACTCACTATACAAAAAATGTACATCACGTCAAAACACACGATTTATGTCCTTTACGTTTTTGTTGTGGAGGTGGCCGTTTCCGAGATATTCCTTGTTACTGGTTTCAATTGTGAAGTACTTAAACTTTTCTCAGACAGGAAGTGTCCATTTTTCTTTTGTTCTACTCCTGGCCAAGCAAAGAAGTGATTTGCAATGACAATCGCATGAAGATAACTTTTAAAACATTTGACAATCACTTTAGCATAGTGCATTCCCTTATTCTCTCCTACTTATAAGGAACTAAGTAATAAGAACATTCTACTAATATTTATCTCGATTAGCGTTGTGTACAAAGAAGAATAATCTTTTGTAGGAGGTTTGTAGAGCAGCTAGAGAAAGTTATGTGAGTGTAACACATTAGATTTTTTATGAAAGAGATGAAGTAAGCACACAAGACCAGGTACTAAAGATGTTGTCACTGTGAGAAATAATGATGGAACAAAGGAAAAAGACAACTCATCGTTTGACATCTTCGATCATACACGTGTTTTATTTTGCTTTGAGTATGGTAAGGTAATTGGCAGAAATAAATTTTCTACATTACATCCTCAGAATGTTCTTTTAAGTAAAACAATGCCTCATAATGTTTACCTATGCAGGTTTCATGAGAATTATATATCTGCTATTGATTCCTTTCATAAAGCAATACCAGATTTTCCTTCTTAAAACAATAATTTCTTTGACTTTACATTGTTTAGAAATACAATACAAAATTGCTGGTTAAGTAAATGAGAAAAATGCAACAATATCATTGATACCAAACTAAATGATGCATTAGAAAAATGACGTTACAGCAATGGTAAAATGGAATTTAAGGATTCAAAATTATGGAAAACTGAATAAAGTAGTAGAAGAGGGAACAATGAATGAACTAGCCAAGCACATTGTAAGCATGACACCACAATTTCTTGAACACCATTATATAAGGTGAAGTCAGGCAAAAAATACTAAGAAGGGGAAGCTGTAGGCATTTCTACTTTCAATCCTAAATTAGCCCTGTGGATGAGACGAGATTCAGAGCTTTCACTGGGTGCAGCCTCAAGTAGGTTTATTCACCATCTCTCTTTGGCATTCTGGAAAGCATGTCTTTCCCATAACAATTGCATCTGATGATTTAAATCATGGGAAGGAGACAGTTATTGCATATATGGACAGAACATTTGAAGAATTACCTAAATTTATTGAAGACGTCAATGTATTGTCTGATGAACCAAGTTCTCAATTTAAGAATAGGTTTGTGGTGGTAAGCTTGACTTTACTGGAAAGATGACACCATAAAAGAATTACATGGAATTATTTTTCTAATTCTCATGGCAAAAGTCCGGTATATGGTTAGAGGGTTCGAACAAACAGCAAGTAAGAAACTCCATATTATGAAGAGAAAATATCTTTAATGCAAACCATTTTGTACAAACAGTATAAACATGTTCAACAGTAACAGTTGTGGAATTGATGCCTGATGATATCTTACTCAAAAATGCAGAAATGAATTTAGTTGACATGTTCAATATGCTCTGCCATATCTTGGAATTGCAAAAATCCATTGTCTGCGTTTAGAAGATTCTGAACCCAAGAGCTACATGCTAACAACATATACTGGCTATAAGAGTAATGAAGATATAATCTGTCAGAAAATTTCTCCATCAATATCTTTAAGTAAGACACAGAAGTCTGTGTCAATTCAAGCAAAATACAAGAAGCAACAAAAAGAGCAAAATGTTTTACAATCAAATGTGCTAGAGTTCTTCATCAGAGAGTGAAGCAGAACATCAAAATTTTAATCTCAACAAAGAAGACATTAAAGCAGGATCACATTTTTTAGTGAAGTTTAATGGACATGCAGCAGTTTGTCAAAGTAAAGCTGATGTCAATGGTGACATTAAAGTCATGTCTTAAAAAGTTTGGTGTATCATATGTAAATTTTGAATAGATCTTGAGTGTTTTACCCAAACCTACATTAGTTATGCAGTTCTGTATGATTTCTGTGAAGCAGTTGATGCTTATGAATAAATGTAGAGTGGTTCTAGAGTGATAAAAATATTGAGTTACCAATGACTTTGTTACCTGAATTACAAATTAAAAATAAGCTGTTTTGCAAAGAGACAAGAGTTCTTTATGACTTTTGTAAAGTAAATTATATTTATGAAAAAATGTAGTTTAAGGAATCTGGCTGTGATTGAATAGTGACAGAAATGTAACCTGAGTTATTGTATTTCTGTTACCTGAGTTACCGACTATAACAACAACTTAAAAATAGGTTCATATACTATAATCTGTGTCAAGTTAGTTCAGTCCTGATGTCAACAAGGCGGAGCTGGCTCAACTTGCAGCGTGTTAACGGTACATGTGCACACATAAGTGTTGCAACACTAGCGATATATCAGCAACCTGTGGAGAGTACTTTGAGAAATGTTACAATTCTGTGTCAGAATGTACTGCATGCAAAATTTTATTTTGAGTCAATGGTTCATTTCTGAAAAAACAATCAAACTTTACCGCAAATAGCACTTTTCGCAAAATCATTGTATTTCTCTGAACGCTTTTTATATTTACGCGGTTTTCCTGGTGTTCTTAGGCTCCCGGATGCTTGCTGTTCCATTCTAACACTATGCACACTAAATTCAGAAACGCCAGGGAGATCTCCCGTTTCTTTTTCGATATTCTTTATGGCCGATTCGGCGTTTCTTTCTTTAAGCACCGCAAAACAATGCGCGACCATTCGCCTCTCGCCACTTTTTAAAGGCTTGCCTCGGTTGTGTTTTACTACGGCTGAAGCACTGGTCTGTTCCATGATCAAAAGCTTACTGCTTTTAAACTGCATATAGCAAGTCCCCTGGGCTTGTGAGGCATGCAAGATGTACAGGAAATACATCTTAAATAACACATTATCAGAGGCGACCGTGCACTATAAACAATAACAGCTTAATCAGCATTCACCTCGAGAATTTCCGGTTGTTTAAGAGAGCTGTCTGGTACAGGCTTGCAACTTATTGTGTATATAATACCAATGTTCTTTAGTAATATAAGTTAGCTGCATTTTATTTACCAGTAATAAGTTAATAAAGTCAACATATAATTTCGCCGATCTTCTGTCTAATCTATATGTTTTTTATAGAATGTGTACGTCTGTTGTAAATATTCCTTTCAGAATTCACGAACCCAGAGCCATCTGTTTGGTATGTGTCGGATATGGATAAAATGTCGGACTATCACCTTTTATAAGAATCAAAGCATTTGCATACTTTTCTCTCCAAAAGTAACTCACGCAGAGCAGTGATCTGAAAACTATTACAGTACTGTACTTTAGGAGGCTGTTACAATATGCATCCACGTTAAAGTTAACACCCATTACCTTCCTGAACCAATCAACAGCCTAACGCTCTTTTGCTTCAGTATCTCTGTCTTTCTCTCTTTTCCCTCCCTGTTGACATCAGGACTGAACTAACTTGACACAGATAATAGAAATGTTTTATGTATCATGTTACCAATTATGAACATTTAGCTACCAATTTCAAATCATATAAACCATAATAAGAGCAGAAATTTTGACATGTATAAATACAAGAAAATGGCTTGTCATTTTAGCGAGTTACTAAACATAATTAATTAATTTTTATTAGTTTACAATCTATTTCCATGCATTCAATGTTGGTAAGGAAAGAATATACTATTACAAATTTGATAATAATTTTATAGAAATTAACCTCTATTTTCATGTAGCATTGCTGATCAGTTCCATATAATGTGTTACCATGGAATGACCCTACTATGAAAATAACCATACCTTTCTCACAATGCTTTTCTAAAATATAAACATACATATATGAAAATATAAAAACCACACAGTTTAAAAAAGTATGAGTTCATTTTCAGAGTATTGCTGTGTTATTTTATAATATAAGTGGCTGTGCATTTGTTAATTTCATGCTTAAAACTAGAGCAGAATAATTATCAATATATGAATTAAATTATATTTAGAGGAACCGTAGATTTTTCAAAAATCCAAAAATCAACTGCAAATGTTTGCGGTGTACATAGTGATGAGGGTTATTTGATAAGTTCTCGGACTGAAACCCAAAATAACAACTGACCTTGTTCAAACTATTTTTATTTTTCAAGATATATTAGTGTTTAAAAAACTGTGTAGCATCAGGTAAGACAGCTCTATATGAATAGCATACTATGAAAATAATCATGTCTTTCTCAGAATGCTTTTTTAAAATATAAACATACAGTACAAAATGAAAATATAAAAACCATGCAATTTGAAAAGAAATGAGTAAATTCTCAGTTTGTTTTCACAGTATTGTTGTGTTATTTTATAATTAAAGTGGTTGTGTATCTGTTAATTCATGCTTAAAACTAGAGCTGAATAATTAAATGTATAAATTAAATTATATTTAGAGTAACCATAGATTTTTCAAAAAGCCAGTAATCAATTACAGAAGCTTGTGGTGTAGATAGTGTATGAGGGTCATTTGATAAGTTCTCAGACTAAAACACAAAATAATAACTGTCTTGATTCAAACTATTTTTATTTTTGAACGTAGTGCATCAACATCTAATGCCTTTATTCCATCTTGAAAATGAGGTTCCTTCCTGCAAAATACTCTGGCTATCAGCTTTGGAGAGAATCGTCACCCAACGAGGAAACTTTTCAGCTTAAGGAAGAGATGGCAATCTGATAGTGACATCAGGTGATTAAGGCAGGGGGAGGGGGCTACAAATCATACTGCAATGTGTGCAGGCATGCATTCTCCTGATGGAAGATGACTTTCTTCCTTGCTAAACCTGCATTTTTTTGGCATACCTTTTGCTGTAATTAGTCCAAAAGGTTATCATAGTATTCTTCTATAATTGTTTGAAATTAGAAAGATAATCTATCTTCAGAATCCCTTTGGTATCCCAGAAAACTGATGCCATGACCTTTCCGCCCATGCTGAAGATGAGGACAAATGTTCTTAAAAATGTTTCATTGTTTTTCAACTATATTAACTGAAGATGAGTATAAATAAGTGTGACTCAGCGTAACTCCAAGATGATGAATACTTTACTGTTAATAGTACTTCTGTTTTTAATACTTAGGCCAAACATTGTTCAGAAATTTGCACTCTGATGCATTTTTGATCTTGTGTTAACAGTTATAGCACCATATGGAAGATGTGATATACCCTTTTGCATTTTGCTACAGCTTCCACAATTTCTTGTGCTCTCTGTCGGCAATCCTCCAGGACTATTTTGTGGACTTAAGTAACCATTTCTGGGGTGGTGACACATCTATGGATCATCTATACTCTCCCAACCAAATTTAAATTTGTGTCCACTTAACAACAGCTGAATATGAATGAGCACAGTCTTACTACGTGTTCAGCAAGGCTGCATGAATTTCACTTGTTTTCATACCTTTCTTTATAGCCTTGGTTTTTTCCAACTTCAAAATTTCTTACTTGAGAACAGTAATAAGTTTAACAATAATAAGTTTTTGCAACACAGCTCTAGAGCACTGAAACACCACCTGTGCACTCATAAAGGATGGCTAATTATTGCATCAGAACTGTGTTGCACTAGCAATGATCATTGTTGGTGATTTTGAGAACTTAAACGACCCTGATACATACTTTGTCATAAGATTGTAGTAAAGCATCTTCATCCGAACAAAAAGAGAGTGTACCTGTATTTAAATATCCAGGAAACTGCTTGACGTTTCATTGATATTACATGTATAAAGGGTAAGATTTGTGTGTTCCGATTACAGAGATACCACGGTATGTGTCTACCGCACTTAGCAACAGTGCTCTGCATGAGCATTGACCACTGTTCATGTGCTTTAACTTTTGCACTTCATATAAGCAAGTTGGACCCGTGAGGTTGAAAATGAAAGCATAGGCTTTTGAAACTAGTCCCTCATAATAAAAATGTGGTATAGTGTTAAAAAAACCAACTCAACAAATTAATACCACATATAATTTGTCCGTCACTGTTACTAAATTCCTCCGAACATCATTAAAAAAAAAAAAAAAAAAAGTTGAGATATGTTCAAATCCAACAGCAAACCTGCAGCTGACATACAATGAGTGTTATGTTGCTTGAAAATCTGTTTTTGTCCCAATAGACTTTAAAAAAAATATATAAACAGTGTGTATTTTATGGACGTTCTTTAACCACTGTGGTTCTCAGTGTCCTATTCTAAATAGGGCATGAAAGACCACTTAATTCTGCTCAGAGGCCTCTCAAATCAGGCTTGAGGTTCTTTTACATTCCATAAATCTACGACACGGGACCAACGGCTTTACTTCTCTTCTGTGGGAAGCCATGCTAAGGATTTTTACAGCCGAAAAAATCCATGGTCCTCTGCCGGGTTTGAACCCACAACCTTGGGTACATGAGGTTAGCATGGTAACCATTACACCATGGAGGGTGACTATATACACTTTCAGTTGTAGCCTAAGGAGAATATATGCTTTCATAACCACAGCTAGCTGATGATCTATCAAATGGCTGCAGTTCAGTTTTGAGCACACTATTCACAACCATGCAGTGATAATGAACAGGAAGACAGACAGCCCTTTCTCATAGGTATAGGTCAGATATCCCATATAGATAAGGGTAGATCCCATATTCAACTAGGAATAATCATGTCCCATGTTACCCTCATACACGACATCAAAAATCCTGCATTTCATTATATGCATAAAGATTGAACTTTGAAATGCAATGTACATTTTGTACATTGGTATTGCCTATTGATAACCTGATCACATGATCATCTCATAGGACTACAAAGCTGCGAAAAGGGACAATGCTTACTGGATTGTGGTAGTTATATTTATTTGTTATTCGTTCCTTAATGAAACCATAAAGTTCAGTATAGTCTTCGTAGAAGTAGATAGATATATTTGTGAATTTGGTTTTTAATACTATGTCACATTTTTATTTATGAGGGACTAGTTTCAAAAGCCATTGCTTCTATTTTCAATCTCAGAGGTCCAACTGCTGTGGTGTTTTTGTACCTGCCTCAGTCTCTTCTCTGGTGCAAGGCGATGAACTTCTTAACTAAGTTGTCAACTGGCAAAAAGGGTAAGCGACGTAATGTTAAAAACTGATTCCACAAATATACCTGTATAATTTGAAGTCATTCCTAAATTTCTCTAAGCATCAATTCATTCAGAATATAACTTACTTTGTGAGGAAAAATAGTAATAAAGAACAGTTATTATAATGAATGAAATGGCACTGTGATATGTAAAACACAATCTCAGTTATAACAACTTCAGTTGTAATGTGTAACTCATTTGGCATATGGCCAGTGACTATTGCAGCAGCTTAAGTCATCTGCCTGTGGCTTTAGCAGTGAATTTGTTGTGACTGAAAAGCACAAAAGAAAATCTGTAAGGCCATTCAAATAATCCAACATTTTAAAAGAAATTGTTAATATTTTTCAGTATTACATTTAATTAAATATCCCCAACAATGGGCCACTATGGGTATCTTATTGCCATATTTACTGAATGTTTCTGACTCATGTGTTTATGTAGAGGGAGATTTTCAATTTTGAACAAAATATTTAACACTGAAGGCAGTAAACAATATTTGATTTGGTTATACTGTAGCTTGTCATGGTTTTTATGACCTTATTAAGAATAATGCAAGCTTTTTTGTCAATGCAATGAAAAGCTTAAAGTATGAAGTATGACAGTCCATCAAGATTTACAAATGAATGATTGTATGTTGCTTAAAAGCAATTTTCTGTAAGGAAATAATTAAATATTGTAAAAGTATTGTTTTAATGCAATTCTTTCAAGGTAAACTCACTTTTGGCTTTAACACAGAGAACAAATATATATTTAATTGATATAAATAAAGATTTTTTTTGCTAGTCGATATTACAGTACTTTCTCTTGCCATCAAAAGCAGGAGGGCATGACTGTCCCTTTATTACTATTACCATTATTACTATTACTACTATTATTATTGTTGTTGCTATCATCATCATCATTATTTTAAAAATATGCAAGTCTAGGCATGGGTTCACTGACAAGCATGGCAAAATGCCAAATGAAAATACATTTGAAATGGAGAAGATAAATAGTGGTTTTTATTTAAAAATTATTTATGAATAACAGAAAAATATGCATTATGTATCAATTATGATATTTTACTTTTGTAGGGAATTATATTATTTATGTCAACACAACTTTAATAATAAAATACTTGTTTAGTGTAACTTAATAAAAGGAAAGAGTTTGTTGTAACAGATTAATAAGGCAAAATATCAGTTTGTTTTTTAAACAAGGATCATTATTAGTTGAACTTACTTTGCCATATTTTGGCAATACTTTTCTCATATACTTTTAATCATTATACTTTATTACTGGAGCAAAGTAGGAATGGAAATTTTATGTGGTTTAATATTAGATGTAACTTTTATCATAAATATTTTCATGATTTTATTCATTATAATGTTAACCAATTCTTTTTTTCTTCTCCATTTATTTAATGGTATCACAGCAAATATCTTTATATTCACAACTACTAAAAAAAATATATAGTTTCCTCACTTGAATTTGTTTAATAAGAATAAAAGCATAATGCAGTAATTTAAAATGGATGATCAGCAGGTGTTTGAAGTTTGACCAGAGGGGAGAAAAAGAAGGAGAATACTGAGAAAGGAATGAGAGCAATATATTGGAGAGCTAGAATTAAGAAATTACTGTAAAATATGAGTATGACGTAAAGAGTCAGGGCTGAACACTAGTCATATTCACCTGCTTAGCATAAAGAAATACATAAATAAAAAATCTGGTGTGTCCCATTCACATAACTTACTCCAAAAATAAGCTATTATTACAAAAGATTATTTTTATCTACATCATGCTGAGATAAACATTCATTACAGAATTGATCTTATTACTTGCTTTCTTGTACGTAGAGGGGAAGTAAGGAAGTACTTTAGGCTAAAGCAATAGTCAAATCTCTTAAAAGCTGGCAAAACAATTGAGGTTCAATTTGTTTTGCATGGTCCCATTTGAGAAAAGTTAGGTAGCTTAAAATTGAAACCAATAACAAGGAATATCTCAAAAACAGTCAACCCTACAAGAAAAATTTGACATAAATAGATCTGGTTTAGCTACGGGCAGCCCGCTGTCACCAATATTAGCAGATCTCTTCATGAGCACTATGGAAACTAGGATTAAAAAGGCATTCCCCTGGATGTTCAAAATATGGTACCGCTATGTAGACGACATCTTTGCAATAGTCCCAGAAAAACACCTAGAAGATGCAATAAAACTCCTAAATATGCAAGAAAAGTTTATAAAGTTCACAATGGAGAAGGAATGTGATGGACAACTACCATTCCTCGACCTAAAAATCATCAAAACTTATAATCACCTTACATTTGGCATCTACAGAAAACCTACCCACACCAACAGCTATATAAAACAAAAGAGTTACAATCCCATTCCCCATCAGCATGCTTTACTCAACAGCCTTACACACAGATTGGTAAATGTACCATTGGGCCAAACAGAACACCAATGTGAACTTACTAAAATATTGGACATAGCTACAGAGAATGGATTTCGGGCAGAACTGGTGTACAAAACAGTCAATAACGCCAAAAATAGAAAGAGAATTAAAGAAGTCAGCACACTCACTCAAAACCAGAAAGGAAACAAGATCTACAAGAAGTTTACATACCACCCTACCTACAACTTTCTACAAATTCCAGAGGATCTTCAAACAACATAACATCATTCTAGCCCCTAAAAACAATTACTCTATAAAAAACATTTTAAATTTAAATTAAAAGATGATATCCCACAAGAAAACAAACCAACAGTCAGCTGTAATGACTGTGAAAAAATCTACATCGGCCAAACTAAAAGAAATATAAAAACCAGGGCAAAAGAACACCACAGAAATATTAAACTCAAACAAGAAGACAAATCTGCAGTAGCTTGGCATTTTTGGAAAGAGAAACACACTATAAATAGAAGCCCAAAAATCCTCAAAAACATCACAAGGAAGACAGAATTAAAAGTTTGGGAAAACATATATATTTGGAAAAACAAGAACCGGGTTTTCAATTTTGAAATCCTGCCGGCGATCTACTCATTCAGAGGTTCATCAAACCACCACCAGGGACAGAGACAACCACCACAGCAAGCAATGCCAGCAGTCGACCAAAGGAATTGACAATGGAAGCACATGGCTTCTGAAACATGTTTTCCGAAATAAAAAAGTAAGTGATGTAGTGTTACAAAATAGACTCAACTAAATTTTAATTGTTAAAACACATCACTGTCTCAAAGTCCACCATATAGCAGGATAATTCAGAGGAATACAAACCTTGTGGACTTAGATTGCCATAAACATACACAACACATGGTGAAAGGAACAGAAGATGGACGCTACAAAGGTAGGATCAAATTCAATATTCATTTACGAGGCTTTTAACGAAACCAACCACAAAAAGGATATAAAGTTATTCGAAATACTACAAGAAAAGAAACGCAAATTAGCCGCGGATATCCGGTTTCTAAATTTATGTAGAATTAAAAAGGCCACGACAAAATTTGTCAGGAAAATAATAAAAAATGATAACAATAGTAAACTAGAAAAAGCAGCCGTCAAAAAAGTCTTGGAAATGGAGAAAAACAAACATTACAAAAGTAGAAGTGAGGTAGAATTACAGCTATATGAATTACACTTGAAACTAACCAAAAAATTAGGAAGCATCATTTGGGAAAATTTAGAAAGCAATCTTTTGGCTAAATTAAGCATCAAAATGAGAAACAAAACTTTAACGCAAAAACGTAAACTTGAAAAGATGTGCAAAGAACAGGGGAAAAGAAAACCAATTCAAAAAACCATAAATGAACGTCAAAAACCTATCGGACCAAACTTTCACCAAATCAGAACTGGATTTCTTAAACAAAGGGATGAAAACTTGCGTCGATTTTTCAGATAAAATTGACGATTACATTACGGACGTACAAATAGCCACCCAGCACATAAATGATATTGATAAAAGCATGATAAAAAGTGAATGTTGCCAAATTATCGAAACAATAGAAAGCAAAAAGAAAACTAACCCCCCAAAAAATGTAATAAGAGCATTAAAAAGCAAACCGGTAATTTATAGCAAAGCTGACAAAGGAAACACAATAGTAATTATGGACAAAACTGAATATGTAGAAAGAATGGAAACACTTTTAGAAAAAGAAGAATACTCTACAGTACAAAAGAACCCTCTAAACCAATGTATAGTTAAATTAAATGCCAGTATTCAAGAATGTAAACTAACAGACATAAAAGAAAAATGCAAAATTAAAGTTGATAATCCAGTTCTGCCCAGAATTTATGGCCTTCCAAAAATACACAAGCCGGGAAATGCAATGAGACCAATTATAAACAATATAAGTGCACCTACATATAATCTAGCAAAATGGTTAACAAACAGATTCTCTTCCTTCCCTAAATTTGAAACAGCAAGTATAAAAAAACTCTCTAGATCTGATCGATAAAATTAAGGACATAAAATTGGAAAAAAACCGATATGTTAGTTTCCTTTGATGTTACTGCTTTGTTTCCAAGCATACCTACAAAAAGCATACAATCCCACATCAAAAACTGGTTACTTGCAATAGGGAAAACAACAGAAGAAGTCCAAGAATATATCATATTAACCAATCTGTGCATAAATCAAAATTTTTTCACATTTAACGGGAAATATTACAAACAAACATCTGGTTTACCTATGGGCAGCCTGCTGTCACCAATATTAGCAGATCTCTTCCTGAGCACTATGGAAACTAGGATTAAAAAGGCATTCCCCTGGATGTTCAAAATATGGTACCGCTATGTAGACGACATCTTTGCAATAGTCCCAGAAGAACACCTAGAAGATGCAATAAAACTCCTAAATATGCAAGAAAAGTCTATAAAGTTCACAATGGAGAAGGAATGTGATGGACAACTACCATTCCTCGACCTAAAAATTTCAAAACTTATAATCACCTTACATTTGGCATCTACAGAAAACCTACCCACACCAACAGCTATATAAAACAAAAGAGTTACAATCCCATTCCCCATCAGCATGCTTTACTCAACAGCCTTACACACAGATTGGTAAATGTACCAATGGGCCAAACAGAATACCAATGTGAACTTACTAAAATATTGGACATAGCTACAAGAATGGATTTCGGGCAGAACTGGTGTACAAAAAAGTTAATAAGGCCAAAAATAGAAAGAGAATTAAAGAAGTCAGCACACTCACTCAAAACCAGAAAGAAAACAAGATCTACAAGAAGTTTACATACCACCCTACAACTTTCTACAAATTCCAGAGGATCTTCAAACGACATATCAATCTAGCCCCTAAAAACAATTACTCTATAAAAAACATTTTAAATTCTAAATTAAAAGATGATATCCCACAAGAAAACAAACCAGGAATATATCACTTCAGCTGTAATGACTGTGAAAAAATCTACATCGGCCAAACAAAAAGAAATTTAAAAACCAGGGCAAAAGAACACCACAGAAATATTAAACTCAAACAAGAAGACAAATCTACAGTAGCTTGGCATTTTTGGAAAGAGAAATACACTATAAATAGAAGCCCAAAAATCCTCAAAAACATCACAAGGAAGACAGAATTAAAAGTTTGGGAAAAGATATATATTTGGAAAAACAAGAACCGGGTTTTCAATTTTGAAATCCCGCCAGGCGATCTACTCATTCAGAGGTTCATCAAACCACCACCAGGGACAGAGACAACCACCACAGCAAGCAATGCCGGCAGTCGACCAAAGGAATTGACAATGGAAGCACATGGCTGCTGAAACATGTTTTCCGAAATAAAAAAGTGATGTAGTGTTACAAAACCGACTCAACTAAATTTTAATTGTTAAAACACATCACTGTCTCAAAGTCCACCATATAGCAGGATAGATTATGTGTTTTAATGAGATCTACAATTTTTGTGTAGTAAGTTTTTGTCTTTCTCTTACATTTTAAATGTTTTGCAAAATTTATCCAGAATAAACAGGTCTTCAGCGGCTATTAAATATAAATTTTATTTATGATGTAAATATCTTCAATGTACAGCATTTTAATCAAAATTGTTAGAGCCATTTTTGAGAAAAACAAAATTTTCAAACATTTTCCCATATAATTACATAGTTTTTGGTGGGGGAATAATCTTGAAAATTTTCATGCTGCATCCTTGAAAGATATTAAACAAGTACCAAGTTTGATATTTAATGGTGTTTTCGTTTCTGAGGTGTACGCATGCATACATGGACTTTTTTGTTAAAAATGCTTTTTTCGGGCTCAGTGGACCTCAAAACATATATTTCCGTGAAATATCGACATCAAATTTTTGAGCGGAATACAATACCTTCTCTATCCAATATATAAATTGTACACACAGGCTAGATAAAGCTAAAAAATAAAAATATTGGAGAGATAAGACAGAGAAACAGAAATGATCACACTGAAGAGAATGGCAGATAGGCAACATGGGAGGGGGGAGGGGAGGAAGAAGAAGAAGAAGAAGAAGAAGAAGAAGAAGAAGAAGAAGAAGAAGAAGAAGAAGAAGAAGAAGAATGCTACAATTATTATGGTTTTGTATCAAACTGAAAAATAATTTCTTCCTCTCTTTCTGCTGAAATAAAATGTATCTTTTAAGGATTTCAACACCAATGGATTTGCTGGTCATCCATCAGTGAATAAGCAATAGGAGACTGTGAACCACACCACAACCCTGAGGTAATAACTTGCGCTGAAGGAGTACATGGCACATGGAGGATGTGTCATTTAAGCAGATGGCCTTAATTGGCATGGGAGCATATGCCTCCCTACAAACATTTCAGACAATTATTTCTCCATTATATTATCAGCTAAAATGCTAAGATCCATAACAAGTTTTTGTATAAATTTGAACTTACTGTGAATCCTTTGAGCACTGGGCAGTTGTAGTGAAGATGGCTGTCAGAAATAGCAACCGTTCACTTTTCTCGGACACAAATGATTTTGTGGTCATCCTGTGTGCACGCACAGAAGAACTCAGTGCTTTCAGATGTAGTTAATTTGTGGGTGCAGGGTATGAGAGGCTGAGAGAGAAGCTTCTCTTAGGACATTCAGCCCTCTGAGGTCGTTTGCCAAACATGCACAAAGAGAAAATAAGAACTGACCGACAACAAGCAATAATTAAAGTTTCAGTCAAATCTCTTATAAAAATATTTAGCCAAAGATCTCTTCATATAAGATATAACAAGAAACAAATCTACGGTTTCAATGTCTTCTTATTTGAAAACAAAGTGGATATACAAACCTCCCAAACAAACTATACAAAAAGAAGCTTATGTGGTAAAAGTTTATAATGCTGGTACTTGATAAACCTAGCAGAAGACTGTGCAGCAAAGCTCAGTGTGTAGAAGCAGCGTGTTTTATAACTACCTTAGGTCTAGAGGCAAAATAGATTCAAGCCTTTTTAATGGTTCTATTATTTAAAATCTGTTAGTGGTAGTTAGGATTAATGTTTCCTTCCTAACATTCCACATTTTAAGTTTCGTAGATATTGAATTGTGGACATCAATAAACAGTAAAATGGCGCCTTACTTGCGAGAAATAATTAGTGATGTGCTGTGAAAATGAGTGCCTAGATTTACAAAATCTAACTTAAGAGGAAGTGGTGAAAAATAAGAAAAGTGCCTTGAAAGTATTTCATGTGTTAATGAATCATAATCCCAATATGCTGGTGGATAATATGGTGAAACTAACTGCTGAATAATATGCAGATTTATCAGTTGCTAGCAGTTAAAGAAATGGCAGTGTTAACAGTGCTAAGTGAAAAATTTCTAAATAGTGTTGAGAAAGATAGGCATGGTTGGTAAAGTGTAGAATTGCTTATAAAGAATGCTTAAGACAGTTAATATCACAATCATAATTTACCTTACTTTAAGCCATAATTTGTTGAGAGAAATGGGTGCTTCATTTGTGAAAAGAAACATTGTGGATGTTATAACTGGCATACATAAGCTATTAAGTCGTGTGGAGTATTATAGATGGCTAGAATCTTTTAAACTGAAGTACATTAGCTGTAAACACAGCTATGCATTAATTTGCAGCAGCATCTGATAATGTTAACATTGATAAACATATGAAAGTGAGGTTCAAGGTCAAATTGCTGGGAGTATTTCATGCTCAGTTCCTGACCTCAACCAGAGAGTTATTGAAGTATTTGCTCAGCAAGGATCGAAGGATATACTTCATCTACAAATAGAAAGCTTAGTGTCTTTATTCACAAATTAGAATTGCATTTTCACTGATACTTTTAGTATTCCTAATTTTAGTCTGTCATCATCCGTGGTTCAGGGGTAACATGCTAGCCTCAGGTTCCCAAGGTCATGAGTTCAACCTTGGTGCAGCATTTTTTTTTCAGGCTTAAAAATCCCTTCCTTCTGTCTGGTAATTAAGCTGTTTGTCACTAAGAATCCCAAAAATCCAATGGCCAATATAGCTCAAATTATACCATAATTTCCAAATGCTTCTTTTTTTCCTCTTTCATGAGAAATTACATGAGAAATTATTCCAAATCCTGGAAGAATTAACATATAGACTCTAGGATGTCCAAAAAATCAAAATATGTGTCGTTGATTTATGGTAAAAAAATCCTCAAGACTCATAAAGAGGCATCTGAGCAATATTAAACAGATTTTCACAGCCCAAAATAGAATGGGATGTGTACGACTGCAGCAGTTAAAGAGTGTTTATAAATAACACTCAACTTAATTTTAGTTTGTCAATCTTAAAATTGTGCCCCTCCTGATAATTTGGACACAAGCCATAACTGTATTTAAGGTGCCTCTGATATACCTGATTATACCTCTTAAGAATATGTTTAGTCCTCTTACCCAGGCAAGCAAGGCTCGTCTGGACAAAATTAAGATATCCCTGGCTAATCATCGTAACATGGATAGTTTTAGTTCCTTTAAATGAGAAGGCCCTTCTAGAGACAATGCAAGCATTAATGCTAAAGAAATAGTAGCTGGAATCTCAAAAGAGACCCTGCTACCCAGAGCAAACAAATGGAGGTGAGAATACAATATACAGATATGCAGAGAAGCAGGTCCGCCTTGAAAAGATTGATGTTAAAATAGGAGTGGAGTTGAAAAGAGAAGCAGCTTGGTTATTGGCCTGGAGCGTACAGGAAAAAGGTTGTATGAGGAACATTCCAGAAACCTCAATAGTGCTTGAATCTATCACTTCTGAATCTTCTTCAAGAATCCCAAAGGAAGACTTGGTTTCCAGCAGAGAACTGGCCTTATGATCTCTTTCATTCAGGCCATTATTGCTGCAAGAGTATTTTGCAGTTGCATCATTCGGCAAGATTTGGAAGCTGCCATTATACAAAAACCTCAGCTTTAGTAGGGTCAGATTATGAACAAAGAACCTCAGCTTTGGCAGGATCAGATATGAACTAAGAATAAAAGGATTTCCTTATTTTCAGCACCTTGCTGATGTTAAACCCAAAGCATATTGTGTTCTAACAAGACACACTTAGGCTCTGCCAGGCTTTTCTTTTGTACAATAATTATTATGCACCTTACAATAAAAGAGCTTCTCTTCCTTCAATTAAAGTAACAACTAAAACCCTATTCTGAAAATGATAACTATTTATTTTCAGTTTTTGACCCCTCATCAAATATTATAAATTTATCGATTAACTGATTAAGAACTTTTATTGGACTCATACTAATTCCATCCTCACAAGAGAACTGAAAGAAAGTGGACTGCCTTGACATGTGACTATTTCCCTAAAATTCCTACTGATGAGTTGAGAAATCTTGAGCTTATATTGCAAGAGTAGAAGCTTCAACTTGACTGGGACTCCATTGCCCACCATAGTGTTTGGGATAGTACAGACATCAATAGGAAGGGGAGGCATTGCCTAAGTTTTTAGTGGAATACAATAGATCTTGTACAAAGGGGACATTCCAAACTTTGTGAATTATCAAAGGGGTGCTTCCTAGATTTGATTCTTCGGTATCCTAGAGAAAGTTAAGGACTAGAGCATCAGCATGGAACCTTTGTTGTCCAATCACAGATATATACATTCACTTTGATCTTGATAAAAAAGGAAAAACTTATACAGGAACCCTAGGAGGATCAATTGAGGCTTCTTTGGAGGGAACCTGGATGCAGACTTAAGAATGGATCCCAGATCAGGCTAAGGAGTGGTATATGAAGATATTCATTGATACCTTGGTTTGTGCTTATAGAAAAAAATTGTCTCCTCAAACACCAGGCAAGACCAAATGATAAATTGAGGAATTCTTCTTTAAAACTGATCAAGAAAAAGCCATGTAAGCTTAATAATGGGCATAAGCTCAACAAGTCAGGAAATATGGGACTCCTACAAAGAATATCCAAGAAAATATAAACAAGAGATAAGGGGGTCATCTAAATGGATCACTGCATCTCAATGAATAGAAAAGAGAAGATATGAATGCATGAAACAGATCAAGTTTGTTGCACTTGGAACCAGAACAAATGATATGGAGACAATTTCTTAAAATTAAATTTTTACATTGTATTGTTAAATTTTTGTATTCATTACTTCAAACTGTGTGCATTGTTTGCAAGAATATAATCTTTTAAGGTATATTACCTCTGAATCTTTCTTCTTCCATTGATCCCATTGTTCTTGAGATACTGCCGTAGCTGCTGATGGAAGCTTCTTCTTTTGTCCCTCTTTACTGCCAGCCTTTTTAGCTTTGTTGCTAGCATTTGGTTGAGTGCCCTGCAACACACATGAAAGCTAAACTAATATAGATAAACTCAAGCAACATCAGATTTAGCAGCAAAAGTTTTATGTGCTATTAGTATAACATGAAGGCTAACGTATTTTGAAAAACAAAAGAAATGCTTTAACAATAAAAATTTAAAGCATTAAAACTAAAACAATAGCTTTCATGCTAAAGCTGAAGGCTGTTCAACATTACAATTTCCGTTTTAAGTTCTGATGCTGCTACACCATCAATGCACTTCATTTTTACTACATTTTTAGGAATCATTATTGTCAAAGGTATTTTGTTGGCTTTCTGACATTCCTCAAAAAGTGATGTTTGGATTTATTTTATACAAGTGTATACTTTTTTTACTTTCTCTAGCCCCATATGTACAATGTTAATAGGGATAGAGAAGGTATTGTAATGCACCCAAAAATTCGATACCAAGATTTCACCAGAAATATATGTTTTGGGGCACCCTTGGTCCGAAAAAAGCATTTTTAAAAAAAGGTCCATGTATGTATCTGTGTGTGTCTGTGGACAGCATAGCCCCAAAACAAAAAAGACTTAAATACCAAACTTGGTTTGTATCTTCCAAGGATGCGACACGAAGATTTTAAAAAAAATCCCCCCACCACAAACTACCATTTACATGGAAAAAATTTCGAAAATTTTGATTTTCTTAAAAATGGCTCTAATGATTTTGATTAAAATCCTGTATATTAAAGCTATTTATGTCCGAAATAAAATGTATATCTCGAAATTTTTGGGAATAGCCTCTGAAGACCTCTTTATTCTGGATGAATTTTGTTTAACTGATAAACATAAGAGATAGAAAAAAACGTACTTTACAAAAAATGTACCTCATAACAAAAACACACAATTTTTGCTGTGGAGGTAACCATTTTCGAGATATTCCTTGTTATTGGTTTCAATTGTGAAGTACTTAAACTTTTCTCACACAGGAAGTGTCTGTTTTTCTTTTGTTCTACTCCTGGCCAAGCAAAGAAGTGATTTGCAATGACAATTGCATAACGATAGCTTTTAAAACATTTGACAATCACTTTAGCATAGTGCATTCCCTTATTCCCTGCTACTTGTAAGGTACTAAGTAATAACATTCTGCTAACATTTATCTTGATTAGCATTGTGTACAAAGAAGAATAATCTTTTGTAGGAGTTTTGTAGAGCAGCTAGAGAAAATCATGTGAGTGTAACACATCAGATTTTTATTTATGAAAATTCCCATTCAGTGAAAAAGTGTTTTAGTTTAAAAACGTACAGTTTGTTTCTTAGAATGAAGGTATGCCTGTGTCTTTTTCACTTCTTTACACATTGTTTGCCATTACTATTTCAAAATATTACTTTAATTGGTAACTCTGTTCAGAAGGTCCCATAGCAAGCCAAGCTCAGCAAAACTAAACATGGCATACAGTCTGTGAATGTGGATCCATCACTATTAATGATACTTTTGTATTTATTATTTCATTTACTTGTTTTCTTTTTGCAGAACTTAAGAAAAAAAGCTTATGCATTCCATTCACATGACCTCTAGCTGTTCCACAACTAAACTATGCTTACAAAAGATTGTTTATCTTTTTACCTATATCATGCTAATCAAAATAAATATTAGTAGAATTGGCCATATTACTTGCTTCCTTGTGAGTAAAAAGGAAATAAGGGAATACATTAAGCTAAAGCAATAGTCAAACTTTTAACAGCTGGTCACTATTGAAAATGAAATTTTACAACTATACAAAACAAAATGTATATGAGAAAAATTGTGTATTTTAATGAGCTCTACATTTTTTGTAGAGTAAGTTTTTGTCTTTTTCTTATGGTTTACCGGTTATGCAAAAGTCATCCAGAATGAAGAGGTCTTAAGAGGCTAAACTCAGAAAATTCAAAACATACATTTTCTTTGTCATGTAAAATGTTTATTATATGATATTTTTATAAAGATCATTAGAGCTATTTTTGAGAAAACCAAAATTTTTCCATGTAAAGAATAGTTTAGGGGTGTTGTATTTTCCTTAAAATCTTAGTGTCATAAGCCTTGGAAAATACTAAACTTAAATAAATACCAAGTTTGGTATTTTCCAAACTTTTCGTCTTTGAGTTACCACTTTAGACACACACACCAACAACTTGAACCTTTTTCTAAAAATCCTTTATTTGAAAAAAATGGAAATGGCCAGTTATTTATGGACACTCTTTAACTGTGTTGGTTCTCAGCGTCCCATTCTATATTGGGGGTGAAAGATCGCTTAATTTTGCTCAGAGGCCTCTCTTATCAGGCTTGAGGTTCTTTTACATGCCGTAAATCTACAACACGGGACCCACAGCTTTACTTCCCTTCCGAAGGAAGCCATGCTATGGATTTTTACGCCCGAAAAACTCCATCGCCCTCCGCCGGGTTTGAACCCGCGACCTTAGGTATATGAAGTTAGCATGGTAACCATTATACATCCTTTATTTGAATACAAGGGACCCTAAATTGTGCATTTCCGGTGAATACTCAGTGTCAAATTGTTGGGTGGAGTGCAATAGCCATGTACTATGTAGAGTAAGTAAATATGGCAAAAAATATGTTAATCACCATTCTTTGCACCGCCCAGTCTAGCAAAATGTGAACACAAGTTGTAAGCCACCAGTTTCTGCACTGTATAACTGAGAGTTAAACTGCACAAAACTCCAAAGATATTGCACGACATTGTGATGTTCACAAGTATAACTTTAAGCGAAGTTGTATTTCACAAAAAATTCTAGAATAAAGAATCTCTAAATATAGGAGCAATTCTCCATTACAATATCTTAAAGACTTGAAAAAAATATGAAATAGTCTGTTTAATATAATTTAAAAAATATATTTTGTTTGTGTGTGTGCATGTGTATGTGTAGTGTGCACATGTTCACACAATGCAACATCAAAATATTCTTCCAAGTTAAAAGAGAAATGAATTTATAAGAATGATCTTGATTCCTTTTTGCAGATTTTATACTTCATAGGACCATCTAACATTTTGAGCAACTTGGAAGGCTGTTATATACTTTTATTGAAGAGTAGTAATATCCTTTTTGAAATTACTTTAAATTATTTACTGCCTGCATCTCTGGAATTGTGGTCAAGCACAGGTTTGATATTTAAAGTTATTACAATAAAATTATGTGCAAGATAGGCAGTGAGTGTATGTGTGTGCTCTCTCCAGTAAGATGAAAAACTATTTACATGAATGACGAGACCCAGCACAGCAAAGAGTTCATACAGCTGTTTTTTTGTAACATGAATATATTATTACTGCATACAAAACTACTGCAAAAATTTTATTTCACATTTTGTATAAGGGAGTGAAAGTAGGCATATTTCAAACACTCTACAGGTTTCTTAAGCAAAATATATTAGCTTCAGCTCCTATATGTCTAATCAAAAGTCAAACATTTTATATAAGGAACTTTGCTATAGATTTAACTGCCACATCTAGCAATTGTTACTTGATTATGCTTAGTTCTGAGCTGAATAAAATTTGTTTTGAAACGAATATTGAGTCAAAGATTTTAAATCCTTGTACATTGTTCATTTGTTAAATAATTAATTCAGGAATGTTTTTCAATTACAGTCGCCATTATCCTCAGCTTAAGGGCAATTTAATCCTAAACTCCTTCCAGCTGGGTTCTATTGTGTTGGTTTCTGGTGGATAGTTGTCACAGCTTCAACTGCTAATTGTTTATCAAATAGTCAAAATTTTTGAAGAATTATATCTTTTCCCAAGAGCTAATTCAAGGTGTGACATGACAGGTTTAAGCAATTTGATTTCTTCTCCAATATTGTAGTTGCTAGTCCAAAAATGATGTGAAACAACAGTTTTCTTTAACTTTTTTGTATTTCATATTCCTTTGAATCCTTAAAGATTGGTGTTAAGATTTCTTTTTTGTTTTTCCTATAGATATGGGATGCATTCCAATTTATATGAAGAATTTTGTATATGCCTGATTTCTCTTGGGCAGAATTGATTTTTAAGAGGTCTATTTTATGAATTTCCCAAACAGTATTTGTTTATGGTGTGAATTGTATGTTGAAGTCTTTGAAAATGTACACAAACATCTTGTAAGCTCTGGGATGATCAACCAATTTGAGTAAGTCTAATCGTTGCCCTTTAGCATACTTGTGGTGATTTTTAAAAAAATGTTATTGCCTATCTGTTGATCATATCCAAGATGACTTGAAACTATTTAAGTTACTTACTTTTAATATATGACACACTTCCATATCATATTAATTTGTGTTCAGTAGGATACTGTTCAATCTGTGAACTAGGTTTCTACAAACTGTCCATTTTTATGACAGGATGCAACCAGTTTGCTTGATATAACTGTCAATGTGAGTAGATATTTAGAATCTCCCCGATGTGGGTAGATTTAAAATTTAATATTTCTATTGTCTCTAATGAATTTTAAGGTTAAAGAATAAGTGGCCATCATATCCAATTCTATTGCAAATTTGTGGTATTTATCTTGCAAATTTAGTAAGTCCATACAGTCAATTTGTGGGCAACAAATGCAATTATATTGTCAATATATCTGCACAGAGACTTGATGTACAAGGAAAAGCTTTCATCATATGTATTTCAATATTGATATGTACACGTCCACTAGTAATGGAGATGAGAGATTACCCATAGTTAAGCCTTGTTTGCTTGTAGGACTTATAGGTACTTGTAGTACTTAAATTCGTTGAATGACTAGAAGTTTTGTTGTAAGCATAAACTAGTGGGTTTGACAATTGAAAAATTAGTTGAGTCATTTTGTAACACTATATCACTTACTTTTTATTTTGGAAAACATGTTTCAGAAGCCATGTGCTTCCATTGTCAAGTCCTTTTCACAAGGAAGACAGAATTAAAAGTTTGGGAAAACAAATATTTGGAAAAACAAGAACCGCGTTTTCAATTTTGAAATTCTGCCAGACGACTACTGAGGTTCATCAAACCACCACTGGGGACAAGAGACAACCACCACAGCAAGCAATGCTAGCAGTTGACCAAAGGAATTGACAATGGAAGCACATGGCTTCTGAAATGTTTTCCAAAATAAAAAGTGATGTAGTGTTACAAAATCAACTCTACTAATTTCCAATTGTTAAAACACATCACTGTCACAAAGTCACTGTCAGTAATAGTGAGTTTGATCATATATTTTATTTCTGAAACTCACGTACTTGCAATATCTAATTTTCTAGCAGTGTGGGAATTTTATCACTGGGACGCTAGTGAAGAGAACTTATACATCAAAGAAATTAAAATATAAAATGTGGTCTGACTAAATTTTGAAATCCTAATGTATTCAACAAGATTTTGTGAGTTCTGTCATATATGTGTTGCACCTCTTTACTTAACAATTTGGCTAGCAATAAATAGGTGCATTTATTCCGTTAGTGGCCCAATGAAGTTGCACCAACCACCCACTAGTTACCAACACAATAATTTATAAATGGAAGGATTCAGACTGAACACTTCAGACACCCCACAGCTGAGAATGGTGGTGAATGCCACCAAAACATTTCTAAATTAACCATCTAGTAATAACAATGATGAGTGCTGTTAACGGTGTTCAAATCCAGTGATTATTAGCACCCTCTAAAAATATTTGTGGCTAAAACCAAGAAATAAAATCAATAAAAATGAATCCTAAATAAAATAAAAACTAAAATTAAGAGATAAAATGCAGTACAAATAAAACTGCCCATAGTAAAACCACATGGATTCTAAAAACTATTAAACACAATAACTAAAAAGGAAAAACAAAAACCAAATCCCCATTACTAAAAACACGTTGCTTAATTTAAAAATGTCAGCTACCTCTCCAGGATCATGCTAGAAATATAATGAAAATACAATACTCATATTAAAAGGCAATGCAGATAAATGTTTAAAAACTTATCCATCACTCTTGTATCATCCACCAAGATCTCTCTAGTACTGGTAAGCAGCTGCAGAGTGGCTCGTAAATGTGTTCGATAACATGCTCTACCAGAATTGTCATATCTTGTCCACAGAATGGACAGATAGGAGTAGGATCCCTCTTAAACAGGTAGCTGTGCATAAAAATGTAGTGATCCATGCGCAGGCGAGCCAGTATTACCTCCTCCCAACAGGATATACGACAGGAGCTTAACAAGTTGATAGGGAGATCCTCACCTCACTAAGCTTGTTTCCACGTAGAGCAAACCACTCTTCATGCCAGCATGAAAAAACTGCTCTGTGTACCCAAGTCTAAAATTTACAGCCATAAGAGGTAACTAAAGCACTGGGTTCTGTGGTTGCCGTCTTTGCTGCTAAATCCACCAGTTCATTCCCAGACAAGCCATCATGACTAGGAATCCATGTACACTCCACATTAACGTCCAAAGTGTGTAAGTTGTGGGATAGGCTGGTAGTTGTGGTCTGGAGGGCACCAAGGGGATCATTCATTATAAGCAGTCACCCAAATAATGACAACAAACATAGAGAAGGCATAAAGCTCTGTAGAATACATGAATGTGCTACTATGCAAACCAAAAGTATGACTTTTGGCTTCATAAACAAAGGCACACCCAACACCATTGGTGCAGTTATGCCATCGGTGTATATAAAAATGTAGACACTCTAATGGGATAAAAATTCTAAAAAACAAGAATGGATACTAGAAACATGCTTAGCGTATTTCTTGTAAGCTGCCATCCCGATATCTATGTGGTATGTAGCACATAATCAAGGAGGGTGTATCCTCTCCCAGCCTAGGCATTTCAATATTGTGCTTCTGAAGCAGCTCACAGAAATCTGCCAGCTTTGGACTAAATGAGAGGTGGCAATATTGTTTGTCCAGCTCAGGTGAGAAAAAAGCATGGAACTTTGGATGTGCAGGCATACACTTAAGCGCACAGTCATAATTAACTAGCAGGGCATCACGCCAACATCGCGGAGGTGGTTCTGCCGATTCAGCATAAAGGCTAACAACTGAGCTGGTTGAAAAACCTCTAACAGCCACAAATGTCCTGATTGTGGACTGTGTCTAATCTTCTCAGCACAGATAGTCGTGCTGAAGAATAAACAATGCATCCATAGTCTAATTTGAATCGAATCAAAGAATGTTAAAGATGAAGCAATACTGGCCGATCTACTCCCCAAGATTTGCCACTCAGTGTCTGTAAAATATTCAGAGAATGGGCACATCGCGCTTTCAGCTGTACAATATGTGGTGACCAACAAAGTTTCCTATTGAAGATCAACCCAAGGGATATTGCCTCATCTGCGAATGGAAGTAAATCTGGCCCAAGTCGAAAAGACGACCAATCGCCTCCTACAGTGCCAGAAGTTAACTTAGAGTGACTTCTCAGTCGAAAAACGAAAGCCATTTTTCGAGCTCCAATCATAAAGATTGTCTAAACAATTCTGAAACAGCATTCCAAAAAATGGTGTATGCTCAGAAGTACAAAAGATGGTAAAGTCGTCTATAAATAAGCAGGATGAGACATCTGGAAAAACACATTGAGATATAGAATGAATCGCAATGGCAAACAGTGTCATGCTGAGAACTGATCCTTGTGGCTCTTGAATAAAAAGGTTCAAAAAACCAAGCCAACCCTTATTCAGAAAAAGCAGTCCCTTATAAACTCCTGAAGGAACAATGGTAGGCATCCATGTATATTCCAGTGGAGGGAATGTAATATCCCTGCTTGCCAACACGCATCATAAATCCCAACTGTTTGACAGTTCTCAAATAAGCTGTTCATGATCTGCATCAATAGAGATACAAGGTAGTCAGCTGCTCATCGACATCTGCGAAAACCGCTGAATGTTACTCAGGAGACTGTGGGATTCCAGCAACCACACCATTGATTATGGGTTCCATCACCTTGCAAATGCAACTGTGAGGGAAATAGGACAGTAGCTGGATGGAAGGTGATGGTCCAGGTTTCAAGATAAGTATGATGGTGGCCTCCCTCCACTTATCTGGAAAAGTGGTGTCAACCCAAACACGATTATAGACCTTGAACAAGAATGCCTTACCTTCAGGAGAGACAATGCAACATTTAGACATGGGTTTCATCTGAATCTGGTGCAGTGTTTCTCGAAGAGAAAATGTCATGGTCTAACTCCACCATGGTGAAAAGACAATTGTAGTCTTCAACATTTACAGAACAGAAAGAGAGGAAAGGGAGCCCTTGAGATTCTACCTGAGCCTTAACTACATAGAAGAAACTAGCAAATAATTATTTGAAAAAAAGTAAGATTTGAAAATTCAAAACAATAACAAATAATACCTCACAAAGGTCAATGCTACAAGAAATTTTATATAACTGTGTGTGCTTTCACAATATCTACATTTTCTCTCTAGTAAGATTTTTCTCTCCTTCACAGTTTACCAAATAAACAAATATATCCAAAAGAATTTCACAGCCTAAGAAAACAAGTTATGCATTTTGGTCTTACACATATCCTAAAAATCATTAAGAGCCATTTTTGAAAACTTTAAAATTAATAATTCTTTTAATATAAAGCAGGCAGCTGTAATTCAGTGCACTATGATGCCATACCCTTAGCCCTGATCTCGTACATCTGGAAACAGCTGAAACAAAGATTAACACAGTGTAAAGAAAAGTTGTGACAGTAGAACTGCACTACTTCCAATATCTGAATTTTTTACATTTTTTTAACAGCACTGACTGAGCATACAAAGAGAAACGGAATAGTATTTTGTATTAAATTCAAATATGTGCTTAAAAGAGCAAATTAGGGTTAGACTTCTTAAATCTTTGCACTCATACTATATTACAACTGCATTCATTTCTGATTCCGACATCGAGTTTTTCATATCCATAATTTTCTTTGCTGTAAGAAGTCTAAAACTACATTTCAAACTGTTGTTAGATAACAGGCTTCTATAACCAGTTTAAGGTGTTTCATTAATGAAAAATTGCTCTTGCAGCTTAATATCGCACAGCATGTCTGTATAGTTGTGGAAGTCAAAAATCAGTCAGGCTTGTTTTATGAAGAAAGAACTCCTTCATTTCCCAATCTTATTGCAGATCATTAAGTTCCAATGAAGTTCTAAACGAACATTCCTGACTTCCACAGTAAAAGGAGTGACAAATAATGAAAAATATGTACATTATTTATTTTTCAGCACTAGAAACAGACTCCAAATTTGCTGCATTAATCAGTGTACTGCCCAAATATTGGTAATTCCAAATTCTGAAAAGCAAATGACAGTTTTGGAAAGTGAGATTGATTTTTATGGTTAACTGTGTTCCATGTTGCATGTAAACACAAATAGAGAATCATAAAGTTATGTAATGGTATGTCCATTGCCTTGAATTGAACCATTAAAAATATTGAAATGTACTGTTAGATCTGCAAGGAATGCCAAACCCCCACTCCACTTTGAGTTTGTTTAGGAACAGGCATACATTTTTCTGCTAAGAACAACCCTATTCTTCCCTTAAACCAAAACACCTTTCCAGCCAAGCAGGGTTACTTAACCACCTCACAATTATAACATAGGTCCTACAATCTAGAAGTAGACACTGCAAGTTAGTTAACACATCTAATGCTGCTGCACTCGAATAAGCAACTGTGTTTCAATGCCTGCTAACTAACATAGAATTTGCTGACTTTGCCTGCTGTTTTTTCACAAATTGAGGCTGCCTGATGTACAGAACAGTTTGAGACGAAATAGATAAATACATTTACAATAAAGTCAAGAAAACCAAATGGATATAGTAGTGGTTTTAAGCAGAGACTTCAACCCACCCATCTCTTTTAAGAACTCTCTTACACTTTCTTGAGATATGTTCAATTATTGCATTTTGCTATTAAGTTTGTTATAAATATGGGAACAAATGGAAATGCAACATATTACAATAGCCAAAATTAAGGAAAAACAATTTGCATGATATAGTCATATAAGAAAGATAAAAGAGAGATGACGAAAGATCTTCAAATGGAATCCACACAGAAAGGAGGCAGACCCAAGAAAACATGGTTTTTTATGGAATGCAAGACAAAAAGACGAAAAATATTCCTGAGAACCTATGGGAGGATAGAGATGCTTGGAGCCTAAGAATACAGAAGATGTACACATATGCATAAAAACTATGATGCTACTACAGCACATGCAAACAGTAAAGTGCCAACCCAATGATTATTAATGTAATCCACAAGTTCAGAGGCAGCAAATACCCTGTTATTGATATCATACTCATTATTTGCATCCAGTTCATATACACAATCTTAACCTAGCCTTGAGAAATCACCCCTCACTAAGATCTGATGACCAATACTTCCCTCATACTCATTTATTTCTATCTGGCAGTATTGTTTGTTGTTCAAACGCTGGCAACCCTTTAGGATAACTCCATGGATTATGATAGCCATAAAGAATATAATACTAGCCAAATAATAAACTGATCAATAAAGGTAAATCTGGAACGAAGTGGAAAATCTTTGTCTGTTCCTTGGAAGACAATGAACTAAATACTAACTTTAGTATTTAACCAATTTTTTGTTTTTAAATGGACCTGTTTCTAAATATGCTTCCTTTTTAACTATGGAAACCTCAAAACGGGTATTTGCAGTGAAAATTAGTATCCTATTTTTGGTTGAAATACAGTAATTCAACTTACTATAGATAAGTAGTAGAGAAATATAGAAAGTATGGTACAATTGGAGCAGTCACACTGATTACTAGAGCCCTAAGCCACATGAAAGAAGTGGCAAATTTTTAGGATGATATACTCTATACTGGAACTCCTTGACAATTGCACTGAGTGTAAATTCAGTGCTCTGCATAACCAATAACTATAGTGGATGTACATTTTGTCCTGCATGGGTGAATTGGATTGATTGATGAGGGGTGGATTAAGTAAAATTAAAAAAAGGCCCTTCCTCCCAAAAAAAAGCATTTATGCTATTTTTATTTAAATGATCAATGGCAACTTTTATTGAGAGAGAAAAGAGAGACAAAAGTTTATACCTATACCCGATGAAGGTTGTGTGCTGGATAACATGCTATTGTCCTAGATCTCTGCTTGCTGTAGGATCTCGTGAATAAAACAAATATCAAGCATACATACACTTGCACAACTTATTAAGTTCCAATGCAGCTGAACAGGTTTAACACTGTCCAATTTTAACAATACTGGAATGACATAGAGGAATAAGCATCACAATTATTTTAGTTCTCTGACATGTATGATGCAGAAGTATTCTCTGTAAAATCTGAACACTAAGTTCTCTGACTCTACCCCAAAAAGATGTTATTACTCAAAATAACACTTTTTAACTTATATCTTTCTTTGAACTATTGAGAAATATTTAAGAAAAAAATTTATTCTGCATACTTCTAATTCAGGGCCCATCATTTCTCTATTTTCGTCCGCCACTACCTCCAGTATTACCTTGTACAACCACTTGGTCAAAGAGGAACTAGCAGTAAGAGCACAGTTGGAGGCACTAAATGATGTAATTGTTGCCATTCACAAAATGTGATTAATTTGCCACTGTGACAACTATCATATTTAATATTTTTTATTCTGCATCTATCGCTTCTGTATTCAAATAAATTGTAATGTATTTACTCTAGAGGAATGGGCAACAAAAGAATAATTTGTATATGAAAGGAGTACATTTCAAAGGACTAGGGCAAAAAAGAATCTGCATATGAAAAGAATACATTTAATCATTCATTTTACAGGAACCAGGCAAGCAAAGAATAGTTTGCACTTGTACATACTTTGGTCAGTCTCTTTTGAACGGGGAGTAAAGGATGTCATGTGATTGCACCAGTGGCAATCGTAAAGTGCTAACACCTATAACTCACTGGAACAACATCACGCTGTTTCTTACATTGCTCTTTCCACTGTCTCAAAAGAATATGACCAAAGAATACTTTTCATGATTTCATAGGAATGGGGCAAACAAAGGAAGTTTTGAATGAAAAGGAGCATATTTATTTTATAGGAATGGGGTAAGTGAAGGATAGCTTGCATGTGAAAGAAAGACATTTCAAATTTTATTATTTTAAAAGAATGTAGTTCAAAGAATAAGGTATTCATGTTAAGCAAAGGAGACACATTAAACTCTGAGAAAGAAACTAATGGGTTGTGAGTTATGTGTTGGGAGAGAAAAAGTTTAAAACTTCCACAGACGATTCAGATTTGAAACTGTGAAATTATTAACAATTCAAAAATCCACTAGACTGCCAAAGTTTTAGCTTCCAGATCGTTCAGCTAGCCTTTCATCGCACCACACTGCTCCATTCCTAAAACATCCCTCAGCTTTGCTTTTCGGCTTAGGGCCATTCACCCTGGGAAATGCTTTACAGCTTAGGGCCGTAAAAGTTAATAACAGCCCAGCAACTGCAAAGCAGTTTCATAATTTTGATAGCAAAATTATCAAATCCGGACCAATAATTAAGTACGAAAATATTTGTGTGTATAGAGACGTGGCTATAGAGGAAATAGTGGTGGGGGCACTTAGGTCTGAGAACACCCGGAGAGTTTTTTTTTAACGTCTCATTACATGACATGTTCAATATTTCGGAGCTCTTTTGCCATGTAATCGTAAGATAAACCGCATACATGATGAGAGACCAGGTTCCAAATAAAGAATATTGAAAATATCTTACAGTTTTGTTTTTATTTGATGTTTGCGTGTTGTTTAACATTTTGAAAGATGCGAGACGGACAAGTTCGGAATTCATCAGTGTTATAACCTCATATCACTACAAAGGTAGTGAACTTATTTATAACGCACATTATATAAATTATTAATACGAAAATATTTGGAAGACACCGACTTAGTAATACGGTTTGAGTACAATGCCTAAAAACTTAATGAAAAGAAAGGTGCGCTTATGTTAGCGCACTTACTTTTCCAGTGTCTGACTTTTTGTTTTTCTTCTTCTGGTCAGACTTCTGGCTTGACGTTCCTGCAGCAGGCTTCTTGTTCTCTACTTTCTTCTTTTGGTTTTTCTTTGGATAATCATCATCATCGTCGACGCTAAGGACGGCAAACCGGGAAGCTATAGCTGTCGCCATTGTAATAACCAATAATTCACAAAAAGTACAGTTGTACAGTTCTTAAGTGTTAAAAATATATATTTTAGACTGATGTTCTTTGCATTTACATCTGCCAGATATCAATTTAAAAATGAACTGTCGTATCACCATAAAATTAACTTTACACCGTCAGCAAAAATGAACATGGAACTCCACGGCGTAACTGCTATTGCTATAACCGCGCGATTTTGTCGTCACTTGTTAAAACAGGAGAATTAGGAAAATGAAGGTTATGGTTACCAACCTATACGTACATTTTGCGACTGACGACAAATACCACTCAGAACCACGTTAAGAAACTCAACCGCATCGATAGGACCACCCTGTGACAATTGACCAAAATTCTTGAAAATATTGATTTTTTGATTTAGCAAATTAATATAGCGGTCCTTGTAGATTAGTTTGCCAAAGTTGTTTTCAGCCTTTAATTTAAAGGTTTTCCTAAGTGTCTAGCAATAAACATCTGCTTTGATTGACCACGCGGTAAGAAATCAATGCGTAAGGTGCCTTTTCAGTCGCAGAACACTGTGCACGTCATTTTTCGAGGTATCAAAATTTGTTTCGGCTTAACCTTTGCTGGGGATGAAGTGTGCCTCCATTCCATTGATCGCCGCTTACTTTCAGGGGTGTCGTAAGAAACCCAAGACTCATCTCCTGTGACTATCTGTGTCGGAAATTCTTCGTCGTCTTCATCATAACGGGTTAAAAACTGAAGTGCACTACCCATCCGTTTTGTTTTGTATTGCTCAGTAAGAATCTTTGGTACCCAACGTGAGCAAAGTTTACGAAATTTCAGTTTTTCGGTAACAATTTCATGAATTAGAGATCGTGAGCTTCGGGGAAATTCCATAACAACAGGACTAATTGTAAACTTGCTGTTTTCCTGAATCTTGTCATCATTCGCGTGAATCAGTTCTTCTGTAACCAAAGATGGACTCCCACTTCGTTCTTCATCGTGCACTTCACTACATCCTTCATTGAACTGTCGGACCCATCTTCTCACCGTTCAATCACTCATCGCATTTTGTCCGTAAACTTCGCAAATTTGCCGATAAATTTCGATTTTTTTCACTTTCCTAGCATTCAGAAAACGAATCACAGATCTGATTTCACAAGCGGCGGGATTTTCAATCAACACCGACATTGTAAACAAGCACAACAAAGCGTATGGGGCTGACAGCGAACTCAAAATGGCGCATGTTTCTACTCCTTGATACAGAGCGTCTACCGCGCATGTGCAGAACTGCGATCGCAGCGCTGCAGCGGAGATAAATTGAAACGGACATACTTTCTGGACGTCCCTCGTATATTGACGCCTGTTTGTCTAAATCAACGGTTCCCAACCGGTGTGCCTCGGCACCCTAGGGTGCCGTGTGATTGGCTAAGGGGTGCCGCGAGATATTGAGATAAACAAAAAAAAATACCTTCTACTGAATCCTTAAGTCTTGTAAAGTCTTGAAATAAAATAAGTCAAATCAATTACTCTCATGCACGGCAGATGGTGACAGTGGTCGATTCATTTCAATAATTCAGTTATACTAGTATCCCACAGATGGCATTACAGCAATACCCTGCCGAACATTCCCGAGACTACTCGCTTCCTCACGAACATTCCCGAGACTTCCAAAGATGAATATATAAAAGTGTACGCCGCTTGGCGCTTTCAGTTGTCTTCCTCGCGATGATTCACAGTGTTTAGCTATGGATAAGTTCATTGTTAAACGTAAACGCCAGGACAGTGAAAGTGAACAGTCGGCTCCTACTGCTTGCTTTAAGAAGCCAAATCTTACAGTTTCTCCCGGACCGTCGAATTCACCACATAAAGAAGACAAACGAAAGAAAAGAACATACCAGGACAGTTACTTAGCGTATGGATTTAAGTGGAATAACAACGAGGAAAACCCTATCCCTGTGTGTTTAGTTTGTCGCGAAACACTTAGCAACGAGGCCATGGTACCTAGCAAACTGAAGCGGCATCTTACAACAAAGCATCCTAGTGTGTCACAGAAAAGTGTAATGTATTTTTCACATATATTAGAAGGGGAGAAGAAAACAGCTGTGCGAATGGCAAAGAGAATGACCATAGGTGATGCTGCTCTTGAAGCCTCATTTAAAGTAGCAGAACTGATAGCTAAAAAAAAGAAACCTCATACTCTTGGAGAGGAAATCATTGGCCCTGTATGTCTAGTTATAGTTTCAACAATACTTGGCGAAGGAGCAGCTGATCAAATTTTGAAAGTTCCTCTGTCCAACAACACAATCAGCCGCAGGATATCTGAAATGTCATGCAATATCAACGAACAAGTCATGGAGAAAATAAAAACTTATAGAACATTTGCTTTGCAAGTAGATGAGAGTCTCGATATTGGTGACAAACCGCAACTCCTTGGTTTTATCAGATATATTGATGAAAAAGATATTAGTGAACAGTTTCTGTTCTGTAGACCGCTGGACACTACAACCACGGGCCATGATATTTTCGTTTCTATTAATTCCTATCTCAATGACCATGATCTTTCATGGAAAGACTGTTGTGGTATACGTACAGATGGTGCACCATCTATGTCTGGGAAAATTAAAGGTTTTACTGCCAGAGCTCTCAATGAAAATCCATCCATTATTATAACTCACTGTTTTCTGCATATAGAGGCATTAGTCGTGAAAGCGTGTAATGAAGATTTTGCTGAAGTGTTTAACCAAGTTGTGAAAATGGTGAACTATATGAAGTCTCGAACTTTAAAGTGCAGAATTTTTTAACAGTTATGTCGCGCAACGGATGCAGCTCATACCTCTTTGTTACTTCACACAGAAGTAAGGTGGTTGTCGCGGGGTCGTGTATTGAACCGGTTTCTCGAACTTAAAGAACAGCTAAAAACTTTTTTTAAGGATGAAAATCAAGTCACATTTCATGAGCTCTTACTAAGTGATTCTTGGTGTTTTGAACTGTCACATCTGGCAGATATTTTTCATAAGCTGAATGAACTGAATGTTTCGATGCAGGGTCGACATGAAACAATAATCTCCTCAACCAATAAAATGAAAGGTTTTAATAGAAACCTTAGTTCTTGGAAGTCTGCAGTTCAAAAAGGGATTTGTCGAACTTTCCATCTCTTCTTAATGTGGCAGGAGATAAAGATCTGGGTAAGCTGAAAGACCGTATTTGTGATCACTTATCAAGATTCCAAGGTGCAATAGATGCGTACTTTCCAACTATTTCCACTACGAATCTCGACTGGGTTGTCTCACCATTTGATTTCGTAGATAGTGCAGAGGAAATAGATTTCACTGCTTGCGAACGAGATGGATTTATTGATCTTTGCGCTGATTCCACACTCAAAGGTAAGTTCACCAAGAGTGAGGCGTCGGTGGCTAGTTTTTGGCTTCAACGGAGAGAGGAGTACCCTAACCTAGTGAATAAAGCAATTAACGCACTTTTGCCCTTTTCAACATCCTATCTATGCGAGCAAGCCTTCTCTCCTATGGTGACATAAAAATGCAAAGCAAGAAATAGACTGAATAACCTTGAGGATGCTTTGCGTGTTTCACTGTCAACTGTAAGACCCGACATCACATAACTGTGCTCTAAGCATCAATCACATGTTTCACATTAATCATTAATCGAACAAAATTTATTGATGTATTTTTACTCAGTGATTTTAGTAAAGTTTACTGTATTATGTTATGGTGTACGTTATTATTATATAATATTTCAATAAATTAACATATTAAGCTTAATTTTCTTTTAATTCAAGGAAGGGTGCCCCTGGTGTTTAATGTTATTCCCAAGGGTGCCGTGAACTTCAAAAGGTTGGGAAACGCTGGTCTAAATGCATTTTCCAACGCATGTAAATTTTCAAAAATTTCCTTGCGCTGCACATTTCAACCAATAAGTTTGATGTTTCTATCAGGGAACATAAATATCACAATAAAAATTATGAAATTAGTTTTCTAAGTAAGAAGCGACTATATATTTGTATCAACAAAATTAATTAAACCACAAAAATAATTAAAAAAGTGAACGAATAATTTATCGTGTCTTTTCTTGCAGTAATATTTAATTAATTTTAAACTCAACATTTCAGAATTAGTTACACGTAACAATAGAGGTAAAAGGTAAAAAAAAAAAAAATAAATAAATAAAGAAAACTGAAGTAATTGCTAAAGAGACATTGAATTTGAAATATTCACAGGTTGATCCCCTTAAGAAGGAGATAACGGGCGATACGTGACGCTCTCGTTATGTAGCGTAATGGCCTGAACCCAAACTTGAAAGAAAAAAAAAATCCTGCAGCATTGTCTGTGACCTGAATTTAACGGAAAATGCATAAAAAGGCGTATTCATATATCAGAGGAGAGTATCAATTTCAAAACCTATAAGATATGCATTAAATCTAAATATATTTTGCTTATGCGTGTGTATTTCTTGTGGTTCAACCAGAACTTTAAAATCTAAAATTAGTCCAATGCATTCCGCCGAAAATCCGAATATTCAAATCTATTAAAGTGTATTTCAAAGAAAATTCTATTTTTACTTTCTCTAAACGTACTATGCACATAGTGTATATAGAAGGTATTGTAAGGTACCCAAAATTTCGATACCGAGATTTCACCGGAAATATATGTTTTAAGACACCCTGAATACAAAAAAAAAGCATTTTTAGACAAATATCCGTGTGTCTGTCTGTGTGTGTGTCTGTGGGCAGCATAGCTCAAAAACGAAGATACCGATAAATACCAAACTTGGTATTTAAGTTCAGTATCTTCCAAGGATGCGACAGGAAGGTTTTCAAGAAAATATCACCAATCCAAACTACCCTTCACATGGAAAAATTTTCGAAAATGTTGATTTACTAAAAAATCGCTCTAACGATTTTGATTAAAATATCGTATATTAAAGATATGTACCTGTCAAATAATATTTATATCTTGAATTTTCTGGGAATAGCCTCTGAAGACTACTTTATTCTGGATGAATTTAACGGAATTGTGTATAACTGATAAACCGTAAGAGCTAGACAAAAATTTACCAGAAAAAAAATGTAGAGCACATTAAAACACAATGTATATTACCTGCATTTTTTGTGGGGTTGATCGTTATTTAGATATTCCTGGTTTTTGGTTTCAGCCTTGAAAAACAAACTTTTCTCATACAAGAATTTGTCAACTCGTGTCCCTACAAACAAAGGAACTTCAGACACATAGCAACCAGTTTTTGAGATTCACTTTAACCTATGCTACTCCCTTTTTTCACGTCTACTTACAAGGAAGCAAGTAATAAGACTATTTCTGTTAATTGAAGGGTTGAGAACCATAGTGAGCCAAGCACCTTTTTTTAAAAATGGAGAAATAGGAGGTCTTTTTTCAATATCATAATTTGATGAGCCAAGTTACACATAATAACTAAATGCCACAGCAATCTAGAATATATTTTCTATACATTAATGTGGCTTCATGTAAAACTAGGTTTTAGAGTTATTTATTGGGAATTATTTTCTTTTGCTGGGATTTGGCCCAGCCTAAAGAAATGCAACTGGGTCATTTCCATACATTTAATCAATGTCTTGCTGATCATTATTATTGGCTTGCACACGCAAACTCTTGTAAAAACCATGATTCACTGGAGGAATAAATGGTAGCATGGACATAGGATCATCATATGCGGTAGCGTGATTTGCTGCATGAATTTGGACCACTCTGACTCTAACAGAATTTGTAGTTTCATTTAGACCGATATTTTGATGCTCTACTGTTTGCAAACGGGAAATGCTGGACATTGCCCACTGCAATATAAGATGTATAACCATTAACTATACCGACAGATGGCAACAGCTCAATTTTGACCTCACATGGAGATGGCCCACTATGGCTCACAGTCCTTCAATTGTTTCTCGATGAGCATGAAATAAATAGAATTATTAGCTTTCTGACAATAATTTGTTGCAGAGATGTAGAGAAAGTCATGTGAATGGAACACATCATATTTTTTTGACCATTGAAATCTGTCAGAGCTTAGAAACGTTGGAAATTCAACGTGTCCATCGTTCAAATAATACTTTAAAAAAATTAAGCGAAGTATTACTTTACTCTGCTTCTCAGCAGTCTGTGAAAGTATTTGAATTAAAATGTTCTTATGCTGTCATTACATGTTCATTTGGAGAAATGTCAGTAAAAAGTATTTGTAACTTACATTTTAAAATTGGGTATCTAACTAAGTCAACATTGCAAGTAAATGCATAATGTAATTAAAATCATATATAATTCATACTATAAATATGTATTTTATGAACAAGCAGCTGCAGTTCGCTATATTATACTTCATTGGTTTAAATTGGAAAGAATATTGAAAATGGTCTTAAAAATGCAATTGAGGTTGTGATGCAACACTTGTTTCGTTTTAAAAGACCATCGGACACTACTTTGGTGAGTAGCTCTAACAGGGACATTTTGTTGGTCGCTGACCTACATCACTGGATTGGGCTAATTATTGTCAAGAGGAATGCCGAATTTATTTCGAGAGCTATGCCTCAGAAATCGGTTCTATGGCAGAAAATACTGTTTATCTCATCGTCGAAATTAAGGAATCAAAAGTACTTTCACCGAAAGTAGCACCGACCACTGCAATGTCCAGTGGAGAGGATACTGGATCTTTGGCGGTGTGAAAGAAGATTTGCAAGGCGGTTCTTGGTGGAAGTAAAAGACAGGAGGGTCCAAACGCTGGAAGGATTAATACAGCCGGATTTCCATATCGCTCCGATGGTTAGGCAGTATATACCAAAGTGGAGAACGGAAATACCGGCGTCTATATGCACTCCGGTGTTCTCCACAATGTGAATTTTGTCAAAACTCACAACCCGACGTGTACCTCCAGCAGGCGGAAAATATGTGGATGCGAATCACGAGAAGGTTACGAAAGCAATTTGATAACCCCAGAAACCTATCTGCTTCGAATCGTGTGATTTTGTGCACATGCGAGGCCGTCCGTTTCAGAGGTTTTTAGTGACACTCTCCGTAAACTATTCTCCAGCCTACTATCCTATTTTCCCTCCAAAACAGAATTTACATCCTTCTTCCCTCACATAGTAATATTCATGCTTTTTCCAAGTATCTTTGTTTCCTTTATTCCTAATGTTTTCCATCCCTTTCTTTATTTTCTTTCTAAGTAATTTCTCAAGGCTAACAATTAACTAACTAAAGAGTAAGCAGATCTGGTTGGACTGGCAGTTATAAGTACTACTACTACTACTACTACTACTACTACTACTACTACTACTACTACTACTACTACTACTACTACTACTACTACTACTACTACTACTACTACTACTACTACTACTACTACTACTACTACTGCTGCTGCTGCTGCTACTACTACTACTACTGCTGCTGCTACACCTACAACAACAACAACAACTACTACTACTACTACTACTACTACTACTACTACTACTACTACTACTACTACTACTACTACTACTACTACTACTACTACTACTACCACTACTACTACTACTACTACTACTACTACTACTACTGCTGCTGCTGCTGCTACTACCACTACTACTATTGCTACTACTACTACTACTACTACTAATAATAATAATAATAATAATAATAATAATAATAATAATAATATGACTTACTACTGCTCTTAGATGTTTGTTAACAAGAAACAAGCCGATTGATAAGTTTTTATTTTATAGTTTCGTATGGCTGCACTGCCTGTGATTCTTAAGGAATATCATTACATATTTCTGGGTGTCCACGCCTTACCATGTTTGCATATCATTTCATTTTTCACCGCTTCCCCGCCTTCTTAGGGCTGTGCTGCCGGCGCAACCGATGCAGCAGCAAGCCCGGACAGCACCACCTACACAGCCAGTTACAGACACCTTGCTGCAGGAAATCCAGGGCCTAAGGGAGGCATTTCAGGGCCTCCATTTACTGAATGCAGTGGCGACTCGTAGCCAAATTATCTGGTTTTAAGATTGACTAAAATTAGAACTACATTGAATGTTATTTATGGACGCTCTTTATCTGCTACGGTTCTAAGGGTCCCATTCTATTTTGGGCGCGAAAGACCGCTTAATATTGCTCAGAGGCTTCTTTATAAAGCTTGGGTTTTTTTACGTGCCTTAAACTTACGACACAACATCAACGACTTCACTTCTCTAATGAAGAAATGGATTTTTTCCCTTGAACCCGCGAACTTGAGGACTAGAGGCTAGCATGTTACCCCTAGATCACGGTTGACGACAGACTAAAATTATGGATACTAAAAGCTATCAGTAGAAATGAAATGCTAATTTGTGAATTAGCACCACCCTTTCTATTTGTAGATGAAATCATCGTTCAATGCTTTGCCTGAAAAAATACTTCCATAACTCTTTGATTTAAGTCAGAAGTTGAACGCGATATGTTCCGAGAATTTTGAACATGAACCTTCACCTTATTGTTCACCATATATCAAAAATATTATCAGAGAGATGATCCTGCTGCAAATTAATGCATAGCTCATCTTAACAGATGATTCACTTGAGTTTAAGTTTCCAGTCTTCAATATTACCTTACACAACTTTAATAGCTTATGTATGCCAATTATAACGTTCAGGATGTTTCTTTTCACAAACGAAGCTCGCTTTTCTCTCAGAAAATTGTGGAAACTGCCCTTAAAGCAAAGTAGATCGCGATCGATATATTAATGTCTTAAGCATTTCAATTTATATATTTTACAAACTATCGTCTATCTTTCGTAACAGTGTTTAGTATTTTCCCTCTTAAGGAGAGTTTTAACACTTCCGTTTCTTTGAGCGGCAGTAACTGATAAATCGGCATACTATTCTGCAGTTAATTTCACCAAATTATTCTCCAGCGCTATCGGATTATGCTTCATTAACACGTGAAATACATTCAAGGCACTGTTTTGCCACTTCATCGCTCTTGAGGTGGATATTGTAACTTAACACTTATTTTCACAACACTAGCCACTAATCACCTCTCGCAAGTAAGGCCCATTTTACTGTTTGTTCACGTCCATAATCTAAAAATATATTAGTTATTTGGCCTTTTCGTGTTTTCAAATAAAGTTTCAAATGTATTGCGAATCTATTTCCTCGTAAGCTTAGGGTAATTACACAACACACTGCTTGTACGCTTTGAGCGTTGGCGCGCGAGCATACCCTGTCGTCTGCTTAGTACCAAGTACCAACGTTGTAAAGTTTGACTACATAGGCTTCTTTTTGTATATTTCGTTCAGGAGGTATATAGATCAACTTTATTTTCAAATAAGAAGATACTCACATTTAAGAAAGGTGTCTTATTATTTACTCTTACACGTTAAGAGACCTTTGGCTAAATATTTTGTCAGGGATTGGACACAAGCATTAACTTTTGCTTATTGTCGCTCCTTATTTTCTCATTGCGCGTGCGCAGCAAATGACCACAGAGGCTTTCATTTCCTAAGCGAACCTTCCCCTCCCGGTCCCTAGAACTCCGCAGTGACATATTAACTACATCTGCTACAATTGAATGCATTTGCGCGTGCGCATAGGAATGGCCACAAAATCGCTTGTGTCCGAAAATGCGGTCGGTTACTGTTTCCGACAGCTATCTTCATTACAACTATCTACGGTGCATATTAGGTTTAAATTAATTCTTAATGTGTTTTAGGTTATAGCATTTATCTAATAATATAATGGAGAAATTATTATCTGAAATTGCTGTAGGGAGAGCACGTGCCACTAAAGGCCGGCCGCCACTCCCTCAATGTATAGCATAGCATATTTCAGGTTTCGCACCTCAATATGGATGAGTTGTCATTATTGCTATTATCATACGGTAGAAATGAAGTACGTTTTGTGTCGAGCGCCATCTTGTGGTTATTAAGACTACCATATACACTATACGTAACATCTGTTAAATTAATTGTTTTTCCTAGTTTTTTAAGTAAAGAACAGATGACAACGGAATTGGGGGGGGGGAGATTTCTAGCGCTGAAAGAATGTTTAATACAATCACATTTTTGGCCTATCAGAAGCTATTATTGATAAATTGGTATTATTGCAGAAAACATCACGGCAATGTTCTAATTTGTTAATTTGTTCTAATTTCTTGGTTTGAAACTACCCTAAAACTGAATATATGTATGAGGCAGTCATATTTAGAATGCGTGTACCCTAACCTCACAAACAAATGTTTGGGAAAGGCTTGGAATCATTTTAAATGCACAGCAAAAATAAAGGATGACAAGTAACAGAGATATCCCAAAGAATATAATGACTTACCATGGACTGGATGTATTGCACTCCGAGTCCAAGGATCACGCCCCCTATTCTCACGGTTCTGATACCATAAGCACATATTTTGATAGTAATTATTTCACGCGATAGCTGCTAAATAGGCGAATTGGCCGAATTAACCGAAATAGATTTATATTGCAATATAAGCCGAAATAGATTGCGAATGTTGTCTGCTGATTTCCCTTTCCTTGTTTTTGATTCAGCTATTCCAGAAACTACAACCGAAAACTACACATGTATTGACTATTATACTGGTTTAAAACTTAAACTCTAAATTTACTGCTTAATTGAACATGAAACACTACAAAATCATTTAAATAAATACCCTAACCTATGTAGACGCTTAGGCTTTCACGGCCGGCGTTATCAATCTTATTATCTAAGTTTGCCGGGCTTTTAGGCCGTGGTCCAGTGGTTTGTATAACCGAAGTTTCGTCCCAGTTGGCCACGCCCTCCCTCGGCGGGTGGCTATATAATCAGCGGCATTTACAGTGCGCTCCAGTCTTGCCCGGACTCCGGAGCTAGACTCTCAACCTGAAGATGCCGAACTTAACTTTCGGCGAAACGTCGGTTATACAAACCACTGGACCACGGCCTACAAGCCCGGCAAACTAAGATAATATGACCCTAACCTAGTTTTGAAACATTTCCTTTTCCTTGTTTTTTCTTCTGCTATACGAAAACCCACAACCAAACACTACATACGCATTCACCATTATACTGGTGACCTACAGTCCTAATGAACTGCTTAATTGACATTTAACACCACAAAATTTTACATTTGGTTGCACGTTTTACACACAAAAGCCGTGTTCATCTCAAATGTTTATGGAACGCTAATAACCTTAGTAGATGGGCGCCCTTAAACACCAACCATCATCATCATCATCATTATTATTATTATCATCATCAAATGTTTATAACCACAAAATGGCGGCTTGACAAAAACGTGCTTCACCATTCACAATGTATAAGCATAGGGCATTTCCTATCTATTTTCTCTATACTTGTAGCTATTATGCTTTCCCACACTGTGTTGATAGCATATTTCAGCGTTCCCCCAGTACTCTATAGGAAAACTGTTATTCCACATTCGTCTTCTCAGGATAAGGGAAAATCCCGAAAAACCCTTTTCCGGGTAACACGCCCTAAGCGAGATTCGAACTCACAACCTTTTGAGGCAGACACTCTACCACCACACTACCCAGGCGGGCAAATCACGTATTTGTTGCGTTAGAAAAACATCATTTTGGTTTCAAACTAGTAGTACAGTGTGACGATGGGGCTACAGCAATGGCGGGAAAAATAAATGTCTCCAAAGAACAGTGAAATATAGGCATTCATATGCAATATTAATACACTGCCTAGCCCTTAGGCTTAATCTTGTGCTTTCACAGTCGGTAAAAAAAATGAAATGGCCTGTTATTTATGGACGCTCTTTAACTGCTTTGGTTCTCAGCGTCCCATTCTAAATTGGGCGTGAAAGATCGCTTAATTTTGCTCAGAGGCCTCTCTTATCAGGCTTGAGGTTCTTTTACGTGCGTAAATCTACGACACGGGACCCACAGCTTTACTTCCCTTCCGAAGGAAGCCATGCTAAGGATTTTTACGCCCGAAAAAATCCATCGTCCTCCGCCGGGTTTGAACCCGCGACCTTGGGTATATGAAGTTAACATGGTAACCATTAACCACGGAGGGCGACTTTACACAGTCGGTGGCATGCATAAAGAAATATAGGGTGTTTTTTTTTTCCTCCCCAGTTCCACAAAGAGAACTAAAGCCTTGGACAGAGTTGTCAAAAAGCGATTCCCGAAGGCATGTCCCACGCGTTGGAGCTGCAATGGAACGTTTGTTGAAACAAAGAGAGAATACACAAAGATCCTTCTCAGCTATTTGAAGACATTTTAGATAGTCCTGAACAAAGGGACACTCAGACTTGCCATGATGCTCGAGGTTTCAATAACGCACTTGAGGACCTTGAATTTGAGGTCTTATTCCAAATCTTTAGTGAAGTGTGCAATTTGACTAATGCACTGTTTGATATTTTACAAACCAAAATGTTGGATGGCACCTTATGTATGGCCAAAGTATAGGAAACTAAATCATTTATTCGACGAAAAAGAGACGAATTTGACGCAGTGTGAGAAAAGTATCGGTGCTCCTAGAAAAATACGTCATAGTAATGATCAACTTGACATTAGGAGTCAGTACAAGCGACTTTATAATGAAGTTTATCCGTTTCAATAGCCTAGAAAAACAGAAATTCATCGAGTTATTCGCCAAAGAGAAATATTTTCAGAAGAAAATCCACGTTCCTTAAAGGATCCCCTAATTGAAATGTTCTGCTTTTTCTTTAAGGAACTCTATAAGCTGTGTGCTCTTGTTTTATACCATTGTTCAGTGTCAGTGTTTTACGCTCTTTCTCTGCACTCCGAAGGAATAACACTAACTGCAGGAATACTCAGAGACAGAGTAGTCTTTTACACCTGCGAATCCTTTCCATAAAGAAAAGAAAAAGCTTCTGAAGCTGAAACTATTGAAAAAGTGGAGGGGTTCTGCCAACCAATTGTTGAAGAATTCAACTAGAAAGGAGACCGGACTTAACATTCAAGTAAAACTACTCTTATTGCTTAAAATTTTGCGCGGTATCTTTCTGTTTCTCATAAAATATATTGTGACTACGTGTCAAGTTCACGAGCATCTACCTTGCTGCCCTGAATCGACGCACTATGTGAACGGTTTTCTTCCCGTCGATCATGCTGGTGATTTCCTTGCATGGTGGATTCATTGTTGCACCTACATGAGTGGACACATGTGCGACCGACAGGTGCCTTACATAAAGCTCTTATAGTTGCACCTAGGAATTAGGGTGAGTGAGCTGGGAGTATATCTCCGTATGACATATCCGAGCTAGCAAAGTAGCAGATTCTGTGCCCCGGCTAAAATAGTTGCTGAAGAGGGCAACTGACTATATGGACGCCTCAAACGGTCCGGCATCTACTTAGACGATATCTGTCTGTCATCAGCCAAGAGAACGGCAATTACGCTGCTTTGACCGTACTGCCTCACATCCAACTTACCTAAAACGACCACCCTGTGCGAAGCAAGCAGAATACTGCACATGCAGGAGGGCATGATTTTTGGTGGAATCATTGAAATACCCAGCGAAGAAGAACCTATCTTAGCGAAGAAGAACAACGACGGGTTACGCTTCTACGAGGACTACAGGATGCTGAATACCGTCACCACAAAGTACTGATTCTGGTGCCCAGTGATTTTCGACTTTGGATTTGAAACCAGGATACTGGCAAGTAATACTAGACACAATATTATTTTTATTGCATGTTAAACAAGAGCAACACAAAGGTTTTAAGATAAAATCTATACGAAGTTTGATATTTTTAATACTTTAGAATCCCTTACACGACGGGCTTCATAAATGCTTCCCTTTTTCAAACTAACACCGCTTGCCACTGATGTAAACTCAGTAACCGAAATACAAATGTGTCTGGCAGGTGCTTACTAAAAAATGATCTGAAGAAAGAATTGTAACTGGTTAGCAATAATGATCTAATTAATAACTGTTTCAGAGATAAAGACGGAATCAGGTTTGAATTATACATTGGAGTTTTACTGATCTTACAAAATGTTTTAAACATAACTCTGTAACAACCTTAAAAGTAAATGAAGCAGTGTATAATAAAATAGTTCAATTTTAGGCACATGTGAGAAGAAATATTATTCAAAAAGAATAACAGGAAACAAAGAAACTGACAAAATGATTGCATGATGATAAGCTTGACTGGCATAATGTCATGCACAGTATGCCAGTTTATTTACTTTTCCTATTAACTCCACGGGTAATAATACTTGGGGATTGAACACACCACAATACATCCCAACAACAAGAACAACAACAACAATACTAATAATAATAATAATAATAATAATAATGATAATAATATAGAAAACTTGGACGGCTACCTCTTACATCTAAATGCACTTACACTACTGTTTAATCAGGGAATACGCTTGAATGCAGTCCTACATTTTGACACATCCATCTCCTCCAAATCAACATACCTATACTTGGAGCATTGCTTTCAATCACATATGCAATCAATAAAGAATATAAAATGACAGTTTTTTTTTAAGAGGAAGGGCTTTTCAGAGAAAAAAATCAATGTTTGCAAACAATACAGCAAAGTTTAGTATGATCCCTAAAATGTGATTATAATCAACAAGGAAATTATTCTCCTTTCTGAAAAAAGTGTGAATGGGATTCTTTCTCCAATAACACCCTACTTACAATTCTTCTTTGATTACACCTTTGCAGACAGCTGCACATTTATTATCTTTTGAAGGGTGCACTATAGAAGTAATATATTGTGGTTTTGTCAAAATCAAATACTTTTCTGTAGTAATAATGAGTTTAAAAACCTCAATTGCTGTGTTCAGTATTATCAATAAAACATACCTTATTTACTGCTATCGAAAACAACACCTGTTTTACATTTTGGTACAGATACCATGGTGGTCAGGCATCCCATAATGAGTAATGTGGGGTAAGGTTGGTATATTTATTAAAACCCCTAAGCAGATCCAAGATGACCCATTAACCAATTACACGTCGCGTCCTCCAGACTTATTACATTTTAAGTGCAGATAAACTTGTGGCTAATATGTTAAAACATGGTAACCGCCTACAGTGCTGTATTACTATGTTTCCCCTGGAACACAAAATGAAAAAAAAATCTTATATATTCCATTCACATGACTTTCTCTACATCTCTGCAACAAATTACTGATAAAAGCTTATTCTTCTATTTACTTAATGATAATGCAGAAAAAAAGTATTGGAAATAGTCTTATTACTTGCATCCTTGTAAGCAAAAGTGAAACAAGGGAGTACCATAGGCCAAACTGACAGTCAAAGGCTGGTTACTATTAGACTGAAGTTCCTTTGTTTGTATGGGCAGAATTTCACAAATTCCTGTATGAGAAAATATGTTTTTTAAAGCTGAAACCAAAAGCAAGGAATATCTTAAAAACAGGCATCTCCACGAAAAAAAAATGTATATAACATAAATTGTGTGTTTTAATGTGCTCTACATTTTCTGTGTGGTAAGTTTTCGTCCATCTCTTACGGTTTAGCAGTTATGCAAAAATCCGTCAAAGTCATCCAAAATAAAGTAGTCTTCAGAGGCTATTCCCAGAAAATTCAAGATATATCTTTTATTTGTCAAGTAAGTGTCTTAAATATACGAGATTTTAATCAAAATTGTCAGAGGCATTTTTAAGAAAAACAGTATTTTCGAAATTTATTCCATGGAAATGGAAATGGCCTGTTATTTATGGACGCTCTTTAACTGCTGTGGTTCTCAGCGTCCCATTCTATACTGGGCGTGAAAGACCACTTCATTTTGCTCAGAGGCCTCTCTATCAGGCTTGAGGTTCTTTTACGTGCCGTAAATCTACGACACGGGTCCAACGGCTTTACTTCCCTTCCGAAGGAAGCCATGCTAAGGATTTTTACGCCCGAAAAATCCATCGTCCTCCGCCGGGTTTGAACCCGCGACCTTGGGTATATGAAGTCAGATTTATTCCATGTAAAGGGTAGATTAGGGTGGGGGATTTTCTTGAAAATCTTCGTGTCGCATCTTTGGAAGATACCAAACTTAAGTACCAAGTTTGGTTTTTAACGGTCTTTTCATTTTTGAGCTATGCTGTCCATAGACACCCATACACAGACACACAGACAGACAGACATATTTTTCTAAAAATGCTTTTTTTTATTCAAGGGGTTTCAAAACATGTATTTCCGATGAAATCTCGGTATCGAATTTTTTGGAGTGCAATACCTACTCTATACACTATGTACATGGTACGTATAGAGAAAATAAAAATCAATAAATATTTTCAGATACACGGAAACTACAAATAGAAAAACTTTTTAGTTACTCCTGAGAATAGACAATACAGATGACATATTTTTTTAAATATTTTATTATGAGTATTATTTGAAAAAATGGAGTAACAGTGGTAGCTACATTTATTCTTCCATTAGTATAGAGACATTTATTACATCAATACAAGAGTTTAATTATTCATAATATTATGAGTAATATTTCCTTCTTTATGATATAAGTTTCTGTTTCCTATGGTTCTGATGTTACAAATTGTTTATTGGGTGCCTATCTATCTGCGAAAACTTCAATTGGCTCATCATTCTCCCATTCCTTGAATCATGTTGCATGCACTGCAGGCACTTTTAGCTTACGCAATTACCAAGCGTGAGAATTCTTTCATTCACAATATCTTAAATAGAATGAATTGAAGATAACTTTGATTGCCGATTATGTCATTGGAATTCCAATTTCAAACCAGGATAAAAACCTTATGATGAATTTGTATATGTGTCTGTTCTGCAGATGTATACGTTAGGCAGCAGAGTAGGTCAGTACAGTAAACGCCAAGCAGAACACACAAATCGCTTACACATGCATTGTAGACTTAAAAAGAACATGCAATCTCTAAGAATGTGAATGCCATGAAACATTTAATGATGCTTATATACTTTACAGTGCAAGGATGCAAGAATATGTGGTTCTCTCTTTCTTCATCGAACCTTGGAGACTTACTTATTGTTAGAATACTTTACTGTTTCTTTTTCTTTTAAATGTTTATTATACTGTGCTGTAATTGAGAAGCTATGTCAGATACATTTATACAAGTTTCTGCTGTGTGATTCTACAAGCCCGCATGAATGTACAAAAAAAGAACTTGGAAAATTTTTATTTTGCGCATTGTCATTTGTTTAATAAAAATGAAAGATGTTTTTCATCTCTCTCTATTAATGGTTCCTTGTGATTATGTTCATTGAAACGCTATAAAAGGTCCTTCTATTATTAATAATAGTCAAAATGAAGAATAATTGAATTAATTATACAGGATGTTTAAAAAATACGGGGCATAATTTCAGGTATGTATTTCCCACATGTAGACAATCAAGTTAGTTCATTATAACATGTGTCCGGAAATGCTTCGTTTCCGAGTTATGGCCTTCAAAACATTGAAATTCACTGGAACGTTTTTCTTTCCGCAGGTTGTTGTCATTACAGAAGATGTTCAAAATGTCCACCTCCTGCTTGAATACAGACCTCACATCGATGTCTCATTGATCTGCGAACACGATCCCAAACTCCAGGAGTATTGCGTATGTCCTCACAACTTGCCACAATTCGATTCCGAAGGGATTCCAAATCCGGCACCGGAGACGAATAAACCAATGATTTTAAATGGCCCCACAAGTAGAAATCGAGAGGGTTCAGATCAGGTGAGCGTGGAGGCCAAGCAATTGGGCCACCTCTACCTATCCATCGATCAGGAAACCTTCGATCCAAGTACCGGCGAGCCGTAAGACTGAAGTGTGCAGGAGCGCCATCATGCAAGAAGTGAATGTGTTGATGATTGATCAGTGGAGTGTCTTCGAAAACGTCAGGTATGGTGTTTTCCAGGAAGTTTGTGTACGCCTGCCCCGTAAGTCTGTTTACAAGTACATGGGGTCCAACTAATCGATCACCAATGATACCGGCCCACATGTTGAGGGAGAACCGCACCTGGTGATGAGATACAACAGTTGCACGTGGGTTTTCATGCGACCATACATACTGATTGTGGAAATTTGTTATGCCATCTCTTGTGAACTGTGCTTCATCTGTAAATAATACGACGGCAGAAAAGTTCGGATTTACACCACACTGCTGCAAGAACCACTGACAGAACCTAACTCGTGCAGCGTAATCTGCTGGTGACAGGGCCTGTACACGTTGTAAATGATAAGGATACAATTGATACTCGTTCAACAGTCTCCAGACAGTCGTATGAGGAACATTGACTTGCAACGCTAACCGTCGTGTGCTGATAGAAGGAGTCCTGTCCACAGCCTCCAGAATCTCCTCCTGCACTTCTGGAGTTGTATATCTTGGTCGTCCCCTTCCCAAACCAGGAGAGGTGAATGTTCCATACTCGCACAGACGGGAATGGAGGCGTACAAATGTCTTCCGATCTGGACATTGTCGCTGTGGGTACCTCTCCTCGTACAAACGACGAGCCAGCGCAGCATTGCCGTCCGTCTTACCGTACATGAAGTGTATCTCTGCCAGCTCTTGATTTGAATACATGTCGCACAGTCTTAACGCCTAAAGAACACTGAATGTAACTGTCCTCAGAATGAACTATCAGAGCGCCCTCCTAATGTCTCCTTTGACGGCAAAGACCTGCGGAAAGAAAAACGTTCCAGTGAATTCCAATGTTGTGAAGGCCATAACTCGGAAATGAAGCATTTCCGGACATGAACTATTTTGATTGTCTTCATGTGGGAAATACATACCTGAAATTATGCCCCGTATTTTTGAAACATACTGTATATTCTCATTTCTCATACAATTTCATAACTATGCAAACAAAAACTAAACAATCGAGATGTCTTTACTAAAAGCCGTTTAAAAATTCTAGCATTAATTTTAGACAAATTCAATAATAATTACAATATGCAATTTAAAAGATCACATTTTGAAACGGGATGAAATAATTAGTTATGTTTAATGATTTTATAAAACAAATATCAAGAAAATGGCTTGTGTTTTATCACATTTTATTATTAATAAGACTTATTATGTAAATGTATACTATTCAGCTTTTGTTCATCTTGTGAAACTTAAAACACAGATATAAGTTTCAAAGAATTGTGCTTATTTTGGCTCTTGCATTTGATAATGCTGACACGTGATATATAGCCTCAATTTTATACTGAGTGAAGTGAAGTGCTTCTTCGGTGTTAAATGATTATTAATATTGAAAATCTATTTTGTAATCTTCTGATAAATAATGTTCAAATCGTAAGAACTTCCTGCAAATATAAAATGATGTTTTTAGAAATCCGTAAATATTCTGCAGCATGACTTTAGGGTTGGGAAAAAATTTCTTTTGGTCAACCTTATAGAATCTGAACATTTATGCTGCGTATCTTATTTAATCTGAACCTATTAGTGGCATAAAGTACTAAATAATAGGCACTCAATTCATGTAAGCAAACTTACAATGATTTTATCATTACTCGCATGGATAGTTGAAATTTTGAGTGCTAAGTATTTAGTAGCACTACCTATTGAACACACCTCATTGTGCTTTCCCATCACTTATTTCTTATTACTAGTAACTGACAAAATATATTCCTAAATTACAGAAAAGAAAGGCGGTTTTGGGCAAATACAATTTTAGTTTCTAATGCGATGACAATTTTTTCTATGTAATATTTTTTGATAATTAATTATTAAAGATTTGATTGTACAGGCCCCATTATTTGACGTTTGTATAAATGTTACAATGTCCATGACAAAAAAAAGTTGTAGACAAAGAATTACACCGCGACCATTTGAACATCATTTCACCGATTTTATCCATCGTCCGATATCAACCAACCAGATCATGGAACGTTATGCCATGTCACTGCTTTAAAACACACCATACTCTAACGCATAAAGTAAGTGGATTAGACTAGGGCGGTGGTGGATGATAAATTACTCACGAAAATGGTATGAGAATCTGCCTCATTTATGAGAAGGTTATTGGTAAGATGTAGGGGAACGGAGGAATCGAGGAAAAAGTATTTACCGTGATCCTTTACCTACTCGAGCTAACAATAACCACCTGATTAACAATAACCCGAGAACAGTAACCAGAATGAAACCAAGAACGGGTTATACCCAAGGTTGTGGGTTCAAACCCGGCGGAGGACGATGGATTTTTTCGGGCGTAAAAATCCTTAGCATGGCTTACTTTGGAAGGGAAGTAAAGCAATGGGTCCCGTGTCGTAAATTTACGGCACGTAAAAGAACTTCAAGCCTAATATAGAGGCATCTGAGCAAAATTAAGCGGTCTTTCACGCACTATGTAGAATGGGACGCTGAGAACCACAGCAGTTAAAGAGCGTCCATAATAAAACGCAATTTCAGTTTTCAACCGAGAACGGGAAGCCATAAAGGAGACAAGATTTTGGGTTCACAATAATCTGGCAACGAGAATGGGAATGCCTTTATTCCTCTTCTTTGCCTTATCAGTTTTACTCATTCCAACTTCACTTATTTTTAATTTACCGATGATAATTTTTATCTTTCTCTAATTTAGCCACAAGGCGGAAATGCTGGCATTTTGCTGAAGGAAGTCTTGCGCCCAGCACCCATCTTGTGGTATGCTATACTTCTATATATACACCACACTCAACATCTTTCAAATTATTTGTTTTTCCAAATTTTGAATTAAAGAACAAAGGACAATGGAATGAGAGAGATGTCTAGTTAAAGGAACATTTAATACAATAACATACCTTTTCTTTACATATTTTAGTTTTTATTACATTCTACACATAATCCTGTTTGACAGTTAATTTTCATGTATCAAGAACATATGGTTTTTGGGGTTAGCAGTAATATACTATTGCAATTTTTTCCTACAAATTCATATAATTTGGATGAAAAATAATGTAACATTAATGCAATCGATCTCAACATATGATCATAAATATCGCGTTGACTGTGAGTTGTTTTGTGACCCGCCTTATTTAATAACGAATATACACCAGAAGAGGGTGATTTTTCAATATCTCAGCACAGCTTTCAGCAATTATTATTATTATTATTATTATTATTATTATTATTATTATTATTATTATTATTACCAAAGTAGGGATTATTCGCATATCTTTACAAATTAACAAACACACAGATTCGTACTATTGATAACGTATAATATATTTCACTAAGTATACCACCGAAAAATCACTTGAGTGCACTAACCTGTATATTTAAACATTTCCTTTTTCTTGTTTTTTGCTTCTGCTATTTGAAAAACTACAAACAAACGAGACACACGTATTGACTATTATGCTGGTTTAAAACTTGCAGTCTAAATTTACTACTTAATTTAACATTTAACACCATAAAATCTTATTTTTGTAAGCACATTTAACCCACACAAAACGTGTTCATCTAAAATTGTAGTAGTGAACTATGGCGGGGTCGCGAAAATCATGTTTCACTAACCAGACTGCATAAGAAAATGCATTGCCGTTTATAATTTACAAGCCGAACCCGGTAATTTTGCAACATCTAGCGGAAGCTGTTTTGGCGGCAGTAAGGTTTCTGCTATAGGCGAAACTAATGTTGGTGTTTTATGGTGATAAAGTAGAACAAATTTGAAATGTGTGTACTTTATGGCATCTATAATTATACATGTACAGAAATTAGTAACATTTAAATGAAAGCGCTTTTTTTGTTGTAATAAATCTGGATTTATCACGTATTTCTCCATTAAACAAGGTAAGTAGAAATGACACATTCGATATATAATTTTATCATCTATATGGCACGCTGTGAAAATCTTATACCAGAAATAATTAATTCCATCCTTTTTTGCCTGTAGATGTTCAGGAAGTGCTGCATTCCTATGTGCAGGTGCAATTACGATAGCTCTAAACAAGAAGGTTATGTAATTACTTTTCGATTTGCAACTTTCTAAGATAAAAGAAAAGTGGTTACGAAGCATCCACCAGGAGACAAATGGGAGCCAAATAGCAACTCAGCAATGTGCATTAAGCATTTCTTTAAACAGTTCTACAACAGGTGAAATATTTGCTGATAGTCGCGGTAATTTGATTACACTACCATCAAAGCGAAACGCACGTCTGACAGATGGATATCTAACTGTATATTTACGACTACCCGCATATTTCACAAAACGTGGAAATATTAAAAGAAAATATCCTGAGCAGGAAAACGGAAATTTTAAACAGAGAATAAAGAAGAGAGGTTCTACACGAGGACGCTCTCAAGCATGTGGATTTATTAAATACATCTTCATATATTAGTCATTATTAGTAATTATGTGGACTCTTCTGTATGGCAGATAAATGGTAATTGTGAATCTGTTTGGGTATTTAAATTAAATTTTGATAGCTTTTCAGAAAGCAAATCGTTTCTCATACAAAAGGCAGCTACATTTGTCTTCTTTCTTAGCAATGTAATTTTCGTAACTTGGGATTCTGAAGAGCAATTGAAAGTTCTTCTAAGCAGCAAGTAGGAATTTTCATTTCATAATATCTAACATGACCTAACTTGGTTTGAAATATCAGGTGAATATTCTAATTATCTGCAGGGCTAAATTATATATGGCTAATTATATATGGATAAATTCCATGTCGCCCTCCATGGTGTAATGGTTACCATGCTTTCATATACCCAAGGTCGCGGGTTCAAACCCGGCGTCGGACGATGGATTTTTTCGGGTGTAAAAGTCCTTAGCATGGCTTCCTTCGGAAGGGAAGTAAATCCGTGGGTCCCGTGTCGTAGATTTAGGGCACGCAAAAGAACCTCAAGTCTGATAGAGAGGCCTCTTTCACGCCCAATTTAGAATGGGACGCTGAGAACCACAGCAGTTAAAGAGCGTTCATAAATATCACGCCCTTTTATTTTTGCAGGGCTACGCCAAAAGAAGGTAACCAAAATACTATGGTATTTATTTTTGTGCACGTGTGTTGTTCATATTTATAACATTACAGTAAAATTAACCTAATTGAGTGAAAACATTAGTAAAATACTGAGGTGTGGGCAGCTCTATATGCACACCACTTGAAAAACAATAAAAGTCAGCTGCTTCAAAATATCTAAAATACAGGTTGCCTCCTTCAGGCATAAGATGTTTAAGGAAAGATATTCCAAGATTTATAGTGTTTTAAAATTATAATCTATTAAGGGTATCCATAAAAATTCCCACTGGAGCAACAGCAGAAAAGTGCAAAATTACTTCGCAGAAAACTGCTAAATAAATTGAGGTATTTTGGGAAGAAGGTGCACAAGGAAATATGGAATTGTTAGGTTTTAGCTTTGTGGTCATTGAACTTTGCTATTAGGTAATTCCCACAACACCAATTATAGCTTGTATTTGCACGCAGTATTTTTTTTTGAATCGCAATAAAACAACTTTTAGATTATTTTTTCCCATTACCCTATTACATACCATAGGCCTTCTATTTACATTTCTAAACAGCGTTGTTTGTAACTATTATAGATGGCCCTGGAATATGGCTTTTCCAATCTAAGCTCTCAATAATCTGAATTTAGCCAACATAATGCGGGATAGCCAACGTTATAACTGCGACTGAAGTGAGATCTAGGGGTTGTTTCGTGTCACAGCCATTTAGGATAATCTCTGCATCGAAGAATCTAATGCTAATAATGTACAATATTCATCTAATATGCCGTCAGCGGGGCCCGGGAAAGATTTCTGCCGTCTGTGAACGTTTCCATTGAAATACTTATATTTCAACATTACTGTTCTCCTTCTGGTTACCGTTACCGGCTGTCGTGAACCAACCTTACGGCTTTTGTGAACAAGCATCTATGGAAGACACAGAAGGAATAAGTAAATTTCTTCTTAAGGCGAGGCAGCTGAGAGCTGAGAAGGCTAATATTGGTAAGTGGGGGGCAGTGTTTGATGGCATTTTTCCGGACATTGTTGGTGTTGTATTAAATAATGATCTTAAGTGTATTTGTTTACCATAATAGGATACAACAATGCACCGGAATACGATTTATTTTTGGTTGTGGTTGTAAATTTAATATGTTTGTTTTTTATAATTTTTAATGCTCACACATTTTACTTTCTCTACGTGCTGTGTACATAATGTAGACTGACCATGCAAAGAAACCAATTTCAATTACAGAGCAACTGTTTTTAAAATCTTGAGCATCTGCTTAGCTAAGTTTACTCCTTGTTTCCCGTCTACTTACGAGTAGATTACCAAAAAGACAATTTCTGCTAAAGTTTATATCGATTAGCATAAAGTAGATTGAAGAATAATTTGTTACACAGAGTTAGAGAGAGCCATATGAATGAAATACACAGTGTATGTGTGTGTGTGTGTGTGTGTGTGTGTGTGTGTGTGTGTGTGTGTGTGTCTGTAGACAGAATAACTCAAAAACGAAAAATTAATTAAATACCAAATTTAATACTTGAATTCCGTTTCTTCCAAGGATGTGACTCGACGATTTAAACGAAAAATCCTTCATGGAGCATTTTTCGAAAATTTGGATTATCTCAAATATGGCTATAACGATTTTAATTAATGTTTTTAATATGTTTTAATGACAAACGAATTTTCTGAGAACATCCCCTGAATGCCTCTTAATTTTGGATGTCGTTTGTGTAACTCGTAAACCGTAAGAGATAGACATAAACTTACTCTAAAAGTATATCTCATTTAAATAGACAACTTATATAATGTAAATTTTTTGTGGAGTTATCCGTTTCCTAGATTTACATTTTTATTAGTTTCATTTTTAAACGAATTAAACTTTTCTCAGCCGGGAGGCTATACTTACTTTCATATCTAGTTTTTTTTTACTCTGACATGCAAAAGAAAACCGAATTTCACTTGTTTTGCATAACGATAAGTGTTTAAAAGATGTGAATAATTCTTTAGCCTAGTACCGTGTGGATCAAGGGTCACTTGATAGATGGGAAGATAAGAAAACGTTAAATATTATTAAATAATTTATTGAAAAATAAGGTTTACATGAGCAATTTTCACAAATATCGTGTTCATGGTATTCATTTCAGAACAGTGTAGTCACAAGTGAGTTGATAAATCCAATAATTTTCGGTGATTATAGGACCCATGATAAAGATCCAATATATAGATTATGAAAGCACTAGTTTCAACAACGAAATATGGAATGTTTATTACAATGAAGAACAAATGAGAAATGTGTCGCCAAGAGAGAATTTGTTGATTAACATCTGCTAGCAACTCTCTTGAAAGCAAGAAGTTTCGACCATAAGCGAGAAAATTAAAATCAGTCATGCTCACAAATGAACATGGCGTTGAATTAGTACTGCTATGTGGTGACAATCACGGAACTGTGAGATAATCTGCAGATGAAGTTCACGTTTGGCATCCGGAAATTCCGAGATCTGCTTTTCAAGTAGTAATTAATCTCTTGAATAAATTTAAGAGGCCTTTTCTGTGGATGCAATACGAAGTGATAGACCAAAGAAAGCTACTGATGAATGCAGCACCATTATTGTTATTGTAAAGGTGGCTGCATGCCCCAAGAGAACCATTCGCTATATGTCCACTCTACATAGTGGAGTGAGCAACAATCTGTTCGGCGAATTTTAAAATCAGCACAGTTTCTTTCGTACAAGATACAATATATTTTCGCAACACGCAACAATGATCTTCTACACGGGTTTTGTAATTGGATAATTGATTAATCACATTCAACGGTCATGCGCATACCCAAAGCGCGCGGTACTGGCCTGTGGAAAATCCAACATGGGTACGTCAGATTAATGACCCAAGAAATCCAATAGCGAGTTGTGGTGTGGTCTTTTAGGTGATGCCGTGATGGTCCACATTCCTTTGAAGCTAATTGCACAGGTTGCCCACCTGGGTAGCGTGGTGATAGTATGTGTGCCTCAAGTTCAAAAGGTCGTGAGTTCGAATCTCGCTTATGGTGAGTTACCCGGGTAAGGTTTTCCCTTATCCTGAGAAGACGAATGTCGAGTATCTTTAAGCTCCATGGACCCCGAGATCATTAGAGTATCATATCATCAATTGCATTCATCGTCCGATATGGCCAAACCAGGTTAAAGGACGTTAAGCTACAAAAAAAAAAAAAAAAAAAAAAAAAAAAAAAAAAAAAATGCACAGGCGGCACAATTTGTGGTTTCAACAAGACGAGCTACTGCTCACTAAGTTTTAATGATTCGAAACAAGTTTAATCGTACGTTTGGATATCAATGGATTGGACAAGGAGGTCTAAGGTCTTGACCTGCTCGCTCACCTGGCCTGACACCCCTTCGATTTCCTTCTATGGGGAGATATAAAGCAATATGTTTTCCAAACGCAGCCTCCCCCCCCCCCCCAATCTCAACTCTCTAAGCTCAGAAGAGATTTAATCAGCCATGTTATACCGCATATTTCGCCAGTTATACTTTCCAATATGAGTGTTGAATTCCGAATTGAGTGAGGTATTGTCTTCATGTTGGTGGACAACATTTTGAAATTCTGCGTTAGGATTTAAATGGGTACTATGAATATGACATTAGTTTCAAAATGAAATAAGTATTTATTGCAATGAATAACATATGAGAAATCTGTTTCAATCACTTGTTTAATAAAATTGAACCCTTTCTAATTTTTCGTTTATCAAGTGACTTTTGGGCCACACGGTATATATATTCCCTTATTTTCTTTTTATTTATTTATCCTGTTAGAACAATTTACATTCTTACTTGGACATGTCAATGGTATTGTTACAAGGAAGCAAGTATAATACACTTCTAACGTTTATCTCAATTTGTATTATATAGATAAGAGAATAATCTTTTTTGAGAAAGGTTTGCTTTGGAATAGCTAGAGAAAATAATGCGAATGGACATCATATTTTTACTTTCTCCATACGCACTATGTACATAGTGTATAGAGAAAGTATTGCACTCCACCAAAAATTCGTACCGAGATTTCACCAGAAATATATGTTTTAGGGTCCCCAATATCCAAAAAAAGCATTTTCACAAAAAGGTCCGTGTGTGTGCGTGTCCGTGTGTCTGTGAACTCGATAACTCAAAAACGAAAAGTCGGTAAAATACCAAACTTGGTATTTAAGTTTAGTATCTTCCAGGGATACGACACGAAGATTTTGAGAAAAATCCCCCACCCTAAACTACCCTTTACATGGAACTTTTTTCGACATTTTTTATTTTCTCAAAAATAACTCTAACGATTTTGATTAAAATTTCGGATATTAAAGATATTTACCTTACAAATAAAATGTATATCTTGAATTTTCTGGGAATAGCCTCTGAAGAGTAGTTTATTCTGGATGAATTTTACTAAATTTTGAATAACTGCTAAACCGTAAGAGATGGACAAAAACTTTTTACACAAAAAATGTAGAGCACATTAAAATACACAATTTATGTTATATACATTTTTTGTGGAGTTCATCGTTTTTGTGAATTTTTGGTTTCTGCTATGAAAAATGTATACTTTTCTCATACTGGAACTTGTCAACTCCTATCCATATAAACAAAGGAACTTCATTGACATAGCAACCAGCTTTTGACTATCACTTTAACCTACGGTTGTCCCTTATTTCGCTTCTACTTACAAGGATGCGAATAATAAGACTATTTCTGCTAATTTTTTCTGATTAGCCGAAAGTAAAATAGAAGTATAAGCTTTTTAAGAATTATTTGTTGCAGGGATATGGAGAAAGTCATGTGAATGGTACACATCAGATTTTTATTGTCTTAAATAGGATCCTAATATTTATCAAACTTTAACTTAAATTTCGCTTAAATTAGTCCTTCATTGTATCACTTTGGATCGTTCTTTTTAGATCTGTGATCATTATATCTGTAAGTTCGAAATTCAAATGTATCTACTTAATAATTGTATTCCAATTCCAAATATTAAAACTTCTCCTTACGCCATTTTGTTCCCGTTATTTTCATTCCTAAAGAAATAGCACCAATGGCCATTATAGCCAATTAATCCAATTAGGGGTTGGTCACACTGTTGTTGAACGCTTCTGGGCTGAAATATTGTAATGTTGCATTATGGGTAAAGAATATGTCCATCGTTTAGTTTTGGACGGATACTATAGTTTATACCTGTGTGTAAGTTTGTTTATTGTTATATTTAGAACATTTTATAACATAAAATAACTCTTTAGGTTAAAATTAACATTATAAACTTGATTTGGCATTAATGAATAACTGTTAAAGAAACTCTACATCGCTAAAAGTGAATTCAACAACAATAAAAGAATATTTCGTTGGAAGTGATAATTGGCAATTGCAACAAATTTCGCAAACTTTAACTCAAGAAGTGCACTAAACAGAATTAGAATAAAGTGTGTAAAGTATCGTAATATGTTATTGATGACAGCTGCTGATATTAACTTATTCTGTTTTAAGACTTACTTTTTCATTTAGAAATGTAAAGGCTCCAAGTTTTCAGAGAATGTCGCTTAAGATGGATAAATAAAGACGGATGACCTGTATGTCTTATATCGGTTGAATAGTTTGACTAGTTAATGATTTCATTAAGTGGTACATAAGGGCAATTTATGTTACACTACCTTTACATTTAGAAATTTACCCAACCCCCTTCTGAATTGTAAAGTAATGCTTTCCTGCATATTTCTACATTTTATTTTTCAATTATCTTGGTACATATTTGGTAATAGTGATCTGTTGCTGTCTATGATATATTCATTTATTACTTACATATTATAGCTTACACATGCAAGTATACTTTTATTTATCTATTCATTTAAAGCAGTGGATAGTTTGCATATGAAAGGCATACTTTTCAATGTATTATTCAGTTACGGGCATGGATAGTTTCTAAGTGAGAAAAATTTACTTTTGTTAATTTAAAGGAAGGAAAAGTTTGCTTGTGAAAGGGATATACTTTTGTTTGTGCATTCATTTAAAGCAATGGTTGGTTTGTTTATGAATGGAATACATAAAATCAGGGACCCCCAGCAGGTCACTATTTTCATGTATTCATTTAAAGGAATGAATAGTTTGTATATGAAAGGAATACATCTTATCAGAGACCTCAACAGATCACTATTGCTAAATTTTTTACAAGCCAATTACAAGCGTTTCTTCCATTGGATCACAGCAGAGCTTTATGTACCTTCCTAGCTTCTATGCAGTGATGTGAACAGAAAATAAATATAACCCATTTGTTTCATCTTAGTTGTCTTAAATTATTGATAGTGTTTACATCAATACATCAGGAAGGTTAGAAGGTAGATTACTGATCTAAGTAAGTGGCTGTCATTTTCTGGTTATATAATTGAGAAAGTCGCTAAACAGTACCTGAGCTACTTGGATGGAAAAAAGTAAGAAAGAAGGGAAACTCTTTTTCATTGTATTTAACTGTAATCTAAATTAGCCATAACTTCATAACCTTTAACAATTAATGAATTTTGTCAGCTTTCCTGCTGTTATTCATTACGCAAAGAGTGCGAATGTGGCATGATATATTATTTTGATAATGCAGCAAACAAAATGTTATTGATTAAATGTTATCATAGTGAAGCGAGAAGCTATTATTTATCTTAATGCTTACTGGCACATCTTTTAGTTTTACCTCTTTTTCTTTACTCAGTGTTTTCATCCTTCATCTTCCTACTAGATGCTAAATTGATTGTATTCTAATGTATATTTCAGCAAGTTAACCATCAAAAACTGAATGAACAAAGAATGAAATGATATATGTAATTGTACAAATATTAGACTTTTATTACTCGTGTGATTTTAGAGATCCCACAACAAGCAGGGCTCTGGGACATTGAATCTCTCATACAAGAAATGACCTTTGCTAAACATTTTGCTACAGCAGCTTTTTTCCCCCTCATGGAAAATTTCTTTCAAGATATCATCTTAGACCAGATTTCAAGAGGAAAAACCAGAACACTTTTGGGTCTTTACTTTAGTATTACACTTATTCTTATCTTATCAATTCTTCTGCATACTATGCACTCAATCTTAAGAAATTGAAATTCTTTAGTTGACATTTCATTAAATGAACACTTCTGCTTGGCATTTTCACAAGACGTGACACTTTCTGAATTTTATATTTACAATCACTGAATGTCTCGCATTGACCATCTGCTGACTCTTCTAGGTAAGGATTCTTTGAAAAATCAGTAGACATACTGCGTGAATGAAATTCGTCGACAATGTGCTGCCCTTTTGCTTGATTGCAGACTATTAGGGCAGGGTGTGCAAACAATAAGCACTGCTAAGACATGCAGGATTGCTCATATTCTTCACAAAATAACTTCCTTATGGTTGCAGTCCCATTAGAAGAAGAAATAGCTTAAGTGATGCTCTTTTATATGGTGAAAATGTATATTTTTCTAATGTTCAAAGTTTGTTTTTCAAAAATAATTAATTGAGAAATATTGCACTGGGACAATTATATGTGTCAAATGATTTTCTCAGGTCACAAGGGCATTTATTTGAAAGCTAGGACATCTGGTCAGCCTGCATTTTCATCCACTATCATAGTAGTAAATACTGCAGAGGTCTGCATTGGTTAGTTATAACCAGGCCTACCTTCTTGACACTAGTGAAGAAAAGCATGCTGCATGAGTGGCTTGACAACATATAGTATCACATGCTGATATTGCAGGTCTGTCAGAACTAATGAGGTTTGTTGAATCCAGACACGTTAGCTGTGCCTGATTGTTAATGATTTCAAGGAAACTCAGAAATAGTTGGTAATTTGCAACATTTGCTTTCCAAACTTTTAAGATAAGCAAAATACTGTGGAAACAACTGCCATACCGACTCCTATTACAGCATTATACAGGGGATGTAAATATTTGAAATGTAATCAAATCTTTTTATTTCTGTATACCATGTTTTAACATAATTTTCTGGAAATGTTAGTTTTATAAAGTTCATATGTATTTCTCAGTATGTAGCAGCTAAGCTTTTTTGTAATATTTGATAGACCATAAAGGCTAATATTTAATGGAATACCAGATTGAATTAATTTATTTTCTCAATGGTAGATATATTTGAGAGAAATTGGTACACTTATGATTGGTGCACTGTGTGTTAAGTAACTTATGTTGCATTTCATTAAATATATTAAGGGAAATTATTTCAATATATCTCTTGATATATCTATGATACTTCACAGAGGTGGATAAACATGTGTACTTTATACTATGCATGCACATTTTCTTGGATGCTGGGCTCCCTCGTCTTCATTCTGTAGGTTTTTGTGCAATTTCAGAAGTAGAGCAAAGGGATAAGTACACCATACACCTGATATCTAGTGGCTTCAGTTTCATTGTCTAGATTCCAGAGTTCATTCACTGTGTTTTGTTTAATAATTCAGCTAGTTTACAGTAAATTAGATAAGCTATACACCATACTGGCTGTGGGTCTTAAAGATTGATAACACGTTCTTTGGTTGATAACACTGCAACAGGTGGGCAACACCCCCCCCCCCAATCCTCACTTCCCTGTAAAACTAGTGCCCAAGAAAAAGTGCATGCATGACATTGTTAATGCAGTTGCTTTGCTGCTTGAGTCAGTTTATAGTCAGATAGTGAATGGCACTCAGGCAGGTCAGACCCAGTCAAGTTACTACCCATTTAACCTGAACATGCTGTTGCATAGCCACCCAATGCAGATCAGTGTGATACAAATCATGTAAGTGCATTTTATGTGCATAATTCAGCATTATATGGACATTTTAAAAATATTTTATTAACTATGCCCTGCTATCAATGTAATACTACATACTATTTTTGCATTATGTAACTTAATATTAATAGTACAATTTTCCTAAATTAAGTCTGCTCTATACATGAATGTTGTTCTATATACATTTTCACAATTAAAGGGCATCATGGTTTATTGTTTTGTCACATTTATTAAAAAGTCTCATATATATATATATATATATACTACTATTACTAGCTATTTGCTTTTCTGGAGTTCTATGGCTAGCTTCAGATGGTTCGTTTGCTTTTGTAGTTTTGGACATCTATAGATTGAAGCGTTAACTCTCTGTTCTTCTAGTGGACAGGCACCAGATATTCTGATCTTAAACTTATCACAAGAATTCATTAATAACCACAGTTATTAAAGCACTGCTTTATAATATAATAAACTTTTTATAAGATATTTTAAGAACAAGAGAATTTAAGAATTTTGTCTGGTATCTAATAATAGCCCAAGAGAGCCATTGAATATTTTGGTACTCATCGTAATTTTCTTTGTTGTTGATCTGTGTATTTCTTTTGTTACTTCCAATAAGTTCAAGATAAGTAGTGAAATATAATGAGAAAATATACAGGGTAAATCACCTAGAACTTGCACCACAAATATTTTGGGAATCGAAATTGCTATTGATGCATGGTTTTCTCAACATTGATTGGTAGCCTGGGGCTTTTACTTTTAGCCTATAAATAGATTTTAATAATACTTAGAAAGTGTATTTTTTGAGCAAACATATTATTTTTTAAATTGAGCAATGCCTATTTACATCAACATAGAGTAATTTAGTGTGCAAATGGTGTTTATTGCAGGATTCTAGTGCAAGTAGTTTACTAGAAATCTTATTTTCAAACTTTGAAACACACAGACGCTTGTACACCGTGGTAGCACAAATTAAAAACAAAAAGGAATTGTACACTAGTACTGTGGATTCTGGCAAGTAAACAGAAAATTGGCCTTTAAAGGTTGTGCTCAAAATGACCACTAGCAGTTGTTTCAATACACATTTTCAGTCTTCTATGAAAAGATTATTGCACACATTTTGGCATTTCAGGGGAAATTTCAGAACAGGCAGCAATAATCCATCATTTCATATGCTCAGCCAAGGTAAGGCCCTCTTCGTCCAATCTAACAATTTGGAAACAATCTACAAAGGCAAGCTGTAGTAATTTGTGCTCTATGGGCTGGACAGCCTTCATATTGATACCATAGGCTCCTCCTAGTCTGCAGAGGAACATCTAGCATCTGTGGAAGATGGTCTGTTAGGTGTTCAGTGTTTCTTCTATAAAAAAATCTGATGTGTTCCATTCACATGACTTTATCTACATTTCTGTAACAAATTATTGTTAAAAAGCTTATGCTTCTATGTACTGCATGCTAATCAAGAAAAAATTAGCAGAAATATTCTTATTATGTGCTTCCTTGTAAGTAGAAGCAAAATAAGGGAGTACCATAGGTTAAAGTGATAGTCAAAGCTGGTTGCTATGTGACTGAAGTTCCTTTGTTTGTATGGACAGGAGTTGACAAATTCCTGTATGAGAAAAGTACAAGTTTTGAAAAACTGAAACCGAAACAAGGAATATCCAAAAAAAAAAAAAAAAAAAAAAAAAAAAGATCAACTCTATGGGAAAAAAATATATATAGAACATAAATTGTGTGTTTTAATGTGCTCTACATATTTGTGTGCTAAGTATTTGTCTATCTCTTACGGTTTACTAGTTACACAAATTCCGTAAAATTCATCCAGAATAAAGTAGTCTTCAGAGGCTATTCCCAGAAAATTCAAGATATACATATTATTTGTCAGGTATATATCTTTAATATACAATATTTTAATCAAAATCATTAGAACCATTTTTTAGAAAATCAAAATTTTCGAAAATTTTTCCATGTGAAGGGTAGTTGGGGGTGGGGGATTTTCTTGAAAATCTTTGTGTCGCATCCTTGGAAGATACTGAACTTAAGTACCAAGTTTGGTATAAAACAGTCTTTTCGTTTTTGAGCTATGCTGCCCACACACACAGACAGACACACATACATACATTTTTCTAAAAATACCTTTTTTTAGATTCAAGTGGTCTCAAAATATGTATTTCCGGTGAAATCTCGGGATCAAATTTTTGAGTACAATGCAATACCTTCTCTATACACTATGTTCATAGTACGTATAGTGAAAGTAAAAAGGGCTATGAGCTGATGGTTCACTATCCCACACCACTTGTTCAACCCATTGACGCACTTCACTTGACAAAGCCAATGAAGATTGTCAACAGTCCAATAGTGCATGTTTCTGTGGTTTACTGGACCATAATTAGTAAATGGTACTTCATCACTAAGCAAGATACATGATGAATCTGGAGTATGTCTTAGTGCCCATATACAAATGTTAACACGATTCTTAAAATCATTTCCATGCAGCTCTTATTGGAGAAAGATGGATAGAAATGGAACCTATGTTAATGGAGAATGCAAAGTACACTTGCATGACTCATGCCACATCAATGATCCAGAAACTAATTTGTGGATCTACTGCAACAGCAGACAAAACAGTCATTTCTCCATCTTCTCCAGCTACTTGTTTGTTTCTGATAAGTTTTCTAAATGTTAGATTACAACTTGCACGTAACTGGTTGAGATTGATAAGTAATTGCTGAGATGGTTGACGTCTGTTGGGGTATGTTTCCTCAAACACAGTATAAGAATGATGGGTACCCTTCCTACACTCCATACAGCAGGTCAGCTTTCTCTGCATTGGTAAACCTTATCTTCCACTCATAACCTACTGGTTGAACTATTGTAAACTGACTAGAAAGTTGCAATGCAACAGGAAACACAATGTAAACAAATATATCAACATTGTACCTAGAAACTAAGCAGGTTGAATGGAACAAACAGCTGTCGGTGTGGAAACTTTTCAAAATGTGATTTCTCATAAACTGCTTGCACTAGAATCCTGCAACAAATGCCATTGACATTCTTACACTATTTTTATGTTGTTGATGTGAATAAGTAGTGTACCATTTAAAACTTGTATGTTTGCTCAAAAATATACTTGCTAAGTATTATTAAAAAGCTGTTTATAGGCTAAAAGTATGAGCCCCTGACTACCAATTAATGCTAAGAAAACCGCACATCTATAACACTTTCCATTTCAGAGACATTTGCTGTGCAAGTTTTAGGTGATTCACACTATATATCCACATATTAAGAGTTAACATTTCCAGATAACAGGTTCCTGCAGTTATGCTCTGCTAACATGCAATATGACCTGTAATGAACTTCAGCTTTTATTCCCACTGCTTATTTCTGCATTCTTCCTCTGTTTATCCTTCTTGAATGCAGGACTTTCAAGCCAGCTCCTAGGATCATTGCCTGTTGAGCAGACTCTGGATCGTAAGAAGCCAGAAAGGGTGATCAGCCCAACTTCTGCAATAAGAACAAAGAAAATTAAGAAATGAAATGACGGGGAATGGATGAAAGAAAATTGAGCTGGTGGGGGGTCCCAGAGAAAACTGATCCATATGCTGGGTTATTCACATCCCACATAAGATCCCCTGGGATCGAACCTGGGCTGTTTTAGTGAGAGGCAAGCAGTCCTAACACTCAGGCTTTCTGCAGTGAAAAATATTTTTGATTTACAGAATTGCCAAAAAAAAAAAAATTCAAATTTTAAGATAGATTGAAAAGAGGCATACCATTTAAAAAGTTTCTATTGCATTGAAACTACTTGGAGTTTGATAGCATAACTTTCTGTGCTTAGCGTAAACTATAATATGTTTGTAATGTGCATTTCCAATTAAGTGAATATCTCTTGCTTGAATATGCAAGCCTAGGAACATGATTCTTTTATTATTTCCTAGCTTATCTGTGGATGTCGGGCTCAATGTATAATGATATTTTTACGTTCATTTCATCCAACTTCAAAGCAATATTGTTTGCTTTAAACCATTTGCGCATCTTGATAAGTGCATACTTCAATTTATATATTAATTTTATAGAAAGAGAACATTTTTGTGTGTATTTGGGTATTTAGGTAACTTAAGAAAACTCTACCATTGAAAAAGATAATTTGTTCTGACAGACAGCAGACTATAAACACCTAATTTAATGTCATGAATTATGAAAGATTAAAAAGCATTTTACAAAGTACTTTTAAGTGAGGACATTTTAGAGATATATAAGAACATGCTTGTAAAGAAGGCGTTGAGTTTTAGTTGAGAATGCCATGGAGAAGAAAAAATAATTATTTTTATTACACATAGTATAAATAGTTGCTGCATAGAATTCCATATAATAAAATGTAACAGTGTTAGCTTTAATTGCAAGTAATATATGTCCGATATCTATGGTGTAACACGCAAATGGAGGCAGAATTTCAAAAGTGATAATCAATGCTATATTATACTTGTTTCTTTAATTGACATTTATCAAATAATGCAGATATGTAGTTAATTGTAATAATGTTAAAACCTCTGGATAACCTTTATTCTAATTTTATAACTACAGTCAAGTTTCTAGATTCTAAAATCCCCTAGTAACTGTCATGTAAGAAAATGCTCTTTAATTTGCACTTATTTTTAACAAGGTTCATACAAGAGGATACTAATTGATTATATAAAGAGAAAACTGCTGGCAATAGAAATCACTACCAATATTTTACATTAACTGATCAGATATTTCGCTCGATGGTTCCAGATTGTGTCTTTTTCAGAGAGATTAAATTGATGCAGAGTCTTATTATATCATAATATTTAGGATTTCTGTTTTGTGTGAAAATTGTTTACCTTTTATGTTTCTAACTATAAAACCAAAACGAAGGCACTAAGGTTTAAACTTTAGCTTACCATAATTATCTAAACAATTACTCAAGCAAGGTGTCTTCTACTGCCAAAAGGTACATCATTGGCTGTGCAGCATTTCCAGAACTTGGAAGATCTGCGGGAAGTTAGTCAGCCATTCTTACATCCTTTAACATGAATTATTTTGCCTATTATTGAAATAGTCGAGACCATGCAAAATTACAATAAATGGGGCTAAGTGGACAACTGGCAAGAAACATTATTTCAAAAGAATGAGGGAGATAAATGAAATTAATTAAGTCATCATTAGAGTTTAGAAAGCTAACTGTGCAATGACCAGTAAGCCAGCTAATGTTATACCTCACGTAAATTTACAATACTAATACATGGGTATTATTGCAAAAAGCATAACATTGCCCGTTTTTAGTTCTCTACTATGTATTATAGTAAGTAGGGGAAGTGTTTTATTCCACTCAAAATTTCATACCAAGATTTCAACAAAAATTCATGTTTTGAGACTTCCAGAATTAAAAAAAAGAAGAAATTTTTAGAAAAATATCTGTATGTGTGTGCGTGCATGTGTGAAGAGAACTCAAAAACAGAAACTAAACTTTATATTTATGTTCAATATCTACCAAAGGTTTTCATATAAATCACTTCACCCCAAACTACCCTTTACATGGAAAATCTTTCAAATGTTTAAATTTTCTCAAAAATGTTTCTTAAAAATTTTGATTAAAATGTATATGTTAATTGTCCTCTTCATTCGAAAGAAATGCTGTATAATCTGGCAAATGTTAAGTGATAGACAAAAATGTATTACACATAGCATGTAAGTTTTTTAAAACACACAGTTCATTTTAAATAAACTTTTCTGTGCTGTACACTATTTCCGAGATATCTGTTAATGGCTTTTGTCATTCTTTCAAAGTCCTTTCAATGATCAGTTTCCGTTTCATGGAAAGAGTGTGGAATTTTAAGGCCCACATAAATAGCATGCAGTTGTTAAAATATTTGACGATTGCTGCTGTAGCTATTTCTGTAAAAGTTTCTCTCAAAGTGAAGATGATAGAAACAAACTTTGTGAGAAAGTGTGGATACCATTAATAAGTGATGAGAGGTGTAGAGAGTCGTGCCATCAGAATTTTTTAACTATGAAAGGAAAATCATTTAGGTACATAAATGAGGAATAGTAGGGGTTAAGTAATGACTTCATTTGTGACTTATTCTTCCCAATTGGAGAAGTGACTATTACTTTATTTTCGTTTGCTTTAAGCAGCCCTTATAACAGAATTTTAATTTAGCAGGGAAGATTTCATAGGTTACACAGTCCAAAAGCTTTTATCAAATTGCAGAAGATTCCTCACATGTATTTCAAAAAAGGTGGTAGTCTGTTATAGATATGTCAAAAAAGTATTGCCTTGTAGTTAGACACTTCATATTTCTGTACTTTTTTGTAAAGAGATTTATAGGGAACATATTTTTTGTTTATTTAAGTGTTGTCGAATGAGGGAAGAGCCCTTCAAAATCGCTCAACTGCTCTCAAGAATGTCTCATCACTAAAATCAAACACTAAGAAAATGTGAAATATTGTGGAATCCAACTTTTGAAAGCTGAACAAATTGCTTTATGGATGTCATCAAAATGGAAATTCAAAGCACAGTATAAGGGATTCAGTTTTTAATTATCCTGACAACTGGTAGTCGTTTGGCAGTATATTTAAGGTAATCAAGCATTTATTTCCTTAGCTTTGTTGTTGAATATGTATACAAATCAAAGTCACACTAAGTTTATCAGATAGACATTCCATATAACATTTTAGAAACTCGTATTTATAAATGTTTTAGGTAATGCACCATCGTTTTCCTTCTTTTTCATATGCATTTAACCTTCTGAAGAATGAAAAGTAGAGATGCTTTATCCTTCTATTTTTAAATTATAGTTTATTGGTTTAAGCCACTTTAACCTGGTAGGTTACATTGTGATTGATATTATTTACGTTTTACTATGTCTTATAGCAGCATGCCCAATTTGCAGATGCATAATTAGTAACATGTCTCTCTTGGGGAGGGGATTTGGTAGGGTATTTTATTACACAGTTGTTGGGAGAGATAGAAGTATATAAGTTGCTGTTTGATGTACCATTTTAGTGTTGTCTTGATTTATGTGTTATTCTATTTTGGTGGTTTAGAAATTCTGAAGTGGAATTTTGAGATCCTGTATACTAGATGGTCTTATGGCCTTCATCTTCATTTTTCACAGCATTATGAAATACACTTTAAGAAGTTTCGTATAAATACGACATTAGGAAGCTTTTGGAAATTATGGTGTAATTTGAGCTATTGAATTTTTAGGTTTTGTAGTATGGGTTCACTATATAGTTACAGTAGGAATAGATGTAGATATACCAGTTTATTTGAATGTGAATTATGTTTTATTTTGTTAGTAAAAGTATTTAATGCTCCTTATTTTAAAATGTATTAAAATGTGTTTAATCATACAGTATACTTACACTATAATAAAATGTTATGTGTATGAACTGACGCATATTTCTTGGTACTGAGGACACAGTGGTTTTGGAAAATGAAATAGTGCACTGTTGATTCAGTATATGCTCACTGTAAATTAAAATTATCAATGGGAAATGCAGGAAAATAAACATCTTTACCCCATGAAGAAAGAAAAAAGCACACATGCACACTCACACAAAATCTGTGCCACCAACATTACAACTGTTCTTTTTAAGCACCATTTTATTTGACAGCATCCAAATTATAATCATTACAAATTTAATACTTCAATTGCGGCATTAACAATTCCAATTAGTGGCAAATATTTGTAAATCTACTGTTTTTATATTTTTTTACATCATTGTGTCAATATTTAGAACTTTGTTGATGTATGTATATGTACAATATATGACATAGTGCCTCAAACTATTCATGTGAAACAAGTCTTAACATTTATTCTTATCATATGTGCCATTACATGGTTTGCAAGCTTATAACTTTACTGCTAATATCTTCATGCTTACTGAATGCACATACCAGTTTGGACAAACAGCTCCTTAAGATTTTGGGAGTTTACCTGTTAGTGATACTTCATGAGTGCAAAACAAATTTTAGCAACTGTTAGTATTAAAAGTGAAACAAGCCCTATTGTGCTTATGAAATGCAGGTTTAGTATATTATTCAATCTATCTTTACTTTGACAGCAAACATTCAGAACCAAAAAATTATTGGAATCAGTGAAGCAATTCTTAAAGGACTTTTGAAAGAAAGTGGAGTTGGTTTGAACACTTGTGATAGCTTTATTTACCTGTTTGCTAAGCAGAACATGTATTGTGAGCATGAGCTCACCTTGTTCAGCTGCCTTTTGACTGTCAGATCAAATTTTGAGCTCCTTTGTTGATGACCTGAAGTGTCATCTGGTATCCTATTGATGAACTTGAATAGGGGGATGTCTGCTACAGGCAAATTGAAGATCATGATGTGGTTTTCAAATTTATAAATTTTTTCCCATAAAGTTCTTAGGGCTTCTGGGCTGGTTTTACCACCGTGATATTAGTTTCTATATCATGGTTTTGGGAACAAAAGTATGAGACAATTGTTGATTTGTTGGCCTGCTTGAATTTTATGCAACACCAGTATTCCTATGTCCTTTTTTGTTTTCATGATGTGTACCTTCTCGCAATTTTTATATTGGATCTGATAGATTCCTGACTTTTTCTCATGAGGTACGGGATCAGAGTTACTTGATCTGGTGATATTTTTGATTTGAAATTGTAAGGTGCCAGGATGGTTTGGTTTTTGAAAACTTTCTGCAATGTTTGAAAGGCCTTGATATGTAAATTTTCTGAAGTTAGTCTTTTGTGCTGTGTTTGAAAGTGTTGTGATCTGTTTGATGCATTTTTGAACCATTCTGTATGTTATGGATGTTACATTCTGACTTAGTTTTCATTTAATTATAGCCTTTTCCTTATTTTAAGGTGAAATGCTGAAATAATCCAATAACACCAAATTTATAATATCTTAGTTTAAATAATTAAAAGAGTTTTTTTATTTAATTTTGCAAATATGCAAAGAAACTTGACAGTGATTAATATTAATGAAAAAAAATTGGGTCGGTTTTTGTAACACAAAACATCACTTAATAATTGCTTACTGGGACTGGTTTCGGGAACTCTTGTTCCTATTTTCAACCCCTAAACACCCGCTGCTGAATCCTTGCACTTGACAGTGCAGGTGGTTATGCTGTCTTTGCGGCATTGCCAGAGTAATTAGTAAATAACAGCAGTGATTACAAATTTTTCTATTGTATGTAAAGACGAATGTAAACAGTGTACATAGTAAATGAATGCTGATAAATAATGAAACTATTTCGTTGATGTCAATTGAAAACAACAGTGATACTATAATATATGTAGCATAAATTACGTATTTACGACAAAATAGAAGAAATTAATGCTAAATAGCTTGTTACAATGAGAGAAAGGTATAACAAAGTGAATTCCACTCACCGATTTAGAATTTTAATGGCTCAATTCCATCCAAGTCTCCGTCGTCGTCATTCTCGGAAGCGTCATTGTCATCATCGCCACCAAGACATATCATTAGTGGTTCACATTCACTGATTATCCTTCTAATTCCTGTGCTTTTCGTATTATTTTGTGATTCACTTTCTTCTTCCATGAAGCCGTGTCCACCCTCGCCTCACCTTCCCGCAAAAGTCTATTCACCTCTGTAATTGTGAAAGTCTTGTTATTTTCTCTCACGTAAGTCTTGAATGTTGCTCCATACTAGTTCAATGGGATTAAAAGAACAGTGATACAGTGGTAATGTAATCTCTTAATGGCCAAGTTCCCTGACTACTTCATCTGCAACATATGGTTGTGTGACCGGCTTATTTTCTTTCACAAGGGAATATAAAAGCAGCTTGGTCATGTTCATATCTTTCGTTCAGCCACTCTACCATAACCTCTTTTCTATTGTTGGAGGTAGGGGCCTTGTCCAGTTTTACTGAGTGATATGGTGCGTTGTCCATCACTATAATTGTTGGACATTCCAGCTTCTCCAACAGTTTCCTGAACCACTCCAGGAAGCGAGTATGGTCCATATCTTCATGATAATCGCTGGTTTTCTTCGATTTGAAGACCAGGAGGCCATCTTCAATAAACCCATCCGAAGAACCAGCGTGGGCCACAATTAACCAGGTTTCTTTCACTGTCAGCTGATGGCCACTACTATCTGGGATGCCATCTGTCCAGCATTTTGTCATGGCTTCTCTAGCATTGACGTCTCGTCCAGCCATACTATTCTGTTGAGATCTTTGTTCAATATCTTGTGTAAAAACATGATTCGTGCGACAACAATGTGAGTCTTTTCGAATTACACTTTATGCCCATTAAGCGTTTTATATCGAAAGCCAATTTCTTTCAAGACTGCTTTCAGTGATGTCTTACCTCCTATAAAAAGCTCTGCTCCTTTAAAAGAAATAAGGAGCTTTAGTATGGTCGGATACACCTTTCTACTATAATAGGTGTATATGTGCCTACGTATGGCATCTAATTCAAAAGCATCAAGATTTGTGACTGGACGAGGTTGCTTTATTTCTTCCCTGGCATTGACAGAAATACCTGCTGTATTCCAAATGTTTCAGGGATTTTGTCTTCCTGCTCTTGAAGTTTCACCCCCTTGCTTATTACTGTTCTCGTGCTTAGTCCAAGAGCTGCTGCAGTTTGCTCCACGGGTTTATCTGCAGGAATAGAGGGATGCCCATTAACTTTCACATACTCCTCACTTTCAAAGAATTTCTGCACCCTTCTTTATAGCTCCAATACCTGGCTATTGAGCGGCATACCTTTTCGCAGAGGATTTTCACTTTGTGAATCACTCGGATGTACGGCGTCGCTTTGGAGGCATTATCACAACTCAAATCTTGTATAAATAATATAATATATAAGGTAATGAAATATAGATAAATGTTATATATATATAAACCAAAGAAACACAACAACACTATCAACAATAACAATTACAAATAACAACGAATAATACCTAGCTTACACAGAACAACTCAAAGCACGTATTAGGTGTTCGCAAACTAATCACACAGTTGGAAATAGCCAGATATTGCAATGGTGTGGCATCTAGATTCGTTTCCGCCGTCTGACTGACCGACCGGAATGCTGCTTTATGACTGGTTCAGAAAGTCACATGGGTAAAGCGTTTCATCTGTTTTATGTGGGTGTACCAACTTAACTCCCAACTATCAAGTGCAAGGATTCAGTGGCGGGGGTATAATTCCAACAGCATTTTCCTTAGAAATGCTGGGAAATAGATTCTTGACACAAATGAAATGAGTATCCTGGGCATCTAATTTAACTAGTAGTAGTTTTTCCACCAGCTCAGGACAACTGTCGATGCTGTGGCTTTCATACTTGGAAATTCCTGAAACTTTTGGAGTAACCGGCTAGCAAAGTGGTAAAATGGAGTGTTTAAGTAACAGATAATTGTTCTCATGTTATTTCTGCTTGTGAATTTTAGGGAAACTGTATATCCTGGAGAACCTGTATGTCCTTCATTTTATGGCTTCTGGCTTTTGGGATAATTGTCCTGTGGTTTAAAGTTTCCTCTATGACTTTGATTCATTTGCTCAAGGGATTACTGTTCAATACATGGTTATCATCCCTTTCAGCAAATCCTGTATTCTCTTGGAATAGACTGTTTCATCTAGGATCAAGATTTTGTTCCCCATATGTGTCTTCAAATATAAGTTGTTCATTATTACTTTCTCTACATAGTACATGGTATGTAGGTAGAGAAGATGCTGCACTCCACTAAAAAAATTGATACAAAGATTTCAATGAAAATGCATGTTTTAGGATCCCTGTATCCAAAAAATACATTTATAGAAAAAGGTCTGTATGTCTCTGAGCACGATAATTGCAAATACAAGGGCTTCCTGAATGGCAAATGCTTCACTGTAAAGAAATGAGCCAAGCTGTAGAGCATTTGCTGATCTGGGTATACTATACTGCATCGCCTTCCTTCATTGGATACTGATCCATCTGTTAAAATTTTCGTGGTAGCGTTATATTTATCAATTAAAGAATTAGACATTTGCTGAAGGACACAAGAAGATGTTCGTAGCTTAGTGAGAGGAAAGTTGGATATTAATTGGTGAATATTGCATTTACCAGTAGGGTGTGGCACTTCCAGGATAGCGAGGATGGACCAAAGGGATTTCTAAATCTATTTCTTTCAGATACCTTAGAATTCTGATGTAAAATGGACGGCTGAGTCATTCTGTTGGTGTCCGATAAGGTTTGCTTAATGGAAAGACATAGCTATACATTTTATGAGTTGGATGTGATGCAGTCTTTGTGGCATATGTTAGAATTAATATTTTCCTGCGAATGCTTAAAGGCCGATCATGTGCTTCTATTTAAGATTGGACTGGTCACAAATTCCCCTAATGCCAACCTTAGTGCAGTGGACTGAATAGAATCCAAAGTTTTGAGAAATGAATTTCTACTGCTCCATAGTCTAGTTTGGTTTTAATAAGAGCTTTGTAGGTGTTTAAAAGGGTGAATAAGTCAGCTCCCCAATTTTTTGCGGCAAGTGTCTTGAGAATGTTAAGTCATTTAGTACAAGCTTCTTTTAAAGACTTGATATGAGGCTTCCATGAAAATTTTTGGTTGAAAATAACTCCCAGAATCTTTGGTGTTGTGACTGCGTCAAGTTTCTTTTCGTTAAGATACAGTATAAGGTCCTGTTCGGGATGTCTTGAGAATGTCGTTTTTTTGAGGTGATACATTTCGTTTTACTGCTAGAGAATTTAAACCCAGTGGTAGACGACCATTCTTGGCTACCAGGAAAAGAATCACACTAAACACTGAGCCCTGAGGTACACCATTTTCAATTTGGATTTCTTTGAGAATTCTGTTAGCTTTGACCCTGATTCTACGGTTATGAAGAAAGTTACAAACAATGACATGATTCTTCCTCTGATGTTGAAGTCGAAAAGTGTGCCGATAATGTGAGGTTTCCAAATTATATCGTATGCATTTTCCAGATCTTAAGTTTATCAGAGAGAGGTGCTGTGATTTTGAGAAGGCATTTTGAATTTCTGTTTCGAGTCTAATTAGGGTGTCGGTGGTCGAATGATGACGGCGAACGCTACTCTTGAGTTTCGGTGAAGTTATGTTGTTCTAAAATGCATTTTAGTCTTCAGCTTATAACTTTTTCCGTCTATTTGCACATAGTGCTTGTGAGTGCAATAGGTTTGTATTTTTCTGGAAAGTAGTGGCCTGTTGGGTTTTGATATTGGGATAACTATTGCTAGCTACCACTAGTTAGGGAATGTTTTATTTGTCCAGAGAAAGTTGTATATTTCATGTAAATACGTAAGCCCTTCAAGAGGAAGTCGTTTTAGTAATTCATATGATATGTTGTCAGGTCCGGAACTTTTTGATGTACACCTCTGTAGATCATCAGTTCGTGAAAAGTTAATTCTTCATTGTAGCTATCTTCAGTCTTCAAATAGTGCAGCTGGCCCTGTTACTGGTTTAATGTTTTGTATTGGTAAAACTTGTCATCGTAGTTAGTATCGCTGGATATACTTGGGAAGGTATTTTTGATAATGTTTGCTATGTCGATAGAAGAACTAGCGGTTTTATTTTCCTCAGCATTTCAAAGACTAGTTATGTGAGGAGATCTGTACACAACCTTTGTTTTGGCAATTCTATCCCACACTACAGAGGAGAATGTTATGGTCCAAGGAAGATAAAAAGTCTAACCAGCTTTGTCTATTGCTGTCCTTTATAACTCTTTGTACTTTTGATCTAAGTTTTAGAAAATTAATTTTATTTTCCAAGGAAGGATGTCTTTTGTATTTGTAAAATGCTCTGTGCTTGTCCCTAAGAGTAACTTTACAACATTCGTTCCACCACGGTACACATATGTTTGTCTTAGATGCAGTGGTTTGTGGTATACTTGTTTGTGGATGTAACAATTAATGTTGTAATTTCAGCAACAATTGTATCCATTTCATTGGCAGAACAAGCAGCTAGTGGAGGAAATCTAGGGATACCCTCTCTAATAAGGTTTTGATATAGTGACCAATTGGCTTTAATAAATTTCCACTTCGAATTGAAGTATAAGAGAACATAGGATTATTTAAAGAGATGGTTATAGGTAAATGGTCACTACCTAGCAAACATGAGTAGACTGACCAATTGAGTAGTTCGTAAACTTCAGGTGTGCATATAGTTAAATCTATACACCAGATGTTTGAATTGAGCATGATCAAATCAAAATCTTCTAGTAGATGTTCTATTATTTTTCCTCTTCTGTTGGTGTAACGACTTCCCCATAAGCTGTTGTGACTGTTGAAATCCCCAAACAGTAGTAGGGTTTTGATAGTTGATAGATTAAGTTAATCAGAATTTTGATTTGAAGTGTATTGCTGTTTGGAATGTAAATGTTACAATACAGATTGGTTATGGTAGATTTACCTCAACGGCTACTGCTTTTAGGTTTGTGACTAAAGGAATTTCTCTGTGATTCAAGTTGTGTTTTACATATGTTGTCACTCCTCCACTTTCATGGAGGGCATCTGTGCGGTTTTTATAGTGTATCTTGAATTGTTTTAAGTTGGCGACAAAATTATTGCTAAAGTTTGTTTCTTGGAGGCAAATGATATCAAGTTGGTGCTGGTTTACCAGCAACTGCAAACATTCAAATTTTAGTTGGAAACCGTTGATATTCCACTAAGTTATTGTTGAAGCCATTAATAAGAGAAAAGTTACAAGTGGCCTTATGTCCATTACTGCGTGAGATTGGAAGAATTGTTGCTTGACTAGTCTGGTGTATGAATATCCTTTGTCATGCTTACAGCTTTGAGCAACTTTTAGCAATGCACATGCTTCTATTTTTTATGGAATAGTTGGAAAAGTGAGGGTGCAGTTTTTGAAGCACATGAGCTAAGCCTTCTAGGTCATTTGTGTAGTCAGATACATTTTAATTATTGTTGCACCATGTTTGATTCAAATATTGTATCTCTTTATTTTTCCAATGATAACATGTCTTATTGCTGTTTGAGGATATCCAAAGCAATGCCATAATCTGTACATGGCATTGTGAGGATTTCCTAAAATTCTAAGTGCACTCGTACTCTAAACCTAACATGGTCATATTAACCAAAGTATCTTACATTAACAAATCAAAAGTTTTCTTTCAAAATCCTTGGGAAATCTGAAGAATAATAGCTCATACCACCACTTAACATTTTCGTTATGAAAATTTTTCAGGCTTTTAACAGGATTATTACAAGATTAAAGTTGCATTATGAGGACTTGTTAAATGCTTTTAGTTGAAGTAATTAGTGTATGAGTGTTAAAGAAAATTTATGCAAACATTTTAAATATTGTTGGGGCTGGTACAAACTTAGGATTTGTTTTATGAAATTATTTCTCAAAATGTACATGGTACTTCTGGGAAAACTACTGCATTTTCATAACAGAACAAATGGTCCTCAAGTTTTAACATACTGTATACATTTACAATCTTAATGCACTAACGAGTTTTTTTTTTTACAGAATATCACTTCCAACTCATTATTATTTTTTATAATCTTATTTTATTTATTTCTCCTTCCTGCATCTCCGTTGGTAGTATATAAAACCAAGAAAGAAAGAAAGATCAGGTTGTACACAAAAGAGTACACTGCAATCAGTGGCTGGATAGGATTTGAAGTGATTAATATTTAACATGATTTGTATAATCTATAGAAGATGCACTTTAATACATTGTGTATATCAATCATTGGTTGGATGTGATGTAAATTTGTATCTACTTTATATGATTTTTGTATATTCTATCGAAGGTGCACCTTAATTTAAAGATAACTTTTTATAGTGTGTTGCAGAAATTTATGTGGGCTGCTTAGATGCTGTATAATGGGAGGAAGATCTAACTACAGAGCCTGCTGAAAATCATCAGTATGAATAATTGTAAGAATATTTCTTTTAAAATAATATACGTTAAGGCTAATGCTTTAAAATATTTTATAACAAAACATTTGCTTTTGCAAGTGGCATGGATAAGTGCGCGTGCACACGCACGCACCCACGCACGCACCCACCCACACGCACGCGCACACACACGCACGCGCACACACATACGCAAGCACGCGCGCGCGCACACACACACACACACACACACACACACACACACACACAGAGAGACAGACACACAGTGTTATCCATTTTCTTTACAACTTGTTTTGTTGATAATTGAATTAATTTCTTGCTATATTTACATAAACAGGCATTTTTTTCTAAGACTAAATATAGGATACTCGTTTCTTCTTCTTCTTCACCACATATGAAGAATGTGTACATGCTACATAAAAGATCTTTTATTATCATAAGATTCCATTACTTGTATTTCTAGAAAGCATAACATTTCAGTTAAGATGGTTAAAAAGTATTCTGGGCAACTCGATACAGAGTTGCATTTTACAGTTATATGTTTTTTACAAGTTTTTCTTGAAGTTTGGCTTTTTCTTTGGATCAGAATTTGAAGCATTATATGTGACAAAAACAAAGATACTCCATGTCTGCAAGCAAATAATGACAAGGTATTTCATTGTAAAAGGTTTTACCTAATTTGAATTTGCACAGAAAATTACATTGTGGGTGGCAGAGAGGGGAGAATGGAAATGTATGTGTGCTGGGAGGAGGGAAACATGTAGCCTATACATGCAGGTAAATCTCTTTCTGTTTGACCTCAATAATGTGAAAGGAAATCCTCTATGTTTTTTAGTCTCAGAGAAAAATCTTTTTCCAATGAGATGCTTATAATCTCTGTTCCATTAACAACTAACTTTATGCTGTAAAATGAAACTCAAAATCTGCCACTGCATTACAACCTTGCAGTGATCATTTCTCTATGCTTCATCATTACAGGCAGCACTTGCAAGCTACAAGTAGTAAAAGCGGGCATTAAACACTACCACAAAAAAAAAAGTGCCAGCAAAATTTGAAACACAATTTTGCGCATGATAATCTGAAAATATATATCACATTTATGCAAGACTAATCCCAGTTCTCAACATTAATATTTTGGAAGTAAAAATTGTCTTGTATTCAGATAAATGCAATGGTATTGCATATTTGCAATATTTCTCATTAATATGTGAGTTTGAGATCTCATAATACAAGCTTTGTTTTAATATATTCTATAACTAAAGATCTTACAGCGTAAATGTATTCCTGGAAACATAATTCTGTCTACTTATTATTAGTGCTTTTAAATTTTGAATTAAAAATACAAGAAGCTACTATGGTCCCACGTCCCCGAATCTTTCGCTGTGTTCACATAGTGCAAACTGGCCTTTAAATCCAGTTTCTTGAAACCATACTCTGCATGTAAAAATACCAGCCTTGTTTAATTCTTCTCTTTTAGAGAAAAGACAGCGATATTATGTATTTTATTTATATTTGTATATTTAAATGTACAAATTGAAATTATTATTCTATTATACGTCCATCCTTAGTTCACCGATAATGTGAACAAAAGCAACAGGTTACAATGGTTATCATTGATTGCTGAAAAAAGTACACAAATATTATATTCAACTTTACAATGTTGTCGAAATAACATATTTGTTATGAATAGAATTTTAATAATTATTCCTTTAAGCAACAATGCACATATCGTGCCATTCATACATTGCTATGGATGCATTAGACAATACACTCAATTTAATGATTTTTGGAAAGCAGCATAAATTGTGCAAGAAAAGAATTGTCAATTACGGCAAAGCTTTTGACACCTGGGGGAAAAAAAGGAAACACTATAGGCATGTTTTGGAGGTAAGGTGTGACGAGTTTGTTTGAGGAGCTATTGCTTGCAAATTGCTATTTATTTTTGCTAATAGTAGCCTACAATAAAGTGCTAAATACGGTGAACAGTGGGGTCCAGAATTGCCTAATTTGAAAAGATCTTCACTCCATAATTTGCTCAAAAAGCAGGGCTTTAATTTGTAAGTAGAAATTGGAAAAGCATTATATTGGAAAGGAATGATATAGTCTTGTGGTGAAGAAAATATTTTGTGAATATCTGAAAATTTGACAGCCGTGGCTTAGTTAAGTTGTGGGCTAATGAGGGTCACATCACAGCTAAGATATAGGTTGATACTCTGATAAAAACAAAGACATAAGCCTTCTTATCTGGTTCCAATACAGGGCTTAAAATTTCTGCAAGTAAAAGGAAACTTTTAATAGTTCTGCACATAGGAAACAAAAATTGTTTTTGGAGGGAGGGGATTTTGTTTTTTAAACTTAAAAAAGAAAAGGGAAAAAAAAAAAAAAAAAAAAAAAAAAAAAAAAAAAAAAAAAAAAAAAAAAAAAAAAAAAAAAAAAAAAAAAAAAAAGAGGAGACTGTTATGACAGCGGAAGTGTGTAAGGCAAGGTTTGAGAAGTTGGTCCCTAAAATTGAACCTAACAGCATAATTATTATGGATAACACTCCTTATCTAGTGTGAAATTAGAATGTATTCCCAATAGTTCTTGGAGAAAAGAACTTATAATAAAATGGTTTCAGGACAAACACACAAATTTAGGAGACCATAATGTTAAATCTGAGCTGCTGGAATTAGTTAGATGTTGTAAAAATCAATTTCAGAAGTTTGTTTTAGACATTTTGGCCAAAAAAGTGGGCCATATACTATTGAGGTTACCTCCTATCATTGTTATCTCAATCCAATTGAGCTTATGTGGAGTCAAAGAGGTATATAGCCAGAAACAAAGAAACTTTTAATTTAGCAAGGTGCTTTTCAGCATGTGACAGCTGAAAAATAGAGTGAATGTATAACACACATTGTTTGGGAAGAGCAAACAATGAGATTTGGAGGAAATGGTGGACATTGTCACTGACTATCAATTGCGGTGATGATTCAGATGGTTCCAGTGCATCTGAGGTTCAGATTTGGGTCAGTGAGTGTAATATGCTAGTATATTTAAGTAATGTGCTGTATGTGGTTGTATACATGTGGGAACTAAAAAAACAAAATGAATTTTTGCAATATATCTCGAAAAGCAGCTTTGCATTTGTAGTTTTACTGGAGAAATTCACCTTCTGTACTGAATAACAACTTGTCTACTTGTTTTACTGTCTTTGATTTATTATACATCGCATAGGTTTAATGAGCATCTGTGACGAGTGAAAGTAGATAGGTATTTATTGCCTGGCATTTGTAAACCATAGGTATGCAGTTTTTATAATTGTACAGGAGGTGAACACAGCTAAGCACCATGTGGTCTCTCTCTACATGTTCGCAGAATAATACATTCTGGTCAGTTGACATCACCGGTGAGCTAAGGCTAGACAGATGAGGGATGAATTGGATTGGTTGATGAGGAATGGATTGGATAGGGTGATAAGGGATGAATTAAGTAAAATAAAACAAAGGCCATTTCTCCTAAAAAAAAAAAAAAAAGAATTTCTGCATCAGAACTTACTGGAACATGTTTCAGGGGCTGTCGTCTTCATCAGCCTAAACTTGCTGCTTGTCTTACCCTGTGTTTTGTAGAAAGGATTTCCTGGCTGGACGTACTGTGCAATGAGCTCATTTTCAATTTATACATCAAAATTTAATAAATGGTGTATATATGTATGAATAATCTTTCCTAAATGAAGAGATCTGCGGTTTTCTTCTTCTGCTTCTTCAGTGCAGAAGTTCAGTGATAGGTCTTCTTGTAGAAATTTAAGACAATGCTTTGAGTCAGTAGACTGTTGAGGAGAAAGCAAATTTGCATCATAGTATGTCCAAAATGGGCGATCAGAAAGAAATGAAATAAAGTCATAAAAGGGATAGTAGAAAAACTCAAACTATCCGACCAGCATTCTCATAGTGAGGAACTCAAAATCTTTGGTGAGGTACCTCCTGAATGTGTAACACATGTTACTTCAGCATCGCCTCATTTGGTGCCATTTTTCTAAGGGCATTAAAAGGTTTCCCTTTCAACTGATCTGAGAACAGGACAATATTTAAAAACAAAGAAACAAATAAAGGAAATCACCACACTAAGCATCATAAAATAAACCAACATATTAAAATAAATTCACCTTTCACCTATGAGCATTCACTAAAATAATCAATGAATATGCTGGGTCTAAACCTTGCTTCAGTTAACAAGCTTTGCTTAAAAACTTACTCTGGACCAACATAAAGGTAAAAAATTCCTGCAACATGAATGTTGGTATTCATGAAATTGGATGTAAAGATTAAAAGAAAATATTTAGGGAAGACAGAAAAATATGCACATGAGGTTTAAAACAGCACCTGAGAAACATGAAATATAAACAGATAAATTGGCAGCTACAGAGCATATTAGGTCCATAGCTATCAGTTGATCTCTAGAGACCTAAATTTTAATGACTCTTAAAACTGGCAGAACTCACTGTGGGAAAAATTATTCATTCTAAAATAAACACAGTTTGTTAAATCTTGATGTCTGGTATGCAAAGAATTGATTATACAGTATGGTTAGCCGGAAAGCATCATCTACAAGTCTTGTTAACCAAAGGCAACCACATGTGGGATTTATAGTATATAAAGTGGCTCAGGCAGGTTTTCTGATTTCCCATATCACCACATGCTCCATGTTCATTCCATGTATCACCAGTGCCAGTGCCTGTGGTGCCATATGTGGTAAAAGCAGGCATTAAACACTATATATATATATATATGAAATCTATAAACCACAGGAAGAAGCATGGCAATGAGTTTACAGTTTTCACTGGATTAATTTGCCCCTATTTAAACAATGCACAAAATGTATTCCTCTGCTTTCTCACTCTAATTGGAGGAGTAACAGCACTACTTTGATGACCATGCTGTACCAAGGGAGATAACCATGTGATGCCTGGGACTGTCATTGCTTGCCTTTGATTCTCTAACCTCTTTACACAATAGTTTGGAAACATGCACCTAATCAGGTAAAAATTGTGTATAGTATTCTAAACTTAAGTCATGGCATAGCTTTCCTTGTATCCAGGATCTGTGAAAAGGCTGATATCCACCCTTCTACCTGAGGCATGCAGCAACGGTGTTGACCATTACAATATACCTCTTGCTATGCTGGTTCTCATTTGTTTCCTGCTTGCTGGTCTATTTGATTGTAGGTGTCATTCGCTACCTGAGCCGGTTGGCCACAGTCCTAACGCACTTCACTTGATGTTGGTTCTGGATTGATATTTAACCGGGCTTTGTTAATCAGCAGTTCAATTGTCAGGGAGAACTCCTGCTGCACCTCCCCTGGCTGTTGCAGTCTTGACTTGGACTTTACTGTGGCCAAGCGATGGTTCTTCGATATTTCGTCTTCATATCTTACTGCATCTTCTCTATTAAAGATTTCAGTTTCTCCTCCATCTTCTCCATTCCAAGTTTCATTTCAGCTAGTAATGTTTTCATCATCTCTTGCATTGTAGCATCCCAGTGTAACATCTATTTTAATCGCTGCAGAACAATTATTTTTCTATTTCGATCCTAATATGCACTAAGCTGTCAACGTCGGCTGTCTCTTTAATCCATCTGCACTCTCTAAAGACCTCCTTTGTCTCTTATTACTCTCCTTATATAGCCCCAACATAAGCAGCAAGGAAATTTCCTGAACTGAGGGAAGGGTACAAAAAGCAGTTTTCTTTCTTTCTTTTTTTCTTTCCTTTTTTTTTCTCTTGTTCATTTGCTAAGGTGCTAGGGATCTCAGTAAAGGACTACTGGGTCAACATGTTCACATTTTCAACACTCTTTGCCCATGTCATTCACACTTACAATAATCGAGACTACTGGTTAGAGACTCAAAGCATATTTTGTATAGATTTAATGACAATCAACATTGTAACATAATTACTACTGACAGGTTTGCATGACAAGAACAGAAATAGACTTCAGCACAGAAATAATGTTTAACAATCATATACATAAACACATAAATACAAAAAATTATGTAGAACCTGAAAATAATATAATGCAAAAGGTGTGGATTATAATTAGTTGCCAGATAATACTTGATCAAGTTGACTGTAGAACATGCTATTCTGTGCTTCCATGCAGAATGATGTTATTAATCAATATTATTTATTAGTTATTAGGGACAGAAATTTTATCCTGTAATTATTCCTTTAATGTGTATGCATTATGTGTTGAAAGCTTCCATAATGTGTACATTAATATGTCCATGTAAAAAGTATTAAGACATATTGATGTAAAGTAAGAAATCAGGGAATATATTGTAACAATTAAAATTTAGTTGAGTCGATTTTGTAACACTACATCACTTACTTTTTAATTTCGGAAAACATGTTTCAGAAGCCATGTGCTTCCATTGTCAATTCCTTTGGTCGACTACTCAAAGTCCACCATATATCAGAATATATTGTAATCTCTCTGTAAATAGTGGAACTCATATAAATTAATAACTCATAAAAATGTATTTAATATTGAAAATTTAGATATACCTTGTAACCTACCTTTGTTGTTCACTTTTACTTTTGGCACGATTACACAAAACACCACCTTCACCATGTTACAGGTACTTCTTTACTAATTTAAATGACCATAAGTTTCAACCGGAGAACAGTTGTGAATATGCAGGAATATTTTCAGAATTGAATTTCTGAAACTACAATGGTTAAATCTTTTGAAATGCTTTCCTTTCTGAAATTAGTAAGTTACAGTGTTTATAAACATTAAGAGGTACTAAACAATAAAATTTAAATAGTTTCAATATTACAGCTAAGTATAACCACCATACTTGGCCTCAATTTGGGGAACTCCTTAAATACTTTGTTCATATCAAGAGTGAATGGCTACGACCAGATAAGGCAGAATTTACTCATGTGATGTGAGGTATTTATTATGTTGTTTGTGAGATTATTGGTGTAAAGTTTCAAGACTGACTCAGTGAACATTTTGTTATTTTGAAAATTGTATATGAAAATCAAACATGAAACTAAATGGATAAAATAAAAATGTATTTATAAAATATCTATTTAAAATGAGTGGCACATATTATTTGAAAATATTGCATTTATAATGTAAGCGTGAAATAAAAGTAATATAATTTGCAAACTGTAATATTATAATTATTAAAAATCACGAAGAACATGCATTATATGCAAAAAAAATATTATTTAAATTTTTGGAAATAGTAATCTACTCACATACCAAATGGACGTACTTTCTAGTAGTCGAAAAAAAATATTCATTAGCATCAATCCTATCTCTTCATATAGGCAATTATTCCCGTTTTGCTAAAGAAGAACTGAAGTAAGAATATGAGAGTACCCAAAAGCTTAGGATAAATAAGGGACAAAATTAGGTGAATGGCAAAAGCAGGAAGTATTTATTATAAATAGAAAGGACAGAACTTTCAACTGGAAGACAGCAACATAAATATTCTGTAAATATGAGACACTCGCAAACGGTAAAGTCGCCACTCGCAAATGTGTGGTTTGTCCAGTAATTTTCAATGAAATAATGGAACGTTGTTGTTGCAGCTTCATGGTTGGTAAAGTTGGTTATTAAAGAATTGTATAACATTTCAATAATATACAGCATACAGTTAATTGTTGACAGCTGTCTGAATTGTTCAATGTGTCGACTGTGATTGAAAATGGAGAAAACCAAGTTTTGTACTATTATTAAACATTTTCATTTGAAGGGTTAGACTGCTGCACAAATAAAAATAGAATTGGATTAAGTTAATGCAGACTGCTCCATCATTGAAGACTATGTACTCTTGAATTAATGAATTTAAAGGTGATCGAACAAGCACTAAAGATGAAGTATGATCAGGCTATTTGGGGTCATCACACACAGAAAACCATTGACAAAATCCATGATATAGTAAAGCAAGACCTCCAGAATAAAAATTCATGCAAATAGAGCAGATAGTGTTCTGGCTTTCATATGGATATTACATTTGTCCACCAGGGATGACAAATGTGCTAAAAAACTTAAAAATATTTATTTTTTTGGGACAAAAATTTAAAAAATATTTGTTAACAATTTTAAAATATGTAATAAATATTTTAAAATATTTTTAAATTCAAGAAACACCTAACGTAACATAAAGAGTTAACTCACCAATTGCTCCTAGTTATCAGATGTGGAACACTTATTGGAATTGAACTGAATGCCTGATGTCTTCTCCAAATTTTCCATCAGAAATCCATACCTGTTGTCATGAAATAATGCCTTATATTGAGAAAACGTTCGTTCCTTGTCGCACAATGTTAACCTCGCTTATTTCAATCAGGGCGTATCTCTAATATCCACACCATCAACTTCTCTTATTCCTTGGCCTTTCAAAACTAGAGTTACTTTGCTAAGGGCTTTGTAGCCTGTAATCCTTACATTTTTTCTTTAAGACTCAGACTTTTGAACTGCAAAGAGTGCCCGGTTGTCTTTCGACACACTATATCTTTAACTGCATTACTCAATAAATTCCCGAAGTCTCTAGTTTCATTATAGAATGAGTCAAGAATCCGAAATTGGCACATATGAAAGCCAGGTCACGTTTTAAATTGCTGTCTATTACTAAATTTTGAACAGCATCAATTGAAGAAGCATCATCTTGTTCCAGTTCATTTACTACTTCAAATTTGTGTGTCTAATATATTAATGCACTTAGTCAAGGGGTTATGGGTTTAGGAGGTAGTGGAAGATCAGGATTTCTTTCTTTGAAAAGATCGACTCTATTTGTGATCTTCGAAGTTCTCTCCAGCCAGGTGTAGATATGGTGTGTACCAACGTTTCGGGAGCATACATTGCTCCCGTCTTCAGGTTTACTGAATGAATTGAATTGATGTCTTATTAATATAGATATGTTCGTGGGTTCCGTGTGGTGCAATCAGCGCGCTGAGGCATGGCCGGTGAGGTGGAATGGAGCATGGATGTGAAAGAAAACATTGCGATTCAGGAGACTCTTCTAAGGGTCTGATTTGTGTTTCTCCACTGACTTTTTTTGCAGGTCTAAGGCTGGTTTCCAAGCACTGCTCAATTGTAGTCCTGAATCTCTGTTGAGATTGCATCTTTTTTGATGTGATAGTCAGTGCTTCTTTTGCCCTATGTGGCCAATATCCAGTCTCCTTGGCAATAATTGTGGTGTTATCAAAGTCGAACCCTGATCGTGTTCAAAACAGTATTCTGCCAGAGCTGATTTTTCGGGTTGCATCAGACGTATGTTTGCTTCATATTCTTTGATCCTGGTGGCTATTCTTCCAGTTTGCCCAATGTAGGGGACCCCGCATTCGCATGGGATCTGGAAGACCCCTGTCACTCTCAGTCCGAGGTTCTCTTTGACTGGTCTGACTAGATTTCTGATTTTGGGTGGAGGGATATGTATCATTTTGATGTGTTTTGCTAATACCCTGCTGATTATAGTTGATAGCCTGCAGTGTAGGGGGTACATGCAGTAGCCGTTGGTTTTTCCATCGTTTGTGAAGTGATGTCAGGAAGTTTCTTGTGTGTGGCCCTAGAGATTGACGTTTTGATGTCATCCGCTGTACAACCGTTCTGATGGAATGTGTAACTGAGGTGCTTGAGTTCTTGTAAATGGTCTTGGTCACAAATGGCAACCACTCTGTGTGCAAGAGTGTTAAGTACGCTGGTTCTGTGGGACTTGCTGTCTGTCTTTAGGTATAGGTCTGTATGGGTCGGCTTGCAATAAACTGTGTGGCTGAGTTTACCGTTGTTGTGCTTGGTTATGTTATGTCAAGGAATGGCAAACTGCTATTCTTCTCTACCTCCATTGTGAATTGGATCTGTAGCCAGCGACTGTTTATGTCCGGTAAAGTGTCCTCTCCATGAGGCCAGATGACAAAAGTGTTGTCCACATATGTGAAGAAATGGGATGGCTTCAGAAGTGCCATATCAAGAATCTCATGTTCCAGGTGTTCCATGAAGAAATTGGATATTGCCGGCGAGAGTGGGGAACCCATTGCACGCTGTCAACTTGTTTGTAGTTTGTGTTATTAATTAGGAAATACATAGAAGACAATGTGTGTCGGTAAAGCTCTGTGCTATCAGTAGGAAAGTGCTTCGAAAGAAGTTGGATGGTTTCCTCGAGCGGCACCCATGTGAACAGTGAAACTATGTCGAAGCTGATGAGTATGTCGGATGTTGCGACGTTGATTTTCTTTAGGGTTTGAACAAATTCAACTGAGTTCTTGACATGGTGTTGGCACTGGCCGATCAAAGGTTGTAACAGGAACCCAGCTGGCTTAAATGTTACAACCTTTGATCGGCCAGTGCCAAAGCCATGTCAGCCATGGCTGACATTCTGCTTTATCTCTTGTTTTACTGTAGACCATGCAAAGCAACCAAACTTCAATTGCTTGCCTTATACTCTTCTACTTACAAGGAAGCAAGTAATAAGACAATTTCTGCTAATGTTTTCTTGATTAACATATCATAGATAAAAGAATAATCTTTGTAAGGAAAGTTATATGTGTAACAGTGGAGAAAGTCATGTGAATGGAATACATCAGATTTTTCTCCTGCATGCAGAGAGAACAGAATTTCAAAGCATCTCATATCAACCTGTGCATCTCTTAAAAGACTTTGTAGTTGCTAATGTTCCTGTATTCCTTTTTTACTTGCAAGGAAGTATGTAATAAAACCATTTCTCAAATGTTTTGTCTTGTTTAACATGCTGAACAATTTTTGCTGAAGACTACCTTCAAAAAAAAAAATTCATAAAAATCATAAAATATATACCAATGAATATAAAATTTCCTAAAAAAAAAAAATTCATAAAAATCATAAAATATATACCAATGAATATAAAATTTCCTAAAAAGAAAGAAAGTTTTTTTGAAGTAGTAGAAGATTAAGATGTTGTGCAAATAGTTTGTTGAACGGGTAAAGCCATGAGAATGTAACTCATCACTTTTTAGCTTGAATGGTTCAATCAGATATTAGTCATATGCCTATATATAAAGGATGTTACAGAATTCAACTGACAAATCTTCAAGGGATAGTTTAGAATCAAACTGATATAGGACACCTATGATGTAACAACAAACTTTGCAGTGAAGTAATAATTTTGCACTGGGATATTCGTACTGATAATAAGATTTAATACACATGCAGTGCTGCTTTCTGTTCAAAAGAAGTTAGTTATCTTCTGCACCCCAAGCGCAAAAATAGCTACCAGTGTGGTATTTTCGAATTTATGAGCTTTGCTGTTCTAAATAAAATGCTACGTCAGCAAGGGCCAGTGCACTACTGAGTTCCAGTTTCACATTGTGGAAAGCTGTACAAATTAGAGAGGGGTATTTCTTCATACAGCAATAGAGCAGTAAGAAGGGAACTTGGCTCTCAGTCTGATAGTCCTGGGTAGGCCTGGGTTCAAACCTCTCTAAAATCTTAAACTTTTTTTCCCAAGCACATGAATGCTTTACGTTTGGAATGTTCCCAATTTTCATTCTTTGTTTTCTTTAAAACTTTGAGTAATATTTCCGAGGTACTCACATGTTACATTTTAACACATTGCATAGGAAAAAGGAAAAACCTTTCCTGCACTTCCTGTGCATGGTTTGTAATGGTTTGCCAGTAAGGGTGTGCTGATGTGAATGTATACTTTAGTGATACTTTCAAACTAATATTATATGTGTTTCACTACTTCTGTTACTGTTACAAAATAGAGCACTCAACTGCAGTGGTACAGTTAGTAGCGTGTTCTGTTTTGGATTAGATGGTGCAGGGTCCAAACCATGTTCACTGTCAATTTCTTCCCTGAATCAGGCTAATGGTATAATTTTGGGGTTAACCCTGTTTTAATTATGGTATTTTTTCTCAAAATGTAAGTACATTTTACGGAGGTACTCATGGTGCATTTTAACATGTTGCATATAGCATACATTACTGCATTTTTTTTTGTGTGTATGTTGCAGCCAAAGTTATGCTACATTCACAGTGAGATGCAAGCGCAGACGTAACATAGCATAAGTGCAGATGCAAGGAAACACCATTCATAATGTAATCGTAAACGCAATGCAAGAAGTTGGCACGGGTTTCTAGATCTGTAAGTTACATGCAAACATCTTCCAAGCACTCCGCAAATTACAAACTGAATAACATAACCAACAATATCACATAAGAAAATTCACTCAATCTTTTACAAATAAATATGTTATAAAATTACATGGTAACAACTGATGCTCGCGCCTGCTCTGTCACAATAATTGCTCATTCAAAATTATTGAAAATAGTACAAGCTTAGAGACTTCAGAAAGTGATAAGGTTACACATTTAATGAACTAAGAATTATCTCTCTGCGTCTTTGATTTATGAGCATATAGAAATCTTGACATAAATGATAGTTACATCCATTAAATCAAAGAAGGATTTGCAAGGAGACTGTCATAACCTCTTGAAATTAGAGATGGCGCGCCAGTGCATGGCCAAATAGGAGAGCATGCATGTACAACAGACCCTGTAAAATCTTGCAATGCGATATTTTGTTATTGAATTCATAGCCAATTCATAGAGAAAAGAAGCAGAATTCCTCCTCTTTGCATGCAATGCAAGGAAAAAGTTTGGAGTTTGCAAACTCTTGCATTGCATTGCGTTGTATCATGCATGTTTCTAAGTGAATGCTTACATTAAATAGTATGAGTCCAAACTCTTGCGCCTACGTTGCCATCTGCGTTTCCATTTCATTGTGAATGTAGCATTAGAGAGCAGGTGTCATGTAAGCATGTGGTATTAGATGCCCTATTAGCTGTGCATGCATACTTTCATAGTCATTCCAGACTGATAGTATGTGTGTTACAATACTGCTAAGTCTGCTACTGGAACTGAGTTATTCACATTGCAGCCATGGCGTACTCTTTTTCGGAGTTAACCGATCTGCATTTTGTTTATGGGGAGAAATGAAGCAGCACAGCTCTATACAGTTAGATACCCTCAGCGACATCGACTGCATCATTATACCTTCCAGTCTATTCACCAGCGCCTTTTGAAACTGGATCTCTGGCTTGTTTAGGCCTAATGCTGTGCAAAATGAACTTGTCGCACACCAAGTTTTGAGGAAGAGGTGCTTGAAAGGATTCATAACAGTAGTTCAACCAGTACCCGAGCAATTGCCTGTACTATGGGCACAAATCATGTTAGTGTAAGGCGAGTGATACAGGAAGATGGACTCCATCCCTTCCATCTTCTGAATGTATCCTGAAACCAGCTGACTATGCTCCTCAAGTGGAGTTTTGTAACTGGGTCCCTGAACAGCTGGACTTCTTTTCCTGAGTGCTCTTTACCAATGAGTGTTGTTTCTCAAGGGAAGAAATGGCATTTAACCAAAGAAATAGTCACATCTGGGATCATGTAAATCTGCATGCAATTATTTAAGATATTATCAGCATATGTTCAGATCAACATATATGGGCTGGCCTAGTTTCAAATTGCATAATCGATCCGTATCTTCTTCCACCACAGTTAAATGGGAGCATGTATCACCAGTTCCTCCTAGTCTATGTACTACCTGGGTTTCTGGAAGACATCCCTCTTGTTGTACGATGCCTGATGTGGGTCCAGCATGATGGAGCTCCTCCCTTCGACAGGGATGTCAGAGGCCATTTAAATAACATGTTCCCAGAACGTTGAACTGGACGTGACTCTGATATTACTTGGCCACCAAGTTACCCTGATCTCACCCTCCTGATTATTTTCTGAGATGGACACATCAAGAGCCTTGTGTATGAGACTCCTGTCAACTCTGATGAGATTTGCTGGCGAGGATATTGGCTGCATGTGATGTAATTTGTAACACTCCAGGCAACCTAAAGGATATGAGATAGATTTATTCAAAGATTCAGACTCTGTATAGATGTTGGAGAATGTCACTTTGAACAATTTCTTTAGTTCATCTTGTTTGACAGTAGGAAATAGAAGTTTGCTTTCGTTATTTTTGTCTGTGTTATTCCAAACTTCCATAATTCAAATACACTGGTTATTATAATTATTAATGTAAATGTCTTTAATATATAGCATTTTAATCAAAATTGTTACAGCCATTTTTGAGAAAATCAACATTTTCAAAAATTTTTCCATACAAAGAGTAGTTTGGGATGGGGGATTTTCCTCAAAATCTTTGTGTCGCACCCTTATATTCTCCTTAAAAATAGTTTACACTCTTGGTCCTTTGGGTCGCAATGACCCGATGAAATTCTAAGAAAGAGTGTTAAGGAAATATGTTATAAGCCATTTAATAGCATTTAATTCTTGTTTATTACGGATAAAGTACAATTATGTAATGTAACATTGACATTGATCGAAACACAGGCTGAGAAACATATTGTATATACTTTTTTTCCATTTTCTGTGTAGTATGTTTCATAATGCAAGAAAATGATAATGGATAAATATTTGCGGAAAACAATTATAAATAATTTATAAAATTATTTTCAACTTTAAATTATAATGCAAGAGTATAATGGGTAGGTTTCTTTTGAATATAAACCATTGAGCAAAATACAAGAAAATTTACTTGACATGTTTCCTTTGAACATATATAATACAGATTAGAATAACAATAATAATTGTTCAAAACTTGCAAATATGCATAGAAGCTTGTGACAGTGATGTGATTAAATAAAAAATAAAAGAATTTGAGTCGGTTTTTGTAACACAAACATCACTTATTTTTACTTACTATTTTTACATGTCGGAATTAAAGGTTGAAAATGGGAACAAGTGTTTCCATAAACTGGTCCCAGTAAGTAAAAATAAGTGATGTTTGTGTTACAAAAACTGACTCAATAATTTTATTTATACATATAACTTCTAATCAGTTTTTCAGTGCAAATAATTCTTCAAAATACAAGTAAATAATAGTGGACATGCTAGTTTTAAAAATGCAGCATTGATAATACATTACATAATGCAGTTTGAGCAACATGAACTTTTCAAACATGTTTTTTACAATTTGAACACATGATAGAGATCTTATTATCACAACTAGAAGGACAAACTTTACATTCTGGTATAGACCAGTCCGGTGTTTGTATCCTTTTAACAGTGGTAATTGATGGTTCACTTTGTGGCAACCGTTTCCTGACTTCAATGTACAGAGCTATAAGAAGTCTTCCTAATTCTTTGAGAAATATTCGTCTTTTATATTTCTTTTCCACTTGAGATTGCTTTCCACAGTACAAAAGCATTGTAGGCAGTAGTGTCAAGCATATTGTAAAACACAATCACAGGTCAACGGTTGGTTTTTCTCGTACATGTGTAAGCGGTAATAAGCTGATCCAGCATATCCGTTGCATCTTTGGATGCATTGTAGTCCAATATTATTTTTGGCTTTTTATCTTCCCTGTTGCTTATTTGCTTATCATTGTGCATTATGCTCAAAGTACAGTGTTGTTATTTTATGGAATGTAAGATATAACTGTGGTATCTTATGTGAAATTTGAACTGTGGATCTATTCTTTGCTCGATATAAAGGGAGCTTTGACTTGTTTTTTTCTCATTGTCCCCAAAATCATATTTTTTCAATTGAGAAGTGCTTGACCCAAAATATAGGATGTAAAAAAATGATCACAGGTAACATTCTGTCCTCTTTGCTCATAAGTCAGATCCATAACAATACATATAACTTGGTTTTTCTTTCGTGCTGTGCCTGGCAGTTTTCCTGAGTAATTCTGTTTTCAGAGCATATGAAGTAGTACTGTTGCACAGTGTCCATATCTTTATTCCATATTTGGTGGATTTGCTTGGAATATATTGTTTGAAGGGACAGCGACCTCTAAAACCTACCAGTTGCTCATCTACAGTTACGTTTGATCCAGGATTGTATAATTTTGCTAGTATTTCCACCCATATGTCCCTTATAGGTGCTAGTTTGTCATTTATCCTTTGTGCTTGTCGATCAGGTTTGTCATCAAAACGTAACACTCAAGAATGTGAAAGAACATTTTTAGTGACATTGTAGCAGGAAAAATGGTTCTACCTGGTTCTGGATCCCACAAGCTTCTTGTTGATTCACCATATAATTTATAAACACCAGATAGCAATAATACTCCAATGTATGCTTCTAATGTAATTCATCTAAATCTTTCCAGTTGTCACCGTACACTCTTCGGCCCTCAATATTAGTAATTTTCAAGATAATATTGCAAAGTGTTTTTTTCATAATAACTTGATAGGAGATTTTATATCACTTGCTCTGAATGTAGCATACCTGGTTAGACCAGGTGTTTATGTTTGCACTGGATGCTCTTTCATGTTGTGGAAAGGGTACTAAACTGCAATTGATGTTTTTATCTTTCGATTGAACTGCTTTCACAGTTAGCAAATTGTCACTTCTAACCTCATTGTCTGAGGAACAGTCTTCTCTTTCCAATGTTGGGTGAATGCTGTACAGTTTTCTTCTTCTGAAACATTCCCTGAACTGTCAAATATGTTGCCTAATGCTTCCAATTCACTTTCAGTAAAGCTATATTTTGCCATGATAACACGTTACCATTCACTGCGATAACTAAAACTGCATCCTCTTTCAACAGTCAGATGTAACTGATTTGTATTCTCCTGTAATTATGTCTCTAACAATATACTTTTTAATGTTGCAAAAGTAAATAGCCACTATATTGTATAAATTGACATTAACATGTATTTGGATATAGTGGCATGTGAAACTTAATGGAAAAAATGTAATTAATTTTATAAGTAATTGGCCAAGTTTTTTGTTATACATAGTACATATGAAGAGAAACAAATATATAAAAGTACAAGCATCTGCTATTAAATTTGAATTATCAACAGGGATAAATTTCATGCTGGGTCATATTGACCCAAAGGTAACAACAATGGTAAACTGAAATAAGTTTGGTATAATACCAACTTTTCGTTTTTGAGTTATTATATTCTCTCTGTCTCTCTCTCTCTCTCTCTCTCTCTCTCTCTCTCTCTCTCTCTCTCTCTCTCTCTTGCACGCACACACACACACACAAATGCACACACATGCACACACCCACACACACACACACACACACACACACACACACAGACACACACGCACCCACGCACCCACGCACACACACACACATTCACACTCACACTCACACTCTCTCTCTCTCTCTCTCTCTTTCTGATTTCTTTCTTTTTAATTATTTTGATTCAGAGGAGCTTAGAACATGTGTTTCTGGTGAAATTTCAGAATACAATTTTGGGTGGAATGCAATACCTTCTCTTTATGTACTATGTGGAGAAATTAAAAAGAATGTGTGAACTTCATAATGAATAGCACACTTTACAAAACATCCACAGATACTGTCTCAACCCTTTCTCTTGTAGGACATTCTGTGCAACCTTAATAGACTCTGATTATTCTTCCGAAAACTATTTATAACCTCTTCAACACTGTTAATGTTCTCACTGTAAAATTTCAGAGCCTGCAGCCATGTAACCTATCTTGTCAAAATATGTGCTGGTGGCAAAGGCAGATTGGGACATATTTTTTTGAAAGCTGCAATTATAGAACTTTACTTTTAAAATATTTTGTTTATGGAGGATGATAATCCTCTGCTACTCGAAGTGCATGAGCCAGGCAAGTAACATGTGTTAAATTCAGGAAAAATACCTTAAAAGTTTCCCAACTGCTGGATTGGTCTACAGTAACAACACCCTTTCATCCTTTACATCATTCGGATACAGTACTTTTATTCCAGAGTTTACGAAGTAGGCAACTGATTGGGGATTACTTTTCTCCATAACCTTTGAAGAAGTCAAATGCGAAGTTCCATAATTTTTTTCATCTAATTTTCCTACAGTTAAATTTGATATACTTCACCCCAGGACATCTGTGGTTTCATCTAAGGAAATCCTGATGTAGGAATCTCCTATTTCTGACCTTGTTTTATTCAGCTATGATTCATACACTATCTCAAGATAATTTTTCTAAGTGTTGATTCAGAGGGTGTTTTTTCTCTGCAATACTTTTCTAAAAATTACTTCATTGTTGGATTTTCAACTACATTCCAAGGAATATTGGCTGCACCGAATGCCTTACACATATCAAAATAGAACTGGGATTTTATTTTTAGGGCTTGGGCTGTGTAAGTAAAGTTCACTTCTGAGAATCTTTCTTTTTAGGATTTGCTTGATGCATTAAGGTTTTCTAGTCGAGTGACTCCTTTTTTCGGCAGAAACCTTAAATAGAAGAATATATTTATAAATATATTTTAATGTTGGTAAATCATATTTTGTTAAAATAATTAAAATTTTAAATGAATAACCAATATACTCAAGATAACTTTAACTTTAACTTATAACTTTAAAAAATTGTCTTTTAGAAAATCAGTATTGTCTTGAACATTTGTGCTGATAGACCCCAGAATAATAAAATACATCAAACAAATTTGAGATTATTTTCAGATAGTAGAAAAAGTCATGTTGATACTAATAATTATGGTCATACATGTTTCATGTGAATAATAAAAATTACGGAAAATACAATAAAAAGCTTACCTCTTTATTGCAGACCTGACAGGATTATTTTCCCATTGTTGTATAAGGCTGGAAATCCAAAATCCATGTTCTTATTAATGCACTTTTGGTAGATTTTTTTTTTAGGCATTTTGCAACAGTAGCACAAAAATTATCACAGCCTTCAAAGACTCTAATATACTTATATGAACATAAACCAACACTTTGCTTTATTTTCAAATAAATGTTTCCAAGAACCAGATGTGGACCAATTGTTATTGTATTCCATTGCTGAAGTTTTGATTTCGCATGTGGCACTTAAATATTTCATTAATTGTGCTTTACTTATTGTTGTGCTAAGCATTTTAAAAACGACACCATACCACATTTTATCAAACCAAAACAAATAAGTATCCAGTCATTGAAAGGTTTGTAGTTGAGTAAATAATTATTTATTGAATACAACAGTATAGTGAATAAATTCATTGAAATTTTTTTAAAAAAGACATAGGCATCAAAAGGCAGAAATAGGCATTTATGTTGAAATAGGTGCCTATAGGCATTATAAAAGTTGGTTAATACCTTTTTAGGTCACTTATATGTATAATTATCTATGTTAAGGTCCATAGGCTGTAAAGAAAAATAATATCCGAAGTCTAGTTATGTTTTGTGATGAAGCGAAGCAGAAGGTCGGAAAACATGTATTACAAATATCACTGAATGTGGTTGTTGCTTTTACTGACTAATAAAACAGCAAACAATATTTAAGATTAGGAAGGAATACTAACTTGAAGCAAGTGCATTGAGCTAAACTAAATCGCCACACAAGATTGCATAATATGGACAAATGGATTATTAGAAGAGAATTTTAGGAGATTAAAAAATCTGATATCACATTTGTATGACTACTCATGTAAAGTTTAGTATGGGGTGGGGAGATTTGAAGATCTTCGCATTGCATCCTTGGAAGACATTGAACGTAAATATCAAGCTTGGTATTTAATGGACTTTCCGATTTTGAGTTGTGGCGTTCACAGACACACAGACACATATGCAGACCTTTTTCTGAAAATGTTTTTCTATTTACTCAGAGGACCTTATACATATTCTCTGTAAACTCTCAGTATTATCTCTAATATGTATGTGGTAGAAAAAGTAAAACTAAATCCCTACATTGCAAAAATTATTTCACAAAGAGTTATTTCACATAAGCAGAAAATAATGAAATGTATTAGATTTCAATTTTAAAAGTGTAAAAATAAAAGGAGTTTGCTGAGCAAGTGTGCTGATGATGTGGCTGAAAGAACATCATTTCTCAGAACTGTTAGAAAAAATGAACATGGTGAAAAACCAGCGATATACATAACGCAACCTGGATTCACAATGATTTCACAGTTTCAAGTGTTAGTGTAATGATTATATTCCAGGAGTAAGGTGAGCTAAAAGAGAGTGTTGAACAGCTTATCATTCACACTGTATGGGAGATAGGTTTTATTCCAGGTTTTGTCTCATTTATGATTCTGGTAGTCAAATCACATTTGACTACCAGAGAGAGACCTTTTCAACAACAACAAAAAATAATAATATATATAGCTGTTAAACATACACTCGTCTTGGTCACGTTATATTTTTACTTGTTTCCCCTCTTTCACACGTAGGTAAGAAAAGTAGGATGCACAGCACCATAATTTATAACAATCGTTACGTATACAGTCACCTTAGAAACGTATCAGATCAATTAGAGCTCAATAGCTTAATTGACAATTGTACCATGGAGTTGGATAAGATTGATATTGGGGGACAGTTTGATAACTGTCATCTTCCTATTTGCGCAAAAATTTCAACACATAGAATTGAATGACTGAAAACAATACGATCTCAACAATTCAAAACGTTTCAACTAAACAGCAATACAACCAATTTGCTCTTACTTTTAATAGTAATCAGATAAGCTGTAAATTTCTTGCGTAAGCTTCGGCGGCTAGTGTCCATGGTATCTTGGTCTTCCGGAAAGGCCGCGTCTTGGCTTGAAATGTTGCCGACATTTCGCCTCACTATGTGGGGCTTCCTCAGGGCGTGTGCTTTCATCACGACAGTGCCAGGTGTCATAGTGAGGCGAAACGTCGGCAACATTTCAAGCCAAGACGCTGCCTTCCCGGAAGACCAAGATACCATAGATAAGCTGTAATCAAACTCATCCCCTAAGATCAATCTCACCTCACTCCATGGTATGTTATTGTAAATGAAATATTCTGTTGTAATTTTTATCTCAGAATACTGTATTTTTTCCTAAAAATTAATTTTCATTTGAATTAAATCACATCCTTAAGCTGTGATCCTATCAGCATCAAAGTTTATTTAAGAACATAAGTTTAAAAATGTTTATGAACATGCTTTTTCTTAGCATTAATGCCTGTCATGGAGGCTATTTTAAAATAGAACATTTTTATGCAAGAAAATCAGGCCATGAAAGGAAGGGATACCAGACATCAAGTGATTCGTATAACTTGTACACAGCAAGCTGTGGTTCCAGATATTTATGGGAGTAGTGTTAGGCAACCTGAATGATAAATGTTGAATTATTCAAGTTGCAAACAACCAAATTATTTGGTAGCGTCCATCAGCATTCAATGTTTCATTCACTTTACAGATTATTTTAAAGCAATAGTAGCTTTCATTTGGCTTACCAGCCAATAAGATTGATGCAGTATAAGGCTTTCCAATCTACCTTGCATCTAAAACAATGAATAATGTACTTTCCCATGGAGTAATATGTAATTTGCCAACATGGAAATATGCTTACATCTGACGAGAGATTTTGAAACCAATACAACTTATGATGCCTTGTTTACTGTGCAATATATTCACAGATAATCATGCAATCTTAACTATGAAGGAATTAGCAAATAATGTGTGAATTGAAATTGCCGCGAAGAAGAAATGCATTAACTCATCTTAAGGCTGTAATGCTAATGTAGACTAATTTGTCATAAGTTTACAATTTTTCCTCTTATATTAATTAAACTTCAAAATAAATGTCAGACCATATAATTTACATCACTGCATAAGTTGTATAAAAAAAGGAGAGTATACTAAGCAAGATAATAATGATTAATATATTAGCACATGAATTTTGGAGGTTAAATTGCACAAAAGTTGGATTTGTACCAGCAACAATAACCATACATTTTAATTATAGGTGAACTTATACAATACAGAGAATAAATACAGAAATGCTGCTTCAATAATTTTGTGTGTTTTGACACTGTTGTTACTGTTCAAGTTCTAACATTCCACAAAATACATGAAACATATGCATGAATGATAACTGAGCTTTCTTTTTCATATCATTCCTTGATTACTCTGGGGTTTATTAAAAATATAAAATAAAACCATTCCTCTAATATTGTACCATTAGGATTGCATTTTTACTTTCTCTACATGTAATTTGTACATAGTATATAGAGAAGTTATTGCACTCCATCCAACAATTTGATACCGAGATTTCACTGGAAATACATGTTTTGGGTCCTTCTGAATAAAAAAAAAAAGCATTTTTGGAAAAACATCCGTGTTTGTGTCTGTGGACAGCATAGCTCAAAAACGAAGAGACCGTTAAATACCAAACTTGGTATTTCAGTTTGGTTTCTTCCAAGGATACAACACTAAGATTTTCAAGAAAATCCCCCCTCCCCCAACTACCCTTTACATGGAATTTTTTCGGAAATTTTGATTTTCTCAAAAATGACTCTAACAATTTAATTAAGATACCGTATATTAAGAATATTTACCTGACAAATAATATGTATATCTTGAATTTTCTGGAAACAGCCTCTGAAGACTACTTTATTCTGGATGAATTTTACAGAATTTTGCATAACTGCTAAACCGTATGAGATACACAAAAACTTACTGTACAATAAATGTAGAGCACATTAAAACACACAATTTATGTTGTATACATTTTTTTCGTGGAGTTGATTGTTTTTCATATATTCCTTGTTTTTGGTTTCAGCTTTAAAAAACATACTTTTCTCATACAGGAATTTGTCAACTCCTGTCCATACAAACAAAGGAATTTCAGTCATATAACCAGCTTTTGACTATCACTTTAACCCATGGTACTCCCTTATTTTACTTCTACTTGCAAGGAAGCAAGTGTTAAGACTATTTCTGCTAATTTTTTCTTGATTTGCATGAAGTAAATAGAAGTATTATCTTTTTAACAATAATTTGTTGCAGAGATGTAGAGAAAGTCATGTGAGTGGAACACATCAGAATTTTCTTATCATCTCTGCACTGTAAATGCAAGGAATTGGTACTAAATCTTATAAATCATTTATTATAATTTTGTTAAAGAACAAGGGAAAAAAAAAATGTTGCAACAAAATTGAAAAAAAATTATAAAATAATTTGTTTAGGTTTTATATGCATTTATTCATACATTCAATGTCAAACAATATTTTCTTTCAGTATGCTAGTCCAATTTTGAGAATTATGGTTACATTTTAGCAATTATGATAGGCATTTCACAGTCATGATACATAATAAACATTGTTAATAAGCAGATCTTAATAATTGTGTAATGTAACTTCATTGAATACTTAATAATTACACATTTGCTGCCAAAATTATTTTTCCGAACCTCATGAAAGCTTTGTGTTTATTTTTGTACTTATCTCTTTTTAACACAAGTGCTGAATACAGCCTTACAATCGACTGTGTGGCTTTGGAATGATAGCTGTTTGTTTAACATGTTTATACGAATGGCAAACCCAATTAAAACATTCAGTTAATACAGTAAATTATTGTTTAACAATTGATTGTGTAACACATTCAGTTGGCTCATCAATACATGGGAGACATAGATGTTTATGTAGATATGTCATAAAAGAAAATAAAAACATTAAATTAAAAGTATTAATTATGAAACATTGGTTTTATTTTATTCTGCACCCAGTATGAAGTATAATGGATTATTACTCTCATAATAATGGAGTTTAAAATTGAGAAAATCTTGATTTTTAAGTATATGGTGTCATATTCCTAAAATTACTAGATTTCCCAAAAAATTTTGAGCTACTCTGTAGATATTAGGGCAATAAATTTGTTTTCACGTAGGATACAGTATAAAATATATATACATATATAACTCTCATTAAGACACAAATTAACTCCAGTTTATGGTAAAAGGTTCAGTACTGTATTATGATAATACTTTCAGCTATAACTTAACAGATAAGAATGATCCTAAAAGAGTTTTATGCAATATCCACATTTGGAAGTTAATTTAACATAAGTGTCCAGAATTAATGGCATTATTGAATAATAAAATTCAATTTATTGATCAAATCAATCTATCAATCAATTGATCAATCGCATTATGCAACTATAATTAATGTGCGTTTATGTTTTAATACTGGGCTTAAGTCATTAGATGGCATATTGTTTTGCCTGTTGTTAGATAACGGTTAGAAAAACTGCCTTAAAGAGCACATTTTATTATTATTATTATTATTATTATTATTATTATTATTTTGCTAATTTGGCTATTCACTTTTATGTTTTAATTTTATTCTTGTTTCTTAATTACGTCAGGGAAAATTATATATTTTCCGCCCAGTCTGACTTCACCGGTAATGTAAACAAAAGCAACAGGTTGCAATAGCTATGATTGGTTGCTGAACGTTTTACAGCTTTTCTCTGTTCACAAAATAGTTCCTCATAAATTGCCGAGTGAGTACAGAAATATTGTATTACACTATGGAATGTTGTCTAAATAATATATTATCAGTATCAATGATTAAGGAGCAGAATTTTCTGATCATTTACTCATTATTTCTTTGCGTAACAAGCGTATCCATTTCGCAGTTCGTTTCTAAAGGTTGCTTCTAGCCAGACAGTAATGGCGGAAACGTGTAATACCAGTGCATTGAAACATAAGCAAGGAAAGAATTATTCCTGGTGTATATACAATGAGTATTGTGAAAATTTCCTTACCTTTTTATTAAAGTATGTTCTTAGCTTAACAATAGAATTTACTGTAGTTACCAAAAGCAGTATAAAGTGAGCAAAACTTTTAAATTTACAGAGGTGCGACATCTTGTGCCAGCAGTTTTAAAGTGACAGCCAAAAATGTAGTAAATGTGTCATACATGGTTCGGAAGAACCAACAGACTGAGATTTGGAGGGAATAGAGCACATTGTCGTTAGCCCACTATATCAATCTCCGTACTGATTCAGTTTGATTGCTACTACAGCGAATGTCTGAAGAAATGAGACAGTTCCATCCTCAGATTAGCTCTTCTGTAAGTCACTGTATCATGGCATTATATTAAAGAAATGTGCAGTATATTGTTGTGCATATGTCAATGCTAAAATTCGCAGTAAACTGTTGTGAGTGATGTACGTATGCAATACTTTACTAACTTTCAAAATAACAAGTCTGCATTTTATAATTTTAGGAAATTTCATACTAAATATATAACGACTACCCTACCTGTTTTATTGTTTTATTTATTATACACTTAATAGAGCTAATCATTATCCGTGTACAGAGAAAGTTGGTAGCTATTTCTTTTCCTGTCAAACGTAGGTATGCGGTTTTACAATAGTTTGGCAGACGAACCAGCTTAGCACCATGTGGTGCGAGCACGTGTGTTCGCGGAAGAATACATTCTGATTTATTTGCATCGCTGGTGAAGTAAGGCTAGACAGATAATAAAAATTCAGGGAAGTTCAGGGAAATGGATATAAAAGTTTCTCTGTGAACCTTGCTGTTGCTTATAACCATCCTTTGTGAAAATGAGTGGAAACCACAATTAATTGCTTCATTTCCATTCTAGGCCCATTATTATTCATTAATTTACCATAGCACACTATTCTAACAATTGATGTAAATTGAGTGGAGAAGTAATGTTGTCTAAAGAGTCCTCCTCCACCCTCTTCCATAAGAACACATGAAGGTGGGATTTTTGCATTCCATTAAACATTTTTAGTTTTCATGCTTATAGGAAGTTCAAATATTGATTAAAATTAGTAAATACTATATTTTTATTAGTACATCTTAAGGAAGAACAATTTAAAGGATTACACATCAATGCAACAATGTATAGAATATTCATGCTTTAAATACATATGATACTGGCCAAATTGCATTTTGAACGTTTTCTCTTTCTTTTTTCAGAGAATGTGCAAGACGTAAGAACAAAATGTGTGAACAAACAGAGGTCAATTACCGTGATGGTGAGGTGGTTTGGGTTAAGCTTGGACCTCTTTGGTGGCCAGGAAGAGTGAAAGATGTAGATGAACTACCAGAAGAAATTCTTACTAGCTTGAAGAAGAAACCCATTGCTGCCGTCAAATTCTTTCAGGAAGATACCTTGTGAGTATTATTTTACAAGAAATTAAAAAATGAGAATTTTAGTAAGAAAATCGGAATCTGCATAATAAGTAATTGATATGCAAAATAGTATCAGATAAATTAAACATTCATGTGCATAATTGAGGAGCATTTTTTGCTTTCTCTATACAAACTATGTACATGGTGTACAGAGAAGGTATTGTATTGCACCCAAAAATTTGATACTGAGATTTCACCGGAAATGTTTTGAGACTCTCTAAATCCAAAAAAAAGCATTTTTAGAAAAATGTCCATGTATGTGTCTGTCTGTCTGTATGTATGTAAGTATGTGTGTGTGTGTGTCTGGGCAGCATAGCTCAAAAATGAAAAGACTGTTAAAGCCCAAACTTGGTATTTAAGTTTGGTATCTTCCAAGGATGCAACACAAAGATTTTCAAGAAAATCCCCCCACCCCAAACTAACCTTTACATGGGAAAAAATTTGAAAATTTGATTTTCTCAAAAATGGCTCTTAACGATTTTGATTAAAATATCGTATATTAAAGATATTTACCTGACAAATAAAATGTATATCTTGAATTTTCTGGGAATGGCCTCTGAAGACTACTTTATTCTGGATGAATTTTACGGAATTGTGCATAACTGCTAAACTGTAAGAGATGGACAAAAACCTACTATACAGAAAATGTAGCTCACAACAAAACACGCAATTTATGTCATATACATTTTTTTTCATGGAGTTGATCATTTTTAAGTTATTCCTGGTTTTTCGTTTCAGCTTTGAAAAACCTACTTTTCTCACTGTAACTCCTGTCCATACAAACAAATGAACTTCAGTTACATAGCAACTAGCTTTTGGCTATCATTTTAATCTATAAGTACTCCCTTATTTCACTTCTATTTACAAAGAAGCAAGTAATAAGACTATTTCTGCTATTTTTTCTCGAAGCATGAAGTAAATAGAAGCATAAGCTTTTTAACTACAAATTGTTGCAGATATATAGAGAAAGTTATGTGAATGGAAATCATCAGATTTTTTTCAAAACTAGATATATACAAAATTTTATGAAATTGAGTTGTATATCATTTTGGCATATTTTATGCTTTCGGTATAGTTCTGTTAAATCAGTTTTTGCATATCTTGGTACATGTCCTATGTAGAAGGTAAGGAATATTAGCACTTTGTTCAAAATTCAATAGATGCAATATCATATTCTGACAGCGCATGCAACCCTAATTCTGTGAAATGTAATGTTGGCATTGACTGCTATCTGACTATTGTGGATTTTGGAATTACGGCCCATTTCTGCAAGCTTTGCATTATTGGCATTAACTGCTAACACTCTGTTGTGGTTCTAGGATTTCTAGGCAATTTTATACATAATGTTTCCTTTTAAAACTCTGAACAAAGAAAATATTTCCTTATATACATGGTTGGAAACTGAATCAGCTAAAGGCTGCAACCAGATTGCTTCTGCTTTGCACCATTTTTTGTTGGAACTGGAAGAAAGGATCTCCAGCAATACTCCTTCTACATTTTCAGAGTCTTGCTCTTGTCGAAACAAGAATAGTATGATGATATATTTATTGGAAAAAAAAAGTAGAAAATTTTCCTGCATTTCACATATCTATGCAATGTATGGACATATAGTTTTTGGCAGAATTAAAAAAGAGTTAAGCAAAACACTCATCTTTAGCCTGATGAGTACCATCACATGCTGCAGAATCACGGGTCTGTGAAGGTGTTTAAAGACAGAGAAATTGTGGATTTGAAAGAAACTGCCAAAGAATCACTAACATCAAAGCTCCTTTCAAGATGAATACACAGTGAATCATAACATATTTCAGGCAATCAAAGAAAGACCATAAGATACGTGTAGAAGTTCAAAATTTACATTCTGCTTTGCCTGTGAAGGTGGATGTGATAAAACTGCTTGGCAAGTCCTGCTGCTGCAAGGTGCTGCTTCAATCTCAAACTATTCCTAAAATCAATAGGGTGAGCAAAGAAAAGTAAAACATTCAAAATCCAGCTAAATTTTTTGAAATTCCAGGAAAAGCAATAGCATTTTATAAGGATTTATTAGGAGGGGCAGATAAAGCTTAAACGTTATTAATATCATATCCAATGTGTTTGGTATATAAACAAAAAAGTCTCTTTATTGTGAATGATAGGTACTTTCTAATTTTATGTTTACTATTGATAGCATGGTACTTTATATACATAATACGTATAACTTTATATTTACTATTAGTCGCCCTCCGTGGTGTAATGGTTACCATGCTGACTTCATATACCCAAGGTCACAGGTTCATACCCAGCGGAGGACAATGGATTTTTACTGGCGTAAAAATCCTTAGCCTAGCTTCCTTTGGAAGGGAAGTAAAGGCGTTGGTCCTGTGTCGTAGATTTAAGGCATGTAAAAGAACCTCAAGCCTGATAGAGAGGCCTCTGAGCAAAATTAAGAGGTCTTTCATGCCCATTATAGAATGGGACGCAGAGAACCACAGCAGTTAAAGAGCATCCATAAATAAAACGCCATTAAAATTTTTTTTTTTATATTTACTATTGGCTGTATGGTACATTTATATGCATAATATGCAAAGATGAAAATATATACAAAGATTAATATAAATAAATAATAATCAGAAACTACTAATTTTCTTGTTGTACTAAGGCTGGCAAAATATTGCATCACATATTGAAAGTAAAAGTGAATAAAGTTAAAATAACAAATTAAAACAATAAAACATTAAATAAAAATGTATCAACAAGCCTGCTAAAAATGTAATAATTCCATGTCCTTAAAAAGCTCATAATGAAGCTAAGAATTGAAAATAGTTCAGTAAACAACAAAACATCAATTAACATGCTAATTTCATACTTGCATAAAAAGTTAACACTTCCCAGTCTAACTGCAGGCTATGCTCACATTTCTGTATATGATGCTCATGACCTGTGACAGGCTGTGCTTGCAGTGAAGTATAAAAATACGCATTACGACGGCGCATGCTGTCATTTCATTTGTTGTGCTATGTAGCTGGATATTTTAGTTAACGTAAGAATCTGCTACATGGCATATAAGACCAGAAAAACAAATGAAAGTATGTTTTGTTTGAAAGCCTGCATGTCTGCAGATGCTACTGCATATATGGTTCAAAGATGGCTAGCTCAAGCAAGCATTATCTTACCAAAGAAGAAATGCTTGACATTTATTTCAATGATTCAGGAGGAGACTTTAGTGAATTTTGAATGTAAATGATGCTGAATGAATTAAATTGCATTTTATGGAATTTTTTACATTCTAATTTGTTGATAATGTGAGGTTATTATTAGTAAATTGTAGATGTAAGTTTTTGCATGTTTTCTTACGTGATTATTTTCCCTTCAAGAAAATGTGTAGTATATTTCTTCAATATCTATATTTACAGAAGAAGAGCATCAAGCTAATGGAGAAAACGTAGTGAGCTGTGAAAAATCTCGCTAATTTTATTTCATCTTATAAGTTTGCTTGTATGAGTTTTTATTTTTATAAAATCACTATTAAATTTTTCAAATTTTTATGTGGCATTCTAAAAATATTGTGTTTTCATTAATTTTTTAGTTTAAAATTCATTAATAAAAACGAAAAAAAAAATAATAATAAATAAATAAAAAACAAACAAAAACACTGAATTATCTCAAACAATTCATGAGTTCCCACTTTTTAAAAAACCCTTAAAACAACCAGTCAGGAATCAGTTTTAAGAAGGTCGAATGTATCATTAAAAATTTGCAATACTGCCCTATCAGTATTACTAATAGGTAGAAAAACTAATTTTTTTCAGAAACACATTTTCTACACCTGTCAAGTTTTGAAGAAAAAAAAAGCTCCTCAATTGATGTAAAAATTACCCAAATTGTGATTTTAATGGTATTAATATTAAAAAGTTATGGAGTACAATTACTAAAGCATCACAATATTTATTGCTTCCTGGTATCCATTAATTTGTAGGCTTTCAAAAACTTAATTTTCAAAATAATGTCTTAGCCTCAGACAGTATCCAACTTTGTTATCAGATAAGCTGGTTTTTCTACTGGTCAAAATAATTCAGCAGTTTTTTATTGCAGAATGAGGAATATCTTGGATTATTTTGGATATGTCTCATTTAACAGGAAGGCAAACTGGTGTACTAGCTGAAAATATCTTCATCTTTGTTGTATGCTAAAATTAAAATCTTATAGGCTCACCAGAAAATTTTAAAATCTTACTTGATCCTGATTGTGTCTCAGTTTAACAGGAAAGTGGTGTATATGCTGAATATATCTATATATTCTTTTTTCACATGCAGATATTTGAAAATTTTAAGTTTTGCAATCTGTTAACATTATAAATCTATAAAATATGGGTTTAACAATCAGCATGTTAATCACTAGCGTGCAATGCCAGACTTATTTGATAGAAGGGTATCAAACTTCACTAAAATAACCCTTGCAAAATAAATAGTTTTCATTATACAGATTTCTGACTCTATTGTGTTGCCTCAGTAAAAGGCAACAGTACAAAATAGAAGTCCTCTGAAATGTGACAAGCTCTTTACTTTTACATCTTCAACAAACACAATTACAACTTAGTTGGATCATCTTGCTATGTCAATCTGCATATTGGTCACAACTGTTTGTGTTTTTATAAAATGACTTTTGAACCATGAATTTTTTGATTTTGAAAGCTGCATGATCTTGAGAGATACCATCTGACATTTCAGTTATATTGAAAATCTGCAGTGAATTTAAAGTTAATTGAAATTGTAAATTCACAAATTTTTCTTATAACATTAATGATATTTTCTCTATAGCTTTCCTTTATTATTGAGGCTTGGAATTGTATTTCATCCAAAAATAGATACCAAAGTTTCATCGGAAGTACATGTTTTGAGGTCCCATATTGGATAAATAAAAAAAAAAAAATAATAACTTTTTAGAAGGTCTCTGTGTCTATGTGTCTGAACAGTGTGTCCTTAAAGTTTGGAAGCACTTTTCTTTTTTAATTACTCAAAAACGAAACATCATACAGCTTTCGTTTATATGTCATATGAAAGAGGATCTCAAAATGGTTTATTTTGCAATGTCTGAGTTCACAATGCCTCGATATGGGAACCACATGTAACTCGGCATATGTCTACTTGGTAATCAAATTTTTGCCATACTCTATGGAGCATATCCCTTGATACATTGGCAGCAACTTCAGCAGTACTGCACTTGAGTTCTACATTTTGTGGTAAAGGTGGATACACACTATCTTTTATGTACCCGCATAGGAAGAAGTCCTAGGGAGTTAGATCCAGGGATCTGGGAGGCCACTTGTCAAAACAGTTATCATTATCCCTGCTCTTCCTATCCGGCGTTGAAGTTACTCATTGTTCAGGAAATTTCCAACATCATGATTATAATAGGGTGATACCCTGCCTTGCTGGAACAAGAAATGGTCAGAATCTTCATGCATTTGTGGAAACAACCACTGCTGTATCATATCCAAGTACATATGACCAGTTACGATTTTCTCTGTGAAGAAGAATGGTCCATAAAGTTTCTGCGATGACACTGTGCAGAAAATGTTTACTTTGAGTGAATCACGCTCGTATTCCACAAATTTGCAAGGATTCTGGGTACTCCATATTTGACAGTTGTCTATTGACTCTTCCATTTGTGTGGAAAGTTGCATCATCACTAAACATTATGCAATCCATGAAGGGTTCATCCTCTTCCTTGAATCGTTGCACTTGGTTACAAAACTCATACCGCAATTGTTTGTTGCTTGCTTTCAATTGATGCAAGAGCTTCAATTTATATGGCTTCATACACAGCCTCTTACATAGCATTTTCCAAACTGTTATACGTGGTATTTGTAGCTTGAGGGATGCTCTACGAACAAGGACTCTCGATTGGTAAGTTAGGGATGAATTGAGTAAAATTAAACAAAGGCCCTTGCTGCCAAAAAAAAGATTTTTGTCCCAAAATTCAAACTTTTAAGAACAATTGAAAACATCAGTCCCATTTACAAAACTTTTAGTTTATTTTTAAACTCATAGATTCCATTCATGGTTCATGGTCTCCTCACTCGCTGAAGGCTGGCTGCTCCTATTCTTAGGACACAGGCAACCAGTAGTAACACATTTATCATACCAGGCATAAATGGACATCCTGCATGGTGCTTCTTTATTGGGTAATTTGTCCTAAACTTCCGTTGCACATCTGTAGCACTCTTGTTTTTGTCCAACTCCAACGCGCAGAAAGCACGCTATGCATCAGAAATTGCCATCTTTAAAATGTGCCAACTGCAGCAAATATGGAAACTACGAGCATTACCTGTAAAATCAAAACAAAGCCATTTGAAATCCTCTTTCATATGACATAAACGAAAGCTGTATGATGTTTCATTTTTGATTAATTAAAAAAGAAAAGTGTTAACGGACTTTAAGGACACCCCATATAAATATTAAACTTGACTTATCTCTATAGGATTTACTTAAGTTAATTGTTTTTATATGGAAACATTTAGAGTAAGGATCCAAGCTACATGTATTTGCGGGGGCTGGGAAGTCGGTTAAGCAGGGAGGATTTGGTGACATATGTGATGCTTGGGTAGGAGTCCCCTGCAATTACATCATCCAGTGGCAGAGCTGCAGCTTCTGAGCATATTAAAATGCACACCAATGTCGGATGATGGGTGAAATTTAGATTTTTCACAATTTTAATACTATAGACTCAATTTTTTCTACTCAGTGTATAAAAGGATATGTCTGCCAAATTTTGTTTTCTAAGTTATAGCATGTCTTTTAGTTATTAAAGTTCTTTGTTTTAAAAAATGCATTTTTCATAATCTACCTTCTCGTACATGAATTTTTTGGCAGCTTATCATAGGACATATAGGAAAGATTCAAGCATCAGATTTTTTCATCTCTTGTTTACCAAAGGGAGAAAAATGTCCACTTTAAAAAAATAAGCTTTCAAAACCTCTTACTGTTTCACCATTCATTTTATTTTATATTTAAAAAATGAATACTCTATTAAAAAAATCATGCTTAGTTTTATTAAGAATGGCTTTGGGAAGACCCAGTACAAATTTCAACTTTTTAGTATGTATTTTGTGATTACATTAAATTTTGAATATTCAGATATGTTGAAAAATTAAGTCTAGAAAAATAATATTGAAACAGAGTATTGTGACCCTGATGTTAACCGCTTGAGCGATGGCCATTTAAACGCTGCACGGCCGGTAATGGATACCCAATAAACAATTCAAGGCATTTAAATTGTTAAATGTAGGTAAATATGTTTCGTACATAAACATTCATATCTTTGGTATTTATTAAGATATTTTAATGAATCAAAATTTGGCTTAAAGCTCATTAAAGACACTATACATCTATCGTAGAAACAAAATAGAGACTGTATTAACAAAAGTTTAAATATCACTAGCCTTTTCTCTGTAGCAAAACTCATTCTGTATGTCGAACACACCTAATTTTTGAGTCAGATTTGTGCTATGCACGTACAAATTTATATACGTAGAGCTAACTAAGCACAATGTTCTCGGCTTCAAAGTTTTATCATTCTGTTTATTGCTACGACAAAATTACGCGTGTGTGTGTGTGTGTGTGTGGGTGTGGGTGTGGGGGTGGGGGTGGGGGGGGTGGGCGTGCGCGTGGGTGCGTGTGTGGGGGGGGGTGTGGGTGGGTGGGTGTGTGTGTGGTTTTTTTTTTTTTTTTTTCTGAGGAACATCCAAGTTGCAAAAAAATCAAACCTCTCTGTCAGCGTTTCTATTTATGCCTTAGAATAAATACACAGCGGGGATTTATGGTAGAGCTATGTAGCTACGGGGTTCACAGTTTTTTGTTTTATCTATCACAAAAGTACATTTGAAAATGTTATATCTCAGTTCTAACCATGACTTCGACTAGCAATGTAGCTAATAAATTAGCTCGTGTGGGCAGTATACAGGCTTCAAAAATAACTTCAGATAATGTGGAGGACTTTTTACTATATGACAGTGACTTTGATATTGACGGCGAGTTTTCAGATTTAGAGGGGGTCGTAAAGGATATAGGTAGCAGTGAAGAAGAAAGTGACTCTCTTCCTTCAGGTGTTCGTGAAACAACATTGTGGGGTAATCAAAATGACTCCAAACAACTAGACATATCTTCACGAGCACAGCCTCTGGTGTTCAACCCCAAGCTCAGCTAACTTCTGACAGCCAACCAATTGACATTTGCACAAAATTTTTTACTGCTGTCTTAGTGTCTCTCATTGTTACAGAAACAAATGTATATGTGAGTAAGGTGAGGGAAGACCTGAATTCTAAAGGTAATTTAGGGACTAAGAGTAGAATTCAGAAGTGGACAGAAGTAACACTGAATGAGATTTACAGGCTAATTGGTCTAATTACGCTCATGGGTGTTATTCGTAAACCAACTTCAGACATGTACTGGTCTACAGATGAAATGCTAGCTAATCCATTTTTTGGGAAATGCATGTCAAATAACAGATTTGCGGTTCCTTCATTTCATGGGCACAGAAAATGTAAACGATAAACTACACAAAATTAGGTCAGTTTTGGAATATATTATTTCAAAATTCAAAGAAAATTACGTGCCTGGTGATGAGGTCACTGTAGATGAAAGCTTGATGCTTTGGAAGGGCCGCTTAGACTGGAAGCAATACATCAAAACAAGAGTGCTAGATTTGGCATAAAGAGTTTTGATCTTTGTGAAAGTAAAACAGGATATCTTTACAATAGCTGCATTTACGCTGATCAAGGAACTGATAATACTGGAGACAAAGATTTGGAGTTATCTGGCTCCATAGTAATGCACCTGATGGAACCTATACTTGACCAGGGTAGGACTGTATATTTAGATAATTGGTACAGCTCCCCTAAATTATACATGGCCTTATACAAAAGGAACACAAATGCAATTGGAACAGTACGTTCAAATCGTATTGGTTTGCCGAAGAATGTGAATACAAGGACTCTAAGGAGAGGAGAAATGCAGGTGTGTCAGCTCCCACCCTTGACCTACATTACTTAGCAAGATAGGAGGGTGGTTATGGCATTGTCCAATTGCAGCCCTAAGATTTTGATGGTTGACATTGGAAAAATTGATGCCCACACCAAAATGTCAATTTTCAAGCCTGATGTTATCCAGGAATACAATATGCATATGGGTGGTGTGGATCTAGTAGATCAAGTATTGTAATCATATCCGTCTTTACAAAAAACATTTAAATGGTATAAAAAAGTATTTTTGCACCAGCTGGATATCACCATATACAATTGTTTAGTAATTTGGAGAACTCTAAACCCACGCAAGACGATGACCTACCTGGACTTCCACATATCAATAGCTCGTAGCCTAATTGAGCACTATAACATTCAGAGGCCTCTTCATACAGGGGGTAAGAAATCTACAACCCCTGCACCCCTTAGACTTGATGGAAAACACTTTCCTAAAAGGATACAGCAAAAAAATTGCGTTCATTTCGAAGATGTTTGGTATGCCGCAAAAAAGGAGTTTATAATGATACGCTGTGAATGTGCCCTTATGTGTCTATCCATGTTTTAGCTGTACCATTTAAAAAGGAACCTTTAAAGGTGGGACTTTATTTATTCTAGAATTTATTTAAAGTTATTATAAAAGATAAAAATTAAAATTATTAGGGTTAATAAGTATTAAATGCATGCATGCACAGGACATCATATGTTGTCCATATCGATTCTCCTGCATTTTAAAATTGACGTCATAGGATGTCCATATCTGTGGAAAGGTTAAGATTAGTTTTGGGTGTGGATGTTCACGAACTTAAATACTCCTACTAAGGGGTGTTTAAATACTGCAGTCGCCCTCCGTGGTGTAATGGTCACCATGTTAATTTCATATACCCAATGTCGCGGGATCAAACCCGGCAGAGGATGATGCATTTTTTCGGCTGTAAAAATCCTGAGCTTGGCTTCTTTCGGAAGGGAAGTAAAGCCGTGGGTCCCGTGTCATAGATTTACGAAAGAACCTCAAGCTTGATAGGAGAGGCCTCTGAGCAAAATTAAGTGGTCTTTCACGCCCAATTTAGAATGGGATGCTGAGAACCACAGCAGTTAATGAGCGTCCATAAATAACACACCATTTCCATTTCCATTTTAAGTACAGCCAATTATAAATATGATGTAAGGCTTTCAAACAGCATAGATATTGTCACTTTGCATACATGTATTTTAATACATGCAATATTTTCACATAAAAGCATCTTTTGACTGGAAATGGCTGAAATTTTACCCATCACTTCTAAAAGTTATGTAGCAAGATAGTCAAGTAACAGCATTCAATGATGCTTGACATTTAATTGCACCATGTTTATTTTCTTATACATTCATGAAAACTCTTGATATGCCACTGGTTACCCAGCTGCTTTCCTTCCGCTCCCCTCCTTAGTGTCATTCTTTAATGTAAACTAGTTGCATTCTTTTCAGCTATGGAGCTTGATTCCTTACTATACATGTATGGAGTGAGTCAGCCACCCTCCTGATTTTGTAGATTTATGCAAAACTGCGATTTATAGACCAATATAAAAATGTCATTCCCCATGCTATGAAATACTACAATGATGCACATTTATCACTGCAATAGCATTGCTGCCTGCATTGCAAGGGCATGCACTGATACAGGATGTACATAGTGTATAGAGGAAGTATTTATTGTATTCCACCCAAAAATTTGATACCGAGATTTCATTGGAAATACTTGTTTTGGGACTTCCTGAATCTGAAAAAAGTATTTTCAGAAAAAAGGTCTGCGTGCGTGTGTGTGTGTGTGTGTGTCTGTCTGTCTGTCTGTATCTGTGGACAGCATAGCTCAAAAACGAAAATACTGTTAAATACCAAACTTGTCACGTGAATGGAACACATCAGATTTTTTTGCTCTTGGGAGGTCTGATACAGGATGTACTTTGGGGGACCGATTGAGAACCTGCTTGATGTAAAAGTAGTGTCTCAGTTGTCACACTAGTCGGAGGAAGAACCATACTGAGTACTTGCCACTCCTATCATTGCACTCTTTTGTGGATAGAGACAGAGGATACAGCAATTTCATGGCTTTTCTTTCCAACATGTAACTCATATTTTTTTCTAAGTCCGTGGGAGAATCTTTACATTTTATTATCTAATATGGGTTTAATATCAATTTTTACTCTGATTTCTTACTGGAAAACATTATCTTAACATAACTTGAGATTTATAACTCTTTACTTACTGTGCATGAGCCATCCTGAAGAATGCAGTACGGCCAAATTATCCATTTCGAATTACATAATGCAAGACAGCCAACAGTCTTTTATCATCAGTAAATTACACTAGCTATATAGTTTGTCCTAAATTACTAGCTATAGACTAAACACTTAACTCACTTGTTAACTAAGCCTAGCCTAAATCTAATCTCTTCACTACAGGTTACACCTGCCAAATGCCTTTCACAAGTTCCTGAAAAGGCTCTGCTAAGTGATTTTTGGTGTCGGCATGCCACAAATACTCACATATGTGAGCATCTAAATGTTTGCTTCGAATGTTGCCTTGGGTAGGTGTCACCTTGGAGTTTGCCAGTGAGATTCAATATTATTTGTGTGCACTTTTGTCACTGGATCTACAAAATGCACAGAATGATTTACTGCCAGTGGGCAGCAAATCCTCCAGCCTTGAATCTATAGTAGCCCCTTAAGGCATCCATATGTGTTATGATGGTGAACTCTTATGTGCTCTGTGATTAAATTGTAGAGCATGTTTGCATCCCTAATATTATTTGGACATATCATCATCCACACCTCATTTGTTTGCACCTCTATCAACCCAAGTATCCAGTTGCCTTCTATGATGCACCCCTGATGAAATTTCTGTCACCTTAATTTACATTCGTCAATTTGAACGACGTCACCAGGACCTCGCAATTTTCCATCTTGAAGTCTATTTGCTATCATAAGAGATCATGCACACTTCGTGGCAGTAACCGAACCAATCAGATACTGTCCACAAACTCACATATTGGTCTCCAACCAAATATTCCATTATTATCACCTCGTATGGCTGCTTGTATGCAAAACACTGTATGATGAAAAGAATTTGCCCAGGCAATAGCTTTGCCTACTCGACCACGTCCCTTTGCACACAGATGTATGACTTTTTCATTTCCAGTTCTAAAAAATAAAAAAAAATAATAAAAACAATAATAATGTTCCTTACTAGATATTAATAACAAGTGTCGCAAGAGTAGGGTTCTATTTTAACATTCTCCTGCCTGCAGCAAAACTTGGGATGTGTACGGTCCCATCTCTTAATGCTGTGCAAGACCGTATTACATTCAGAATGCAACATTTTTGTTCTTACTAGGCCCTCATAGAATAATAATTAAAGTCAAGCCTCCAAATCATTGAGATAAACAGCAAATCTGTATTATTAATAAGATGAACTATTTCTAAAACTATTAGAATCTGTAAGTATATTGCCAGTAAATACAACCTTACCTTCTCGCACTACAATAAATTTATCATGTTTGTAAAGAATGAAACCCTGGAGAAAGTATGGCCAGGACTTTCCAAAAATGATCAGTTGTTAATCGCTTCCAAATGGTGCTACACAGTTTGTTGAGCAGATATCTGGAGATTATTTACAGGGTTGGCTACGGTTGTTAGAAATGGTGTGCAGGTTGGTTGCTATGTGAGATGCAATACAGCTTGCAGTCTTCAGTTGGTTCTGTCTGCTTGCGCATGCGCATTGGCAAACCTTCAGACTTAGAAGGGTTTCTCGCCATCCTGTGTCACAGGCTGTAAAGTACCCCCAACCTCACTTGCTCTGCCAGTTGTACAAATTTAAGCATATGTGGCAGTTCATGGTGCAGTAAACAAAGGTAGAATTATTTGTTAGATAACTCTCAAAGAAAAATGGTCCAAGACAGTGTTTTTGTTCCAAAATATTAATGTTGAGAACATTCACGATATGTTTTTAAATAGCATACAGGACAAAGCAAATTTGAAATGTTGCAGGTGTAGGGGTGGCAAGCCTGGGGCAAGTGATAAAGTTAAAAGATTACAGCCAAGGTTGTGACTATACAGCAATTTTTGTGCATTTTATTCTGTACTGTTAAGAGACAGACTTGTAAGCATTCTCTTTGGGAAGATTTCTGTCCAAGACTAATACAGGGCTTCCTTTCACATCAGTGTTTGTGCTTAGTGTTATATTGGAAGCCAATGGTCAAACACAAAGGGAGAGGTTTAGTTCTGCGTTTTGCAGCAGACATACTGGGTTTGTTTCCATTCTCCCCTCAGGCCATGGTTAGACAACTCACTTCTTACCTAAGAGGCCTGGATTCAATCCCAAGCAACTACATGTGGGAATTGTGGTGGAAAAAGTGGTGCAGGGGCAGATTTTCTCCGAGCTCTCTGATTTCCCCGCCCATGAGAAGAATTCCTGCACAAATTTGAATTAGGTGAAACTGTTTTCAACAATGTGTTATGTTACATATATTGTCCAAATAGAAAATCTTATCCATCAATGCCATTGTAGCTCCACTACTTATAGATTGATTACCTACTTATAGATTCATTTTGGTACTCCCCTTCCCTGTCCAGTACATGAATTTCTGCACAACTTTGAGAAAGACTTAATTTGTGTCCTGTAGTGTGATCAAAATGTATGTTTAAAAATTCAGTTATGTCTTCTTTTAGAAATGATATACTAAGTTCCAAAATTAAGTTCTGAAAAAAATCCGTTTTGCATTCGGATAAATTTAGTATTACACATTAGACTCTACAGTGCATTTGTCTAATGGGGTTTAACACTACAGCAGTGCACATTTCAGCCGTTTATTGTTTTGTTATTATGGAGTTTCGCTGTGTAAGGAAACATTGTTTTTAATGTATAAATATAAAAAGAAGCTAGTAACAGAGAAGTAACACAAATATTAATATAACAATTAATAGTTGCAACAAATCTTCACTTATCTTTTGGAATCCTTGGACTAGTTTCGCAATAAATCTATTGCATTTTCAACACAAATTTCCTTTTGGTCTGATTTTTTAGGTTTATTTACAGTTATGGTTACTGCTACTAGGTGGATTGTGTACTAATACATTGCTAACTACTGGAATCAAAACAAATTAACTTATAAATCTAAAAAGAAGCTAGTAACAATGAAGTAATACAAATATTAATATAACAATTAATAGTTGCAACAAATCTTCACTTGTCTTTTGAAATCCTTGGACTAGTTCGCAATAAATCTATTGCATTCTCAACATAAATTTCCTTTTGGTCTCAGTTTTGGTCATAGATTTAATGGTTTGGGAGAAAATATTTATATTAAAGTATAAAAATCATGCAATGAATTTTGATATACCTCCAATTGACTCTCACCAAATTTGTTTTGATTCCAGTAGTTAGCAATGCATTAGTACACAATCCATCTAGTAGCAGTAACCATAACAGTGTAAATAAACAATACCAAAAACCAGACCAAAACTGAGACCAAAAGGAAATTTATGTTGAGAATGCAATAGATTTATTGTGAAACTAGTCCAAGGATTCCAAAAGATAAGTGAAGATTTGTTGCAACTATTAATTGTTATGTTAATAATTGTTTTTAATGTATATATTATATCGATTGCCTCTTAGTGTGGTATGCGTTCACAATATTCATCTGGGTTTAAAATCTGTCCTCAGAGTTCTTGATCTAGGTACAAATGATAAAAATGAAACTTTTTAGCTTAGTGAGTGGTGTAGTTATACAAAGACTGACTCACTAATTAATCTCGGAGTGCTAAGCCAGCAGTGATAGAGGAAGGTTGTGTTTTGAGAGGTGCTCCTGCGGTGAAGGAAGAAGGATCTAAGTCACGATGGGAGTGGACATTACAGTGTATAGAGCAAGAATTGGACAGTTTAGAAAAGTAAAATTGGTGAAAAGTAAACACAGTTTTGGAGAGAAGATGACAAACATATTGGTTTTAGCAAGTGTTACAACTTTGTTGTTAGTGATTGGAGGAATTGTGGTAAACCCCGGCCCTGCAGATATAATAACAATGCAGGAAAACCTGACTGAGAAAATGAACAAAATAGAAGGCATGGAACAACGAATAGGTAAACAATTGGAAAAGATGGCAACAGATATCAAAGAAGATGTTAGAGTTGAGGTGCAGGAAGCAAGAAGGGAAGTTGAAATGGTTAAGGAAAGAATGGAAGAAAGGGAGAGAAGATTTAATTTAGTGTTCATAGGAGTTAAGGAAAGAAGGTATAAATGGCCAGCAGAAGAAATATTAGAAATAAAATATATAACGAAGGAATTTGGAATTGTATAGATGGGAAATTATTGAAGCTTATCTTGGCAAGAGAGCAATTATAGTGAAATTTGCAACAGCCCAATTAGTACATGAAGTACTTAAAAGAGCCAAGAAATTAAAAGGAACAGACATTTTTATTAATAAAGATTTATCACCTAAGAAGAGAGCTGTGCAAAGAAATTTGGTACAAAAAATGAAAGAAGCAAGAGTCCAGGGAAGAAGAGCTTATATTAGAAATTTCCAATTGTGGATTGACGGAGAAAAGACATCGCATCTGGACAAGAAGGAGCTAAGAGAACCCCAATCAGGCACAGAGGAAATTACTCAGCAGATGTCAATGCCAACTTTAGGAAGTACAACAGGAAGATCAAAGTCCAAGCAAAAAGGAATGGATATGGGTGAAGACGGGGAAAGTGTGTGTTTGAACCGAAATCCGCCTGTCAGCATGGATATGAGAACGGCATATGCAGATAAGACGTCATCCAACATACTTACGAGAGAAGTAACAGCTGACGAAGTAATGACGTCAACAGAGGAAACCACAGGAGGAGGAGCCACCAGAGTGATGTCACCCAAGAAAATAGTGTTACCGAGAAGAGGGGAAGTAATAGCAGCACGTAATTTGGCTTCGAAGGGAAAGAAGGCGTGGCAACAGAGTAGCGGGGAGAATACAGAAGGGGAAGAAGACAGCATTATATCATCTGAACATGGCAGCATTCTAGTTTTAGACAGAAATAAAGCTATTCCTTCTGGAGAAGGGATACAATTAAGGAGTAAAAGAACACTAGAAACATTTAGATTTAGATCAGGCTCACAATAGGGAAGGGAGATTATAAGGAGGCTTGGATTCTGGAATTGTGAGGGAGTTAAAAACAAAATATATGCGGGGAGTTTAAATCAATTATTGACGAAACGTGATTATCTTGCGGTAGCTGAAACATGGTTAAAAGAGGACCAGGTTTACGTAAAGGATTTTGATTTTGTAGGGATAAAAGGAGATAAGATAGCAAGAAAGGGGAGGGCATCTGGAGGCATAGGCTTTTTTGTAAAGAAGACATTAAGTAAAGGAGTTAAAGAAACTTGGTCAAGGAGAAAAGAAATACTATGGATTGTATTAGAGGAGAAACAAATAGTTGAAAATGTTATATGTATAGGCATAGTATACAATCCTCCTCTTCCTTCGCGCTTTCATAATCCGGACCTCCTTAAACACCTAGAGATAGAAATAGAACATTTAAAGGAGAGATATGGTAATTCTGAGATTATATTAATGGGAGACTTTAACATTAGGATTGGCGAAAATGATGTTATTGGAGGGAATAGCTGGATGAGTAATGATACATTAGAGAAACCTGAGAAAATTAGATACAGCAAAGATAAGATAGCTGATAAAGGGTATATAAAATTTATAGAATTCTGTGAATTGAATGCCTTTGATATTTTGAATGGGAAATATGGAGAAGATGTGAATGGAGAATATACGTATGTTAGTAATAATGGTCAAAGTGTGATTGATTATGTATTATGGCCAATTAATATGGGGTATATTTTAAGTAATTTTAAGGTACTAAATTTAAGTTCCAACAGTGGGCATTTTCCATTGATAGTAGACATAAAAACATACACAGAGCAAATAGTCTATAATTTAAGGGAGGAAAAGTGTAACATAGAAGAATACAGTAGATACAAATGGAAGGAAGAGTATTGCAATAAATTTAGGCAGACACTAAACTCTAATTATGGCCAGATATGTCAGTGTGGAATAAGTTTTATGATAAAGGAACAAGAAATTGAAAGTGCTATGGATATCTTAAATATCATTATGCTAAGGGCTGGGGAGGAAATGAAAATGAGAAAGAAGGTTTACAAAAGAGATGAGGGCTGGTGTGATGAATGTAGAATAACTAAAAGACAAGTCAAACAGCTGCTCATAAAGTGGAGGGAATTAGGATACATAGAATTAAAGAAAGAGTATATGCAAGGGAGGGATTTATATAATTCATTACTGGAACAAAAGAAAACAAGCTGGATGAAAAAAATATGAAAGTAATTTGATACGAATCCTAAATGAAAATAATGCAAATGAGATATGGAAGGTTATGAAATCAATGTATAATAAATATGTAACAAAACCAAGTATAAAACCAGGAGAATGGATGGAATATTTTAAAAATTTGTATGGGGAGAAAAAGAGTAAAAATGAGATAGGAAATTGGGGAATAGGTAATAACTATGTAGATATACTCGATGATATAATCAGAAGTGAAGAAATAATTCAACAGGTGAAAATAATGAAGAGAAATAAAGCAACGGGAATAGATGGAATCCCAGCAGAGTTCCTTAAGGAATGGTGCACTGAAATAAAGAGAGTTACGGTTTTAGTAGACTTATTTAACGCAATTAAGGTGAAGGGTTATATACCAGATAAGTGGAGGAAAGCAATCATACATCCAATATACAAAGGCAAGGGTAGTGTTGACAAACCAAACAACTATAGAGGCATTGCATTATTATCAAATGTAGGAAAAATTTTTACTGGTATTATGGCAAGCAGGATATAAACATGGGTTGACGAATATAATATCCTCTCGGAACTTCAGATGGGCTTTAGAAAAGGGAGGAGGACAGTTGATAACTTATTTATTATAAAAACACTGGTAGATAAATACTTGAAAGACAAAAGAGGAAAGTTATATATGGCTTTTGTGGATTTAGAGAAAACATACGATAGGATAGAGCTTCAATTGCTGTGGCATAAGTTGTTGACTAAAGGAGTGAGTAAACAAATGGTGGACACCTTTAGAGCATTATATAAGGAAAATACTTTTTGTATAAGAGTGGAGGAAGGGGTTGTAACAAGAGAAATCCAACAAGAGAAAGGCCTTAGACAGGGATGTAAGTTAAGTCCAGTCCTATTCAATTTATATATAGATGATGTATTAACAGAAATTGGGAGAAATAATAACTCGATGCCAGTAATTAATAATATTCAGATTCCAGGATTACTGTTTGCAGATGATCTAGTTGTAGGTGCAATTACAGTGAATGGCTTGAAACAATCCTTGCAAACATTAAATAATTACTGTAAAGAGTGGAGTTTAAAAGTGAACCAGGACAACATGCAGATTGTAGTGTTCAAAAAAAGGGGGAAATTGAGCAAGTATGAAAAATGGAAGAATGAGAATGAAAAGGAGTACAGGGTAGTGAGAGAATGTATTTATCTAGGAGTTAAAATTGATAGTGGTGGCAATTGGGAAAAGCAAAAGAAATTTGCATTGGCAAAAGGAAAAGGAGCTTTATCAGCTATTAGAAGTTGCAAATACAAAGCACCTAATATAAATATTAGATGGTTAGAAAAAGTGTACAATATGGTGGTAGAGGCAAAAATGCTATATGGGATAGAAGTATGGGGATTAGAAGGAGGATGGGAAGGCATAGATGAGGTGCATAGGAAATTTTGCAAAGAAATACTGGGGTTACCAAATGCAACTGTTAGGCAGGTAGCACAAATAGAGCTGGGTAGAGTGGCAAGTGAGGGAAAGATTATGGAAAGGGCATTGAAATTTTGGCATAGAATATTGAAATTGGAAGAAAGGAATTTGTTAAAACAGTGTTTAGTATATCAAGAGAAAAGTTTAAAGAACAAGGGATGGGTAGACTGTCTCAGAAATAACCTGGAAAGTAGTGGGTTAGGGGAAATGTGGAGACGAAGAGAAAATAATGTGAATAACTTCTGGAAGTTGGCAAGGAAAAGATTTGAGGATATAGAAATACAAAAAATATTTAGTGAAATAACTGAAAAGAGATCTTTAGTTTTCTATATACCAATGAAAGTCTCATGGGGAAGGGAAAAGTACATTGATGTGACAAATAAAGAGGAGCGAGAAGGTATTGCATGGCTGAAAGCAGGAGTATGGAGATTAAAAGGTTTAAGGAAAGGTATTCCACAAAATCAATGTCCTATATGTGGCGGAAATGAAGATATGGAACACATTTTATTTAAATGTAAAGGGACTGAAATTTGGAGAAAAGAGTACATTAATAAGAAATGGTTTAAAATAGTTAGAAATGTAGTAGTAGTTGAAATGTTTCAAAAAGATAGTAAGAAGATTGGACAATTCTTATGCAAAGTGAAAAATAAATGGATATGGACAGTAAATAGACAAAATGGTGTAATAAACTAGAATTAATAAACTACTGTAAAATATGAGCATGACCGGTAAAGAGCCAGGGCTGAACACCGGTCATATTCACCTGTATAAAGCTTAGCATAAATAAATAAATAAAAAAAAAAAAAAATTAATCTCAGTGATCAAAACAGCCTGTACATTGATGTGTGTGTCTGCATGCATGTGTGTAACTATGTGCTTGTGCATCTCTCTAGATAGGCATATTAATACACATATTCGTGAAATGCATAGCAAAAGATGCAATTTTTTATATAGTTTACAAACATCCAAATTATTGCTGAATAGTCGTAATTTAAAAGCAAAAATCTTATGTGTTCCATTCACATGGCTTTCTCAATATCTCTGCAACAAATTATTGTTAAAAAGCGTTTGCTTCTATTTACTTCATACTAATTGAGAAAAAAAACAGCAGAAATAGTCCTATTACTTGCTTCCTTGTAAGTAGAAGTAAAATAAAGAGTACAATTGGTTAAAGTGATAGTCAAAAGTTGGTTGCTATGTGACTGAAGTTCCTTTGTTTGTATGGACAGGAATTGTTGAAATTCCTGTATGAGAAAGTATGTTTTCTAAAGCTGAAACCAAAAACAAGGAGTATCTCAAAAACGATCAACTCCACAAAAAAAAAGTATGTAGCATAAATTGTGTGTTTTTAACGTGCTCTACAATTTTTGTGTTATAAGTTTTTGTCCATCTCTTACGGTTTAGCAGTTATGCAAAATTCCATAAAATTCATCCATGATAAATTAGTCTTCAGAGGCTATTTCCAGAAAATTCAAGATATACATTTTATTTGTCAGGTAAATATCTTTAATATACAAAATTTTAATCAAAATCATTAGAGCCATTTTTGAGAAAATAAAAATTTTCGAAAAAATTTCCATGTAAGGATAATTTGGGGTGCAGGGATTTTTCTCAAAATCCCTGGAAGATACCAACCTTAAATACCAACTTTGGTATTTTACCGACTTTTCGTTTTTTGAGCTATCATGTTCACAGACACACGGACACAAACACACACGTACCTTTTTCTGAAAATGTCTGGTGAAATCTCGGTATCAAATTTTTGGGTGAAGTGCAATACCTTCTCTATACACTGTGTACATGGTGCATATAGAGAAAGTAAAAAATGCATAGATATAATTTATATCACTCTGAAAACATTGCGTTTTATACATTCGATGTAGCTTTTAGTTGGTCCGAAAGTATAAATAGATTTTCAACTCTAAAGCCTATAAGAACTATTTTTTTGTTGTTGATAGTGTTATGCCCGCTTTTACTACTTGTGACACTGCAGGTGATGACTGGTGATATATGGAATAAAGATGGAGCACCAGTGGATTGCAATGGTGGGGGAAACCGGAGAATACCCACCCCTGCGCTGCTTTGTCCACCACAAATCTTGCATGCAGATGCTGGGGATCGAACCTGGGCCATCTGAGAGGCAACTGGTCTAACCACTCAGCCATGGCACGGCCCAAGAACTATTAATAAGTATATTTAAAGCCAGAGCAAATATAGGTACACTTAGCTTCTTGGTTTTTGACGTTGATATCCATTGATTGAAAGCAATTTCATTTAGAACGGTTCAGCAAATAAACAAAGAATTTTTATAATGAAAGGTGCTTTTTAGCATACTGGATTGGCTTTAATATCACTACTGCCATGTGAGAACATTAATACGTGAACATTCAATACACACAAAGAAAGGCAAGGAGAGGGGGGGGTTGTCAAAATGTATCACTTGCAGAAGTGTAGTGGAAACTCTCTTAATATACATGGTTTTATAAATGATGCAAAAGCCTGCCTGGGTAGTGGGGGGTAGCAGCATGTTTGTCTCACATTCAACAGGTCGTGAGTTCGAATCTCGCTTGGTGTGAGTTACCTGGATAAGGTTTTTTTTTTCTCGGGGGTTTCCCTTATCCTGAGAAGATGAATGTCAAGTAACTTTAAGCTTCCTGGACCCCAAGATCATTTGAGCATCATTTCACCATTTCATTCCGATATGACCTACCAGGTTAAAGACGTTAAACTTAAAACAAACAAAAAAAATGCACCTATTTTGTAACTTATTTTGTTTCTTATTAATATATAGCATGCTCGATTTCAAGTACTATTACATGCATTCCATAATTATTTAATAATTAAGTACCTGAAATTATATTCTCTCATACTGCTATTACCAAGTTATAATCTTATTGAATTTAAAAATGCTTTGAAATCTCTAATTTAATTGCCCAACAATTCTTATGTGATATTGACCATGTGTCTTCCTCTTTACGTATTTGTCATTTTCTTTTGGTCTTCAAAACTTTGAAAATAAGATGTTCCACAATTTGAAATTCTCACACACACATATTGGATCTTCTGAAGTTTCCTGTCGAGTTACTATTGCTGAAAGTTTGGAAGAGACATCAGTATTTAGTTTTAATTTGTCTCTAATTGAAGGAAAGAACTTTTTACACATAGCTCCTCTATCTGTATTGCTCCAATCATTCTGCCATTTAGTTGTTCTGTCTTTTATTTTCCTGATTATAGAGCTTTTAGATGTCTTGTAAGCCAGTTCTGCATTGTAATAAGGTGCTGCTACATTAACATGAGCTTCCATGTGAGCGATCCATTGAAAATGAATCCATCAGTGTTCTTTAAGCCTCCCGATAATTGTTTATATTAGTGTTATAATATACATATGTTGTTACTAAGCAAAACAAGAGTTACTTGACTGTAAATATGCTACTGTTCTTCTCTTCTAGTTTTCAATAGCTTTCAAAATGGCGTGCTGCTCAGCATAATTATTGGAACAGTGATTGTGTGGTTCAGATTTAATTTGTTGTATTGTTGCATCCTTATTAAAAATTATTGCTGCTGCACGTACTCTTCCGTTAGGTATATTGCCATCATAAAGATTTTAATTGCGTACAATTTATCGCTGGTCACTTTTTTAATTGTTATTCCGTCAGCTTAACTGGGTGTGCATTTAAATCCGCTGAAGTTCCAATAATATCTTGCACTGTTTGATAAATCTGTGATACCTCAGAAATAATACTTTCAATTGGCTTAACGCCAATAACTACACAAGACTGTTCAAATGCCTTTGAATTCTTTGGCCAGTTTAATATTTTTAGCCTTTGAACTCTCAAGTGTTAAAACATTCTTTCATTGTGTTTAGGCTTCTGCTCATACTACTGCTCCATATATTAATATAAGTATTATAAGTAAATTTACTAAAGTACATTTTTTTTAAATCTTTGTGACCTGAGGCCCATTTTAATTTTTTTTGCTCTGCTTAAATGGACACACTTATCTAAAATCCTCTCAACACGCTTACAAATTTTAATTTCTCATCAAAGGAAATTTAAATTCCTCATCAAAAGCTATTTTACTTCCTTGATTTTTACAGACTTTTTTGGTTTAGATATATTTGAATTGCAACATTCTTAATTTTTATTTTCATTTGTATTAGCATGACTTTGGATTTAATTAAATACTACTTTATTGTTACATGAACAATTTTCTATTTTCTTTAAATTTACGTAGTTCTCTGCTTAAATTTTATTAAATACTTTGCATAGCACATTTAGACCATCTGCAAATACAATAAATCCTCAAAGATGGTCTACATTCATTAATTTCTTAATTTGTCCAATATTAATTGCCATGTTGCATTACCATGCTGACTTCATATACCCAAGGTCGCGGGTTCAAACCTGGCAGAGGATGATAGATTTTTTCGGGTGTAAAAATCCTTAGCATGGCTTCTTTCGGAAGGGAAGTAAAGCCATGGGTCCCGTGTCATAGATTTACGGCATGTAAAAGAACCTCAAGCCTGATAGAGAGGGTTCTGAGCAAAATTAAGCGGTCTTTCATGTCCAGTATAGAATGGGACACTGAGAACCACAGCAGTTAAAGAGCATCCATAAATAAAACGCCATTTAATTTTTTCATATCTGTTATTAAAGTAACTTTGTCACCCTCTGTGATGTAATGGTTACCATGCTAACTTCATATACCCAAGCTCGCAGGTTCAAACCTGGCAGAGGATGATGGATTTTTTCAGGCATAAAAATCCTTAGCATGGCTTCCTTAGGAAGGGAAGTAATGCCGTTGGTCCTGTGTTGTAGATTTATGGCACATAAAGGAACCTCAAGCCTGATAGAGAGGCCTCTCAGCAAAATTAAGCAGTCTTTCACGCCCAATTTGGAATGGGACGCTGAGGACTGCAGTAGTTAAAGAGAATCCATAAATAACTCGACATTTACTTTTTTTTTTTTTTTTTTTTTTTTTTTTTTAAGTAACTTTGTGTTAACTTTGCAAGTTTTTTGAGAATGCAAAATTCCTGCAGGTTAACAAGAATTCTTGACCACAAGCAGCTTGAAAAGCAAATCAAAACTTTATGCATATTGTTTGTTAATGGAGTTGAATACAGTTTAATTCATCAAATTCCAAGTTTTAAGTCACAAGTTTATTTGTGCAATGAATGGTAGTTAGTTAAATGAATTTTGTTTTTGTGAATGTTAGTAAGAATTGCAGCCTAATTGTGAACATAATTAAAATGAGAACATTGAATATTTTTTGGTTTCAAATGGTTATTAAATTTAATTCCACTTATTTTCATGGATATGGTAGTAATGTTGGTCGTGAATATTCAACAATAACAATAATTAAAGAATCACACACTCGTCATAAGGAAATGACTAGTCATTCTGTGAAGAATTCAAGAACTGTTCCAGCATTCTATTTAACTGAATAAAAAGGTTCTAAACTGAAAGCATCTTAGAGAAGACTTAACAAATTATGTTATGTCAGTAGTCGCTACTGAGAGACCACGGAGATGTACACGCCACTGATGATGCCTGCCGCAGACGCAGGCGAAACGTCTGGGGAACGAAGGGAGAAGCCCAGTGGACCACGGCCTACAAGCCCGGTTTTGTTTTCTATGTTAGCAAAGTTAGGAAAATGCATAATGATGATCTAAATTCCCTAAGAGGCAAAGAAATGAATTGATGAACTAAACTTGAGCTGTCAGACAAAGAAAGGATAATTATGGAGTTAAATGATGAATATATTTCTCCTATGAAAATGAGCTTGCTTCCAACCCCACTTGCCATTTTTTAATTATTTTCAGGAGAAGCAAAAAACTTAAAAACTATTTTATTTCAAATTTATTCTGCCTGTATCCAGTAGGGGTTGCTTTGTGTAACAACATCCAAAGTATGAAAAAAGTGTTTTCATGTTGAGGTCAAATTAGCATCTTCAATTCATTAATTTTTACCATTTAATTCAATATATGTAAGAAAAAAAAACATTAATGGACAATCATAATAAAGAATTAAATGTGAATTGCACTTGTGCAACCAATATTCTCAGTATGTTATTTAAGTAATATAATTAAGTATGTTAATTAAAGACACTGAAAAATATTCGTAATTTACAACCTACTTAAAGGAATGATTTCTCACAACTTGGATACAAAATGTGTGCCTCTTGGCTATCGGAGTGTTGAGTACTGAGTATTTTTTCATAAAATGCTTGAGACATCATTGTGGTCCACAAATTGTAACAGCCTCTTTACGTCTTCGTTCTTCTGACTACTGACTCAGTTGACACTAGCAAAGTAGAAGCATTTCTGAAATATGGGATCTGTTTAAGATTCCTCTTTAAAGCGGCTGAGTATGAGTTCGCCCCATTGTGGACATTCTTGTGGCCAATAAACCTATAATACTTGCAGAATCTCAATGCATGTACCTGTGACAATTTTATGGACAGCAATGATTTAAATATACTGTTCCAAAACTTTTGAAATCTTCGAAAATCCACTCCTCTTTGTATTTCTTCACACGTCCATGTTTGTTCAAAATTCTGTTGGAGTTTTCATAGTTTTGTACTTCCTGTACAACTTTTCTACATGGTCAAAGACTCACTCAGCTGGTAAATATGAATATCCTCTAGAGGAAATATAAATTCAATAATATCAAATTAAGGGCTCCTTTGGATGTGTGATAATAAAAATGTCAGGACATGGATCGACAAACAGTTTCAAAATAGTGAACTCTCGGGACTAAGTTTTCTCTTCAAATAACTTTAAAATGTTTTCCAAGCAAGAATACTTCATTAGATTCCTTTGAAATACCCTTTTCAGTCCATATGTAAAATGAAATATTGTCTTTGTTAAGCATTCCATCATGAACAATAATTGCTAGATTTTATAATCAAATCTGCCGATAATAGTAAATCTTGCGCACATTAAATTTAGGCAAAGTTTTGCTCTGCTCCACTACCTTCAGAGTGGATGGGTCATCTGTTTTCAACATTTTATCAAATTTCTTTGCTCGCATACAGTGTGGCCTGTTTCTTCCATGAGTTTCTTCTTTACTTTTAGTCATTAGTTTCCTAATTTGTTTTCTCTGTCACACAAAAAGAACAAACACCAGATAAAGGGGAGTGAATTCCAATATAGAACCTATTCATGAATATATGGTAATATTTTGTGAATGAACGCTTTAATGCAGAGTTATTTTGATCATTGTTCCACATACGGTACATTTTCCTTACATTCAAAGTTGGAGGTAAATAATAATGTATAATTTTCTCTGTTGAATAATGTGACTCTACAGTTTTAAACTACTTAATGTGATTTACTATGCTTTGTGTGATATACACGTATTTTTGTTTGACTCGGAACCACCTTTTTTCTTTACATTTAACAATTTGACCTTTCTGCAGAAATTTCCTTAGAACCTTCAACCTATCGCTGGACTGCTAGTTTTTGACAGAAAGGACTTGACACAAAGAAACTTGTACCCGGTTTTCGTTTTTTGGATGTTATACTTGATGACTGCTCAATTTCTGGGATTCTCTGCTCTGGGTCATTTCTGCCTTTTCTTCTTGAGCCTTATGAACCACAATAAGATAATTATGATTCTGACTTAAGAATTTGAAATATAATTTTTTTGTGAATTGGGAGGCTTTTAGAGAAAAATAGGATTTTCTTCTGTTAATTCAAAGTGATTAAGAGGAGTTTTGCATGATATAATAATGGTTAGAGCTGGTCAAATCAGCTTTTAGTCTCGCTCATTTCTAGCTGTCACTAAGTGCACCTCTCGCAGCCAGTAGATGCAGCTGAATGCATAGCTGGCATGAGAGTGCTTGACCAACGAGCATACGAGAGTCTCGATTTCACAAGGCTCATGAGTCTCGTTAATAGCAAAACTGTGATGTAATATCGCATAATCAGTCATGTAAGTTATATTATTTCATCTGCTTAAATTTTTTAAGATTTAAATAGCCTACCAGGATAATGATGGTATTTAAATAACCCACACTAGGCAAAGGATTGAAAACAAAATGTGGTATCACAGAATCTGCAGATATGTGGACGTGGTCTCCACTTTTATACGTGTGTGTATATTTTATTACTCCCAAGATATTTATGTTGCAAGAAGTAACTCTGTTTTTGCTTGTAGTCTGAACATGTTTATACATAGCAACACAAAGTATAGGTATATCATTATGGTTAATATCGCTGAATCAAACAATTTACTGTAAATGCATTATGATATATGTACTGTTAAACAATGAGTCATCTTGAGTTATTATTAGGGGCTGGAGTTTTAGCTTGTTATAAATGCAGTTTTAGCCTTTTACTATCTTCTATTAGCCGCTTTAGGTTTTTAAACAATTTTTCTAGCATTTTAATAATATTCCTACTCTATGTTTAAGGTTTTAAACAATTTTTCTACCTATTTAAGGAAGTCGATGACAATGCCTTTTATAACAAAATACACATAGAAATATAAAAACCATTTTACTTCATGAAAGCAAGCTCTTAATATTTACTGTAATTTAAGGCAATTTGTTACACAGTATACTCGTGCTAGAACATTTTAACTAAAAATTAGTATGTATTACTTTCTCTACATGTACTATGTACATAGTCTATAGAGAAGGTATTGTAATGTACCCAAAAATTTTACAGAGTTTTCACAGGAAATATATGTTTTGGGACCCCCTGAATCCAGAAAAACAATTTTTAGAGAAATGTGTGTGTGTGTGTGTTTTTATTTTTTTTTTTCCCCTGGTTTTAAGTACCTTATCCAGGTTCATTGGTATAATTTTTAAACACCTAATTGTAGTCATGAGCCAACCTTAAGCATTCACAATGACTACATTCTTACATGTTAATGAATATATTAATTCTATAGTTAAATGGTAGGTAATATACAATTAGTTTTGTTCGTTTAATTGTTTAGTAAAACATGTTAATTTGTTTATAACAAATGCTTTTTACTAATTTTTAATATATATTTAAATACAAATTTATAATTAATCCTGCTGTGTACATGAGAAAGAAGTACAATGCATTTGCTATGTAGTCAGGCAGTGCCCTGTCTATTACAAGGTTTTCCATTCTGAGTCTCCTGAGTAGCTCATGTGTGATAACATGCACTATAATGAGTACTAACCTTGTTTTCCATTCTGAGCCTCCTGAGTAGCTCATGAGTGATAACATGCACTATAATGAGTACTAACCTTGTTTTCCATTCTGAGTCTCCTGAGTAGCTCATGAGTGATTACATGCACTATAATGAGTACTAACCTTGTTTTCCATTCTGAGCCTCCTGAGTAGCTCATGAGTGATTACATGCACTATAATGAGTACTAACCTTGTTTTCCATTCTGAGCCTCCTGAGTAGCTCATGAGTGATAACATGCACTATAATGAGTACTAACCTTGTTTTCCATTCTGAGCCTCCTGAGTAGCTCATGAGTGATAACATGCACTATAATGAGTACTAACCTTGTTTTCCATTCTGAGCCTCCTGCGTAGCTCATGAGTGATAACATGCACTATAATGAGTACTAACCTTGTTTTCCATTCTGAGTCTCCTGAGTAGCTCATGAGTGATAACATGCACTATAATGAGTACTAACCTTGCATAAGTGGTGTCCATCTGAATTAAGGCATTCCCAGCATTTTCAGATGAAATTTCTGTTCACGTGCATAAGTTCAAGTGTAATTTTCATAATTTCTGTTTTTATATTGTGCTTAAGTTTATCTTCGGTATGGGGAATGTTTATATAAACTTTAGTTTTTAGTGTTCTCCATAAATACAGTTCCACATAAGATCAGGAGAATGGAGAGGGTATAAACCTTAGAAATTACCCATTATCAAAAACTGCCTTATGGCTTCCAAGCAGTGTGTGTGGAGAACCTTATTGGAAACATTCATTTTCTCTCTCATAATATCTCTGCAGTACCTATCAGAATTTACAACATAGCTGAACAAATATGGACCTTATCAATTTTGCTATTACAGCACACCCTACACCAATTTTGACATGCAAAGAATTTCATGAATTAATGGAGGAATCTGTTTTTTCCAATACTAATTGTTCTGTGAGGCAATTTGACCATTTAAATGAAACCATACCTATCTGAAAAAATCTGATGTGTTCCATTTACATTCCTTTCTCTATCTATTCTGCAAACAAACTATCTTATAAAAGATAATTTTTTCATCTACATAATGCCAATCAAGATAAGCATTACCAGAAATGGTCTTAGTATTTAGTTCCTTATAACTGGAAAATAAATAAGAGAATATACTAGGCTAAAATGACATTTTAATCTTTAAATAGCTGTTGCTATGCAGTTTTCATGGTGAGGAGCAGGATGGACAGAGAATAACAGTGGTTACAGAAATAATGTGTTACCAAGTAATGGTTACAAAAGCAACAATTACAAAGTAACTTACCCAAAAACGGTTATAGAAATAATGAATACAAACTAAAGTAAGCAAGTGTTCTCGGGCTTCTAGCTAGGTAAGTTCATGGATTGACTCCAACGTTTTGAAGAAGTACATCATCTTCTCCATATATAGTTTTCTACGAGGTCTGTGCCCATGCCTCAGTCATATTAAATATCCATTGCTTCACGACCAAAGAATATAATGCGAACCCATGAGATGCTAGTTTCACTCAGCCACTCTAAATATGTGAATCTGGAATCAGTTTAGTTCCAAAGTAACAAAGGTAGTTATCTCCTGTTATTGAGTCTGGGTGACATTCACATATGTGTATTTCTATTGCTTACCTGGAACTACAGTTATCTGGTTGTACAGTATGAATATCAGCACATGAGGTTGTGAGTGACATCAATCTAATATAACATCTGGCAAGAAAAAGGCCCACTAGCTATCAACTTTGCTTCATACATATATGAACTGACATTATCTGTAGCTTTTCTGATGTTGGACTATAATGCATATTTGGTCGTTAATATTCTTTAGTAAGGCTCCCTTCGGAAGGGTAGTGAAGCTATTGGTCCCCTATTGTAGATTTACGACCCGACTACAGCAAGCAGCTACAAAAATTTACAAGCATCCTAACAATTTCAACAAAAGAATGAAGAGGGCTTATAGCTCAACTGAAACCAGCATCCTGTCATCGAAGGCGGAAACGTTATGAAAACTGGCAAGATCAAAGTGGGCCAATTAGAAGGCACCTGCGCTGGAAAGGCGAATAACCAGGATAAATACTGCAACTCTGACAGTCAATGCTTTAGATGCAGCAAAACCTTCTCCTAGGGAACTTCGACCAGGCCACTGAAGTTCACTGCAGCTGTGGATGAAATGTCTGGACCATCTTACTCCAGCATACCACTGAAAAACAGCCCGAAATAACTCCTAGTTATATTGACTTCAGTCGTGAAAGCCTATGTTCTCTCAAAGAAACATAATTGGTAAGTTCTTAGATGGATTGCTGTACTAATTGTAAAGTTGTTGAAGTTCTTTGGTCTTATTTCAAGGAGTAATATTATTCTTAAAGAAATATAAGCTGGTTTTCTTTCCAAGGTCATGGGAAAGCATACTATCTCCAAGGAAACAAGGCAGGATAGTAGCATTCAGTAAAGAAGGCTTATCTAATAGAAAAATTGCAAGATTGACCATATTGAAATTGGAACATTTTTTTTTTAAAAAAAAAACAGGTATATGTAGTTGAGATATAGAATTGACCGGGAAAAGGTTAGCAGTTCAGGTATGTGCAGGGCAATTAAGATTAAAGCAAAACATGATAGAAAAGCAAGTTGCAATAGATTGTATCAGATTGAGATGGATCTGGGATTAGTATTCACAATTTTCAGAGCCTTAACCTTTTAGCGGATGTGGACGTCATATGAAGTCAATTTTAAAATGCAGGAGAACCAATATGGACGTCATATGACGTCCTGTGCATGCATTTAATGCTTATTTAACCCTAATAATTTTAATTTTTATCTTTTGTAATAAATTTAAATAAATTCTAGAAGAAATAGAGTCTTACCTCTTTTTGAATGGTACATCTCAAAACATGGATAGACACATAAGGGCACATCTCCACATTCACGGCGTATCATGTTAGTCTCTTTATGGACTCCTTTTTTACGGCACACCAAACATCTTCGAAATGGACGTAATTTTTAGCTGTCGGTGGTATCCTTTTAGGAAAGTGTTTTCCTTCAAGTCTAAGGGGTGCAGGGGTTGTAGATTTCTTACCCCCTGTATGAAGAGGCCTCTGAATGCTACAGTGCTCAATTAGGCTATGAGCTATTGATATGCGGAAGTCCAGGTAGATCATCATCTTGCGTGGGTTTAGAGTTCTCCAAATTACTAAACAATTGTATATGGCGATATCCAGCTGGTGCAAAAATACTTTTTATACCATTTAACTGTTTTTTGTAAAGAAGGATATGATTGCAATACCTGATCTACTAGATCCACACCACCCATATGCATATTGTATTCCTGGATAACATCAGGCTTGAAAATTGACATTTTGGTGTGGGCATCTATTTTTCCAGTGTCAATCATCAAAATCTTGGGGCTGCAATTGGATAATGCTGTAACCACCCTCCTATCTTGCCAAGTAATGTAGGTCAAGGGTGGGAGCTGATGCACCTGCATTTCTCCTCTCCTTAAGAGTCTTTGTATTCACATTCTTCGGCAAACCAATATGATTTGAATGTTTTGTTCCAATTGCATTTGTGTTCCTTTTGTATAAGGCCATGTATAATTTAGGGGAGCTGTACCAATTATCTAAATATACAGTCCTACCCTGGTCAAGTATAGGTTCCATCAGGTGCATTACTATGGAGCCAGATAATCCCAAATCTTTGTCTCCAGTATTATCATTTCCTTGACCAGCGTAAATGCAGCTGTTGTAAAGATATCCCATTTTACTTTCACAAAGATCAAAACTCTTTATGCCAAATCTGACACTCTTGTTTTGATGTATTGCTTCCAGCCTAAGCGGCCCTTCCAAAGCATCAAGCTTTCATCTACAGTGACCTCATCACCAGGCACGTAATTTTCTTTGAATTTTGAAATAATATATTCCAAAACTGACCTAATTTTGTGTAGTTTATCGTTTACATTTTCTGTGCCCATGAAATGAAGGAACCGCAAACCTGTTATTTGACATGCATTTCCCAAAAAATGGATTAGCTAGCATGTCATCTGTAGACCAGTACATGTCTGAAGTTGGTTTACGAATAACACCCATGAGCGTAATTAGACCAATTAGCCTGTAAATCTCATTCAGTGTTACTTCTGTCCACTTCTGAATTCTACGCTTTGGCCCTAAATTGCCTTTAGAATTCAAGTCTTCCCTCACCTTACTCGCATATACATTTGTTTCTGTAACAATGAGTGACACTAAGTCAGCAGTAAAAATTTTGTGCAAATGTCAGTTGGTTGGCTGTCAGAAGTCAGCTGAGCTTGGGGTTGTACACCAGAGGCTGTGCTCGTGAAGATATGTGCTTCTAGCCCGAGAAGATTTTGAATTAACACGTCGCCAGGAAAGCTTCAGTTCTTATTTTATATGTCAAGTTGTTTTGGAGTCATTTTGACTACCCCACAATGTTGCTTCTTCATGAGCACCTGAAGGAAGAGAGTCACTTTCTTCCTCTCTGCTACCTATATCCTTGACGCCCCCCTCAAAATCTGAAAACTCGCCATCAATATCAAAGTCACTGTCATATAGCAAAAAGTCCTTCATATTATCTGAAGTTATTTCTGAAGCCTGTACACTGCCTACACAAGCTAATTTGTTAGCTACATTTCTAGTCGAAGCCATGGTTAGAACTGAGATATAACATTTTCAAATGTGCTTTTCTGATAGCTAATACAAAAAACTGTGAACTCCATAGCTACATAGCTCTACCATAAATCCCCGCTGTGCATTTATTCTAAGGTGTAAGTAGAAACGCTGACAGAGAGGTTAGATTTCTTTGCAGCTTGGGTGTTCCTCACAAACACACACATGTAATTGCTTCATAGCAATAAACAGAATGATAAAACCTTGAAGCGGAGAACATTGTGCTTGGCTAGCTCTATATATATATATACACACACACACATTTGTACGCGCATAGCACAAGCCTGACTCACAAATTAGGTGCATTCAACATACAGAATGGCTTTTACTGCAGAGAAAAAATTAGTGATATTTAAACTTTTGTTAATGTAGTTTCTCTTTTGTTTCTGTGATAGATGTATAGTGCCTTTAATGAGCTTTAAGCCAATTTTTGTTTCATTAAAATATCTTAATAAATACCAAAGATACGAATGTTTATGTACGAAGCATATTTACCTACATTTAACAATTTTAATGCCTTGAATTATTTATTGGGTATCCATTACCGGCCGTACAGCGTTTAAATGGCTATTGCTCAAGTGATTAAGAGATGGTGACGAAGAAATCACCCAAATAGAAACTACATCTGACAGTGAAATACATTATGACAAAACTTTTGCAGAAATGGACAAGAGTTGGACTGCTGATGATTAAAAGGGGGTTGTTTCCTCAGATTAAAAGAAGTTTAATTTTGAATGGTAGTGATAGTGGACTGAAACAGTGCATGGAATAGGAGAGGAATTAAACAAGGATGGTAAAATGAAGTTCAGTGAAAGTTTTGTTTTGGAGATCGGTGTGTTCGATAGGTGGAAAGAATTAAAACTTCCACAGACTCAATGAATGGTTTAAGTTGTGAAATTATCAAAAATGAGGTGATTAAATGATATCATTTTCTTGGACCTTTCCTTTACCAAGATAATGTAACTTGTCATTGAGCAAGGGCTGTCAAAAGGTGTTTTTCAGATTTGGGCAGTGAGACATTATGATGGCCAACAAATTCATCTGATACGTGGTCAGCAATCAAATTGCAATCTATAAGATCTCAAAACCTACAAAATCCAATTGCACTAGTAAAGAGAACTGATTGAGAAAATTGTTCATATATGGTATATTGAATCTCGTGCAAAAATTTAATTCAGTCAATACATAAAGGAGGATCAAACTTTGAGATGTGCTAAAGGATATCATACAAAATCTGATGATAAAGAATTTATTGTAGTTATGTTGTAAGAAGCTATTAAAACAATCCAAATATCATAAAATATTACCATCCTCCTTTGAAAGCAAATTATAGTTTTTGAACTGAAGTGAACTTCAATAAGACTTGCTGCAATCATTCTGTATTAAATTGTATAGCATGGGACAAGAAATGTTACACCATTTAAATATAACATACATTAATAAAATATGTATTGAAGTAGCACAAAAAGTACACATCATTATTAAAGAAAATGTTATTTTCGTAAGAAAATTTGAATAATAATGTCCAAATTTCAACCATACATTTACACTGATACATTTTCATATAGTATGCAAAGAGATCACCTCTCCCAGAAACTGATATTTTGTTTTTCAAACTGTTTACATGAAAGAAGACATAGTGGTGTAAAATATGCCTTTTTCTGTTTACCCACAGTGCAAGTTGTAGCCTCTGCTCCTTATCCTAGCTGTTAAGTTTATGTATTCAAGTTATTTTGTAGAAGTCACTTCAAATGACTTTTGCAATCAGATACATTAAGACAGATTATTGAATGTTATGACGACGGTGACAATGATCCTCATTTTCATCCAGATGTTTTAACAGAGATTCAGTTGATAGTGATTAATTGGATGTAATGTTTCCAAGAAAGAAAGCAAGAAGAAACAAAGTTCAGTAGACATAAAGTCAAAATTGTTTAAGTGCAGTTGAGGTTCAGCCTAGTTTGTCGAATGAAGAAGCCTTAAAAAAGCAAGGTCAGTGTATGCTAAATGAAATCCAAGATACAGAAACTGATGTGATGGATTCAAACATTTCTGATGAGACAGTGACAAAGAAAAGAGGCAAAAAGGTGATACAAGGAAATCATGACAAGAAAGAAAGGAAGCTTGTAACACAAAACAAGAATACAAAGTTTCAACAGGGATTATAGTTAAAGAAAGAAGTATACAACCACTTGATGCATACAAAATGAAGTGTAGGGAGAGATTAACGGAAGAATGCAGGGGAGAACTTCACCGAGATAAACATGTTCTACACATTTCCATTTTGTTCGAACTGAAAACAAAGCCAGTACAAGAATTTGGACAGAAGATCCTAATAAATATAAATTTAGATAGATCACTGGAAGGTACAATGTGAATATGGGTGGAAAACCACAACCAGTTTGCAAAATTTGATTCCTGAAAACCTATGGTGAAAAGGCCTTTATTGAAACTGTCATTCAAAAGAAAAGGTCACAGGTTTCTGGAATACCACCAGATGATATGAGAGGAAAACACTCACCTGTATCAAAATTTCCTGAACACAAAATTGAGGAAGCTCGAAACCACATTCTCTCCATTCCAACCTCATATGGGCATGAGGATAAGGCAGCCTTAGGAACCAGTGAAATAGCATTCTGCTAATACAAATGTCTTAAGGAACTTCCTCTCAATATACATATGTGATAATATACTGAAATTCTTGTCCAGGGCAAAATAAGAACAACCAAATGGCTGTTATGTGCAAGGTTGCAATCCAAGATGATGCAAATCTGAAGTCTATCAGCCATACATTTTAGTTCACATGGAAAGTGATGGTGATCATAGTTTAATATAAAAGAAAAAGTAGTAGTATACACTTCTGATTCATCTACATGATTGGGCTCAACTGGTGGTGTGACAGGCAAGAAAACCAAATTTCTGGTTACCAAAATGTCCACTTCAGGTTTTCATGACTTTTCGTCTTTTTTCAAACAAAATTTGATATTGAAGATTGATATACAAAGAGAGAATTTCATATGGCTTCAGTGGCTTCATTATGGTCAAGAAGACTTTGGAAACATTTCATTTAAAACAAACCTAAGGGGGATGACAACAATTTCAGAGTTGTTAGCTTCAAAAGGAGAGGACGAAGGCCTCAAAACCACGGGCCAAAAAGGAGCTACAATGGTGCAAATTTAATATCTGTGAAGAAGAAGGTGTCTTCTAGATTTTCTGCCTGTACCTCTGAAACGTTGTAGGGTTTCTACAGAAATCTCCAAACCCGTGCTGAAGTCCGTAACAGCTTGCCTGGTATATGTGCTGATGAGGAAGAACTCAAATGATGTGTAAATCTAGTATTGTGTTAAGGGTTTATAAAGCTTTTAGCATTGCTTCATTTATTGCTGAGTAGACCTTTAAAAAATCTGATGTGTGCCATTCACATGGCTTTCTCTACATTCCTGTAACAAATTATTGTTAAAAAGCTTGTTCTTCTAGTTACTTCATGCTAATTGAGAGAAAATTTGCAGAAATGCTTTCTTGCAAGTAGAAGGGAAATAATGGAATACACTAGCTAAAGTGATAGTCAAATTTTTCAAATGATTGCCATGTGGATGAAATCTATTTCTTTGCATTAACAGAGAAAAGTATTTTAACACAGAAACAGAAACAAGGAATATCTAAAAAATGGTCAACTCTACGAAGAAAATATATATGAAATAAATTGTGTTTCAACGAGAGCTGCATATTTGGTGCAGTAAGCTTTTGTCTATCTCTTTGTTTACTAGTTATACAAAATTCAGCAAAATTCATTCCAGAATAGAGAGTCCTCAGAGGCTATTCCCAGAAAATTCAAGATATACATTATATTTGTTGTGTAAATATCTTTAATATACCATATTTTAATCAAAATTGTTAAGAGCCATTTTTGAGAAAATCAAAGTTTTCAAAAATTTTTCCATGTAAAGGGAATTTTTGGAGTAGGGGATTTTCCTCAAAATCTTCATGTCACATCCTTGTAAGATAATAAATTTATATACCAAGTTTGATGTTTTACCAACTTTTTTGTTTTTGGGTTATTGTGTTCACAGACAAACACGCACATGTGCATGCACACACACGCATTTTATAAAAAATTGCTTTTTTTAGGATACAGGAGACCTTAAAATGTCTATTTCTGGTGAAATCTTGGTATCAAATTTTTGGGTGAAGTGGAATACTTTCTCTATGTACATATGCACATAATACGTGTAGAGAAAGTAAGAATGTACTAAGTTTTCTAAGAAAATAATGTTGTTTTAAAATGTCAGTCATCAATCCAAAAATATCACAGTTTAAGCATTCAAACATAATGTATCGACAGTATTTAAAATAAAGGGAATGTTTAACTTATCTTGTTTGCAACTTTTAGTTTTTAACACATGTTCTTCATAGATTTATTTAAAGAAACAAATTTTTCGTCCATAACAGTAATGAGAATCTAATACAATTAGGAAAATAAAATTAAATGCAATATTTACATATCTGTTAGCTAAAAAACAACATATGAAATCTGCGCAAAATAGGTTATGTTACATTTTGCTTTTGTAAAGTAGGACAAGCTCAAAATATTTAGTGCAGCATTTTTTCTATAGTTTATTATGTATCCTTAAAATTTAAAAAATGGGGAAAAGAAGTTGAAAACACAATGTCCATTTATCAAACTAATCAACTGTACCTAAAAGTGTTACCATGATTAATTTAGTGATTTATCACAACAGTTTAAACTTTAAACTTCAGTTATCTCAAAATGCATTTTTTTGACTTATCCGACTTTATACACACACACAATTGTTATTCCAACTGTCACCATTGTCATTGAGAAAGATGCAGATGGTCTTGTCAGCTTTGGTAGGCATAACAGGAAATTAAATAATTAGCCTTGTGAAATGGTACAGAATTTTGAATTTTAAGCTTGACAAATGCTTTTTGCCTTACGTCAAAAGGTATCTGTTCCAAGTTTTGTTGAAATCGGTGCAACCGTGTGGAAACATACATATATATATATATATATATATGCAACACATACAAAGTGAGGAGGGAGGAAGGAGAGAGAGATATTAAGATTTCCTTTCCAATATTGTGATTGTCCAAAAATGGTATTACGCTACTACTGATTTGTTTATGGGACAGTGATGGCACAATCTCACTCTATGTAGGTCATCAAGAAATAAATAAAATAGGACTGAATTTGCAACCTTGGCTTAATCTAGTTTTTGCTCTATAGCCTTCATTATTTAATTTTTCTCTGAATTTTGTGCTAAAGTTTACTTCTGTGTAAAAATGTTCATATCTTTTATAAATTTATCAGTTTTTCTCCTTAATTTCCATATTAATGTTTCACTACTTTCTGTGACAAAACACTTTTTTCAAAATCTGCAAAGAACATGTAAACTCTTCCCCTTTCTTACTTAGATATTTGTCAATTATCATTTTTGTTATAAAAACACAGTTATGGACAGCTTCCCTTTTCTAAAATTTGCTTGCAGTTCTGATATTTTTTACTTTCTCTAGTCCCATATGTACAATGTAAATAGGGATAGAGAAGGTATTGTAATGCAACCAAAAATTCAATCTCGAGATTTCACCGGAAATATATGTTTTGGGGTACCTGAGTCTGAAAAAAGCATTTTTACTTTCTCTTTACATACTATGTACATAGTGTATAGAGAAGGTATTACACTTCACCCAAAAATTTGATACCGAGATTTCGCTGGAAATATATGTTTTAGGGTCCCCTGTATCTAAAAAAAGCATTTTCAGAAAAAGGTCTGTGTATGTGTGTGTGTCCATCTATGAACACCATAACTCAAAAACAAAAGTCAGTAACATACCATGTAAGTTTAGTATCTTCCAGGGATGCGACACAAAGATTTTGAGAAAAATCCCCCCACCCAAAACTACCCTTAACATGGAACTTTTTTCAAAATTTTTGATTTTCTGAAAAATGGCTCTAATGATTTTGATTAAAACAACATATATTAAAGAATTTACCTGACAAATAAAATGTATATCTTCAATTTTCTGAGAATAGCCTCCGAACACTCCTTTATTTTGGATGACATTTACGGAATTTTGCATAGCTGCTAAACCGTAAGAGATAGATAAAAACTTACTACACATAAAGTAGAGCACATTAAAACACACAATTTATGTTATATACATTTTTTTAATGGGTTTGATCGTTTTTTTTAGATACTCCTTGCTTTTTGTTTCAGTTTTAAAAAACTTAAAACTTTTCTCATACATGAATTTGTCAACTCCTGTTCACACAAACAAAGGAACTTCAGTCACATAGCAACTAGCTTTTGACCATCACTTTAATCTATTGTACTCCATTATTTCGCTTCTACTTTCAAGGAAGCAAGTAATAAGACTATTTCTGCTAATTTTTTTTTATTAGAATGAAGTAAATAGAAGCATAAGCTTTCTAATAATAATAATTTGTTGCAGAGATGTAGAGAAAGTCATGTGAATGGAACACATCAGATTTTTAAAAAAAGGTGTGTGCGTGCTTGCTTGCTTGCTTTTTTTTTTTTTTTTTTTTTTTTTTTTTGGGTATCTTCCTAGGATGCGACATAAAGATTTTCAAAAGAAAATCACTCCACCACAAACTACCCTTTACATGGGAAAAATTTCGAAAATTTTGAAAAATAGCTCTAACAATTTTTATTAAAATCCCATATATTAAAGCTATTTATATCCGAAAGGAAATGTATCTCGATTTTTCCAAAATAGTCTCTGAAGACCTCTTTATTCTGGATGAATTTTGCCAAATTTTGTTTAACTGCTAAACCATAAGAGATAGACAAAAACTCGCTACACAAAAATGTACATCATGTCAAAACACACAATTAATGTCCTTTACATTTTTGTTGTGGAGGTAATCGTTTCCGAGATATTCCTTGTTATTGGTTTCAATTGTGAAGTACTTAAACTTTTCTCAGGCAGGAAGTGTTCGTTTTTCTTTTGTTCTAATCCTGGCCAAGCAACGAAGCGATTTGCAATGACAATTGCAAAACAATAGCTTTTAAAACATTTGACTATCACTTTAGCCTAGTGCATTCCCTTAGTTCTGATTTACCCATAAGAACTAAGTAATAAGAGCATTCTGCTAGTGTTTATTTCCATTGGCATTGTGTAGAAAGAAGAATAATCTTTTGTAGGAAGTTTGTAAAGCAGTTAGAGAAAGTCATGTGAGTGTATCACATCAGATTTTTTATTCTAACAATCTCTTAGCCTATTTGCTAGTATTCCTGTATGTTTTTGTAACATAGATAATAACATTTTTCTCCATGTAGTTCTCTGGTTTGTTTATTCCTTCTTTCCCTTTATAACTGTTATTATTACCAAGCTTAATTACTATTCTGAGATTTCTTTGCTTTCCCAAATTTTATTAAATAATAAAATATTTTGCACTTTTCCATACATTTTGCGAAATTCCCGTAGTATTCTGTCTACACTTACTCTGTTATGTTTTTTAAATTTTGTATCTCTTGGTAAACTTCTGCCTTTGTGATCTGTCCAACTAATTAATTGTTGATATCTCTAATTGCCCCAGTGGTTTATTTTCTATTACTATCTTATTCCCTTTCCCATTCAGTTCCCAATATATAAGCCACTCTATGGTACAACCTCATTTCTCTCTCCTCTCTTATTTCCTTTTGTTTCCCACCCTTAACTGTTTGCAATAATTTTTGTTGTTAATTTTTCTTGTCTTTTATTAGCTTTATTAGCTTCTTATATCCCTCTTTACTTAATGTATATTTTTAATTACATATAAATATTTTTTTTTTATATTTTTAATTCCGCTCTTAGTATTAGCTCTACTAGTTCTATTGCTTTACCTTTTTTGTTCTAGTAGAACTCAAATTCCTACTTCCATAATTTTTTATATTCGTGCATTTAATTTTTTTATGTAGTACTTCCCTAGATATTCTTTCCATTTATGTGTTTGTATTCTTTTAATCTGCACTCTTCAGTCCTCCATTGCCCTATTTCCTATGTTATTGGGAAGTGACTACTGCTCACTATCCCATTCTCTATACTGAATTTAATGATCCTTTCTTCAGTTCCTCACTACATAACATATAAGCTCTTACTGTTGCCCATTCATACTTAAAAATGTGTATTTCTCTTATCACCTTTTGCTGACCCATTACATATTGCAGAAGCCTAAGAGTTCTGTACCTTCTCTATTAGATATTTTGACCTCACTTTTCCTTGTCCTGTGTTCCTCTTCCCAGCCTTGTGTGCCCTTGTTTCTTATTAACCTATTTTTTTTTCTTCTCCTATCCTAACATTGAAAAAACCCATCACAATAAATTAATCTCTGATGACTTCTTTTTAGCTCCTCTGTATATTTCTCTACTTTATTATATGCTCAATTGTGAAATAAAAGCCTGATGTTGAGGTAGATGATATTAGCTGTATTCCTAAATTTATATTACTCCCTAAATATTTTTGAATTACCAGCCATATTACATTTCTTTCCTCTTTATTGTCTCTGTTCTTAACTTTTTTTTTTAATCTCGTCTTTTATAAAGATTCCTAAGCCACCAAATGCTATGCTTCTATCACATTTATTTGCTCTTTTCCTATATATTTAGACCCTTCAATTGCTTCTTTTTTTTACCAACTATGCTTTACCCATATCATATCTAAACCTTTTTTTTTTGCATCTCCCTATTAACTATCTTACTTTTTATTCCCTTCACGTTCCAAAAATCAGCTTTATCCCTTTTCCATACTTGTTTATTGCTTGTGGTTGTAATTTCCATTTCTGAAACACTGCTCGCTGCTGCCTTTTATTCTATTAGCATTCCCCCCCCCTCCTATTTCTTCCTAGTAACTGCTCACTTTTCTCCTCAACACTCACTTCTCACTAACTTACCACGGCTTCTTCCCCCTCCTGCTCGCTCTCCTCTTCTACTTCCTGCACCTCTTCTATTTGCTCTGGTGTTAATTCTTTTCTCCTTCCAAGTATACCTCCAATATCTGTTTCTCGCAACTTCCTCTTGTCCTGTCCTGTGCTGTTCCCCTTCTTTCTCCTTCCTACTCTGCTTCCTTCATTCTCCAAACAATTCCTTTATTCGCTTCTGTTCTTTCTTTGTATAATCTTGTCTATATAAATGATTAAACCTTCCGGAATTGACAATTCAACTTCACTGATGCCAATTTTGTTATTATTGGTTTCACCTTTGTCCCCATTCTTCCATTTCTGTATACTTCCATGATTTTCCATCCATTTAATTTAAAACCCAGAATCTATCTGTTCTAATGTTCTTGCACTTCTCTTTTCTCTAGTCCATATACTATTACATTCTGTTTCTTTTTTCTCTTTTCTCTGACATTCTTTTAATTCCTTTTCTACACCATCTCCAACTTTTTTTTTTTTTTAAATCTCTTCTTCATTCCTTACATTCTCTTCTCCATTCTCTGTATTTGGTCTAATTTCTTCAACTCTTCATCATTTTTTTTCCATTAATTCCAAAATTTGTTTCATTTTCAGCTCTGGGTTCATTCCAACTCCTATTAATAGTAATACTGTTAATACCGGTATACATCATGCTGAACTGTCCAGTTTCTCCGAAATTTATACTTCTTAAATTTAGCCATAATCTTGATAAAAGGGTTAATTCTGGCTCTATAAAGCTCCAACGGTGGTCATTATTTTGCTGCATGAAAAACTCCTCCACATGCCTGTTCACTTCTGCATCTAGCTATCAACTTCCACTTAGCTAATTAATTGGTATTATTTTATGTACAAAACTCATCACCTTTCTGTTAAGGTTAAATATTTTAAGTTCTCATTTGCTTCTGTACGTAGAATCAACTATCAAATATATGACACTGAACTACCTTTCACTCAGTATATGCAAAGTTATGTTTAAGTGAACAATGATCAAGGGATCATATTTGTACTATAAATTGGCCCTTTTGGGATAATTGAAGTTTGACATTAGGGATTTGCCACTGTAATTATATTTTGGAGATTTGCCTGGAGAAAAGCAGATTAGTTTGGTTACATTGCATTATTATCAAGGTATTTCCAGAAACAAAATTTGAAGTTAAGTTTTATTAAAAACATGATATCTCCAGATAATTGATGCTCTAGTAACATTCTGGCAGCATATTTGTTTTGAACATTTATAGCATATAATATATATATATATATATTAACTTATTTTTACATCATGTTAATTGTCACTCTTTATTTTCAGTGAATATGTCCGGAACCTCAACCAAATCTGTAGATATAATTGCAGACAAAAGAAAGAGTTCATCAAGAAAGGACTTGGTATGTTCCCTTTATATGAAAATTTAATTATACATAAGAATACTTATAGGGAAGTTAAAAATTAAAGTCATTCATCAACTCCTAAGCTCATGCTAGAACAAGCATGATTGATTGACAGCATATGCATATCCAAAGTTTATAGAAAACTTATTTTTTTACTTGTGACCAGTCAGTCCCTTTAGATGTTGGTTTAAAGTCAGTTTCTGCTGCAATATACTTACAGTCTGTTCATCAGATCTCTGGCTCAGGCATTTTGTAGTTGCAGAGAGGTGAAGTACAGTAATAAGTAATTGAAAACATGTCAAAATTATTTTAAGAATGGTTAACATGCCAACCTCAGTAATGAGTAATTGAAAACAGATTGTTAACATTATTTTAAGAATGAAACCATATGACATATATTAAATTTAAAAAATTAAAATCCATCTGTCTAGTTTTATTGTCTTGCAAGATTTCATTACATCATCATTCTGTTCTGACTTTTACATCTGTTACACACAGTAACAGTTTCTGTTAGCAACTGTAAACGACTAGTGCATGCCAGCACCAATTACCAGTCTCGCTGCTAAGTATGGTATCCAAATTTAGTTAGATTTGTAAGGACTATTGGCCTCAGTTGATTTTGGTGTTCGCTTTTACCTGAATTTATAATCAGGTTTTCTGAGAAGGGTGGTGCATCCTTTCTACCTGTTAACAAAGTGGTGGAAGGAGTTTATGACAAATTGAAGGTGGGGAAAAACCACCATAAAGAGTGTGATGAAGAAAAAGCAGAGCTGATAATTTTATTCAGCTAAGATCAATGATGGCAGCAAGAACTCTAGTGATAAAGCCAAAGAAATTTATTTATGGGAATTCTGGTATGTTCCTACCTTATTACAATAAAGGTTGTAAGAAATTTATTTATGGGAATTCTGGTATATTCCTACCATATTACAATAGAGGTTGTTTAACTGCCAATTTCAATTAACATAATTTTTTTTCCCAATAAATGGTATAATACTTCTATTATTCTGTGATTATGTATATACATTACAAAGTAGCAGAGCAATTTGTGTAAATATTTAAAATATGTATGTTGTTCTGCTTGAAATTTTAACTGACAACATGGTGTTCCCACTCTTGCAATATGTAAGGGCCAAACATCAGTTGGCTAAACTAAATATTACTTTCTCTAGCCCCATATGTACAATGTACATAGGGATAGAGAAGGTATTGTAATGCACCCAAAAATTTGATACAGAGATTTCACCGGAAATATATGTTTTGGGGTCCCCTGAGTCCGAAAAAAGCATTTTTAAAATAAGGTCCATGTGTGTCTGTCTGTGGACAGCATAGCCCCAAAACGAAAAGACTGTTAAATACCAAACTTGGTATTTAGGTTTAGTATCTTCCAAGGATGCGACACAAAGATTTTCAAAAAATCCCCCCACCACAAACTACCCTTTACATGGAAAACATTTCGAAAATTTTGATTTTCTTAAAAAAGGCTCTAAAGATTTTGATTTAAATCCTGTATATTAAAGCTATATATGTCCGAAATAAAATGTACATCTCGAAATTTTTGGGAATAGTCTCTGAACACCTTTTTATTCTGGATGAATTTTGCCGAAGTTTGCTTAACTGCTAAACCGTAAGAAATAGAAAAAAACTCACTGCACAAAAAATGTACATCACCATAAAACACACAATTTATGTCCTTTACGTTTTTGTTGTGGAGGTAACCGTTTCCGAGATATTCCTTGTTATTGGTTTCAGTTGTGAAGTACTTAAACTTTTCTCAGACAGGAAATGTCCGTTTTTCTTTTGTTCTACTTCTGGCCAAGCAAAGAAGTGATTTGCAATGACAATCGCATACAATAGCTTTTAAAACATTTGACGATCACTTTAGCATAGCGCATTCCCTTATTCCCTTCTACTTATAAGGAACTAAGTAATAAGAGCATTCTGCTATGTTTATCTTGATTAGCATTGTGTACAAAGAGGAATAATCTTTTGTGGGAGGTTTGTAGAGCAGCTAGAGAAAGCCGTGCGATTGTAACACATCAGTTGTTTTTTTGTAATGGAGAATGTATATATTAGCTGAACATTTTTGATACCCAAATAAATGAATACTAATTTTATTAAATTGTTATCTAGTCATGATTCTGCTGATTTTAAACATGGTTCTATATCATAATGGTAATACTCCTTATATATATATTAAAAATTACACAGGGTAACAGTTTTTGGAAAACTAGTTGAAAAATTCAATGCCACAGCTGAATATGCTGAACACAATTATTTGAAGAAATGTGCAGTATTGGTATATTTACAAATAAAACACATAAAAAGAGAAGGAAACCTTTATAAAAATGTCGTCAGAGCTAGTTCTAGTACAAATAAATGTGGAAGTGATTTTTTTAATTTTATTATACACAATGTACATACATTTTGATGGTACAATATGCATATGTTTAAATACACACAAGAAACATGTTTTGAGGTAGGAGTCCTATGACGTCTTCAAGCAATAACAAGAAAGAAGGCAAATAATTTAGTGGTCAATGAGTCTGTGTGACTCTTTTTAGTCTTTTAGATGGTCAGGTAGTGTAAGTTGAGCTGGAATACAGTTGGGTTGGTTTTATATTATATGACTAAGAGCTCAGGTTGGTATGTTTAAATCTTTATGCAGTTGTCATTGCACTATGGTGCATTTGCAATTAGTCGTAGTCCCTGATTCTGGATTGTTTGTACTAGTTTTAACTGGAAATTTTATGCAGATCCCTATATTACACAACCATACATCCATGTGGGTCTTATAAAGGACAAGTATATTAGAAGGATTGAAGTGGCAAGGGAAAAGAACCTAGATGTTTAACTTCACACACTCTTGTTACATAGGCTTTATATTAAATTATTTGTTTGCATCTTCCAGGTTTTATTTTGCATCCAAATATAGGTTGAGATATCTTCACTGAATGCGTGACATTGTTTTGTAAAGTGAAACTATGAAGATTCATTTTTACTTCCCATTTATTGCACCATTCATCTACTAAGGCCAAAAACTGCTGCATTTTTGTAGCTGGTTTTGGATAAAGTGATATTGTCTGGAAATTGTCCAATTGTTAAGCTGTCATCTTTTGGAAGGCCAGAAACATTATTAGGAAAAGAAACATCCCAAGTACACTTCCCAGTGGATCACCTAATGTAACACATCTAGCTTGCAAAGTTGTGTTCATGTATTTTACAGTAAATGAACTATTTGAATTATTGTTAAAACTGTCAGAAACTAACAGTTTCATCTTAAAACAAAAGACCATCATGCTATATCTGTCAAAAGGTTTTTCTTTATTTTCATACATGTCCAGGATGTTATCTGCCACTCAATGTAATTGTTGTGGACAGGAACGCAAAGCTCTAAGTCCGAACTTGGTGGTGGGTATATAATATGGTCAAGTACTTTCAGAAGTCAAGGAAACACCAGTTGCATAAATATCTTAGAAAATATGGGAAATAGGCTGTTGAGCAGTAATTTCTAGGATCATTTATACGTTCTCTACATGTACTATGTACATAGTGTATAGAGAAGGTATTGTAATGCACCCAAAAATGTGATACCAAGATTTCACCAGAAATATATGTTTTGGGACCCACGTAAAAAAAAAAAAAAAATTAGAAAAATGTCTGTTTGTGTGGGTGTGTGTATGTGTGTGCATGCGCTTCCAAGGATGGGACAACAAAGATTTTCAAGAAATATCCCCCACCCCCAACTACCCTTTACATGGAAAACATTTAAAAAATGTTGTCGCCCTCCGTGGTGTAATGGTTACCATGCTGACTTCATATACCCAAGGTCGCGGGTTCAAACCTGGCGAAGGGCGATGGATTTTTTTGGGTGTAAAAATCCTTAGCATGGCTTCCTTCGGAAGGGAAGTAAAGCCGTTGGTCCCATGTCGTAGATTTACAGCACGTAAAAGAACCTCAAGCCTGATAGAGAAGCCTCTGAGCTAAATTAAGCAGTCTTTCATGCCCAGTATAGAATGGGATGCTGAGTAGTTATAGAGCGTCCATAAATAAAACGCCATTTCATTTTTTTAAAAAAATGTTGACTTTTTCAAAATGGCTTTAACGATTTTGATTAAAATTTCTGATATTTAAGATATTTACATGACAAATAAAGTGTATAACTTGAATTTTCTGGTAATAGTCTGAAGGCCTCTTTATTCTGGATAAATTTTTCTGAATTTTACATAACTGTTATACCATAAGAGATAGACAAAAACTTACTTACAAAAAAAAAAATGTAGATCTTCTGAAAAAACAATTTGTCATATACTTTTTTTTTTTTTTTTGTGTAGTTGTCCATTTTCGAGATATTACTTGTTATTGTTTCAGTTTTAAAATACTTAAACTTTTCTCATATGGAAACTTGTCAACTCCTGGCCACCCAAGGAAACTGATTTCAATCCTGTAGCAACCACATTTTAAGACATTTGACTGTTGGTTTAGCCTAATGTGTTACCTTATTTTCCTTCTACTTTTAAGGAACTAAGTAATAAGACTGTTTCTGCTAATGTTTATCTCGATAAGCATTAATAGACAGAAGAATAAGCTAATTAACAGCAATTTGTTACAGAAATGTAGGGAAAGTCATGTGAAGGAGCACAACTGATTTTTTTGTTTGGCTTTGAAATCATTACATCAATGGCTTGTTTTGAGCTCATGGGGAAATAAGTTAGTCTTAGAATGCATTATATATCTTTGTTAGAAATACTAGGTCATCATTTGAAATGCTTTAAGCATTCAATGCACAATTAAATAATGATGTACTTTTTAGTTGCTGCATGTGTTATTATATTGGTTGCTTGAGCTAAGTGTTTAAAAGAGAAAGCTGCAGTAGGGCCTGCCATTAATTCTGTAAATTTCCTTTTAAACACAAGATTGTGATATCGTTATTCTGAAATTGCTCGACTAGTATGGCAGGGAAAACCATTACTGTCATAACAAGTACATTTCTGGGAGTTTCTCACTTTCAATGGTGGTATTCCTTCATTTTTCTCCATAGCGTGCCAGTATATGAGGATAGCAAACATAATTCAAGTAAAATTACCTATGTATGCTTAAATTAATGTTACACATTTTTCATAAACAAAATTTAAAATTTCAAAATTATCAGTGTAATGGGAGTATTCAGGTGCACTTTTCTCTAAAACTATGAATTATTTTTTAGTAAATTTATGTGTTTTAATACTTTCATTATTTGACAAATTTTATATTATGAACGCTGAATGCATGCTAAATTTTAGAAGCATATAAATTGTTAATAAATTATGGTTAACAGTAGGGGAAATAATTTTAGCTGCAATAAGTACTTCTTGGAACTGAAAAATGTTCAGTAAGAATTTCATACATGTAGCTTAATGGGTTGCAGAGAAAAGAGTAGTGATGCCTCAAGTTAGAACATTCCTGATTCATAATCTAAATCCTTTGCCCTTTCCTGACTTAGTTTCCATTATGTCCTTGTCTACCTCCTTAAACATGTTTTAGATGTCTTCTCTTCTATCGTAAATATCCTTCGGTGCTATTTCATGTACTTTCCCACAGGTGTCCTAAGTTGTTCATATACTTTAATATTCTGCTGCAGCAGCCATCATTGAAGCATATTACTGCATCCAAAACACCTGGTTTTAATGAATTGACTCCTACTTAAACAGATTTAGGGATGAACTTCCAAATTACATGGTGAAAACTTTCATTTGCATTTTGTGTGTGGCCATGAAGACATTTTTCCAACAGTTGTTCTTAGGTAAGATCCCTGAAAACCTGCTTCATTCCAAGCAGCACAGGTTGTGGTGAGAATGCTTGTGTTCTTCTCCACTAATCCTGTTTTTTGGAAACCACACCATGAATGGACCTTTAGGACACAAGCCATTACCCTACAGAAGTTCCAAAATTTCTCCTAATAGCTAGGTCATTATATCTTTGCGACAGGTCAATTTCTGCATCTGATAAGCACCCTCTGCCATATAGTAATATTCAATCTGAAAGTTGTTTACCTTCATTCCTTCTTCAATTTTCTTAAGCTATATCCCATTCTATTCTTCACATGCCATATATACTCTAATTTGCTAATCTGAATGTCATTTCCATAAACCTGACATGAGTTCCATATTGTTGGTCTAATTTTCTCCATCTTTATACAAATTACTTCAAAAAAACATGCTTTTAAAATACTTCAGACATAGTTAAAACAAGAACTGAACAAGTGCGCATATGTTAATAAAAGATGTTCAAAATGCTGACCTTGGAATTCGGAGCATAGTTGATAGCATCTTAATAATGATTGCTGAATTATTTAAAAAATACCTAGCATATTATAAATAGCATCTAATACTATAAAGATCCTGGCCATTAGCTCCTCTTCACTATTAATTGATGTTTAATTCTTAAGAGTCTGAACATGTCCCCAAAGAAATTATCCAAAGGAGTTAGATCGGGTGAATGTACTGGCCATGATATTGTTGTTCCTCTAGCAATCCAGCAATTTGGATATGTTACCCTTAGGAAATCCATTACATCACCGAAATAATGTGCAGGTGCCCCATTGCCTTGAAACCACATTAATTTTCATATTCCTAAAGGAACATCTTCCAAAAGTTCTGGCAAAATATTTTGTAAAAACTGTAGATAAATGTGGGGGTAGTAAATAGGGTCCTATGAATGTGTCATTCACAATGCTAGCCCAAAAATTCATTACAAACTGCTGTAACCCTATTAGCTCTAGGGTTTCCTGTGCCCAAATTTAACTTATATGTGTGTTAAACATGCCCTCTCGTGTAAGGACCTTGTTCAGCCACAATATGGTTGTAGGAAATCTTGATTTATCAATGTGTTTGTGAAGAAACCACTGGATAAACTAGTCACAATTAAAAGTCATCTGCCCCAGAGCTTGAACTCGGTGAAATTAATCACCCTCCGTGTTGTAATGGTTACCATGTTGAATTCATATACCCAAGGTCGCGGGTTCAAACCCGGCGGAGGATGATGGATTTTTTCGGGCGTAAAAATACTTAGCATGGCTTCCTTCAGAAGGGAAGTAAAGCCGGTGGTCCCGTATCGTAGATTTACGGCACGTAAAAGAACCTCAAGCCTGATAGAGAGGCCTCTGAGCAAAATTAAGCGGTCTTTCACGCCCAGTATAGAATGGGTTGCTGAGAACCACAGCAGTTAAAGAGCATCCATAAATAAGATGCCATTTAAAGTTTTTCGGTGAAATGATGTATGTGGATGTAATTGCTGTTTGCACAAAATTCTTGCATTCGAAGACTGGCTTGTATGCAAAGCATGCACTGTAGCTCTTGTGCTTGTGGATAAAGAATAATGGACCCGATCAAGAACTTCCTCTTCTAGAGCCGCTGTTGTTGCATTTCTTTGAACTCCTGAACAATGTGCTTGCTTTTGGAAAGTTCCTGTTTCTTGCAGCCATTGATATATGGTAATAAAGGTGCTAGGATGAGGAAGATGTCTCCTTGTTTAAAGCTCAGCAGGAAGATCTCGTGCCCTTTTGTCATTTCCCCAAGCAGCACCATAAACATTTAGTCTGCATGTTGCTAATGCATGTCTACTAATTCTGCTTAAGTAAAGTGGAACATGTTAACAAAAAGCTGTAAAAATAAATATCCTTCTAATAAGCACTCTAGTATATGCTGATACTTGATATCTTATAAGCAGAACTACAATATGTAGCATAATATGTGTCAGAATCCCTTATCATTTAAGTAACAGAATGTAGATTTTAAGTTAATAGTGGTACAAACAATATCAAAAACAGAATACAAGCGAAATTCCAAAGTGTAAGGAAAACAATGTGTAAGCAATATTCCAATACTGAAAGGGGTACAAGGATCTGTGTGACTCAGCGTGTATTATAAGTATGTATGCATATTCCTTTATGAAGATGATTTTAATAATCCAAAATTTATATGTAGCTCTGGAGGAAATGATTTGCAGAGCTCCTTTTTCAACAAAGGAAAAGCGGCTCATCCTTGTTTTCAGTAACAAAAAGGTGATTTGGTTTTCAATGATGATAAAGCACCAAAGAAAAATAAACCTGTTGTCTAGTGTTGTTTAAGTATACATTTGAAGCAACTCTCAATAGTGCACAATGGAATGAAGTGTGCAGTTTGAATTTCAATTCTTCATGGACCAGTCCTTTATTGTACAATTCGAAATGGAAAATTCAAACTAAAAAAGACTAAAAAGTAAATAGTAATTGTGACGATTGTGTAACAAACTTGAAAACCAATACTAATAATGGCCATAAGTGTGAAGAAAGAGCAACTGTGTCTAGTCTTTGTGATGAACTTGATATAGGACATTTGTGAACCAAGATTTTTGCAATAATGGTACTAATTGTAGAGCTTTGACCCGTCCGTGGGTTTCACCAAAAAGTTATGATTTTCCAGCAACTTAAAGCAGGACAATGCAGCCATTTCCAGAATACTTGCTTGGACAGTTTCCCTTGGCTTGCCTTTAGTAAAAACGATGAAGGTGCTTACTGTCAGATATGTTCTATTTGCTCCAAAGGACATGGCCATGCTCGCTTTGGTGCTTCGTGGGCAGGGGATCGTAGGTTCGAGTCCCGCCTTGGGCATGGATGTTATATGTTTGTGTAATGTATATGTTTGTGTAAAGGAACAGTAAAACCAGCAATTATACAGTAAATTTAGGGGGGAAATGTAAACAGGGGATACAGTGTCCTGAAATGAGGTAGGTTATAGTAGGGTTCAGTTACAATTTTAAACCTCTAAATAAATTTAAGAAGGTACTTCAAACATTCAGAGAACAGTTATCATAAAACAGCCCTCATTAAAAGAGAGAATTTTAGGAGTATGTATGAAGGAGAAAACCAAAATGTTTAACTGAACAATGAAAGAAAGAGTAAATGAAAAGCATATGAAAATAATCTTCATTGTGTGAAGACCATTATTCTGTGTGGTTGTCAGAACTTTCTTTTTTGAGGGCTCAGGGATGATGGTGCCATTTAGAACATGTTTTTAAAGGCGAAAATAGAGTGAATTTTAGGAATTTCTTACATTTTGAGTTGACACAGGAGATGAAATTCTCAGAGGCCTTCTTGCAAAGGTGCTTAAAAGTAAAACTATACAAAATGATTTGATAAACTGTTGTGCTATCTTAATTGAAAACAAAATATTTTTCTCTTCTATTTGATAAGGACATCAGCAAAAATGAACAATTTTGTATGCAATTTGTTGATCTAGAAAATATTGTATGAATGAGGAAGTTAATACTGAATGAACTGCTCAACTTGAGATTAGACATTTCAATCCTGTGTGTACAAGCCTGCATTTTAGCAGTTCAACCTCTTGTATCCTTTATGCATTGTACAATGCATTGTCTAAATCTGTCACTTTCTAAAGTATAACATGTTCTAGCACATCCATTAGACAACTCTTTATACAATCAACAAAATTATAAATTTTCTTAGGCTGTCTAACATGCAGTCATTGCTCATGAAATACAAATCAGTCAATTGTGCTCTCAGCATAAAAAAAACTTTGGCATAATTTTGTGAAACAAGATGAAGTAGGGCACAATGCTATTTTGCAAATTAAGGAGATTTTACCCGCAGTCGTGATATTCTTAGAAGAAGCAGAGTCTTTGAGTAAAAATGCACACATTTTACTCAGTTCTAACCTAAGTTTGAGTTCATAATTGCTCTAATTGTTATTAAAAATATGATTTAACTTTTAGGAAACTTAACAAAGTAAACCGCAAATAGCTATTGAAGCTCTTCTCTAAACCAAAAGCAATTTCTATCCAAACATCAGGGAACTTCTAATTATATGTATCATACCAGTAACAACATGCATGGCCAAAAGGTCATTTTAAACTTTTAAGGCATATGAGAACCTATTAAGATCCAATAACCAGCAGGATAGACTAAATGGTTTTGTGCTACTTAACATCCACAGCAACACTAAAGTGATTCCAGAGGAAGTAGTTAATCTTTACTTAAGAAAACATTTTAGGAGATTACAGCTGCTTCAATGACATGTAAATTACAACATTATTACCATATAATTTTTTCTGGGTGCAATTAATTTCTTTTAATTTACATAGTGCATTCATGGAACCAATACAGCATAAACACATTATTTGGAATATAAACTAAATTTATGATTTTAAAAAGGTGAACATTTTCTCTGAGTCTATTTACAAATACTGGATGGTGTACGAAAAGCTGACCCTGAATACTAGACTGCTTATTATGTCCTGCCAATGGCATCTATTATTGCAGTTTCTGTATGCTTAATTCATGTAGTTTCTTTCTTCAAATATTTCATTATTATCTAATTATTACATGTTTATTTATTTGTTATTGTCTCCTCTTGTATTGGGCAACAATTCATATGCAATTGTGGAGCAAGCAGTTTGTCATTGGGGGCCGCTGTTTTGTGCACCACTTGATAAAATCTGCATCACAGTTACTAAATTTAACATTATTTTATTTACTTAAATTTTTAGCTGGAAATTTTAATGGTATGACATAAATTCTAATTTATCCATATGGGGTAGTAGAGCGGGCACTCCCTATTGAACATTTCTTAATCTGCACCTTGTGGCAATAGTCATATGTTTCAAATTATCAACTTAAGCTTTCTAAGCTCTGATTGCAAGCTATTCATATTATTATACTGCAAATATAAATAGATGGCAATTTATTTTGCTTATTAGAGCTAGTTTGGTTTTCTATACTTAAATCTCTGATGTCTTCATCCAGAGAGTTTAATACTCAAACTTATTTGGTGAGAAGAACATAGAAATGTGTTTTACTTCTGCCTTTTAACAATGGTGGTATCTTTCTCTGCATTGATTCCATATGAACACAATAGTAATGAAGTACGCCTAAACTCTAAAATTCAAAGAAATACTGATTAAATCAGAAGCGGTACATTTATAAAGGTTCCAGTAATGGCCTCCTATTCATATATAAGTAATGGATTAAATTTTTGCATCAATATAATGAAGAGTAATAATTATTATCTGAAACATTGTTGGTAATTGTAGTGCAATTACTTTTAACAAATAAAATTTTTCCAGACAGTTTCTGTTTGCAGAAATTTTAAGGTCACATTTAAGATTGTTAAATGCAAACAAGTATGGTTTCAGTTTTATACCTTGTATAAAAATATATAATCAGGAGATGAGGGAGAAAGAGAGAACTCAGGGCAAGCTGGGAAACTTAGGGACTGGCTTTGAATAGATTTTACTATTACTTAAGCTTTCTGTATTCTTATACAATGTGTAGAATGAAGGTTTATCTGTATTAACAAAAAGTAAATATAAGAGTAAGATTTTGTAAAAATATTTTCTAGAAGAGTGAGATTAGAGAAAGCTTTGTGAGTGCAATACATCAATTTTTATTTATTTATTCAAATGCTCTGCATATTAAGACAGATGAAAATACCTATGCAATAAATTAATCTAGATATGGAAATGAAATTAAACCTAGGCATTGTGCATGCAATTTAATACCACTGTACATTTCTCATAGTTTCTTATAATTTGTACTGCAAAAGTAAATCACTGAAGAATGGAATTAATGAATGGTTGAGCAGTAAATATTATTTTGCTGATACTATTATCACATGAATCATTTCCACTGGCAAGGTTTAACAAATGGCAAGAATGAGGGAGGTTAGACATAGTTATCAAACGGTACCCCTCTTAATGTTGTGCAAATTTTCTCCATATATACATATCACTCTCAAAGGTACAGTTGAGGCATGCACATAAAATGTATCCACAAAGCCAGTGTGCTCTAACAAACTCAGTGTAGTTGTGTAATTCAATTAGGAATTCCAGCTTCTGATCCAATAGAAGTCTGGCTACAATCAGCACATAGCAACTAATGTGTAATGATTCTGACAAGTGGCTACTATTATTGTTTTATGGTGCATCTATCTGAAATAGTGGCAAAATAAAACTCAAAGCTCTTGTTCATGCTAAAAGAAATGCAAATTTACATTGTTTATAAAAGCAATGAATATTATGTTCTTTGCATTGAAATCACATAATTCGCACTAAATTGCATTATCACAAATGGATATTGATGAGCAGGGGCATGTGAACATTTGATCCACAATTTCACTGGAAATGCATGTTTTGAGGTTTCCTGAAGCTTAAGAAAAACATTTATGGATATGGAGTTGGGTTGGGCTGTTTTTTTATTTATTTATTTTTTTTTATTTTCAAGAAATCTTACTCCAAACTATGAGATACATGGAAGAAAGTTTCGTTGTTTTCATTATCTCAAAGATATAGAGATGGAATTTCAGAGCCATTTTATAATGGTCTGTCTTTTAAAAATGTGTAGTTTTAGCCCAAGTTATCCATTTTAGACAAACATCTGAAAATGTTAACAGAAATACATGTTTTCAGAACCCTAAATCCAAAAAAGTATTTTTTTCGAGAGAAAAAAAATATGTGCATTTATGTGTGCACATGCACTTCATCCAAAAATGAAAAGTTAGTAAATATCTAATGGTGTTAAGTTCAGCATTTTCCAGGTATGTAACATGATTTTCAAGAAAATCTCTTTATCCCAACTAGATAGAGAAGGCACTATATTCTACCGAAAAATTCAACATCAACATTTTACCAAAAATACATGTTTTAGGGTCCCCTGAATCCAAAATAGCATGTGTGTGCGTGCATGCATGCTTGTGGGCAGCATAACTCAAAATGAAAAGTTTGCCAAATACCAAACTTGGTATTTAGGTTTGATATCTTCTAAGGATGTGACAAAGATTTACAGGAAAATCCGCCCATCCACAACTACTCTTTACATGGAATATTTTTCGAAAATTTTGATTTTCTCAAAAATTGCTCTTGACGATTTTGTTTAAAATCCCATATACTTGAGATATTTTTATTACAAACAAAACGCATGTCCTGAAATTTTTGAGAATAGCTTTTGAAGAGCTCTTCATTCTGCATGACTTTTGTATAACTGGTAAATGCTCAGTGGCGTGTGAGGCAAGGATGGCATGCAACCATAATTGTGCATGCTTCAAAATGCTGAGTCAATTATTTACAGCGTGAATTTCAGATCAATTCATTTCTTGTCTGTTTACATCATGTACATGATATTAGAAGTCATTACATTACACACATTTTTACATAGTGGTGGGCACGCATGCATACATGCATACACATTTAAACTAGTTTCATATATTTTTCTCACTTAAGTAGTCCTCTATGAAATGACATTTACTTATTAAATATGTTTTTAAGCTATTTTAAATTTTTTTAACAATAGTTTTATTTCTGGAGGAAGTCCATTATACTGAGTGATCCAAAAATGTCCGAACTGGCTGCGCATTGTTTTGCCTGTCCACAACCCTCTGCCACTATCATAGAAAGGCGCAGATGAGACCATGCAACATTTTCAAAACTGCTTTTAAAGGCTTTACTTACTAATGTTATTAAAAAAGATACCTAAACTAGCCACCAGCATTGTCCATACTTTTTTGTCACCTCTTTAGGAAACTATCCATCACTCGTCACAGTTCATGTTGAGAAATGCTGGTAATTTTCTGGGGCTGATAACTTGTTTTAATTCCTCCAAGATGTGTGGGTTTGTCTTGTACATTTTATGCTTTAAGTTACCCCAGAGATAGAAATTGCAGAGAGTTAGGTGAATTCCAGAATAATAAATTCCATGTTGACTATAAGAATATAAATATAAAGTGTAAGCGGTGGACCGAAGAGGCTACAAATCTCTGCTAATAATGCTGTCCTGAAACACACTTTCAATTGTTCTCATTGAAAGATTGGCTGTATGAGGTGTTGCAGAGTCTTGTTGAAAAAAGGCAAAATCACGATCCCTGTCTGTTAATTTTCTAAAAAATGAGGGGCAAAATTGTATTTACGTATGTTTGGGCATCAACTATTGACTCAAAACAAATTGAGACTATAACTCTTTCTCTGCTAATGGTGCACTATATACCATCTTTTTCATAATGAAGGGGTATTTCCTGAACAATATTCTCAGAGCTCCACTAATGATTATTTTGTGTACACACATATCCATGTAGGTGGAACCAAGCCTTGCCCATGAAAAACATTAAATGTGGGTCAATTTCACCAGTATTGAGAGCCGATTCACAAAATGTGTTAACACATATGAATAATAAATAAATACATGCTGTGCAGTAGAAAACAAATGCTGATCCATAATACACTTTGTGGCTAAGTACACTACAAAATAATGAAGCACACTGGTAATAACTCAACCACATGATATCACTGTCAGCTCAGTACTGCACTTTCAGAGCAGAGAAAAACAAGTCAGCACTGACCTTGTGTACAGCAGCTGTGTGTTATGTTTCTGTGTGCACAGTGGAAAAACACAGCACAGTAGTTCAGATGTATTTAGGGTGTATGGTAGATGCGTATTACATTGTATTTGAAACTAAGCTCATATATTTTCTTTCCATGAAAGGCAACATGCAATTGTAACATTTCCCTAGTGTTATGATTATGTGTTTCTGAACTTTTGTTATTATTTTCCAAGTTTTTTCTCATATGTATAGCAATCTCATACTAGGCAGTGTCATAATTTTCAGTTTTTTAAACCATTCCGTAAAGTTAGCGAGTTTTTTCCAGGTTAATCATTGTTCTAATTGCTCTTTTGATTCTGAATATTTTAATCACCCCACTACTGCATCCCCATATTATTATACCAAGTGTAATTACAGAGTGTGTGTTTGAAAAGTATATAGTGCTTTTTAAAGTATGGCTTTTGTACATTGTTTTAGTATAGAAACTTGATAGCAAATTTTGCTTAAGTTCTTTAATAAAAATTCAATATGTATATTCCAGTTTAAATTATTATCCACCCAAACTCCCATAAATGTTGTTTTTTGCATATATTTATATTGTCATATAACTTTATGTTTGAGAAGTTTACAGTGTTGTTTATTTTATGGTGGAATCCTAAAATTTGATTTTCCTTCATCTATGACCAATCTATTTCCCTGAAACCAACTACTTATTTGATTTAAGCTATTTTTTATATCTCTTTCAAAATCTTCCCCTGAAACCAAAATGCTGGTGTCATCTGGCAAATAGAGAAGATTTTTTTTGTATTGTTAACCCCTTTGTGATTAGATCATTAATGTAAATAATAGTGGCCCTAACACTGAGCCTTGCAGTACTCCATATTTAATATTGGATGGATTTGATCGACTATGATTTCATTGGAGTTTTCATCATAGTAATCAATTTCAATGACTTGTTTTCCCACTCTTAGATTTGTTTAAAAAATTTGTGTGCGGCACCCCTAATTCCATAGTGTAATAATTTGTCCAGTAATATTCTGTGGTCAGCAAGATCAATGCCTTAGAGAAATAAAAAAACAATATCGACACATTTATCTGAATCATCCAGTCTGTGGTACAACTCATCTATAAATTGTATTAATTCACTACTATTGGATTTTCCTTTTTGAAAACCATACTGACATTCTAAGATTATATTAAATTTTGATAGAAATATACACATAGAATTACAATTTTTAGGTCTATTCTGGAATGCAGACTTCAAAGTGCTCTTCACATGCTAATTTATCAAACTTTTCTATTTTATTTACCTTGATATTTACTTTCTCTACACATCCTATGTACATAGTGTATAGAAAAGGTATTGTAATACACCAAAAACTTTGACACCAAGATTTCACTGGAAATACATGTTTTGGGACCCCTTGAATAAAAAAAAAAAAAAAACAGTTTTAGAAAACAATCCATGTGTGTGTGAGGGGGGCCGTGGGGGCAAAAATGAAGCGTTGGTTAAACAGCAAACTTTAAGTAACACAAAGATTTTCAAGAAAATCTCGTCGCCCCCAACTACCCTTTAAATGGAATTTTTTCGAACATTTGGATTTTCTCAACAATGGCTCTAATGATTTTGATTAAAATACCTTATGTTTAAGATATTTTGATGACAAACTAAATATACATCTTGAATTTTCTGGGAATAGTCTCTGAAGACCTCTTCATTCTGGATGAATTTAGTATAACTGGCAAAGCGTAAGAGATATACAAAAATGTAGATCTCATTAAAAAACACAATTTAGTTCATGTACATTTTTTTTCTTTCTTCTTTTTGTAGAATTAACCATTTTCGAGATATCCTGGATTATTGGTTTCAATTATAAGCTACTTAAACTTTTCTCAAACCGTTCTTCTAGTTTTTTTTTTTTTTTTTTTTTTTTTTTTTTTTACCCCTGATAGGCAAAGACACTGGAATTTCAATTGTTTCACATAGCGACCAGGTTTTAAAGGATGAGACTATCGCTTTTGCCTGTGTATTGTCTTATTAACCTTCTATTTACAAGGAACTTAGTAATAAGACTAATTCTGCTAATGTTTATCTTGATTATCATGATGTAGATAAAAGATTATTGTATTGAATAAAATATTTCTTTACCGAACAGCTAAAGGACATCATATGAATGGAACACATTAGATTTTTTTCCCTTCTGCTTACAAGGAACCAAGAAATAAGGACAATTTCTGCAAATGTTTATCTCAATTTTATTAGCATGATATAGATAGAAGAATAAGCTTTTTAACAATAAGTTTTTACAGAAATGTAGAGAAACTCATGTGAATGGAACACATTTCTACTAATATCCAGGATCTCCCCTTTCTTTTTTTCTTTCTACAATAGAAACTTATTACAGAATACCCTGTGAGATTAAATATGCACGTTTCTTCACCTTTGAGTCTTTTTAAAAGTACCTCCAGATTAAATTTTTTTTCTTGCACTCTGTATATTTTGGTGAAAGATGTATAGTTCTGAGCTTTTATTTTGAGTCACAGTCTCACCCCCTACCTGATTTTTCCTACAGCAAATTCGCTAACTTTACTACCATTTTGCTAACTTACTGAGTGTTCTGTCCAATTTGAATTTTGTTCCACTTTATCCTGTTTGCTTGTTTCTTTTCCCAGCAGGCACCGAATCGCCATTTAGTTTTCCTTAAACGTTTACAGTATAATTTCATTCAGGAGTTTTCCAAATGGTTTAGATGGACTCCATCCCATCCAAAATATCAATCATGCCGATAGAAATTCCCATCCACGAACACAGCTTTGGTAGAGCATATCCAATTGAGTTCACTGTTTGCTTTACACTTATACCACATCGTTGAAGGACGCTGCTTATTATTTTGGAATGTTTTGCATGCTATCTGATGCACCTTATTATTTCCATTGCTTCACCCATTATTTCTTCCACCTTGACACCACACCTACATGTATCCTTTGCAGCTCATAGGTTTTGATTCCCGGGTAACAGCAAACCTGGTAACCTTTTCCTTAACAATTTTCTCCAGAGAATTTTAACATGAATCGCCAATTACTAACACTTTCTTTTTGTCTTGAATTTCACCTTTCCTAGGTTTACAGCTGGTTCTGATTATAATCACTTGATTCCTCAATTCCAGTTAAAATTTGAAATCTGTTCTGACTTTCCAAACTTACATCCTTTATTTGTAAACAATTTTAAGTCAATAAAGGCATTTGTTACATTTGTAACAGGAGTGGAATATTTACTCCAAGGTGGAGGAAATGATCATTGGTTGAAATGAATTAAATGAAAAATGGAATGGAGAAGATGGAATCCAGCATAGAAAAAAAAATGGAATGGAGAAGATGGAATCTAGCATAGAAAAAAAAATTTAATAAAAAATGGGAAAAATGGAAAACCTGTAAACGGAACTTTCCACCAAAATTGACGAACAGCTGGGCAGCGTGAAGAACGAAGTAGAAGAACTTCGAGGAAAAAGTGGAAGGGCTTGGTGGAAGAATGAAGGAATGCGGCTAACATCTAAATGTCCTGGAGGGAAGAGTCGATAGCAGCACCAAAGAACTGAATGCTATGGTGGAAAAGAGGTTCGACAGAAAGTAGGAAGAATTGGTCAAGATGCCAGGTTGCGACACAACATCCGCATGTGTCAAGTCACCCAAATATGTCAGGACTTAAACCTTTGAAGTTTTCCTTCCGCAGACAGTTCATTGCCAAAATCGATGGTCAGCAGAGGAGGAAGTTAATATTAAGCTTGCAGGAAGGGGCGGCAGAAATATTGAATGCGATCCCAATTTGGCAAAATCCGGGAAGATCTGCAAGCCCTGCGAGAAAACTGCTTTGGGAATCTTCGCTTGCCTGCAGCTTACTGCATTCAGCTTAAGGTGAGGCTGCAACAGCCAGGCAACAAAAGTTTGCATTAGCAAACAGCTTGGAAACAAAGCTCTGGTGAACCTATCACCTAGCTGTGTGTCCCAGGAAGCTGCCTATTCCTTTGTCAACAGATTGTGTGATGATGCCGAGATGTGTCAGTGTCTGATGCTCAATGACTATAAGATGGTCCATGAGCGTTAATGGCAGCACTTAGAATGGTGGAGGTAGCCAAGACCACAGCAGTGCCCAACTCAAGGGCCAGGAGTGTTGCTATGACCAGAAGAGAGAAGCAACTCAGAGATGACCTTCAGGTGGTGTGTGCTGAGAGTATGGTGAGCCAGGTCAACTTTATGTCCATACCAAGATGATAAGGCAGAAAGGACCAGCAATGCAAGGGGTATGTTGGGGCACCTCCAATGAAGCTATATGCCTTAGGCAGAAGAATGGATAGCAGCCTCATTGCAGGCGGCTGGTTACAAGGGAAGCTGTGCCAGATACTTGTAGACCCTGGTGCAGCCATGACCATAATTAGACCTGTTACAGTGAAGGAATTGCAGAAATGAACACCCAGTTGGCCCTACCAACTAGTGATGTCAGACAACATTTTGCCTGTGGAGAAGGAGGTTCTGCTGGAGTTGACACGGAAGCAGCACTGTGATCTGTTCGTCACAATGGGGACTGAGGATATGATATTGGGATTGGATGCCCTCAGGAGCCATGAGGCGATGGTAGACATCAGCCAGAGGATTTTGCAACAAGGCCAAGAAGAGGTTTGTTCCAGAACGCACATCCAAAGATCTGCAGGGTGATCTTGAAGGAAGATGTAGTTGTGCCCGCAAGAAGCAGTGATGGAGAAGGCATATCTAGAGGGCCAACTGTCAGGAAACTTAGTATTGGACTGGAAGACACTACTGCACTGATGATGTGTTGTGCAAGCCTTGTTGCCTTGCTGGGAGAAAGTTCCTGTGAGGCTGCTGAACCCAATGGACACTGACCAGCACATCCAGGCCTGGACAGAGTTAGGGAAGTGTGAATGTATTGTCATGCGATAGTTTGATCAGCCAGCACTGTCACAGGATCTGGGATCTGGCTGAAAAACTTGCTAAAGCTGATCATCTGGCTGCTTCACAACTGAGAGGGGCAGTGTCTACTTAGCCAATACCAATATGTTTTCAGCAAAGCGAACATCGTTACTGTTGCACTGACCAGGCATTGATACTGAAAACGCCTGACCTATCCAGCAACCACTAAAATGTGTTCCCCCTGACAGAACAAGCAGAGGTATGTGATGAGTTGGAGCACGTGAAATCTAGAGGAAGAGTCAAACAGCCCTTGTCGTTCAAGGGTGAAGAAGAAAAACAAGGAGCTACTCCTCTGTGGATACAGGAAGCAGAATACCATCATCTGAAAGGATTGTTTCTCCTTACTATGGATTGACAATTCCCTCCCTGGTTGACACCCAGTGGTTCTCAACTTTGGACTTGAAATAGGAATACTGACAAGTGGCCCTAGATCCCACAAGGAGAAGATCACATTTTCAACTGGCCAATGATTTTAGCAATTTTCAGTTATGTCCTTTGGCCTCCACAGTATGTCCACCACCTACCAGTGCCTCAAGGAATCAGTGATGACTTGATGAGAGAGTTGACCTACGACCCCTGCCTGCTTTATTTGGATGACATCATCAATTTACTATTTACTACCCCCAAATGGGTAGTAATTTGAAGAACATCTTGAGAACTTTTCCAAGATACTGCAAAGACTGCAGGCAGTTAACATGAATTTGAATGCAAAGAACTCTTCTGCAAGGAGGTGAACTATTTGGGCCACATAGTCTCATCATTTGCATGGCTACAGACTCAAGAAGCCTTTTGCGAAGTTTCCTGGGCCCATACAGCTTACTGTCAGGTCGTTTGAACTTGACCCAACATTACGAAATCTCTCATTCGTCTGATGGAAGAGCGCCAGCCTTACTCTAGGTCAGAAGAGGCAGAGAGTTCAATCCAGACACTTATATCAGCACTCTGCGGTGTGCCTATTTTAGAATTGCCACAACCTGGTAATGATCTTATTGTGGACACTGATGCCAGCTACACCAGCATTGACAGCATTCTATAACAACTCCAGGTTGTCAAGGAATGGGTTGTAGCCTATAACAGCAAGAAGCTCTCCAAGATAAAAGGAACTATTGCGCTTCCCAGCAAGGGCTCCAGCCAGTAAAAAAGGCACTGGGCCAATTCAACAAGTACCTGGTCAGCTATGCTACCTGAGAACTGACCACTCTGCCCTCACCTGGCTGTTAAATTTCAAGAACTTGGGTGGATCCAGAGACTGCAAGAATAAAACTTACTACCAAAGAAAGGAGCTACACCAATGTGGGTGACTGTCCAGAGGAGTGTGGCCACTGTACTAACGTTGAAGAGGAGCATGCCACAACTGTTTTATTTCAGCAATGCCTGCAGCTGAATGGGATAGCGTAGGGCTGAGAAGGGAATAGCTGATGGGGCCACTCTTGGAAGCCAGAACTAGACCGAGCTGTGAGGACATTACACCAAGAAATGTATGTACAAGTCCTACTGGGCCCAGTGGGACTCATTGAAGATTAAGGACGGGTACTGTTCAGAGTATGGGAATCTCCTGATGGGAAGACTCAGAAAGAGCAGTTGATCTTCCCTTGGAGTAAGGTGACAGAATCCTTCTGGAGGAAATACATGCAGAGACTTAGGAGACACTTCGACCTAACCGAAACAACAAGCTCTGACAATGATACTACTGGCTGATACTACAGGCAGACACTGAGAGGTGGTGCTGCCGCCAATGCCAAGTGTGTGTGTGTGTGTGTGTGTGGTTTTTTTTTTTTTTTTTTTTTTTTTTTTGTTTTTTTTTGTTTTTTTGTTTTTTTCAAGTCATGGCCCACAGATCAGAAGCAAGGATTGCATGCAGCAGTGCAACACGGGAGAATCCTTTGAACACATAGCCATCAATATAGTTGGTCCATTCTGCATATCCGACAGGGGCAATAATTGTTGCTCAGAGGTGGATTACTTCACCAAGTGGCCAGAGGTGTATGCCATCCCTAGCCAAGATACAAGATCATCATCAATTGCTTTGTTTGTTGCTTTGTGGTACCAATGGAGCTGCACAGTGATCAGAGCACCAACTTTGAGTCCAACTTCATGAGGGAAAGCACTGGAGCAACTAAAAGTGCGCAAGATGCACACAACCCTCTTCACCCACAGTCAACATGGTTGTGTGATACATCAAGGTACATTTGAGGAAGGTTGTGACCAATCACCAGAGACATTGCGATCAAGGGTGCCACTTTTCTTGCAGGCTTACTGCTCTTGAACCTACTGCTACTGGCCAGTTCGGTCTTTGACAGAGATGCATCTACCATATGACTTATGTTCTTTATTTGTGTAGTGTTTAATCCCACTTTTACTACTTGTGGCACCTCAGGCAAGGCCTTATGTTTGGAAATCCTCCTGTGCAGAATGAATAAAAACAATAAAAACAATTAGCGTAATGAAAACATGTTTCCTATTAGAAATAGCTTATGCTAATGCTTGTAAATCCTTCCTGTGTATGTTCATCCTTGAGGTTTGATATCCTTCTGTTAGAAATGGTGTGCAGCCCATGGTACCAATTGCACATAGAAAAGAATTATTTCCTTTTGTACTCCAATATGCCATTTTCAAGAACCTTGGCTGAGTGTGAAAATTTAATCCATACATTAGTTCTGGGAATTATATATAACCCATTACTGTAGAAATGACTTTGCATATTGTAAATTGGTGTAAACCTAAATCTTCTACAACGTGCATCTGAAATCCTGGATCACCCTCATACCTCATAAAAATGCATAGGCATTTTTCAGTGAAAGGGCTCCTCTCCTGGTTTCCCTGCTTTCACCCAACCACCTAATGTTCTTTCTTTCAAATCTTGTAATTATGGTCATTTCCATCACAATGCATTGAGTGTACTTTTCTAGTACAAGTTATCTAAAAATTCAATCATTACATCTAATAGTCATGAATAACATGAGGCTAAGACTACTACTGGCCAAGCTCAGGCTAGAAGAAGTATAACACTCACTGCCAGAAGTACATATTCTCTTTTATTCATATAGTTTTCTCAGCTTATAGTCGTTCTTGAATATATACTCCAATGATAAGTTTGTACTCTCAACTAAGATTATAGGCAAAATTTCACATAATTTGCAGTATAAACTTCAAATTAGTTGAACAAGAGCACATAGTTTTATTCATATATTTCCATTAAAACTAATTTTAAGTTACATGTCCACCTCTGTCAGATTGTTAACTCAAAACGATCTTGGTTGGCATAAATCTAAAGAACAGACACTAAAATATGAGTATCGTTTGATAAGTTCTCTGAATTGCTAGTAATGGTCATCTGCAGTGCAACATAATTCTGCTGTAATGATTAGTCATTCTTTATGAGTGCAAATAGTAGCTGTATTGCAGACAACTTATTGTTATTCCCATGTAAGAAATTTTGAAGATGGAAAAAACCGAGATTCAAGCCATGATAAAGTAATTTATAAAGAAAGGTATGAAAGCAAATGAAATTCATGCCGACTTGCTGAACACATTGCTGGATTGTGCTCTTTCATATCAATTGTTATTAAGAGGACTAACAAATTTAAAATTTGGTCGGGAGAGCATGAGGTGATTCATATAGTGGTTGGTCAAGATGTGCCACCTCATTTCTGAAATGGCTACAAAAGTCCACAGAATGACCGTGGTGGACACAGACTGAAAATGCAAGAAATTGAAGCTTTAGTGATATTAAAGAGCACACATTTTGACTGAGCTATTCGGTATGAAAAAATTATCTTCCTGATGTGCTGTGACTTTTAGCACAAAATCAAAAATGCATCAGAGTGCAAACTTCTGAATAGTGTTTGGCCTGTTTTTAGAAAAGCCTACAAGATATTTTGCGTGGTTTGTGACCACAGATGAAATATGATCCACCACTAAAAACAGAAACAAAACAATCAAAACTCTGGAAACATGCTGATTCTCCACCTGCAAAGAAAACAAAGTCAATATAATCAGCCAGAAAGTTCATGAGATAATTTTATGGGATGCAAAAGGGATTCTGCTAATAGATTATCTTCCTAATGGTCAAACAATTACAGGAAAATGCTGTGCTAATCGCTTGGACCAACTGCAGCAAAAGGTATGCCAAAAAAGGCCATCTTTAGCCAGGAAAAACATAATCTTTCATCAGGACAATGTGAACCTGCACACATATTTCATTGCCATGGAAAAAATACGCGAGCTGAGGTGTGATTTGTTGCCCCACCTGCTTTATTAACCTGATATGGTTCTCTCAGACTTCCATCGCTTCCCTAAACTCAAAAGTTTCCTCTGTGGATGAAGATTCTCTTCAAATGAACTGAGCTGGAATTGGATATTATGCAGCCCTGGAGGAATCTCATTTTCAAGATGGAATAAAGGCATTGAAACATTGATGGACCAAATGCATTAGAATAAAAAATAGACATAGTTTGAATCATTGTTATTTTGGGTTTCATTTCGAGACCTTATCAAACAAACCTTGTATGTGTGTGTGTGTGTGTGTGTGTGTGTGTGTGTGTGTGTGTGTGTGTGTGTGTGTGTGTGTGTGTGTGCGCACATGCATGCACGCATGCATTGTCACTGCTACTAAAATTCTACCAATTGACAATAACACAAGCAAACAGATTTAACATAAGACTAGAACTGCAAAACTACCAATTAGCAATGAGGTAGTGCAGCTGCTGTGCAGGCCCTGCCAAACTCAGCAATGAAAAGAATTAAAACTGTCTTTTTATTCAGTGTAATATTCAAATGTAAACTGTGCCGTGAGTGAGACTCATGTAAATAACTGAGCAACAACTAATGAAAGACAAATAGCATTTGAAGTCTCCAGCCCATATATTTTATTCATGACCTGTAATTCAAAACTCTGGGTGGCACCCATTAATCTGCAATCCTACCCTAAACTACTCCTTACATGAAAGATTTCCCAAAAATAGGTATAACAATTTTCATTAAAATATCATAGTTTAGAGATGTTTAAGGCACTGTGACAAGATGAAATTTTAAATTCATTAGGAATAGTCTATGAAGTTCTCATAATTTGGAAGCAATTTTGTATAATCCTGTATAGCTGATAAACATTAAGTGATAGACTAAACCGTACTATGTCAGAAATTTAGATCTCTTTAAAATGCACTATTCCAAATAACTTTGATGTGGGCTATAGGTTATTTCCAAAAAAATCTGTTATTATTGAAACAATTGTTGAATACTTTTACATTCTTTAGAAATTCAGTATTCTAAATAACTTTGATGTGTGCTATAGGTTATTTCCAAAAAAAATCTGTCATTATTGAAACAATTGTTGAATACTTTGACATTCTCTAAAAATCTTGTTCTTTAAAACTAGTTGCTTCTTGCTGTTGCATGGAAACAATATGGATTTTTAAGACTATTATAGGTGGTGCAATCATTCTAGGACATTGAAACATTTAAATAAAAGCATGAACACAAATCACTTATCTGCTTTGAGGAGTAGTTATATCAAATTGTGATGGTGAAGGTGTACCACTAGTATCATTGGTATTATTTATTTCATGCATCCTTATATAAGGAATTCATACAATCATTACCAAATCAAATACTGTTATTTAATTTCAGGTTGTACTGAGCTTGACATATCTTTGTCCATTATGGAATCACAAATTCATTTTCCATGTCGTTTTCTCATTCCATTTTCTTCAATTACAATGCCTTCAATTTTTCTTCTATTAGATATTATCGTGCTTACAGTATTTTGATTCTATTTGATCATTATGATGCCATACCTTTTCCCTTTCCTTTTAACCAATTTACTGAACATTGGCTTTTATTTTAAAACTACATCTGTACTAGGAACCCATAGATGTCTGTCCGGTTTATTCAATGAGAATTGGATATAACTGGTAGGGTGGAAACCTTAAGATTCTATGGTTATGCTGTGACAATATTGATCAATCAAAAAGATTTTCTAAATCTGCTTATTGCCTGGGATTAAATCATACAGCTTCTTTTTGGTGCTGTTTTGATTAAAGGCAAATGAATTTTAAATCGAGAAATGCCTCTACTTAAAGTGCTTGAATTTGGAAGTTTGTCTACTTGTGTATTATTTTAAGTGTTGTCTAATACTAGAACCTAATTAAGGGTAAATTTGAAATAAACATTGTACAAATTCATTTAGCATTTTCCATATTCATTTCTCTATGGAAATCTCTAGTTTTCAGTGATTTTTATGTTGAAGCCTCATCTATGGCAGTAATTTGTAATTGGTGATTACAAAAGAGATTTGGTTTTTATCTTAGTGATGAAGGATGCCCAAGAACTGCTGTTACTGACAAAAATATTCCAACTGTTCATGCAATGCTTAAAGAAGATTGAAGGACATCTTATAAATTTATTGGGCAACATTTTCCATTGATATGAGTCAAAACATTTTACATCAATAGTTAGATATGAGAAAACTCTGTTGTTGATGGATTCCATATAAACTGATTCCTAATCAAAAATTGGTGCTGTAAAACTGGAAAAATTCTAAAGCAGCACTTACTGGGTATGAATCTTGGATTTATTGTTATGATCTTGATAAAAAGTCAGTTGGCTCAATGGGTCTTTCAAACAGAACCTAAGCCCACAAAAGTTTGATTAATTCACAGGCAGGTTGCTGTCCCCCCCCCCCCCCCCCTCAAACAGACACCAGTGCTACTATAGTATCAGAAGACAGACAGACCATTACTGCCGATTGGTACAAAAATCTGCTCAAATTTTTCAGAAAGTTTGTGAAAAACTTAAAGAGGAAAAATAACTTTACATCATGACAGCACATCGTACAGCAAAACTAACAAACAAGTATCTGGATGCCCTAAAGGTCAGCACCATGCACCCTCCACTATACAGCTCTGGCTTTGCACCTTGTGCTTTGTTTTTGTTTCCAAAATTTAAAGATAAACTGCATGCGATATCTTTTTCATCATTAGATGAAGTAATGGAACATTATACAAATTTGGTTTCCAAAGTGCCTCAGGAAGAATGGCATCATTGCTTTAAGGACTGGTTTCATCAAATACAAAAATGTATTGATGTTAAAGGGTAAGATTTTAAAAAACAGTAACATCATATTGTATAAACAAAGCAGCAGGTGAAGCCTTAGGAAAACAAGTTAAATGGAAAAGAAAAAACGGGGCTCAAATTTTGGAATGAAGAAATTGAAGAAATAGTTAAAGAAAAACAAAGAATGTATCAATGCTATCTGCAATCTCCTAATGACCAGATAATAGAAAACTATAGACGGATAAGAAATAAAGCAAAATCAGTAATAAGAAAAGCCCATCAAGATAGCTGGGATAAATTGTAGCAGAGATAGAACATGATGTGTACAGGAGACAAGATTTTGTTAAATGTGATGGCCTGCATCCCACAGCTAAGTGCATAGAAGCGCAAAATCTCCTCCTATCTGCATTAATTATTACGGTCACCATTATGGCTAACATCAGAGAGAATTTTGTGCATTTAGAACTTCAAAAAGTCACTCAATCTAGTATCAGATTTCAAGCCAACAGAAAAAGACCAGTTTCTGTGTTTCTGTCAATAAAATTTAAACATGCTATAGTATGGAAATTTTGATGCTGTATATTGTCTTCCACAAGGTCCATGAGGAACCAGTTTACAGTGTGCTAGTAACTGGCAACAGAGAAAGATGGAATGTGGGCTCTATGAAAATTGTATCACATATTGGCATTATTTGTTGTGGAAAGTAAGCTAAGGAAAATTTTTTGACGCTGAAACCTCTTAGCATCAGTGTTTCAGAAAATAACACGGTTTAAAGAAATAGGTACACTTGTTGATCATGTCAGATCTAGGTGTGTACACACAAAAGAAGTTGTGAACACTGTTCGTGCAAGGATGACGTTTGACACAATTATTTGCGTAAGTAAACAATTATGTCTCATGAAATGAACATCTCTTCTCAAACAGTGTGGCATATTTCGAAGGTGATTTACATATCTGTGTATATAAAAGATAATGATATACAAGGTATTTGCTAACTGAAAAACTTAAGGAGATAGGCCAGGTTCAATTCCAGACTTTGGGGAGAGCAAAAACACAAAAGCAAAATCCATGCAGCAGTAGTTGGCAACCAATGTCTCATGGATCATCGCTGCTGCTGACTGGCCCTAGCAGAAGACCGGACCTTAATCCATTGGATTATTCTCTGTGACAGAAGCTTCAGGAATGGCATATCAAAAGAGGCGCCACAATATTGATATGCGAAAAAAATCAACCACACCTGCTGTCAAGAAAAGTCTACTGGACACAATTTGTGCACCTATTGATGAGTGGCCTCAAAGTCTTTGCTGTTATGTTGCTGCACATGGTGATCATTTCAAATAAGAGTATGTTCATTTTGTAGCATTTTTTGTGTTCTTTCAGTATATATTTATATTAATGGATTTGCATAGTTTTATTTAGTAATATATACATTGAAAGTACTGACAGAACTGATGGCAGTACTGTGTGTGTGTGGGTGGAGATGGGGGTGTGAATAAATAATATATGTAATTATCCTCACATAGAGTATTTTAATTAAAAAAATCATCAGAGTCATCTTTAAGAAAATCAAAATGTTCTCTCTCTTTTTTTTAATGTAAAGAACAGTTAGAGTTTTTTTTTTTTTGAATATAAAGGGTATTTTGGAGGGGGTAGATTTTCTTTAAAATCATGCCGTATCCTTGGAAGATGCTGAAACTATATGTTTGGTATTTAAGTGACTTTTCGCTTTTGAGCTATTGGTTTCTCTCATTCTTACATACACACACACAGCGTGTCTAGACCTTTTTCTAAAAATCTCTCCTTTTTTTTTTTTTTGTTTTGTTTTTTTGTTTTGTTTACTTTCTGTACACGTACTATGTACATAGTGTTTAGAGGAGGTATTGCACTCCACCCAAAAATTTGATATCGAGATTTTATATATGTTTTAGGATCCCCTGTATAAAAAAAAAAGCATTTTCAGAAAAAGGTCCATGTGTGTTTGTGTCTGTGAACATAACTCAAAAACATAAAGTCGGTAAAATACCAAACTTGGTATTAGGTATAGTATCTCCAGGGATGCGACAAGAAGATTTTAGAAATCTTCACTCCAAACTGTCCTTTATATGTAAGTTTTTTCAAAAATGACTTTACGATTTTGATTAAAATATTGATATTAAAGATATTAACCTCACAAATAAACTGTAAATCTTGAATTTCTGGAACTAGCTTCTGAAGACTACTTTATTCTGGATGAATTTTACGGAATTTTTCATAACTGCTAAACCGTAAGAGATGGACAAAAATTTACCACACAAAAATGTAGAGCACATTAAAACACTTTAATTTATGTTATATACATTTTTTTGTAGAGTTAATCATTTTTGAGATATCCTTCATTTTTGTTTTCAGCTTTAAAAAACTGTTTTTTAATACAGGAATTTGTCAACTCCTGTCCATACAAAGAAACTTCAGTCACATTGCAACCAGCTTTTAACTATCACTTTAGCCTATGGTATTCCCTTATTTTGCTTCTACTAACATACAAGGAAGCAAGTAATAAGACTATTTCTGCTAATGTTTTCTCGATTAGCATGAAGTAAATAGAAGCATGCAGTTCCAGTGAAATCTCAGTACCAAATTTTTGGTGGAATGGATTACCTTCTCTACATATATACTGTGTATGAGGTAGAAACATGTATAACAAATTTCTGTTGAAGAAAAATTTTAAGTAATTAGAAATTGAAACCAATAACAAGGAATATCCCATAAATGGTTAACTTCAGGGGAAAAAAAAAAACTGTATCTGACTTAAATAAATTTGTGTATTTTAATGAGATCTACATGTTCTGTGCAGTAAGTTTTTGCCTATATCTCACGGTTTACAAGTTATTTAAAAATATCCAGATGATGTCTTCAAGCTATTCCCATAAAATTCAAAATATACATTTCATTTGACATATAAATATCTTTAATATACAGTCTTTTAATTAAAATCTTATGAGTCATTTTCGAGATGATCAATATTATTAAACATTTTTCCATGTAAAGGGTAGTTAGGGGAGGGGAAATGTTCCTGAAAATTGGAAGATCCTGAACTTAAATATCAAGTTTGGCATTTAACCAACTGTTTGTTTTGGAGTTCTCATGTTCATGGACACACACACACACACACGCACCCACACCCACTCACACACGCACCCACGCACACACACCCAACCACCCACCCACACACCCACCCACACAGACACACACCCACCCACACAAACACACACCCACACAGACACACACACAGACACACGCACACCCACACACATGCACACACACACACACACACGCACGCACGCATACACACAAACCTTTTCAAATATATATAGGGCGTCCTAAAATGTGTATTTCAATTGAAATCCTGGTATCAAACTTTTGGGTGCAATGACCTCCACCTATGTACTATGCACTAAGTAGTGCAAGTAAAAATAAGTCGTGTCATAAACAAATCTTTGAATTTTAGCATTTGGAGTTGCAGAAGTATAAATAATAATATTTTGAATTAAAATTATTATTAGAATCATATGCAAATATACATGCATATACTATGTACCTACTAAGTAGAGAAAGTAAAAATGAGTTGAGTCATGAACAAATCATTGGTAAATGAAAAGAATTTGTACTGGATTTTGTAACACAAAACATCACTAGTAATCACTTGTTCTCATTTTAATCCTTAATTCTGACTGAATCTTGCTTCATTGGTGTCAACAATGAGGGTGGAGGGCATCGCTTGTGAGGCATCTGTTGCTGGATCTATGAACTTCCAAAGATTGCGCACAGCAGAGTGCTGACTTGTGTGCCAGGAATGCACTCTTGGCCTCCTGATCACATGTAAGCAAGAGTTTATGATTCTTCGCATTCAGCTTCAAATTAGCTGTCTATAGTCTCTGCAGTATCTTCAAAGCTTCTCTAAAATGATCTTCAAAGCTTTTGCCAATGCTATGTATCATAGAAGTCACTTCTCTCATTGCTGATTCCATGAGACACTTGAAGGAGGCTAACAACTTGCAGAGGCCAAAATACATAACTAAACTGCCAAAGTTCTTGGCTTGTTGAGAATGTGGTGTTCTCTTTGTCTCTAGGATGAAGGGCCACTTGCCAGTATCCTAATTTCAAGTCCAAAATCTAGAACCACTGGGCATCAACAAGTGTGTCCAAGATGTCATCAATCCCATGCTGACTTCATATACCCAAGGTTGCGGGTTCAAACCCGGTGAAGGACGATGGATTTTTTTGGGCATAAAAATCTTTAACATGGCTTCCTTCGGAAGGGAAGTAAAGCTGTCGGTCCCGTGTCGTAGATTTACGGCCTGTAAAAGAACCTCAAGCCTGATAGAGAGGTCTCTGAGCAAAATTAAGCTGTCTTTCACGCCCAGTATAGAATGGGATGCTGAGAACCACAGCAGTTAAAGAGGGTCCATAAATAAAACATTTCATTTCAATCCTGAGTATGGGAAAACAGTGCCTTCTGGTGACAGCATTCAGCTTCCAGTAGTCTACACAAATGCATAGTTTGCCTAAAATGGAATCCGTATAATATGAAATTATACTGAAATAGAAATATTGTTAAGCAAACTAATGTTTTGAAATACTTTAAAAAATCAAATTTTATGCAAAATTGACTAGTTTGGGAGTACAAGTCTTCGTTCTTTTTTACTAAACGCATCCCTTACATACTGATCCAACACACTCCTCGCCAAGATTGCAGGAAAGTACTAAAGATTGTGGGACTCTTCTTTGATTCCCCTATCACATGTCCTCCAGCATGTCCCGATACTTCTGCATGTTTCACCAAAGAACACTTTAAGTACTTGCTGGATAAGTTAGGCATCTCTAGTGTCGATGTGATAGGGTAATCTATTAGTTTGGCTGTAAATGCAGTTCCTATGGCTGAAGACAAACTGGTATTGTATCAGTAGGTGCCTTGCCCTCTCAAGTTGCGAGGTGGTCAGATGGTCAGTAAACCTTTCAGCCAGGGCCCCAGATTCTACGGTGATGCTGCCTAACTGGATTTGTTGAATGGCGATAAACTCGCTGTTGTCTTGTTCTTCCATAACTTTGTCCCTGCCTGGATGTTGATATTTTCCTCCCCACAAGGTAACATTGCCCAGGCAGTTTGTAATCTGTCGATAGCATCTTCGGGTCCAAAACCAGGTTACTTAACCATTGGCCCTCCAAGTGTGCTTTCCCACCATCTTACTTCTTATGGGCACAACTACATAATTTGTCAGGATTGCCCTGCAGATCCCCAAATGTTTGTGGGGATTCTAGAGCAACATCTCCTCTCGGCCAAGTCAAAAGATCCTCCAGCCAACATTGACTGTCACCTAATGGCTTCTGTCACCCTACGTGGTGTAATGGTTACCATGCTAACTTCATATACCCAAGGTTGTGGGTTCAAACCTGGCGGAGGACGATGGATTTTTTCGGGTGTAAAAATCCTTAGCATGGTTTCCTTTGGAAGGGCAGTAAAGCCATGGGTGCTGTGTCATAGATTTATGGCACATAAAAGAACCTCAAGCCTGATAGAGAGGCCTCTGAGCAAAATTAAGCGGTTTTTCATGCCCAGTATAGAAGAGAGAACCACAGCAGTTAAAGAGTGTCCATAAACAAAATGTCATTTAATTTTTTCATGGCTCCTAAAGACATCTAATCCCAGTATCATGTTCTTGACTACTCGCAATGAACACTTACGACTCACAGTGCTGTCCCAGGGTCAACTCTAGCAGGGTCTCCACAGGCAAGCTATCACCCAATACCATCACTATTTGCGAGGACCAACTGGGTGTTTGGGTCAACAGTAGTGTGTAATACAACTTTCTGTGTATCCAACCATCTGCGACGAGGCTGTTGTCCACTCTTCTGCCCATGACATGTAATGTCACTCTAGAGTAGGTGGGTCATCCTCCTTGATCTGGGTGTAACCTTTGGTTCCCAAGGTCACGGGTTCAAACCCGTAGAGTCAGTGGATTTTTTTCAGGCAAAACTATCCTTAGCATGACTACCTTTGAAAGGGAAGTAGTCTCATGTCATAGATTTACGGCACATAAAAGAATCTCAAGCCTGATTAACAGTCCTCTGATTAAGTGGTTTTTTACGCCCAGTTTAGAATGGGACACTAAGAACCTCAGCAGTTAAAGAGCGCCCATAAATAAAACTTGATTTCAATTTTCTGGGCAGGTAAAGATAGCCTCAATGTGCCCCCCCCCCCCTCGCAATGCTAGTCCATACTCATTTTCCATCTGCTAATCGGCTTGGTGTGGAAAGTGCTTCAGTAGATGACCTGACTTGCCACATTTCCAGCACATACCACTTGAAGGTTGTTGCTCTCTTGAGTTATAACAAATACTCCTAGTTTTCCAATGGGCACAGCTGATATTTTGGCCACTTCCATCCTCAGTTTAGCTGTTAATGCTTCATGAATTAAATTATGTTACACCAAGCATCAGATACTTTGTATCTCGGCATTGTGCACCTTATCGATGGAGTAGGCTGGTTCCTGTGACAGGTTGCTAGGCAGGAGGTTCACCAACGCTTCAGTATCAGCTGTTCAACAGCCAGGACAAACTCCTGCATCATCTCCTCTGGCCGACTTGAGCAGACTGCAATAGGTTATGGCCAAGCAATGGTTCTCTAGCTGGTTCTCCAGGGCTCTCAGATGTCTCCAGACACCGCCAATGTTGGAATCGCATTCAGACTTCTGTCGTTCATCCCTGAAGGCTGGCTATCAGCTGTGTCAGTTCTACTCTGCTGACCATCAGTTCTGGGTGGGGATGCAACAAACTTTTAGCAGAAGTGTTAATAGGTTGTTGTCCCTTCATATTTAAGCAGCCTGATGGGTACAGATGCTGTTCACATCCTGGCATCAAAAACTTAAGGACCTTAAGCTTTCCTTAACTACCATCAACTATTCCCTCTAGGGCACTTTTGTTCCCTGAGTTTTTACAGGTGTTGGTGATGGTCTTTCACTGTTCCACCAAGTTCTTCCACTTTCTCCCCACGTCCTTCATGCCAGTCAGTTGTTACTCAATTTTGTTTGATATCTTTTTCATGCCAGACTGCAGTTTCTCCTCCATCTTCTCCGCTGTGGATTCCAGTTTTGCGTGCATCTTCTCCGTTCCCAAATTCCCATTTTTATTTTTATTTTAGTCTGCATCTCTCCATCTTCTCAATTCTGGATTTTATTTTCTCCTCTTCTTCTACAGTTTCCAGAGTTGTGTCTAATTTCTTGATTTTGGCCAATAAAGTTTTTATCATTCATTATGATCAGTCCCTCTGCTGATAGCAGTATTACAAATCTCATATTACAGTTTCTGTTGATTACGATAAATGTAATTCAATGCTGTATCGTAATTTTATCTCTTGTCACTAGAACGATGGTACACTGTTCTCACTAATTATCACAATCTTGGACTTTTGTATCAAATCTAAAATTCTGCAAACCCAGTAGGTCCTTGTTTATACCAGCCAATTGCTAGCAAGAAACTTTATGCAGCCAGGGTCATTATTGCACATATTACATGCATTGTGACTTCGTTACACATAGGTACAACAATGCATTGACCTATGGAAAGGAAACCACAGGTTCAGGGTAAGAATTCATGGTGGCAAGGTATGGGCACAAGCATTTGGCATATATTCACAATGCTTAGTCATTTTTAAGTCCTGTCAATTTTCAGGTGCTTTGTGTGAATCAGGAAAAACTGTGCAATTTTAAGGATAGCTTATAGCATCCAGATCTTAAATATTTGATTCTTGCTTTTCTGTTATTTGTGTGTGTGCGTGCATGTGCTTCCAAAAAAGTTATCTTGGTTAGATAGGAAAATAAACTTTCATAAGAAAAATTTGTATACCCACCAGCAAGCCATAGATAATAAAGGTAATCATATGAAAGTAGCACATAGGTGTTTCCTCTAGGGCTAATAGTCTTGCTCATTGTCCATAAATGTGCTGCCCCATGTCTCATTTTCTTATTGAAGATGGGAATTATAATCCAAAAACTAAATGATTTAAAGTTAGGTAGGTATTTTATGATATTTCTTAATAAATGTAGATTGGTAATTATTTTCTTTTATATATGTTCAAAGTGGTATTTGAATGTGAAAGTTTCATCTATTAACACCATGTAGCAAAAAAAAATTTTTTTCTTGTTTAAATGAATTTTATGTTTGTTTTGGATGAATTGGGTCACAACAAAACTGCACTGAGTATTCCTACTTTTATATAATCGTTTCTTTGATTTTTATGCCCAATAATATGATATTATAGGTTACAATTATGTTAGCTAAGAATACTTATGAGATGAATAGTGGTTCCACTATATGTTTTACTGTTTGAGATTGATATTATTGATGAATAATGGTGTCTTCCTGTTGTTTCAAGCATAATCCAGACATATTTTTATTATGTATGGGGCATCTTCCTGGGATCAAAGGCAGTAAAGCACAGAACAAAGGATACTAATAACCTCTGCTTAGCATATAGGTCTTATTTTGGTATGCCTGAGGGAGACCAAGACAAGAACTGGGCACCACATGTTTTATGTGGGTGTTGCAGATCCACTCTTGAGGCCTGGCAGAGAAAACAGAAAAATGAAATTTAGTGTGAATTGTACCTGTTATTTCTGTTTTACTGACTTGTCTCATCATAAGAGGCATAAGAAAACCAATGAATGTGCATATCCAGACTTCTCATCATATCTTAGGCCCATTCCACATGGTGAGGAGCTTCCTATTCCTCCTCCTCCAGAATTGAAAGAGTGAGGAGAGTCTAGTGATTCAAATACCTAAATCAACCATGAAGACTTCTCACTACCCCACAAAATGATTAAATACTTGATCAGGGATCTAGGACTTTTAAAATCCAAAGCAGAAATTCTATCATTGAGACTAAAGCAGCGGAACCTATTGAGTAAGAGTTGCAAGATATCTGGACAGAGAAAATGCCATGGAACTTTCTCACACTACTTCACTCTGACAGACAAGTTGCGCTATTGCCACAATGTGCTAGGCCTTTTCTAAGAAATAGGGTTTAACTATGATCCAAAGAGTTAACGACTCTTCATTAATAACTTCTGCAAGAGTCTGAGAGCTGTTCTCCATAATGGAAGCAAGTATATCTGTCAATTACAATCGCTCATTCGACTTGCCTAAAAGAATACTCAAGTATTCAACATCTCCTTCAGGTAGTAAAATATGCTGAACAACAGTGGAATGTAATTGATTTCAAAATGATTGCATTTTTGTTAGGATTACAAGGAGAAAACACAAATCCCTGATTCCTCTGTCTTTGGGATAGCAGGGATACAGATAGACATGTTCAGTGGTCATTGAGGTCGGAGTTTGTGCTTGGCCAGAAAAATGTGAAGTGGGAACCCCTTTTGTTGAGCAGAAAAAGATGCTAATGCCTCTCCTCCATATTAAGCCCGGATTCATCAAGCAATTCGAAAAGACATTGGATACATCAGATGCAATGAAGTAACTCCAGAATGTGTTCCCCAAACTATCAGAAGCTAAGACAAGGGTGGAATTTTTGTGGATCCCCAAGTGAAAGAATTTCTTTGTGATGACACTTCATCAGCAAGCTTGCTTCTACCAGTTCAGTGAAAGGCCTGGAAGAGCTTCAGGGATGTTGTGAATGCTTTCCTAGGTAATCATGAATGGACAATTACAGGGATGTGGTAGAGGGTCTTTTGAATAACTACAAATCAATGGGGTGCAGAATGTCTCTAAAGCTGCATGTACTTCACTCGCATCTGGATGTTTTCAAGTCTCATTCAGAGGAACAGGGCAAACAGCCCCATCAGGACTTACAATTGTTTGAAAGAAAATACCAGGGACAATATGAGAGAAAGCTTGGTGATTATATCTGGGAACTGATCAACGAGAGAAATATAACATACAAGAGGAAATGTAGAAAGACAACACATTTTAAAGTATACTGTACATGGCATGTATTCACTTTCATGTACTTTAACACTTTTGTCATACATATTTACTGCATTTAAGAATTTCTTTTGTTTTGTTTCATGGGTATATGTAAATGCGCATTCATCCTAAATAAATGCATTTTCCTAAAATTAAGAAAATAACGCCATTTCTCTAAAAACAATTTCCCATGTGCAAAATTGTGTTTACATAGTGTTTTGAAACACAATGCATCAGAAACAACAACAAAATTAACTTAAAAAATGTGTAATTATTTACAGGAATTTTAATGCCTGTAACTACTCAATAATTACATTATGTATTTTCGCATTCAGGGTGTCATAATGTATTTTTGACTGTTATTCAGTTTTGGCATAGGATTGCTTTTGTTGAAGATTTACATTTAGGTTACTTGAAGGTACCCATAGTTTTTGTTGTTTTAAAGTTTTGTAGGCTGCATATATCCTTATTTGCAAATAATATGAAGCTATCATCTGCATAGAAAATTGGTTACTAATCTGTACATTCAAGTTTGGTTGATGTACAAGAAACAGGAGTGCCTGTGTACAGATCATCAGGTTCATTTTATTTATTTAGTTGGTTATTTTTCTTCCCTGTGAATGGAAAATCAATAATAGTTCTATTTGGAAGTTGCTTATACATATCCTTTACACTATGTTATCAATCCTCAACAAGAAATTTACAGCACTATTTTATACATCATAGATTTCTTTATCTCATATATGCTGCATCTATTAAAAATAAAATAAAACAATGCCCAAAAAAAAAAAAAAATCTGAGTGCCAGAAGCAAAATCAGTTCTCACAATAAATTCAGCTACATCAATACAAGTAACAGCAGTAAATTTTGGCTTTTTCATTATTCAGCTAACATGACCTTTAGCAGGGCTCTGAATAACATTCTTCCTTTCACATTACCTTTGACACCTTCACCTTTGGTTGTGCAATATATATATAATAAAATTTGTCAAACTGTATGCGTGCTCATAACTTCCGAACAGCTGCACCAAATTGGATAATTCTTTTTTTGTTGTGTTCATAATTGTCATGACAAGGTTTGTATAAAAGAAAATGTTAAAAAAATTGTACGGGAAAGTTTTTAAAATCTCATAATATGAATCGCCAACTATGGGTCTGTTTACTGCCCTGCATTGTAAATCCATACCAACTTAAGAAGTTGAAGAAGCTCTATAGATTAGATTAGAAAGCATTCTGTAGGTTCGTTTAGACCAGGAAGCCACTGAACATAGAACTTGTCAAGACATATACATGTATACATATGTTTATATACAATGGAAAAACAAAAAAAAAAAAACAAATGTATAAAGCTCGTGCTTAAATCTTGGGTTACAAAAACAGCAGAATAGACATATAATCACACCATTTGTATTTGAGGCCTCTACTATACTTAATATGCTCTATAAAAGCACATGAACTTCCCTTGTTTATTTTTTTTTTTAATCACATAAAAACAAAGAGTATCAAAAATTAGTGTTAAAAAGTATAAATAAATATAATTTCATTATATGTAACACTAATGTAATGTTAGATGATAGCCTTCTAATTATCGACATAATAGTTACTACTAGTAATTATATAAAACTAAAATATGGTTATTGTATTATGTACTCTTCATAAATGTCAACAAATTACAATACATATTTACAAATATGTTATAGAATTTCCAATGCAAAAATTTACAATTATGCACTAGAGTGTAAAATATCAAAGCATCAGGCTTTACAGACCTTGTGTAATTGCTAAATACTAAAAATTCATTTGACACATTCGTGCAAGTCAAAGTATACATCAGTTTAATTTTAATATAAAACACACACACTAATATACACAAAATGCAATACATTATAGTACTTATAAAAACAATGATTGTTGACAGTATTGTCAGACAGATTTGTCACTTAAATATACATCTACAGAGTAAAATGATTTATTGCAAAGGTACTCCTTAAGAGAGGCCTTAAAAGCCAGGGAACACAACCGATTAATAGATGGCAGTGGTAGCATGGCTATTTGTTGCTAAGTGGCAGTTCGCACCAGTTTATTGAGACAATGATGCAATGCAACAGTGAAATTCAAATATCAATTGCCGTTTCTTTTGCATCAGCAAAACTTAGTGTATTTTGTGTGTTTGTAGGTTTATTGTCATATTATTTATTGTAAGAAAATGCCATCAATGAAACATCAAAATATCAACGGCAAACATAATGAAACCAGAGTTCATAATCCTCGAGACTGAGAATGAAGAAGAACGTAGGCAGTATTTGGTGGCAAACAGAATGCGAATTTCTCAAGCAAGATCTACCACAGCTGTGGAACAACCCATACAGTCAAGTTCAGGCGGGAGGCTACAAAACAGAGGGCCAAATTTAACCTATAAACATTTGGCATTTAGAATGATCCAACAGTCAATTATACCAGCAATAAATCAGTCGATTTTGGAACTATGAGCACTATTTGTCAAAATTGCAATGCTTTGAGGTTTCAATTCGAACTGCTGGATTATTTTGTGCAAACGGAAAGGTACAAACTACCACAACTGAGAATACCACCTGAACCACTGAATTTATTACTTTCAAGAACCTCTATCAAAGCATTTCTTGCAGAATATTAAAAATGTGTTCCAAATGACATCATTTGGTGCAAATCTAATTGAGGAACGGTGTTTCAATTCAACTTTTAATGTGTGTTTTTTTTTTTTTTTTTTTTATTTTGTTTTTTTTTATTTTGTTTTCTTCACAATGGTTTTCTGAAAATGACATTCTAAAAGCTTTGATTGTACAGACATTATGATAAATGCCTTAAGCACTTGGCTAAGGAAATCAATCAGTTATTATTAAAGCTTTTATCACTGGAAAGCATAAATTGGTTAAGAAAAAGACAAAGAGTAGCATTCTTTTCAAGTGAATCATCAAAAAAATTATCATTTGTTCAAGAGATGTATATTCAGATTATGGCAGCAATGAAGGCATATGTTCAATTCCTAAGTGAAGTATCCAAGAGAGTGATGAACAAACCATTCAAAATATAAATACTGGTCCTTAGTATTGATTAAGTTTGTCAGTTCAGAAATATCAAATAAAATGTGAAGTATTGCTATGCAGTCACAAATCAATCAAGTGGTGGCGAAGATTTAGATGTTCACCAAAATTTGGTTGAGTCATGATTGAGTATTGCATTTAAGGATGTATGATAAAGGGAAAGCTGAGACTTTCATTGCTAATGAAAGCGATGTTTCAGATGTAAAACTTTCACAAATATCTTCTCCAAAACTGAAACACGGAATTCCTAAAAGCACTTCCTATTTTTGAAAAACAATTTTAAAAAACATATCATTAATGCAATTTTTAGTCTAGTTAGAGTTATCAATTTATGTTCACAAGAATTTACATGCAACTTTTATACTCAGCATGATAATATTGTAGGATATCCAGTGAGGGCTAATTTTCCCCCCTACACTGTGCAGGCTTCAGGGGCAGAGCTGTTCATACATGGAAGCAGATGACCTCAGGTTTTAAGGCACAAGAGGGTGTACTTTTGGTTAAAGCAATCAAGAGCCATAAATAAATTCATATGGATGCGAGGGCACACAAGCTGTTAAGAAAATAATGTGCAGGGTGGACCGAAAGTTTCTCACCCCCCAGCTTTAAGAAATAACACCCTTTAAATAATAATTAGGCAATTTATTTTTTCAACATCATAAACATCATGTATCTAACATGCACCAAATTTAGAACATTGTATGTGTGCCGTTGTTGGCATGGCAAGCAAAAACGTGTCAAGCGAAACTTTCCACCAAATCCTTGGTGGTATTCTGGTCGATGCTTTCCCATTCCTCTTGAACCGTGGTGATTAATTGATCCCTGTTTTCGTAGTCTGGGTGTCTAAAAACACTATCTTGAAGTTTGGCTCACAAGTTCTCAATGACATTGAGATCAGGCAAATTTCCTGGCCAGTCAGTCCAAATGTTGTTGAAGTGTTACTTTACACCTTCATGGTTGTATTCGCTGTATGAGCTGTTGCTCCATTCTGCATCAAAACACCCATATTACCCTTGGGAAACTGGGAGGGGTCATCCATAGTCTTCTTGAATCTTCTTGAATATTGGCAAAATTTGACAGTCTGTAATATTCACCATTGACAGTCTGATTTTGTGGGACAATGTTCAACTCTGTTTTCCCATACTGTGATATACCACCTGCGACCATGATTTTCAGGGAAAATTTTGGAACGGACTGGTGAAATACTGGAAGGATCATTCGTACGGATCTTATGATTTTGTCTGTTTGGTTTGGGGTTGAGTTCAATGGGGCATTCGTCTGTAAAAAGGATATGTGCCCTTTTTACACGTCCTTCCGGAGTATCGTCAACAAAACCTTCCTGGATTAATCTTTCACAAAATTTCATTCAATCATCGATACTTTTTTCATTGAGCAATGGCTTTACTGGTTCCTTAGATGCAGTTTTACCCCAATCAGTGGACCTTACATAGAGCCTCACTATTGTCACCCTAATTTTCTTGGAATTCAGTCAAAAAATTCAGTTTCTTGACAGCGCTTTGTATGCCCGTAGATCTCTCTGATCCTTCTTTTTGTATTTGGAGTAACTTTGGATGGTCTACCACTTTGTTTTTCGTCCTCGACATCACCCTCCTCTTTTCTAGCCCACTTTATCACAGTGTTTCTGTCAACCTTCAGACGTCATATAATTTCTTTTATTGACACCCCTTGTGCACTAAGAACTTGAATTTTTGTGTGTAAATATTCCCTTGCTGTGGGCGACATCTGTTCAAAACAAAAAAAAAAAAATGATAAGACCCTATACCCATTGATAAAATAATAGTAATAAAAACAAAAGAACTCTAAAGGGTCCAAAAGTTTCTCACCCGGGTGAGAAATCTATGGTTTATTTTAATCCATGCTGTGATGTGCAAATCAACAGCTCTGTAAACATTTTTTAATTGAGTGCAGATCACAGATACTTGAAGATAAATACCACCTGGAATTACATTCTTTAACTCACCTTTAAGCTTCACAATAACCAGCTTCCCCCGGAGAGTAAGAAAAAACATGTATCGAACGTAACATCTAGCACATCTAAATGTCACACCCACACTGTGTAAACAATGGAAGCAACAGTAACTGGAATCAATACAACACACATTGTCTTACGAGAGGTATATTGGGTGCCAAACGGCGATTGAATTTAAAACTGAGAAGCAAAGCAAATGGCGTACTGAAATGTTTGGGGGGTGATTTTCGGTCCACCCTGTATATTTAAGGATGAGGAAACCCAAGGGTTACCCAAACTCCATTGACTCGCTTGGTACATTATGAATCTGTAGGTTACACTTTAAAATAAAAACAATGCCATTGGTTAATACATTGGACTGTACGTCTCTCAATGTCAGTAGCTCAGATGAGCAAGACTGAACAAATCTCTTCTGATCTAGTTACTGAAGCTTTTATAATAAAGCACATGCTTATGCCAGCATTGCATTAGGAGGGCAGAGCTATATCCAACACTTTGGCGTCCTGACACTAATATCAATCACTAAAACTGGTGCAACATTAGCTCTTACTGAATTAAATATAATTTACTCAAAATGACCATATCAGGTACTGTACAATATGTTAAAAATTCTTGCATAAAAATCCAAGAAAAAAGTTAATTGTTTTCCTAAAAATTGTTCCACAAATACATATTAAGGACTGGCCAATTTAAATATTAAAGTGTCAGTGATTTTGCTCTGTGTAATATATGTAACACAGGGTGTAACATATGTAATAGAAGAAAAAGGCTATATTTTCAAAAACAGATCTTAAAAATAATTTTGAAGTATATACCTTCTAATTTGGAGAAATAAAAAAAAAAAAAATTAGAAAGATCTCAAGTTGCATAATTCACAGAAATCTAAAGTATTAGATTGCTATGACAGAACATATCCACTTGCTGTAACGTGTAACACTATTTTTAAACAGAATAAATATTTATGAACCTGATCCAAAACCAGTACCAGATAAGCAACTTCTTTTCCTACACAAATTGTTTTATTTTATGGATTTAAACTTGTGCGAATGTAACATACGTAACCATGGAATGGCTCTAAAGCAATAAATTTGTTTACATTATTTGTCAACTTTTGACTACACTAATTTACTCAGAGCCTGCTGCTTCAAAATTGTTTATCTGTTCCTACATCAATATACATTGCAATCTTTTTCATAAATTCAACAGTATTCTGTGAGGTAAATCTCAAATTAGGATTTCTCCCAAAGGAGCAGAGTAATTTTGTGTGGGCTGGAGTATGTACATGCTTACTGTTTGAGTACAGCAACACTTTTCTACATTATTGGGCAAAAATAAAAAGTGGCTCTTAGTTACACAAATGTAATTTAATTTATTTATTTTCATCTTGCAGATATGTATCGTGCGAAGAAACGAGAAGGGTCGAAAGTCATGGATAAATTCCCTCAAGATGTAGTTACTGCTGAAGAAATAACAAAAGGAGATCCAAATATACTAGGAGATAGTGAATTCGCACCAGAGGAACGCCCGGATTATCGTAATATATTTGGATCTGATAAAAAGAAAGAAGATAAAAAGGGAAAGCATATTGCTTCTCCAAGTAAAGAGAGACAATACAGATCACAAACTTCTGCTAATGGTCGCCACAGCACACAGATTCTTCCTCTGGATCAACCTAGACAAATAGCAACTCCTCGCTTCTTTAACAAAATTAAAACAGATTCAGAACATGAGATACGTATAAGGTATCAGCCTGGTAGCACCCCCACACGTGATCCAAGTACTCCCATTCCACAGTACCAATGTCACTTATGTGACTTTACATCAAGTAGACTCAACGTAATCGTTCTACATAATAAACGTCATTGTGCAGACTCAGCAAATAATGGACAGTCCACCCCTTCCAGAACAGTTTCTGCAGTAAGGGGAAGAGGTGTCAGATCTGCAGGAAGCATTGAATTAAAAGTTAATGCAAATAGAAGCCGAGGTAGAGGTACAACAACTATATCTACAGATCGTGTTAGGAACCGTAGTAAAACTGCTCCAGGCACAGTTTTTGACACCCCAGTCATAGCTGATGTATTAAAGGAAAAGAGTATTCCACGTAAACGACTTTTGGAAGAAAAGTTTAAAGCAGAGGAAGAGGAAAATCCAAAAGCCTCTCCAGTGACTCCTAAAAGCCTAGAGAAAGGTAAGGTTGAAAAGACAAGAGCATCAGTTTTTGGTAAACGGAAAGGAACTAAGAGCTCAGAGAGAGCTGCTAAGAAGAAAAAGAATGATGAAGAAATAAGAGAAAAGTTGCTGGCAGATTGGACTGATGAAGATGAAGAACAAGAAGAAAAAGAAATTGAACTTATTAAACAAGAGCTTAGTAAAAGAGAATCATTAAGTTTGCTCCATCCTAATGCAGCACCATCAGAAGAGGATCTTACTTTAAGTATAAAGAAAAGTACTTCTGAAGAAAATCTAAAACCTAAAGATTCATCGTGTTTTGATTTTGATGAGACAGATGATGCCAATCTTGGTACAGAACTGGAAGAGAGAGCTAAAAAGTTTGTGGAAAATAGAAAGATACCTAGAATAATAGATGATAAAGGTGATAGCTTATTAAGACGTAGAAAAATAGTGGAAACCAAGACAATGGCTGCAGAGGTCAGAGCATTTTCAGAATCTGTGAAATTGCCAGATAAAAAATCAGATCAAGAAAATAATGCAGATTCTATCACAAATACAGATACAAGTGTTACTAATGCAGATTTAGAAGATACAGAAAAAGCATTTAAGAATATTCTGGAGGAAACCACTGTTCCAAAATTGCCAGAAATTCCTAAAGTAACGGCTACAGCTACAACAAGAGAAACTCTTACTGCCAGTGATGATGAAAGTAGTAATGTTGAAAAATACATTACATCCGAAAAAGTTATGTCCAATGAAATGGTAGAAGCAAAAAAAGAAGAGGATACATCTGTCACTCCTATGCTGGATGAGAAAGAAACTAGCATTGCCAACACTGTTCCTGGTCACTTAGGTCACTGCAAAGTTAAGGAAGTAACTGATAAAAGTCCACTTGACTTTTGTGAAGCACAATGTGAATCTGCTGAAGAAAGCAAATCTGAATTACCAATAGTCAGCAATGATTCCAGGGATAGTCAAGAAATCAGTGATGGAACAATTTCTTCTACTGCTAACATTGTTCTTGAAGAAGAAATAAGTACAAAAGAAAATGATTTTATTGCCTCCAGTGATAATATTGAACTGAAGGTAGAAAAGGCTGAAATTCCAAGAGTGGATGATAAGATCATGGGAAAAAATGAGAACAATGCTACTGACCAAAGCAGTAGTGGTGTGAAAGATGAAGAAAAATATATAGCAGAAACTAAAAATTTGGTGGATACGCCTGCAGTGCAAATGGAATGTGCTTCTGTATCAGTTGCTACTGACATTGGAAATACTGAAGTGAATAAGTCAATTTCTTCAGATGTTGCCAGTAAAGTTATATCTACTGATGAACTAGAGAAGACAAGTGCTCAAGATGAACTTTGGGATGAAGACAAAATTATTTTGGAATCCAGAGGTGAAACAGAAGAGAATATGGGAAATGTTAAGGAGGATATTATTGTAAAGCAAGAAGACAAAGAAATCCAAGAATCAGCAGAGACTGAAAAAAGTGAAAAAGTTTCTTTAACACCACCTATAGAAAATACAGAAATTATGGAAAAACAAATTAGTAGTGAACCATCAGAATTACAGACTGAGGAACTTCCAACCAGCATTAAAGAAAGTGAAGCATTGGTGGTGAAAGAGGAAGAGAAAGAGTCAGCAGAATTAAAGGTAGAAGAAAGTGAGCCAGAGATAAAAAATACAGAAGAGGCAGAATTGGGGAAAAAGGAAGAAAAAGACGGAAAATATGATATTGAACTGGTCAGTCAAAAACCGTTGACATCCCAAATGTCTTTGGAGGACGATGAAATAGAATTGGATATAAATTCAATGCCAGTGGTGATGACAGATGCGATTATAACTGAAGATCCTAGTGGGAATAAAGATCCAAATGTGACTTTACCAGTTATATTACAAAGCACATCAAGTTCACAACCTGTAGTTATAAAGGACAGTAACACAGTTGTAACTCCTCTAAGCTCTGTTTTATGTGGGACACTAGCTATTACATCAACTGATGTGAAAAGCAGTGCTGAAACCTCTCATATAGCTTGCAGTAGCACCAGCCTAATTAAAACTCAGCCTTCTTCCATTAAGCCTGTAAAATTTCAGACAGTAACTTCACCAAGCACAACCACACTTAGTAAAGTGAAAACTTCAAGTGGAACCACTCTTATATCCCAGAAAGGAGGAAAATTGGTGGTTATTCAAGCTCCTGGTCAAAAGTCACGATACACTGTAGGCAAGACAACACAACCGAAAGTAGCTGTTAAACCAAGTGCACAACAGCAGATTATACAGCAAGCTGTAGGAAGTGGCAAAGTTGTGATCTTGACAAAGCCTCAAGGTGGAGGACAACAAAAGATTCTAACAACAGCTCTTGGCCAGCAACATCAGAGGATCCTAACTAGTGGAGGTAAATTCCAAACACAGTTGCAACAGCGCATAGTTGCTAGTACAGGTGCTATTCTCACTCCGGTAAATCCCAGAAGTGTAGTAGCAAAGGGAGGCAAATTAACGCCAGTAAGTCAACAGCAAATTAAAGCACTGCAAGGAGGAAAATCCCTTGGTACTAAATTTACTATGCAAAGCACGCAAGCTAAAGTGATACTTCCATCAATGCAAAAGGCAGCTGTTACACAGAGTTCGCCTGTACGTGTGATTGGAACTCTCAAACCACAGTCAAACACTATACTTATTCAGACAACCCAGAGTACAGCAGTTTCAAGTGCTAAAACAGTGTCAACTGCAGTGCCTGTCCAAACTAAAATCAGCACAGCTCAGTCTATACAAAGGCCTAAACTTCTCACAACTGCAGGTGTACAGAGAATTACATTGCCAGCATCAGGAGTGAAGACACTTAACCAAGCGCAACCAAAAGTTGTTGGTTTAAGGCCCAGTGTTGCACCTCGCATGGTTGTCCAGAAAGTTCAAAGTCCAGGTACTGTAGGTGTTTTGTCAAATATTTCCCAGGTTAGGAAAGTTGGTGGAGTATTTCCTCGGACAGCTACTGTACAAAAAGTAAGTCAGTCGAAAACTCAAGCTCCTACTGTTCAAAAAATACAGCAGGCACAGACTGTTCATAAAGTAATCCCATTGCCACAACTTGGTAAAAAAACTTTGCTTCAGAAGATTTCAGATGTAAAGCCTCAAGTTTCAAAAGCAAGTGAAATATTGGTATCTGCAGCAGCAGGAAACTTGCAAGCAAGTTCAGAACCTTCTCTGACTTTGTCTCAGCCAAGCATGCATGTAGCACAGCCAAGTATCACAATTGCATCAGCTGCACAAAGTCAGGCTTCTGGGATTATTTCATCAGCCTCTCAAAGCAACATCATTACAAATTCTACACTGCCAGTGGTAACCACTGCTACAGCGGCAACTGCACCAGTATTGACACCAGAACAAATTGCTCATGTTGTAGCAGCTACCCCATCAGAACAAGTGGGTGATGGCAGTGCACCCACATATGTGTTAGTAACAATTGATGATTCTGGTGCTCTACAGCCTTATGACAATTCTTCATTACTAGCTTATGATGGCAGTTCTCAAAATGAGGCCACACCACGTACATTGTATATTGATCCTTCTTCAATAGGAAATTCTGGAGATCTAGAAAATATTATACTTACTATAGATAATTCTGCTACAGCATCGAGTACTGTATTAAATCTAGGCCAAAGCAGCACAGTACCTGTAAACCCAGTGACAAGTATTGCCTTGGAAAATCAAAATTCGTCTATGTTCAACATTATTTCTTCTTCTCAACCTGCAGATAGTGTTTCTACTGTTTCTTCTGGAGGTCCTAACCAAGACATTCTTGCTGAAGCATTGGCCAATACTCAGGTATTTCAGCCAGACAGCTCTATTCAAGATTCTCTTACTGTTGTGAACAGCACCCCATCTGCAGTTATGACATCACGTATTTTAGAACCATCCTCATCACTGCACCAGACTGCAATGCTGCTGCCATCTTTATCACCAATACTGCCTCCCCCAAATCCTGCTGGTGTCCTAGAAACTTCATTAACCTTGAATCAACCCATAATGACTCCTCTAGAAGTACCTTCAGCAGTAACAAGTCTGCAAGCACCTCCACCAGTTCCTACTTCTCTTGAACTTCCACTTACAATCACACAGCCAGCTCTTTCTGTCCCATCACAAGCATTCTCTACATTAACTGTACCTGCATCAACTCCTCTTGCATGCATTTCTGAAGTTGAGACCTCAGGTTCATCTGTCTCTACTATGCCAATAAATATAAGTATTACAGAATCTGCATCTATTCCGGCATCAACATGTAATCCTTCAATGCCTCTGCTCTCTGAGGAAACAGAAACTCAGAGTGAAATTGATCTTAATAATGGTAGTGCTACGACCACTGCTAGTATCAATACTGCAACAGATACTGCCTGTTCGCCTCAACACCAAATCACAGGCTCATATGCAGATCCTCCAGGAAGAGAATTAGATAACACACTGGAAAACGCAAATGACACACAGTCACTTTTAGACAAAGAAGTCTCTCAAGAGGAATCTTATCAAGAATGTGATAAAAATGTTTCAATTATTGAAGCAAATTTAATGAAAAAGGCATCCATTGATTCAAACAAGCTGATCTCTGATGTAAATGAAGTCTATCAGGTTCATGACTCCTCAGATAAAACTCCAAGTTCCACTGAAGAGTTATCAACTAGGTCAAATAATAGCCAGATTTCAGAAATCATTTCAGCTGATTCTAATAAAGTTCCACTACCAGAGCAAGATTTAGTGGAATCTGAAGATACTAATAAAGAAACAAGTAATAGCATACCAGTCGATAGACTAGAGGAAAACTTCAGTAACTCTTATTCTCACACTTTAGAACAGGAGACAGAAACTTCAATTTCACCTGCATCTGTACCGTCCTTTGATATAGCCAAGAACACATCTAGTCATTTGGAAGATTCTAAGAAACAAGTATCAAGTGTACCAGAAACAATTAGTAATACAGAATTGGAGATTACATTACAGAATCCTAATTATTCAGATGAGGGACATCCTTTGTTGCATGACAACAGCAATCCATCTGATGTTAAACAGCCTACAACTTTATCAGAAAGCTTAGAAAGTAAATTAGGCAATGAACAAAAGCTTCATGAAGATAACAATGTTGGTTCGTCAACTCCATCTGAAGCTCCGGTTGATAATGAACATAATCCACTTTCATTTGAATATCATCATACGCGGGAATTTGCAGCATCAAACAGCACCGCAGGTAGTGAAAAACAGTCTAGTGTTCCTCATTCAATGCCATTGCTAATTGACGAAGGCGAAGGTGAATTGGCAAATAATTCAATGGAAGAGGATAAAATACATGTTCAGAAAACTGAAGGACTCAAGAGATCATCACCCTACTACAATGATGACGTGAGCAACAGTAGTAGCGAGATGGATCCAGAACAGAAGAGAGTGAGACTAGAGAGTGAAAGGTAATAATATTCATTGTGTGTGCTGTAACATTCAAGAAAAATGTAAAAGAAAGCATAATTTAAGTTGGTCAGTTTAAGAAGATTCATATTTCAACTGAACAAAACTTAATTCTTATAAGTAACCTAGATGTATATACTCTCTTAAAATCTGATATCAGTGTTTTTAATGTCAAACTTGCAGTTACCAGTGATCTGGGTTACAAGATCAAATTTTCAGCGCAGTAAAACATTTTGTGAAAAATGCATTAATTACACTCCATTTACGGTCAACATAATACAAAATGCCTATAATACTTGTGTTATCATAATGTTTTTATTTCTGTACAACTTTCAGAAATATCTGCAAAAATGAATCAAGTTACGACTTTTAATCAATTATATATTGGTGCAAATGTAGCCAAGTTTATTTTTGCCATGAGTCAAATGTTAGATCCTTTCTATGTTAGTCCAGAAGATATGTGGTGCAATTTGTAGATTATTCTTGTATTACTAACAACTAAATATAATTTTAAAATATTGTGACAGAAAAAACACAAAAATGAAATTGCTTAATTTTATCTTGTAGTTAAGTATACATGTGAAATTCGTTTTTGTTTTTAAATGTGAGGTAGTTTTAATACAGTTGACACAAGGAAACATGCTTCTTATATCATTAATGAATGGATCTTGTTTCCATTTTGCACATTATGTTGTAATAAATAAGACTGTTAATGGCTCATGTGGGTTTTATATGTAATATATAATTTGGGTGTAATAGAATAACAAGAACATATTTTGGGAACAAGGGCAGATTGAATCAGCTTAAAATGCAACTTAATTAATAGAAGATCTCGTATGAGAATGAATAATAAATATTTTGCTTTATTTTTTTCATTCTTCTGAAGGTTATGAAAAATAGTGACCATCTTTTAACTCTTCAAATTTTAAGGAATGACGATGTTGTTTCTTCGTCAAGACAGCGTTTCATGATTGGCTTCTTAAGTTTAGTTTATATTCCCCAAAGTGAAAAAAATCAATAATTGTTGAAATCTGACAATGATGAAAGAATTTAAAAGGTGACAAGCTTTAATCTGTAAATTGGCTCTTGCACAAGGAAGGGCACCCATAATTGTCGCCAACTTTTGAACAAACTTAGTGTATTTATGTTTCAACATAAAAAAAGACGTTTGGAGCAATTTAACATGCTGTGGACAATTGGAAGTGGGAGGAGGGGATGCAGAGTATGGAGGGCAAAGAAAGGAGCAAACTGATAAGCAGTCTGCTAGTTACATATTAGAGGTGAATGAGATATGTTGTATGCATAGGCTGTTAATGAAACCAGAGGTGGTCATTAAGTTGTTAATGGATATCTTCAGTGTTTTGGAGGAAAAGCCAAATAGGGTAGATCGCATAATGTTTTAACAGATTAGAAAACAGCTTCTTGATGAAAATGTTGTTGTTGAAGAGTATAGACCCGTTATGGCAGATGAAGTCACTGATGAAGATGATAGTTGAAAGTGATTTTGGAGATGATCCAACAACACAGCTAGAAAATAGCTAACTTCAGAAAGTGACCTAATATTATATGGCAATGATGAGAGCAGCGGTTCCTCAAATTATCCATCACCACCAAAGAAGAAAAGAACATTTCCTGAAGGTTACTTGGCTGATGTTTCCAAAATCTGGATGGAGGAGTAAGAGGAAATCATCCTCCACAATGGTGGAGTAACCCTAGACATGTCCCCTAAAGTCAAATTCACTACTGTAATGGCACAAAAAAGAAATAAAAAATAAGACAATTGCGCTAAACTTTGCTAAGACACTGAAATGTCATGATAGAAACAGGAAGGTACTACAAGAAAGAATAAATAACCAGGCACATAATCAGTTCATTGCAATGCAAAAACATGGAATTATACACACCCAAATACTACGAATCTGGACACTGTCTTTGAAAGCACTAATTGATCCAAACAACACCTTAGCATTCATAACTTCGAAATCATGGCTGCAGTGGTTCAAGAGAAAAAATAAAATTATTTCCTGTGGGATCACACATAAAGTTGGCAAAGAATTGGTAATGCCACTAACCTAGCAAAGAAAGCTTATGAGAATTTTTACGGGAGTAAGGTGTTTCATTGAGGAGTATAATTTTACACCAGAGCAGATAATTAATGCAGATCAGACAAGTATTTCTAAATAGTTATATTCTGGGAGAACTCTTGCCATTAAGGTAACAAAGACGATTTATGGTACTGCGGGTTCAGTTCTACCAATCATCCTTTCATATATGATAATGTCTGTTATTGTAATGAATGGTACTCTTCTGGCAAATATGTATGTTCTAATAATAAAGATCATTACCCAGCGCAAGTAGCATTACCAATATAATGTATGTCCCTCTCTTGGAAACAGTGGGAAATTACTAGCACTTGAATAACCTAAGTGAAAGCATATGCTAGCAAATTACCAAAATGACAAAAAGCAATTAGAAAGTGTTCCTGGAATAGGTGTTATGGCTGGATTTGCATGACTGAGAATGAATCGTTCTTTTGGTTGATTCTTGGACAGCAAATAATAATGATGCTCTATACAACTGAGATAGTTCCAGAAGATGTTGAATTTTATAAGAAGTTGATCCCTGCAAAATGTAATCGACTTGTATAACCAGTGGATGTTTTCTTTTTCCGTCCATTCAAAAGTATGGTAAAAAGTATTGTATCAGAGATACAATAGTGTTAATGTCCACAGTGAATGTGTGGCAGAGAACAATTTCTTCCCATTCAATCATATGCGCACTTCCAATTTTTGGCAAATAGATTCAAGCAATTCATCCGACTTGCTTTCTTCGAATGTGATAGGATCATTTCAGACTCCTTCTGAATACTGTCCGAGTGTGTTTTATAAGAAGAATGCTTAAAAGATGACTCCGTTCAGCTTGCCTTGATTGGATGTGCTCACTGTGAAAGGTGTTTAAGTGTAGACCACAGCTTACTTATTGGTTTTCATGTTTACTTGAACTGCCATGTGTATGTATGTATGTATGTATATTTTATTTCCATTATTGAAACATTTCGGAATGCATTTGTTTGCCTATCTGCAATATTCAGGCGTGCTTAGACTAATATGCACAAGGATATACACTTTAGTATACTCATATTCCATATTTGGCAGCTCATAGTTCCTATGTTTGTTGATCATAGCAGCTGTGATTTGCATGGTGTGCATATTTTGATATTGACTATTCAACAAACTATATAGATTCAAAATGTATGCAACAGTTGGGTACCCTTCCTTGCCAGAAGGAAATAATTTAAATTCTTGGCATTAGTTTTTAGCATGAAATCTGTTTCTGCAATGTAATAGGTAACAGAAAATAATATTTGTTTCAGTCAGCTTTATATAAAATATGAAGCTTATCTTTTTATTTTTCCCCGAGTTGATCATCTGTACATTATTTTTACATCTGATGGTATAATCCCCCTTTCAACATTTGATGACAATGAGTAACCCTGTTCCAGCATTTAAAGATCATGAGTAACTATTTGGAGGTCAGATTGTTACTTTTGAGACTAGTTGAAATATAAACGTATCTTTTAAAAATACACAGACTTTGATCAAAAAATATTGCTAGAATATTTAGGCCAACTCCAACTGTAGGAAACTTTGATTCCAAATATAATAGAATGATAATGCTAACTTCACCCATGTAGCTCATAGGAAACTCTGCAAACTGGTTATCTTTGCATTTTAATGATTGCTTTGAAAAATAAGTTGATGAGCCTACTTCTAATTCTGTAGCTTTTAAAAATGTCAGAGAAATAAGCATCAGGTTATGAGAAGATTTATATCCCTAATAATTAAAAAGTGTTCCTGAAACCAATGAAAAGCTCTTACGTTTGTAATAAGTAAATTGCAATTGAGCACCTAGTAACTCTTACTCCATTCCTAGTATGCTGTAAAATAGTTTTCGAATTTCAATTTTATATAATGGTGAGTTATTGGCAACATTTTTATCAAGATTTCAATTTAAGACATTTATGACAACAAAAATATGTAATGGTTATTTTCTTACATCCTGCATGTTTTTGCACATAAGTGCAGTATGGGTGTGTATATAGTTGTGTGTATATATGTGAGTTTTTGGTGTAGATCTGAGAGAAAATGGGTTATAATAATGGAATACCTAATTAGAATATCCTGAGTATAAAAAAATAGAAGTGTTTTAATAAGAAATGTGAATGAAATTTTGCTTCGCTGTAAAATATAATTTTCTGAAAATGTACTAAAAAGAAAAAGAAAAAAAAAAGAAGATAGAAGAGAGAGAAGGAAGGAGAAGAAAGAGAAACAGAAGACTAGTGTGTGAGAAAGAAAACTGTTTAAAAAGACTACAAAGGTTTTTAAACTTTTAGAATGCTTAACTTGATGTTATTTGAATCTAAATCCTTTTATTTTCTCCATACTGTATTTACTTGACCGAAGTTAATGTAGAATGATAATTGTGCGCTTTTCTGTATTATTTGTAATTGGGAGAGAGTATTATCATTGGGATAAGAAAAGAATAAAAGTGTATGATATACTATTTCTTCATGTTATTAATGATGTTTAACCATACTTTGGATCCAGTTTCAAAGAATTAAATATGAGTGAAAGTGCTACTAGAGAGAAGGTTAAAAGATAATGAATTGAAATATTCATACATAAAGTTTTGATACTTCACCGGGAAGGAAATGTAGAAATAATATTCTAATTAAAACAGTATTGACTTGAAAATTGGTTGTACTTGAATTACATTCAGGTTTGTATGTGCTGGTTTAAAAACAGATTGGCCTTTTCAAATTGACAGGCATGAGAAAGGGTTATTAATAGTATAGGACAAGTTGCAGAAGAAGCAAGAAAAATGTTCAGTGGGGATGGGGGCTTTTTCTAGATAAAAGATACTAAGTCAAGTTGCATACAAAAATGCAAGGTTTGGATGAAATGAAAATGGAAGCTTGATATAAATTGATGAACACAAGAGAACTAGAATAAAATTCAGATGAGCAACATTGAACAGCCATGAATTAGACTCAATTGAAAAGGGATGCCACAGAGGATTGAAAAAAAAAGAAAGGTATGGTTAGAGCTTCCAGTTTATTCTTTATAGGACAGGTTAAACCTCATAATTGAATGAGTAAGAGATGCATTTTATTTTCAAGTTTCTTTGAGCTTTGTGCCCTAATGCATATGTTTTGAAAGGAAGTGGAGGGGAGAAATCTGTTTTTCAATTGCCAAGAATGCAGAATACTTTACAACCTATGCTGCACGTAACAAGAATGTGTACTAAAAATCCTATATCTTATTCAAATATCACTTTTGGCATAATGGAAACTAGTAAATCAACTAGATCATTCTTGGTAATGTAGGACTACAAGGATTTGCATTGCTTACATGAATACTTTTTGGTGCAGTTAAATTTACAACACAGAGAAACAACTTTTTGCATCACATGGCACAGCTGGGTCAATCTTCAGGAAAGGAATTGTTCCTGGAGATATATGTCACATTTCAGAATTTGGCAAACTGAGAAATCTAAGAGTTTCTTTTACACTGTTTTGTTGTTGTTGTTTTGTTTTTTTTTCACAGTTTTAATGATTGCAAATATTTTTATAGCACATAGTTTTGCAACTGCATTTTCTACAATAATAATAGATTCATGCAATGAAAGCTTCCATCTAGAAATTGCAAGGTGGCTGAAGTTAGTACTTATGTAGGCAACAGCTTAGGTCCCTGTGAGATCACTGAAAGTGGTCATGAGATTCTCAAATAGAAGCAGCACACTCAGGGCCAGGAATCTACGACTAATTAGAACATCTGTTTACTGTTCTGCTGACTGTAGAAGTTGACTGCATTCTTGTCAACACTAGTGCTAGGAGCCTTGGGACATCCAGAAGTAGCTGTTTATAAACCGATACTTGTTGCAGGACTTTCAGTAATACTTTTTTTCTTTCTTTTTTTTTTTTTTTTTTTTTTTTTTTTTTTTTTTTTTTTTTTTTTTTTGTAAAGCTGAAATTAATTTATTAACTTGGGCAACCTATTTTAGAGTCCATGAACCAAGTGTAATGTAGCAATGCCTTTCCAACTTGTGTCCTACTCACAGCTTGTGTGAAAAAATAATTAACATTAATTGACGGGAACTTAAGACATTTCAAGTCAACTTTGGGATATGTCATCTAAAAAAAATTTGAAATCGCCTTGTGGTTTACAAGGAAAATGCGAATCAGTTGGGGAATCTAATGCTGTGCAGGAATGTTGCCATGGTAGCTCATGGTTAGAGCAATAGACTAGATTCAAATCCTGGTTATGGTATTGAATCTTTCAGTCTGACTCTGATTATCCATAATGTAGCACGTTGAGATGAAATACTTTCAAAGTGATTGCCGCTTTCTGCATTATACTGCAGCACTAGTACTTTCTCCTCTTTAGCACCATAAAACTAGTCCAACATTCACTAATCTCAAATTTGGTTTGATTCACAGTTCTAACATGACTTGCTAGGCCTGTCAAGTTGTAGCTTTACTATCATGATACTTGTAATAAAATAATGCATAGCATCTATTGTTTCATCAACACCCATATGAAAGCATTTCCTATATGCTTTCCTATGTTTTCCATTGCCTTATTGTAGTTCACTTAAGGGAAGGGGTAATCTCGTGTTTAAAAATTGAATTTTTAAGAGATTCTTAAAAAAGTTGATTTGCAATAAACTCATGCTTAGCATCTATTATTTCATTAACAGCAACCCATATGAAAATGCTTTCTTTGTGTTTTGTGCTTTTGTATGTTGAATCTCAATTAAGGGAACATGATTCTCAGTTTTTTCCATTTTTGAAAATCTGTATTTTTGAAAGTTGTTAGGAAAGATAATATCTGAACATTAATTTGAAAAATTGTTAGAACCACAATTTTGAGGGAAACATGACCCCAAAAGTATTATTTTAAACTGGTTTATATATCTCGCCCATTTTTTAATTGATTTGCTTCGTTTCATCAAAATGTTGTCAACTAAACCTTTTTTTTATTCTCTAGGAAGATTTGTTTTTTAATTCCATTTATACCCCCATTAACTGCAATGATCACATTGATGGCCTTTAATCATTTCTCATATTGCCTACCGGCAATGGTGTCAACTTGTTTACAATTTTGTTGGATTGGAAATACACATTCACAATCTCATTCATACTTCTAGACTCTGGATAGCATAAGGAGTAATCTTGGCTAGAGCAAACTTCCCAGCCCCCAGCCAGGAATCCTTACACAGAAGGTAGGTGCTCTACTCACTGAGCTACACGGCCACCCAAGTAGAAAATTGTAACTGTTCTGTTATTTAGGAAACAATATCTTAAAATGAAATAATTTCTTAATATATATATTATTTCAGTATTTTGGGAGGAGTTAAATAATACAAAACAGTTCTCTTCTTGGAGAAATTTTAAAATTTTATGAATATGCCCCAAAAATATGAAGTAGTTATATAAAGTCGTTTTAGAGATACATCAACATTGAGTCCATGTGTTGAAAGGCTAGTTTGGAGAAAAATGTCTTCGTATCTCTGATTGTAATTTTGTGACAAATGCTTGAAGAGTTCAATGAAGCGCTAAGATTCTTTCATTTTTTTGTGTAGTATATAGGCTTATTACCTTAACTATTATGCACTAGGAAATGTGAAACAACATGTTAAGTTCAAATACACAATGCTTTTAGGGCATTTAGAAATGGCATTTAAGGGCCAAATCATTGTCTGGTGTCAAAACTTTTTAACATTTGACCATAAACACCTTTGTAATTTTATGCAAAAAATAAAAAAAATAATTTTTCATGAATATTGGGGTATCTTGAAAATAATTCTTGCATGGCAGTGAATGATCAGAACTTATTACTAGTAATATTTTTCCAAGAAAAATGTAAACATGGCACTTGTAACTTGAACCTTTAAATTTCTGTAGTCGTTATTGTGCTACACAGGTCCTAATAAGAAAAGTTAGAGGTGGCAGACTCTGCATTTGTGTTGTAGCTTATGCTGCTTTGTAACGATTAAGCATGTGTGTTTGTTTTTTTTCCTCCTTCTTTAAATACCTATTACTTTATATGTGCTGTTCAATTTAAAATTCAATAGAACCTCCATACATTTCTTACTGGCTTGCCAAATCAATATTTTTTGTTGTGAAAAATTTAGCAATAGCAAGCATAATTTTAACTTTTAAGCCCAATGAAGATGGAACTGGATCCATAATCTTAACTTAACTGGTCATTTGTTCACTCCCATTCTAAATATGAAACTACAAGTGTCTTCATACATTTTGGAATGAGAAAGATGTACCTTTTTCTAGCAGGTATGCTTAAGAGTAGACATGACATTTCCATAAAAAAATCTTTACTTCACAGTTTAGGTGGTTCACCTGTCCGATATTTCTAGCGCATCTTTCCATGATTCCTGGTTCTCCCTGTGTCTCAATACTGATGAGTCGATTTTTGTACTAATTTCGGAGGTCTTGTTTGGTGCATACCATTAGATGTGCTGTTTCCAATTATTATTTTATTGTCGAATCATTTGATGATAAGAAAAATCGATAGTAGAATTCAGATTGTAGAAATTACTGTGTTGAGTATTAATGACTACAAGACCAGAGAAGCAGCTGTTATTAACAACTATAATAACAATATTTATAGATATTTAAATCTTAATTTTCCTGTTTTAACATTGTTCTGTTAATATTCTCTTCATTTTGGTGATAATGTGATATCTCTCTGTAATGGACTTTGTGAAATGAATAAATGTGTGCAGCAAAGGAGTAGCTCCATTGATGCACAGTCTATGAAAAGTGTGCAACTTTTACCTGCTCCACTAGAAAAATACAGTGAGTATTTCTTTTCTATACAAAGCAATGTGTCACGTAAAACCTCAGGATGTAAGTTACAGACACAACCATTAAGAAGTACATTTTTGTGCATTCTTGGCATTTTAATCACAAAAACAAAAAGCATCTTCAAGTGATTTTGAAAAGCTGAATAGATAAACCCATTAGTCTGGGTAGCTAATTGGTTAGACGCTGGCCTTCTGACCCCAAGGCTGTGGGTTCAAACTTTGCCCAGACTGAAGGTTTTTAAATTGTCTTAAAAGCAACAGCCCCATTTCATTAGATTTACCAGCAAGTAACAGAACTCTTGCAGCATTGGGAAGCACATCAGGAAACAGGTGTCGGGGCACAGGGGCTGAAATCCACGATGCTGGTTCCCCTGAAGTTGCGCCTTTTGAGGGCTCTCATAGTCCTCTTGCTAATCTACACCTGTGAGATCTGGGGCATGGCGGCAGACTCCAGGCTGCTGTTGCTTCAACGGGTACAGAATAGATGCCTTCGAGCCACCTATTCTGTGACTCAGGGATTTCCCACAAGACTCCTCCTTGAAGCCTCTGCCATACCTAGAGGATGATATTAGGCATCAGGCAATAAAATTCAACGAAGGTTTACGATTCCATCGGAGAGCCCTTTTTAGGTCTCTTGGGGATTACAATCCATAAACCATCGCTTCAGGTGATACGACTTTCCCACATGGCTTGCAGGCATCCCCAGTAATGAAGGAGCACCTCCAACAGCTGCTACAGCTAAGTTCGTTACAAGCCTTCAAGAGTTGGTTGATGTTTGGAGGAATTTAGTAACAGTGAAGGTCAAATTATATATGGTATCAATTTGTTGAGTCAGTATTTTTAACACTACATCACTTACATCTTCATTACAAGGGACTAGTTTCGGAAGCCTATGCTATCATTTTCAACCTCATGGATCAACTAATGAGGTTGAAAATGGTAGCATAGACTTCCAAAACTAGTCCCTCGTAATGAAAATGTAAGTGACGTAGTGTTAAAAATACTGACTCAAATTAATACCTTCAAGAGTTGCTTGGATTTCAATATTTCAACCTCAAAATAAATAAATATCTTTTGTAAACTAATTACAAAGGCTGTTGCACCGTGACTGGCATCCATTGAGGAGCAAACTTGCTACCTCCCTTCACTCCCCAGCCTCATTTTCACTCGCTATCCAGCAAACCCCATATTCCCATCAGTATGTGGCTAAATTCTAGCGAGAATGGGAACATGTCTAATACACCGATGGGCTGCCCTCAGCTTGTCAACTGCTTGTGTCATGATTCTGACAATTACAGCATGTTCATAATTTTGAACAGATAATACCCATCTATGCACTAATGAAAAGTACTCAGTGGTGAGTTTTAGATTTCAAAACGTCTATGATGTATTACACATGAAATGATGAAACTCTAAATATGTAATTTTGTGTAAAATCAGGAATATGTATTTAAGTATGTAACATCAACCAAAAGTCCAATAAACCCTGCATATTGAGAACATTTATGCTTTCCAGAACATGTCAAGCAACAAAATATGAACTTCCACAGAAGTCCCAGCTATAAAATGGCCATTATATATAAACCATAATTCCAATCATTTTATTTCATGAAACTTGGTATCTGTATATTAGATCAGTTTTCCCCAACATTTAATCATGATGAACACTGCTCTACTAAACACTGTGGAACACCATCTGCCTGATGCAGGTGATTTTCACCCTTTCAAAATATAAACTTTTATTGTATAGTGTATTATCCAAATTAAATTGTTTTTTATTTTTTCTGTCATTTTCATATTTTAAGAAGTAATGTATTCCACCCAAAAGTTAAATATTGAAATTGCATAGGAAATAAACATTTAAAGTCCATTGAAAAGTCTGATACATACCAAACTTGGTATTTAAGTTGAGCATTTTCCAAAGTTGCAACATGATTTTCAAATAAATACTTTCACCACAAACTATCCTTTATATCAATGCTGCTGAAACTTTCCACTTGATAGTTAGCAGTTAACATGCAAAAAAACAGACAAAAAGTTTAACCAGCCTGTCTGCCTGACATTCAACAGGTCGTGAATTTGAATCTCCCTTAGGATGAGTTACCTGGATAAGGTTATTTTTGGGGTTTTCCCTTGTCCTGAGAAGATGTACTTGAGTAACTTTAGGTTCCATGGATCTTAAGCATTTGATATCATTGAGCATCATATCATCAATTTCATTCTTGGACTGATGTGACCATGTCAACTAGGTTAAAGGATATTAAGCTACACAAAAAAAAAAACTTAATCCATTAGATTTCATGGACAAGGCAGCATGCTGGGTGGTCAGTCACTAAGAGGAAGTGGAACTGGAAAGTAGCTCTATTGCTGGATCTGGCTATTTCTGACCACATGCTTCTGTTTGTGATCTCTGAAATATACATCAAGTTGTCCTTTGCAAACTACATATTATTGGTTATTTATGGTTATTGTTAGTGTTATTTACATTTATCTATATTAAAGCATTTATTTATATATTCCATTCATATTGTTTATACAAGATTTGAAGTGCAACAGTATATCAAAAACAACGTTATTCACTGAGTGATGATTTATGAAGTAAAACTTCTTTGCATCAAGGTGTGTCACTCAATAACCTGACTTTGGAATTATTAAGGACCGGAGAATTCTTTGAACAGGAGTGTGTGAAGATTTGTGGTAATCCCTCTATCCTTGCTGATAAAATTGTATAGCAAACTATAGTGGACTAAGCACAGAATTGTCATCAGCAAGGGGTGAAAATTCAAGAGAAGCAAGATAAAATACCTGAACCACAATAGGTATTTCTGTCAACTCCAGAGAAGAAAAGAAAGAAGCCTCTTCCGGTAGCAGGCAAGTTCGCATTTATTTGTTTCTATATTGTCAAAAGTAACTTATTCTACATGCATTTCAATATGTTATACATGTGACTTTCAATTAATAACAATCCACTTTTTATTATTCATCAGCATTTACTCTTGTATAATGTGTATATGGAGCTTGAGACATATAGAAAGGTGCATAGTAGGCTTTTGTTCACTTGGCAACATTGTAACCTCAATGTACTCAACTCTAAAAGAAGCCCAAAAAACTGTCAAGTGAAAAGTAGGGGGCTAATAATGGAAAATGAATTTTTTAAAGATGAATAAACAATGTCAAATTGTTTGAATTTGTTCAGTAATTTTTTTTACTTTTTCTACTATTAAGAAAGAGTACTGCATTCCACTAAAACTTCAGTATAATGATTTTGGCAGAATTGCCTGTTTTCAAGACTTCCTGAATCTAAAAAGTACATTCTTTGAAAAAAGTTTGTGAATTGCATAACTCTCAAATTTAAAATCAATTAAATAGCAAACTTTCCTTTCAGCATCATCTTAGGAAAATTTTCAAGAATATCCCCAATCCCAAACTACCCTTTACCTACATGAAAATGTTTTCAGTTTTTATTTTTATTTTCTTTTGACTCACAATTTTGATTAAAATACTGTTTAGATATTTGCATGATAAATCTATTTGTTAAAATATAAAACATTTTAAAATTGAATGATATTTATAGAGAGAAATGGTTGTGCTAAGTTTCAAGATTATTCATTCATTTTTACTTTCTCTATACGCACTATGTACATAGTGTATAGAGAAGGTATTGCACTCCACCCAAAAATTAGATACCAAGATTTCATCGGAAATATATGTTTTAGGGTCCCCTTTATCTAAAAAAAGCATTTTCGGATAAAGGTCTGTGAACATGATAGCTCAAAACCGAAAAGTCTGTAAAATACCAAACTTGGTATTTAAATTTAATATCTTCCAGGGATGCGACACAAAGCTTTTAAGAAACATCCCCCCATCCCCAATTGCCCCTTATATGTAACTTTTTTCGAAAATTTTGATTTTCTCAAAAATGGCTCTAATGATTTTGATTAAAATTTCGTATATTAAAGATATACATGACAAATAAAATGTATATCTTAAATTTTCTGGGAATAGCCTCTGAAGACTACTTTATTCTGGATGAATTTTATGGATTTTTGCATAACTTCTAAACGTAGGAGATGGAGAAAAACTTACAACACAAAAAATGTAGAGCATCTTAAAACGCACAATTTATCTTATATACATTTTTTCGTGGAGTTGATCGTTTTTTACATATTCCTTGTTTTTGTTTTCAGCTATGAAAAACTTATGCTTTTCTCATACAGGAATTTGTCAACTCCTATCCATACAAACAAAGAAACTTCAGTCACATAGCAACCAGCTTTTGATTATTAGTTTAGCCTATAGTACTCCCCTATTTCCCTTCTGCTAAGAAGGAAGTAAGTAATAAGACTGTGCTAATTTTTTTCTTGATTAGTAAATAGAAGTATAAACTTTTTAAACTTTAATAATTTGTTGCAGAGAGGTAGAGAAAGTCATGTGAATGGAACACATCAGATTTTTATGTGATATTCTCCAAAGCTGGATCCAGATTTCGACCTTAATAGGTCTATATTCAGCAGGATTTTCAAACACGTCATTATTTATCATATAAATGATAAATATATCCTAAAGTTTCTGCAAATAGCTTGTGAAGTCTTTTTTATTCTGATTGAATTTTGTATGGTTGTAAACTATAAGAGATGCACATAAACTTATTACAAAAAAAGTTTAGATCTCATTAAAACACAAAAATTATGCCAATTAATGTTGTAAAATTATGCCAATTTTGTATGGTTGTAAACTATAAGTGATGCACATAAACTTATTACACAAAAAAGTTTAGATCTCATTAAAACACAAAAATTATGCCAATTCATTTTTTGTGGTGTTAACTATTACCAAAATATTCTTTGTTATGGGTTTTAATTGTCATACACACTATATTTTTTACTGTTAAGTTGCTATTAGCTTTCTTCATGTGGTCAGATTCTGAGCACCCGTGCTACTTCTAATGTTACTAGAAGTATGTCAGGCCAAACATCTGAGCCCCTCTTGTAAGGGAGGGCCAGACTCGGCAGTGCAGTAGTCTCAAAACTCGGAGATTAGGTACACACACCACGTGGGATTGTGAGATGCCTCAATGTCCTTTGCCACTAACCTGGAGAGTTAGTAGACAGAAGCTGGTAGCTGTCGCCCTCACCGAGATCTTCGGTATTCATCCCCCTAGAGGTTGATGTATGTAAGTGGGTATCCACTTTGGTTCTTGCACGAGCTAGGAGGCCCGTTTACAAAATAGGTACCACCTAATGGCATCCCATGGACATTATCCCTGGGATGCACGGTTCACCTGAGTTGTCAGGTCACTGCTGAATGGTTGCTTATCTTGATGTAGTCATGTAAAGAAAATAGTATTTCAAAGCCTTCACAAATGTCCCATTTTTATAATATTAAACAAGATCTATGAGGTGAACTTATGAAATAGCACATCAACCAGGCACATTCTGCAGCTTTGGAATGCACCCACCAGCAGGTTTAGAAAACAAACTCTGCCTTGTTTCACTGTGACCTTTAGTTACTGAGTTATTGCTGTTAAAATTAGCATATGCACAAGCTGTTTATTGAATTAGTCACAATTTGAACAGTTTATTGGGAGAGTGTAGGTGAGCATGTGTGCGTGTGTGTGACTGAAAAACTTCAGGGCAAAATTTGACCTGCATTAGAAAAGGAATCTTATTAAAATCAGTTGGAAACTGCTTGTTTTGTTGCAGTGGCAATTAAAACTTCCCTAAGAGCATCATAGCAGGAGATAAGATGTGGATTTATGAGAGTGATGTTGAAACAAAAGTGCAGTTGTCCCAAAGGTGGGGAAAAGGTGTTTTCATCTAACTTGCATGAATCAAATATCAAGATGGTGTTGATTGTGTTTTGATTGGAAAGGAATCGTCCACCATGAATTTGTACCACATGGTTAGATGGTAAACTCTACCAGGAAGTGTTTGCATGTTTTAGGGATGCTGGGTGCAGGAAGAGGCCTGAATTGTGGAAAAACCAGATTGGGATGTGCACCATGAAAATTTTCCGGCTCATGCACCACTGCTCATCATCATGTATGTGCAAAACATACTCCTATTGTGCTCCAACCCTAATTTGTGGACCTAGCCAAAGCAGAGTTCTTCCTGCTCCCCAAACCTAAAACCACTTTGAAAGCATGTCATTTCCAAACCATAAAGATATTCATTACAATATGGCAGAGACCTGCATACTACCCCTGAAAGCATATTTAAGGTTTTTCAAAAATGAAAGAAACTTTGGGAATGATGTATCGCCAGCAGGGAGAACTATGAAGGAAGATCAAAAAGTAAAGTACTGCCTTGATATTCCAACTGAAATGTTGCAATTTCACACAGATATACTTTGAAGTTTCCACTTTAGAGGGTATTTTTTGTTTCATGTGCAGCTCTAGTGAGAGAAGCATGAACTATGCAACAAAGATGGCATGCATGCTACTGTTATCCATGTTTGAAAAGTAGAGAGATGTGGTTCAGTATTTGTGGGTCAAAGGGCATAAACTGAGTGAAATGTACAGGGACATGTGCAGCATGTATGGGAATGATAGTATGCACCGTAGCAATGTCTCCAGGTGGTATGCATTCTTCCAAAGGGCTGTGTGAACCTTAGGATTTGCCGCACCCCGGGAATCAAGAAGATCCTCCTACCCCAAACTGCTCTTTACATGGAAAAATGTTTAAAAATTATTTTCTCAAAAATTGCTCCTAACAACTTTTATTAAAATACCCTATATTAAAGATATTTATATGACAAATAAAACATATCTTAAATTTTCTGGAAATAGCCTCTGAAGTTCTCTTTATTTGAAATGACTGGCATAACTGTTAATCCATGAGTTATTACTAGAGCCCGGATGTTAGGCAAAATGCTTTTTTAATATGTGAAAGTAAGTCAATAGTTGCAGAGATATGTGATAAAAAGTAAGTAGAATTGATAGGGTCAGATTCTATTTTGCTTTTTTAATGTATTTTAGCCTCATTCAAAAATAAATGCCTTTTTTGCTATTTTAAGCAATATTTCTTGTTTATTTGCAATTTTGCATTTTAAGGTTTCTTTCCTCCCCCCAAGATATTTTCATTGCAATATGTTTTAGATAAGAAAATATTTGTTACTACAGGAATGGTCTTCAGGTAGAATCATCTGTGTGAGAGAGGAGGAGGGGTGATTGTGGTTCAAAATACAGACATCTAGCACTATAATGCCGGTTTTGTTAATTCACAAGCAGTAGGTTAATCCTCAAATAGCAACTATGTTAAATCTTTGTGCATTCTCACAGATATTATAGTTTTTGGGGGCTTGCTATTCACTATTAAAATTTTGTACAAATAAAGGAAGTGGCTAATAAAATAATTCCATTATTCTTCTAACAAAATGTCTTGCCATTCTCATAGAAATTGTCACATAGCATTCTGGCTAATTTGCTTTCACCTCAGTCAATGAAAAATATTATTTTCAAATCTTATTGTTACAAAATGTGCTGCATGCACTTATTGTTGTAGGAGGGAGAAATTTCTGCTCGGAGCAGTCAGTACTCGGTTATTATTGGGTGAAAGTAGAAGACTAAGCTATATTGCCTAAATTCAGTAAACTTTTGAAAACCAAACTTTACAGTGAATTTGGTTCTCATGTGATTTCAACTGATGGAACAGTTTTATTGTGCAAGGTTTGCGAGAAAAAGTTAATAATGAAGAAAAGCATATCATAGATCAACATGTATCAACAACAAAGCATATATGTGCACTTGCCTCAAAGAGTGGTGGAAAGAAAATGCTACTTCTTGTAGCTTTCACCACATCTAGCAAACAATCACAATTTTCATTAAAATTGTTAAAAACATTGACATTGGCATTCCTTTCTGGAAATCAGTCCCTGTAAAGCTTTTTACAAAAATATACAGGAGAATCTATTCCAAGTGAATCGACTCAGGAAAAAACTACTTGCCTGTATGCTTGGAAAATACAATTCAACATATTTGTATTGCAGTAAATGGCAAACAAATATGGATCTCCATAGACGAAACGACTGATAGTAGGGAAAAACCATATTGCCAATGTAATTATTGTAGTCTTGGAACCTGTGGAGGCTACAGCATTTAAAGTATTCTTGCTAACATCAGAAGAATTGGAGAAAACTAACAGTAAAACCATTGCTCAATTGTTCACAAATTTATTTACTTACTCTGGCCTGGCAGTCTTATTCTTATGTGATGCAGCTCCATACATGAAGGCTGGTGATACTTTGAAGGTTCTATTTCCTGAAATGATTCATCTAACATGACTGGCACATGACTTTCACAGAAGACTTTCACTTTTGCAGTTCATTTCCTGATGTAGATAAATTGATATCCAACTTCAAGAAAATGTTTCTATAAGTGCCATCTTAACTCCAACTCTTGCCCCTGGAATCACTTTACCTCCAGAGCCATTTTAACAGGATGGGGGACATGGATTTCTGCTGCCCTCCCTGTACTACACTGACAACTTCGAAAAGTTAAGTGAGGTTGAAGCTGCATCCATTTGGGATGTGAAAATATTGCTAAATAATTAGAATGTTCGTAATGGCTTGTCTTACAGAGCAGTTCATTATACTAACTTGCCTGAAATTATAACAAAACTTGAAAGAAAAAAGGGGAGAAACAGTTATGACCAATGAATCTAATGGAAGAAACTGTGCACCAACTTGAATCTGTACCAGGTGAAGTGGGAAGTGCCATTAGTGGAAATGTAAACATGTAATGTCTGCTAATACTGGCTTGGTAGAAATGAAACAGATATATGAAATAATAAAAGCTGATACTATAATTGTGTCAAGCAGATATCCATGTGGAATAGTTGTTTCAAATATGCACCAATTACATCAACAGGAATAGTATGATCTTTTTCTGTAATGAAAAATATTTTGTCAGATAGAAGATTAAGTACAACAAGAACATTTATAATAATAATTGTGGTAATGTGCAACCAGTAAAAATGTAAGTTCTATTGATGCATGCAATTTGTTCGCAAAACACATTATACCTTTTTAAATTTATAACATCTTTTAGAAAATTTATTGTGCCATTTTTTACATTTTTGTTGCCATTTTTGCCTGCCTATTTTAACTTATAAATACCTAAACATCTGAGCTATAGTTATTACTTTTCTTAAACAAGAAGTTGTCTTCCATTTTTAATTTGTATTACTCCTGGTCATGCAAAAAGAATTGAATTTCAAAGTCGATCGCATAGTGACATTTTTTAAAAGATTTGACTATTGCTTTAGCCTAGTTTACTCTCTTATTTCCCTTCTATTTATAGGGAATTAAATAATAAGACCATTTCTGCTAATTTTTACTTGATTAGCATGAAATAGAAGAATAATCTTTTGTAAGATTAGTTTGCAGAACAGTTAGAGAAAGTAATATGAATAGAACACATCAGATATTTTTCAATTGTTATTGATACTGCTCTCTTTCCCCTCTTTTTCTTTGCCTTACTGACCTCTTTTCCATTTTCGCTCACCATTGCTTCAGCTGTCTGTTTCTCCTCCATCTCCCCTCCTTCCCTTGTCATTGTGTCTTTTGTTGCATGTGTGTTGGCTGTTCCTTTGCCTCCTGGGCTGATGTTTTTTCCTGTGTTTTCAATCTTTGTCATTTCTGTTGCTTTCTGCCTCACTACTTGTATTTGCATTTCTTCTATTGCTTTATCATCAATCCTTAATTTGAGCTTTTTAATGTATGATGTGTGCCACTTTTCCTTGACTTCTATTAATCTTTTCAGTTGTTCCCTTTGTAAGCCATGCGCATATTGATATATATTGCTGCTGCTTTCAATTTTTTGCTTGCTTTAGTTGTGTACTAATGCATTTCACTATTACATTTCACTGTCCACTTCTCTTCCCAAATCTAAATTCATCATCTGTTGCACGATTGGTCACCTCCAACCCTAGTCTTCTACCAAATAGTTATCTTACCTCTCTCCTTGCATCTCTACCTATCTTTTCTTCTATCTCTAATATTATCAAGTCATATCTGCTCGTAGTCTCCAACTCTCAGTTTGGAGGAGCTGTCACATTCAGTTGTTTCTCAAAACATCATGGGAAGAATATGGAATTTCCTGGCCAGTATATTTTCTTAGTGATGATAATCCTGAAGCAAAGTAAGGTTTTCAACCCTCTGCAAGGATTCTGCACCACATCAACTGTTAGACACCACACAGCTCTAAAAATCCAGCTTGGTAAGTCAAGAGTCAGTAATCAAAATGTAATAGCCAAATAGTAGAAATATTTACATTGGGCTCAAAAAAGAATGTGACTAGTTCTAGATATTGTTGCAGCATAAATGACAAAAAGAAGCTGATAGCCGAACAGTAACTTTGGAGCTTGCTGACCTGGTGTAGCATGATGTGTTATTGAGGTTAGTGAAACCTAAGTTGAGGATGGTAACTCTAATTGGGTAGTGATAGATGTGCCTTAGTGAGATTTTAGAAAATAACTATAGCATAAAACACAATAGATCATAAATATGTAAGCTGTTTAATTTAAGATAAGGGGAAAACAAGAATGTTTATAGTGGAATGGAATATATCCAAACAGATTTTTAAAAAAAACAGCAAAACTATATATTTGAAGAAAATTATGTCCATGCAGATGACCTAATGAACCACTAACCAAGGTTGGTTTGTGGAAGATTTACATAATTAAAGGATTCAAGTTCTATTTAGAGTTGTAGAGGTTTTCTGCTTTATATTGCACTAGAGACGTCTCATGTAGAGACAGGAATATCACTGCTAGAAAAATTATCTTCTGACCTAATAAGTTTAATGGTGCATGTGCATAATTCTACAGAGGAATGTGCAACAGAGATTTAAATAGTTTGATGATTTAGAAACATTTACATATTAGTAATAGGACTGCCAGCACTAACGCAATCCAATAACTTAGCATTCTTAATATATTCTCTGTTACCATTTGGATTACTTATTTTCCTCCTGTTAAATAGCCCAATGCATGTTCTATACAGCTGAAGCGACATATCCATGTTTCTGCTTTAATGAGCGTTCACTTCATACGTCCATCCTCTTTGCACTTGCGTAAACAACTCCCTGGTAATATGTAAAATATAAATTACATATCGTAATTCCTGTAATCGCAGTTTTACCTTTTGCTTCCATCTTTTTATCATGAGCCGCCCAGCCTCCATTACAACTCAATCTTAGTCATATTCTTTCACTATTTCAATTTCTTTTCCTTTGAAATACCATTTCTCTTCCTTCTTTAATCTAATTCCTTTTTTGAACACCACTACATCAGATTTGTTTGTTTATTTTTAACCCCCATTCTGTGCAGAATTACTGAATTTCATTAATTGCCCTCTAAAGTGAACACTTCTACTATTAGCTGTGCCGGGTCAAGTAGTTAGAACATTTGCTTCTTGCCAAGAAGACCTGGGTTCGATCCCAAGCGACCGCATGTGGGATTTATGGTGAATGAGAGGCACAAGGGCAGGTTTTCTCCAGTTATCTGGTTTCCCCCGCCATCTCCATCTGGTGCTCCATCTTCATTCCATGTATCATCAGTGTCATTGCTTGCAGTGCCATCTGTAGTAAAAGCAGAAGTTAAATACTATAAAAAAATGTCCACCATTAGATCATCTGCATAAAGTTATCCTGGTACTTTGTTATTGATAAACAATGGAAAATGGGTATTTCTTACTTACACTCTTAGTTTGTCATCTATGAGTACGTTGATCCACATTGGGCATGATTCATAACATTGTCTCAACCTATCTACTGCTCCTTTCCATATCTTATCCCAGTTCTTACTGCTCATATATTTTCTCTACTCTGTAAATAAACTTATCACTCACCCCCTTTTAATGCAGTTTCCATTTTATTGCTTCTCTGTTTATTGTAACAGAATCCTTTTCAAACTCCGCAAACAAAATAAAAACACATTTTGTTATTTAAGTATTTACTAACTATTGTCTGTTGTTCCCTTTTCCTTGTCACCCTCATGCTAACTTCATATACCCAAGGTCGTGGGTTCAAACCCGGCAGAGGACGATGGATTTTTTCGGGTGTAAAAATCCTTAGCATGGCTTCCTTCGGAAGGGAAGTAAAGCTGTGGGTCCCGTGTCATAGATTTACGGCACGGAAAAGAACCTCAAGCCTGATAGAGAGGCCTCTGAGCAAAATTGAGCGGTATTTCACGCCCAATTTAGAATGGGACGCTGAGAACCACAGCAGTTAAAGAGCGTCCATAAATAACATGCCATTTCCATTTCCTTTCCTGAACCCTGTCTAGAATTCTGATAGCTGTCCTTTAATCTTGTAATATGACTGCCATTATTCCTGTAGAAACTTTTCCCAGTATTTTTCCCTCTATACTTTTCTGGCTGACTGATTCCTCCTTAACCCTTGTTTAGTGGCACTACCATACTTATCTTCCATTTTTGGTTCCTCTATATGTACCATGTACATAATATATAGAGAAAGTATTGCACTACACCCAAAAATATGATACCAAGATTTCACTGGAAATATATGTTTTAGGGTCCAGTGCATCTAAAAAAAGCATTTTCAGAAAAAGGTCCATGTGTGTGTCTGTGAACACGATAACTCAAAAACGAAAAGTCAGTAAAATGCCAAACTTGGTATTTAAGTTAAGTATCTTCCAGGGATGCAACACAAAGATTTTGAGAAAAATCTCCCCACACCAAACTACCCTTTACATGGAACTTTTTTTGAAAATTTTGATTTTTTCAAAAATGGCTCTAACAATTTTGATTAAAATATTGTATACTAAAGACATTTACCTGTCAAATAAATTGTAGCTTAAATTTTCTGGGAATAGCCGCTGAAGACTACTTTATTCTGGCTGAATTTTACGGAATTTCCCATAACTGCTAAACCGTAAGAGTTGGACAAAAACTTATCACACAAAAAATGTAGAGCACATTAAACGCACAATTTATGTTATATACATTTTTTTTTTCTTTGTGGAATTGATCATTTTTGAGTTATTCCTTGTTTTTGATTTCACCTTTAAAAAGCTTATACTTTTCTCATACAGGAATTTGTCAACTCTGTCCATACAAACAAAGGAACTTCAGTCGCATAGCAACCAGCTTTTGACTATCACTTTAACCTATGGTACTCCCTTATTTTGCTTCTAAGAAATAAGACTATTTCTGCTAACTTTTCTCGATTAGCATGAAGTAAATAGAAGCATAAGCTTTTTAACAATAATTTGTTGCAGGGATATAGAGAAAGTCATGTGAATGGAACACATCCGATTTTTCCACTGTAAGTTTACTCTCCTTCACTTTATTCTAGACCACTTTCCATCTTCTGTATACATTTTTCAAAATTTGCCTGGTATACCATCTATACTGCCTTTTCATTCTTTAGGTTCTTTATCTGTTGTGTACTTCTTCCATACTTCTTTCTATCTAGTTTTTCAGTTTTGAATATGCTTGTCACCCTCTTAGAAGTATTTTATTATTCAGTCCCCCACCTACCAATGTTTTGAAATATCCCACTCTTCTTTATGTGTTCCTATATTTTTGTGTTATTTAATCAATAATTGGCATTCCTATCCTATTCCCTATATTCTCCCCCCCCCCCTTCTATTTTCTTGTTCTCCCGTAGCATTTGTACACCCGTTTTTACACCAGATAGTTATCTATCACTTTCGTTTTCCATTTTTCTCCATCTAGTTAGCTCTTTGAACATTTCCTTCTTGACTACTAAACATTCATTATACCACCCTTTACTTCCTTTTTATTTCCCTTCTAACTTCCATCCTATTCCTGTTCCTTTTACCACATTTTCTAGCAGTTCACCAGCTTTTCTATATTTCTCTCCTCTATAGCTATCCTTAATCCACATTCCTAAGTTTTTCCCATCTCAGAGTTTCTCTCTTTTCAAATAACTCTTTTAACCCCTTCCTCCACCTTATATGTTCTGATATTGTTATTGCCCTACTTCTTTTAGTTACTAACCGACTTCCTCCTCCTTCATTTCTATACATACTGGGAAATGGCAGCTAAATTGTGTTATCTATAATTTCTACTTTTTTAATTTTATCTATAATCTTATTGCTACATAATATAAAATCTACTATGCTCTGTCCACTAGTATTAGTAAATGTGAATTCTCCTTCCTTAGCTTCCTTTATAGCACCATTACATATTATTAAATTTTTTATCCTTAGAAAATTCAGTGATTTTCTCCCCTTTTTATTTATTGTCTTGTCGCTACTCTTCCTTGTCCATGTCTTCACATCCTCCCATTGTGCTATATCTTGCTCTCCCCCTCCCCTTACCTTTTCCTCCCCTTCTTTAGCATTCATATCTCCCATAAGTATGAATTCTATCCCAGGGTATTTTTCCTCATTTCTTCCATATCCTTTTCAAGACTACAAAAAATCCCACTATTTAAAAAAACTCAAAGATTCTGGTGGGTTATATACTATCCCTATTCCATAATTCACTTCCTTTACTCCTATTTCTCCTAAGACTGTCCTTAAAATGTGGTTTGATTTGTTTTCAACAGTTTTCATTTGCCCACTATTCTTAATTCATAATATTATACCTCCTGATGGCCTGTCTGTGCGTCTTTTCTGATACATCTATATTCATATATCTCACATGCCTCTCTACTTTGGTCGACAACTCTATCATACCAGTAATGTGTGCTGATCTAATTAGACTACATAATTCACCACTGATTATCTTACTTTTAACCCCTTCAGCATTTCAAAACATCATCTTAATTGCTTTTCCCTATCTTGGATCCTTCAGATTGGTTTACCTTGTCTCTCCCTTACCTCTGGTTTGCACTCTGGAGTATTGCTGTTGCTGCTACTTTCTTATTATTTGCATTTAATGTACTCTCTGCCTGCTTCAAGTCCTTAAACCACCCTTTTTGTATTCTTTTCCCCACCTTCACTGTAATATCTACCCCTTTTTTAGTTTTGCCACTATCTGCTGCTGTCCCTTCCTCCCTTAAACCTTTGCTCAAGATGGCCACCAGCCCCTCGTGCTTTCATCCTGCTAGTTCTTTCCCAACTCTTATCCCCTCCTTTGTTTCTCCCTGTTCTGCCTCCCCATCTGGTCACTCCCCATGAACTTCACGAGCATTGATTACATAAATTTCATATGAATCATCTGTTGTCCCCCCCCCCCCTACTGTTGAAGTGAATAATATTATGTGAGGTATTGGAAGCTCTTGCCAGGTACTCTAATATATGCTTTATTATATTGAGCCTCTCTTTTTTCTATTCCTCTTGATGCATGCACAGTTTAAAGCTCTTCTATTTCAATATAAAGATATAATAGACGAAATTCTAATAGTAACAGATCGGGAAACAACCTTGTGAGCTCAGGAGTTCATAATGAGGATGGTGAATTTGTGGGGGGGAAAAAAGAAAGAAAGAGAAAAAAAAACTGCAAAAAGGAAATGTAGCACAACACAGAGCACTGTGCAGCTTAATGCCACATTTGACAAAATGAATGAAAGCTTTTTTCTGAAAGAATATCACAGCTTCCACTTTCAACTAGTAGAGATTATTATCAATTAGTAATGATTTATGAAATTTAATACCAAGAACGGCATAATGTTTTTCCTGCAAAGGACATGAAGTGGGCTTAGTTCTAACTTTGCTGGGTATGATCTTCAGTATTCATATTATTTTATGCATTATCATTGAAGGAAGAAGCCATTAATACTTGAGTGATGTTATCATGTAATTTAAATGTATGAATGTAATTTAACTATGCATTTGTACCTAAGAATGACATTTACGAGGGTGGTCCAGAAAGTAACCTCCATTTGGAAATAATAATTAAACCCGTTGAGCTATAAAAATTGTATTATTATATATGAAAAATACATTTTTTCTATTTTTCTGCATATTCTCCGAACAAATTCAAGCACTTGTCATACCTTTTAACAGTCTTTGAAATACCCTCCGCATAAAACTCTGCCGCCTGTGAATGTAGCCAACCCGTTATGGCATTATGAAGCTCTTCATCATTGCCGAAATGCTGAGATGCAAGCCACTGTTTCATGTATGGGAACAGATAAAAATCATTGGGAGCTAAGTCCGGGCTGTAGGGGGGATGGTCAAAAATGTCCCATTTGAAACTGGCCTAAGTTCATTTGTTCTTCGAGCTGTGTGCAGGCGAGTATTGTCATGCAGAAACACAACACCAGATGACAGAAGACCACAATGCTTGTTTTGGATTGCCCTTCTTAGTCTTTTCAACGTTTCACAGTAGGCTTCAGAATTGACAGTCGTGCCACATACCATAAATTCAACGAGTAAGATGCCTTTAGCATCCCAAAAAACCGTAGCCATGACTTTCTTGGCAGACAAAGTTTGACAGGCTTTCTTTGGCTTGCTTGGAGAAGCGTTATGTCCCCATTGCATTGACTGCCGTTTTGTCTCAACATTCATGTAGGCCACCCAAGTTTCACGCCAGTAACAATTTTGTTCAAAAATGCTTCTCCTTCAGTGGCATACTGAGAAAGTGGCTTATCAATCTTTTGGGTCCAGCACCATTGTGCTGATTATGACCTGTGGGATCTAACACCATCATGTTGACCACATCATTCATGTTTTTGCAATGGTATATTTTATAGTACAAGGTGCATCCAGAAAGTAAGTCCTGATAGCATCCAGAGATGGCACCACCAGTCAGATAGGAATGCAGGAGAAGAGAGGAAATATATGGTAACTTTGTAGTAAAGTTTCAGTTTTGTGATGGCAGTAATTACCGCTTTGTGCTAGCAGAAAATGGCTGCTCCGATATTGTCTCCCACCACATTCGAGGATCGTGTAGTCATCCGATTTTTGCATGCTCAAAAGCAATCTCCAGCAGAGATCTATCATCAATTGTGTCACATGTATGGACAGGACATTGTGTGACAGTATCGTAAGACAATGGTGCAGGCAATTCACGGAAGGAAGAACCAATATTCACGACAAAGACCATAATGGCTGACTGTCCCTGCTGACTCCAGAAGTGTTGGAAAGTGTGCGGCAAGTAATTGTGCAGAACCGGCGCTTCACAATTTCAGAACTCTGTCAGTTTCCCCAATGTCTCACTCGCTTGTGCACGAAATTGTCTCCTGGTAGCTTGATTTTCACAAAGTGTGTGCAAAATGGGTGCCTAGACAACTGACAGATGAACACAAAACCAAACGTCTGGCCGCAGCATTTATATTCCTACAGTGATACACAGTGGAAGGTGACAAGTTTCTCAACAATATTGTCTCTGGGAATGAAACATGGGTGCCGCATGCCACACCAGAGACAAATCAATGCATTAGCGGCATAGTGGTTCACCTGTAAAGATCAAATTCAAGCAACCTCTATCAAAAAATAATCATGTGCACTGTCTTCTGGGATCGACGTGGTGTCCTCTTGTGCAAATTTTTACCGCAAGGTGAGACCGTAAATGCTGATCGATATTGCCAGAGGTTGCATAAACTCAGGTGGACAATCCAGAACAAGAGGCGTGGAATGTTTACAATAGGCATTACGCTTGTGCATGACAATGCAAAACCCCATACAGCCAATGCCACACGAAATGTGTTGAATAAGTTTGGATGGGAGGTCTTCGAACATCCGCCCTACAGCCCTGACCTCACTCCAAGTGACTTTCATCTCTTCCATCTCATGAAGCGTTTTCTGGCAGGAAAACATTTTCACAGTGACGCTGAGGTGCAGAATGAAGTGACTTCATGGCTGCAGACATTGGTGGCAGAATCCTTTGACTTGGGCATATAATTAATGGTGCACCATTACGATAAATGCCTCAACAATGTTGGTGACTATGTTGAAAAGTAGCCAGTGAGTCTATATAATTATACCAATAAATATTTCTTACTTAGTGATGTTTTTGTTCTCTTTATCGGTCATTGGGACTTACTTTCTGGTTGCACCTCAGAGCAATGGAAACTATATGGAGAAGATGTAAATATGATGCTTCTGCTAGATGACTCGTGAAGAAAACTCGTCTAATAAGATGGTCACCCAAGATTCTGCTCCAGGTATTCACTCTTCACTATGCTTGGAAAGCCCACTCAGATAATGCATGTTGTGGCAATTTATGATCCCACTTGCTCAAAAACAGGATTCTGGAGATGAACTTTCTCATCTGCCACTTGGACCAGCATCCACTTACAGAAGTTCACCCAAGCTTCGAAATCTCTCCCATGGAGTGTTTGTTTAGGCGCAAATGATATGGATGAAACTTAGTACTTGCAGTACTTGCATCACAAAAGATTGGCTAATGTTTATATCTTGGGTAACTCCCATGTATTGGTATGTAGGTTATTTTGTAATGCATTTAAAATAGCATCCATATTAACATCAGATGTCACTGGTGTGTGTCTATTTGAAGATATATCACATTATAAAGCTGAGCTTGCTGCACTTTCACTCTCACCTCTCCATAGATAATGCACATATTGACAGTTGTCTGTGGAATGTATAGGAAAGGACTGACACAAATTTTTGTAACCAAATCTCTTTATTTCTGCAAAACTTGATTACAAATAAATGTTTTTATTTGGTTCTCTATCGCAATTCTTCTTTTATTGCTACGATGCTTGTAGACAGTTGACTCTCTAGCTTGTTCTCTCTACTGTACACTTGGAACTCACAGTCAAAGCTGACTTATTGCAAGCTTGTGTTGCTCTCCCTTTTATAGCTGTCAAAGTGGCAAGAAATTTTCAGAAGTAGAGATCATTCTAGTATGTGTCCCTTATACATAGGTGTGGCATTTCAAGACTTTCCTGTAAGGTACCTGCTCGGTAACATGTTAAATTTACATTGTATGCAACTATGTAAAGAGGGCCAAGTGCATAGGTGCAACAATCAACCAAAAAGGACTGAAAGGGATCCGTTCATGCATTTGCAGTGATTATGGGTCGGCAAACACACACATGTGCATGCATTTGGCATGCATGAGAAATGAAGGTAGTCAAAATTCAAAACATAATTTTGCGGTGTAATACCAGATAAATGGAACAGAAAAGCATAAAATATCAGTTTTTGTTTAGGTTATGTTACCCTCTCCTTTATAAGATTTATGTAATCAACCACTATTTAGATTATAATTTTGTTCAAAATTTGGGATTTTAACACTACATTATCATGTAATCAATTTCCAAGCATTAATGAAAAGAAGGGGGATGAGACATGAACATAAAGACTTGATTCCATATTACCGGTGACCAACTCTCAGCAGTATAATTCTATTTGTCCACTTATACACTTGGTTGAGAGAGGTACCATACAGGTACCATCTTGCCACTCTGCTTGTATGCTATAACCTTTTAAGAGTATTTTAATTCTTTGTTGATCAACCAATGTGATTATTTAAATTGTATAAGTTTTGTTTTGGCTGTACAGATTTGTTATAATATTGACAAATTTCTGATTTATTTTAACTTATCCTGTATCTAATTACAAAATTCTGTTATTTTGTTTTGAAAGTTTTGATACTGCTCATCCATGATTGGTCCAGTTTACCAGGCGGGTTTAATCAGTTGTGCAGTATATACTTATAACATAACAGTTTGTAAAATCTGCTGGAAACATATTCTGTTGTCATTAAATGATGTTGTTTTTGATGTGTACTTTAATGCAGAGTACAGTTTGTCTCTTAAACTAGCTTTTCACTGAATGTTAAGCCTTCTTCTAATAATGTCAGTAAGTTATAAGTGAGGAAAATGGGATTAAAATGCAACTGCTTTCAAAATTAGTAGAGCCAGCTGACTCACCTGATATAGCTGGGAATTAAAAGTAATGAATGGATATGTAACGATATAGAATCCTACTAAACATTTTTGGGAGCTTAATGCGGCACAAATGATGGCACAAGAACTATAGAAGGAAGGGAAAATTAGTAGCTACAAGTGGGACAGTTGTAGAAATAAACCCTTATTGTAAGAATTTAAGACTAATTACAAAGAAGTTAGGAGAAACAATAACACAGCCTATAGATGGTAAATGCATAGCTTGAATAACAAAAGATGTTAATATAAAAGCCCCTGCTACTGTTCAGAGGAATAGACCTAAGCCATTTCACATTTCTTGAATTAAGGAAGCTGGTTTTGAGGACAGGCTAAAGTTGCTAAGGCAGCAGCTAGATTCTCACTTATTCAATGAAGAAAGTTATGTTTAATAAATCTTTGTAAAGGGATAGTACACTGTTTCTCATTTATCTGGAGATTATAGCAGTAAAACACCTAGTGACCGAGATAGACAATAAAGGTGTTTCTCTGCAGCAGCTAATGATAGCACAACAGTTATGTTGCCAGCCTGAGCTATCACATACTAAAACAAATGTTAATTTTATACTTACACACTTAATCATAAAACAGGGTCTTGATGTATATGCTTAGGTGTTGTTTTTTCTTTTCATCTAACAGTTTTCCTACAAAGCAAGTACATCATTTACTACCTGATGTTTTCTGCAATGTGTTAGCTGTGCCATAAAATGAACAATGGCTGTCAGTATAGACTATCCATTTTATCTCCAGTTTTCACATCTCAGTATGTGACCTGCTGGCCTAGGTAGTGTGAGCTTATTGGCCCTGCAGAAAACATTCAGACTTAATTCTGATATAACATTTGTTACTGCAAGGCACACGTACCCAACATTACGCCATTGGCCCTGCATTCTTGAGGAAAATAAATAAGTATGGTTTGCATGTGCCACACCTACTAGGAGGTAGTAATCAACCTGAAAACATACTACTCTTAATGCTGTTGTGCAACTTGGTTGAGACAACCTTAGTTTTTACCTGCTGGACACCATACAGGTACCACTTTGCCACTCTGCTTGTATGCCATAACCTTTTAAGAGTATATTAATTGTTTGTTGATCAACCAACATGATTATTTAAATTATATAAGTTAGTATGTTATTTCAGATGTACGTGCTATAGTCTATGCCAAAATTGTAATAAACTTTTATTTAATTATCTTTTGTTTTGACTACAAATTTGTTATAATATAGGCAAATCTCTGATTTGGAAATTATAAGTCCATAAACTAAACAAATATTTATGCAACTGTTCATTACAATGTCTTCAATTACCAATATAAATATCTCCTGTATACACTGGAAGTGTAATGGATTGGAAGTAAAACATTGTGAATATCAGTTAATAGCAGTGCACTATGAGTGGTTTTACAGAAGACATTATCAAAATTCTTACTTACACAGCAGAAGTGGTATCATAGGATCTGTCATCTGATGATGTGAACCAAATCCTATGATACCAGTATTGTTGGTTAGTAACAATTTTGATGAAGCCTGTGTAAAATGGCTCATTAGTGCATTACTAGTTTACTCATATTTCACTAATGTTTTTCCATTATTCACTGTGCATAATTATTTGCTTTCAAGTTTGTTTTTGCTAAGTATCATCCTTTAGATTGCAGGCTGTAAGCTCTCAGACATTTAAATGTAGTCATTTGTTTTTAATGATAATATAAATAATCTTATGTTAACTGTATTCTACAAAATGTGAAAAACTAAAATACAAACTGGTCAAGCATTTAATTTTGAAAAATTTAATTTCAGAAAATACAAAAGGAGTTAGGTTTTATATAAAACAATTTCTCCCCTTTGTTCCCAAATGGTAATAAATCACTGTATGGATGCATGATCTTGTATCCATTCAAGAAATGAACCTCAGGGCATTGCAAAACTCCTATGAACCAAAGAGATTGTGACAGAAATCTACAGTGCTGTACTAAGTGATAACAGATTGAAAATGTGCAAGTTAGCTAACTTCACAAAAACTTTGATAGGCTATGTTCATCATATTTTGCATGATGTTTTGGATATGAGAAAGCTTTCCACTGATGGTTAACATATTATATAACATAAGCATTCAAATGAACATTCCTCAGGAGTGGAAGTTTCTCTAGTGTTTCATAACATTGGATGAAACATAGAGTCATCATGCATGCAGCAGCTCAAACAGTGGGTGGAAAGTGTGCCAAAGAAAGAAAAAATAGCTACATCTGCAGGAAAAGTCAAGATGTAATACTCACAAGTTACCTTACCCTTATCACAAGAGGGCAGAACCATCACTGGAGAGTGTTTGCTTCACTGCCGGACAAATTGAAGAATTTGGACTAAACATAGACATGTTGCAAAAAAGTGTGCTCTCTTTCATCATAATAATGTGCTTTAACATGTGTCTGGGTTATTGCTGTAAAACAAATAAACTTCCAGGTGGTTCCAGTCTCATATTCATAGTATTTGGCTCCCAGCAATAACTTTTGTTTCCAAATCTGAAGAAATGGCTTAATGGACGAAGATTGACATCAAACAATAAGTAGAAACTAGACTTATTTTTGCACAGTTGGTTGTTTCCAAATCTGAAGAAATGGCTTGATGGATGAAGATTCACATCAAACAATAAGTAGAAACTAGACTTATTTTGCTCAGTTGGACAAATCTTACTTTACTGAGAATATTAAAGAGTTAGAAATGTGTAATGATTTACAAGGTAATTATTGGAGGAGTGGGGGAGAATAATTGTTTTACATTCTGTGATCTGTTAGTCAGGCTGAGAATTTTTAAAGTAAACAAAGCATGCATCTTTGATTGGAAACAAGACTTTACTTTGTAACAAAAGGGTTAGAGGACAGAAGTTATAAATAAAGCAATTAAATAATTTAATAAGAACCAGTTTTAATGCCTAGTGATCAATCTTTAGACATTTTTCCCCCTTCAGAATAAATAATGGAACTTTTCTCCTATCCACGAAAAAAATGTATATGACATAAATTGTGTGTTTTAATGTGCTCTACAATTTTTGTGTGGTAAGCTTTTGTCTATCTCTTACGTTTTACCAGTTATACACAATTCTGTGAAATTCATCCAGAATAAAGTAACCTTCAGACCTATTCCCAGAAAATTCAAGATATATACAGTATTTTAATCAAAATTGTTAGAGCCATTTTTTAGAAAATCAAAATTTTCGAACATTTTTTCATGTGAAGGTTAGTTTGGGGGTGGGGGGATTTTCTTGAAAATCTTTTGTGTCGCATCCTTGGAAGATCCTGAACTTAAATACCAAGTTTGGTATTTAACGGTCTTTCCGTTTTTGAGCTATGCTGCCCACAGACACACACACACAGACATTTTTCTAAAAATGCTCTTTTTGTATTCAGGGTGTCCTAAAATATGTATTTCCGGCAAAATCTCGGTATCAAATTTTTGGGTGCATTACAATACCTTCTCTATCTATACACTATGTACATAGTACATATAGAGAAAGTAATAAAAAGTTGTTAAATACCAAACTTGGAATTTAAATTCAACATCTTCTAAGAATATGACATGAAGATTTTAAAGAAAATATTTCCACTCCATGCTACCATTGACATTGAAACATCATTGAAAGTTTGATGGCTCTAATGGTTTAAATTAAAATGCCATATGTTAAAGTAATTTTTATAGCAAATAAAATGTGTAGCTTGAATTTTCTGGGAATAGCCTCTGAAGTCCTCTGCATTTTGAATGCTTTTAACTGGTGCTGTAAAAGATAGACAACATCTTATCACACAAAAAATATAGATCTTGTAAAAGCATACAATTTATGTCTTTTTTTTTTTTTTTTTTTTTTCTTTTTTTTTTTTCCCCCCGTGGATTAACCATTAGTAAGATATTCATTGTTGATATCAGTTTTAAAATAGTCAACACTCATTCAAATGGGAAGTTGTCACATGTTTTTCTTTCTCATTGTCAAGCAAAACAAATGAAATTTAAAATAAATTGCATAGCAATCAGCTCTTAAAAGATTTGACTATGGCTTAAGCCTCTTTGTATTGCGCTATTCTCATTGTAAGAGGATATGTATTTAAAGTATTTCTACAAATGTTTATCTTGATTAATGTGAAGTTTTTAAGAATAGTTGAAAATGGGTGAAGAAAGTCACTTTATACACTTACTATCTACAAAGATAGAGAAGGTATTGCATAGCTTTTTTAGAAAATGGCATGTTTGTGTGAGAAAGAGAGAGAGAACACTATAACTTGAAAATGAAAAGTCAGTTAAAAACTAAATTTGATAATTAAGTTCAACATTCATTCATCCATTTATTATCTGCTTAAAAGAATACAAACATATTTAAAGCATCGTCAGGTTAAATATGTACAATAACGTATACAATGTAATATATACAAAAACAGCTTTTAAAGTAACATTTTACAATTCATAATTACTGTATTATTTAAATACTATTTATTTTGTAAGTATTAGTTAAGATATTTGTCAATTGAATAATATCCTTCAATACAAAATTTCTTTAAATCTTTCTTGAATATCTTAAAGTCATTAACATTTTTCAGATAAGCAGGGAGTTTATTATACAGTTCTTGAGCTGCAGCAGTAGGTTTGGTTTTATACTTTTCTAACCAATGTGATTGTATATGAAAATTTGTATTTCCTCTAGTGTAATGTTTATGCATTTGTTTGTTTTACCTATATCTTGTCTGTTGAACAATTGTATTATGACTTCATATATGTATAGTGAATATACTGCTAAAATGTTTAGGTCTCTGAAGGTTTGCCTACAAGAATCTGTTTGTTTCATCCTCAAAATTAGTCTTATTGCTCTTTTCTGGAGAAGGAATACTAAGGTATTTTTTAGCACAAAGTCCCCACACAGTTATCCCATATGAAAGATGTGGGTAGATTAATTCATAATATAACATTATTTGTGTGTTAACATCCACTATATTTGTCATTTTCTTCATTATGAATAATCCTGAACTCAATTTATTACATATATAGTCAATGTGTTTATCCCATGTCAGATTTTTATCCAAGATTACTCCTAGAAAAGTTTCACTGTCGACTATATTTACTTCCCTGTTTTCAATAACTATCTTTGTATTTGATGTTGACCTATTCTGAAGAGTTTGAAACTGTATGTAATTTGTCTTATTTAAGTTTATGTGTAAGTTATTAAGCCTAAAATATTGTATAACTAGTGTTGTATTACTTATTGTCTTGCTTTCCAGAACCTGTGGGCTAATGCCTGTATTTACTATTGAAGTATTATTGGCATACATAAATATTTTCCCTTCTGAGATATTTGGGAGCTCATTGACATAGATTATAAAAAGTAGGGGCCTGAGAATGGAACCTTGTGGTACTCCATATGTCACTAGTTTACTATCTAAGTAGTATTCTGCAAAAAGTTGATTCTTAGCATGTGTAATTTTTACTTGTTGGGATTGTTTGCTCAGATATGTCCTAATTATTTTGTTTGGTATTCCATGTATCCCATAATAATTCAGTTTATTTAGTAGGAGTTCGTGTTCAACGTATTCGAACGCTTGGAAAAATCCAGAAATATACAACTGTTATTTTCATTGCTATCCAGCTTGTCGATTATGTGATCAATTATTTCTGATATGGCATTTTTTGTTGATTTATTTTTTCTGAATCCATATTAAAAATCAACCAGAATTCCATATTTATCTAGAAATGAAATCATTTGATCAGCTATTATTCTTTCCACCAACTTGGAAAGTGTCGAGATGAGCGATAATGGCCTGTAATTACTTATTTTACCTTTGTCTCCTTTTTTATATATAGGCATGACAGTTGATTTTTTCAAGCAGTCGGGGAATGTACCAGATCTAATAACAGAATTGACCAAATTTAATAACTATTCCTAAACAATCATGTAGGGGGTGCACTGCTTCAATATAGTATTAGAGATACCATCTAACCCGGAAGAATATTTATTCTTCAGTTTTTATGGATTCAAGTAATTCTTCTTCTGTTATTTCCCTAAGGTTCATAGAATTGCTAAGTAGCTTTGTTTTGCATTGATATGTTTTATTCCTACCTTTATTTACTATTAACTGATTAACACTTTCTGAAAAATAGTGATTAAATGCATTGTTTATTTCCATTGAAGCCTCAATTGTTAGCTGGCCTTTATTCAGATGAATGTTGTTATATTCACCTTTGTTTTTTCCACATTCATTATTAATAATGCTCAAAGAGTTTTTGACTATATTATTACTACTACTGCTTATATTCACCTTTGTTTTTTCCACAATCATTGTTAATAATGCTCCAAGAGTTTTTGACTATATTATTACTACTGCTTAGTATACTTTTAATATGTTCAGCTGCAATGACTGAAAAAATCTACATCGGCCAAACAAAAGGAAATATAAAAACAAGGGCAAAGGAACACCACAGAAATATTAAACTCGAACAAGAACGACAAATTTGCAGTAGCTTGGTATTTTTGGAAAGAGAGACACACCATAAATAGAAGCTCAAAAACACCACAAGGAAGACAGAGTTAAAAGTTTGGGAAAGCATATATATTTGGAAAAACAAGAACCGTGCTTTCAATTTCAAAATCCTGCCAGGCGATCTACTGATTCAGAGGTTCATCAAACCGCCACAGTAAGCAATGCTGGCAGTCGACCAAAGGAATTGACAATGGAAGCAAATGGCTTCTGAAACACGTTTTCTGAAATAAAAAGTAAGTGATGCAGTGTTACAAAATCGACTCAACTAATTTTCAATTGTTAAAACACATCACTGTCACAAAGTCCACCATATATCAGGAATAAAGCTGTATCTGTTACCCTAGTTGGTTCATTAATTGTGAGCCTTAATTTAAACATAATTGTTATGTCTAGCAGCTTTTTATAATTGCTGCTATTTTCGTCTTTATAGAATATTATGTTATGTCCATCCAGTTTATCTTAAAGTTTTTATTGTTATATCAAAGGATTCATTAGTGCTAGTGTTTGATGATCGGTAGCGTGAGATAATTACTACTTTTTCTTTATTTAGGGTTATTTCTATACCAGATATTTCACAGACTTTATACTACTATTTTGTATCCACTTTTTAGGTTTTGCGCTTATTATTTTATTTCCAACCAAAAGTGCAGTGCCACCACCTTTATAGTTATGCATACAGTAAATGTGCTATAGTTTTGCAACCTTCTAATTGACAGAGTTTTAGTTCATTTTCTTTTAATCCATATTCAGAGATGGCTAGAATATCCGGTTTATTTTCGTGCAGAAATACTGTAATCTACTCATTCTAGTTTCCAAGATATTGTACATTTTGGTGTATAATGCTAATTTTTTTGTTTCTGCTGGTGTTATTGAGGGGATGCACAGTAGACTGAGCCTTTACCTAGCTGCCCTGAACAGTTTGCATATAATAAGATCTGTACTCTAATGGGATAACTGGCAAGATGCTTGTGCTAGTACTCTTAATTACGTTTGCCAATTTGTTTCCTTTCCAGTTTAGGTGCAGCCCATGGGCTGTGTAATATTCCCTATTAATATTATTTACACTAATCAAGCTTACATTTTTAAATTTACTACAAATTTTCATTATTTTATCATTACATTTTTCACCAGCAATATTTACATAAGAGTTCACATCCAGATCGTGTCTTTTAGGAATGTTCTCTACCACCACGTTTGTATCTTATAGGAATGTTCACTACCACCTTGTTTCCAAGGATGAGACATGAAAATGTTCAACAAAATCCCCCTACCCCAAACTCCCTTTATGTGGAAAAACATTTGTAAGTTTTGATTTTCTCAAAAGTGATCTAATGATTTTGATTAGAATACCATGTATTAAAGATAATAATCTTCAATAAATGAAGCTCTTCATTTTGAATGAATTTTGCATGACTGGTAAACTGTAATGGGTAGACAAAAAATTACTACAAAAAATAGGTAGATATTAAAACATACAATTTATCTCATTTATTTTGCGCAGTTAAGAATTTCTGAGATATTTCTTATTACTGGTTTCAGCTTTTGAAATACTTAAACTTTTCTCACCTGGAAGTCGTCCTCCATTTTATATTTCTCTTGTTTTACTCCTGATCATGGAAAGGTAACCCAATTTTAATGTCAGTCACATAGCAACAGCTTTTAAAAGATTTTACTATCGATTTAGCCTAGTGTATTCCCTTATTTCCCTTCTATTTATAAGGAAGCACTGATAAGAGCATTTCTGCTAAGGTTCATTTCAATTAGTATGATATAGATAAAAGAATAATCTTTAGTAAGAAGAGTTTCTTTGAGAAAAAGACAGAGAAAGTTATGTGATTGGAACATCAGTTTTTTCATTTACTTACAGCTCCTGTCTTACAGATAAAGAGATTATATGCAAGCATAAGTAAGCAAATGTCTTTGTAGATACTAGGTACTGTTAATCTTATAGCCTCTCCTCCAGGCACTTCCAACTGTCCAGCTCCCTCTTCCACCAACTTTTGGAACTTACTGTTTTTGCAGCTGCAATAAATTATGGTATTAAAAGAAGAATGACACAGTTTCTGTGTCTAGTTTGGATATACTCTTTATTCTTGAAGAGGCTAATTTGGCAGACATTTTAGAAGTTTAAACAAGCATTATAAAATTTTTAATGAGAAAAAAATGTTAAAAATATTACTGTTCTGAATTATTGTGCAAGTAAATCTTTGTCTACATTTAGATTCATTTGGATTAACTAAAGAAACTTGGCATGATTATGGTTTTAATAAAATGATTGTAATTTTAGGTGCTACATTTGTATAACTTTCTCTTCCACACAGTTTACTTTCAAGGGAATTCTGAAAATTATTTGTAAAATAGCATGTTTTCTACTTCTTGTTAAATGCTTTGTGAATTGGTTTCAATATTAATTTTGATGCAGCTGTTTTAAAGTAGACACTAAGATATCAAAAATTAAATATTTAAAGAAAGCTTGCAATATTTAAGCTGAAGTTTATATTATTAATACTCTTTGCATGTCTTCATGAGAAAGAAAAGAATTGGCATAAGATTTCAAGTGTATTGAGAAATTCTGACTGACAATTAGAAGTATTGCATAAATGGCTAAAACTGAGAAGAAGAAGAAGAAGAAGAAGAAGAAGAAGAAGACTTTATTTAAAACAGTTATTTTAGTTAATGTTCTCTACTATAAACAGAAGCACTATTAACAGTGAAGTATTCTTCATGTTGGAGTTGTATTGAGTCACACTTATTTACACTTAAAAATCTCCACTTAATATGTTAAGAAACACTGAAACGTTTTCCAGGACATTCGCCCTCTTCTTCAGCAGTTTGGAGTCACCAAAATGCTGAAGAAGAGGGTGAATGTCCTGGAAAACGTTTCAGTGTTATTTAACATATTAAGTGGAGATTTTTAAGTGTAAATAAATGTGACTCAATACAACTCCAACATTAATGTTCTCTGTTCATTTTTTATCTACCTCCTAAAGTTTTACAGTTATATAAAATTCAGTCACAATGAGGCCATTTGCAGAAAATCAAAGATTTATATTTTATTTATGTCAAATCTGTGATATTTTAATCAAAATCATTTGAACCATTTTTGAGAACACCAAAACTAAACAACCTATTTCTGTAGAAACGACAGTTTGCATTGTAGGGATTTTCTTGAAAATAGGCATCTTTCGAAGATGCTGCACTTTTATACTGCAGGTCAGAAGTTTTCACACATTCCAGACAAGTTATGCCACTAAATATAGTCGCCTCAATTGAAATATTTACATATTTAATGCAGGGAAACCTTTACATAAATCATGTGTTTAGTGTGACCTTTTCCCACCACCATCCAAAGTGGCTCCGAGAGCTGCAAATCATGTGATTCTTAAGTGGACAGCAACAGATTGCTGCCTTTAGCAGGTCAGGTCTCAGTCCTTCGTGAATTCCATTATTTGTATTAGAAGCAGAAATACACAGGTTTAAAAACAGCACTCATTAAAAATGTGATGACAAACTCCAAAGCTCTCTGTATGAATACCAGAGGCAAATGTAAATGGCGTGTTATTTATGGACGCTCTTTAACTACTGTAGTTCTTGGTGTCCCATTCTAAATTGGGCATGAAAGACCGCTTATTTTTCCTCAGAGGCCTCTCTATCAGGCTTGAGGTTCTTTTACATGCTGTAAATCTATGACACGGGACCCACGGCTTTACTTTCCTTCGGAAGGAAGCCATGCTAAGGATTTTTACACCCAAAAAAATCCATCGTCCTCCGCCGGGTTTGAACCTGCGACCTTGGGTATATGAAATTAGCATGGTAACCATTACACCACGGAGGGCGACTACCAGAGGTAGACTGAAATCTGGCCTGCAAATGGCAGCAAGCCTAAATGTGCACTCAAAAATCACATGATTTGCCGATCTGCCTGCCACTTTGGATGGTGTTGGAGAAAGGCATATTGAGTGCATAGTCATATGTAAAGATTTCAATTTCTGCGACTGAACAGGGTGGAAGGTGAGGTATGATCATCCTTGAACAAGATGTCTGTGAATAGAACAAAAATCTTAGTACAGTTTTGCTGTTTTTAAAGTTGGTTTTGAGAGAAAAATGAAAATTGCTTAATATTAATACTATTTTAAATGTTTATGAAACTTAAACACTTTTTCAAATATAATATTTTGTAAAGTAGATTGAAGGATAAATATTTTCTCCATATTTAAATAGATTTTGAATGGATTCACATGCTTACTATTATTATAAGCTTTTGAAATTTCTCACATGATTAACGCAAGACTGCACAATATGACAACCTGTAAGATCAGAAGAAATGCACTTCAGCTGTTTGTTTATAAAGAAACTTGGTTCAGCTCTTGTTTATTATTCTCATGACTCGTTTTCAAAGCTACAAATTTTAAATTACAATATGGCTCAACTAACTAATGCTGAGTATCATGAAATGCCACTCTTATTGGTGAAACATATTGTAATGCAGCAGCTTAGGTGAGAATTTATCAAGAAAGATTTCCAAATAGATGAGCACCACATCATAGGACATTTGTTTTCATTTGTCAAAGAATTCTAGATATAGGAAGCACATCTTCTGATGCTGAAGGATTTGTCAAAAAAAAATGTTGCACAATAAAAAGAAATCCTTCACTTGTGGAAAGAAGATCCTGGAAGTGCAGCAACAGTATAATAGACCGTCCGCACATACATTACAGAAGTGCCTGAGTGGAACACAAGATAGTGCCTCACCTTTAATAGAACAACTTACATATTTTCATAACCATTCAATATTTATTATTGCAAGAAAGAATACTTCAGACAGTGGGGGAAGGAAAAAAAAAACCAGAATTTTTTGTTTACGTTATAAATAAGTGTTCTTATTAATAATTGTATAATATTTCATATTACATTTAGGTTATGTTACATCATTTTTGATTATCTGTATACCGGAAATCTTTGTTTCATTGCCATAGCAGCAGAAACTGAAGAATTAAAAGTTAACCTGTTGAATGTAAAGTAACCATGTTGGTATTAAGTAGAAGGTTAATAACGGTAATGTGTTTATCATTAGAAGTAATGAGAAGGACTTGTTAACACTTCATCACTTAACTGTATTTCTTACTTGAACATGTTTCGGAAAAGGTTTCCATTTCAGCATTTATCCAACTAGCTTGATCCATGGTTTGTTGAGGTTGGTAGACTTGTATGTGGTGGCATCTTGTGGCTGTGAGATGAACTTCCATAGTGAATTTCTTGGCGGTAAATCAAAGTTTAATGTCCCATGAGTCGAGTTTGGCTACATATCTGGCTGGTTTTATCAGTGTTATATTTGGTATGATTTCATGATTAGTAGACCAGAAATAGCCCATCATTTGTGGTCTACCAATCTATACTGCCTCAACAAACCATGCATCAAGCTAGTTGGATAAATGCTGATATGGAAGCAAACATTTCTGAAGCATATTCAATAAAAAATACGTGAAAAATAATATAGTATTTATCTCAAGAACAGAATGTGTTATGGAAAAAATATATTAAGGAAAAAGACTGAAAACAATGCGCACTTTCATTGTTTAAAAGGATAATAATAGGTCACCTTACTATGCTTCAATATTTTTTATTGTATTTATTTACATATTGGATGAGGCATATATTATGGTTCATACAAATTTTATTTTACATGAATTGTATATTAATTCTTTTAAACTTTGAAGATAAGACATCTTTAATACATATAGTTAATTATCCAAAACATCACATTTTAAGTTTAGAATGCAATAGTAGTTTAAAAAGTAAGCATAGAAACGTGTTGAGAAAATTTTCAAAGCAGATCTCAGACTAGGTGTTACAATCCACCTCATCATCTGATTATTTAACCTGGCTACTCATACAAATCCATAGGCAGTCCTAGCCACATTCTGTGGACAAATATCTTAGGCATAGGCTGTCTTGCAGTAGAAATCAGTTAGATTCATACCAAAGATTATAGTATTTGTCTCTATCTCAGATCTAGCAAAATGTCCACAAGAGATGTCAGTTATAATTGAATTAAAAATCTGCTGCTACTTTTAAAGAATAAATAAAATGTAGGTTAACATATAACAAAATCAAATATTTTGATATGAGAAAATCGGTATTAATATAATTGTGATTTGTTGGTACACATTTTTCGTAGCTGAAAAATGCATGGTTACAAAATTCAGCTGTAACTTATAAAGTTTTTAGGACAATATAATGAAACTTGGCATCAATATTTGAAATACTATTTTTCACTAATGTTAAATGTTTAAAATGTTTCATTGTAAGTTAAAAATAAATATTGATATAGTTTAAAATTTGTAACCTACTTTTGGTATCTTTTTCCAAGTATTCAACTACTAATTGTAAATAAATATGTGTTCATCCAATGTAGTGATAAATTGCATGCAGCAACATTTTGATTAATTTACTGGTTCATTTTTTTGCAAGCAAATTTCTGTGAAACAGCAAAATGTTAAACATATATTTGTTATAAAAATAAAACTTAGTCTCCAAGTGGTATTTGCTATTTCTGGAAATTCATTTAGTCTAATTCTCAGGTTTATAAATACTGGGAAGAAATTTGGAAGAGCAGAACAAGAGGTATTCGTTTATTTAAAGGCCTTATTAACTTAAAAAAATTTCCTCTCCATGATGACAATACATTGGAATATTATGCTTAGCAACACACCAGTCTGTGTTTGCTTGTTCATTGTTGCTGTCAAATGGTGTCTTAACATTATTATAAAATGTATTAGTTTATCCAGTCATGTCTAGAATGAGGAAATATCAACTAGAACCCAAGGAAAGACTAATTATTATACCAAAAAAATAAAATATTGGGAATTCTGACTAAGTAAATAGGCTGACTGCTGTTGCAGTGAATGCATTCGTCAGCAACCCACAAGTGTTTCTGCTGTTACTTTTTAATCAACTAAATTTTAATTGAAATACATTTATAAAAGTAAAACTATTCCAATGAATTTAAAATGCCTTAAACAACAACAAAAATAGTTAATATATTTCGCATGATGAAGGTTTTTATCTTTTTCTTTAAATTTTTTATATTTTCTAAATTGGTTTTAAAGAATCTTAAAATATCGGCTTACTTACTGAACTTTCATAATAAGAGGCATAAAGGGAAGTTCTGAATGTATTTCATTACATAATTCCTTTCATTGTTTACATTTTGTATTTGGATTTTATAATAAATAAGCGTGAATAATATTTAATTTCATTTTTAGTTGTTTTGGCTGGAATAACAGAAAGTGCTCATTCCTTTTACAATAGCTATCCACATCGTTTATTACAACTGAAATTTAGGTGTGTATAATTCTATAAAACATGAAGTGCCAACTAAAAGTCTTCAGCTAAGAACTGAGAATACCAAAACTTAAACCATACACAAATGTTGCAATTTTAACAGAAAGATAGGATTGATTCATTATGTTATTTTGCAAATGCCACACAAATTTACGCTCATTGATGATTTTGTTTTCACAAAAATAGTAAAGGCCCCTAAACCATGGCTGTGCAGAAATCACAATTTTACTGCAACACAATATAAACACAGATAGCAAGCATTCCTACACAGTAATAGCATGGTATCCTGACCCATTCTGTGAAACGTTTTGTTGTATGGAATAATGTTGTTACTGTTTCACAACTGCTACTTTGACAATCTTAGGCAGTGCATGGTGTATGAGATTTGAAATGTTTTGAATCCAATTTTAAAAATCTGATATGTTCCATTCACATGATTTTCTCTACCTCTCTGTAACAAATTATTCTTAAAAAGCATATTCTTCTATCTACTTCATGCTAACATTAGCAGATATAGTCTTGTTACTTATTTCCTTATAATTAGAAGAGAAATATGGGAATACGCTAGGCTAATGTGATAGTAAAATCTTACAAAAGCTGGTTGCTATGTGATTTAAATTTGGCTCTTATGCATGGCCAGGAATTTACAAATATCTGTATGAGAAAAGCTTGAGTATTTTAAAATTGAAGCCAATAACAAGCAATATGTCAGAAATAGTTAACTCTACTAACAAAAAACAAAAAAATTGTATGTGACAAATTATAGTTTAATGAAATCTATATTTTTGTGTAGTAAGTTCTTGTTTATCTCTTTTGTTTCTGTGGTCCTCCATGGCCTAGGGGTAACATGTTAGCCTTTGGTTCCCAAGGTCAAGGGTTCAAACCTGTCAATAGGACAATGGCAATGCATTTTTTCGGGTGAAAAAATCAACATAGCTTCCTTCAGGAGGGAAGTAAAGCCATCAGTCCAGTGTCGTAGATTTAAAAGAAGCTAAACATGATAGAGAGACCTCTGAACAAAATTAAGCAGTCTTTCACACCTAAAATAGAATGGAATGCTGAGAACTTCAGCATTTAAAAGAATAAATAAAACACAATTTAATTTTTCTTTTAGTGTACCAGTTATGCAAAAGACATTCAGAATAAAGAGTACTTAAGATGCTATCCCAGAAAATTCAAGATAAACATTTTGTCTTATAAGTATATTTTTGAGAAAATGACTGAATTTTTTAAATGTTTTCCATGTAGAGGTAGTTGGGAGGAGGGGTTCTTAAAAATGTTTGTGTTACATCCTTGAAAGATGCTAAGCTTAAATATTAAGTTTCGTAATTAACCAACTTTTCATTTTTAAATTATGGTATTCATACACACCTTTTTCTAAAAATGACATAAGTTGTGTATTTTAACAAAACATAAATTTTTTGTATAGCAAGTTTTTGTCTATCTTTTATGGTTTACTAGTTATGCCAAATTAAGCAAAATTCATCCAGAATAAACAGGTCTTCCCAGAAAATTCAAGATATACATTTTATTTGTCAGGTAGATATCTTTAATATACAATATTTTAATAAAAATCGTTAGAGCCATTTTTAAGACAGTCAAAATTTTCGAAAAAAGTTCCATGTAAAGGGTAGTTTGGGGTGGGAGGATTTTTCTCAAAATCTTCGTGTCGCATCCCTGGAAGATACTAAACGTAAATACCAAGTTTGGTATTTTAGCCACTTTTCGTTTTTGAGTTATAATGTTCACGGACACACACACACACACACACACACACATGGACCTTTTTCTCAAAATGCTTTTTTTGGATACAGGTGGTCCTAAAACATGTATTTCCAGTGAAATCTCGGTATCAAATGTTTGGGTGGAATACAATACTTCTCTATCCCTATGTACATTGTACATATGGGGCTAGAGAAAGTAAAAATGCTTTTTTGGATACAGGGTGCCCTAAAAATGTATTTCCATGGAATCTCAGAGTTGAATTTTTGAGCGGAATACTATACCTTCTCTACCTATGTGCCATGTAGCAGAGAAAGTAAAAAGGGATGTGTGATTTTGTTTAAAATCAATCTACTTCCTTTGGCATCCAGAAGTTAATTTTTAAAACAGGAGATCTAATCACAGTAATTCAAATCTTCGGAATGACATGCTTGGAAAAAGTTAGTTAACTTAGGTAGATACAAAATTATGCTGATTTATGTTATTCAATCATCTTTTGAATATATATGCTGTTTTTTTTTTTTATTTATTTTTAAATTTATGAACACTTATTCTTAAAGTTATATTTGTGGTATTTGAGCACACAAAATCACAATCTCTAGGCATTTCCCACATATTGACATGCAAAATCACATGTACAGTAATGAGACATAAGTTGCTTAACCATCAAAATTTGTTTATTGCAGTGAATGGTAAGCAACTAGTAGTCTGTGAAGCCATTGCATTGCAAGCATCATCAGTTATTCCTCAGATTTGCAAGAACAAAGCATCATAGAAATATGGGTTATATTTTACTCAAAATTATTGTATTACGAGAGTCACTTGATTTTAAATTAATGGGCCTTTATTTACGTAATTTTTAGATTAAATGGTGTTCTTAAATGAAAATGTAGGAACATTCAGAAGAATACAACAGATATGCAAGCAAAATAGAATAGTCATGAACTTGATTCTATATATGTTGTGACCCTAGTATTGTTAGAGCTCCACTAAAAAAAGCAATGGCAAGACCAGTTTGTTAGATCACCTCCTGATCTATAAAACATGTCAATTGCCTGTACCATGATTACTCTAGAGCAAGCAGCTTAGGAGATATAAATCTCAAATGATTTTTGCAGCCATAATAGTTTGTCAAGACCAAACACCACCATTCATTTATGGAGACACTTAGAATAGATAAAGATAATGTACAAATAAACAAAAGTTTCCCATTTCTTTGCTCTCTGTGCAAAAACCTTGAAGATATGCATGGCATTTTGTTTTCACCAGTTTTAGCTAATTTTTCAAATAGTTGAGCTCTTATAACAGACAAGCTTCCAAGTTTTTGAGATTTTACAAGGTTGTTGCCTCTTCTTGTTTTAAACTTGCATTTAATCAGATATGCTTAATGATTCATAATCATCAATAGTAAAAAGTAACTATTTACTAAAATAAAATACATAGTAGATATATTAAACAGTATCTCTCTCAAAAACAATATTTGGAACTGACTTCTGGATTCTTTTTAGTTTTGTTTTAACTTGTCAAATCTTTGGTTATTAGAAATAAGCTCCTCAAAATAGCCTCATGATACTGGAAAATGTTGTGAAAGAAACTCCATAGACAACCACTGGTTGCTAGTATAATGCCAACTTTTAAATTATGTGTTATACGTGAACATTTGTAAGGATTTAATGCACATACAATGACATATAAACATATCCCCAGAATGTTGTTTGCAGTGTATTCTGATTATTTTTAAAGCAAGATATACTAGATCAAAATGTTTCTTGAATGTTACAATTAATGACATGAAACAAAGCCTCTTTTGTATGAACAGGCTCCATGGCATCTAGTGCTTTTGCCTTCTCTACATAGTGCATGGTACACAGATAGAGAAAGTATTGCATTCCACCCAAAAATTTTGTACCAAGATTTCACTGGAAATACACATTAGGATCCCCTGAATAAACAAAGAATAATAAAAAAAAAACATTTTTACAGGAAGGTGTGTGGTTTGTGTGTCTCTTTTTATGTCTGTGAACATGATAACTCAAAAACGAAAAGTTGGTTAAATACCAAACGTGGTGTTTAAGTTTAATATCTTCCAAGGATTCAACACAAAGATTTTCAAGAAACCCCTCTCCCTTCTTAAAATTATGCTTTACATAAGAAAATGTTTGAAAATTTTGATTTTCTCAAAAATGGCTCTAAAGATTTTTATTAAATATTTTATTTGCATAAAATATCACTCTTGAATTTTCTGGGAGTAGACTGAAGATCTGTTTATTCTATATGGCTTTTACATAACTGTTAAACCATAAGAGATAAGACAAATGCTTACTACATAAAAAAATGTAGATCTGATTAATTTGTGATACACCTTTTTTCATGGAGTTGACCATTTCCAAGCTATCTCTTGTTGGTTTCAATTTTAAAATGTTCAAAATTGTTCTCAAATGGGAATTTATCATTCATGTTTCTTTTGTTTTATTACTCCTGACTATTTAAGGAGAACCATATTTCAATTGCATAGCAACAGCTTTTTAAAAGATTTGACTATCGCTGCCACCTAGTATATTCTCTTAGTTAATTTCAACTTATAAGGAGCTAGTAATAAAATCAGTTCAGCTATGTTTATCTTGAGTAGCATGAAGTACATAGAAGAATAGTTTGTTGTAGAATAGACAGAGAAAGTCATGTGAAGGAACATATCAAAATTTTTGCTGAAATGCTGGAAATTAAATTGAGTTTTTTATTTATGGACACTCTTGAACTACTGTGGTTCTCAGCATCCCATACTATGTAGGATGTGAAAACCACTTAATTTTGCTTGGAGGCCTCTTTATCAGGCTTGAGGTTCTTTTACGTGCCTGTAAATTGGCAACTTGGGACCAATGGCTTTACTTCCCTTCTGAAGGAAGCCATGCTAAGGATTTTTACACCTGAAAAAATCCATCTTTCTCTGCCTGGTTTGAACCTGCGACTTTATGTATGAGGATAGCATGGTAACCACTACACCATGAAAAGGATTTACTGTCAAAGTAATGCCAATGCCACATGCACTAAACCCAAGTGAGGTATAACTTAGACAATTTTTATGTTTTTAACCCAAATTATTCTTTAATTCAAGCTTTCCTGTTCCCCTTGAATTTGCAAAATAAACAGTGCATAAATATTGTCTTGTATTTGAATATAATTTTCTTTAATTTGATGAAAAAATCTCTAGAGTGATGCTGAGTTGGACTCTTACTATATTCATGGGCAAACTTCTAATTCTAAAATGATTTCAGTTAGCTCTTTTTTGCTTTCAAAAAGTAGAGACTACTTTTCAGGGTGAGTATACTGTACTCATGAGAACATCCCTGAGAGGTGCTTATAGACCCAACAACTACAGCATTAAGAAGAGCTCAAATACAGCTCAGATTCCAATATAGCAACAAGGCTTGCACATATATTAGAAAGCATATCCTCATGTACATACATGTTCTAAATTTGATGTATCGCCCTCCATGGTGTAATGGTTGCCATGCTAGCTTCATATACCCAAGGTTGCGGGTTCAAACCTGGCGGAGGACAATGGATTTTTTCGGGTGTAAAAATCCTTAGCATGGCTTCCTTTGGAAGGGAAGTAAAACCGTTGGTCCCATGTCGTAGATTTATGGCACGTAAAAGAACCTCAAGCCTGATCAGAGAGGCCTCTGAGCAAAATTAAGTGGTCTTTCACACCCAATATAGAATGGGACGCTAAGAACCACAGCAGTTAAAGAGCGTTCATAAATAACACGCCATTTCCATTTTTAAATTTGATGTACTCAACAGAGAACCTATGGTATAATGGTTCATAATAACATTGTGTATCATTGTGCACTATTGTTACTGCTGTATGGTATTTTTACTTTCTCTATAAGCACTATGTACATAGTGTATAGAGAAGGTATTGTAATGCACCCAAAAATTTGATTCCGAAATTTCACTGGAAATACATGTTTTGAGACCTGAATCCAAAAAAAGCATTTTTAGAAAAGTGTCCATGAGTGTGTGTGTCTGTAGGCAGCATAGCTCAAAACGAAAAGACTGTTAAATACCAAACTTGGTATTGTCCAAGGATGCGACACAAAGATTTTCAAAAATATCCCCCACCCCAAATTACCCTTTACAGGGAACTTTTTTTTGAAAATGTTGATTTTCTTAAAAATGGCTCTAATGATTTTGAATAAAATATATATTAAAGATATTTACCTGACAAATAAAATGTATATCTTGAATTTTCTGGGATTAGGTTCTGAAAACTACTTTATTCTGGATGAATTTTATGGAATTTTGCATAACTGCTAAACCGTAAGAGATAGACGGAAACTTAAAACACAAAAAATATAGAGCACGTTAAAACACATAACTTATGTTGTATAAATGTTTTTCTTGGAGTTGATCGTTTTTAAGATATTCCTTGCTTTTGGTTTCAGCTTTCAGCTTTGAAAAACATATTTTTCTCATACTGGAATTTGTCAACTCCTTTCCATACAAACAAAGGAACTCCAGTCACATAGCAACCAGCTTTTGACTATCACTTTAACCTATGGTATGCCCTTATTTTGCTTCTACTTACAAGGAAGCAAGAAATAAGACTATTTCTGCTAATTTTAATCGATTAGCATGAAATAAATAAAAGAATAAGCTTATTAACAATAATTTGTTACAGAGATATAGCAAAAGGTATGTGAATGGAACACATCAGATTTTTTTTTTTTTTTTATTACTACCCTATAACAGACATCACCAACTCCCTTGATTTTGTACTACAGCAAATAACCTTGCTCTGTGCATGCTGTGGGTAAACGTGTGACAGTAGGGATTACCTCACTTCCTTGTATAATGTTTTTGTGCCTGTTTATGTCGTTAACAGAAAGCAATCCAATGTGCAAGCCATCAATTCCTACATTTATGCCTGCCGAAGATTCTTGTTTGTAGAAAGTTGTAGGATAAAGTGTTTAGTCTTTGGCAAAGTTCTGCACTCAGAAAATGCAGCTTCCAGCATCATTGCAATCCATGCGAGTGAGAACAGCAGGTTCCAATATTTTTCAAATTGTGTTTGATCCCAAAATTGTCAAGATGCCTTTTATTCACTGATATAAATGTGAAAGTTTTTTGTTACAAATTAATTCTTATACTGTTGACAATACTATGTGATTACAATGGTATTAACAAAGTTAAGGAGCTGTTTTTATGTTGAATTATCATTTTTTTTTCAGTTATTTATGTATCATGACTACCAATTGTTATCAAACCTACGAAAAAATTTGTATAGCTTCACATCTTAAGTATAATTACTAATGCAAGAGATATAATACAACAATTGTCCTACCAATCATAAACCAATCTATAAAAGGTGTACTAACCTATAAAGGATGATTACATACTTCATATGCAATTTATTTCATACTGCTAAGCACTGAAGGAAAAATCTATTCTTGCTTTCCATGAAGTGCACAGTAGGCAAGCTACAGGAGCACCAAGCAAATTTGCTGTCTTTGATTTACTCACTAGTTAGTGACCCTTGCTCTATAATTTCAAAAATATATTGTATTTACATATTTTCTTTATTTTATTCTGAATTCAAAATGAAATATAATGAATTATTACTCTCATATACTATGGAAACTGAAAATTGGGGAAATGTGGTATTTTTAAGATTTTGATGTTCCTGGTTTTGAAGTGTCATAGTCACAAAATTATTAGATTTCCCCAAATTTTAAGCTCCTCTATTTTAACATGACTGCAATAATTCCAATTTTCACATTGAATACAATATAATATAAAAAAACAATTTGGTACATAAAATAATATATTTTCAAAAGTTGGACCAAAGTAATTATGGGGTCACAATGGATGTTCCTGAATAAGAATTGAGTGCAATATTCAAATTTCAAAATTAATTTATTTAAAAAAAAAGCTTTTAAATGAGTTTTATTCTTTTTCAAAATATTCCTCTTTACCATCAATACATGTTTGCATTCAGTGACCAGTCAAAGCACTTCAGAAACCAGGTTTCTATAAACTTCCACTGCTTCATTTGATGACAGAAAAATGTTTCCACCTATTTTATTTTAGATTTTTAAAAACAAAAATTAATCATAAGGTACAGGTCAAGTCTCATAATACTGAACTTTAGGGCATACATACACTTGGAAATTTTTGTTTTGCTGTATGGGGTGATACTTGTCACAATGTAAAATTCTCTTCTTTTTGAGCATTTTTCATGTACTTTTTCAAAAAATTGCAATAAACATTTGTGTACCAATCAACAGTAGCGATATATTTACTAATGCCCACTTTAGAAAGAGAAATGAACCATCACTGTGAATTCATGGACTTTTCATAGGGTTAGATTGTGTATGAAAGACTCATTGAGCTGATTGACTCTTCTTTCAATATCATAATAATAAATCAAAGATTCATCACCAGTACCAGTATTTCCAATCAAATTTGGAGTGTCACCTTGGAAATTTTCCAGAGTTTTTCAGTCAATGCATTCCTCATATCGTATTACAGTAAAATGTTTTGGATGTGACTCATACTTATTCAAATGTTGCCCAAATAAATTCATAAGATCTTCTTCAAGTGTTAGTTAAATAGTAGCAATATTTTCCTCAGTAAAAGTATTTCTTGGGAGTCCTTCACGAAAATCATAACTAAGAAAAAACCAATCTCTCTTGAATTCGCCATACCAATTATAAATTGTTGCCTTAGATGCATTTCTATGGCAATCTTCACATTCTTAGCCATTAATGATGGTTTAAAATCATAAAATAAATTGTTGCCAGAAATGTTCTAGACATATTCATATTTAGGCATACAGAAAATGTTTAAAGCAAATCAAACGAACCACAAGGTCATCACTCTCAAAACATTATAAAGTAACTCGGAAACAGATTTCATTTGTTTTTAAAAATAAAGAATTCTAAAAATGTCAGTGCCCCCCCTTGTTCATATGTAGAATGTGCTATAATTTTGAGAAAATAGATGAAATGAGAATATAAACAGTCAATAGAGTATTATGTAAAGGAGGAAAGAAAATAAATAACTAAAAAATGAAAGAGTTGATTATTATAATTAAAAAGACAATGTTCAGACAAATAGCAATATAGTGGGTATCTTTCCATGTGGAATTTTATGAAATGAGATGGCAGATTTTCTAGCCAAACAGGGAATCACTTAAAATAAACATGCTGAAAGTAAAAGAAATTAGAAAATAATACTACTAAAATAAATGATAAATTAAAGAAAATGGCACTACCTACTGTTAAAACAGTGGTGTAAAATCCATTTGATCTGGCCAAGAAACAGCAGAATATTACAGAAGGAAGCAGTTTTCAAGATTAAAAACAGGACATGACTGTTACATGCCCATTTATATAAAATGAAAATGCATTGCTTAATATGCAGAACGCCAAGAACCACTCACTACGTATGCTGACCATCTCCACACATATAGAAAGCTAGATATCAAGCAGTACACAACAAAATGGTGATATTGTCAAATTGTACGGGAATAAAAAATTCTTCATAAGCTAGAATTATTCAAAAAGCTCCTTGGATGAAGAGATGGTGATATGTTGAAGTGAGGACATGCAGTGTGCTTGAAAATAGTCAATGACAAAATTAATAGTTGCAAATTATGTAGTATGACCCAATAATTATTTCCTAAGAACATTTATTCTATACCTTATGTTGCCCATTGAATTTGTCCTTATTGATCTGTTATTTGCCATTTGCAGTTTTCCTCTCCTCTTCCCTGTTGTTCTACTCCACAAAAGAAGCTTTTATTATTTTTTGAGATGTTGCTGTTTTTAGACTGAAGAATGGCAGGAGCTTATGTATGTTACTATAGTGGTTTATATCTATTTAGCTAGTATACAGTCACTGGTAACTTCCAAATTAGTAATTTGCTAAAATTAAGTAAGCAAATTAATTTCAAAATTTAAAGAATAGTTTCTTTTTGTTTTGCAGGTCAAAAGATCAGGAATCTCTTATCCTAAAATTTAACCGAAAAGCAGAAAAATGTGATGATAATCAAAAGATATCAGATTCTGATGACGACTTGCCTCCTGCACTGCCACAAAAGACCACAAAGAGTGAGTAACAAATTCAGACATATCAAAATAATTAACAAAAGGAGGCCCCTGATGCTATTGCATTAATCTAGGACAAAAATAAGCAGTATATCTCTTAAGGTTTTTGTCATTGACTGTTAAAGTTTACGAGGCCAATGTAATAGTATGTGCTAAATTCATTGTATCGCATCCGATCGATCCATCTGAACATCACATTCAACTTGCAACCCTGTTTCAAATTCCTGTGCATCTGTCATTTTTTATTTTTTGTTTCTGCATATGACTTATATAATGTGTTGTAATTTTAATTATATATTCCACAAATTCCTGGAAAGTATATAATATCAACTGAATCAAAACAGTATATTTGCAACCAGTGCAAATGTTGGTATGAAATAAAAGTTCCAACATAGAAATTTAGGGGTACATACACATCTCATTCTCCAATTGGCACATGAGAATGGGTTATCAGTAGTTGCTCCCAACTGGATACATAATGCACATCTGCCTAACATCATTACATTTTAAGATTCAATTTCTTGTTAAATAAGAGCCAATGGCTACCTTCCAAAGGTGTGCATCTGTTTATTTTTGGCCTAGATTATACTCCCAGAATTGGAATAAGGCTCTTTAACTTGACCTCCCTTTTTAGAGATATATGTTATGTAAAATATAGTGTGTTTTTAAAGATCACTTCATAGTTTAAAATACAGTGAGTCTATAATTGCTCTAGTGAACAAACATAAAAACATCAATGTGTTGAGGAGTTAGGAAGATTTTGTTTTTAATTTGTGTATGATCACCATTTTAACCCTTTCACTGCCAAAACATTTTCTACTTGTGCACCCCTCTGTGCTAAGATATTTTTCAATTTTTAAATATGCTCTAATTGTACAATAACATGCATAAAATAATAGAAATATTGCCTAAGACTCACCTTTGGGTTTGCAGACTGATGTAGATGGCCCACTCCCCCTCCCCCCCCCAAAAAAAAAATTCAAACATGTAATGTAGGCCACATGCAACACACCAAAGTTAGGGTTGTCCAAAGGTGCCAGAAATTTAGACAAATATTTACTGTGTAAGTAAAATAATTTAATACTAATAAGTTTTGCAATGCTTTCAAAAAGTAGAAGTATCACAATGAAGATATATTAATGATAATCAGGGTTATCCAAAATTATGGGATTAAATGTATTTTAAATGGAAATAACTGTGTATACCTAAGTAATATAAGATAATTTTTATGAAGCAGTATAGTAAATGTATTCTCTGAAATTCACTTTCCAGTTTAATTTAGAAATTGGCCTGTGTAGTATATTTCAAAGGAGGGTGTAATACATAAACCGACATTGCATTTTGCACACAATTTTTGTTTCTCTCCTTTTTCTGGGTTTCACTGTGGTATTTGAACACACATGGCATCTTCTATTGGGTCTGGCTTTGCTTGCTGTGGGTGGTATAGATGTTGGAAAGTGTCTTTCTGACAGCCTATGGAGTTTGTCACCAAATACAGATCGTACAGATTTGCTACATGTTTTTGGTGTATGGAAGTTTTGAAATATTTCTGTGATGAGAGAAAGTTGAAAATTGGCTAGAGAAATATTTTTCCCAGTTTTCACATTGTATAAGATGTACATTTAGCAGGGTGATATCTAAAAGGTGAAAGAAATATTTTTTGTGACTTGTGGATACATTCAATAGAACTTATACGTCAGACCTGTCAACCGCACCCATATTCTTATTATAGTCAATGACACAGTCAGGTTTGATTATCAGTGTGTTTGTCGTTGTATCAGTCTTCCCTGTCTGTCTCATTGCATCACTATGCATAGTGGTCAACATACAAACCTCTCACCTGTCCATCCATCTCAGTGCAAGCATTTTATCTGTATGTCTAGATTCTCTTTGTCCCTTATTTAGTTTATCAGTCATTTAGTCATTTCCTTCCTGCTCTTTCTTACTGTGCATTTACTCCATGTATGTAGCCAGTTATAAAGAAGGAACTGGAATACCAATAGTCAGTCCACAAGTTCTGTCCTTTATTTAGGTATTTAGTTATAAGAGTTTGTACTACAGCATCAGAAGTTCCCAAATCACGGTGCTCTACAATGTCTGTGGTTGCCCCTGTATACAAAATAAAGTCAAGTATATACTCTATTTCTCAGTCGCAAAGTACAACAACTTTTATGCCAAATCTGTGCCTTTTTGAGGGAATGAAGGCAAGCTTTGAACAATACCAGGCTCTCGTCAATGCAAATATTTTGAAAAGGAATGAAACAAGTGTGCCTAATATGGTCAACAATAGGTTTCAATTTATGCAGTCCATCTCCTTGAGTCTGAATGTCATTGTCATTGAAGTGAAGAAGCCTGAGTAGCAAAAGATATCTGTTTCTTGACATGCAATCTGAGAATTGCGGGGTAGAAATTAGAGGGTTTGTTGTTCAGTATTCTGCATAGGTCAGCTTTTTTACTCTGGTCATCAGCATTGTAAGTCCCAAGAAAGTGTAAAGTTCTGCAGGTCTAGTTTCTGATCAGAACTGCAAACAAGATTTTGTGTTGGTAGTTGTCTTTGACAAAGAAATTTGAAATATCTATTAGTTTTTCAGCTGTTAGCTGCATAATTTGAAAGCAGCCAAAACTTTGAAGTTTTTGTTCAAAGTGATGGAAATACCTGAATTTTGGTGGTCAAAAACATGATTTTGTGGAACAAAATTGCCCCTTAGCCAGTGAAACGAAGGACTGACAACCCTTCTTCTCTTTGTGCATGGTGCGGCTTCTTGAAGTGGATCATTTTCATTTTTTTCACCACTATCACTTATTTCCACAGCATTGCTATCATCAATTTCACTTTCATTTTTACATTCTTCATCACTAACATCAAAATCTGACATATCAGACGGCAAAGCTTCAAATTCTGCCAGCAATTCATTATCGCATAAATAACGCTCTTGTCTGCTTGAGCCTGCCATATTTTGTACAAACATGAATCTCCGTAATCACACAATCTGTCTCAAGGCTCCTTCTTGCTGCGGAGAGAAATGCAATTGCAAGCTTTTGTATTTTTCCTTCTAGAGGCCATGACAAGGCAAAGAAAATTTTGAAACTGTTTCTTCATAAACCTAACAGATGGCAGGACAAGTTGTTTCAGTTATAACCGCGTTCAAAAATTCCTTTTATTGCATAACATTCCTCAATTCGAGCACATAACCATGGACATCTATGCTACGTTCAAGAGACGGTAAGGATTATTTCTCCGGACATATACCTGACATCCAAGGCAGTGAAAGGGATAATTATAACTGTTTCATTAACATTGCAAAAGAGTCTTATAAGATTAAAGCTATGGTTTTAGCATGATAAATGTGATCCACTGATATAAAGCAAATAAAGCTTAAAGTTTTCTCTTTATGTAAAAAAAAAAAATGTGTTGCCCCATAAAAGAGCTCTAATAAAGTTAGTTTGTAAAGTTTACCACAAGATTGAATCTGCTTGCTGTATGCGCAGGGAGTTTGTTAAAAAGTTTACAAACTCTGAATCACCTGCAAGAAAAACTATACATGTGGTCATCAATAAATTTGAAGCTTTGGGTTTAGTGTTGGACAGAAACATTCTAGGAGGTCAGTGTTAACAGAAAATAAACTGAATGAAATTGTGCCACCTTGGAGCATTTGCTTCGAAAATTGCTCAACAAATTAGCATAGCAAACAGATGTATCTCCAACTGCTGTTAGAAATGGTACACGTCTGTTGTATTAAAACCTTATCGATACACATGAGTGCAAGCATTAAAAGCAAATGCCTCTGATAAACATGTGAATAATTGCAATTGGTCTTTCTAATCTGTGGAAAGAGGTTTCATTGACCCACAGCTTTTGTATTTATCTGATTAATTTTGGTTTCACTTAAATGGGCATATGAATACTCACAACAGTGGATACTGGGCTTCAGAAAAACCTGTGCTATCGAAATGAAAGACCTCACCATGATAAAGTTGGAGTTCGGTGTGCAGTAAGTGCCAGAAGAATAATAGGCTCCATTTCCTTTGATAAAACAATAAATGCAGAGCAATATCAGAGGCTAATTCTCAAACCATTTTTCGATTGCTTGACAGAAGAACAGAAATTACATGGTTGGTTCCAGCAAGACTCCGCAACAGCACACACGACTGCCAAATCATTAAATGCAGTAAGAGAGGTGTTTGATGGCAGAATTATTAGTCTTGATGTGTGGCCCCCTCGTTCTCCTGACCTAAGGAGTTATGATTTTTATTTATGTGGTTCTTTAAAAGATAAAGCGTATTGTTCCAATCCCCGTACAGTAGAAGAACTTATTGTGCAAGAAATCACAGCAATTCATGCTGCTGAGTTCCAGTGAGTGAGTGACAACATTTTTAAGAAATACAATGCTTGTTTGTGAGCAGAAGGTCAACATTTCCATCATCTATTATAAAAGATTTTAGTCTTCCACCCCTATCTGCATAGTTTTCCCGAAAACTCCCGGCTCTCTCGCACATTGTTAGAGAGCGTGCAAGTGGATTACCATATGAAATAACACTCTGTATTACTTGTAAACCTCATCTCTGCAAAATAATAAGTCTCCTCATTGGGTAGTGTCTATCCAGCTTTCAGTTACTGGGCTGCAGTAAAGAACAAGATGAGGTAACAATCTGTAACACTAAAGTAAAAAATATTTTTTTTCACAAAGAAATTCACAATCTATGAAAATTGCTGTGGATAGTAACAAAGATGTATTTTACATATGGGCTTAATATCTCAAAAAATTGAATCCTTTGTTGACCAGCAAAGTAGGAAAAGCAACTTTGGTATAAATTGCCTGCAGTGGCAGAGCCAGCAGTATAAGTGTGCACACATTCTTGCTTTCTACCTGCCAAAGTGTCATTAGGTGTTAAACGTAGGTGACAGTGCCATTGTTAGTGGTAGCAGCTAGTGGCAAGAAATTCTAATGAAGCCTTCCCTCAAATGTGCAACCCCATGGCTTCACTGGCATACTCTAAAGCAGAGGTGTAATAATTGAAGTATACACCTATAAAATGTGCTGTCATCACAAAACGGTAAATGAGAATACTAATTTCTCTACCAGGCATGCACAATGTGTATAGTGAGGAGAGGGTATTGCATTCTGCCCAGAAATATGATACTAGGATTTCACCACAAATGCATCTAGAAAACAATTTTTTAGAAAAAAGGTGTGTGTATGCACATCACCAGACTTGTCATTTAAGTCCAGCATTTTTCAAGAATATGAACGAAAATTTTCAGGAAAATCCTCCCAGCCCAAAGTATACTTTTAATGAAATATTTTTGAAATTTTCAATTTTCTCAAAAATAGATAATAATTTAAATTAAAATCCATTTATTAAAGGTATTTACAAGGCAAATAAAATGTATATTTTTAATTTTCTGGAAATTACCTCTGAAACGCTCTTCATTCTGAAGGATTTTTGCATAAGCAGTAAACCAGAAGAGATGGTTACAGCACAAAAATTGTAGAGTTTGTTAAAACACAATTTATGCCAGATACATTTTTTGCGGAGTTAACCATTTCTGACACATTCCTGTTATTGGTCTCAATTACAAAATACTTATATACTTTCTCAAACAGAAAGTTGTCATTCATTTCATCTCTCTTATTTTATACTCCTGGCTATGCAAAGAGAACTGATTTTGAATCATCACATAGTGACAGCTTTTAAAAAGTTGGACTTAATCACATTATCTTCTTAGCCTGGTGTATTCTATTATTTCCCTTCTTCTTACAAGGAAGTAAATAATAAGAGCATTTTGCTGTTTATCTCAGTTAGCATGAACTAGATAGAAAAAATGACCATAAACACTGTGTCATACTCTTTTTGAATAAATTGAGTATAATTTGAAGTATAATTTCAATTTAAGTATCCCCCTTTTGCCCTTACTCTTCAATTCATTCAGTTCAAGTTCCATTGTGCAATGTCTGTATACATAATTATTTTGTAAGCTATAAACATCTAGAATGGGTAGTGTGGTGGTAGTATGTCTGCTTCACATTCAAAAGGTTGTGAGTTCAAATCTCACTTAGGGTGAGTTGCCCAGATAAGTTTTTTTTTTTTCTGGGTTTTCCCTTATTCTGAAAAGACGAATGTCGAGTAACTTTAAGCTTCATGGACTCAGAGGTCATTTGAGCATCATGTCACCAATGTCATACATCATTCAATATGACCAATCAGGTTAAAGGACATTAAAGTACCAAAAAAACAAAAAAAAACAATATATATATATTTAGTATTGTCATGTAAAATGACAGAAACAAAATGACCAAGACAAATTTTGGAATAAATTTTACCAGGAATAGGAAAGAGTGGTAGGTCAAGAAATAATCTGAATGGACAATATAGTGGTATGAAGAATAGAGGCTTGAGAGAGTTGAATTGGGAAGCAAGAGAAGAATGGAGAAGGAAATTAAGAGTAAAAATACTGGGGATATGAAAATGAGATTCAACCCTGTTGAATAAATAAATATATTTTTAGTACAGTGACTGAAGAAATTATGCTGTGCTAATAATGTAATAAACACTATTCAAACACATTGATCCAGAGAATGATACTAAAAAAGTAACATTTCTGATTAGAATTATACGAAAAACAATAAAACAAAAGGTATTTTGTTTTCTAACAATGATAAACTTACTGTGTGCATATTATCACGTTTTTACTTTCTCAGCTGCTTACCAAGTTAGAGAAAGTGTCCTGTTCGATACAAACATTTACTAGGTCTGAATTTTTACTAGAAACATTGTTTTGATATCTCCTGGTGAAAAAAATTAGATAAAGGTTGGGTGTGTGCATGCATGCCTACGCATACACATTCATATGATACTGAGATGGGTTCTCCAGTTTCCCTGCCATCGCATTCCTCCAGTGCTCCAGCTTCATTCCTTGTATCATCAGTGTCATCGCCTGCAAAGCCACAAGTAGTAAAAGGGGCATTAAACACTATAAAAAAAAAAAAAAAAAATACATACTTCCTAAGATGTCTGTTAAGAATGCTTTAAATAACAGAAAAAGCTTCATAAAATGCCTTGTGTATGTGATCCCAAGCAGTATATACATGGTATTGCATATATTCAAGTTGTCAAGATTTAGCAATATACACCAAAACTAGATCCTCATTATAACATCGTAATACCAGGTGGCTCAATTGCCCCATATTTGACATATAAAGATAACCCTTTTGGGTGTGAAAGCTAAAATTAGTTAATGGGGAACTGGCTGAGTAACTTTTGTTTCACCCTTTTTGCTTATCAGCAGAGATGGTAAGTCACGCTCACTGAGGGGTAAAATGAAGGTCACCCTCTTCAGTTCTCCATTGGCCAGTTTTAGGTTGAAATAGTCCCATTGAGTTCTGTAACCCTTTTAATGTATGAAGGGATATCTGAACACATCAGATATGGGGCAGTTGTGCCACCTGGTATCATTATTTCATCAAGGTGTCAATTATTTCCCTAATTAACAATATACTGGATTATACCACTGTCTGCAGGAGAGAGCTTAGCATGTATTATTTTAATTCCATAAATGGAGACAAATAAGTTTCTGCATTATGAAAGCTTTCAATAACCCTAATGCCAGAAAGTACTGCAATATTTCTTTTGCATGTTGGAACCAGTTCATTACCAATGTATACACTGTAATTGTGTAAAGAGAGAATATTGTGTCCAAAATAATATCAAAATCAAGTGAAAGTGGGCTACTAATTCCTGAAAAGAAGCATCTCGAACAGGAGACTTGAAGCAGTAAAAAGAGGATGAAAGGAAGGACATTGAATCACTCACACGAAAAGAGGTGAAATACTTATTCCTCCATTGTTTGAAGACACGCATAACACACTAAAACTACTGATTTACTGAAAGATAATATATAGTTCCAAGACAAGAAAAAAGCACATACTTAAATATAAGTATATTTAAATTCCAAAACTTGGAATCATTCATGAGTAAATTACAGCTTCTTTAAAAAATCAAATTTATTCAAGTAATTCAAGAGTGAGAAAATTCTTGAATAAGCCTTCAACAAACCTTCCTCCTACAGTATAATTTTGTTATAGACATTCCACCCATTGGAAATTAACAAGACATCTATTTTGTTATCCAAGTCTGAAATGCAGTTATGCTTTTGAAGTAAAATCATGTATTTACCATGGTTGGCTAAGCCATATTTTATTAAGTTACTCAATGAACAAAAAATTAATTCCAAAGTGTATGAAATAGATATTACAGAAATTCTTGGCCATGCAGTAGAGCAACCGCCACATTACTATTGTGCTATCAATGTTGAATTATTCACCATAAATTCAAAAGGATGTTGCCAACTTATTTTGTTTAAAAAAGTGGTGTAATGATGTTTCTGATAATGCCAATGAAAAGATAACTATAGAGAATTAAAGGCATGCTGACATGGAAAACAAACAATTTTACTGGGGAAAAAAAGTGGACTAATTGATCACATTACAATCAATTTGATAGTTTGTGAATTGGAAGATGAAGAAAGAGATTTGTTTCAAATATCTGAAGAAAAGAAATGTTCACCACTGATGCCATATTGCGTTTAGGTGCCTGCTTCCACTGCCTAGAGAGAAATGATGAGTACACTTTGCTGACAACTTAAACCACACAGTGTTGTGCTTTCAAATGCATTCAGTAATTAATAAAACTTTATTTCTGTAGTTGTTGGAAAATGTCTAAAAGAAAACAGTGGTAGTAATAAAAATACCTGCAAAGTTTATTTTGTATATTTTATATAACATACCTGCATGCTATAGTTATTGTAACAAAAACGTTTTTACTTCAATAAACAACTCTTTATTTTTTCCACAAACTGATAACAATCAGAATCTGCTCACAAATAACTTTCTTCTGTTATTTTTTAATACAAATCTGCCATACACTTTCTATTCGACGTTCATGGCATCTACTACAACATGCAGTGAATTTCCCATCGAAACTCACTCAACTGTTCCACCATGCACTCCCAGTTGAAACTGAATGCTTAGCTAGGCTTTGTTGTCCTTTTATACCTGTTGAATCCATTTGCACATGCAAGCTCACAAACTCAGATGTAAAATACAGATGTCAAAGAACTTTCAGACATCACACAACTGTGATGTCAAAAGAACTTGATGCCGGCTCAGGTGTCACTAATTCATGAGTAAAAATGAATGCCAATAATCAGCTATGAATTACAAAGTAAGCTGTTCACACACATTTGGCAATTATAGCCACAAGGTTTAGTCATACTGCTCCCTACTCAGGTCTGATCGTAACTTGCAGGTCGATCCAGGTGCACTATTAGCCTCTTCTCTTAGCAGCCTCTGGATGCGATAGACTCATTTATCCTCTTCACCATAAGATATGGCCCTGCCATGGTGATTGATGCTTCAGGCAGAGTGCCTTGGTCCGGTAGGGCAATATAGCGTCCCAAATCCCCCTGTTGGAAACTTCAACATTGACCTGCTGGTCAAAATGGGCCGTCATCCAGTCCCTCACTATCTGGATATGTTGATGCACTATCTCATGCAAGTCATGAAGCCAGTCTACAAGATTCTCCATATGGCCGATTGCTGCCTGTTCTGTTCCAGGAGAACTTTCAGTCATCAGATGCATGGTAAATGTAACTGCCTGTCAGATGTTAAACTGACTGGTATCAACCTGGGTTGAAAAGCAGTAGGCAAGAAAAGTGGCAATCTTATATCCACATCTCTCTGGTGATTGGTCACAACCTTCCTTAAATATTCTTCTAAGAGTATTGATGTACCCCTCAACCATGCTGTCTGATTGGATGGAGAGGTGGTGTGCGCGTCTTGAGCTCTCCAGGTAACTCCTGTGTCTAATGAGCTTAGACTCAAAGTTGGTGCTGTTACCCAAAATTGGTGCCTTGATCATTGCGACAAAACAGTTCATACAAGGTCCGTGATGGTCTTGGCCTCCTTGTTAGGGATGACGTGCACCTCCGGCCACTTGATGAAGTAATCCATGGTAACCAAACATGTACTTGTTGCTCCTGTCTAACACAGGGAATGGTCCAGCTTAAACAATGACTGTGTTCGAAAGTTGTTCCCATGGTTATACTGCTGACCCCTGGTTCCTGGTCTATGGGCCGCGACTTGCCCCACACACATGACATTGGCGTCTTCACCTCAGCATTTGCTCACAGTCTCAGCCAGTAGTACCGTTGACGGAGTTTGTCGATGATTCGTTTGGTTCCCAAATATCCTCACGAAGTCCCTGCGTGTACTTCCTTTAGGACTTCCACCATCTTACTCCACGGGAGGATCAGCTGCGATCTCTGGATCTCCCCATCAGAATACTCTGAACAGCACTCCTTCTTAGGTCTTCAGTGTTCCCATTGAGCCCAGTAGGAGTTGTACACACTGCTCCTGGATGCAATGTCCTCCAAGCTCAGCCTGTCCCTGACTCCACTTCTCTCAGGAATGCCTCTAAGTCACATCTGCCCGCTGATACCTGCACTACCCCATCTAGCTGTAAGCACTGTAGAAATGACATGGACAGCCGCGGCACACTCTTTTTCCTCAATTTTGATGCAGTGACATGGTATTTGCTTGTTATGGCTCCTTCTCTTCCGCTGTTCTGATGAGCAGTTGTATTTCTGGAGCCTCTGAACCCAACAGGCTATCTGGCCCTTTAGGTTCTTGAAGCTCATAACCAGGTGAGTGGTTAGGCCTCATGCAGAATGGCTCCAGCTCCTTCAATTCTGTCAGGAGTCTCGCCAGCAAACACATTTTTTACTGACTTGGGGAGCGTCTTACTGTAATATAGAACATCTGACTATCTTGGACCTGGGATAGAATGCCTCCAATGCCAGTGTCCACAATGAAGTCACTACCAGATTATGGAAATCCTAAAATAGGCGCACTGTAGAGTGCTGACTTTAGATCCTGGAGCGCGGTGTCTCCCTCTTCTGACCACGGCAAGACCGAAGCTCTTCTGTCAGACGATTGAGGGGTTTCGCGTTTTTGGAGAAATCGCTGATGAACCGGCAATAGTAACCGCATAGGTCCAAAAAAACTTCACAGCTCTTGTTTGTCTTTTGAGCGAGGCCAATCACTCACTGCTCCAGCCTTTTCCGTGTCCATGACCATCCCAGATGGTGAGACTATGTGGCCAAAATTGTTCCCTCCATGCAGCAGGGTTGGCACTTCTTTGCATCCAATTTCAGGTTAGCTGCCTGCAGCCATTGCAATATCTTAGCAGTATCTCAAGATGGTCTTGAAAGTTTTGGCCTACTTCTGTATCTGGAAGGCAGGCGTTATAAGTCAACCGTCATATCACTGGTCCCATAAGGCTTGGCAGGTGGTTGGCGCATTGCAGAGGCCAAAGGGCATAACCGTAAATTGCCAAAGCCCTTGGCCAGGTGAGAATATGGTCTTCTGTATTCCCGCTTCTGACATCAGTGTAACAAAATCTATCTTTTTACTTCAACAAACAACTCTTTATTTTTTCCACCAATTGTTTACAATCAGAATCTGCTTACAAATAACTTCCTTCAATGCTTTTGATACAATTCTGTTTTATAGTTTCTTTTCGGCACTCTCGGTTAATGATTTCAGATGCAAAATGAAATGAAAATGAAATGGCCTGTTATTTATGGACGCTCTTTAACTGCTTTGGTTCTCAGCGTCCCATTTTATATTTGGGCGTGAAAGTTCACTTAATTTTGCTCAGAGGCCTCTCTTATCAGGCTTGAGGTTCTTTTACATGCCGTAAATCTACGACACGGGACCCACAGCTTTACTTCCCTTCCGAAGGAAGCCATGTTAAGGATTTTTACGCCCGAAAAAATCCATCGTCCTCCGCCGGGTTTGAACCCGCGACCTTGGGTATATGAAGTTAGCATGGTAACCATTACACCACGAAGGGCAACGTTTCAGATGCATATATGCATGTTTGTAGGTGCATATTCACTGAATGAAAATGTCCTAACATTCCGCAGAAAAGATATTTTACAATATGCACTACCAGCTGTAATATACATCCTTACTTTATAGGTACTACCGGTAATGACCACATATAGATGTGGTAAATTGGATATTTCCCCTGCATTTGCCAGATATGATGACTGAGGAGAGCATGAAAAACCAGTCAGCGAGTACAGTTTTCTATTGATTTGAACTGTGAACATCCTACCCACAAGCCCATTCCTTAAACATCTTTTAGGTATATATTCATGTGTATAGAGATAGGTACACATTATAATACAAAGCTGAGCATAGCAAAGGACTCACATAACACTTTGTGTAACGAAGCTCATGTATCAATGATTGCAATACCTACTAAATGCCTAGATGCTGGTAGAAGTGTCCTAAGAACATCTCCTAAATGGACTCTCCTATATCTGCAAAAGAGCTCAAATTTGCTGAGAACACAGTAAAGCATTATAATGCTTATATAAAATTAACAACTTCTAAATACTCTAAAAATGAAAATACATTCATTAGAGCAATATGTATGTGTTGGTCTATAAATATTTATTTTATTCTTCCTTTTCTGTTCGTAAAGAATCCAAATTTACTTTTCTTGGCCTCCTTAATGGTAGGCCATGAGAGACTTAAATTGAGTTTATTTATGGGAGCTATTTAGCTGCTATGGTCAGCGTCCCATTGTGTATCGTGCTTCAAAGACTGCTTATTTTTGCTCAGAGGCTGCTTTATCAAACTAGAACCATGAGAACACAGTAGCTGCACCAATTCTGATGCTTGCAAGGTAGCTGCCGCTGCAGTTAGCAATGGCCAAACTGGCGTGGCAAAACCAGTTTGCACCTTACCTTAGCTTTTGAACAAATTGCCATCAATGTAACTGGACTGTTTCCTGTGGCAACAGGGGAAACAATAATCCATGTTGGTAACGTGGCAAAGATGTGCTTATCAAGAAATCATTAGTTGCAGACAGCCTCTTGACCTGTTTTGATGCTTTTGGGTACCACTAGCGCTATATAGTGACTGGGCACCAGCTTCAGGACAAATTTGCTGAAAGAAGCAATGGAGTAGCTTGCAGTGCACATGACATGCACACCTGTTTGCACAGTCAGATGACATGGTAGAATAGTATATTAGGATCCTGGAAGAATATCTGAGGAAGATGCCCATTAGTCACCAAAGGGACTAAGACTCAGGATGATGTTTTTCTGACTGGCATGCTGCTCATCAGCATGACACCATTGGATTGATGCTAGGGATCTTGGTGTTTGGTGGATAGCTATCTCGGCTATGTGATCCACATTTTGGGAAACTTCCTGAGGCATTTAAGCCAGCACCCAAGTACATGGATGGATCATTTTCATGACATGCACAGGGTGGTTGGTCAGCACATCCACGTTAGGACCTCTTACATCCATTAGGCAAGGTTTCCAGCAGGGAGACATGTGGTTGCATCACCAATATGGAGTAAAGGGCATTGCTCAACTTCAACAACTTCAACCATTTGTTGAAGAGGATTAGCAATGTAGTTTACATCCAAAGACTGCCTAGAGAAAAGATGTTAAGTGGTATATCTAGACTTTTGAGCCAGATACAGCAATCCTGATGTGGCCAAGCCTGCATGATGCATTTGGGTATGACATCGATAAAAATTTTGAGTGCAGGAGATAACAAAAAGCAAATCATTGTGTTACATTCAGCTAAGCCTTGAGAAGAGGCTTTAAATGGCTACTCTTTGAGAAAGTTTGATATCTGCATTCTGGTAAATTTTGGAACATTGCATTAATGTGTGTTGCTAATCATAGGGTATATTAAAATATGGCAGAAAACAAATGTAAAACAGTTATGAGCAATTTGTAAGCCAGAGCTGAAAGTGAGTTTGTTAAGAGTTAACAATCCATTGCCATGTTATTGCTTGTACTAATTTTATCACTTTTTTTTTTTTTTTTTTTTTTTTTTTTCCCTGAAACAAATGCTTCATAAGCAGAATGACTTGGTCTTCAGTTCAGCAATAAATGTGAAGATGTCACACAACTATTAGAAAAGATAATAAATCATCTAATAAAATATATGCAGACACTGCCAAGCTAGGGAATTCCATATAGTTGGAACAAATATGAGGCAACCATCATACCATATTGGGCTGGTGAATAAAAGAAGTAAATGCTAACTAGTAAATACAAGGTAATTTAAAAATTTGCTATAAATGAGGTGAATAATGTTATACTAAAAGCAGATAGGCTGCCCAGAAAGGAAACTTAACAAATACTAAGACCTAGTATTTGCTATCTATAGCATTTACTAATTTCCTTCCCAATTATACTGAGACAGCAAGTTCTTGCTCTTTATATTGCTCCCATGTATAGTAACACATAGTTGTTCATGTATTGTTTTGCAAATATTTACACAGTTTCGGCATTGAAAATTGAGAGACATCATTGTTGTTTTATTTATTTATGCTAAGCTTTATACAGGTGAATATGACCGGTGTTCAGCCCTGGCTCTTTACCGGTCATACTCATATTTTACAATAGTTTATTAATTCTAGTTTATTACACCATTTTGTCTATTTACTGTCCATACCCATTTATTTTTCACTTTGTGTAAGAATTGTCCAATCTTCTTACTATCTTTTTGAAACATTCCAACTACTGCTATCTTTCTATCTATTTTAAACCATTTCTTATTAATATACTCTTTTCTCCAAATTTCAGTCCCTTTACATACATTTAAATAAAATGTGTTCCATATCTTCATTTCTGCCACATATAGGACAATCATTGTTGTTACATTGTTCATATTGTCTACACAGTCAAAAGAAAACCAGTATAAGTTGTCATCTGCATTGGTAGTTAATATTAAACTAGAAAATGTCATCTCCACAACAAAACCTGAGTTACTTCAGAGCAACACATTGCTGAAGTAATCTTAGGAGACTTTTGATGCAGAAAACGGAAATGCAAAGCATATACATAGGGTTTGATACTGACATTAGTTGATAAGCATTCTGTCACACTGTATAAATCATGAATTTGTGCTGTTATTTCATCAAAAGCAAAAGCCTGGAACATGTTGGGTGAAGAGTAAGTAATACAATTGGAAAGAAAGTAGAAATTGGCCAGCTTAAGAAACTATTGAATAACCTGAAAGTGACTCTGAAGAAAAAAAAATCTGATGTGTTACACTCGCATGACTTTTTGTAGCTGTTCTACAAACTTCTTACATAAAATTGTTCTTCTTTCTGCACCTTGCCAATCAAGATAATCATTAGCAGAATGTTCTTATTACTTAGTTCCTTATAGGTAGGAAGAAAATAAGGGAATATACTAGTCTAAACCGATAGTCAAATTATATGTTTTATTAATTTGTTCAGTTGGTTTTTTAAGACTACGTCACTTACATTGTTATTATGAGGGACTAGTTTCGAAAGCCTATGCTTTCATTTTCAACCTCACAGATCCAACTGCCATTGCTGGCTGCATTTGCTTGTACACTCTTCTCTGGTGGGAAATGATGAACTTTTTAACTAAGCTGTCTACTGGCGGGATTTCAAAGTTTATTAGCCGATCTTTATTTTTCCATATGAGGATGTTTTCCCAGGTTGTGAGTTCATTGTGGCCTGACATGGTTTTAAGCAATTTTGGATTTGGATCTAGATTGTGGTTTTCTTTCCAAAAGTGAAATGCTACTGCCGATTTATCTTCTTGTTTCAATTTTAGGTTTCTAAAGTGCTCTTTGGATCTGATTTTTAAACTTCTTTTGGCTTGTCCTATGTAGAACTTTTCACAATTTGTGCATTTAATTTGATATATTCCTGACCTATTTTCTGGTGGAATTTCATCTTTTATTTTTGAATTTAGTAATTTTATGACAGAAAGCCTGTTTATTGGAGCTAGGGTGATGTCTTGTTCTTTGAAGATTTTTTTGAATTTTCTAAATGCTCGGGGGTTGGTAAGTGAATTTTTTTAATGTGTTGATATTGTTTTTTCCTGCTGTTAGGGTAGTTATTTCTTTTATGGTTTTTTTCTGCTTTGCTTTGTTCAGTTTCTTGTACACAAGGTTCTTGCTGTATCCATTTTGTTCTGTTGTTTGAATTATGGTTTTTAACTATTTGTTGAATTCGGTTGTCCTCATAGGTACATTTACTAATAAATGTATGAGGCTGTTTATTATTGCATGTTTGTGTGGTAATGGGTTGTAGCTTTCATTTTTAATGTAATTTTCTGATTGAGTTGGTTTTCTGTAGATTCCAAAGTTTACTTTTGTGTCGTTTCTGATGATTCTTAGGTCTAAGAATGGGAGTTCTCCATTGGTTTCTGTTTCCATTGTGAATTTTATTATTTTTTCCTGTATGTTTAATAATTTTATGGCATCATCTAAATGTCTACTTGGTACTATTGCAAATATGTCATCAACATAGCGGTACCACACTTTGAAAATCCATGGGAATGCTTTCTTCATGTGAGTTTCGAATTTGCTCATAAATAAATTTGCCAAAAATGGAGATAGAGGGTTGCCCATAGAGAGTCCTGATTTTTGCCTCAACAAATTAATAAAACATATAATTTGACCATCACTGTCACTAAATTCCTCCAAACATCAATCAACCGATAGTCAAATGTTTTAAAAGCTATTGTTATGCGATTGTCATTGCAAATCACTTGTTTGCTAGGCCAGGGGTAGAACAAAAGAAAAAAAGGACACTTACTGTCTCAGAAAAATATAAGTACTTCACAGCTGAAACCAATAACAAAGAATATCTCAGAAAGGTTACCTCCACAACAAAAATGTAAAGGAGATAAATAGTGTGTTTTGACGAGATCTACATTTTCTGTGCTGTAAGATTTTGTCTATCTCTTACGGTTTAGCAGTTAAGTAAAATTCGGCCAAATCCATTCAGAATAAACAGGTCTTCATAGGCTATTCCCAGAAAATTCAAGATATACATTTTATTTGGTATGTAAATATTTTTAATATACAGGATATTAATCAAAATCATTTGAGCCATTTCTAAAAAAATCAAAATTTTTGAAAATGTTTCCATGTAAAGGGTAGTTGGGGGTGGGGTGATTTATTGAAAATCTTTGTGTCACATCCTTGGAAGATACCTAACCTACATATCAAGTTTGGTATTTAACAGTCTTTTCATTTTTGAGCTATGCTGTCCACACACACACACACACACACATACACACTTTTTTTTTTTTCTTTCTGAAAATGCTTTTTTTGGATTCAGGGGGTCCTAAAACATGTATTTTCGATGAAATCTCGGTATCAAATTTTTGGGTAAAATACAATACTTCCTCTACACAATATGTACATAGTACGTGTAGCGAAAGTAAAAACAGATATACAGGCTACTTGGAACAAAGCAATGAAACTGAAGCACTGAGAAAAATGAATGTTGGGCACTCTTGACAAAACTGAAAAAAATATAGTTTTCCACAAAATACCAGATGCTTTATTTGTCGGAATCAAACACAGCACACCAGTAGTAGAAGAAGTTGCAGGTCAAGGGATGAGAAGTCAAAAAGAACAGACAACACAATGGACAGTATGCAAATGAACACCTCCCCTAAAAGAAGGAAGACAGAAGCAGTTTCAACTACAGTGTGAAACTAAAGAAACAAAGCTGCTATCAGTAGTTTTACTACAGCAATTCAAAATGGACAAAATGATAATTAAAAATGAAGCGAAGGAAACAAAGAATATTAAGCAAGCATCTAGTATATTAATCTTACTTGCTCCTTAACCCTTGGAGAAAAAGAATAAAATTAAATAAAGGTTCAAATAAAAGTACCAAAATAAGAAAATGAATGAACATGCTTCTATGCAAATACACATACACTGCCCTTGTTATCGTGCAATTGTACAACCATGCATGCAAAAGCCTGTACTTTTGTTGGTTTATATTTTCCCTCTCTTTTATATAAACCATTTGAAAATATATTTTGTTTCTGTTCTTAATGCATTGGAATAGTAGGAAGGGGTGATTTTATTCTTACCTATTTGGCAAGAGTATGCACAAGTAGGTAGGAAATGAAGTTTATTATTAAGCCTGTTAGTAGCATTTGTGAAGTTTTACAAATGCTGCTACTTTTATACAATTCCGTTAGCTATGATATACTGTGGCATTTAGTTGTGTCTTATTTGATCTCTTTCCTTAGTTACCACGTTCTCGTCCTGCTCATTGTAAACCTCATTATTTTCTTCCACCTCAATCTTATCAGAACCAGAAACATTTTCAAGTGATGCACTTAATGAGTTGCTGTGGATTAGAAACCTTTTTTTCATTTGTCCAAATACAATCAATTATACCCTTTCCTCAGAATAAGTTGAATTAGAATGTCTTTCCTCTTAATTTCTTGATGGTTTTTAGGATGTAATGAGCCAATCCTGGCTTCAGGAACACTTCCAGGCTATTCAGCTTGTCAATTTTTCAGCTGAATCGCAAGTGACTTTTACATTTATACTGGGATAACCCTTGCAGTTTATACTGAGGAGCGTTTTTTCAAAATTCGATAGAGCACAAATTTTGAGAAAATGAGTTATATATGGGATGGGTATGTTTTCAATGCCAGCAATCAGTCTGTGAAATCAGATTTTGCAAAACGCGATGTTTGCCATGTATATAGAATGATGAATCATGAGCATTTTTTCATAACTCGATTGAGCACATGCACAGCAATTTTACAAAACTCGATACAGCACAGTCCTGATGATAATAATTTGCAATATTCTGCTTGTCTGACCTTGCTTTCCTGGAATGAAAAGCTATACAAAAACCATATCATTATTTCAAAGTCTTAAACACATGACCTTTAATTCTCCAAAACAAAGGAAAGTGAAAGGAAAATTCCAAAAGTAGTGAAGTGAATGCTAAATATAGCATCAGAAAAAAAAATGGAGATATATTACCAATCTGTGCTGCCAGTTTTTAGGGAATAGCAGGCATAAGGATAGGCTGTCCGTCCTTGCAAGAAAGTTTTATTCTTCTGGGAATTCACCGAAAGAAAATTGAGGAAAGGATAAAACTGGTGCAAAGGACAAGGAGCTTATCATTGCTGTGAAAAATAATATTAAGAGCTACAGATGCAGTAGAGGAAAATCTTCAAGGAACTACCTACCACCCAAATTAAATATTCAAAAAATGTGGAAAATGTTTTGTGAAAAAAGAAAAAAGGAAAAACTATATACATGCTCATTATCCAAACACAAGTTTATTTTTTATAAATGTTTTAATCTCTCATTCAAGATACCACACACTGATATATGCTGCACTCGCAGGATAGGACTAATTTCCATAAAGCAAGAGACAGATTTGGAGAAGAAGAATGAATATAGGACAAACTACAGACTGCATAAACTTCATGCAAAGAAGTTTTATTCTATAATGAAAGAAGAAAACCCTGATGTAATCAAAATCTGTTTCAATATGCAGCAAAATCACCCACTATCTAAATTATCAGTAGGTGAAGTGTACTGTTCCAGGCAATTTGGTTCTATAATCTTTGCATTATGATTCACTCTAAACCACAAATGAAAGAGAATGTACATTTCTACACCTGGTTGGAAACCAAATCATCTAAGGGATGTGATCAAGTGGTATCTGCTTTATTGAGTTTTCTGTTAGACGTGGAAAAAAAAAAAAGAAGTGTCCTTCCATTATTCATCTTTTCTCAGATTCATGTCCAGGTCAAAATAAGAACAGTGTAGTAATGACCATGCTCATTGCCTTTTTGGAAAGAAGTACAACATTTACGTCTGTACATTTCTTTCCCATACGAGGACACACTTACATGGCTCTGGTCATGTATTTGGTAGGGTAGAGAAGGAGTACAGAAGAAAGGAAAATATTTTATCACCCAATGAATACTACCAAATTGTGCAATCCCATGGAGTTAACCAAAGTTCTCAACAGGGACTGACAAATCAAAACACTGAAGGAGACTACTCAGAACATTGTGAAAGCAACATTGCCATTTAACATAGGAATGCAACAAGTCATATCATACAAAAAATCTTCTACAAATGTGTGTAATGTTTCTGTAACTGTGCAGAATACTTACACTGTGCCACTTGTAGAGGTTTCTATTTTCAAATCTGGAATTAAAGCATGCCACAAAGAAATGCTGAGGTCCTCATTCATACAGAAGATGAACATGGTGTCCAGTGAGAAGAAGAAAGATGTAAAAAACTCACGGAATTTTTTGAAATTCCAGAAAAAGCAAAAGGATTTTATGAAGATGTTCTCAGAGATTGTTAAGATATCAAAATAAGTGTACACATTATTATTTACTAGTCCAATCACTCTGTATTCTTAAATTTCTGTATTTATTAATTTAATAATTTTGTAATTTTTTATAAATGTCTATTCTTTCATTAATGTAACAATGCTGATTTAACCATTTATTACATTTGTATACTGTACATAAAAAAAAAAAGTATGAAGAAATGAAAATAAAATCAAAACAGTAATAAAAACAGTAAAACTAGTAGCAAATTCAATTTCAGTAAAATTTGCTTGATTCGTAGTCCAAGTCCTCTATCGAGTTTGGAAAAAACAAGCATTTTTTAACTGGCCAATACTATGAAAAATATCTGTATCTTCTAAGAGTTTCACTGCTGTCTAAAATTGTCCCATGATAATGTCTAGTATTGTCAAAAATAAGTTTGTGTAATGAAAGGTTATATACTAGAATAAAAGAATGTAATTTCTGTAAAAATATCTTTTTGTCCTCTACCGAGTTTTGAAAAAATGCTCTCATATTCATCTCCATGCAAGTTGGATGTTTTAATTTCTATATGTACAATCCAGTGCTCCAATTACTGTAGACATTGTAAATTGTGTTTGCCATAGAAGTTGAGCCTCATACAACATTGAAGGGAGCTTTATCCATTTGTTGCATTTATCGACAATACAATGCATGACCATATGCAGAGTTTTAGTTACAATACTGCGATGAAAAAATATTGGCCTCCCTACTCTGAAAACTTGCAAAGAAATTATTTCAGTCATATTAATTATAGTTAATACACTTTGTCATAGAATTGTCAAATGAGTCTACATTTTTACGGCTTAGTTTGCCAATGTATTTCAACCTATTGGGTTGATCATTCACTGAAGCAATGTAGAGCTATGTAGCTGCTCACCTGGTTCAACAAAGTAGCGTAACAATATTTCCATTTTATGTTCTTAAGAAAGAGTGTCATCCTAAGTTGTTTTGCTTAGGCAAAAATTCAGTCATTAAACAAATTGATACTATCATCTTCAAATTGCAATATTTTACAATAATCATTTACCTATATTCAATGTACATATTTCTTTGGTGAATTTGCATGAACATGGCCATAGCTGATTCTAAGCAAAAAGCTAGCATGCCTCTCAGAAGACTTGAGAAAAACTTAGCATTTAAACCCAACTAGCACTACCTAAGGTTTATTCATCCAGCATACCTAGCAAAAGAATATAAATATAGAGTATAAGCAGCTCTAAAAAATTAAATCATTATTAAAAATAATATAACTAGTCATATTCAACACTTGCTCCCAGAAAAATCTTAGCTTTTACTAAGCTTAGTACATATTTATGTTTTTATTTATACCAAACTCAAGCAAATACTTAAAATCTGGGTAGTCCAAACAAATGCTAGCTTTTATTCACCTCACCAGTTGGTAACTATCATCTCATTTGTTAAGGCATTCGCTGCAGTTTCCCATAAAAGACACAGAACAGTTTTAATTCTTTTATTAGTTATTGGTTAGTTACACCAAATGATACGATAATGGAAATGATGATGAACCTATTAAGAATGAGCCTCAAATCCTACCTGCAGCCTCTGGAATCACTCAGTTTAAGTGAGAGCAAGTTGTCTAATCACCTGGTCAGGATGCTGTGCTGTGGTCTTTCTGTTCAGGCTCTAGGTGTAGGAATATGTATTCCATATCATAATATGCTCCTGTAATAATTATAGAAATCATTCAACTTTGAAGTTTGTCATGCTGGATAATATTCTGAATTTTCTTAATGCATATGTGTGTGTGTGTATCTAATGCTGAGGAAATCATTCTCAATCTTGTATTACCAATACTATTTTGTTTTGGAAAGCATTTTCATACATGAGCAGATTTCATCTGTTTCTTCAGGACACTGCTTTTTAAGAGTTGGCAGTTGAATCATCCTACTCAACTCCCAGATTGTCTGGAGGACCACACCTGCAGTCGACTAGTCTCTTGGACTTAGCAAACCTTTTTAATGTTGCTTTTTTTTTTCTTCTTCTTTCTTTCTTTCTTTCAAATTAGAAATTTATTAACCTATTTAGCACCACTATACATGTACATTTCACTTATCATAGTTATTTTCCTGTGGTCTGCACCAAGATCTTGACTCATCCCAATATTTTGTTTTCAGGGTTTAATTGTGGAAAATTACTTACTGAATTGTAGCTTGTGCATAGCATTTCTGATTCTGTAAACATTTTGCCAATAAATAGTGTGGCATACTTATTTCTTAAAAGCAGAGGAAACACCTGCTTTGTAGGTCCCACTAATGAGTAAAATGCCATGAATAAAAAAATTGTTGTAAAATGCATTATTAAATTGCATTAATTGTATTTAATTTATTGATTTTAAAAAGATATTTTGTATTAATTTGGTTTTGAATTTCAAAACGTCATTGTCCTGTACTATATTTAAATCCTTGAATTATTAAAATTTGAAATTTCATTATTGCTGGTATTTAATTTTTTTAATTTTATCACCTCAACTTTGTTGTCCAAATATATATGACAGTTCTTATAACATTCATTTAACTATACAACATTTAACTTGTATATTGTCTTATTTTTAAGAGCTTTATCTTACCATTCATTTCATGTTTGCACCCCCAAATAGTCTTGTGTCCCATTTGGAATCATTGCTACAATTATATGCTATCACATTAATTTGAAATCATTCATTTTACAGAAAAACGGTTTGAAAAGGACGACATTGTATGGCTGCAATCAAACAAGTCTTACTGGCCTGCTCTTGTGACAAATGTTTGTAAAAATTCATTGAAGGTATATGTAAAGGCTGTTAATAGCCCACGTAAACAGAAATCTTTTGCAGTATCTACCAAGCGACTGCTGGATTTTAATGATGATAAGAGGAATTCAGAACTCTTGGTAAGTATTATATCTTCATTGAAATTTTTTTTTTGCCACATATTTTATTAACAATGTACATCTTAGAGTACCAGGAATGTTATTTTAGTATCCTTGAATTAATTGTGATATTAGCATCTTAAATTTGATAAATTGTTACAAAAGCTATGAAAATTTATAAATAAGAGAAGATGAAAATTATATTGCCAACTTAATGAGTGAGCAGATACTCAGATTTGTTTTTGGTAGTGAGTCAACAGTACATATTGAATGTAGAAGCACATACATATTAAACATTGTGCAAGTTAAAATGCTATTTTCTGTATTTTACATGCCCAAAAGGTAAAACAAAAGGAGTGTGTAGATGAATAAACTCAGAGGAAAGTATTTTACATTTTTGTAGGAGAGAATTCTCCAAAGAGAGTTATCATCAAATGTGCTCTTTTATTTACAAAGAAAGAAACAGAAAAGCCATTCAGCAAGCAGTAGCAAATGGTGCATTTGTAGTGGAAAATTCTGATTTGTAAAGAATCCAAAATTTAAAGAAACTTGATGAAAACAAAACTGTAAGTGAGGTAAAGATGATTTGTTGTAGATTAGCAAATGCAAAGAGACAGATTCACATTTCTGTACATATAGGCAATTAAATTCATCACAATAGGAGTAGAAACAGAAAGCAATGTAGGTACCATAAGATCTCTTTATTTTGATCAGCATCACAGATTTTATTTTGAAGATTGTTATTCTCATATAAAATGGAAAAAAAGCAGTTGCTCAGTTCAGTTTGTTGTCTATTTTTATCTTTTTAAAGCTATTGGATATGACAAAATATAAAGTATTACACTTAAAGACAATATATAGGGGAGGCCGGGGCACTATGGGTCATGGGGCACCTTGAGTCATTGGCTGTTACAGTAAATCTAGTGTATTTACAGTGGCTGTACTGACAACACATGATTTTTACAATGTTGCCAATACATATTATCCAGCTGGCAGAGACCTGGTTTCTTTGTTTCAGAGCACATGTGAGATTATTGTTTCTTTCTGTGCAAGAGTAAAATCTAAAGCTATTGGAAATGTTTAAATATTGGTTTCTGTAATTCAAATGATTTTAATTTAGCTATTAATCAAAGTTCTTTGTATCTTTGCATATCTTATTACACTGAAGGTAATTATTTATCATTATTTTTTAAGTTTATGTTTGGAGATTTTTATAATTAACTCCTTCTGGAGCATCATGGGTCAGTCATAACTGGGGTACTATGGGTCATATACTAAACACATGTGACAAACTGAGGATAGAAGATATTTAGTTTATATTATCTTTCCAGTTATGGTTCAAACATACAAGAGAAAATCTGACAAGGGATTGTATGAAGAAGAGGATCTGAGGACAGCAATTAATTTGGTTGCTGAAGGCAGGAGAATAAGAAGTGCAGCCAATGAATGTGGTATCAAGAAAGAGACCCTGAGACATAAGATAAAGATACTGAAGTACCATCCTGGCATAGAAGTTGAACTTAAGCCCAATTACATCCATCGTCAAGTTTTTACAGAAGATCAAGAACACTTAATAGCTCATTACCTAAAAACTTGCGGCAAAATGTTTTAATGGGTTAACTACAAAAGAATGCCGTAAACTGGCTTACCAAACTACAGTTGCAAATAATGTTAAATGCCCACAATCATGGAAAGAAAGAAAAATGGCTGGGGAAGACTGATTGGTAGGAATTTTCAAAATAAATAAAGGTTTATCCCTCAGATCGCCAGAAAGGTGCAGCCTTGCCCGTGCCACCTCATTTAATCCCCACAATGTAAAGGCAATTTTTGATAACTATGCAACTTTACTAAAGAGAGAGCCGCTACTTGGAAATCCTGCAAGGATTTTTAATTTGGATGAGACGAAAACCCCAACGGTTCAAAACAGTGGTAAGGTAATTGCTGAGAAAGATTGCAAAGCTGTTTGCAAAGTCAAAAGCGCAGAAAAGGGAACCTTTGTAACAACCTGTAGTATTATTCGTGCTGATGGTAACTATTTACCACCTGTTTTAATATTCACTCGGGTTCATTTCCGTGACCACATGCTATTTGGTGCACCATCTAACACATTGGGCCTGGCTAGTCCTTCAGGATGGATGTCTAGTGAACTCTTTGTTTAAACATTGCAGCATTTCATTAAATTCTCAAACAGCACAAAGGACAAACCATCACTATTAATATTTGATAACCGTAAGTATAGAGGTCTTCGAAATGGCAAAAGCAAATGGTGTCCACATTTTGACAGTATCACCTCATTCATCACATCGAATGTAGCCTCTTGATGTAAATGTGTATGGGCCATTTCAGCAATATTACAATGCCGCTGTGGCTTCATGGTTACTAAACCACCCAGGCAAACCAATAACTTTTTATGAAGTAGCTGGTTTTGTAGGCATAGCCTTCGTCACATGCTTTTACACCTTGTTTTATAATTAGTGGTTTTCAGAAGTCAGGAATATACCCTTTGGATGCACATGTATTCAGTGATGATGCTTTTCTTCCGAGTTCAGTAACTGATCGACCTCTTCCTCCAAATGTAACAGAGAAAACTGACAACATACCTGGTCCATTACAACCTTCAAAAGCAGCACCAACAGTGACAAATGAAAATCCAGTTTTACCAGCATATCAAGAAAATGTAACTAATAAAGTTCCATTCCAAATTGAAAGTTCTGCTGAAATTAGAGGTTACCCAAAGGCAGATCATCAAACAGGAACTAGGAAACGCAGGCAGCAAGGTAACAGCAAAATACTCACAGACACTCCAGAGAAAGAACATTTATTGCAAAAGAAGAGGAAACAAGAAAAGAAAGAAAAGAAGACACTTGCCAAAAAGCCGCCAGTTAAAAGAAATATTTTCCCTAATGAAAGTAATTCCTCAGAGGCTGACACAGGAGCAGACTTTATAGAAAGTGGGAGGGATAGTGAAGCTACTATATCATGTGTAGATTCGACATTGTTCAGTGATAGACAACCAGAGGAAAATAGTTTTGTTTTGGTTGAATTCAGAGATAAGAAAAGTAAAATGCACTATGTTGGAAAGGTTTTGAGAATTATAAATGACTAAGAGAGAGAATATGAAATAAAATTTATGAGATGTTCAAAGGAATCATGTCAAAAGTTTATTTTTCCTCAAGAGGATGACATTTCTATAGAAAGACGTCCTGATATTTTATTTGTCTTGCCCAGTCCTGAAGAGTTGATAAGAGAACTGCTCGTCAAAGGTCATTCATCAAATTTCCAGTCATATTTAGCTCATTCAATATGCATTAGAAGGGTTAGTTTACAGATATAAGCAATAAACTTCATTTGTCAGATGCATTGTATTCTAAATAATATAATTTTCAGCTTTCATGTAACACTACAATTACATTTTTTCTTTCGATAAATGTATATTGAGCAAACAGGTTTGCTTTGTTGCAATGTGCTTAATTCATATAATCGTATGTATGTAAAATAAAATTCAGTTCAGCTCACTTAACTGTTAATTTTTGAATAGAATTACTTGTTCTGTGAGTGACCCATAGTGCCCCATATAAGGGGCACCTTGGGTCATTTACCAAAAAATGTATTTTAATTTTTTCTGAAAAGACATTGATAATTTTAAAAACTCTGAACAATTAATATTAAAATATACACTCCCCTTTAAAAATGTGCAAAGTTTGGTTAAAATCATGTTGTATCTAAGTACACCTTTGAGAGTTTGAATTTTTTAGGCTCATGGTGCCCCAGCTTCCCCTATATTAAATATGGATAGTAAGAATATACCTAAAAATATCAGTAATCTGTTCTGTCATTGATTTATTTCTTACAAAATAGGGTTTCATTCCGATATCAGCATCATATCAATTGTGACCTAAAACTTCACTAACTTTTCTTGGGTTTATAGCTCAGCTGTTTTGAGCAATGAACAGCATATCGATTTAGGACAGAGCCTTAGAGGGTGCATGCATTGGTGCATTGTAGGCACAAGATGAAAAGATAACCACCAGGTTGACCACAGTGCAAACTCTACTCTTCAATTTTGAACAGTAGCATTGTCTCTCTCTTTCCTTATGCTTCTCATGTTCACTTTATCTCTCCCTTCCTCACCATCACTGCTGTTTCTTCCTCACTACTCAGGCAAGAAAATGTATTTGTAGTGGACAAAGCAGTACAAGGGAGGGTTTTCTTCAGGTACTCCAGTTTCCCACAGCATCACATTCCACTGGTGTTCCATCTTCATTCTGTATTTCATCAGTATCATTGCCTGTGGTGCTAGGTGTAAAAACAGGTGTTAAACACTATTAAGAAAATGAGCTGAGCCGTGTTTGAACTGGTGCATGGTCCAGGGAACCGCTGTACCTTGGTTAGTATGCAAGAGATTTTTTTGCATTTGAAGTGCCCAGATGTAGGAGGTTAACAAAATTCCTCTGCTAGACTACTTACAAGAGACTACTGTCACATTGATGTCACAGATTGAGATGCAATTTTTTATAATGAAAATTATTGAAAACAAAAATACCCATGCCTCAGCTTTCTCTCCCATGGTATTTTAATTCACTAGTAAAAACTTATTAAATTTTAAGTTGTAATGGCTGACTTTAGAACTGCATAGTACTCAAGTATCAGCTGCCTGGTAGTATGCCAGCATTGATAATGCACTTTGCACACACTGAGGCTATAAGTAGCTGAGTACAAGACCACACTAGAAATAATTTACACCCAAGAGTTCATTTAGTGAGGAGAATATCGGTGGTAAATATGTTTTATATTTTTTCTCCATGTTACAAGGATGCCATCTTCTTCAGGCGTGGTTTTATTTGGCCGTTGGCTTCTTTTTCTGTGATCCTTAAAACCCACAGCCCCTTCTGTATGCCAGGCGTTTACCCACCTTCGCATTGTGTGCATGCTGCTTGGAATTGCCCTAGCAAATTCCTCAACTGGTAAATTGACTTCGCATATACCCACAATTCTTCCCCGATGCACCTCTGAAATATTGGCATACCTACATCGCACGAGTAGCTACCAACACACACCACTGCTTGGTTGAACAATAAGAACAGAATGCTCCACACTCCTCCACTGTTATGCACGCTCCGCAGAGCAGGTTGGTAAAAGGCCCCGTGAAGGAGTAGGGACGGCCAATATGAATCCGAGTGTACATAATACGTGTAGAGAAAGTACAAAATGGAGTCGGCAATGGAGAAAGTGAAAACGGAATTCTAGCAAAATTGACGAACAGCTACGGCGTGAGAAGGACATGGAGGCACTGGGAGGAAAGGTGGAAAACTTGAGGGAACAGTAAATAGCCTTGACCATCGCGGAACATGTTAATGCCCTAGAGAGAAGAGTCGACGGCAGCGCCAAGGGTTTGAACGCCATGATGGAAGAGATGCTAAACGGAAGGCTTAAGGGTATGAAGTTCGAGACACCTGGACGCTACACACCATCTGCGCGAGTCAAGCCACCGAAGTACGACGGTACGTTAACATTCTAAGTCTCCAGCCGACAGTTCGTTGCCGTCGCTACCTATAACCGTTGGTCGGCAGAAGAGGAAGCAGCACAGCTGATAGCCAGCCTTCAGGGGCGGGCGGCGGAATACGATTCCGACATTCGCGTCTTCTGGTGACATCTGGGAGGCCAATGAGAACTATTGCTCGGCCGCAGTTTATTATAGTCAGCTGAAGTCGTGCCACAGAAACCAGGAGGGACGCTGCAGGAGTTTGCTTTGGGCATCGATCAACTAGTGACCAAAGCTCTGGTGGATCTCCCGTCTAGTTATATCTCTCAAGAAGCCGCCTACTCGTTTGTTGATGGAATGCGTGTCAACGCCGAGATAGAGAGCGTCTGGTGCTCGGCGAGTACAAGACCATCCTCGAAGCGCTAATAGCCGCGCTGAAGATGGAGGCAGTCAAGGTAACAAAATTCCCAACATCGAGGACCAGGAGTATTCGCTACGACGGGAGCAGAGCAGCAACACAAGGACTCGACAGAGATTGCCAATCCGGACACCTGATGAGGGATTGTCCGCACCAATTCGAGGAGCAGACGAAAAACCGGCAAGTCGAGGCGGTCATTACCATACCCTTGAGTGACATTGCACACCTTGAGCAGGTGACTGGTGACAGCCTTGTCGCTGACGGCTAGATACGTGGAACATTGTGCCGGGTTTTAGCGAACAAGGGCACCGCCATGACTGTAATCAGACCTGTCGTCGAGGAGACCAAATCGCCCTACCAGCTAGTGACAGAAATGGGTGGCACCTTGCTTGTGATGAAGGAGGTCTTGCTAAAGTTATCCCATGGTCGGAACATCGTAAGACTGTGGATGTTTGTCGCAATGGTGACTGAGGATGTGATACTGGGTCTGGATGTCCTCAGGAGCCATGACGCATCAGTCGACGCCGGCAGGAGGGTCTTGTGACTGGCAGAGACAAGGTGACACTTTGAAGCCCTGACAAAGAGCCAGGAGTCTGCAAAGCATCCTAACGTAGAATGTTGTTGCACTGGCATGGTCGTGAAGGTGCATCTGGAAGACCAATAATCAAGGAATATGCTTTTAGACTGGAGTACACCAATTAATAGAGTGTGTGTCGCCAGGGCATTGTTGCTTTGTCAAGAAGTACTGAACCCATCGGATGCCAGGTGGATTCCAGGACTTACAGGCTGGAATAGAGTTTGGGAAGTGTGAGCCAGCTGGAAGTATATCTCCATTCAATGGATCTGAGGGGCTGGCAGCAATGCAAGATTTGGGGTCCCAGCTGGAGGATTTACTGAAGAGGGTGGTAGACCATCTGGCTGTGGCACAACTAGAATGGGTTTGGCATCGAAAATACCAGCCTATTTTTAGCCAAGGGAATAACAATTAGGGCTGCACTGAATGAGTGCTCTATCAAATTGACACTGGAGATGCCCAACCAATCTGTCAACCACCAAGATGTGTCCGTATGGTGAAGCAAGTGGATGTACAACATGCCTTTGTGTTAGTGAAAAAGAATGGTGCACTAACGTTTCTGTGTGGACCATAGGAAATTGAATGCTGTCACCAGAAAGGATCACTCTCCCTGCCCTGGATTGATGGCACTCTGCAGCTATTCCTTGTTATTAGATTCAATTTAAAGTACCTGAAACTTTTCTCAAACAGGGATTGGCCATCCCTGTTTCTTTTGTTTTATGTCTGGCCTTGCAAAGAGAACCAAATTTCAGTTTCACAGCAACAAGCTTTTAAAGGATTTCACTATCAATTTAAAGGAATTAAATAATAAGACTATTTCTTCTGTGTTTATCTTGATTAGCATGACATAAATAAAAGAAGAATCTTTTGTAAAAATAGAATGCAGAACAGGCAGTGAAAGTCATGTTTAGAAATACATCAGATATTTCTCTACAAACAAAGGACATCAATCAATGTTAAGAAAGCTTAAAATGAATTTAGACTTTATTTGAAAGGGCACACTAAAATATGTAAATCCCGCAAATATTAAATCTATTATCCATATACTATATAGTTAGAGTGGTAAAGTTGTGTGGTCGGGGATCACCAGTTTCCAATAGGAATGAAGTTTTTTTAAACAGCTAGCACAATGGGACACACTACTATTGTTTCAAAGTGGGCCAGGTACTATAAGTTATGTACATGTGGTTCCAAAGTAAGATTCTGCTTTAAAAAATGAATGTATTGAATATGTTAATCACTCAGATATCCATAACCTAAGATTATGCGACAATATTTCAGAATTTAGTAGATATATGAGGGTCACTCCAAAAGTTTTGAGAATGAAAGCGATAAAATATTTAAATTTAGATCTGATCATTGCATCTTCTCAAAATAATCTCCATTGCATTCTTTACATCATTTTTCAAATGCTGAATGCCATTCTTTGAAGAGAATGCAAATACATTCTTTGTAAGTGATTTAATAACATAGATATTCCAGGACTACTATTTGCAGTGGGATCAATAACAATAAGATGTTTAAAAATGGCCAGTGGTGCAATAGAGTGATTTCTGCAATAATTGGGTCCTGAATATGAACCAAAAGAAAACAAAAACTATGGTATTTGAGAAAAGATCAAACGTACATAAATAAAAGTGATTTTGTGAAGGTGGAGAAATTCAAATTGGGAAGATTTTCATGCTTAGAGGTGACATTATCAAGCATAGGAAGGTGGAATAGACAGAGGAGCTGTAAGTGCAGTAAGATGATGTTTGCATATAGTACCAATAGTGGTTTGAGGGAATATACAGGGTGTACATAAATGAATATCGGGGTTTTAACTCTTTATAATATTTATTACATTCAACTTACAGCTATAAATGATATATCAAATGAAAAAGCAACTCAAACCGTTTTGTTTGTTGGCACAAGTGCGCATGTGCATGCAATGTTTCTGCCGCAATCCGCTAGACAGTGGTAGTAGCAAAGATGGCGACTAGTAAACAGAAAGCGTTTTGTGTTTTGCAGTTTGCAAAGACCGAATCTGTAGTTACTGTGCAACGTGCGTAAGTAAGTTTGGTTGTATCCTCCTAGTGATAAAAACATTCGTAGATGGTATAATCAGTTTGAAGATACCGGCTGCCTTTGTAAAGGGAAGAGCACGGGACGACCAGGAGTAAGTGAAGAGACTGTTGAGCGAGTGAGAGAGTCGTTCACTCGTAGCCCAAAGAAATCAGTCCGGAAGGCTAGTCGTGAATTACAAGTTCCTGTGTCGACTGTTTGGAAAGTTGTAAGAAAATGCTTACAGCTCGTCCTTACCGTTTACAGTTATTACAGGCTCTAAAGCCGACAGACCACAGATTATGCGCCAAATTCGCAAACGACATGTTGTTTCATGACGATTTTGTGGATCGTGTTGTCTTCAGTGATGAATCAACCTTTCACCTTAGTGGACATGTTAACACTCATAATGTGCGAATTTGGGGCTCAGAAAATCCTCACGAGCTGGTACAAATGCAACGTGGTTCCCCTAAAGTGAATGTTTTTTGTGCCGTATCTCGGCGAAAAGTTTATGGGCCTTTCGTTTTTGGTGAACCTACTGTAACTGGCACTTCTTACCTTGTTACACTAGAGCAATGGCTCTTTCCTCAGTTGGAAGAAAATGAGCCAGAGAACTTCATTTTCCAGCAGGATGGCGTGCCACCTCACTGGCATAATGAAGTATGCGATTGGTTGAACGTCACTGTACCCGAGCGCTGAATAGGCTGCAAGGGCCCCAATGACAGGGCTTACTATGTATGGCCTCCACGTTCTCCTGACCTAACGCCATGCGATTTTTACCTTTGGTGCTTCATCAAGGATCGTGTGTACTTGCCTCAGCTACCAGTTGATCTCCCTGAATTAAGAAACCGGATTGAAGCAGCTGTTGCTACAATTACTGAATACACACTTATCAACGTGTGTATTCTATAGACTTGATGTGTGCCGTGTGACAAAGGGTAGTCACATTGAATATTTATAACCTTCTTGGTAAAACTGTTTTGAGTTGCTTTTTCATTTGACATATCATTCATAACTTTAAGTTGAATGTAATAAATATTATAAAGAGTTAAAATATTCATTTATATACACCCTGTATTGTGCATCCAGGTGGATATATGGAGCAGAAATTTGGGGGATCGAGGAAGGGTGCGAAAGGTTGGTTTTAGTGTTGAGAACATTATGCAGACTAATTTTAGGAGTCCCAACTATACAATTAATGCAGTAGTGATGGTAGAAATATGTGAGTGATGGCAGTTAGTGTCAGAGGTCAGGTAATGGAAAGGGTATTCAAGTACTTATTTTGCATTCAGCAACTGCCAGCATCACATAATCTGAATGTACGTTTAAGGTTTCAAGGGAATAGGATGAAAAGTAATATGTAGTTGGGTAAGATTAAGAAGCAATTGATCAAGAATGGTGAAGGAGATGTGTGGTGCAGAATGGATAATCCTAATAGGGGATTTTGGAGAGAAGCAAGAGACAATGGGAAGAAATGGATAGGCAAAATCTATGTGCACATATGAGAGAAAAAATTGTTACCATGGTATAATGAGGTGAAAGAAAATGTAGGAAAATGGAATATCTTGGAAATTTGCAATAGAAATGAGAGATCAGGGATGGCATGGTTCTTATTAGGGATATGGAAGATGAAAGATTTGAGAGAAGGAGTGAGGCAGGGACTATGTCCAATTTGTTGGGAGGAGGAGGAGGATGAACTTCACGTAATGTTTAAATGTGAAGGGACAAATGAATGGAGAGTGGAGTTCATTAAACCGAAGTGGTTAGGGAGAGATAATGTTTTAAGGAAAAATAAGTTCGAGGACCAAGGGCAACTAAGATATTTAGCGGAATTCTTATGGAAAGCAAGATGGAATGGACAAGGCTAATAGATAAGATTTAATTAGTGAAAGCACATTGTAAACTAATTTTATTATACAGATAATATATGATTAAATATATATGTAAAATGAGGTTAGTGGCATACACAGATAATGGTCTGGCCCACAAGTAGTTGCCACCATTGTATTGAACTTAGCACTCAAATAAATTATCATTATATAAGCAAGATAGCATTTTCAGGTATACATATCATGAAATTCAGTTGTGCATATCTAAATATAAAATTTAACAAAATTCATGCATACCTATCCACAGTCCTGAGTTTCTTGCATCATAATTGGTACCTTTCTGAATTCAATTGACTGGCATCTGGAATAGAAATGAGCAGCCATTACTTTGCATAGTTTCTTTGTATCTACACGAAAAGATTTTTTTTTTCAGTTCTATCATTGAAAAAGATCCTTTGCAAATTGGAAGACATGATGAAAAGATAAGAGTTTTTTTTATAAATGGTTGCACATATACAAATTCACTGAATTAGGTATTTACATAAGAACTAGTTTCAAGGAATCTCTTCCTCATTGTAAACTGGCTGCAAATGAGTGGATTGCCACTGATGATCATGGCATACTCCTTGTCCCTCTGTCAATAATTCTGCAAAATGTTTGATTGGGTATTTACCATTGGGATGTGGAAGTTCATTAACAGTATAACTGGTGCAACAGATCTGGACATGAGAAAATCTTAATGAGAAGTAGGAAGCAGTTGTACTTTCAGATAAGCAGTTCACCAGTCGATTCATGTATGCTGGAAGAGTGCCTGTCACAGTCAATGTTAAATATCTGTCACCTCTTATGCACCTGCACTATACGGCGCTGCACTGATAAACATGTGTTTTCATATGTATAGGTATATTTATATCTACAAAGCATCTATACAAATGGCCTACTATATAAACAATGTCCGCACCTGACAGTCCTTCGTCTTCACTCACATCATTGTCATCATCAATGCTATCACTACTTTCTGCACAATTGTCTGGATGAGAATTCTTTCTATTTGATTTTCTATAATTCTTTCTATTGATTTCCAACGTTCTCAACATGTCGACATACATTTTCCCTTTTTGGCCTGCCAATTTCTGCAATTTGCTGGCAACACAATTGTTCGATCTTTTAATTTAAAAGTGACATTAAGTTCTATTTTTGTTTCTTTCTTATCTTTGAGAATCCTGGAAACGGAACTCAGTGAAATATCAGTTGCCTTGGCTACTCTTTCATTCACTTTCCACAGGCTTTTGAAGACTTCAGGGAACATACATTTTCTTCCTTCACCTCTGCCTCTTGTTTCATGAAGTCAAAGACATTTGCAATTATTTCTCTACTCTGACTAAGTAATACCTTGCCACTTAACTTTGAAAATGTAGGCGCCATGGTTAAAAAAATCTGATGTGTTCCATTCACATGACTTTCTCTGTATTTTCTGGTTTTTTTATCATTCTATCAGCCAATTCTATTTTGAAGTGATTTATGATAGTCATTTTGTAAGATTTCTTGGTATTTTTGGCCATATTCTTTTTGAGTAAGAGGAATATCTGCCAATTTTGGGCCAAACTGTTAAAACATGATCTTTAGGTGATGAGGGCTGTAACTGTTGTTTTTATATAGTTGTCAGTAATAGTATTCTTTCTATAAGTTCCAAATTCTAAGCTATTGTTGTTCTTTATACTAGATCCAGGAAGGAAAAATATTAAATGGAGTTTTATTTATGGACGCTCTTTATCTGCTGTGGTTCTCAGTATCCTTTCTATACTGGGCATGAAAGACCACTTAGCTCAGAGGCCTCTTTTATCAGGCTTGAGGTTCTTTTACATGCCGTAAATCTACAACAAGGGACCAACTGAAAAAAATCCATTGTCCTCCACCGGGTTTGAACCCACATCCTTGGGTATATGAAGTTAGCATGGTAACCATTACACCACGGATGGCGACAAAGAAAGGGAAGCTGATTGTTCATTCTATTTCCATCATAAATGTAATGTTATAACCATGGAAAAGTAAAGTCCTAGGCATGTGGCCCAAACACACGCTGCCCTCCTTATGGGCTGCCCTGGCCCTGGTAAAATACAGTTTATGGAATCCCAAGGAGAGTGCAAAGTTTTTTATGAAATTAAATTGCAACATTTAGCATCTGGAAGTAACCATATTACTATCTGAATTGGAAAAGTGTGGATACATAAATATGCTGATAATCTAAGACATGCTTAGACAAATATTCCATGATATAAATTATATTTTGAATTTTATTTGTTGAAAGAAATATTATAAACAGTAAATGCCAGCTTTTGACTGCAATGAAAATTATTTTTTCTTTCTTACAGAAATTAGGTAAAGCAAAGTACCCAGAGGTGGAAAAGGCATATCAAAGAGTGACACGTTTCCACTGCAAGAAAATGTCTTGTAAAAATCTTTCTGCAGTTCGATTCCTTACATATGATTCTGATGGTAAGACAGTTTATTTTATTATAATTGCATGATTTAGTTAGTCATACACAAAGGCAGGTCATAACTTAAAATGATGTAGCCTGTTAAATTAGAAATTCAAAGATAATGGTGAAACCTGAAGAAGTGTAATTAAAAAATGTATTGTGTCAAACTCACGTTACTTCCTCTATCCATTTCTGCTTCACATAATGCCTTATGTGTTATAATTGACACACAGAATACATTGTTGTAGATAAACGAAAGCCCCACTTGTACCAGAGATTTGAAAAATGAGCTTTGACCATCATTCAAAGAGAAAGCCAAGGATTACAAGGATAACAGTAAATTTCGCCCATCTAGGAAGTGTGGTGGTAGCTTGTCTACCCCATGTTCAACAGGTCATGAGTTCGAATCTCGCTTAGGATAAGTTATCCGGATAAGGTTTTTTTTTGGGGCTTTCCCTTATCCTGAGAAGACGAATGTCAAGTAACTTTAAGCTCCATGGACTCCGAGATCATTTGAGCATCATTTCACCAATTTCATTCATCGTTGATATGACCAACCAGGTTAAAGGACAAGCTACAAAAAAAAACAGTAAATATGCTTTAGAGCAATGCCCTTCTCTTCTCTGAAAGATTGATTCAAAAATAACTTTCAAAAATCTATTTGTAGAGCAGGAGCTTTTTAAAAGTTTATGAAGATAAAAATATCATAATTAGTAAACATTTTTGGATACAAGGACACCCAATTGTTAACACAGCATCACTTATTAGTTAGGCACAAAACCTGCCATTTTAAATATATGGGAGAAAATATTTCTTGGATAATTTTGTCTAAGATTATTGACTTCAACATCTCAATGAACGAAAATCTGATCACTAAGTTCATAGAACCACCACTAGAGGGACTAAAAGATAATGTAACCATCAGAAGAGAGTCAATCAGTTGCAATCAGCTGACAATGAGATGTCTTCCATTTAAAAAATGCTTCATTCCCATAATTAGCTGGAGATATCTCAGAAATAATAACACCTTTGGGTTGGAGAGTTTGCGACCTTCTACACATCCAGTACCCACTCAGAGACAAGTTTTAGGGGAATGTGTGCTTGAAGCCACTCTAGAGCCCCATTGTGCAAGATGGTGGAGAAGGCACATGTAATCAGTATTTTTCCTTGGGCCATTATTGCATGTGTTCATTTGCTAAGGTGCAGTTCACCTGCAACAATGCAGGAGGGCTATTTAATCCTTAGTTGCCTGCATTAGTTTGCTACATATGCCACTTTTCCTCTAATTCCTAAACCAGTTTTCATAACCTGTCCGAAGACACCATCAACAAAGTAGTTTGAATGGTCATTAAGTAATGGTGATAGGTAATAGACTGGCCATCCATTCAAAGCCAAACCTTGCAAGTTTGAATCCCAACAATTGCAAACAAATGTGCCTTTAGTGAAGAATGGGGAGGGTGCAAGTAAAATAACCAGTGTAATAACAACTTGGAAGCTGATAGGGTTAAATTTGACTGCTGTTGCGTGGATTTTGCTCTTTTTTCTTAAAAAACAAAATTCACTACAATTTTTGTGCAAAAATTGAATATTTTTACAATATAAAACAATGTTAATTGCAAGCATTTTATGGTTGAAGGTTAGTGTAACAGAAATACATCTTCGAGTAACAAATCATGTTTATATAGAGGCACTTAAAACAAGTGTGACTTACAAGTACCAACAGGCAACAAAGAGTTAAAGTGGTTGTAGCACATGTGTTCCATCTCTAACACTATTGATACTACATAAACACTCTTGGTGCACACCTGCAACAACCCAGGGGGAAAGCTAGAGGTGCAACCCTCAAGTGCATTTGAGCACACAATATTCTTCTTGCAGTAGTAAGCAAGATTTCACCACTGTAGAATGGATTTATCCCATTACAATCACACAGTCTAATATCTTCTACAAAAAAAAGTTTTGTGGGAAATAGCACATGAGTTTTCTAAATGTTCCCATCTGTATTCAGCAACACTATGTATTTCTATTCTCATTTGAGAGTAACTCTATTATGGATGGTAATAAAATTATTAGTTTTATATTATAATTATCCAGTCAATACACAAACTGAGCTATCAGTTCTCAACTTAATGTGGTTTTTACCATTAAAGATAAATGGAGGAACTCATTAATAAAAGTATACCAATATAAGTATCTTTCATCCTAGAGTTTCAATTAAATTGGGCTATAGCAGATGATGCATACAGTATATCTATGAAATATGTCCTGTTAATAGATAAAGGTACTAAACTCACTTTAACATTAAAAACCACTGGAATCAGTGGTATTGAAGTTATGAATATTCAGATTTTTTAGATATTGAATTTGATGCTTACATAATACCTCAAAACGGTCCATATAACATTCAATTACTTGAAGTAGATAATCGAACAAAGCGACAAAAGTTAATGAAGCATAATAAGTGTATAAATTGGACTCAAATTGTTGTATAAAACTGTCTTTTACTTTATTAGAGTACTCAGTAATTTATTATTTATAGCAATGCTTTCTTTTTAGATGGGTTCTATGGAATGTTGGAAGATACTCTACCAGCTAATGGTATCAGTGAGGATCAAGCCCAACAAACAAATGCTTCAGTCCAAGATGATGTTTGCAAAGAATTACCAAGTATAGAAGAGGATGGAACTGCATTGACAGAGGAGGTAAGCACTTCAACCAAGGAAAGACGATTGCATGCAATTGAAATAAAAAATGTTGAGTTAATTTCTTCTTCACATGTTTATGCTTCTGCATTTTATTCATTAACTGACATTTTTGTTCTAAGTTTAATGTCTTTTGACTGAACCCTTCATTTCTTTTGACATTGAAGATACAGTATGTAAAAGCTAAGGAATTAAAGGGGTGCAGGAAAGTGTCAAAGTAAAATTCAGCTTGACTTAGTGATTCTTGAAAATTGTCTCACACATTAGGACAAGAACGATGATGATGAACCAGTATTGATTATGTTGCAACTGAAGCAGATATTAGACACAGCAGTATTCCTTCAACCTGGGGTATACATGCCTGTTCCATTCCCATGACTTTTTCTACATATCTACAATAAATTATTGTTAAAAAGGGTCTTATTACTTGTTTCCTTGTAAGTAGAAGGGAAATAAGGGAGTACCATAGGCTAAATTGATAGTCAAATGTTTTAAAAGCTGGTTGCTATGTGATTGAAGTACCTTTATTTGTATGGACACAAGTTGACAAATTCCTGTATGAGAAAAGTATAAGTATTTTAAAGCTGAAACTATTAACGAGGAATATCTCAAAAATAGTCAACTCCACAAAAAAAAATGTGTATAGCTTAAATTGTATGTTTTAACAGGATCTACATGTTTTTGTCAAATAAGCTTTTGCCTACTTCTTACAGTTTACCAGTTGAGTAAAATTCCACAAAATTCATCCAGAATAAACATGTCTTCAGAGGCTATTCCCAGGAAATTGAAGATATACATTTCATTTGTCATGTAAATATCTTAAATATAAGAGATTTTAATCAAAATCATTTTTGAGAAAATCAAAATTTTCGAAAAAAGTTCCATGTAAAGGGTAGTTGGGGGTGGTGGGATTTTCTTAAAAATCTTTGTGTCACATCCTTGGAAGATACCAAACTTAAATACCAAGTTTGGTATTTAGCAGTCTTTTTTAGCTATGCTGCAGCTTTATGTAGTGATCTTTTTCTAAAACATATTTGGGTGCACTCTGACACAGCATAATTCAAAAACAAAATGTTGGTTAAATACCAAACTTATTTAGGTTCAGAATCTTCCAAGGATGAGAACATGAAGATTTCCAGGAAAATCTCCCTATCCCCAACTACCCTTTACATGGAGCATTTTTCAGACATTTTTATTTTCTCAAAAATGGCTCTAACTTTTTGTTGTTGTTGTTTTTTGTAATCCATATGCTTAATATATTTTTATGACAAAATGTATATCTTGAATTTTCTGAGAATAAGACCTCTGCATTCTGGGTGGTTTTTACATAACCATAAGAGATAGAGAAAACTAGACAAAAAAAAATGTAGATCTCATTAAATCACACAATTTATGTTACTGAGATATTCTGTGTAATCGGTTTCAGTTTTAAGCTACTTAAACTTTTCTCAGACGGGGAACATATCTTTCTTTTCACCTCTCTTTTGTTTACTCCTAGCAAGCAAGGAGGACCAAACTTCAATTGTTTCATACAGCAACCAGTTTTTAAAAAATTTGATTATTGCTTTAGCCAACTGCATTCCCTTACTTCCCTTCTACTTACAAAGAAGCAAGTAATAAGACCAATTCTGCTAATGCTTATCTCGATTAACATTATGTAGATAACAGAATAATTTTCTGTAAGAAACATTTGTTTGCAGAACAGCTAGAGAAAGTCATGTGATCACCAGATTTTTTTTTTACCTCCACCATTCTTGGAGATTTTTAAAATATGAACACTATTCCCAAGGATGAATATTGTTTTCATTTTGCCTCCTTTTATACTATCTCTTAACTGTCATCCATATTGTTTTATTGTCATTTATCCTCTTTGCCTCCTGTATTTTCTTGCTAATATCCTCCCCCATTCTTTATTTTTTTTTCTTCTATGATTTATATCCCCATCTATCATGAAATTCCATCTTTCCAGTTGCTCCCTCGTTCGTCTCCATTTTCTAATTCTTTTTCTACTCTGCTTATATCAATTCTACATCCATTATCTTACATTAAGTGAATAATCAAGTATGCTGTGTCTATTCGACTACTCAATCACAGAACAAGAAAATAGTCTCACTGACTGGCTGCCACCAATTCATCTGTGCCATACTGTTGCTTATATAAGCAACAGAGTCCAGTTTCAAAACTGTACTTCAACTTGAGTTGAGAAAATCGAGCTTGCTGCTTTGAAACGTTTGAAACCATTAAATGTATCACTTTTCCCATCACTGACTGTGTTGGCATCATTTTTTTGTGATTACCAACATGAAAAAAATGAAATACAATTGAGTCTATGAAATAAATTGGAAAAGTTCTCCTGCATCAAAATGAAGTTACTTTGCAGATAGAAAAGCTATGGGGTGCGCGTCCCCAGTGATCCCCCAGAAAAACAGCACTGGCTTTATGCAACTGTGCATGTACTCCTGGCCTCCTGTTGATCAAGCGCAATGTAAATTAATGCAATTTATCGCTACTAACATGTCAGTGCATGGTTTTATGTATATGTGCTAAAAAATAAGTGATTTTAAGATGTTTCAAGAAGTTTTTGTCTATGGAAAATAAACTCTAGAAAATATAGAGTTAGACTATCAAGTGAGTAGTTTTATGAACAGCTTGAAACCAAAAGGAAAGAAATAGACTGGAAACTAATTCTCCACCTGGGAATGGTTCATAAGAAAAGACAAACTCTCTGAGAAATAGTTGGAAAAATAAACTAAAGAAAGTGAAAAAATATGAGTAGGTAGTGGAGTAGTAGAAGTATACAAACCAAGAATTTGGTTCTAGAATTTATGATTGTATAGGATAACATTAACTGCAAAACAGATTGCTCACTTGTCAATCATTACAAATTGTTGCCCATCATGAGCAGATCCAACAACAAAAACGCTGATGTGTTCCATTCACATGACTTTCTCTAGCTGTTCATCAAATAAACTTTCCTTACAAAAGATTATTCTTTTATCTACATCATGGTAATCAAGGTAAACGTTAGAAATGGTCTCATTACTTGCTTCTTTGTAAGTAGAAGGGAAATAAGGGAATGCACTAGGCTAAAGTGGTGGTGGTCAGATCTTTTGAAAGCCAGTCACTAAGTGAAACAATTAAAACTCAGTTGAAAATCTTTGTGCCACATCCTTGGAAGATAATCAACTTATGCTGCCCACAGACACATGCATGCACGCATGGACATGGTTTTAAATTTTTTTTTTATATACAGGGGGTCTCAAAACACATATTTCAGGTGAAATCTTTAGATTAAATTTCTGGGTACAAAACAATGCCTTCTCTATCCACTATGTACATTGTACATAGTAATGTACATTGTACAGAAAGTAATAGATAAACTTGTAATAATTAGATAAAAAGAAAAATATGACTTTCTATATCTCTGTAACAAATTATAGTTATAAAATTTATTCATCTATTTACTTGTTCTAATTGAGAATAAGCATTAGCTGAAATGGTCTTATTACTTTCTTCCTTATAAGTAGAAGGCAAATAAGGGAATACACTAGGCTAAAATGATAGTCAAATCTTTTAAAACCTGGTTGCTATGGGATTGAAATCTATTTCTTTACATGACCAGGAGTTGACAAGTTTCCTTATGAGAAAAGTTTAAGTATGTTAAAACTGAAACTAATAACAAGGAATATCTCTGAAATGGTAAACCCCACGAAAAAAATTGATACCACATGAATTATGTGTTTTAACAAAATCTACATTTTTTGTCCTAAGTTTTTGTCTATTGCTCACAGTTTACCAGTTATACAAAATTCAGAAAAATTCATCCTGTATAAAGAGATCTTCAGATGCTATTCTCAAAAAATTCAAGATATACATTTTATTTGTCATGTATGTCTCTTAAATATAAGAGACTTGAATCAAAATTGTTAGGGACATTTTTGGGGGGAAAAAAAAAATCCATCTAAAGTATAGTTGAGAAAATAAAAATGTACTATGTAAAGGTAAGATTTTTTTGTAAATCTTTGTCTCATCCTTGGAAGATACTGTATTTGAATATCAAATTTGGCATTTAACAGACTTTTTGTTTTTGAGCTATGCTGCGCACGCACACATGCACCCCCCCCCACACACACACACACACACACACACACACACCTTTTTCTAAAAATGTTTTTTTTTTTATTCTGGGGTCTCAGTGAAATCTTGGTACTGAATTTTTTAGTGTAATACAATACCTACTCTATACACTATGTACATAGTACTTGTAGAGAAAGTAATAAGTTAAAGCAAAGGTCTGTATTTATTGAATTGTAAGAACTAAGGCTTTCCTGATGCCATATTAACTCTAAAATGTTCTCAGGCTTCTAACCAAGTAAGAACATGCCTAGAAGCATGGGATTTAGAGTAAATTGATCTTGTGTTTTATATTACATTAGGTGCTGAAATGGCGCTTTGTGTTTCTATGCACTTTTGTGAGTGCCCTAACATGTTAATGTACACTTTGTGCAATTCTGCCATTTAGTTCTCAAAATATCATTACAAATATTGTTGAAGTCTTTTAATGCTTTTGGATTATTTGCTTGTACTGTTTGCTTTTGACTGCCCCACAGATAAAAGTCAGATCTGGCAAATGTGGTGGCCACAATTCTTTGCTGATGCCCTTTCTTCTGTGAATCTTTCATGAATTTGTGAGATTGGCTTATGTGTAGGGTGACAAGGTCACCCCATCCTGTTAAAAAACAGCATACATACAATCATGGGGATCAACTATATGTAAAATTCCTCAACTGTAAACACATTACAGTTGTTTCAAAAAATATGGAACCCACAACCTGACTTGCTGACAGGCACACCACACCAATTTTTTCATCATGAACAGATTCCTCATTAATCATATAGGGATTGTATGATGATCAATATCTAGTGTTCTGGGAGTTCATATGTCCTGTCAGGAACTAGAATTCATCACTCATGAAATACAGCAGCAGATCCAACATTCCAGTCTCAACTGTTTGACATGTACAGTAATTATACATTTTGCCTTATCATCCTACTTCAGTTAGGATGATTAGGAATTCATTCCTATATTGTGTAAAACACGTTGACAAGACATATGCAAAATATTCACGTGTTGCAACAATTTTCGGTCAACTTCTTTGGACTCTGGATCATTTGTGCTTGAATATCTGTGATCACAGCAGGTGTATGAATCTTTTGTATTTGCAACTGACCCTGTAGTAAGCCACTTCAACACCAAATACTGCATACTGCTCTTTGCTGGTATGGAAATGTCAGGAAACTTCTTTGCTAAAATGTCCCATGTTTCATTACATGAACCAGTAGACATATATGCCTCCACTATTGTGATTCTTTTTTGAAGCGGATACATCTCGCTGAAATATTTACTTCACATATCTTAACTAAGCCGCAGTGGCTTTTGTAGTGACAATACAAAAACGTAGTCACAACAGCTTTGTAACAATAGGTGACAAGAGCATCTAGTATTCGGGGCTGGTGTTATGTACACCGACTGTATTTCCTGCTGAAGGTTGTCATCAATTTTTCATGCACTGAAATACCACATCTCATGTGTATCCTTTTTTAGCAAAAGATTACAGTAGCTCTATGATCATTAAAAAATAAATTAAAAAATTGGCAGCCTCCAACATTCTTATTAACAGTATGAGATAAAATGAGTTTTTCCAATAGCCATCTTTTAACCCATCTTTTCTTTTTCTCGTGGTATCTTTTATTAACCTCTCTCTTAACATGTGCACTCCAGCCAAACCAAATAAAGCATCATCCCCTTTTATGTTTCACTTAAACACACTACTGCAAAGATGGAAATTTCTTGGAGTTTTGTGTGTACATGTAATAGGAGGAAAGAGTTAATAGGCTTTTTACCCATAAATTGTGTATATGCCTAGGTTGAGAGAATGCTGCAACATCTAGTACCACTCAAGAGTAACATAGGAATCAGTCATATACAGGCAGGAAGATGCTATAATAATTGAAGTGAAATTTTTAAAAATTGAAAACTGCTTACTCGCCATCCTTTTCTAGCAATTGCTTTATTTAGCTTCATTTTGACTATTTTACTGCAATCCTGATATAATAATATTCCCATTTTTAAATCTCTACCTGCATTTGAGTCAAACGTTTTATTGCAGTTAATGTTTATGAGGCTACTGAATGCAAAAACAGAATTTAAAAGAGAGAGAGAGTCCTTAAATATAAAATTTTATATTTAAATTAGGATTGTTTTAGGTCACAAGGAATATTCCCACCCACTTTGCATAGAGAAAATATTTTTAAATTCAAACTATTGGTATGACAAGTAAAAATGTGTCTTGAATGATAACTGAAAAATGATGAAAAATAATAGTCATTGTTAATTTTGTGAGTTGATAGTAACATTTATACTTACTAAGTAAGTAAGAGAGTATGTTAACTATTGATTCCATATCAGTGAATTGTATACGCTAGTGTCCAAAAGTTAAGCATAATTCAATAGTTTACTACCAAACTGTACAAAAGTTAAGAATGATGCAATATGTTGTTACAAATGCATCACACAAGATCTGGAATGCAATAGAGTGAGATATTAGCAGACAATTTTGACCTCGGTACACCTTATTACACAATCACAAAATCTGACGATCATTTCCACAATGACAACGATAGTGCTGAGCAGTTGATATGGCGTATGGTGACCTCTCATTGCTACACAGGCCTCACAGCACCATGTCATGGTCTCTATAAGGTGGTTCAAAAGCTCTGCAGGCAACAGTTCCCATACCTCACGGAGAGCATGCTGGAGATATGGAAGGCGGCTGCAACTCCTCTTCCTAATACATCACTGGCTGGATATCTTCCCTCTCAAGATAGTCGTCCACCAGACAACATTAGTGTCCATAAGATGAAGTGTGGACCAACTGCACTTTTGAAAAGTTGCACATGTGGTTCCAGAACCTCATTTCCATACCTCTGGGTATTCACAGAACCACCATCGAAGAAGTGCAGATCTTTAAGTCCATTGAACATTATGCCTGCTCACGCGAATACGCCACCACCACAAAATGGATGTGTTTCCATGATGTTGGTGGGATGAAATCGGGTTCCACGTTCTCTCCAGATATTTGTGTGACAAGAATCATTGTTCAAACTGAATCTGGACTCGTCTGTAAACAGCAAGTTCCTCCATTTATTCAAGGTCTAATGTTGACATTGCTGACTCCATTGTAAACAGGATTGTATGTCTATTCAAGTGAGTGGAGCAAACACTGCTGGGTGTCTGGCATAGAGAGATCAATGCCACTCTAGCTGACCTTCCAGTATACAGTTGCCTTGAAACTCAAACACCTAAGTGGCTGGAAGCTCGGAAGGCAGTTGTTTCATGGGCATCCTCTGATGTCGTTGTGCTGTTATGCTCAAATATGCTGTTGTGACCCGTGGGCAACCATGTACAGGGATTCGATAAACACCTCCTGTTTCTTGGAACTGTTGCCAAAGCCTGGAAATGACATTTTGTGGCACATTCAGGGCCTGAGAGAATGTGGTTTGTGTCTGACCTACCTCTAGTCGTCCAACGATTCTACCCTTCAAATCAGGAAGGCATATTGGTGCTGTCTTGTAAACTTTTTGCGAAGCGACTACTCTCTGTTCACAGTGGGAGAACAATAACGAATGAACCACGCACTGGGTCTGATGCTCTGGTTTTGTTGTCCTTAGAAGCGTGAACCTACTTACCTATTAGAGACCATCAGTAAGGGGAGGCACATTCTGTGCTAACTTTTACTGGAGTTCACTCACCATTTTCCCTTTCATTTCTGCATTTTCCGAATTATGCTTAACTTTTGGACACTAGTGTATAATTGGAAAATCATTAAACAAACAGAAAGTAGCACTCATTAAAATACACAATTTATTTAAATAACAATTTTTGAAGCAATCATATTATTTTCTATAATTTATTTAAATATTTTCTCATTTTAAGTAGTACATTTTAAAGTGTTAAATTGACATGGTGACTGATATTGTTGAGACATGGACTCATGGAAAGGAGGTCTACAGTTCAAATCCAACAGGATTGTCCTCCCTGATGAAGCTTTCCTCAGTCCTCATACCTGGCAACTGCCGGAAGGTACCCTAAACTTAGGCTGAAATGTTTTATTTCCAAATTTCCTTTCCAGTTATCACTAATGTATTTATTGTAGCATCATTATCCATCACCTATGCTGCCATTTGCAATAAGAACAAGTTTATAAAAAAGTTAATGTGTTAGTTTATATGTTTTTAATGAGGTAAACCCTAGCATGTGTTGATCTGCTGAAGTAACAATAAATACAAATAATTACATAGTTTTTGCAACAATAATAAAAATAATAATTCTTTAAGCTAAATATTTTAAGTGTACATGCTGGAATTACAATCACTGAAATATTCAGTCAACTAAAAGACATGCACTAGTTGAATTTAAAGTAACCAGGGAGTGTACATATAGTAAATCTAGCACATAATGTAGAGTATAGAATTCTATGCTAGAAATCAAATAGATCCGAAGCTATCAATATGGAATTTGTGTCAGATATTAAAAGCACTTTAATTAAAGAAGCTGAAAATATACCCAAATACTTCATAGGCTATTCATTATTCCTGATTACTTCTAGCAAGCATGATTTTATATTCAATATTATTTTCCTTATATAGGCTAGCTCAATTTTAACCGACTCTTCCAGCAATCTTCTCTTAGGATCTTTGGAGGTGAGTGGTGGGAAAATTTCTGATTTGTTAATTCAGCTGTCCATAAATTCTCTATTGAGTGAAGAATTGGGCTGTTTGGGGAAATATATGCCTAGTACTTTGGGTTGTAATCTTGATTTATTTCTTATATTTAATTTCTCTACACATTGGTGAAGGTTTTCTCCATGAATTTGCAGTATAGATATTTATTCATAGTGTTAATTGAAAATCATCCCATTCTACAAACAGTGTCCTATTCAATGAAGGCTTAAAAGCAAAATAAAATAGAAAGACAAATTGAGAGGCGGTTACTCCTGAAGGATCAGGGTCAACTACATTTCACCTCCTTCATATGGCTGCATAATTGGAGATGCACAGTCTCATTATTAATGACCACACCTCATATTGAATGTCTCTGAGTCACTGTAGACTCATTAACTGTTACCAGTTTGAATTACTGTTGAACTACTATGAAAATAAAAACCAGCATCATTTGCATGACATTAAAATTAAAACAAAAAATGTACCACATCCTAATGAAATTAATTAGAACAAATACCAGTAAACATGTGATATCATATTTTCCAGGAACGTAGTGCTCGCAATGAAAAGGCATGGAAACTTCTTGAAGTAGTAAAAAGTAAGCAATGTTGGAAGTATCTTAGGTGCATCTACAAAGGAAAAAGTAATAGTATGAGACATAAGATGTTTATGACACAAGAGAGGCAAAAAAGAGAATATTTGAAAAGCATAGCAGGAATGAGTGTGTTTCATGACCATAATGCAGTAAGTATTATATGCTTCAATTCATTAATTTAGAATAGCAAAATTTTCAATTATATTAATCTTGTAAAGTACTGTAATGCTATCTTTTTCTTCCTTTTATACTTAATCTAAACCTACTTAAGGTTTAAAAAGTAATTGCATTTGACTGAACCAAGTGATGTCAAGATTTTACAGGAGCTGCACGTTTGAATATTCACGTACCTAAAATACAAAGGCATACAGCAGCATATTTGTATATCTACAATCAGGCAAAAATAATTTTTAAAGAATGCAAATAAATACCAAATTCCATTTAAGGAATCATTGCAAGGCAAATAATTTTGTGGAATTTCTGCAGAAACAATCCTTTTATATGGAAAACATTTATATTTCCATCAAATTGACTAAAGCTTTTGAGAAACTGTCATAATGAATAAAGTTTTCAGCTTGAATTTTGAACAAATATCACATAAGTCTACTTCATTCTTATTGAAGACAGACTTCATAAGACAGACTGAAACATATAAATATTACTCCTATTAAATTGCATTTCTTGTAGCATTGGAATTTACAAGTTTGTTACCTATCATAGGTATTTGAATTTTCTAAGCTTTTAAGTCTATTATATTTTAAAATCCTAAGCATTTATTTGTTTAAATTAATAAAAAGGTTAAATTTACACACATACTTTACTTATTTATTGGGTAGAACAATGTTTCATGGACCTTTGCCGCATCCCCAGCTCTTGAACCACTACTGCCAGAATCTGATGTTGTTGGTGTTGTCGTGCTGTGTATGCTGTCAAGATGGAAGGGCAATGAGATGAATAAGTAATCTATGGGGGGAAGTTCAAAATTTGTGGCTGTGTTCTGGTTGTAGGATAAAAATCTTTTCCCACGCTGTTAACTCGAATGGGTTGGATAATTCTTTTAATAATTTTATTTCTGGATTAATTTCATGGTTGTAGTGCCAAAGATGTTGTTCAACTGCAGATTTGTTGGATTATTTAAGCTTTATGTTTCTTTTGCATTTCTTGCTATGCGTTTGCAAATTTCTTTTGGTTTTACCAATATATTTCGAATTGCACTGCAAACAATCTATAGAATATATTCCTAATTTTTGATGGGGGTTTTTGTCCCTCAGTGAGGACCCTAAGAGATTTTTTATACTATATCTATTGACTGGAGCTAGTTTTATGTCAAATTTCTTAAACATTTTGCAAAATTTGTTGTGAAGGGTGCATTTTAAATACATGTAACTGGCAAGTTGTTACAGTAGCTCAATGGTTAGAGCAACCTCATAAGATCGGAAGAACTGTGTTCATATCCTGGCTGTGGCTTTGAATTTTTAATTGAGTCTAATAATGCATGTAGCAAATTCATTCCCACACATTTTCAAAATTTGGTTTCGTAGGTGACATTTTTGCTGTATTACCAAGAAAACTTGCACAGGATGCACTCAAACTTCTCATCATGCAAGAAAAAACCCATAGAATTCACCATAGAAAGAGAAAATAATGGCTACCTTCCATTCCTTGATCTCAAATTAATAAGAAACAAGATAAGAGTTTGGAATACACTGAAAAACTACATACTAACAACTTCCAATATGTAGTGTTCAACAGCTTAGCATTCAGATTAGTCAATATCCCTCTTAATACCAATGAATATCAAAGAGTGTGAGAATATTTTAAATGTAACAGTAACCAAATCTTTTGATACTTTCACCATCATAAAGAAGATCAAAAAATACAAAAAGCAAAAATACATTAAAGACATAACTACCCTGGAAACAAAGGAAGAACCCAAAAAATATTACAAATTTACTTAAAACCCATAATTGCAAAATTTTTAATAAATTCAACATAAGATTAGATTAAATTAGAAAGCATTCTGTAGGTTCATTTAGGCCAGGAAGACACTGAACATAGAACTTGTTAAGGCATATACATGTATACATATGTTTATATACTATGGAAAAAAAAAGAATGTATAAAGCTCTAGTGCTAAAAGCATGGTTTACGAAAACAACATAATAGACATATAATCAAACCATTTGCTTTTGAGGCCTGAACGCCAGTGCACTATACTTAATGTGCTCTATAAAAGCATATGTACTTCCTTTTTCTTGTACATAAAAACAAAGAGTATCAAAAATTAGTGTTAAAATGTATAAATAAATATAATTTTACTATATGTAACACTGATGTAATGCCAGTGATAGTTTTCTAATTATCGACATAATAGTTACTACTAGTAATTATATAAAACTAAAATATGATTATTGTATTATGTACTCTTCATAAATGTCAACAAATTACAATACATATTTACAGATATGCTATAGAATTTACAATGCAAAAATTTACAATTATGTACTTGAGTGTAAAATATCAAAGCATCAGGCTTTACAGACCTTGTGTCATTGCTAAATACTAAAAAATTCATTTGACACATTCATGCAAATCAAAGTATACCACAGTTTAATTTTAATATTAAACACACTAATATATACAAAATGCAATACATAATAATACTTATAAATACAATGATTATTACGGTATTGTCAAACAGATTTGTCACTTAAATATTCATCTACAGAGTAAAATGATTTGTTGCAAAGGTACTCCTTAAAAGCAAATTCCCAACATTTTCTTTGAGATTACTGGGGAGAGCATTAAATATCTTGATTGTTTCATAGTATACACCTTTCTAAAAGCAACAAAGATTGGCATTGGAACTCCAGTCAATAGATATACTATAAAAAAAAATCTCTTATGATCCTGACTGAAAGACAAAAACCCCCTATCAAAAAATCAGGAATACATTCTATAAATTGTTTTGAGTGAAATTCAAAATATATTGGTAAAACCAAAAGAAATTTGGAAACGCACAACAAGAAACACAGAAAAAACATAAAGCTTAAATAATCCGACAAATCTGCAGTTGCACACAATTTTTGGCACTATAACCATGAAATTAACCCAGAAATAAAATTATTAAAAGAATTATCCAATCCATTTAAGTTAACAGCGTGGGAAAAGATTTTTATCCTAAAATACAGAACACAGCCATAAATTTTGAACTCCCACCCATGGATTGCTTATTTGACCCCATTGCCCTTTCACCAGATGACAGCATATACAGTACAAACAGCACCAACAGCATCAGATTCCAGTAGTAGTGGTTCAAGAGCTGAGGATGCACAAAGGTCCACAAAACATTGTTCTACCCAATAAATAAGTGAAGTGTGTGTAAATTTAACCTTTTATTAATTTGATTATGCCTTCACTGTAAGTAACTTCACAATTTATATTACTTGTGCTTATTTGTTTTGTTTATTTTCAGCTTTTGTCTGACATATCTCAGTTTATTTTATTAATAGTTTGTGCTATAGGTTGCATACTAAAATACATGTGTTTTCATGAATTCCATTTCTAAAGAGCATTTGTTGTCATTGGCATGAAATGGATAGATAAAATCATAGTTTGCTTGAATTGTATGTAAAATTCCATGAAATGGTAATGTGCAAAGAAAGCTATATGAATGTTATTCATCAGATCCCCTCTTTTCTTTCTTTCTCTAGTACATCGCTTGGGGAATGATTCCTTAATCAACAATAAAATTTCTTTTCTGAGATCATAAAAAGAACAAACCATTAATAGTTTAATGTTACTGCTAGCAGTCAGTGAACATTTAGAGCAAAGCAGGAAGTAATTACACAGCTCTTTATTTCTTCCACTGATTACAAATCAAAATCTCTTCACGAAAGACTGGTTTTCTTTGATGCTTCCACAATAATTCTGCTTATTTCTGCAGCAGTGGCCACTACTGCTTGCTATGAATTTCCATTTATTGTGAGCAGTGGCAGTGGCAAGCTGTTGGCAAAAGACTTCAAAGATGGATGTTCCGTCAAACTTGAACAGTTGATGTTGTTTTGCATCCTTTCTTCTTGACTTTCAAGTCTTTCAGCCGTCCATCTAGCATCTTTTCCATCTTGATCAGCTTGTTTGCTCTTCCATCAGCTGTTCCCCCCCAGGGCATTAAGCCATTTCCTGAAGTCTCTCAGTTAGAGCATTCTTCAACATGCTCCAGGCTGTTAACACATTGGTCAAGGTTCTACATCCATCCAGTTCTACATCTTTTTTTCATGCCAGCCAGTTGTTTGTCAGTTTTGTTCAATATCTCCTTGTTCAGAAGATTTGATTTTCTGTTCCATCTTGTCCATGCCGTCTTCCTTCTTTTCCATTCCTAATGTCATTTACAAGTCCATTTTCTGCATGCCTGGTTGTATTTTCTCATTTTTACTTTCTCTATAGGCACTATGTATATAGTGTATAGAGAATGTATTGCACTCCACCAAAAAATTCGATACCAAGATCTCACCAGAAATATATGTTTTAGGGTCACCTTGATCTAAAAAAAGCATTTTCGGAAAAAGGTCCGTGTGTGTCCGTGTGTCTGTGAACACGATAACTCAAAAACGAAAAATAGGTAAAATACCCAACTTGGTATTTAGGTTTAGTATCTTCCAGGAATGCAACACAAAGATTTTGAGAAAAATCCCCCCACCCCCAACTACCCTTTACATGGAACTTTTCTCGAAAATTTTGATTTTCTCAAAAATAGCTCTAACGATTTTGATTAAAATTTCGTGTATTAAAGATATTTATCTGACAAATAAAATGTATATCTTGAATTTTCTGGGAATAGCCTCTGAAGAGTAATTTATTCTGGATGAATTTTACTAAATTTTTAATAACTGCTAAACCATAAGAGATGGACAAAAACTTACTACACAAAACATGTAGAGCACATTAAAACACACAATTTATGTTATATTCATTTTTTTCGTGAAGTTCATCGTTTTTGTGACATTCCTTATTTTTGGTTTCTGCTATGAAAAACTTATACATTTCTTATACAGGAATTTGTCAACTGCTGTCCATACAAACAAAGGAACTTCAGTGACATAGCAACCAGTTTTTGATTATCACTTTAACCTATGGTACTCCCTTATTTCGGTTCTACTTACAAGGAAGCAAGTAATATGGCTATTTCTGCTAATGTTTTACTGATTAGCATGAAGTTAATAGAAGTATAAGCTTTATAAGAATAATTTGTTACAGGGATATAGAGAAAGTCATGTGAGGGTACACATCAGATTTTTTCTTTCCTGACTATTTCATCCATTCCGATTTGCATTTTACCATGTTTTCCATTCCGGATTTTATTTCCATTTTCATTTTGTCCATTCTGGCTTTCAGGTTCTTTATTTGCGCAAGTAAAATTTTTATTATCACCTCCATCATGATGTTTAATCACACTCCTGATATCAGTGTAACAAAAACTCTCTTTATTGCCCCAACAAACTATTATTTTATTTCTTTTACTGATTACAGATGAAAAGATGTTCACAAATAGTTGTCTTTCTTTGATGCTTCCATAGCAATTCTACTGTATAGTTTTCTTTCAATGTTTACTCTGGCGGTGGTTACTACTGCTCGATACAAATTTCCCATCAAAACTGACTCAACTGCTGCTCGCTATGCACTCCCAGTTGAAACTGACTCTCTGCAGGGCTTGTTTTCCTTTTTATATCTATCGATCACATGGCAAGAAACTTTCAGAAGCATTCGCATGTGCAAACCACCACAGGTGTCACAAAAATCATTAAAGTGTAACAATGCAAGGCTACAATGTCAAAAAAAACTGTTGACAGCATACATGTCCAGTCACACAGGTGTCGCAATCACAACTTTGATGTCAAAAGAACTTGCTGAAGGTGCATGTATCCACCAATGCAGGTATAACAAATACATGGCAACAATCTGCTATGAAATACAAGCAAGGTATGACGATTTCGGCCATTACGCATAGTCACAGTATTAAGCTAGTTTGCTCATTTAGAAGTATTTACTTCTTAGTGGCTTGCTTGTTTTCATTTTTGGTCTGAATACACAAAACTTCTCATTTTCCAAGTATTGATTACCCTCTGTGTACTTACATAGATTATTCTTTCTAATTCATTTTCCTTTAGTCTCAACTTCTTTTTAGTCATCTTTAACCATTTCTCTTTGCCTTTATCCAAATAGTTTCCTAAAACTTTTATATTTTTCATTATTTGTAGTCAAAAATCTTAATTAATATTTCCCCATCCAAGGTTTTTTATTTTTGTGGCACACGTGTTCATTTCACTGCATGTTGATCATTTCCTACATCTTCGTCATGCTCTATGCCTATCAAGTTTGTAACTCCTGTTAATCCTTCATGTACTAGTTTATTACATATCTTTGTATACCTTTCCCTCCAGAATGTTTTCATTTCCCTATATGTCCTCAATGAGAAAGGATATTGATACCCATACTTTACTGTGACATTACAAGTTCTAAAGTTTGTGACACTTGTATCAGCAATAGCTGAAACATTTAAAACCACTGCAATGTCATTCTTTTGTAACAACATCTAACATTAAAAAGAAAAGTATCTGGTGTATCATACAACTTGCTCTATCATAAATGTTGCATGATCACAACCTGCCAAAATCACAATTATATTATAGTGATGTTACTACTTTAATTTGGGTTCTCATGTACGATCTTTTTCCTCAGACTAAAGAACTTCTGTCAGTCCTAAATGAATACCACAAGAAGCTCAAAAAGGAGATCTACTCTAAGGATTACATGTATTATGTAATGCTTCCTGAGGTAAGCACTAATTAATACTATATTTATTTATTTATTTATTTATTTATTTATGCTAAGCATTATACAGGTGAATATGATCGGTGTTCAGCCCTGGCTCTTTACCGGTCATACTCATATTTTACAATAGTTTATTAATTCTAGTTTATTACACCATTTTGTCTATTTACTGTCCATATCCATTTATTTTTCACTTTGCATAAGAATTGTCCAATCTTCTTACTATCTTTTTGAAACATTTCAACTACTACTACATTTCTATCTATTTTAAACCATTTCTTATTAATATACTTTTTTCTCCAAATTTCAGTTCCTTTACATTTAAATAAAATGTGTTCTATATCTTCATTTCTGCCACATATAGGACATTGATTTTGTGGAATACCTTTCCTTAGACCTTTTAATCTCCATACTCCTGCTTTCAGCCATGCAATACCTTCTCGCTCCTCTTTATTTGTCACATCAATGTACTTTTCCCTTCCCCATGAGACTTTCATTGGTATATAGAAAACTAAAGATCTCTTTTCAGTTATTTCACTAAATATTTTTTGTATTTCTATATCCTCAAATCTTTTCCTTGCCAACTTCCAGAAGTTATTCACATTATTTTCTCTTCTTCTCCACATTTCCCCTAACCCACTACTTTCCAGGTTATTTCGAAGACAGTCTACCCATCCCTTGTTCTTTAAACTTTTCTCTTGATATACTAAACACTGTTTTAACAAATTCCTTTCTTCCAATTTCAATATCCTATGCCAAAATTTCAATGCCCTTTCCATAATCTTTCCCTTACTTGCCACTCTACCCAGCTCTATTTGTGCTACCTGCCTAACAGTTGCATTTGGTAACCCCAGTATTTCTTTGCAAAATTTCCTATGCACCTCATCTATGCCTTCCCATCCTCCTTCTAATCCCCATACTTCTATCCCATATAGCATTTTTGCCTCAACCACCATATTGTACACTTTTTCTAACCATCTAATATTTATATTAGGTGCTTTGTATTTGCAACTTCTAATAGCTGATAAAGCTCCTTTTCCTTTTGCCAATGCAAATTTCTTTTGCTTTTCCCAATTGCCACCACTATCAATTTTAACTCCTAGATAAATACATTCTCTCACTACCCTGTACTCCTTTTCATTCTCATTCTTCCATTTTTCATATTTGCTCAATTTTCCCCCTTTTTTGAACACTACAATCTGCGTCTTGTCCTGGTTCACTTTTAAACTCCACTCTTTACAGTAATTATTTAATGTTTGCAAGGATTGTTTCAAGCCATTCACTGTAATTGCACCTATAACTAGATCATCTGCAAACAGTAATCCTGGAATCTGAATATTATTAATTACTGGCATCGAGTTATTATTTCTCCCAATTTCTGTTAATACATCATCTATATATAAATTGAATAGGACTGGACTTAACTTACATCCCTGTCTAAGGCCTTTCTCTTGTTGGATTTCTCTTGTTACAACCCCTTCCTCCACTCTTATACAAAAAGTATTTTCCTTATATAATGCTCTAAGGGTGTCCACCATTTGTTTACTCACTCCTTTAGTCAACAACTTATGCCACAGCAATTGAAGCTCTATCCTATCGTATGCTTTCTCTAAATCCACAAAAGCCATATATAACTTTCCTCTTTTGTCTTTCAAGTATTTATCTACCAGTGTTTTTATAATAAATAAGTTATCAACTGTCCTCCTCCCTTTTCTAAAGCCCATCTGAAGTTCCGAGAGGATATCATATTCTTCAACCCATGTTTGTATCCTGCTTGCCATAATACCAGTAAAAATTTTTCCTACATTTGATAATAATGCAATGCCTCTATAGTTGTTTGGTTTGTCAACACTACCCTTGCCTTTGTATATTGGATGTATGATTGCTTTCCTCCACTTATCTGGTATATACCCCTTCACCTTAATTGTGTTAAATAAGTCTACTAAAACCTTAACTCTGTTTATTTCAGTGCACCATTCCTTAAGGAACTCTGGAGGGATTCCATCTATTCCCGTTGCTTTATTTCTTTTCATTATTTTCACCTGTTGGATTATTTCTTCACTTCTTATTATATCATCGAGTATATCTACATAGTTATTACCTATTTCCCAATTTCCTATCTCATTTTTACTCTTTTTTCCCCATACAAATTTTTAAAATATTCCATCCATTCTCCTGGTTTTATACTTGGTTTTGTTACATATTTATTATACATTGATTTCATAACCTTCCATATCTCATTTGCATTATTTTCATTTAGAATTCGTATCAAATTACTTTCATATTTTTTCATCCAGCTTGTTTTCTTTTGTTCCAGTAATAAATTATATAAATCCCTCCCTTGCATATACTCTTTCTTTAATTCTATGTTTCCTAATTCCCTCCACTTTATGAGCAGCTGTTTGACTTGTCTTTTAGTTACTCTACATTCTTCATCAAACCAGCCCTCATCTCTTTTGTAAACCTTCTTTCTCATTTTCATTTCCTCCCCAGCCCTTAGCATAATGATATTTAAGATATCCATAGCACTTTCAATTTCTTGTTCCTTTATCATAAAACTTATTCCACACTGACATATCTGGCCATAATTAGAGTTTAGTGTCTGCCTAAATTTATTGCAATACTCTTCCTTCCATTTGTATCTACTGTATTCTTCTATGTTGCACTTTTCCTCCCTTAAATTATAGACTATTTGCTCTGTGCATGTTTTTATGTCTACTATCAATGGAAAATGCCCACTGTTGGAACTTAAATTTAGTATCTTAAAATTACTTAAAATATACCCCATATTAATTGGCCATAATACATAATCAATCACACTTTGACCATTATTACTAACATACGTATATTCTCCATTCACATCTTCTCCATATTTCCCATTCAAAATATCAAAGGCATTCAATTCACAGAATTCTATAAATTTCATATAGCCTTTGTCAACTATCTTATCTTTGCTGTATCTAATTTTCTCAGGTTTCTCTAATGTATCATTGCTCATCCACCTATTCCCTCCAATAACATCATTTTCGCCAATCCTAATATTAAAGTCTCCCATTAATATAATCTCAGAATTACCATATCTCTCCTTTAAATGTTCTATTTCTATCTCTAGGTGTTTAAGGAGGTCCGGATTATGAAAGCGCGAAGGAAGAGGAGGATTGTATACTATGCCTATACATATAACATTTTCAACTATTTGTTTCTCCTCTAATACAATCCATAGTATTTCTTTTCTCCTTGACCAAGTTTCTTTAACTCCTTTACTTAACGTTTTCTTTACAAAAAAGCCTATGCCTCCAGATGCCCTCCCCTTTCTTGCTACCTTATCTCCTTTTATCCCTACAAAATCAAAATCCTTTACGTAAACCTGGTCCTCTTTTAGCCATGTTTCAGCTACCGCGAGATAATCAAGTTTTGTCAATAATTGATTTAAACTCCCCGCATATATTTTGTTTTTAACTCCCTCACAATTCCAGAATCCAAGCCTCCTTATATTCTCCCTTCCCTATTGTGAGCCTAATCTAAATCTAAATGTTTCTAGAGTTCTTTTACTCCTTAATTGTATCCCTTCTTGGGAAGAAATAGTTTTATTTCTATCTAAAACTAGCACGCTGCCATGTTCAGATGATATGATGTTGTCTTCTTCCCCTTCTGTATTTTCCCCGCTACTCTGTTGCCACGCCTTCTTTCCCTTCGCAGCCAAATTACGTGCGGCTATTACTTCCCCTCTTCTCGGTGACACTATTTTCCTAGGTGACGTCACTCTGGTGGCTCCTCCTCCTGTTGCTTCCTCTGTTGACGTCATTTCTTCGTCAGCTGTTATTTCTCTCGTAGGCAAGTTGGATGACGTCCTATCTGCATATGCCGTCCTCATATCCATGCTGACAGGCAGATTTCGGTTCCAACACACACTTTCACTGTCTTCACCCACATCCATTCCTTTTTGTTTGGACTTTGATCTTCCTGTTGTGCTTCCTAAAGTTGGCGTTGACATTTGCTGAGTAATTTCCTCTGTGCCTGATTGGGGTTCTCTTAGCTCCTTCTTGTCCAGATGCGATGTCTTTTCTCCGTCAATCCACAATTGGAAATTTCTAATATAAGCTCTTCTTCCCTGGGCTCTTGCTTCTTTCATTTTTTGTACCAAATTTCTTTGCAGAGCTCTCTTCTTAGGTGATAAATCTTTATTAATAAAAATGTCTGTTCCTTTTAATTTCTTGGCTCTTTTAAGTACTTCATGTACTAATTGGGCTGTTGCAAATTTCACTATAATTGTTCTCTTGCCAAGTTGTCTTCCAACTCGATAAGCTTCAATAATTTCCCATCTGTACAATTCCAAATTCAGCTTTTCCTTCGTTATTTCTAATATTTCTTCTGCTGGCCATTTATACCTTCTTTCCTTAACTCCTGTGAACACTAAATTAAATCTTCTCTCCCTTTCTTCCAATCTTTCCATTCTTTCCTTAACCATTTCAACTTCCCTTCTTGCTTCCTGCACCTCAACTCTAACATCTTCTTTGATATCTGTTGCCATCTTTTCCAATTGTTTACCTATTCGTTGTTCCATACCTTCTATTTTGTTCATTTTCTCAGTCAGGTTTTCCAGCATTGTTATTATATCTGCAGGGCCGGGGTTTACCTCAATTCCTCCAATCACTAGCAACAAAGTTATAACACTTGCTAAAACCAATATGTTTGTCATCTTCTCTCCAAAACTGTGTTTACTATTCACCAATTTTACTTTTCTAAACTGTCCAATTCTTGCTCTATACACTGTAATGTCCACTCCCATCGTGACTTAGATCCTTCTTCCTTCACCGCAGGAGCACCTCTCAAAACACAACCTTCCTCTATCACTGCTGGCTTAGCACTCCCTAATACTATATAACCTTGAGTTATAAAAAAAACTATGAAAAAAGAAATACTGTGATTTATATTTCAAGTACTTATATTTAAAATTCAAATATATTTATTCAGAAAAACTGTACAACAATAATAATAATAATAATAAAATCAACAATAATAGATGAACAATGAAGCAAAGAATGTTGTTCTGCACAGGCACAATTGAATGTTTCCCCATTACAGACCTTCTTCCTCCTACTACATAAACAGTGAGCATGTTTCCTCTTCAGTGACTGACTGATGATGAACTGGCTGGTGGACAGCACAGAGGAAGAGATAGGAAGGGAGGGAGAGGCAAGAGTGGGGGAAGCAGTCTGTCAAACAGCAACAGTAACTTCCCCTCTCTTTTAAGCTGTAAACTGTAATTATAATTAATTATAATCAATATTTCATATTGGAAGGAACATACACCCATACAAAGAGCAGATACACAGCATAGAATACAAACAACCTCTCTTTTTTAAGCTGTAAACTGTAATTATAATCAATATTTCATATTGGAAGGAACATACACCCATACAAAGAGCAGATACACAGCATAGTATACAAACAAATAGGCAAGTTGGTAGTTGCAGCACATTTTTGGAATTCGAAACACAAGATCAACACAGTTAATAAAACAAGTGAGTTTCCCTATAAAACCATATTTCCATCAATCCAGAGTATATATTTCATATATACTCATTCCTTCCATTTGCTCTTGCTTCCTTCATTTCTTGTACAAACTACCTCATAATTTCCCTTGTATTCCTTGACGAGCCTTATTAATGAAGATATTTATCCCTTTAAGCTTCTTTGTCTCCATAATTGAAAAGCATCCACTATTTCCCACCCTCCCAGTCTCATTTCAAGCTTTTGCAATTTTAAGAATTTATGCTATCTTGTTGGAGCTGGTGCTATAAGAGGTCTTTCCTTTGGATTTCTTTTCTTCACTTGATACGCCTATGTCCTTGAAACGAGCATTACTTGTTATAACTTCCCTATATAGTCTTTGTATTCCTTTATCTGTATAGCCTTTCTTCTTAAAAGTGTCATTTAGGTGGTGTTGTTCTTGACAATATGTTCTTTGTACTTTCATAAGCCCAATGGAACAAAGTGGTGGGAACAGTTTTCTTCTGAGTTGGATGATGCCGATTTCTCACATCGAGATACTGATCCATATGTGTAGTTTTCCAGTGCCCTAACGGCCATCCTTCTTGATGTAAATTAAAACATCCAAAAATGAAAGACAGTCTCCTCGAGTAACTTTATTGAATTAATACAGGCTGATAACAGATGAAGCACTTATCAAGTCTATCATGCAGTTGACTCACCCTGTCATCAATTTCTGGTACTTTGGTGGACCAGTGAATGTTGCAATGCCATTCATGGTCGTAGGCTTTCTCTCAGGGTTTTCCAGCATTGCTGAACACGGATAACCTGATATAATATAACAAAATCCATGTAAAATCTAGACGGGTTGTTAAGGATACCAAAAAAAACATGATGAAGCTAGTTTGTGGATTCAGTTATTCGACATACACCTTTTCTCTTGTATGGGATAACTTAGGTGAGTGGATGGAAAATCGACCATATGCCAATTGTCACTCTAAAAACAGCTGCTGTTGATACGTTGACTTGGCTAACATTTAGGTAGTGCTTAGCTCAAGTGTCTAGCTCAGACAATTATTATTTGCCTGTGTTTCTTCCAGTTAAGAGCCAGGTGGAATCTCAAGGTTTCTCCTTTTGTTTTGAAAAACTTGAAGATTACAATTACCTTTTCACCATTGCGGGGTAAGACTATGCAATTTCATCTTCGCAAAACCAATGTTGTAAATCTCTCTTCTGAAGGTAAGGCTTTCCTGCCCGAGGTCTGTAATTATATTTGGGTTGACTTTTCCAGAAAAGTGGTGGGAGGTCATCATCATACCCATTTTAAAATCTGGAAAGGGCCATCATCTTCCATCCAGCTACTGTCCAGTTCCCTCACCAGTTGTGTTTGCAAGGTGATGGAATGACAGTGGATGGACGGTTGGTATGACATCTGGAAACTCACAACCTACTAACCAACACCCAGTGCAGCTTTCGACAACAATATTCAGCAGCTGACCACCTTGTTTCAATATCGATGCAGATCATCAACAGATTCATGAAGAACTGTCAAACAATTGGGATTTTGTTTTACTTTGAGAAAGCTTATATGTGCTGGTGAGCAGGAATATTATGTTCCTTACACAACTGAAATATACATGGATGCCTACCATTATTCATTCAGGAATTTATGAGAGACTGCATTTTCCAAGTAATGGTCAGCTTGGTTTTGTTCAAGAGAACAGAGAATCTCAGGGATCAGTACTAATTGGCATGCTGTTTGTTATAGCAATTAATTCTATCGAAATTCTTAGGCTTTCACGGCCGGTGTCAATACTGGCTGGAGTATAATCCAGGCTTGTGGGCTGTGGTCTACTGGGCTCCTCCTTCTTCTTCCCAGACGTTTTGTCTGCCACTGAAGATGCCTGCCGTAGTCGCAGACGAAACGTCTGGGAAGAAGGAGGAGCCCAGTAGACCACAGCCCACAAGCCCGGATTATACTCCAGCCAATTAATTCTATCTCAAAATGTGTTTCCCCAGGTGTATCCTGTATATTTGTAGACAACTTTGCTGTCTATTGTACTTAACATATGCTGTCTGCAGTAGTGTTTAGACAATCTTTCAGATTGGATCTTTAAAAATGGATTTTGTTTCTCAATTGAATTGTCACTCTGCGCTAATTTCTGGCACCATAGGAACACATTACCACCATCACTCCTAGTTGGTTCAGATTTACTACCATTCACAGATGAGAAAACATTTCTTGGGTTGATATTTGACAGAAAACTTTGTTGGTCACTACATATACATAGCTGAAAGCAAGATGAGACCATTCTCTGAATATTTTATGATACTTCTGGCAAATCTTGGGGAGATGATGTCTACAACGAACACCTCATGGAATCACTACAAATGCTGATAGGAACCTGGACAGATCTGTTAAACAAATTCATAGAACTAAGACAGATCCTGCAAGAATGGACATACTCCACCACTAAAATCATGTACAAGGACAAGGGAAATACCTCCAAACAAGACTCATATCGTGGAATTGCCCTGGAAATCACAATTTTTAAGCTGTACGCCAAAATCATCACGCAGAGACTCATACAGGAAATGACAAATAGAATACCAGAGGCACAGTTTGGATTTATGAAAGTCAGAGCAACCACACTTGTGATATAACATCTCCTGGTTTTTATAGATTATAGGAAAGCCTTTAACCTCCTAGACAAAAATGTCCAAAACTAGAACAAATGATTGGGAAGGAACACTATCTGACAAAAATAATCGCAGCGATCCTTGAATACAACCAAGTGAGAATTCAAGACGTCAGCCTCTCCATTCTGCTGCTCCAAACCAACGGCATCCCACAGGTTGACCCTTTGAGCTGCCCGCAGCTCTTTAACATAGCGACCATGGATGTAATGCAGGTGATAAGCAATGAAGGCACAACTTGGATTTATATATACGCTGATGATATGGTAGTGCTGCACACAAGAGCTACAACAGAGCTTCAATAACCTAGCAACATGTGCCAACAGAAACATACTCAAAATAAACGAAGAGAAAACTGCACACATGGTCTTCAGAAAAGGAGGCAAGATAAAGGCCACACACCTCGAAACATTTGGAGAAAGAAAACTTAAAACTGTAAAATCCCCTAAAAACTTAGGACTTACAGTACAATCCACAGGAAAATCATATACCATGCACATAAAAGACCGAGTCATCAATGACATTAAATACCCTTGAAACAGCGATGAGACTTTTCAACGCCAAAGTGCTTTCCATACTATGGTATACAGAAGATATGGGAAGACCTAAAAAAGAAGGATCTGTCGACGTGGGAAAACATCAAAGCCCTATACTTGAGGATATTCAGGTATCGAAATATAGCTTGTCCAGATTAGTCTACCTCCTGATAAGAGAGACATTCTTGATTCAAGACATAAGAAGTTGAATGTTCCTACCAAACACAGTTGCACTGAAGAGCTGATGAAGACCTACAACAGAAGACAGATGCAGATGAAGAATTCAGAAGTAAACCAACAAATAGGATAAGTCATTAACAGACTGGTGGTTCATGGTTTTCACCACAAGACATGCAGCGCAACATGCTTTCACCAGGTGTCTGAAACATGTGTTTGTTAATTTTACAAAAACAGTTTTGACCAATACCACGTACTTTGCTGCATGAAGCAGAAGAAACCAGTGATTGAACTTCGTGCAGAAAGTTAATCTTCTCAACATCATGTATAAATATAATAATCCTGCCTCCCTCCTTTACCTTTCTCTTCTTCTTCATTTGGTATCTATTTTTCTGTTAAATATGTGTTTTTGTTTTTCTTTTTCAGGCTTTAATCTTTGCCATACAAAAAGTGGACAATGTGAATAAAGAAGCAGCCATAAAGACATATAATGAAACGAGTGGAGAATTGTAGGTTTTAGTCAAGAATGGCATAACTATACAGTCACTAGCATTAATGGATAACTTTAACTTTGTTCTAGCTAAATGTTTAATGCATGTTATATTTAGAACTTTTAAATTTGTTGTATAATAAATACAGGGAAATATTAAAGAAACTATGTACTATTAATGTAATTATTTGTGAATTTTGTGTACTTTTTTATAAGCTTTCTTGTGTAAATATTATGGATACCAAAGTACCGAGGGGCATTAAAATTATAGTCATTTATGTTGTAATACAGGGGTGACAGAAATTTGCAATGACTTAAGATTTTTCCCCTCTGTTGGTCTCCTGAATTTCTCTTAATCAAGCTCCACTATTTGTGTAATTTACTATTTGTTCTAGAAAACAAAAATGAGCAAGCTGTGTGAAAAATAGTTTTCCACACAGTTTGCCTACTACCAAGACTGGGGGTAAGGCAGGCATATTTGCTGCACCTACTGTAAATGATACTGATGAAAAGTGTACTTAGGCAGTTATTTTTTTAAAGAAATTGAAATAAAAAATGAATCATTTGTATAAATCTTTTTAGTACATTCCTCATGCATCCAGTATTAACTGCTGGTCAATTTACCATAAATATTTTGTGACAGTTAAAATCTTGTATACAGAATAATTTCATAATTATAAAAGCTAAAATTGCATGCTACGCTTGATAATTCTTATATATTTGATTTACCTTTTTTGTTGTATTGCAAATAATCTTTAAACATTGCCATTTTGTCAAGATTGCTGCATATTAGAGACATGCAAAAGGTGTGTTTATTATTTAGTCAAAAGTGGTGTTATTTTCCCCCAAAAGCAATGTTACTTATTTAGTGTTACTTATGCTTTTAATAATCAAGTTAAAGAATAAATTCAAAGACAAATTCTTAGTTATCTATTACAGTGAATATTATTTATATACGTACAGAGTATCTCAGAATTCAGTTGTACAAATTGGCAGAATTGTAGAGGTGTCCTAAATAGACAGTTTGAGATAGGGAACCTATTGTCGCTTTTGCTAAATGTCAAAGCTACGGCATGTTTTCTGGATTGCATATCAGTGGCCATAAATTTAAAGAATGTGGATGTATGTATTTTTGTTCAGAATGCCTCATTTCAGTGCTAATAGTTGAAGAATCAGTATTGGTGCACAATCAATGCAATATTTAAATATTGGACTTGCAACTTTGGCAAAATTGCCTGCTCTTTGAGGGTGTGCATGCCACTGCTTACAGTTTGGTTAATTTCAGATCATATGTAGTTAGCTAAAGCACTCCACTATATCATGCTGGTGGGTGAATTGCTATAGCTCTGGTCATCAAATCCCACTGTACAAAGATCACTTTGCTCTCTGAAGTTTTCATTATTTAATTTTTATTTTTTTTTCTCAAAAAGGTAAACAATTTGAACAGCACTAATATACTTAGTTTGCATTTATAAAGCCTACATGATAAACCCTCCAGTATCAATTACTTTTAAAAGACTGTGAATGATATTTAACATAGTGTTTAGTATTAAATGCAATAATTGTTTAGGAACCTGCCTAGAATAATGCAGTAAAACAATTAGGCTTGTTGAAAACTTTTATGTAATGTGTGCTTTGAAACAAAGTAATTGAACTATGATTTTAGTGGTGATATAAAAAAATCTTATGTGTTCCATTCACATGACTTTCTGTACATCTCAGCAACAAAGTATTGTTAAAAAGCTTATGCTTCTATTTACTTCATGCAAATCGACAAAAAATTAGCAGAAATAGTCTTATTACTTGCTTCCTTGTAAGTAGAAGCGAAATAAGGTAATTAGATAGGTTAAAGTGATAGTCAAAGCTGGTTGCTATGTGATTGAAGTTCTTTGTTTGTATGGACAGGAGTTGACAAAATCCTGTGTGAGAAAAGTACAAGTTTTTAAAGCTGAAACCAAAAACAAGGAATATCTCAAAAACGATCAACTCCATGAAAAAAATGCATATAACATAAATTGTGTGTTTCAAAGTGCTCTACATATTTTGTTTGGTAAGTTTTTCTCCATCTCTTATGGTTTAGCAGTAATGCAAAATTTTGTAAAATTCATCCAGAATAAAGTAGTCTTCAGAGGCTATTCCCAGAAAATTCAAGATATACATTTTATTGGCAGGTAAATATGTTTAATATATGATATTTCAATGAAAATCGTTAGAGCCAATTTTGAGAAATTCAAAATTTTCGAAAAAAATTCCATGTAAAGGGTAGTTTGGGGTGGGGGGGATTTTTCTCAAAATCTTTGTGTTGCATCCCTGGAAAATACTAAACTAATACCAAGTTTGGTATTTTACCGACTTTTCGTTTTTGAGTTATCGTGTTCACAGGCACATGCACCCATGCATGCATGCATGCAGACCTTTTTGTGAAAATGCTTTTTTTGGATTTAGGGGACCCTAAAACATATATTTCTGGTGAAATCTAGGTATCGAATTTTTGGGTGGAGTGCAATACCTTCTCTATACACTATGTACATAGTATGTGTAGAGAAAGTAAAAAACCTCCACTATTGCTAGTATTCAAAGTGCAGCACTTCAAATTTATCTGTATGCAGGTATTATGCTGTTTTAACCACTTGAGCTACAGTGCTCCTGCAAGACTGTGCTTCTGAAAATCTGTCTAATGCCTACACATGACTAATGTGAGAACCATGAATTGTTAAATATTGTGTTTATTATGTTCATGTGTAAGGAAATAAATTGTCTCAACAAGGTGCGAAATGGAGGTAACACAGACTAACATCCTAAGATAATCTAAGCTGTGAACTTCTGAATTCATGTGCTTTTTGCTGCCACAGTATACCATTGTGTATGCTTAAGAAACTTGCTTACCAGATTCCCAAAATTATTGATAAAACATTTAGCTGCTTGTGGTGAGATTCACAACACTATTGAAATTTTTGACAGAGTGTGAGGTTCATTTCTTCATAAATACAATTTCTGCAGTGATGTTGCAGATCCTCACATTGAACAGAACAGTACCTCTGGTGACTTGTATTTTGTGCTTCTAATATTGTATTATTTCTTGAAATCTCTTTGTGTTTGCCTTTCATGCAGTGATGAAAAGATAGAATGCACTTTCCTGACTAGTACATACTTCTTAATTAGTTTTATGTAGATATTTTGTTACTACAAAGATAGCTGTTCATATTGTATTTCATTTGAGGTTCATTTAATGCAATGATAATATTGTTTCATAAATTGTGAACTGTGCCTACAATTGTAATGTGTACGTACATAACACATCAATATATGATACACTGTATTTTAGAAACTCCTTTGGGGGGTATGGCGAAGTGTACCCTTTCAGATGTTAAATGCAATTGTTATTGAAACGTTCTCCATTGCACTTACATGCTAGTAGTACATTTTATTTTATTTGTAAATATGAATAAATCACATTGAGTAACATAGCAAAACATGATCGCAAACAAAGGAAACAACATAATAATAAAGGCACCTACGGAGGCTTGAACCTTCAACTCCCACAACCACAATGCTCACTCGTTAGCCAGTGTTCTAAATGATGCCATTGTATGTATGCTCTGAAATCTGGGTGTTCATGTCATGGCCCATGGCAGTTTGATCAGTGGCATGCTAACCCTTTATGCATCTTATGCTGTAGCCAAGAATTTAGAGCTCACATCTCCAAGTATTTATCTTGAACCCCTCTACAATTCAGTCATTTTGTACAGTAGAATTCTGGAAAATTCTGTATATACACATATAAATGTGAAAAAGCCAATCAACCACACAGCATTTTCATGTTGGCCCATAACAAACTTTGTTTATATCAGTAATAAATATAACTATCATGATATATACGTGCCAGGAAAATGTATTTACATTTTAAAACTGCAATATCAGGCTCCTAGAATTAAAACCCTCCAAGTCCACAAAACAAAATTTGTGGGAAAATGGGAAAAACTGCTTGCATTTTTTTTTTTTTTGATAGTGTTTAATGCCTGCTTTTACTACTTGTGGCACCGTAGGCAATGACAGATGATGCATGGCATGAAGATGAACCACCGGTGGAATGTGATGGTGGGGGAAACCAGACGACTCAGAGAAAACCTGCCCCTGCAATGCTTTGTACACCACAAATCTCACATGCGGCCGCTTGGGATTTAACCTGCTTGTGTATGAATAAACATCTTAGAATATAAACAATTCTTTTATCAAATAGGAGGGCTGTTTTCTTTTTTCTTCTTCAATCTCTGATAGGCTATAAATAAAAGACAGGTTTGTAGAAAACAATATTTTATAACTAGAAGTTTATGGTTATTTTTCAACATAATCACCAAAAAGATTGAGACATTTATCATACCTGTGCACAAGCTTTGCAATACCTGCTTCAAAAAATGTTGCCGCCAATGATTTCAAATGAGCATTGACGCTGTTTTGAAAATCTTTGTTGGTTTGAAAGTGCTGTCCTCCTAGCCACGTCTTCAGTTCAGGGAAAAGGTGAAAGTCGCTAGGTGCCAGGTCAGGACTGTACAGCGGATGATCGAAAATGTCCCATTGAAATTGTTCAAGGAGCCGATGGAATGTGCCAGCAGTGTGTGTGGATGAGCGGCGTCATGGAGCAACACAATTCCTGAAGTCAGCATTCCTCTTCGTTTGTTTTGAATGGCTCTCTGCAAATATCGTAAAGTATGAAGATCTTCAAAACATCGTCAATGCTCATTTGAAATCATTGGCAGCAACATTTTTTGAAGCAGGTATTGCAAAGCTTGTGCACAGGTACAATAAATGTCTAAATCTTTGCGGTGATTATGTTGATAAGTAACCATAAGTATACAAAACTTTTAGTAATAAAATAAGTGTTTTCTATGAACTTGTCTTTTATTGATAGGCCTATCGGAGGTTGAAAAAAATAAAAACGACCCTCATATTTTACTCTCATTATATACATTCAAACAAATTACAGGATTGTATTTTCATTTAAACTAACAAATACATGTTAAATTACACCTAACTGTTTTTGAAACTGAAAGTGTATTTAAAGGCTTTTGAAAGTAAGAGAAATAGTTCTAAACATAAAAATGAATGAAGAGGAAAACATTTTAACTTAAATCTCACAACTTATGAAGCAAATGGAAACCAAACATGAATTACTACTTGCACTGTTTTAAACATAACAGCAGTATCAATTTAAAATATGTTACTTTGTAAGTTCATACTTACTTCATATAAAACTGCAATGTAAAACTTCTCTTGCCAATCAGGCACAAAGTGCTTCTCCAAACGTTTGGTCACATAGGTGCCTTATAAGGTACTCCAAGGCTTAAAATATCAGGATCAATCATTGAAATTATTTTGTTTTTTCTTGATACTAACTTTGGAACAACTGTATCAGTTTTATAATTAACATCACCATGCACTGTAAACTGTTCTGTAATGCAGATCATCTTCAAATAAACCCATTTCAGGAACGGAACTTGAAATGCCATATCTTGAAGTTTATGGAAATAGCCTTCAATCTGGATGACGCTTTTTATAACTGGTAATCCATAAGAAATGGACAAAATCCAATTACAAAGAATTGCAGATTTCATTAAAGTGCATAATTATTTATTTTTATGTCATTTAAAGAATTCTGAGATGTTATCTGTTATCTGCATTTTTAAAATGCTTAAACTTTCTCAAGTGTCGTCATTTTTTCTCATGGTTATACTAAAGGCATAATTTCAAACCCATTACAAGCCCATTTTTCTGAAAAAATTATTGCTTTAGCCATCTATATTCTTTTTATTCCTGGCTGTAACAAAAGCTATTTTAATTAACAAGCAGTAGATAAAAGGAAAAGCATTTATAAGTACCTATTGTGACTATGTGCCCAAATAAACATTGGGTTGAGCTTCTGTCTGGCTGCCTGGATTGTTAAAGGTGTCTGCCACCCATAGATCAAAGGAGCAAAATAAATAAATAAAAATCTGTAGTACTGGTACCTAATTTCTAAAATCTGGACATACATTCCAAATCCCTATTCCTTTATTTTAGAGATATTAACTAAACTAACAAAAACAAAACTATGTGTCAATTTCATTTTTTTTTTTTTTTTTTTTTTTCAAGTTTCAAAAACATTTATTTGTATTTATTATCATAAAATACCATCAGTATTTATTTCAATGATTATTTTATATTTATTTATATGTTTATTTAATAAAATGCTTATTTTATTGTAAATTATATTATAACATGTGCAATACTAGCCCAGAAAACAACTGCTTTGTGTGCATCTTCTGGCAGTATTGGAGACTTCCTTTACAGCAGGCTTGAACGAAGTTGCCAGTTTTGAAACATTCCCTTCATTGAAGAGAGTATATAAGAGGAGCTGCTACACCCAGGAGAAGATTGGTTGGGACAGAGATTTTGAAGAATGGAGTTGGGTGCACGCATTAGCATCAAAATAAATTGTCTGAAAGCAACTTAATTAACATTTTGCTGCAGTATAGTTTGTAGAAGGCAGTTGAGAAAGTCATATTCTTTTACTTTCTCTATACGTACTATGTATAAAGTGTATAGAGAAGGTAATTGTATCGCACCTAAAAATTCAATACCGAGATTTCACCAGAAATATATGTTTTGAGGCCCACTGAATCCAAAAAAAAACTTTTTAAATGTCTGTGGGCAGCATAGCTCAAAAACGAAGAGACTGTTAAAAACTAAAATTGGTATTTAAGTTTGGTATCTTCTAAGGATGCGACACGAAGATTTTAAAAAAAAAAATCCCCTCACCCCAAACTACCCTTTACTTTGGAAAAAATTTCAAAAATTTTGATTTTCTAACAAATTCTTGTAACGATTTTGATTAAAATCTCTTATATTTAAGATATTTACTTGCCAATTAAAATTTATATCTTTAATATTCTGGGAATAGCCTTATAAGACTACTTTATTCTGGATGAATTTTAAGGAATTTTGCATAATTGTTTAACCATAAGAGATGCACAAAAAACTTACCCAACAAGAAATGTAGAGCATGTTAAAACACACAATTTATGTTATATACATTTTTTTGTGGAGTTGATTGTTTTTGAGGTATTCCTTGTTGTTGGTTTCAGCTTTAAAAAACTTATACATTTCTCATATAGGAATTTGTTAAGTCCTGTCCATGTAAACAAAGGAACTTTAATCACATAGCAACCAGCTATTGAGTATCACATTAATCTGTGGTACTTCCTTATTTTCATTCTACTTACAGGGAAGCAGGTAACAAGACTTTTTCTGATAATTTTTTCTTGATTAGCATGAAGTAAATAGAAGCATAAGCTTTTTAACAATAATTTGTTTCGGAGATGAGAAAGTCATGTGAATGGAACACATCAGATTTTTTTTTTTCTTACAGAGGTGATTCCATGATTGAAGCTATGAAATTTAACTACATTTTCATGTAATTATGTAAAGCTAACATTAATGGCAGAACAAACTTTTCTTTAAGCCATTAAATAATATTGTGAAGTTAATTTAAAAATATCAGTCCTTAATATGCAATCCTATCTCATTAAGAATATTGAATAAATTTGTAGTATGATAAAACTATTCACTTGATTTACAGGTGACCAAATTCTCGTAAAATTTTCTGTTCTTCCTGTGGTTTAGAACACTTCATAAATTTTTTTGTGCAGGAATAAATAAAAGTCATACAATGATTCTGTCACAGAGTGAAGCAAATAATTAAACATGTATATTGCTTCACTTAATTATAAGCAGAACATGTTTCAAGGACTATTGTTCCCATTTTTGGCTGCTGGTCGACTTACTGGTGATTCCCTGATCTTCATCATGGGAAACTATAGTGTCATCTAGTTTGGGGTTTGTGAATTTAGAGATTAAATTATTATCTGCTAGAATTTCATAGATCATAATTTTATGACCAAAACTTTTGCATCATGCTGTTTCCCAAAAACACAATTGTATTGCATTATCTTTTATTTTAATAGAAAAGAAACCTGTGGATAACCTACTTAAATCACTAAATATTCAGGAACCAGCCATGAAATTCATTTTAGAAAAAAATCTCATGCCTTATTTTCAAATTATTTCCTCTACCCATACTTCAACAAAGTATTATTACAAACGTTTATTAATTTCTCTACGAGATGTAGTAAGTAAATGAAATATTCTACAAAAATATTTGATGTCGAGATTTAACTAGAAATATATGTTTTGAAGTCCCCATGAGCCCAAAGAATCTTTATAGAAAAGGTCCATATGTGTTCGCACGTGTGTGTGGGTGTGTATGTGATTTATCATTAATTATGATATGACCATATTTATTTAAACATCTTCATTAGACACTACTAACACTACACAACAGCTGGCAGTCAGCAAAAGTATTTCATAAAATACCACCTCATCATAATTAACCAAACTTGATGTTCATCTTCCAAAGATTCGACATGAAGATTTTGGAAAAAAAATCCCCTTCCTCAAATTTCTCTTACATGGAACATTTTTCAGAAAATCTAGGCCAGCTACTACTGTCTGCAGTATACCGGAAATGGAAATTTCAAATAAGTATTAAGAATTGAATCGACTACAAGAGGATGAACACTGACCTAAATTACCAAAGGCCAACTGGAAGGAACAATGAAAGCCCAAAATGTCTACGAATTCTAACAGATAAACCCTAGCATTACAGCCCAGAAAATGAGAAATGACAGGAGATATGGAACTGATCAAAACATGGTGTTAGGCTTATTGACTATATTAAAGCATTTGAGTGAGGTTGGGGTAAAAGGAAATCATTCAGTGGAATGATATGTGGAAAGTTAATTAGTGTCAGTTTAAAAAGCAATCCCGTAAAAATCTGATGTGTTCCATTCACATGACTTTCTCAACATCTCTGCAACAAATTATTGATAAAAAGCTTATGCTTCTAATTGTTTCATTCTAATGCAGAAAAAATTAGCAGAAATTAGTCTTATTACTTGCTTCCTTGTAAGAAGTGAAATAGGGAGTAGCATAGGTTAAAGTGATACTCAAAAGCTGGTTGATATGTGACTGAAGTTCCTTTGTTTGTATGGACAGGAGTTGACAGATTCCTGTATGAAAAAAGTAAGTTTTTCAAAGCTGAAGCTGAAAACGATCAACTCCACAAGAAAAATGTATCTAACATATATTGAGTGTTTTAACTGCTCTACATTTTTTGTGTGGTATGTTTTTGTACATCTATTATGGTTTAAGAACTTGCAAAATTCCGTAAAATTCATCCTGAATAAAGTAGTCTTCAGAGGCTAATCCCAGAAAATTCAAGATATACGTTTTATTTGTCAGGTAAATGTCTTTAATATACAATGTTTTAATCAAAATCATTAGATCCATTTTTGAGAAAATCAAAATTTAAGACAAAAGTTTCATGTAAAGGGTATTTTGGGTGGGGGATTTTTCTCAAAATCTTCATTTCGCATCCCTGGAAGACTTTGAACGAAAATACTAAGTTACCTATTTTACTGAATTGTTATTTTTGAGTTATCGTGTTCACAAACACATGTACCTTTTTCTGAAAATGCTTTTTTTGGATCTAGGGGACCCTAAAACATATATTTCTGGTGAAATCTCGGTATCGAATTTTTGGATAGAGTGCAATACTTTCTCTATATACTTAGTACGTATAGAGAAAGTAAAAATCAAAGTGATAGTGCTTCATGTAGGAACAAATAACTTAAACGTTCATATAGTTTGGAAGAAATTCTTGGAGAAATCTATAATCTTATTTTCTGTACTAAAAAAACTTTGATGTGTACCATTCACATGACTTTCTCTACATCTCTGCAACAAATTATTCTTAGAAAACTTATACTTCTATTTACTTAATGCTAATCAGTAAAAAATTAGCAGAAATAGCCATATTACTTGCTTCCTTGTAAATAGAAGCAAAATAAGGGAGTACCATAGGTTAAAGTGATAATCAAAAGCTGGTTGCTACGTCACTGAAGTTCCTTTGTTTGTATGGACAGCAGTTGATAAATTCCTGTATGAGAAAAATATAAGCTTTTCACAGCAGAAACCAAAAATAAGGAATGTCTCAAAAACGACGAACTGCACGAAAAAAAGTATATAACAAATTGTGTGCTTTAACGTGCTCTATATTTTTTGTGTAGTAAGTTTTTGTCCATCTCTTACGGTTTAGCAGTTATTCAAAATTCAGTAAAATTCATCCAGAATAAACTACTCTTCAGAGGCTATTCCCAGAAAATTCAAGATACACATTTTATTTGTCAGGTAAATATCTTTAATATACGAAATTTTAATCAAAATCATTAGAGCCATTTTTGAGAAAATAAAATTTTCGAAAAAAGTTCCATGTAAAGGGTAGTTGGGGGTGGGGGGATTTTGCTCAAAATCTTGGTGTTGCATCCCTGGAAGATACTAAACTTAAATACCAAGTTTGGTATTTTACAGACTTTACGTTTTTGAGTTATCGTGTTCACAGACACACGCACCCACTTTTTGTGAAAATGCTTTTTTTTGGATTCAGGGGAATATACATTTCCGTTGCAATCTAGGTATCAAATTTTTTGGTGGAGTGCAATACCTTCTCTATGCACTATGTACATAGTGCATAGAGAGAAAGTAAATAACTTTCCAAGTGCTATTATTGCAGTAAACATAGGAAAAAAGTTATGAAACTGGATAAGTTTTGCTTTGGCAGAGTTGGTGAATTTTAGAATCAGGTCACACACATTAAGTGGACTCATAAGATTTTTTTTTTTTTCCTCGGGTAGCTTAATGTCCTTTTACCTAGTCATGTCAGACGATGAATGAAATCGATAAAATGATGCTCAAACGATCTCTGGTTCCATGGAGCTTTAAGTTACTCGACATTCGTCTTCTCAGCATAAGGGAAATCCCGGGAGGAAAAAAAAACCTTATCTGGGTAACTCATCCTAAGCAAGATTGGAACTTGCGACCTGTTGAATGTGAGGCAGACATGCTACCCCTATACTACCCAGGTAGGTATAAAAGATATTGTAAATATAATTTGTAAACAACAGGTAAACTGGTGATTAATTCAAAAGGTGTAAACAAATTTTGCTAGGTTAGTAATCAAAACATGATATACAAAATAATGTAAAGAGTGAGCAATGTTTTCAGACCAATTGGCTAATGCATTTAAACTATATGGAAAAAACAAAAGCAGACTCATAAAATCACAGTACTAAATCAATTAAAGGCCATAAAGTCACATCTCAGTACTCCAGAAAAACAGCACAGAGGTGAAGCTCATGCATACTATAAAAAGTTATTTGTGCCAAAATATAAAAATCAATAAAAGAGAAAATTTAAAAGCATACCAAGAGGACTGTATGTTTGAAATGTCTGCAGTCAAACTAATTGAGCTGCACACCATTGCTATCTCTATATAAATAGTGCTCTACTACAATACATTTAAAGCCTTTTTGAAAAATCTGATGTACCCCATTCACATGACTTTCTCTACATCTCTATGGCATATTATTGTTAAAAAGCTTATCTTCTATTTCCTTCATGCTAATCGAGAAAAAATTAGCATAAATAATCTTATTACTTGTAAGTAGAAGCGGAATAAGGGAGTACCATAGGTTAAAGTGATAGTCAAAAGCTGTTGCTATGTGATTGAAGTTCCTTTGTTTGTATGGACAAGAGTTGAAAAAGTTCTGTGTGAGAAAAGTACTGAAACCAAAAACAAGGAATATCTCAAAAACATTTAACTCCACGAAAAAATGCACATGACATAAATTGTGTTTTTCAAACTGCTCCTCATTTTTTGTGTGGTTAGTTTTTCCTCTATATCTTAAGGTTTAGCAGTTATGCAAAATTCCGTAAAATTCATCCAGAATAAAGTAGTCTTCAGAGGCTATTCCCAGAAAATTCAAGATATGCCTTTTAGTTGTCAGGTAAATATCTTTAATATATGACATTTTAATCAAAATTTTCAAAAAAAGTTCCATGTAAAGGGTAGTTTGAAGTGGGGGGATTTTTCTCAAAATCTTTGTGTCGCGTCCCTGGAAGATAATAAACTTAAATACCAAATTTGGTATTTTACTGACATTTCGTTTTTGAGTTATTGTGCTCACACACACACACACACACATATGGACCTTTTTGTGAAAATGCTTTTTTTGGATACAGGGGACCCTAAAACATATTTCCGGTGAAATCTGATATCGAATTTTTGGGTGGAGTGCAATACCTTCTCTATACATAGTACATGTAGAGAAAGTAAAAAAATCTGAGTGTTCCATTCACATGACTTTCTGTATATCTCTGCAACAAATTATTGTTAAAAAGCTTATGCTGTTATTTACTTCATGCTAATTGAGAAAAAAAAACAGAAATAGTCTTATTACTTGCTTCCTTGTAAGTAGAAGTGAAATAAGGGAGTACCATAGGTTAAAGTGATAGGCAGAAGCTGGTTGCTATGCGACTGAAGTTACTTTGATTGTTTGGACAGCAGTTGACAAATTCCTGTATGATTTTCAAAGCTGAAACTAAAAAAAAGAAATATGTTAAAAACGTTCAACATGTAAAGGGTAGTTTGTGATGGAAGGATTTTTCTCAAAATCTTCATGTCGCATCCCTGGAAGATACTAAACTTAAATACCAAGTTTGGTATTTTCCCGACTTTTCGTTTTTGAGTTATCGTGTTCACAGACACACACACACACACGGATCTTTTTCTGCAAATTATTTTTGGATACAGGAGGCCCTAAAACGTATATTTCCGGCGAAATCTCGGTATCGAATTTTTTGGTGGAGTGCAATACCTTCTCTATACACTATGTACATTGTATAGAGAAAGTAAAAATTGAAAACCTAAGTAAATTGCATAAAGAAAAAGGTAAAATTATTATAATTGCAACCAGTTGCAATATAGATACACTAAACTCACATTATTCACAAAAGGAGGAAATGGCAAATAGTTTTTTAATTAAAGATTTGAAGCTTTTTCTGTGTTGGTTATAACAGATGATTTAATGGGTTAGCAACTGAATTAGCTCTGTTGCTATCCTGTGAAATCATGTTATAGTTTTTTGTTATGAAAACTATGGTTTAGTAACAAACCAACTGAAGTCAAGGGCGTATTTATGGAAGGGGCGAATGGGACCGAACCCAAAGGCCCTCCCCCAAAAAAAAACTAAGTACAAGTTCTTCCATTTGTTTAACTTAAAAGTGACGTATTCATTGAAATTCACCGTCATAAAAATATTTTGCTGTACCATAGAAATAAAGGAATATATTTAACTTTAATTAATACACAAGATTATAAAATAAAATTATTTGTGGGTTAGTCGCTTTCCAACCAGGGACTGCCGGCAGAGCGTGCATTCCTACAACTTCCTGCGCTTCTTAGCGTTAGATAATATGGCGAATGGGTACTTGTGCTCTTTTCCTCTGGTTCGTTGGTCCGTTACGCTAATTAATTTATCTTTTGCATGTTCATTATTCAATTTAATTGACATGGAAAAAAAGCGTAAAGCTGACGATATCGGTATAAGCTTGCCATTCGTCCCGTAACGGGACAATTCCCTTTTTTATCTCTCGAATCCCGAGAAATTTTATTGGAACGCGAATAGGTCCCGTATTTTCTTGATACTGCCTTGCTAAAAACCCAATCTAAAATTGCTGTCGTTTCTCACGCACGCGCACGCACGCACGCATATGTCATTTGACCGTCAAGAAGGACAGATTTCATCGGCACTTCTTGGGCATCAGCAGCTGCACTGGGTCACGGCACCACCACAACCTGCAAGCACCTCTACGGCCAGTCATCACATGGTACACGCCGGCACCACATCATAGCGGCAACGCAGTGGGCTTAGCACCCCCTTCTAGCTTGCCGTTCCGCCGCGAGAGTGCGAGCGGCCTTCACTTCCCCCACGACGGGCAGTGGACTTAGTTCCCCTGCTAGCCCGTTGGAAAAAGGCCCGTCCTGACAATTTGAGCGGTAGTTCAGGAACAGGTCTCCCCTATTTTATATCTACTCTCTGACTATCGTCTATTTTTCCAATTACTGTGACCTTAAGACCAACTGACCACGAGACAGCGGGTCCACAAGACCAAAGCCAAGGGTTAGGGCCTCCGGCCCGAAACCTCGAGCCAATAATGGCTCGCACAGGCGCCTCTGTAAAAGAGGTCCGGTCCGCTGTGGAGCGCCGGAGGGCACCCGCGCCACTGGACCCTAAAGACGGGCAACAAACTGGACCTTCCACCTCGCCTGAGGCAGAACCCACGAGAAAGAGGAGGAAAAACACTCCTCATAAAGTGTCAGGCACCATCCTTCGAGATACCCCCTCCATTCCCCCTCTGCCTGAATCGGCGGACGAGTTACCCCCAGAACCCCCTACGGACGGATTCACCGTTGTGGGGAGAAGCGGTAGGGCCTCTCCGGGGCCTTCCGCCTCGGCTCAGACAGCCGCTGCACCCCCACAGGGAACCCAAACACCCCTAACCAAGAGGGGCACAAGGCTGCCGCCAATCATTGCAGACTCCTTCAAGGATCATGTTGGAGTCATGCGACGTTTGGCGTCAAAAATAAAAGCCGGCTTCGAAGCCAAAAGGAAGCCCAGAAAGGTCCACATTCAGACCAATACCCCTGAGGATTTTGAAGCGGCCAAGCAGACGCTTCGAGATCTTCAGATCCCATTTTACTCCTACTCCCCTCAGCGTCCCCATATGGAGCGACGCATCATAAGAGGCCTGGACTCAATGTGTACCCCTGAGGAGGTAAAGCAGGCACTTCAACAGGAGCATGGCATCGCCGCCACTTCCGTAGCTCAGCTACGGAAGACAATACAGACCGACGAGGGCGCCGTCAAAGTGCCGATGCCGCTCTTCATGGTCGTCGTGGACAAGGTGCCAGGCGACCAAATTCAACCACTAGACACCATCAGAGTACTGTTCCACACGGTCGTAAAGGTTGAACGCTTTTACGGCCAGGGTGGGCCAGTACAATGCCACCGCTGTATGGGTTTCCACCATTCCAGCCAGGTGTGCGAGCGTAAGCTTGCGTGCCTGCGCTGCGCAGGAGACCATATAGTGCAATTCTGCCCAAGCCCGCCTGAGAAGAGCAAGTGTGCCAACTGTGGGGAGGCACACTCAAGTGTGTACAAGGGCTGCCGAACCCGGCAAAATATCATAGACAACCGCCGCCAGGGAGGCCGTGGGGAGGAGCCAATCCCACCCGCGGCCCCCTTCTCGGCCGCTCTGAAAAGAGCGCAGACGACGTTGCAGCAGGCAGAGTCAGCGACGAAGGAGGCACCACCAACGGCGACTGAGGCGGCGCCCACGACGCAGACGACGCAGACGACCAAGACCATAAAGACCAAGACACAGGCGCAGGAAAGGGGTACGCCTAGACCTAAAAAGAAGTCCAGGTCACAAAGGAAGAGTAATAAGAGCAGGGCCCAGCCTACCGCTCGGCCGGGCCAATCACAGGTCCCGACCGAGCAGCAGACTCAAGCCACGCCCTCAGCGGCGCAACAAAACCAGCCGCCCGCCGAGCAGCTTGTCACTGCCACGGCAGACACTGGCAGCACAGCGGCGTCGCTCCAAGATCCCGCCTACTTTCCCCTGCCGACCCACGGCCAGGCAGTCTCCCCGTCCGATATGGACGAGTTTAGGACCCTAACCCTGTGGTTTGGGGACTACATTAACAGGGCTCTTCCCACACTACGAAAATGTAAGCTGCAACTGTCCGACCCGAGGCTTAGTCCCCTGGTCAAGCACAAAATACTGCTTGACACGCTGGAGGTGCTGTTTCCTAACTCCGCAATGTAATGGCCTCCAGACTCGTCAGGAGACCATTGCGAGCCGCGTTTTGGAACGCAAATGGAATTAGGGAACATTACCCAAGCTTGCTTGAGTTTGTAGAATCCCACGGGATTGACGTCTTACTAGTCTGCGAAACACATCTGCATGCTGGTATAAATTTCTCGTTGCCAAGTTACACTACCCATCGGTCGGATAGAATCGGCCGACAGGGTGGGGGTACCGCTATATTCATCAAAAACCACATTACCCACACCCCTTTTCCTCTCCCGCAGCTACAGCACGTGGAGGCGTGCGCCATTCGGCTTGCCATTGGTGGACTCGACACGCTGTTAATAGCTGCATACGACCCTCCTAACGCCCACTATTACGAGGCGGATTACACCGCCTTGCTAAACCTGCACCCTGTTGTCTGCATTGCAGGCGACTTAAACGCTAAGCATGGGCACTGGTATAGCCGTGTTTCTAACCAGAGGGGCCGCGGACTCTACCGCCTCATCAGCGGAGATCCCAGCCTCCATGCGCACGGACCGAGAGGGCCTACGTTCTACCCAGCCCGCGGCAGGCCGGACGTACTCGACATCATGATCACCAAAAACATTCCATTCCATCTAGACCTCTCAGTGGTAAACGAACTGGATTCCGACCACAACCCAGTTCTGGTCGACTCCAATGTTCACATACCAGCGCTGGCAATCCCAGACTGGTTCAACGAAGTCGACTGGGATGCAGCAGTCCTAGAACTCACCCAGACCATCGACCCGCGGCCACGCATTGACTCTGTCGAGGCGCTGGAAGCGGCGGCGAGGGCATTCTCCCAACAGATCCTAAAGGCGGTACGCGCTCACACACACCGCATCCCGTCTGAATCCTCTAACCCTCGGACCATACCTGATGAACTCCGGCGGCTGATAAAAGCCAAAGCCACAGTCCGGAAGCTATGGCAACGCTTCCGCCACCCCAGGATAGGGGCAGTATACCAGAGGTTCAAAACCCTGGCAAGGCGACTGCTCCGAGCGCACAGGAAACAGGCCTGGGAAAACCTAATGCAGACTGTCAACCTGCAAGAAAAGAAACCGTGGCGGATTATCAAGTCCCTAAGGAAGGACAAGACACAATACCAGCATCCTTTACATGGCACTCGTGGGGGTCTCGCTTTTGAGCCCTGCGAGAAGGCCACAGTGTTTGCAGACTACCTAGAGAGTCAGTTTGAACCCCGGGAGGACCCCCAGGACGAGGACTTCAGTGACCTTGTGGAGGCGACGGTGGACTATCTCTATGAGGAGACACCGCCGCCACACGACGGGATCCAACTTCCTATAGTCACCCCGAAAGAGGTGACTTCCGAAATACAAAAACTGCACCCAAGCAAATCCCCGGGGCACGACGGCGTCACGGCGCCCATGCTCCAACACCTACCCCGAAAGGCAGTGATCCATCTGACCCGGATTTTTAATGCATGCCTCCAATTCCGTCACTTTCCAACTTGTTGGAAGGAGGCGCGGATGGTATGTATTCTAAAGCCCGGCAAGGACCCGGTCTTCCCATGTAATTACCGATCCATCAGCCTACTCCCGACCGTCTCAAAAGTTTTTGAGCGGTTGCTCCTGCCCCGCCTCACCCCTCTATTCGAGGAGAGGCACCTCCTACCGGATCACCAGTTTGGTTTTCGTCGAGGGCACTCCACGACATTGCAGCTACTGCGTCTCGCCGAGAAGGCTGCCCTGGGCTTCCAGGGCAACCTCAAGACGATCGCGGTGCTGCTGGACGTGGAGAAGGCCTTCGCCACTACCTGGCATCAGGGGCTCCTCTACAAACTCAAGCAAGCAGGCGTCCCTCCCCCCTATCTCTCCCTGATAAGCAGCTTCCTTCGGGAACGCTCATTCAGGGTGAGAGTGGAGGGAAGACTCTCCACCGTCAGACCCATAGCGGCGGGAGTGCCGGAGGGCAGTGTACTGTCCCCATTACTCTTCGCCGCCTACATGTCTGACATCCCGACGGAACCCCGAACTGTTATGTGCCAATATGCCGACGACGTCCTCATAATGGCACAGAACAAGAACGCCCGATACTGCTTCCCCCCACTACAGCGACTACTCCGGGCCATCGGCCGGTGGAGTGAAAAGTGGAGGATGGCCATCAGCCCGGGGAAGAGCTCGGCTCTTCTCCTGGCGAAGGTCCGTCGCTGGCGGCCGATGCGTGCCCTGAGGTTGAGGCGGCGGCAGATCCCATGGGTCACCGCCGCCAAATATCTTGGGGTTCTCCTCGACCGCGGGCTCACTTTCGCGCCACATGTAAGGGGCAAGGTGGGGCTAGGCCACGCCGCCCTCAGGCAGTTGAACCCGGTTTTGAAATCCGCCATGCCAAAACACCTCAAACTGCGCCTGTATCAGGCGATCATTCCCCCCCTGATCCTGTACGGCTGCGAGGTCTGGGGAACTGCGGCGCCGACCACAATCCGCAGACTCCAAGTCGTCCAGAACAGGGCGTTAAAGATGATCTATGATACTGGGTACAGATTCCCATCTCACATCCTACACACCTACTCAGGAATCCCGTACATCATCGACGTCGTGAGGGAGAGAACCCGCACGATGTATGATAAACTCCCCTTTCACCCTAACCCTCTGGTGCGCACTTTGGGCGACTACGACCATAGGGCGCCAAGAAGGAGAAAATCCTACCCCCTACCAAGGGACGCTCTCGGTCCACTGGCCTGAGAGACTGCCATCCCTTAATCCCAACAAGCCCCCAGGTTACACAGCAACGGAAGGGGTGGCAGCCGGTCGGGAGACCACCCGGCTGAAACCCTGCCCACTCTGACTAACCTGGAACACATCACCCACCTAAATCCATAATCCTACCAACTTTCCTCCCACCTGGCCTGCTTAACCCGATGGCCACACAAGCGGCACGTCGAGTTAAGCAGCATTGAGCGTGGTCACCACTTGGGTGGGTGACCGCCCAAGCGACCGACCACGCTCAGCCCTAAGGCTGCGGAGGAATTTTAACACCGCCCGGCGGACATAGACAATAAAGCTTGTGGAACAAAATCTATTTCCCCTATAATATCGCACAGGTAAAACCGCTTTTAGCGGTTAGGTACTGTGGCGATTTACACTCCGCCCAGGTAAACCTGGGCGACCTGTTCTTGGACTCTGGACTCTGGACTCTGCTGTCGTTTCTTGTGAGAAATGCTGAGTCGGCGCCTATCTCGCTTGTTTTTGTTATTGTTTAGCACAGTGTTGGCAGTTGATGTGCTGTGATAATTGCAAGAACTTAAGCTATTATGCCTAAACAGAAATGCACCTTTCTATCCAATTTAAAGGATAGATATCCTTTCTTCGAAGAGACAAGGCTTAATTATAGAGTTCACTGTAAAATTTGCAATCGACATTTTCGATTTCACATGGTGGGAAGTCTGATATTGTAAAGTGCATTTATTCAGTATCATGTTAATATCATATTCAGGAAGAATTGATCAGTTAATCCCAACTTTTCAGGTGTCCCGTATGGAAATAAAAATGGTATGCTTACACCGGTATCAGGACTATTTATTCCTCTTTTAAAAGGAAAACAACTGTATCAACTTCGGAAAGTGACAAAGGACGTTAAAACTGACGAATCCAGTACCAGACAAGATAAATAATGCACTGCTGAATTTTCAAGTAGTAAAGCTTCGACGTCCTAAGTTCATTCCCAGCCAAAACTCACATCTCATGTCATCAATCCTAACGACATTGGGCAGTATACCTGTATAGGTAGGATACTTCATTAGTTAGTTTAAGATTTGCATACCTGCTTCGTATTCTTAAATTATTTTATTAAAAAAGAATTTGATTGTTTTTCCGTATGGGTAGCGCATGAAAATCGGCTCCACGTACAACTCAATTACAGGAATTGTTGCTCGTCCGGAGCAGATACAACAAATAGGTAAACATGTAATAATTACATAATAAAGAAATAACAATTAATATAATGCAAAGGTATACAGCTTCGCAACAACAGGTAGCAATTGACGGGCGATAGTGAGCAGTCTAGAACTTGCGGCAATTGACTATTTTTTCGCTAAAATTACGCACAGTGCAACTTATTTAGGCAAATCAAGCCCAAGCACCATACATTAATCATAATACAGAATAAATCTACAAAGCTGAAAAACCAAATCGCATTGTTATTTGAGCTACAGACACTGGGAGATTTAAGGAAGAAATTGTTTCAAACATTAATAAAACCATTAAGATAAACCATGTTATAAGTTAAAAAACATGGTAAACAATTGATTGCATTTAAACTAATAAATTTTCCGTATATTTGAAATATTTGGTACATGTCCAGTTTCTCAAAACAATTTTTAGAATTGCCCAGAATATGGTCTCTTTTTTTCAGCGATCAGCAATTCCGTGGTTGGCGCTATATCCGCCGAGGAACTAGGAAAGCCGATTTATAACAAGTGCATAATCACAAATTTTCGGTCGATTTCACATAATTTTCACGAATAATAATCCTGACGTTAAGCGATACCCGCCATGACAGGGTAACCTGGTCTGCAAAATTACCTTAGAGGTTAATGCAATAGTCAAATTTATTAAAAGCTGGTCGCCAAGTGATGACTTTGATATTCCGTTCTCTTTGCATGGTCAGGAGTAAAAAAAAAAATAAACGAATGATGACTTCCCATTTGCGAAAAGCATTATTGGAAAATTCATAATAACAAGGAGTAACTATGAAATGGTTAACATTACAAACATGTACTAATGCAAAATGTTTTTAATGAGATCTACATTTTTGTGCAGTATGAATTTTTATCTATATCTTATAGATTATGCTAAAGTTCTCCAGAATGAAGAAGGCTTCAGAGGCTATTCCCACAAAACTCAATATATGCATTTTATTTGCCTCTAAATTTCTAATACATGGTGGCATTTAATCCAAACTGTTAGAGCCATTTTTGAGAAAATAAGTTTCAAAAATATTCCATATAAACGGTAGATTGGTATGGATGGGGAATTTTCCTAAAAACGTTTGCGTCGCATGTTTGAAAGATGCTAAACTCAAGTAATATGTTTGGACTTAACCTACTTTTGTTTATAGTTATGCTGTCACAAATGCACATGCAGATCTTATTCTAAAAACACTTTTTCTGGGATTCACGTGCCCTCAAAACATTTATTTTTGAAAAAATATCACCTTTAAATTTCTGGAAGGAACGCAATACCTTCCCTACCTTTATGTACATTGTGCATGATGGAGAAACTAAAAATACAAACTAAACCCAAAATATGGATTGAATAATAAATGAAATTTTAAGCAAAAATATTAAGTGGTATGACACAGGAATATACTCGACTAAATCACAAATGAGTCTACCACTGAAACTCTTTTCATTCCTTTAATTTGTTCTTAGTAATCTGCAATATCGTCTAAAATTAAATATGAAGTCCAAAAACAAAAATAAGTCTGTATTGATTATGTAAAAATGAAAGTAAATTTTATTTATGGAGTTCTTTAAATCTACAGTTCTCAGCATCCCATTTAGACGTGAAAGATAAATTAATTTTCCTCAGAGGCCCCTTTATCAGTTTGTAGATTTTATGTGGCATATATCTACAACATAGAATCAATGTCTTTACTTACCCTCCGAAGGAAGTTATGCTAAGAATTTTTATGCCCGAATAAAATCAATCACCCCCCCTCCAGATTTGAACCCGCCATCTAGGAAACTAGAAGATAGCAAATTACCCCTTAACCACGGAGGACTATTGATATTGCAGTTTTTTTTAATGTTGGCATGATGAAGAGGGAGCCAAATTCTAGATTTGCCACTGACTGGAGTAGTTAATATACCCTATACTCGTATAGGCAATATAATTATAAATACTGCATATGAAAGCAGCAGTTGTATTACAGTATAAATTAGTTTGTATGACCATACAGCATTATTCATTACCCTTCCTAATGTAAGATAAAAAATGGAAAAATATAAAACTATGCAAATATTAAAGGATGGAAACATAACAAACTTTAAAAATCATCTCTCTGTTATAAACTAGTCCTTTGATATATTACAAACTCTAGATGAAAACTATTTTACTTTCCTGAATCAATTTTTATTGCTTATAATTATTGCTTTCCTTAAATAACATACAAAAAAAAACATGCTTACTAGATTGGTGTTCCCCTGGCATTGGAGTATCAAGTGCAAAGAAAAGATCATTGTATATACTCACCATAAAATCTAATAATTGAGAGATAAAATAGCACTATTTACTTATAGTAAAATTTATAAAAAATAGCAACAAAGAAAGCAAAGTAAATGGTCGCTGAAAAATGTATAAAAGAAGCTCACAACAAAGTAAAGCAGCATGTCCATTAATCAAATTCAAATCAGGTCTTTAAAATAAAAATGTGAATCACAAAGCAACAACATAACAAAAGAAATGTCTGAATCCCTAAATTATTATTTCACAAATAAATATACATAATGAAAACTGCAAAACACGTCCATGCTTGTATGAAGCTCTTAAAAAACCACAAAACAGTAGCTTTGATTCATATTTGTTTAATGTAGTTACATAACCAAGATTATAGTAAAACAGTGTAAAAAATATTATCACTGCTTTGAAATCTAAAATCTCAAGTGGATGGGATGAGCTGTCATCCAGGGTAGTAAATATAATTGTGGATTTAATAAGTGAACCACTTGCTAAAATATTTAACCAATCTTTTCATTTTGGAGTATTTCCAGAGAGAATGAAATATGCTTTAATAACCCCCCCACCCCAGCATAAAAGAGGTAATTATGAATACAAAAACTGTTGCCCTATATCAGTCTTGACCACTTTCTTAATAATAATAGAGAAATTAGTATATGCCAGAATAAAATGTTTTCTAGATAAAAAAAATCTGATGTGTTCCATTCACATAACTTTCTCCACGTCTCTACAATAAATTATTGTTAGAAAGATTGTGCATCTAATTACTTCATGTTAATTGAGAAAAAATTAGCAGAAATAGTCTTCTTACTTGCTTCCTTGTAAATAGAAGCGCAATAAGGGAGTACCATAGGTTAAAGTGGTAGTCAAAAGTTGGTTGCTATGTGACTGAAGTTCCTTTGTTTGTATGGGCAGGAGTTGATAAATTCCTGTATGAGAAAAGTATGTTTTTCAAAGCTGAAAGCAAAAATAAGGAATATCTAAAAAATGATCAACTCCACGAAAAAAATGTATATAATATAAATTGTGTGTTTTAACGTGCTCTATATCTTTTGTGCGGTAAGTTTTTGTCCAAGTCTTACAGTTTAGCAGTTATGCAAAATTTCGTAAAATTCTTCCAGAATAAAGTAGTCTTCAGAGGCTATTCCCAGAAAATTCAAGATATACATTTTACATGTCAGGTATATATCTTTAATATACAATATTTTAATCAAAATTGTTAGAGCCATTTTTAAGAAAATAAAAATTTTCAAAAAAAGTTCCATATAAAGGGTAGTTTGGGGTGGGGGGATTTTCTTGAAAATCTTTGTGTCGCATCCTCGGAAGATACCAAACTTAAATACCAAATTTGGTATGCAATGGTCTTTTCGTTTTTGAGCTATGCTGCCCACACACACACAGACATGGACATTTTTCTAAAAATGCTTTTTTAGGATTCAGGGGGTCTCAAAACATGTATTTCCATTGAAATCTCGATATCAAATTTTTGGGTGCATTACAATACCTTCTTTATACACTATGTATATAGTGTGTAAAGAGAAAGTAATAAAATATTAAACAATTATCAAATGGCTTCAGAAAACACCTATCTACAATTAGTGCAGTAACACAATAGTAAACAAAATATTGCTAAAATATTTAAAAGGCATTTGGCCGTGTAAGCCATAAAATTCTTCTAAAAAGCAAGCATGATAACATAAAAGATCAAAACCTTAAGTGATTTCAATCATATCTATCAGATTGCAAATAAAGTGTAATCACTAAATGCAGCTCGCAAACACATAAATCACAATGGAGAACTAATACAAATAGTGTTCCACAAGGTTCGGTGTTAGGTCCTCTGCTATATTTACAAATGACACAAATTTTCATACAAACCAATATAAATAAGACATTAAATAACTTATGAATGTCCCTTATGCAAAGGAATTAACTTAAACAAATGAAAAGCTAGTATTATAGATTTTAATACTCTTGTTAATGCAAATTCAGGACAAGATAACTTGGTAAAGGAAATAACAAAATATGCAATTATATAGCAATATACGTAGATGAATAAATGGAACATCCATATTGAATACCTAGCTAAGAAACTAAATTCAGCCTGTTTTAACCTGATTAGTCATATCGGGCGATGAATGAAATTGGTGAAGTGATGCTTAAATGATCTCGGGGTCCATGCAGCTTAAAGCTACTTGACATTTGTCTTCTCAGGATAAGGAAAAACCCTGAATAAAAACTTATCCAAGTAACTCACCCTAAGCGAGATTCAAACTTGTGACCTGTTGAATGTGAAGCAGACACGCTACCACCACACTACCCAGACGGGCTAATGTGTTTTGTCTGATATGTATAATAAATATAGAGACAAACAAACAGTCTATTATTGTTACTTTCACTTAATCCTGATCTGTGACATAATACTATGGGGAAATAATGCACCTAGGAGGGAAGCAGTCTTCAGAATTCATAATAATATGCATAATGTTACATACAAACTTCTAAGACTCATGCAATCCACTATTTAAAAAATTAAAAATCTGACGTGTTCCATTCACATGACTTTCTCTATATCTCTATAATAAATCATTATTAAAAAGCTTATTCATGTATCTGCTTCATGCTAATTGAGATAAAATTGGTAGAAATGGTCTTATTACTTGCTTCCTTGTAAGCAGATTACACTAGGCTAAAGCAACAGTCAAATCTTTTAAAAACTGGTTGTATGTCATTGAAATTTGTTTCTTTGTATGTGGACAAATTTCCGTATGAGACACTATTTTAAAGCTGAAACCAATAACAAGGAATATCTCAGAAACAGTCAGCTCTAATTAAAAAAAAAACAACATTTAGGTCATAATTACGTGTTTTATCAACATCTATATTTTGTGTGTTGGAAGTTTTTGTCTATCTCTTACAGTTTACCAGTTATGCAAAATTCAGTAAAATCCATCCTGAATAAAGAGATATTCAGAGGATATTCCTGTTTGTTATGTAAATATCTTTAATATACAGCATTTTAATCAAAATCTTTGAGCCATTTTTGAGTAAATCAAATTTTCAAAAATGTTTCCATGTAAATAGTAATCTTTGTGTCACTTAAATTTAAATAACAAGTTTAGTATTTACCAGACTTCATTTTTGAGCTATGCTGTACACACACACACACCCCCACACCCACCCACCCACACACAGACACACACACCCCCACACACAGCCCCCACCCACACATGGATCTTTTTCTAAAAATGTATTTTTTTTTGCTTCATGGGGTCTCAAAACATGTATTTCCAGTGAAATCTTGGTATCACATATCTGGGTAGAATACAATGTCCTTAATGTATCTCTTAGAGATATTCACATATGTGTACAAAAATTATGAGAATTTCATGGAAAAACAAGGCCAACACCAGAACAATACCCATAAAAAATCTATGCATAGATGGAGTAAAAAAAAAAAAAATCCCTTAAAATTGCTCATAAAAAAGTTAAAAAAATATTACTGTATAAAACATATTACTCCGTTCAAGAATCTATGGATGACACAATATTGGAATCACTAGGCTAGTAAACATAATTTAGAATTACCATAAATTGACAACTTACATTTTCAGTATATTTTACAAATAATATCTTGTATACAGTATATTAGAATTTAAATTACCTCTTTACTCCTTAAAGTATATTTAAGTGACTCATAGCTTTTAAGAGTTCCCTGCAAGAGATTTCTTTGAAATTCCATTCTCTTTACATGATCAGAAGAAAAAAATGAATAACAGATTCCATTTGAGGAAATTAAAAGTATTTGCAAATTAATTATTATTATTATTATTATTTGACGAACTGTGTGCTTTAACCCATCTACATTTTTTGTGTAATAGGATTTTGTCTATTTCTTACAGTTTACCAGTCATGCAAGTCAATTCTGACTGAAGAACACTTCAGAGGCTAGTCCCACAAAATTCAAATATACTTTTCATTTATCATGAAATTGTGTTAAAGAAAATATGGTATTTTAATCAAAATTGTTAAGAGCCAGTTTTGATAAAATCAAATATATTTAAAAATGTTTCATGTAAAGGGTAGTTTGGGTGGGAGGGATATTCATGATTTTCGTGCGGCATCCTAAAAAAATGCTAATCTTAAATACCAAGTCTGAAGTTAAAAGATTTCATTTTTGAGTTATGAGAGAAAGACACACCCACGACCACACAAATTGGCAAGATTGTAGAGAGGTCCAAAATAAACAGTTGGAGATTGAGAGCCTATATGCTAGGGGTTCTAAATTCTTTGCTATAAAATGTATTAAGGGTTAGCACGCCACTGCTCAAACTGCACAGTGGACTGCGACATGAGCATCTGGATTTTGGAGAGCATAAGTAGTGGCATTATTTTGTGCTATAGTTAGCGCGTGACATCAGGTTAACATGTTGAGGGTTCAAGTCCCCATAAATACATTTACTTTTAGTTATCTCTTTTGTTGCATTTTATAATCAGCCATTCATATTTTGCTGTGTTACTCAATATGATTTATTCATACATGGACCCGTGTCATAGATTTACGGCACATAAAAGAACCTCAAGCCTGATAGAGAGGCCTCTGGTCAAAATTAATCGGTCTTTCATGCCCATTTTGTAATGGGATGCCTGAGAACCTCAGTAGTTAACATATTGAAGTCCGAGTATAGCTCGGGCCATGCAAATGTTCATGAGACCCATGCCCGAGTATAGCTGGGGCAGGTATTTCTAATGTTTTTAATGCAATTCCACGACCTGAACTCGGTCTTGGGCTATATGGCAAAGAACATACATCAGTTATCATTTGATTGTCTGAATTGTGCTACCATCTGTCCTTGCTTTATTCAACTATTAGGAAATTTAGGAGAGTTGGTAATATTGGTTGCTTGCGGGTAGTCCACCATTTTCCTTGAAGGTGGTGAACTATTTGTTACGTTTTGTGTTCTTAAATGTTAAAATGCTGCATGTTCCTCGACTTCTGTGAACTGAAGCTGAAATTCAGTATACAAATGAACCTCTAGAAAATTATGATTCCGAGGTAGAGTTTTTTGAACTTTCAATAAATGGAGTGTAAGCTGCTTTAAGCAGATGTTTTCAAACTCATATATGATACTTGTTGTAAATTTAAAATAAAATATTAATACGGAAGTTATGACTATTTTCTTATACTTTTAGATTGTCCCAATACTTTTTGGCACATTTGATTGATGTACTGTAAATAATAACTCAAAGTAGGCGTAAAAACCCTGGGTTTCTTGGCCCTTTGACTAAACAAACGCCTAGACTTCAATGTGTTAAAGGGCATCCATAAATAACACGCAATTTACATTTACAAATAAAATAAATGTACTGTGCGATTAGCATGTAGGTGCTATGTTATTCATAGGTGCAATGCAGAACGATTTAATACCAATTGTATTTAACACCAGAAGAGTTTAACATCTTGAAGAGTTTCTAAAATACAGTGTAATGTACATTACAGCTGTAGACACAGTTTATAATTAACGAAACAATTTTATCATTGTGTCAAATGAACTTCAAACGAAATAAAACTGAACATACATCCCTATAATAAAACAAGTTCCTATACAAAAACAATTGAGAACTATGTGCTAGTCAGAAAAATGAATTATACCTTTTTATCCCTGCATGAAAGGCAAATAGAAAGAGACTTTGAAAAATATTCAATATCCAAAAAGCAAAATATAACAGGTCACACAAAAAAAAAAAGAAAAAAAAGAAAAGAAAAAACAACGCACACACGTACACCTTTCTTCTGAAAACAATTTTTTTCCTATTATTTATTCAAGTCGTCTCAAAATATGTATTCTGATGAAATATGAATTAAAAAATCTGAATGTATTACACTCCCATCACTTTCTCCACTCTCTTTTGTATGATTTTTTTTTTCTTCCCCCGTCTTAGGTTTAGCTAATCACTTCTGTGAAGAAAATTACGAGGGAAAAAAAAACTATGCTGTTACAATCAGTATTAAGGTAAAGAACTTACAAGGGTAATTTGGAAACTAAGGTTCTAGTTTGACATGTATTAAAGCATCATAGATTTTTGCAAAATGGTTGTTTTATTTGCTTTCTTACATATTTCTCTATTTTTCTACATAGTTGCCGTATTTGATTAAACATTTGTCATAATGTTCTAAAAGCTTTTGTATGCTGATGTAAGGATGGCCAGCCTTCAATTGTTTCTTTCACTTCTTCATCTATGCCAAAGTGTTTGCCACTGAGAAACGCTTTAGGCAGCAGAACAAGTGAAAATCCCTTGGCACCAGGTCTGGATTGTATGATGGATAGTGCATTTGTTCCCATCCAAAAGCGCTGATCAGATCTTGGGTTTGCAATGCAAAATGGGGTCTGGAATTGTATGCAGCAACACCACTACAGATGTCAGAAGGACACGTCACTTATTCCGTATTGCAATTTGGAAGTTAGTTAGAATAGCATTGTAAGCAGCTGAATTTATTGTTCTCCAATGCTGCATAAACTTGATTAACAACACTCCAAGTCTATCCCAAAACATGGATATCATAACCTTTCATGTTGAAATTGTCTGTTCAGTCTTGACTTTGACTGGTGATGTCATGTGATGCCATTCAATTGTTAGATGTCTTGATTCTGGGGTCATGTGAGTAACCCACATCTTGTTTCCTGTGACAATGTACTCCAATAGTCGATCACCTTCCTCATGATATCAGTTCAAAAAATTCTAGAGCATAAGCCATTCTTTTCAGCAGCCTGGGAACCCAACATGAACATAATTTGTAATATTGCAAAATTTCAGAGATAATTTTATCAAAATTGTTTTACTTACATTCGGAAATTCCAATGCTTAAGTGGAAATTGTGAATCGCTGGTCAGGTCTTTCCATCCTTGGTATTTGCCAAATTTTCTGTGAACACTTGAAAGCTCTCAACCACTTCCGCCCTTTGCTATCACCCATCGATACCCTATTATATAGAGAACTATCGAGATCTACAAAATTGCCATCAACTGCCCATTGAGGTCACATATTTCACTCATCTGTTGATGAATGTCCACTGCTGAAACGTTTCTTACTGTCAAAATTACAGATAGTATTTTACAATTGGCAGGCCAATTGTCTTAAACATTTTGAACCATAGAGTTGTATTAAGACAGAGAGTGAAATGATCCACTGTGCAGGGTGTCAACATTAAATCTGAAAGTCACATGAATTGTGTGAATACTGAATGCTTTAAAATGTGTGTGTTTCTGTGCACATGGATGTAAGAAACAGCATATATTATGACATTTTAAGGGTTTCATAGATTAAAAACAAGTGAAATATGTATTATTGCTGCTGCTTTGGTTGTAATGAGAAATTTGTGAATGGAGGATAACATTTTTTCCTTAAGTATTGCATGAACGCTCACTTGAAGCGATTAATGGTTAGCTATGTACATATTTCAAACTAGAAAACTTAAAAAGTGAGCTGAGGAGGGTATTTGAGTAGGTATTCTTGAGAAACTCAAGAGTTATGTATTAAAATTGCTAATAATTACTGTAATCCACTTCCATACGTGATCTGCATTTGATACTTTTATTATATTGCTACTAGAACTGCTTTGTAGTTATTTACTGGTCTGTTATAAACGTTTAAGGCCCTAAGCTGCAAAGCATAGCCAAAATGGAGGACCCTAACCCAGAAAGCATAGCTAGAAATAGAAGAGCAATGACAGGACATAGCTGAGGGATCTGTGGAGTTAAAACCCCAGTGATCTCATGAAAAAGTCAAAATATCAGCAATCTAGCAGAATTAAAATATGGACATGCTAATATTTTCAACACATTCAAGCCGGATCGCCTGTGGAAGTTTTCCCACTTCGATATGTGTTCTAACTTTGGTACTTTTGTTATTCTAGCATTAGAGCGACTTTGTAGTTACTTACTGGTCTGTTATAAACTTTTAAGCCCTACAACACAAAGTATAGCCCAAGATGGAGGGCCCTAAGCTGCAAAGCATAGCCAAGGGATGCTTTATAAGTATAGGAGTGGAGCAATCATCGCTTTCGACCAGGAGCAACAATAGGACGTGGCTAAGTGATCCCAAGAAGTCAAAACCTCAGCAATCTAGTGCATTTCAAATATGGACATGTTAATATTTTCAACACATTCAAAAGTGTGACAGTTTTACCTTTTCACTTTCTCTTGCCCATATGTACAATGTACATAGTGGATAGAGAAGATATTGTATTCCACGCAAAAATTAATACCGAGATTTAACCAGAAATACATGTTTTGAAACCTCTGAATACAAAAAAAACATGTTTAGAAATATGTCCATGTGTGTGTGTATGTGAGTGTGCATGTGTGTGAGCATGTGCGCATGCGTACGTGTGTGTGAACAGCATAGCTCAAAAACGAATAGTCGGTTAAATACCTAACTTGGTATTCAAAATCTTCCAAGATTGCAACACAAAGATTTTAAAGAAAATCCCCCACCCCAATTATCCTTTACATGGAACATTTTTCAAAAAAACTGATTTTCTCAAAAATAGCTGTAACAATTTTGATTAAAATGTCATATGTTTAAGATATTTTTATATCAAATGAAATGCATATCTTGAATTTTCTGGGAATAGCCTCTAATGACACTTTCATTCTGGACAATTTTTTGTATAATTTTAGTATAGCTAGTAAACCATAAGTGATAGACAAAAACTTAATTCTTAAAAATGTAGATCTGATTAAAACACAATTTATATCATATACGAGGGCTGTCCCAGAAGTACCCGAATTAACAAAGAAAGCACAAAAATTTGGGGAAAAAGCATCTTTATTTCTCTACATAGTCTCCTTTTAGTTCAATACACTTTTCCCAGCAATGTTTAATAGCTTCGATACCCTGTTTATAGTGAGAACTATCAAGGTCTGCAAAATAGCCAACAGCTGCAGACTCCACCTCTTCATTGTTGGCAAATCTTCTACCACCAAGCCATTTCTTCAAGTTTGGAAACAGAAAATAATCAGAGGGGGCTAAATCTGGCGAAAAGGGTGCATGAGGAAGAAATTCAAACTTAAACTCATTGAGTTTGGCCATGGTGATAATGGACGTGAGAATTGGTGCATTGTCTTGATGAAACAAAACTTTTTTACTAAATCAGCCATTTTTGCTCAATTTCATCACTCAAACGCTGTAACAAGTTTACATAATATTCACCATTGATTACTTTTCCTTTTTTGAGATAATGAAAATTATTCTATGTGTGCCGCAGAAAATGGACGCCATGACCTTGCCTGCCGATGGAACTGTCTTTGCCTTCTTTGGTGCCTATTCTCCCATTCCAATCCACTGTTTTATTCTTCCTTTGTCTCAGATGTGAAGTGATGGACCCAAGTTTCATCCATTGCTATGAATCAATGCAAAAACTCAGCTTTATTGCAGTGAAACATTGCTAAACACTTCACAGCACTGTTTTTGTTCTATTGTGAGCAAACGCGGCACCTATCTTGCACACAACCTTCTCATGTCCAAATTTTCAGTCAGTATGCGATGAAATGCCCGCAATATCTACTAGCTTGCATACTTTCAGTCAACGGTCATGCAATACCACTTTGTGGATTTTCTTTACAATTTCTGGACTGGTAACTGCATTTGGTCAACCATTGCAATGTTCGTCTTGGAAGCTCCTATGGCTGTGCTTAAACACTGCAACCCAATATTTCACTGTTGTAAATGAAGGAGCAGACTCCCCCAAAGTAGAATCTAGCTCAGCTTTAATATTAGTTGGCCTGAGACCTTTCAAGTGAAAGCATTGTGTCACATAACGATGACCTGTTTTATCTGTTTACAAATTTGCTGAAAGCATTCACTAATAATGGCAGCCAAACAAATACTAAACAATGTAAAATCGTCAAACTTCAAACTTAAGCTTTCTAAGGTTTATACTTTTTACCATTGTTGTTGTTTGAAACAACAACCACTATCTATACATCATCGGGTACTTCTGGGACACTCCTAGCAAGCAAAGAGAAATGAATTTCAATTGTTTCATTAAGCGACCAGCTTTTAAAAGATCTCTATCGATTTAACCTAGTGTACCCCTTATTTTCCTTTTACACAAAGAAGCAAGCTCAATGTTTATCTTGATTAGTATGAAAATCTATTTTTAGGGAAGTTTCTTTGTGGAACAGTTAGGAAAGTCATGTGAATGGAACACATCAGATTTTTTTTCTAATAAGAAATTCAGTTTGAGAAATATTTCAACTCCAGAGTCATTTACTAAATAATAATAATAATAATAATAATATATGTTTTTTTAATTGTTTCATTTGTATAGCCCCCTTTAATTTCTATGGTCATATTGTGAAACAACTCCTATATTAACTGTAGGTTATAGATATTAGCTAATTATTTTGTATCATTAAACACTAGCACATTCACTCTCCAATGCATCCTTCCAGACTGTGGGAGATATGGCATATTTCAGATTAAAGAAAAATTCTCTGCCCCAGCTGGGAACCAAACCTAGGAACTCTGGGTGAGGAGTCAGCTCACTGACCACTCAACTGCAAAGGCAGTCAATAATAATAATAATAATAATAATAATAATATCATATCAATGTAAGACTTGAAGCTTTCACGGCGAATGTTATTCATTATGGCTTCACGGGTGATCAGCCGTGTCAGGTGTATAAAATCCAAGCTTTCGACCATTGCACACTCCATGGTCCCTGATGAAGACCATGGAGTGTGCAATGGTCAAAAGCTTGGATTTTATACACCTGACATGGCTGTTCACCCCTGATGAAGACCATGGAGTGTGCAATGGTCGAAAGCTTGGATTTTATACACCTGATACGGCTGATCACCGTGAAGCCATAATGAATATCATATCAGTTTGATTTTGTAGGAAAATGGTGAAGGTTACCCTAAATTTGGATACAACTAGAATCCCTAAAATTGTCCCTGCATGCTCTTAAACTTAAATCAATGTGTTATATGGAAAGAAAGGACCAACAATGTTATGAGGATTGGACACATGAAATTGAGCATAGGATGAAAACAGTGTTATTAGGACACTGTGAATTAACAGCTTGACTGTACAAATGGATAAATAATTCCAACCATAATTAAAACAGATGGAAAATACTCAGTTTGGAAATAAAAACAATAGCTCTACAGTTTTCACTTTCTTCATACAAAGTATTACGTTGAATCTGTGACTTATGTACAAACTGATGGGTATAATGCTTTGAAAGAACTTTTCTCGAGTCATTTTGCAATGAATTCCTTTTAAAACCTTTGAAATACAGCTCCATCTATCCACAAGTCATGTGGTTCCCATCCAGTAATGTACTGTGTTGCCTTGTTAGCTCTCTATCCCATTATAAGCCTTTGTTTTGAACCAACACTGTCAATAGCATGCAACACTACCCAATGCAAATGGCATTGTTTTACGAGCAAGGCATACTGGGAGTTATGCACATGCACTTTTCAATGCCTGTGTAAAATTCAATGAGCTACAACGATTCGGACCATACTTTCCAAATTACCTTTGTATATAAAAAGGTTCAAACATCAAATTATGAACTTTGAATTTCCAACAAACAAGAATTTAATCTCCAAATTCACCAATCCCACACCCAATTACATTTCATTTACACAAGGAAAAAGATTGGTTACTCAACCAGCAGCTGAAAACAAGGAATATATCCTACCAATAAGTTGTTAAGTTGAGCATTTATATAAGTGTGTAACGTTTTATTTCCATTTATTTTATATTTATGTTGTGGACGTGATGCAAAGTGATAGCATTACAGCCACATATACACATGCTTAAATATTCTACAGTTAAGTCTAAACAAAGAAAATTAAAAAATCTGATGTTTTAATTTACATTTTCTACCTGTTCTGCAAACAAACTAGTCTTAGAAAAGATTATTCTTTTATCTACATCATACTAATCGAGATAAACATTAGCAACAATGCTCTTTTACTTGCTTCTTTATAAGCAAAGGGAAAATAAGAGAATACACTAGGATGAAGCGAGTCAAATCTTTTCAAAGCAACTGTGAAAAACTGAAAGTTTGGTTCACTTTGCATGGCCAGCACTAAAAACAAAAGCGAGATGAAATGAAAAGTGACCCCATTTGAGAAAAGTTATGTAGTTTAAAATTGGAGCCAATAGCAAGGAACATCTTGAAAATGGTCCAACTGTATAATAAAAATGATGACATAAATTGTGTGTTTTAACAAGATCTACTTTTTTGCATATTATGTTTTTGTCTATTTCTTAGTTTTATGGCTATCAAAATCTAAAATAAATGGGCCTTCAAAAGCTATTCCCAGAAAATTCAAGACATACAATTTATTTGTGGTGTAAATTTCTCACCTAAAGGGTAGTTTGGGATGGGGGGATTTTCTTGAACATCTTCATGTTACCTCTTTGGAAGATACTAAACTTAAATACCAAATTTAACAGTCTTTAGTTTTTGAGCTACGCCGTCCACAGACACACACATAGATTACACATGGACCTTTTACTAAAAATCTGATGTTCCATTCACATGACTTTCTTTAGCTGTTCTATACACAAACTGTTCTTGCAAAAGATTATTCTTTTATATACATCATGCTAATGGAGACAAACATTAGCAAAAATGGTCCAATTACTTGCCTTCTTATAAGTAGAAAGGAAATAAGGGAATACACAAGGCTAAAGCAATAGTCAAATCTTTTAAAAGCTGGTTGCTGTGTGAAACAATTGAGGTTTGATTTACTTAGCATCATCCTATTTGAGAAAAGTTAGATAGTTTAAAATTGAAACCAATAAGAAGAGATATCTTGAAAACGAACAATTCTACAAAAAAAAAAATTATATGACATAAATTATGGATCTCTTACGGTTTAATAGTTATGCAAAATTCTGCAAAACTCATCCAGAATAAAGAAACCTACTACAAAAAAAAGAAAAGTATAATATAAATTATGTGTTAAAATTACACCTACATTTTCTCCATAGTAAGTTTTTGTTTATCTCTTACGGTTTAATAGTTATGCAAAATTCTGCAAAACTCATCCAGAAATTTTTAGAAAAACAGCATTTTCAAACATTTTTCCATTATAGGGTAGTTTGTAATGGTTTTTTTTTTCTTGAAAATCTTCGTGTCGTGTCCTTGGATGAATTAATATAAATACTAAGTTTGGTATTTAACGTCTTTTCATTGATCACACACACTGATCTTGTTTCTGAAAATGCTTTTTTCGGTCTCACGGGACCTCAAAACATACATTTTCAGCTAAATCTCAACATCAAATTTTTTAGTAGAATACAATACCATTTTATACATTATGTACATAGTACGTGTAGAAAAGTAAAAATATGGTGTGCTCCATTCACATGAATAGATAGAAATTTCTCTCTCTATTCTGCAACAAACTATTCTTAGCCCGCCTGGGCAGTGTGGTGATAGCATGTCTGCCTCATATTCAATAGGTCGTGAGTTCAAATCTCACTTAGGGTGAGCTACCCAGATAAGGTTTTTTTATCCTGAGAAGACGAATGTCCAGTAACTTTAAGCTTCATGAACCCCAAGATCATTTGAGCATTATTTCACCAATTTCATTCGTCTGATATAACCAACCAGGTTAAAGGACGTTAAGCTACCCAAAAAACAAAAAAAAATTATTCTTACATAAGCTATTCTTCTATCTACTTCATGCTTATCAAGATAATAACCTATTTTAAATAACCTGCTTACAATTTTGCTCCCAAAATTAGGGTCGGGGGAAAAAAAAAAATGATTGGGCCCATGGGTGTAACATTACCTAAATATGGGGCCGCTTATCAGTCTTTTTCTTTCTAAAATCCCAAATAAGCCCCACAGCTTAGTAGAGCACCTGCCTGCTATACAAGGGATCCCAGGTTCAATTCCCAGCTGGGAGGGGAGGAATTTCTCTCGAACCAAGATTATTCTCTATTCATTCCAAAGAGTCTGGAAGTATGAATAGGATGTGTGTGTGTGATCTAATGAATAAATTCTAAAGAAAAACAGAAACCCAATACAACAGTGCATGAATAATTCATAAGCAATGTGTTTCAAAGGGAAATTCTGATATGACTGTACAGTTAAAGGGTTTTCTCTGTACAAAATCTAATGCACAAATCTAGAATAACTGTTGAAACCAAATCTTCCTTATGAAACAATGAAATTTAGCATGCAACTACCTTTCAAATTAAAGTATAAAACGAATAGGTTATCATTTAAAAATACTTGACTGCATCAAATCCTTTAGAATAGCTTAAAATTTGGTTTGGTTTCATAAAATATTCCTTTCAAGCTATGTGGTGTCAAAGAATTTTTATTTGTTTGTAAGGGCTAATTTTAATTTTATTGTTGTAATGCATTACTTGGGAAGGAGGGTGGAATCTTGTGTCACATTACATTACTAAAATTTCTTGAAAAGACAAGAATTTAAATTACTACTATGGGTTCTAGGTGATAAAATACATTGCCATTTACTGCATCAATAACTAATATTTATATTAAAGTTAAATGCTATTATTAACATGTTACATGTCCTTTTTCACCATTCCTTTTCAGCATTCATGAGGGTATGGAAATTTCTACAAGAAAGCAGAAAGATCATACAGAGTGGTTATATTTTTATTGTTAACCATTTTTTTGAACTGGGTTACATCTGAAAAATAATCTAATTTGAATAAATAATATACAATTTAATTTTGCATTTATATAATACCTAGCATCTATAAAGTGAAAACAAAATTTGCAGTTGTTAAAACTGGAAATGTATTTTTCTTTTCAACCTTATTCTATACATAATGTATATCTGTTTTTCTTTATTTTAGTATTTTCAATATTATCATAATAATATTCTGTTATTACCAAAACCTAATTTTTACTTTTTCTAAGAGGTTTTCTCATTCTGAATCATACAGAGGCAACTTTGGCAATAACTTGGTAAAATTAGCTGTGGCTGAATACAGGAAATCAAAAGAACTGTACAGAAATCAATTTAACAACATGTATAAAACTATGCTGCTCATTACTGTAGATACAAGGAGCTTAGAAATATTTTTCTATAAATGAATGCATAAATGTCATCATGGAGCATGAAAATTATAAAAATGCATGTCTAATTTGTATAAATTTACAACATTGAATACAATAACTTTAAAAAATAATATTTACTTCAACATATACCTACAGAGATGTAAGACAACCAAAATAAATTTCAACAGTCTATTCTTTGGCGACTTAACACTCTTCATATTTATTACAGTGATTTATTAAGCTAAAAGGAAACCTGGACAAAAATTATAAAACATGTTTAGAACAATAAGATAAACGTTCTCTAATTATTATACAGTAACACAGGTTATTGTCTATTGAAGTGCAAAAGAACATTGCATGCAACAACAGAAGTGGAACATATTCCTTTCCTTCTCAAAATATGAATACACATAATAAAATGTATCTCTCTTAGCTTAAAACTTTGGGAGTGTGGAAATAAAAAATCTATGTATTTAATCACATACATCCAGCACTCCAAAGTACTCAGTTATGAAGCTATGCTTCAGTACACATTCATACTATATGCAGTTTTAGCAATAGCAGCGTTGAAATTATTATATTATGCAAATTATGCAGCCTTTTAGAGGTATGCTGACATTGATTTAGGTACTTGAAAAATAAAGCTTATCTTGCTCACCTCCGCACTACTCTGCATCTTCTCTTATGTCCTTTTCAGAGATAACTTCTATGGATTCTTCTTCATCAAAGTCATCCCATTCTTTCATTAGATCTGCCATCTGAATTATAGCTTTCTTCTTCATTTGTTTAAGAGGACTACTTACTTTAGCAGATTCTACAACACACAATGCAACTTCTTCAGCAGATTTTTGTTCTGGCTGTAAATATTTTTCTGTTGTAGCTTCTCTTGTGATAAGAGGTATTTTTTCACTCAGGTCTGGCAAGTTTTCACTTGTTGCTGTGCTCGTCTCTGCAACCTGTAAAGCTGTTGTCTGTATTACCTGAACATTTTCTGTACCCTCTGCAATATCAGCAGCTGCAGCTTCCAAATGAGTTTCATTTTGCTGTCTTGGTAAGGTGCTAATGGCATTCATTGCACTTTGATGTTTCACTGAATTTTCAAGAGGTGGGTCATTTTTTAAGGCTATGGCTACATCTGTACCTACCTCTCTGGTTAGCACAGGAGGTACGTTACTATAACTATCTTTAGCAACAATCACATGAGACGGCTCAGCTATAAGCTGCGGTGGAGATATCTCTTTTTCTAAAACTGGTATTGTTTGATTCTCTTGTGTCCCAGATACTGTACATTGTTCATTGCTTTCTTCTGAAACAGGACGTGCTATGAAAAACATAACTTCTTCACCATTGCTGTCTCTGATAGGAGCATAATCGTGATCTGTTAGGAACATGGTGAGTTTACCACCACCTGCCATTGATACAGCTACACTAACAGGTGGGGATGCTGTGGAGAGCTGATGGTTTGAAACTGTTTCAGCAGATGGAACGACAGACACTGTAGTACTTCCTTCTCCTCCTGGATAATGCTCTAAATCAGAAAGGCTGTCTACATATGTCTGAGAATGCTCTTGTGAATTTTCAAGTGTATCTTCAGGCATCATTTCAGGAATTATGTATTCTTGCATTTCAGTCCCAATGGTTATTGTTCCTTCAGAGTTTATTTTACCATCGGTATTAGCTATTTCTTCACTAACAATTTCAGTGGACTGCAGGATCAACTCTGGATTTCCATCCAATACAATTACTGTTTGCTCCCCACTGAGTGTGTCAGCCAATCCAAGAGATGCTGCAATACCACTCGCCACATTGCTTAGGGCCTCTGCCTCCGACGATGCAACTGCAGTTTGTGTAGCTGCTGGTGCCTCTGCTAGTACCCTCATTCCTGACTGTAGAACCACTTGTTTTTCTGTTTGTTTCTGAGCCACAGCATTACCTATCACAGGAACATGAATAACTTCACCTTCTTCCTCTTCTTCACAAATAATATCTGAAGAATGAGCCTCATCTCCATCTTCAAGATTCTGAAGATCACCTAAATGTTTGTTTTGTGCCTGCATGTGATTCTTTTCCTCTTCATTCATCTTACGAATGACCTCCTTGTGGCTTGTGCGGATATGTGCTTTTAAATTAATGTTACGCACAAATGGTTTCTGACAAAAAGGACACTCGTAAAGCCTTTTCAGAGGATCAGAATGCAGATTCGTCTGCATATGACCCTGAAGGGCACCGTTGCTTTTAAAGGTTGCATTGCATACCTTACAGACAAATTCCCTACTGTTGGAATGATATCTACGATGTTTGATTAGTAGGGACTCACTAAGTGCAACATAGTCACATTGATCGCATTTTGGAAACTGGCAATTACGAGGTGGTGGCACTGCATGCTTTGTATACAGATGATACAGGAGAAGATTACGTTTGCTGGCACGATGCCCACAGTGTTCACAAATTCTAGCATCTATTTTTTCCATATGCACATATTGTAAATGACGACGATATAAATAATATGACTCAAAGCGTATTGGTTCCTCATTTGTCCCACAAGAATGACACAACCAAGGACCAGTTGTATTCTCAGCACCAGATGCAGGTTTCTGGCCACCAAGTTCTGATAAAGGTTCCACATGACCTCCATGTTTTAGCACCACAGCAGATTTGCCTTTTCCTGCCACCTCAGATTTCAGGACTACATAAGACACCTTTGATTTCACCACCTGAAAATGCAAAACAGAAAAATAAAAATAATTAAGTTTATTTACTTCAAAACTACTGAAAAACACTACAATGAAAACATCATGAGAGTAAGTGTTATGCATCTGAAAATGGCATTAAATAAAAATTAACAACATGAAGTTATTGTTTTCATACAGAATATAATCTGATGTATGATTTTAGAGTGAAAATGAGAAACCAAAGAAACAAGATTCAAACATTTTAGTATTGATTGAGCTCAAATTTAATCCAGGCAGAAGAGCATAAAGTTTTACTTTTGGAGGAATTAATATAATATATATGCCAAAAATTGATGCAAAATATATATTCCCTTTATAAACAATTCTCTGCTCATTTTTCTCTGTTATTTTAAACAAAAAGAGAATTGTTGCCTTAAAATATAAATGATTTAATGAACACGCACACAAAGACATCCCAGAATTCAACCATACAGATTGGCAGGATTGTACAGGGTCTAAGTTAAATAGTTTTGAAATAGAGGATCTATGGGCTTTGCTACAGCATAAAATGTATTAAAGGTTAGCACACCACTGATCAATAGCAGTGGACCATAACGTGAACACTCGGATGTCACAGAGTGTATATATAGTAGCATTAGTTAGCGCATGAGGGCATCAGGTTAAGAAGTTGAGGGAGTTGAAGGTTCAAGCCTCCATAGGTACCTTTATTTTTATGTTGTCTGCTTTGTTTGCACTTTATAATGAGTTGTTCATATTTTGCTGTGTTACTCAATATGGAATGCGTAACTCAATAAATGTAATGTACAATTAGCATGTAGGTGCAACAGAGAACATTTCAATATCAATTACATTTAACACCTGGTGAGGTACACTTCTCCATACCCCTCGAAAGAGTGTATATACAGGTATTATACATTGATGTGCTGTGCACATATACATTATAATTGTAGGCACAGTTTACAATTAACAGAACGATATTATCATTGTGTCAAATGAGCTTCAAATGAACAACTATCTCTGAATTAAAACGAGTATCTACATAAAACTAATAAGAACTATGTACTAGTCAGAAAAGTGCATTCTACCTTTTTTCTTTGCATGAAAGGCAAATAGAAACAGACTTTGAGAAATAATACAATATCCAAAGCACAAAATACAACAGGTCAGCAGAGAAACTGTTCCAATGTGACATGCAAAATCCCTGCAGAAATTCTCCCTTCAAGGAAATGAACCTTGCAACCTGTCAAAAATTCCAGGGATATTGATAAACTTATCACAAGCAGCTAAAGTTTGTGTCAATAATTGTTTAATAGATTCAATGGACTCAATGTGCTCAGAAGTTTGTAGCTTAGATTATCTTACTTGTATGTCTGGATACTTGCCTATTTGATTTCTGTTTCGCACCTCATTGAAACAATTTATTTTCTTACATGCGTGCTTACTTTTACAATATGCACACAACTTTAGCAATTTATGGTTCTCACAGTAGTCACTTGTATGCATTAGACAAAATTTGCAGAAGTGCAGTCTTGAGGACCATAGATCAACTGGTTTAAATAGCACAATACCTACATATGATACTGCTGCTTGAGTCCTAGCAATAGCAGAGTTTTTTAAAGCAAACATTACATACATGTTTTCTACAACCCTAGTTGTTTTATTGCATTACTCTATGCAGGTTCCTTGACAATTACTGCATATAACATTGAATGCTACATAGATATTATTCACAGCCTTTTGAAAGTAATTTGTACTGGAGGGTTTATTGTCTTGACTTCAGAAATGTAAACTAAGCATATTAGTGCTCTCAAATTGTGTACCTCTTGGAGAAAATCAAGAAAATTAAAAAACTAAAAACTGGAAACTTCTGAGAGTGGTGTGATCTTTGTATTATGGGATGTGATTACCAGTGTTATAGTGACTCACCCTCCAGTATGTTTGCTCTCGCTAACTATACATGATCTAAAATAAATTGAACTGACATCAGTGGCATGCACATCCTCAAACAACAGGCAATTTTGCCAAAGTTGCAGGTCCAATAATTTTAAATATTGTATTGATTGTGCACCAAAACTGTATTGCTTCAACAACTGGCATAAATGAGGCATTCTGAATGAAAACAGGACACACATATCCACATTCTTTTAATTTATGGCCACTGATATGTGATCTGGAAAATATGCCATAACTTTGACATTTGGCAAAAGAGACAATAGGTTCCCTATCTCAAACTGTTTATCTAGTACCCTTCTACAATCCTGCCAATTTGTGCATTTGAATTCTGGAACACTGTTCTATTATATTAATAGAATATTTTTGCAAGTAGCACAGAGATTACACTGCCAATATCACAGTATATGCATCAGTTGCATCCTGCAACAAAACATAAATTGTCATAAGAATTAAAGACTGTTTAATTTGATTAGGACTAGTTGAAAAATTCCAACGCTACAGCCGGGAAATGAACTTGGTTCTCCTGCTCTCCGTGCGGTTGCTCTACCCATCGAACTACTGTGACAACTCGCCGGTATGGCACTCAATTTTCCAACTGATTATGCGTGTTTTACCCGGTTCAACCAACCAGTATGTCTCACTTCAGAGAACCACCAGAATGGCAACTTACCTTCGTAAGTACTTAGTATCCGGGTAATATTTGCTATGTTCCTGCCAACATATAAGCTATTCTATTATAATTGTAATACTCCTCTCTCCTACATATTATTGAAAGGTACAATGGTATACAATTAGTTGATTAGGACCAGTTGAAAAATTCAATGCCACAGCCAGGAATTGAACACGGTTCTCCTGCTCTCCGTGCAGTTGCTCTAACCATTGAGCTACTGTGACAACCCGTATGGCATTCAATTTTCCAACTGATTATGTGTGTTGGATACATAATCAGTTGGAAAATTGAATGCCATACTGGCAGGTTGTCACAGTAGCACAATGTTTAGAGCAACTGCACAGAGAACGGGAGAAACATGTTCAATTCCCGGCTGTGGCATTGAATTTTTCAACTGGTCCTAATCAACTAATTGTGGTTGGTTGGTATCTAATGTAGAGCAGTTGGCAGAGAAGCCATTCGCTCTCTTGCATTCCAGTATTTTGATGTCATATTATCATGTCGACTCAAGGTTGGGCAGCACAGTAGGTGGTTTCCATCCATATTTTCTGTAAGTGTACAGAAAGGACACAGAGGAGATTTCACTATACCAATCCTGAATAAATGTTTATTGAGACAGTCATGGCCTGTTAGGAGTCTAAAAGTTGCTACAGAGGATTTTCTTGTATATCATTGTACCTTTCAATAATATGTAGGAGAGAGGAGTATTACAATTATAACTGTTTAATTTGTTGATTATTTTTAAGAATAACTAATCCATAAAGCTTGGGCATACCCCAAGGCTCAGTACTGGGGCCGTTACTTTTTCTTATTTTTGTAAATGACATAACTGTTAATATGAAATGCCAGATAAGGTTTTTTGCAGACGATTGTATTATTTACAATAAAATTAGAAATGTTGAAGATGAGACTGCTCTTCAGGGTGATTTAAATGAAATTAGTGATTGTGCTGCTGCAAATAAAATGAAAATTAACGCTGGCAAAAGTAAGTCAATTGCATTTAATAGATCTAAGGAAAAAATTCTGCAAAACTATCACATGGGTGGGGAAAAAATTCCACAGGTGGACAGCTGCAAATACTTGGGAGTTTACTTGGCGATAACACTGGATGGGACGAGCAGGTAAATTAGGTATCTAAGAAAGCGTGGAAAACACTGCACTTCTTAATGAGGATTTTTAAAAAAGGGGAGTGCAAAGTCCAGGGAAATCGCGTACAAGTCCTTAGTGCGGCCGGTCATGGAATTTGGAGTAACTTGTTGGGACCCGTATAGAGTAAATCAAATTGATTCGTTAGAAAAGATCCAGAAAAGGGTTATAAAATTCATAAAAAGGGGTAAATATTTTGGGCCTCCAAAAGCTGAGGAGATAAAATGGGAGCCGTTGAAAGTTAGGCATGAGAACAGAGGTTGTGCGCTTTATTTAAAGCTTACGCTGGCTTAAACGCATGGGAGGACGTTACTGACAAACTGGAAAAACCAACTTACTATGCACGAAACGATCATCCGTTCAAAATTAAGGGTAGAAGATACAGAACTGACGTGGGAAAGTTCTCCTTTGTAAATAGAACCATAAAAGACTGGAAAGAATTGCCTGGAGCAGCCTTTCAGGGTTGTCCCCTGTCTCTGAAGAAATTTAGGAAAAATCTTGATTTTAATGTTGGATAATTTTTTTAAATATTCCTTAAATGAAATGCTTGTGATTTCATATTGTTGTAAATACAAATGTTAAATTGGTTGGTGATTCTAATTATGAAATTAATTAATCTGAATTGAGAGAAAAATTAATGTTTTCATATTTGTGTAAATAACTATTATATCTACGAGGGCCGTCCAGAAAGTAGCCTCCGGTTGATTGCAAGAAATTCACCAAGTTAAATAAAAATATTTTAATATACACATCTTACAACTACATCTTTGCACTATTTTTCTACATAGTCTCCATAACGATTGAGGCACTTATCGTATCTGTTCACAAGCTTTGAAATGCCTTCTGCATAAAAATCACCCGCTTGTGCCTGGAGCCAGCCTGTGACCGCATCTTTGAGCTCTTCGTCGTCATCAAACTGCTGGGACCCGAGCCATTTCTTCATATGCATGAAGAGGTGATAATCGCTTGGCGCCAGATCTGGGCTGTAAGGTGGATGGTTGACAACGTCCCACTTGAAGGACTCAAGAAGGGCTGTTGTTTTGCGAGCAGAGTGAGGACGGGCATTATCGTGCAAAAAAACGATACCGGAAGTCAGCATACCACAGCGTTTGTTCTGTATAGCCCGTCGTAATTGTTTTAGTGTTTCACAGTACACGTCTTGATTAATGGTCGTCCCACGTTCCATGAATTCAACCAACAACACCCCTTTTGCATCCCAAAACACTGTTGCCATCAATTTTCGGGCAGAAAAATCTTGCCGGGCTTTTATTGGTTTGGTAGGCAAATTTGAATGTGCCCACATCTTTGATTGTTCTTTTACCTCAGGGTTCACGTACTTAATCCAGGTTTCGTCCCCGGTCACGATTCTGTTTAACAATGGTTCACCTTCGGCCTCATAACGTGACAGAAAGTCTAATGCAGAGGCCATTCTTTGAGTTTTGTGATGGTCGGTAAGAATTTTGGGCACCCATCGTGCACAGAACTTACGGTAACCCAATCTTGCTGTCACTATCTCGTACAAGAGAGTCTTAGAAATCTGTGGAAAATCAGTAGACAACTCCAACATTGTGAAACGTCGGTTTTCACGAACTTTTGCATCAACTGTCTGAACGAGTTCGTCCGTGACCAATGATGGTCTACCACTTCTCTCTTCATCATGAACGTTTTCTCGTCCACTTTTAAATAAACGTACCCATTCACGGACCACTCCTTCACTCATAACTCTTGGTCCGTACACGGCACAAAGCTCACGATGAATAGCTGCTGCAGAATATCCTTTGGCTGTAAAAAACCTTATAACAGCACGCACTTCACATTTGGCGGGGTTTTCTATTGCAGTACACATTTCAAACGGCCACAAACACTAAACTAGCGCAGGTACGACTTTCACTCGACCACGGCTTGATGCCGACTGACCTGCTGAGTGCGTGAATGCACAGATGGCGTCGCTACTCCCCCCACTACCCGCACTGTGACCGATCGGAGGCTACTTTCTGAACGGCCCTCGTAGCTTACAAAGCCATAAACTGGCAGCTGTGATTTATTGTTTATATATCTTGTATACATATATAACTCTGCCACCGGGTGATACCCACTTGCAGAGAAATAAATACATACATACATAAAAGTAATTATTTAGGATTATCTAAATAATATTTAATTCATGTATCATTTAGTGAATATACAACAGAATTATTATCAAAGAAACTTAATGAAATATCACAGAATGGCTATAGATAGTTCACCATATTCGTATACTTGTTTTGAATAAATAAAATTTGCATTATAATTTAAAAGAAAGTTACTTTGACATTTTTTAGCACCTTTAGTGCTTCCTGAGATAAACACTCATGAATTCTACTGATTGACTAGCTGGCAAAGAATTATTTGGAAAGCACACATTTCAACTGCAACCTGTATGTTGTTGGTTGCAGTGCTACTCTACTGCTGCACCATTCCAACAGCCTCATACATAACAATCCAACAAATAGGAAATACATCCACCCGCTTCAGACCAACTTTTAACTTATGGGATCCAACCTAGGGGCAAAGTAATCAATGCCATTCCGACTACTTCAAATCTTCTGCAAATTCAGCTACAACAGCTATGAGTATAAAATCTGATGTGTTCCATTCACATGTCTTTCTCTACATCTCCGCAACAAATTATTGTTAAAAAGCTTATTTCTATTTACTTCATGCTAATCGAGAAAAAATTAGCAGAATATTCTTATTACTTGCTTCCTTGCAAATAGAAGCAAAATAAGAGAGTACCATAGGTTAAAGTGATAGTCAAAAGCTGGTTGCTGTGTGACTGAAGCTCCTTTGTCTGTATGGACAGGAGTTGACAAATGTATGAGAAAAGTATAAGTTTTTTAAAGCTGAAACCAAAAACAAGGAATATCTAAAAAACGATCAATGTGTATAACATAAATTGTGTGTTTTAAAGAGCTCTACATTTTTTTGTGTGGTAAGTTTTTGTCCATCTCTTACAGTTTAGCAGTGACGCAAAATTCATCCAGAATACTCTTCAAAGGCTATTCCCAGAAAACTCAAGATATACATTTTATTTGGTAGGTTAATATCTTTAATATACAATATTTTAATGAAAATCGTTTGAGCCATTTTCGAGAAAATGAAAATTTTCAAAAAAAGTTCCATGTAAAGGGTAGTTGGGGGTAGGGGGATTTTCTTGAAAGTGTTGCATCCTTGGAGGATAGCAAACTTGAATATCAAGTTTGGTATTCAATTGTGAGCTATGCTGTCCACAGACAGACAGACAGCTTCCATTAGTTTGTTCAAAATATATGGCAAACCTTTAAATTTCATTTTAAAATTCTTCTTTTTTATGTATGTAGTTAATATGCTAGATTATTCCAAAATTAGGTTCTGAAAAATGGGGGTTGTTTCGCATTTGAGGTTGTCTTATATTCGGATAAATACAGTTAAGTTTGCTGATCACTAACACAAAGCAAGGTCATAGGTAGGTATTCCTCAATCTCATTACAATCCATTTAAAGAGTATAAATGAATTCAGCAATACATCAAGGAGTATAAAACAGAAACAAATTAATGAAACAAAATATTTTAAAAATGTTGTATGCTAATAAGAAATGTAACAAGTACCTTACTTGCACTTGGATCCAGTGCAGAAATCATGGGAGTTACTTGCCCTCTCTGCATAATTTTAAGACGAATACTCTTATTCTTCACCAAATGGGGATTCTTCTTGAGAACTTCTGTTATTATTTTGGCATGGTTTGATAAATTGCCTGTGGTGACAGTAGCTGTATTAACTGTATTCATACTTTCTGAACGTGTTGGAAGAGGTCTTTCCTCAGTGCAGCAAATATTAGAACTAGGAGTGTCAGCAGCTGCATTTTCTTTCCCCTCAGACAGCTTTGCATCCAGTGAGAAACGCACCTATAATAAAAAGTATTGTTGTCATCAACTTCTTGTAACAGAAAGCTGACAACAAGAAGAACTGACATACATTTCTCAACTGAATATACCAATCTTGGCAACTATCACTGTTAATATTCCTTTGCATTATCCAGAGTTTCACTTGCACCTTTAAACTCAGTGACAGTTGCCAATAAAGATGATGAATGCTTTCCCTCTGAATTACATAAAACAAGGAATCCTGCAACCAATCAAAAAATGTAATATTCCTATTACACATATAGTACATGTTTTGAAGACCCTCTAAATCCAAAAGTGCATTTTAAAATAAAAGGATCTGACATGTTACACTCACATGACTTTCTACATCAATTTTTTCATAAAATACTCTTAAAACTTTATTTTCATGTTGAGATAAATGTCTGTAATGATAGACAACTCTTTAAAAAATGGCTCATTGGTTTTTAAAATCTATTCTGTGCATGTGTGTGTGTGTGTGTGTGTGTGTGTGTGTGTAGTATGACTGGTTCAAGAAATACTGTGGAATATCTTAGTGGCATATCACATACATGCAAAATGCCACGTCAGTGCTATCCAATCAATCCAGTTTGACTTTACAGAGATGCTCCTGTTCCACTACTACATACTTCATATGTATACAGATGTATGCAAATTGATCACCCCTGCTCTACAGAATGGATGTATTTTTTATGGTACAAAATAGTACTAAAAGAATGCCTATTATCTAAAAATATACCAAATATTTTCCTTTCCTCTTATGGGGTGCTTTTGCCTCTGAATATGTCTATTTGGTCTGTAATTTCTAAAAGATGGCAAAGACTACTTCAGACTGAAATAACCCTAGAGTGTGTGAGTAGGTTGTGATAACAATTTAATCAAAAGCTTGTTATAAAAATCTGATGTGTTCCATTCGCATGACTTTCTCTACATCTGTGTAACAAATTGTTGTTATAAAGCTTATGCTTCTATTTACTTCATGCTAATCAAGAAAAAATTAGCAGAAATAGTTTTATTACTTGCTACCTTGTAAGTAGAAGCAAAATAAGGGAGCACCATAGGTTAAACTGATAGTCAAAAGCTGGTTGTTATGTGACTGAAGTTCCTTTGTATGGACAGGAGTTGAGAAATTCCTGAATGAGAAAATGAAGTTCCTTTGTATGGACAGGAGTTGAGAAATTCCCGAATGAGAAAAGTATAAGTTTTTCAAAGCTGAAACCAAAAACAACGAATACCTTAAAAACGATCACCTCCATGAACAAAATGTATATATCGTAACATGTGTGTTTTAATGTGCTCTACATTTTCTATGTAGTAAGTTTTTATCCATCTCATATGGTTTAGCAGATATGCCAAATTCTGTAAAATTCATCCAGAGGCTATTCCCAGAAAATTCATGATATAAATTTTATTTGTCAGGTAAATATCTGTAATATACAATATTTTAATCAAAATCGTTATAGCCATCTTTTAGAAAATCAAAATTTTCTAAAACAGTTCCATGTAAAGGGTAGTTAGGGGTAGGGGGATTTTCTTGAAAATCTTCGTGTCACAACCTTGGAAGATATGAGACTTAAAATCCAAGTTTGGTATTTAACGGTCTTTTCGTTTTAGAGCTATACTGTCCACAGACACACACATGGACCTTTTTGAAAAAATGCTTTTTTTGGATTCAGGGGGACCCAAAACATGTATTTCTGGTGAAATCTCGGTATCAAATTTTTGGGTGGAATACAATACTTTCTCTATACACTATATAGTTTGTAAAGAGAAAGTAAAGAGAAAGTGTTAGCTTAAGGGCACAATAAACCATTGAAGGTACCACTTCTATGTTATAAAAATACTCAAACAAGTAAATAAAGTTTCAGACTAACCTTCTTTGTTGTCATTGACAGAGGCGTTGAAGCAGCAATTGGTTCCTCAAGAGATGTTTGTGTTTTTAAGATTGATTTCTGAGTTTGTGATGGAGAATCTTTATGATTTGAGGCAACGTTTGGTGCCAGAAGCTGTGAAATTGCAATTGATGAGCTATTTGTCACCTGTGGTTGTGCTTGGCTCACCACATGTGATGGAACTGACATAATTAACTGAGATGCAGAAGATGCTTGTGGTTGAAATGAAATTCTTGCTAGTGAAGGCAGATCAGAGGACACGTGTGTCTGAGATACTAGATCTGAAGATTTTGAGAATGGTATTGATGCTAACTGGTATTTGGAAATTAACTGTTTCTGTGTTTGTGCATGGGGTTGGGATGACTGTGAAGCCACTTGCAATGTTAGCTGTGGTTTGGCAGATGGCTGCAGCTGATTTCTAATATTCATTTTTGAATCTATTTGTGACTGAGGAAGTGACGGTGCTGTCAATTGTACCTCTGTATCCAATTCATTTTCATGTGCCAAATGTGTTTGAGGAACTACTTGAGATGGTACAGTTAACTGAGTTTGGGCTACTGTTTGAGACTGGGAAAACTGTGTATGGCCTACTATCAAGGGCTGAGGTGTCAATTGTGACTGAGGAACTATTTGTGACTGAGATGCCAGTTGAGCCTGGCTTATTATTTGTGGCTGAGATGTTAAAGGTGTTTGGGTTATTATTTGAGGTTGGGATGTCAACTGTGTATGGGTCACCATCTGTGGTCGAGATGTTATTTGGGTTTGAACTATCTGTGATTGGGATGTTAACTGTGCTTGAGTTATTACATGTCGCTGGGATGAAAAGTGTTCTGATGCTATTACCTGTGACGTAGATGCTAACCGTGCTTGGCTTACTATCTGAGACTGAGATACAAGTTGTGCCTGGCTTACTATCTGGGACTGAGAAGTCACTTGTCGCTGATTAATTAAGTGTGTTTGAGCTGCTAGTTGGGCTTGGGTTATTATATGTGGCTGTGATGTCAGCTGTGTATGGGTTATAATCTGTGGTTGAATTGATAACTGAGAATCAGATGTCAACTCCTGTGGATCTGAGCTTTCATGTGTCAATTTTGGCTCTGTTGTCAACTGAGGATGAACTGTCAAGTGTGTCTCAGATAAAACCTGGGGCTGAGCTCTGAGCAACTGTATATGAGATGGTAAACCATGTGCCTGCAGAACTAGTTGCTGCTGTGTTCCTGGTATTTGTGGATTTTGTGTTAAGTGTATTATTTGTGGTTCAAGCATTTGAGTAGGCTGAACTATCACTTGTGTTAAAGCTTGTGTTAAATCAGACTTCTGGTCTAATGAAGACCCAATTTGTGATAAAGTTAATGGAGTGACAGCTATGGGTATTTCTGACTGCTTTGCTTCTGACTGTTCTTGTCCAGATTGACAGTTTACTTCTGCATCTGATGGTTCTGATGCTGAGTCTTGTTTTGGATCAGAGGATTCAAATGTTCCATCAATATCATCATCCTCCATGTCATCGTCATCATCCATATCAGCTACTGCCAAATCATCTTCAACTTCTTCACCATGCTCTTCTGTAGTAACCAATAGATCTTTACGCAACCTATGTTCTTGTGCATATTCCTTTACAGCCTGAAAAGAAAATAACTATAACCAATTTTGTTTATAATATTTATTTATTTTTTGTTACCCACACAAGGTTTTCCCTATTTCTGCCCTTTCATCTCTCAACTAGAAATGGCATTTTTTCATAGATTGGCATTAATGTATCAAAATTTATCCTGAGCCAATGAGAGACTGTTCATCAACTTCAAAGGAGAGGCATGAATGCTGAATTATAATTAATATTAGATAAAGGAAACATATATCAATATATGATGAACAGACTACTATATCTGGTATACTAATTTCTTTTCTTGCAATAAAGCTTAGCAGAAACAACTATATATTTCCTAAGCTATATGTTGATTTTTTAACAACTGAAGCACACATTTGTTTCTTCAAGGTTTCTAAATGTCTTTAAGCTTTTTACATATGTAATCACTACTGTGCATATTAAATTAATTCCCTTGTATCTTTAAGTGCTTTACCTGGAGGTCCAAAATTTTAGACTTTTTACTAGCAGATTCATCCTGAACAGGACTGGGAGCAAAACGTTTCATGTTCATATTTACAGCAGTTCGACAAACTTCTTCAAAAGTTGCTACACGAGATGTTTCAGACTTGGTAGAAGCTTTGTTAAGCATAGAACCACAGGGCTTTACAATGGGCTTTGTTTCATAAGACAAGTTATCAAATGTACTTGTGTAAGGTGTTGGTCCAAGGTTTTCTTCAGGCCACTCAAAACGTGTTGGCTTAGGTATCTCCTCCATGGATGGCTGTGAAGACAGCTTGCTGAAAATCAGAAATACAAGCATGAAACAAACAAACAAACAAACAAACACAAAAAAAAAAAAAAAAAAAAAAAAAAAAAAAAAAAAAAAAAGGAATAAGAAACTGTGCAACATTATCTAAATACACCTAATACTTGAGAAATCATAAAATCAATCAACCATGCATGCAATTTATGCCCCCTCTGCAATAGACCACCCCTCTCCTTGTGATGAACAGTAGACAAACTGAGGACACCTTTTCTACCTCTCTTGACACTTTCATTCATTCATTTCCCTTCATCCAGACTAGATATTTTACTTAAGACCCAGTACATCTGCAAAAATTGTTTCTCTACATGCTTGTCTGCAGCCCTTCAGTTCACCTCTCATATAACAATAAACTGTAACCACAATGTATAGAAGTATAAAATCAGAATCGTTCTTGAGTGAGTGCCATTTTTAGAGAATCATAGTTGGTCAAATGCAGTATGAAAATGCATGTTCAGATTAAATTGAGACACAGAGGGGGGAAGAAAGAGAGTGCATGCATTTGTTGTTTTTGTTGCTTTTTTTTTTATAATTATTTTACCAACAACACAATAGCGCTCTTTTCAATGTACATATGCTATAAGTCCACTTGCCAGTCGTCTTGTATTTATATATGATTTCCCATTTCCAAGGAGAAAGTATCATGTCTTGATACTGTCATATGTCAATTTTCACTCAGGAAGATGAAGGTCAAGGTAATTGGCTAGTTATCATAGTAACCGTCTTTTCTATGGGCAAATACTAAGCAATGTGAAGGCTCTGATATTTGACAAGACACTTATGAGATAATCTCATACAATTTATGAAAGAATTATATCACTATTTTGGTGAAAAGAATTTCTAAAGAGTTTAGAATGAGTATAATAGAAATTCTTTGAGAGGTAAGTGCTTGAGAATGGATGAGGTTAACATTACCCAGCAATGAACTTTACACTGATTTTAGAGATTTGATTTTGTCAAGGTTTTGGGGGCAAACAGTGCAAAACCAAATGCATTTGGAATTGTCAATTGGAAGATTCGATCCCAGTAAGGAAACGAGAATGTCTGACTGCTTCTTAAGAATAGCTAATAAATTCCTAAATTCAACACCAACAGAAAATAAAATAATACAATCTGTGATCAGGTATTTTTCGAAGGATATTTATAATAATCTGGTAGCAGCTAGATCTAAAGATTTTGCCACAATTATTGATATGTTAACGATGGTGGATGCTTAAGAAAATGATGTAAAAAGTGAATATTAAAATTTTTCACAGGAAAATTATAGCAAAACTCTGAAATTTCCTGGGGAAGGGGCACAGAATTAAAAAATGCTTAGAAAGTAGGTTTCATAAATGGCAATGGCCAGTATGATGAGGAAATCTTTGTAAATATTTGGAAATTTGGATATGGTTTTAGATAACAAATTCTAAAACATATGAATTGCTTAACAAATTTGTTCAATGCATATGGATAGTATGCTGTTGTACTACTTATGCCCTTCAAATTACATTCATTTTTTTTTACTTAGAGCAGATTTCAGCAACCAATGTTAAATTTTATCACAATAGTATAATAATTTAACATTGACATAATATAATTGAATGGTGTTTGTTGTAATACTGTGGTAAACTTAGTTTTAGGTTAATATCAATGTAATCTCATTTTAAGGTGATTAACAAAATATACTAGAAGTTTGTGATAGTTGAAAATGAGCCGGAATAGTAACACTCACCTCACTTATATGTAATTATGTTCAAAACATATGTTTCGAGGGCAATTGCCCTTGAAACATATGTTTTGAACATAATTACATATAAGTGAGGTGAGTGTTACTATTCCGACTCATTTTCAACTATCACATTGATTAAAACTTCACTTGTCTCAAACTTCTGAGTTATTTAATTTATACTAGAAGTTGCTGCCACATATCCAGCTGTTGAGACAGAGCACTTGGAGTTTTTAATGCCATTCCTATTCTTAGTACAGAAATGTGTCATGAGTTTGAAAAACTTGAGAGGATTTTTAAACTGATACAAAGTTATATCACAATTCTAACCTCAAGGAATCATAAAAAATCACTTAAATTTTAGAAAGTAGAATCAGTTATAAAATGTAATTACCACTGATTGACCTAATAGTTGGTTAAATTATGAAACCCTGTACTTAAAAGTACTTATAACATTTGAGTTGCCGTTGGGGTATGTTATCTCAATATGAATTTGAGATCTCCTTGTGGTTTACCAAGAAAATGCAAGTCAGTTAGGGATTTAATATCCTGCTGGGATGTTGTCATGGTAGCTCAGTTGGTTAGAGCAATCAAATGGAAATTTAAATATTCATGGATCAAATTCCAGCTTTGGCACTGAATTTTCAGACTATTTCTATCTTTCCAAACCTTGTCCTACAGTACAGTATGGCTTGTGTGAAAAAATAATTACCTCTGATTGACACATAGTAATAATTTGTCAATGAATGCAACTAGTTGCAACTGCAACTCAGGTAACGACAATACATGGACAAAAGTATATCAGAGCACATTTAGAAAGCCATATAGTTCAGCGCTTCTCAAAATTTATTTGCAGCTGTGTGTGACATTAAGAGGATAATTTGAAATTTGCTATAAAATCTTGATGAGATGCCAAGTTTTAATATTATATTTTTGTAACCTTTGATAACTTTAGCAAACAAGAAGTTGAAGACTTTTTTCAACTTGATTGGTGAAACCAGCTCTTACAATCTTTCCTAGTTCCACAAATGCATTCCAATTGTCCCCAATAATGGACATGCTTTACTGCAAAGCCAGGGATAACCTCTCTAATGTTAACAGCATATCCAATGGAAAACCCTCATTCATATTATTGGTTTTTAAGCAAATAATTTGAGTACAAAATATTTTGGTCAAGAAGACTATGAGCTTATGTTTTCATTAGAAATATACCCAGAAAACTATGCTTACCTTTCGTAATCCAATGAGGAATTGCTGTCATCATAGAATGTTGATACATTTGCTGGAACATGTCTTCTCTTCCAAATGGGCAATCTGTAAGAGATTTTATTGATTACTTAAATATCCAAATTCTTAAGTAAACATAAGAAAGTCATAGCTATAGTTTTACGTCCATGATGCATTAAAACATAGAAAAAGAATAATAGAACAAGAGTGAGTAAAAAACAAGGATACTTTTGAATCTTACTTGCGACCAGGCAAAGGTTCTGGAAGGTCAGGATCAACACTTTTTGCAAATATTTTCTTTCCCTGTAGATTGTGGGTGACTGGCACTTGAGTAACCCTTTTAGGGATGAGTTTTGATGGCACAGTGGGTAGAGAAGTTTGTGCATCTAGAAGCTTTGTCAGAACAGTCATATTCATCTGTTGGGCAGTACTGTACAACTGCTTGTACAGATCATTGCGAAATTCAAGTCGTCCTGTGTACATAAAGCTAAAAGAAGAAATAAAAATTGTAAATATTCTCAACATTCATTACTACATAGTCTCTTTGGTTTTTATTGTGTGCATATGTTTTAGATACCTAAGGCTTCTAAGTTAGCTCTATAATCTTTTAAAACAGCAAATTTAAGAGATGAAATAGCCAAAATAAAAAAATCAATGCCGTATTTTTATAATACTGTTCCATGCAAGAAAATGATAAATGAGAAAAACAATGAATGATAGAATAAAAGAGTATGAGTAGAAATTGTTAATAAACATAGGAATGCCACAGCGCAGCGCACAAAAACCCAGCCTTGAGTACAGACTGCTTGTCTACCAGTTATGCACAAATTGTTGCCTGCCACAAGCAGGTACAAGATAAACATCTAATAATTAGATAATAAATAAATAACAAATAAGCTAATGCAAATGTTTATATTTACTGAATAGATCTTGTGTTTTACATTACTTTACATTAGATGCTGAAAATAACCTCCCTGTGCTTCAGTGCACTTTTGCACATACCCTAGCATGTTAATATACAATTTACAAACATCTCCATCAGTTCTCAAAATGTTATTCCAAATATTGTCCTCTAAGTCTTATACTTTACATTAGATGCTGAAAATAACTTCCCTGTGCTTCTCAGCACTTTTGCACATGCCCTAGCATGTTAATATACAATTTACGAAAATCTCTGTCAGTTCTCAAAATTTCATTACAAATAGTGTCCTTTAAGTTTTAATGTTTTTGGGTTATTAATGACACCTTTCTCTTTAGACTGCCCCATAGACAAAAATCACAAGTGATTAGGTACGTGAATGCAGCAGCCACAATCCTTTGCTGACAGCCCTTTCTTCTGAAAATCTTTCATGAATTAATGAGATTGACTCATGTAAAGTGTGACAGGTTGAAAGGCAGATTATGTACATCTATGGGAAGTCAACTGTGGATAAAATTCCTCAAAGATTTACATAAATACGTCAGTGTTTACTGTTGTTTCAAAAAATATGTGACCCACAATCCGACTTGCTACAGTTTTTTCACCATAAAAGGCTTAAAAACAGTTTTAATTAAAATTATAATGAATTACCAGAAGAAATAAAGAATACCTCTAATTTTCAGAAATTTAAATTAAAACTAAAAACAAATATAATTCAAACTAAAAATAGTGAAACACATAAGTTTAATGGTATTTATATTATCATCATCATGTTTATCCGTTAGTTTCACTGTTATTAAATTTTAAAAGGGCTTATTTGTGTTCTGTTTTTAGTTACCTTTCCAATAGTTTTATATTTTCTTATTTAATTTTTGTGAGATTTTTCTGTGTTAGGTAATTAGTATGACTTGTGATCACATCTCAATTTGTGTACAGCCATTTTGCTTGTTGGGGTGTTTTCATAAATAAAATAAAACTATATGTCTATAATAACAATCTTCTATCTAAAGAGCATCATTATTTATTTTTTGCCAGTTATGTCAAATTTTCTCACTAAAAATCAATTAAACCTCAAATTATTTTCTTTTTCTTCAAGTGATTATATGCAGACATATTTTCCAGCTAAAAATTACACTTACTTGATGATTGGCACCACCACTTCTGGATGAAGGTGATTTGGTAAGGTAAGAACATTATTTACAGGTTGATTTTGTTTCTCCAGTACCTGGAAGTAATCTGTACAAGCATTAAGCACCAACCTATGTACCTGAAACACACATACAAAACAAATTTTTATCTTTTGTTTGAAATAATTCAATGTGTTCTTAAATATGGTGCTGAAAGAAAGAAATGTTATAAGCTTTTTGCTCAAACAAAAAAAACAAATAAAAAGCTAATTTCATGGTGCTCAAATTTTCATTCATTAACACCACAAAAGCAGAAATTTTTATTAGGTTGTTTTTGTGCTAATATTCATATCCTTGTTTCTAGCTTTTTATAATAGCGGCAAGAGTTTATGTTTATAACGATAATTGAGAAAGTTGTTGAATTAAAACACAAAACATTTTGCATAAATCTAAGTTAATCATGAAATGATGTACAGGCTTATTTTTTTTTGCAAAATTTTGAGAATTTTTCACTGTGAACATTGTTTTTTTATTTTGCATAGAAAAATATGCACTTATATCAAGTTACAAAAATAGACCTTTAATTTAACATTTACATCTGGAAAATGTGTAACAATGTTTGGAATTTCATCGAAAAGAAGTTGGCAATTATAAATACTTACAAAATACTAAAATAAGGTATCAAGCAAGAAAAAGTATGTTCCTTATTAAACAAACCCAATGCTGCAAAGATGCATAAGCTTTAATTTTTTCCTGAATTAACTCATTGAGAGCCAAATATGAAATATTAGAGATTGGTCACTTTTGGAAACAGAGTCCTTGCAGAACACACAGATCCCAATGTCAATAACACAGTAGAAGACAATTTAAAATTTTTCTGCTAAATGACTTTGTCTATATTGGATTCCAAAATGGCAAAAGAAAGTGATGGTGGTGGTGATGATGATGATAAAAGCTTTAGATCATTGTTTGAACCTTCAAGGCACTAAATCAAGTATTGGTAATTTAAATAAGGTGAGAAGCATTTAACCTATTAAATGTATTTAAAATTAGTTGGGTTTTAACAATGAAACTACTTAAGTTACTTGTTAATTTTCATTTCAGTCATGTCATTCTCATTAATTCTGTCCATAATTAAAATGAAAATAATGCAAATTTATGGTAAAATATTCAACACAAAACACCAATTAAAATGACTAATGCAAATGTTTAAAACAATTGTCAACACAAAATCTTGCCTCTGCACTTACCTTTGTTTTTTCACCTGTGGTAAACAGTAGTGTGAGATCACAGTGCTCTCCCCTACTGAAGAACTGCTGCAACCTCTGGAGAAAAAAGATTCCCCAGTTGTCAACCTTCACTTGTTTCTTTGTTGCTACATGGTCACCCATGGTGGCACACACGTGCTATCTTTCCTTGATGCACTACATTCTGTAACAAAATAACTCTATAAGACTAGACATGCTCCAATATTCAGCAAACATTTGTACTTTCTCTGGTGTATGTACAATATACATAGTAGATATAGAAGGTATTGTATTCCAAATGCACAAATTGAGCCAACCGGGGGTACACACCACACACAAGCTCATCACAGACAGGTACTTCTGGCCCTCCATGAATACGGACATCAAGAAATTGGCGAAAACCTACCACAAATGCCACATTTCCAAGTTCTATCGCCACACTAAGGCTGCCCTACAAGAGTTCTCTCCAGCGCAGAATTTGAGCATATGCATATGGACATCGCTGGACCCCTAAGTCCAACAAAAGGGTACACCTTCTGTCTCACCATGATCAACAGAGCAATGTGGTGGCCAGAGTGCATTCCCCTAAAACATATCGAGGCAACTACCATTGCCAACATCTTCCAGCACTGAGTCATACAGTATGGTATACCATCCAGAATCTCAACGGACCAGGAGGGCAGCTTGAGGCAGAGCTTTTCAGGGAACTCATTTAGGAATTGAGGAAGATAGGGAAGATAGAAAGGTAGCATCGCTGCCTAGAAGCAGTACTCAGGGCTGCACCAAACCTCACTACCTGGGTGGACAACCTACCCACCATACTCCTGGGGCTGTGTACCACAATGACCCGCCGGGATCCCTGCGCCCGGTATCTCCTTGCCACTGCGGTGTCCTGGTGGCCTTCTTGTTTGAGGGCCACTTGGATTATCTGTGACTGGAGACCAACACCGATGTTTAGAGTGCAGCTTCAGGACCGAGCTGCTCTGGACGCTGCCTTGGCATCAGGGTTGCCGTTATTAGGGTGACTTCTGCACTTTGAGGTCAGCAAACAGGAACGATACTGGCCGTATCATTATTGCTGTGACCGCAAGCACAGCCAAGAGGCTTGCTCTTCGCCACCAAGATGCCACTGTGGCACCAAATTCTACACTTCTGTGTGCACTGGGCACGACCTCCGCTGCTGTCGCCAGTTCTATGCCACCTAAAGTGGCATGGGACACTTCACTGAACAAGTCCAGTGCCCCAGGTACCCCAAGAGCAGGTAACCAATGACCCAATCAGCCGGACGTCGCCCTCCGTGGTGTAATGGTTACCATATACCCAAGGTCGCGGGTTCAAACCCGGCAGAGGATGATGGATTTTTTCGGGCATAAAAATCCTTAGCATGGCTTCCTTCGGAAGGGAAGTAAAGTCGTGGGTCCCGTGGTGTAGATTTACGGCACGTAAAAGAACCTCAAGCCTGATAAGAGAGGCCTCTGAGCAAAATTAATCGATCTTTCACGCCCAATATAGAATGGGACGCTGAGAACCAAAAGCAGTTAAAGAGCGTCCATAAATAACACGCCATTTCCATTTTCACCACCTACATCTCCAATGTCAGACACGTTGCTGCAAGAAATCCAGGGCCTAAGGGAGGCCATTCAGGACCTCCAATCTGAATTACTGACACTGACAACCAAGCCAAAAGCCCTGGAGGATTGGCAGCAAGATCAACAGGATGGAACAGGCTCATCTCTTCAAAGTCTCCAAGCACTTCTGGAACTCCCAGCTGAGAACTTCATTAACACCATAATACTTAAGAACACCGAGTAATCTTCGAGGAGGAGGTGAGAGCCCTTCTGGGGTCACCGGAGGAGCTAACAACTTCGCTGGGATAAATGGAGTCTTTATTTATGGACCCTCTTTAACTCCTGTTGTTCTCAGTGTCCCATTCTATATTAGAAGACCCTTAATTTTGCTCAGAGGCCTCTCTATCAGGTTTGAGGTTCTTTTATGTACCATAAATCTACGACACAGGACCAATGACTTTACTTCCCTTCTGAAGGAAGGATTTTTTGCCCCAAAATTTCATTGTCCTCCGCCAGGTTTGAACCCGCGACAGTTATATGAAGTTAGCATGGTAACCATTACACCACAGAGGGCGACAACTTCACCAAAGCGCTCATACTCAAGCCAAAGAGGTCACCCCCGACACTACTGTTAATTCTTTTACATACCTCTAATCACACATTCCTCACCCTGAGTCCGCAGGAGTAGGCAGTCTGAGCCTCTGTCAAGCCTGATGTCAGCCCTCATCACCTATTCTCCTGGCTATTTCCAGTCCAGACATTTTCACCTTTGGATACACGGGTGCAACAGAGGTACTGCCTCTCCTTTTTCCCTGCAATACCAGTGGAGTTTTTTTTTGGTTTTTAGTGAGTATACCGCTCCTGAGCGGAGAGCCTCACATATCCTCCCAACCTGTCCCAGCTGGAGGTTGAATGTATTAATGCATTTTTCCCCTCCACTGGAAAATAAACTGCATCATGGACACCAATGAACACTGGTTGGCCAAAATTCGCAGTTTCTACAGACTGCCCCCACCCATCACTCCATTGGGCCCATATTCAGAAAAGGGAATAGTATGGCAACTTATCCCGCTTTCACTACCTCCATGGAGACTGATGTAACATCTTGGATTCACCAGTAATGAAAACGACCCACCTTATGACCCAGAGAACCCAAGGGCGCCCAACTGGCTAGCAAGAACAGGTTCATCGTCCAAGAAGCAACCCCAGAACAGAAGATGCCTCCTTGGTGGTGAACTTGGGGGGGGGGGCTATGCAGCGGGTTCCCATCACATCACAAGGGCAATTTCACCACAGAACACCTAGTTCTGACAAGTGCCACAGCAGGGCTAATGTGTATAACGTAGATAGTTCAACTCAATAAACATAGATGGTGGCAACAAGGCGGACAGCAACTAGCAACACTATGTAAGCTCCATTTTATGTTTGTTTTTACAAGGATTTTGGAAGAGCAGAAAAAAACCAGTAGGGGGATGATAAATCGATTTGTAGGGGGTATATAAGTAAAAAGGATGCATCCAATATTAATAATAAAGGAAGAATTCACAGATCTAGTACATCGTCAGATGGCTGCAATACATATTCTAAGAGTGGACAGAATTTTTTGAGATTTAAAAAAATTGCAAAAAGTATACCAACATGTGTGTGTGTGTGTGTGTGTGTGTGTGCATGGGTGCCCACGCACATTTGGAAGGTCACTAATTAACTCGCAAGATTAAATGCAATTACAGATTTGAGGCATCCATTGAAGCATTTTTCATTGTACAAAAAAAAGAAGAGATGCTGTGCAACTAACACAATTGCCTTAATAAAATAAAGTATGAAAGGAAGGGTGTGAAAAAGTTACTGGGGGTACGAGGTACGTCCAGAAAGTAAGTTCCGTTTGGTAATAAAATTAAATTGTGTACAGATACAGAATAATTATTTATTGCACAAAACTCTACAACTCTTAAACAACTTTTCCACATAACTGCCGAAATTTTGCAGGCATTGTCATAGCGTGGCACAAGTTTTTGTATACCTTCTTCATAGAAGTTTGCTGCCTGTGTCTTCAAAAAGTTGGAAACATTTTCTTTCAGCTCTTCGTCATTGTTGAAGTGTTGACCGCCAAGGAAAGACTTGAGATATAAGAACAGATGAAAGTCGCTAGGAGCGAGGTCAGGGCTGTACGGAGATGGTCCAACACGTCCCAGCCAAATCCCTGTAGGAGGTTTTTCGTCACATTTGCAGTGTGCGGTCGTGCATTGTGAAGAAAAACACCTTTTGACAGCAATCCTTGGCGCTTATTCTGTATTGCGTGGCGCAATTTCCTAAGTGTCTCGCAATAAACATCTGCTTTGATTGTTTGACCACACAGTAAGAAATCAATGAGTAAGATGCCTTTCCAGTCCCAGAACACTGTGCACATCATTTTTCGAGGTGTCAAGATTTGTTTCGGTTTAACCTTTGCTGGAGATGAAGTGTGCCTCCATTCCATTGATTGCCGCTTACTTTCAGGGGTGTCGTAAGAAACCCAAGTCTCATCTCCTGTGACTACCTGTGTCAGAGAAATTCTTCGCAGTCTTCATCATAACAGGTTAAAAACTGAAGTGCACTACCCATCCGTTTTGTTTTGTGTTGCTCAGTAAGAATCTTTGGTACCCAACATGAGCAAAGTTTACAAAATTTCAGTTTTTCGTTAACAATTTCATGAATTAGTGATCGTGAGCTTTGGGGAAGCTCCATAGCGAGAGCACTAATTGTAAACTTGCGGTTTTCCTGGATCTAGTCATCAATCGCGTTAACCAGTTCTTCTGTAACCAAAGATGGACGCCCACTTCGTTCTTCATCGTGCACTTCACTAAGTCCTTCATTGAACTGTCGGACCCATCTTCTCACCGTTGAATCACTCATCGCATTTTGTCCGTAAACTTCGCAAATTTGCCGATAAATTTCAATTGGTTTCACTTTCCTAGCATTTAGAAAACGAATCACAGATCTGATTTCACAAGCGGCGGGATTTTCAATCAACACCGACATTGTAAACAAGCACAACAAAGCGTATGTGGCTGACAGCGATCTCAAAATGGCGCACGTTTCTTCTCCTTGATACAGAGCGTCTACCGCGCATGTGCGGAACTGGGATCGCAGCGCTGCAGCGGAGATAAATTGAAACGGAACTTACCTTCTGGACGAACCTCGTACGATAGTATGTTTAAGTAATGTGCTGTATATGGTTGTATACATGTGGGAACTAAAAAACAAACAATACTTGCAGTGATGAATTTTTGCAATATATCTCGAAAAGCAGCTCTGCATTTGTAGTTTTACTGGAGAAATTCACCTTCCATACTGAATAACAACTCGTCTACTTGTTTTATTGTCTTTGATTTATTATACATCACATAGGTTTAATGAGCATCTATGAAGAGTGAAAATAGATAGGTATTTATTGCCTGGCATTAGTAAACCATAGGTATGCAGTTTTTATAATTGTACAGGAGATGAACACAGCTAAGCACCATGTGGTCTCTCTACATGTTCGCAGAATAATACATTCTGGTTAGTTGACATCACCAGTGAGCTAAGGTTAGACAGATGAGGGATGAATTGGATTGGTTGATGAGGAATGGATTGGATAGGGTGATGAGGGATGAATTAAGTAAAATAAAACAAAGGCCCTTTCTCCTAAAAAAAAATAATTTTCGCCCAATAGCCTTTTTGCATCAGAACTTACTGGAACATGTTTCAGGGGCTGTTGTCTTCATCAGCCTAAACTTGCTGCTTGTCTTACCCTGTGTTTTGTAGAAAGGATTTCCTGGCTGGACGTACTGTGCAATGAGCTCATTTTCAATTTATACATCAAAATTTAATAAATGGTGTATATATGAATGAATAATCTTTCCTAAATGAAGAGCTCTGAGGTTTTCTTCTTCTACATCTTCAGTGCAGGAGTTCAGTGATAGGTCTTCTTGTAGAAATTTAAGACAAAGACAATGATTTGAGTCAGGAGACTGTTGAGGAGAAAGCAAATTTGCATCATAGTATATCCAAAATGGGCGATCATAAAAAAATGAAATAAAGTCATAAAGGGGATAATAGAAAAACTCAAAACTATTCGACCAGCATTCTCAAAGTGAGGAACTCAAAATCTTTGGTGAGTTACCTCCTGAATGTGTAACACATGTTACCTCAGCACCACCTCATTTGGTGTCATTTTTCTAAGGGCATTAAAAGGTTTCCCTTTCAACTGATCTGAGAACAGGATGACAGTATTTAAAAACAAAGAAACAAATAAAGGAAATCACCACACTAAGCTTCATAAAATAAACCAACATATTAAAATAAATTCACCTTTCACCTAACATGAGGTTTAAAACAGCACCTGAGAAACATGAAATATAAATATAAACAGATAAATTGGCAGCTACAGAGCATATTAGGTCCATAGCTATCAGTTGATCTCTAGAGACCTAAATTTTAATGACTCTTAAAACTGGCAGAACTCATTGTGGGAAAAATTATTCATTCTAAAAAAAAACACAGTTTATTAAATCTTAATGTCTGGTATGCAAAGAATTGCTTATACAATATGGCTAGCCAGCTAGCATCATCTACAAGTCTTGATAACCAAGGGCGACCACATGTGGGATTTATAGTATATAAAGTGGCTCAGGCAGGTTTTCTGATTTCCCATATCACCACATGTTCCATGTTCATTCCATGTATCACCAGTGCCAGTGCCTGTGGTGCCATATGTGGTAAAAGCAGGCATTAAACACTATATATATAAAATCTATAAACCACAGGAAGAAGCATGGCAATGAGTTTACAGTTTTCACTGGATTAATTTGCCCCTATTTAAACAATGCACAAAATGTATTCCTCTGCTTTCTCACTCTAATTGGAGGAGTAACAGCACTACTTTGATGACCATGCTGTACCAAGGGAGATAACCATGTTATGCCTGGGACTGTCATTGCTTGCCTTTGATACTCTAACCTCTTTACACAATAGTTTGGAAACATGCACCTAATCAGGTAAAAATTGTGTATAGTATTCTAAACTTAAGTCATGGCACAGCTTTCCTTGTATCCAGGATCTGTGAAAAGGCTGATATCCACCCTTCTACGGTGTTGACCATTACCTCTTGCTATGCTGGTCCTCATTTGTTTCCTGCTTGCTGGTCTATTTGATTGTAGGTGTCATTCGCTACCTGAGCTGGTTGGCCACAGTCCTAACACACTTCACTTGATGTTGGTTCTGGATTGATATTTAAACAGGCTTTGTTAATCAGCAGTTCAATTGTCAGGGAGAACTCCTGCTGCACCTCTCCTGGCTATTGCAGTCTTGACTTGGTCTTTACACTGTGAGAAATATGTTAATTTCTTTCATTTATGATCAAAATCAATTACCAATTTAAGTCAGGCATTTCTATCATACAAAATTGAACGTTTCCAAAACTTTTAAACTGTAAAAAACTGGTATGACAAAATTGATACTAATGCATTTAAGGATTCAACGTGCATTAAGCATAAAAATATCTGTCACTGTCGAATAAAGCAGCATATTTTTTTTTTCCCCCCTTTTTGGAAAAGGCATTGTTTTGGTTTTATTTTTATTTGTTTTTATTTCTCATTTCTTATTTTCTAGCAGCCTTAGAGCATGGGACAGTGGAACCTTGCTGTTAACAAAAATAAACAGACAAATCCTGTTTAATGGGACCTAGAGCATTCTAACAAAATAAACAAATGGCTTAAAGAGGCATAAAGCAGCATACAATGAGCCAACTGTGTTGCACTGCACAAGAATGTTGGAGTGATACTACAACAGAAAAATAAGGAAAAGAGGAAATAAATTGGCTTATAACTTTAAAAGAATATTTTCTTATGAGTTATTTATCACCATACAGTAAGAAGGACAAATTTTATATATTTAAAAACTGTATTTTCCAGGCTGTTGTTTCGTGGTCGTAGGTTAACATTTGAACCATATGTTTTACAGACTTCCATGATCAGCATCTTAAGTGGCAGTCTCTGTGAGAGGTGACTGCCATGGAAGATGCTGATTGTAAAAGTCTTTCAAAATGTTGGCTGCAGTTTTCTTCCTTGCGAAATGATGTAGTGAATAAGGCCTTGTTTTGCATTTCCAATGGTGATATATTATTGATGCAGTTGTTGTAATGTAAGTTGTTTTACAGAAATCATCCAGCCACATACTGCTTTGTAAACAAGCTCCCTCTTAAGGTATAGTAAGTTTAAGTCTTGGCAGTTGTGTATCTCTGTGTCAGAGATGTAAGCACTCTGTTTTTTATAGTGGTAGGATGGGGCAGAATCTTGCCTATGTCTAGAGTCACATTTGGATATTCTGCACCAAGTGCCACAAAGATTTTGAAAAATTTTTAAAACTTGACCCCCTGCACTATCTCGAATGGTCGCAGATCTTCACAACACATTAATGTGGCTTTCATTTGTTTCTGAGCTCCTTTCCACACACCCATGTCTCCTAATACTGGTTTTGGATATTTTAATATACAACCACTTTATTTACAGAACACAAATTTAGTTGGTTTATTATCCACCCTCTCAAATGACAATCAACGGTTTCCATATGTTACGGTTTCTTTTAGTTGCATTATCTTCAAAAATGATATACTGACAGTTCTTTAGTTTATTATTAACTTCAGGAATAGATAATAACTTGTCTTAATTTTCCTCCAGGCCTACCATGCCTGCCTTGCATTTGTGACTTACATGCTAGACCCGTAATGCAGCTCTGGTAAACCTGGCTGCTCAAGTGCTATTGTGTTGTGATAGCACAACTCTTGCCTGCCCGTTCACTTTGTGTGCTCCCTGTTTCTGTCCATGTATAACACTACTTCCTCCATTGCATTTACCCCTTCCTGGCAATAGGTTATGTAGCTTGTACAGCAGATTGATATTCGACCCACTTCTGATATCAACTGTGCATATGCATACCTGTGCCTGGAATAGTATAACTCAAAACAGAATGTTGAATAATAGCAAACTTGATGTTTAAGCTCAGCATCTTCCAAGCATGTACATGAGGATTTTTAAGAACCCTCATTAACAATCTTGGCCCTGACATTGGATTTTTCAGCCTGACTCTACTTTTTAAACAAATACATTGTTTGGAAGAAATTGGAAGAGTAATTTTGTCACAATAGATATGCATAATCACATTTGGCTGGCTACACTGAAAGTTAATCTACCAAAATTATCTTTATATAGAACTCCCTCAATAATAATAATAATAATAATAATAATAATAATAATAATATTTATATATTTATTATTATTATTATTATTACAGAATGCATTTTCTTGGGTCCTTTAACCTTGTTTCTCTATGCTACCTTTTGTATAATCTTACATCAAAGCCAATAAAATCATTTTTATTAAGACATTTTGCTGACAAATGAATGGAAATATTCAACTTTGCAAGGTCTGTATCTGTATAAGTACTTCTCAAATCTGTAATTTTACTCTAAGACTATCTTCCACACTATTTATGGCGTACACAATGGATTTATGCTATACCATTTGATGCATAGCACAGAATAGAGGATTGAGGTCAAACTACTCTCTTAGATACACTCCCAATGACACTATTTCATGAAGCCTTATATTTTTCCATAAGTGAAAGATGTAATTAGATGTTAGATTGCATAAATATGTAATAGTTTACCACATCAAGTATTCTTATTAGGTCTCTTGGGGATTATGACCATAGAACCTGCTATTTTGGGTATCATTAGCTTGCAGGCACACTATCAACACTTTCACCAGCAGCAAAAGCTGAGCTCTTGATCAAACATTCCAAGAGCTATTCAATTTCAAAATGTTTGTATCAGGTCATTCTTTCTTTTTTAAAAATCTAAAATGATAAGCCCCATTCCACTCTAAACTCGCAGTTGTTAGAAAGCAAGTATGCTGCTGCCCTCTCCCTCTGTAAACAATGTCAACCTGGAACCACCATCTTTATCATTGGCTCCTTAGTAAAATTCTATTTAAATGGGGCAGTCGGTCTACATAGCAGTGGTATAATTTCATTTCTATTTCAAGGCATTGGCTTCAAGCTTCCAAAGAATGAACGTTACCTTTTAATGATTTTCTATTCCTCAAATATAATTTTGTTGTAGCAATTGTGCCCTTTCCTCCATTAAGGCATAACACAGATATGAAGATACAAATTATTTTGCAAAATTGTTTAGCTATGAGTAGCATTTACTAATTTTTTCACTAGTAGGGGAAGGGGAGTATTTGCATACAATGAGTAATCTCATTCATTCCAATTTCTTGCTATAGTTTCTCCAGAATGTGTTGACACTAATAAATTGTATTGTTATTCAACATATTAGTTTGCTTGAGAAGTTTGCAAAGAACAGTTTGTATTTTGTGCTATTACTTTCTCTATTCATACTATGTGCATGGTGTATAGAGAAGGTATTGTATTGTAACCAAAACTTTGAAACTGAGATTTCACCAAAAATATATGTTTTGACACCCCCTGAATAAAAAAAAAGGCATTTTTAGAAAAATGTCCATGGGTGTGTGTGTGTCTGTGGGCAGCATGGCCCAAAAACAGAAAGCCGTTAAATACCAAACTTGGTATTTTAGTTAATAATGATGCAACACAATGATTTTTAAGAAAATCCCCACCCACAATGCCCTTTACATGGAAAACTTTTTGAACATTTTGATTTTCTCAAAAATGGTTCTAACAATTTTGATTAAAATATTGTATATTAAAGATATTTACATGACAAATAAAATGTATATCTTGAATGTTCTTAGAATAGCCTCTGAAGACATCTTTATTGTGAATGAATTTTAAGGAATTTTGCATAACTGGTAAACCATAAGAGATAGACAAAAACTTCTTTAACAAAATATATAGAGCTTGTTCAAACACACAATTTATGTTATATGCATATTTTTTTTTTTTTTTTTTTTGATGGATTTGAGTATTTTTGAGATATTCCTTATTATTGATTTTAGTTTTAAAATACTTATACTTTTCTCATACGGGAACTTGTCAACACATGGCCTTGCAAAAAATAGATTTTTATACCATACCACACTTTAAAACATTTGACTATTGGTTTAGCCTAGTGTATTCCCTATTTCCCTTCTACTTGTAAGGAACTAAGTAATAAAACCGTTTCTGCTGTTGTTTATCTCGATTAGCATGAAGTGGATAGAGATGTAGAGAAAGTCATGTGAATGGAGCACACATCAGATTTTTTGTTTCTTACTTATGAGCACATTCACTGAAAAGTACAGATGGTTTATAATTTATGCTATCATGTGATCTTACTAGATATGTATATTGATATTATTTATCTCTTTGTAGATGTTTAGGTAAACTAAGTTATAAGGATAGTTTATCTGTTTCACTATAGGTTGGGTAATCATATTCATTTTTTGTTGGCTGCCTTCCTTTACCCTTGCGTATGGTATTAATGCACTGCATTGATGGCAGTTCTTTCATTTGTTATTTGCTTTGATAAGTATTGATTATTGTACTTTATACAGATGCCATTGAACTAATAAGAACCACAAAAGCAAATGATGCATGAAATATTAAATAATGCTATACTGAAACTTGTTTTTAAAGTAAATTTATACGCAATAAATGTTTCATAAGGACAATTATAACTCAAATTACTAAAATATTCTTTACATTTTCATTTAATTTTCTGAAATTGTGTTATATTTTATGTAAGTTAGTAGCCGAGTGTAATACATGGCATTTTTACTTTCTCTACATATGTACATAGTGTATAGAGATGATATTGCATTCCACCCAAAAATTGATAATACACGTTTTAAGGTCCACTTGTATAAAAAAAAGCATTTTTAGAACAAGGGGGGGGGGTGCGTGTGTGTGTGGAAAAATTTTCGAAAACTTTGATTTTCTCAAAAGCGACTCAACGATTTTCATTAATATATCGTATATTTGAGTACTGTATAAAGATATTTACATGACAAATGAAATGTAAATCTTGAATTTTCTGGCAATAGCCTATAAAGAACTCTTTATTCTGGATGAATTTTGTTCAATTTGGCATAACTAATAAACCATAAGAGATAGTCAAAAACTTACTATAAAAAAATATGTAGATCTCAATCGAAACACACAATTTATGTCACATACATTTTTTCGTGGGTTGACCATTTTTGAAATATTCCTTGTAATTGGTTTCAGTTTTAAAATACTTTTATCTTTTCACATACAGGAATTTTTCTACTCCTGTTAATGCAAAGAAACAGATTTCATCCTCATAGCAACTGGCATTTAAACAAATTTACTATCGTTTTAGCCTAGTGTATTCCATTATTTCCCTTCTGTTTACAAGAAAGCATTTCGGCTAATGTTTATCTCAATTGGCATGTAGTAGAAGAATAAGTTTTTTAACAATAATTTATTACAGAGATGTAGCAAAAGCCACATGATTGGAATACATCAGATTTTTACTGGTAATTCGTTGCTTTTTATTGGTCAGTTTTTGACAGTTTTGCTCATTTTTGGTAATTTTTAGGTCATAAATGCATTTTTAACCAAATTATAGGTCATTAAATGCCTTGCCCTACCTATAATATATAATCAGTCAGTCCTTTACATATTCTGATGGACTATCATACTTGCAACTTTTATTTGCATTGGTCAAAAAACTTGCAACTGTTCTTAATATTGTCATAAAAACATTGACAACGTATACAAAAATTCAATGTGACTTTAATTTCAAATTTTATTAAATTCAAAACATTTACTTCTTTCAATGAGCTATTGTTTAGTAAAAATAGAAAATGCTTTCTCTACATAATCATTTGGGCCAAGTGCACTCAATAAATATGACATCACTATCTCATATTGGGGATAATTAAATGTGATAACTGAAAAAGTTAGTAAGAAAATTCAAATTTCAGTTGATTCAAATTCATTAAAGCCCAAAATCTTAAAATAAATATATATAATCATAAAAGAAAATAGTTTACCTACACTTTTCGGTATCAAGATTCTATCATTGTGTTTAATTATTCTGCTAAATGAGTTGCACGTTATACAATCAAAACTACTATAACTTAGATGGTGTTTTACATTGTGATTTCTTTGGTTATAACTATTTTTCATTGCTATTCTTCCTCACAAGGAATGTTACTTTCTGCTTAGAAGAGAATTGCACTGCTATTTTATGATGGGTTGTAGAGGCATATTGCAAACTGGATTCACCATTATGTGCAGAAAATTTGCAAGTGTTACATCACGCTTTGAAACTGTTATTTTTCAAGAGTGATAACCATAAATAATTTTTGTTTTTCCATTTTGTTAAATAAACACAAACTCGCCATTTCTTTTGAGAGGAATCATCCATTTTCTTCCGATAGAAATCAAAAGCGCAACTACCTCTTCCTGTTCCATATGACCCTGTGACATGATCTACACAGAAGCAGCACAGCACTAAAGTGTGGCCATGTGACCAGCAATTACCATTATTGAATGAACATGGGTGCATTTCAAAATGTAATCTTTAAATAGCATGAAATAAGGGATATTTGAAGGTACGGCAGTAATGCAGAACAAGGTATTTCCTTCTCAAATACAGGATGTCTGGCAAGTCTAAGCATACTCCTGAAGGAATAAGGTATATGTTAAGCAAAAGATGTTCCTCATAGGGCCTGTATTACCATCTCCGGTTAAGGCTTTGGTTAGGAGTTAACTGGGAGTTACGTCTAGATGTCTGTATTATGATCGTCGGTTAACGGCTAACTGAGAGTTATTTTTGGAGGTGAACTGACCGCCACCTCGAGTAGTGGCTACTGAGATAACTTGGAGTTTATTCGTACTTGACACAGAAAAATGGCGTACTTCCAGCCACGATTGAATGTCGATAGCGATTCTGAAGATGAAATGCTGGCACAGTATTTATTCAACAGAAGAAGAGCAAAGAGAATAAGAGTGCGGAAAGATAATTACGAGGACTGGGATGAGGAGGAATTTCGACAGCGATATTGATTGTCAAAACCTACATCAATATTAGAGGAGAAAAGGCATAGAACAGAATTTACTACAGAAAAGTAAGTTTTCAGCTATTATATACCCTTAGGCAAGCACAGTGACATATATTTGGCATTTTGAAAATTAAATAAACCAACGTGGGCCTTAGATATATTTTTACGGCAGAGGTTATGGAATTATAAATCTAGTGCCCCATGGTGCAGATGGGTTGTTAGAATTCGATGTTATGTACAGATTTTTAAAAATCATCACATGAGTTTTTCAAAACCTGCGTATTTGTAACAAACCGTGAATAATATAAAGAGGCCAAAAACACGCGGAACCCGAGATCATTGCTATTAAACATTAAATTCATTGTGGATGAAAATGACGATGTTGCTTTCCATTAACATAGGTATGACAAGGAGCAGGCAACTGAAAGCAATAATGGATAAAAATATATGTTTTAGGTTATGGTTTGTAAATGTCTTCAAACTTTTCACAGATTTCTGACGTAGTTAACTTCAATATTTACTTCTGTGTGATACCATACAATTTAATAATTATATTAGGCTAAAGTTCCGTACCTATCGCAAATCAGATGTTGAAAGCCACTAGAGTTCTGTGATGTTCTACTACGCCCTACGGTTCCGTATCTATCACAGCCAGAAACTCATGAATTGCATGTAGTAGACAATTTACACATACCTATCTCAATGAAAGCTTACAGATTGCAAATTTTGTTATAGCACAGAACCTGTAATTTCAGTGCATAAATGCATTTGGAGTGATGCAAAGGATTGCCCATGGTGTAACATGTGGGATTTAAATAAAGTAATTTATTTTCTCAGTTTTTCATATCAAAGATATAATACTTTCACTAATATGTGGCATTTGGATTGAAAAGTTGAATAGCCAAGATTAATATAGCTAATTTTTACATAAGCTATTTTCTTAAAAGAAAATTACTGTAATTTCATACCTGGCCAAATGCGTTGATAAAAAAATTGGTTAGTTATTGGTATGGATGACAAATTTTATAAAAAATTTGCTTTTACTCCTGGATATACCTTGTATTTTTGAACTTTCCCTCTTTGCAAACATTCTGAGACATACTTTATGACAATTCATTCGAGAAGAATATGATTTATCCATAATATTAAACTATAACCAGATTTCTAAGTTATAAAAGTTGTGCATTATTATTATTATTATTACCATCATCATAATCCCCAATATGAATAACAAAGAGGTGCCTTTATTTTTAAACACTTTGGTCTCCATACATTTGCAAAATTTTCATAAGGTTTGATATAAACGTATTTGCTTACTGATCACATTAATTGGAAACATTACAAGTAAGGAAAACTAGAAGTTTTTACATAAATTTCTAATATTTGTTACAATAAATATCTTTCCCTTTTTTCTATTCTGTGTAATGAGCATAATAAATAATACTATTTGTTTATACAGTATCAAGGCTCATTTTATTTATCATAAAATAAATATTTGCTTATTAATGGCACTATCATATGATATTACTGAAAGACTTTCAGGGATAATGGCAAAACTTTGCATTCAAGGTTTATTTATTACTAGTAATTAAATTTGAATCATGCATCTGTATTCCCTTTGAATATTATACCTACCCTGAATCAGTGATTACAATTGAAGGAATTTGTTTTTTCAGAAATTCATGTCTTCCAGCGATGGAGCAACTTTTGATGACTCTGCGCTTCTATGCAATTGCTGCATCATACACCTCAATTGGTGATACTAGTGGTGTGCATAAGGCAACAGCAGGCTGAGTCATCAGCAATGTTACTGCTGCCATTGCTTCTTTAAGGCCGAGGTACATTATCCTACTTCAAACAAGGGAAGATGTGCAGAACGTCCAAGGGAAGTTTTTTGACATTGCAGCATTCCCAAGAGCAGCAGGTGCAATTGATTGCACCCATATTTGAATCAGATCTCCAGGTGGTGAGGAGGCTGAACAGTTCCGCAACCGAAAAGGATATTTTTCCTTTAATGTCCAGACACTGGTGGATGCCAACTTAATGATCCAGGACATTGTAGCACAGTGGCCTGGGTCTGCACATAACTCCACCATTTTTAATCATTCTAGACTGAGGAATCAGCTGGAAAATAATTAACTAGGTAACAGTGTGGTGCTATGTGATTCTGCATATGCAGTAGGCCCACATCTCCTTCCTCCTTTGCAGGCTCCACAGCTACCAGAGGAGCAGCTCTTCAATGAATCCCAGATTCGTACAAGAGATGTTGTGGAAAGATGTTATGGTGTGTTAAAAGCAAGGCTCCCTGTGCTGTCGTTGGGGATTCACACTAATGTGAACCAGGTGCAGAACATTATACTTGCATGTGCTGTGCTGCTTAACATAGCACAAGCAAATGATGGTGATGTTCCTCCAGTTGATGCAGAATTCCAGCTTCGGTTACACACATACATGCAAGAGGAACAAATGCTGGCAGAGCTCCAAGAAGCACATGTTCATGATGCTGTGCGCAGAACATTTGTACAATATTTTCGCAACAGACTACAGGCACACAGAGTGCAATAAATGTAGCTGCTATCTTTGTAGCATTAGAAAGAAAGCAAATGTGAAGAATACTATCTACTTTGTCGTTAGAGGAAGTGTGGTTGCTAACCACTTGAGTGTAAAGATTTCATTTTATTTTCCTGTCAATTTATCATATTTTGGGTTTATGCTAATTATTGTTACAGAAACCAGTTTTTAACCATTCATTTTTAAATTATTTTCCTATCAATTTGTCTTTGTTCTGGGTTTATATCCAAAAAATAGTTATAATTTAAATACACTAACAATAAGTATATCCTATGCCAAACTCTAATATGTACTAAATATTACTGGAATACAAATAATAAACTACTACGCTTATTCCTTGAGATTAATTGATGCCTAATAAACAGTCCTGTATTTGAGAAGGAAATACCTTGTTCTGTATTACTGCCGTACCTTCAAATATCCCTTATTTCATGCTATTTAAAGATTACATTTTGAAATGCACCCATGTTCATTCAATAATGGTAATTGCTGGTCACATGGCCACACTTTAGTGCTGTGCTGCTTCTGTGTAGATCATGTCACAGGGTCATATGGAACAGTCTGTCTTCTAAATTTAGTTGTAATTATACAGTTGTTGTTGTCGAGGTTTGTTTATAGACGCGAATTATACAGTTTATCGCAAGATAGCGTTGCAAACACATGTGATATTTTAGTGGGAAAATGTTACCAACTGCTCTCATGGCATCATAAACCACAGGATACCAAACCTACAGGCAAATTGTGGTCGTAATACGAGCCACTGAATTTAACCAACAGTTAGCGACAACTGAGAGAACTCCGGCTATTAACTGAAGGTCGTAATACAGGCCCATAGTCCACCCATCTGCCCTTCTTTGTAAACCTCATTTCTATACAGCAAAGTCATCCCATCAACTACATTGTAAGCATACAAAAAAATCGCAGAAATCTGTTGCCAACCTAAAAATATATTGCTAAAATAAATCTGCTAAATGTGGTGATTTGGATGAAGTTATGCTGTGGATCATAGGGGTTTAGCTTTACAGACCTTCGGTTATGCTTTGCAGCAGCTTAAGGCCCTCAACCCCTAGGCTGCACTTTGTGGCTTAGGGCCTTCTATCCTCAGCTACTCTATATGGCTTCTTCTGCTATATTCAGTTTATTAATGTTGGCAACATGCTGAGAGATGAGATTAGAAGTAATGTTCCCATTGCCTTGTGAAAAATGGAAATGGACATACATCATTTTCATATTATGTCCACTGTGTTTGAGAAACAGTGACAAAAGTGACAAGTTGTGGCTATAAACATTAAAATGTTAAATAATTACTTATTAAGTGCTAACATATGCATGTGTGATGGATATACTGATTATGAGTCATTCTGGGATTAGGAATTTACCCAAATTCCAATTAAAACTCAGCTTCTGCATTATTTAACATTATAGAAATTAACTTGTAAGTATACCCAATCTTATTACTGTACAATGGTTTCACTTAGCACTACTTCAATATGTGAGTACTTCTGTTATTCTGTCATTAGAACGGCTTTGTAGTTACTTACTGGTCTGTTATAAATATTTAGGGCCCTAAGGCACAAAGCTTAGCCCAAGGTGAAGGGTCCTAAGCTGCAAAGCATAGCCGAGGGATATTTTATGTATGTAGAGGAGTGTAGCAGTTCAGCCAAAGGCAGGGCATAGCCGAGAGATGTGGGAAGCTAAAACCCCAATGATCCCAAGAAGAAGCCAAACATTCGGCGACCTTTACATCTGTACAACTTAATGTTTTCAACACTTTCAAATATGGATCGCCAGTAGAAGTCACTTAAACTACTTCTTAAAGCAGTTGTGTGTGTGTGATGCAACCATCATATAGCTTTACCAATTAAATGTGTTATTTGTAATTTCTACCAGTAAGTATGCAAAACATTAGCAGAGTTACTTTTCATAGAACAACACGAAGAGGAACATATGGGTGAATAGGCTGCATTTTGAGTCCTAATATAATTTCTTTAACTATTTATACAACTTTTCACACTCCTACATTTTTTAATTGCTGCTCAGATAATTGTGAATGATTTTAGATAGTTATTAAATTTCATAAAGCTATCTTAGGGATGCTACAATTTTTAAATGCCATTAAATGTCCAGAAGCATGGATGTCCCCAACCACATGTTTACATATAAATGTTCCATTATAGATGCTGGTATCAATTTAGAATGATAAATAAAGACCATTCATTTAAAGATACGTATTGAGGGCTGATTTATATCATTTTTTCATTTTTTTTAGTCTCGTACAATGTGACATGTGTTTGAAAGCGTGTCCCCTAAGTAACATGTCTTTAGTACGGAAGTTTTAAAATCCCCTAACTAAATGAAGAAAAGAAATTTTCTTCTTTTTTTGTGGTAATATTTTAACTGTATACCAGCTTGGCAGCACTGGTTTCATATTGGAGGGAAAAGTGATATCAATAGTAGTTTTACCTATTGTTAATGCATTTTCCGAGTAGGAAAATTGTACTATTTTTTTAGTATTGATTGATTTTTGGCTAAATTATTATTAATAAAATTAAATGTTTCAAACTATTTTAAACCAATGTGTGGGCATTAGACAGTGAATAGTTTCATACTGAAAGATAAGTTTCATTGACCTCACTTTTGTCTTTAGCAAGGAACCACAAAATGATCTTTAGCATGGATTTTTTTAGTCATGCTAAAGACATGGAACCCATCTATGGGCAGTTTATGTTATTCTCAACCTTATTAGCTTACCAGTATATAATTTTATTGGTAATGACTAGAACAATGGGGTGTTTAAGCAATGAAGAAAGATTGAAGAGGAAAAGAGAGTGTGAGAAAAAGAGGCATGAAAATCTTAAAAATGATCCAGAAAAATTAAAAGCATTGAAAGAAAAAAAAAAAAACATAGATTTACTTAAAGGCGAAGGAGTTGGAAGAGTTGAATCAGTGAATGAAATGGATTCTTGTGAAAAAAGAATGTATAGAAGAAGGTGAACTCAGAAGAAACATTACACAGAAAACATGTGAAGCAAGAATTAACACTTTTGTTAGAGAAAATAAATCAGAAACTTCTGATAGTGATGAAGAGTTAAGCCAGCCTGCAAGTATGCCATGGACACCAACAGTTGAAAATACTTTTAACAACACATCCCAGAGTATAAATAAGAGTGAAAGTGGCCAGAAAACTGATTCGCAGGGACAGAGCAAAAGATTACTGTGACAAATAAAGTGAAGGCTGAAAATGAGACACTAAGTGTAAGTGAACGTGATACATGTCTGCATGTTAAACACAAAAACTTTAAACTGATGGTGCAGAAAATGCATGCATTAAAAGAGTTGATACAAACAATAAAGGGAACTTAATTAAAATGATGATGTGTGAAGAGGAAAAAGGAGATTGTTACACAAGAGTGTGTAGTTCTTGTAAGCACAAAAGTGTTTGTTACAATGACTATCATCAACAAGTGGCTGTAATACAGTGGATCACCAAGAAAGAGGAAGTTATAGGCAGCAAGACAAAATTAGAAATTGAAGTAAAAATGACAGTGAAAGATGAAATCCACATTAATGTAGGTAATTTGGTGGACATGTTTGAAAAGAGTGTAGTGGGTTTTATGCAACACAAGTCCAACATCAAACATCAGTATTTGGTAATGTCAAAATTAAAGGAGAACTTGAAGTCCACAGATCTACTTTTTCACATTGATTTTTCTGAAAATTATATGTGCAAATATTCTGCTAAGGCACAGTCTCTGCATTTTGGGGCCTCGAGGGAGCAGGTTACCCTGATGTAGTTTATGCAGAAGGTGGCATAGAATCATTTTGCACTTTATCTAAAAGCCTGTGTCATGATGCCTTTTGCCATAGTTGCGTAAGTGTCTCCAATTATACAGAAGTATTTACATAGATTTCCAAATGTTAAAGATCTACATTTTATTAAGATAGCCCAAGTACTGAATACCGCAACAAAACAATGTATGCATTAATAAGATCTTACATTCCTAGCAACTTCGCTCGCATTGAGACCATTAAATGGAATTACTCAAGAGTGGGCATAGGAAGGGAGCTCCAGATGGTGTAGGAGGCTTTTTAAAACATACTGTTGATCGCCTTGTTGCAGAAGGGAATGACATTCCAAGCTTTGTAGTTCTTTTAAGTTCATTGAGGGCAAACATTTCTGGTGTATACATGGAAGCCATCAGTGAGAAAGCTGTAACCGACATTGTACACAAGATTGATAAAGTGCTTAGGTATATCACATTTTTCTGGGTCTATAAAAGTACATCAAGTCTGCTGGACAAAGACAAATGGTCATCCAATTTTCCAAGAATTAGGATGATTGAAATGTGCAGTGTGCAAGCATACCACTTGGGCACACAGATCCAAACTTCATCAACAGAACATGGTAATTAAATAATCATTTATGAACACATTTATTCATATATAACTTCAACCAGAGTTGAAGTTAATTTTTAGAATTTTCATGAACTGTTTTAAATATATTTCAAAATTATCATTATTATTCAAATTGCTAAAAATGCAGCAAAAAGATACTAATATTAACTTTCTAAAATAAAAAAAAATTAAAAAGTAGACATGTTTCAATATTTTATAAAATCATATTTCAGATGGTGTTGAAGCTTGCAATAACTTAACCTCCTAAGAAATTTGGGTAGTTGTGGCCTACAATGGAATTCACTAACCAGGAGTAGTAACAGCCATACATATTGTATTGAGGTCGCGTTAATGCATCCTACAGCTGAAGGAAAATACAAATGGCCAACACAAAAGGACAAAATTACATATCCTTATGATGATGTAGTGAAAAAGTTTGGAAGCCCTGTTCCATGTGATTCTCAAGCAGCTACCTTTGCTTTTCCTAATTTCTATTTGGTTTTTCTTTAATAGCGCATCAACTTTCAATTTGTATCCATTTGAGTAATAAAATGCATTTACAGAAGGTATATAGTAACCAGCTTCCCGTTTGTTTACATAAGCTTTCTGGTTTTCAGCACAAAAAGTATTTAGCATAGTCACTGTGTCTCAAGCATGGATTCTCAAAATTTAAAAATTTGGAATGAAAGAAATTTTTGGGTACTGAGTTCTGCTATTGCTAAAGTTTGACTAATTAATACTTTGTTAGTCATGTCAATCTTTTTCAGATTCTTAATATCCGTGAAATTCATTTCATGAAAGTGCAGCCTATTCTGATAATCACCTATACATACTTTCTGCCTTTAAGTAATGCCATCTGCAGCAGCATTTTAAATTTATGAAATATAGCAGTGTCCATTGTTGTTTAATAATAATGCTGGTCTGAACAATCAAAATCTATAACATCTAAATGTTTGAGCGTAACCTGGTGTGATCGTATTATATGTTGTATATAAATAAACGGGTATAATAATCAGCAAAGTTGAACTGACAATAGTCTTGTAAATAGCATTGATGTAAACTGTACATTCCAACAATTGTTACTACAGGACATTCGGTAATTTGACACAAGATTTATCTATTTCTTAACATCTAAAAGACTCACTTAAGATAAAATGTTGTCCTTTGTTTTAATGATCAGATGCTGCCAGAAGATGATCTCATAACCTATTTTCTGTACTGTAATACGCTATCTATAATAAATGAAAAACTGAGTTTCAGTAAGGGATGAAAACCCTCCATCTTGCTGTAATTGTTAATTATAGCCTACAAACGCCCTCAGGACATTCCACTTGGGCTATTAAAGAAGGATGATTGAGAACAATCAATTCATGATCAGTCAATAATAAATACATGTTACATGTTCAATCGCGATGACATAAATCAGCGGCTTTATCCCGTAAACTGCATGCAAGGTCATTCAAGACTCTTCCAAAATAACATTAATAAACAGTGACGAATATATTAAACACCATTCCCAAAGTTCATTTAAACATTCTAAATGTCTCATTTGTAAATCCTAATTCAAATATACAGACCAAATGGAGAAAGCTTCTAAATTCTGAGCCAGCTCCATCTCTTAGCTCAACCTCGATTGCCAACCAGTTATTGAACAACTTAGTTCCTAAAGCTACGCATGGATAGCGGCACAAAATTGATAGCGGGAAATTCAATTTTAAAAAGGAATTCCAGATATTAAATCTTCTTATTCTAACAAAAACCTAGCATTTATATTGAGTAAAATAAAGCACGCAATAAAAACAAGGAATCTAGCTTCCGTTTCTTTTTAACGTAATATAATAATTAAGGATCCCTATTTATTTTAAAAACACACTAAAAAGAATACCGTAAAGCTGTACCTTTTTTTGTAGCTTAAAGTAGTTGGACTTAAATTTTAAAAATGGTATTGATTTGAGGAGGAGACATACATTTTGGAGCTCAATATATATATATATATATATTTTATCCTGCTTTCTTGTTATGAAGTTTACTAAATAACTATCCAAAGTTATAATATTCATAAATATAGTGTTTCTTCGTATCATTAGTGTCAAGCACATAGAACCACGATTAGGTGTAAATCCTACTTATTTATATAAATAACTAATGGAGTATTCACAGTTGACCAGCTCCGAGTTTAGGGACCATGTAGTACTTTAAATTAAAAATATTATTTTTGTATTGCTGTTAGATGGAGCTGACAGTCCAATTACAATAGCCAAATACAAGTGACATCTATGCGGTTCTCAGTGAGCAAGAATTTTAAGAAAGTTAATGCCCAGAGGTAGCTACAGATTGCGCATCAACCGAAACCAACGATAAAGGTATGTATCGACCTGGCCATAGAGTTACTTGACTCACATACAGGAAGCTCACAGCGTTTTACCAACGAGTGTATAAAAAAAATAAGAAGACTAGTTGGCCTACTCTGGCGACTACAAATGAGAACTAGTTAGAGAATAGAGAGAACCGCACAAAGATCTCTGGAATTTATAAACCACGATGTTTGCAGAGTTGACATCATTTTAAAAATGCACAGTTGTAATTATAAACAAACACATGTGCTTCTGTTGTGTGTTAGTGGATACATATCAAAAAATTAAATTGCGTTTATATTCAATGAAGTCTATTAACTGCTCTATGTTATAGTTCAGCAGTTCTGAGTATATGGCAGATGTTAACACTAAACACTTTATATTTTAGCTAACTTTGCCTAGTTTGAATCCAAATTCCAAATATATGTTTCTAAAACACCTTAAATGTATTTTAGATGCCTAGAAAAAATGCTATGTACCTGGCTGAAAGGCTAATTATGAGTCATACGTAAAAACAAAAGGCAATGTTTACGTTAAAAAATCTGATGTAATCCATTCACATGACTTCCTCTATATCTCTGTAATAAATTTTTGTTAAAAAGTTTCTGATTTTATTTACTTCATGCTAAGTAAGAAAACATTAGCAAAAATAGTCTTATTGCTTCTCTATAAGTAGGAGCGAAATAAGGGAGTAACATAGCAACAGATGATTGCAATGTGACTGAAGTTCCTTTGTTTGTATGGACAACAATGGTTATTTTCTTGTATGAGAAAATTATAAGTTTTAAAGTTGAAACCAAAAACAAGGAGTATCTCAAAGACGATCAACTCCACGAAAAAATGTATAAAACATAAATTGTGTGGTTTAATGTGCTCTATATTTTTTGTGAATTTTGGGCAAAAATTCTTTTTTTGTGAGGAAGTGCCTTTGTTTAATTTTACTTAATTCGTCCCTCACTTAATAACTCCATGGCACGACAGCTCACGGGGAGCCTTGGCCTACCGCCCGGCCGCTGCGTCCCCCATCTCGGTCCACTACAGACGTCATGGATGGGGTGCAGTATTGGAGGGTGAGACGTGGTCAGCGCCTCGAGCCCCTCCCGGCCGGTTAATGCGGTCCTCACGACCTGGAGCCACTACTTCTCAATCAAGTAGCTCCTCAATTGGCCCCCCAGGGACCTCACGAGGCTGAGTGCACCCCGGTCCAGGTCTCCCAGCGGGGGAAAAATCCCCACGCCGGTACTGGGGATCGAACCCAGGTCTCCCGCTTGGTAGGCAGCTGCGCTACCACCGCGCTAAGGAGACGACCTCGTCCCTCACTTACCAATAAAAATGGAATCTATGAGTATAAAAATAACTAAAAAGTGTATAAATGAAATCAATGTTTTCATTTGTTCTTAAAAGTGTTTGTCTATCTCTTACGGTTTACCAGTTACACAAAATTCCTTAAATTCATCCAGAGCAAAGTATTCCAAAAAATTCAAAATATACATATTATTTGTCAAGTATACATCTTTAATATATGATATTTTAATCAAAATCTTTAGAGCCATTTTTTTTAAAATAAAATTTTTCGAAAATTTTTACATGTGAAGGGTAGTTGCGGTTGAGGGGATTTTCCTGAAAATCTCCGTGTCGCATCCTTGGAAGATATGGAACTTAAATACCAATTTTGATATCTAACGGTCTTTTCGTTTTTGAGCTATGCTGCCCACAGGCGCGCGCGCACACACACACACACACACACATTTTTCTAAAAATTCTTTTTTTGGATTCAGGTAGTCTCAACACATGTATTTCCGGTGAAATCTTGGTATCGAATTTTTGGGTACAATGCAATACCTTCTCTATACACTATGAACATAGTACGTATAGAGAAAGTAAAAATACTTAAATAAATAACGACTTCACATATAGCCCTGCACATATTGCACGGTTATACGTTGCTAAATGGCGGGTATATGACGTAGCCGAAGGGCCTGGCAAATCTAGAAGACGACGGCATCTATCATACACCATTAATCCTATGTGAGCTAGCTAAAGGCGATTTCACCAAAACATAAAGATAAATGTCACACTGCAATTGCGGTGCTCTTAATACGTTTGATCAAGTAATATTTTGGATTAAATGGTTAAATCTAATACACAAATCTACTGTTAAAAAGAAGTTATCGATTGCTTTGTTTCTTTTCAATGAAAGCAGGAGCATTAGTAGTAAATAAAAATTATTATTGTTACTAATATTATTGTTCTTTATATTATTGTTATGATTTATATTACTGTTACTATTATTATTATTGTTATTATTATTATTATTATTATTATTATTATTATTATTATTTTGTTCATGTTGTCGTTTTTGTTGTTGTTAGTTGTAAGAATAATTCAGCTAAACCAGATCTACTTGATGTGTCTTCTTAGCTTCCGGAGAAGGCCGCGTTATCTTGCATGGGAATGCCGACGTTTCGCTCATCTTGCCGTGAGCTTCTTCTGGGCTCTTGTTTTTTTTTTTTTTTTTTTTTTAATTGGTGTGGCCCCGCCTCCACCACATCTGGTGACGATCATCCGAAGGGGATCTACATCGTCTCCCCTACCATGCACTAGCTACACTACAGTGATGGGTGGGAAGATTAGGTAATGACGGTGTCCTGTACTGCCGAAACAAACCGAATATAAGTGGGTGATTACTAAATGATTACTAAAAAGGTGCCCGCATACAAGGGAGTATGCAGACTGAATGGGGAGTAGGTACTGGCATTGACAGATGCCCAGACCAGGACCTATTGTTAGTGGACGTATTTCATGCTCATGCTATAGGAGATAGGCTAGGTACCATGATATGAGAAATAGTTATGGTGTATATTACCTTCTATTGTGGCTGGAACCGGAGAAGGGGTTACCATTAAATCTGCTCCTCAGCTGGTTGCTGATGGTCCTGAAAAAACATACTTGTGAAACAGGTTGGGATGGGTATGTACAAGAGGGAAAAATAAATTCACATTTTCATGTCATAGTAAGTTCTTATCCGAATATATATCTATTTTACTTTTTTGTACACATATATATTGATTTATTTACATATATGTTATTATTCTTTTTTTAAATTACAATACCTGCTGGAGAAATAAGAGATTAATAAGATTCTGTACATGCCTGTCGTTTCCTATAAGCGCTTGGTCGTCCTCAGTTTGGGGCTGCCCTCTCACCCCTAGCCGCCCCGGCAGGGGATGTCATCCACCCGGGGACTTATTGGGCACCTGTGCTTGCTATTGAATTAGGGTGGTATGAGGTGATTCAGGTAGTTACGTATAGTTACGTCATCGTCGGGAGTATGTCTGTTTATTGGAATTGTGCGGTCGAACAGCGATAGTGGTCTTTTGTGCTTATCTATGGTTGTGTCATATTGACCGAGTTCTTGTATTGCCGGATTATATTTTTTCAGGCCAGGTTGTACATGTTATTCGCTAGTTTTTTGACAAATTGATTTATGGTATGCACCTTGGTGTCGTCGTGTAGCAAATCCAATGGGACTGTTTTGGGGACCTTAGTGATGATTCGGAGTGCAGGTTCTTTATGTGTGTCTTTGCGCAGTGGCCCCAACAAGGGGTCAGTAGAGACCTAGTTAGGCTTTTATATAGGGTTAGCCCCATCTGCTGACTTAGGGTGCTCTTACGGTATAGGATAGGGTAAATTGCCCCAAGTGCTTGGTTTGCTTTCTGTCTAATTGCTTTTGTATGTGCCTCAAAGGTGAGCTTGGAGTCCAGCGTCACTCCTAGGTACTTGACTTTGTTGCCATATAACGTTAGTTGGCTGGTTTTATCGTGATATTTGGTTCTTTTGGTGAAGAGTATTGCTTGTGACTTATCTGTGTTGACTTTGATTCGCCACCTAGTTAGCCACGGTTCTAGGTTTGTTAGCGCATTTTCTAGGTTTCTACCAATCACTTTCGGCTGTCGGGATTGTGCTGAGATTGCGGTGTCGTCTGCGTAGATGGACAGAAGTGTATCCTGTGTTTTGGGGATGTCATTTATATAAAGGGTGAACAAAGTGGGTCCCAGTAAACTACCTTGGGGTACGTCTGCTTTAAGTTTGTACTGTGCAGTGCACGTGCGTACGTGCGCGCGTGTCTGGTAGGCTCGTGGTGAGCCCAGGTGTTGTTGTTGTGTACCTACCCTGGCAAGGGTTTAACCACAGGAATGAGGTGAAGGTTGAGGTTTTAATTTTGGAGTTTTTGAGTGTTTGTATTCAGTAGGTAGCGCTGGTAGGCTCCTCGAGCGGTTGCATTTTCAGCAGCAGCATCCTTTCCTCTGCTCCGCTGGTGTTTATCTTTTATTTAATTATGGTGGTGAAATATTGATAGACCTCTCCCAATGGGAGGGGGAGTGCTTTGTTCAGCTATTACGCTGTTGGCTGGTTTAAAGCCGTTGTTACCGGGGATGCCCACAAGCCATGCGGGAAACCCGGAACCGCCCCTTTCGGCGTTCAGAGGGTAAGTACTCCCCCAGAGATCTGACAAGTGTGTTCTCAAAGTCGCCGAATTGGCGTAGCATTTTTGAGCCCGGCGCCTAATAACATCTTCCACATATGGGAGGGCCGAAGCTTCATGTAGTAGCCTCAAAGGGAAACGGCGACATACAGAATATATGGACCGGAGTCCTCTATTCTGTACCCGCTGTAACCAGAGAAGCCAGGAGTCTGCTGCTATACCCCACACTTCGCAGGCACAGAGCATCAGGGGGACTACAAGCGCCTTGAAAAGGCGTAACTTTAAGTGAACCGGCATCTGGGAGGCCAGCACAGGGTAAAGGGAGGCTACCGCCCCCTTCGCTCTGTCCGACGTTCCCTGCACGTGTTCACGAAAAGTTAGGCCCTTATCAAGAATGACGCCCAGGTATTTGATTGAATTTCCCCACTCTATCCTTTGGCCCTGATAGGAAAACTTGGGTATCTGGTTTATTGCGGGGCATTTTCTGGAGAACAGAACAGCATGCCTTTTGCCCGGGTTAACGGACATCCGCCGCTGTCTGCACCAGTGTGCAGAGCACCGGTCCAGTGCAATTGGCAGGCTGGGGGCAGCCCAAGGTGTGCTAGACATGTCCCTGTTCTCGGAGAGAACTTAACCACGTTCTGACGGGAATGTGGGTTTTGCAGGATGGCGGGTGTGTTTTGGGGTTGTGGAGTGACAGGAGGAGGCAAACATTGCTCCTTGACGGTTGCCTTGATGATGCAACGGCCCTTGTGCACCGCTGGTGTGTGTTAATCAAAATGTTTGTTTTGAGGTTTTAATTTTGAATCCAAGCAACTCTTGAAGGATTATAAGGAGCTTAGCCGTAGCAGCTGTTGGTGGTGCTCCTTCGTTACCGGGGATGCCCGCAAGCCAGGCGAGGAAGCCGGTATCGCCTGAAGCGGCGGTTTGTGGGATCGTAATCCCCAAGAGACCTAACGAGGGCGCTCCGATGGAATGGTAACCCTTCGTTGAATTTTGTTGCCCGACGCCTAATCTCGTCCTCCAGGTATGGTAGACCAGAGGCTTCGTGCAGGAGTCTCGTTGGAAAGCCTCGAGGCACAGAATAGATAGCCCGAAGACACCTATTCTGTACCCGCTGAAGCAACAGCAGACTGGAGTCTGCCGCCATGCCCCAGATCTCACAGGCGTAGTTTTTTTTCGAGTGGAGGGGAAAAATCCACCTTATGGACTAACCCGGGCAAGCCCGGAGTGTCGGGGTCTCCCATGTGGGCATACCGACTAAAGAACCCCTCCACCGGTATTAGAAGCAAGAAAGGAGAGGCGGTACCGCATGATTGCACCCGCTGATTCAAGGCGATAATATAACTGACTGCAGGGTGTAGTCAGAGGGGTGAAATGAGGACCGGGAGACAGACTTGACCGAGGCCCAGACTGCCACCGCGGAGTATTCGGGGAGAGGAATGAAGGAATTCTAGGGTGAAGGATGGAGTTAGTGCTGGTTGACTCTGTTGAGCCAGTCGTCGTATCCTGGGACGTTTTCGAGCCTAAGCCATTGGCGTCTACTTTGGATGTTGAATCTGGAAGTTTGAGGTGCCGACTTCTCCAGTAGAGCTCTCACCTCCTCCCTGAAGATGAGTCGGATGTCGGTGCCTGCTGTTGCTATTGCTTGGTGAAGTTCTGGATGTGAATTGGTGCTGTCCTGTTCCTGAAGCCTGTCCTCCAAGGCCGTCAGCTTAGCCGTAAGAATCAGGACCTCCGCGTGGAGGTCCTGAATGGCCTCACTTAGGCCCTGAATTTCCTGCTGCAGGGTGGTTGGTGTTGGTTGTTCAGTCTGCGGAGATGGCTGTGTAGATGATGGTGTCCGGGCTGGTTTAGGCGATGAGTGCATGCTATTTGGGTAGCTGGGGCACTGGGCTTGCCCGGTGAAATGTCCCGTACCACCACAGGTGGCACAGAACCGGCGATGGCGGCGGAGGTCGTGCCCAGTGCACTCCGAAGTGTATGCGTTGGTGCCACAGTAATGGCACTTCGGCGGCGAAGAGCAGTCTTCTTGGCTGTGCCCGTTGGCACAGCAGCGACGGCAGGGCCGGTGTCTTTCCTGTCTGCTTGCCTCAACGTGCAGAAGTCGCCCTAATAAGGGCAACCCTGACGCCAAGGCAGCCTCCAGGTCTGATCGGTCCTGTAGCTCCACTCTAACTAGTGTTGTCGGGCCCCGGTCACAGATAATTCTAGTGGCCCTCGAACATGAATGCCATCTAGATTGTGCAGCGGCGAGGAGGTGCCGGGTGGAGAGATCCCGAGGGACCCCCCTAACCAAGGCACTGTACCGGGGCGGCGGCGGCTTGGAGCTCAGCGGTGGCGGCGATGTAGTGTTGGCTGCCGGTGAAGCAGCGGCGGTCGGCGGTAGTGGTGATGGTGAGCGCGGCAAAGGTGCGTAACGGCAGGTGGCGGAGATGCCGGTGAGCGCTTCCTACCGGCGGTTGCCGGAGAAGCGGTGGCTGCTGTAGGAGCTGCTGTTCTGCATTGTTGCTTCCTCTTCGGCATCTCGAAGCGAAGTCCCCCCTTCCAAGGCGTACGTGCGTGCGTGTCTGGTAGGCTCGTGGTGAATCTGGGTGTTGTTGATGTGTACCTACCCTGGTAAGGGTTTAACCACAGGAATGAGGTGATGGTTAAGGTTTTGTTTGAGGTTTCGAGTGTTGGTGTTAAGGAGGTAGCGCTGGTAGGCTCCTCGAGCGGTTGCCTTTTCAGGAGCAGCATCCTTTCCTCTGCTCCGCTGGTGTTTATTTATTTAAATATGGTAGTGAATTTTGATAGACCTGTCCCTATGGGAGGGGGAGTGCTTTGTTCAGCTATTACGCTGTTGGCTGGTTTAAAGCCGTTGTTACCGGGGGTGCCCACAAGCCATGCGGGGAACCCGGAACCGCCTTTTTCTGCGTTCAGAGGGTATCCAATGGGTATATTGTCCAAGGCGCAGATTAACAGCTCTCGCTTATATAGTGGCAGTGCGGTGGAGGTTGCCCCGCCCTCTCGCCTCTGGTTAGCTAGTTGCCTGCCAATTGGCGTGGGTGCTGGGACCGCTCTTTCCTGGTGGTGTTGGAGTTGCTTTACGCTTTCTTTCTTTTTCCAGGTTTTTGTTTCCTTTTTGTCTTATTTCTTGTTCTAGATTGTGGTTTGGATCTTCTTTTAGTAAATGCTGCCGTAGTTTGCCGTCAGTTTCTAGAGTGGTCGATGTGGTGGCGGTTGTTATTACGTGTTCAGCTAGTGCGGATTTTTCGTGTTGGTTGTGATTAGGGATTGAACAATGTTTGCTCCTGTGTGACAATGCCTAATCAAGATATTTACACGACAAATAAATGTATATTTAGAATTTTTACTTTCTCTATACGCACTATGTGCATAGGTATATAGAAGGTATTGCACTCCACCCAAAAATTCGATACCGAGATTTCACCGGAAATATATGTTTTAGGGTCCCCAATATCCAAAAAAGCATTTTCACAAAAAGGTCCGTGTGTCTGTGAACACGATAACTCAAAAACGAATAGTTGGTAAAATATCAAAATTGGTATTTATGTTTACTATCTTCCAGGGATGCGACACGGAGATTTTGAGAAAAATCCCCCACCCCAACTACCCTTTACATGGAACTTTTTTTTCGAACATTTTGATTTTCTCAAAAATGGCTCTAACGATTTTGATTAAAAGTTCGCATATTAAAGATATTTACCTGACAATTAATAAAAGGTATATCTTGAATTTTCTGGGAATAGCCTCTGAAGAGTAGTTTATTTTGAATGAATTTTACTGAATTTTGAATAACTGCTAAACCGTAAGAGATGGACAAAAACTTACTACACAAAAAACGTAGAGCATATTAATACACACAATTTATGTTATATACATTTTTTTTTGTGGAGTTTGTCGTTTTTGAGACATTCCTTATTTTTGATTTCTGCTATGAAAAACGTATAATTTTCTCATACAAGAAATTGTCAACTCCTATCCATATAAACAAAGGAACTTCATTGACATAGCAACCAGCTTTTGACTATCACTTTAAACTATGGTTGTCCCTTATTTCGCTTCTACTTACAAGGAAGCGAGTAATAAGACTATTTTTGCTAATTTTTTCTGATTAGCATAAAGTAAATACAAGTATAAGCTTTTTAAGAACAATTTGTTTCAGGTATATAGAGAAAGTCAATTGAATGGTACACATCAGATTTTTGGGAATAGCCTCTGAAGAGTTCTTTATTCTACATGAGTTTCTGCAGAATTTTGCGTAACGGTTAAACCGTAAGAGATAAGAGAAAAACTTACTATAATAATGTAGATCTGGTTAAAATACATAATTTATGTCATATAAGTTTTCTGGTGACATTTTTATTGGTTTCAGTTTTAAAATACCTAACTTTCCTCAAACTGGACCATCCAAAGCGACCCGCATTATTTGTTTACATAGCGACCAGCTTTTAAGAGCTTTATTATCACTTTAGCTTAGCATATTCCCTTATTTCCCTTTACTTCAAGGAAGCAGTAATAAGACCATTTCTGCTAATATTTTTCTGGATCACCAGATGTAAAAAAATAAATAAACTTTTGAAAGAGTAGTTTTGTATATGGATCAGCTAGAGAAAGTCATGTGAATGGAACACAACAGATATTTTCTTACTTTCTTTACACGTACTATGCACATAGTGTATAGAGAAGATATTGTATTGCCCCAAAAATTTCGATACCGAGATTTTATGGAAATACTTGCTTGGGTCCCTCTGAATAAATAATTTTGGAAAAAGGTACACACGCGCGCGCGTGTTTGTTTTTGGACATTATACCTCAAAAATGAAAATTCAGGTATCTTCCAAGGATGCGACACGAAGATTTTTAAGATAACCTTCAACCACCCTTTTACATGGAACTTTTTTCGAAAAATGTGATATTCTCAAAAATGGCTCTAATGATTTTGATTAAAAGATTGCACATTAAAAACATTTGCCTGACAAATAAAATGTATATGTTGAACAGTAGTCTCTGAAGACCATTTTATTCTGGACGAATTTTACGGAATTTGGATAAGTGCTAAACCATAATATATGGACAAAAACTTATCACACCAAAAATGTAGGGATATTAAAATGCCCAATTTATGGTTATATAGATTTTTTCGGCAGTTGATGGTTTTTGAGATACCCCTTGTTCTTTGGGTTTCAGATTTGGAAAACTTATACTTTTCTCATAGAGAAATTTGTCAACTCCTGTTCATACAAACAAAGGAACTTCAGTCACATAGCAAGCAGCTTTTGACTATCACTTTAAACTATGGTAGTTCCTTATTTCGCTTCTGCTTACAAGGAAGCAAGTAATAAGAGCATTTCTGCTATTTTTTCTCGATTAGTATTAAGTAAATAGAAGAATAAGCTTTTTAACAATACTTTGTTGCAGAGATGTGGAGAAAGTCATGTGAATGGAACACATAAGATATTTTAAGTTTTTAAAATATTATGAAAAATGCACATACATTCACTCCCAAATGCATAATTCAGACTCTTTTGGGGATAGGGAGTGATTATGGTTAAAGAAAAATTCCCTGCCACAGAGTGGAATCAAACCCAGAACCTCTGAGTTGAGAAGCCAGAATGCTGATCATTCCACTGCAGATACAATCGTTTAGTTCGAATTTCTAATATTTGTTTTCTTTCGTTGCACTAACCGATCGCACATTCCATTATAACACGAATTAAAATTAAAATATGATCACATATATGTAATGATTGCATCGGAATCGTTCGTTAACTTTGTGATGGTAAGAGGTTCATTCCTTTACTTGATAACATATTTTCATATTCCATCCTGGCCAGGTGATTATCTTGTTTATTAGGGGGCTCACTCCTCTCGCCGCTCTACACCTCCAAGTTCCAAGCGCATCAATGTCCTTGAGGTGAGAGCACCAATCAGATATGATATCTCGATTCAGTTTGGTGCATCCGCATCTATCCGAGACCCCAGTGCAGTATTTGAATACACCGTTCAGGGCAATTTCAAACGAGAACTCATCCGAGTGAAGGATTCGAATACAACATTCAGATTTCGAGAACATTTCGAGAACATCCAGAATCGAATACATCGACATTTTGTATTCGAACACTTTCATCGCTAAATTTGACATTATTTAGTGGTGTCGGTGCGTAGCGCACTTGAAGCAATGACTGCGGATTTAAAACAAGTTCTTGATCTGTATCTTCTAAAAAGAAGAAACGACAGAAACAATCGACAAAGAAGACAGCAGAAGCTCCGTCGTTGGTAGGTTCGACCTATATTTAAGGAGCGTAGCCAATTTGAGGATTTTCATATCCTATAATCCCGAATATGATAATGGCGGATCTCGAATCATATTACAATTACATGTGAATGACACCATCACAATTTGATGATTTTTTCCTCGTCATTGGTCCTCATATAGAGAAATAGTCAATTCGAAATCAATATCTTCAGTAGAGCGCCTTTGTATAAGTTTGATGTTAAGTATTGGCTTATTCAGTCAACAGCATAGACGTGAGTTTGATTGGGTGGCAAGATTATTCTGGTATAAAGGTATAATTTTGGTTGTCCAAGACAATTTCGAGATGCAGCCTCACCTTTTCAATAAGCATTTCTTCTGAAAACGAATGAACTCCCCTTGATGTTGACGCCATCTGTAACAACTTTAACTCGGACCACAGAATATCAAACAGGAATTCTGTGGATGACCCCTTGCCGCGCGGTAAAAGTTAAATACAATTCATTTTTTTCGAAGCGACAATTCTGAATTCCTATTGGTCAATCGTTTTGCCGCACGTACCGTGTTGCTAATATCACTCAATTGTGAATCCAGCATCGTACTTCAATATAAGCAAGTGCATATTTTGAAGCCAAATTCCTCTTCTGGAATCATCAGTTGGGGGAATCTAAATAACCAGTATCCTTTATGGGATTCATTAGAACATCTTGGTGCCGAACAGCCCACCTTATCGAACATAAATTCAAAATGAAAACTTCATAAAGTAAACAACCAAAGACATTGAAATTATATTACCTAGCCTCACTGCTGGCACTGGTGTGCTGTCATTAATTGAAACCTCTCGCGCATTGGTAGGAGAAGGGCAAACGTGCCTTGTGCCGTATGTTCAGTACACTTAAAATGCGTTAAAAGTGAGGTGGTTTAAGGGTATTAAGTTTTAATAATTAACACGGTGCACTTCTATGCTGCATAACTGTATCAACCACCGGAAAAATGATTCCGGGATCACTTTCCATTGGTAAGAATAAATGGTAACATTTGTGTTCCAAATTCATTCCGATTCATTCTCGTGGGTTTCCTCGGCACTAAGCGAATGCTATTTTAGGTTCCTAATACATAAACTAGAATTATTGAATAAGTCGTCGCTGCTCCGACACGTAACAAATTTGAGCCATCGAAATATCACAAGCTATATCAGTGCATTTTCGAAAAATTGTTTCCATGAAAATAAAGGCAAGATGATGCTAAATCCTGACACAGTTCCTTCATTATTTAGTTTCCCTTCTTATTTGACAAAGGCAACGAGAACGCTATTTCATTCTTATAACTATTTTGTATATGTTTTATTGACATTAGAAGGCAGTGCTAAAATATTAGATTCAATATTATAATTTGCCTAAATAAAAAAAAAAAAAGTACCCAAAATCTCGATTAAATTAATTTTTCAAGTCTGTAATTTCAGACTGAAACACAACCATACAGGGTGCAAAAAGGAATTTTGCAAAAATGTTAGAACATAAAGAATATTAAGTAATAATCGATTCTAATTTTAGATTTGTTTATAAATTATTTCAGGAAGCACCGACCATACTTTCCTGTTGTACACATTAATATACCTATCTTATCTATTTAACTAAAATATACCACAAATATTAATAGAAAATGTTTACTTAACATCTTGAATATAGTTTACTGAAGAGGAGTACAGATACCTAATTGCAGGTTTATTTTATTTTTATACTGTACGTGCCATCTCCTAAAATCCAGTATCAATGTTTTTTTTTCTGCTGTATCATTTTATTTATTTACATATCGCCTTAGGTAATATCGTCGCATTACCACTTTGACCTTCTATGACGACTGCTTAAATTTCATTAAAACTGTACTTCTAGATTAACTTAACACACATTCAGTACCGCATTCATATTTCCAGGCTTTTGAGGGTGGAGAATAAGAATAGCTTCATCAGCCTAGAATCGAACCCAGCAAATTTTTATTTTTAACTCAGCATTTTGACTACTTTACTGCTGAAACAATCTTAACAAAACCGCTTTATAATTAATAATTCTTGTTGAGGACTTTGTGTATTAAAAAAGAGAAACTGTACATGGAATCATTGAAAAGAAACTGAGTAAACGGAATTAAAGCTGAATTATATTCTCTGTGATGCTTACATCCTGTTCGTAAAACAATTCAAATGGAGGTATGCGATACTCAAGCTCAATGATAATATTTACTTCTGCTTTGTTCAGCTGTGGGATGTAATTCCGTCTAGTCAATGAAGGGTTTTATTCAACTTCCAACAGGACATTCAGGATATAAACCGTGCATAGATGCTGACGATCATAAAGAACGTGTTGTCGCAATTATTTCCTAATCAGGTATCCTTATGACGTAATTATAGTTATTTTAAATTTCACTGCTTTCCCTTTACAACCAATGTATTGCGCGCGACCTAGGGAGTCTCTTACACTCCATCAGACTTCTTCCTATTAAGACACTTATCTGGTCTGCGGAGCTAGGCGTGCAGGTTCTTGGCAATAACTTCCATTTACCACCATGTGCTATGTAAAGAGAATTTGAAGTTTGATCTTGCTATTAACCTTCTTGAGTCTAAATGGCGAATGATTATACTCCTATTTATTGCGCCTTACTTGCCCCTTGACGATGTTGTTTGTCTTATAATGTACCAGATTTGTCGACCCCTGGCATACACAACAGGACGATGACCAAGAAGAAGATGATGATGATGATGATGCTGATGATGATTTGTTGCTACTTTTGTCGTAGTTGTCTATAGTTTACTAAAGACGTTTCTTGCCCTGCTCATCATTAACCAGTAAATATCTATACTCTCTGGCAATAGGAACAGTAGCAACAGCTGATGTTGTGTGTTTGTAATGAAATGGGAGGCATTATGATGAAATGCGCCTGCGCATAGCCTGCCAACTGCGCCTGCGTAAAACGTAAATGTTCACATGTGTGTCATGTACATGTGTTATGTAAATGTCATTTTGAAGTTAAATTGACCTTTGATTATCATGACTAAGTTACTATCAGCAAGATTAAAGCTGTTAAAGTGTACTACTGTGAGTATACAAATATCCCTGTCTAAGTAAAAGTTCCATGTAGTATCTGTATAAAATATTTAAAAAAAGTGAATGTAATGAATTTGAGCTTTAATTCACGTTGAAATGGTACAAGTAGTATTAATAAATAAAACAAACACTAAAATTAGTGCTGGACAAGTTAGAGCACACAAATGACATTGGTAAAACTGCCTCATGATATGATAGTTGCCTTACTCTAAAATAAAAATAGCAGATTGTATAGTAATCTAGACATAACCTCACTTTACTATTAAGACGTGAATATCATACTAGACAAGGGTTGCGCTTAAGTAAACTGGAGAAAAGAGCACTGTGAAATGTAGAGTTACTAAAGTTATTTCCGAATAATTAGTTAAAAATGAAATTCCACATAATCCAGAGAAAAGGAAAAAAAAAAAAAAAAAAAAAGATTAAGCAATATTACAGCGTAACTTTCAAAATAATCCATCAGAATGTAAATGTTATTACTAACTAAATACCTATATTAATTATATTTTTAATCAAAGTTGACCCTGATTCTTGGTGCTCAGAAGGTGTGTTAAAACCCCCTGAAATTGAATATGCTCAGTTGTATATATTAAGCTTAGCAGCCGGCTACTGAAAGTCAATACAAATAAAAGCAATGTGGCTATTTATATAAACAAGTGCTGTAAATTCTTTGTAAATGGGAATGGCCCACAGCTTTAATTTTCATAGTTGTGGCATTTGTTTAAAAACATCACATGCTTTCTGCCACACACTTTATCATACACATTCTGGTCCTAGTATGTAGCATTCTTTTCTTTTCTGTTTCTTTTTATATTTTTTTGTGTTCCTTAACCTGACTGGTTATATGGGATGATGAATAAATTTGGTGAAAGGATCTTGCGGTCCATTGAGCTTAAAGCTACTGGACATTCGTTTGCTCAGTATAAGGGAACCCCCCCCCCCCCACAAAAAAACAAAACAAAACTTGATCCAAGTGACTCACCCTAAGCAAGATTCAAACTCACCACCTCTTGAAGTGTTATTCTGTATTGTCATAATGGATGGTGGAAACAGTGAACATCACATTTGATGTTACGAGAATAAACAATGCAGCTGTGTCTATTGATTTCTGAAAATCAGGCATTAGAAAAACTCTGGTAAACATAAATGCATTTGCTTGCTTCATCTCTGCCTCTTGTTTCGTGAAGTTGAGGACATTTGCAATTGGTACATTAGGACATTATAATTAACTATGTAATATCTTGCCACTTAACTATGAAAATGTGGAAGTCATGGTTATTAATGTCACAAAAATATGAACACTATTTACTGTCCTCTTTGAAAATACAAACAGATGCAAAACATTTTGGAGGCAAAATGTACAATGTTTAGTCGATGTGACTATGCTTAAGTACTTACAAAGGTATCATATTGCACAGCTAGGCTCGACAGCTGGGTTGGTGGAGGTCACAATTCCAGAAATTTTGCACCCGCTGTGCCAATATTACCTACCAATTTTTAAACTTGTGCATACTTCACACACCAATATTAGATTACTCTGGAGTAATAATTATATCAGATTTTAAGGGTAAATTTAAGTTGCTGAAAAATACAATGCCAACAAACATCAAATATGTTAACAATTGCAGTGTATCTAACTTGTGAGTTCTAAATGGAGTCCTGAGTCTGCTGGACTGGAATGAAGTGTATAGTGAGTTGGGCACTAATGAGAAATATTGTGCCTTTCACAATATATTAATACATTACTTCAATTTATATTGTCCAAAAACAAGGGCAAAGAATAGCACCATTAGCCCTAGTAAGAAAATTGGAGATTGGGTGATAACGAAAATAAAACACTTTGAACACTTACATACAGCAAATGATTTGTTATCGGGTAAATTAAAATGAAAATATTTTAGCAATTTTAAAAAAATATCACCAAAAGCTTAAAAAATCCAAACAAGACTTTTTCAGGAAGAAAATATCTCTATGAGATAATGAAAGTATGACTAGTTGCTAAATCAAAAGCCTCACAGGAAGCACTAAACGTACAAAAAAAAAAAAACACTTTGAAATCAATTTAATGGCATAATAATAAGAGAACCATTAGCATTGGTAAATATTTTCAATAACTTTTTTCTTGTATTGGTCAAAATATTTCCAAAGTTCTACCTGTCAAAATACTCACTGTGCACTCAGATAGCTTAACCAGTCACACAATATTATACTAAACAACATCAAATTAAAAAAAAAAAGAAGCATGTGTTGGCAATGATATTGCAGTTAAATGATAAAAATTAAAGAATCTATAGCTAACACTGTAGTTAACATTGTAAATTCAGTACTAGTATGTGGAATTTTCTGTGATAAGTTCAATAGTAAAGTTATTCCAATATTAAAGAAAGGGAATAATGGGGGTATGGATAACTACAGACCCATCTCAGTATTGTTTTCCTTATGCAGATAGTGGAAAAAACAATTTATTCAAGACTTATTACTTTTCTAGAGAAATCCACCCTATATTTAATTGTAAAAATGGTTTTGTCCATAAAAAATGGACTATATCTGCAGTTTTAACATTTATCAAATATATAGTCAATGGCATTGCTATTCATTATTTTTCAGATGGAGTAATTAAATCTCTCAAAAGCTTTTGATTGTGTCAATGCAGCAATTCCATTGAATAAACTTGAATATTTTGGAATTAGGGATCTGAGCAATGACTTGATTGAATATTACATGATCAACGGAATTCAATATGTACAGTTGAAATGTAAATGAGGTTTCAAAACATGTACATGTAGAGACTGGCTCAGGGCTCTATTTTGGGATCTTTACTGTGTATTTTATGCATTAATGATATTAGTTTTGTGGTACAAGATAATAGAGTATCAAGTCTGTATGGAGATGTTGTTACACTGGGATTCAGTAGCAGTGATCTGGTAAATTTAGAAATAAATGTAAATTTGACTTCCAATATCCTAGTACAATATTTTAATGATATCAAGCTGAGTAATAATGCCAACAAAAACAATTCTTTTTAACTTTAAGAGACCTCACTTTGAACCTTACTCAATCTTTTTGAGAGTCTGGTCAAATGTGTAAAAAAGGTTAATATCTTAGGTTTAATTTTTAACAATAAGCTAATTTGGAATAACCATATTGATAATTAGAAAGTATATTAAGTTCTGGACTATTCATTTTGAGATATCTAACAAGTTTTCTTTTCATTGACACTAGTAAATTATTATAGTTTGCATTAATATATTCACATGTTTCCTATGGCACAGCACTATTTTAATAACATTATCTTGCAGAAAAGATATCTGCCTAAAATAACACATATAAATCCTATAGACCTTATTTTAAAAAAAATTAAATATACTCACTGTTCCTTGTATATTTATTTTGCAAACAATATTATTTATATACAATAGAAACACAAGAAATAAAAATTCCCATATTCATAACTATGAAACAAAAGGAAGGAATAATTATATAGTAAAAAGTCATAGATTAAAACTTTTTGAATGTAAGCCTGAGTACCTAGGGCCAAAATTGTTTAACAACCTTCATGCAGTCTAAAATTACTGTGTCATCTGCTAAGTTTAACCTCAAATTAACTAAGTTTTGTTAAACAGTGCATTATAATGTTGAGTATTTTGAAGTTACTTTTAATGATTTTATGTAAACTATTTGTTTGAGTATGCTTTATGTGTGCAGTGAATGAGGGAGAGAGAGACAGCGAGACAGAAGTATTGTATTATGTTATACCAAAGAATAAATGAAATTGAATTGAATGTCAATAGTCACAATAGTTTTTGTATTTTTACAGGAGGACCCAGTGTTGTGGTTTAGATTCAAAGATCAATTGAATCTGATGTATTTTAATAAATATTATTTTGTAGAAAAGAGGGTTTTGTAAATTAGATGAAAAGTGAACGAGCAAGTAAATGATAGTTTTCCAAATGATATTTGCACCCTATTTACATAATACTACAGTATTGGGCATTGTTAAATTTAATCACCTCTTAATGTAAGTACAGTAGTGGCACACTTTTATTTGGGTGTGTGTTAAATTAACTTTAAAATTTGAATATTGGATCCAACTCTCATTCAGAATCATTCTTATTTGATAAATTACAACTAGAAAGTGCTATCATAATACAGTATTGAACATTTAACCATAAACTAGCGCTAATTTGGCTCTTAATGGGCTACTGTGATCCGACTTTACAAAAGAGATTATATTATAAATATACACATATATATGTTGTATTCAATGTGAAAATCAGAATTATTGCTTTTACATTACTTAGAGAAGCTCACATTTTGGGTTATCTAGTAATTTTAGAATTATGCCATTTGAATACAATGAGCAACACCATGAACACCTAATCTTAAAATTACTGCATTTCCCCAATTTTGAGTCCCTTATTATATGAGAGTAATAATGTATATTATTTAATATTGGATACACAATAAAATAAATAGTAAATTTTGGAATTTTACTTTTTATGATATACTGTATCAAGTATGAAATATAATGAATTCTTGATTTAATGTGAGTCAATTGAGAAATTCAGTGCTATGCCGGCAAGTTGTCGTGGTGGCTCAGTGGCAGAGCAACCGGCTAGAGATTGGGAAATCTGTGGTTCAAATCTCAGCTATGACATTGAATTTTTCAGTGTGACTCTACCTATCCATAATGAATTACTAATCTCATATAATGCCCTCCCCCACTGCAAATTTGGGGTATTTTTAACATTATATGTTCATGGTGTTGAATTATGACAATTCCAAAATAAATAGATTTCTTCAAATGTTAAGCCCCCTTCAAGTAATATGAGAGCAACAATACAATTTTCATGTTGAATACAACATAAAATAAAATATTTATGTGTATTAAAATATTAATGGAAATGCACAGTGAAGTAACTAATCAAATAGGGGTAAAAACATAGATTACACTCAAACTCACTCTTGAAATAAAGTAACTTGTTTCGGTGGCTGTTGCCACCATTTTCAACGGAGATTCACTGATGAACTCATGGTAGCGGCCTGTGGAGCTCTCTCTTCCGTATATATGAATTTTGAGATGAGTCCATTTGTTTGTGGTATGTCAAAATTATGACTTGATTTTGTTTTCTGAAATTAATAGATTTTCCAAACTGTTAATCCAATTGGATTCTGCACTAATTTTAATAACTTGTATGGTTGGCTGTTTTGTGAGCCAATTTTTCCAAGTAACCCCTGCACACCAAGAATATATGGAGTACCTAAAATACATAAACCAGGAAATAAAATGTGACCTACTGTAAACACCATCAACTCCCCCACATACCAACTAGCAAATTGGTTCACAAAACAGTTACAAACCCTACCACAGTACAACAATTTAAGTATAAAAAATTCCTTTCAATTAATAGAAAAAATGAAACAAAAAGACCTAAGTGATGATAACATGTTGGTTTTGTTTGATATCGTATGATTTTTCCCCAGCATTCCAAGAGAAAAACTACTTTTGGTACTGAAAAAATGGCTAACTACCACAGACATTTCTGGTGAAATAGCAGGACTTACTTAAGCTAACACAATTATGTATTGAACAAACCTACTTTACATTCAAAGGCAAATTTTATACACAAAAGTATGGTTTAGCCATTATCCCCAATACTTGCAGACATATACATAAGTAATTTAGAAATCCACATAACCACAGCCTTCCCACAAATATACAAAACTTAGTACAGATATGTAGACGACATAGTGACAATAGTAAACAAAAAAGTAGTTGAGGACAGCCTTAAATTACTAAATCTTCAGGACAGCTCCATAGCATTCACAATGTAAAAAGAATCAAATGGCATGCTGCCCTTCTTGGACCTAAAAATAATCAGGAACCACAACAAACTAGAATTTGGAATCTATAGGAAAGAAACACAGACGGAAAACTACATAATTAACAACAGCTATAACCCAATTTCACACAGCCATGATCAACAGCCTTGCATTCAGACTGGTAAACCTACCATTAAGCCAGATGGAATACAAATTGAACTTATAGGATCATAGAAATTGCACAAAAGAATGGCTGCACAGAACATTTGGTAAAGAAGAAGATTAATAAATTCATGAAACAGAAGAAAGTAAAAGAAATTAGCACTCTAAAAAGAATAAAAGCATAAACCAGCTACAAAAAATGCACTTACCACCCATTGGCACACCAAAAATTTCAAAAGTGTTAATAAACACAGTTAAAAAACCTACTCCATACAAACACAAAAGATAAAATCCCCCAATTGAAACAATCAGGGATATAGGAAATCACCTGCAAGGAATTTGAAGTCGCCCTCCGTGGTGTAATGGTTACCATGCTGACTTCATATATCCAAGGTCGCGGGTTCAAACCCGGCGGAGGACGATGGATTTTTTCGGGCATAAAAATCCTTAGCATGGCTTCCTTCGGAAGGGAAGTAAAGCCGTGGGTCCCGTGTTGTAGATTTACGGCACGTAAAAGAACCTCAAGCCTAATAGAGAGGCCTCTGAGCAAAATTAAGCGATCTTTCATGCCCAATATAGAATGGGACGCTGAGAACCAAAGCAGTTAAAGAGCGTCCATAAATAACAAAAAAAAAAAAAAAAGAATTTGAAAAGTTATATATAGGAAAAACAAAACGAAACATTGGACAACATTTTAAAGAACACATTAATATTTAAAATATAAACAGACAGATAATTCAGCTGTAGCATATCATTTTTGGACTCAAAGTCATAATTTTCACAGTGAGCCCAAGTTATTAAAATTAGTACAGAATCCAATTGGATTAACAGTTTGGGAAAATCTATTAATTTTGAAAAACAAATGCAAGGTCATAAATTTTGACATACCACAAACAAATGGACTCATCTCAAAATTCATCTATACGAAGAGAGAGCTCCACAGGCTGCTACCACAAGTTCATCAGTGAATCTCCATTGAAAATGATGGCAACAGCCACCGAAACATGTCCGAAGTAAGTTACTTTATTTCAAGAGTGAAGTTTGAGTATAATCTATGTTTTTACTCCTATTTGATTTATGTATATCTTTGTAACACAATCTCTTTTCCAAAGTTGGGTCAGAGTAATCCATTAATAGCCAGTTTATGGTAAAAGGTTCAATACTGTATTATGGTAACACTTTCTGACTATAATTTATCAGATAAGAATCATCCTGAATGAGAGTTGAATGCAATATTCAAATTTGAAAGTTAATTTAACAAAAGTGACCAGAATTAATGCTACTACTGTAATGTAGATGCATTTTACATATGTAATAATATTAGATTATCTTATTTGGTCACCAATGTGGCTACCAATAATGCCTATGTTAATTGCTCAGCAAAGTTTGCATGTTGTACATTTAGAGAACCACAGGTTTTTACATAGGAAATGCTATTTTGTCTTTCAGAAATGAAACTGAATGAGAGAGCTTAATGGGATCACTGAAGTCGCAATGCAGTGTGGAGGAGCAGCTCATAGGCGGCTTTCTGTTTTATGCAGAGTATTTAAGCATTCACAGTTGCAGCCTGTTTCTGTGAGCTCTATACAGTACAGAATTTTTTCAGGTATGGCATTAACATTTATAATTAGAGTTTTAGTCAGAGATATTTTTCAATGCTAGATTGAAAATCATCACAAGACTTGCTAACCTTTCCCTTTTCGTTGCTTTGAGTACATTTACAAACTTTACAAATGAAATATTTTCTTTACTTAACTAAATGCAAGTAAAAATAATTAATTCAATATTATATACACATAATGTAATATATATAAATAGTGGCTAAGATTAAATAAAATTTGGTAACAAAAAAAATTGGTTGTCTCCTTAGCATGGTGGTAGCCTTGCTGCTTGCCAAGCGGGAGACCTGGGTTTGATTCCTAGTACCGCCTGGTCACTGCGTCCCCCATCTCGGTCCATTACAGACATCATGGATGGGGTGCAGTATTGGGGGGTGTGACGTCAGCAATTCGATCCCCCCCAACCAGGTAATGCAGTCTTCATGACGACCTGGAGCCGCTATTTCTCCATCAAGTAGTTCCTCAATTGGCCCTCCAGGGACTTCCCAAGGCTAGTGCACCCCGGTCCAGGTCTCCCAATGGGGGAAAAATCCCCATGCCGGTACTTGGAATTGAACCCAGGTCTCCTGCTTGGCAAGCAGCAATGCTACCACCGCGCTAAGGAGACGACCGATTAATCTTTTAAATAGAAGACTTGCTTGCCAAACAGCTAGAGCACATCAGATTTTTTTCCTTCTACCTACAAGAGACCAAGTAATAAGGACAATTTTCAGATTTTTTTATGTTGACTCCTTGGCACTCTCTCTTTCTCTCTCTCTCTCACACTCTTTTTTTTTTTTTTTCCCCCTAAACATACTTATTTATTTCCAGTAGAATCTTGGTATGAAAATTTTGGATGAAATACACTACCTGTGGTACCTCCTATGTATGTGGCATAGAAAGTAAAAAACAGGCAATGTTTTTAAACAATAGAATTATCGTTTACCATGATTACAAACAGTACAACAATACAATAAGGGTACATGCTTTTAGAAGCTGGCAGTTTCCATGTTTTATTTAAAAAACAATTGTCTTTTGCATCTTAGGTAACGGCAAGCATTATTTATAACTAATCAATTTTCTTGTTTAATTTTTATGATTTGTTTCTCTATTTATTTTAGGGCACTTTAATTATACATTTTTTTTCATTGTTTTAATTTATCAAAACTACCTGTTTACAAATTCAATATTGAAATAACTTTATATTTTGTTTTCAGATAAATATACTGTAACAATTGGAGATGTAAAAAAGAATGTGCAGCCTGCAAAAAAGCCACAATACGTCCCCCGAAAATATTGTAAGTATCAGCCAATTGCTTTGAGTTCAGTTGTTTTAATGATGGATTGCTGTAAGTTTTATGTAAAGGCCCTTGAAAATTGAGTAACAGAGGTTTAGAACATAGAGGAGCAGTTTCTCTGTTTGTGTTCCATGCAACGAAAATAAAGGAAATAATGTAAAATGTATTGTATTATGCTATTAGCTATTAAGAAATTGTTTAAGGGCATAACAATAGAAATTCTCCAGAATGTGTGCATAGGTTTAATTGTTCCTAGGAAATGTTGAGTCTATAATTAGATTTTTAATAACTGAACACTTGTTAAAAACATTCATCTCCATCCTCAGCATAGTTCCAATTAGCTCCAGTTGCTACATGTTAAAATATTAATGAGCATGATTTGAAGAACATGCTCAGAATTGAATATGCCTACCATTGTCTCCATATACCCAACTAGTTCTAGTTGCTAGTTAAGAAAGTGGTGTTATTAGAAGAATGACTTTCCAGAGCAAGGGGGGGGGGGTCTCTTACTGAAAGAAATTGTAAAAATTGATAGTGAAATCTAATTTTAATTCCAGTTGCTGCAACTTAGTTTATGAATACAGTAGAATATTTTCATACTTCAACTTCTAACCAATAGAAGTTAAAAAATAAATTGAAAAGGTTGTGTAAGTCAATTTTTGGTCGATATAGATTATTCCAGTGATAAAAGCTTTTGGGAGGGGTAGAGAAATAGTTTAATGAACAGAGAGGTGTTATGTCTGATTCTGCTAAACATAAGGTTGATTAAAGTTTAATATACGTAGGGATTAAAACAATATCTCAAAATAAAAAAAATTAACACAGAGTAAGGGTCACTCAGACATATACTGGTTGTCTATGAGATACAATAGAATAATAACAGGCAGAAATAGGCACGTCAATTAAATAAGTTTCTACTTAATTAATTTATATGCAGCTTGAAATCACTGTTCCTTTTGAAAATTGAATCGTGTTTAGCCAGTTAATACAATGCTATCTGTTTTGATATTATATCTTTCTTATTATGCTCGAGACAACACTTAACTATTTTCAACTTTAGGTTCTCATACAGTGCAATCACTATATTGCAAGGCAGTAGTGTGCATATGTGTGTGCAGCACAGTGTCTATTACACTGGGAGATGTTCTAAATTTTCTGCATTGCTCACGAGTGAAAGTAACTACTATGAGTATTAACTGTGTTAGAAAATGGTATCCATCTACATTGAGATATTCCTGGCATTTTTGGATGGAATTCCCATTCAACCACCTAAGTTGTTCTTGCATAATTTTCATAATTTCTGTTTTTATATCATCCTTCAGTGCAGTTATTTTTAGTTCCCTATAAATAGAAGTCACAGGGAAAGATCCAGGAAATGGGAGGGGGGTCATAATCCTTTAAATATTACCCTGTCATAAAAAACACTTTGTTTTCCATGGAATTGAGAGCATTATGAGCTGTGGTAGAATTTTGTAATAAATACCTGCTGTTTTCTTTTTGATTATCTGACAACATTTGAGAAAATGATGCAAGAATATCTCTGTTGTACCTATCAGAATTTATGTTATGAATGAAAAATATGAGCCCATTATCTATTTTGCAGTTTCAACATACCATACACTGATTTTGACATCATGCAAGCAACTTCATGGATTAAATGAGGATTCTCTGTGGTGTAATACCCATTGTTTTGTGAGTAAACTTCATTTAAATGAAACCATGGTTCTTCTAAAAAAATGATTAAATATGAGTCAACAATATTCTGTAAAATCCGGTTACAGAAATTTACTCATTTTTAATTGTGACAAAGCCATAACTCATTAACTATAGTCACTCTGTAGGGTTTCAATTTTGAGATCTATATGAACAGAGATTTTTGAAACATCACTTCCTATGCAATTCGTGTTAAATACTTCTTTGGAGAGCCTTTAAATAATGCACCAATTTTTTTCAATTTTTGTCCTATATTAGAACATTTTACTGTCATTTCTTCAGTTTATTAGCTTTTAGCGATCCCTTTGTCCTGGGCTTATTAACCAAATGTTTAGCTGTTTCTATACCTGGCATTGGAATACCAGGGAATTTCTCCTGAAATTGTGTACACACCTGCCTACATGATTCTGTTTTAATGTGTGTGTGGTATATAAAAGTGTGTTGTTTAAACATGAATTTGTCAATAGAGATTTCAGTGGACTAATAATAAGATAAGAACAGCAACAATAACACACTTAAGCAAATCACACATGGCACACGTCTTGGATAAACTTTCACCTTTGAGATGCCCAATGCAACTAGTCTTTATGGCACGAATTGAACATGCTGCTGTCAGAGCATGAGTGTAATGGTGCTAACAAACAAAACCTTAAGTGGGTCTTTCCCCACTAGTGCACAGTGGAAAAATACCAAAGTCACCGCAGTGAAAGCAAACTTTGCAGTATATTGGGGCCCTTTATTGAAGGTGGGGAGCATGAAATGGGGTAATTCTGTTGATATCTATTGATTCTCTTTTACTAAACTAGAGGAAGATTTTTATTACTTTCTCTATACGTACTATGTACATAGTATATATAGAGAAGGTAATTGCACTCCACCCAAAAATTCAATACCGAGATTTCACTGGAAATATATGTTTTAGGGTTCCCTGTATCCAAACAAGGCATTTATAGAAAAAGGTCTGCATGTGTGTGTGTGTGTGTCTGTGTGTATCTGTGTGTGTGTGTGGGGGTGGGGGGGTTGGACGTGGGGTGGGGGTGTGGGTGGGTGTGGGTATGTGTGAACATGATAGCTCAAAAACAAAAAGTCAATAAAATACCAAAGTTAGTATTTAAGTTTAGTATCTTCCAGAGATGTGACACAAAGATTTTGAGAGAAATCCCCCCACCCTAAACTACCCATTACATGGAAAAAAATTAGAACATTTTGATTTTCTCCAAAATGGCTCTAACAATTTTGATTAAAATTTTGTATATTAAAGATATTTATCTGACAAATAAAATGTATATATTGAATTTTCTGGGAATAGCCTCTGAAGACTACTTTATTCTGGATGAATTTTACGGAATTTTGCATAACTGTTAAACCGTAAGAGATAGACAAAAACTTACAACACAAAAAGTGTACAGCACCTTAAAACACACAATTTATCTTACATATATTCTTTTCATGGAGTTGATCATTTTTGAGATACTCCTTGTTTTTGGATTCTACAATAAAAACATACTTTTCTCATACAGGAATTTGTCAACTCCTGTCCATACAAACAAAGGAATTTCAGTCACATAGCAAACAACTTTTGACTATCTCTTTAACCAATAGTACTCTCTTATTTCGCTTCCACTTACAAGGAAGCAAGAAATAGGACTATTTCTGCTGATTCTTTCTCGATTAGCATCAAGTAAATAGAAACATAAGCTTTTTAACAAGAATTTGTTGCAGAAATATAGAGAAAGTCATGTGAATGGAACACATCAGATTTTGTTGGTATATTCCACAACTTTTTTCAAGAAATGAGTCGGGAAAAAATAACTTCCAGCAATCATTTGTACTGTAGCACACCCTTCACGTCAGGAGGATGCAGAACAGTATTTCTTGCTCTTTTTGTCAATTTCTTTGGTTATGCTATTATATCCTACATAGATGTTCCAATTTCTGACATATCTTCTTTATTACCTGAGTGCTCATTCACAATATTATACTCACTATTTTCTTCTATTTTCACATCTAAATCTTCCAGGTCATCAGTGATCCTGGTCATCATATGGTAAAATGGCTTTAAGTTATACAAAATAAAAACAGCACAGTGTATTCAAAGAGAAGCTCCCGTTCATAAGTTTTCCCACAAACTACATGTAACACTTTTTTTTATTGTTTTTCTAGTAAAGAAGGATTTGTCACAGGAGTCTCTAGAGCACTTGAGATGGATGCTGCAAAAAGATGTGTTGGGGCAAGATATATTTCTGATTGGTAAACCAGGACCACTCCGTCGACATTATGCAATGCAGTATTTAGAGCTGACTGGGAGAGAAGTGGAGTACATAGCTCTCTCCCGTGACACTACTGAGGCTGATCTTAAACAAAGAAGAGAAATAAAGAATGGAACAGCAACATATTTTGATCAAGTAAGAGCATATTTTTCTCTTTTTCTTGGTCTAAAATGCTCAGCTTTAACATTTAAACACATGTAAGAAAAACATATATATTATGCCAATAATTTAAGCTATTGAAACAAAATGATAGCTTTATGCAATTCTTTTGATTAACTCTAGGATTCTGAAGATATTTTATGTAAAATGCACTTTGAAAGGGGGGTTCAACAAAACCAGTTCATTAATGAAGGCTAAAAAAAGGAATTTGAATATTTTAATAATTCTTTGTGCATAGAGGCCTGAATTTCTGGTATTAAACCTAACTGCAAACATTTTAATTGTGCATACAACAGTACATTTAATGGTACCAATGGTGCAGAGTGTTTATATTTTATGAAATATGTTTTAAAACATAAATATGAATGAATACTACAGAGTTGTATGCATTTTGAGGGAACTGATCTCAGATGATCTAGTTCATATTCAGTGTTGGGCACATAAGTTGGATTTAGATGCTAAGCTAATATCAGGATGAGAGAACATAGGCTTTCATCACTGGAGTCCATATAACTAGGAGTTATTTCAAGGCAGTTTTGCCGTGGACTGCTGGAGTAAGATGATTCAGGCATTTCGTCCACAACTGCGGTGGACATTTGCAGATGATCAAAGTTTCCTTGCAGAAGGTTTTGCTGCATCTGAAGCGTTGACTGTTGGAGCTGTATTTATGCTGGTTGGTTGGGGGCAGGGCTTAGCCTCACCGGCACAGATGTCTTCTAATTGGCCCGCTTGATCATGCCAGTTTTATGATGTTTCCTGTCTTCAATGACAGGATGCCAGTTTTGTGTTGAGCTTTAAGGCCTCTTCTTTTTTATTGAAATTGTTAGGGTGCTTGTAAATTTCTATGGCTTCTCGCTGTAGTTGGTAATGGTAATGTACTGTGGATGAAAGAATGTGGCGTCCTGGAATTTTATGATGTGTTCACCCTCTGTCTCAGTGGCAGATTCGAGATTGGATAGTTGATAGTGTCTTTGTGCTCCTTGATTCTATTGTTAACATTGCGTCGCGTGGTTCCGATGTATTCCGAGCCGTAAGAACAGGGAATGCAGTATACACCGGCTTGTGACAGAGGCTCCCAGGGATCTTTAGCTGAGCAAAATAAATTGTTCAGTTGTCTCATGGGCTTGAAAACAGTTTTAACATTGTGGCGCAACAATATGCGCTCGATCCGGTCAGTAATACTATTAAAGTATGGCAGAAAACTGTGCTTTTACTTTTGGATTGGTCTGGTTTTGGAGCGGTGGAATGAAACCTGGCGGGACGGAAAGTCTATTAACTTCTTGTCTGGAATAACCCTTCAAATGTAACGCCTGATTTAGGTGCCTGAGTTCTTCTTGTGCTGATGTGGTTCACAGATGCGAGAAGCCTGATGCACAAGTGTTTTGATCATGGCCATTTTTGTCTAGGATGATGGTTTGATTCCTTCTTGCTGTCTAATGCAGTAGACAGTATGCCCAAGAGAGTGTTGGCCTTCCTGCTGACCAGGATGTCCTGAAACTTTAGCTGCCCGTCCTTTTCCATAGTGAACTGGATGCGGTGATTAATGCTGTTGAGGTGTAGGAGGAAATCTTGAAGGGCTTCTTCTCCATGGGGCCATGTTACAAATGTGTTATCTACCTAGTGGAACCAGACTGTCAGTATTTATGGAGCTGTGTCCAAGGCTGTAGACTCAAATAATTTCATGAAAAAGGTTCGGACATCAATGCTCTCTTCTTTTTGGAGAATCCTTATCACTCTACCTCCTGGTGTTGGCTCTAGTTCTTTTTCACCCTCCTCTTGTCTTTTGGATCCTCTATTTTCCTTTGAGCCGCGCATTGGGCACCAATTTGAAGTAGAAATTTGTGGGTGACAATAATTATCTCAAGGTACTAATCAGGGATTTAAGGGCTCTAGATCCAGGCTATATTTTGTATAATTCATAACTCAGATTATGTTTGGAGAATTGTCATTTATTTTGATTAGACTTTACATACCATACACAAAATTGCAATCACTAGCGCAATTCAGTGCTTCTCGTAGATGCATTCCTGCTGTTATCTTACATTTGGCTTCCAAGGTGCTGATTATAAGGATGTAGATATAATTTGTATTGCTGAACACAGGCTCAATAATCAAACTGCAACTGTACAAACATAAGGAACTTTAAACTTGCATCAATATTCTGCAGGGAGATAATTTTGCCTGGGGGATCAGTTATTTTTGTCAGGTCTGGCATAGAGTGTAAGGAATTAATGGGTTTGCATTACCTAAGAATAGAAAAGCATTTTGAACTTTCTGTAACAGAATTAGTTGAATGTAAACTGGCAATAGCCTGTATATATAAGATACCAGAGAGTGATTTTGGCATATTTTTGAATAACCTTGAGCAGCTCTTAACAAAACTAACCACTAAATACAAAAGGGTTATTTTATGCGGAAACTGGAATATTAATTTCTTGCAAATAAACCAAAAATGCAATGAAGTACTTAACCTCTTTCGTATATATATAATCTAAAATGCACAGTGCATGCTCCAACTAAAGTTACACAAAATTTGTATACACTCTTAGATATGATTGCTACAAATATGGAATATGCAAACCTAGCGACAGTAAGTGAAACAGACCTATCAGATCACAAAGCACAAGTATTACAGGTTATAGTAGAAACACTGAGGCAAGCAAATATAAAAATCACTAAGAGGTGCTATGATGATTTGAACCTAAGCTACTTCAAATGGCTACTGAGCAAAGAAAGTTGGAATGATATTTATACAGAACACACAGTTGATTAAAAATTCAACAAACTCTTCCAAGCATTTTTCCATTACTTCGATGTTGCTTTTCCCTTAAAAAATAAAACATTGGGGAATAAAGGGCAAAAAGGGTGGGTAACTAATGGGATCAAGGTCTCATCAAAGAGGTTAAGGTTCTTATGTGGCTTGGTAAAAAAGGGGGGTGTGTCAAACAAAACGCATATCTACATTAACACCTATAAGAAAATACATAAAAAGGTTATTAGGAAAGCTAAAAAATTTGAAAATGACAGACATATTTTAAATTCAGAAAATAAAAGTAAGGCAATATGGAACATTATAAAAAAGTAAACCAGAAAAATAAATAAAGTTGAGCCCCAAATTGAGCTGATGCTAAATGATAGTAAAGTTAAGGATTCATTACAGGTGGCAGAATTATTTAATTCTTATTTCTCTGACACTCCAAATAAAGCACTGAATGATAAATACGGTTCCCTGAATTCTCAACCTCCAGTTGATAGCCAGATAAAGAAATGTTTTAATTTCTTTTTTATCAAACCAATAACTGAAACAGAGATTATTAAGGTAGTAAGATAAAAACACTAAACTATCAGCAGGAGCAGATGAGGTACCTGATTACATAGTAAAAGAAAGTATAGAGTTTATGGCTAAACCTTTATCACATGTATTTAACTTTTACTTTGAGACAGGTATTTTCCCGGAAAAACTTATGACAGCCAAAGTGAAACCCTTGCATAAAATTAGAGATGACATAAAAAAATATAGACCTATATCTGTGTTATCTGCCTTTTCAAAAATATTAGAAAAGCTCATATACAACCGAGTTATCAGTTTTATAGAGAAAAATAGTATTCTTACAAAAGTTCAACATGGTTTCAACACAACAAATCTACCGAAAAGGCAGTGCAGTCCTTACTTGTTATGATGATTGATAGCATAGAAACTAAAGAGAAAGCAGTAGGATTGTTTTTGGATCTTACTAAGGCATATGATGTAATAAACCATAACATTCTACTTGAAAAGTTAAATATTTATGGAATTAGAGGCATAGCAAATGCATGGTATGACTCGCACCTAATACAGCAAACTCAGCTAGTAGTAATTAATCAAATTGATAAAGCAATGGATAAAGTAACAAAATTTAAATCAATGCTGAGGCACGTAGAACAAAGGGTACCTAAAGGTTCAGTATTAAGCCCACTTCTCTTCTTACTTTATGTTAACGACCTACCATTAAATGTTCCCAAAGCAGAAGTTGTACTGTTTGCAGACAATACAAATGTCCTAATAAAATCAACTAAGAAACAGAACTAAACGAAAACATAGGGGTCACTTCTAATGAACTTAGTATCTTGGTTCAAGAAGAACAGTTTTCTAATAAACACCCAAAAAACAGTCGCCATGAGTTTCCACACCACCCAAAACAGAAACAGTTTGAAATCACTTATAAATATAGATTGGGAGATCGTAGAATATCATACAAACAAAATTTCTGGGAATATTACTATGCGGAGATCTTAAATGGGGAGCACAAATTAATATGGTAACTAAAAAGCTTAGTGTAGGATGTTACATTTTAAAGACTTTAAAACAAGTAACAAGTGCACAGATCCTTAGGAGCACATATTTTGCAAAAATTCAGAGTCATATTGTTATGGAATAAAATTCTGCGGAGCTTCAACTGGAAGTGAAAAAGTGTTCAAAATACAAAAAACGAGCAATTAGAATAATGACGAGCAAAATGAATAGAACATCCTGCAGAGATTTATTCAAATCACTACGCAACCTAACTGTGCCCTGTATATACATGCTGGAAGTAATTTATTACATCCGTGTAAAACAAGCACAATTTGTTGGAATACATAATCACCATTCAAGACACAAAGGGCACCTACATACTCAATAGCTAGCTAAGAACACAATATACAGGGATTAAATTGTTTAACAAATTACCTTCTGCCTTAAAAAACATAGAAGATGCAAAGCTATTTAAAAAGCTATCCTGTTAACAAATTGTTTTTATTCTGTTATGGAATTTATAAATATGTAATAAAGCTGCTGTAAATAATTGTATATATGCATTTGTATGTAAACTGTTCACTTGTTTTCTCAAATTTAATATGTAAATGACTTAATGTGTATTTAGATTTTTTCTTGTATTATTGACGAAACCATGAAACTGTGTACAATTTTTAAACAGTGAATAAAACTTGCTTACTTACTTACTTACTGACTGACTGACTTACTTACTTTTTCTTACTCACTCACTCACTCACTCACTCACTCACTCACTCACTCACTCACTCACTCACTCACTCACTCACTCACTCACTCACTCACTCACTCACTCACTCACTCACTCACTCACTCACTCACTCACTCACTCACTCACTCACTCACTCACTCACTCACTCACTCACTCACTCACTCACTCACTCACTCACTCACTCACTCACCCACCCACCCACCCACCCACCCACCCACCCACCCACCCACCCACCCACGCACTCACTCACTCACTCACTCACTCACTCACTCACTCACTCACTCACTCACTCACTCACTCACTCACTCACTCACTCACTCACTCACTCACTCACTCACTCACTCACTCACTCAAGAATCAGGTCTGTTTGTGTCATTATATTTGATAATAGTACCAAATTCATTTCTTGTTTATTTAAACCTTTTTGTTTTGACATCAACAGTAACTGCTCATCCTAATCCTCCTCATCTCATACCACAAACTTTAATCAAAATCTAAAATCAGAACTTAGCACTTGGCACCCTGAAAACCATGCTACATGGATAGAATTTGCTCAAATTTCAATATGCTTTCAATGCAACTTGGCAGAATGCATTTAAATAGATGCCATTTGGTTTGCTATGTGCATTTATCAAACTCTTTTCTTTCCAACTATTGTTGCTGTTAGACTTTCTTCGTGATACTTTATCTACTCAATAAATGACAGGTAATGAAAAGCTGTCACTAGAACACAAAAAATACATCTCTCTCTCTCAGCCATGGATGCATCAAAATATATAAATGAATTCTTGCTGCTTTTAAACAACTAAAAACATTGTTTTTAAGATTGCATGTATAGGTTTTTATTTGTAATTTTCAGAGTGCTGTTAGAGCAGCCATTGAAGGGCGGGTATTGGTGCTTGAAGGTATAGAAAAGGCAGAAAGGAATGTTCTACCTATCCTCAATAATCTTTTAGAGAATCGTGAAATGCATTTGGAAGATGGACGCTTCTTGGTTCCAGCAGCTCGATATGACAAACTCTTGAAGGTAAGACAGATTTCAAGATAAATTCATGAATAATTTCTTAAAGAACTATTTACACTTCTTGTGTTTTTAAGTTGAGCAATGTCTCCAAATTCCATAATGATATATCTCATTTAGAGGTATACAATTTGCTATATGTGTAATCAACTTAGTTTTATTTAAACACATAGAATTCAAGAACTGAACTGTCCATTAAGAAGAAGGTGATTTGTGTTATTTCTATGGTAGATCTTTTTATTTTTATATACATTATTTGCTTTCGTTTGTAACAATTCTATGAAGTATTGTTGATAATACTGAGATAAGTGTTGACTCTATTTAGGAATTTTGCAATTTTTTTTCATTTTTTACTTTCTCTAGCCCATATGTTAAATGTACATAGTGGATAGAGAAGGTACTGTATTCCACCCAAAAATTTGAGTCAAGATTTCACCAGATATATGTTTTGAGGTCCCCTGAGTTTGAAAAAACATTTTTAAAAAAGGTCTGAGTATGTGCATGTGCATGAGTGGGTGGGTGTGTGTACAACACAGATTAAAAATGAAACTTGGTATTTATCTTTAGTATCTTCCAAGGATGTGACACATAGATTTTCCAGAAAATCCGCCCCCCCCCCCTACCATAAGCTATCCTTTATCTTTTAAAATTTTGTTTTTCTTAAAAATGGCTCTAATGGTTTTGATTAAAATTTTGTATAATAAAGACATTTACATCACAAATAAAAGTATAGAAAATGTAGATGTTAAACACATAATTTATTTGTATACCTTTTTTATGTAAAGCTAACCAATTATGAGATATTTCTTAATATTGGTTTCAATTTTAAAGTACTTATACTTTTCTCAAATGGGAAGTGACAATTCATTTCATCTCTCTTGTTTTACTGCAGACCATGCAAAGTGAATCAAACTTTAGACCAGCCCTTAAAAGATTTTATTATCAATTTAGACTAGTGTATTCTCTTATGTCCCTTCTACTTACAAGAAAGCAAGTAGTAAGACAATTCCTGCTAATGTTTACCTTGATTAGCAAGTCATAGATAAGAGTCATCTTTTGCAAGGAAAGTTTCTTGTGTTTCTGACCTGTTTCTGAAAATGCTTTTTTTGGATTCAGGGGATCCTAAAACATATATTCCAGGTGAAATCTCGACATCAAATTTTTAGGTGGAATACAATACTTCTCTATCCCTATGTACATTGTACATACAGGGCTAGAGAAAGTAAAAAACAGAGGTAGATGACAGAGAGAGTGAGTGAAAGAGAGAAAGTGAGTGGGAGAGGGAGGGCGAGAGAGAGAGAAGGGAGGGAGACTATCCTTTATATAAATAAGTTTGTTTTAATTGCTTCATTTGTATAGCCCCCTTTTAACATCAATGGTCATATCGGGAGCTTTCACTTGTGAAACTGAAGGTTCAGAACATTGGGTTAAACTTTATATCACTAAACACACGCACATTCACTCTCACATTCATACTTCCAGACTCTATGGGGGATAGGGAATAATTCCGGTTAAAGAAAAATTCCCCGCCCCAGCCGGGAATCGAACCCGGGACCTCCGGGTGAGAAGTCAGCTCGCTGACGACTCTACCACGGAGGCAGTCATAAATAAGTTTTGTTTGATTAATGAGTAACAAATATATATCTTAAACCTTTTGAATGGCTTAAAGTCCTTTTCATCATAAAGTTTTGTGCCCGCCTGGGTAGTCTGGTGGTAGCATGTCTGCTTCACATTCAAAAGGTCGTGAGTTTGAATCTCACTTATGGTGAGTTGCCTGGACAAGGTTTTTTTTTTTTTTTTTTTTTTTGTTTTTTTTTTCGGGGTTTTCCCTTATCCTGAGAAGACGAAAATAAATGTTGAATAATGGACCCCGAAATCATTTGAGCATCATTCATCATCCGATATGACCAACCAGGCTAAAGGATGTTAAGCTGCAAGAAAAAAAAAAGAAAGGAACTTTGTATGAACTGTTGGCAAACTGCAAAATAAATGCAGATTTGTAGGAACACACAATTTATGTGAACGTTTTTAATAATTTCTGAGATATTCAATTTGTTGGTTTGAATTTTCAAACACTTGATTCTTGTTTTAATGAAGTGCTAAATCTGTTTTGTCTCAAATGTCCATAGAAAGAGTAGGAATAAAGAACTATCTATTCCACCTACAACATTTGACTATTGCTTCAGCCTTCTTTTGTTACATATAATGAGATGTACAAGTAAAGCATTTTTGCAAATATTTATTCCAATTAAAAAATGTAGATAGAAGAATAAGCTTTTGTCGAAGAATGGGTAAAAAAGGTCAGGTTGTACCTTACAAGCAAACATTCTGATGAGGCAGAAAAAAATCATAATTGTTATACTTGACGGTGCTCACTATTTAAAAATAAGTGCTTCTGCATTTTAGCCACTCGAACACAATCGGTTTGTGAGAGAAATGAATTCATAAAATGGAGGCGTGAAACATGTTTTGTTCCTGAATGTTAATAATAATATTAATAATACTATTAATGATAATAAGAATAATAATTTATGGCCTTTATTTGCAGTAAAGTACATTCTTAGTGTTGAACAAATGTTCTGCAATAATGATAGTCATTAAAAATGTGTGAAACATAACTTTTCTGTAAACAGACAACATTTAATAACTGTTCTTTCACATTTATCACAGTGTTAAAAAAGGTGTGAAACATAACTTTTCTGTACACAGACAACATTTGATAACTGTTCTTTCATATTTATCACAGTGTTCTTTCAAATGTTTGAAACAATAGTCAGTTGTATTCTGAAAACGCTCACATGTCTTTCAGCTAACCCTGCCAGTACCCATCTGTATTGATGTACACGCTTTGAATATACCAAGGATATGTTGACATATGATGATACGCCAAGGACTGTAGTTTGAGGATATTGTTCTGCTGCTGCAACCTAACATCCGGGTGACCAAATTCAATGCTATGAGATAGTTTCTGTATCATAAATTTGTACATATGAAAGAAATATCGATCGAGAGGCTGCAATTTGTGTTGGCTGGTATGATGTTTACCATCAGCTTTTTAGGATCATGATGTTCTTCATCTAAGAGTTGCTGAATGTGTTCTATATCACTATGAACACCATATGAGTCCAGAAGTAAGAGGTTTAGTGTGCTTGAATACAGAAGGAATACTTCTTTAAAAAATACACAGAACACAGTTTTGTCATTTATAATTAGATTGTCTGCCTTGATCATCTTTTCTTCCACTTTCTTACTAATGTCAGATTGTTCTTGAAGAATTACAAATAACTTTGGCATTAGTTTGGCTGATTGAGACACTATAAGTATTACAGTGTAGCAATGTGTGGTTGCATCTTTTGATTGCAAGCATCCTGTACTTTTATAGCACCCCTTGACATTTGCTTATTACAGCCTGATTCATCTGCATTATATATTTGATCTTCATAGAATGTGTTGACGTGTAATTTATAGTGCTTTCTAAACGTTTCAATTTTTTGAGCAAGCTCATTTCTCTTTACCTTGCCGATTTATCACAAAAGATATTATTTTACGATTCACTATTTTATAGTGCTTCTTCAAATGATGCAGCCAAGATGGGCTAGCTTTAAACAAATCTTCGCCAATTATCAGTTTGCTTGCTTTTCTTTTTGGAATGTTTTGCAAATCACATCTTTCACTATTGCATTCATTGAATATCTCTGCAGGAATTCCTGAAATGTATCATTCTGCTATTTATTTTTCCTTGGAAGCATTTTCATGTTCAACAAATTCTTTCATTTTATATAACAGTCTTTCACTTGTTAACCATGTAAATCTCTTTCATTGCTGTCCATGGTCTGTGATTAGACTTTTGCGAGTGGACATGTATTCTGTCAGAAGGTTCTTTGACATCAAAGCCCACATTGTTACATTGGGGTGAGTTTGTGAACACCTGCTACACATTGAAGCCGCAATGCTCCTGGAAATTTCCAATCATGTAACCAACAGATATATAAAAGGCAACAAAGTCCTGCCCAGCATTCAGTTTACACTGGGAATGTGTTGCATACAATAGTTGAGTGAATTTTATGAGAATTTGATAGCTAGCTGTATTGTCGCTGCAGTGAATGTCAAAAAGAAATTATATGGCAGAAAAGACAGTTATTTATGAGCAGATTCTGCTTGTTATCAGTTTATGAAAGAAATAAACAGAAAAAAAGAGAGCTTTTGTTGCAGTGTAAAAGAATTTCTACAAATATTTATCAAGATTAACTGAAGCAGATTGAAAACTAGCAGTTTTTTAATATTTTGTCGAATACATGGACAATGCCATGTGAATGTAATGTATTTTATACTTTTACATCTTTTTATGGTACTTTAATATAAAATTAAATAAAAGTGGTCCTTTTCTAGAGAATAACTGGGATATGATTCCTCATTACTGATTTATCGTGGCTACCATTATGATCAATTAAAGGCTGTTGATTTAGAAAGTTTAAATGCAAATATTTAATCATTCAGAAGAAATGTTAACACTACTAATCAATACAAAAAATCTCCCAGAGGCACTGCATCAAACCCTGCGTGAAAATCAGATTTTCAGGTCTGACTCAGATTTATATAATGCAGAGAAAGCTTTGCTAATTTTATTTTCCTAGTAAAAAGCATTGATGTTTATTATAGGAACATGGTCAGGAGGAACTAGATATGTGGAACCTGGTGCGAGTGAGTGAAGACTTCAGAGTTATAGCTCTTGGAATACCAGTACCCCGTTATATGGGTAATCCTCTGGATCCTCCATTGCGCTCAAGGTTCCAAGCTAGAGATATCAGTGGACATTTATTTAAGGTAGGAAAAGGCCTGCATGATTTTCTTCATTGAATATTCAAAAATCAAACTAATACTAAGTTTTGTGGCTTAAAACCCTGAAAAATATCTATTTGATTTGTACATGAAATCTTCCATAAATGAAGTATATTAAATTAATTGGCGAATCAATATTAAGTACTCATATTGCTCCACTTACGACTTGCTGTCCGGCCAGTAATTTTAAGTGGAACAAGATGTGTGTTTATTCAATTCACCAATTAGTTAAATTATTTGCTTCACTACAGGTTTCAATGGTTTTACATTTAAAATAAAATATGTTATATCTTATTATAAATTTATATTATAATAATTATAATTTATTGTTATAACTTATAATTACTCAGGATAAACGTTGCAAGTAAATATCCAGTTTGAGTAGCCTTACCAATTTTATTAAGACCAAACCCAGGAAAAATGCTTATTTTGTTTGTTTCAAATCCAGGACAAAAGCGTTACAGACAAAAGCGTTACAGACAAAAGGTGTCTGGGGAAATTTCAGTGAAATGAAATTAAGAAACGCCTTTATAATTTCTTTTTTATAAATTTATTAATTTAAAAAATGAAGAAGTTTATACTTCTTATATTAGTTCTAGGGTAATTAATGTTTACTTTCTCTAATGTTTGCTGCAGGATGTCAGTTTTCCATGTTTACATGACCAAACAATTTTATATTAGCGAGTGAGTGAATATTTAATTAAAATCTAATAAAAATACATTCCTGAACACAAATAAAAGAAAATAATCTTTCATTCATGGTTTTATATAATTTGGTAATAACAAAGAGCAGGAAATTTTAGAACACTATAATCTGTAGTTTTAAAGTAAATTGCAATGTTTGAGATGAAGCAGCATATACAGTTTTCTTATATTTGTCTGTCAACCTAAACATGAAATAACTTAACTATAATTCAACTTTTAATAAAAAAATTGCTCGTGCACCAATTGCTTTTGAAGTTAGATTAGCACTTATTTTATTTTCTTAATTAAAAAGTTACTCGTGATCTTCAGTGTTACGCCTGACTTCATTAATGACATTACACTGCTAACACTTCTCTAATTCGTCACAATCACTGAATGTTTTTAAACATTTTCTTTTCTTTTCATGTTTTTCATTAAATGCACGTTTTCTTTTTTCCATGCCAATATCACAATCACAAGATGATTTAAAGGAGTGTAATACTAAAATATTCTTCCTTTTAATAAAACACAAGATCATCAGCTATTCTGTTTCAGTAAGCAATATGGTTTCATCATACCTGTCGAACGCTGATCATGTTTTCACACTATACTCTATGGATATGATCCGGATATTGATTCACGGACTTTGAAAAAGAGGCACAGCCATCACTTGTCTAAACAAAACAACATGAGTTATAGCTAGCAACATGAGCAATATTTACCACAATTTACTTCTACCCCATTTCTTTTCACCAAAGACAAATACAATTTTTCTGTTTATCAAAAATTGCAAAATTCTGTTTTTTGTTGTAAACCTCAACATTTTTCAAACCCAAACTTTACCCTGGATAGTATAAGGAAACTAGGACTGTCTGGTCGAATTCTGGATGGTAGGTAAGCCTAAGCTTAAGTAAGGATGAATATAAATATTACAAGCACTTATAACAATTTTTGAATGCTGGAAAAATACAAGACTTAAAATCTATAATAAAAAAAAAAAAAAAAAAAGAGAGAGTACAGCAGAAACAGAAAATATTTTAGAGATGACTAATGCTGCAAAAATGTTAATTGAAAAAATCTTGTACTTTAATGAGCAGGCCAAGGATGTGCCATTAAGTATCAGATACTTGCAAGGGCTATCATGAAAAAATTCTTAGCAAGCTCCAGACATTTACCTGAAAATGTTTTTGCATCCAGTGGCATTGATTGATTGATTTATTGATTGACATAACAATGTACACTGACCCAACTTGCCCATACCAAAACCAGAGGTTTATTGTGGGATACCTCCCCCAGTTATGCTAGTTTAGCCAATTTGTGTCCTTAAAAAGCTTCAGAAGTCCCTGAACTAAGTGCTTATGGTATTCAAGTACTTCAGGATCCAAGCTCCCAAAGTTTGTATCATCTGTTTTCCAATGCATCACAGTGGAGCATCATGTGCAGGGCAGTTTCATTTTCCCTGCTACACAACCTGCACTTAAGGGACTCTCTTTCAATCCCCATTGTGTGTTTCTCAAAATTCCCATAGCCAGTCATATGACTGACCATTAGTCTCAACTGTTTTCTATTAAGTTTCAGAATGGCTGTGCTTCGACTTGGACATGGTCTAGACAGCATAAGTTTTACCATGTTGCTGTCTTGGGACTGAAGCCCAGATGGCAGAATGTGTTTGTGAACCCAGATCAGCAGCCTAGTTCTAACAGGCCTTTTGGGTATGCTAATGACAGGTTCAGATCCCCAAACGATGCTGAAACCTGTGCCTTGGCTAGTCGGTCTGCATTTTCATTGCCAATTATGCCTGGGAACTCTTGTCAAGATAACCTTGTTACACTTCCCCAGCCTCAACTAGGCCTCATAACAATCCTTAATGATATTCGATCTTATCACAGCTGCAGACAGTCCTTCAGAGCTGCCTGGCTGTCTGAATTAATGCAGATTCTACAGTTCCTATATTTTTTTGCAAAAATTCTCCTGCAAGCAAACCCTGTTGGCATAAACTTCAGCCTGGAACATGGTGGCGCGAGCCCCCTGGAGAAAAAAATTTCCCAGCCTTGGCTGAACTCTGCATTTTCCAGCACCGGTGCAGTTGTTCATCTTCAACCCATCAGTGAACTAGATGATGTTCCCCAATTGGTGTTGATGTTTATCTTCCATGCATCATTACTTTTGATTTTGACTTACTAGAAAACTGAGAAGGCAAAGTGTGCTCCATTGGCATATAAACAATCAGATCAATGTCTACTTCACACAAAATACTAGTGTGAGCTCCTGGGAGATCAGAAGATGACCAGTTATGGCCAGATTTGAGTCTCCAAGCCCCCATTTTTTTTTTTTTTTATAGTGTTTAATGCCCGCTTTTACTTCCATGGCACCGCAGGCAAAAGCCCCCACTGCCACCTCCGTTTTCACCCATAGATGTAAAGGAGGAAAGTTTCCACACCTGCTGTGCGTGCTTTTAATGCTACCAGATATAGTTAAGCAGGCTAATCTATGCACTTTCTCTAGCTCCTTAACAGCTGTAACCTGATCTTTGTAATGCCACCAAATGACAACTCCATAACAAATGATAGGCCTGTAAATCCAGTGCATAAGCTTAGGGCTTAATTCCCATTTCTTTCTACAAGGTTCTTCTAGAACTCATAAGAGCTTTCATAGTTCTGGAGCAAGTATATTTATGTTGAGGGGTCCAAACCACCCCCAAATACTTTAACTGGTATAATCTCTATAAAGAGTTGAAGTTTCCAGTATTCGTCCTGAATGTAATCCTTGTGAATGGAAATACCACAGTCTTCCTGGGTTGGATCCCAAGATCCTGCCTTTGGCACCATCTCTGAGCAACATCCAGGGCTCTCTGTGCAAGTGTTCTAATGTACTTGCCAAGTACTACAATGACTAAATTATCTGGCAATAGCAGCCGTTCATGCTTAACAACTCAATTAGTTCATTCACCGCTAGGTTCCACAATAAGGGGGACAAAATACCCATGCCTCTTTATTGTCGTGATAAAATCAGGGGTGTGGTGCACTCTAAAATCAGAAATTCTAACCAAATTTGTCACAATGCAATCACTATGTCACATGATGCTTCATAACGCTTCAACCAATTATGTTACATTACTGTTTTCTAGAGGTAGTGTCATCACTAAGTATAATGTTAAAAGTTTTTATGTTATGGGACTGAGGAATGGATGCTTAGGGATGGACATAGCTGAAGTTTTGGGGTTTACAATTGTCCTACAGTTAACCTAAATGTAGGAGACAAGATCAGGCGGTGATGGGTACCTCTACTTGAATTCAGATGCTAAGAGAGAGGTAACTCTAGGTAACAATGTGGTGGTAGTGTGTCTGCCTCACATTCAAAAGGTTGTGAGTTCGAATCTTACTTAGGGTGAGTTACCCGAATAAATATTTTTTTCGGGGTTTTCCCTTATTCTGAAAAGACGAATGTGGAATAGCATTAAGCTCCATGAAACGCTGAGATCATTTGAGCACCAATTAAAAAAAAAAAACCTTATCTCTTGGCCCGGAGAGGGTGATGTGAGTTCTGAGGCATCACAGTTGTTCTTGAAATAATACATTGGTCAAAATAAACTTAAATTCCCTTCAGGGTGCAACAATTTCAATGAACTGCAGATGTGTTAAATTTCTTACTTAAGGCCACTTGTTTTAAGTCTTACATATTTTAATTGTTGTCATCATTGTCTTCTTCTTCTTCTTCTTCTTCTTCTTCTTCTTCTTCTTCTTCTTATTATTATTATTATTATTATTATTATAATTATTATTATTTTAATTTCTATTTTAATTATTTTAATTATTATTTTTATTATTATTTTAATTATAAAACTTGAACATGTAGTCAACAAGTAAACATGTAACTTAAGAAGTTGTAAATTATTGAAGTATTTGGAGAAAAATTAGCAGTTATTAGAAGCGGCGAACCTCTCTTGAACTGCCACATTTAACAACAATCCACAAGTCCAACTCCGAAGTATGCACACAAATTTCCAGGTGCAGTATAATGCAATTAAGGTTTAACTGGGTGTGTAAAGGAAAGCAAATTGTTCTGTTGTTCTTGGTGTCTAAAGTAGAACAGGATTTTATTATCTTATACATAAATAACTCAGTGTAGTGTAACACAGTGACGTGAAAAAATTAAGTTTCATCTTCTGCCTCTTACAACTACAGATTTTTGCACAGTGATGAAAACAGCCACAGCTTGACAGGGGTTAGGAGGGGAGGAGATTGTTATAGGCTTCAGATTTTAGTGATACCATATTTAAAAAAAATAACACTGCTATATTTTGATTTAAGTAGGTATAGCCTAAGCTATATCTTAATGAATAAAATTATGGGAAATAATAAAATAATATTATGGCATGCAATAACATACATTTTACAGCAAGCTAATGTGTTGAGGCTCTTTTGTAGCATATCTGACATCATCAATGAAAAACTCTGTAGGATCCCCTTCTGTTGAAATCTTCACACAAGTTTGAAGCGTATCCTGATCCATCCTATTTTTTTAATTTTTTCATTACCCTATTATTGTGCTGAATGACCTATCTACCCTGGCAATGGAAACTAGAATGCAAAATACACATTTAGCAAGTGTCTTTAGTGTTTCAGAGCCAATGCTGGTCCGTAAGATAAAAGAAGTGTCAACATTTTTATGTCCTAACATTATTGTCCATCGGCTCCTTGAACAATTTCAATGGGATATTTCCAATCATCTGCCGTACCATCCTGACCTGGCACCCAGCGATTTCCACCTTTTCCCTGAATTGAAAACATGGCTAGGAAGGCAGCATTTTCAAACCAATGCAGTTCTTCACAACCATTATCACTAAATTCTTGGAATGTTTTAAAGTTTTCAAACTATGCATTTAGTTCTATCACTTTCACTGCCTTGTCATTGAACCTTTCCATAAATTCATTAATCATACTTTTCACAAACCTCCTTATGTTTTTCATAGCTTGTTTCTTGTCTTCCATGAAGTGCACAGATTCAGCTTCTATTGCTTCCATTTGCAGGTTTTTAATTTTATTTAGTGTTACATTTTCTGCACTATGGTTATTGCAATCACAGAGGCAGTCAATGTGTCTTAAATATCTAGAGTTGCAGAAACATGCATAGGGATTTGTGAAATTTTGAGTGATTGCTTTTGCAAAACGTTACTTAAGTTTGAGATGGCATTGAATGTATTGTCCAAAATAATTAAACCTACAATGAAATTGTAGTTCAACATTTCTAATAAGATTCCTCCTGCCAAACATGCTAAATCCGCACTGTCTTTGTGTCTATGTTTACATGCCATCAAAATGGGCTTGTAGCATAAGAATGTAGCATACTATTGTACTCAACCAGTAGATGTCCACAGCTTCGAGTATTTTAAACAGGTTGTTCTAAAGCACACTGAATTTCATGCAATACATTTTCTCGTTTAGAAGAAGCATGAAACATTTTATAAATGTCCTTAACAATATGTAATGTGCACTTTATTATGGGGTGTCTATTCCTACAGTTTGGGACAGCAATTAACAAAACATGTGCTCTACAGTGAATTTATGGCAACTTGTGCCCTTTTTTCTCTGATAACCAATTACAGATCCCAGTGACAGAACTACTGAAATTAGCAGCACCATCAAAAGAGCATGTTACTAATTTGTTTGTAAGAAAGTTTTCATTTCTGTAGCTGTAAATATAGATTCAGCTGTAGTGCTCTTCAATTCAGCTAGACATGAAAATCTTTCCTTCATTTCAAATGACAGATGGCACAACATAACGAACTATCAAAGAAATTTCATTTTGGTTACAAACATTTGTATATTCGTCTGCTATTAAGGAATAGTATCTATCATGAAGAATTGTTTCATCTTGGCTGTCTATAACCCCACCAATGCAATTTAATAATTCTGAAGCAGTATATTTGCTAACATATTTGGACCTTTCACTTTGAAATTTAACAAGATTAATGTCACTGTTTAGTACTATCTTACAAATTAGAGGTTCATATTTTGTTGTGTGGGGGACTTCTTTCCTAAGGAATACACACTTCTAAATTAAAGAAGACACTGCTTGCAATTTAATGCTTTTTCAATTTAATTTTGTTTAAGTATCTGCACATGAATTGGAATGTTTAATCTCTGTAATTTACAATTTTCAAGTGCAACAGCTTTTACATGTTCTGACTTGGCGTGCTTTTCTAGTTTTCTCATGCTTCCAGTAACTTTTCTAAATTTATGAAAGGCACAGAAATGAAAACTCCCCCTGTTTTTTTTATAGAGTTTCAATATCATTTTTAAATGCATTTTACATAATTAATTTGCAAAAAAACCCACTCTGATCATGGTAAAAAAGAAAATCAATTGTACCTATACTTTCATTGGTACTTAATTTTATGTTCAACCATTTGTTTTGGATAACAACTTGAGGCTGGGTCAGAAATAGAACACTTTTCATTCAAACTGAAGAACACTAACCGAAGATTCAGTAAGCAATTCACCTTCACACATTCACTATCACTTCTTCCAGTGGACCCACACTCATCTATATCTTCTGCTATATGCTGTCTTTTATTAGGGAAAAAAAAAAAAAAAAAGCAAATAAAGTTTGTTGTTTCGACATTGTATTTCAGTACTAAACAGGGGCGGCTGGCCTTAACAGGCACATGGGCACATATCCTCCCTACAAAAATTTCAGACAGTAATTTCTCCATTATATTATCAGTTAAAATGCTATAATCTATAACTTATTTTTGTTTTGTTTCGTAGCTTAACATTCTTTAACCTGGTTAGTCATATCGCATGATGAATGAACTTGGTGAAATGATGCTCAAATGATTTCGGGGTCCATAGAGCTTAAAGTTACTCAAAATTTGTGTTCTCAGAGTAAGGGAAAATCCTGAAAAAACAAACAAACCTATTTGGTAACTCGTCCTAAGTGAGATTTGAACTTGCAGCATGTTGAATGTGAGGTAGACATGATACCACCACATTAGCCAGGAAGGCATACTATTTTTGTATAAATTTAAACCTATTTTGAATTGTTTGGGCACTGCACAGTTGTAGTTAAGATGGCTGTTGGAAATAATAACTGGCTACATTTCTTGGACAGACACAATTCTGTGGACAATCTGTGCATATGCACACATGAACTCGGTGCTTTCAAATGTAGTTAATTTGTGGGTGCGGGGTATGAGAGGCTGAGAGGGGTTGCTTCTTTCAGGGCTCAAGAGCCTCTTGATCAATTGCTGCGCATGTGCAAAGAGAAAATGAATTGACAACAAGCAAAAATTAAAGTTTGAATCTAATCCCTGACAAAAATATTTAACCAAACATCTCTTCACATGCAAGATTAACACACATAGTTTCAATGTGTTCTTATTTGAAAACAAATGTAGGATATACACCTCCCAAGCAAAATATACAAAAAGAAACTTACATGGTAATAATTTACAATGTTGGTAGTTGATAAATCAGATTTTTTTTTCCAGTGTAAAAATTCCTTCCCTTGGAAGGGAGGTAAAGCTGTTGTCCAGTGTCATAGATATACAGCACAAAATAAAAAACTTCCAAGCCTGATAAAGAGGCCTCTGAGCAATATTAAGCAGTTCTTTCACACTCAAAATAGAATGAGATGCTTAGAACCACAGCAGCTAAAGGTGTCCATAAAACACTCAATTTAATTTTAGTCAGTCTTAAAATTGTGTCCCACCACATAATTTGGCCATGTGGGGCACTGGTACTAACGAACTGACGGAAACTGCACATTGCACAAACACATCCTTCCACATTAGGCTGTTGACTGACTGACTGTTAAAATAGTTGCATTGGCACTCATTGCTGCTTTTAAAGGAAATATGATCTGATTGAAAGTAAAGAAAGCACAAATGATAATTAAGATGCTTACCTGCTCTTATCCCTTTTTACAGCAAAACTCATTGTTGTTTTTAATAATAAAGGAATACATAATAAAAGATACAACAAAAGACATTTCTTTTGGCAATTAGGCATTTATATTTTTTAATAAAACCAGAAAAAGGCAACATAAAACTGCAGCGTTTCATCACAGAAATGTAAATCATACAGATTCACTTTCAAAAGGATGATATACAACATTTATAAAGGCATTCTGCCAAAGTTACGGGTCTCTACTTATTGTATTACGCCAGCCCAGACAATAATTTAAACGCATACATCATTTAGACTTTTTATGATATGTAAATTTACAAATAGATATAAATTTCTCGAGGGAGGGGACTTTTTAATTCCCAGGGGTGGATTCCCCCAAACCTGGGGCACCCCCTGAGTTCATCACTGATTTTAGAATTCGGAGAGTAGTCATCTTGGTTATCCTAATGGATAAAAGTGTCAGCAAGCATAATAAAATGGTCATGAGAAACAAAGGAATTGTGTAACAAATAATTGATGCCATCTTCAGTAGCAAAAAGTTCCATTTTGAAGTCATGTTCAAGGAATGAATTACTAGATCTAGATCTTTTTTTGATATAGGAAAGAATATGACCCAATTTAAACCTAAAATTACATTTTTGTTGATTATGCCTTGGTGAATGAAAAACTTGGTGCAGAAGTACAGGACACAAGAGTTTATTGAAGACGTGATATAAATTCTGATCATTTCATGTTGATGTCTAAGATTAATATTATTAGCAGATGGGTAAAGAGGCGTAAATCCCATGAAAATTATAAGTTATTTAATGTGCATCTTCTTCAAATGGTGAGTGTGTGGAGATTATACTGTCAGAGATTAAATCAACATTTAGATCACTGTTCTCTGAGTTTGAATGTAGAAATAGAATGGAATGAACTGCAAGAAGTGATTCAAAAAGCGGCAAAGGAAGCATTTGTAACATGTAATAAAAGAAGAGCTACAGGTTTAAAAATATGGAACAAAGAAATTTGCAAAGCTAGTTAAGGATAAGAAATATACCTATTTGAAATGGATGAATACAAAGTTGGAGAATGAAAAGATTGAATATAAACGATTAAGTGTGGGGCGTTTTCGTAAAGTCTGGTGCGGGTGTGGTTTGTGTGAGTCTCAAGGCTGCTGTACGGCTGGACATCTAGATGTGGTGTTTATTTAAAACTTTTTAGAGGTTTAAATTTGCCGCTGTATATGAAGTTGGTCACGCTTGCTGTTGGCGAGACTGGAATTAACTCTTTGCGCCAGACTTAATTTTTGAAGCAGTTGCAAAATTATTATCGGCGGCGATTACTTATTTATTTATATACAGCTCAACCACGTTTCCCATTATATGTTTGCTAGCTTCAGTCGGTGAGTAAAAGAATCCTAATCTCCTTGCTTGGATGGTAGGATTTAATACAGTAGAAAATTGATTTAAAATATTTCTTGTTAATTATAAACTTTTATTACGTAAATCATTGGAACAATGTAGTGAATTAAGGCACGCTACTTAAACTGATCTCTTTTTGAGAAAACTGTGCCAAATATTTACTTTGTAATATGTACTTACAGTAAATCTCTTGCTGACAATCAGTAAAATACAATATTTCACATTAAATTGCTGTATTAGAGGTTCCAATTTACGAGATTAACTCTTAGCATCTGTATCCTTGACTTCTATCTTGTAGACTGTGTCCCAGAACCTTTTAAAATTTTCACATATATATAAAAGTTGAAGATCATTGTTTTCTAATCTGTCTGTCACCATGGGAACGACAGATTTCCTTATTCCACATTTCGTGAAATACTTATTTACAATACATTTTTATACACTCATAATAATTAAAATTAATACATTTGTATAATTTACAGGAAAATGTTTTTATACATAGCTGGCATTTCTAAATACCGGTATAAACCATTTATAGCATCTGGTAACTCTTCGCCTTTATTATTATTATTCTTCTCTCATATTACTACTTTAATTATGTTTTATTATTAATATGCTTTTCTAAACATCAATTCATAGCTATACATTATAATGCGTTGTATTTGTTACATAACCTTGGTTATGTTATTTTTGTAAAAGCAAGCCATTTTAGGCTATTTTCGTGTGTTATCGTGAGGGATGACGTCACCTTGCCATTTTTATACATACAATTCTTTGGCTTACATTGAAAACAATATGTTTTATTATTTTATAACATTGTTTTGGGCAAGTATTGTTTCATTTTCTCTTGACTTGATTTATTTAACATTAAATCCTGCATCAAGTGCTATAACAAAAAGGGAAACTGCAGAATGAGTAACATAGAACATAAATTATATGGAAACTCAAGCACAGCATGTAAAGCAATGAAACATCTTAATAAAGATGAAAAGGATCAGCAGAACTAAATAACATATTAGAGAAGTCATGGCTAGAACTTTACAAAAAGTTGTGTATAATGAGGTTGAAGAAAAAAATACCTACACAAATAAGAATGACGCTCAGAATATAATATATAATCAGTGGATCCTTTAACGGTAGAACTAGAAATGTCATTTAATTCATGTAAAAACAAAAAGAGTTCTGGAATAGATAAGATCAAAATGGAATTACTGAAATATGCTTTGCAAGAAATAAAAATAAGATGTTTAAATATTCTAAACATATGTTGGATGACATCCCAGATCCCACAGATATGGAAAGAGGCACTAGTTTATTCAATTTTTAAAAAAGGAGACTGTACAGATTGTAACAGTTACAGAGGTATAATTCTCCTAAATTTTCCATATAAAATATGTGCAAAAGTATTAGCAAATGGACTACATTATCAAATAATTTATTAAGAGAAGAATGGCACGGGTTCTGGAAAGGCTGGTCTTCTGATTGTGTATTTATACTGAAACAAATAATTCAAGAGAGACAGAAATTTAATCTTCCAACTAATAATATGTTTATTGATTATGTTAAACCTTTTGATATGGTATAGAGAAGAAAGCTGTGGGAAATCATTATTAAGAAAGGATACCCATTACACATAACAAGAACTTTATAAATATGAAGACACATCAATTTGAATAAATAACTTATCAGGAAAAAAAGACATTTTAGACAAGGGTGCCCTCTGTCACCGGGTTTATTTAATATTTATATTGATCAGCCATAGATCAATGGAAAAGACCATACAAAGTTTGCAATATACAACCTGGTATATGAAACTAATGCAAGTATTCCTTAATAATAAGTATTGAGTAAAAGTATTGTTAATAGAACCAATGTTTTGATTTGTACATACAAGTTTGAATTTTGGGCGAAAATTCTTTTTTTGGGAGGAAGGGCCTTTGTTTTATTTTTTATTTTATTTGCTTTTATTTTATTTTAATTTGATTTTAGTCACGATTGCATCTGTACCCAACAATATTCGACACAGCTTTTTCTGATAACCAGCCGTCTGCAATGAGACTTACGTCCATTCTTCTGCCCAAGACATGTAGCCTCATTCGAGTGGTGAAGACAGCCCCGACGTGCTCCTCGTCTCGCTTGTCCTTACTCGTTTTTCCTCTGCTGTCGGCTTCATCGTGGATAGTCCTTCGCCAGATAGCGTCGTCGTCTCTAGATTGTGTCTCTCCCCATCGTAGCGTATACTCCTTGTCTTCGATGTGGATGCTGCTGTTATCAGTGGGACCGTTAATACCCCATAGATTGTCTTATAATCACCGAGCATCAGGCGCTGTCGTATCTCGGCGTCGCTGACCCTGTCGACGATGTAGGCATCTTCCTGAAACACTTAATTGTGCGGTAGGTTCACCAGGACTTTGCTCATCAGCTATATAACTGATGATCTTCTCAGCTTATAATTTTGTGACATTGCAGAGCTTTAATGTAGTGCGCCCGTCGATCGCACACGTGTTCATTCACGCAGGTGCGACAATGAGTCGAGCATGAAAGGAAGCCACCGGCAACGATTCACAGCGGCATTTGGCTTATCGCAATATCATGTCCTATTATAATGAGATAAGATAAATAATATTTATATAAATAAATAAGACAAGACAAACTTTTAAATGAATAATTTATGGACTTACATTAAATGCTGATAGGAAGAGTAATAATTTGATTTTATACATCAAGTTTTTATCGCTGCTTTATTTATAACTACCGCAAAAGTGTTCTAACCCGCTCAGTCTTAAGTATTTACTCTTATTCTATAATGCGTTTATCCTGTTGAAATTTAATGTTGTAATTATCCTTCCCAGTTGCTTTGTCTTGTCAAACATGCCATAGAATGTATCCAATCTTTTAATGAGTAAACATCTGTATTTCAATTCATATTCAATGCTCCTTGCACCTTGGATGGTAGCAGCATTATCTGTTTGTAAAGCGTTGTTCCCATATAAATTGTTTCTGTTGGCGTTATTTAAATAAAGATAGGTAACCAAAAAATAAGGTCGTCATTCAACTAAACAATGTATTGACAGAACTCATCAGATTTAATGTAATGTCCGTTTGCAATGTCGTTTCAGTTATAGAAAAAGAATAACATTGCATAAACCAATTATAACTTTTTTCTTCGGTATAACCAGTAAAAATTATTAAAAAGTTTTTCAAGCATAAAGCACACGAAGTGTACTTTTATTAGAAAAGTTTTTGTGGCATTATTTCCTTGGTTGGCGTTTCCTTCTGCAATTATGGAGCTGAATAATACTTGGCACAGTATAGCTGTCCTGAAAAGTTGCTTAAACCGAGCAACTTCTGACACTCAGGAGTTGGATTAGGTTTCCCATGGTGGGAAACTAATTACAGAGTGCAGTGATAAATGTGGGAGAACATTGTGCTGTGCCCAGTTGTTCGGAAACTATGCTATGTTGTGCTGTTCTGTAATAGGAAATTCTTTCCTCGAATATCATTATGTCCGAAAGGACTTTCATTTCTTTTGTTTGGAATCTTCCATCCCCTTCGTCCCACATTTCCTCCTATGGACTGCTTTCGCGATCGTAATGGATTGGCTAAAACGTAATATCGCCGCGTTGGTTGTGTTGAGCCCGGATTATTTCCTCAAACCTAAACGTATTTATTGCAGCATTGCCATTCAATGCGAAGAAACAAATCGGTTATGAAGAAGTTCGAGCAATAACGTAGCCAGAAAAAATACCAAAGAGGGTTTATGAATAGGAATGTATTTTTAAAATAATTAAAATCAAGTGGTAAAAATTAATACTCAGTTGAACTATTTTTAAAAAAAATCGAATGTGTATCTATAAATTGAGTTGCAGCAATTAAAATAATCAAAATTATATTTTGTTGTTACTTTTTATACTCTTTAGAAAGGAGGTGCTCATACCCCCCTTGTTCCTCCGAGTACAAGGGTGTGCAGTTAATTCCTTGTGGAATTGGTATATACAGAAACGTCGCGCATATCGAATTCTCATAAATCGAGTCATTTTATGTGTAAAATAAAGTTGGCTATACTATGAATCCTGGGACTAAAGTACTTAGAGCATTGGGGTTGTCATCTCAAAACAATTTGAGATGACCTCGTGGTTTACCGGGAAACATGCGAGTCAGTTGAGAAATTCAATGCTAGGCCGGCAATTGCCATGGTGGCAGAGCAACCGGCTAGAGATCGGGAGATCCGTGGTTCAAATCCCGGCCGTAGCATTGAATTTTTCAGTTTGACTCTACCTATCCAACTCCTGTGTAAAGAAAACAATTATTCCATACAAATAAAGTTCTCGTTTACTTGCACATGAAGATTAAAATAGCAGAGGTTCTTAGTGGTTTTACCAAATATAACCATTATGATCTTTATGAAATGTAATTTAATTCAACATTTATACGCTTAAAATTTTAACACTGAAACAGGCAATACTACACTAAAATCGTTAGATTAAAGTAGTATCCTAAATAGCCTCTGTAACATTTACATCGGAAGAATCTGCTGATATAATCGGTTCAGTTTCGTGATATATTTCTTTATATGCAAATCCTTTGTAGCTGAAGTGTTCTCGCTAGACACTTGGCATTCATTTGAAGTGTCAAACTGTTTCGCAAAAACATATTTAATAGTCGGCTGAGCAGTCTTCTTTGCATGTGATTATGCATATCTTTTATTGTATTTAAGAGGATGTTCAGGTTTTCTCTTGCATTCCATGCTTCTTCAGAACCATGTTCTTAAAACATTGTCGTTGCAGCGTCGATCATTCTGAAGGATTCGGCCATTTTCTTCATTGACTTCTTTCTAAGAGGCGCTGTTTCTTATTTATTACTGTTCTCACTGACTAGGACATTTTTGCTGCTCTATTCTCGGAATGAGAGCTCAGGAAGTCATGCATATTCTGTTCAACGACACAATTGAATCCAATCTACCTTACCATTCCGCAGTTTTTTTCGTTGTGCAGGTGATGCTGTCACTGATCACTTTCGTCTTCAAGCAGTGAAACAACTTCGACCAGTTTCCTCATATATTTTAGGGTTATGTTAGCCCATACTTCTCTAATGATATCAATCATCATATTAATATAACTGTCGCCAGAAACTATTAATAACGAGTTCGTCATTCGAATCACATTCTTCTATGAGATTGGAGAAAGTTGTATGCCTTGAGTGTAGAGCTTCGTTATACTTAAACCGTGGATATGCCAAAACGCGGATAGCGAAACCGCGTATAATGAGGTCTACCTGTAATTTGTCAACATGAACACAAATAGCTGCTACTATGGAAATATTTCATTGGAGGAAACATCAATAATTATCCGAAACCCGTATGTTAACTTAATCAGCCAGCGCGCCCAATATCTGCAGTTCTCGATTAAGTTTGACGGTACAGAGAAATATTATTCTCGATAATAAAATTAAGTGAAGGCCGTTGAAGCACTGCATGCTTTGGTCTTTCCCGCAATGCTCCCAATTGCGATTATTGTGTGCTAACAGTATTGTTAGCAGTGATAGCATGTTGTATAAAAGGAAAGAACCATCACTTTAGGGCAGATGGTTTTGTAATTAAGAGTAATACAGGTTAGTGTAGTATAAAGTAAAGCTTTTATTGACTCACGCTTTAGAAATATGGTGTAAGACAGATGCTGTAGGCATAATTTTCTTGGTTGTCCATGTGATTCTCATTAGGCTGAGCTTTGGTATTGCTGCTCATTAGCGTTAGCTAAGAACGAACTTAATTATTTTCTAACTCAGACGTCAATGTAATGGTTAAATGTCGGGAACATAGTACAATACGACTAAACCAACTGCAGATGTTGATGCTGTCTATAGAAAATCTTTATTCATTTTTATTTACATTCACGGATAATCATTTAAGCATGTAGGCGAGACATAGAAGAAATTCCAGCTAATATTCTGGGAATGTAATTTTTTTTATGCAAATGCTGTCTTCCAAATATTCCTCAGCAACGAACATTCAATTTATTCCTAGGGCACTTTTACTTACTATGGCATTGCAGGAAATTCACCTGATTTTGCATTAGCAGAATTGGCACATACCACATTAGCTCTCCTAGCAGTTTGGGACTACACAATCCGCACCGGTTTGGAACTAGTGCAGCGGAAAAATGTTTTGCAACACACTACTATATAACATTTTTCATGATTAATCATTTGTATCTAAAATACGAGGGTCGGCTGATAAGTCCCGGGCCTCTTAATGAAAGCAGCATTAAAAACTTTTTTTGTTCTTTTTGCTTTATTTCTCAACATAATATCCAGAAAACACTCCCATAAGCTTGTTAGCTGACAAAATTGACTTTGCCTTTTTTGAGTTGGTTCACCTGGCGCAATGCTCTGTTTTGACTGTGATTTACTCTCTGGAGTGTAGTAATGAATCCAAGCTTCATCCTTGGTAATAAGTCGACTCAAATATTCCCTGGGATTTTTACAGTAGATCTCCACATTCTTAATAGAAACAGTTTTTCTTTGTAACTTTTGATCAGGTGTCATCAAACGCGGCACCCATCTTGCACAGACCTTGTGAAGGCTCAAAACATTACTTAAAATATTACCTACACGTTCTTTTGATATGTTTACAGCCTCTGCTATCTCAAAAAAACTTTAATCGTCGGTCTTCCTTTTTTTCAATGAACTCTGGAGTTCTCACTTTTACAGGGCACGTTCCATTTTAAACTCTGCAACCCACCTTTTAATAATTGAATATGAAGGGGCAGAGTCTTTCAATGTATTGCCCATTTCCTCGTAGATTTCTTTAGGTGTTAAGCCTTTCAAATGGAAGTATTTAATCACTGCTCGTTTTTCTAAATCCTCCATTTTCGTGAAAACTCTAAAGTTGTCTTGTTTAAAATGCTGTCATTTGAAAACTAAACAAGTTATTGACCTGTAACTATGGATACAAGCAGGTCTAGAGTTAAATTCTACGATGCTACCATCTAACTGGCCTAGTGGCGCCATATCTGTATGAGGCCAGGGACTTATCAGCCGACCTTCGTACTAAGTGTGTTTTCACAAACAAGTGAATGAAACTGTATTTTCATATTTACTCTCCATTATAAAAAATTCTGGTCAACTATTGCAACACTTTCACATTATGCTGATGCTTACGTGTCACCATCTTGCTTTGCCAGTCCATAACAATAGAGCGCGCTATTGTAGACATTCAACGTTTCGAGGAGTTTTCGGATTTTATAATAAAGTAATATTTGGTAATGTTGAATCCGCTAGCAGAGTTGAGGTTTATTTTAAGCACTGACCTGTATATTTACATATTCAAACTTAGATACGATGGCTGAAGTACCCGACCTGACGTACAGATAACGGCTGTTGTTTCAAACAACAACAACAACAATACTAAAAAGTACCAACCTGAGAAACCTTAAGTGTGAAGTTTGACGATTTTACATTGTTTAGCATTTGTTTGTCAGCCACTATTAGTGAATGCTCTCAGCGACTTTTTAAACATGGATAAAACTGGTCATCGTTATGTGATACAATACTTTCATTTGAAAGCCTTAGTCTAACTAATATTAAAAAGCTGAGCTAAATTCTACTTTGGGGGAGTCTCCTCCTTCGTTTACAACAATGAAATATTTGTTGGCAGAGTTTAAGCGCGGTCGTAAGAGCTGTCAAGACGAAACTGCAGTGGTCGACCAAATGAGGTTACCATTCCAGAAATTGTAAAGAAAATCCATAAAATGGTATTGGAGTGACCGTCGACTGAAACTGTGCGAGGTAGCAGACATTGCAGGCATTTCAAAAAGTTCTATAAATCGCTTACTGACTGAAAATTTGTATGTGAGAAAGTTGTATCCAAGGTGGGTGCCGTGTTTGCTCACAGTAGAACAAAAACAGCGCTATGAGGGTGTTTCAGTCGAGTGTTTGGCAACGTTCGCTGCAATAAAACCGAGTTTTTGCGTCATAACAATGGATGATACCTGAGTCCATCACTTCACACTTCACACCTGAGACGAAGGAGCGATCAAAACAGTGAATTGGAAGGGGAGAATCGGCTCCAATGAAGACGTCATGGATTATCTCAAAAACAGGAAAAGTAATCAATGGTGAATATTATACGAACTTGTTACAGCGTTTGAGCAAAAACGGCCTTATGTAGCGGAAAAAAAAAAGTTTTGTTTCGTCAAGACAGTGCAGTACACGCGTAATTTATCGCCATGGCCAAAATCAATGAGTTAAAGTTCGAATTGCTTCCTCATGTACCTTATTCGACAGATTAGTCCCCTCTGATTATTTTGTTTCCAAACTTGAAGAAATGGCTTGATGGTAGAGGATTTGCCAACAATGAAGAGGTGAGTCTGCAGTTGATGGCTAGTTTGCAGATCTCGATAGTTCTCACTATAACAGGGTATCGAAGCTATTGAACATTGCTGGGAAGAGTGTATCGAGCTGAAAGAAGACTATGTAGAGAAATAAAGATGTTTTCCCCCAAATTTTTTGGTGTTTTCTTTGTTAGGTCGGGTACTTCTGGGTCAGTCCTCGTAGTTTGCTATTAGGTATGCTTAGAATTTTTTCCGATGTATGTTTTTCAAGTGCCTCTCCAATAAATACGAATTCCTTGCAATTCGCCAAGAATATTCCCTCAGAGCATCCCAACACAAATGCTTATTTTTTTTTTCTCTTACTATAGCGACAACATGCTCGTTTCTTATCAGTCTTGGTTTGAGGTACCCGTACATCAACTGAACCTCGTATACTCTACATTATGAATAGCATATTCACAAGCTCTTACCAAACTGTTGTACAACCTTAATCATCGAAAACTTTTCATTCAGAGTTTTGCCGAGAAACTTGAAGAACACCCTCTGTTCAAAACTTTCAAAATTTTCGCTCCATATCCTTTAGAACCTTGCTTTAAATTACTACAAATTGCTGTGGTTTAAATATTCATGTTTTCATACCAGAACCGTGTTAAGAATGGAATACACGGTCCTTAATTGAGATAGGAGACCGTGTTTAAACCAGGTCACTGAAGTAAGTATTGTTTTAATAAGACCTATCATCGAGTTTCTTCTGAACCAGCTTTCAAAATGAATTTATTCCTTATTATATAAATACCTAGATTTCACTGATAGTAAGTAGTCTGCATGAGGCTTTTTAATTTTGTAGTCATCAGAGCACAATACGTATTAATAGTATAGTATACTTGCTACCTAAACTGTACGAATGTACGAATCCTGCTCTAGCTTTTAGTCCTAAAATTTATGCAAAAAATTCCTTTTGGTAGATAGTTTCTGCTCTCTGATGCTCTTAACAACATTATACTACTGAATTGGCTTTGCGAAACTTAGCAGCAGTCGTGGTTATCTGAATATAGAGCTATTGTCTGAGGAAGGCCACATTGATATCTAACTACGAACCTACTTGAATAGCTGGTCTCAGTTTCCTAACAAAAGATTCCTATTTTCATCAGTGTAAGAAATATGCTCCAGGGTATATAAAAATTGCTTGTGTGACCTTAGTAACGTTGTTTTAAAATAAATACTAACTGCAAATAAAATATATTTCGTATAAAAACTGCGTTAGAAAAAGTCCAAAGTAGCTTTAAGGAATTGAAGCCGCGTTTAGTGGATTTGAAATCTAACAGACTTTTCATTTCCTCCTCGAAGCAAAGGCTGATACCAACAACTAAATGATGAAAGATACAACAAAATATAAAATAAAATATTTGTCTTTCTTCATACAGCCTTCTGAAATGAAGGCATTCTAACCTCTTTCATCTGCATGACTACAAACGAAATTGTTATAATGTTCACTGAATTTTTGTCGGTTTTGTCAACTTTACGTGAATATTTCAAATGTTCCAAGAAAGCAGAATTACCTATTCGGGCAGCATTTGTTAACTTCCATTGAGTTACCTTAGCGTGGCTGACAGTGCAAATGGGTGTTTAAGTAGGCTGTCACGGGAACATTGGGCAGTAACAGGTGTCTGGTTCAACAAAAGCCAGGAAGTGGAGCGACGGTGAATTGCAATTGTTTGTTTATTGATCTTGGGGAGCAACACGCTTCTGATTCTTCACCTACTAAGAGCCATCTACATCACATTGCATGTTTTTAAATAGACAGTGCTAAACTCTTTGAAGGAATATGTGCTCTTTAAGGTTTAAAAAAAAAAAGGAAGAGGGATAGTTGTTACATAGCCATTCCACATGAAGTACTGATCAGAACTGCAATCTTTATGGAACTCACAAGGGATTAAGGGTCGAAGCAGTATGTACTGTTGCTAACAGAGAGTTAGATTATTGTAATCGAATAAAAGTGATTTTGTTTACTGTATATTTAGTATGGTGAACGCATTGCACTGTTCGTGCCCAGGGACCTGTATTTCTTCGTTTGAATTAATATACAAATTGGGTGTATGATCATAATATAGAGTAGACGATTTTGTTAGACGTTAAAAAAAGCATGTAATAATATTCAATAAGATTTTCTATCAGTTACCACAAAGCGTTGCATATGCAGTGGTTATTATTACAAACACAGTAAAATAAGGTTGCATTATGACACGAATCCTTAAGTTGATAAAGGCACTTATTACTTGATGCCGATGGCATACAAATCCTGAGAGGCAGACGTTTAGGTAACCAGTTCCAACCAGCGATAATAGGATCTATTCACTATTGAGTATACATATTTGCAGTGGACGTAGAGTAACAAAATCAATGCAGCTATGGTCGCTCCAGGCTTAGAGTATGATTTGACATAAATAAAATAGTGTAACCGCAGTGCATATATGTATAAGGGGCCAACTAGTGCTTGGCGAGATAGTCAAGAAGTTACTTAAGTACTTTGTCAGCTTACCTTCTCCGTATGTACGTGTTACATCCCTAGGACTTACAGGTAGGTTGTTAGAGTCACAGGCCTGAGAAGAAGCTAACGAAAATTAATTAATCATAGAATGAAGAACGCTGGACAGTGGATCGACTTGTAGCCAGGAAGGAGAGGGAGAGAAGTAGATGATATGAAATGAAGACGAAATAATGATAAGAAAGGTGATGATGGAGCAATTTATTGATGAAATGATTGGCGAAGGGAACCAGTGAAAACTCACCCAGACGCCGCTTTGTCTACCAGAAATCTTACTGCAGTTCCCTGGGATTGAACCCACCGCTTTGGTGAGAGACAGTAGTCTAACCACTTGGCCACGGCACCGTCCTCAGCCGAGAAGTTAAAAAAATTAAGAGTCAGCTAATAATTACGTGGCTGAGGAAAATATCAGTGCCGAATGCAGTTCAGTTATGTTGCGTACTGCCTGTATGACGATAGTAATTCAAGTGTAACATCTTTTGTTACGTTGAGTGCCTTAGTGTAAATAAAGTGTGTTTAGCTATGATTTGTCATTTGTTACACTGGGGTCATAAATGGGACGTAAACGCTACGATGGACCAATACTTCAGCAGTTATTTAAGCGACATGCTGACAGTGAAATCTAGCATGGAGAAGATGAAGATAGAAATGAAATCTGGCATGCAAAATATGAAATAACAATGTATTCCGTAATGGAGAAAATGGGGAGTGAAATATTCCTCGAAGGAAGAAATGAAGACGCAGATGAAATGGTAGAGCGAAACCCTGGCCAAAGAAATGCACAAGATGAAGACGAAAATAAACAAAATTGCCGAGCACCTGATCGGCATGAAAAAAAGACATGGAAGAGCTCGTCGGCAAAGTAAAAGACCTTGGCCATGTTTTACGCCCTTATGGACTTTGGGAAACAACATAACGTTCTGGAAGAAAGAGTCGAGGCGGTGCCAAGGAGTTGTCAATGTTTGATATCGGTAGCCAAAGACATTGAAGGGACTTTTCACAGAAAACATTGAGACCCATCTTTTGCTTTCAATGCCTCTTACTACATATAATGTTATCGTTACCTCCATGGTTTAGCTGTTCCACAGTGACACAAAGTTCTTTGCAACAAAGAGGCAAATCAGAATTTAAATGGATTTAGTTGGATAACTGCCGCCATTGTATCATTTAAATCATTCATGGTTGATTTAGTATCTAACTAGCATGAAGGCTAAAAAATGACCTAAGGATTTTATTGTTATATCATCAGTTTCTCTCTGCATAATGTAATCAAATTTAGACAAGTGATACAGATACAGTCTTCTAATGTATTTCAAGAATCAGAATTCATACGTTTTGTAAGTGCCACATACTCTGCTTCCAAAGTGCCCATTCCTCAATTGGCTCTCAGCTAGTTAATTCAGACTAAAAGAAGGGTGAGCTACAGGCTTTTTTGGCGGGGGGGGGATGAAATTCTAATATTGGATCTGTTACCAACTTGCAGTTTTATGAAACAAAACTTTTCTTGCTTGGTAACATAATTTAGTATCTTTAAGTGTTATAACTGCAAAACTTTTTCGTTGAAATTCTAAACAAACTGCCAGCTTTGGCATGAAGACGCAAATGCTAAATTAAAGTTTTATTACTTTCTCTATCAAATATCTCCAATGTAAACAGTAGAAAGAAAAATTCGACACAGGGATTTCACTGGAAATACGTGTTTTTGAGGACCCCTGAATAAATAAATCAAAAAAATGTTTTAGAAAAACATACGCGCGAGGGTGTGTATATGTGTGTATATATGAAATGAAGTTTTATTTGCGGAGCTCTTTAACTACTGTGGTTCTCAGCGTCCCATTTTATACTGGGCGTGAAAGACCAGTTAATTTTGCTCAGAGGCCTCTTTTATCAGGCTTGAGATTCTTTTACGTGCCGTAAATCCACGATCTTGGGTATGTGAAGCTAGCATGGTAACCTTTACACCACGGAATGCGACCACACACACACACACACACACACACACACACACACACACACGCATGGGCACGTTCTGTGACCTCGTGCACCTTAAACCCATTCAAACGCAATTGTCCTCTATATTGGCAATCATAGTTACTCTCTTCATAATTCCAATCGTCTAGTTATCTGATCCAATTTCTTCCGTTTTATCTCCTCTTCCCCCCTTCAATGGCAACACCATTTTCTGTTCCTTTTAATTCATCTTACATTGACGGTTATTGTGATCCGGCTCCATTCTAAGCCAGATAGGTCTGTTTTTATTTTTCCTCCTGATATTTCTCCCTCCATTCTTAGCCATGGCTGACATGTTCATTTACGAGCTCATTCGTAACTTTCCATACCTTGAACCTCTGAAAGAGCATGAGCGTCGTGTCATCACGAATATGGGTCAAGAAAAAATGCAGTGTTTCCCCCCATCGACGTCTACCTAGTCCGATATTCAATAGATTTAACTTGCAAAGCTGCCTTCAGAAGATGCACGCAACAGTCGAATCAACTGTGACAGACGACGCATATCGACGTTCCGATGTCTCTCATAAAGGATAAATATTCTTGCGTAATTTGGAATCTTCTAGGTCTTCTCAGTAAAGTAGGCAAAGATTCGATGGATCGGAACCGGGTTTCAATCCAAAACATGGGAAACGGCTGACTTACAAATAGATTCCGAATATCGATTTTGTTACTACGTAATCACTTTCTCCACACGTACTTTGTATATATATATATATTTTTTTTGTTTCATTTATATAACCCCCTTTGACATCTAAGGTCATGTCGGGGGTACATAGTACATAGTATGTGGAGAAGGTATTGTAATGCACCCAAAAGTTAAATACCGAGATTTCACCGGAAATACATGTTTTGGGTTCCTCTGAATCTAAAAAAAAGTATTTTTAGGAAAAGGTCCTTGTCCGTGTGTGTGTGTGTGTGGACAGCATAGCTCAAAAACGAAAAGACCGTTAAATACCAAACTTGGCATTTAAGTTTGGTATCTTTCAAGAATGCGATACGAAAATTTTCAAGAAAATAACCCTACCCAAGCTACCTTTTACATGGAACATTTTCGAAAATTTTGATTTTCTCAAAAATGGCTCTGACGGTTTTGATTAAAATACCCTATGTTTAAGATATTTTTATGACAAACGAAGTGTATATCTTGAATTTTCTGGGAATAGTCTCTGAAGACCTCTTCATTCTGGATGCCTTTTGTATAACTGGCAAACTGTAAGAAATATACAAAAACTTACTACGCAAAAAATATAGACCTCATTGAAACACACACTTTATGTAATATACACTTTTTTGTAGAGTTAACCGTTTTCGAGATATTCCGGATTATTGATTTCAATTTTAGCCACTTAAACTTTTCTCAAACGGGAAGACATCGTACTTCGCGTTTCTCATTTGTTTATTCCTGGCAAGTCAAGAGATTGGAATTTCAATTGTTTCACATAGCGACCGGCTTTTAAAAGGACGAGATATTGCTTTAGCCTGTGCATGTTCTTATTTTTCTTCTATTTATAAGGAAGCCTTTAATAAGACTAATTATTCTTATGTTTACCTTGATTAGCATGATGTACATGTTCTGAATAAAAGGTTTGTTTACCGAACAGCTAGAGGGCATCAAGTGAATGGAACACATTAGATTTTTCCCTTCTACTTACAAGGAACCAAGTAATAAGGACAATTCCTGCTAATGTGTGTCTCGATTGTCATGAAGTAGACAGAAGAATATGTTGTTATTAACAATAATTTTTTACAGATATGTAGAGAAAGTCATGTGAATGCAACATATCAGATATTTTTTCTTTACAGTTTGACATGCATGAAACTAATTACACCCTTGTAACCGTGGACATGTATGAAATCAAGCGTATCTTTTGGTCGGAATCTTTTGAGATAGGCATAAGAAACCGTTTTTCTAGAGTTTCCCTTTGCACTGTCTCAAAAGACTGAACAAAGAATAGATTTTACACGCTCATATGAGGTAACGAATTGGAATAAAGATGTGTAGGCTTATGCATACGAGTGGCAAATGCTGCTTATTGACAAATCACCAAGTCTTTAGAAAGAGCTTTCAAAAGTAAAATCAGCATTAAAGGATGTTCCAGGAGAGTTACGATCACAAAATCAACATTTCTTGCCTAAGTAATTTGCGTTAAGTTACTGCCCAGATTAGACTTATTTCAACATTTGGCCTGATAATAAATGGAATACCAAAGAGGTTTTATTTTAACTATCTGGCGATACAGTTCTTGTTTCGTGTTTATGAAGTTTCAAAACCAGAGTTTTTTTTTTCTCATTTAACTTCATGGTCATGTCGGGAAATTTGACTTGAAAATCAACTGATTGTGTTAATACTCTTATTATTATTATTATTATTATTATTTATATTTTTTTGACTGACGACTAAAAGCTATACAATAATAATTTAACCTAAAATAACAAGTAAATAACAATGAAGTGGGCCATATGACACCACTAACATATGCACATTGTCTGAAAAGTACCAATAGAAGTTAAAATAAATTAACAATGACAACGGTGAAATTTAAAAAGCTTAGGAATGCAAATTTCAGGTAAATTCAAAATGAAAATGAAAATAATATTAAGAAGTTTGTAAATAGGATTTGGAATATGAAGCTGTGTTATTTACTATTAACATAAACAAATGTATAATTATTACCGATTAGGTTGAATGTGTCTTGTTCTTCAATTTCGGTGTCCGTTAATAACATATATTCTGTCAAGAAAGTACCGGGAGTTGATCATTTAAAAATCCTGTTTAAAAGGGGATTTGAAATTATTATTGTCGCTAAGTTGGTACAGCTATCCTCTGTACCCAAACGGAGTTTGATCGCCATCTGTCGTCTAGTTTGTTTACAGTACGCCATTTTGTTAGTTCATCTCAAAGGTGATTTGCGATTTTACGATGGATACAAATATTGAACAAAGAATCTGTCTCAAATGTTGCATTGCAAATGGTATTTATTTTGCCGAATCGCTGAAAATGTGACAGAGGGCTTACGGTGAATCGACTTTATCAAAAACATGTGCATATGAGTGGTACAGTGCATTCAAAAGTGGTCGAGATGTGGTGGAAGATTTGCCTCGCTCTGGTCGGCCTTCAATGGTTTCAGCTAAACTGAACATCGCTAAAGTGAAGAAAATAGTGTCTGAAAATCGTCATTTAGGTCTGAGAGAGATTGCCGCTGAACTTCCTGTATCTCACGAATCGATTCGTACCATTTTAAACGATTGTTTGGGCATGACACGCGTTGCAGCTCGGTTAGTTCCGAAAGACTTGAATTTTCTACAAAAACTCAATCGCGTAAGAGTTGCCGAAGACTTGCTAGAACGAGCCAGTTCCGACCCCACATTCATGAAACGCATTGTAACAGGTGATGAGACGTGTTTGACACTCAACAAGTTTCCGAATGGCGCCTTCCAACTGAACCGAAACCTAAAAGGACACGTCAAACTCGATCAAAACTGAAGGTCATGTTGACAGTTTTTTTTTTTTTTTTTTTTTTCGATTATCGCGGTGTCGTGCACTCAAGAGTTCTTGCCAGAGGTCAGATGGTAAATAAAGACTATTATCTGAGCGTTATGAGGCGTTTGAGAGAACAAATTCGGCGAAAAAGGCCAGATTGGTAGAACGACAACTCATGGATTCTGCACCTCGATAACGCACCAGCTCACAAGGCTATTATTGTGAACGAATTTCTGGCCAAAAACTAAACAAATTTCATCGAACAATCACCATATTCACCTGATCTGGCTCCTGCTGATTTCTTTCTCTTTCCAAAACTCAAGTTACCACTTCGAGGCACCCGTTTTCAGTCGATAGAAGACATAAAGGAAAATTCGCAGCGACAATTGACATCGATTCCTAAAAGAGCCTACAAAAATGTTTTGAATATTGCATTATTCGTTGGCATAAATGTATAATTTCAGAAGGAGCCTACTTTGAAGGCGATAAAACAAAATTGAATGAATAATTCATTTTTTGTGTTTTATTGACCAATTCCCGGAACTTTCTTGACACAGTAGTATCTTGAGGTAATTTTCTGTTTGGTTTTGGTTGTTGACGGTTTCTTTCTCTCAATTTGTACATTGTACAACAGAGCTGAAAGTTAGGTAATTTAGAATAGAAGATCTTTAAGAGAGAGATCTGGTATATTGTTTGACGGACAGGATGCCAAATTCTTGATGCAGTTTAATGTCTCTGACAAACCACGGGAAATTAGTTACAACTCAAAGAAATTTATTTTGAATAACCTGAAGTTTATGAATATGTGTTTTACTAGCTGAACCCCATAAGTGAGGAGAGATCGAACCAAAGAGTTGTTCAGAAGACTGGGGCAATCAAGACCAATTCTGGAGCGTTTATTTATCAGAGGATATAAGCTTGTACTTCTACAGGAGCATGTGAGGACAGCCATAACAACTCTTCATTCATAAGAATTATTGTTGGCACGATTTTAAAGAAAACATTTTTGCTTTAGTCTTGCGAATATTCAGTGAAATGCGCCAGATGAAAAACCATTCTGCCAATGCAGAGAGAAATACCTAAAGAGCCTGCTAAACTGAGATTAAAATTAGAATAGGACAGTATCATCTGCATACATTGTCGTACAGCTAGGTTGTAGGTGGGGTATATCATACGTGATATATTAAATACATTAAATAATATGGGTGCCAAACTGAGACTAGAATTAGAATAGAACAGAACAATATCATCTGGATACATTGCAGGTGGGATATCATAGTGAATATATTAATCAATATAGGTCTAGTATTGATCCTTGTGGTACTCCAGTAGTAGTTGCTCTGGGTGTTGATGTGAATCCATCGATACGAACCACAAACAAGCGTTCCTTTAGAAAACTCTTGATAACATGTACAGGTAGTCCGGTAATCCAATTCGTATAGTTTATGAACGAAAGTAAATTAGATTGAATGTCACCTCATTATAGGCAGTGACGTAGATAAACTACCTGTTCCCCATCCTTCCATGTGTTAACAATGATTTGAGTGTAGCTAACTTGAAGCCCACTGTTTAAGAATTCCTATGTCTGGTAATGAGCAGGCCTCTATTATGTGTTGTAACATTAAAATTATGCAGATTATGTAATTTATTTGAAAACACAGTCTGGACTCTGTCACCAATCAAATATTTGCAATTCAGTTATTATTTTCCTCCATTTCCATTTATTCCCTACTTTTACCACACGGTCATAGCGGCGGTATTTCTCTTTGGAACATATTGCCAATCGGTAATGGATTTAACTCGTGTACAGTTGTCATTTGGCTCTTATTTTCTTTAATTTTATTCAGTAGATCACACACGCATTCACCCTCCTTTTCATTCTTCCTGATTCTGAGAAGAATAGGGAATAATCTTGGCTAGAGAAAAATTCTCACCCCCTTCCCCAGCCGGGTATCTAACCCTGAGCCCCTCGCACAGTAGGCTTATTATTATTTTCATTGCCAGCAGTTAAAACTAAATACAAAATTATCTGTTTATAAAACGTAAGAAAGCCATGTGTATATGTGTGTGTGTGCGCGCGTGTGTGTGCGTGCGCGCGCGCGTCCGTGTACTGCATCACTTTTCTGTCCTTGTTTTGAAGTTAACGTCCTTTGACCTAGTAGGTCATGTCGGAGGGTGTTTGTTTTGTTTGATAAAATAAATTAAAATGTGTGATAACCTATTGAAGCATAATGTTTTAGGAGTAGTACGCAATAGGTAGCATAAACTGCTAATCGACTATAGCAACGCCATATTGCAGTGAATCAGGTCTTAAAGCTGCGCTTGAGCACGCAAGGCACATCGTTTGTCTTGTACTCCTAGACATCATTAACTGGGTGGTTACCGAATTGTAACTTAAATGATACATAAGTTTTGGTAGGTATGATTAAGTTCTTAGCAGAGTTAAACAAAGCAACATGGATGGTAATTCATGTCTTAAACGTTAGTCTCTAAAGATACGAAGGTTCGGAACCCAATATTGATTTTGGCGCTATCATACGTTGCAATCTCTACTCAAGGCATTTATGTCTGTTTCTCCGGTGTGCTTGAGGACTGCTGAAGAGAGTGAGGTTTTACGGTTACTCAGAGAGGTGTGTCGATTGAGTTATGGCCGCAGATATCAGAATACTGAATGCTGCTGTTTTGAAATCCGAAAAAGATGATCGCTGGAGATGATAGGATGAGAAATAATGTCCCAACCCCAACCTAAGATCTGCTGATGTGCAGTGTACGAGATCGTTTTAAAAGTTCTCGGCACAACCAAAAAGAAAAATAAGACTTTGCTTTGAGTTTTTTTTTTTATGTCAACATAGTCCCCTTGTAATCATTACACTAAGTACTAAAATCCAACGATTTTATAACTTTTTACTATCCTCACTAAAATAGATTTGTCCAACAGTGAAAAATTAGCGTCTATCCCAGCTTCTCCCTGAATACTTAATGCACATCTTCGTCCATCCAGCCATTTCTATAGTTTTGGGAACAAAAGTAATCGCTGAGAGCTAATCCGGCGAATATAACGGACTTGGAAGCATTAAAAATCGCAGGTTGCCAGTTCTGCTGTAACAATCCCAGATGTATGTGTGAAGTGCATTTATGTGATGAAAGAGAACTTTTCATTCTTCTTGATGTGCCTAAATAGCATCCTTCAATTGATCCAACAGTGGCGCGTAATACTATGCAATGGTTCTACCCTTTTGAATATAATAATAATAATAATAATAATAATAATACTAATACTACTACTACTACTACTACTACTAATAATAATAATAATAATAATAAACATCGCTGTCAATTGCCATGATCATATATCAGCGCCGCCAGTGTGCCGGAATTTAGTCCAGCAAGAGTTCGTTTACATGCCAAAAAATACTGATATGGGACTGTCGCTTTTAACGCATTTTAGTTATAAAAAAAATACAGTTCCGGAGGCTTGTCAGGACTCCGGCGCTGTATTCCTTTTTTCTCCATTTATTCCAGTTTCCTATATTTCCTTAGTAGACCTTATTATTCTTAACGTTTTCCTGTTACATATATATACACAAACATAGACACATTTACAAACACAGAAACACCCATGCCCAAGGCGGGACTTAAAAACCATCGGTCTGGGCTGTTTGAGCCCATGGTGATCTTGGGATCAGATGGCCAGCGCCTAACATACTGAGCCACGCAAACTGAGCAGATAGTGTTCCATCGCCACACCATTAGAATCCCAAAAAACGATACGGTGATTTTTCCTGCAGGTGGAACAGTTTTTGTTTCTTTGTGCACTTTCATCTGTTGCCACCCACTGTTTGAACTCTTCCTTCATCTCTGGCGTGGTGATGAATCCATGTTTCGTCGACTGTTATGAAACTTCGAGAAACCGACTGGAATTACGTGTAAACAAGTCTAAATACTCGTGAGAATACTCTATTATGTAGAATGAAAGGAAAGAATGCTTCAGTGGTGAATTTAATTTTTTGTATTGAGGTTAAATTTTTCAAAGCAAGTACTTTATCACAGATTGTGTTTCTTATTAGACTTCCCTGTAATGAAGTGGTAGCGCGCCTGCCTCTGGCGCGGAAAATCTAGGCGGGAGTATAGGAATTTTTCCTGATCAGGATTCTTCTCCGCTGCTTCTCAGGTCTTCTTCACCTTCATCCCGCGGAAGGCACTAGCAAACCACGGCGGTTTCATCCTGCTTAATCGCCGCGGTCAGGTTGTGGTCTCCTATGATTCCGTCCCGTTTACAACAAACTTTCGGGTTCTCATCCCTCATTTCTACTTTGTAGAAAATGTTAACACTGTTTACATGGTCGTTACAAAAAAAGTGACTATGTGAGACTTCACAGCACATTATCTTGAGGATGGTGCCAAATAACTGTCACAGTAGTTTGGCCATCTTCCCATCTCTTGAGTCAGGTTTGAGAGATTTTAGAACGCTCCTTGCACAGTACCTTATTACTTGTTTGCTTTATTCCAAAGAGAAATGTCTTATTCTACCCGTGAATTAGACATAGAGAGCGGGAATGCATGTTTGGAGATTCTTGAATAAATAAAGAAAAATCATTTAGAGAAAGATTCGAGTACGCATATGGAACAGCGTAACTCATTACTCATATGAGTTAGTAAATGTAATACTTGCATCAGGCATCTTTTGATATTGCTAGGTGATTTAAGTCCCTAAAGTGAAAATTGTTCTTTATTTTATGAAAATTACTGTTAACTATTTGATTAAAATGTATTTTTTCGAAATTTGAACGGTGATTGTTTAGTAAAATGCCATGGCTGAGTTTTCGAAACTTATTCCCAAACTCTTGCTCAGAAATATGTGTAATATATTTTAGTTATATGGTAAATAGCATATCGGTGCTATAATTACTTCAGAAACGAAATTGCAAGCAAAAATGTTTTTCTAATAATTAGCAAAGTGGATTTTAATAACCTTTCTAGGAGTGTAGAAATGTAGGAAAGTAAAAACTTACGCGTTACATTCACATGACTTTCTCTGTTCGTTATTCAATAACTCCATGGCACGATAGCTCACGGGTACCGCCCGGCCGCTGCGTCCCCCATCTCGGTCCATTACAGACGTCATGGATGGGGTGCAGAATTGGAAGGTAAGAATGTGGTCAGCGCCTCGAGCGGTCCTCATGACCTGAAGTCATCAAGTAGCTCCTCAATTGGCCCAGAGACCTTACGAGGCTGAGTGTACCCCGGGCCAGGTCTCCCAGCGGGGGATCGAACCCAGGTCTCCCGCTTGGTAAGCAGCTGCGCTACCACCGCGCTAAGGAGACGACCTGTCAATAAACTATTCTTAAAAGAGCGTATTCTTCTAATTACTTCCTGTTAACTTAGACAAACATTTGTCTAAATGCCCCCATTACTTATATATGTCCTAGTGGATACGAAGGAATACAGTGCTCTATTAGCGATAGTCAAATCTTTCAAAAGCTGGTCACTATGTGAAGGTTTTTACGCTTTTCTTGACCAGGAGCAAGAAAAACGAATAACTGCATCCCATTTGAGGAACGTATAGTATTTTAAAATTGAAACCAATAACAATGAATAATTTGGAAATGTATTCGACGTAAAATGATGTGTTTTAATGGGATCTACATGTTTTGTTTAGTAAGCTTTTGCCTATCTCTTACTTCCCAGTTATGTGAAAGTCGTCCGGAATGAAGAGAGCTTCAAGGGTTATTCCCAGAAAATTCAAGATGTGTATTTTACTTTTCATCTAAATGGCTTTAATGTATGACATTTAATCTTAATCGTTAAAGCAATTTTTGACAGTAAAAACTTTCGATTTATTTTCCGAGTAATAGGTAGTTAGATGTGGGCCATTTTCTTGAAAATCTTCGTGTCGTATTCTTGAAAGATGCTGGATTTAAATATAAAGTTTGGTTTTAATCGACTCTTCGTTTTCAAATTAATGCTATTCCGACACAAGGCGGACAAAATATTTTTTTACTTTCTCTATACGTACTATGTACATAGCGTAGAGAAGATAATGTATTCTACCCAAAAATTTATACCGAGTTTTCGCTGAGTCCCCTGAGTCCATTTTTTTACTTAGCGGATTAAGAAGGTACCTATTGTATTCCACTAAAAAATTCGATGCTGAGGTTTCACCGCATATATATGTTTTGAAGTCCCCTGAGTCCGAAAACAATTTTTAGAAAAAATTCCGCGTGCGCGTGGGCAGCATAGCTCCAAAACTCAGAGACCCTGAAATAACAAACTTGGTATTCAAGTTTATTATCTTCCAAATATGCGACACGAAAATTCTCAAGAAAATTCCCATATTCTAAACTACCCTTTACATTGAAAATTTTGTTTCTCTCAAAACTTACTGTAATGATTTTGGTTAAAATACCGTATATTATAGATATTTATATCACAAATAAAATGTACATCTTGTATTTTCTGGGAATAGCTTCTGAAGATATATTTGTTTTAGATGATTTTTCTGAATTTTTCATAACCAGTAAATCGTAAAAAGTAGACAAAAACTTATTCCAAAAAATATAGATTTCGTTAAAACAAAATTTATGTCATGCGCCTTTTTTGTTGTAGAGTTGGCCGTTTCCAAGATATTCCATGTTATTGGTTTCAAGTTTAAACTACGTAACCTTTCTCAAACGGGGTCACCTTTCCTTACATCTCGTTTTGTTTACTGCTGACCTTGCAAAGCGAAGAGAACTTCAATTTTTCACATAGCGATCAGCTTTTAAAAAATCTTATGTGTTCCATTCACATGACTTTCTCTACATCTCTGCAACAAATTATTGTTAAAAAGCTTATGTCTCTATTTACTTCATGCTAATCGAGAAAAAATTAGCAGAAATAGTCTTATTACTTGCTTCCTTGTAAACAGAAGCGAAATAAGGGAGTACAATAGGTTAAATTATAGTCAAAAGCTGGTTACTATGTGACTGAAGTTCCTTTGTTTGTATGGACAGGAGTTGACAAATTCCTGTATGCGAAAAGCATGTTTTTTAAAGGTGAAACCAAAAACAAGGAATATCACAAAAACGACCATCACCACGAAAAAAATGTATATAACATAAATTGTGTGTTTTAATGTGCTCTACATTTTGTGTGTGTTAAGTTTTTGTCCATCTCTTACCGTTTAGCAGTTATGCAGAATTCTATAAAATTCATATAATAATGAATAAAATAGTCTTCAGAGGCTATTCCCAAAAAATTCAGGATATACATTCTATTTATTAGGTAAATATCTTTAATATACGGTATTTTAATCAAAATCGTTAGAGCCATCTTTAAGAAAATCAAAATTTTCGAAAATAGTTCCATGTAAAGGGTAGTTTGGGGTGGGGGGAGTTTTCTAAATCTTCGTGTTGAATCCCTGGAAGATGCTAAACATAAATACCAAGTTTAGTATTTTATCGACTTTTTGTTTTTGAGTTATCGTGTACACAGACACACGGACACACTCGGGCCTTTTTCTGAAAATGCTTTTGTTGGTTACCGGGGACCCTAAAACATATATTTCTGGTGAAATCTCAGTATCGAATTTTGGTTGGAATGCAATATCTTCTCTATTTATGTACTAGTACGTGGTAGAGAAAGTAAAAATACTGGTCTTTAGTTATTCATGCTACTAGCATCAGCAGATTTATGTGTTGGGTTTACGATGACATATTTTAATTTTATTGAAATGTGTCATTTAAAAACAGATATATGTATACAAACGGTTAAGAGTACAATTAACTTTCTCTGTTTCAGAAGGTCAAAGCCCGCCTCTTTACTTACTCTACACGTACTATGTTCATAGTGTATAGAGAAGGTATTGTAATGTACCCAACAATTCTATACCGAGATTTCACCGGAAATATATGTTTTGAGACCCCCTGAATCATTTTTTTTACTTTCTCTACACGTACTATGTACATAGTGTATAGAGAAGGTAATGCACTCCGCCCAAAAACTCGATACCGAGATTTCACCGGAAATATATGTTTTAGGGTCCCCTGTATCCAAAAAAAGCATTTTCACAAAAAGGTCCGTGTGTGTGTATGTGTGTGTCCGTGTGTCTGTGAACACGATAACTCAAAAACGAAAAGTCGCTAAAATACCAAACTTGGTATTTAAGCTTAGTATCTTCCAGGGAAGCGACATGATTTTGAGAAAAATCCCCCCATCCCTAACTACCGTTTACATGGAACTTTTTTCCAAAATGTTGATTTTCTCAAAAATTGCTCTCTACGATTTTGATTAAAATGTCCTATATTAAAGATATTTACCTGACAAATAAAATGCATATCTTGAATTTTCTGGGAATAGCCTTTGAAGACTACTTTATTCTGGATGAATTTTACGGAATGTTGCATAACGATTAAACCGTAAGAGATGGAGAAAATCTTAGCGCACAAACAATGTAGAGCACTTTAAAACACAAAAACACACAATTTATGTAATATTCATTTTTTTCGAGGAGCTGATCGTTTTTGAAATATTCCTGTTTTTTTTTTTTTTTTTTTTTTTTTTTTTGTTTTGTTTCAGCTTTGAAAAACATATTTTTCTCATACAGGAATTTGTCAACTCCTGTCCATACAAACAAAGGAACTATATTTGCTAATTTTTCTCGATTAGCATATAAATAGAAGCATAAGCTTTTCAACAATTTGTTGCAGAGATGTAGAGAATGTCATGTGAATGGGACATATAAGATTTTTATATTATTATTATTATTATTATTATTATTATTTTGGTAAGTCTGATTAATTTATTTTCATAAGTCGGATAAAAGAAAATAAAGAAGGGCAAGTATGACGTCTCAGAATTAGAGCTATTCGTCTCATTGTCAGTACGTATACCTATTACCGGTAGTGAATCTAGTGTACCTACTTATTATCATTAATTGAAGTCGAGGACCTCCTGTTCCGGTTTTTGTTATACCGTAGAGTACCTAGCAGTTTCAAAATATCAACTTTTTTACATTACTTTTCAAGAAACCTAAGATTCTGAATTTCCGCCCGAAACTTTCAGTTAAATCAAACTTTGCAGCCCTAGAGCCGTTAAAGGACGGGGGTTAGACGTGCTCTGCAGCATGAAACACGAAGACAATAACATTTAGTTCAAAGAAAGGAAATGACAGGAGACGCACTGGTCTCTAGCGGCAGGTTAATTTCCGTGTGAGAGGAAAAGACAAACTTTGTGTTGCGTACTGTCCAACAAAAGTTGACTTCCTTACTCATTACTGACGCGTGACGTTAATCCAGGTTTTGTGTTTGTTTGGACATGACATTTGAGGCTTGTGTTCCTATAGATTAGATTAAACACATAGAACGTTTCCAGAAGCACATTGTGTCATTTTTTTTTTTTTTTTTTAATGATTTATTGATCGATCAGCGCATGTGCGCTCTACAGATCATTGATTTTAGACATTATTTACATGCATGATACTGAACAACATTGAAATGAGGTAAGCCCCATTGGGCCCCTCATAAGTAGGTACATTTTTTTGTTTTTATTTTATAGAAAGTCTTGCTGTGAGAGCTGGTGCAGTGGTAGGCGACTCTTGATGCGAGTTGGATAGCTAGATTTTCTGCCAAGAGAATAGTGAATGGCTCCTGAGACGTCTTTTAGCTTGCTGTAAAACTGTTCGGCTTGTGAAGAAATTGACTGTTGAATGATGCTGATTCCAGTTTCTCTATGTAGTTGACTATTTCTGACAAACCATGGAGCATTCGTTGAGATTCGCAATATTTTGTTTTGAAATGTCTGGATACGTTTGATTTCAGAAGGACTAGTTCCTCCCCAAACTGGACAAGCGTATAGTAGCAGTGGTCTTAATAGAGTCGTGTAAAGTAGTGTGCAGTTTTTTAGTTTGAGTGAAGATCTTTTGTTGAGGAGGGTAGAGTTTTGCCAGTCTTGCTCGGGCTAGTTTAAGTTTGTTGCTTATATGTGGTTTCCATGTGAGTCGTCGATCCAGGAGTACACCGAGATATTTCACTGTTTCTGTATTCGTTTTCCAGGGTATCTGTTTCGCTGGGAGCGTTACTGGTGGTGGATAGTTTTGTCTGCATAGTGTAAAGACCATTGCTTCACATTTTTGCTGGTTGAGCGAAATACGCCAGTTGTCTAGGCAGGGTATAATTAAGTTTAAGGCCTCTTGAAGGTGATTTCTGGCGGTGTGGATATTGCGATGTGTTGAGAAGATTGCAGTATCGTCCGCATACATAGCGATTTGAGCTGTAGGCGTTGCAGGCATATCAGAGGTGTACAGGTTGAACAGAACTGGTCCCAGGATGGATCCTTGAGGAACTCCGGCTGTTATAGGTTTTGTAGAAGAGTGACAACTACCTATGCGGACTGAGAATGTTCGTTGTGACAGAAAGGAGGAAATTATTTTATAGAGGTAGTCTGGAATGCCGTTGATGAACAGTTTGTATAGAAGACCGTGATGCCAAACCCTGTCGAATGCCTGAGTGAAGTCAAGGAAAGCTGCAGTTGTGTGTTCTTTCTTCTCGAAGCCTTGTGCCACTTGCTTTGTAATCCGGAGAATTTGATGGGTGGTTGAATGTTTACGACGAAAACCGAATTGAAAGGGAGGTAATACTGATGCTTCATTGAGACATTTTGTTAAACGCTTCAGTATAATCTTTTCATACACTTTGGACAGAGTTGGTAGCAGACTTATAGGACGATAATTGTTTGGGTCTGAGGAGCTTTTCCCAGGTTTATGAATAACAATAATTATAGCGTGTTTCCAGATTCTGGGGAAGTAGCCCATACGTATCAAACTATTGAAGAGTGAGGCTAGAATAGCAAGTGCTTTGCGAGTCAGATGCTTTAATACAAAATTTGGAATTAGGTCATGACCAGGCGATTTTGTTGCTGGTAGTTGCTGGATTATGAACAAGATTTCTTTTGGCGAAGTGAAGTCAATGGGAAGTGGAGCAGTGGTATAAGAACCAGGAAAACGTTCAATTTCGTGGTTGAATTCTTCGTTTATCACTGGGTTTGGGCTGAAGATACATTGTAGAGTATTTGCGAATAGTTCTGACTTCTCAAAGTCGGTTATGTAGTGTTTGCCATCTTGTATTAAGGGTGGAATAAGCGTCGCTTCTTTTAATATTCTTTTGGTTTCTTTCCACAAGGATGAATCTTCTGGTGAAATGCTGGAGAGGTGCCGTTGGTAAGTCGAGTACCGGTACTCATCCATTTGTTTTTTTACCTTTCTTGTGAGTTGGTTCAAGCGATGAAGTTGCCAGGTTTCTCTGTACTTCTGCCAAAGCCGGCGCATTTTGTGTTTTTCTTTCAAGAGAGATCTGATGTTAGAGGGCAAAGTTTCGTGATAGGGTTTTCTTTGTTGCTGAGGTCTAGCTGGAGCTGTGGATTTGTCTATGTCTGAAGTTATGATTTTTGTGAACTCAAGAATTGCTGCTTCTGCATCACTGGGACTTTTCAGGTTGCACGCAGGTTTTAGCTCGTTATCAATTACATGTTGGAAGGTTTCCCAATGTATGAAACTTCTACCGAGTCTCCTAGTGGACTGTGGACGTAAAATCAAATTGTTGTCAAATGATATCAAGACTGGGGAGTGGTCGGAGACCATTTCAGGTAGAACAGCCATGGTGGGAAAGCCTAATACATTTTTGTAAAGTACTATGTCTAGTATGTCAGGTACTACATTTTGCCTAAAGAAAGTAGGACCAGGTGGGGCTAAGATGTTAACTGCATTGCGTTCAGCCGCTGTTAATAGTCGTCTTCCGTTTGGAGTTGTCACACGGCATCCCCATGTTTCATGCTTACTATTTAGATCTCCCACGAGAAGGGTTGGCACTGTGTCAGAGAATATAGTAGTAATATCCTGGTCATTGAGGCAGAGTCCTGGTGGCTTGTATGCTGAGATTATTGTCGTTTTAGTGGAGTTTTGCATGGATATTTGAACTGCGCAAGCTTCGAGGCTAGTTAGTTGGGGTAGTAGGACCGAGTAGTGGTGTATTTCCTTTCGAATGAAGATGGCCACTCCACCCGAGGCGACGAGAGCTTCGCGATCGGACCTATACGCTGCATAACCAGGTACTGAAAACTTTTCCTGTGGTGCTAGATGAGTCTCAGTGACGCAAGCTACTGCGACATTGTGTCTTGAGATGAATTCCCGAAAGACTTCCCGCTTGGCTTTGATTCCGTTAGCGTTCCAGTTTAGTATAGTTAGTTGAGAGAATGTATATACTTGATTTTTAGTGGTCATTAGCAAACAAACTTGCAAAAAGCTGTAATAAAAAGGATTTGATTTTTGGTAGATATGGTGCTAGAAAATTAATAGCTAGCTGAATAAGGTTTCCAGTGCCATCGGAGGAAGAAGCAGAAGAAGAATTTTGTGCAAATGCTTGCTGAGTGGAATGTCGGTAACTTTTATCTTCTGGAGGAACTGAGCGTGGCCACTGAGGAGTTTCAGGAGCAGAACAAGAAGTTGGTGTCAGCTTTGGAAAATTCTCCAGGTTTAGCTTTGGTGGTGTAGGTGTTTTTACGGGTTCGGTTGCAGTTGCATTGGATTTATTTTTTAATTCCAAGTAAATACGACAACCTCTAAAATTTGCCGGATGAGCTTCTCCGCAGTTCACGCAGGAGGGCTGAGTATCTTTGTGTTTTGGGCATTCAGAGAAATGATGGTTAGAGGGACACTTTACACATCGAGGTGCAAGTCGACAGAAGTTTTTAGTATGCCCATAGCGCTGGCGTCGTGTGCATTGTGGGATGCTTGTGTGTTTCTTACGGTATTCAACTTTTATTAAAGCATGGTGAATGTGTTTGACTTCAAAGATCTTTCCTTGTTCATTGTTTTCTAATTCAACAGCGCATAGCGGCATAGGTTGACGATCTTTGTAAAAGAGTCTTGTAACTTTTATCACTGGTAACTTCAGAGTGGTTAATTCTGTGGTTATGTCGTCGTTTGTAAGAGAGTAGGGAACATTTCTCAAGATAACTTCAAGTCTTTTGAAATTTGGATCACGGAAGGTGTGAAAAGGGAGCTTTGATTCTTCCAGGAATTTTGTAAGGGCTCGGAAGTCATTGACTGAAGTTGTATTTATTTTAAGGACTTTATTTTGCTGTTGTGTTGAGTAGTCATCTTTTACAATAGTACCTATGTCGCGGATAATCTGCTGGTAGTTGTTCACTTCATGGAGAAAAATGGGTGGGATCCTGGTTTTAGAGGCTGTAGTAAAATTTACTTCAGCGACTGTGTCGTTAGCTTCCTCCATTGTTTCCAAAGGGGAAAATTTATTGTTTATGGAGGTTAAGTCCACAATATATTTAGAGTTTACAGCTGAGGCTGAAGTTATATGCTTTTTGTTAGGAGTGAAAAACCCGTCACTTGACATGGAGGCATTACCTTGATTGAGATCTTCAAGCGGGCGTTTATGAACTAACTTGGGTGTTTGTAAGATTGAACGAGATGTAGTAGAAATTTCCACAGGATTAATAGAATGTGAATCTGAGAATGTTTGTTCTTGTTGATTAGATTGCATGGTGTTGGCAACCAGACAAAAGATAGTCTGCTTTGCAGACAACTGACGATCTGCTTTGCAAGACAACTGACGATCTGCTTCTTTAACAAAAGGCAATTCTGAAGAGAGCTAACCAAATGAAATTAAATATAAAATAAATAATGCGTTATGTACAACGCATGGAATTCCTAACATTTACACTGCTTGTTAAAGGTTTGGGGAAAACTTCTATAAGCGAAATTACTTACAGGTTTAGCTGGTTGTGAAATATTGCACTTTTTAATAACACAGAAATAACATTATTAAAAGCCGTGCTCACCGCCTCCTATCGTCTCATTGTGTCATATTAATGAATTATTTAAGTTTTTGATTGCAATAAATGCCAGTGCCTGTTTTCACTCTATTGCAGTGTTGCAGACAGTGTATGGGAGCGTCTCAAGTTTTGTGTAAGATTTGAAGATTTAGCGTCGGTGAACAGTTTTACATTAGTCCGTTACGGTGGAAAAAATCCGCAGACATATTAATATAACCAAAAATCCTCCTACTAATCTAATTGATAGTCAAAATACATTAACATACCAATTCCTATTAAATATTCAAATATCCGTTGTTCCATTCTCATGACTTTTTGTTCCACAAACAAACTCAAGATTATTCTTTTATCTAAAGCATGTTAATCGGGATAAACATTATCAGATTTTGACTTATTATTATTATTAGTATTAGTATTATTATTCAGAGAACCCAAGAAAATGTATTTCCGGTGAAATCTCGGTATCGAGTTTTTGGGGAAATACAATATCTTCTCTATGTTCATTGTACATAAGTCCGTACCAAAGAAAGTAAAAAGAAGTTTAACATAAAATGTGAAAAATAATTGTAAATGTCAAAGCTGCGACCTTCGGCATGCAAATTTTCATTGTTGCACGCCGATCCATATTTCTCAGGATAGACATTCCAATGCCATTTGTGATCTAATTATTCCTCAAAATATCCTTTAATGCTACGCCCAAACAAGCGAAGTCGCGTTTCTTAATCTCATCAATCTAAATTTCGTAAGGAACTTATACAGGAGAGATTATCTTCACGCAAATACTCGCTTAGTTAATAATTCAGTTGAACGTTTCTTATAGCTTGATTTTTGTTTTTTCAATGTGTCAAACAACGTATTCCCAAGTGATGTGCAGAGTTAAGTGCGGATTCATTGGGGAAAGTATTTAAGTCTCTATTCTGCAACAAACTATTCGTACCAAAGGCGTATTCTAATATCTATTTCATGCTAATCAAGATAAACAGTGGCAGAAATGGTTTTATTACATACTTTCTTCTAAGTACCAGGGAAATAAGGAATACAATATGATAAAGGGATAATTATATCTTTTAATTGCTGGTCGCTAAATAGAATTTGAAATCCCATTCTCCTTACATAACCAGAATGAAAAAAAGGGAAACGAATGACAAATTCTTATTTGAGAAGACTAAATATTGAGGAATTTAAACTTTAAATCTTAAGGAATATTTTTGAAGTAGTTAAATTCACAGAAAACATGTATTTTACATAAATTGTGTGTTTTGGAGAGATTTTCATTGTTTGTGTGATACGATTTTGTCTATCTCTTACGGTGTATCAGTTACTATGCGCGCACCTTTTCTTGGGCGCTCAGCATCCTTCTTTATTCGATAGGTGTCGCGCAATTTCGGAACCAGAGCGACACCATTGGGACAGTGAATACGCTGCACATTCTGATATCTAATGGCTTCTGAGCTAAGGGGTATCATTCTGTCTGTACATCTGTGTTTCGTTTAATAATTCAGCTATAGCTTGTCTCAACTTTGAAAGACAATATGGAGTTAAATGGGATATCTTTGTCTCTGTCTAACACATGAATCTGTCATTACCTTCGTCGTTTTCTACTCTAGCACTGTCACCAAGTTGCCAAATAGCATGATGCAAATGTTCATTTGTTACCATTGTCAGATTTGAATACAATGTCGTATGCAGAAATTGCTCTATATCAGATTACATCATTTTTAGATCCTTTTAGATTTCTGTGGGTCCGAATTTCTGAAGAAAATATGTTTTTCAATGAAAGTCCGATATTTGCTGTTTCTATACTTACGACGCAATAACTTATAAGCTAAAGGTCAAAACGCAACAATGTATTTTTGTTAGCTAATGGGGAAAATTGCTGATATGTGCTTAGGTTGAATTCTAGTTTTAATAAGACGAGCATTATGGTTGTTTTTTTTTAATAAAAGAGTTTTGGAAAATTCAATACTTAGATATACATCAGAAAAGTCAAGCAGCGGAAAATGATATTGTTATTAGGTATACAAGGGACTAAGTGAGAGAAAATGTCGACAAATGCTTGAAAAAAGAGCTTAACATAAGTTCGGAATCTTGTAACTTCTTGCAGTTATTGTGTTTGGCAACGAAAGTCATCCATATATTTAACTCAAGGCGCGAGGCAGAAAGCGCATAGAGTGGTTTTGGTAAGCTTAACATAAGTTTGTAAGGAAATATTTATAGCATGTGGAACACTGTGAACTGTTAATGTAGGTCATGTATTTTGTACGTTACGTAAATATTTATAGTCTGGCATTATAGAAGCTTGAAAGGGACGAAATGTTAAGAAGAGACCAAAAATAATGAATGCGTTAGGTTACTCAGGTAAAACGAAGGTTAGTGGGGGAATAAATGAAACAGCTAAAACCTCCAGGTGTTCAAAAACAGTAACGTACAGAATTAAAAAAAAACAAAAGAAAGAACTCTTTAGAAGGCAATTAAAATAGAAAGCAACTTTTGCAACGGAAACAAAAGCACACATGGTTAACGCATTACAATGAAATAGGACAAAACACTGCATTGTTCATTCTTTGCTGCTTTAAAGTATTCCACCCATCTAAATGTAATTTTATGAAGAATAAACAATGATGACCTACAAAATTAAATATGTCATAATTTTATATCTCTATATTTTATATTTTTTACGCTTGCGGAATCATATTTCGAAGCACTAAAATAGAGAGAGATAAAATGCAAGTGAAAAATAAATGTCATACAATAGCCTTAAATAGCAGTGCACTTATTTCACTGTTTGGTTAAGTATAATTCAGAGGATGACATTGAATTGTTGGAACCCACGACAGCTGAGCGAAGTTTTGATGTACGTATGGAATCCTTAAGTGATGACGTCAGCCGTTGCTAGGGTTTTCGGAACAACCGGTTGCGAGGGAGTTTGTTCTGTATCTATTGCTTTGCGAGAAGGTTATTTTGAAAAGGCAAGATTAATTATTTATCATTCTTACACAAATACAATTGTTATGAATATATTTGTATGGTTATTTATGTTATGTAGCGTTTATTTTTAAGTGTTCATAGTTATCATTAGGAATTATAGTGGTAAATATAGTCGCTTGTAATGGGCGTTGCATTTCGCTATAATATGCTGATTTACAAAGGTCGTGTTAAGAATTATTAAACACTACTTTTATGTTTTATCCTACAGATGAAATCAGTAAAGTTATATAATATTTCACTACTTTTAGGCTTAACAAAAGAACCATACATAGTAGGTTTTTGCCTATCTCTTAGGTTTACCAGTTATGCAAAAGTCATGCAGGATGAATAGGTCTTCATAGGCTATTCCCAGAAAGTGCAAAATATATATTTTATTTTCATGTAAATATCTATAATATACGATATTTTAATCAAAATCGTTAGAGCTATTTTTGAGAAAAACATGTTTGAAATTTTTACAATATAAAGGGTAATTTGTTGTGGGATTTTCCTCAAAATCGTTGTGAGGCATCCTTGTAAGATAATAAACTGAAATACCAACTTTGATATTTAATCGAATTTTCGTTTTTGAGTTATCGTGTACACATCATATGGACAATGCGCGCGCACATACATATACGTTGACCTTTTTCCAAAAGTGTTTTTTTGTTTTTTTGTTTTTGTTTTTTGGTACAGGAGATCCTAACACGTGTATTTCTGGTGAAATCTCGGTATCGAATTGTTGGGTGGAATGCAACATTTTCTCTATATACTATGCACATTGTGCATACTAGAGAAATTAAAATTATAACCTAGCTTTGCGGTGTAAACAATATCAGTCTTACTCGAATTGAGTTAGTACTCGTAGTGAAACATTTGCGGGGTTTTCCCCTAACTTCGATTGTTACCCGAATTCATTGGAGCATTCACTCCAAAGTCCATTTTCTGCTCCGCCAACGGAACAAATCTACCTTAACATAAAAAAATCAGATGTATTCCATTCATATGACTTTCTCTACATCTCTGAAACAAATTATTGTTAAAACGCTTATTCTTCTTTAACTTCAAGTTAATCGAGGAAAAAATTAGCAGAAATGGTCTTATTATTTGCTTCCTTGTAAGTAAAAGAGAAATAACGGAATACCATAGGATAAACTGATAGTCAAATCTTTTAAATGCTGGTTGGTATGTGATTGAAATTCCTTTATTTATACGGCCAGGAGCTGACAATCCCGCATGAGAAAATTATAAGTATTTTAATACTGAAACCAATAACATAGAATATCTTAAAAACGGCCAATTCCAGGAAAAAAATTGCTTATTACATAAATTGTGTGTTTTAAGGAACTGTGCATTTCTTGTGTAGTAAGTTTTTTACTATCTTTTACAGTTTACCAGTTATGCAAAATTCCGCAAAATTAACTCGGAATAAAGATGTCTTCAGAGAGACTATTCCCAGAAAATTCAAGATATACATTTTATTTGCCATATAAATATTTTTAATATACAATATTGTAATCAAAGTCGTTAGAGCCATTTTTGAGAAAATCAAAATTTTCGAAAATTGTACCATGTAAAGGGTAGTCGGGGTGGGGAAATTTTCTTGAAAATCTTCGTATCGCATCCTTGGAAGATGCTGAACAACGGACTTTCTGTTTTTGAGTTATGCTGTCCACAGACACACACGGACCTTTTTCTAGAAATGCTTTTTTTTGGACTCAGGGGGTCCCAAAACATGTATTTCCGGTGAAATCTCGCCATTGATTTTTTGGGGTACAATACAATACCTTCTCTATACACTATATACATAGTACGTGTAAAGTAAGTAAAAAGTGATAGCTTGCAGTTTATACAGGGTGTTAATGAACTACACCGAAATAATTTGCGAGTTGTGCACGTGACTGATATAAATAATTTGAGATCGGCGATGCATGGTCCCCGGATAAACATAACGCAACTACATAGCGTTAAACGTGTGGGTATCAGGTGCTGATAAGTCGTCGTTAAAGCAAAGCAGGTTGAAAAACATGGCTTGGAATGTCTTTAAAACTGCTGCCCGAGTATAGAAATATCGATTATTAGCAGCTCGTTACTAGCGTTCTCAAGATTTAATATCGCAAAAATCTGTAAAATCTCGAACTAATCACTTGGCAGTGCGCCACTGAGCATTCATTAACTACGTTCTTCTTGTTACGTTGCCTACTCTAGAAGCGTTTTTTCAACTGCTCTGGTGACTGCGTAACTGCGTAACGCGGGAAGCTGCTATATCAGAGGTCATGAATTCGATTCCTGTCATAGAGTAAATAATTTTTATTATTATTTTTACTTTCTCTATACGCACTATATACCTAGTGCATAGAGAAGGTATTACACTCCACCCAAAAATTCGATACCGAGATTTCACCGGAAATATATGTTTTAGGGTTCCCAATATCCAAAAAAAGCATTTTCACAAAAAAGTCCGTGTGTGTGTGTGTGTGTGTGTGTGTGTGTCAGTGTGTCCGTGTGTCTGTGAACACGATAACTCAAAAACGAAAAGTCGGTAAAATACCAAACTTGGTATTTAAGTTTAGTATCTTCCAGGGATGCGACACGAAGATTTTGAGAAAAATCCCTCCACCCCCAACTACCCTTTACATGGAACTTTTTTTCGAAAATTTTGATTTTCTCAAAAATGGCACTAACGATTTTGATTAAAAGTTCGTATATTAAAGATATTTACCTAACAAATAAAATGTATATCTTGAATTTTCTGAGAATAGCCTCTGAAGAGTAGTTTTAATCTGGATGAATTTTACTGAATTTTGAATAACTGCTAAACCGTAAGAGATGGACAAAAACTTACTACACAAAAAAATGTAAAAGACATTAAAACACACAATTTATGTTGTATACATTTTGTCGTGGCGTTCGTCGTTTTTAAGACATTCCTTATTTTTGGTTTCTGCTATGAAAAACGTATACTTTTCTCCTATCCATATAAACAAAGGAACTTCATTGACATAGCAACCAGCTTTTGACTATCATTTTAACCTATGGCAGTCCCTTATTTCGCTTCTACTTACAAGGAAGCAAGTAATAAGACTATTTTTCTATTTTATTCTGATTGGCATAAAGTAAATAGAAGTGTATATATAAGCGTTTTAAGAATAATGTGTTGAGATATAGAGAAAGTCATGTGAATGGTACACATAAGATTTTTTTCATTCCAGACGAAGTGCCGCGATACGTGGCGTACTGGCACTTCAGAAACTTATAGCCGTTACTTCGAAATTTCAATAAACAGGCCATAAGGTCCTATCTCAAATTAATTATTTAAGTAATCTACATATTCTGTGAAAATATTTCGGTATAATTCATTAACATCCTGTATAATTATGTATTTCGCATTGCTTTTAAATATGTGCCAGTGACATGTTGATAATTATTACAACAGTATTAATTGCGACTCACATGGCCGACAGGAGCGTTAAAACAGAGTAGTCGCCAAACACAAAAGCGCATGGGTACCATGTCGGTAGTTGTTTGGGTTTTGGATCGAGATAGAAAGTTAAAGAGAGATTTAGCTAGGGATCGTTATCTGATGGTGGATGACATAGCGTGACACGTGCGCCGCGCATCGTTTAGCATCGGAGGGTAACGCATACATTCCGTGCCTCTCCTGCTATCAGAGCACTTGGTGCTACCGCAGGAATAAGTCGATCGGTAGCTGTGTCTGTTGTGAAGATACTCCATGTCCTGTCGCGAAGTTGTTACTTCTCGAAAATTCGGTCATATGAATACATCGTGAGAGAATACATTTCTGTCGCAGTTACCTGCGGAAAGCGAAAATTAAAATACAAGATACAAATTAATAATGATTTTTAATTCTCGTGGTGCAGCCTCCTGTTCAACACAGACTTTTTGCAATGTTGTTTTATGAATCTGCTAAACTGATGTGAGAGTGATTCCTTACAGTGTTTTTTTCTGCAACGAATTTTAAAACTGGTGCTTTAAAACGATGATTTTGGGCTGCATTTTGAGGTTAACTTATATTCATATTCTTAATGTTTCACACTTTTTAGAGTATCTGTAAGTATTGTTTTTTATGACAAGTAAGAGACAAACATGTTCAAAAGTTATGCCAAATTTGCAAAGAATTAGCGTGTTACGTGCAATTTAACAGGAAACAATAGTTTACTTAATTAAACTAAGCATTTACTATAATACTTTTTTCCGACTAATTAATCAATGCAATTTTAAACATATTCTTGTTTATCATTTTTTTTCTTCGAGAAACCATGTGGCATAGGTCTACAGCAAGAGAAACAGGTGAAGGTGTCAATCGATATTTCTAAGTGCAGCAGTCACGAACATTGAAAGAACAACGTTGATGTATCAGTTTGTGATATTTCCTTTCGGTAGAAGTGTATTGAGATCTAGGTTCCTCCTTTGCTTACAATCAGAACTTGAGCTCGGCGTGGTATGCTGTAAGAAGTGTGCGATAAGAGTGCGGTTTGAATGGAAATGAGGTAAAGTAATGCCGGCGCGTTGGCAATCGTCTCAAAGACCTTTATTTGTGCGTACTATATGGGTAAACGGCCTCCGTCATGCTGTTCTTTCGGCAGATGACCCCTTGCTGTTGCAATGCCGTAAGCCGCAAAGGGGAAAATCTCGTCCTGGATCTTGCTCGAGCGTCGAGACTTTTACATCGTCCTGCTCGTCAGCTTCTGTCAGTTCCCGCCGACACAACTGCGCGAGCGAAACATCCAACTCATGTTGCTGTGATCTGCAACCGTGTCTGATTAAGCTGCAACTTGTCCTAAATGATAGCACCACATCGTCATCTTCCTCTGCAGGGCATGAAAGGAGTGCCAGAAGACACCGAACTTCATCCACGCGTCCATCTGCACGTTGCCGCGCTGGGGATGAGGATGGCGACAGCAGTCCTACTCTTCAATGCGATAGAGACGACAGAAGAAAAGAATCGACTCCAAGGGCGTCTATCTCGATGGTTGGTCAGTATCGCCGACCTTATTTACCTAACATGTTTCCCAGCAGTTCAGATGATGAAGAGGAGCCTCTATTAAGCCGAGAACATGATTTGCAGAATTCATGGCTGTTTTCGGAGGTGCAGTCGCTGCTTCCAGACATACAATTAAATCCATTATCAGAAAGGGTACTTCAGTGGTTGGACCTTGCTGGAAGGACAGCTGAAAAAGAGGATGCACGCCTAGAAAAACGTTTTCGACCTACTCCGCCTCCACCATCACCACCTATTCCTCCCCCAGTGGTCCTCGAGAGAAAACCCAGTTCTCAGCCACGGCGGTCCATATTAAGACAACGTGGTAGCGCTCTATCCACCATCACGGCGCATAGCACACCGACTGAAGCGGAGTCTCCAGAGCTTCATAAGGTGGAAGAAACAACTCTTAGTGTTACCGCGCGCGGTCTCAATGCTGCACGAACTGCTAGAAGGTGTGGATACGAGGAAGCTCGAGCTGTGATTGACATAACGGAACCGCGTCCTCTGCCGCCGGTCAGAGTACAGAGTCCACCATCATCGCCACCACCTGTTCAACCACTGTTTCTAAAGCAACCACCCGCACCAAGTCCTTTGCCTCCGCCAACTCCATTGTCCGCTCCTTGCAACAGGCCCCAGTTGCACATCTTCATGCCAGTTCTTCCAAGAGAAAAGCCCAAAAGATACTTTCCCGACGATGTTTCCGAGTGCGATAGTTACTGGAGTGAAGCATAAGGTTCATTAATAAAATGGGCTTTACTTCTAAGTTATATTCGGCCTAAAATTCCCTCTTTTTCCATTGAAATGACATTGTGTATAGTTCCCAAGCTCAAGTTGAGAGATCAACTTTACCGACATTGTCTCCTAGAGTCAAATATCCGTGTTGTTACTATTAATTTAACTTACACAGCTTTAAAGAATAAATATGTAGCATCTGTGAAGTGTCCAACAATGTATTAAGTAAATCAGCAAGAAAAAGTGTATGGATATCATTTTTGGAAATAAAAGAATAAAAAGTATAGGGAACTTAAGGAAGGACAGGCATGCATGGTATTTAGTAATGATTTGATGGACTCAAGTATTTATTCAAGTATTATTCCTAAAACCAATATTTTTGCCCTCAGAGCTAGGTTTAAAATCAAGTGAAACAAAATAATTAACAGTAACCAGTAACTTAATTTTGCAATTATTAATGTTCATTTTCTCAATGCCAGTTTAGAGATAAACATACCTGATAATTTGGATGTAATGATCCCACACTTCCCAGAGTTAGAATGTTAACTTTGGTACAAATCGGGTTTAGGAGTAATTGAACAAAAATGCTTTCAAACAATGTCTCTCCTAAACATTGTTACTTGTCCTATATTTTTATACCATTCATTAGCTATCAGAATCATTTTGCGGCAGTACCATATTATTTTTACAAAAAATAGTGTTCATAAATTATTTAAATTAACAAATTTGCACAAAAATAGTAGAGATAATCATTACAGATTGCTTTTTAAAGAACAGCAACAGATTTTCTTGTCTGTCAGTGTTTAAATTGTTAAAATCTCTTAAATTTGTCTTTAATTTTCAATTAATATTTTAAAAAATAACCTCTGAAAGCAATTGCCAATTGTTTTATATAGATACATAAAAAAAAAAAAAAAGAATGTCTTCACTATTGCACATCTGATTTTTTCACACTGTTTTAACATAAATAAAAATTATGCACTATTTTAAAATTAATTTGAGTGAATAGGGCTTTTTAAGATAATATATCATTAATAAAATTTGAGGTTTATAGAAAATAAAAAAATATATTGATTTTATGTATTTTTAGTTTTGTACCAGCAGTTTTTAGTGCTCTCTTGCTCAATAGCAAAAAAAAAAAAAAAAAAAAAAAAAAAAAGCAATAATTTTAAAACACACAAAACAAAAATGTTACGTTTTTTGGATTTTTCCATGTAATGTCACATTGCAGACACAATTTTCTTTGAAGGAATACAGTGAAATCAAGTTTTAAGGCAGAGGCAGAGGAAACAACAGAAAGGAAGGAGGAGTTGAGGAATAGTGTGACATTAAGCTGCAGCTAAGCTCTTGGAATGTACATACATGACAAGTATTCTATCTGCTTTGCATTCTATTTATGTATGGAAAGAATTAAAATTTTGCTTAAAATTAAAATTGTGAGGCATTACTTATAAACTTATTTAACTAGCTCTCTCATATAAACCACTATAATATGTACAAATAAAATGATTGCAGTTGCTTTCGCTTAGTAACTGTCAAAAAAAGATGTGCCTATGCAAGCCCCAATGAATGGGCTTTCTCTTATTAACCTTTGAATTGTGATATAGCGAAATCAGTATAAAAAGTATTAGGTCTTAATAGTATAAATGATGAGAAACATCCAAATAAGAGGAATGCAATTCAAAGCTAAGATTTTTGAAAATACCAATGTATGCATCTGTGGAATATCGTTTAATCCACATAATTTAGCTATTCGCTTAATAGACATTAGATAATAAACAAGTCAGTTTTCTTTCTTGAACTGCCTGCAGCATTGTATTTTTTTCAATTTTCATCCCATTTAATATGCCTGCATTCTTATTGGAAGCTGTGAGGTTGGCTGCTGGTTTTTATGTTTACTTATAATTCCTAGAAGTAGTCCATATTTAATTTGCAATTTCCAAGTCTGAAAATGGCTTGAATGTCATTGAATTGTGTACCACAGTTATCTTACATATAACATATATTTCAATTAAAATGCTAACTTTTAATTAATGATATAATAGCCAACAAGGTGTATCAGGTCCCTCGGTTTAGCCTTTGGTGCTGTTCACATCATTTAGTATACTTTAACCTTAGAACTAACAAAATGTACCACAATAGCATTTGAAATTGGCTCCATATACTTACTATATGCATAGATTGAAAATATTTAATTGCCTGATATTTGTTATTGACACTTTGTCATCAGATATGTGATTCATTGATTAATAGATGTAATAAAGAATATACATTGTTAACATAATTTGTTTCTTCTTCATTGTTTTCAGAAACAAATAGAACATATAATTTCAGAAGATATTCATAGTTACTTGAATTTTTCACTAAATAAATTATACATGTAAATATTTTTACATCAAGTGTTCTTAATTCCCCCCCCCCCCTTTCTTTATTATGCTATTCGAAACTATTGGTTTTTAAGTTATTGAAGCTAGGGCATTGTGTATTGAACCAAGAAAGAATAGCCTTATATACTACTTAGTGCAAAAAACTCCTGCAACACTAATCAGTATATGTGGAATTTTATGCGATTTGTGCAGTAGTTGGGTTAGAAAATATATTAACTTCTTCAAAACATTGAGAGAAAATGTAAAAAGTACTAACATCTTTGAATTATTTTTTACTACTTGAAAAAAAATCACTTTTTTTAGGATATTGTATTTCATGCCTCTGAACTAAAAATTGAGTTGTTGATAGTATAATATGTTGTATGGTTTATTATTCTGATGAAACTGACCCGGGAAAGCTGTTGGTAGGTCGCTGGATCGTGCCTCGGCTGGTCTAATCGGTAGAGCAATTAATAAACTACATGTTATCTCATGGTGTGTTGATGTTGCAGAGTTAGTTTTGAAGAAAGACATCATTTTCTTTTAACGGGTTTGCTTTTTGTTTATTAAATTTTCAACATAGCAATTTAAAGTAGCATGAACGATAGCCTCCTCTGCAGAGCACAATGAATCACTTTCAAATGAGCGCGATTATGATGCTAACAGGCTGAAATAATCAAATTATCTCAAATATTCTTTCCTTTCTTTCTCCCTCTTTTGTCCTAGTTTAAGGCAATATTTTCGCTTCCCGAATGGATGCAGCTTCATCTCCGGAGAGTGCAGCAGAAACTTCACTTAACTTTTCGAAGTTGTCAGCGTAGTACAGGGCAGCAGAAATTCACCTCCCCCATCTTGTTAAAATGGGCTCTGGAGGCAAAATTAGTGGGCAAGTGTCTTGAAGTGTTGGATTGGAGATGACGCTTTTAGATCAATTTTCTTGATGTTGGATATCAATTTATTTACATCGGGAGAAATGACCTGCAAATCTCTTCTGATATTCTGTGAAAGCCATGTGCCAGACACGTTAGATGAAACATTTGAGGGAATAGAACCTTCAAAGTATCACAAGCCTTCTTCATTTATGGAGCTGCATCTGATAAGAATAGGACATCTTTGTGTTTTACACCGTCAAGGCAAAGTGCAACAAATTTGCGAACAATTGAGCACTGGTTGTTAGCTTTTTCCAATTCTTCTGATGATAGCAAGAATACTTCAAGTGCCGTAGCCTCCACAGGTTCCAATGCTCCAATAATTACGTTAGCAGTTTGTGTGTTTTCCCTACTATTCGTTGTTTCGTTTACGGAAATCCATAATTTTTGCCATTTACTTCGTTGCGAATACGTTGAATTGTATTTCCGAAGCATATAGACAAGTAGTTTATCCCCAGAGTTGATGTGGTTGGAACGGATTCTCCTGTTATTTTTGTAAAAAGTTTTTCAGTGACCGATTTTCTAATTTACAAAAAGGAACACCAGCGTCAATTAATGTTTTACACAAATCTAATGACAATTGAGGTTGTTGGTTAGCCGTGGGGAAAGCTGCAGGAAGTAGCGTTATTTTCTTTCCACCACTCTTTGAGACAAATGCAGATATATGCTTTGTGTTGACACATGTTGTCTATGAATACTTTTTTCATGATTAGCTGTTTTCTCACAAACCTTTCACAATAAAACTGTTCCATTGATTGAAAACACGTGAGAACCAAATTCACTAACCTAGCTTTAACATTTACTTTTCAAAGGTGTACTAAATTAGGCATTATAGCTTTGTCTGCCACTTTCACCTGACAATAACTGAGTACTAACTGCCCGAGCAGAAATTTGTTCCTCCTACAACAATAAACGCATGCAGCACACAATTGTAACAATAAGATGTTAAATACAATTTTTCATTGGCTGAGGTGAAAGCGAATCGGCCAGAATGCTATGTGACGATCTCTATAACGGTGAGATATTTTATTAGAAGAATAATTGAATTATTTTATTAACCACTTCCTGTATTTTTACAAAATTTAAATAGTGAATAGCAAGCCCACAATAGAGATCCCAAAAATGATATCACGATGTTATCATTTGATAACATGTTTGATGAAAAATTTAACTTTGTTGCTGTTTGATGATTAAGCTGCCGTTTGTAATAACAAGACCGGCATAAAGGTGCCAAATGTCTGTATTTTGAACCGCACTCACCCTTCCTCATTTCTCGCACAGATGATTCTACAATTCCTGTATAACAAATACTCTCTTATCTAAAACACATGCATGGAAAGTATCTCGAGGGGAAAGTATATTGCAAATAATCAAGAAATATTGCTGAAAATGGCCAAAAAATGCATTTATTATTGAACGAGCCTAAAATACCATAAAAAAGCAAAATAGGCAAAATGGAATTTAACGCTATCGATTCTATTTACTCTGATTCACGTTTATATCTACAGAACTGTTGATTTACTTTCACCCGTTAAAAAAGGCATTTTGCCTAACAACTAGGCTGTAGTTATCAGATTTCAGAGAGAAAAGGTTAGGCATGTGTCATGGGAGTAGAAACGGAGAGGGGTTCTCTTGTCTCGATGGACAAACGAAGCGCTACTTAAGATGTAAAAAAATAGTGTCCATTGTTGAAACAAACAAACGGCATGTTTTACTCTTGAAGTTTAAGTCCTGTAATGGCAATTACTCAATGAGCATTAAAGGAATAAGGCAATAATTACAATTTTAATCAGTTTTAAAAACGGTATGCCATACCGGCTCGTTTCCGAGTTTTCGAATGCGTACCCGGTTCATACCGGCCCACTTTAAGCATTGGCTGAATGATGTGAAGTGACGCATCTCTGCTGCAGTGGACTCATTGCCGAGGAGATGTTGGCACGCGTTTGGAAAGAAATGGAGTCCAGTGCAATTGGCAGGCTGAGGGCAGCCAGAGGTGTGCTAGACGTGTCCCTGTTCTCGGAGAGAACTTAACCACGTTCTGACGGGATTGTGGGTTTTTGCAGGATGGCGGGTGTGTTTTGGGGTTGTGGAGTGACAGGAGGAGGCAAATATTGCTCCTCGACGGTTGCCTTGATGGTGCAACGGCCCTTGTGCACCGCTGGTGTGTGTTAATCAAAATGTTTGTTTTAAGGTTTTTTAAGTTTGAATCCAAGCAACTCTTGAAGGATTATAAGGAGCTTAGCCGTAGCAGCTGTTGGTGGAGCTCCTTCGTTACCGGGGATACCCGCAAGCCATGCGGGGAAGCCGGTATCGCCTGAAGCGGCGGTTTGTGGGATCGTAATCCCCAAGAGACCTAACGAGGGCGCTCCGATGGAATGGTAACCCTTCGTTGAATTTTGTTGCCCGACGCCTAATCTCGTCCTCCAGGTATGGTAGACCAGAGGCTTCGTGCAGGAGTCTCGTTGGAAAGCCTCGAGGCACAGAATAGATAGCCCGAAGACACCTATTCTGTACCCGCTGAAGCAACAGCAGACTGGAGTCTGCCGCCATGCCCCAGATCTCACAGGCGTAGATTAACAAGGGGATTATGAGAGCCCTCAAAAGGCGCAACTTAAGGGGAACCGTCATCAAGGACCTCAGCATCGGGTACAGTGAGGCCGCAGCCCCATTGCCCCGGCACCACAGCCCCCTGATGTGCTCCCCAAAAGTGACGCCCTTGTCAAGCTTCACCCCCAAGTAGGTGATGGTGTTGGTCCATTGTATCCTTCGTCTGAGGTACGTGAATGTGGGGAAGTTTGCGGGAAAGCGGCGTTTGGTGAAGAGAATAGCGTGGCTTTTCTCCGGATTTATGGACAATCGCCAACGCTCGCACCACTCTTGGATGAGGCAGAGGTAGCTCTGAATGGGGTTGAAGGCTCTGCTTGGGTGCTTGTTTGTACAGTATAACAGCACGTCATCAGCATACTGGGCTATGTTGACTTGCTGCACTGTTGGTAGGTCGGCCATGTAGACGCTAAAGAGCGTGGGGGAAAGTACAGAGCCTTCGGGGACTCCGCCTCTTATTGGCCTAGGTGTTGATTTGTGTCCCGCAACTAAAACTACAAAATATCTGTGTTTAAGGTATGAGTGTAGTAGGTGTATGATGTAAGAAATGGAGTACGGTTCATCTGCCGTTATCACCAGTGGGGCTCATATCTAACCCTTGACCTTACAAACTATGTTCTTCTATCATTTCTGTCAGTTTAATTTCTGTATATCATTTCAATAAAGAATAAACGAGTTTTAGATTTGCACCATCACCTTTGAATTATCCTGTAGATCAGATGGATGGATTAATGAAAAAATAAATGCCTAAACACCACGAACTACTGCATTGATAAGTCGATTGGCCAGTTAGAATGGAAAATATAATGTAAAAATGATTAGAAAGACCAAATTAGATACCATTTAGGGAAAAAACGTCATTCGCACACATGGCTATATCATTTCATCCATTGCAGAGCCTTGTGCTGTTTCGCTGTGGCAGAGAACGTCAAAGTATGATGGATTTGGGAACAGAATTTCGGAACATCAACGCCTACATTATACTGTTTCTCAAACAAAGCTAGTGCACGTAAGGTTGACAGAGCATGATTCATCACAGTTATAGATTGGGCCCAGAATATATATTTAGCTGTTTTCATATGCATTTGCTTCACTTGTTTCTAAAGATAATCAGGACTTTCGTCGCAACAAATAGGAAGCAGATAAAAATATTTTTAGGCTGAAAAGTATAAGGTCAGCTGCTTTTCCAAATTAGGCAGTCATCATTCGATTGACACTACGGGTAAAATAAAAGTATCTAGCACAATGAGAGTAACGTAAAGCAATTATATGTATATGTCGTCACACTGCTATAATTCAAGGTGTAATTTTACCGCAGGGTGGATACGTTTCTGTAAAATGAACGTTCATATCGATCTGACTGTCCGGAAGAAACTTCATCCATTGTACTGATTCCTGGGACTGATTGTTTCACAGTGCATTGTAAACGTTGTTAATGTAGGCAACTTGATTAATGACGTAGGTCATTAGAAGAAAGTAATGGTAAACTTTTGAGATACTCGCACTGATGGTCAGAAAACAACTAGTGATGTAGAGCAACGTGTACATTTATCACTGAATAAACATGTTTATATCTACACTATTCTACTCTCAACTAGTGATGTAGAGCAACGTGTACATTTATCACTGAATAAACATGTTTATATCTACACTATTCTACTCTGAACTAGTGATGTAGAGCAACGTGTACATTTATCACTGAATAAACATGTTTATATCTACACTATTCTACTCTCAACTAGTGATGTAGAGCAACGTGTACATTTATCACTGAATATACACGTTTATATCTACACTATTCTACTCTCAAATAGTGATGTAGAGCAACGTGTACATTTATCAGTGAATAAACATGTTTATATCTACACTATTCTACTCTAAACTAGTGATGTAGAGCAACGTGACCATTTATCACTGAATAAACATGTTTATATCTACACTATTCTACTCTCAAATAGTGATGTAGAGCAACGTGTACATTTATCACTGAATAAACACGTTTATATGTACACTATTCTACTCTCAACTAGTGATGTAGAGCAACATGTACATTTATCACTGAATATACACGTTTATATCTACACTATTCTACTCTCAAATAGTGACCTAGAGCAACGTGTACATTTATCACTGAATAAACTTGTTTACATCTACACTATTCTACTCTCAACTAGTGATGTAGAGCAACTTGTGCATTTATTACTGAATAAACATGTTTATATCTACACTATTCTACTCTCAACTAGTGATGTAGAGCAACGTGTACATTTATCACTGAATATACACGTTTATATCTACACTATTCTACTCTCAACTAGTGATGTAGAGCAACGTGTGCATTTATCACTGAATAAACACGTTTATATCTACACCATTCTACTCTCAACTAGTGATGTAGAGCAACGTGTACATTTATCACTGAATATACACGTTTATATCTACACTATTCTACTCTCAACTAGTGATGTTGAACGACGTGTACATTTATCACTGAATAAACATGTTTATATCTACACTATTCTACTCTCAACTAGTGATGTAGAGCAACGTGTACATTTATCACTGAATAAACATGTTTATATCTACACTATTCTACTCTGAACTAGTGATGTAGAGCAACGTGTACATTTATCACTGAATAAACATGTTTATATCTACACTATTCTACTCTCAACTAGTGATGTAGAGCAACGTGTACATTTATCACTGAATATACACGTTTATATCTACACTATTCTACTCTCAAATAGTGATGTAGAGCAACGTGTACATTTATCAGTGAATAAACATGTTTATATCTACACTATTCTACTCTAAACTAGTGATGTAGAGCAACGTGACCATTTATCACTGAATAAACATGTTTATATCTACACTATTCTACTCTCAAATAGTGATGTAGAGCAACGTGTACATTTATCACTGAATAAACACGTTTATATGTACACTATTCTACTCTCAACTAGTGATGTAGAGCAACATGTACATTTATCACTGAATATACACGTTTATATCTACACTATTCTACTCTCAAATAGTGACCTAGAGCAACGTGTACATTTATCACTGAATAAACTTGTTTATATCTACACTATTCTACTCTCAACTAGTGATGTAGAGCAACGTGTACATTTATCACTGAATAAACACGTTTATATGTACACTATTCTACTCTCAACTAGTGATGTAGAGCAACGTGTACATTTATCACTGAATATACACGTTTATATCTACACTATTCTACTCTCAACTAGTGATGTAGAGCAACGTGTGCATTTATCACTGAATAAACACGTTTATATCTACACCATTCTACTCTCAACTAGTGATGTAGAGCAACGTGTACATTTATCACTGAATATACACGTTTATATCTACACTATTCTACTCTCAAATAGTGATGTAGAGCAACGTGTACATTTATCAGTGAATAAACATGTTTATATCTACACTATTCTACTCTAAACTAGTGATGTAGAGCAACGTGACCATTTATCACTGAATAAACATGTTTATATCTACACTATTCTACTCTCAAATAGTGATGTAGAGCAACGTGTACATTTATCACTGAATAAACACGTTTATATGTACACTATTCTACTCTCAACTAGTGATGTAGAGCAACATGTACATTTATCACTGAATATACACGTTTATATCTACACTATTCTACTCTCAAATAGTGACCTAGAGCAACGTGTACATTTATCACTGAATAAACTTGTTTATATCTACACTATTCTACTCTCAACTAGTGATGTAGAGCAACTTGTGCATTTATTACTGAATAAACATGTTTATATCTACACTATTCTACTCTCAACTAGTGATGTAGAGCAACGTGTACATTTATCACTGAATATACACGTTTATATCTACACTATTCTACTCTCAACTAGTGATGTAGAGCAACGTGTGCATTTATCACTGAATAAACACGTTTATATCTACACCATTCTACTCTCAACTAGTGATGTAGAGCAACGTGTACATTTATCACTGAATATACACGTTTATATCTACACTATTCTACTCTCAACTAGTGATGTTGAACGACGTGTACATTTATCACTGAATAAACATGTTTATATCTACACTATTCTACTCTCAACTAGTGATGTAGAGCAACGTGTACATTTATCACTGAATAAACATGTTTATATCTACACTATTCTACTCTGAACTAGTGATGTAGAGCAACGTGTACATTTATCACTGAATAAACATGTTTATATCTACACTATTCTACTCTCAACTAGTGATGTAGAGCAACGTGTACATTTATCACTGAATATACACGTTTATATCTACATTATTCTACTCTCAAATAGTGATGTAGAGCAACGTGTACATTTATCAGTGAATAAACATGTTTATATCTACACTATTCTACTCTAAACTAGTGATGTAGAGCAACGTGACCATTTATCACTGAATAAACATGTTTATATCTACACTATTCTACTCTCAAATAGTGATGTAGAGCAACGTGTACATTTATCACTGAATAAACACGTTTATATGTACACTATTCTACTCTCAACTAGTGATGTAGAGCAACATGTACATTTATCACTGAATATACACGTTTATATCTACACTATTCTACTCTCAAATAGTGACCTAGAGCAACGTGTACATTTATCACTGAATAAACTTGTTTATATCTACACTATTCTACTCTCAACTAGTGATGTAGAGCAACGTGTACATTTATCACTGAATAAACACGTTTATATGTACACTATTCTACTCTCAACTAGTGATGTAGAGCAACGTGTACATTTATCACTGAATATACACGTTTATATCTACACTATTCTACTCTCAACTAGTGATGTAGAGCAACGTGTGCATTTATCACTGAATAAACACGTTTATATCTACACCATTCTACTCTCAACTAGTGATGTAGAGCAACGTGTACATTTATCACTGAATATACACGTTTATATCTACACTATTCTACTCTCAACTAGTGATGTTGAACGACGTGTACATTTATCACTGAATAAACATGTTCATATCTACACTATTCTACTCTCAACTAGTGATGTAGAGCAACGTGTACATTTATCACTGAATATACACGTTTATATCTACACTATTCTACTCCCAAATAGTGATGTTGAGCAACGTGTACATTTATCACTGAATAAACACGTTTATATCTACACTATTCTACTCTCAACTAGTGATGTAGAACAACGTGTACATTTATCACTGAGTAAACACGTTTATATCTAAAATATTCTACTCTCTACTAGTTATGTAGAACACCGTGTACATTTATCACTGAATAAACACGTTTATATCTAAACTATTCCACTCTCAACTAGTGATGTAAAGCAAGGTGTACATTTATCACTGAATAAACACGTTTATATGTACACTATTCTACTCTCAAATAGTGACCTAGAGCAACGTGTACATTTATCACTGAATAAACACGTTTATATCTACACTATTCTACTCTCAACTAGTGATGTAGAGAAACGTGTACATTTATCACTGAATAAACACGTTTATATCTACACTATTCTACTCTCAACTAGTGATGTAGAGCAACGTGTACATTTATCACTGAGTAAACACGTTTATATCTACACTATTCTACTCTCAACTAGTGATGTAGAGCAACGTGTACATTTATCACTGAATAAACACGTTTATATCTACACTATTCTACTCTCAACTAGTGATGTAGAGCAACGTGTACATTTATCACTGAATAAACACGTTTATATCTACACTATTCTACTCTCAACTAGTGATGTAGAGCAACGTGTACATTTATCACTGAATAAACACGTTTATATGTACACTATTCTACTCTCAACTAGTGATGTAGAACAACGTGTACATTTATCACTGAGTAAACACGTTTATATCTACACTATTCTACTCTCAACTAGTGATGTAGAACAACGTGTACATTTATCACTGAGTAAACACGTTTATATCTACACTATTCTACTCTCAACTAGTGATGTAGAACAACGTGTACATTTATCACTGAGTAAACACGTTTATATCTACACTATTCTACTCTCAACTAGTGATGTAGAACAACGTGTACATTTATCACTGAGTAAACACGTTTATATCTACACTATTCTACTATCAACTAGTGATGTAGAGCAACGTGTACATTTATCACTGAATAAACATGCTTATATCTACACTATTCTACTCTCAACTAGTGATGTAGAGCAACGTGTACATTTATCACTGAATAAACATGCTTATATCTACACTATTCTACTCTCAACTAGTGATGTAGAGCAACGTGTACATTTATCACTGAATAAACATGCTTATATCTACACTATTCTACTCTCAACTAGTGATGTAGAGCAACGTGTACATTTATCACTGAATAAACACGTTTATATGTACACTATTCTACTCTCAACTAGTGATGTAGAACAACGTGTACATTTATCACTGAGTAAACACGTTTATATCTACACTATTCTACTCTCAACTAGTGATGTAGAACAACGTGTACATTTATCACTGAGTAAACACGTTTATATCTACACTATTCTACTCTCAACTAGTGATGTAGAACAACGTGTACATTTATCACTGAGTAAACACGTTTATATCTACACTATTCTACTCTCAACTAGTGATGTAGAACAACGTGTACATTTATCACTGAGTAAACACGTTTATATCTACACTATTCTACTATCAACTAGTGATGTAGAGCAACGTGTACATTTATTACTGAATAAACATGCTTATATCTACACTATTCTACTCTCAACTAGTGATGTAGAGCAATGTGTGCATTTATCACTGAATAAACATGTTTATATCTACTTTATTCTACTCTCATGTAGAACAACGTGTACATTTATCACTGAATAAACACGTTTATATCTACACCATTCTACTCTCAACTAGTGATGTAGAGCAACGTGTACATTTATCACTGAATATACACGTTTATATCTACACTATTCTACTCTCAACTAGTGATGTAGAGCAACGTGTGCATTTATCACTGAATAAACACGTTTATATCTACACCAATCTACTCTCAACTAGTGATGTAGAGCAACGTGTACATTTATCACTGAATATACACGTTTATATCTACACTATTCTACTCTCAACTAGTGATGTAGAGCAATGTGTGCATTTATCACTGAATAAACACGTTTATATCTACACTATTCTGCTCTCAACTAGTGATGTAGAACAACGTGTACATTTATCACTGAGTAAACAGTTTATATCTAAACTATTCTACTCTCCACTCCGAACAACTTTACATACAACCCACAAAGTCAATAACACCAAAAGGTTAGAAAAAACACTTACATGCAGAGTGCTGTGGCGGTTGCTGATTCAATAGTACTGCTTTATTACTTTCTGTTGCATGTATGCACAATGTACATAGAAGGTATTGCATTCCATCCCTAAATTCGATACCGAGATTTCACAGGAAATACACGTTTTGAGGGTCTCATATATTCGAAAAAACATTTAGACAAAGGTACGCGTGCGTGCGTACGTGCTCGCGGCCGTGTGTCTGTATACGCGATAACTCAAAAACGAAAATACGATAAAACAGCAAACTTGGTATTTAAGTGTAGTATCTTCCAAGGAGCGACCCGAAGATTTTGAGGAAAATCCCACCCCACCCCAAATCCCTTTACATGGAAGAAATTTAGAAATATTTGTTTTCTAAAAAAGTGGCTAACGATTTTGATAATAATGCCGTATATTAAATATATTTACATGACAAATAAGATGCTTATCTTGAATTTTCTAGGAATGGCCTCTAAAGACCTCTTCATTCTGGATGACTTTTGCATAACACTGATAGACAATTTACTACACAAAAGATGTAGAGCTCATTAAAACACACAATTTATGTCATATACATTTTTTCGTGAAGTGTACCATTTCCGGAATATTCCTTGTTATTGGTTTCAGTTTTAAAATACTTAAACTTTTATCATACTGGAATTTGTCAACTCCTGACCATGCAAAGAAACGAATTTCAATCACAAAGTCATAGCTTTTAAAGTATTCGACTATCGGTTTAGCCTAGTGTTGCTATGTGCTTGAAGTGCCTTTGTTTGTATGACAGGAGTTGACAAATTTCCGTATGAGAAAATAATAAATATTTTAAAGCTGAAACAAATATTAAGGAATATCTAAAAAAATAATCAACTCCATGAAAAAATGTGTATATCAAATTGTGTGTTTTAACGATATCTGCATTCTCTATTAAGTAAGTTTTTGTCTATCTTTTATGGTTTACCAGTTAGTCAAAATTCCCTAAAATTCATCCAGAACAAAGAGGTCTTCAGAGACTATTCCGAGAAAATTTAAAAGATACATTTTATATTTATCATGTAAATATCTCTAATATACAATATTTTAATCAAAATCGTTAGAGCCATTTTCTAGAAAATCTTCGTGTGGCATCCGTGGAAAATACTGAACTTAAATACCAAGTTTGGTATGTAACGGATTTTTCGTTTTTGAGCTATACTGCACACACATACTAACACACAATGACAAATACGGATATTTTTCTAAAACGGCTTTTTTGGATTCAGGGGACCTCAAAACATATTTCTGGTGAAATCTCGGTATTGAATTGTTGTGTGCAATACAATACCTTCTCTATACACTATCTACATAGTACTTGTAGAGAAAGTAAAACACGTATAATTTTCACGGATATATTTTAGTTGCATTGCAAGTTTGATGGGCATTGGGTATAAACCATATCAGAATCATAGTTTAATCTTTGGATTTTCTAGTAAGGCAGTATAATAGCTAAATTCCTTGTTCTCATTTTTATTTTGGAGGGATTGCAAAGAGGGCAAATGATGTAGCTGCCCCTCGTGCTGCCACAATTCCAACTGCACGGCAAATGTTTAAATTGCATCGCACATGTATATTATATATTTGATTTCTTCCTTTTTACTTTCTCTAGCCCCGTATGTAAAATGTACATACGGATACAGAAGGTATTGCACTCCACCCAAAAATTCGATACCGAGATTTCACCGGAAAAATATGTTTTAGGGTCCCCTGTATCCAAAAAAATCTGATGTGTTCCATTCACATGACTTTCTCTATATCTCTGTAAATTATTATTGTTAATAAGCGTATCTTTTATTTATTTCATGCTAATGGAGAAAAATTAGCAGAAATAGTCTTATTTCTTGCTTTATTTTAAGTAGATGCGAAATAAGGGAGTACCATATGTTAAAGAGAAAGCCAAAAGCTGGTTGCTATGTGACTGGTGTTCCTTTGTTTGTATGGACAGGAGTTGACAAATTCCTGTATGAGAAAAATATGTTTTTCAAAGCTGAAACCAAGAAAAAGGAATATCTCAAAAACGAACAACTCCACGAAAAAAGGTATATAGCATAAATTGTGTGTTTTAACGTGCTCTACATTTTTTGTGGGTTAATTTTTTGTCCATCTCTTACGGTTTAGTAGTTATGAAAATCTCATACAGAATAAAGTAGTCTTCAGAGGCTATTCCCAGAAAATTCAAAATATACATTTTATTTGTCAGGTAAATAACTTTAATATACGATATTTTAATCAAAATCGTTACATCCATTTTTTAGAAAATCAAAATTTTCGAAAAACGTTCCATGTAAAGGGTAGTTTGGGGTAGGGGGATTTTTCTCAAAATCTTCGTGTCGCATCCCTGGAAGGTACTAAACTTAAATACCAAGTTTGGTATTTTACCGACTTTTCGTTTTTGAGTTATCGTGTTCACAGACACACGGACACACACACACACACACACACACGGACCTTTTTGTGAAAATGCTTTTTTTGGATATGGGTGTCCCTAAAACATATATTTCTGGTGAAATCTCGGTATCGAATGTTTGGGTGGAATGCAATACTTTCTCAATACACTATGTACATAGTGCGTATGGAGAAAGTAAAAATAGAATTCGAATATATTTTCTTCCAAGATACATCAATGTAACAACTAAATTAAATATTAAACAACGGAAGGATAAATTTAGATATTTATTTTTCTTAATTACTTATATCGTTAAATAAACATAAACTTGTTCATAACAATAATGAATGAATATATTATAAATCACAATACAAACATTTGTCACATTTCATACAATAATGCACCTTTCTTCCGTTATTTTTCCTTAAACCCATTCAACTTTCTATCATTGAGAGTTGCTTGTTCCTTTGGACCTTATACAAAAACACCTTGGTTATCATAACAAGAAAACTATCGGTTTTCATGCGGTATTAATTAATTTAATCGGTGCTGTATCAGATGTATACATTGAGCTCAGTATCGAAACCTCTTTAAGTTCCTACCTTTATTATGGGAGTCTCTTAATGTCACAACCGTTTAATAACCTATGCACTTGCTGTCTTTTCTCTGAGTATTGCGGCCACTTCATTTTTAAGTCCGATCCTGTATTTTAAATGTAGACCCAAAAGACTCTCAATACGCATATAGTGAAACGAAGAGGATAATTGTTTTAAATATTTTCTGTTCTAGATGATACAAGACATCTAAGACATGTAAATTACTGCCATGAAAGGTATTAGAATGGAATTAAATTTTGGGTAATAACTCTTGCATAGAATACGCATACTTAATTTGACATTAGTCATAGCCGAATGCATCCGTATTGAAATTATGGTAGATAAAGGAATCAGAGGTAAATTCATTGAATTTAATTAGATACAGCGTATAATAGATGTAACAAACAATTATATTCAACATGTGGCTAAAGTTTGCACATTAATATAACAATTATTGGAATTATTTTGCTGGTGTTATTAAAGCAACCCTTTCATTGCTCAGGAAACATCAACAGCAAAGAATCAAAAAACTGCACCAGAAGACGGACAGCAAGATACCTACACAGAGTTGACATTTTTGGAAGCAAAGGGGGAATTTTACCTGTGGACCAGGTTAGAATTCCGGGAGTTAAGCAGCCTTAATGAGGCCTAATTGGAGTCTTCCTCTCACCCTTAAATATTTAGTATGGCTATCAATTCATCACATAAGCCTTTGAACTCTTTGTCCCATAAGTAGTTAATTTCCATAAGCATTTTAACAATTCATTGTCTAATATTAGCTGTCTTAATATAGAAACAGAAACTAAATCTAAAAGAAAATAATCACAAAATAGCACAGCTCAAATCGTATACGAATGAAATTCAGATTGTTTGCAGCACACAGTCTCACGTGATTTAAGTTTTCCAAGAATTACATTTTGCATTTCATTCAAAACGAAAAGATTACGCAATTTGTTATTTATTAGATATTGTGGCTACAAGTTCTGCAATTCAAGATTGCAATATATATTCAAATTTGATTTGGAGCTGCATTCTGTCACTACAGTCTCTCATACGAGTCTAGTTAAAGTGTTTTATCAAGTTAGTGCGATTTATCCGCTCAGATCATTGATATGTACCGTGTACGTTATAGTATTCGTATAAAAATGACGCTATTTTCGAAACGGGTTTGCCTAGAAATGATATCATACCTAGCAATAAGTCCTTAGTTGAGTATGCATACGTAAACATCACTCAAAATGTTTAGAAATATGAAGTAATGCTTCGAAAAGTCATAGTAGCAAGAAGCATTCACATGTTGCACTGTCTTGCCTCACTATCGTTTGCTTCTAAATAGCTTTTACGAACTATTCTTACGCTATTTCATGTTCATCAAGGTAAATATTTGAAGAAGCAATCTTAACATTTCAATATGAGTGCAAGGGCGTTTGAGGAACCGAATGGATAGTCAGAAGTTTAAAGGCAAGCCACTGTGGTGGCTTTAAATTCCGTTCTCTTTCCATGACATCTCAGTAACAGCTGAATAGCGAAAGCACTTTAAAACATGTATTTAAACCTCATTCCACTAATAATGGATACTCAGAAACGGATGATGCCATTTGATATCACTTGAGAGGTTTTAAAGAGATCTGCATGTGTTGCGTTGTACATTTTTATCTCTCGTCGTACGTCGTCTGTACCAGTTGTACAAATTAAACAAAATTCCCTTCAAATGAAGAGGACTTCATAGGTTATTACTAGAATATTTAAGATATACATTTTATTTGTCATGCTAATATCTTTAAATGAACTGAAATTAACTTGGAAACCGAAGAAGCATTGAAAAACTCTCACATACTAGAGTTTACCGATATCTTCTACTCGTGTAAACTGGCGGATGTTAAGTTTTGGGTTTAAAAAGTACAAAAGATTCGATCGAAGTTATGCCCCAAAAGTTGCGGGTATCAATGGAGCTATTCCTGTCTCTTGAAAGTTTAGGAACTCCGAAAATTAATGGCTCTGCAAACGTTTATTTTGCCTCACTCACCTTAAAGCATTTCAAGCTATTGTAGTGCATAGCATACCGAGAGCGACTCTTACATGCAGGAATGTTTATACTCTACTGCATATTGCATTACGACGGTGGCCATAAAATATGAGCAATAGAATACTGCGAATAGTTCACTAGTTTTCTAGGACAAGGAAGACTTAATACAAGCTAGAGGTTACAAACGAGCACCGGTCTAGGCTGTTATAATGTACAGCCGTGGACACAGTATGAGTAATTCCATGTGTCGATCGAAGAGTTTCGTGTATCTTCGTAAAAGCTGTGTTCACACTGCACACGCAAGAACTGCGATTTGGTCTGTGACTGATAGCGTAATGATTCACTTATGAGTGCTGAAACAGATCACAGAACAACGTTACGATGGCCGAGAGGTTAAGAAGTCCTCATTCATAGGTTCCTAAGTTTAAATCTCGCGGTGCTTGTCATTTTGTTGGCTGGATATGTAGAACATAATATTGCATTAATATAATTTTGGTGTTTGAAGCTATGGGCCTATCTGTGCAAACAAAAATATAATTCTACTAACACTCGTAATAAAATAACTAAAAAAAATGTGTAAATAATCTATTAACTCCTAAAACACAAAAAATAAAATAATATCGGGCGTATAAACCTTCGGCCCGTATAACTGCCCTCAATCTTCGAGTGAATGCCTGCAGTAATGTGAACGAGAAGCTACATATCCAGGCTTTTTGAATTTGTGCCCAAAAGCCATCTTTTGTTCTTCACCCATCTAAAGGTAAGAGCGCAGCTGCCTTTTTACTTCAGCCTACACATTCTCAATAGGGTTCAAATCTGGTGAACAGGCAAACCACTCTGATATCCTGCCCTTCTGAAAAACAGTTTGAAACCTTTCCAGACGTGTGGAAATATGATTATCCCGTACAAATTCAGCAATTCCGTCCGGATATCTCATCCTCTAAAGGGCATCAAAATATTATCGAGTATTACCATGTACTGCACACTGTTCAGTGTCAAGCTGCCAACAGCACACCTAGATCACCTCTTGATATCCATCCCCAACACGATACAGATGCGCGACCATGGAGAATTGTGGAGCCACGAATTTTACATCGTTTCGGGACCCCTTTAGAGGACCCTTACTTGTGGAGTAAAATGTCACCTCGTCTGAGATTGAATTAGATTCCTAAAAATGTTTCAAAACATTGGGTTTCCTAACAATACTTTTTGTATTTTTTTATACTACACAGATTCCATTTGATTTTTTCAGTGAAAAATAACTGTTCGTGCGTGATGTGTTTGCGTACCACTTTCTTTCTATAGAAATAAGAACAGCACTTACTGTAGACAAAGGGAAGGAAATTCATCGAAGCACGTGGCCACTGTGAAGCTGCAATTGGTTCCTAACCGAAACGCTCATGATGAGAATAGAAAAATAGTTCCATCTTTGCTTGAGGTTACTTTTTTCTAGAATGCTTTAATGAAAACGGAGTGATAGTGTGACTCCGCCTTTCTGACCGTAATCACCTCACGTGTGTGAGCGAATTGCTTCAAAAGTCATAGCTAATTGTTAACGTGCACGGTGGCCCCTTTCATTAGCTAACACCTGCGTGAGTGTACACGGTGCAGTCGGCGACGTTTATTTGTAAACAGATTTTTTTATTGTAATTAGTTGGAAGAAATTAAGAATTGTTTGTTCGATGCTTTACAATAATTCTGCCTTACAGTTTTCTTTCAATACTCGCTGCGGTTACTACGGCACGTTCCGAATTTGCTGTCGAAACACTCTGCGTGTGTGCGTGCGGGATCTGGTAGACTCATGGTGAACCTAGCAAAGTTGCTGTGTACCTACCCTGGTAAGGGCTTAACCACAGGAATGTAGGGAAAAGATTTACGTTGCTTAAGTTTTATTTATTTATTTTTTAAAGTTGGTTTTAATTTTGATTACCACTGCCATAAAGGAAGTGCTTAGTTCAGCTTATAGCTGATGGCTGGTTTGATGCCTCCGTTACTGGAAGTGCCCACAAGCCATGTGGGGAACCCAGAACTGCCTGCATCAGAGTTCAGTTGGTAAGCAGTACTCCAGAAATCTGACAGGGGCGTTCTTATGTTGTGCAATCTGGCGAAGAAATTTTGAGAACGGCGCCTAATTCACACATGAGAGAGCCGTAGGTTCATGTAGTTGCCTCATTGTGAAACGAGGACATACAGAATAAATGGACCCGAGCCTTCTATATCCAAAGGAGCCAGGAGTCTGCTGCCATGCCCCACCTTCGCAGGGATAAAGCATCAGAGGGACTATGAGTGCCTTGAAAAGCATCGCTTTTAGTGAATATGCATCTGGGAGGCCAGAACAAGGTATAGGGCGTCCACCGCCCCTCTAACTTCGTTCGTCGCGCCCTGCAGATGCACAAGAAAAGTTAAACCCTTGTCAAGAGTGGTAGGAGAAGTTTGGCATCTGAGCTGCGGGGATGCGTCTCTTGGTGAACATAAGACTATGACTTTTACCCAGTTTGATGGACTTCCGTCACTCTCTGCACAGTCCTGGACGAGACTGAATGTGTCTGTATGGGATTGAAGCTTCGGTGGGTTTGTATCTGTTTGGTAGAGCAGGACGTTATCAGCAAACTGGCTGACTGAAAGTTTTCCCCTTTTTGTACCTGTCGATCATGTGGTAAGAAACTTCCAGAAGTGGCGCTTATTGTTGCATTTGCAAACAACCTCAGGTTTCACAAACTCACACACAGGTCCCACAGTTGGAACATCGATGTAAAGTGCTCGCCGACTGCACGCGTATTCACTCACGCAGGTGTGACAATGCGTTAACTCATCGAAAAGAAGCAACCGGTGCACATCAATCAGCTCACACATGTTGATAATTGCGGCCACTAAGGTGTGGTCACAACGCAAATGTTCGGTTCTTATAGCGGGTACAGTACAGAACTGTCGGATACAGACCATTTCATTGCTTCTCCTTCCAGTATCTTTCATTCTCGTGGCATTGTTATGTCTGATCATTTTTTCCACTCGGCGGGATATCATCTACGAAATCGGCAATATAGACTTGTGTAATAGGCATTATTATTACTGTAAGGCTAACGGATTAATCGTGAAGAAACACATATTTTACTTTCTCTATACGCGCTATGTACATAGTGTATAGAGAAGGTATTGCACTCCACCAAAAAGTTCGATACTGATATTTCACCGGAAATATATGTTTTAGGGTCCCCAATATCAAAAAAAAAAAAAAAAAAAAAAAAAAACATTTTCACAAAAAGGTCCGTGTATCTGTGAACACAATAACTCAAAAACGAAAAGTCGGTAAAATATCAAACTTGGTATTTAAGTTTAGTATCTTCCAGGGATGCGACACGAAGATTTTGAGAAAAATCCCCCCACCCCCAACTACCCTTTACATGAAACTTTTTTCGAAAATGTTGATTTTCTCAAAAATGGCTCTAACGATTTTGATTAAAATTTCGTATATTAAAGATATTTACCTGACAAATAAAATTTATATCTTGAATTTTCTGGGAATAGCCTCTGAAGAGTAGTTTATTCTGGATGAATTCTACGGAATTTTGAATAACTGCTAAACCGTAAGAGATGGAGAAAAACTTACTACACAAAAAATGTAGAACTCGTTAAAACACACAATTTGTGTTATATACATTATTTTCGTGGAGTTCGTTGTTTTTTAGACATTCCTTATTTTTGGTTTCTGCTATGAAAAATTTATACTTTACTCATACAGGAATTTGCCAACTGCGGTCCATACAAACAAAGGAACTTCAGTTACATAGCAACCAGCTTTTGATTATCACTTTAACCTATGGTACTCCCTTATTTCGCTTCTACTTACAAGGAAGCAAGTAATATGGCTATTTCTGCTAATTTTTCTTTACTGATTAGCATGAAGTAAATAGAAGTATAAGCTTTTAAGAATAATTTGTTGCATAGATGTAGAGAAAGTCATGTGAATGGTACACATCAGATTTTTTTTCTAGTTTTGTGATTTTCTAATTCGGTCTGTTAAAGTAGAGAGTAAATAGGAGTTATAAGGCTTAAGGTTTAAGTAATTATTACTAATTAAATACTCCGAATCAATGCAGCTCTTTGAATGCGCTTTCAATCATTTTATGTCTATATTAGCTCCCTTTCAAAAATCTTCCGCATCTTCAGAAACGTATATCTACCAATTTGATGTGCAAACTTGACTATGTTTTCTTTGAATCACCATCATATTGGTTTATTTGTATTAATGGAAGAGCCCATAAAGGTTTTTGTTCACCACTTTGTACATATTAGATATTTTGAGGAAGATTTCACAAATTTAAATAATAATAATAATAATAATAATAATAGAGAACCTGCCTGTTGTGCGAGGAGTCCTGGGTTTGATTTCCTGCTGGAGGGTTGGGAATTTATTTTTCTCTAGCCAAGATTGTCCCTTATCCTCCCCAGAGTCTGAGAGAGCATCGAGAGAAAGTGCATGTGTTTTTCCTCTACGAGGGAAAATATTCAATTTTCTCAAAGATGGCTAACGATTTTCATTAAAACATGGTATATTATAGATATTCCCATGATAAATAAAATGTGAGTGTTTGTGCGTGAGGAAGAGACATCTAACGTATGAAAACCAAAGAAAAAATAGAAATCCAAACACAACTACGTGTGAGTTAACGCCATTGCCGATAGGCATATATGACCCAAAGATAAAAGGCCCGATATGAGCATTGCAGATAAAGGTGGTATATAAATGGGAAACAAACCAATAACAAATGCAAATTCTTATTTGCATAGACATATTTGATGTAGAATGTTGACTGTGATTTCCTTTAGGGTGTAATGCCGCAGCGAAGATGAATAGCCTCGCTTACAGACAATCCAAGTTGTATAACTCACAAAACTGTCGGCTTTGTGACGTAATGTAATTACAAAAGCTATCGGAGTTTCAAGCTTCCGCAGGTAACTATTAAAGTGGTGTGCTTGCTGTTGACAGTCTAGCAAGGCAGGACGGAAGGGGTAGGAAAGGAAGGTACAGCGTGATACCACACGAAGACGTCCAGCTGAAGTACGGCTGCGATAGTAGTGGTATCCCACAGACATGTAGCTGCATTCCGCTATGCTTTGTTGATCCGATACGAATCTCCTTCAAGGTTCCCCTCTGGATATGCAAGGCCTCGGCGTATTTGCAGTGGAAACTTTTGTATTTATTTATTATTACTTTTCTGCATACACAAGTTTAATATTCTCATCATGCTTACGCTCACTGAAGTCCTCCACACTACAAAATGGAAATGGCCTGTTATTTATGGACGCTCGTTAACTGCTTTGGTTCTCAGCGTCCCATTCTATATTTAATTTTGCTCAGAGTCCTCTCTTATCAGGCTTGAGGTTCTTTTACGTGCCGTAAATTTACGACACGGGACCCACAGCTTTACTTCCCTTCCGAAGGAAGCCATGCTAAGGATTTTTACGCCCGAAACCCGCGACCTTGGGTATATGAAGTTAGCATGGTAACCATTACACCACGAAGGGCGACTCCACACTACGTCTGACTGTGACATGTATGGACGAAATCTCCATCCTCTTTGATTCAGTCTTTTGTTTTATTAATTATTATTTTATTTTTTATTTAATTGTCCTTCGTGTATTCACACTGTCCTACTGGGAAAAATGTCAGCTCTACTGAAAGTTACACTGGGCCGAAAAATAACTCTGGTTGAACAGAAATTATCCCCACTGACTAATTTGGGGATACCATGTTTGCTTCTTTATCCAGAGAGTTGGAAACTCGTCTTAAAAAGTTATTTAAATAGTGTTTTTGTTTTCGAGGTTTGCTCCTAATTCTATTCGATAATTTCGTATATCTCATTGCTCCCGGTCTCATTCAACCATTCATTTCATCTGCTACAACCACTGCCTCTATAGACCTGACATCTAAAAGAGGACGTTAAATACCTCGACGGAAAAAATCTACATCATGGAATCTATCTGTACAATTTTTATGTGTTCAGATAGGGTTTTCGGAAGGGAAGCCATGTTTTCGTTGTTCACTGATCCATTAACTGGAGCAGTTTGTTTTCTAAATTAAGATATCTTATCAGTGCCTGCAAATCTTCCAAATTCAGAAATTGAGCTTTCTGTAACCCTTTCTGACATGAAACTTTTGTTTCCAACAATAAATTATTTGACGACTCACCTCTGTCTTCCCTTCGGAGAATAAATTAACGCATGGTACGTAGACGGTCATGAAGCCTGCTTCTTTTACACTATCTTTTCTTCTGATATGTTTTAATCGCTCAACACTTCTCGTATCCTAGCTCTTTATATGTCCCTTAGAGTCGCCAAGTCATCTTAAAATTCACATTTATGAAGTTGGTATGCTTCTTACATCTGCTTCTTTTAAAACCTAGAGTTGGATTTCATAAAACTTGATTTTGATATCACGTTATGCACCATAATTTTATACCTTTCTTCATTTTACATTTCTTACACGTATGTTCAATGTGCTAGCAGACAGAGAAGGTACGTAATGCACTAAAACTTTGATAGCGAGATTTCATCAGAAATACATGTTTTGAAGAGCCCTGAATCCAAAAACTGCCGTTTTAGAAAATTATCTGTGTGTCTGTGGATAGCAATAGGTCAAAAATGAAAAAATCTTATGTGTTCCATTCATATAACTTTCTCTACATCTCTGTAAATTATTATTGTTAATAAGCTTATCTTTCATTTATTTCATGCTAATCGAGAAAAATTAGCAGAAATAGTTTTATTCCTTGCTTTATTGTAAGTAGAAGCGAAATAAGGGAGTACCATAGGTTAAAGTGAAGGCCAAAAGCTGGTTGCTATGTGACTGATGTTCCTTTGTTTGTATGGACAGGAGTTGACAAATTCCTGTATGAGAAAGGTATGTTTTTCAAAGCTGAAACCAAGAAAAAGGAATATCTCAAAAACGATCAACTCCACGAAAAAAATGTATATAACATAAATTGTGTGTTTTAACGTGCTCTACCTTTTTTATGGGTTAAGTTTTTGTCCATCTCTTACGGTTGAGTATTTATGCAAAATTCATCCAGAATAAAGTAATCTTCAGAGGCTATTCCCAGAAAATGCAAAATATACATTTTATTTTAATCAAAATCGTTAGAGCCATTTTTTAGAAAATCAAAATTTCCGAAAAAAGTTCCATGTAAAGGGTAGTTTGGGGTGCGGGGATTTTTCTCAAAATCTTCGTGTCGCATCCCTGGAAGATACTAAACTTGAATACCAAGTTTGGTATTTTACCGACTTTTCGTTTTTAAGTTATCGTGTTCACAGACACACACACACACAAACCTTTTTCTGAAAATACTTTTTTTTTGGATACAGGGGACCCTAAAACATATATTTCCGGTGAAATCTCGGTATCGAAATTTTTGGTGGAGTGCAATACATTCTCTATACACTATGTACATAGTGAATATAGAGAAAGTAAAAAACAAAACAAAAAACAAACAAAAAAAAACCTTTAAATAACAAACTTGTTATTTAAGTTTAGTATCTTCCAAGGATGCGATACGAAGAATTTTAAGAAAATCCTCCCTCTTCCAAACTACCCTTTACAAGCAAAAATTTTCGATTTTCTCAAAAATGGCTAACGATTTTGATTAAAATGCCGTATATAAAAGAGGTTTTTATGATAAAATGTGTATCTTGAATTTTCTAGGAGTAGCTTTGAAAGACCTCTTCATTCTGGATGACTTTTACAACCATAAGAGATGGACAAAAACACACAATTTATGTCATTCCTATACATTTTTGTAGAGTTAACCGTTACCAGATATTCCTTGTTATTGGTTAAAGTTTATAAACTACTTAATTTTTTCTCGAACAGAGACTCTCTTTCGTTTCATTTCTTCTTTGTTCTATTCCTGGCATACAAGGAGAATTGAAATTCAATTATTTCACATGGCGACATTGTTTGAAAGATTTGACTATCACTTTAGCATTCTCTTATTCCCCTTCTACAAGTGATAATACAATTTCTGCCATTGTTTATCTCGATCAGCATGGTGTAAGTAAAAGAATAATCTTTGGTAAAATAGTTCGCTTGCAGAACAAGTAGAGAAAGTCATGTGTATGGATGACATCAGAGTTTTCAAGACGTATTTTAAACTAGCCATTGATTGTATTTTTTTTCTAAGTTGCTTTCCATTAAGTTCTATTATACACCAGATGTCACTTCCAAATACTTAAAGCTATTAATTTGTTCCACCAAGTACCACTTATAACTATTTTGGATCTTATGTTATATTTTCCTTTCATTGCTATGACTTTGGTTTTATTCATAGATATTTTCATATTAATTACCTGTAAAATATTATGCAGTGTCATACCATAAATTGTAATGCATTAACTGTTTCTTCTATAAGTGCTTTGTCGTTTGCAATCTAGAGTGCATTAATATATCTATTTCCTCCTATACAGTTGTTCCTGGAGTGGTTAAGCTTCCACTCCTCCAGTATGTTATTAATGCATATAATGAAGAGAATTTGTGACAAACTGCATCTCTGAGTAAGCCCTTGGTTTATCATTAAAAGTTTTGCATTACTGAAAATTATCTAATTATTATTACTATCAATCGAAAGCCTTAATCAAGTTTTCAGGCATTTGATAATAAGCAATACAATTAAATTCCATGGCTTCTTCCGTTCAATGCCTTCATGTGTTCTCATAATGTAAAAACAATAATGGCAATAGTAGGCTGAACTTTCTTTTTATCTATTGTTTTATTATAAATATTTCATTTGCTATATGATATATCTTTATGAAGTGGATAAGACTAGTGCGGAGAGAATGCGTTATCTGGATGTGTAAGATATATTATACCAGAGCCGTCTATACTTAGTTACAAGCCGGAACGTACGCTTGGCAACTATGTCAACCTTGCCTATGGTATCTAATATCATAATAGGATAAAGTATCTAACAGCTGTTTTATTGCGGTAATAGAAGTTATAAGAGCTAGGGAGATTGTGGGAATAACCTAATAGCAAAGTTTAATGGTCCACGATGTTAAACCCCAACGATTCCGTATTTCCTTATGCACTTTCTCCCAATCTGCTCAATTATTTATCAGTTTTCTACCAAATAATTTTGCACTTTTCTACTGTTGCTCCAGTGGAAACTTTTCTGAACACTCTTCGTAGATATACTTTTTAAAACATTATAAGCCTTGAAATATCTTTTCGAAACGTCTTGTGCCAAAAGGAGATAACCTGCATTTTGTTTATTTTGAAGAATTGACTTTTATTGTTTTTCAAGTGGTGTGCGCATAAAGCAGCCCAGCTTTTAAGTATTTTACAATTTTTCACACAATTTTGTTAATTGTGCAAACACATGCACATGTACAAAAATAAATACCATAGTATTGGGTTACCTTCTTTTGGCGTAACACGCAGAAATCACCTCTTTGATATCTCAAAGTAAGTTAGGTCATGTTACATAGGCATCATGAAATAAAAATTCCAAAGAAAGACCTCTTGTTCAGAAGCACTTTCATTTGCTCTTGTCTAAAAACACATTTGGATAGGCACCTGGCAGAGATTCGTTTCGTTTTGGTGGCTGTGCAATCAAATCACTGCGACTATCAGTAAATTTTTCATCTGTTACAAAGCTCTATTTGAAGAAATGCTTAATGCACACTACTGAGTTTTTATTTGATTCCCATTGATCCCACTTACCACTTTTCTTTCATCTCGGAATCAGTTAGAAATCGAAAAAATAGTTACATAAGCCTCCTCTTTAGAGCTGTCGTAATTGCTCCTACACACAGCACTTCTTGGGCATCTGCAGGCAGATAAAAGATAGAATTAATTATTTCTGGTATAGGTAACTTGTTTTATAACGTACCATATAAATGATTAAATTATAAATCGGGTGTGTTACTTGTACTTCCCTTGCTGTATGGAGAAGCACGTGGTAAATCCAGACTTATTACAACTGAAATGTTATTCATTACATGTACATGTAAAGTGATAGATGCTATAAAGTACACAATTTCATAACCAATATTAGTTTCGCCTCTAGCAGAAAGCTAACTGCCGCCAAAACGTCTCCGCTAAATGTTGCCAGGTTCTGGCTTGTAAGCTATAGATGGCTATGATTGTACCTATGTACCTTAGAGGTACCCTTTGATGGAAGAATAAGGCGAGAGGGGACAGAAGGTGACCAGCTCCCTACCATTTTCATATTGAAACTCCCCAGCGGTGGTTAGTATAGCTAGCTTTCCTGCTGGCTTAGACACACACTGAGAGGATCGGAGCTCGGCCCTCCGAAGGTCGAAGGTCGCCAGAGAGACTCCCGTTGACACTCACAAACCTGAAACAGACCAAGTAGATGAAGTATGAAATGAAAAGAAAAATAAGGTGAGAAGGAGGGACAGATGGAGGATATAATGAACCTACTCACCAATCGCCAGTGACCGGGACAACCCCCGAAGAGCCCATGGCTTCAACTATCCCGCTTATTTACCTTAAGTCCTGTGCCTGCATGTCTTATCGATTAAATGGAAGGTTTTGCACCAATAAAAGCCGAGAAGCATCGGACTTAATTCTAACAAGCAGGGGCGCTCATCAATATTAGATTTCTTTGTATCTTTTTAAGTGCAAATGAATTTAAAACTATGTGGTACAAATTAAATTAATGAAATAACTGTGAGTTTTCATTTAACATCTAATTATGGGAAGAGTATGTTTTATTTCTTTAAGTCATCTAAATAAAATTACAATTGTTACTGCATAGTTCATGCCTCGTCAACACGCGGTTTTGCTATGTTTACTCTGTGCTGTATCATTTGGGTCGCTCCTTTACCTTATAAGGTTACTTAGGTGAAATTTCTAACCTACAATTTTAATTCTATTTTTTACATTCTCTACACGTACTATATACATAGTGTATAGACAAGGTATTGTATTGCACCCAGAAATTCGATACCGAGATTTCACTGGAAATACATATTTTGGGTCCGCCTGAATCCAAAAAAAAAAAACGTTTTTAGAAAAAGGTCCGTGTGTGCGTGTATGTCTGTGGACAGTACAGCTCAAAAAAGACCGTTGAATACCAAACTTGGCATTTACATTTGGTGTCTTCCAAGGATGCGACACGAAGCTTTTCAAGAAAATCCCCCACCCTCAACTACCCTTTACATGGAACTTTTTTCGAAAATGTTGATTTTCTTAAAAATGGCTCTAACGATTCTGATTAAAATATCGTATATTAAAGATATTTACCTGACAAATAAAATGTATATCTTGAATTTGCTGGGAATAGCCTCTGAAGAGTACTTTATTCTGGATGAATTTCACGGAACTTTGCATAACTGCTAAACCGTAAGAGATGGGTAAAAACTTAACACACAAAAAATGTAGAGCAGATTAAAACACACAATTTATGTCATATACATTTTTTTCGTGGTGTTGATCGTTTTTGACATATTCCTTGTTTTTGGTTTCAGCTATGAAAGACGTATTTTCCCATACAGGAATTTGTCAACTCCTGTCCATACAAACAAAGGAACTTCAGTCACATAGCAACCAGCTTTTGATTATTGGTTTAGCCTATAGTACTCCTTATTTCCCTTCTGCTTACAAGGAAGCAAGTAATAAGACTATTTGTGCTAATTTTTTTCTCGATTACCATGAAGTAACTATAAGCATAAGCTTTTTAACAATAAGACTACTTTATTCTGGATGAATTTTACGGAATTTTGCATAACTGCTAAATCGTAAGAGGTGGACAACAACTTACCACATAAAAACATGTAGACCACGTTAAAACATAACATTTATGTCATATACATTTTTTTTTTTTTTCTTGGAGTTGAGATATTCCTTCTTTTTGCTTTCAGCTTTGAAAACTTATACTTTTCTCACACAGAAATTTGTAAACTCCTGTCCATACAAACAAAGGAACTTCAGTCACATAGCAACCAGCTTTTGACTATCACTTTAACCTATGATACTCCCATATTTCGCTTCTACTTACAAGGAAGCAAGTAATAAGACTATTTCTGCTAATTTTTTTCACGATTAGCATGAAGTAAATAAGAGCATATGCTTTTTGACAATAATTTGTTGCAGAGATGTAGAGAAAGTCATGTGAATATAACACATCAGATTTGTTATACTACTTCAAATACTGTAACAAACAGATATACTTTTCTGTGGTATGTTATTTAAAACAAAAGTAATGCAGCCCGCCTGGGTATGTGGTGGTAGCGTGTCTGCAAAAGGTCGTGAGTTCGAATCTCGCTTAGGATGAGTTACCTATATAAGGTTTTTGTCGTGGTTTTCTCTTATCCTTAGAGGACGAATGTCGAGTAACTTTAAGCTCCATGGGCCCGAGATCGTTTGAGCATCATTTCACCAATTTCATTCATCGTCCGATATTACCAACCAGGTTAAAGGACGTCAAGGTACAAAAAAAAGTAATATTTTTATTTGAATCCTATTTCATATATACCTAAGATAAATTCTTCTAAGCTTAGCACCACAAAACTGATCAAATTGGAGGCATTTGAAGTACATTGGAATGGTAACTTTGATATAGAAACCGACGGTCTAGGATACAATATGTTCATGTACAAGAATGGAGAGTGATCTTTGTACTCTGTTTATAGAGAAAGAAAATACTCATTTAACTTGCAGTAATGGTGGATTCCAAATCACCAGGTACAACTTGCTTTTTAAGCTTCCATTATTCATGAGGCAGCAAATGACAGCAGATTGTAATTTTTTCTAAGTATTATGTACGAGGACCGTTTTTTTTCAACTTCCGATAGGCTATAAATAAAAGACAAGTTCATAGAAAACAATTATTTTGTTACTAAAAGTTTTGTACATTTATGATTACTTTTCAACATAATCACTGAAAAGATTGAGACATTTATCTTATCTGTGTACAATCTTTGCAATACCCGCTTCAAAAAATGTTGCCGCCAATGATTTCAAATGAGTATTGACGTTGTTTTGAAGAGCTTTGTTGGTTTGAAAGTGCTGCCCTCTTAGCCACGTCTTCAGTCCAGGAAAAAGGTGAAAGTCGCTGGGTGCCATGTCAGGACTGTAAGGGGATGATCGAAAATGTCCCATTGAAATTGTTCAAGGAACCGATGGATTGTGCCAGCAGTGTGTGGACGAGCGTTGTCATGGATCAACACAATTCCTAAGTCAGCATTCCTCTTCGTTTGTTTTGAATGACTCTTCGCAAACGTCGTAAAGATCTTTAAAACAACGTTAATGCGCATTTGAAATCATTGTCGGCAACATTTTTTGAAGCGAGTATTGCAAAGCTTGTGCACAGATACGGTAAATGTCTCAATCTTTTCGGTGATTATTTTGAAAAGTAGCCATAAGTGTACAAAACTTTTAGTAATAAAATAATTGTTATCTATGAACTTGTCTTTTATTTATAGCCTATCTGAGGTTGCAAAAAACGGCCCTCGTATATACTTATGTAGTAGCAGAGAGGGTGTTGTACTCCACCCCAAAATTCGATACCGATATTTCACCTGAAATACAGGCTTTGAGGAACCCTTGAATCCAGAAAAAAAAATTGAAAAAGGTCCGTGTGTGTCATTGGACAGGATAGTTCAAAGTCGAAATGTGGATTAAATATCAAACTTGATAATTGTTTATCTTCCAAGAATGCGACAAGAAAATTCTGAAAAAGCTCTAACAAAATTTATTAAACATACCTATTTAGATGACAAAACTATATCTTGAATTTTCTGGAAATAGCCTTTGAAAGTCCTCTTCATTCTAGATGACTTTTGCATAACTGGTAAACTATAATAGACAAAAATTTGTAATGCAAAAACGTAGATCTTGTTAAAACATGCCATGTACCTTTTTTTGTGGACTTCCGATTAATCGTTGTTTCAAATTTTAAAATACTTAAAACTTTTCTCAAACAAGAATTTTTCATTGTTGTTTTGTTTTATCCTGGTCATACAAAGACACCAGTATTTCAATCACATAGCAATCAGTTTTTAAAAGGTTTTACTAACCCTATAGCTTAGTATATTCTATTATTTATCTTCTAGTTATAAGGAACTAAGTAATAAGCCTTAATGCAAATGCTTATCTCGATTAGAATGAAGTAGACAGAAAAATAAGATTTTGTAAAAATAGTTTGTTGCAAATTAGGTATACATGTGAATGGAATACATCAAGGATTTATTATATTAAAAATCGTATAACATTTTTAAAATTAATAAGCTTCAACCAATCTCTTGAGGAGCAAATTTACATACTGAACGATGTCAACATGTGTGCGCTTTCATTGGCAATTAGGTCTCTGATTTTTGAGAAATTTTCAGTTTTAGAGTTCGTGTCATAGAATATATTTTGGAGTAGATTTCGTGGAAAACGAAAGATAGCGTTAGACGAACGAAAACCAAGGAAAGAATGGAGGTACCGCGTTCGTGCTGCCGCATTTTCAATTTCCTAATGCGCCGTCGAGTGGAGGATTACGAGTGTGAAAAGCGATTTTAAGGCAATTGAATTGTACAGATTCTGGAGAGTGGTGCCTGCACCCTGATAACATCGCTCCTGGGTCGTCCAGGAAGGGGTGAAATTGTAATTACGCTGAACACCAGCCAAGCAATTTCATTTTCATTCCACTCCTCAAAACGATTGATGTTGAATTCGCACGCATTCTATTGTCCAAGCGGGTATTGCTCTAACCTGCTGAGAAACCTCATTTTCATTAAAGCTTTTTTCACCTGCCGGATGAAATATATAATCAGCACGAGCACTTGTTTCTTAATTAACAAGTAATTTCAGAGAGAACTACACAGTTTTCAATTGAAGTTTACTGCGGTGGAGTAACCTCACATCACGCTAACTTACTGTTCTAGGTGCCATCAAGGGCAACGCTCATCTTTGGCTGCATACGATTTTTACTTTCTCTATATGTACTATGTACAGTGTATAGAGAAGGTATTGTATTGCATCGATACCGACGTTTCTCCGGAAATACATGTTTTGGGCCCCCCTGAATAAAAAATGGAAAAAGGTCCGTGTGTGCAATCAGTCAAGAAAACATGGAAACCTACACACAATGTCTAAACCCCTCATGCCATTGACCATTTACTTTCTCCTAAAGGTTAAGAGTATTCCCTCATTTACATATATACGCCGCACCTGATTTTTGGATTTAACTGAAGCAGTTTGAAGGAGTAGAACCTAAATAAATACAGTAACCTGTTCACAGTAATTAATTGGAATCTAAGATCTGTAGGATTTAAATTAAAAAAAAAAAAACTGGTGTGTTCCATTCACATGACTTTCTCTGCATCTGTGTAACAAATTGTTGTTAAACAGCTTATGCTGCTATTTACTTCATGCTAATCAAGAAAAAATTAGCAGAAATAGTTTTATTACTTGCTACCTTGTAAATAGAAGCAAAAGAAGGGAAACCATAGGTTAAACTGATAGTCAAAAGCTGGTTGCAGTTTTTCAAAGCTGAAACCAAAAACAACGAATACCTTAAAAATGATCACCTCCATGAAAAAATTTATATAACATAATTTGTGTGTTTTATTGTGCTCTACATTTTCTGTGTAGTAAGTTTTTATCCATCTCTTACGGTTTAGCAGATATGCAAAATTCCGTAAAATTTATCCAGAAGAAAGTAGTCTTCAGAGGCTCTTCCCAGGAAATTCAAGATATGCATTTTATTTGTCAGGTAAATATCTGTAATATACGATATTTTAATCAAAATCGTTAGCCATTTTTTTAGAAAATAAACATTTTCGAAAAAATGTTCCATGTAAAGGGTAGTTGGGGGGGGGATTTTCTTGAAAATCTTCGAGTCGCATCCTTGGAAGATACCAAACCTAAATACCAAATATGGTTTTTAACGGACTTTTCGTTTTTGAGCTATGCTGTTCATACATACACACACACACACACACACACGCGCGCGCGCGCGCGCGGACCTTTTTGTAAAAATGCTTTTTTTGGGTGGAATACAATACCCACTCTATGCACATAGTTCGTATAGAGACAGTAAAAATTACACTTCGATCCTCTATGTAACTGAATACGTATTAAATAAAGCGCAGGCGTAATAGCATTTTTTCTATTCTTATTCATTTCTAAACATGGTGAAAAAGTAACTGATTACAGTTTTGAGAACACTATACTGAACTTAACCAAAGAGTGTATTGCATCGTAGGGCTACATTCTGGAAATCAGAATAGTGACTTTTCAGAACTGTCCCAGACTTTGTCAGTAGTGTAGTCAGAAAATATCAAGGGTATTATGTATACGAATTCATTTTTGGAACAATTTGTATAAGATCAAATTATAAATATGACTTAATCCTGAGTTGAACTACGATAAGAATCGATTTTATGCACATAAATTAAGGGCGTATAATACGATCGCCAAATAAAGCGTTAGATATCTATGCTTCTGTTTATCAGTCTGGAAGATAAAGTTTTCTCCTGTACTACCAACAGTTTCAAGCATGGTATTGGTACTCCATGTTAAATTTTTGTTACGTTGGCAATAAACGACCAGTAATTGTTAATTCGGCGAGGAAAGTTGTATCACCTTGTAGCAAAAATAGTTATTTCTTCTAATTGCTTATGTACCTAGCACTCGCTCCAACCTATCTCTATTCCAGGAGTCCACATGTGGGATTTGTGGTGGACTAAACTGCCTTTGGACGGGTTTTCTCCAAGTCATCCGATTACCCCCGCCATTCATTCCACCAAGTTCTCCATCGTCACCTATCCTATCATGTATTTCGCGTAGATTTCATATCTTGTACTTTGTCACGTTCATACCAGACTTTGGGTTGATCCGCCGTCCCCGGATACTCCATCTGATCCATAGTCCGTCTGCTCCGCAGCAGGCACCTGACCCCAGACATTAGCTTGTAAGTCCTATATGAGGAGGGTAGGCAGGTGAAGATGAAGAAGCTTGTATACTTATGTTAAACATTGATATAACATCAAAGTAGTCGCGCGGGATTTAATAGCATTAACGACCGAATTGGAATGCAGTTAGTGTTTCTGTTGGTTCCTGTGTGATAAAACTCCGCATCCTCTCTTAATAAAAGTAAAGTCGGATAGGTAGAGTCAGACTGAAAAAATTCAATGTCATAGCCGGGATTTGAACCACGGACCTCCCGATCTCTAGCCGGTTGCTCTGCCGCTGACCTACTGTGGCAACATGCCGGCATAGCATTGAATTTCTCAACTGACTCGCATGCTTCCCGGTAAACCACAAAGTGTTCTTAAATTATTTTGAGATGACAACCCCAATGACAATGTTGCAAATACTTAAGTCCCAGGATTCATAGCGTAGCCAACTATTATGGTCAACTGGTATTGGATTAATAGACTGAAAAATTCAATGCCAGAGCCGGGAAACATGCGAGTCAGTTGAGAAATTCAATGCTATGCCGGCATATTGTCATGGTAGCTCAGTGGCAGAGCAACCGGCTAGAGATCGGGAGATCCGTGGTTCAAATCCCGGCTATGGCATTGAATTTTTTAGCTGTCCTACACATGGTTTGTGTGAAAAACAATTAACCCAAAAGTAAAGTCATTAGTAATTGCTTCCAATTTTATGTACCTATTATTTTTGATATGTCAGTCATCTTGTGCTGTATACAATAGCCCGGCAACGAGAAAGAGCTAACGTCAGAACCATGAGCTAATATCCGGAGTGCCATTTTCCGCTTGTCCTATAGGAAGACAAAAGAATAAAGACGTTTCCAAGGTTTCCCGGGCGTCGCGCTTGGTATGCAGCCGCGCTTCCACCCCGCTAAGAAGACGAACCCTTCTGCTGTGAATAATGAAAGTTACAAGATCCTAGTAGACTTGTGACACTTCTATTTATTGAATACGCGAAGACTGATGTTGTCACCCAGGAGCTGTTCTATCGAGTCATTCTGTATATAGAATAGCTCTCCATAGCGTGGCTCCCAAGCGGGAGACGTAGGTTCGATTCCCGGTACCAGCGTGGGGCAGCCTCGTGAGGTCCCTGGCGGGATAATTGAGGAGCTACTTGAGGAACAAGTAGCGATTTCACGTTATGAAGCACGTGTTTTTTGGCCGAATGGGACTCGGGACACAGACCATGTCCCATCTTCCAATACTGCACCTCACTACGCCTGTAATTAATGGGCAGATAAAGCGGTAGGACTGTAAGCCTTGGCTGTTGTGCCGCGAAGTTTTTATAGAGTATATATGCTGGGAGAGTCAGAATAACGCTGAATAGTTTTAAAAGGTGAGATTCAGGACTTATGATTAAATATTTTCCTATCTCGAATGTATGCATGCAAATGTTTTGTTATGGAGTTAAGAGGCCATAAACGTTTTAAAAAGCCTCGTCAAGTTAGATGAAATTCTGTCAAACAAATTCTTGTCCCTCCTTGGACATTAGAATATCGCTTATAGTCTGTTTTCTTTGCATTTTGAAATATTGCTGTTTATATCGCAATTAATCTAAAACTGTTTCTTAAATTGTGTGCGATTCCGTCGTATATTATACATCACTTTGTGATTTTGTGGTTCCTGTTATCAGTCTCGCTTATTAGCATATTTTACATCCTATTATAAATGTTGCACTTTATTTACGCAGAACAAGCAGACATGCACTACAGTAATAACACTTAAGCTATTAAAGCATGCTATTGCTCAAGTAGTTTGAGGAATGGTGGAGGGAGTAATACTCGTAGTAGTATTTGCATATCTTTTGGGAATAGACGTATAGGTCGGTTAAAACGTTTAAACTTTTTCAGAGCTAATGGTTTTAGTGCCACATAATTAAAGATGTACAAGAGTTTTGTATGGATTTCCATCTCTTGTGGCTCTACAGCCCTTGGTGAGCTTTGGCCTCCTGCACAATCCTCCTCCACATATCTATATCTTCTGCTTTACTTTTCCACCCTCTGATTCCAATTTTTCTTAGGTCTTCCATCACATCATCTAACCATCTTGTTTTTGGTCTTCCTTTTTTTCTTCTAGCGTATAGTCTTCCTTTCAATATTCTTTTTGACATTCTATCTTCTGTCATTCTCTCTATGTGTCCTAGCCATCTTATTCTTTGTGCCTTTATAAATTTCACAATATTTTGCTGCTTAATTAGTTCTTCTATCTCATAATTATATCTTATTCTAATTATATCTTATTCTCCATTGGTCTTTATCCTTTACAGGTCCAAAGATTCGTCTAAGTATTTTCCGTTCAAATCTTCGTAGTATTTCTTCATCTACATTGTTTAGGGTCCAGGTTTCTGCAGAATACGTTACTATTGGTCTTATTAGTGTTTTATAGATCTTGTATTTTGTCCCTGTACTAATAAGCCTATTTTTTAATAGATTTAAATTTGCATAATAGGCTGCATTTCCACCTTGAATTCTTTCTTTTATGCACTCGTTTAAATTGTTATCATTATTTACAAGCGCTCCTAAATATCTAAATTTGGATACCCCTTCAAATGTTTTTTGTCTCCAACTACTAGATTTTCAATTATTCTTTTGCTTTTGTCTGCTGTCATTTTCAGGTATTTAGTTGTTTTTTTTTTTGTATGGATTTAATATTTAAAATTAAAGATACACGGCTACTCTTATTTCTGAAATTTCCTTACAGCTTATAGCGACAATGCATAACGCGGTGTTAGAAACCCTCTAACTCGATAACAAGATGTTTACGGTCATACGTTCCCGATAAGAAAATACTCAATTATAACCCCTGAATCTCGCCTTAAAATTACTCGGTATTATTCTCACTCACTCTATGGAAAATCTTTCTTGGCAGCAACAATTATCGGCATTGAACAGCGTTGAGCCTTCGAAAATACAATCGAAATAATGATTCCTGAATAAATAAGTGTAGAACAGATTGCGATATTTTGTACCTCTCACTGAAGTCTTGAGGGGTATCGGAGCTGCCCTATCCCAAGGAACTCGACAAAAATAAAAATTACGCACTCGTAATGTAGTGCGTGTATCGACATTTTGTTGCTGCTTCTCATGCAAGCAATTTTGATTTCTAATGAAATGGTTTATTCTCTAATTGTGGCATTTTCTGGCAGAAAACTTCGAAGTAAGAAGCTGCAAACCTATAGAGTTAATAAGTGTAATACTTGTCAAATGTGCTGTTGAAGAATTGATAACTTAGCGGGTTTTAATTTACACGGCCATCAGGTTTGCTTTCAACAAGAGACCGAAGACTAGAGCCCGGATTTTTATGTAATTACATGTTTTAAATCCTGCATAATATTTGCACGAGAAGTAAAAATGTCGCGAATTATGTCATTTGGGACTCCCTTACACAGGTTTATTTTATACTAGCTGCCCGCACAGGCTTCATACGGGTGGTGTACGTAAAGAAAAAAATTCGGACAAAATCTTCCGTTTACAGTACGATCATGCAATGAAATAAAATTACAATTAAATAATTTGACAACACTTTATTGTAATGCCTTGTGATGTACAATTTTCCTTCCGGAGAGAAAAAAATAGCTTGGCATAATAATAGTAATAGCCGCGCCATGGCCGAGTGGTTAGACTACTCGCCTCCCACCTGGATGGCTCGGGTTCGATCCCAAGCGACCACATGTGAGATTTTTGGTAGACAAAGTCGAGTTTTCTCCGGGTTCTCCGGTTTCCCCAGCCATCGCATTCCATCGATGCTCCATCTTCATTCATGTATCGTCAGAGTCATGCCTGCGGTGCCACAAGTAATTAAAGCGGCCGTTAAACACTACCAAAAAAAAAAAAAAAAGTGATGACAGCGCATCCATAGTGTGGCGGGTATACGCTGGCATAAGCAATGAATTACATTAAGGAAAAAGTCACAGATTAACATTCATACTTCTTCCGAATCTCTTTCTTTCCTTTACTCCTAATGTTTTCCACCTCTTTCTTTATTTTCTTCTATGTCAAAACAGCCTTTTCTAAGGCTAACAATGACGTAACTAAAGAGCAAGTATATCTATTTGGGCAATTGATAAGCTTTTATTTGATGATACCTTTGTGTGTTTTAAATTTCTAACCCAAATTATAACTTGATCAAATGTATTAACAGCACCGTAATTGTACTGTGATGGTGACGCGGGCAGCTTCATGTTCTTTAGCTAGCTCATGTACCACATAACGTCAAATACCGCATGCGGTGCCATAAGTAGTTAAAGCAGGCATTAAACACTACAACAAAAAAGAAATCAAATAACCAACATCTGCAATAGGAAGTTAAACCTAAAACGGATCCCGTTATTTCTCCGCCATTTTCAGATTCCAAGAAGGGTTAATGCTTATGTGCATTGTTTATAACTTGTTCATTTTAAAGAATTCCAACAAAAATATACTCGATTTACACAGTTAACTTGCGTCATTGTCTCCATAACCGGATGCATTCCCTTAACATTGAAGACGAAAATTAGAGCAGTAGGAACTACGGCCATCTGGTGGCAAATAATAAGTACATTCTTTAGGTATTTGTTGCTAGGAAAGCTTCTTTATTTTAAACAATAGGAGTAAGGAAACGACAGTTAATAAATAAAAATATGTTTTAATTCACTGCTGCATTATCTCATCTCGATAAACTGTTGCGTTACTTTAACATTGGATAGGGAGGAAAAATATTACTATAGCTATCTATCGGAAAATAAATAACTACTTACTCTAGGTGGTCATCGTTAGGAAAACTTCTTTGCTTCTTTATTTTAAACGATAGGAGTAAAGAAAGGACAGTTAATATATAAAACTGTATTTGGATTTCACTGCTGTATTGTGTCGATAAACTGATGCGTTACCTTAACATTGAATGGGAAGGGAAATATATAGTAGGTCTACGACCATTTAGCAACAAATAACTTGTGGTACCACTGCCATCTGGCGGTCATTAACTGAAATGCGTTCACTTACCACGGTTTATATTCATATTATGAGATTTCAAATACTTTTCCGTACTATTTTTAAACATTTTCATCTCCACAAACCTTGTCGTGACAATAACGAACACAACAAAAAAAGAATTGTTCAATTTGATGCAGTCGTTGGGAAGTGATACGCGCACATACATTTCATATATATTTTTTTTACATGTTTTGCACATTTCTACACATTTTAACGATGTTAAATAAAACGTACATATTTTCTGGGTTTCGTTACAATTTTATTATTTTTTAAAAAATATTGTAGTCACATTATAAACCACTGTTTTCACAAGTTTTTCTGAAAGCAACAAAAATCAAACTGCGAAATAGGATGCAAGTTAAATTAAGAATGCGGTAATAACCGCCTCGCCTCGTTTTGAATGTTGTCCGTTTATATCAAAGCAGGTGCTTCTCGACAATGTTGACCTCCAGTGTGACACCTTTCTCGTAGCGCTTTGGGCATTTACAAGGACTGGAGAAATTGATTGTTACCATTGTCGCGGTGGTCAGCATCTTGTAATATAATAGCTGCGAGGAAACAAGGTGAGCCGCTGGACAACCATCAAAATATAGCGAGGTGATAATTCTGCAGTTAGTTTCTTGCAAGTGATAGTAAAATGGCACCAATTGCGTCCTCGTTATCCTGCAAGTTGAATTCATGGCTGAAATTAGATAGCGCCTTTACAACTGACGGAAATATAATGTCTGTCAAGCATACGGTAAAAGAATTGGCTGTTCCATGAAATCTCAATTAGAACAACATATTAAGAGTGATCTTCACATACGCAACAAACAACTACAGTCTTCTAGAAAGCAAGTTCTGTTGACACAAATGCAACAGGAACCGTTCGGAAATGATTCTTTTAAAGACCTGTGCAGTGCAATGGTTGCAGCTAATATTCCGTGGCATTAACTCAATTTAGCTCTTTTCTAGAAAAATATTGCAAGAAGATTATTCCTGACGAATCTACTCTGAGGAAAAAAGTATTTTCATGTGTGTTATGAAGAACCAATGGCTCATATACGGAAAAAAAAAAATTGGAGACTCTTGTATTTGGTTTGCCGTTGATGAAACTACAGATGATATGGGTCGGTACATTGCAAATTTAGTAGTAGGAAAACTAGATTCCGAAAAACCAGCAAAACCATTTCTCTCAAGTTTCTCTTTTGTTTACTCATAACAAGCAAAGAGAACCAAATTTCAATTATTTCACATAGCGACTGGTTTTTAAAACATTTGACTATTGCTTTGGCCTGTGCATTCATTTATTTCCCTTCTGCTTACAAAGAACATGAATTCTTGATCTTGATGAGCAATACTCTTAAGAAAAGTTTGTTTGTGGAAAGCCATGTGAATGGAACACAACTGATTTATTATTTTAAATTGGAGTTTCGATATTTCAATCAATTTGAACAAATTATGATACTTATTTTATGAAGTTAGAAATGTTAATTTCTAAAATTAATAATTTCTTTTTAAATATATTTATATTTATATATATATATATATATATATATATATATATATATATATATATATATATATATATATATATATTGCAGTAGATACTTATACACATTCTGGGAAATTTTAGTTGTATTTAAACAAAATCTAAGAATATTTAAATATTGTGAATATTTTAATACTGGAATATTTTAATAGTTGAATATTAGTTTTGAGAAAAACTGTTTTAAAAATAACATGCTAGGAAACAACCGCACAATCTGTAAATGGCAATAGAGCCCGAAATAAGTGAGGGATCGCTAAATGTTTATTATGGATGCCCAAAAGCTATTTTCGAGTTTGACTGATTGAAGTAAAAATTCCAGTGTCCTTTAAAGTTGTCCTTTATCCCTAAATGGGATAAATAATAATGTGCGTTGCGGGTAGATACGAATTGACCGATCGGCGGGCACGGTAGAGTGGTGGCCGGAATAGTAATTCCATGCACCTTGCGTTCTGGTTCACTTTTTATCCCTCAGACTATAACGAAATCAGTGTAAATTCGGAAATGAATTTGTACTTCCGTATTACAAGTGTTTTTGAGTTTGTAATGTAACTTCACGAGATGCGAAATAACGATAATAATAATAATAATAATTAATAATAACAACAATGGGGTTTCGTATGTGATTTTTACTTACTCTAACCGTACTATGTACATAGTGTATAGAGAAGCTAATTGTATTGCACCCAAAAGTTCGATACCGAGATTTCACCGGAAATATATGTTTTGGGGCCCCCTGAATCCACAAAAAAACATTTTTGGAAAAAGGTCCGTGTGTGTCTGTGGACAGCATAGCTCAAAAACGAAACGACCGTTAATTACCAAACTTGTTACTTAAGTTTGGTATCTTCCAAAGATGCGACACGAACATTTTCAAGAAAATCCCCCCACCGGCAACTACCCTTTACATGGAACTTTTTTCGAAGATTTTGATTTTCTCAAAAATGGCTCTAACGGTTTTGATTAAAAAATATCGTATATTAAAGATATTTACCTGACAAATAAAATGTACATCTTGAATTTTCTGGGAATAGCCTCTGAACACTACTTTATTCTGGATAATTTTACGAAATTTTGCATAACTGCTAAACCGTAAGAAATGGACAAAAACTTACCATACAAAACATGTAGAGCACATTAAAACACACAATTTATGATATATAATTCTTTTTCAGGAGTTGGTCGTTTTTTAGGTATTCCTTGTTTTTGGTTTCAGCTTTGAAAAACTAGTATTTTTCTCATACAGGAATTTGTCAACTCGTGTCCATACAAACAAAGGAACTTCAGTCACCTAGTAACCAGCTTTTGACTTCACTTTAACCTATGATACTCCCATATTTCGCTTCTACTTACAAGGAAGCAAGTAATAAGACTAGTTCTGCTAATTTGTTCTCGATTAGCATGAAGTAAATAGAAGAATAAGTTTACTAACAATAATTTGTTACACAGAAGTAGAGAAAGTCATGTGAATGGAACACATCGGATTTTTTTCAGGGGTAATTCACAATTTTATTAAACAGAATTCTTAGGTTTACACCCAAAGCAGAGAAGCGTGCCTAAACTGTTGTTCAGCGCCATGTAAAGTGTACAAAGAAAGACGACAGCTTCTACTCCCGAACTCTCAGAAGAAGAGCTCAAGTAATCATCACTCGGCTCAGAATTGGTCACTCCAAACTCACTGTTATCTTCTCACTAAGGACCAGCCTCCAAACTGTAAGATCTGTGCCAGGCCACTCTTAGACTGCCCACTACACAGCAAAGTAGAAAAGAAGCCGGCATTTCCAGTCTTCCTAATGCGGTTCACACACACAGCGCTGCAGTTTATAATTTTATTGTAAATGTGAACCTAACTGTAAGACTGTGTAACTGTAAATGTATACATAACGTATTTTAATGCTCGGTCGTGATAAGACCTTGTAGACCTTAAAAAACATTAAAACATCTTATGTGTTCCATTCACATGACTTTCTGTACATCTCTGCAACGATTATTGTTACTAAGCTTATTGTTCTATTTACTTAATGCTAATCGAAATAAATAACAGAAATAGTCTTATTACTTGCTTCCTTGTAAGTAGAAGCGAAATAAGGGAGTACCATAGGTTAAAGTGAAAGCCAAAAGCTGGTTGCTATGTGACTGATGTTCCTTTGTTTGTATGGACACGAGTTGACAAATTCCTGTATGAGAAAAGTACCAGTTTTTCAAAGCTGAAACCAAAAACAAGGAATACCTAAAAAACGACCAACTCCTGAAAAAAAATTATATAACATAAATTGTATGTTTTAAAGTGCTCTACATTTTTTGTGTGGCAAGTTTTTTTCCATCTTTTACGGTTTAGCAGTTATGTAAAATTCATCCAGAATAAAGTAATCTTCAAGAAAATTCAAGATATACATTTTATTTGTCAGGTAAATATCTTTAATATATGATATTTTAATCAAAATCGTTAGAGCCATTTTCGAGAAAATCAAAATTTTCGAAAAAAGTTCCATGTAGAGGGTAGTTTGTGGTGGGGGGATTTTTCTCAAAATCTTCATGTCGTATCTCTGGAAGATACTAAACTTAAATACCAGGTTTGGTATTTTACCGACTTTTCGTTTTTGAGTTATCGTGTTCACGGACACAGACAGACAGACAGACACACGCGCGCGCGCGCGCGCGGACCTTTTTCTGAAAATGCGTTTTACTTTCTCTACACGTACTATGTACATAGTGTATAGAGAAGATATTGTATTGCACCTAAAAATTCGATACCGAGATTTTACCGGAAATACATGTTTTGGGTCCCCCGAATCCAAAAAAAGCATTTTTGGAAAAAGATCCGTGTGTATGCGTGTGTGTGTATCTGTGTGTCTGGACACCATAGCTCAAAAAACGAAAAGACCGTTAAATACCAAACTTGGTATTTAAGTTTGGTACTTCCAAGGATGCGACACGACGACACCCCCAACTACCCTTTACATGGAACTTTTTTTTTTGTCGCCCTCCATGGTGTAATGGTTACCATGCTAACTTCATATACCAAAGGTCGCGGGTTCAAACCCGGCGGAGGACGATGGATTTTTTCGGGCGTAAAAATCCTTAGCATGGCTTCCTTCGGAAGGGAAGTAAAACTGTGGGTCCCATGTCGTAGATTTACGGCACGTAAAAGAACCTCTAGCCTGATAAGAGAGGCTTCTGAGCAAAATTAAGCGATCTTCCACGCCCAATATAGAATGGGACGCTGAGAACCAAAGCAGTTAAAAGAGCGTCCATAAATAACAGGCCATTTCCATGGAACTTTTTTTTCAAAAAATTTGATTTTCTCAAAAATGGCTCTAACGATTTTGATTAAAATATCGTATATTAAAGATATTTACCTGACAAATAAGATGCATATCTTGAATTTTCTGGGAATAGCCTCTGAAGACTACTTTATTTTGGATGAATTTTACATAACTGCTAAACCGTAAGAAATGGACAAAAACTTACCATACAAAAAATGTAGAGCGCATTAAAACACACAATTTATGTTATATAATTTTTTTTCGAGGAGTTGATCTTTTATGAGATATTCCTTGTTTTTGGTTTGAGCTTTGAAAAACTTCTACTTTTCTCATACAGATATTTGTCAGCTCGTGTCCATACAAACAAAGGAACTTCAGTCACCTAGTAACCAGCTTTTGACTTCACTTTAACCTATGATAATGAAGCAAGTAATAAGACTATTTCTGTTAGTTTTTCTCGATTAGCATGAACTAAATAGAAGAATAAGCTTATTAACAATAATTTGTTACACAAAAGTAGAGAAAGTCATGTGAATGGAACACATCAGATTATGTTTTTTTGGATACAGGGGATCCTAAAACATATATTTCCGGTGAAATCTCGGTATCGAATTTTTGGGTGGAGTGCAATACCTTCTCTATACACTACGTACATAGTACGTGTAGAAAATATAAAAAACAGCTTCTTGGGAACCTCTTCCCACCAGTGCACTGACTTAACCGTGCTCGTCAAGTTCATTTTAGGAGAAGACGAAAACAAATGAACCTTACAATAGCAAAGCACTCATAGAAAGGTACTTCGAGCCCGCCTCGGTAGTAGGGGTCAGCACGTCTGCCTCATAGCGTATCGCAAGTTCAAATCTCGTTTAGGACGAGTTACCCGTTAAGGGTTTTTTGGGAGGGGGGGTTCCCTTATCCTGAGAAGACAAAAGTCCAGAAACTTTAACGTCCATCGATCATTTGAGCATCATTTCACAGATTTTATTCATCGACCGATATGAACAACCAGGTTAAAGGACGCCAAGCTTTAAAAAAACAAGCTGGTGTGTTCCATTCACATGACTTTCTCTAAATCACTGTAACAAATTAGTGTTAAAAAGCATATTCTTCTATCTACTTTATGATAATCAAGATAAACATAAGTAGAAATTTTCTTCATTACTTGCTTCCTTGTAAGTAGAAGTAAAGTAAGGGAATACTATAGGCTAAAACAAATGTCAAATCTCTTAATATCTATGATTGAAATCCGTTTCTATGCAGGGCCAGAAGTTTACAACTTACCGTGAGAGAAAATTATTCTGTTTTAAATCTGAAACAAATAACATGGAATGTCTCAGAAATGGTAAATTCCACGAAAAAGTCGTACATGACATTAATTGTGTGTTTTAATGTGATCTGTCGCCCTCCGTGGTGTAATGGTTACCATGCTATACCCCGCTGCTGAATCCTTGCACTTGACAGTTCGCGTAAGATTGGCTATACTGCCTTTGCGGCAGTTGCCAAAGTAACTAGTAAACAACAACAGCTGATTACAAATTTCTCTATCGTATGTAAAGGCGAGTATAAACTGTGTACATGGTAAATGAATGCCGATGAATAATAACTAATTCATTGATGATTCCGTTTAATTCCTGTGCTTTTCTTATTATTTTGTGCACATGAAGCCGCAACCACCCTCATCACACCTTCCCGCAAAAATCTATCCACCTCTATAATTGTGAAAGTCTTATTATATCCCCTCACGTACAAATACCAACGACACTTATCAACAATAACAAGTATAAGTAACAGCGAATAATACATCGCTTGCACAAAACAGCTCAACCGACGTGTTAGTTCACAAACTGAGCACACGGTTGGAAATAACCAGATATTGCAACGGTGCGGCATCTAGATCCGTTTCTGTTGTCTGGCCGACCGACAGGAATGCTGCTTTGTGATTGGTTCAGAAAGTCAGACGGGTAAAACTTTTCATCTGTTTTGTGCAGGTGTGTCAACTTAATTCCCAACTGTCAAGTGCAAGGATTCAGCGGCGGGGGTATAACTTCATACACCCAAGGTCGCGGGTTCAAACGCGGCGGAGGACGATGGATTTTTTCGGTTGTAAAAAACCTGATAGAGAGGCCTCTGAGCAAAACTTAGCGATCTTTCACGCCCAATTTAGAATGGGATGCTGAGAACCACAGCAGTTAAAGAGCGTCACAAATAACACGCCATTTACATTTACATTTTTAACGTGATCTACATTTTTGTGTAGTAAGTTTCTGTCTATCTCTTACGGTTTATCAGTTATGCAAAATTCAATAAAATTCATTCAGAATAAAGAGGTCTTTAGAGGCTATTCCCAGAAAATTCAAGATACACATTTTATTTACATATAAATATCTTTAATATACAGCATTTTAATCAAAGTCGTTACAGGCAATTTTAAGAAAATCACAATACTAAACTTAAGTACAAAGTTTGGTATTTAACCTATTTTTCCTTGTTGAGTTATCGTGTTCACAGACATACGGACACATCTTGGTAGGTATCGAATTTTGGGTGGAATATAATTCTCTATAGACTATGTACATAGTACGTGTAGAGAAATTTGTTTTTACTTTCTCTACACTCTGGAGAATCCAGATTAAACCTGTGTCGAATAGAAAATGTAATTCACTTCATACTTCAGGTAATCGCTAAGGGTTATACTTAATACCAGAGTTCGGTTAGAAAGTGAATACGCCACTGATCAAATTTAGGAGCGGAGTTTCAGTGGGTGGAGAACTTGAAGTAGGGTGGTCATTATAGAACCATGTAGTAGTTATTGGCGTCAGAATCAATTTACACGAACACCAATTACGTGCACATTACAAAGTTTGAAGTGGAGGGTGTTAGGGAAAAAGTAATATTTGCCTTCCACTGTAATGGAGTTGTTAGAGGGCTCATTTCCGTGACAGGACGTGGGCACCCCACAGCACGCTTGTTTGTGGTATCCGGCCACGACGTGCTACATGCTACTTTCCTAACTAAGAAATCCTTTATCAATTCGACACGCCATTACAAACACTAGCATTTTCTCCTTTATTCCCAACTTAACTTCCTGGCAGGAAACTTAATCAAACTGCATACGGAGAAAAACGAAATTGTGCTTGTGAATATAAGCTATTTGTAAATTGCGACAATTTTTTCTGATGCTTACGTCATCAGCATGGCCCAAAACACATTTAAATATTTGGCAACGCAAAAATAAATTATTTTCTCCACCATGTGGACCAGCACCGTATATAATGGGGGGGGATAGGGTTTAACCCCCTCGAAACTTCTGACACGTTTATTTATTTAATTTATTTCAAACCAGTATGGAAATTTTCGTTAAATTTTCTACTACAAGGTGCACGTTTACAAGATAAAGATACATGGTAAATGTGTAGGTTAAGTTTTGATCTAGTTATAGAACCCCCTCACCTCCGTAATTATCTTCTGGCTATGGGCAAGATGTGGAGCAAGAATCACTAACTTACACGAGTTACTACATATGGACCGGCTCAGCATTAGTCTTCTGTAAGTGTATTTGTAATTGTTTCAAATGCTTCAGCATTATCTCATATATCCTAAAACTTAACGCTGGAATCGTCGCTAGCATCTGTTTCAAACTTAAATTTAAATAGCTGGCTTATCCAACGTTGTATATGAGACTTAATACATAACCTAGAAGGTTTTAATGGTAAATCTCCATTTACCAGAAACGTAATTTCACAAAGCCGCCAGATTACACCTAATAATAATATATACAATATACACTGATGATTTACTCCTGATTCCTTTAACCTTTCCTTGATAGTATGCAGGTTTTGGTAAATTGGAATGGTCGAATAACTTCTAGATAATCGTAAATTATTATTTTTAATCCTGTTTAGTCCGGTACTTATTTAATAATATCAAAGCTGCACAACTTTCCTATAGTAAAGCACCCCCTGGCATCAGTACACAATGAAATAGGGGGATGTTGGTGAATGGTGTGATTGCGGCTCGAAGTGAAGCCATTTCGGCCTGATCGTTTTACTTGTCGACTGCGTGATTAATGGCCGGTCCTTCAAAACAATGAATGGCCCACCTCCTCCCCGTAATTCCGGCAATTGTCCAGATTTCTTTTCATAGTTTTCGAGTAGCTTCCCTTTCGAGAACGTTCCGCTTTGTACGTGAGGCATATATTATAAGGGGCTAACTGACGCCCAATGAACCGTACATCTTAATTAGTTGCGAAGTTAAACGAGGAAAGTGCCGAGGCCAGTTCGGTTGTAGTTGTGTTTCAGCAGTTCAATTGTGAGTTTTGATTCGAAGATGCAGTTGTGTTCTGCTCAGGATGTGTGCCAACAGGGACTCAAGTGTACGCCCCTAGGTGATAAATAAAACGCGTTTCACGGTAACAGGTGTTCTCGTTTGTTACAATATGAAGATTCTACTCCCAGGCCGCCAAGTTAAGTATTGTGTAAATGACAAAGTCCTAACTATCAAGAAAAACAATCTGTTTAGTTGATTATAAGTTTAAGTTGAGCAGTTTCTAAAGTGACATTTTCTCTCCTTGTAATATAATTGTTTAGCATAATTGGTAATTAGCTTAATTTCAATATCCAGAGAACATTCAACAAAACTTTTTTAGTATAAATACGGAATCCGTACCGGAATAAGCAGCTACTATGGTTTTACTTTGTTGCTTCTTTTGTTTTTTCATTTACCAAATTGTGTAACACTTGAAATAAAAAAGCTGCTGTTTTTTGTTTTATTCTGGGTAATTACAATCATTTTCAAACCCATTGCATTCTCAACGAATAGCCAAAAATTCTTCTTCACAAGTATGTTCTTTCAGACTCCAACATATTCGCGTTCTAATATCCAGAAATGCTTTTTATTCATTTAGGAGTTGAAATTATACATTTTCTTACATTCGATCGGCGGGAAGAACAGGTATTTTCAATAGTGAAATAATTATCAAAATCAATTGAGTTGTTTCCAATCTCTCTCTCTCTCTCTCTCTCTCTCTCTCTCTCTCTCTCTCTCTCTCTCTCTCTCTCTCTCTCTCACACACACACACACACACTCGCCGTGACCGAAGGTTCGCTTTGGTGCTTGGTGGGCAGGGGATCGTGGGTTCGAGTCCCGCCTTGGGCATGGGTGTTATATGTTTGTGCAATGTATATATGTTTGTAAAAGAAACAGTAAACCAGTAATCAGTTAAACCTACGGGGGGAAATGTAAATAGGGATACAGTACCGGAGTCCTGATCAGACTCCGTTACTGTTTAAAAAAAAAAAAAAAAAAAAAAAGTTAGACCACTCACCTCTTACCAAGGCGGGTATGTGGGATCTGTGGTCGACAAGGTGGCGCAGAGGAGGGGTTTCTCCGGGTTCTCCGATTTCCCCGCCCTCGCATTTCACCGGTGTTTTATCTTCAATCTGGGCATAATCAGTGCCATCGCCTGCGGTGCCATAGTAGTAAAAACGGGCGTTAAACATTACCAAAACACACACTCACACACACACACACACACAACGTGCGCGCTCAAATTTCTCTCTCGCTCTCAAATTTTCTATTTTATAATATTAGTAGGTATAGATAGAAATTATAAATATGCTATATTCAAAGGAAAAGTAAAACATAAAAATACATTGCGCGGAATAATGTTTTATGTATGTTCTAACAAGAATAATATATGTATTATGATTTATAGTTTGTGTGTAGTAACTTTTTTTTTAAAGAAGCCACATTTATAAACATCACGCGTGTTTTTAATTTAAAGGCATTTCCACAAACATATTTGGTTAAGAGTCTCTTTTCTGTATTTGCAGAAAACGCTGCAAGAATGCTGTTCTATAAATTCTAACCCATATTTTAGTTTTCAGATGCTCATACATTTATTTTATGTTTTAAATTCGTGGCGGATGTGACATTTAGCGCTCCGATAACCAATACCTTATTTAAACCCAACATTATTGTATTAAATAATTGCACTCTATTGAACCAGCAAAACCGACTCCAATTTCACCATGAAACACTGTAAACCCTACTGTATCAAGCTTCAGTTGTATCATTTGCTACCCCTATTTATAAGATATACACTATTATCACACCCTTATTATTATTATTATTATTATTATTATTATTATTATTATTATTATTATTGTTGTTGTTGTTATACGCTGCCTTAACTTTTATCCATCTCGCGAAACATTAAGCTTGTTTCAGTTGACTCAGTGTGCCGATAGATGGCCTTAGATGCTTAGTCGTCTTCCGTTACTTTTTACTGCTGTTCCTTTCTTTTTATTTGTTTATTTGGTAGTGCGTAACGCCCACTTTTTACTATAAATGGAACGTAAGCGATGACACTGATGAAACATGGAATGAAGATGGAGCACCGGTGGAATGCGATGGCGGGGAAAGCGGAGAAAACCCGCCCCTGCGCCGCTTTATCACATGCGGTCACTTGAGATCGAACCCAAGGTGATTTACTGCTGTTGCTATTGCATTTTGTGGACTAAGACAATAAGATGTTTGCATGACAAATAAAACATATATATTGAATTTTCTGCTAATAGCCTTAGAAGCCCTCTTAATGCTGAATGACTTTTGTATAATAATTGGTAAACCGAAGGGATAGACAAGATATTACTACACAAAATGCCCATCTAATTAAAGCACAAACAAATTCAATTTTTGATATGTTAACCGTTGCCGAGATTTCTTTGTTATTGGTTTGAATTTTCAACCACTTATATAGGGATAAACTCACCCAAAGATTTGTTTAAGCGCTTCCTAACTGAATTGTAGGAGGCCCTTGTACTTAAGGGATCAAATGGGATTATTATAATTACGATTTACCCTTTTCAAATGGTAAGTTGTTATTCGTTTTGTTTTTTATCATCATCCAAAGGCCATCGAATTCTAAGCGACAGGGAGTCTATCGTTTTATTGTACTATATCATTCTTATACCTACATCTAATGTAAATACTTATTATAAAAATCTGATTTGTACTATTCACATGACTTTCTCTATATCCCTGCAACAAATTATTCTTAAAAAGCTAATACTTCTATTTAATTCATGCTAATTAGAAAAAAATAGCAGAAATAGTCTTATTACTTGCTTCCTTGTAAGTAGAAGCGAAATAAGGGAGTACCATAGGTTAAGTGATAATCAAAAGCTGGTTGCTATGTCACTGAAGTTCCTTTGTTTGTATGAGAAAAGTATATGTTTTTCATAGCAGAAACCAAAAACAAGGAATGTCTCAAAAACGATGAACTCCACGAAAAAAATGTATATAACATGAATTGTGTGTTTTGATGTGCTCTACATTTTTCGTATAGTAAGTTTTTGTCCATCTCTTACGGTTTAGCAGTTATTCAAAATTCCGTAAAATTCACCCAGAATAAAGTACTCTTCAGAGGCTATTCCTAGAAAATTCGAAATAAACATTTTATTCGTCAGGTAAATAACTTTAATATACGATATTTTAATCAAAATCGTTAGAGCCATTTTTGAAAAAATCAAAATTTTCGAAAAAAGTTCCATGTAGAGGTTAGTTGGGGGTGGGGGATTTTTCTCAAAATCTTCGTGTCGCATCCCTGAAAGATGCTGAACTTAATACCAAGTTTGATATTTTACCGTCTTTTCGTTTTTGAGTTATCGTGTTCACAGACCCACGGACACACATATACACGGACCTTTTCCCGAAAATGCCTTTTTTAGTTAAAGGGGACCCTAAAACATATTTCCGGTAAAATCTTGGTATCAAATTTTTGGGTGCAGTGCAATACCTTCTCTGTACAGTATTTATTTAGTGCGTATAGAGAAAGTAAAAAATCGTTAACGACGATTTGTATTGCTAGGATTGTAGCAGCGCCGCCGGTGTGCCGGAATCTCGTCCTGAAGTTCTTTGACATGCGGCTGTCTTTTTAAGCACATTAAAAAACACCTGCCTCTGTGTGTTTGTGTGAGCGAGTAAGCTCGCTACCGTGTCTATTGGAGACTTATCCATGTTAACAAGGAATATATACAAAAATAAGCTTTTGTAACAGTAGTTTGTAGGAGAATGAATACAGTCATGTACGAATGTAACGCAGAGTTTTTAGTTGGTAATTTGGTGGTTAAAGCCAGCATAAGAGTGACTAGTTTTATGAAGATTTGACCATCATTAAAACCTACTATATTCCCTGTAACTTACAACGAATACGTAATGACTATGCTAACGTTTGTCTTGATTAACAAGCAGATAAAACGTAAACTTTTGGGATAACAGTTTGTAGAAAATTATCTAAATAGCCCATTAATTTTTTTATAAAAATAAATAAAATTATTTTTATAATCGTCTACATTCGCTCTAAAAGTCAGCCAACCTACAAGGAGCAAAAACGAAGCGAGCTTTGGCGTATTGTTTAACATCGCCGCATGATTTTGAGGATTATTCAAAATTGTACTGTGGGACAGTTGAAAGATACTTGGTTTGCATTATGAATTATTTTTGGCGGATTTTAGTCAAGTTCATTTTCGCACATTGTAATCATTATTAAATATACTGTTAAATATTATTATTAAATTACTATTGAATTAATAATTAATCGAGTTAGGAAACAATATTGTTATGGAATTCGCTTAGCTAAACTCATAAGTATTCGTTGGGGAGGGAAAAACATGTGGATTGTGTGATAAATCTGGAGGGAAAGATTTGCACGGTTGTCATCAGATGCACTACGTTTAAAGGGTGAGAGGATATAATGGAGAAGGGTGTATTATGTGTGGGGGAGCTTGAGGGAATATTTAATTTATTAGAAAGTAATGGAGTGAATAAATGGAGGGAGAGCATATGGAAAATAAAACGGGAATATTTCAGAAAGAAATTAATAGCTCTTAAAATGTTAACCGGTATGGGGAAAACAGAAATAACGTGATGGGAATTTACGTGTTCTAAAATGTCGTTGGACAACAGTTGCTGATTGCGTTCTAGCAAATTCCAACACGCAATATGCCTTTTCCACAGGATTTTCCGCCATTTCAGCTTCTGCAACAACAAACAAAACACTACAGCGTTACCAATAGTAACAAACGAAAGTTTGAGAGTTTCTCAACATACCTCCAAAATAATTAGGTTGCTATCTCTAATAGTTTTTGTTTTACAGGCAGTTGAAGTTGTCTATTTCTTTTGTAGTAACCCTGTATATAAAAGCCAATGTGTGTGTGCGTGTGTGTGCGCGCATTTATGCACTTCTACATCTTTGTCGATGACAAGATAACATTTAACACATTTAATAGGTGTCTAGCTTAGAATTTGAAATTCCGCCCCATTTCGCAGATTAATTATTCATTTTTATGTGATTCCTACTAAAAGCTTACAAGACCGTAAGCTTTTCTTTCACAATCTGTATCTTTCAAAAATATTCGTAAAACAGCAACATTACCAACATAACATTATTTTTACTTTCTCTACACGTACTATGTACATAGTGTATCGAGAAGGTATTGCATTCCACTCAAAAACTCGATACCGACATTTCGCCGGAAATAGACGTTTTAGGGTCCCCTGAATTAAAAAAAAAAGTATTTTTAAAAACAGGTCCGTGTGTGTCTGTGAACACGATAATCAGAAACAAAAAGTCGGTTAAATACCAAACTTGGTATATAAGTTTAGTATCTCCCAAGAATGTGACACGAAGATTGTGAGGAAAATCCCCCCAAACTACCCCTTGCATGGAAAAATTTTCGAAAAGTTTGATTTTGTCAAAATAACTCTTACAATTTTAATTAAAATATTAAAGATATTTACACGATAATAAAATGTATATCTTGAAATACCTCTTTATTCGGGATAAATTTTGCATAGCTTGTAAACCGTAAGCGATAGGCAGGGAAATTTGTTAACTCCTGGCAATGAAGAAAGAAAGAAAAAAAAAAAAAAACGGAATTAATCCACATGCCAACCAGCTTTTAAAAATATTTGACTATCGTTTTAGCCTATTGTATTTCATTATTTCCGTTCTTGCAGAAAAGAATTTCTGTTTATGTTTATCTCAATTAGCATGAAGAAGATAGAAACACAAGTTGTTAATAATAATTTGTTACAGAGATGTAGAGAAAGTCATGTGAATGGAACACATCCGATTTTTACATTTCGTTTCTTTTTCTTAGTAGTAAATGTGTGTTGGTTACTCATCATAAACAAGGCTATATTTACATTAGATACAAACTATTTTCTCCAAAATAGCGACGGAGCCCGAATGTGGCAACATGGAACTATATTCACGAAAAACTTTATAAACTGGGATATTCATTAGCATTGCTTTTGCCTAGTGGTTCCACAGTATTTTAATTGTATATTATCCTGAGAATTTTAATTCTTTAAGTATCTTCTGTATTAATTCTTAAATTCTTCCAAAGAAACGCAATTCCATTGAACAAGTGCAACATTCAGGTAAGAGCAGTAATTTCTTATTAATTTTTACTGTACCTGCTATGTATAGTAAGTAGGGAAAGTTTTATATTCCATTCCAAAATTCCATGTCAGGATTTCACTGGAAATATATGTTTTGAGGTACCATGAATCCAAAAGCAACATTTTTAGAAAAACGTCCGTCCTTGTGTGTGTGTGTGTGTACAGCAGCGCTTGAAAATCAAAAGTCTGTATTTAAATTCTTCATCTTCCAAGGTTGGGACTAAAATATTTTCATGAAAATCCACTCACATCAAATTATCCTTTAGATGGAAAATTAATAAATTTAATATCTGTAGTTGTCCATGGTTTGACAGTTTATACCTATAAAATTGTACTGTTAAGGGGAAAAAAATCAGAAAATAGGTCCCGTCATACTGAAAAATATTAAAGTTGCTCCAATCAAACTGTTTCCTATTCTCTTCTGTTGAGATGGTCTGGGTGCTATTCCTTAAATAATGTATCTTTATTGAGCAAAAATATTTAGAAAAGTCGTCATCCCTCTGACATTTTTCAATCTTTTGTTTCATTTGGGCAGGGCTTTTGTGACCACGCTTAAAAGGAATAAAGAAAACAACCTTTGATTGTTATTTAGGAAAAATATTTTAAATAAGCGCCATTCGTACTTAAAAGCATCCATATACCATTTTTCTATCCCTCAGGTTTGTGATATCAACTCTAAGCATTATTACTCTAATTCTAAAATGTATGACCTCAGAATTTGTCGAAGCGATGCAACAATATAGAACCCCCTAAGATCACCCACTTTTATAAGCATAAACAAAATTTTTAATATTTTTCTTTCCTAAGCCGTGAAATCACCGCAAAACGTCGTGCACTTCAGCTAGTAAATTGATAAAATACTTAATAATCGAATGTAAATAAGTTATTGTGGTGGGCTTCATTATACAAATAACTGTATTTTGGGTGTTTGTTTTGATAGTATTTAACGTCCGCTTTTACTGCATATGGCACCGCAGGTAGAATGCGTTGGCGGAGGAAACCGGAGAAAACCCGCGCCGCTTTGTCCGCCACAATTCCCACATGCGGTCGCCTGGGATTGCACCCGATGAGAGGCGCGGGCGTGTGTGGATGATGACAATATACTTCACCATTTGGCATACATACAATGCAATAGGTTTCGTCAACAGGTCATTAAAATGCATCTATATTTATTTAAATATTCTTGACGTAAAGGTTATAAAGCTTAATTCTGTTTTAACATTAATTTTAAAAGAATTTACATTTACACGTCTTATATTTAAAGGTAGTTTATTATACAATTTCACTCCAAGAAAAAGATGAGAGTCAAGAGAGTTCTGTAGTCGAAATTGAGATAGTACCATGTTATATTTACCCCGTATCATAGGTATGTATGTCAGAAAAAAGTAATTTATCTGTCTTTTGGCGATGAGTAAAATTCAAGCATGCAAACACATACAAAGATGCTACAATTAAAATACCAAATTCTTTAAAAATAGGTCCACGATGTTGGCGAGTCACAATTTTTTATTATTCTGAAAGCCTTCTTCTGCAGCAAAAATACTTGGTTTCCCACTGTTACTGCAGATCAAAATACCATAGTTTAAATGACAGTGAAATAAACTGTAATAAACATTTATAAAGTGCTAATGGAAACACACATTCTAAGGCTTCTTAAGATGAATAAAACATTTGACAACTTTTTGCGAATTTCCATTATTTGGAATTTCCTGGAAAACTTGTTGTCCAACCATATTCCAGGGGTTTAACTTTTTGCTTTCTACTTTGTTTATCTTTTAAAATAAATAAGATAGTGTGTTTTTTCTATATCCATATGCAAGCTATTTGCTCCAACCCAATCAGAAATCTGATCTAAAGTATTCGACCTATCAAAAGTACTTGCAGAAATAATATCAAGTTCAGCGTGTCATCTGCATTAGAGATCGCTTTACCTGGAGTAGCAGCGGACAAGTCATTTACAGCTACAATGAAAGCAAAAGGACCCAGAATAGATCCTTGAGGCACTCCTTTTGTTAAATCTCGAACTGTAGACATATGGTCATTATTTGAGACTATCTGCTTTCATTTGCTAAGACGTGATCGAATTACAGTTCTTTATTTTTTATTCCATAATATTATATTTCTTTTTAGCAGCAGATTATGGGGTAAACAGTCAAAAGTTTTGCTAAGATCGCATAAACACGCTGCTACATTCTACTTGTTTTCAAAAGAATAAAGTACTTCGTTTACAAGGGACTCAATACAAAGTAGACAGTTTGGCGCAAAACCATATTTCTCATACCATTGTTAGTTTTAAAATATGAAACTAACTATTCTAAAATTGCAGTTTCAATTGCTTTAGATATAACTGGCACCAATGATACTGGCCTAAAGTTAGACTTCTTGTCTATTTACTTTTTTGTAAACAGGAATAACTTTCGTTTTCTTTAAGGGGTCAGGAAACCTACCTTGGTTAAGGCATAGGCTGATAACAAGTACCGAAAGATTCAATAAGTGCTTATGAAAGAGAGGTGTGTGTGTGTGTGTATGTGTGTGTGTGTGTGTGTGTGTGTGTGTGTGTGTGTGTGTTTCCTATGTGTTCGTGGATTTAGGTTAATACTCCCTGTCTACTCAAACGAAACTGAATTGCATAGAGAAGTGGAATGTAAGTTCTGACGATTTTATGGTAAATCTAATCTAATTTGCTTTACATATGTTTATCCAGTTGCATTATTTATATAATGTACTTCGCTTATGAAGTACTTTGGTTTAGAAACACCAGAGTTTAACTCCTATCATGCTAGGAAAATAAATTAATTTACTAAGCGTCAAGACAATTATTCCAAAACAACGGGTTAAAATGTTCGCTGGCTGGCTTTACATAAAACAGAATATAAGTCTAATCGATCGCGGTAAGCAACACGCAAAGGAATTGAAATCCGTCGGGACATCATCCTTGACTTGTTCGCACGCATACTAGCAGCTAAGGGGAAACATGATTTCTCCGCTTTCACAATAATGCTTTTTCTTATTTTTGGAGGTTGCCTATTGAAGGTCATTCCCACAAGAGCCTCCGAAAGCACTGCGTACTTGTAATTTGCGTGTGCATATTTGATTTGAATAGAACATTATGTAGTGCTCACTATGGAACACTATGGTTTAGATAATCAAATTTATGAGAATAAATTATCGTAACAAGTACAAAATATCCTATTACATATTATCCTTTTCCTTTTCTTTACATAACTGTAACTTCATTTTATTCAAAATGCCTCATTGTTACATTTAATAGTTATGAGCTTAAAATTAAATGATTTGTATTGACAGTTATCGTTGATCTGAATACTTCTGTTTCAGAAATATCAGTAATTACTAGAAACTGGCAAAACATGGGACAAAATTACGAGAAATGAACATTTTTCCAAAATATGAAAATATGGAGAAAAATCACAAATATTATTAAATATACATATTTTAAAACAATAACAGGCTTATATTTTAAGGATTTGGGCAAGTTAATTTCATTAATTAAAAAAGTAGGATTTGTGTGTATTAATAATAAAATATCAAATTATGTGGAATTTATCGATTTTAATATTTGTTAAAACCCTAGAAATGAAGAAAAAATAAGTTACTGGTTGCTGTGTCCTGGCTCAATACTAATTATAATACAAAAGCACCGGTGCACGAAAAAAAAAATCTGATGTGTTCCATTCACATGACTTTCTCTACCTCTCTGCAACAAATTATTGTTAAAAAGCATATGCTTCTATTTACTTCGAGCTATTCGACAAAAAAAAAAAGCTCAAATAGTCTTATTACTTGCTTCCTTGTAAGTAGAAGGGAAATAAGGGAGTACTATAGGCTAAACTAATAATCAAAAGCTGGTTGCTATGTGACTGAAGTGTCTTTGTTTGTATGGATAGGAGTTGACAAATTCCTGTATGAGAACTGTATAAGTTTTTCATAGCTGAAAACAAAAACAAGAAATATGTCAAAAACGATCAACTCCACGGAAAAAAAAGGTATGTAACATAAATTGTGTGCTTTAATGTGCTCTACATTTTTTGTGTGTTAAGTTTTTGCCCATCTCTTGCGGTTTAGTAGTTATGCAAAATTCCGTGAAATTCATCTAGAAATTCATCAGAGGCTATTACCAGAAAATTCAAGATATACATTGTATTTGTCAGGTAAATATTTTTGATATACGATATTTTAAACAAAATCGTTAGAGCCATTTTTAGAAAATAAAAATTTTCGAAAAAAGTTTCATGTAAAGGGTAGTTGGGGGTGGGGGTTTTTCTTGAAAATTTTCGTGTCGCATCCTTGGAAGATATCAAACTTAAATACTCAACGGTCTTTTCATTTTTGAGCTATGCTGTCCACAGACACACACGTACCTTTTTCTAAAAACGTTTTTTTTTTTTTTGATTGAGAGGGACCCAAAACATGTATTTCCGGTGAAATCTCGGTATCGAATATTTGGGTGCAATACAATACTTTCTTTATACACTATGTACATAGTACGTATAGAGAAAGTAATAATATACGTAATCTCACATCTTTTCTTCAGCTCTCAGATCGTTAGAGGATGGGAATATGGTTTTCATGCAATTTGCTCAGTCGTACCTTAAATGATATAAAAGGCCGTGATGTGCAGATTTTTTTCCCCCAGGTTAAACAACGGTTGAATTTCTAGATCATTGTGAGGTTATGTTTCACATATTTAACAAATTAACCATTATGATTTAGGTTTATTTTACTGGTAACAATTTAAACCGCACTTACATCGTAGTATTAATGTTGTTAGACCTAGATATTCTTCAGCCATTTGGAAGATGAAATTTTGCCTATACCTAATGTTGGGCAAGCATGGTTGAGAATATGCGGGTCTAATATAAGCGCTGCAAGCAAGTAGCGTGGCGGCCCCGTTGCTATGGTAACAGCTGTCTCGTTACCGGAGTTAGCAACGCCACATTATCACGTGTCAACATTCATTTTCAATTCTCGCGTTATGCTCTTGGGTTTAGCTTTGAATTACTGTGTATCGGGTTTAATTTTTTTCTATCTGCATTATTCGTTGTATATTTGAGTGCGTCTGTGAAAAGGATTTCTCGAAGAGTTGACCAAATAATTTAAATTGAGTTTTATTTATGGACGCTCTTTAACTTCTGCAGTTCTTAGCGTCCTATTGGGTGTGAAGTACCGCTTACTTTTGCTTGTTTATCGGGGACCAACGGCTTTAATTCCCTTCCGAAGGAAGCTATGCTAAGGAGGACGATGAAGAGGTTGACTGAGGCTGTGTCACTTGAATCTCTTCTGGCTGAGGCTATCTCGTTTGATTGTTGAGTAAAAGGTATATCTTAATCATGCATGTCCAATGTTCATTCCTCATGTGTATCTTATAATGTTAAACCACTTGCATCATTCATGCATGTATGATTCAGTGTATAAACTGCGCAGGTGCAACTGTGAGTCTTAACGCCATTTATCCTATAGTTTAAGTTGTCAACATACTATGAAATATACTAAGTGACGAGATTAAAGAATCCATGTCTGTGCCCAGAAAAAAAAAAATATCGAGGTGAGGGTTACATAACTAAATATGAACTTTACACAGTTGTCAATTACGTTTTCTTTGTAAATGTGCTACCAGTTGTTATCTAATGAAAATGTGTCATATTAGTTTAATTACTATTCAAATGATTAAATAAAACGTTTCAGAAGTTTCGGTGGGTTTGAATCCTGAACCCCCCCCCCCTTTAAATGCGCTCCAGAAAGAATTTTCTCGTGTACGAAGAAATTTTTGTATTTTTACTTACTAGTCAGTAACTAAACAAAAATAAACCTTGTTAGTAGATTGATTCCTTTATCAGAAATAAAGTAATAGGCTCACTGAATTCAAAATGTTACACATCCATACTCCAATTGAGAGCCGTAGCTCTCAAATTTCATAGACACACCAAACAATATGGCGGCGTGTAGCAGGAGCGCACCCCTAATTCAATTGGTTTCTGTATATTTCTCTTAACTAATAATTTGTTTACCTACCATTTAATGTCATTAAGATAAACAACTAATTCGATTTAGTTCAAAGGTGAAGCATAATTACCAATACCTATGACAGTTTTTCGTACCTCAATATGAACGTTCCCCGGCATTTCAAAGCACACGCTGCACAAAGTACTCAACGGATTTTATTCTTTTTTTCTTCATTTCCTTATTTTAGCTCTAGAGCATTCCTTAAATCAATTACTGTCCAGTTTTTAGATTTACGTGCTTTAACTTAGTTGGTCATATCGGACGATGAATGGCATTGTTTGAAATGATACTCAGGTGATCTCGGGGTCCGTGGAGCTTAAAGTTACTTCACAGATAAGGGAAAACCCGAAAAAAAAACCTTATCCGGGTAATTCACCCTAAGCGAGAATCGAACTTGACCTTTTGAATGTGATGCGGACACGCTACCCCAGCATTACTCAGGCGGCCTTGTCCAGATATTATTTCATATAAATTAAAATTACTCGTGTATAATGTCTGGGTTATTTCATAATTATCAATTTTACAAAGTATCTGCATGCCAGGTGTAAATATGTTGCTGACATTGGCAACACGTACTTTGGAGTTTGGTCGCTAATCTTTCATACTTCAGATTACGAAAATGGAGTATCTTTATACGCCAAATCTGGGTTGGGATGGAATTCATGGAATCCACATCATTGGGCACAGAATGCCTACACTTAACACTAGTAACTGCGTCACCAGACATGTTTTGAGGGACTATTAAATACAGGGCGAGTCATAACTATACAGAATAATTTTAAGGCCTGATTCAGGGGTTATAATTATATATTTTCATATCGAGAATGTATGTTCGTAAGTGTCATTTTATCGAACTAGAGGATATTAACGTTTTTCAAATGCCGCGTCGTGTTAGATGAAATTCTATTAGAGATATTTTATTTCCCTTCGGCATTTGGATAATCTAGGTTTTGTTTTCTTTGCTTTTTATTTTCTCTGCATGTACAGTGTACATAGTATATAGAGAAGGTATTGTAATGCACCCAAAAATGTTATACCGAGATTTCACCGGAAATACATGTTTTGAGACTCCCTGAATCCCAAAAAAGACTTTTTAGAAAAATGTGTGTTGGTGGGGGAGAGGAGCAGCGTAACTCAAAAACAAAAGTATGTTAAGTATCAAACTTGGTATTTAAGTTAAGTATCTTCCAAAGATGCGACACAAAGATTTTCAAGAAAATACTCCCGTCTACAACTACCCTTTATATAGAAAAAATTTCGAAAATGTGAATTTTTTTTAAAATATGGCTGTAATTATTTTGACATTTATATGACAAACTATATATCTTCAGTTTTCTGGGAATTTTCTCTGAAAACCTCTTTATTCTGAATGAGTTTTACTGAATTTTGCATAATTGGTAAACCATAAAAGATAGACAAAAACTTACTACACAAAAAATGTAGCTCTTGTTAAAATACATGATTTATATACTACACTTTTTGTTTCAATCCCATAGAATCAGCTTTTAAAATATTTGACTATTGTCTTAGCTTAGTGTATTCCCTTATTTACCTCCTACTTAGAAGAAAGCAAGTAATAAGACCATTCATACTAATGTTTAGCTCAATTAGCATGAAGTTAATAGAAGAATAAGCTTTTTAACAAAAATTTGTTATAGAGATATAGAAAAAGTCATGAATGGGACATATCAGATTTTTTAATCATTGTATCATAGTCATGTACAACTGTACAACCGTACTTACACCCTTATCATATCCCGAGATAGTGAAAAGGCATAATTAACCGTTCATTTTTCATTATTTTATGCCATTTTCTAATTTTAGGGCATTGTTTTTATTCTACATCATTTTTTTGTCATTTTCTTGCATTTACTTTGAATACACACAGTTATTTATATTAACATTTTACGTAAGGATAAAGTTTTAAACTTTTCACTATTCAACTGGAAAGGGTTGCTTGTTGGTGTTGGTAGAGAGGTGGTTATTATCAGGGAAGCAGGTGTAAGTACTACTTTAAATTTATGTTCCAAACCAAGTTTGAGATAGATGAGTTTTACTTTTGTGTGTTAATAAATGTGTACAGATAGATTGCTATTTTCATAGGCTGTGAAGTCCTCTTCACTCTCAATGCATTTTGTGTAATTTGAGAACTCAAAAGAGTGCTTTTTAGGCTCTTTGAACAAGAACATTAATACAGTTTTATATAACCTGCTTAAATACCAATTTTCTTCTCAAATACTTTTAATGGAACATTATTACTGCAGCTGCAACAGTGAATGGGACAAAATTAAATATAAAGAAGGGGTTTGAATTATCAACAGTAAAACCTTGAATAAATATATTTTTAATTAACTATTTACATCATTTTCCCATTATTCCAATACCTATGTTACATGGATATCAGTTATATCCATGTATAAATTGATGTATAACTTTCTGAGCACTTATTTTATAAATAAATAAATATTTTAGGTCATTGTTTGTAATTGTCACATTTTAAATGCAAGGTGTTAGGTGTATGAGTGTGCAGACTTAAACAGCTACAAAACATGAGCTATTCAAGTTTCTGTCATTTGTTATTAAAATGAGTCGTTTAGCACAAAATGAATTGGATTCCTTCATGTCTACAGAAATAAAGTTTTGGTCATACATTTGGCAACTATGGAAGCGGAAGGTCAGGAATGTTGACAGTAATGTTGTTGCTCAACACCTTGTACAACAGCTGGTTGTGTCAATTGAATCAGATGTGTTAAATGCATTCAGAACTGTGGTAGTCTTTACAAATCAAGAGTAGATAGATGTACTTCTTGCTTATGGCAAAGCCGAGTCCTTTAAATTAATATTTGCGGAGACACTTGAAGAGTAAACTGTATCCTGATGAGGTCGCTGCCATTGATGATTTTTGCTCACTTGTGTTTGAAGCAGCCCTAGAGATTGGACAGAACGCCGAAGCTGTAACATGGTAGGGCAAAATTGGCTAAGAAGATGCAGAACCTGAATGGATTCTAATGAAGCACATTAAACATTGACTGTTATTGATGTTGCAGTTATTGATTGTTAACAAATTTCCTGTTTAATAAAGATGTGGTTTTGATTTAATTCCCCATTAGAATTAATACCTCACTAATTCTGACTTGAGTATTTCCATAATTCACATTTGAATGTTGTTTATCTCTGATCATCAGACTAAATCTTATGCCTAGCCTCTTACACAGCTTTAAGTACAGGTTTCGTGAATATGAATGGATAGCTTTAGTGATAATATAAACTCACAGGCACCAGGGAACCAGATTTCAAGCACAAACGAAAACAACATAGGCCTGGCTGCAAACCAAAACAAAACATTCTGCTCTTAAGTCCTACTTTGCTGCTAGATAATGTATTCAATAAAGTTCAGTTATCGCCATTGCCTTTCAAGGTAAACAAAATTGTTATTGGATTTTATTATTCGTCATACTTGATCTCCCAGAATGTGAAATCAGTGCACTCACACCCTATATTTTAAAGTTATTTTATATTTCATTTTTCAAACATTTTTAGTCATAAACATCTGTGTCATTAGTCATTTGTCCATTACTAAATGTCTAATTAATTAATGTGTTTATGTGTGTAAGTTTAGAGCTTTTAAGAAATGCAAGGAAAGCAGAAAAAAACAGATCAATAGTTCCAGCTCCCTTGACATCCAACCATGTGTGGTTGATTTATTGACTTCTTTCTTTACTTTCACCTATTTACTTTTATTGGCATTTCTACTTGTGAACGGTTGCCTCTTGACACTCCTAGAACAACACTGGCACAATTCAAAAAGGACATTTTTGTGATAATTGCATTTGAAAGCTTTGATTCATAATAAAACATAGAAAGTGTATGGCAAACACATATTGCATTTTAAAAATTTTAGAATAATCTCATAGGTCATTTTCCAAACGTTTTCAGTCAAACCTTGACTTTGGTCTTACTTAACTAATTAATGTGTGTGAACTTGAGTGTTTAACAAATGCAAGGAAAGCAAATAAAGCAGATCTGTAGTTCTGGCTTCCTTTAGCTGGTATCCAGTCATCATGTTTTACATTTTTTGAATTCTTTCTTTCCTTTTACTTATTTACTTTTATTGGCTTTCCACTTGTCAGCAGTTGCCTTTTTGCACCCCTAGAATGACACTGGCATACTAAAAAGCACATTTTGGGATAATTACGTTTGAAAGGTTTCATTTGTGATAAAATAAAGAAAATACAGGACAAACATAACATAGTAAATAATTAGAAACTAAAGGATTTGTGTTCCTTTAAAAATAATTGAATAGCACTACAAAAACGTAAAATTCTATTAATAATATTTGGAATTGAAACATTGATATATCTCATGTAGCTGTCTTCCAGAGCCAGTTGAAGATGTTGTGCTTCTCATTTTTGCAAAGAGCTGGTTCATGAACCAGGAAATGGTTTTTAGTCGAAACAGCCAAGTTTTTAGTTATGATAGTGTCCATCTTGTTGCTGGTTCCAGTTGTGTCTAGCTGATCAGAGATCAACATTGATGTTTGTTTATCACATGGCTTTTGCACCTTCTGTCCTTAATGTTCTTTCAGGTTTACCACATTGCTCCTTCTTCCTTTGGAAGACCATAATACATTTTCTGCCCATCTTATATTGGAGATTCTCAAAACTTGACCATATCATTGGAGAATTCTAGATTTTAATCTAACAGCCATTGAGTCTGGTTGACTTATCCTTTTTTTTACATCCTCATTCCTCTTTCTCTGCATTCTGGAGAAAAGACAGTTTCTCCTCCTATTATTAATTATTGGCCCTTTAGTTACCCCTGTAGCTTGATGGTGGCTGGTGCAAAATTAAGTAATGGGGCTTTTTAGCTCAGATGTTATGTGCTATCACAAATCTAGTCAAGTATGTTTAAATGACACAGCGTATTTGATGTGTAAGCACTGAATTTTCCTGTATAAAGATGATATAGCTCCCCCTATTAGAGCCTCCTCTTTGGGAAATGCAATTAAATTGCCTTAATATGTTATTTTATATTTTCCTTACTTTGACTTAAAATTTGCTTTATATGAAATTACATAATTTACTTGGCCATTCTTGTATGGTAAGCTAATACACAAACACAACACAAAATATAAGATATTATGTGTAACGTTTCTTGTTTAGCACCTCATGGGAGTTTGTAGAGTTTAGGGAGTCCAGCAGACATAACATCATGTCCCTGAAGAAAATTTGCAAAACTAAACAGTAATTTAATTAACCACTGAAGCACTATAATAGTTCAATATGTTGCATGCACATGGGCCCACACGCACGCACACACGCAGTAGTGATGGCATAAGTAATTATTTTAAATTTTCAGTAAACTAACACCCAAAGTAGTAAAGGATATACAATGAAAATAGCACAAACCACAAGTGTTTCATTTAAACAGCCACCTTTATTATGAGAACATGAGCAAAAACAGCAATACACAGTAAAATTAGTGAAATAAAATACTACAATGATGATGTAAAAAAAATAGAGTAGTGACCTATGCACAGTGCTAAACAAAGCTAATGAGTGATGGTGGCCATTTCATAACCTCAGCAAGGGGCCCTTGCAGGTTACTTACTACCTCCTAGACCAGCAGTAATGCAGAGCTATGAGAGAGGGTGTATAGTCGTTCACTTTTAAACTGCTAAGAAAATTCCTTAAAAGAACCCTTCAAACTTTGGTCTTTTTCCAAAGATTTATCTGAAATTAAATTACATTGTAATATTTGACAAGACTACTCCTCTTAGGCTGTATGTTTAGCTCACAGCTAGTCATTGTGGTAGGTCACAATGTAAGCTACTTGTGAGTACTGGCAGTTACACTATTGTCTTTTAATGTGCCAGAAGTAAATTGTTATGGATTTACAAAGTTTTTACATTTTAACCTTACACATCTGAAAAAATTAATGAAAAATCTATCCACTAATGCAGATATTCAGATTTGATATTAGCTAGGTGCTAAAATGTCATGGTTTTATTAACATCAAAATTAGTATTTTTTTAATTTGAATCAAAGTTTTTCTTCAATTTTATATTTTCACTTAGGAAATCATTTTATGTTATTTTGAGATTCATATACTCTTAATTGTTTATTAAATGCCTAGGATGAACAATGAAAACTTGTGTTTTGATCTAGAATTAAAAATATTTGTCTGTTAACAATAGTGTCAATTGCCAGGTGCTGAAATTGCTGCCAGTATGCTGAAATTCTATCCTGTAGGAATTCTTTTACATACCAATAAATCTACTTACACATGGGGCTGTCACTTTTAAGCACACTTAGAGTGGGCCAGGTTTGAAAATGGGATCAGAAGGACAACACTTAACCAATTGAGCCCCCATATATTTGGAATTGGAGTATTATATAACACATTTTTAAACCAATGTTTTGTCTCATGACTTATTTTTTTAAATTCTTACACAACAATACAAACTAGAAATTTTATTTGCATAAGACCATATCTAAACTTTAGTCACATTTATACCTTCCTTATTTAAGAGTTTATACAAAAATACAAGATTAGAAGCCTTTATCTATACCATCTGTTTCTTTGAATAGGCACCAGGTGTAAAAACTGTGTTATACATCAGCAGAGGATGCTTTAGCTGTTATGAGTTGCTTAACTTTGTCTATTACCACCTTACCAATACTATTTGATTGAAATTTTCACCTCTGCTAAGAAGACATTTTTACCATTGCATTGGTGAACATTCGTGTATGAAGGGTTGAGAATTTTTTTGGTATTGTAATGACCTTAGTGTTTAAGCCTGGATCCTTCATGGATAGAGGCTACTTGTCTAAGGTTGGAAGGGTGAGAAGCAAAAGGGCAGAGTAACTAAGATGAATCCACCCACACTATAAAGAGGTTTATTCTATGTACCATTGGCTCTATGGGCCTAGTACTTTGATACCTCTAGCTGGTCTAGTTGTTCACAAAATGTTTCCTGGGTCAGAGGCAGCAACAATGGCAGCAACTGATAGGACAGTGAGACTGAGTGTGCGAGAATTTGACCTACCTGAGGTTAGTTTGTATTGTTTTTGAATGCTGACTAAACTTATAGCATTCTATTGACAACTATCCCAACCTGCTCTCTGCTTTCAACACTTTCTTTCTTTTTGCTAGTCGGTCTTGCTGTAAATTTCTGTAGAATTAAAAACTAAAACAAGTGTTACTTCTTAGGAGGGGCAAATGCATAGTCTAGATATTCCATGGCCAGAAGATGTGCAGCACCAGAGTCTTGCTCTCCATTGTCTCTGCTAGTGGAGGCTCATCCTTTGCTGTGAAGGTTACTGAATGTGCACTTTTTCATTCTCTTATATGTGATGAGACTATGGGTCATTCTTCCAGATCTTCCTAACCAGTGGCTCCAGGAAGATGTTATCTGGATCCCTGTTGTGTTCATAAGTCTCTCTCCCTTTGTGTGTTGTCTCCAGCTCTTCTTCTTCTCCTCCTCCCCCCCCCTCCTTCCTCTCCTCCTCCTCCATGATTGCTTGGGACATGGAGAATAGTGGAGCTTGAGAAATAGAATGAAGTTGTTTTTAAAAGAGTAGGTGAAGGAAGAGCAAATCTGAGCTAATCAGGATGGGGTAAAGAAGAAATTTCTTGCACATAGAAGTACTGGAAGAAATCATGGATAGCAAAAAGTTTCAGGCCAGAGAAAGATAGAAGATGATAGACATATTAAGATAGGTAAATGGTTCATATATGGAGACAACAAGGAAAGGAGTAGACTGGATTTACAACAGAATACCTGCCCTCAAGTAGCAAGTTTTATTTGATTGAAAAATGCATTCATAATGCAAATCATCATAAACACCAATTTAGAATTTGTAATTTAAAGCATTGCAGGTGCAATATTAAGTGACATCAGCATTGTATTTGATCACTCCCTTTGCAAGGTTGGATTAGTAGCTGTGCCTAATTCCTTCAGTTATTGCATTTCTAACACACACCATTATAAAATATTGAATTTTAAAAAAAAAAACTTTTATGGTGACCAGAAAATTTGCTTGCAGCAAATGATGTATAAGAAACCTCAAATAGAAAGTAAACCACTTACTGTACACTAGATTAATGCTGTTTTGTGTTGTTAAAAAAGAGAAAAGTGCTCATTTTTATGAATCAAGCTTAAATTCTTTCTTTGTAATTTGTTGCAGGAACAGCTAGAAATGCTGCGCAAAGCTGCACCAAGAGTTGATCCTGCTCAGATATCACAACTACTGTCTTGCTGCTATGCATTGCTTTCCCAGGAATCAAATTCTGTTGGCCTGCCTGACTTTCCTGCAGATAATCTATTAACAGCTATCAGAATCATGGTATGTATTTAGCATGCATTCTTATCACAAACTATTGATCTTCAAAAATGAAAATGAAATTAATAAATGACTGGGTACTCCTGCTCATCTTTTGGAACTTTTTTGTCAAAACGCATAAAATGAATTCCATATGTGTTTATGATCCTTCAATAATGCTAGAATTTTGTGAGGAATAATTTAGTCATATGCTCTAATATATTCCAACAAAACAAAATTTAGGATTGTTAGAAGGGAAAGCAGTATTCTTTCAGCCATCCTAATATTAGTGATGGCCTTTTGCAGATAAGTTTTTGAATGCGTGCTTGTAATTACTAAATGCAAAAGCACAGCAAATACTTGAAAATCTTTTATTGTATATATTTATTACTCAGCATTGGATTAGTGCATTCTACAGGTTGTTTTGAAATGTCACTGAACCAAGATGTTGATGTTTGTGTGTGGTACAAAAATATAGTTTTAAATACCAATAGAGGTACATGAACAAAACTCCCCATAAGCATGCTGATTATATATGATTATGCGGATTAAATTTTGTTTTGTAGGAACAAAGCCGGGTGCCTGGCTACACTACCAGTAACTTGGAAAGTTCCACGTTGCATTCTTTCTCAATGTATTTGTAAAGATGCCGACAATCATAATCTTGAATTAAGCTCTTTGTTTTATGAAACCTCACTAAAAAAATTTTACTTTTATTTGATTACTCTTCCAACATGTTTTATCATAACAGGCAATGAATGAAAGGAAATTACTTGGAAAATAAGCTGGAATACTTATGCCGCTAATACTATGACAATTTAAAAATACATGCAAATTTAAGTACATACACATGGGAATAACTCTATGAAGTTCCACATTTTTTATGGATTCTTTTGAAAATTTCACTGTGATTGCATTGCTTTTTAATTAATATGTATACCAGTTGCATTAATATTGGATAAGTATTCTAAGGGCTATCAATTATTTTAAAAAGATATGTAAATATGTTGCATAATTAAAATGCCCTATACACCTCATTATTTGGAAAAAAAATTGATAGCATTTATAAAATTGGAGCTTTGAATCACAAGAAAAAATAGCATGAAAAGATATTTTAAATAAATTTGATGATCAAATTATGAAATTTTTTATAAACCTATGAAAAGAACGTAATCCCTAAAATTTACCACATTTTCAAAGAAAAATTATTATTACTATTAGAATGTATTTTGTCCTGTAGAATGTTAACACAGATATTACTATAGATGTTACTTGTGTATTTTCTGGAAAACTGTAATGAAATTTCAACAAAAATTAAGACATGTGGTACAACGAAAGTTTGAAAATAAAGTTTTGAGAAAAATGCTGTTTTATAAAATACTAAGCTAAGGAAACAGAGTATTGTATCATCTTTAAATGTCTGTGGAGCCAAAGGCTCTGGAAATATTGACACTCTATGCATGCCCAGGGATTACATCATCTACATTTTTTTGACCTATTATAATAAAAAATTCACAACATGTCACTTAACATTAGTGATCTTGAGAATGGAGTCAAGGAACTCATGAAGACAACAGAGGCAAGAATACTTTCAGAATACTACCAAAAGTTTTAATTTACTATTAATATAAAAATAATAGTTGCAACAAATCTTCACTTATCTTTTGGAATCCTTGCTTGGACTAGTTTCGCAATGATTTCATTGCATTATCAACATATCCTTTTGGTCTCTTTTTTGATGTTGTTTATTTACACTGTTATGGTTACTGCTATTAGGTGGATTGTGTACTAATGCATTGCTAACTACTGGAATCAAAACAAATTTGGTAAGAGTGTCAATTGGAGGTATATTAAAATTCATTACATGATTTCTATACTTTAATATAAATATTTTCTCCCAAACCATTAAATCTATGGGCCCATTTAAGTGTTTTAATAATTTAACATCTGGATTTATTTCATGATTAAATTTCCAAAAATGTTCTGCTACAGCTGATTTATCAATTTGTTTGTATTTAATATTCCTAAAGTGTTCTTTTACTCTGGTTTCCAAATGACGTTTAGTCTTACAAATATAAACAAGGTCACAAATTAAACAGTTTAATTGATAAATGCCAGATTTTTTATTTTTTGAAATTTCATCCTTTTTAGAAAAGCCTAACAAATTTTTTATACTGTATTTATTTTGAGGAACCAATATTATGCCATGCTCTTTGAAAATATTTGTGAATTTTTTATTTGCCCAAGGGTGATAAGTAAATTTTTTAAAAATGTAATTATCTTTTATTTTCTTAAGCGTAGAAATATCTTTAATAGCTTTTTGATATTTAAACTTCTCAATTTTTTTATTTATAAAATCAGTATTAAAATCATTAATTAAAGCAGTGTTAATAATGTGTTTATATTCTTTATAGAATTCATCTTTATTAAGGGGTAAATTAATTAACCTATAAATTAAACTATTAAAAACAGCAAATTTATGTGAAAAAGGGTTAAAGCCATTATTTTTTATATAATTATCAGTGTGGGTTTGCTTTCTGTATATTCCAAAATTCAATTTATTGTCTTTTTTCATTATTTTTAAATCCAGGAAAGGGAGATAGCCATCACTTTCAGTTTCTAATGTGAATTTTATAGCCTTATCTTGTAAATTTAAAAGTTTTAACGCATCATTTACATGTTTATCAGGAACGATAGCAAATATATCATCTACATATCTATACCAAGTTTTAAAAATTAGAGGGAATGCTTTAGTGACCTGTATTTCAAAATAGCTCATGAAAAGATCAGCAAGAAAAGGTGAAAGTGGACTACCCATTGCTAAACCAGAAGTTTGTTGATAGAATTTGTCATTAAAGCTGAAAAAATTTTGATCCAAACAAAGATTAGTAAGGATAACAAAATCATTTATTAAATCTTCATTCAGTTCTATAGAACTTAACCATTTTTTTAAAAATGTCAAAAGTTTTTCTCTAGGAATGCTTGGAAACAAAGCAGTTACATCAAAAGAAACAAGTTTATCATTAGTAGATAATGTAATATTGCTGATCCTTTCGACTAGCTCAAAAGAATTTTTAACACTTAAACTCTCAAATTTTTCAAAATTAGTGAATTTTTTATTTAACCAGTTAGCTAGGCTGTAAGTAGGTGAATTTATGCAATTTATAATAGGTCTCATTTTATTTCCAGGTTTATGAATTTTGGGAAGAGCATATATTCTGGGTAAAATTGGATTAGTGATTTTTATAATTTGCTTTTCTTTATTTGTAATACTTTTAATTTCATTATGGGTCTTATTATAAATTGAAATGCAGGATTTTAAAGGGTTAATATCAATGCTTTTGTAATAATATTAATATAAATGAGAAGGAAATTAATTTTTTGAATAAAGGTTTAAAAACCTGTGTAGATTTTTCAAAAAATATAGATGATTATGTAGCAGATATAGAAATTGCTAGTCAGGATTTAAATGAAAATAATAAATTATTGGTTAAAGAAAAATGTAGTAAAATATTACAGAATTTCAATAAAAATCACCCTAAAGTAAATCACAATAAACAAATTATTAAATCATTGAAAGAAAAAGATGTAATCTATACTAAAGCTGATAAAGGTAACAGCATTGTAATTTTAAATAAAATTGATTATGTTAACAGAATGGAACTCTTACTTCAAGGTGAAGATTACAAGGGTTAGGGTTAGCTTTTTAGAGTTGTGAGGTATCTGACACTTTGCTATACAATATAATTGTCGTTTGATCCTATAGTATAAATCAACAAAATTTCATCTAGATAGGCCAAAGAATGTTCACTTGTATGTTGGGAGTTGAAAACTGATATTGGAGTTTAGGTTATCATTTTGTCAGTTTCTAAAATCCTAAACTTAGGTTTTGTCGAAATCGAACCAAAAATATTGTTTTTTATAGCTTCAGTGAAATATGAAGGAAATACAATGATATGAATGACATACAACTCCCTTAGTCCCCCTAAAATAACTCAATTTTAAAATATTTTAAGCCTTCCCATTTACCCCTTTGTGCCTGAAGTGATGCTTGCAATAAAGTGATAAAAGTAGCTTCTAATATTCTTATTCAGTGAAATGGGATTGAAAGATGCCAGCTTTTCAATGGTCAAAGAATTATGAAATACACATACAACTTTGTGCTTATGGTCACAATACTACCAGAGCATTAAACATGATTCAGTCTGAAAAAAGAATGCTTTTGTTTATTAGCATATTTTATTAAAGAAATAGATAAAAATAAATTAAAACTAGCAAATGAACTTTGTAGTAAAGTTCTAGTTACAAATAATGAACAAGAATAAATTTGAATTTTTCTTTTAAAGTAAAACACGGTGACATATTTTTATATGTACTAAAATTAGTTTTTAATCATACTATATGAAACTTATTGAAATGTAATTTGATGACTACCAGACTAAATTCATTGCTCCTTTCTGTGTTTTGTGGATGGTGTTTATAGGCTGAAGGTACTGCGTGAAGAAGTTGGTTTATTTTAAAATGGAGCATTAAAAGTTATCAAACTTTGTTTATTTTTATGTATAAACAGTTTTTCCCAAATGAAGTGGTTACCCAGTTTTCAAAGGTTTTTACTTAAACTAATGAATGATCTGTGAACCAAAATCCTCTATAACTGCCAAGTATTACGCATCATAATACCATTAATATTTTCATTTCTCATTTGTTCCTAAAACTCTTGAGAGTACTTAATGAATATAATGTTGCATTATTTCCTATTGCAGGAAGCATTTCCAGATATAACAACCTATGAAGTATTATACAGGCTCTATCCATACAGAAGCTTTCTGGGAAAAGAAGGGACACAAGCAGTAGAAGATCTCCTAAATACCTTCCATATTCCAGCGGTTAACAAGCCTGTAAGAATATCTGTATCAGATGTTATGCCATCTGAAAATGAACAGGCTGCACTTGTGAGGCTTCAGCATAACAGTCAGCAGGCTGACTTCAAGGTAAATAATGACGTCAATGTCCTGTATTCTTTTTTTGAATGTTTCCTTCAAATCTAGGCAGTGCTATTTTTCACTAAGTAGGCCCTCAATAGTTGCCAAGAGCCTCATAAAGCCAACTGTACCTTTTATTAGATTTGCCACTACTGAAAATCACATCTACATCTCCACATATTTCAGGTAGCAGCTATTGTGGTATATGCATTTTTATTCAACATGAATGCTTGAGGACTTCCTATTTCACAGCAAATGCAGAAGGATCTGTATCTAATTAAGCCTAAAATTTTAACATGAGGATTACATACAATGTGTATATTGTTTGATTGCAAGCATATCTTTAAGCTAGTCAATAATATTATAATTTTTGTTTCTACTTTTGTTCATGGAAATTTAAAGACAATACCATGTACCTCCTCTTTTATGTGGATATAGAGTATTTTGAGCAGCGAGTCTAAAATAAAAATCCCCTAGAGACCTGTCTTTTTAAGTTTGGATTTGTACACTCAGGGTCTGGAGCCATTCGACTGTGTTGGTGTAGGTTCCTCTTAATGGTGATAATTTTATAAAATACTCTTGTTTATCTATGCTCTCATATCTTTCTGAGGCAATTTTTTATCTAGTCTAACTCTCAAAAGCAGCTTTCTAGTTTTCCTCAGCCAGTATTCCTGGTTCAAATGCTTTCTTTGGTGATCTAAGATACTTTCCAGAATATTGCCTTTGACAATTGACTTATGCCGATTGATTATTTCAAACTTCATTCTGTTACTATTCCTCTCATATTAGCTTTCTCCGTTGCTTGATTACTTTTAAACTAATGGCCCAACATTAGCTGTATTCTGAGACATTCCCAGCATTAACTTTCAAAATGCTCTTAATATCATATCCATTATCTCACCCTTACTTCTACTCTCAATATTTCTCTATTCCAAGTATCCATCTTGATTCTGTGAAGCAGTATAAACCTCTTAAACTGCTCTACCATCATGTGGGCAGTGTTCAAACATTTTTGTACTAATCCTGTTGAGGATTAACATTATATACTGATCTCTTTTCACTATGCTAACTTTTTCTGTCTATCCCTAAACCCCAATGTAAATAAAATTCTTACTCTTCCATTAACTATTTTGCAGATTTTTTCCCCTGTCTTTCTTTCTTTTCTTTTTTGAACCCATAATGCTTGTCTTTGGTTATTTTCAAATCCTATGCTATACAGTCTATTATAGCATGGTTTAATCAGTCTGCTTTACTGATCCTATCAATAGATCATCGCATAAAGCATCTCTGTAATTTACTTATTTTTGATAATTGACATCAACCTTTGGACCATTGGCCATCTCCAGGTTCTGTGGCATCTTCAATGGTGGCTGATTTGCTTCCTCTTCCTTCTGATTGGTGTCCTTTATGTCCCTTTCACTCTCATTGGCCCTCCATCCTTCTACCCACAGTTACGGATTATGAATATATGCCTGCTTCTGTTCTGCTCCTGCTTTTTTTTCGTCTCTTGTATCAACTTGAACTTTAGTCTTCGTTGCTCTGCAAATCTCTGCTGATGAATTGTGTTCCATTTAATACTTTAGTTCTCTTTAGGACCTCATAGACTTTTTTGGACCTTTTGGATCTTGCAATTGTGTCATTGCACTTTAAATCAGACATTAAGTGTCACAATTTTTACTAAACATTTTTTATTCCAAAGAGTGTTTGAAAACAGATTGAAAAGTATTTATATTTTTAAAACATATAAATATTTTTGCTGACATTCAGGATGAAAATTTATGTATTTATGTGCATATCCTTGTATACAATAGATTTTTCTTCACTCCTAATTATTGGATGTAATAAAAATTCAGCAAGACGATCATTCATTATTTTTATAATGTTTTTAATGATGCAATAAATGCTAAATGAAGGCGTTTTTTTGGTATAGAATTTTTAAAATGCAATATTTATACATTTTTTACTCATTTCTCAAATTTTAAAAAATATCACAGTATTCCTTGTTTTATTAAATACATGTGTGCCATATTTCACTATGGGGCATACATAAATGGGTAATTAAAAATCTGATGTGTTTCATTCACATGACTTTCTCTATATCTCTCTAACAAATTATTGTTAAAAAGCTTAGTCTTCTATCTTCTTCATGCTAATCATGATTAGGGACACTCAAATTTCTTGAATAAAATGTTGCTAAATTCTTGAGTAATAAGAGAGAAAATTCTTGAGTGAGAAGGTAAAATTCTTGAGTTAGAAAGGAAAATTCTTGGATACGGTAATTCTTGGATATTAACTTACTCACCTACAAAAATAAAAATAAATGCATAATTAATTTATACAATCTAAAATATAAAAACGCTAATAGCAAGCATAATTTACACACACTCTTATGGTTTACTTTCATAATTATAAGCTGATAGCATCTCCAAGTTTGTGATTGTGAGATTTGTTCTGAGGTCCGTCAACACACACGAAAAGTTGGAAAAAAACCTTTCACAGTTCACGTTTGAGACAGGAACCCACAGCGCCCTTAAGGCACCATCAACAAAAAGTTGATGATCATCACGCATTGCATGAAGAGCATCTTCTACTGATATATTTACATTGCTCTTCAGAATATCCTGAAGATCCCTGTAAGCATGCAGTCCTTCATCGATGGGAATACCCTTCATTGATGGTACTTTGTGGAAAAGGGTTTTCAGCTCGTCTCCTGCAGCAGGCTGTGACAGCACATTCTGCCTGTAGAAGAGTGCAGCCACAGGCTCCAAAAATGCACGGGCAGGGTCCCCCAACATAAGATTGTCCAGCTTGGTGTGCATATGGCCTGCTGCAATTTTTATGTCCTGCATCGAACTTCCCCTGAGATTTCCTTTCAGGGCATCAAGCTCCTCCTGAACTCTGTCACTGAAAGTTCCGGCAGCAACTATTTGTAAGCGCTTCTTCAAATTCTGAAGTTTGGGATACACTTCTGCAGCCATCGGTTTGGAATTTGTTTCCAGGCTGAGCAACAATTGCTTCATCACTGAAGCTAAAGATTTCACAAACAGAGCTTGCACATAAAGCATCTGTAGCTCAGAATCAGTAATATTCTGCAGGTGTGAAGATGCTGCAGTAAATGACTCTCTGCCACCAATGGAGCGAAAAAAATAAAAAAGAATGGTCCAGTTATCTGCCATCCACTCAACTGCTTCCACCCAGGAATTCCATCTTGTGGCCACTGGAATTGGAAACATTCCTGCTGCAGATCCTTTCTCCTGCATGAATTGCCGAAATGCATGTCTTTTTTTCCGGGCATGCAGAAAAGTCTGCTTGACTGAAATGATTAGTTTATTTAGCGATGACAAATAGTCCTTCATCACCACACCAATCAGATTTATTTTGTGTGCCCAGCACTGAATATTTAGGGACTCATCTGGCAGGAGAAGTGATAACCCAGCATAACAGGAGGTCATATAACTGGCTGAGTCACTTACTAATGCCACTACTTGGTCAAAGTTTACCCCTGTGTTCCGTAGTGCCTCGGTAATTGTTCGAGCACAGGACCGTCCATTCACTACCTCCAGTGAAGTGACAGCAGCCACATATTGCTCCTGCGATCTGGAGGGCTCCACTGTAGACAGCAGAACAACGAAAATTGCCCTGCCCATCTTGTCTGTTGTTTCGTCAGCCATAACAGCAACCTTCTTGTTCTGTAGGGCTGCAACAACTTTTTCCTTCCTGGAGTTTGCCAAGAAAGGTAAATATTCTCTACGGAGAACATTGCTTCCTGGAAGGTCTCCACCGCCAATAACGTTCTTCTTCACCCATTCCTTGAAGGCTGGGTGATCTGCCTTCTCCAATGGAATATTGGTTGAAATCATCATTTCAACCGTGGAAGTGACAAAATCCAGTTTGGCAGCCTGGTAAAAGTAGAAAAGAAAACATATAAGCATAGACCAGAACTTTTGCAAAATGTCTTTTTAAATGTGTTAAATCTTGAAAGCGAATCTCTAAGATTGATTCTTTGAGATTAAAATGCTGCAGTTTATGTTCCTTTTTATAACATGTCTTTTGTTGCCTTATTTTTCATTTTTATAGCCCCCTTTAACTTCTTTGGTGATATCGGAGGCTTTAACTTTCAACGGCAACAGGCCTAACAGAACTAAAAATTATGTCCTACCCGCGTATTTTGTATGCTACACTTCATATCTGTGAGAGCGTGCTCGCATGTCCCTCAACGTGCGTCATACAACCGGCTAAATCACCGCGAACCTAAAGCAGCGTTGTGTTATACACCCGATGTCAAATTATAAACCAAAATAAATTTGAAATATGATATAAAATCATGTAAAACATATAACTGAGCAAAATAAGTATATGCGATTAAGCGAAGAGAGTAACTACACACGATATTTTACTATTAGCCAAATAATGTTCTGATTTCTAAAAACATGTGCTTTAAAAGGAAGTAAACTGGCATTTAATTTTAAATAGGTAATACACCTTTACCTCTTTACACACAAGTTTCAAACTCTAAGTAACAAAATAAAAATTGTCACAGAATTGAAGTAGATAAATGCAGAAAATGTGGAAATTACATACCTTTGCTCCTTTTGAACATTCAGCCGCCTCGAACATTGTTCTTTGTCGCTTACGCGTTTTCGTTGCATCCACGTGTTTCTGGCTAGCAATGTTTTTTTACAGCATCCGAAGTTTCATATGCAATTCTTTTATTGCAAAAGCTGCAAAGCATTATTTCTCCCGACCTCTTCATTCCGTCCTGCGAGAATTGCTTTACCCGCTCATCTAAGCTCACTTTCGGTGGCATGCTGTACGATATTTCAGAACTACGCTACTGCTAATTAAAACGAACTGAACGCATGGGTGAACAGGAACTAGTGGGATACGCGTAGAAGAAGTTACTTAGGGTAGTAACAGAATGCGTGCGCAGCGCATACCGGATATGAGCGCTCCTATCTCGCTGGTTCAACGGCTTCGCTGGTCCGCCGATACTGCAGACTGCTGTTGTTATCGATCGAACGCTGACAAGATAGCCAATACCGTGCTAACAGACTCCCACGGCACTTAACAAAGCTTAAGCTGGAAGCAAAAAACGTTAACCGAAATTTGATAACAAGAATGTGTGATCTTTTTGCTATATGCGATAAATTTCGCGAGTGAACCTAAAAATTCGTATATAGAGCGGGAATTTCAAAATTTCGCGAGTAGATGGTGTGTCAAAAAGTATTTAAATTAATCAAATATGTCTTCGTATACATTTATTCCCTAATTTTAAGCATTTTAAAAATTTTCGCGAGTTTCGCGAGTCGCGAAATTTGAGTGTCCCTAATCATGATAAACAATAACAGAAATATTCTTATTACTTGCTTCCTTTTAAGTAGAAGCAAAATAATGGGAGTACTATAGGCTAAAACGATAGTAAAATATTTTAAAAGCTGATTACTATGTGATTGAAATTCCTTTATTGTATGGTCAGAAGTTGACAAATTCCCATATTATGAGAAAGGTAGTATTTTATAGCTGAAATCAATAACAAAGAATATCTCAGACATGGTTAGCTAAACCAAAACAATGTATATGACTTAAATTGTGTGTTTTAACAAGATCTACATTTTTTGTGTAGTATGTTACTGTCTATCTCTTATGGTTTACCATTTGTGCAAAATTCATCCAGAATAAAGAGGTTTTCAGAGACTGTTCCCAGAAAATTCAAGATATGCATTTTATTAGTTATATAAATATCTTTAATATACAATATTAAAGAATGATGACAAGCTTGGATCATTTATCGTGTTATATTGCTGAATGGCATGACATTTTGAAGAGACTAGTCACTGGTGATAAGCTGTGGGCTTACAATACATGTCTGAAAAAAGCAACCTCTATGAAGTGGAAACATGCTGTTTCCCCCGGTTAAGAAAAAATTCAAGGTGACTCAATCTGCTTGTAATGTACTTGTGACAGTATTCAGGGAATAAATGGTGTGGTATTGGTAGACTTTGCTGAACATCAAATCACCGTGAAGCTGCAGACAATGCTCGCTCCGATGTTGCTGCAGTTGTTCATGAGAAAATCAACAAATTTGGTTGGGAGGTACTCCAGCATCCTCTATATAGTATATACATGGCAACATCAGACATTCAAGTATTTGATCCCATGAAGAAATTTCTGGCCAGTCAACGCTTTGTGTCAGATGTAGAAGTGAAAACAGCAGTCTGCAGATGGCTATACTGCATTCAAATGGACTTCTATGAACAGGGTATTTTGAAACTAATATCACAATGGAGAAATGTGTTAAGAAAATTAGCAACTATGTAGAAAAATCTGATGTGTACTATTCACATGACTTTCTCCATATCCCTGCAACAAATAATTCTTAAAACGCTTATACTTCTATTTACTTTATGCTAATCAGAAAAAATTAGCAGAAATAGTCTTATTACTCGCTTCCTTGTAAGTAGAAGCGAAATAAGGGACAACCGTAGGTTAAAGTGATAGTCAAAAGCTGGTTGCTATGTCAATGAAGTTCCTTTGTTTATATGGATAGGAGTTGACAAGTTCCTGTATGAGAAAAGTATACGTTTTTCATAGCAGAAACCAAAAATAAGTGATGTCATAAAAACGATGAACTCCACGAAAAAAATGTATATAACATAAATTGTGTGTTTTAAAGTGCTCTACATTTTTTGTGTAGTAAGTTTTTGTCCATCTCTTACGGTTTAGCAGTCATTCAAAATTTAGTAAAATTCATCCAGAATAAACTACTCTTCAGAGGCTATTCCCAGAAAATTCAAGATATACATTTCATTTGTCAGGTAAATATGCTTAATATACGAAATTTTAATCAAAATCGTTAGAGCCATTTTTGAGAAAATCAAAATTTTCGAAAAAAGTTCCATATAAAGGGTAGTTGGGGGTGGGGGGATTTTTCTCAAAATCTTCGTGTCGCATTCCTGGAAGATACACTTAAATACCAAGTTTGATATTTTACTGACTTTGTTTTTGAGTTATCTTGTTCACGGACACACACACACACATGGACCTTTTTGTGAAAATGCTTTTTTTGGATATTGGGGACCCTAAAACATGTATTTCCGGTGAAATCTCGGTATCAAATTTTTGGTGGAGTGCAATACTTTCTCTATACACTATGTACATAGTGCGTGTGGAGAAAGTAAAAATAGACAAAAGATATCCCTTATGTTCATCATTACTATTAAACTTTTGGTATAAAAATCATTGTGCCTTACTTTCCAATCCACCCTCATATTGATTCATCAGTAAACTTACTGCTTCATTGATTCTTAGAGCAAAGTGCTACATATATTATTTTTGGTATCCATTTTTCATTTTTACAAACTTTCAAACTAAATGTTGAATTAGTTTTAACCATCTCAAAAATGCTTGAAAAAGATTAATGTGGACCTATGTTGATAAGCTGGGAAAAACCAGTAACAAACAATTTTCTTTACTCATAGGTAGTTTGTGGCACAGGTACCCAGACTCCAGCTGGTTCTGGATTTGTTAATACTTCCTATCAGGAGCAGTTGCTGGCACAGCTACTTCAGTCACATCTTGCAGGAGACTTCTGTGTTATTGGACCTCGTGGATGTGGAAAGAGTGTTACCCTTGACAGACTGGCAAGAATGCTGGGATATCATGTGGAACCTATAGTATTATACCAGGTATGGTAAAAGTGGTGGTATATCTGCTATTATTTGTTTTGTGATTGTTAATTATATGGTGGAAGTAAAATAATCCTGCAGATTTTAAGCAGCACAAATTAAAAAATCTGATGTGTTCTATTCACATGACTTTCTCTACTTCTGTGTAACAAATTATTGTTAATAAGCTTATTCTTCTATTTACTTCATGCTAATCGAGAAAAAAATAGCAGAAATAGTCATATTGCTTGCTTCCTTGTAAGTAGAAGCGAAATATGGGAGTATCATAAGTTAAAGTGAAGTCAAAGGCTGGTTACAAGGTGACTGAAGTTCCTTTGTTTGTATGGACACGAGTTGAAAAATTCCTGTATGAGAAAAGTACAAGTTTTTCCTAGCTGAAACAAAAAACAAGGAATATCTCAAAAACGATCAACTCCTTGAAAAAAATTTATATAACATAAATTGTGTGTTTTAATGTGCTTTACATTGTTTGTGTGGTAAGTTTTTGTCCATTTCTTACGGTTTAGCAGTTATGCAAAATTTCGTAAAATTCATCCAGAATAAAGTAGTCTTAGAGGCTATTCCCAGAATATTTTAAGATATACATAGCATTTGTCAGGTAAATATCTTTAATATACAATATTTTAATAAAAATCGTTAGAACCATTTTTGAGAAAATCAACATTTTCAAAAAAAGTTCCATGTAAAGGGTATTTGGGGGTGGGGGAATTTTCTTGAAAATTTTTGTATCACATCCTTGGAAGACACCAAACTTAAATACCGAGTTTGATATTAATAATGATTGATAATTGTATAATTATCAATAATTATACAATTATTATACTAATGTAGCGCTACATTTTATCTATTTAGTGAAATTGTGGCATTAGGTGATTCTTTACATGCTACTTGAGACAGTAAGAAATTTTTCTAAGTCTGAAGGTTCAGCAATACACATGTGCAAGCAAGCAGAATCAACTGAAAACTGCAAGCCATATTACATCTAGCATAGCAGCCAACCTGCATATAATTTCTAACAATCGTAGCCAACCTCTGCCAATAATTCCCAGAGTACTGCACAACAAAGTGTCTCACACCAAACATTACAATCAGTAATGCTTTAAAAGTCCTGAACCACACTTATTCTTAGGTTTTATTGCTTTACAAACACAAGACGCAATTAAGTAGAATCTATTCTAGTGCGAGAAGGGAAGGTTGTATGTTACTGCTGATATTATTACAGATTCTAATGGTTTTAGAAATGGCTGGTCAGATTAATAAGGCAATGATTCGGGTACCTCTTCAATTATTATTTGATGGGAGCTGCTGAGAACAGGAATGTTGTGCTTTGAATTCAAGGCGTTCTTGCATCTCATTAAGAAATGGGCCCATACATATTGAGGTGGGAATGAGGGATGTACCTGAAGTGCTGGTCTGCGAAGCGACGACTTGTCCTCTCTCCAGAGTCGCAGCTGGAGGTGATGGTTTTGGGTGCTCCACGGCTATCCTTACTCAGCAATGAAGACCTATTGCTTATGGAGTAAGCAAATGGAGATCTCGGGAAGTGGTTCGGGAATTATCTCACAATAACCATCTGCACTTGCATTGAGTCAAAGGTTTTATTTCCTTACACATACGTTCACGTAGAAAGTTCCTGGTGCGATTCAACACAGTTATTTCTCTCACAAGAGAGCATAAACACCCACAAAATAAACTTTAATTTACATGGCATTAATCACAATTATTAACATGCAAAACATTTGTGGACATTTTAACTTTTTGGCGCGATTTCGTATTCTAAGTGATGCAGGTTCCACGTGACGTTACATTCTAACAGTGTGTAGATTTGGGCAAACGCACTACATTTATACTAAATTTTACCCATGCACAAAACTCTAAATGTGCAATTTCATTGGCTCGTTTTGGTGCCGAAAATGCCTTGGGGTGTGCTTTGGACATGACATAACATTTGCAATTGGTCAATACATCTCATGTGATTCGTGACCTCAATCTTCTTGTGGTTCCCCTTGTATATGCCACATCAACTTTCTCTTTGCGAGCCTTGACTGATACAAAAGCATTCTTTCCCCCTTAGCAATACACAAAGGTTGCTGTAGTAAACATCTGATATCATCGCTTGAAAACCCTCTTGCTACGTTGGAAAATGCTTTCCAGGGACAACCTTCTCTGAATTTACAACATACATTATAACAAATAATTACATAATATTTGAGAACATTTGGAAAAACATAATATTATACTTAGAAATTAACTTATACAGTCTAATTAATTAAAATATATGCTATGAACTTGCTCAGCTGGGCAACAATCCATCTCAATATAGGTACAGATTTTTGCTACAGGTAGAAGTTAAAATAGAGCTCCATTTGTGGCTTTTATTATTAATAATATCAAGAAAGCAACTTTATTATTATTGTTGTTATTATTGTTATTATTATGATTATTGTTGTTATTATTATTATTATTATTATTATTATTATTATTATTATTATTATTAATTGGAGACAAATGTTGAGTATCTTGATTGGTTTGGTTACTGCTGCAAAGTGTGCAAGGTCTGTAATGATACCAAATACACTCTAGGAGGAAAAACTGGAGGCCCCGGCCAGGTTGTTCAAATCAATGAATGTAAAATCAGACAGTGAAAATTCCATCAGGGGCACATCATAGAGGACAACTGGATCCTTTTGATGATAGATGTGCAAACAAATGAGGTGTGGTTGGCGATATGTCCAAATAATAGGGATGCAAACACATTCTACACTTAATTGCAGAGCACGTAGAATTCACCAGCACAATACCAATACGAAAAATTGTTTAGCAGACCCTTTTCATTAACTTGTGGAAGACATTAGGCAAGTGTATCCTGTGGTATAGAGATTAATTAGTTAGTGCAATAACGAGTGACGAACAGTATTGCTAGTGTAATTTATTGACAATAAAAGACTGTTGGCTGCCTTGTGTTATATAATTAAAAATGGATAATATGGCTGCACTGCATTCTTCAGAATGGCTACATGCGTTGTAAGTAAATAAATAATTATAAACCTTAAGATGTTAAGAAAACATTTTCCGGCATGGAATCATTTTAAGAAAAAGTCCTGCATCATATTGAAAAGAAGAGCTGAAGTATTATATACTGCATACACTATTTATTGTGTAATTAGTACATTATATTTGCACTGTTTTGTATTAACACAAACTTACAATTCTAATTGCATTGAAACAGTGCAACATCTGTTTCAGCTGTTATTATTTGTAATCCTGCATGAAAATGCTATCATTTGGTAAATGATATTCACATATTTACAATTTTGGGATGTCTGAAAATGTTCCTTATAAGTTAAATTTAGTTTTAAGTAATCACCTTTTTAATTGTCTTTAAAAAATTATTTTCTTTGTTAATGATGCCATCAATTGCCAGGATCTTATCAGTGCCATTGGTGTGCTGGAATTTCATACCACAGGAGTTCTTTAAAATGCCAGTAAATCTACTGACATGGGAGTGTCACTTTTAAGCATACTTAAAAAGCATCAATCTGCACTAGGTTTGAACCCATGATCTTGGAATCAGAAGGCCAACAAGACCAACAGCTACATGTATATTTTTCATTGATATGCAAATATTTACTCTTATTTAAAGGCTCCTAAAACGGGTCTAACTAATTTCAGAAAATAACTAAATAAATAGTGTTTTTTTTTTGAATACTTATTATTTTTATTTGAATTAATTTAAGGTTTCTTGGAACCCTGCTATTGAAAATCCTTTGTTATTGGCCATGATAATGCTTTATGAAGCTATGTCTAGTTGCATTTTGTGAAAATTCTCTTGTGATAAAAGCATGTCTTCTGATAATATAAAGTTTGCATGTTATTATGTTACAGGATATGACATCAAGAGATCTCATTCAACAGCGTACAACATTGCCTAATGGAGATACCATATGGCAAAACTCCCCTCTTGTTACTGCTGCTCTTGAAGGCAAAATGGCCATTTTAGATGGAATACATCGTATGCATCCAAGCACTTTGGCTGTCATACATAGGTAAGCTACTATATATGGGCTATTCCATATCAAATTATAAAAAACAGAAGCAGATCAACCTTGCATTTCTTTAAATAAAATAAAAGTTTTTTTATTTTCAGACAAGCCCAATATATTACTTAAAATTTAGAACACAATAGTTTTGCAAGTAAATTGTTGACATTTATTGTGTCTTTGTAAAATTCTCATCTTCGAGCTCTTATAAACCCTAAAACTTTTAATGCTAATTCTTTAAATTGAGCTCTGTTTAAATTCCCTAAATTTTAATTTCATACTGATGTGAAAACATATTCATATTTTTTGTTTAAGTGAAAAAATTGCGAATTTTTCAAGTATAGATTATATTGTATTGAGAAAAATAAATGTATTGTATTGGCAAAATTCCATAATTTAAATCAAATGGTTACTAAACCAGTTTCACTGAATAATTAGGTACTCATGTAAACAGACACATGTGCACAAAAGTGAATCAAGTGTATGGTCATTAGCTGATGCCACATATTATGAGGTACATCATTTACAAAGTAGTTTGCTGAGTATTAAAATCTGGAACTCCTCTATATTACAAAACATTGGTATGTTTGTTACATTATTATCTAGAGCTGCAGTAAAATTATCTAAAGTAAGCATTCAAATTGCAATTAATTAGAAAACAGCAAACAGCATATGGAGACTGCCTTCTACTGGTGAGCTTTGGAGTGGAAAGGTGAGACTTTTACTAAACTGCCATGCTGAACGCAATCAGTTTGTAAAACATTGGAGAAGTAAACCTGTTCTATATTGGGTATGATTGATAGTTTAATTTTGTTCAGAGGCTCTATCAGACTTGAGATTCTTTTACCTGCTATAAATCTATAACATGGTACAACCAGCTTTGCTTCTCTTTCGAAGGAGCACAGGAGTTTTACACATAAATATCTTAAAAATTAATAACTCAGAAGTTTGAGACAAGTGAAGTAGTTCAAGTATAACGGTTGAAAATGAGTCAGAATAGTGACACTTATCTCACTTAAATGACATTTTTTCAAAACATATGTTTCAAGGGCGTTTGCCTTTTTCTTCAGTTGAGGTTTGATTAATGGCTGGAATTTGTGCTCTGTGGTCTGTTACTTTGGAGACATGTGGTGTTCTCAGTAGAAGTTCATAATCATGTGGCGGTATTTCAAAATTCATCAGTTGGTCTTTGTGTTGTGTAAAGAGAATATTCTCCCAAACTGTGAGTGCTGCCAGGTTGTTTACAGGTTTTAGCAAACCCTTTCACGCCCAGTATAGAATGGGACGCTGAGAACCACAGCAGTTAAAGAGCATCCATAAATAAAACGCCATTTCATTTCAAACCCCTTCATTGTCTCCCCTGGCTGTTGCAGGCCTTACTGTAGTAGGCTGAAGATAAACGATGGTTTCCGAACCAGTTCTCAAGGGTCTCCAATAAGTCTCTGGGCACTGCTGATGTCAAAATCACATTTAAAATTTCTGCTGTCTATCTCTGGATGCTGGTTGACTTCCTCTGTTGATCATTGGTTCTGAATGGCAACAGTGGCAAATTGTCAGCAGTAGACTCCAAAGGTTGAAGTTTCATTCTTTTTACTTGCACAGATATGTCACATCCTGGCATCTCAATCTTCAAATCCTTAAGTCATTGAACATTTTTTCCATCATGGCATTCAGTTCCTTGGCACTGCATCAAATCTTTCCTCCAGGACACTAACACATTGGCTGTCATCTTTCCATAAACTCATGCATGTCTTTCTTCACGCTATCCATTTGTTTGTTGATTTGGTCAATATGTGTCTTCATCTTGGATATTTCCATCTACATGATATTTCCATCTACATCTTCTCCATTCCATATTTTAGTCCCCCCCCAACTTCTTTCTTTCTGCATTCCATTTTCTTCTCCATTCTGGATTCCATTTTTTGTGCCCATCTTCTCCATGCTAGAGATGCTCGTCACTCAGCTGTCAACTACTTTGACTGCAGTCTACTCAAATTGCATTCTCCTTAGACTGTCACAACTGACTATCTTTGCTTTGACTGCTATCCTTTTGAATAGCCCCCACATATGTAGCAGAATGTTTTGGTGATGTGGGAAGGTGCACACAAATATTTTTTTTTCTTTCTTGGACCATTATTACACATATTATTGCACACTTTCATTTTCTAAAGTGAAAGAGACATGCTACAATCCAGAGGGGGCTATATAAATCAGCTGCCTGTGTGCATTTTTATCTCCAACAATTCTAAGGGCTATGTAAGACCTCTTCATGCACATCTACAGCAGTCCAGGAGCGAGCTGTATTGTCCTGGAGCAGCCAACACCTGCAGTAAGCATTCCATGCCTCTTGTTATGAATGGCACATTGCAATTTCCAGTGTTTCACTGTAGCGATCAGCATTCACTGTTTCTCATCTGGGCAGGAAGTCAATGAGCAGAATGCCTTTCCTGTCCCAGAACACTGTGCACATCACTTTCTGCACTGAAGCAGTCTGTTTGAATTTCATCTAGACTGGAAATCTACTGTGAGGGGAATGCATTGACTACTGCTTGGTTTTCGGGGTAAAGTGAGAAACCTACGTTTCATCGCCGTGAAGATCCTGTCAAGGAACTCGTTGCTGTTATCATGATGCTATTGCAGAAATGTCAGTGCTGCTCCTAAATATTTCATTTTGTGCTCAGGAGTTAGGTTTTTCGGCATCCACCTGGCACAATTTCTTGAACAGCAGGTTCTTTGTGACAATTTCATGCAAAATGGATCATGATATCTTCAAAAAATGGCTGCTAAGCTCCGCAATCATGAAGCAGCAGTTCTCCACAATGCGCTGCTTTTACAGCTCAACCAGGTGATCACCCACTGCTCTCTTCATGGACACATTGACAGTCTTCAGAAAAAAGCTTATTCCAGCAACACACTATCTGTTTGCTCATGATGTTCTACCTGTAGACCTGACAGAACTGACAATGAATTTCAATGGGTGCTATGGTTTGTTCAGTAAGGAAATTCATCACTGACCGAAACACACAAGTGACAGAAAAACCAATAAGAGACACCATTCAGAGTATTGCTACTGTGTTACTGACACCAGCTATTGCCTAGCATATGATTGATTGGTCATAGATCTGTTACACATGCACAATTTCTGCAGCTAAATACATTTACTTTAAAGGAACAAAATCGGGAAGCTTACCTTCTGGATGTACCTCATACATTACCTCAAATAATATTCATATCACAAGCATTCAATAAGTGTCGTTTCTTATATAATTCACATTAGCAAACATATGACAAAATATATTCACTCTCTAAAATGTTTGGTAACATATGACAACTATCAGAACACCAGTAAAACAGTTCCCTTTATAGTTAAAGTGATAGCTATTTAGGAAAATGACATATACAAGTATATTTACCAAAAAATAATTTATATTCTAAAATAACATTATTTCATAGTATTTAAATAAATTAAAATAATAATTTAATGTATATTTAAGTAAAATTCTTCCTAATCATAATCCTAATATTTTCATCAAAATTTGTATAAAGTTTATAATTTACCCAATACACCTTTCACAGATCAATCTAATAGTCCTCGTACAAACCAAATCAATCTATGGTCAAAATATATTCAATTTGAAATAGAAATTAAAGAACAATTGCTCCAACATACATTTATTCGGAGACTATTCACAACTGACTTACAGTTCACCTGCATAAGATAAAACTGTAAGAGTTACTAATGCTTAATAAGAAAACCAAATGCAGTATTTCACAGGTCTCTAACGTTTCAGAAAGTGTTACATAATCAAAATCAGTCAAGCAGAGAGATCTAGGCTACGTCTTGTGTGTAATCACTACTATTTAGTTTTAGCCACCCCTGGTCTAAAGGAGCATGAAAAACTGAATGATGATATTCACAATATAGTGGAACTTAATTGGGATGCTAGAAAACAAATGAGGTAAACCTCCATGGTCTGTCTTAAGAAATCAGTCAACTGACATTAAGTTGTCCTGACATTACACACACACACGCGCACGTACGCACGCAAAATTGCAATCAGTCGATGCTATTATGAGCTAAGACTCAAAGCCCAAACTCTAGGATGTAGATCATGTCAACAATTACATTTATTCATACTTATTAATACATTTATTTACAAATAATAACTCTGACAGTGAATTTTCAGAGGTGTCAGTTTTGCATAATTTTCGATTACATGTCTGTTTCTAAAAGTACACCTGCATTCTTAGAATATTCATGTTTATTATATTTACATTGTTACATTATTACCAGTATTTTTTGATTGAATGAAATCCTCCTCTGTATAGAAGGTGTGAGTAATAAGGTATCTTTTTAATTCTGATCTAAACTTGTTTTTGCTCATGTGCAATTCTTTTTAGAAGAGGGAAGTGAATTAAACAAAACTATTCCTTTGTAGTAAACCCCTTTTTGGAATAACTGCAAATTATTTGTTGGTCTATGTAAGTCCTGCCTATGTGTGATCTCTTTGTTATGAATATCTGTATTTTTTGTAAACTTTTCTGGGTTATTTATTACAAATGACAATATGGCTAGAATATATTCACAGGCTAATTGTAAAATTCCAAACATTTTGAAGAGTGGCTTGCAGTGAGTTGATCGTCTTTCCCCTGCCATTATTCTTATTACCTTTTTTTGCAAAATGAATGCTTTTTTAGCCTTTACTAAATTTCCCCAAAATATTATTCCATAGGTCATCACTGAATGAAAATATGCATAATAAGCCGTTTTTAGTATGCTCTTATTTATAAGCTGAATTAAAGATCAAATTGCAAAACATGCAGAGCTCAGTTTGGGTAAGATATAATCAATATGGTGTTTCCAATTAATGTTACGATCAATCATAAGACCTAAGAATTTTGTATCACAGGCTTCTGCAATCTAATTATTTTCATATTCTATCCTTAGGTCTGTCATGTTTTTATGCTTTGTGCAAAAATTAATGTAGTGAGTTTTTTCAAAGTTTATGTGGATTTTATTACTTTCAAACCAATCATTTAGTGTTTTGAAAATTTTATTAGATGAATTTGGGAACTGACTGACATTGTGTTCTTTAATTATAATACTTGTGTCATCTGCAAAAAGAACTGGATAGGCGTTGTTGTTTATTACTGCAGGTAGATCATTTATATAAACTAAAAATAATAAGGGACCCAGAATAGATCCTTGTGGGACACCATGCATTATTTCACACATTCAGAATATTCATTGCTGTTATTTGAAGTATTTATTATAACATTTTTGCTTTCTTTTTGATAAGTAAGATGTGATCCATTGATATCCTTTGCCCCTAATTCCATGGTGTAATAATTTTGATAGGAGTATTTCATGATTAATGCAGTCAAATGCCTTTGATAGATCACAGAATATTCCTGGTGTGTTAAGTTTGCCATCCAATGACTTGAGAACTTCATTTGTTAAATTGAAGATGGCATCACTAGTTGATATGCTCTTCCTGAATCCAAACTGCCCTTTTGCTGAAATATTATATTTATCTAGATAGTGATGAATTCTTTTAAACATAATTTTTTCAAAGATTTTCGAAAATAAGTAAAGATACTGGTCTATAGTTAAACATTTCTGAGATTTGCCCTTTCTTGTATAATGTCTTAACAACTGAATATTTTAATCAGTCTGAAAATGTTCCTGTTAACATGGATATGTTACATATATGACTTAAAGGTTTGCTAATGTCAGCACATATCTTTAGTGTTTTCGTGCTTATTTCATTGTATCCTGATGAATTCTTGCTTTTCAGGAATTGTATTATTTTTTTTATTTTGGTTGCACGTTTGGGTACTATCTCTAAGGATGTAAAATTTTCCATGCAGGATTCCTGAAGGTACGAATTTGGATCTCTCGTAGGCTGTTTCTTTGTCAGTAAATTTTCTGCCACCTGATTAAAATATTTATTAAATGCATTTGCTATATGCTGGGGATCATTTATGGTTACTTGGTTTGCTTTAATTTCCTTTATATCATTTTTCAAGTGATATTTACCAGTCTGTTTTTTAATAATGTTCCATATAGTGCTAGGCTTATTGTGAGGGGACTGTATTTGTTTTTCATAACAAAGTTTTTTAGCTGCATTTATAACCCTTTTTAGAATTCTGCAGTACATTTTATAGTATTGTCTACATCTACCACACTTACTTTCTCTAGTTGCTAAATAAAGTTCCCTTTTACGTCTACATGATATTTTTATATCTGAGTTAGCCACTCATTTTTAGAATTGTTATTAATTTTCTTTACATGGAGTGGAAAACTAGAACTATGAATTCTTATGAAAGTGTTTAAGAAGGAGTTAAATTTATCATTTACATTATTTAGTTTATACATTTCTTCCCACGATACCTCAGAGAGTTTAGCTTTAAAACACTCTTTATGTTTTCTTTATTTATAATTCTAAAGTTGGTTACAAGGTTTTATTTTTGGAATTGGGTGTATAATAATCAATTTTGATGAGTTGACCATGATGGTTCCTATGGAGCTTCTCAACATAGGTTTATTATCAACAGCTATAGAGATGTAGGGGTATTCTTTTGGATATTCAAAGTACGTGATTCTTTTGCAGTTCATTTGTAGGTGGTGTTAATCTTGTGGAACAGATTCGCCAACTTTATACAGCATTTAAATTGCAAGTAATGCATTTTGTATGAAGCAGCTTTAGTTCTCCATAATTTAAAATCTCATTACAGATTGGTGCATGACCGTGAACTACAGCTTCATGATGGAACTCGTTTGCTTTGCTCTGACCGTTATGATGAGTGTAAAACTCAATTTGATCTATCAGATGTCCAAATGGAGAAGTCAGGAATTCTGAGAGTTCATCCAGCATTTCGTATTGCTGCACTAGCAGAGCCGTCTGTACAGGGTATGTTATCCTTATATTTTGAATAACTTGTACTACTAGGGTGACCAAATAAGTTATGAGATTTGATTTTGATATTTTAGTTTTTCTCAAAATATGCACCAGCCATTTCAGTACATTTTCCCATCTTACAAAACTATTCATGATAGATTCTCCTCCAGTCCAAGCTGCAATTAGGTCCTTGTCATTTCAAAACTTGCATCTCTTGAGCTTATCCTTATGTGGGGAAATAGAGCAAAGTTACATGTGCAAGATCAGGGTTATTGGCTGGACATTCAAGCAATGAGAGATGAATATTCCTCAGATACTCTTGGATAAGCCCAGTCCAATGTGCTGGAGCATTGTCCAGATGTGGCTTTGACATAAGTTCCTTCAACTCTGCAACCACTTGAGACGGATAGATCTCAGTATATCATTGACATGACAGTCTGTTGTTCCGGTAGTGCAACCGTCTTGTAAAGCAAAGCTTAGTGAAGAACAAAACAATCAGTTTGTTATTAATTAATTGCTTTGTCCAAGCAAGCCGTGTATAACTCAGGAGTTTGAAAAGCAGAATCAGACTGAGAAATTCAATGCCATAGCCAGGATTTGAACCACAGATCTCTAATTTCCATCCAACTGCTCTAAGTTCTGAGCTGCCATGGCAATATGCTGAGACTACGTTAAATTCTCCAACTGACTCACACTTTACTCATTAAATCTTAAGGAGATCTCAAAAGATGACATGCACCAATGACAACTTACATTTTAAATCCTGGCCTTGATTCTTCACTAACCATAATTGCTTTTTAATGGAAGAATTGAGTTTATCTTCAAAAATAAAACTTTGTCCTTGAACATAAATTGGATATCATGATAGTATAGCCATGATTTATCACCACTTACAATGGACATAACTAATTGGGATTGACCATTTTGGTATTTTCTGAGCACATCCCTCATTACTCATAAGTCAGGATATGGTAGACCCACATGTAGGTTGCAAACCTTTCTCACTTTCAGATGCTCATGTAGCATTGTATGAACTGATCCCCAGAGTGAGCTTAATGTGCAATTTGCCTGTGTGTTGCAGCAATGCATGTACTGCATTAATGTATTCTGAAGTAAGGACTGTTGCTGGACTCCCTCACCTTGGTTGTCTTAAAAGTCATAAATTCCCTTTTCAAATTGCTTTGCTGTACAAAAAAATAACTTAGAAAGAGAATATTCAGATTCAAATGAAAGAAAGAATATATAATTAATTTTAATATATCCTTGGCTCTGAGTTAGGAAAAATATGTCAGTATGGGATGGTAAATAACTTAAAAGCATATGAATTTGAAAGTGCTTAATATTTTGAATTTTATTATATGTTCAACAGCAGAGGAGATGAAATTAAAAAGTAGAGGAAATAATAAGAATGAAGATTGGTTTGACAATGAATGTAAAATAAATAAAAGCATTGTAAACACAAAGTTACTAAAGTGGAGGGAAGTAGGTGATCTCCAATCTAAAGAATATCTAAAAAATAAATATCATTATAATTAATTACTATACAGATAAAATAACTATTTAGAATAAAAAGTAGCCGCGCCGTGGCCGAGTGGTCAAACCATTCGCCTCTCACCTAGACAGCCCGGGTTTGATCTCAAGCGACCGCATGTGAGATTTGTGGTGGACAAAGCGGTGCAGGGGCGGGTTTTCTCCGGGTTCTCCAGTTTCCCCTGCCATCTTATTCCACCGGGGCTCCATCTTCATGTATCATCAGTGTCATTGCCTGTGGTGCCTGAGCAGTAAAAGCGGGCGTTAAACACTACCAAAAAAAATTTAGAATAAAACATACTACCAAATTAATTAACATTACTGCTGAAGATAATGTATGCAAAATATGGAAGGACATAAAAGTATTATATAAAAACACTCAGCTACACCTGATATAAATCAAGAAGAAGGGTGAAGTTATTTTTCAACTCTGTTTGCATATGCAAAGGTAATTCCAGAAATAGAAAACAATTACATTGAGATTTTGGATAAAGCTATAACTGAGGAGGAGGAAGAAATGAGTGAGATAAAAAATATTAAAAGAAGCAAAGCAGCAAAAAGAGATAGTATACTAGGGAAGTTTATAAACAAATGTAAATTGAGTTAAGGTATTAACATCACTATTTAATATAATGAGAATTAAAGGTTACACGCTGGAAAGTTACAGAAATGCAATCATATAGCTCACATATAAAGGTAAAGTGGATATGGACAAACAGAATAATTATTAGGGCATAGCCTGTCGGTCTGGGTTTCTCAGTTGGTTAGGCACTGGCCTTTTGATCCCAAGATCGTGGGTTCAAATCCACCCAAATGGTGTGTTTAAAAGTGACAGCACCATGACAGTAGATTTATTGACATGCTAAATAACTTCTGCAGGACAAAATACAAACTATAAGTGGCGCTGATATAACCATGATAATTGATTAGTGTCAATAACAAACAAAATATTTATTTTATGTGCATTATGGTGTCACTATCTAATTGTGGAAAATTCATACAGGAATTTTGGCGGATAGACTGAGTGCAAGCTTAAGCAGAGGAGTATATCATTCTCTCAGAATTTCAATGGGCTTTCAGGAAAAGGATGCAAACTGTTGTTTATTATAAAAACCCTAATGGATAAATACGAGAGAGAGAGAGAGAGAGAGAGAGAGAGAGAGAGAGAGAGAGAGAGAGAGAGAGAGAGAGAATGTGTGTGTGCGAGCATGAGTGTGTGTGTGAGGGTGGGGTGGGTGGGTGCATGTGTGACTTTTAATGATTTAGAAAAAGTATGTGACTGAACAGAATTAAAATTATTATGGTAGAAAATATTAATGAAAGTGGTTAGTGATCAAATGGTGACTGTTTAAAAGAATTATATAAATACTTTTTGTATAAAATATGAGGGCAATAACAATGAGAAGCAACCCAAGAAAAAGCGTGCTGCAAGGAATGCAAGTTAAGCCAATTTTAAACAATCCGTTTATTGATGGCATCTACAGAAAAGTAATACATTAATTTTTTGCCTATTGTATATAATGTACAAATCTCTGGTTTACCCTTTCCGATTTGGTAGCAAATTCCATTTGATTTGATTTATCTAATGCTAAGAAATTTACATAGATAGGGTTCTCTACTGAAATTGGTTCTGGCCACCCCTTCAAGAAAGCCACTTAATGCACAATGTTTAGTTGACTATTATTTGTATAAATGTTCTTCTTCTCTCTTCACTGTCCATTTTCATTTCTTTTAATTTTAAATAAGTACTGACCCTCATTAAGTTTAAGTTTAAAAGGTTCTATAGAACATTGTTGAACAGAATATTCATACAGGAGAGCAAGGCTCTGGGTTCCATTTTTCTGTAAATGGTCTAAAATCGTCTTTTCAAGAAATAGATAATTACTTCTTAGAATGCAGAGTAAATGTAAACAGAGAATAAACCCAAATTGTAGGAATCTAAATTTAGTAAGTATGAAAAATGGAAGAAAGGAAGTAAAGAATATAAAGTGGTACTTGACTGCTCTTACTTAGGAATAAAATTAGATGCAGGAGACAATTGGGAGAAACAAAAGAGATCAACATTAGCAAAATGAAGAGCAGCAGTGATGGCACTGAGAGGATGTTCATATAAAATTCCAGATGGAAGTGAAATGATTGGAAAAGGTATATAATTTGGTAGTTGAGGCAAGAATGTTATAATGCATTGAATACAGAGTCTTGAAAATGGATGCGAAGTTGTAGATTTTTGTCCACAAGATGTTCTGTAAGGAAATTTTGGAATTGCCAATAGCAACAGTACATGAAGTTGCCCAAATTGAAATGAGGAGAGTAGCAAGAAAAGGATTAATTATGGAGAGGACTTTAAAATATTAGTATAGGTTCATGAATCTAGAATAGGATTAATTATGGAGAGGACTTCAAAATATTAGTATAGGTTCATGAATCTAGAAGAACGCAATTTGTTGAAACAATGTTTAAAGCAGTACTACCTTGGTAGTGTGGGGTAGCATGTCTGCCTCACATTCAAGAGGTAACAAGTTTGAATCTTGCTTAGGGTGAGTTACCCTGATAGGGCATTTTTCAGGGTTTTCCTTATGCTGAGAATACTAATGTTGGCTAATTTTAAACTCCAAAAAGTTTAAAGTAATGGTTTGCAAAGCACAAGTTGAGTAGGCATTTTAAGAAATAACCTAGAAAATAAATAGTTTAGGCAATATTTGGAGTAAAAAAGAAACAAACCATATTAAATATATACTGAGTTATATTAAGTATATATAGAGTTTTGTGCATTAAAACTTACTTCACTTTTGTCTGTGGTTAAAAAACAAAACGTTTTCAGGAATGTTCACTCCTATCTTCAGGTGATTGATTGGTGACTTAATAGCTGCTGAATCCTCTCCCTCTTCTGATGTGCCAAGACCCTGTTGCCCTCTAGCAGCAATTCTATATAACTTCAAAACCACATTCAGTAGCAGCATTTCAAAATTTAATAAATGACTTTCACTTTGGCAAATATTAATATTTTCCCTTATATCCAATTCTAATTAAGTTGAAACTTGTTTTAACAGTCTAATATCATGCCTAATGTCATGATTATCAAACCAAAATGTGTGAAATTTGGTATTTCAATTTGTTATGGTTTTCCCTATGTAAAATTTTCCCTAATCATTACAATCTATTTGAAAAATTACTGATTTCATATTGAATCGAATAGAATTTTTTTTTTTTTTTTTTTTTTTTTTTTTTTTTTTTTTTTTTTTTTTTGTTTGTTTGTTTACCGTGGAGGGGAAAAATGCATTACGCATTCAACCCCCAGCCGAAGTGCAATGGCTGGGAGGATATGTGGGACTCTCCGCTTCCTCATGTGGCATACCCACTAAAAAACCCCTCCACGTTATAACAGTAGTTTGTTGAGAATCACGTGGCTTTGCGCGGTCCCGCTGATGCACCCGCGTTAGTAGACGAAAGGTAGGAAGCTGGAAAGGTTATTTCTAGGCTGACAGCCATGGAACCTGACTGCAGCCTAGGGAATAGAGGTGATATTGGTAAGGAAATAAAAGGTGGAAATAGAGGAGAGAATAGGACGTAGATCTTATGGATTATACCTGCTTCGGAATTGCTCCGCGAAGCTCCCGGTAGTCTTCCACTGTGTGGGTGGCCGATGTGCGTGCCCCTCAGCCTGTACAGGAGGAGGAGCAGTGTTGGATTGCTGTCGTTTAGATTGGAACAGCTCAGCAGAGTATGCAGCTTGCTGCAGGAGAACCTGCCTCAGAGGCTGCATTAGGGCGTCGATCCTGGTGGACAGGTCGGCGGCTGTAGTCTGCTGGCTGGTGGCTGCTGCGGCGTTAGAGGCTTGTAATTCCTGCAGCTTCTGTGTGAGGAGGCTGCATGTCTCTTCCAGAGCAGCTAGTCGAGCGCCGACGTTCAGGATCTCCGCATGGAGGTCCTGAATGGCTTCTCGCGTCGCTGCGTCTGTTGAGAGTGCAGGTGGTGAGGCCTCAGTGGTTGATGTCTGCGGTGGAGTGGTGCGGTGCGCAGGAGGTGGTGAGGAAGTGCTGCTCCTTGGGTAGAGAGGGCACTGCGCTTGCCCTGTGAAATGTCCTGTGCCACGGCACGTGGCACAGAACCGGCGGCGACGGCGTAGATTGTGCTCAGTGCACTCAGCTGTGGTGTTGGCGGAGCCACAGTAGTGGCACCGCGGCGACGAGGAGCAGGCGTCGGCTGTATGCCCGAAGGCACAACAGCGACGGCAGGGCCGGTATCGTTCCATCTTGCTGGCCTCGACGACCAGGAGTTGCCCTAACAAGGGCAACCCTGACGCCTAGGCAGCGTCGAGGTCCGAACGATCCTGAAGCTCCAGCCTCACAAGTGGTGTAGGTCCCCGGTTGCAAATTATCCTTGTGACCCTCAAACAAGAAGGCCACTTGGATTTCGCTGCGGCGAGGAGGTGCCGGGTGGAAAGGTCCCTAGGGACCCCCCGTACCACGGCACTGAACCGGGGCGGCGGCGACGTGGAGCTGGGCGGCGGCGGTGTTGGAGATGGCGGCAACTGCGGCAGCAGTTGCGGCGAGGATGCAGTGGCGGCCGGCGGCGAAGCAGGGCTTGCCGGGACCGTTAGCAACGGAGGAGCTGCCTCCTCGGCGGCTGCCGAGGAAGAGGCGTCGGGTGCTGCCTTAGCAGCGGCGAGTCTGCGCTGTCTCTTCTTGGCCATCTTGACGAGTCGGTAATTTTGAGAGGTTTATTAAGTAAATTATCTAAACTGTATTTGTTTTGAGGAGTCAATTTAATAATCAATAGTTTGAAAATCTTTTCAAATAATGAAAGCTCATGAATAATATGTAAATGTTTTATATTTCCAACCATTATCTTCTATTACCTTCAACATGGTGACTTGTTTCAAATTTCATGTACATGTGGAGAAAAGAAAGTGTATGGTATGAATACAGAATCTGAAATAAATAAAATGCAAGAACATTCAGAAAAAGTTGCAAATAAATGCAAATGGACTGACTGTTAAAAAAGAAAAAAAGATAATAATTTATAAACATTTATATAAGAAATCAGTAGCAATAATAGTATTACCTATTGTAATATGTTGTTTATAACTTAAATTGTGCTGCCCACTTGAACGGTAATCTGGACTAAACTCTAAGAGGACATACAAAACATGTACTTCTTAGTGTTTCAATAAATTCATCATCGTTGTCATCATGTACATACTGCCATGGAACAGGGCATTAGTACCAATCACAAACGAAAGTTCTTCCATACCCTGTTCTAGGTTCAACCCACATTTAATGTTGTAGGAAACAATTGCAGTACAATCACATCTTTTCAACTCAGCCATTGCGGTATTTGAAACTTCACGGAAGAAATTACAATAACACTTGGTATGCCAATTTTGGCAGATTTGGTGCTCTAAAAGTACATTGTTAAAGACACCATAATAGTTCTTGACTTAACATGCAGTTGATATTGCAAATTTTAAAACTATGTAGGGCCTTACATGGTTCATCATAAAATAAACTTCTGGACCACTGTGATGTATTTAAACATATTTTAACTTTGATTTTATACAGGTTCAGTGACTGGCCAGTGGCTGAATCCAGAAATGCTGAGTCTTTTCCTATATCATGATATGCGACCTCTTGGCTTGGATGAAGAATTGCATATCATTAATACCATGGTAAGTATTGAGAAAAATAAAAAAAGAAAACTTATATTTGTGATTTACAGAAATCATTTATGACACCATTTCATTTATTACTTTCTCTACATAGTATTTGCTACATAGGTAGAGAAGGTATTGCATTCCACCCAAAAATGTGATACCAAAAAGTATCCCCCTCCAAAAAAAAAATAATAGAAAAATATCCATGTACATGTGTGTGAGAGAGAGGGGGAGAGAGAGTAAGAGAGAGGGGGAGAGAGAGTAAGATAGAGGGAGAGAGAGTAAGAGAGAGGGGAGAGAGAGTAAGATTGAGGGTGAGAGAGAAAGGGGAGAGAGAAAAATAGAGAGGGGAGAGAGAGTAAGAGAGAGGGGGAGAGAGTAAAAGAGAGAAGGAGAGAGAGTTAGAGAGAGGAGGAGAGAGTAAGAAAGAGGGGAGAGAGTAAGAGAAAGGGGGGAGTAAAGAGAATGAGAGAGAGGGGGAGAAAAAGAGAGAGAGTGAGAGAGAAAGGGGAGAGTGTGAGAAAATGGGAGAGAGTAATAGAGAGGGGGAGATAGAGAAATAGAGAGGGGGAGAGAGAGTAAGAGAGAGGGGGAGGAGAGTAAGAGAGAGGGGGAGAGAGAGTAAGAGAGGGGAAGAGAAAGTAAGAGAGGGGGAGAAAGTGAGAGAGGGGGAAAGGGAGAGCAAGAGAGAGGGGAAGAGAGTAAGAGAGAGGGGGGAGAGACTTGAGAGAGATGGGGAGAGGGTGAGAGAGGGGGGAGAGTAAGAGAGAGACAGGGAGAGAGAGTGAGAGAAAGGGGGAGACAGAGTGAGAGAGAGAGGAAGAGAGAGAGAGAAAGGGGAGAAGAGAGAGAGAGAGAGGGGAGAAGAGAGTGAGAGAGAGGGGAAAAGAGAGAGTGAGAGAGAGGGGAAGAGAGAGGGGGTGAGAGAGAAGAGGAAGAGAGAGATAGATGGAGGAAGGGAGGGAGGAATGGATGGATGGATGGGTGCGTGGGTGGGTGGAGGGAGGGACATTAAAAAACAAAAAGTTGATAAAACACCACACTTGGAATTTCAATTTAGTATCTTCCAAGGATGTGACACCAAGATTTTGAGAAAAATCCCCCACATCCCAAACCATTCTTTAGATGGAAAAAAAATCTGAAATTTTTTATTTTCTCAAAAATGACTCTAATAATTTTTATGAAAATACTGTTTATTAAAGATATTACATATTTAAATGAAACGTATTATTTGGAATTTTTTGTGAATAGCTTCTGAAGACACTTCATTCTGGATGGATTATGCTGAATTTTGCATAACTAGTGAACCATAACAGATAGACAAAAACTTACTAATCAAAATTGTAAATCTCATTAAAACACACAATTTATGTCACATTCATTTTTTCCATGAAATTGACCATGTCTGATATTCTTTGTTATGTGTTTCAGTTTTAAAATACTTGAAAATTATCTCATACAGGGATTAGTCACTTTTGATCATGCAAAGAAATGGATAATATGGATAATAAAAGATAAGCCTAAAAGATTTAACTTAGTGTACTCCCTTATTTTCTTTCTACTTGCAAGGAAACTGGTAATAAGACAATTTCTGCCTATGTTTATCTTGATTAGCATGAAGTAGATAGAAGAATAAGCTGTTCAAAAATAATTTGTTAGAGAGATGTAGAGAAAGTCATGTGAATGGAACACATCAGATATTTTTTGAGAAATTCTAAAATGTTCCAAGGACATGTTTTAGAACAATTGATTGCATTGTCATCTTCTTCAATGCAAAGAACCAAAATCAATTATTTTGCTGATCAACAAAGCAGGAATGCCACACAAAAACTTCTCCAACAGTGTGCTCAAATCTACATAAACAAAGAGGACAGCATTTTGAGGGTTTTCTTCATTAATGCAGTGTTTATCAGCAGTAGAAGAAAGAAAGATTAAAAGAATATATATATACACACACACACCATAAAGAATTTGAACATGTGAAATTCAGAAATTTGAACCTGTGAAAGTCAGAGTGATTTCATTACAGTTCATACCTAACCACTCAACTACAACATGTCTTTTCTGAATACCAGTTCAACAGAACATCTTGTATCAAATTCTTTCAAGTCTACGAAAAAGTAATGATTTGACGCTTTTGTTAACTGCTTAACTTCTATGCAGCTTTTCATCACTGATGTTAGATAGCTACAAAAACGGTTAAATGAATGAGTAAAATGTACCTACTAAATCAATTATTGCTTGAGAGTTAATGTTTTCAAGCAACATCACATAGATACCAAAATAGGGTGTGCTCATTTACCTGACATACTGATACGACTAAAACATGCAAATAACTTTGTTTTTGTATGTAAAATTACATTATAGAGGCAAGAAATGCATATGTTTGGCCTTAGAAACACAAAAAATCTTAAAAATACAGACAGTTTTATTCAGCATTATTGGTACTGACCAAGTATAATTTTATTTTCTAGAGGTTAAAACTATAATAAAGCAAAAGAGTTGATTGATGTTTGGAGGAATTTAGTAACAGTGTTGGTCAAGTTATATGTGGTATTAACTTTAGTTGGTTTTTTAACACTATATCTCTTACATTTTTATAGCATATAATTATACATATAATAAAAATGTAAAAATGTAATAAAACAAAAGAGTTTTGTTTTTGGTGGCAGATGAATTCATCATTTTATGTGCTAATAAAACCATACTCAAACTGGTATTTAACATTTAATATTTATAGTAATGATTCATTGACTTGGTCACTGACTATTCAAGACATGCCACTGGGCTCGATACCAGTGATATCTACCAAAATTAATTTGAAGATGAAGAAGAATATAAACAGTTTGAACAGAAAAGAGCTGTATCTTAGGATTCTGTTTAGAAAATATTTCAGTTTTGAAATGTTGATGGTTATCATGCCTGAAAATACTAATCCTCTTTTAAATGAGTTGAGTCACCTTTCTTTTACACTTTTTTGCTCCACTTTACCTTTGTTTGGGAAGAGCAGTTTCAGGATACCTTAACCCTATCTTCAGTTCCTTGGTTGACCGAGGTACCCTGAAACTGGTCTTTCCAAACAAAGGCAAAGTGGATCAAAAAGTGTAAAAAAGATTATTCAAATCATAAATTATGGCTCTCCATTGTTTAAAATACTTCTTTTTATTTGATATACTAAATTTCTATTTGTATTCAGTTCCATATTAATCCTCTGGATATTATTTTAACATTCTGTTGCAAACATAAAGATAAAAATGCAGATTTTTAATATTAATGTTTTGTTTTTTTATTCAGTATGGGAAGCCCAGTGAACAGCTTGTTAAAATAGTAGAATTTGCACATAAGCTGAGAAAATCTGATGACCCTACTCTTCAGTCTTTAGCAGGGTCATTATCAACAAGGCAACTGTTGAGAATTGCAAGACGTTTAGCTTCGTATCCAACTGAAAATCCTTCAGATGTTATTCAACGAGCTTGTTTAGCTAGGTAGGTGTTAAATAGTGACAGTGTTCAAATTACTAATTTTTTTTGACCATTATGTCATGATTCCAATATTATGGACTATTATAATGATATGCCATTTCTATTGTGCTGTTGGTATGAATGATGATATTGATGCAGTTGGTTGCTTTCTGATGTATACGTAAAATGTTTATACATTGCTAAAAAAATGAACGTGACCATACTCTTTTGTCTTAATATATTCTCAGCTGGTGATACTCTTCTGTGCATATGCTCAGTTACTAATGTCATAATTTTCCATAACATTTATTTGTACATTTTACATTTGCACATTTGCAGATGTAACATTAAAAGAAAATTTATCTATCTCAGATTTTGCCATTGTTGTATCTGCCTGCCCACCATTACCTTTAAATTTAGCTTCATATTTTTTTAGTTCATTAATCATCCCAATATTATGGGGAACAAACATAATCCATTGTTTACTTAGTTTAAGAGGTGCAGATTTAATGATTTAATTAAGGAAATCATTACAATCCCAAAATTAGAATTTTAGGAATGCATGTAATATTGTGCTCTGAAAATATAGTCTAGGCTGAAGGTAGGCTTATACTCCATTAAACAGATACATAAATGAAAAAGTGGCATTTTTACTTTCTCTAGCCCCGTACATAGGGATTGAGAAGGTATTGCACTCCACCCAAAATTTCGATACCGAGATTTCACTGGCAATATATGTTTTAGGGTCCTCTGTATCCAGAAAAAGCATTTTCAGAAAAACGTCCATGTGTGTGTCCGTGTGTCTGTGAACATGATAACTCAAAAATGAAAAGTCGGTAAAATACCAAACTGGGTATTTAAATTTAGTATCTTCCAGGGATGTGACATGAAGATTTTGAGAAAAATCTCCCCACTCCAAACTACCCTTTACATGGAACTTCTTTCAAAAATTTTGATTTTCTTAAAAATGGCTCTAACGATTTTGATTAAAATATCGTAAATTAAAGATGTTTACCTGACAAATAAAATGTATATCTTCAATTTTCTGGGAATAGCTTTGGGAATTTACTTTATTCTGGATGAAATTTACGGAATTTTGCATAGCTCCTAAACCGTAAGAGATAGATAAAAACGTACTATACAAAAATGTAGAGCACATTAAAACACACAATTTATGTTATATACATTTTTTTCATGGAGTTGATCCTTTTTTAGATATTCATTGTTTTTTGTTTTTGCTATGAAAAACATACTTTTCTCATACAGGAATTTGCCAACTCTGTCCACGGAATTAAAGGAACTTCAGTCACATAGCAACCAGATTTTGGCTATCACTTTTAACCTATGGTACTCCCATATTTCCCTTCTCCTCACAAGGAAGCAAGTAATAAGACTATTTCTGCTATTTTTTTCTAGATTAGCATGAAGTAAATAGAAGCATAAGCTTTTTAACAATAATTTGTTGCAGAGATGTAGAGAAAGTCATGTGAATGGACACATCAGATTTTTAAAGGTTTTAACCTCTGACTATGACATATCAGAAGGGAATAAATAACACATACTCAAATGAATCTGGGGTCTGCAATTATAGAGTTAACGAACATTTCTCTATCGAGAATAAAGGAAAACTCCAGAAAAAACCGTATATAGGTAAACTCTTAATCAAGAATGAAACAGAGACCTCTTGAATGTAAAGCAGGTATCCTTGGAGGTGAGTTGAAATTTTCTGTCCTGCAAAATCTGATTTTAGTTTTTGACTTTAAAAAATCAGTTTGAAACTCAGGAAATTTTATTGAAAAGTTTTAGAGATAAGAATCCTTTGGGATGCCTATTTAGGTAACCATAGTTTTTATTGCATTACCGATTGTCAAACAAATTTAATTTATAAGCACTATTTTCCTTAATAAATACCCAATGAAGAGAAGGAAAAATATGGAAAATAGGAATGTAATAATTGTCCCTTCATATTACCATCTTAGTTTACTAGGATTAGAAAAACCCAAGGTCATGGCTGGGGATAAGACACAGATCTTCAGCTTTTTATGCCATTGCTTTGCTACTGTGCTACCTTGACAAAACATCTAAACTAGCACTAAAATTCTCTTACCTTAATCACCCATTCTAGACCACCTTCAGCATAATCTCAGTAACTCTGAGATATTGTACTTTTTAAATTGCCTGCAGTGCTGGAAATCTTTTTAATATACAGGCTAGTACAGGCTAAGACTGAAAACTATAATCAGATTTGAAATACCTAATACCATAGCTGGTGCATAGCTAAGGATTTCGGGCATTCAATGCCAGTTTTTTGTCATTTTTATTTTTTTATTTATTTATTTGTACTAAGCATCCATACAAGAAATATGGCTATACCTCAGCCCAGGCTGTTATCTTGCCATGTTCCTAGCCAAGTTTTCCTTATAATCTAGCATATTTATTTTAATCATAAAGATAATAATAATGATGATAATAATAGTAATAATAATAAAAGTGTACAACAGTCATGCTCAACATTTCTTAAAATAACCTATAAACTTATATTTCATCCTTTTGTGGACCACATCAATTCCTTTTTGCTATCCTTACTGAAAAGTTTGATTAAGGCTATCTTTCTGTCCATTTTCAGCCATTTACCATTTATGCACTGTTTCTTCCAAAGCTCTGTCCCTTTACAGTCAAAACTATATGTTATTTTTCGTCATTTAGTTATATGAATCTTTTAAAATATTATTACAGGAGGCACAGAATTTGATGATGGCTGAACTCTGGCCACCACTGTAGCTACGCATGTTAAAGGCAGTGTCATGCTGAAAGTAGAAATATGAAAGCATGATAAGGCATAATTACTACAGCAATGCATTCCTAAATTACAAACAAGAAAGGTTAGCTGAAAATATACATCACAGAGCACGTCTCATTGTGTATTATTGGCATTAACAGCTGCTATATAACAGCACAATATTACATGAATACCCTAACTTTTGACACCTTGTGCTTCAATTGGATATTTTTACTTTGAATGTCATTAAACATAATGTATATGCAGTAATTTAAAATATACAGTGTTTGAATTTACCATGCTACTCCTCTCAGGTCGATGAAATGTGGCATAAATGCCGGTGGTGCATCTTGAGTTGTGCACATTTTAAGCAGCTTTTGTGCATGTAAGACATAATTGCCTTATGGGCTAAATACATAATGCAGTGTGTACACTGGAAAGCTTCCTCAAATGACTAAGCTTTTTTTCTGCACTCTGTCAGTATAATTTAACATTAATGACACCAGGTGGTAGCATACTGCTAGAGGGCAGCAATATTATGCTTCTTAGCACTGCACTTTCAGTGCAGTGGTTGCAATAGTTTATTACTTTGGCAGAAGTAGGTAAGGTACATGCATGCAGAATCGCTTATTTCAGGCTATATAGACTATTGTCAACTGCAATTTAATTTACACATTACTTCGTTCTTGCCTTAAAATGCTATACTTAATGATGTACACAACAGCCACTCAACTACCCTTTCTTTCATCATCAACATCATCATCATCATCATCTTGTAGTTACTGTTGCTGGGAGTGGCTGCAGTTATCAACTTGTTCGTAATATCATATCATACTTTATTCACCGTTTAGATCTTGCACAAATATATGGGTGACTGCCCCCGTGGTGAGTGGTCAGCAAGCTGACTTCTCACCCAGAGGTCCTGGGTTCGATTCCCAGCTGGAACAGGGAATTTTTCTTTAGTCAGAATTATTCCCTATTCCCTACACAGTCTGGAAGTTTGTATGTGTGAGTAAATGTGTGTTTGAGGAAAATAAAATGATTTATACCAAACGTAAAAAAAAAATAACCTACAGACAACTTGTTTCAAGTGCAAAGCCCCTGATATGATCTTATATGTTAAAAGGGTCTATATAAATGAAACAAACAAACAAAAAAAAGAAATGGGCTTCATCAAAGCTTATAAAACCAAAAAAAAAGTTAAAACTAAATTACATACATAGAAGGCATTATAGTAATTATTTATATAACACAAATTTTTAGGAAGCTTAGTCAAGAGAAATTGTAATTTAAATACTCTTCCCCTGAATAAAAGCAGTCTTCCATTAAAAATACTGTATTGTGCTTAAAACTATGTGTAAATAAAGTTGTATTGTTGTTTATAATACATAGATCTGCTTTACCTCTAACTTTATAGAGCACAGGGCTATTCAACTCTCGAACTTTTGTGAACACCCAGAATGTATATTCATGAGCTGCTACTGATTATTGGTTCACTTGCATAGCTCATACCTTGCTCATTAAGTAACATCCAGTCTATGAGCGCTCACTGAATTTATTGCCGGTAACATGAAAGTTACAACCTCCATTGGAGGTAAAATTTTGCATTCCAAGTTTTTCACACAAAATTACATTTTTTGAAGAAATAAAAATTATTTTGAATCTTCTCAAGAATGTCAACACAGTAATTCATTCAATGTTCCTTTTTATGCAAGTGTGAGGATTTTTGGCTCATTTTAGCACACACCTTTTTCATGCCCAGATTGTTCAAAATCTAGCACTTTTCTAATTGATGCTGGTAATGGAATCATTTAACAATGAATCTAAATTTTAAACACTTTAAAATTTTGACTCATTGCTAAATGATTCCATTATAATGGTACTGCACTATATATACATATTCTTAATTATTTATATGATGTCGGTAAATTCAGCAGCTGCTCAATCAGTGATCTCCATGAATAATTTTAGCGACATTCTCCTCTTGCTTTTCAGTTTTTGTAGTGGGAGGATTTCCACATATTTCCTACTGTACTAAAATGTCTTAAATGACTCAAAAATACATTTTTGATGCTGATCACTATAAAGTTTTGTTAAGAATTTGCAAGTTTCTGTGGCAGATTTTCTGAGTTTTATGAGGAATTGTATGTTGGCATTATTTCAATGGAGTTTAGATACACAATAATGCTCTAATGCTCATCATGACCTAACCTTTATATGTAAGTGAAAGCATATGTGGCAGTTGTGGGAAGTCAACAGGTCAATGTCCTTCCCCCTCTTTTTCCTCAAATAAGTAAAACATTAAGTCTGGTTTCTTTATTGCTGCATCTCATACACCATAAATTCACAGCACCTTAACTGTATAATGCTGCAAGATGGAACATTCTTCTTATTGGTTTGCGCTAATCAGCTGTGCTTGTCTCCTATCATGAAGTTTAATATTTGCTTTAGTTGTTTAGCATGTTTTCAAAGATACTTATCTTTAACATGGGCTTGTATTTTCTGAAATGTGGTTCATTCCCCTCTTTTCACACTCCAATTTCCTGACTTATAGTTGTTAGCTAGACAGCACTACAAAACTGTGCTATTAGAATAAGAACTGCAAATAATCCAAAAGTAAAAACAAAGGAATGAATGATACAGTGAGAACAAACTTTTGTTAAAACATCCAAAGCTTGAGAAATAAAGTAACTGAATTAATATATGCATTTTTCAATATCTTGTCATTTTAATGACATTTTTATTTTTTATTTTTATTGTAAAACTTATTTTCAGCTTTATTTTAATATAAATTTTGAATAAGATTTCTTAGAAAATATGACTAAATAATGAAAAATAAAATACATTTAGAAAGAAAGGAAAACATCTGCTACACTTTGAATGTTTGACTTTTAGCTATGCATTTTCATTTTAAATGTGAGAATGTTTCATACAAGAAAATATTTTTTCTGCATTTCAGGTTTCTTCCAACATTAGCTCGTCAAGCTCTAGAAATGGCTCTTAAGGAAGCAGACATGGAGATGAGCACTTTACAAAATAACTCTTCCTCCTTAGATATTTGTGAGGTGCAAGGAAATATGTTGAGAATCGGCAATACAACGGCACATCAGCACCAAACCAATGTAACTTCCAAAGTTCCAGATATACTCTTTTTTGATGTTCCTCAGGTACCTATATATCATTGCAGGTTTTATTTGTAGCATAATGCCTGTTACTGTTAAAGTTGCATTCTCCAGAGTAGAGAAAGGAAGAAAAATATGCTAATAAGAAAACATTATAGGTATATGTATTTTGGATATGTTCACTCCATTTTAACCTATGGTATTCCAGTATGGGGCATGTCCAAAAATCTATATACTATCTTTGAATTACAAAAGAAAATATTAAAAATAATAAAGCAAGTTCCTGTGAAAACAGTATTTAAGGAATTAAATATCTTACCTCTCCCGTATATATATATGTGTGTGTAATATATACACTTGAAACATTATGCTTCATTCACAAAAACAGGAACCTCTTTAAAACGAATAATATGTATCATGCATACGATACTAGATCTTTGAACCATATACATATCACATTCTGCCGCACAAATAAGAGTCGTAATAGCATTTCCCATTGTGGAACCAATCTGTACAATATATTACCTGGACATTATAAAGAACTGGTCAACAGAAAATCTAAACGTTCAATAACTAAAGCTCTCTTAGAGCATATACCATTCAACATTCAAGAATTTAAAAATATAAATTTATATATACTGTTACTTGTACATACTACTGTAACTATATATACTGACGAAGCCATGATTTATATATAAATCAAAAGGTGAAGAAAGATTATTATTATTATTATTATTATTACCTATGTTGCTACCACATGAGTATATTTCAATGTAGCTTGCTGTACACCAGTGCAATATTGCCTAACCTGGTACCTCAGTGAGGCATACCACTATCTCAAACCTAGCCTCAAAGCAGAACAACCATCATCATCATCATCATCACCACCACCACCACCACCACCACCACCACCACCATCATGCAGGATTGGTACCTGTGAGGGAACAAGAGGGAGAGATAAAGAGATGCATGGGTAGATTGATGATTTATCTCAGGTTCAGATGGTAATTGAAGATACCTTTTATGGCTAAACAACTTTATTCACATGCATAATTTGTTTATTTCCTCCCTTGTTCTCCCCATACATAAAACATTTATATATTCATGGTGGTAGCCCTGCATGCTTTTATCATCAGGTATTAATTTCCTAGATCACATCCATAATGCATTAAATCTACTGTTTATAGCACTCACTTGCACATGTGCCTTTGAAGTCTTCAGAATTGTGAAATATTTTACTTGAAGATATTGCCTTATAATTTTGTTTCTCCCACTAAACCTGTGATAGTCGTTCAATGCATTTTTTCCTATAATAAATGCTATTCTTGTTGTTTGGGTGTTATTATGGAACTCCCTACTTAGTTCTGTTCTTTGAAGCTGGATCATAAGCATTCTCACTCAAAGAAAAGTCACATTCTTCTGAACCCTTATACATACGTTTTACTTACAGCAGAACTTTTAATTCTCTGCCTGAGTAGTATAGGGGTATTCAACAGGTCGCGAGTTTGAATCTTGCTTGGTTCCTGAGAAGACGAATTTGTGTAACTTTAAGCTCCATGGATGCCAAGATCATTTGAGCATTATTTCACTGATTTCATTCATTGTGCAATATGACCAACCAGGTTAAAGGACATTAAGCTACAAAAACAAAAAAAAAAACCTTTAACCATGACAAAAGGTGTAAGATACTTCATGGAAGGTTTTCTGTTGCCCTGCGAAAGACCCAAGTTACATTCTCCTGCAAGCCCAGAGCAATTTAAAAAATGCATTCACTTCTTAAAATTGTATTAAATCTATACAAATGCATCTTATTATTTATTTTAATTATTTGATATTGAATGTAATACATAGCTTCATATGCCTTCAAGTAAAAATGGAAATTTTTTCCAATATCCCCATACTTAAATTTTGAGTTATCTCAAAAATATTAGGTACCTAATTTTGTTCATTGACATGCATTTGTTATAGTGTGTTGATATTAGTACATGCTAATTTTAGAGGAAGAGACAGAGATTATGTATTGTATTTGGAAATAAAGATAATTCATTCTCAATAAGGGCATGTTCATTTGATAGGTTTTTATATTTTTTTTGTAAATTTTACATCCTTAGCATGTGAAAGCATTGGAATGGCTGCTGCAAGACTTCTGTTTGGGAGAACATTTACTTCTTGTTGGCAATCAGGGTGTTGGCAAAAACAAACTTGCAGACAGATTATTACAACTGCTGAATCGTCCTCGTGAATATATCCAGTTACATAGGTAATTTTCTGTTAAGCTACTTTAGTTTTAAAAGCATGCTATAAACATAACTAATAAGCTCTTAGCTATTTTTGAGAAAATAAAATTGCAAAATTTTCCATATAGGACCGTATTCATGATATTTTAACATGGTTTATCCAACAACTTCTCAATTATCACACCCACTTTTCTACCCATGGTTATTGCTGCTAGTTTGAATTTTATAAATGGTCTTCTTCTTCTAGGCATTACGGTTCACTGTGGGCTTCAGGCTCCCTTAACTGCTTAACTCACAGCAGTTCAAATGCACCTTTTCTTAACGCATCTTCCCATCTATTTTGTGGCACTCCTTTTGATCCTTTTAATCACTATAGGAAGGTAAAATTTAGTGCTACTTGGCTGGATACTTTTAAGGTTGGATTATTTTGCAAAATAACTGAGACATAAATTTTGGATGTGGGTTTTGTATGTTGAAGAGTCGTTCAGGAACTTCTTAGCCTCGAAAATATTTTAACATAGTCAACTTTCGACTCTACACATTTGAATCAATGATATTCTAACTTATGATATCTGCAACTGAGGTAAATCTCTGTTCAGTTTTGGCAAAAAGAAAAAGTCACTGGGAGCCAAACTTGATGAATATAGGGCATGAGTTAGAAATTCATGCATTTTGCAATTGCAGTTGAAGAAGTGTGTGCCAGTGCATTGTTTTGGTGGAAAAGTTTCTTCTTAATCAAATGAAAAGGTTTGCCCTTCATACATTCTTCAACTGCTTCAGAAAAGCTGCATAGTATTCTCCATTGATCCTCAACACTTCTTTGTTCTAATCCAGCCGCATTGTCCCTTGAACAACATTGAGACAGCCAGTGCCTTTGCTACTGATGACTGACTATATCATGACTTTGGTGGGATGTTTTATAGTCTACACAACACAATCTGGATGATACATTTCACCAGGAACAAACCAAAACAAAAAATATTCCCAAATTAAAAGTGTATAATCCTCTTATATAAGGTATTAAACTTACACAAACTGAGCTTTGTGTGCAAGAATTTCAAAAGTGCAAACCTGAAACAAACCTAAAAGAAGTCAACATAAATTGTTTCAAATGTGACCTGTAGTTCCTGATAATCGTTTTTGGTAGTGTTTAACGCCCGCTTTTACTACTTGTGGCATCACCAGTGGAATGCGGCGATGGCGGGGGAAACTGGAGAACCCAGAGTCCTTGGGATCGAACCTGGGCCATCTAGGTGACAGGCAAGTGGTCTAATCACTCGGCCACGGCGCGGCCAATAATCCATTTAAATGTAAAGTTTAATTCATTAAGAATTTTCACAATGAAGATTTTCATATTTACTGATTTCTAGAGGTTTAGGTCTTTATCCTGGAGTTCCTTTGCCCAGTTGAGTTGTTTAGTAATCATAGCAGGAGTTAATTTTGATTTCTTGGCAGGTCTGCAGCCTTTTAATTTCATTTCTGAAAGTTGACGCCTAATAATTCTTTCAGATGAAGCAATTCCACTCTCTTCAAAATTTAATTTAATTTCTTTTGCACTAGCAAACCTGTTTCTTTCACAGATCTTTTTCAAGCAATGCACCTTTTGGTGTGAGAATCTGCTTTTGCCCACATTTATTCTTCCGTTATGGGGCTAGGTCCATACCAAATTCAGTTTTCTTTTTAATTCACCTCACAGATGATTCAGACACCCCCAATCTTCGAGAAATCTCTCGATTTGAAAACAAATAAGTCTTAATCGATGTTTTTAACTTTGAAATTTTTCAAGATGTCAGATCACATAATTATGTTGTGAATAAAATACACATAATCATAAAGTTTACCTTTCAAACTACAAATAAACTGACAAATTTAAGTATTAATAGCACAAGCTTATAATGCGCCTTCTCCTTTTGTTAGTGCTACTGCAACTAATACTGCATCAATTTTGACTCTTACAACACAGAAACAGCATAACATACATTCATTGTAAGTAACAATAATCTCCTAACATTGTTCAGTGAGGCTCACATTGATAGATGAGCATTGTTGTTACGCTAATCCTCAGAATTCAGTGAACTGTGAAATAGCCTAGGTGTCTAATAATATAGCCAGGTAGTGCAAATAAATTTTATGTATAATTTTAAGTACAAACTTGTATGTTTACATATACATATGTAGTTCTAAGAAAATCATAAGTCAAGCTAATTACCATTTGCTTTAACTTTTTATGTCCTCAATTTAGTAGAAAACATGTTTACAAGATAAGTTTTAAATGCTTTAATTGTCTTCACCTTTTCATTCATATGATAGTATAAATCTTTTGTATTGCTTTCAGTACACTTGCTAATTAATGAGCCACTTAACCTGTCCCAATGTAATTTTTTTCTTTTTTTTCTGGTGGTATATTCCTATTTTTTTTCTCTGAGTTTTTATTGTGTATATTTCTGACATTGAAATATTTGTATAGACAGGTTAGTGTATGAATTTTAAGTTCTTTAATACTACTTTTGTAAATTTTGCATGCATATGTAGACGGTTCAAATTCAATCTAAGTAAGCCACCAAAATTCAACTTTGACTGGAGAAACCATTGAGATGTTATCACTTAGCAGCACAATCAAGCAAGTCAGTATTTACCAAAGTGTCCACTACAGCCCAGCACCACTTCTCAATATAACATTCAGAAAATTCAGATTATGTCAATGCCCTCTATATAAAAAACAATGCATTGTCTATGAGTTCAAATATATATTTTAAAAAATGCTGCTTCATGCTTGCCAACTTCCTGAAATTGAAACTTTTAAAATTTTCTCTCTTCCCAAACTTGAATAATTTTGAGATGACATTAAGATTAGAATTTATAAAATGCTTATTGTAGTAATTGTATAAAACTTATGTTTAAAATAGTGAACCCTTGAAGATCTGAATCTTTCTGTCACATACTGAAATTCTTTCTGATACTACAATAATCCTATATTGAAACAAAGTACATCTCTTTCTAGGCTATTTCTAGTCCATGTTTTCATAGCATTAACTATAAACAAAAACTGTCACAAAAATGAGAAACTTGCATCCCATAGCCAAAGATTACAAATAAGATAAAACAATTTACATCAGGGGGTTGACAATACATTAATGTCTGAAATAATATGTTTACTTTCTCTACACATACTATGTACATAGTGTATAAAAAAGGTATTGTATTGCTCCCAAAATTTGATACCGAGATTTCACCAGTAATATATGTTTTGAGACCCCCTGAAACCCCCAAAAAAATTTTTTTTAAAAAATGTCTGTGTGAGGTAGCAGAAAAGACTGTTAAATACCAAACTTAGTATTTAAATTTGGTATCTTCCAAGGATGCAATACAAAGAATTTCAACTACCCTTTACATGGAAAAAATGCTAAAAATTTTGATTTTCTCAAAAATGGCTCAAACAATTTTACGTAAGATATATTATATTTAAGATATTTACATGACAAATAAAATGTATATCTTCAATTTTCTGGGAATAGCTTCTGAAGACATCTTTATTCTGGATGAATTTTGCAGAATTTTGCATAAATGGTAAACCATAAGAGATAGACAAAACCTAACTTAACAAAAAATGTAGATCTCGTTAAAACACAATGTTATATACATTTTTTTCATAGAGTTTACAATTTTTGAGATATTCTATGTTATTAGTTTCAGTTTTAAAATACTTATACTTTTCTTATATGGGAAGTTGTCAACTCCTGTCCATACAAATAAAGATATTTTAATCACATAGCAACCAGCTTTTAAAAGATTTGAGTATCAATTTAGCCTATGGTACTCCCTTATTTCCCTTCTACTTACAAGGAAGCAAGTAATAAGACCTTTTTGCTTATTTTTTTATCAATTAGCATCAAGTAAATAGAAGAATAAGCTATTTACCAGTAATTTATTGTAGAGATATGGAGAAAGTCATGTTAATGGAAAACGCCAGATTTTTTAATTAAAACAATTTTTTGTTATTCACAATGAAACCTATATTCCTATGCTTTAAAATTCTCATCATCTTCAGGGATTGTGTATTTCTACCTATTCTGGTGAAATTAGTATGTCTTAATTTCCTTTTGAAGAATGATAAAAAATTAAAGGTATTGGTAAAATATAATATAGATAAGTAGTGATATAAGTTTTTCAATGATTAAAAGATTAAATTACCTTAGGGATAACAGCATATTCTTTTGTTATTAGATACATTAAAATAATTTTAAATTATTGACAAGATTCACAGTATGGAAGAGGTAAGTGAGATTTTATTGATTAAAGTTTGCACAGATACAAGATGACATCTCTTTCCTACCTAGAGTCAAATGTATCTGTTCTAACAATTATTTATGTATAAATAGAATATATATGCATTTAAATTTATAATTTATATTCTAGCCCTTTTTTTTTTTTTACTTTATCTACACGCACTATGTACATAGTGTACAGTGAAGGTATTGTAATGCACCCAAAAATTTGATACTGAGATATCGCCGAAAATACATGTCTTGGGTCTTCTTGAATCAAAAAAAGCATTTTTGGAAAGATCCACTTGTGTGCATGTGTGGGTGTGTGTGTATGTGTGTAAAGTCTGTTAAATGCCAAACCAAGAAAATCCTCCCATCCCAATTACCCTTTACATAGAAAATTTTTCAAAAATGTTGATTTTCTCAAAAATGGCTCTAAAAATCTTGATTAAAATATTTTAAAGATATTTACATGACTAATAAAATGTATATCTTGAATTTTCTGCGAATAGCCTCTAAAGACTACTTTATTCTGGATGAATTTTATGGAATGTTGTATAACTGGCAAACTATAAGAGATAGACAAAAACTTACTTAACAGAAAATGTAGAGCTTGTTAAAACACACAATTTAGTTATATACATTTTTTTTTGTGGAGTGGATCATTTTAGAGATATTCCTGTTATTGGTTTCAGCTTTAAAAAATTCAGTTTTGTCATATGGGAATTTGTGAACTCCTGTCCATTCAAACAAAGGAACTTCAGGCACATAACAATCAGCTTTTGAGTAATACTTTGGCCTATGCTACTCCCTTATTTCCCTTCTACTTGCATGGAAGTAAGAAACAACACTATTTTTGCTGATTTTATTTCTCAATTAGCATGAAGTAAAAAGAAGCACAAGGTTTTTAACAATAATTTGTTGCAGGGGATGAAGAGAAAATCATGTGAATGGGGCACATCAGATTTCTTTCTTTTTTTTTTTTTTGTAGCTTAACATCCTTTAACTTGGTTTGTGATGTCGATCGATGAATGAAATTGGTGAAATGATCTTGGGGTCCATGGAGCTTAAAGTTACTCGACATTCGTATTCTCAGAATAAGAGCAAAAACCGAAAAAAGCCTTATACAAATAACTCACCCTAAGCGAGACTCAAACTCGCTACCTGTTGAATGTAAGGCAGACACGGTACACCCACATTACCCAGACTGGCATCTAACCATATTGTTATTTGTAATAAATAACCCAGAAAAATTTTTAAAAAAATATAGATCTACATACGTAAGAAAAAGAGACAGACAGGACTTACATAGACCAACAAATAATGTGCAGACATTCCAAAAAGAGTTTTACACAAGAATTCACTCTTAAAATAAATAATGCAAATCCTCCTCTTCCATATACAACATTAAACCAGTGTAGTTTTATTTAATTTTCTTCCATCTCCTATAAAGGAATTGCATATGAACAAAAACAAGTTTAGGACATAATTAAAAAGAGACCTCATTACTCACACCTTCTATGTAGAGGAAGATTTCATTTGATCAAAAAATACTAGTAATAATTAATGCAGTGTTGTAAATTTAATATACATGAATATTCTAAGAATGCATACAGAATGTTGGTTTTTGAAAACAGATGCATAATTGTAAAGTATGCAAAATTGACACTCTGAAAAATTCAATATTAGAGTTAATTTTTATAAATAAATGAATTAATAATTATCAAGAGCAATTGATAAATGTAATTTCTGACTTCTATATCCTAGAGTTGGAATTTGTGTCTAATCTTAAAACAGTATCCACATATTGCAATGTAATGTAATATATTCTGTCGTTAGAATTTTCCTCGTCATATCTAATAAAACCATTACATCTCAGTTTTATATTTGTAAGACTTATTTGGATTGACCTCAGAATCATGCAAAATGTTTCAACAAAGGTGCTTGTAGATATATTATGTTCCTAATAAGTTCATAAGCATTATATTTTACGTCACTTACATTTTATAATTAAGGACATGTTTCAGAAGCTCTGTTGCATCCATTATCAACTTTCTCTCGACTGTTTTGGTGCGTCTATTAAATGTTTTGGATCAAGCTCAGTTTTCTATTCAAAATATTGTAAAGGGAAAGTTGATAATGGAAGTTACAGAGCTTCTGAAACATGTCCTTAATTATAAATTGAAAGTGATGTAAAAGTGTTACAATGGACTCAAATAATACTTATATATTCAATTCAATTTTTTATTCACCGAGGATATACAATTTGTACATATGGCTTCGTCAAGACTTACAAACTAATTATTACAAGAAATATAAATATACAATATACAGGTGTGACAGAATACAGTTAAGTAGTTAAATATCTAAGTTAAGAAATTCATTTATGCTATAAAATTTTTGTTTTAATAACCATTTATACATTTTAGATTTAAAGAATTTTCCTGGCACAGCTTTTAAAGATTTGGGTATCTTATTATATAAAATTATTCCTTTGTGGGATACATTATTGAGAGTTTTATTAAGTTGATGACACTGTAGATGTATTGCTTCAGCTGTTCGGGTATTATGGGCATGATAATCCTTGTTTCTCTTAAAACATTGCATATTATTATGAATGAAGGAGACTGTTTCTAGGATATATATACATGGTAGAGGGAGTATGTTAAGCTCTTCAAAGATAGTTTTACTTGGAGCATGGGGTGGTTCCTGATTCATTATTCTTAATATAATATATATATATAAAACTATCCTGATATATGGTGGACTTTGAGACAGTGATGTGTTTTAACAATTAAAATTTAGTTGAGTCGATTCAACTAAATTTTAATATATATATAACTGTCACAAAATCCTCAATATCAGTAATCCTAATAAGTGTTAGTTCAATAGGTGAAAATCAGCAGCTGTAAGAATACATTGGGCTGTACATCAAGACTGGAAGGTTTAATCTTATTAAAATTAAATAAAACAAATATTAGGTTATTCAGGTTATAGAATTGTAGAAGTCTCATTAAAAACATTGTAACACCAGCATATTAATAATGAATTTTGCCATTTGCTTCTTCCTCCAGAGATACAACAGTGCAAACCTTGACCTTACAGCCAACTGTAAGAGGTGGAGTTGTGGTATATGAAGACTCACCTCTTGTTCAGGCAGTGAAAAATGGAAATGTGCTCATTGTGGATGAAGCAGATAAAGCTCCTACTCATGTTACATGCATATTAAAGGTAGTACTGCTTTTATAACTCTTAATAGTTTATATATTACTATTTGTGTCATAATTAAAACAGCAGCAAAACTGCTTCAGACTTAGCCATTCCTTTTAATGCAAACATTGTAAAAATTTATGCAATTACTTAATGCAGTATCTGTTCTTTAAATGAAAAATTTAGCTCTTCTTTCCAACTTGTAATGTGTGATTTTTTCTAAGTCCAACAAGAATAGAATATTTTTTGAAGTACAGCTTTAGATTTTCTTATCTTAAAAATCTTTCTTACATCTTTAAAATCACTTTTTATTATATCATGCCAGAGAATGTGTTCGTCTGCCACAAATCCCACATGCTGGCACTTGCAATCGAACCCAGGCCACCTATGTTATACACGATTATACAAAATTCCTTCTGAATGAAGAAGACTTCACAGGCTCTTTGCAGAAAATTTAAGATATACATTTTGTCCAAACTTAAATACCAAGTTGTGTAATAGTGTAAGTTATTCAGAATGAAGAGGAGTTCAGAAACTATTCCTAGAAAATTCAAGATATACATTTCAATTGCCATGAAGATTCTTAAATATATGGAATTTTAATCAAAATTGTTAGTTCCGTTTTTGAGAAAATCAAAATTTTTAACACATTTTCCATGTAAAAGGTGGTTTGGGGTGGAGGGGTTTTCTTTAAAATCTTTATATGGCATCTTTATAAGATGTAGAACTTAAATATAAAGTTTGATATTTATATATTGGACTCCTCATTTTTAAGTGATACTGTTCCCAGTTACACAAACACACTGATATCAGGGACCATTTTCTAATCATTCTTTTCTTTGGTTTAGGGATTGTGTTTCCAGTGAAAACTTGGCATTGCATTTTTGGATTGTACACACTATTTCCTGTTAGAAAGTAAAAATGTGCAAAATAAACCCCCAATGTTTGTTGAAGTAATTTATTTTATTAACATAAATAATTACAATTAGGGTACTAAACCCTCAAATATGAAATTTGAAGTTTCAAATTTTCCAAACAGATTTTTTGAAAGAAAAGTTTCTGTGTAACAAAATTTAAAAATGTGCAATATTATCCGTAGTACTCCACTAATAAGGAACATCTTAAATATTAAAAAATAATATTATAATGCAAGAACAGTGAAAAGTCTATTGTCACAGCAACAAAGTAATTATTTAATTTAATTTTTTATAGTATAGTAGTAAGAGCTTTTAAAGATTGCAAATTAGATGATTTATAAAGTGGAATCCTGAAAATATGCAACATAATTCATGTTAGTCTGTTAAATGCAGAAATAATTGAAATATCATCGCAGATGTGCAAGATTTACTGTCTCTGAAATATAATTTGTCATGCATTAATTTGCAACACAAAAATTAAAAATGAACATTACAAAAGTATTTTAGGTTTGTTAGGAAGACCACGTCTATAGGAAAAGCCTTTTAATATTTATTGCCTTTCCAATATTCAGGCATCTGTTAATCACTGTTTAATAGGTAATGATACATTGAGGCAGTTTTCCTCCTGCTTACTACCAGAAGCTGAAACTTTGAAACTATGATCTCATAGTGATGATTGTGTGGGACATGTAAAGGAGAAGTGCTGTAATAATTTCTTATTCTCAACACTTCTAAACCCAGTGTTGTAATTTTCATCGCATAGAAGTCAGATTCCTCCATACTGCACTGACTATGAGAAATATTGACCCACAAGGTCTTCTAAATTACTTGGTTGCGACATGGATCTAAATTGGAAATCTTATTTAAATTATATTGCTCCCTATATTATATAAAAAATCTTGCTTTTGGAGCACCTTAACCCTTTGTTGCCTGTCGGTACTTATAAGTTCCGCTTGTTTTAAGCGTAACTATACAAATAGGGTTGTACTCTAGGATTAATTTCATGTTATATTAGCCTTCAACTATAAACGATAAGTAATTAAGACTGTTTTATATTTAAAAATGTATATAATTTTTGCCGTAAAATTGCAGTGACATTTTTAAAATAAACAAAAGAGTGAAACCCACATAGCTACAGTCAAATGTAACCCCAAGCATCACACTGGTTATTTTACTTGGGTTCTCCCCGTCCTTTATCACAGGACTGGGATTTGAACCTGCAACATTTGGCTTTGAATGGATGGCCAGTCCATTACGTATCACTTCACACTCATTTTTGGTAGTGCCTTTGGCAGGAATATGAAAACTGGTTTAGAAGAATTTAAAGTGTTAATTGGGAAGAAACAGATTAATAAAGGATCTACATTTATTTTCATTTCTATTTTCTCTATTATTTTATATAATAATTTTATATATATTTTTACTAGAACTCCAGATTTAAACTTGAAGTTAAGGAAAAATGGCATAAGTAGTATACTAATACAGGTAACTAAGGGTTAAGCAAGTTTTGCCTCAAAATGTTTAATTGCATGTATATTGTGCTTATATTGTATCAGTTCTCATATGGAATAATTTTTGGTGCATCCTATATATGGTAAGTTCTGAGGTTTTTAAGCCTGGTGTCATAACTAGGTGGGATTTGTGGGTTTGTAGGCCATAGTCTATTGGGTTTTTTCCTCCTTCTAGACATTTTGTTTACTGCTGCGGTAGACATCCTCAGTACCAGTAGGATGGTTGAATGTCCTGGTGGAGGTCTGTGCTGCAATTGTCACTTGTACTGCATGGGTTGTGGTGTTTGTATAATTAGCGGGAAGATCAGACTGTGTTAATTAGTTCAAGTTCTATGGGCTGGACTTGAGCTGATGGAGTGCTAGGTTGGCTTATCTCTGATTGGCTTACTTTGAATGTCCCATTTTGGCTTTGTATATGGTTGCCATATTTGAATAACTTTAAGCCTTATTCTTTATTGTTGATGCTGGGATGTTAAAGGGTTAAAGTGTTCAAAAATCTGTAAATCAGTACATTTAACTTTAGTTTTTAGACAAGGTACTCCAATGTAATGGTTACATAAAATAAGAAATCAGAAAAGTATTGCATGTGGAGAGGTTCCTTAGTATGAAAACAACTTCAAGTGGGGAAAAATACAAAGATTTTCTTCCATGTATCAAATCAGTCACAAAAAAATTGCAAATTACTCAAATGCCACAATAACACAATTTTCAAGCCAACCATACAGATACATAATACACTTTCAGCCAAAGACTCAAGAGATCTACCATCAATACAAGAGCATACTAAGTACTAAGATTTTGTGAACATACTACAACATACTACTGTAAATAGATCTAAATTAGTTATATCAGGTGATATAAATATAAATCTTGCCATTGATTCTAACAGTTTCAAACAATTTCAGGATATATGAACTAGTTTATTGCATGTAATGTTATAAATGATCCAACTGGAATTACAGTGAGTACATTGTCATAATTCAAGTTTTGAGGTGCATCGATGTTGGTACTGTAGAGAGAAGGCCACAAAATTGTCACTCATGCTAATTGTGTCTGGATCATATTTTGACTTTTCATTTAAAATTAAATATCCATAATATTTAGGTTGAAAGCACAAAATTGGATTTGTTTTCTCTTTGTATAGGGTATGACAATAATATAAATGGTCTTAGCTGGTGTGCTTTTGCCAGATTTATATCACAAATCTGCTTTCTGGAAATATAAATATAATCCATCAAAGGGTTGCAACTGTTTAATTTTTGTGTGATATAATATCAAATTTAAGTTTTTATGCAAAATCTTACTGAAATAATGTCACTTCAGTATAAAAATGTTTATCCACATAAATTTTGACTCCTATTAATTTACCAAGATCAAAATAGCAATGACACTTTACCATTTAAGTTTCATCTTGAGATTCCTTAAACAGTGTTTAATATTCACTTGCTCACTGTATATTATATGTGCTATCACTATGTTAAGTACAGGATGTCTAAAAATTATTGGACAGTTTCATAAGGCTATATATTCACTAATACTTAATATAAACAAACCACCATTTCATTACTTGAAAGGGGAAAGTTTGAAGTTTTATTTTCGCCTTAGATGTAGGTACTCGATGTGAGCCCCCCATGTAATATGATAGACATCAAGCTGGTGATCCCATTCATGCCACACTCTCTCAAGCATGTCTTGTGTTATGTTCTTGATAGCTGTGGTAATGCACCTTCTCAATTCTGCTAATGTCGCTGGAAGCGGAGGAATATAAGCATTATCCTTGATGTAACCCCACAAGAAGAAATCTCACACTGTAAGGTCAGATGAATGTGCAGAAGGTGTTGTCTGCGGCTGTTGTATGACCAGTACAATATAATATACACATTTCTCACTTGATGACAAATGAAAATCAGATATACAACACAAAACTTAAACTTCCCTCCTTCAAATGTTATTATGACAAGTTATTTATTTTAAGTTGGAGAAAATATAGCCTTATAAAATCTTCCAATAATTTGTAGATACCCCATATAATGATAAAGAAAAGAAAATAATTAGTTAATTCAGCATGTGTTTTCTTTAAATGGCTATATCAGATTAAAACAGAGGAGATGGAATCCTTGATTAAGTTTTGAGTGAATTCATTCCATTATATCATAATTCATTTATATCTGTTTTTCAGACTCTTGTTGAATCAGGTGAAATGATCCTTTCAGATGGACGTCGTTTAGTACCTCAAACAGATCCAAGAGCCCACTCTTCAGCTTCTATCATTCCTATACATCCAGATTTCAGAATGATTATTCTGGCAAATCGACCAGGATTTCCATTCCTTGGAAATGATTTCTTTGGAGCTTTAGGTAAAAAAAAGTTTGTTGAACTGTGTGCTCTACATTTGAAATCACATCAGTAAGAGGTGATACCACACATCTTAACTGCTCAAGAAATTTATTTGAAAATTCAATTAGGTAAATACCAATAATTTGCCAATGAAAAAAAGAAAGTAATGGTACCAGAAACTCAACCTTAAACAAAATGAAAATAATGGACATCTATGTGGCAAAACAGTTCTTCTAAAATGCTTTTTCTTTTTTGGGGTAAGGTATCACATTTAGCTAAAGGCTCATTATTTATATTTGACAAATATTTTTTATTACTTTGGCAAGTAAGGAAATTAATTATCAAAGAAAAATATTTTGAGTTTTATATTTCAAATAATTTTATTGTGCAGTATAAAACCAAATTCAAATATAGTGCTTGGAAGCTCATATTTTAAGTCTATAGGAATATTCAAGAATATCATTATATTTCAACATCATCTGGATGTTGCATATTAAAACAAGATGTTTATATTATTTTTAGATACCTTAATATATATAGCTATGTTTGTAGGAACAAATGCAAATACAAAGCCATGTGCTATTTACGAGGGCCGTTCAGAAAGTAGCCTCCGGTTGATTGCAAGAAATTCACCAAGTTAAATAAAAATATTTTAATATATACATCTTACAACTACATCTTTGCACTATTTTTCTACATAGTTTCCATAACGATTGAGGCACTTATCGTATATGTTCACAAGCTTTCAAATTCCTTCTGCATAAAAATCACCCGCTTGTGCCTGGAGCCAGCCTGTGACCGCATCTTTGAGCTCTTCGTCGTCATCAAACCGCTGGGACCCGAGCCATTTCTTCATATGCATGAAGAGGTGATAATCGCTTGGCGCCAGATCTGGGCTGTAAGGTGGATGGTTGACAACGTCCCACTTGAAAGACTCAAGAAGGGCTGTTGTTCTGCGAGCAGAGTGAGGACGGGCGTTATCGTGCAAAAAAACGATACCGGAAGTCAGCATACCACGGCGTTTGTTCTGTATAGCCCGTCGTAATTGTTTTAGTGTTTCACAGTACACGTCTTGATTAATGGTCGTCCCACGTTCCATGAATTCAACCAACAACACCCCTTTTGCATCCCAAAACACCGTTGCCATCAATTTTCGGGCAGAAAAATCTTGCCGGGCTTTTATTGGTTTGGTAGGCGAATTTGAATGTGCCCACATCTTTGATTGTTCTTTTGCCTCAGGGTTCACGTACTTAATCCAGGTTTCGTCCCCGGTCACGATTCTGTTTAACAATGGTTCACCTTCGGCTTCATAACGTGACAGAAAGTCTAATGCAGAGGCCATTCTTTGAGTTTTGTGGTGGTCGGTAAGAATTTTGGGCACCCATCGTGCACAGAACTTACAGTAACCCAATCTTGCTGTCACTATCTCGTACAAGAGAGTCTTAGAAATCTGTGGAAAATCAGTAGACAACTCCGACATTGTGAAACGTCGGTTTTCACGAACTTTTGCATCAACTGTCTGAACGAGTTCGTCCGTGACCAATGATGGTCTACCACTCCTCTCTTCATCATGAACGTTTTCTCGTCCACTTTTAAATAAACGTACCCATTCACGGACCACTCCTTCACTCATAACTCTTGGTCCGTACACGGCACAAAGCTCACGATGAATAGCTGCTGCAGAATATCCTTTGGCTGTAAAAAACCTTATAACAGCACGCACTTCACATTTGGCGGGGTTTTCTATTGCAGTACACATTTCAAACGGCCACAAACACTAAACTAGCGCAGGTACGACTTTCACTCGACCACGGCTTGATGCCGACTGACCTGCTGAGTGCGTGAATGCACAGATGGCGTCGCTACTCCCCCCACTACCCGCACTGTGACCGATCGGAGGCTACTTTCTGAACGGCCCTCGTAATTACCTCAGAGTGCATGTGATAAATAGCAATCTTATCATATTTGAAATTAATATTCTGATGCATTAAATATTCTCATTATTACTGTTTAAATTAAATTCATAAATTTTGCCTGATTTTTTATAAATATTTATAATATTTTTTATTGACATAATTTTACAGGTGATTTATTCAGCTGCCATGCTATAGACAATCCTAGTCCAGAATCAGAATTGTCTCTATTAGAACAGTATGGGCCAAATGTCTCAGAAAAAATAATACAGCGATTAGTAAAAGCTTTTGGTGAACTAAGAAATATGGCTGACCAAGGTCTAGTGCAATACCCTTATTCGACTAGGGAAGTTGTCAACATTGTTAAACATTTACAGGTTTGTAATCCAAAAGTTTATTTTTTGTTTAATAATTTATAATACCACATATAATAGCTGGAAATAAGCTTTTATATGATTTTATGTGTAGTTGCTTATTCTCCCATTCTTTGATATATGCATGATTTGATAAACAGGGTACGCATATGCCATTAAAGTATTTTTGAGCTAGACAAGAATTTGAAAAGTCAGATTCTGCTGAAATTTTTATCTCATCATTATCAGGCTAGTACTGGGTGGCAATTAAACTATAACTTAAATTATCTATTAATAAATGCAGTGGGGCTGTTTCAAGAAAACATGACTTTTGAAACAGAGTTTATGAGTTTAGAAACTATATTTATTTAAAACATAGAAGCTTGTATACAATTGACGTTAGAAAGCAACTCATGCACTCTCCTTTCATTATCATTGACAAACTCAAAGCTATAGTGACCATATATCCTTTTTTTCTCATTCCTAACACAAAAAAGCCATTCGCGTAGATTTTGGCAAATGTTCTATTTTTTTTAAAGCTAGGAATAAAATACTAATTTAAATCCCTCAATCTTGCTTTCTAGTGCTTGAGATAAAGAGCATTAACTAAATAAAAGTCAAATAATAATAATAATAATAATAATAATAATAAATGAAAGCAATTAAGTTGCCTAAAAACTTTTATACAGTAGAAATTTTAATGTCACTGAGTACAGAAAGATGATGAACTTATGTTGTACTACTTTTGGCATTTACAGCATAAACAAAGTCAAAAAAAAAAAAAAACAGAACCTGCAATTAGCTACAGTAAATTATAATAGATCAGTTAACATCCTGAAGTAGTTCTTCAGGGAGTATCTGATATATCCAATAGAAAATCTAATATTCCTAAGAAAGAATACAATGTAGCAACAATAGTACTAAGACACTAGTAGCAATTTGTATTTCATAGTAAAAGAAGCATTTCAAATTTATTGAGATGACAATGCAGGATTTCTGCCCTTTTTCAGACTTCTGAATTAACTCACAGAAATGTTGGTACTAGAAGAAAAAAATTTAAACAGAAGCAAGCAAAGTGGATAAGCTATAAGAGTAGTTTGGCAAGATGTATATCTAAGGTGTACTTTCATGACTTTGACCTCTACCTTAAATGATTATCCTTTCAATACCATTGACTTACTCATGGTAAAAAAGGTAGTACTAGCAATATGAAGAACAGAATGCTTTACCTCCATTGCTGTAAATTCTGTCTTTTCAAACTGATTCAAAGAAGAGTCTATCAGAACTTATTCATTCTCAATATTTATCTGCATTTGTTTTCAACATTGACGAAAAAAGCAATAAAGGATGTGGAACATGAAAATTACACAACGTATTTTAGTGCTCAATGATTATGATCAAATGCAGAGATGGCAGTACCTGAGGTTGCATTTTTGTAACTTTATATCAAATTTGAAGCATCAGAAACAACTAACAAAAATAACTTTATTTCTAAAACATTTATTTTCCTGAATGAGTGAAGCTTAAAATTAAGATCCTGTAAAGTAATATAAAAATAATTTTGATATTGTTTAATTACTGAAATGTTTAATTATTTATTTTTAACAGCTATGGTTCAAATATGAACTCTCTTGCTTGTACTAATATTCCATTTGTAGCATTCAGTTTTCCTTTTTACACCATCACAACATTCTGTATTTAACAGAGAAATCAAAGAAATACTTGAGCTTTTACAAAGAGTAGTATAAACTAGACATGAAGACTTTTATATATTAATTCCATTCATACAAAACAAGATTATTACTTTATTTAGTATTCAATCCTGTTTAATAGAGTTTAGCAACTTGTGGACAGTTTGAAGGTGGATGAGAAAATAAATTTCCAGGTTCTCTGAAATATGGGTATTTAGATTTGTCTTCAATTAATCAAAGCAGTTTCATCTTTCTTTTAATACACTACAATTTCCACAAGTTATTGTGAATGTTTACCACTTTCTGATTTAGAAATACAAATTTGAAGCATTATAAGAGGATAAAATTATGCTGAACTATATATATGAACTGCCCAGAAATGTATTAAGAGGATAATGAAAGGGACTGCATTACTAGCATGTATACAACAAGATTTTATTGCAGTTGAATATGGTTCTTTACATAAAGTTTATGTAATCTAATATGATTATAATATTTATTTTTATATTCATCTTATAAATTAATACATTTTAGAAGTGATATGGCTTAAAAGAATTTTCCAAGTTCATAGAAAATCTATTGCACCATTTACTCAAAACAATCAGCATCAAAAAACTAAATATTCTACTAGTTTTAAGATAGATAATTATGACATTATTTCTTATAATACTCAGCATGACTTACGGGTATATTGGTAGAGCTAATGAATTATTTAATTTTCTTTCAGGAATTTCCCAATGAAAGCCTAGCAAGCGTGGTACGAAATGTATTTGACTTTGACAGCTACAGTAAAGAAGTACAAGAAGTGGTGTTCCAAACGTTGCACAAACATGGAATACCTGTTGGAGCAAATCCGTCCAATGTTAACTTAGCTAAGGAGTAAGACCAGCTGTATTACAAAATGAATAAAACATTTTATATGAAATAACAAAATGTATTGTTAATCTGTGTGCATAAATATTTGTCATAAAACAATTTTTTAAAATAACCTATTTTAGAAATAATGATAGACAACCACCTTAAAAGTGTTTTGGATAAAATTACTACATATTAAGACCTGAGGTGAAAGCTGCATGTTGTGTAAATAAACACTTTTTCACGATTAAACATTAAGGGCCAATTTCACCATGGATGCTAAATTTTAACATAATTTTAATGTTAAATTGATTGAACACTGAATTTAATACATTGTTTCATCAAGCAATGTTAGCTTTAGCAAAGTGTTAAACTTGTTTTTTAGTTTGCATCATTTCACTTAGTGTTTATATTCTTAAATGTAATGAATATCAAAATTTGGTATTAAAATAAAATGTGGGTACATTGATATATTAAAGGTACTCATTGTTTACATCCTTACTTGTATGTAAAGAGCGGCAAATTGATCTAAAAATATTAAGTATGTATATTAAACACATTAGTGGCATTTATACATTACTACTTACTTCATGTTAAAGTTCATACAGAGCTTACAATACTTTGAATTGCATTGCTAGGATACTTGCAATTTTATTACATTTCTAGTTCACTCAAAATGCAGTAAAATTAATATAAAATCACTTCACTTGGCTTTTATAGATTATGTCATTTCACTTAATGCTAGCATATAGAAAAAGATTCAGGTTGATTATTGATTTAAGTGTTCTTCTACAGAAAAAAATGACTTATCACAAAGGTACTGATTAAGAGAAGCTATAAAAATATTGTAGTTGCTAGCCCTTTGTTTGAAATTACTGGGGAGCATTAAATATTTTGCTTTATAGTAAACGCCTTTGAAGAAGCAAGAGAATTTTGCTTTAGGATGTTGGATATTTCCCTTTTGTTAAAATGGTGTATTTCCATGTTTGTTATAAAGCGATGTCAGTTATTAGCATTATATAACATAAAATGGATGATATGTATGCACAAGGAAGGGTTAGAAACAGTTCTTTGCATGACTGTTTATTTGTGTTGCACATTATTCATATAACTTTTTTTTGTATTAGAAATATGTGTTTACTACCCACTGAATTATTCCAGTAAATTACTCCATACTAGTGGAATTAAAATATGCAAAATTAACTAACTTGAGTGTATCGATTAAACAAAGATTAACCAAAGATTGAATGGCATAAGCTTAGGTGTGATGTTTTTAATATGCAACTTCCAATCTCAGTGTTGTCTACCAGAAGACCTAGAAATTTTACTTCATTGGGTTGTAATAATGCATCACTGATTTCTAGTTCTAGACGGTTTGCTGATGAATGGTTAGTTATGAATTTAACTACTTTTCTAGGAAAAACAATAGATTAGAATACTACCAACAGAACATGCCTTAGATTCCTCTGCTAGAAGTGTTACTTACTCTGAGATTTTATGCTATGAGCACTTTTCATTTAATGATAGCTGTTAATTTTGGAATTTCCAAAGCTACCACATGCAGGCTTATCTAGAAGGTTTCTAAAGCAATTACTTCAAGAAGCAACAGTATTTTTGTTCAAGGGTAATGCATTTATGTCTTCTTTGGCTTTATCCACTATTTAGATTTAAACTTATAAATAGTCTTTCAGATTTTCTCCTAGGTAGATCCATTCCTTTAGTGATAGTCCATCAGCTTTTTGCATATGATTCTACTTCAATGTAGTTGTGATTTCTATAATTAATGCTTTTTGATCAGTGAACCCATAGTTCTTCATATAGATTTTTCAATTGATTTTGCAATTCTAACCTCAATCAGAAAAATCACATGAACATAACTAGTTGCCTGCTACTGATACATAGACTACTGCATAGACAAAACTAGATCTATGTGGACATTGGGACATTCTATATAAATAAATAAAATAAATTTAAAAATGCATCAATACCCATCCAGAAGCTATATAGTTCAGTCATTGTCTTTTTGTAAGCTGCCATTCACTGTTGTCTTTGAGGTTAATAAAATGTTAACTATTTGCTGTAAAAGGTTGGTGAAAAAAAAGTTTTAATATTATATTAAACTTTTAACTAAATGTTAGAAAACAAAGGTTGAGAATTTTAACATCTGTTGGTGAAGCCAGCCCTAGCTTCAAAGAAGCTTCAATAGAATACATAATTTATTTCCATAACTTAACAGCTGACAATAAATGAAACTTTATTGCATTTCTTAAATAATAGAGGTGATCTTAAGCACTTTGTTATGGTATGTATATGCTTTAATGGTTCATTGAATTTAATGTTTCCTATTTGGCTTGCATGTAACTGCACTTGAGTATGTTTTTCCCATCCATAATCTTGCCTTAGTATAATTCTATATTCAGCCCATATTATAGATCATCCTGGCTTCTCTTCACTGTGAGCACATTAAGACGTATGTATATTATACTGTTTTAAGGTAAATCCAACCTGAATCATTCAAAAGACAGAAAAAAATATTTACTTTTTGCAGGAAAATATTGCATAAAAAGAAAAAAATCTTAGACAAGCCATTGGTTTTTGGGTATTCTTAAATGCAGACTGGCATGCTATCTTGGTACATATTAAATATTTGTAAACTCATCTGATTTCATATAATTTTAAAGAATATTGTAAAATAAAAGGGAAGAGAAGCATTTGGATTTGTAAATTGAATATCATGCAAAATGTCAAAAACCTCTAGACACTGCTTAAGATTTGAACTGATAAAATATTTGTTTTTAAGTTAGTGGCTGTTGAAGAAAGGTAATTAGGCAGAATATTGTAACTTATAATAAAACATCCTAACTGAAAGGATCCCTATGTTACCTTCTAAAATTCAAAATTGTGTTTAGAATCTACTTTTGTATGTGCACATTTTTTCCACTCTATTAAATTAGATTTCCCCTGCCTGGAAAGCAGCTAGCTGGAGGATGGACAGTACTACATGCCTCACAACCTACCTATCTACATATTGAAGAAAGATTTCTGAAATTGAAGAAGCCACAAACTTTGCGCCAGACTCAACATCCTCTTGACAAAGTTGAAGCTAGAGCTGCCACCTTTACAGAACTGCAATCATATTGGTCTGTGCCTATAAAAGAAACAAGCATTGTTGCTGGACTTGGAGTTAGCAAAGGTAAGCATTTAAAATGAACATGTGCATGTTGATAAAACGTTTAGAAGAAGAACTTAGCTGTACCTTCACTTGGTTCTTTTTCCATTTCTTTTTTGCTTTACTTTCATTTTTATTTTCCCTACCTGGGTTGAGAAAGTATTGCACCAAAAACTACCGAAAATTTGATACCGTGTCTTCATCAGAAAGGAATGTTTTAAGAACCCCAGAATCCAGAAAGAAGGAAAAAAGGTACTGTTTTAGAAAAAGAGGGGTGTGTAAGAGAGAGAGAGAGGGGGGAGAGAGAGAGAGAGAGTCAGACAGAGACACGCACAGACACTCAAAAATGAAAAGTCTAATAATAATATTTAATAATAATATTTAAGTCTAATAATAATATTTAAAAGATGCGATAGAAAGATTTTCAAGAAAATTCCCCACTCCAAAATGCCCTTTGCTAGGAAAAATTTTAAAAGTATTTCTTCTTCAAAATGACTTAAATGATTTTGATATAAATAAAGTACATTTTAGATATTTACATTACAAATAAAATTTATATCTTGAATTTTTTAGGAATATCCTGTGATGTCCTCTTCATTCCAAAGAAGGAGTTATCCATAATTTGTGTACAAAATTACACTGCATAAAATGTAGATCCATTTGAAACACACCATTATTTCACATAACTTTTTTTGTTGCATCAGCAATTTCTGAAATATTTGTTATTATTGGTGTGAATTTTTCAATTCTTTGTCATTTTTCCAAAGTACTATTGTTCTATTCAATTTTCTCTTGCGATGTTTAATTTCAAGGGCAGTAAATGGTGACCAGTTTTTAAACATTTGATTGTCTCTATTCTCTTTTTACTTCTAATGAAATGTGTAATAAAACTATTTATACAAACATATATCCCTTTTAACTTGAAGTACAGAGAAGAATAATATAGAGATAAACAATAGTGGTTGAAAAAACCATACATAGAAACAAAATGCTAATGAGATTCTGAATAAGGTTATGGAAACATAAGCAATGAGAACAAACCCTGGAGTGGATCAAACTTCCAACTCTGCCACCTCTACACATGCTGTGCAGTGCATGGGTTCCACAGAAAGCTCTCCATGAAGCCAACTATCACGATCCCAAGGACACCTGCATCTGCAAGTTGTGTAGTGAACCATGCCAAAATACCATCTAATTAAATGCAAAAGCAGAACTCTCTCACTAATTACATTCTCTAAAGACTGGTGAAACCCTAACCTTAACTCCTGTATTATTTTACTATTGCACACAATATGTTTTATTAAATATATATATATATATATATATATATATATATATATATTAAACACATCAGCATCTTCAACTAAGGCTAAACCTTTTAAGAAGCATTAAGATTCTGAACCTGAAGTCTCTTACAGGGGACTTTAGCTTCTTTAAGTTGGCCTTAATTTGCACATCCTGGAGACAGGCCGATAAATAATGAATAACATAGTCCGTTCAAGCAGCAGTTCTCAGTAGAATAGATGAGTCGCAACCTAGCAAATCCTTACTTCTGCTCAGAGCCATTTTCCTTCAAGAGACCTGATCTACTATTATAAGAAACAGGACTCGTGTAAGTGGCTCAGAGATAATCTCAATGGAGTCAGCTGGAAGTACTCTGAAGGTAATGGAAGCCAAAGAGCCTCTGAAGTAGGTCAGAGTAGCACTTAAGATCGTATAACAAGGGATCCTGAGATGCTGTCACCCTCCGTGGTGTAATGGTTACCATGCTAACTTCATATACCCAAGGTCATGGGTTCAAACCTGGCAGAAGACGATGGATTTTTTCAGGCATAAAAATCCTTAGCATGGCTTTCTTCAGGAGGGAAGTAAAGCTGTTGGTTTCCTGTCATAGATTTACAGCAAGTAAAAGAACCTCAAGCCTGATAGAGAGGCCTCTGAGCAAAATTAAGTGGTCTTCACACCCAGTATAGAATGGGACGCTGAGAACCACATCAGTTAAGGAGTGTCGATAAATAAAACTCCATTTACATTTTCCTGAGATGCTCCTTAGGTGCCATAAGTTACTTAACCCAGGACTTGCAATGAAGCGATGGTCAGATCCTTTGAGAATTGATCAAGGGTGTGCTAATAAACTCACCAGTAATGGCATGTGGATTATAATGTGGAGATATATCCACAGTACAGCATATTCCTTTTATAGTGCCCCTGTACAGTCTGCATCTAGAAAGACAGAACAGAATACTTTTACACAGGAGATGGCTGTCACAGAGGAAGTCTATGTGTGTAAACCATATAATATTATGCAGTCCTGTACTCTAGAGGCCTCCCACAGGGGCACTGCACAAAGTAAATGACATGATTAACCCTGCTATGAAAGTACTTCAAATTAACTTGCTGCACAACACCCTCTGTTTGTTGTATAAGCAAAAAACTGGCAGAGTGAAACATTGATGTAGCTTCTCATACTGGAACCTTGACTGTACAGGGGCACTATAAAAGGAATATGCTGTACTGTGGATATATCTCCACATTATAATCTAAGAACCTGTGTTGGTTCAACTACCACACAAATTTGGACATAATAGCAGGCTAGCTGACTCCCCTCTACAACCCTCGGCCATCTTTCAAGAGTGGTTACAACTACAGAGGGCAGCATCTCTGACACCAACTGTGGTAGTGAGCGACAATCATACAAAACTGACAACAAAATTCATTTTAAGTATCACATATACATAGAAAATAAACACGATGGAGCAAACAGTTGCAGGTACTGTTTAAATTGCCTCCCTTCTGCGACAATAAACCTGCAGTATGGTTTGCCCAAACAGAGGTACAGTTTTAACTAAGTGGCATTACGACAAAGCAAACAACATTTAATCACATAATCACCCAGCTCGACCACCGATATGCCACATAGAAGTGACGGACATAACCAATCCACCAGTCATCCGGTCCATACACAAAATTGCACTGAGTAGTACGTAGGCTGTTCACCTCCAAGGAGATACTTGTGTGACAGCTTCTAACACAGGAGGAAGAGGGACACTGCAAATTATTCCAGTTTTTACAGCAGCTCCAAAGTCTTGCAATAGATGTTCTGGATGACTTCCTAATCAGTATATGGTATGCGACTCCCATCTTATATTCAGACCATCACCTGCCAAATGACTTGATGCTAATTTGGTATTGGCAGGCATTCATGAGGTGATGCTTCCACTACTCTACATGTTGAATGTCAATCCTTGTGATGCTGGTTCAAAGAGTAGAAGAGTTACCCAAACAAATTTGATAACCCATCCATAATGTTTGAATTTGCAACACCTCTAACAAAGAAGCCTGTCACAACACACCTAATGCATCTCATCAGCAGTACAGAGCCAATTGGTACCACTGTCAATTTGGTAATACTGCCCTGGAATGTACATCACTGAGTTCTTATTTCTCAGAAAACGATAATAGTAGCCATTAGTGGTGGCAAGCAACTGCAGCTCTTCTTCGGGCCACCTCTTCATTACAGGCAGCACAAGTAAGCACAGATTCTTAATAGACATTGGTTTAGATCTCTGTTTTTCCTAACAGGTTAGTTCAGGATTAGAGTAGGAGAACACATTTAGATAAATAACTGTTTGCCACTAATAGCATGACTATTCACATTGTCAATATTTCCATTTAAGCATTAATGCTGGACTCTAGTGTATATTTGTCAGGTGCTTCAAGGTGGCTAATATCAGCATTCCAATTATTAGTATAGCTTTCTTGGCTCATTACAACCTTCTGGTTGGTCGACTGTTGTTATATCCTCTACAGATGGCACAACAAAATTGTCAATGCCCAGTCTCACTACAAAAACTACAGATCCTTGTGATAGTACAACTCTTAACATCCTTCTTACAGAGTTTTCTGAGTTTAATTGGCCTCTCGGAATGCCAACAACTGTGTAACACCAGGTTGTTCAACATATCAGAACAATGCCTGGCTCACTTGTTAATTGTATCCACTTCAGATCGCACGTGGGTGCCCTCAAGATTGCTAAGGTTGAGTTCAACAACATGTTGCTGAAGGGACGAACCCTTGGTCTTCAGTACTGCATCTAGTACCCAAGAGAGACAATGTTTGGAGCCCTTGTGATGTGTTATCTATGTGTTATAAGAAGTTCATGCTGCAAATATAAGCTGCTGTTTTCAACTTGAATATCCTCAAATGAGTTGCAAATATCTTGGACCATATAGAAAACGTAACATAATACTGTCAACATGTGCACATAATGTGATTATTTGTTGTACATGGTGTCAAATAAAGTTGAGTTTTTATCACTACATCAACATCAGTCACTTCCATTTTGCTTTCGTCCCTGAAAGAATGCTAGCCAGGACAGTTGTTTCTATGCATCCACAATGCTGGCATGCAGGTAAGGGATGTCCATCTCCTGATGTTATACTATTTTGACCCAACATTTTCCAGGATCAGTCTCAAGTACTTCCAGTTAAAACGGCAATTTTTATTGATGGCTCTGTCTAACTCTATGGACTTGGTGCAGGAGCAAAATGAGTTTTGCCAGCTACTCCACTGCTCCTCTTCTCTTACAATTCATCAACCCAGTAATGCATGTGTAATCTGTGTACTTAAATATCTCTACTGTTAGACTACACCAGTTCCATCAGGGCACTTCTTCATGTTCACATTGACCCCCTGTCTGTCTCTTCAGGTAACCACTACTGCATGACAGCTATCAAGTAATACATCTGATGGCTGGAGGCATTTTCTATTTTGGATGTCACTGCAGAAATGGTGGTAGGGATGTGTGGCAAGATTGGGATATCCACAACAGGTCACCATCAACCACTCTTCCAAACACTATTCATGTCACCCAGACTATAGCTTACCACCCAACATTTAACAGCCTTGTGAAGAGATTACGTGATTCTTAAGGCCACCTGAAAGCATATTAGCTGGAGTGACATCCATCCTGTTTGCCGATCAGCTGACATTTCTCAATTCACAGATCTAAGGAAGATGGAAGAATTGTATCAAAGTCAGCCAACTGTCATTGCTCTCAATTTCTTTCCATGCAACTCACATTTTCTATAGCCAAGATTCACTTCACTGTGCCTTACCACCAACTTATACTGGACCTTTCAAAGAACTTATTGAACTGACAAAAACCTTCCATATTGGCATCAGTAACAAAGCAGTGCTCATGTCCATGATTATAGGCCTTAGGTACCTTTCTCCTAAGAAGAGGTGATGTGACGGTTCAACCACCAGACAGGACAGTGTCCATGGAATCTATAATTACAAGCATCAGTCCAGCCTCCAAGGGTATTTGTGACTTTGAGACTCTCCTTGTTCGTGAGGAGGAGTATTGACAAATACAAACTTTCATTATGTATGCTCAACAAGGGCTCACTGATGTCTGTGTTACCTCTCTGTATTGTGTCTGTACTCTTTGACCAAAACTCTGTGTCTTTTCTTGTTGTAAAGTTGATTACTCTTTTATAAAAAAAAAAAAAAAGAAGGTTCCCTCTTTTCGTGTAACTGATAGCTATGTAGCTTACTAAATTCCTCAACACCTTCAATGGGTAATTAGGTTCATCATAAGGTAGGTATATTGACGAGAACACTATGTCTCTCTTACTACCCTCTACATTCAATGGGGATCACAGAGCTAGAACAATACTTAACATACAAAGTAATGGATATTCCTAGTATAAATGGGTTAAGGGTTAAGGTTGACAGAAATGAAAATAACAGGTATGTCTTACACTATTTATTCACTCTTTGTACTCCTTGGCTTGCTGTTGTGCATAGCTTGCTGGCTCAAAATGCACAGCTGTTCCTTGTCACTGTCAGTATCACAGTATTGCAATTTTTTTTTTTTTCTTTTGTATTATCATCTGGTTATTTTGAAATCAACTTTGGTATTCCCTCACTACTTGCTCTAAAAGCATCTTTGTTTTTTCTTTTCTCAATTATACATATATCATTTGCAAATTCATTTCATGTAATTCTTTTCTCGCTATTTTCCCTCCTCGTATAGAGGCCTTACACCCATAGGGCTTACAAGCCACCACCTGGGGTCATGAAATTACATTTAATAAAACTGTAATCCAAAATATCAAACATTTTTGTACCCTTACACCAAATATATTCTCCAAGTTGTTTACAAATAACAGGAACAAAATGCAATTTAATATTGTACCTTGTGGTACACCTAATAGTGTATACCTAATTTAATCCAAATTTTCTGTCTTTAAGATATGGGCTTATCCACTGTAATACAATGTCCCTAAATTCTCTAATTTAATATGGAATAAATAAGTCAAGGAATATTCTGACATATTTCCTTTCTTATTTATTCTTATTTATGAAATAAAAAATACCAATTTCTGTGGAATTGTTCTCTCCAGTTGATCTTATAATATTAATTTATTCTCTTCAGTAATATATGAGGTACGTCCAGAAAGTAAGTTCCGTTTCAATTTATCTCCGCTGCAGCGCTGCGATCGCAGTTCCGCACATGCGCGGTAGACGCTCTGTATCAAGGAGAAGAAACATGCGCCATTTTGAGATCGCTGTCAGCCACATACGCTTTGTTGTGCTTGTTTACAATGTCGGTGTTGATTGAAAATCCCGCCGCTTGTGAAATCAGATCTGTGATTAGCTTTCTGAATGCTAGGAAAGTGAAACCAATTGAAATTTATCGGCAAATTTGCGAAGTTTACGGACAAACTGCGATGAGTGATTCAACGGTGAGAAGATGGGTCCGATAGTTCAATGAAGGGCGTAGTGAAGTGCACGATGAAGAACGAAGTGGGCGTCCATCTTTGGTTACAGAAGAACTGCTTCACGCGATTGATGACAAGATCCAGGAAAACCGCAAGTTTACAATTAGTGCTCTCACTATGGAATTTCCCCAAAGCTCACGATCACTAATTCATGAAATTGTTACCGAAAAACTGAAATTTCGTAAACTTTGCTCACGTTGGTTACCAAAGATTCTTACTGAGCAACACAAAACAAAACAAAACGGATGGGTAGTGCACTTCAGTTTTTAACCCGTTATGATGAAGACGGTGAAGAATTTCTGACACAGATAGTCACAGGAGATGAGACTTGGGTTTCTTATGACACCCCTGAAAGTAAGCGGCAATCAATGGAATGGAGGCACACTTCATCCCCAGCAAAGTTTAAGCCTAAACAAATCTTGACACCTCGAAAAATGATGTGCACAGTGTTCTGGGACTGGAAAGGCATCTTGCTCATTGATTTCTTACCGCTTGGTCAAACAATCAAAGCAGATGTTTATTGCGAGACACTTAGGAAATTGCGCCGTGCAATACAGAATAAACGCCGAGGATTGCTGTCAAAAGGTGTTGTTTTTCTTCACGACAACGCACGACCACACACTGCAAATGTGACGAAAAACCTCCTACAGGAATTTGGCTGGGACGTGTTTGACCATCCTCCATACAGCCCTGACCTCGCTCCTAGCGACTTCCATCTGTTCTTACATCTCAAATCTTTCCTTGGCGGTCAACACTTCAACAATGACGAAGAGATGAAAGAAAATGTTTCCAACTTTTTGAAGACACAGGCGGCAAACTTCTATGAAGAAGGTATACAAAAACTTGTGCCACGTTATGACAAATGCCTGCAAAATTTCGGCAATTATGTAGAAAAGTAGTTTAAGAGTTGTAGAATTTTGTGCAATAAATAATTATTCTGTATGTGTACACAATTTAATTTTATTACCAAACGGAACTTACTTTCTGGACGTACCTCGTATATAATTTGCTAAAGATTGCTCTTGTTGATATAGGTGCATTGTTGGTACCTATTTATTTGACCACCTCTCTTGTTTGGAATAACTTTTCTTAAAACCTGTGATGCTGTATAGTGAATGGATGTTGACTTATCATTACCATCAGCTATTCTAGGAACTAGTTTGCTCGTTACTTACATCTGTCAGTGAAACTGCTGATTACTTTATGCAACAGATGCAACCCATCTCTGCCTAAGTATGTCATCTATGCATTTGTGTATGTCAGAAGATATAGCTTTAATTACCACAGGCCCACTAAATATAATTTATTTTGGTTAGGTATGTATATTTTTTGCATATCATGCCTGTTGATAAATTTGAGTATGCTTTTGCAGCAGAATATTGTATACTTTCCCCATGAGTTCTTCAGCACACTGTCTTCTTTCTTCTTGATGTTAGGATTTTCGTATTTGAACCTGGATCTGATTTGGCTCTTTTTGTTGATTTCATCCCAAGTTAATGTAACACTAAACCTGAGTTTGTTGCAGTTGTTTCCTTTGTTTGCAATTCCATATTCTTTATATGATATTGCTATATGTTTCTTTTTTCATCACAAACTGTAATTGAATTTTCTTCCATTTTTTGAAGTTATTTCCTCCTTTGCCTTTTTCAAATCTTTATTTTACTTTTCAATGAACTCCTGCATTTTTTATAGTGTTAAATGCCCGCTTTTACTACCATGGCACTGCAGGCAGTGACACTGGTGATACATGGAATGAAAATGAAACACCGATGGAATGCAATGGCAGGGGAAACCAGAGGACTCGGACAAAACCCGCCCCTGTGCCGCTTTGTCCACCTAAATCTCACTTGCAGTCGCTTAGATCGAACCCGTGCCATCTAGGTGAGAGGCAAATGGTCTAACCACTTGGCCACAGCACGGCCAGTGAACAACTGTAGTGAACTGTAATTGATGTATCAATACAAACCACTGAGAATATTTATACATAACAAACAAGTATCTTGCTGTAATGCTTGTATTTTAATGAATAATACATTTTTCTGCTTAAGGCTAGACAGAAATTGAATATTCAAAATGTACATTTAATTCATCCTGCCAATATAACAAATACAATGATTTTAATAAAAAATCAACAGATTCATCAATAAAAACTGACAATTTTTTTCATGTAAAGAATTCCTTATAGTGGAAGGATTTTCTAAAAAGCTTCATCAGACATCCTTTTCATATTTTAAAATCCTTAAATATATTTATAAAGCATAAAGTTTGGTTTTATCTGACTTTTCATTTCTGAGTTTCTATCTCTCTCCCTCCCTCTCTCCTCTCCCCATCCTCCTTTATCTAAGCTTTTTTTTTTTATATTCTGTGTGCTCCAAAACATGCATTTCCATAAAATCTTGATAGTGAATTCTAGAGTCAAATGTAATAGCTTCCTCTACCTTAGGCACCTAAGTGGCAGAGAAAGTAAAAAAGAAAGAAAAGTAAGAGAATTGGAATACTTGAAAAACAATTTATTTTGGATGTATATGTAAAGATAGATAATTTTTTTACCTTTAAAGAATTGCCCAATACAATATACAAATAAATGGAGAAATTGTTTCGTGTTTGAAGGAATCACCCTACAAAATCTGACAGTCCCTATTGAATTTACTTTGTGATTGTCGGGTGGGAAGTCAGATTTCCAACTTCCTGATTATAAAAGTATGGTTTTAAATTTGTTTAGTTTAGATATAATTTGCAGTATTTGATTATTACATTAAAACAATCTCATCACTTTGTATGTTACATGTAATAAAGTTTTTGTGAAAACTTGATTAATTGCAGAATGCCTGTAATTTAATAAAAAGAGCAACCATTTAATGAATATTTTGCTTTATGTTCTACAGACCAAAACCTTAATAATCTGGAATCAGACTGGATTAATGTTTTAACTGTGAATCCATTGACACTTTACTCTATGCAGCCATGTGGTGCAACCATTAAGGAAATAGCATTACATGGGCTCTTAAATCCAATACGTGGAGCTAAGCCATCATATACTGTCTCACCAATGGAAGATATTAACCACATTTTAATACACGAGTCAACTGTAAGCAACCTCTTTTATTTTGTATACCTCTTCTTCATAAGTAAACTTATTATTGTAGAGCTCCAGCATGCCTATTTTAAGTAATTTATTTTGCTATTTAGTATAACATTTCCATTTATCTTTAAATTTATCATTTTTCTTGCATTAATGGAAGAATTATTTTAGTGTACTGTTGAAAAATGTTGTATCTGCACTTTTTATGGTTTTTTAGAGCAAAAAATAATATAATTAGTTTTACAGTATTCTGCAATGTACATATCTTGCTAAAATGTATAACATGCTGTGCAATAAATAAGCAACATATTTAATGCTTTTTCTTCCCCCATTGTTTTACAGTCTAACGGTATAATACTGGTAAATACAAATGAGGCAACAGCAACACATATTCCATTACTGTCTACTTTGGAATCTGCCACAGAAAGCTTTGCTCGAACTTTAGGAGCTGTCAGCAGTACTAATTGGCGTATTTTGACCAACTTCCTGGACAAGGAGAAATATGTGGTGAGAATAAACCTTTTATTTAATTCTGAATGAATGCAACTGTCAAACAGTTCAGCAAAAAATTGAATATTCTTACCGATGATGTGGCCATTACTGAGTAAATCCCATGCATTCATTTATATTTGGGCCATAGATTGCATATATGTATAGCTCTCTTTCACTGCAGGGATCTGATGCAAAATTTGCTTAACCAGAGCTAATAATTCTCGTTAACTGCATATTTATTGTGTGAGAGATCTATATTGTAACTACTCCAACCTTAATAGCAAATAAAAAATTATGAAAAAATTATGCTTCTATTATGAAAGCAAATTTACAATTTCTTGGATCTATTCAAAATGCTTTGTGCATATACATAATGCAGAACTTCTAACAAAATCAGCAGCTAAGAAGCAAGACCTGACAAATGATCACAAATTGTTTTACCTAGAGTTTGCAGAGGGAATTTGCATTGCAACTGCAATTTTCAAGGACCAAGTGACATTTTCTTCTATGTAAGGGCAAAGTGATTGTTTACTGTCCCAGAGGGTCCTGATAATATGCAAGATATATGGCTAAAGAATATTGCTATGATCATGTATGTGTCTTGTTGAGACCAGATATCAAAGAACATGTATTTTGGAAGCTGGGCGATACTCTAAACATTACACAATATGGGTCATACTTGAGCATATTTTAATTTCCCCTGTAAGGATAACATATCCTGATAAAATTATTATAATTGTCCAGAATAATCATCCAATTCTGACTAGTGGTTTTAAATTGGTTCTTAAGGAAACAAAACATCAGAGTGATAGAATGGCATCACTATTCATCAGATGTGAACATTCAAAAAATGTTTGGTGAGGCAAAGAAAAAAATATTGTGTCTAAATTTCCCTGCTCATTTTCAAAGGACAAAAGATAGCATACAGACATAAATTCAAGATCCCTGATAGGAAACAATCTCTCATTTATACTACTGTAGAAATCTGACCCCCAAAGATTGAGTGTGTTTATAAATATTGAGAGTTCTTACACCCAATATTAATTGTTGTTCATTTGTGTGTTTTAATTTTAGGAGATAATAGTTTTTCTTTATGCATTTTTTAATTATTTGTTGATAATATGTTAGTCTTTGGGAGTACATTTATGTATATGCACATTCAGAAGATAAAGAGTGCTGTTGGTGTATTTTTATAGTTATTTGAAGAGAATATGTAGCTTGTGACTATTTTTTGTGTGTTCATAGGGCTGAAATAGTATGTTAAAGTATAGGGCAACATGATGTTATACATATATATTTTATAAAACAGTAATAAAAACAAAATTGGTGTGGATTTGAATCCAAGAGCTTACAGAGAAGAGCAAAGTTTTCTAAACTATCAGCTACAGTAACAGTACACATTATCTTCTTTCCAGTTTCTTTTAAGTGTGATGCAAGGCAAAGGACCTACTGTAGTCTTTTCATACTTGTGAGCACAGCATTTCCAAGTGTCCATAGCATCTATAAAGGGCTCATTTTACCATGGTAAAGTGTGTCCCTTAAATAATTTAATGAATGGAACATTTAGAAATTTCATAATAGCAACCAAAAGTAGCTGAAATTAAAAATAGAATTGTTTGAAAAAATCAGAAGACTAAAACAAAGTCATATTGTATCAGACAGAAACAAAGTAAGAAGCTCAACAGCCACTCTCACTCATTGTAACCTTTGTATTTCTTTATTGCAATAGGTTCTTTACGAAGAAGGAGGAAGCAAGGTTGAAGTAGTGAATTTAAAGAAGCAGAATGCATACTCATTTTCATTCCCCTTTCGCATAAACAGCCTATATCTTCCATCACCTAATAAATGGCTCATTGAATCTACTTCAAAAGGGTGAGTGTGGACTTTAAGTCAAGAAATCGTGCTAAAAGCATTTAATGTAGCATTCACATGAATTTTCTATTATCATTTTAAAAATATCCCTTATATGTTGTGTTATTCATGTAAAAGATGATTCTCCTAATCATGTAACTGAGTTTTCCTAGAACTAGTCATGATATCAAGTTATGAATTAAGGTATATGCAATAATTGACATCATTTGGTTTATGAAACAAATTGATTTTTGTTTCATATGAGCTTGTACATGTAAAAGGAGAATTACTCATTTTCAAAATGGCAGCAAAGTTAATTACAACCTGGGAAAATGTAAACATAAAACAACAAATATTTCCAGTGAACTCCCAAAACAATTGTTGGATGGAATGTAATACTTCTGCTATCATAGGCACCTGAATGATACAGAAAATAAAAAAGAGAAACTTATTGTACACTATTTGTATACAGAAAATCTTAATTCTTTCATTTTTTAGAAAGAAAATTTGTATGAAAAAATGTTATTATGAAGAAAAAGTGGTTTGTGTTTCATTGACTCTTTTAATAGAATACATATCAGTCGATGCTTGAACTTTCATGCAGAAAGCAATAATGCAAAATAATATAGAGTATTAGGAACATGTAAAGCAAATATTTGTGCATGTGAAAACATGTATATCTTTTAAGAGTAAAAACATAGCATCAACCCAAACTTCACAAGTTGAAATAAGTAATTTACTTTGTACATTACTATTGCAACCATCTTCAATGGAGATTTACTGATGAACTCGTGGTAGCAGCCTGTAAAGGTCTCTCTTCTGGGTTCAAATTCCCTTGATGAATTGATGGTTTTGTCAATTAAAACATTAATGGGAATACACAGTGAAGTAGTTAATAAATTAAGAGTAAAACACAGCATCATACTCGAACTTCACTAGTTGAAATAGGTAATTTACTTTGGACATGTTTCGGCGGTTATTGCTACCATGTTAGTTTTTTCACTGTGCGTTCCCATTAATGTTTTAATTTAATGTATATCTTTCTTTACCCTTTGCAGATTTACAGAATTCATAGAAATTAAAAATACAAGCTAAAGTTTGAAAATTGTTATTTCACACACATACAAATCCATCCTTATGAAATAAAGAATACTCAGAATAAGTAACTATATTCAAATCCGAATACATAAAATTAGTTAAAACCAGAGCATTTCACTGAAGTTCTTCTGTTTGGTTATTTCTTCCCAATGGCATATATGGTTTTAGAATTAATATTCTAAGGCTGAATACCTGGATCAGGAATGGGTAGAAATAAGGTCTAATCTTTTAACTTTGACCTCCACCCAATAATGAGTAGTTTCATAAGCCAAGAAATTGCTCGCTTATAACCACTGTCCGTTTATTTTAGCTCTAACAAGATCATGTGACCAGCCTCTGGATGTCTCTGGCAGAATGAAAGATGTTGGTATTTCATTAACATATGAAAATATGACCTAAAATTATTGAAAAAAATCTATAAAACAGTGTTAAATTTATGAAAATGTGACACAAAAATGTATAAAATGACTTATTGAAAGCTGCAGGAATACCTCATTCAGAATTGCACTAAAAAATTGTAGGCATTTATAGTCTTGCTGTACATTGAAAAGCTTATTTCCCAATTGGGTGCCTCCAAGGGAAAAGTTCCACGAGTACATCATCTTGCACAATTTTATCGATTTTAAACATTGTCTGATAATCAATATTCTTATTTTTAATTTCCTTGCTAATAGTTAACAAGTGCTAGTGCTAGAGCACTTTTCCTGTTAAAAAGTGTCAATCGTTGATTTCACATCAAAATTATAACTAAGCACATGATGATGCAGCTAGAGGAACATCCTATGTGTGCAATATTGGACAGTCTATTTTGATGGCAAAAGAGGGAAAACTACAACAAAAGAATCAAAATTTAGTAGAAGATGACCATTAGGCAATAAAATGCTGAAAAATGCAAAATAAAATGAAGCTATTTTAGTTCATCTTGAGGCAAAACAAATTTATATCATATCCAGCATTTTGTGTGAATCTCATAACTTCCAAGCCCTATTCATTACTCAAATGTTAACATGAGAGTACAAATTAAATATTATGATGCAGCAACTATGGCACAAGATTTAGTGCTGAACAATCTGATAGATAAATATAAGCAGCTCTTGCCCAGTACAAACACTACACTATCAAAAGATAACTAGAATATTTTGGAGGTTTCTCTCCCCTCCAGAATACTTTCAGAATGTTCGAGAAGAAAGGTTTTGCAAAGATACTAGCTCTTATATAAGTAGTGATCTTATGAGACCACATCATTGGGTTAGTTAATTGGCAAAAGCATTTAGGTGTGACAAAAAGCACTGTTCTAAAGTGAGTTCATGATAACTGCTATGATGTGCAGTGTTACTTCTGCAAGATATTGGAAAAGTCTTCTGTTTGACTCCCCAATGAGTGAAATGTCTTGGAGAAGAAGCTATGTCATGTGCATTTCATCATATGGCAACATCACATAAGAAAATCAAATGATAGTGATAATCAAACAGGAGGAAATTTAAATAATTCACTCTGAATGAAATAACAGTTTAAAAATTGGGCAAAGTCTCAGAATACCACTAAAAATGAAAATGCATTTCCTAAATTTACTATTAGCATGCCCCTTTAGAGGCTTCGTAATTTACATAAATTTCTATAATTTTACTTTCTCTAACATGTATGTACAATGTACATAGAATAGGTGTTGTATTCCATCCAAAAGTAAATACAAAGATTTCACTGGAAATACATTTTTTGAGACCATCTGAAACCAAAAAAGCATTTTTAGAAAATGTCTTTGTGTGTGTGTGCATGCATGCATTCAAAAATGAAAAGTCAGTTAAATTCAGTATCTACCAAGGATATGACAGAAAGATATCCAAGAAAATCCCCCAACCTCCAATTACATTTTCTCAAAAATGGCCCTAACAATTTTGACTAGAATGCCATTTGTTTTAAGATATTTTCATTACAAACAAAATGTATATCTTGAATTTTCTGTGAATAGCCTTGAAGACCTCTTCATTCTGGGTGACTTTTGTATAACTCATTAACTGTAAGAGATAGACAAAAATAGCCTCTGAAGACTTCTTTATTCTAGATGATTGTATAACTCATAAACCTTAAAAGATAGGCAAAAACTTACAATTCACAAACAGTTACATCTCATTAAAGCACACAATTTGTCATAAACATTTTTTGTGGAGTTAACCATTTCTAAGATATTCCTTGTTATTTTGTGTGACAAATAAAATATATATATCTTGAATTTTCTCAGAATAGTTTGTGATGTGCTCTTTGTTCTGAATGACTTTTATATAAGTGGTAAACATTATGAGATAGACAAAATCATACTTCACAAAAAATGTAGGTATCATTAAAGTGCACAATTTATGTCAAGAAAAGCTTAATGTCCCTGCATTTCTTGGGACAAAAGATATATAAGGGACTGTCTGCATCTTCATAATACAGAACCAAAAGTTTTTGAGTTCAGGTGTCTTTAATACTAACATATCAATATATGTGATGTATGGGCTAAAAATGGATCAATCTGTAACCTCAGCTGGTTTGCACATGCTTAAAGTCAGTACTATGACTATATAAGTAAGGAAAGAGAAGTGTTAAGGCTGGTTCACAATAACCGGTAACTAGAACGAGATTGGGAATGTTGAAATACATGTACATATTTCAATGGAAATGTTCACAATTTACAGAAAGCTTTCCCGGACCCTGGAAATGGAAATCAAGACTTGCCAAGTTCTAAGTTTCTTGTTCTTGTTACCAGGCATGGCATGTTAGATGCATATTGTGGATTATTACCTTGAAGTAGAGATTATTATAAGTGGTGGTTAAATGAAACAGCTGCTAGAACTCGTTTTAGTCCCAATTCTTTTGAATTATACTTTGGCTCCCCACTTTATGTTGGATGAATTGGAGGCATACAAAAGTGCACAAAATTGACCAAGAAAAAATGAAGAATAAATGCATTCCCTTTCTTGATACTGGGTGATTGTGTACCAAAATCTTGTGTCCTGTATGGCTTCCCTTTCTCAGTTTTGTTCTGGTTACAGTTCTCGGGTTATTGTGAATGAGCCTTTACAGGTGAATGTGCAGAAAGAACATATTTCTATTTCTGCAAAACTGTGGTATTGACTTTAAATTTACTATGAGTCATGTTAATATAAAACGTTTATCAATGAAAAAATCCTAAAATTAAACCAGCAGGAATAAACCTTACAGCCAGTAACTCTGAAATATTTATTTTTAATTAAATTAATATCATATGCTTTGTTTTAGAAAATTTCTCCTGGAAAAAGCAATGGAAACAGGACCATGCCCAAGCATCCTTCATCCTATAGAAGACTCCAGTGATTCTACCTTAGGATATCTCACTGCCTGTAGTTCTCATCAGCTGGAAGATGGCATATTGAGTGATGCACTACACCAAAAAATGAGTGCTCCAAATCGTGTTATTTGCACAGAGAATTCATATGCAGCCATACCAGTAGGCTTTCCTGATTTAGACAGAACAACTAATGAAGTTTTCATGTGGCCTAGAGAGGAAAGGCGTGGAAAACTTGGGAATACTGATACGTTTGTTTTCCTTAAAGATTGTGGCCAGGTAATATGCTAGGCAATATGCATATATTTACGCATATGCAGAATCTGTGAATACAATCTTTGGCACAAGAACAATCTAATTTCTTATCTTTGTTATATTTCCTTTAAAACTACTTGCAGATAGTGTCTCCAGTATCACCTGTTAATGCGCCAAGGGAGCTCAAGAAACAAGATAGGAATCAGGCTGCTGTTACAGGTTACCTAGAAGTTGTGGATTTGGTTAATCACAAATTACGCTATATACCTATACCACAGTAAGTTCTTATTCTAAAGATGAACAGAGTTTGCTCTGTAGTGCTTATTAAACATTTCATCTTTTTTAAATTTAATATATTTATGATTTAGTCCTTTATTTTCAATTTATTTTCCTCTTTTTGCTTCCATGTACTCAGAGCTACACAAATATACATAGTCAGTCAATAAGTAATGCCACCTATTTTTTTCTCCTGAACTTAACTAAGTTATGTGAACAATTTGAATTTGGCCGAATTCCTCAAACCTTCTTCTTCACTCCTCTGCAATAGCAACTTCATACGACAACCAGTAGCAGCACTGCTTCCTGTTGCAAAATGGCTGACATCAATGTTCGTATTAGATAGCGTTTTTGTCCTTGAATTCTTGAATGTGGAAGGTGAAACTTCCATTCGCATTTATGAAAGGCTCACAAAGGTGCTTGATGATGCAACAGTGGATGTCGGCATGGTTAGAAGATGGATTCATCGCTGTAATGAAGCTGACTGATGAACCGCAGAGTGGCAGACCTGTGATTGCAGTTACTTCATGCACCATTGAGAAAGAGGACGAGATCATTCAAGCTGGCCACCGAATAAGAATGGATGAATTGTGTTGCATTATGTCCCTCAATAAAGGCAATGATAATTTAAAAACAGGGTGCTCAAAAGTGTCATCACAGTGAGCACCCTGAATGTTAACTGAGCAGAATAAGGAAACAAGAAAAACAATAGCCTTGAAACATTTGCAGCACTTCAATTTGGTGGAAGAGGAGTTCTTTGACAAAATTGTGGCTGAAGATGAAACTTGGATTCATTTTTTGGAACCAAATCAAAGAGATAATCCATGGAATGGTATCGCACAACCTCACCAAGGGAGAGAAAATTCAAAACTGTACCATTGGCAGGGAAAGTGATGGCAACCATCTTTTGCTACATAGAAGGTGTGATTCTGATTGATTTTTTGGAGTAGGATACACAATAAATTCTATGCAATACATCAGCACCCTTAAAAAGCTGAAAGCATGTCTTCAGCAAGTTTTTCCAACAAAAACCATGGCAGATGTTTTGCTTTTGCATGACAATGCAAAACCACACACCAGTCGTAACACCTCATTGCCTCATCCCCCATTCAGCCCTGACCTATTACCATCATACTTCCATCTGTTTGGACTGCTGAAGGAAGCACATTATAGGATTCTTTTTCCAGGTGTGGAGGCCGTGAAAAAATCTGTTTTTCAATGACTTTGGAAGCAAGACCATGCGTTTTACCACACCCCTCGTTAAAAGGTGGACTGAAACTGTGGAAAAGGATAGGGAGTGTATTGAAAAGTGACAATTTAATCCTCAGTGTTGTGGTTTTCATGCGATGTATTCAGTGTTTAATTTTCTTGCAAATTAAAAGAGAGAAAGAAAAATAATAGGCATTAGTTATTGACTGGCCTTGGTACATAAACTGAATCTTGTGTTTAGAGATTGCATTAAAATAAATAAACAGAACCATTGCTTCTGCCATATAGTGGTTACCACTACACTAGCCTCTAAATCTAGAGTGTTAGGCTTGAAATCATACCATAGGCAGGAATTTTGCTTTAACCATACTTATTCCCTAATCTCTCCATATTCTGAATGCATGACTAACACTTATGTAATGAATATGTTATACTCTATCCAGCCTAGGAAAGGATCCTGGTGTAAACAAATGCACATGCTGCTGCCACTGTTCACAGTGCACTTCTCAAGTAAATTAAAAGTTTCTGCCCACCTGTGTGAACGACATGTCATTCTCACATTTAAGAGATCTTGAATCTTGGTTAGGGTGAGTTACTTGGATAAGGTTTTTTCTGGGGATTTTCACTTATTCTTAGAAGACAATTGCCAAGTAACCTAAAGCTCTATAGCTCTTGATTCATTTGAGCATTATTTTACTGATTTTATTCATTGTCCAATATGACCTACTGGATTAAAGGACGTTAAACTAAAAAAAATATAAATAAATAAATAAAAAAATAAAATAAAAATAAATAAAAGTATACCTTTTTTGTTCATCAAATAATAAAGACCGTGAACAACGATGGTATTTTAATAATGTTTTCATTAAGCATAACTTAAATAATTAGCTTCTATTTATTATTATGACCATGCAACTATTGGTACTCCCACTTTGTGTATTGCAGCAATGGAATGTCATTCTAATCACTATAGTTTATGTTGTGATCATAGCTGTGTGTAAAGCAGTCAATTTTAAGTGCAGCCCATAACTTCTCCCCAGGACATGAGTCTCTTCCTTGTACTTGCCGTAGTGCAAACTGAAGGTGTCTTATTTAGCTGTTGAAAAAGAGGTGCTTACCAGGGTATGTGTGGACTTCCACCAGCATAGTATGAACATTGCAAGGACCATGAATATGAACAAATCTAGCACATTGTGTCCTATAAGAAAACCACGTTTACCCTATCATATGTTTAAGGTGTAAGTACCTTTTGTTTCCAAACTAGAATTCTGTAATAGACATTGGAAAAAAAAATGGAAATGGCGTGTTATTTATGGATGCTCTCTAACTACTTTGGTTCTCAGCGTCCCATTCTATATTGGGCGTGAAAGATTGCTTAATTTTGCTCAGAGGCCTCTCTTATCAGGCTTGAGGTTCTTTTACGTGCCGTAAATCTACGACACGGGACCCACAGCTTTACTTCCCTTCCGAAGGAAGCCATGCTAAGGATTTTTACGCCCAAAAAAATCCATCGTCATCCGCCGGGTTTGAACCCGCAACCTTGGGTATATGAAGTTAGCATGGTAACTATTACACCACGGAGGGCGATATAGACATTGGAATGGCAGAATGCACAGCCTGACTACTTTTCCTTGGATCTCTTCACCGATTAGGCCATATTCACTAGAAATGGGCTTATTCTGAAACTATATATATTCAAATATGGAAATATGAACAATTGTTGGTTATAGCTCATTTTCATTATGTACTTTCCATAGGAGCTGTATTTGTACATTGATATCCATTATTTTCAGGATTTTCTCTTAATCCTAATTGATTAAAAGCTCAATCTTTAACAATATTTGTAGGAGTTAACAAGGTGGAGGTTGGTTCCCAAACAGATTCAGAATCAGCTTTATGAGCAAACAAAAACAAATAGACCATATATACTTCCTACACAGTAAATCATATATGTATCATCATTTCCTTCTATTTTTAGCATACATTTTTGGAAGGCATCCCTCTGAACATTAAGCATTAGAGGTAGTTGAAGGATGATGGAGCTCCTCATTGCAGCATGGAAATATGAGATTGCATCCATGGCATGTTTCCAGGACAGTGGATTGAAAGAGGTGGTCATATAAATTGGTTGCTGTGTTCTCTGGATCTAAACCCTTAGATTTCTTTTTATGGGAATATCATAAGATTTTTGTATATAAATTATCAGTTGGCAGTGATGAACAGTTGCTAACAGGTGTTGACTACTCTTCTTTGTAATATTCCAAACCATTTTCCCTCTTTGTAGAAATATTTCCTTCTACAGAGACCATCGCATCAGCATACATCTTTAAAGTTGTTCCATCAGAATATCTAAATGCTCTAAATTGGATCATCCAAATGTCTTCCTGATAGATAAAACTGGATACATTTTCATAGAATAAGAATCATCATATAGGTATCTAATTCATAACATGCATAAAACCTCTATCTTTTGTTGCAAAGCTAAACAATGGTGAATTTTGCATTTCTAACCCATTATCTCTTGGGAAATACTTGAAAGTAATATCCAATACTTGCCTGAAGAGGGACATAAGGAGTTGACTGGAATTATAATCAACCTCTCCAAAACAAAGAAAACTATTATTGGAGTCAACCTGTTTTAAAATAATAAGTTTTAACTCGCCGTTCAGGTCAAGCTAACTGATCTTGATACTACAATTATAATTATGGGTAATATTAACCTTGATTTTCTACACGAATCCAATGATAAACTTGTTCTCTAAGGCCATGACTGATGGCACATACTGTTGTATGCTGTTCACCCTTCCTGTAATAGTGGTGTTCAAAATGTTTCATTAAACATAAATCCCGTTGGTTTCATTCAAATATAACCAATCCTTTAAATACGGCACATCCTTTAACACATTGAAGCCCGGGTGTTTCAGTAGTTGAAGTGCCAATAAACCCAGAGTTTTTATGCCTACTTTGAGTTATTTACAGCACATCAATTAAACCTACTGAAAAGTATTGGGACAATCTAAAAATATGGCATCCAAGGATTTCTCAACAACTACTGAAATAGTCAAAACTTCTGTATTAATATTTTATTTTAAATTTACAAGTATCAAATATGAGTTTAAAGAAAAACTGCATAAAGCTGCTTACACTCCATTTATTCAAAGTTCGAAAAACTCTCCCTCGGAATCAGAATTTTCCACAGCTTCATTTGTATCCTGAATTTCAACTTCACTTCACAGAAATCGAGGAAAATGCAGCATTTTAACATTAAAGAGCACAAACGTAACAAACAGATCACCACCTTCAAAGAAAATGGCGTGACTACCCGAGAGCAGCCAATATTACTAAATCTCCTGAAACTCCTAATAGTTGACTAAAGCAAGGACAGATGGCAGCACAAATCAGACAACTACACGATAAATGATGATGTGCATGGCAGCAATGCAGCTATGCTCAGGCGTGGGCCTCATGAACACTTCGATGGCCCGAGCTATACTCTGGCTTGGGCTCCAATGGGTTAAGGATCAAGTATGCAGTAAACTTAAAATTTGGCTGAGGGAAATGTAATTTCAAGTTTTTCGCAAGTTTAAGAATAAATGACATCGAAATGGCTGCCAACACTGTTGCTCTAATAAGTGTTAAATGGCCTCCAGATTTCAACATGCAAAATTGTAGTGCATCGCTGGAATGGAAATTCTGGAAACAGCATTTAAAGTTTATCTGATCGCAACCGATTACCTTGAAGCTGACAACAAAATTAAATTATCACTATGTCGTCTCATGGATACATTTAAGATTGCTGAAGCAGATGTCAGGAAATATGCCCTCATGTTTAAGAAGATTAGGCATTCCTCAACTCCAGGATTATGAACTGTTAAGGAAGAAAACTTAATATTTTGAAAATTAGGTAATTTCTTGAACATTGAGCCTGTAGTTTCATTTCTGCACAGAAATATTTAAAAGGTCATAGACATTTTAGCATACTCACAGGAATAAAAACACAGCAATTATTTTCTGTATATATGTTTATTTTTTCTATTCCATATTTCTTGATTACTTTTTGTATAATGAGACAATCCTTGTAAAATGTAATTTTTATGAAGAAACAAAATATAATACAATGTTTCTATATAGCCTCTAGAACTAATTCAGATAATTACTAAAAAGTTTTTTACATCATCTGCTTAAAAAATACCAACAGTTTTTTTTGAGGGGGGGGGGTGCAAAGCAAAGCAAATTTAGAAAAACCTAAACACTTCTTATAATATGCTTACACATTGGTTTTGTTTTTTGTAGCAAAATTAACTTATAAGTATTTATAAACAAATTTTATGTAATATTTGAAGAAATGTTTTATTTTGTTTGTTCATAGTCGGCTTACCCTCCCTGTAGGTAGGACTGTTACCCCTTCTAGGACTTACAAGTGGAGCCTAGGTATAAGAAGCTTTATGTTTTATTGTAATACAATATAATTTTCTTCCTTATAACACTTGAAACATGAATGATTAATAATTATTATAAAATATTCTTAAATATAATTTTATTAACCAACTATTCAAAGATTAGGAGCTAAGAGGAGAAGCACTGTTTGTTTGTGTTACATCACATAAGAACACATTCAAATAGTGCAAGGCTAATTTTCAAATGAATACTGTAATATTTATTAATTTAATGGCTGTCTAAGGTATAAAACATCAAAGTATATAGAGTATTGAGTTTTAACATTTTTTTGAGTTTAAGCTGCACAACCTCTATTGAGGGACCTGCATATTTCACATTTGTGATAATGCAAAGTTTTTAATGATTTTTTTCCAATTTTATGCCAATAATGTGTATTTGAGTCTTTCATAAAATAATGTAAATTTGATTTTTCTGAGCCTGAAAATCTCTCCCTGATGTAAATTCCAGAAGTGTAATTGAGGGATATCACAATTTTTCTGGAAGCTTCTCACCCTGCCTCCTGAAATTCTCTCAAAATTCTAGCAGTTGAGAATCAACAAGCATGTTTGCAACTGTGATTGGATGAGTGAGACAGAAATAATGAGTTTTAGATGTGACACTGTTGGTTCTGTGAGTAAGATTGTGACAGCAGTTGTAGCTTACTGCGAGTTCTGTCAGTGAAAGATTAGAGAGATCTTGTGTTTGATCCTCCAGCTAATGAGGCAATAGAAAGAAGAGGCTATTTCACATTTATTTCATTACACTGTTACATCACAACGAAAAGTGAATTGACAGTGAAAATTAACTAGATAACATTACTAGTCACACTGGTTTCAGAAATGGATTAAGTGCCATGATGAAGAAAATCCTTTAAAAATTCTTCTTCCTTTACAAGGATTAGGCATAAGACCTATTTTGAGGCTAATTAAACTGTCCTCTCTACTTCATGCATAGTCATCCAATATCTCTGTGTCTCAAGGGTTATAAAATAGGAATCTCAAAGGATCTATCCTTTGCACATGCTCTTTCCACTTACCTGGCATCTTTTAATTTCTTCTACAATATTTTCTTCCCCCTAATTGTTCTTTTATATCTATATTCTGAGATTGATTGATTCCTTCTTTGTCCTATTATTTGGTACAACAATTTCCTAACTACTGCCCTCAATTTTTTTTATTTATTTATTTTTTTATTATTTCATTTATATAGCCCCCTTTAACAACTAAGGTCATATCGTTAATATCTAAGGGCTTTGTATTAGAAACAACTTGTTGACTGTAGGTTCTTTACGTTGGATTTTAATCATTTTATTTTCTATAAACACACATATTCACTCACATGAATACTTCCAGACTCTGTGGGGGATAGGTTAAAGAAAAATTCCCTGTCCCAGGCAGGAATCAAACCCGGGACCTCTGGGTGAGAAGTCAGCTTGCTGACCTCTCAGCAGTCTTCTCTATTTTTTGTAGTTTATGTAATCTTCCTTGCACCTATTCCTCTAATAAATATTATGTAATCTTTTCTTTGCTTTAATTTCTCTTTCTTGTTCTTTATTTCATGTTTAACCTGTTCTATGTGTATTCTTATTCATTTTTCTAAATGGAGAAGGAGAGAAATGAAATCTGCTGAAAATAAAGAGTGAAGTGAAGTGTAAATTCCCAGATGGAGCAGCTGGAGACAGATATGAAATTGGAATGATGGCAATAGGAATTGATATGAAGAACAAAATCAAACTGAACTCTTTAGTATTAACAGATCATCAAGCAGAGGCGCATGGAATCTTTGAACTGAAAGTAGTTAGAAACCCACTACAAGCAGATGTCACGAATGCTACAATTCTGTGGAAGCCCTTCAAATGGTGAAACTATCTCTGTTCACAGAAATGTCTTAAAAAAAATATTCAGGCCATGTTTAGATGTTGAGTCTAAAAAGTTTCTTTCCTCCTATAACAATGTTAAGACTGACAGAAGAAGAAATTCTAAAGAGGAAAGTTTGACTACAGTTATATTTTTTCATTTGAATCTTAAATAAGCTAAGATTAATGTTGTGCTTTGAACTATAATTTTACTTTTGATTGTTGTTTGTTGGTGTATTTAAATTGTTTCAATGTTGTGCCCAGATTTAATTGCTTTATACATTACATTTTATTTATATATATATTTATTTAATGTAAGTATGTTTTTCTTATGGATCGACTTGAAAATGCTGATTTCTTTGTTTTCATGTGTATGTTTATTAATAATATATGCTGAAATAGGTTAATAGTAATTTGTCTTTGGATTTATTCTTTAGCTTGAGATTTATAAAAAATGTGTGAAAAATAAACATTAATTTTGGATAAAAGTACACCCTTTTGGGAAAAAAACATGCATTTGGTCAAATAATAAAACATACCTTCTGCATGTCCCTACCTATCTCTTTTCTGATGCCATATCTTAATGAAAAAAGTGATTCCCAGTAACTTAGACATAAGACAGAAGCTAGAGCAAATATCTTTACAATATTCACATGCATAGTGGACACTTAACTGTTAGTAGCCCTCCGTGGTGTAATGGTTACCATGCTAACTTCATATACCCAAGGTCACGGATTCAAACCCGGAGGAAGACGATGGATTTTTTCAGGCATAAAAATTCTTAGCATGGCTTCCTTCTGAAGGGAAGTAAAGCTGTTGGTCCTGTGTCATAGATTTACGACATGTAATATAACCTCAAGCCTAATAGAGAGACCTCTGAAAACTAAATTAATCGGTCTTTCATGCCCAGCATAGAATGGGACGCTGAGAACTACATCAGTTAAAGAACATAAAACGCCATTTCCATTTCCATTTAACTGTTGGTATCAACATTTTTGTCCTGTGCCATGGCATTGTGGTTTGGGACAGTGCCTTAGTGACCTGCCATAGAATATACATGCATTCAAGCCCATCCATGAGGATGCAGATTTTTGGTGTACTATAAGACTGGTGGCCACTCAGTATTGCAAGGAACTCGAAGAATATTGAAAACTAACATTCCTCATCTGCCTTTGCTAGGCACATGCATATATGAAATGAGTTATTGGGATGAAACATGACCTAACAAGGGTTCTTGTGCCTTAGACTAAAAATAAGAAGATATTTAACAAATTAAATAAAGAACAACAACTTTACTAATGTATATAAGAGATCTTCAACAATTTCCAGGACATATATCAAAGCAAGTTGAAAGTTTCTCTTACATAAATTGGCAAAATTTGTGTCTTTATATAGTTGTGAATTCACATCAAGATGGATAGGTAGAGTCAGACTGAAAAATTCAATGCCATAACTAGGATTTGAACAACGGATCTCCGATCTCTAGCCGGTTGCTCTGCCACTGAGCTACTATGGCAACATGCTGGCATAGCATTGAATTTCTCAACTGACTCGTATGTTTTCCCAGTAAACCATTAGGTGATCTCAAATTCATTTTGAGATGACAACTCCAATGGCGACTTACAATGCTGCAAGTACTTTACACCCAGGATTCATAGTATGGCCAACTATTATGGTCAATTTGTATGGAATAATTGTTTTTTTCACACAAGCCTTGTGTAGGATAGGAGTAGGATAGGTAGAGTCAGACTGAAAAATTAAATGCCATAGTCGGGATTTGAACCAAGGATCTCCTGATCTCTAATTATTCCATACAAATTGACCATGATAGTTGGCCATACTATGAATCCTGGGTCTAAAGTACTTGCAGCATTGTAAGTCGCCATGGGGGTTGTCATCACAAAATGAATTTAAGATCACTTAGTGGTTTACCGGGAAAGCATATGAGTCAATTGAGAAATTCAATGCTAAGCCAGCATGTTGCCATAGTAGCTCAGTGGCAGAGCAACTGGCTAGAGATCAGGAGATCCATGGTTCAAATCCTGGCTATGGCATTGAATTTTTCAGTCTGACTCTATCTATCCAACTCCTGTCCTACACACGGCTTGTGTGAAAAAAACAGTTATTCACATCAAGATATTTATAATTCAAGAACTTTTTTTGTGTCTTTCAGACTTCTCTGTTTACTGAACAAACATCATGTATTGGTAATGCTGCTGAGAATATGTTGTTATGTTTGCTTTTTCAGGCCAATTGCTGTTTCACCAGTAACATCATGGATGTATAGCACAACACAGTATCCATTGATTCTTGCAGAAGGAAGCAACCAAGGCCTTGTTACTGTTGATGCTGGTGGATGTGTAAGGCTTTGGGAAACTGAACTGTATAACCTTGAAAAGTCCCTTCAGGAGTGGAGGCAAATGATAGGATCTGGTGAGTATTTTGTGTGTGTGATGGTGTTAACTTTTTATGAATGAGTGCTATAACTTTGTGTTTGGGTCTCCTGCAATTACATAATTATTTTCCATGATTTTGCAAGGCTAATTTTTTAAATCACTATACGAAATTTGTTGTTATGCTGTTACTTAAATTATATAAAATTATGATGATCTGTATAAAACCTACATATAGGTGTCCCAGAACAACTGCACAAATTGACAAGATTGTAAGGGGTCCCATATTAACAGTTTTAGAAGTACCTATTGTCGATTTTGCTAAATGCCAAAGTTATTGCAAGTTTTCTGGATCCCACATCAATGGCCGTAAATTTTTTTTTTTTTTTTTATTATTATTATATTGCACTTGTACGAATGTCAGTATGTTTGGCAAGGTAGAATCAGACTAAACACCAATGAATGACCTAACCAGGATTTTAACCATTGATCTTCCATTTTCAGTGCATTATTCTAGCCAACTGATCTACCATGACAACATGCTGACACAACAAATTTCCCAACTGACTCGTATTTTTCCTGATAAACCACAAGGAGATATGAAATTCATTTTGAAATGTCATACCCCAATGGCAATGAGTAATTAATCCCAGATTTCATTACTTAACCAACTATTAGGTCAATCAATAATAATTAACTGTTCTTCCACCCAAATTGTGCATTGGACGATTGGAAAGGTAGAGTTAGACTGAAAAGTTCATTAGCCGTGCAATGTTTGGGACTGACAGTCCTCATTTTTCTTTTCATCTTAATAAAAGAGGAAGTTAAACTCTTATATCTGTCAGTATCTAAATTTATGTATATATTCTATATATGAAATTTGTCTTTATACTATATTTTCATTTAGGTTATATTTTGTTAATCCAAATAGTACTGTAATGAGCTTTTCAGTAAGATTACAAAATACGTTTAAGGAATAAAACTTGTTCAGTTTACTGCTGTGTAAACTTTCTTAAATCCTGTTTGGATTGTAGAGGTTTTATATGAAAAAAGTTATTTACATATTGATTAAATGTCGCAAGTTGTGCAGATTACAAGGAACTGTTTTTGTTAAGGAATTTTAGATTATGTGTCACAAGCTATGTGAAGTCTAGCAATTTGCAGCCTTTCACTAAACATGTTTTTGTTTTTTTTTCTCTCCTAAGAGCGCAATTACTTGCAGATAACTGTGGATAAGCCCAGTGGCTTAGATGTTTCTAGCCCAAAACATGGTAAAGTAGATGAAACTGGAGCACCACATGTAGGAGGCAATACATGGGCTGGAGGCACTGGTGGTAGAGACACAGCTGGTCTTGGTGGAAAGGGAGGGCCTTATAGATTGGATGCAGGACATGATGTGCATCAGGTAGGCTTTCAAAAGTTTATCTATATCAGCATATAATTTGTGCAGATCCAGCTTAAATATGCATGGTAAGAAAAAAAATGTTATGCACAGCAACTGTACTGTAGTTTAAATTATTTATGCACAAGAATTTATAAACATGAACAAAATTTTGCCAACAGCCAAATCTCAAAATTACCTGAGTTGAAGTTCATTTGTAAACTAAATCATTTATGACTATAGTTGCTAATTACATACTAAATATCTCAATGGTAAATCAAGACATTAAAGTGTTTTGTTAGAAAAAAATATTTGATGTTACATTCACGTGACTTTCTCTACCAGGGACCTAGGCAGGAGAGGGCACAAGTGGGCAGCCTTCCCAAAAGTTAAACAGAGAGGACAGGTCACACATATCCTTATATTTAAACTTTAGAGATGGTGGTTGTAAATTAGCCAGTGACTTTGAATTAAAAATAGCAAATAGGATTAACCCATATATACAACATCTTGTTTCATAGATTATGTATAACCACTTTGTGTGGATCACTGTTGCAAATGGTACAATCTGAAACACATACTATAAATAATGTTATTACCATAATCTATACAAAAACTTGTGTTTGTACTTTGCATGTGTATGGGAACCAGAAAGAGAAGCACTGCAATCAGAAAACATTTGAACAGTAAACATCACTTTGTTGCATTATATGAGGGTCAGTCAATAACTAATGCCTCCTAATTTTTTCTCCTTAACTAAGTTAGCGATGTAAACAATTTCAATTTGGCACAATTCCTCAAACCTTCTTCTCTAATCCACTGCAGTAGCAACTTCCTAAGTCAACAGGTGGCAGTACTGCTGCCTTTTGCAAAATGGCTGGCATGTGCATATTAGACAGCATTCCGTAATTGAATTCTTGCATGCGGAAGGTGAAATGCCCATTCACATTTATGAAAGAATGAAAAATGTGTATGGTGATGCAACAATGGATGTCAGCACCGTTAGAAGATGGGTCCATAGCTGTAATGAAGCAGAAGGGCAAACACTGTTAGCTGATGAAAATCGGAGCAGTAGACAGGTGACTGCAGTGACTCCACGCAACATTGAGCGAGTGGATGAGAGCATTCATACTGACCACCAGGTAACAACAGATGAATTGTGTTGCATTATGTCCCTCAGTAAAGGCAGTGTGATGACGATTATTCAACAACTGGGGTACTCCAAAGTTTGTTCACTGTGGGTACCAAGAATGTTAACCGACAAGAATAAGGAGACAAGAAAAACAATAGCTGCCAAACTCTTGTAGCACTTCAATTTGGAGGGAGAGGAGTTTCTGGAAAGCATTGTGATTGGAGACAAAACATGGGTTCATTTTTTTGAACCTGAATCCAAAAGACAGTCAATGGAATGACATCGCACACCTCAACAAAGAAGAAAAAATTCAAAACTGTGCCATCGGCAGGGAAAGTGATGGTGACAAGTGTTCTGGGATGCACAGGGTGTGATTCTGGTTGAATTTTTGGAGGAGGGATGCACAATAAATTCTGTCCGATAAGTCAGCACCCTCAAAAAACTTAAAGCACGTCTTTGGCAAGTTCGCCCAACAGAAACCATGGCAGATATATTCCTGTTACTGGTTTTAAATTTTGCAATACAAAAAACTTTTCTTAAAAGGAAGTTATTTGTTTTTCCTTCTTTGGTAAAGCAAAGACAATAGTACTTCAAAACCATCATATACAACTGGCTTTTAAAAGATTTGACTCACTTTAGCGTTTTGCATTTCCTTATTCCTCTTGTACAAGGAAACAATGTGTAATAAAAGCATTTCTGTTAATGCTTATCTTGATAAGTATGAAGTAGATAGAAGATTTGTAAGAAAAGTTTGTTGTAGCATAGGTAGAGAAAGTTATGTGAATGTAGCACATATTTTTAAAACTATCTGTCATTATGATATATTCTTGGTTTTATCTCTACTATTTTTTCCCCTTATTTGAATAGGTATCACAGGCAGAAAAAGATGCTGTGCCAGAACATGTGAAGCGGGCTGCAAGAGAAATGGCACTAAAAGCCTTCAAGCAAAGACTTCATGAGATTCAAATGAGTGAATATGATGCACAACTTTATGGTCAATTTTCAGAAGCAGTGAGCAGACAGGTAGTATCTTCTGCTATTAACATTTTGGTAATTCATACTGTAGTCAATGAATAATATAATTTTCAAGAGATCTCCTTTTCATGTTAAACCAACAAACTTATCAATAGAAATAGAAAAGAATTTATCTACCTTAAGAAATATAATAACTTCATGGCTTCATCAAAAGTAAAATACTATATACTTAACAAACTGATTACACTCCTACATACATTATATTTATAATAGCAATCAAAATATATGCAATTGATCCTAAGTACTGTCTTGAAGGCAGTCGTCAAGTTTCCTCTTGAAGTGCATCCATAGGATGAACAGGGCCCATGAAACAAACAGTTCTCAAGTATGTATGTTTCAATGTTATAAAATAAACTTAATTAAAGTGGATGACTTATTTTCCAATATCATCATATTACAAATTCAAAATAAACAAGTGGTATAGTTTAGTACATTTTAGTACATAAGGTAATCAGAATTATATATTCATGAATTCCTTAAAGGATAAGAGTAAATTTTTAACCTTTTTAAATGCTTTGCTCCATGGGATTTTAATAGCATCTTGAACATTAGGTATATAAACACCTTTATTGCAAACTGAATTCTAGCTTTTGAATAATCTGTATTGTTGGAGATGGATTGCTGTTGATGTTCTTGTATTGTGTGAATGGTATTCATTTTTAAACGCAACATATTTTAACTTTGAAAGTCTTACAGAAATGAAACATTATGATTATCTATATATTGGCCATGTTGAAATTGCTAAATAATTGTTAGTAACACCCTCAGAATGAAGGAAACTAGTCCTTTGAAACATGTTCTGGAAAAATCCCAAGTAAGTGTTATTTAGTGTAATTAATCAACTTGTCAAATTGTCAAATAAATTATTATAACAGCACTGCTTACAAACTTCCATAAAAAGAAAAGTGAACTAATTAGGATGTTTATATCTAATGCCAAATGTTTTTAAACATGATAAAATATTGTTGCTATTAGCATTATGGTTAATGACTAATCACATTTACTTAGTAAAAGACTGGGTTCAATGTGAAATGCTTTGTCCCTTATGTGTTGTAGTATCCTCTCAGCTGTAATCACTCATTATGGATGAATCCCATCTTCACATATAGCTCTATTGTACCTGTAAAATGTCCTGTTTAAAGCATTTCCTTGTTCGCTCATTGTGCCCAAGTTTTGAGAAAAATATTGACATAACAATGAAGAAGTGAATTTTGAGACACCCTACATCCTAAATCCATATAATTTTGAAGGAAGTTAGAAATTTAATAAAATTGTTTTGCTAATTATAATTATTATTATTATTATTTGTTTTTTTGTAAATATATAAATTAAGTAAATTTAAGTTATTGTAGGATAATGATTGTTCACTATTTTCTTACTTCTTGTTGCCAAGACAATCATTCACAACACTTTTAAATGATTTCCCTGCTGTAAGTTAATTTAAACTCGGGTCACTTATCAGTTTTTTAGTTTGAGGTTCAATGAATATATCTTCTCTTAATTTTGCATCACTCAAATTAGAAAACATTTCTTTCCAGATACTTGAACCCCTCATCTGTTTTGTTCATAGCTTTCATAACATTTTTCATTAGCCCCAATTTAGTTGTAATGAAAGAAAAAATATATTTAGTGGGTTAACTAATGGTTTAAATTTTACATATGCTACCCAGAAATGAATACTTTTTCTTTTCTTTTTGCTTTTTTGTCATTCCTGAACTTTGTGTTGTTGTTGAGCTACATGAATAGGGAGTGGATGTTGATGACCTAAAATTCACTTAAAAATGACCAATAAACATAATAAGTATTTATTTCTATTTCTAAATCCTAAAATTCTAGTATCTTTATACAGTACCTTCCATTCTTGAAGATGAGATCCTAGAAGCTTAGCCAAATATTTAGGGAAGTGCAATTCACATCCCAGATTATCGAGCTCCAACTGTAGTTTTTCTTCTTGTGGAATATAATCATGGTCTCTTGATGAGGAGGGTTCTTCTGGAAGAGAAAGTAATCTTCAAATTCTAAATAATCTAAATAATAATAAAATTAAAGATAGAAACCAACCTGTAAATTCCCAGGCTTCCACGGCTGTTGCCAAATATATGGTAGCTGCTTCCAGTATTGTCCGTGTTGTCTTGTAGCTCATGTTTTCGCTGACATTTCACGCAACTTATGTTAGCTTCTTTTCTCGACACTGGCGGTTTCTCTTGCTGTGCAGCTGACTGTATAGGTGAGTTGTGACCGCCTCCTGCTTTCTTATTGGTTCGTAATTGACCAGTCCTGGTTGACTCAGCAGTTGGTGTTGCTTGTACTTCCATCTCTCCCAGACCACTCTGCAGTGAGGGTCTTCCAAATGGCATTCAGTGGTTTATCACAGTCTTGATTTAATGTGCTTCTTTCTTTGAAGATCTTCATACTTTCTTTAATATACCTTTCTGCTAGGACAGCTAGGACTTTGATATCATCAAAATCAATATAATGCCCCATATTTGTTGAGTGTTCCACAAGAGCTAACCTTTCTGGTTTGAATGTTTCATATATCTTATGTGTTCATTTTTTCTGTGTACATATGGATCTGCCTGTCTGTCCAACATAGGACTCTCCACACTTACACTTAATCTTATAAACTGCAGGGTTCATTAGCAGGTGTCTTGTCTTTGATTGGGCATAAGATGGATTGTACTATCTTGCTGGAAGTATATCTTGTTGCTATGTTGCATCTTGCAGTAATTTTAAAATTCTGTTGGATGTACCATGTATGTATGGTATAAATGCCCATGTTTTGCTGCTGCTATCCTTCATATTATTCTTTTTTCTTTTTGTTTTACAGGCTCTTTGTATATCTCGATGTGAATATCCATTTGCTTTCAGGACATAGTTTAGATGTTTTTTTTCTTCTTTTTTGGCCAGATAATCCAAACTGCATATGCATTCAGCTTGTTTGTATAGGGTATTTATCATAGTCAGTTTTGCTGATGGAGGATATTGTGAATCTGCAGATATGTACCTCTTGGTATGAGTAGGTTTTCGGTACACTGAGTAGCACAATGTCTTAGTGGAGGTGTTCTGTATTACTATTACGTCCAGGAAGGGCAATTTATTGCAGTTTTCAAATTCTAGTGTGAATTGGATATTTTTATGTAAACTATTGCCACTGTGTGTCTTCCATGTGACCAGATGACAAAAATCCATCTACATACTGTAACCACAAGGAAGGTTTCAGATGACGCATATCCATCGTCGTGGACTCAAATGCTTCCATGAAAATGTTGTCTACTACTGGGGTGAGGGGAGAACCCATAGCTGCGACTTCCACTTGCTCAAATAACTGACCTTTATAGCTAAAGTAAGTGGTGTTTAGACAGTGGGCCACCATTTTTGGCCAATCATCAGGAAGGCCATTAGCTTGGATCCCTGATGTCATTGTTCTTCCATGGACACCAAAGATTACCACGAGAAGATGGAACCCACACTCAAAGATGGTTTATATAAAAACATTCCAAAAAACTCTACATCTATAATAGAGAGAATCACAACAGCTATAATTAAAAAAATCTTCTATACCTAAAGATAAACAATGCATACTCATACCACATGATTCCAAAACACTAGCAATCTATGGACTTCCAAAAGTGCACAAAGAGAACACTCCTTTGAGACTGATAGTGAGCACAATAGGATCTACACATGCCTTAGCAAGTTTCCTGGCTGAAAACTTAAAGCAATTTACGGGCTGCACACCAAGCTACATCAGAGACTCTGGATACTTCAAGCAGTTATTGGAAGAATTTAAACTAGAATCACATCATTAATGATGAGCTTTAATGTAAAGGCAATATCACTAACTTACCAGTCAATGAGTATGTCAGGACTATGTTCATGATTCTTATTTTGGCCACCACAGTTATCATTAAGAATGACCAATTTTGCCATAACAGCTGGAATGTGGCAGCTTATGTAATGTTCAAGGCAGCAAGTTATTTCAATTGAACCACATTGCACTATACTCATTCTTTTCTACATGACAGCCATTTATGTAATACTGCACACTTGTTATCTTCGGTGTTGGCAATGCTTGCTGTAAATCAAAACATAACACAACCACATAAGGTCTTGATTACCTCTGAACAATTTTGAAATATAATTTGCCTCTGTAGCATATCTCAATTAAACCTTTCTGTTTATAATGCTCTTATTTTCTCATCAGTTCCCGTATTAGATTCTTAAATTTATTTGTCCTCTGATCATGTTATGCACAAATGTCATCCTTCAGTGGTTCTAAAGCCAAATTAAAGTCATTGTTAAATGAATCCCTATAAAACCTACTGCTCTTTGATGCTATGTCTCTGTTGTGTTTCTTCATCCAATGAGGTACAACAAATAAAGGGTATCAATGTTTAAGTCTATAGGAAGGTATATACTGGGGCTTTTAACTTGACTGTGATAGACGGATATTCTAGGCAAGCTATTTTGATGATAATTTTGAATACTGGAAGTGGTACACTGTGAAGCTAGCAATTAGTTTTTAATTGGTAGTCGAATATACACACATGTGCTTCACAAAAACTTACTTTTACGCAGAACTAGTTTCGCATGCGTGTTACATGCATTGTCTACTGCTTTCGACTATCGGATACAACACGAGGATCCTTGATGTATGACTGTCTTCCCTCTGGTGTTGGATTGATGAACTTCATTAGCGGGTTCTCTTCAAAGGGACGATCAAAATTCATGAGGTGCGCTTCATGTTTTTTCATGTATATTTTCTCCCATGCGTCGAGTTCTACTGTCCGTTGTACATTTTTTAAAAGATGGATGTCTTGCTTAATTTCATGTTGGTTGTTCCAAAAATGAGCCGATACTGCAGATTTTTCAGTTTCCCTATTTTTGATATTTCTAATATGTTCTTTAAGACGGGTACCTATGTTTCTTTTTGTTCTGCCAATGTATACTTGGTTACACTCATTGCAATTTATTCTATAGATGCCTGGTTTTTTGTCAATTGGGTCTTTTTTTGTTCTATGGGATGGAATCAAATTTTTTTTACACTGAACCTGTTGTAAGGTGCCAGTGTTATATTATGTTCTTTAAATATTTTTTGGAATTTCTTAGTTGCCCAAGGGTGGTAAGTGAATCTCCTGTAGTTATCATCATCTTTAATTTGTTTGAGGGTGGATATTTCTGTGATCTTATTTTGTTGTTTAATTTTCTTGAGTTTTTTGAATACTAAATCCTTGTTGAAACCATTTATTTCAGCTGTTTTTACTATGTGGTTTAGTTCTTCTAAGTATTCAGATTTTTCCAGAGGTACTTTAGTTACTCTTTGTAGTAGGCTGTTTAGTACGGCATGTTGGTGTGCTTTTGGGTTGAAACTATTTGCTTTTATGTAGTTGTCAGTATGGGTTTCTTTTCTATGTATACCAAATTTTAGTTTCCCATCTTTGTTAGTAATTTTTAGGTCTAAAAATGCCAGTGTGCCCTGTTGTTCTAACTCCATTGTAAATTTTACTTTTGGTTCCTGTAAGTTTAGTAGTTTTAATGCATCATCTAAAAGCTTCTCATTTACTATAGCAAAAATATCGTCCACATATCTGTACCATACTTTGAAGATGTTAGGGAACGATTTTGTGATGTGGATTTCATACTGACTCATAAATAAGTTAGCTAGGAAAGGAGATAAAGGGTTTCCCATAGCTAAGCCTTCTTCTTGTTTGTAGTATTTGTTCTGAAATATGAAGTATGTATCCGATAGTCGAAAGCAGTAGACAATGCATGTAACACGCATGCGAAACTAGTTCTGCGTAAAAGTAAGTTTTTGTGAAGCACGTGTGTGTATATTCGACTACCAATTAAAAACTATTTTGATGATCTTGAACAGATTCTTTTGTTTCATCACTGATTGTATGTACTTGTACTTTACTGTGCTGATCAACTTGCACAGTGCCATTTCCTGTCTGTTCCATGAGCACAATTCTCATACACCTCTCTGATATACCATGCATACTATGAAAGGCCTTGAGGAGGCAGAGAGAATGTATTATCGCACTGGAGGCAACGTGTGTTCTACTTGGCCAGCTCTTAATGCCGCACTCTTCACATCAACAGTTAAAACTATTGGGTGCGAGCTTAGAAAGATGTGCGCTCCATAGATTGCAATCCCCTAAGTTCTTGAAATTATTAAATATGTTCATTTTAGCCATACTTCATGCAATGAAATGTCCACAAGTACTTGAAGGATCGACACAAGCCGCAACATATGTTTCTGCATTATTGTATCATCTTTATTCCTTTACCTGGATGCTTTTCCATTTTTTTATGTGCTTTTACCATTTCCTAGAATAACCAGGAATACCAGGTTGATTGTCATTGTCACTGCAACTAATAATAAGATGAGATTAAAGCATCTAAAATTCATGTGAGAACTCATTTGGCTCCATTCATAGTTGTGGTTTGTTACAAACCTGAGATTTACTGGTCACTCTGTCAGCCATTGTGAGAGAGAGCAGTGCTACTTTTGCCCTTCTCTTGTGCAGTAATGTGCATCGACCACTATACAGTTTCTGCAGCTATTGAAACAAGTATTATTTTCCATGTAGTCAGGATGAGCATGCCAGCTTGTGTCAGACGTGTGATACAGGAAATGGTCTTAGTTAATTGGAAATGGAATATGAATATAAGCAACCAATGACAGATGTCATGTCTTACATCTCATGCTATCCGACGATATTTGTCTGATTCAGATTCTTCTTACCATATAGAAGGTAGAATGGGAACAGATATATTCTCCATCTGGTATTGATCTCATAGTCAATGGAAAATAGGATAAGTATGAATGACATTCTCAATTTCTTGAAAAAAATATAGTTATATTAGCTGTAGATAAGTCATCTTTATGCTTTTTGTTCATGTAACATCATTGGCACACTGAAATATAAATCATCCTGAGCCATTTAGCATTGTGTCTTTTACATGTTAATGTCCCATCGCAATTAAAATAAAATCTATAGGGTGTGTTCAGAAATATAACTCTTTAAGATTTAGGATAGAACTCGCTGCTTTATATCAAAATATGTTCTGAGAATTTTCATAACTGCACCTTTTATTTAAAACAATTCAGTGCTATCAACCGTACACGAGCAGAGCAAAAAATGCAAACTGAATACATTATTTAAATTACCTGGAGAGATGGAAAGAGAGGTAGGGATTGTTACTTTGAGGAGCATGAAGAAGGATGACTGCATAAGTAGTGATTAAATCTAAACTACTGTTTGGGCATGTGACCAGTATGGTGAAAAGTGGTGTAATTTCTTCATATATATACACATTGTTTACATGTGTTTTTATTTAAAAAAAGAAAGGACACATTATGGAAATAGAGAAACTCTTTCTTCTCCTAAATAGATAACATAAATCTTATTTTATCTCTGGTGAAGATACTCTTGCTATAATAGACAGAAACTAGAGAAGTGCTCTCTGTATGGTTATTTATGACAGATAAATAAAAACCTAACATGATGGGAAATATATGATTAGATATTTATGATTAGAGTAATAGACTTGGTAATAATATTCATTCGGTTTCGCTGTAATAAACACTAGTAGGATAGTGTAAATCAGTGATGTTGGAGTACTTGTGTTTATTTATGTATGCAAGAGAGAGGGAGAGAAGAGACAGTCAGACAGGGAGAGATAGAAAGTAACGTAGTGATCGTTACTTTGAGGAGTGTGAACAAGGATGGCTGCATGAGTAGCGATTAATCTAGACTGCTGTTTGGGCACACTTTATGGTGAAAAGTGATGAAATTTCTTTATATACACACATTGTTTACATATGTTTTTATTTAAAAAAATCTGATGTGTACCATTCACATGACTTTCTCTATATTCCTGCAACAAATTATTCTTAAAAAGCTTATGCTTCTATTTACTTCATGCTAATCTAGAAAAATTAGCAGTAGTCTTATTACTTTCTTCCTCGTAAGTAGAAAGGAAATAAGGGAGTAGCATAGATTAAAGCGATAGTCAAAAGCTGGTTACTATGTGACTGAAGTTACTTCATTTGTATGGACATGAGTTGACAAATTCCTGTATGAGAAAAGTTAAGATTTTCGACCCTGAAAAAAAAAACAAGGAATATCTAAAAATGATCAACTCCAAGAAAAAAAATGTATACAACATAAATTGTGTGTTTTAATGTGCTCTACATTTTTTGTGTGGTAAGTTTTTGTCTATCTCTTTTGGTTTAGCAGTTATACAAAATTCCGTAAAATTGACCCAGAATAAAGTAGTCTTCAGAGGCTATTCCCAGAAAATTCAAAATATACATTCTATTTGTCAGGTAAATGTCTTTAATATACGATATTTTAATCAAAATCGTTAGAGCCATTTTTTAGAAAATCAAAATTTTCGAAAAAAGTTCCATGTAAAGGGTAGTTTGAGGTGGGGGGATTTTTCTCAAAATCTTCGTGTCGCATCCCTGGAAGTTAAATACAAAGTTTGGTATTTTACCGACGTTTCATTTTTGAGTTATCGTGTTCACAGACACACACACGGACCTTTTTCTGAAAATACTTTTTTTAGATAAAGGGGACCCTAAAACATATATTTCTGGTGAAATCTCGGTATCAAATTTTTTGGTGGATTGCAATACCTTCTCTATACATTATGTACATAGTTCGTATAGAGAAAGTAAAAAGAAAGGACACATTATGGAAATAAAGAAACTAAATTGTACAAAAGAACAAATTTTTTATTATATTGGACTTAAATTTTTCTTACAGGTTAAAGCTCTGCGAGTAATTCTGAACAGTTTACAAGCAAAATCAAAAGAGCGACAATGGTTGAAACATCAAACTTCAGGGGAGTTGGATGACACAAAACTAATTGAAGGTGATATAATAATCTTTATGTAGAACTATATGATATTCATTGAGATCATGCATAAAGATATTTGTTTAGAAGTTGCTTGAAATGTTTTTAGAATCAGCAATAAGCTGAACTCTGAACACTCTTTCAGAGGAAATAGCTCTAATTACAAGGGATGTACAAAGAAAAAATTATTTATGCTAAACAACTTCCCTGCTTTTGCTCACTTAATTTTAAACTGGATAAATAAATAGAGAAATAGGTTGATTAACACATGTTAAAGGTGTTATTCCCTAATTTTACTGCACATCATAATATGTAGACTGCTTCCCCATTCTCAGCCTCTATAGGCAATACATGAATGTATTCTTTGTCAGCATTCAGCCAAATCATTAAGGGTAACTAAATATGCTTTATTAAAACAGGAGGAAAAAGTGAGATACAACATTTGGGCACAACTATAACCACATAATAATACTAGCTAATGTCTATTGTATCAGACATTCAATTGAATGGAAATAATTATGTTTGATCCCAGTTTAAAATTGGAAAGAGGCTTACAGTTCAATGATTAGGGGCACTTACAGTCCATTAATGTAGTTATGGCAACAGCTAACAACAAAGCCTCTCTCCACATCAATCTTACTGGTACTTTAAATTCAGTAAGTTCACTAATATTATTAGTAGAGGTTTTACTATAAATCTTAAGTATGATAGAAAAAATTTATAGGTTGCTGGATATCTTTGACATATCCTTTAGCAAAAACATTAAAAATGTTCCTTAGAAAAAGATAGAAAAACAAATCATTTTTGGTAGATATGTTTTTATTTTTCAACATAATCTCCTTTTAGCTCAATACACTTTTCCTAGCATTTCTCCAACTGTTTTAAGTCTTCCAGAATGCAGGATTTCAGAAGGTGATCAAAATAGGCATCTGTTTGGGAGATGACCTCTTCGATAGACATGAATCGCTTTCCGCCGAGCCACTTTTTCAAGTTTGGCAATAAAAACAAAATCAGTTGGGGCCAAATCTGGTGAATACACTGGATGTTGCCATCGAAACTGTGCAGGTGTGCAACCTTGCATTCTCTTGATGGAAGAGAATCCTTTTCTTTGCCAGATGAGTTTTTTCTTGATTTCTACATTCAATCGGTGCAATAGCAATGCATAATACTCTCCATTTATCGTTCTTCCTTTCTGCAAGTAATCAATGTAGATGATTCTGCGTGCATCCCAAAAAACCGAGGCCATCACCTTGTCTGCAGATTTCACCATCTTTACCTTCGGTGCCTTTAAAAAGCCCACTATTTCGACTGTACTTTTGTGTCTGGAATGTAGTAGTGTATCCATGTTTCATCCACAGTTATTTATTGATGCAGAAAATCATTAGTATTGCAACAGAAAAGTGCCAAACCAGCTTCCGAATCACTTACAGATTATGTTTATTCTCCATTGAGAGCAAACACGGCCCTCATCTTGCTGAGACCTTTATCAGGCCTAATTTTTGGTGCAAAATTGAGAACATTTTACCTTGTGATATGCCTGTGACCTCTACTACTATTTTGCAAACTTTGATTCCTCAATCACTCAAAATCATATCCTGGATTTTGTCAATCATTTCTGAGGAAGTCACTTCTACTGGACATCAGGAACAATGTTCATCATTTGTGGATGTACGGCCATGTTTAAATTCATTTATTCAATTGTAAATTATTGTAAATGCAGAAGCAGATGTGCCATGAACTTCATTCATCTCTGTTTTTATCTCTTTCAGTGGTAAGCCTCTTAAATAGAAGTGTTTAAGCACTGGATGAAACTTGTTTTTTTTTTTTCCATCTTTCTAAAGAAACACAAGATTGTTAATTCAATCACCTATGACAAAAAAACCACGTTATGGATATAGCTAAAATTTTAACTGCCATCTAGTAAGAGACGACGGTTTACTAAATACAAAATTTTCAATGCTATGAATGTAATTTCTTAGATTTTCTAAGGACTTATTGAACACCACTTGTAATAATTAAATGAAATTAAATCTACAATATTTATAATATTAAGGATATATGAGCCAATTAAAGTAAACCTCAGAGCTGAAAACTTGTTTACCATGTAGCATTGAATATGTATAAAAAATTCAATGCCATAGCTGAGATTTGAACCATGGATCTTCCGATCTCTAGCCAGTTGCTCTTCCACTGAGCTACCATGGTAATATGCAGCATAGCATAGTCTGACTCTACCTATCCAACTCCTGTCCTACACACAGCTTGTGTGAAAAAAGCAATTAAACAATATATAAAAAAGATTTTAGTAGAAATAATACACATTTGTCAGATTATCATGTTCAGATTGTCTAAATCCACTGATACAAAATTGATAATCACAATCTTAAAAAAAAAAAAAAAAAGTAATTAGTTTCAGATCTGAAGAAAAATAGGAAAGTATGTATAATGTTGATGACCTAATGAGAAAATGGATAGAATTTTATAGAATATACAGGAAGCATTTTGATACTACATATCCTATTATAAGCAATATGCTACAAAGGATAGATCTTGTTAGCTGATCTCCTTGGATATATTTTAAAACTATGAGAAAAAATAAAAAAAGAATTATGAATTATTTAAAACTATATAAATGAATATAATGAAGTAAAAAGGAATATTCAAAACACCTACAGGAACTCAGACTTATCTCTGATCTAAATTCTGTTAAAAATATTTTGTTTGATATTCCACCTAGGTCTACAGCTCTGTTTTTTATCTTTACCTGATCTGTTTTATGTTACAAAACATGTTGTTTATACTTGGTCTCATGCACACAGGTCTCACTGGAGAAAAAACCATATATAGAAGACGTGCTGAAAAGGAGCCTGAATTAGGCACACCTCAGATAAAACCTAAAAGATTAAGACTTGTTGTGGATGTATCAGGAAGCATGTACAGGTAAAACTAGGTTCTTAATTTTACATAAAACATGTTTTCATAAATGTATTTAAAAAAGTCTGTATTCACATAATTTTTGCTAGCTGTTCCAAATACAAGCTCATCTTACAAAAGATTACTCTTTTATCTACGTTAAGCTAAACAAGATCAACATTAGTGGAATTAGTCTTATTACTTGCTTCCTTGTAAGTAGAAGGGAAATAAGAGAATACATTAGAGTAAAGCGATAGTCAAATATTTTAAAAGCTGGTCGCCATATGAAACAGTTGAAGTTCGGTTTGCTTTGCATGGTCCCGTTTGAGAAAAGTTAACTAGTTTAAAATAAGGGTATCTCAAAAACAATAAAATCTACAAGAAAAACATATAACGAGGTCCTCAGAGGCTATTCCCAGAAAATTCAAATATACATTTTATTTGTGATGTTAAATATCTTTAATATACAGTATTTTAATCAAAATCGTTAGAGCCAGTTGTGAGAAAAACAAAATTTTCAAAAATGTTTTCATGTAAAGGGTAGTATGTGGTGGGGGGATTTTCTTGGAACTCTTCGTGTCACATCCTTGGAAGATACTAAACCTAAATACCAACTTTGACATTTAATCATTTTTTTCATTTTTAAGTTATGCTGTCCCCCCACCCCTCAACACACACACAAACGCGAGCACACGCACACACACATGCCTTTTCCTAAAAATGCTTTTTTTGGACTTAGGGGACCTCAAAACACATATTTTTGAAGAAATCTTGGCTTCAAATTTTTGGGTGAAATACAATACCTTCTCTAGTACTATGTACATTGTATGTTCATAGGTACTAGAGAAAGCAAAAAGCCAAATTTATAAATTTGCTCATAGCTTTTGAAACTTGGAGACCTCAGCGTAACATTTCCCCTGGCAAAGGGGAAATTAGTCTTTGCTATCTTGTCAGGCAATGACCATTTCAATACAAAATTCATGAATTAAAAAATATGCCATAATCATAGAACTTCTGTGTTTCCTGTGGTATTAGGTTTAGGGATATCTGCGCCAAGCTCATTGCATTTAGATCTGTTATTATTCCTCATCAAACAAATAAGTCAGCTGCATATGGGTTATTCCATCTCAAATCATCTGAAATGGAATGAATTTAGTTTAATCTTATACAACTGGTTAGCATTAAGTGACTGACAAAAATGTAGTACTGCGAATTAATGAATGAATTTATTCTCATAAATCACAACACAAACATTGCTTACATTTCATATAATAATAAACTTTTCTTCCTTTCTTTTTCCTTAAATACATTCATCTAAGTTTCTTCCTTTGAATTGCTTGTTCCTTTGGACCTTATACACACTAACAACCTAGTTATTTGGCGTATAAGAATAATGTTTAACTAATACTAGATAATCCCATTCTTTTCTCTACTAACTTAATCTTCCTTGCATTGCCTTACAACTCTGCACCATTTCTCATGTAGCTTTCCTAAATACCATAATAAATTCCCATCTATTATTTTTAAACATTCTTTTTGCTAATTCCTCTATCTCTAGTTTATCCCATTTATCAAATTTCAATTCCATTCTCCATACAAGTGTCTTCACAATGCCGCACTTCTTTATTTTCCCCACATATTGGGCATATATTAATGTCATAATCTCCTCTGAACCCCTTTACTTTAACACACCTGCTCTCCAAGCATATCCCTCTTTCCCATCTTTATCACATAAGTCCATATATTTCTCTCTGCCCCAATCTGTTTTTATATTTCTGTATAACTCCAGCAAATGTTTATATCTTAACAAATCTTGTTTTTCAATTTCCTCAGTGTGTGTTTTCACTTCTTTCCAGAAATCCTTTCTTATGCCAATGTTCCCGTTCCTATTTCATCTAATATTTTTCTCATCTTTGCAAACTAATTGCAAACCACTCAGTTCAAACAGTGCTACTGAATTAGTGATTCACTTGGCAAACCCAATATTAATTTGTAAAATGCCCTATGAATCTTGTCAATATTTTTCCATTCCTCCTTCAACCCCCACACTTCCACTCTATGCATCATTCTCACTTTCACTATTGCATTATATACCCTTTTCAACCACATCACTTTTATATTTGGGTTTTGCTATAAGATGCTCTAATACATCCCATTAGTGCTCAGCCTCGCCCCCAAATAAACATATTTATTGACTACCTCAATTTTGCTATCCTCTATGTAGCATTTCTCATTCTTTTTACTTTCTCTATACAAACTATGCACATAGTGTATAGAGAAGGTATTGTATTGTACCCAAAAATTTGATACCGAGATTTCACCAGAAATACATGTTTTGAGAGTCCCTGAATCCAAAAAAGAACATTTTTAGAAAAATGTCTGTGTGTGTGTCTGTCTGTGGGCAGCATAGCGCAAAAATGAAAGGACCGTTAAAGCCCAAACTTGGTATTTAAGTTTGGTATCTTCCAAGGATGCGACACAAAATTTTCAAGAAAATCCCCCCACCCCAAACTACCCTTTACATGGAAAAAATTTTGAAAATTTTGATTTTCTTAAAAATTGCTCTAACGATTTTGGTTAAAATATTGTATATTAAAGATATTTACCTGACAAATCAAATGTACATCTTGAATTTTCTGGGAATAGCCTCTGAAGACTACTTTATTCTGGATGAATTTTATGGAATTGTGCATAACTGCTAAACTGTAAGAGATGGACAAAAACTTACTCCACAGAAAATGTAGCTCGCGATAAAACACACAATTTATGTCATACATTTTTTTCCTGGAGTTGATCATTTTTAAGATATTCTTGGTTTTTGCTTTGAAAACATACTTTTCTCATACAGGAATTTGTTAACTCCTATCCTTACAAACAAAGGAACTTCAGTTACATAGCAACCAGCTTTTGGCTATCATTTTAACCTATGGTACTCCCTCATTTCGCTTCTACTTACAAGGAAGCAAATAATAAAACTATTTCTGCTCATGTTTCTCGATTAGCATGAAGTAAATAGACGCATAAGCTTTTTAACTACAATTTGTTGCAGAGATGTAGCAAAAGTCATGTGAATGGAACACATAAGATTTTTTAGCTTGTTTCCTTTTTTGAAAACCATAATTTTAGTTTCATTATTATTAACTTTTAAATCCCATTTCTTACAATATCTGCTTATTACCTTGATGGCTCATGATAGTCCTCTGATTGATATTGTACCTGCTCTAAATCATCTGCTAAAAGAAAATCTGGAATATTCCTATTATTGATTATACAGGACAATGAAAGTTTTCTTTTTCAATTTCTTTTAGAGTATCATCAAAAAATAAATCAAATACGATAGAGCTTAATTTACACCCTTGTCTCAGGCCCATTTTGTTGTTCTAATTTAATAAAAACTTATTTTCTTCATAAAGTCTCTGAATAACTCCTATAAAGCTTTTACTCGCTTCTTTTCAACTAAACTATACAAATAATTTAAATCTATTTAAAACATACAATTTATTCCAAATAGCTTTTATTTTATGGCACAGGCCATTTCCAAGATATCCATTATTAATGGTTTGAATTGAACAATATTTTGCCATTCTTTTAAAGTTCTTTCAGTTTTCAATTATTTCGTGCATTGCATGAAAGAGTGTGTAATTTTAAAGCCAGCATATAAAGTTCTTAAACATTATTCTATCACTGTTTGTTGTTTCTTTAAAAGTAATGACATTATTTCTGCAAAGATTTGTCTTGATTAAAATAAAGTAGTTAGAAAAATAAGATTTTATAAGAATGGTTTATATAGCCACAATAAATGATAGAGGATGTAAAAAAGGCCTGTGAATGTAACACATCAAAATCCTTTTGATTCTATTGAAGGAGAATCTGAATTGGTCTCAAGATTTAATGTTGAATATGATTTGAAGTAGTAACTTACTTTATGCACATGAGGTAGCAAAATATATGTTCAAGGTTGCTTTACGTGTTTGTTTTGAATTGAAGGTTAAGCAAGCTGCTGTGCATAAGGTAAATATGAGAATAATACTTAAAAACTGAAGCTGGTAACAGTGAAGCAATACAAATATTTGTTGTTACAGTAAACATGAGAACACTTACTATGCACTATGAGTTGCTGTTATTTACTCACAGATTCACATTGATACAGGAAGAAGCAGATACTGAGACCAGCATTAACTTACCAATTTTGCTATTGCCTGGAGATGGTCAGTTACCTTGTTACTCTCTGCAGCAAACAAATAAGGTTTTGTAAAGGTAGACTGAAAAAAAAAAATATTCAAGATATGAACCAAGGATCTTTGGCTTTCTAACCACATGAGCCATTATGATAATATTCTAGCATGACATTAAATTCTCTGACTGGCTGGCATTTTTCTTGGTAACCACAAGGCATTCTCAAATACTGTTTGACATAACAAGCCATAATAATCATGTAGAATCTCATTAAGTGTGTTCAGAAAGCCAAAGATCCCGATTGTGCCATTGAATTTTTCTGGTAAGCCAAAAATCCATGGTTCAAATACCAGCTATGACATTGAATTTTTTACTCTAATTCTATCTTTCTAACTGTAGTCCACACACAGCATGAGTGGAAAACCAATTGACTTCAAATAACTTTTGTTGCAGCTTTTTTCTTAAGAATGCAGACATGTATTGACATTGTTCCTTTCATTACATGTACATTTCGAATTTTGACACCAATTATCTGTTTTCTCTTACATTATCGTCTTTTTTGCCGTAGCAGAATGTTTTGCCTGCAGAGGCCCACTGAAACAGAGGTGTTGACCTTCTGATTATTAATTGGATGTTGAAGACAAGCTTTAGCTATCTCTCTTTTTGTTGTTCCTTGAATTTCATCACAGCTTTCTTGCCAGAAGAAAGATAGAAAATGTGCCATTCTGTATTTATGCTAATCTCTTCTTCATTGTCAAAATAAATTTTAAACAATTTAAAATTCTCCACTTGCATGTTGATCTTTTTTAAGACTGATTTCAGGGAGCATCCTCCCTATCTTCAGTTAATTTGTCGACTGTTGCTCCTGTGTTGTGCCTGGTTCCATTAAGAGTTATGCTGCCATCTCTCCTCTTTGTTAACTGGATGAGGTCATCTATGGCAGGGATCTCAAAATTTATGAGATTTCCTTCATGCTGATGAATAAAGATATTTCCCCATATGTTTAGTTACCAAGGTTGTTTTAAGTTTTTGATCAATTTTATTTCTTGTTCTATATTGTCATTCTTTGTCCAAAAATGGGCAATGGCAGACTTGTATATGTATTTGAATCTGATGTTGCTCATGTGTTCCTTTTTTCTAATGACCAGATTTCTCCTCATCTGGCCAATGTATATTTTGCTTCAATCTGGCAATTCATTTGGTAAATGCCAAATAATTTAGTTTCTAGTGTGCTATCTTTTAAAGAGTGGTTAAGTAGATTTCTGATGTATTTATTTTGTGATATAAGTTTATGTTGTGGTCTCTAAATAATTTCATAAATTTCCAGAAGTATCTTGGATGGAAAATAAAGTTACAGTAATTGCGTATGAATGTTTTTAGCTTTTCCAAAGTAGTGGTTTTGTTTAGCATTTTCCGCATTTTATGTTTATGAATTATCTTATCATTGAAGTTCGAACTGAAAGTATTCAGTTTTGCTAAATCATGTTATGTGTGTGCATTTCCGTTTGTATTCAGCTTCTGTTAGCAGAAATTTAAGTGGAGAATTTTAAAGTGTTTAAAATTTTGACTCGTTGTTAATTCCATTATAAAGTGCTCCACTATATAAAAATATTCCTAATTATTTATATACTAGTATGGCATTAAATTCCCCAACTAAATTATGTTTTCCTGTAGATCACAAAGAGATCTCAAAATTAATTTTAAGATAATCCCAATTATAATTTACAATATCATAATTTCATAATTACTTTAAGACCTAGGCTTCATAGGCCAAGGCTGAGACTGGAATCATGAATCTTCAGCTTTCTGTGCCAATGTTCCAACTGAGTTGCCATAGTAATACCCCCAAATGCACATTAAATTTTCTCATCAGTGAGAAAATTTGTTTCCTGAACTTGTTTACATTATTCCAACCTACCTTACTTTGGTTACTTAAATTTATTAAATTTTTGAGAGATAAATTTTACAGAGGTATAATTAATTTATGGTTAAGAAAATAGTGCAGGTTTTATAATCACTGTAATAACTTGTCCCTTGAGACAGCTTCGGCATCACATGATGGCAGTGTAAATAAATCCACAAACATCAGACGTGTTATGTTATGCTGGAAGTTACAGGCAAAGAGGATGAAGGGGTTTTGGGCAGTATCAATGTGGATTTAATGTCTCACTTGTAGCTGCAGTGAGTGACTGTCACTGTCCAACCAGGTAGAAGACCTAATAGCAGACATAGAAATAGCATGTGCAGACTTAAAAGAAGAGGATAAAACACCCATTAAAAATGAATGTGAAACTGTACTCAAAGATCATAACCACACCAGAAATAACTTTCCAAATACAAAAATTCTCAAGAACCTAAAATCCAAACCTGTAATAAAAGCAACACAATAGTAATATTAGATAAATCTGACTACATCACCAGAGTTGAAAATATGTTACAAGATAAGATTTTCACAGAAATCAAAATAGATTCATTGAAACAATGCATGAAAAACTACAAGTGTATCATAAAAGCAACCAAAACAATCCCAAATAGCACAAAAACCAGACTGAAACCAGGCCATCAAAGTTTACCCAGACTTTATGCTCTTCAAAAAAATCCACAAAACAGACAACTCCATGCGACCAATAGTTAAAAATATAGATCCCCCTACATACAACCACTCAAAATGGTTAATGCAGAAATTCGTATCATTACCAAAATATCCCAGCTTAAGCATAAAAAACTCACAGGATCTAAACAACAAAATCTCCACCCTAGACATAAAATCTGAAAACAATTTAGTATCCTTCGACATTACAGAAAAGTTCTCGAACATACCCATTCCTCAGATGCTAAAACACCTAGAAAGCTGGCTAACCCACAGTGAAATAGAAAAAGAAGAACTGGAAGATTACATAAACTTAACAAAATTTTGCCTAGCTCAGAATTACTTCACCTTCAACAAAAGAACATACCACAAACTACTGGCCTCACAATGGATAACCCAATATCACCACTGGCAGACATGCACATCAGCATTCCCGGACATCTTTAAGACTTGGTATAGATATGTGGATGACATCTTTGCCATTGTTCCCAAATGATTCATACAGGACACCCTCAAATAGCTTAACGTACAGCAGAAAACAATACAGTTCAAGATAGAAATTGAAAAAGACTACTGCCTTTCATTTCTAGATCTGAAAATAATTAGAGAAAATATCAAACTAACCTTTGGTGTCTATCACAAACCCACACACTCTGACAACTATATCAAGAATTATGGCCACAGTTCTATAGCACACAAACATGCTGTATTAAATAACCTCACCCATAAACTGGTCTAAACACCATTAAAAGAAGAAGAATACAACAGAGAATACAAACACATAGTACATAACAGCAAAAAACAATGGCTTTAACCAAGAATTAATAGATAAAAAAACTCAAAAAATTTAAACAACAAAAACTAATCTCAGACTTCGCATGATATGATAAACCTTGCTTCAAAAAGCTCACTTTCAAAACAACATACAGGTTTCAAAATATTTTCAGAAAACAAAATCACACTTGCCCCCCAAAATAAGTTTAGCTACAGAAAATGCTCTGCAACATCTTAAAAGACCAAATCCCAGAGCTCAAAATATCAGGAATCTACAGAATAGTTTGCACAAATTGCAACAAATTTTACATAAGAAAAACAAAAAGACATCTTGAAACTAGACTAAAAGAACACTTAAGATCAGTAAAATATAAACAAACTGACAAATCAGCTGTCGCACACCACTTGTGGACTACTAACCATGAAATATCACCAAACATATTCCTTATAAAAGCTGCCAGATATGCAGCAGAGCATGACATCTGGAAGAGATTCCACATTGTTAAAAACCAACACCACACATTCAACTTTGAATTGCATTGTAGAAGTTCATCACTCAGTCACCAGGGACCGACACACCTCAACATGGAACATCCTGTTGAGATTCAGTTTCGGAAACTCATGGCTTCGAAACCAGTCTGAAAGTTATAATAAATAAGTGATATTTAAAGTATTGCAAATCCAACTCACCTATTCTATCTCTGCTAAAATTATTTCTTAAACATTTCCGTGTTAGGGAAAGAGTTTCTTTGCTACATAGGACATTTAAATTGCAAAGTTTTTCTTGTTTTTCATTTTCAAGATTTCTGCAGCATTATTTATTCTCAATAAACAGTTGAGTGTTGTAATGTAGTAAATGTGCTTCCCATTCTGTATTTACTATTCCTATACCACAACATTTCTTGGAAGCATACAATATGTCATTCGGACAGTCATTTGGTAACTGTATAATTTCCTACATACTTGTTTGAATGATTTTATAGCATCATATAAGAACTTCTTTGGAATTTTGTTTAATTGTGTACTTTGGTGGGGAAAAAATGTTACTGAGCCAAATATATTGACTTAAAATATTAATCTTTTGGCCCAGTTTTAACAAATTACTGACACTAAATTGTCAATATCTTTAATGAAAGATCAGATGGTATTTTGATGGTCAAATTTGGTTTCATCAGAGAACGTTGCTCCCAGGTATTTTACAGTTTTCATCTAAAAGCTCAAGCTAAATTATAAAGTAGAGTTCTCATTTAAGTTGAGATTAATTGGAAAACAATTGCAACAAGAGCCCAAAGGACAACATATTGAATGAATAAAAACCATTAAGGATTATGTATATGAAATGCATTACTGGTTTTTACATTAGAATAAAAAAATACAAATATAAATGAAACATATAAATTTATGCATGTTAACTTCATATGTCATCTCAAACTCTAAGTAGCAATTCAGCGATAACAGGTTGCAATACAATTAAAATGTTATAAAGTTCTGCATTATGTTGCAATAAAGGTTTAACATTGGAACATTAGCATCCCTTGACATAATTAAAAGTCAGGAACATCATTTTGTTCAATGATTAACAAATAGCCATGCTCCTTAATATAAAATTGTAGATACTACAAAAGGTGTAATAACTCAATTTTGAGCCATTCTTATGATATAAGCCTTATAAAATATATTTTAGCAATGATAATTAAGGTGCCTTAAGGTATATCTTTTAAGGTGTGGAAAATTTCTGCATTGAAAAAACCAGCAGTGATTTACATCTAGTATTTTAATCCGTAAACGATAATTTATTACTTTGTGTAAAACAAAACCCTTAAAGAACTGAAAAAACATGTGATAGAATTTATAGAACTTCTGACCAAAAAGAAATGTTGCTGCTGAATATTACCACTCTTATCATTCTACTATTTCAAGAGTTTTATTTGTTTATCCATTTTGAGACAAATTAAATTATTTCAAATAAAGTTATCTTAAAGTGAATCAGAACTTATAACACTGAATCACTTGTTTTACTCACTTTTAACATGCTTCAGGAAATATTACCATCCTCAGAATACCATAGAGACTGCCTTAGTGGTCGAGTGGTTAGTGAGCTGACTTCTCATCCGAGGTCCCAGGTTCAATTCCCAGCTGGGGGAATTATGCTCTGTTCCCCACAGTCTCTGGAAGTGTGCATGTGAGAGTGAATGTGCATGTGTATAATGATAGAAAATGATTAACCTAGTGGCAATAGCCTACAGTGAATATATGAGTTGTTTCACAAGTCAAAGCCTCCGGTATGACATAGAAGTTAAAGATGGCTAATCAAATGAAACAAAAACAAAAAAAAATGATGGATACCTACTGATGATGGGAACACCATTATCAAAATATATTAAAAGTGAGTAAAATAGACCTCGGCTTTTAATAGATGCAAATGGATTTCAAATAAATGTTATTGTTTCAGATTCAATAATTATGATGGAAGGCTTGACCGTGAAATGGAAGCAGTAGTATTGGTTATGGAAGCATTCCAAGGTCATGAAGGTCGCATCCAATATGACATTGTTGGCCATTCTGGTGAAGATCATGATATCACATTTGTGGATCATAAGTCTCCTCCTTCAGACAATAAGCAGCGTTTGGATATTATTAAGGTTTGTTATGTGATACACAGTGTGGGAGATGAATAAGTGCAAATATTTGTATCAACGTTGGATGATAATGTGTTAATCTACTAATTGCAGTTTGTTTTGCTTTTTTCTAAAGTTATGATCATTAGAAAACTTTAATGATATTTTTAGGATGTCTATTATTCCCTATCTCAGATGTGTGACCTGTTTACATAGCAAGTCACACATTTGACTCTCCTCTGCCCTGCCCAACTATAGGTAGTGCATGTATGTAAACACAGCAGAGCTGTTTAAAACACATTAGACCCTGAAATTTGTGCTTCATTTATGACAATGGTGTTAGTAATGGAATAAAATGAGATACATTTATGTGTTATAAGCACTGTTCTCCACTAAATATCAAATTATTTGCACTTATTCAACTCCCCCTTGTTTGTGCAATCTACTACTACAGAGTTTGTTAGTGTTAACACCAACTCAACTTTGCAGCCATTTCTGTTTCTCTCTTCTACATATGTATTAGGATTACATAGAAATAACTGATAGTGACATACTTGTATGCATTTTTCAGTTATGGATTATGTTAGCTTTGAGTTTTTAGGGTCAGTTTCCTAATGACTCCATTCTGCTTTATGTGCATGCTTACTTGAAATTTGTAATAGTGTTTGACTAGATGGCCATATATAGAATTTATGTGAAATGTTGCAGACATTAGTGAGTGTGATCTTTTACTCCCATGAAAGAAGAAAAGAGAAAGATAACAATGCAGCAGTGATTCAGTGTTAATTTGTTCGCCAGCATTCTTGGTGAGTTGGTGATTGGTCCATACATTCTGTTCTGCCTCATCAGATGGCGCTATCACATTTTTGTAGAATATGTGTTGCCAGAACTGCTGGAGAATGTACCTCTGAATGTTAGATAAAGGATGATTTCTAGCATTATGGGGCATCAGCCCATTTCAGAATTGCTCTGACGAATCATCTGACAGCCACCTTTGGGAATCAATGGATCAGCCGAAGTGGTCTTGTGGCTTGGTCATCCAGGTCACCTAATCTCATGTGTCTGAATTTCTTTTTCTGGAGACATATGAAGCAGCAGGCATATGAAACTGATGTGGAAGCAGAAGAAAACTGCATTTCTAGAATTGCCATTGCTGCTGGTACCATTGCAGAACATGCCAGGAATCAGACACAACAATCAATGATCCAACAATATACTGTGTGCATACGGATAAATGGTTGTGCATTCGAGCTGTTCGTGTGAATGCCACTGTTGTAATTACATGCTAAACTACCTTCTGTGTAAATTATCCCTAGCATCAGAAATTGCCGTTAGAGATCATATGTTCTGTATTTGTTTCTATGTTCTGTACTAGCTATATTAATTTGAACAAGTAGTTTCAGAGTGGCATGTATGTCCCAAAAATGCAGATACATTTAGGAAATTGTTATTCCTATGATCTCTAACTGCTACTATTGCCTCTTATTTCTAGAGAGTACATCCAGCAACATTTTCAGCAACTCTTTCATAAATTCTTGTTCTGTAGATAGTTGCCTTTGTAAGCTGCTCTCTATTACAGAACATAATGAACTCTGTTCCAGATATTTCCAGGATATTTTATGGCTACAACTGCTCTCACACTGAGGTTGGTTCTCCTATAAATCTTTCCATGATCTAATATAATCAAATTCCTTCCAGTTGCATAATCTAGATTTACAAGATACTGAATATGGGTTTTCAAATAACACACACAATCCATTGAAAAGCATTTTTGAGTAGCACTCCAAACTAATTAGCCTCCTTGCATTTGGCATTTTCTAGGAGAATACAGGATGTACATAAATGAATATCGGGGTTTTAACTCTTTATAATATTTATTACATTCAACTTACAGTTATAAATGATATGTCAAATGAAAAAGCAACTCAAACAGTTTTGTTTGTTGGCACAAGTGCGCATGTGCGTGCAATGTTTCTGCCGCAGTCCGCTAGACAGCAGCAGTAGCAAAGATGGCGACTAGTAAACAGAAAGCGTTTTGTGTTTTGTAGTTTGCAAAGACCGAATCTGTAGTTACTGTGCAACGTGCGTTCCGTAGTAAGTTCGGTTGTGATCCTCCTAGTGATAAAAACAGTCGTAGATGGTATAATCAGTTTGAAGATACCGGCTGCCTTTGTAAAGGGAAGAGCATGGGACGACCAGGAGTAAGTGAAGAGACTGTTGAGCGAGTGAGAGAGTCGTTCACTCGTAGCCCAAAGAAATCAGTCCAGAAGGCTAGTCGTGAATTACAAGTTCCTGTGTCGACTGTTTGGAAAGTTGTAAGAAAACGCTTACAGCTATGTCCTTACCGTTTACAGTTATTACAGGCTCTAAAGCTGACAGACCATGGATTACGTGCCAAATTCGCAAAAAACATGTTGTTTCATGACGATTTAGTGGTTTGTGTTGTCTTCAGTGATGAATCGACCTTTCACCTTAGTGGACATGTTAACACTCATAATGTGCGCATCTGGGGCTCAGAAAATCCTCACGAGATGGTACAAATGCAACGAGATTCCCCTAAAGTGAATGTTTTTTGTGCCGTATCCTGGCGAAAAGTTTATGGGCCTTTCGTTTTTGGTGAACCTACTGTAACTGGCACTTCTTACTTTGATACACTAGAGCAATGGCTCTTCCCTCTGTTGGAAGAAAATGAGCCAGAGAACTTCATTTTCCAGCAGGATGGTGCACCACCTCATTGGCATAACGAAGTACGCGATTGGTTGAACGTCACTGTACCCGAGCGCTGGATAGGCCGCAAGGGCCCCAATGACGGGGCTTGCTATGCATGCCCTCCATGTTCTCCTGACCTAACACCATGCGATTTTGACCTTTGGGGCTTCATCAAGGATCGTGCCTCCGCTACCAGCTGACCTCCCTGAATTAAGAAATCGGATTGAAGCAACTGTTGCTACAATTACTGAATACACACTTATCAACGTTTGGGAAGAACTCGGCTATAGACTTGATGTGTGCCGTGTGACAAAGGGTAGTCACATTGAACATTTATAAGCTTCTTGGTAAAACTGTTTGAGTTGCTTTTTCATTTGACATATCATTCATAACTGTAAGTTAAATGTAATAAATATTATAAAGAGTTAAAACCCCGATATTCATTTATATACACCCTGTATTTAGCATAAAAATATGCTCTGTATATATCCACTTAGGACAATGTTGGTAGCAAACCTACAGGACGATAATTTGCTGGATTTGGAGACTCAAGCTTGTGGATGACAATAATTATTGCGTGTTTTCAAGGTATAGGGAAATATTCATGTGCAGAAAGCTGATGAATAACAAGGCAAGAATTTCCAATACTTTGTGCTTCAAATGCTTTAATACAAAATTTGAAATGAGATCATGATTTCCATACTGAAAACTGCTGAATTATAAAAAACATTTCTTTAGGTGAAGTGAAGTCGGTGAATACTGCAACTGTAGCGTAAAAGCCAGAAAAATGTTCAATTTTTTGGTAAAATTCTTTGTTGGTCACTTCATTAGGGCTAAACATAGTTTGTAGGGTATTTGTGAATACTTTGCTTTTACTGTTTGAGATGTAATATTTTCCATCTTGTTCTAAGGGCAGTATAATTGTTGGTTCTTTTAGTACTCTTTTGGTTTTTTTCTTACGGATGAGTCTTTTGGTGTGATACTGGAAAGATGTGGTTGGTAAGTTGAATACTGATATTCTTCCATTCATTTCGTCACTTATCTTGTAAGTTTGTCAAGCAATGAAGTTGCCAGGTTTCTCTTTGCTTTTACCAAAGTCAACAAGTTTTGTGTTTTTCTTTCAAGAGGCTTCTAATGCTTGTGGGAAAATTTTGTGATAGGGTTTTCTGTATTGTTGCAGTCTTGGTGGAGTTGTGGCTCTATTTATAGCAGAAGTTATGTTATCTGTGAAGTCGAGAATTGCTGCCTCTGCATCACTTTCAGGTTGCTTATTGGTCTTAAGAAGCTGTTATCTACTATGTGCTGAAAAGTCTTCCAGTTTATAGAACCTTTGCTGAGTCTCCTAGTGGGTTGCAGTCATAGAATTGGATTGTCATTGACAGCACACTTATCAGAATCCATTTCAGGTACAACAGCCATGATGGAAGTGTCTGATATATTTTTGTCGAGTATGATGTCTAGTATATCAGCTGTTATATTTGGTCTGCAGAAGGTAGGATCTGAAGATGTTTTGCTTTGTGCACAACAGCAGTTAATAAACATCTTCCATTTGGAGTTGTCACATCACATCCCCATGTTTGGTGCTTACCCTATGGATCTCTGCCAAGAGAGTTGTCATTGAGTCAGAGAATAAAATATTAATGTCCTGGTCATTTAGGATGGATCCTGGTGATATGCATGCTGAAATTATTATAGCTTTAGAAGAATTGCATGTGAATATTTGAATTGCATAGGCTTCAAGTGTGGTTAATTGAGGTAAAAAGGACTGAATGGTGGTGTATAACTTTCCGAATAATGATGCCAATCTGCCTGAGGCAACTGGAGCATTACAATCTGATCTATTTACTGCATAGCCGGGGTATATAAAAATAAAACTTTTCTTTCTGTAGCAAATAAGCTTCAGTGATGCTGAAGATGAATTCCATAAAACCCTCTCACCTGGATTTGATTGCATTGGCGTTCCAGTTTAGTATGGTTAGTTGGGTTAAAGTTGTTATATTGTTTTTAGTTATTATTGTCAATTTATAAAAATCTTCAATAAAAGGGATTTTAGTGATGGCAGGTATGGGTTCGAAAACAGATGGCTTATTGAAATAGATTTCCAATACCATTGGAGGAAAAAGAGGTAGGAGATGAGTCTGTGTTGATGGCGACTGAGCTAAATGAGTAGGATTTTTAGGAGGAGCGGGTTATGGCCATTATGGTGTTCCAGGAGTTGTAGATGGTGAGCTTAGTGTCAAGGTTGGAAGATTGTTCATATATAGGTTTGAATTTCTTGTTACAGGCTGAGCTGCCTTTACCTCAGATTTCATTTTCAATTCAAGATAGTAATGACGACCTTTGAAGTTTGTCAGATGGGCTTCTCCACAATTCATGCAGGAAGGCTGAGTGTCCTTGTCTTTTATGCATACAGAAAAATGATGATTTGAGGAACATTTCACATATGGAGGCATGAGTCAGCAGAACTTTGTAGTATGCCCGTAGCCTTGACACTGTGTGCTTCTGATACTCGGCCAAATTATAACATAGTGAATGTGTATGACTTAGAACATCATCTGACTCTGTCCATTGTTATTCAATTCTATGACACAAAATGGCATAGGTTGCCAATTGTTATAGAAAAGCCTGGTAACTTTTACAGTTGTAAGTTTAGAGAGATGAGCTCTGAAGTAATGATGTCTGTAAGAGAATAGGGAACATTTCTTAAAATAACTTCAAATCTTTTGGAATTTGGATCACAGTAAGTGTGAAAAGTAAGCTTTGATTCTTCCAGAAATTTTTTTTTACAGCCTGGAAGTCGTTTACTGAAGTTGTGTTTATCTTTAGAACTTTATTTTTTTGCAGAGTAGAGTACTCCTCTTTTACAGTGGAACCAAAATTGTTTATAATCTGCAAGTAATTGTTGACTTCATGGAGGAAAATAAGTAGGATTCTAATTTTAGGAATTACTGAGAAATCATCTTCATAAATTGTGTCTGACCAACAACAGAAGTCGTACTTTCATGTCTCAGATTTTACATGCAAGAAAATCTATTATCAGAAAACTAACTATTATTTTTGGAAAAATAAATTTCAAAATTTAATCATCATAATATTGAAGTTGCAAAACCTGATGATGATGAATGGAATGGGATATGAGAAAATAAAATATAAAAAACTTCTGAAACTGATGCTGAATGCAGTACTGCACAGCAATCTGGATCAGCATACATGCCATCTCTGGTGGAAAAAAAGAAAGAAGGGAAATATCATTAATGCTGGTTACCTCCTGGAACTCCCACAGAACCTTCACTTCCATGAAATATCATTTTCCTAAAGCAGTGTTGTGTTGTATATATTTTTTTCTAGCAGTAAATAAAAACACTTAGGTTGAAAAAAACAGAAAAATCTGATGTGTTCCATTCACATGACTTTCTCTACATCTCTGTAACAAATTATTGTCAAAAAGCTTAGGCTTCTATTTACTTCATGCTAATCAAGAAAGCAATAGCAGAAATAGTGTTATTACTTGCTTCCTTGTAAGTAGAAGTGAAATAAAGGAGTAGCGTAGGTTAAAGTCATAGTCAAAAGCTGGTTGTTATGTGACTGAAGTTCCTTTGTTTGTATGGACAGGAGTTGACAAATTCCTGTATGAGAAAAGTATGTTTTCCAAAGCTGAAACTAAAAACAAGGAATATCTTATAAACGATTAACTCCACGAAAAGAATACATATAACATAAATTGTGTGTTTTAATGTGCTCTAACCATTCCGTGGTAAGTTTTTATCCATCTCTTATGGTTTGGCAGTTATGCAAAAATCCGTAAAATTCATCTAGAATAAAGAAGTCTTCAGAGGCTATTCCCAAAAAATTCAAGATATACATTTTATTTGTCAAGTAAATATCTTAAATATACGAGATTTTAATCAAAATCGTTAGAGCCATTTTTAAGAAAATCTAAATTTGTTCCATGTAAAGGGTAGTATGGGGTGGGGGGACTTTCTTGAAAATCTTTGTGTCGCATCCTTGGAAGATACCAAACTTAAATACCACAGTTTGGTTTTTAACAGTCTTTTCATTTTTGAGCTATGCTGCCCATAGACACACACATGGACATTTTTCATTTTTCTTTTTGGATTTCGGGGGTCTTGAAACATATATTTGCAGTGAAATCTCGATATCAAATTTTTGGGTGCAATGCAATACCTTCTCTATACACTATGTATATAGTATGTATAGAGAAAGTAAAAATGTATGGGATATCCAATTTGATATCTTAAATTAGAAATTCATAATACCCCTCTAATGTTTGCTTGTTAGCATACAATGTTATTGGAAACAGTGCTTATGCACCCAGAACACTATCATTGAGAGACATTTACTTAGTATTACTAAGAGAGCTGAGCTCCAATGAGTGATGTTTATTACAACATAAGTAAACTTAGTTTACAAATTATAATAAAAAGATTGATTTATAATTGAGATGTAGCTTTTTTTTATGTAACAGTATTGTTCATAAACAAGCTAAACACTGTAATTATAATCTATTTACAGACTATGCATGCCCATTCTCAATACTGCATGTCGGGAGATAACACCTTGGAGGCTGCTCATCATGCTGTATCAACCCTGAGTACAGAAGACTGTGATGAAGCTATTGTCGTGATACTGTCAGATGCAAATCTGGAGCGTTACGGTATTCCACCAGAGAGATTTGCAAGAATTCTTACTTCTGATGCTCGTGTCAACGCATTTGCAATATTTATTGGATCCTTAGGAGACCAAGCTTCTAGGTAAATTTTAGCGGACATGTACGCTCTAGTAAAAAAATATTAGTTTTTCAATAAATATTTTAATAATATTTTTTTATTGTTACCTTTTCAGGCTGACAAGTAAGCTTCCAGCTGGTAGAGCTTTTGTGTGCCTTGATTTGAAGAACATACCCCAGATTCTTCAACAAATATTTTCAGCTTCTGTACTAAGTAGCAGATAGTTAACAACCAATTGCAAATATTTTTTTTTTTTCATTTAATTAAAGTAATGTGTACAATTTGAGGTTGAATAAATCATGTTAATGTTTCTCTAAGTAAATTAAATTCATATTTCTTAACCAGTATAAACATTTGCCAATGCAGAGTATGTATGTGACATTGTTCACTTACTGCAATTCAGAATGTACCAAAAATCCCACTAGCCTCCTAATCCTTACTGTATATCTTTCCTGTTGCAGGTAACACTATTTAAAACAATGGCCCATGATTGCAACTAAAGCCTGCAGTAATGTATATTCCACTTTTATATCAGAATTCATTCCTGATCTTTATCTTATAAATGGATAATTTTTCTTTTGTGTTTATCATCCTTTGTATACAACTGGGAATGGCTCCAAGGAATTTCATTTGTCAGAATTAACTTGGTTGTTTTCTGTTGTAAAAAAAAAGGATAACCAGCGTACAATCCTTTCATAAAGTAAGTAAAGGTTAACCAGGATTTGAATCTTTTATTTTTCTGCAATAACAACACAATCTGACTGCTTATTTTGTTTGGCAAACTTGTCTGTACAAGTGCTTTAACTTCAAAGGCAACTTGTTATTGCAAGTTCTTAGGAAGTGGTTTTATTCACACCAACCAAAGAGTAGGGTTAAGATATAAAGAAGAACCTAATTGAATAATTAAGTGTCATCACCTGAACCATGAATTCCTCCATCTGATGCTCTTCCACCATTTACTGCTAGAAGTGTGATAAAGTATTTGAGGTTAAAAGGCTCATGTAATTGAGTTTGAGTTGTAGGTTTGCTGGACAATAAAATATTTATCATCATGTGGATGGCAATCTTCTACATTTATTTCGGTATTAAAGTGTTACAAAATAATTATAATCCTGTGCCGTTGCAGCCCTTACAAACCTGATGTTACCAACCTGAGGTGGGAGATCATCCAACTGATACTGGAAGTAATGTGGCTAGCATCATGCACTCCCCAATCAAAATGTTTGTAATCATGACTGGGATCGTTGCCTATCATAGCTTTTCACTTTCCTCACAATTGTGAGTGGGTACCAATCCTATACCCAGGACTTAAAATCTGTACCTCCAAGAGTGGGACAAACCTGGGCACATTCCATGGTCAAGTATCAGATCACTATGCTCTAGCCCACTACACCAGGGCGCAAAATTCATTTTGATTAATAGTAGTAAAATTAATAATGGCAACTAAAATGACTATCTTGCAAGTTGTTCACTTGATTTACTGCTCAATCCATCAAACTACATTATTTGTCCCCCAATGTATATTTTGCAATCTCAAGGCAGTATATATGAAATAGTTCTGTTTAAATGTTCATGAAGCATTTTGACTGTGCCTTTTTATTACACATGCCTGTAATATACACACCATACTAACACTAAAGAGTATTTGTAATTTGTGGTGCAAAATAATTATTTAGTTACTTTTTAGGAGATATATCTAGTTCAAAGAGAAAAAGAACTGGTGAAAAATTGTCTGCTAGAAAGAAGCATTACCCCATGAAATGCAGTAATGGAATGAGAACCAGAAGCAGAAAGAGGTTAAAATACATATATTACAATGTGAGTGTTCACAATAACAGGAAGTTTTCCCGAGAACGGGTAAGAAGACTTATCTAAGTTTTAACTTTTTTGTTCCATTCCCTGGCATAACATATTGCATCTGTATTGTGCATATTAGACTCTTCACTGTAGAAATTTTTCAAAGAAGCCATGACCTAAAACACTAGCGCTCTCACTAGTCACAAGCTGGGAAAATGAAACCAGATGGAACTCTGACAAATGTGCGTTCCAACACCCACAGATTCATTGAGAATTGGTTCTTCTAGCAAATGTATCACTTGTTGTTTGATTAATGGCTATTGCCTTAAAAAAACAGCAAATGTAGAGAAATTAACAGAGATGACTAAAGAATTCTGAAATACTAATGATCCGCATTGCACTTAGAAAACAATTTGACTTTGGCTAACCGTTGGCTGAACTGAAAACAAGCGAAAGAAAGCTAATGTGTTTCATTCACTAGCTGTAATATACAAATTATTCTTACAAATGATTATTCTTTTATCTACATCATGCTAATCAAGATAAACATTAGTAGAATTAATTGATCTTATTACTTGCTTCCTTGTAAGAAAAGGGAAATAAGGGTGTACACTAGGCTAAAGTGAGAGTCAAATGTTTTAAAAGCAATTGAAAAACAATTGAAGTTAGGTTTGCTTTGCATGCCCAGAAGTAAACAAGAATGAAACGAAAGGTGGCTTCCTCTCATTTGACAAAAATTAGGTTAGGACCCACGGCTTGAATGAAAAAACAAATTAATACTAAAAGGAAGTTAAAATTGAAACTGTTAATAAGAAATATCTCGAAAACAGTCAACTTTAAAAGAAAAATGTATGTGACATAAATTGTGTGTTTTAACGAGATCTACATTTTTTGTGTGGGTATGCTTTTGTCTATTTCTTACAGTTTAACAATTATATAAAATTCATCCAGAATAAGTAGGTCATCAGAGGCTTTTCCCAGAAATTTCAAAATGGCAGTTTATTTTTTATGTAAATATCTTTAATATATGGTATCTTAATCAAAATAATTAGAGTCATTTTTGAAAAAAACAAAAGTTCCAAATTGTTTTCCATGTAAAGGATAGTTTGTGATCGGGGATTTTCTTGAAAATCTTTGTGTCGCATCCTTGCAAGATATTAAACATAAATACAGAGTTTGGTATTTAACAGTCTTTTCATTTTTGAGCTATGCTACCCATGCACACACATGGACCATTGTCGATCATCCATGTGTGCGCATAGGCAGCATAGTTTTTTTTGTACTCAGGGGTCTTCAAAACAAATTTCTGGTGAAATCTAGAAATTCAAATAAATGAAAAACAAAAATGTGGATAAATACCAATGTTCCTACTTTTAGAATGTAAAGCATGTAAACATTCCTTTACTGGGAAAAAGTAATGACATTTTTGTCAACTTTCTTTCACACTAGCTGTAAGTAGGACGGATCTGGAAAGGAAGAGTCAGACTGAAAAATTGCCATAGCCAGGATTTGAACCATGGAACTCCTGGTTTTCATTCAGTAATTCTAACCAGTGCTACCATAGCAACATATTGACATAGCATTACATTCAACTTACTCACTATTTTCCTGGTAAACCACTAAGGGATCTCAAATTATTTTGAGATGAGATATCCCTATGGTGACTATAAGGTAAGTACTTTAAGTCCAGGCTTTAGAGTTTAACCAACTATTAGATCAACCATTGCCAATTAACTGTTTCTTCCACACTAGCCAAATGTAGGACAGAATTTGGAAAGAGAAGAGTTAGACTGAAAAATTCTGATGTGTTACACTCACATGCCTTTCTCTAGCTGTTCTACAAACTTCATACATAAGATTCTTCTTCTTCTTTCTGCACCTTTCTAATCGTGGTACTCATTAGCACAATGTTCTTATTATTTAGTTCCGTATAAGTAGGAAGAAAATAAGGTAATACACTAGGCAAAACCAATAGTCAAATGTTTTAAAAGCTGTCGTTATGCGATTACAAATCACTTCTTTTCTTGGCCAGGAGTAGAACAAAATAAAAACGACACTCCCGTCTGAGAAAAGTATAAGGACTTCACAACTGAAACTAATAACAATGAATACCTCGAAAACAGCTCCACAAGAAAAATGTATATGGCATAACTTGTGTATTTTAACAAGACCTAAATTTTTTGTACAGTAAGTTTTTGTCTATCTCTTACGGTTTACTAGTTATGCCAAATTAAGCAAAATTCATCCAGAATAAACAGGTGTTCAGAAGCTATTCCCAGAAAATTCAAGATATACATTTTATTTGTTAGGTAAATATCTTTAATACGATATTTTAATCAAAATCGTTAGAGCAATTTTTAAGAAAATCAAACTTTTCAAAAAAAGTTCCACGTAAAGGGTAGTTTGGGGTGGGGGGATTTTTCTCAAAATATTCGTGTCGCATCCCTGGAAGATATTAAACTTAAATACCAAGTTTGGTATTTTAGTTACTTTTCGTTTTTGAGTTATTGTGTTCACAGACACATGGACCTTTTTCTGAAAATGCTTTTTGGATACAGGGGGTCCTAAAACATGTATTTCCGGTGAAATCTCGGTATCGAATTTTTGGGTGGAATACAATACTTCTCTATCCCTAAGTACATTGTACATATGGGGCTAGAGAAAGTAAAAATCCAATGCCAAGGACAGGATTTGAGCCACAGCTTCAGCATTAATTCCAACATTATCAATTAATGCAACATATATTAAGTATTTTAACTGAAGTGCTGGAATGATAAGAAGAAAATGAAAGAGAGAGGAACGTAGTTAACATGTTGATACAATAAAAATCAATAATGTGTCTTGTGCTTTTAATTTAAAATTGTTATATATTTCTGATTTGATTTTTACATTATAGGATAAGTAGTAATATCCAAAAATGTACCTTATAGTATTCTTATTCTCCCCTCATACACAGCCATTGATTAGTGTGTGTATGAACAAAAATAGAAAGAAAAAGGTTAAAAATTCCTAAATACACATATACACAAACTGGCCATGAAACAAACATTTAGTACCAATAGACAATTAACTTTTGGATGTATACATTAATTAGCATCCAACAAGAAGAAATCGTTCTAGCTCAAAATAAAGCTCTAATACTGATAAATTTATTTGCAAGCAAATCCAATATTATTTCATTCTTTCTCTTCATCAAGACACTAATAATATGGATATGATAAGCTTCCAACTTCACTGTGCACTGTAAATTCCTGACATTTAAATAAAGAATAATTAACAGCATGTTTTCTGTATATTTATATTTATTTCTACATTGTAATATGTTTAAACTTGTAGTACATCTTTCACTTTGGGAGTATAAACATTTATATCAATTAAAGCAAAACTGATGCATTTGAAAAATCTTCAATATTATAGTACTGTATTAAAGCTATATTCCAACAGTAGAATTAAATACAGGTTGTATATAAACAAATTGCTATACATTAAAAACTGTCAGGATAGGAATGCACTTCTTGCAAAGAAATTGTTTTTTGTATGTTAAATTGGTGTTATTACCATTAGGGTTAACTTACTGTGTTGTCATATTATGCTCTTTAGTAATAATTATTTCACTATCAACATTCACGAGTTCTACTGTCCCACCTAGTCTTTCAATAAGGGCTGCCAACAATGCACACTTTTTTTCTTCTAATGCAACAATATCTGAGTGCATTTTAGTTAGCATTTCCATTCTTCTTTGTTCATCATTCTGATACTGTTGCAAAAATTGCGTGAACCATGCAGGAGGCTGACTACTGGCATCATGAGCAGCATAAAGCGGTTCATCTGCAGTCTCCACATACTGCACCTCTCCTTCAGCATAGTCTTCATCCAAATTTCCCACAACTTCCATTACTTCCACTCTCATTTCTTGACCATCTGGACCTTGAATCTTTTTGGTTGTTAGCAGAGGTTTTGTAGACACTGATACAGCAGCAGCACTCACAATGTTAGGATCTTTGCTAAATATTTCTTCTACCTCATTATAAAATCCCCACTTGGTTCGCAATGGTGTTCCTCGCTGTCCAATGTATATTTCCTTAAACGTTTTCTTCAAATTGCGCCATTTTTTATCACACATATCTTCAGACACGTTTGGATAGCCTCTTTCTGCAAGTCTCTGGGATATTTTGCGCCATACATGTTTTTTCTTAATATTAGAATCCTTGAATTCATGTTCTACTTTCTTGTATTCTTCGATCAAAGCAAGAACCATTGGCCGGCTCCATACAAACTTTTCTGTGAAAATATAAAAAGCATAAAATATACCAGCATTGTCTTTTGAAACAATTGTGCTATTGTGCAATTCTGAAACCAGAATATTGTGTATGTATATACAATATATTAGAAGATTATTAAAAAAAATATTTGTTTAATATGTTTAAGCTTTCTTGACCTTTGGGCTGTGAATCTGTAGTAATAACTAGAGTAACAATAATACAACGAGAGTATTTTATTTATTCATTTCTCCCATAGGAATGAAAACTCACTGTTATTTGCTTTTCAGGAAATTAAAGGTTTGATTTTACAACTGTATCTTTTCAGATTACCATTCAGACTAAGGAGTTGTAAACAACCTAGCTTAAGGAAACCAAAGGTATGCTGATCAATGTCAATCCCCAAAATTTCATGGTTTGCAACCCTTTAATCTGGCTGGTCCCAAGAAGACATATTTTCCCTAACTAACATTGTTGCCAAATACTGGGATAAAAGATAATGACTTTACTGCCAACACGCACACGCACACACACACACACACCCACACCCACACACACACACACACACACACACGAGATATATATTACAGAATCAAGTAAGGCTTAGCTCCTTTCCAAATCAAGTTTTGTTATGAAAGAGGTTTCATTTGAATGTCCTAAAAATTGAGTGTACTCCATTCACATTACTTCCTGTACATCTCAGTAACAAATTATTGTTCAAAAGCTTATTCTTCTATCTATTTCTGTTAGTCAAGATAAACACTAGCAGAAATTGCCTTTATTACTTGCTTTCTTGTAAGTAGAAGGGAAATAAGGGAGTACACTAGGCTAAAGCGAGTCAAATCTTTTAAAATCTGATTGCCATGTGCTTGAAATACATTTATTTGCATAGCCAGTTTACAAATTTCTGTGTAGGAAAAGTAGGTTTTTAAAACTGAAACCAATAATATGGAATATCTCAGAAATGGTCAACTCTATGAAAAAATGTGTGTGACATAAATTTGTATGTTTCAATGAGATTTATATTTTTTGGTATAGTAAGTTTTTGTCTCTCTTAGAGTTTACCAGTTATGTAAAATTCATCCAGGTGAAGAGGTATTCAGAGGGCTATTCCCAGAAAATTCAAAATAATTATTTTATTTGTCATGTAAATATTTTTAATATACAGTATTTTAATCAAAATCATTTGAACCATTAGTGAAAAAATCAAAATTTCTGAAATTTTTTCCATCTAAAAGGTAATTTGGGGTGGGAGAAAGCTTCCCAAAATCTTTGTGCCACATCCTTGGAATATACTAAACTTAAATACCAAATTTGGTATTTTACAATCTTTTTGTTTTTAGTTATTGTTTGCACACACACACCCCTTTTTCCAAAAATGACTTTTTTTTTTGTATACAGGGAGCCCTAAAACATGTATTTCTGGTTAAATTTTGGTATCAATTTCTTGGGGTGGAATGCAATATTTTCTCTACCTATGTACCTGTACTATGTAGAGAAAGTAAAAACTATATACATTGAATCAATCAAATTACCCAGTAGTATAGCCATAAAAATGCTAAATGGAATCCATTTTTGAAGCAATTTGTATACATACAAATCATTAATGCAAATTAATCCTGAGTGAATATTTAAAAAAAAAAAAAAAAAATTATATTCATTCATTAAGAGCATCAATTATAATTAAAATTGTAGAATTGGATATTCTTACATTTTGTCAGCAAGGGTAGAGGGCCAAACTCCAAACAGTAATATCAGAAGCGTATCCACTGATATTACTTACTTATCGTCTTATGCGTTAATAGGTTTACTATGAGTTTTTATTAATTAATGTCATGCATTATATTTTAATGCTCATTTTAAGTATTAAAAAGAGACAAAGGAAGGCAGGCTGGCAAACGTCATTACTATGCATTCATATTTTTTTAGGCGCTTGGCTCCCTAATCTTCATTTGGTAAGTTTCATACAATTTTGTAAGAAGAGCAAGGCATCCACATTGAGATATGAAACATGACCAGAATCACTACATTACCAAGAAAATCCTCTGTAGCAACTTTTAGACTCCTAAGAGGACCATGACTGTCTCAATTAACATTTATTTAGGATTGGTATAGTGAGATCTCCTCTGTGTCCTTTCTGTACACTTAAAAAAGAATGGAAACCATCTACTGCGCTGCCCAACCTTTAGTCAACATGATAATATGACATCAAAATACTGGAATGAAAGAGAGTGAATGGCTTCACTACCAACTGCTCAAATTAGATATCAACCAACCAACATTGAGATATGAAGTACTCTTTATACTCTGACATGCAGTACTTCATTGCTTAGGTTTCACTTTGTCTATAGACTTCAAAGAATATGCACATGAGCTATTTCATTTAATAGTTAAGCTGGTTCGCTATAAATTAGATTTTCTATTCACCATAATGGCTGAGGGACTCAAACTTTCCTTGGTTGACAACGCTGCAGAAAGACAGGCAGACCGGCTCTCTCTTCTTCCCCCTGCCATTGTGGTTTCCCCATTAAACAGTGTCCAAGAAAAGGTGCATGCATAGTATATATATTTTGTAAAGAAGGAATTAGTCATTTGTTTGTAACCAGGGAAAGACAACATGCAACAATAGTTGTTGACACTTCACTATGGAGGCAGTGACTCAACAATGGTAAAATGAAATTGACTTTAATTTATGGATACTATAACTGCTACATTGGGCTTGAAAGATTGTTTAATTTTGCTCAGAGGCCTCTTTACCAGCCTTGAGGTTCTTTTAGGTAGCATAAATCTTTGACACACCAGCTTTACAGTCTTTCTGAAGGAAGCCATGCTAAGAATTTTTATGTCCAAAAAAATCCACTGCCCTCCACCAGGTTCAAATCTGCGACTTTGGGAACAGGGGCTAGCATGTTACCCCTAGACCAAGGAGATGACACTCAACAATGAGTAGAGAAAACTTTTCACTCACTGGGTTAGCTGTGAGTTAAGGGAAGCTTATTGAAGTCTGGAAGCATCTGAGTGCAAAATAGAAAAAAAAAAAAAAAAATATATATATATATATAAAAGTATAGTGTACAATGCAGTGCATTTAAATAAAAGCAGTGTTTAAAGGTATATTTTTCAATTTCTTTAAAACCACAAAAGAAATAATCTAAAAATCTAAGGGGCCACAACATCACTTCTTCAACCAACTCAAGGCAATTATACCAATATATTTGTGAGAGACCTCTCTAACATCAAACGAGTATTGAATCAATTGTATTCAACTTTTTATCAAGTTTTTATGTGCAGTTCTGAACCTGTTGCTTAATATGTCCATTGTAATGCTTCATTTGTATAAAAGGGCTTTCACTATCTAACCAATGTGCTAAAATATTTATTTATTTAATCTAATACTCAGGCTGTTGAACAACAGTCACTAGCCACCTGGCTTCACAGTGTAGTTGTCCATTTGATTTGTCTCAAAATTGCTGAAGAGCAGAGCATGTATTAAGATGTTCCCAATTTTGAATGGCAAGACATCTCTGTGCACTAAAATATATCATCCCAAACACATTGTTTTAATAAATAATGTAACGATTAGAGCTCAAACATTTACCTGTTTTCTTCCTTTGTTCAAAATTGCTTAATATTTAAAAACATAGTTCAAGTTTACTGGAGTTAAAATATGCAATTTTATGATACCTATAATTGTATATTTCCATAATGTGCCTTTTCATAGCTTAAGGGCCAATTAAGGCTTTTTTTGTTGTAATGAGAACTCGTATCAAGGTTTTTGCTATTGTAATTTCTTAATTGTAGCTATTTTGTTAGTATTAATAATGGTTTGGTTATTATTAGATTTGATACAGATTTCTCTAGAAATAGATGTTGAGCCCTCCTGAACCCAAACAACATTTTTAGAAAAGGGTCTGTGTTTGTGAGTAAAATCAAAAAGTCAGCTAAGACTTATTATTTTAAATTCAGTATCTTCCAAGAATTCAACACAAGACTTTCAAGAAAAAAACAAACAAAATACCTCATTGCATGGAAAATTGTTATTTTCACAAAAATAGCTCTTAATGATTCTGATTAAAATACAATGAAATCTATATCTTGAATTTTCTGGGATTAGCCCCAAAAGTCCTGTGCACAACCAGTAAACTGTAAGAGAGAGAAAAAATCTTACTACATAAAACTAATGTGGATTTCGTTAATGCATACAATTTATGTGAAATAACATTTTTTCTTTCAAATTAACCATTTCCAAGATATTTTTTGTTATTAGTTTGAAAGTGCTTACATTTTTCTCATGAGGAAAATCACTATTCGTTTTATTTGCTTCCCCCCTGCACAACATTTCAAAACTATCACAAAATTACGTAAGCCTATGATTATTCCCATTATATCTATAAAGAAGCATGCACACAAACAAACAAAAAATTCTAAACCGTTTATTTTGATTAGCAAAGTAGATAGAAGAACAAGCTTTTGTAAGAAGTTTGTTGATGAATGGGTAGACAAAGCTATATAAATATAACATGTCAGATTCTTTTTTAAACACGTTTCTGTTACTTGAGAAATTGTTCAATAGTTCAACTGTTCCTTTACATAGAAATATTATGTATCATTCCATGATAGTTTCTATTTACTGCAATCAACATAAATTGACTATAGGTTTGGAGTTTGCTTTCCTCTGGGAGCATTGAAGCCTACATCATATTAGCGAGTTATATTTTTTTCAGATTTATTTAAATTTAAGAGTTCAGGTGAGACATGTTATTATTTTACAATAATTAAAGTAGTGTCATGTCACATGTTCTTAAAAAGTTACAATGAATTTCTTAACAGACTAGATTCCCAGAAGTAGCATTAATATTAAGTTCATTGTAATAAAAGAAGAAAAGAGGAAGTTCGCTATGTAATTAAAGCAGACTTTTAAAATGTATAAACTCTGTCACAAACAAAGACTACAGTAAAAAATGTAACTACAGTCATATATCCAAAATTAACCTACACTAACTGTTAGCACTACTTAAGAATAAAATAGAGCCCATCTCTGTGGTGTAGGGGTAGTATTTCTGCCTCATATTCAAGAGGTATCGAGTTTGAATCTCAGTCATTATCTCGGTGAGTTACTCAGATAAGGTTTCTTGAAGGGTTTTCTCTTATTCTGAAAAAACAAATGGCTGGTAAGACAAATGTCTGAGCATCACTTCACCCATTTCATTTATTCATCATCCAATATAACCTACCAAAGGGGACATTTAACTTCCCCTCCCCAAAAATTATATTTAGATGCTAATCAAAGTATTGTTCCCATATTTAAAATGGACTTTTGCAAGGGCATTTACTGCAGCATGAATTCACAAACTGATGTAAAGGTGGAAGGAAAAAAAACAGCACAAAATCCAAAGTACAATAATTATTTGGAGATAGTGAGAATATGACAAACTGAAACCTAGAAATCAACATTTTATAAGCTGTATCCATATTAAGAGTTTCCAATTGTTTATGGATACACTATATAATATATGTGTTTGCAAACATCATGCAAATCACAACTTTCTAGATTAAGTAAAAGTAATCCTGTAGACGTTCCTTATTTCATTTCAAAATTTTCTTAACATGTTCACATGTGATGCACAAAATGAAATGTCTGTTTCTACTTTCTCTACTATTTACTATGGTAAATTCCACTCTAAAACACACCATTTAGAAATATATGTTTTAAGGTTCCCTGAATAAATACTTAGCACCATTCCCCATTACATGCTTAACATCAAGTTAAAGTTATATTAATATACTTATGCATGAGAATGCAGAGTGGAAAGCCATGTATTATCATCATTTTTTGTAATGAAAAGAACAAAAAAAAATGAAAATTGCTTAATATTAACTCTAATTTTAAATTAAGATTTATGAAACTTAAATACCTACTTTCTCAAATATTTCTTATAGGGATTAAAAGATAAATATTTTATCCTTATAAATATTAATTAAATTTTTGATTAAAACAATTTGCAGTCTTACTATTATTACAAGCTTTTGAAATGTTTAAATCTACATGTTGACCACAAACATTACACAACATGAAAACCACTGTACGATAGAAAGTAAGAAAGAAACAAACTTCACCTGATGGCGTGTTTTAAAAATGGCAGATTATGAATTACAAAAATGGCTCACTTGACTAGAATAATAAAATTGATCATAATGCAGCATCTGTGACAAGAATTTGTAGAGAAAGATTTCCAAATAGAGGAGCACCAGATCATAGAATGTGCTGTTTTCATCTAGATAGAGGAAGCATATCTCATGTTGAAGGAGTTGGCCAAAGAAATGTTGTGTAAGATGGAAGAAGAATATGGAGCAGCAACAATGGTACATATAGCGTTTACTGTTTGCATATCCCATTAGACTGTTTTAAAAATATTAAAAGTTCTAATTGATTTTCTGCTCTTGCCTTATTTCTATATGCTGGTTGCATCACTTGGCATTACTTCAATATGTGATCTGGATTTGGTACTTTTGTTATTCTATTATTAGACCAGCTTTGTAATGACTTACTGGTCTGTTATAAATGCTTAGGGCCATAAGTTACAAAGCGTAGCTGAGGGATCTGAGAAGCTATAACCCCAATAAACCCAAGAAGAAGACAAAACTTAGCAATATGGCAACTTTCACATCTAAACAACCCAATGTTTACAACGCTTTCAAAGATGGACACCAGTGAAGTGCTTAAACTACTACCTGGAGAGATGTGTGTTTGTGAGAGAGAGAGAGAGATAGTAATGTATGTAACCATCATGTATCTTTATCCTCTTGTCTAGCTTTAATCAAGTATTCATAGAGCTTTATAATTCACAAAGAAAGGAAGCTTATTTGTTTAACTTGTTTCCTCAAGCTTTTATTTATCTTTATAAACAAATGTTCCTATTAATAGTCTGTTAATATTGTAAATTCTTCTTCAGTATTCTATTGGCCTTCTAGCAGTACCATAATCTGTATGATATTTAGGTTATGTTAAAATCATATGTAGTTCATTGTTTATTTGTTCATTGCCATAGCAGCACAAGTTGAAAGATTCATAAGTTAACCTGTAGAACTTAAAGTGAACCTGTTGAATTTGTTGAGTTGCAATATTGTACAAAATAAAATAGGAATTATCTCAAGAATGGAAAGCTATAAGGAAATCATTTATTAAGGAAAAAGACTCAAAACAATATGCTCCTTTATAGTTTAAAAGGATGAGCCTATGTTACCTTCCAACACATACATATTATTCTACATTGCACATTATATTTGAATTATTTCCAAAGTGTTATTTAGTCCTATGTATATTTTATTGACCATTGTGAAGTTTTATGGTGCTTTATTATTCCTGCTTGTAAGTTAATATTTGACTATGTGTATTCTGGCAGTATTTTACGAGTTTCTTAATAATATTCTTAAAACTTCTATAGCTTCATTCCCTCTAGAATGGAGAAGTCAATGTATTTGACAAATTTTAAAAGTATTTGATTACGGTTATAGGTTATTGTTATTTTGTTATAGGCCAAACTTAGGCATTTATCACATTTCTTAAAAATGTTTATTTTGTTCTCTGATGTATGCATTTGTACTCATATATCAATATTTTCACAGCCTGTGCCTCTTCTCTGCAAATGGAAGTAGGAACACTTGCTATTCAAAATTTAATAAGGTAGGGTCATCATTTCCCAGCCCTGTTAAAAATATTGTTAGCTTTGGATATGTGGGTATTTTAACTAAGTGTGGTTTTTTGCCCTTTAATGAGAAGAATGTTTTCTTAACTATTCCTATCTTTGAATTTGTCCAATGCTGTTCGAAACTTATCTTTGTGAGCAACTTCTTCAAGTTGATCCGCCAGCTCATTCCCTTTGATATGTCCTCCCTGTGATCTAGGGGTAATATGCTAGCTTGTGGTTCCCAAGGTCGCAGGTTCAAACCTAGTGGAGGGTGATGGAACTTTTTGGGTGTAAAAATCCTTAGTATGGCTTTCTTCAGATGGGAAGTAAAGCCAATGGCCCTATGTCATAGATTTACAGACACAAAAGAACCTCAAGCCTGATAAAGAGCCTCTGAGCAAAATTAAGCAGTCTTTCACCCCCAAATATATATTTATTTATGCTAAGCATTATACAGGTGAATATGATCGGTGTTCAGCCCTGGCTCTTTACCGGTCATACTCATATTTTACAATAGTTTATTAATTCTAGTTTATTACACCATTTTGTCTATTTACTGTCCATATCCATTTATTTTTCACTTTGCATAAGAATTGTCCAATCTTCTTACTATCTTTTTGAAACATTTCAACTACTACTACATTTCTATCTATTTTAAACCATTTCTTATTAATATACTTTTTTCTCCAAATTTCAGTTCCTTTACATTTAAATAAAATGTGTTCTATATCTTCATTTCCGCCACATATAGGACATTGATTTTGTGGAATACCTTTCCTTAGACCTTTTAATCTCCATACTCCTGCTTTCAGCCATGCAATACCTTCTCGCTCCTCTTTATTTGTCACATCAATGTACTTTTCCCTTCCCCATGAGACTTTCATTGGTATATAGAAAACTAAAGATCTCTTTTCAGTTATTTCACTAAATATTTTTTGTATTTCTATATCCTCAAATCTTTTCCTTGCCAACTTCCAGAAGTTATTCACATTATTTTCTCTTCTTCTCCACATTTCCCCTAACCCACTACTTTCCAGGTTATTTCGAAGACAATCTACCCATCCCTTGTTACCCCCAAATATAGAATGGGACACTAAGAATAGCAGTTAAAGAGCATCCTTAAGTAAAACTTCATTTCCATTTCCTTTCAATACCTTCGTGTTCCTTTTACCATCCAAAATAGGCACACAATTATGCATTGTTAGTGAATAACTGACCATAACAATCTATTATGTTTGAATTTATTTTTCAAAAAATATAAGAGTTAACCTGCTGTTAGTGTATTCTACGGCTTTCTTTATATTTCCCAAATCTTCATATTCCTCTAACATCTTGAGAACTTCAAGAATTGCAATTTATTCAACCTAAGTATTTGTACAATCACTATGTAATTTGAACTTAAGTTGGTGAATTAAATTTTGGTTCATACTTTGTCTCTTAATTTTTCTCTCATCTGTATGCGCTTCAGTTGTAAATTTAGCATCTTTCTCTACTTCCTTATTATAACTATTTCTGCAGAATGTCTAATATTTCCAAATCATGAATTTTTTCTACCATATAAATCCAGATGATTTCCTCATTGTTATTTGAATGGGGTTCCACCAGCTACAAGCATAAGGCTTTGTATGAAAAGGTTAGATAGAATTCAGAATTGAAAAGTTAATTAAATATCAAACATAGTGTTAAGTTCAACATCATCCAACATTGTGACACAAATATTCTCAAGAAAACTCTCCAAACTAGCTGTATATGTTAAAATATCTATTATTTTTAGTTTCCTAAAAAACAATTGCGCTTAAAATAGTTAAGTATAGCTTATTATATTTGTATGGCAAATAAAATGTATCTGAGAGGTATGTCAAGACTTCATTATTTGAAACCATTAGGTATGGACAAAAATCTTGCTACACAAAAATATAGGTCGTTAGAGACTAATTTTATGCAAAATATTAATACTTTTTTTCAAATGGTATGTTATTATTTGTTTTCTTTTTTCTTGTTATCTTGCAAGGAGAAATGGAATTTCAAAGCAATGATGTAGCAACCTAAATTATAAAATTCTATCATAAAGAAAAGTTTGGGTTGGGGAACTTTCTTTAAAGTCTTTGTGTTGTATCCTAGGAAGATGCTGAACTCACAATATAAAGTTTGATGTCACATAGGCACTTCTTGAAAATCTTGTGCCACATCCAAAAGTAACTTTTTAAAAATGGGTTTCTGTGTTTGTTTTTTTATTAAAGTTGTTTAATTACTTCCATAGGTACTTTAAAAAGAATGGAAAGAGAGAAAAAATAAGTTTACAGATTTATTTAACAATGTCACACCTGTAAGAATGGTTTTGTCCATTTCTATAGCCCCTATAACTGTCAGGTATGCTCATATCTGGGCTTTTGACGTAATATTGGCATTTGGTTTTTCAACTTTAAGTTAGGTTACTGTGGGCTCCTCTCTCCCTCTCATACATGCCATACACTAATTAGAATTATTCTCTACCTCCATAATGAAAACTTTACACCCCCTGGCTGGGAAACACATCTGGGACCTCTGGCTAAGTCAGCTCAGTGACCAGCTCAATCACTGAGGCAGTCATTATTACATACATTACTAGTATTGCTGAGTTTATTTTTTTTTTCAATTTTATTTTAAAAATTAGTTAAAAACAAGCTTCATATCAGACCCAGCATTGTACCTTATCAAGGATTGCCACAGACACTATAGAAATGTTGGTTAACTTTTTTTAAGAGGTGGTATGAAGCAATAGTAGAATAAAAATGCAAGTAGTGAAATTATAGGGATTATGAACTTGTGGTCAAAATAAATGTAATACATGCTGGTTTAAATTTAGATCAGTCATTTTTTTTCTTCTTTTTTTGATAGTGTTTAATGCCCACTTTTACTACATAGGCAATGCAGTGATGACACTGATGCTACATGGAATGAAGATGGAGAACTGGTGGAATGCAATGACAAGGGACACCAAAGATCTCAGAGAAAGCTCACTCCTATGCTGCTTTCCCACCACAAATCCGACATACAGTTGCTTGGGATGATGATAGGGAGTGGTCTTGGCCACATTGCAGCCATTGATCATGTATGAATTTAAAGGTTGAACAGACTAATCTTAATCTAACATCTCTTTCGATCTGAACTCTTAAAAGAAATTTGTTGCTATTTCTAATGTAATTATATCTTTTAATCATCACAGGATTTAAGTTTTTTTTTTTTAGTTTATTGGCTCCACCAAGGCTTTATCAAGAGGAATAACATTAGATAGAAATGGGTGACTGAAAGAGTATTCGAATATTGTTACAGCAACCTGATACTATATGTTCAACACAAAATTTGTGCAAATTCTTGGTTTTATAAAATAACTAAGGAGACTTACTACTGGTAATGCAGATTTATGGCAAATGGATCAAAGTCATCCGTTAGGAATTTAACAGAAAGTAAAAAGAAAGATAGAAATAAAGTACGGTGAAATATGGGTAATAAATGTTGTGAAAAATGGGCTTTGAGATTGTGAAAGATCATTTGTTGCAAGAGATATTGATATAAAGAGGTGGAACGGATATGAATGGATGTACTCTAAGGCATTGAATCTTAAGAGGATTTAGAAACCCTTATGTGGAATTAGCAGGAATGTTCGTTTTTTTTTGTTTTTTTTATGTAGTACAAGGAAACAATTAGAAAGAGATTATTGAGGAATGTATAATGGCAGGCACTATTGCACTAATTAAAACCTTGACAGTAACAGAATTGCAAATAGATATATGGGTGAAGCTTTAGGAGTAAGAGAGAATGCATGAATTGTAAGTCATACATATTAATCTAGAACACTTGTGCAACAAAATAAATAATGTATTCTACCTGATGCTAAGTAGCTATTTAAAACGAGGATCTACAGATTACAGTTACATATGAAGTGTACACCATTTTTAAATTATTTCTTTATTTATACGTTTTTTGGCATACTAAAATGTAATTCATTGACGTCATTTGATATTGTTGTGTGAAATGACCAGAGGAATATTTGCCTTGCTGTGTCATTAGAGTATAACTGCGTTTCTAACATGTGCAAGTATTAGTGAGCTTATTATAAAGAAAATATTTCCAAACTAGAAAGGCAGCAATTCTTTATCAGGGGCATTGGCAGCAGACACTACTCAAAATTCTATGGAACCAGAACAAAACCTTTAAGTTACTGGCATGTTACCTACGTTGACGAATGAAATAAAGTGTGTAAATGCTGTAATGTTGTTTTCCGAGTATCTGTTTTACTTATCGCGAGAATGATTGGGCTATTGCATAGACCGAGGTTTATATAGGGTATATATAATCTTGTCATATTTTCTCTGCTTTTAAAAAGCATCCCTCTGCTAGTTGTTACGGCTTAGGGCACTCATAAACAAGTATAGCAGTTTACCCGTATTCGTACATATCATGTTACAGAAATGAGTACATTTAACCTCAGCATGTATTTAAGCAAGTACCTTATTAAATTAAGTGCATTCAGACTCCAAAGTGTGTGTATCTATTAATCAATTGCCGAGTATATTTGTGATAACTGTATATTTTCATTGCGTTACAAATATTCATCTACATTACTTCAGTATGATTTCTGTTATGCTAAGCATATTCAGAAGAGCGATGAATGCACAATTTGTATTTCCCTCAGAGACAATTATTTTGTTTTATACAGTGTAAAGTCCGCTCACACTACTTCAAATAAGATTATCTGAACACGGTATGTAAGCGCTCCCCAAAATCGGACCGTTACATAGCCTAAAACCGATCCCTAGCTTACCTAGCACTGAGATGCGGCAGAAAACGGCTTACCTATCATGGGATTGAACTCGTCTCCAGGCTCCAATACTATTTCTTCTTCCATAATATCAATATATTGATGTCTAAATTTAAAATAGAATTATCCAGAAGTAGTATTTTGTTTGCGTGTCATTATTGTCCTGTGGAGTTTGAAATTATATCCTAATATTATACATTCATAAATACAAATATCGATTCTTCAAAGGTATAGTAGTTTTGCAAAGTATCGCATTGCTTCGCCACAATCGATTATGAAACGAATCGTTTGCATGGCGTAAAAACAGAGTAAATTTGCAACAGACGTTTATATAGAAAAATGCACTAAAACTACAAAACACAAATTAAAACTACACAAATATTAAGCATAGAATTTTTTCTATAAATAAGCCTAAGTCTTAAAAATATAAAATCTGATGTGTTCAATTCATCTGACTTTCTCTACATCTCTGTAACAAATTATTGTTAAAAAGCTTATTCTTCTATCTACTTCATGAAATCGAAAGAAACATTAGCAGAAATTGTCCTTATTACTTGGTTCCTTGTAAGTATAAGGGGAAAAATTGAATGCACTACGTTCACATGATTTCTTCTACCTGTCGATAAATAAAACTTTTATAAAAAAACATTAATCTGCCATCTACATCATGCTAATCAAAATAATCTTAAGCAGAATCAATTTCATTACTAGCTTCCATGGGAAATAAGAAAATGCACAGGCTAAATGCAATTTAAAAACCGGTCGCTATGTGAAACAATTAAAATGTCAATATTTTTGCTTGCCAGGATTAAACAAACGAGAAACGAGAACAAGTATATCTTCCGTTTGAGAAAAGTTTAAGCTGCTAAAATTTAAACCAATAATCCGGAATACCTCGAAAACAGTCAACTAAAAAAAAAGGTATATGACATATATTATGTGTTTTTAATCCAATCTACTCTTTTTTTTTTTTTTTTTTTTTTTTTTTGTAGTAACGGTTTGCTAGCTATATAACAGGCATCCGAAATGAACAGAACTTCAGAGGCTATTTCCAGAAAATCCAATATACATTTCGTTTGTCATAAAAATATATTACACATCAGGTATTTTAATAAAAATCATTGAAATAATTTGTGAGAAAATCAACATTTTCGAAAAATGTTCCATATAGTGGTAGTTTGGGGTAGGTGATTTTTTTTAAAATCTTCGTGTCGCACCCTTGGAAGATACCAAACGTAAACACCACGTTTGTTATTTAACGGTCTATTCGTTTTTCAGCTATGTTGTCCATAGATACACACACAGGGGCTTTTTTTCTAAAAGTTTGTTTTTTAATTCAGGTGGCCCAAAACATGCATTTCATGTGAAATCTCGTATCGGATTTTTGGGTGCACTGCAATACTTATACACTATGTACATAATACGTGTAGAGAAAGTAAAATAAGGTACAGACTGTGATAGCAACACACCTCGACGAGTGTATGAAATGATGCTTAAATGAGCCCGGGGTTCGAAGAACTTAAAATTCATATTTTTCAGAATAAGGGAAACCTCCGTTAAGAAATCTAAACCGGTTTACTTATTCTATTCGGGAGTCGAATTCGAAACTTCTTAAATGTGATGCAGAACTACTCACCTAGCATGAAATATATATTTTCGTAAGTTGGGGCCTAATAGGTAAACTACCAAACTCCGAAATAAATAATGTTGCCATTAGAGCAGCATTTGTTGAACTGACATGTGCATACAACAGGGTGTCTTAACTTACATGAGTCTACAGATGTACCTCAAAAAGAGCAAATTTTAGTTATGTATATAAAAAAATCTAATGTGTTCCGTTCCATAATTTTCTTTAGCTATTCGAAATTCAAATTATTCTTACAAATATTTTTTTTATCTACATCATATAACTTTAAGAGTAGTCCAGCAAATTGTGACCCAAACAGTCGACCTCGAGCAATAAAATTGGCAAGCCAATTGCACCAGAAATAAACTTCAGGACCATTCCTCAAAGAAGTTGTAAACTCTGTTCCAAAACAAGAAAAGGAAGCAAACATCTACGCAAATCCCCATGGAAATCCTGAAGAGAGGGAACTTCTTCTGGGAGGAACTAAGACCGACGACAACTACATTCGCAGATCTCTATTTCCAATCGGTTCGAGGTTGTCGAACACAAATTTAGTAATGAAAAAGGGTCCTCCCCGTGAAGGCGATGGAGCAGGACAAGAGACCTCCTGCCAGGACAATGAGTAAGAGGCATATTCATTGTCCTGTAAAAGGTGTTAGTCTGACAAATAAATTAAATACCAATAAAAAATAAACTAAACCAACCGCGCGACCCTTAAAATTGAAATCTACAATTTAGAACTTATCGCATAATAAAGATCAAAGCTATCCTTCACTGGAACATATATGCTAAGAGAACACATCAACCAAAACTTTAATTGTTGCTTAAAAGAAAGATTTTTTGGTTGTATGCTTGCAAGAGACCAATCAGTACTATCCTGTATGGTGTGATTATTTCCAGAAGAGCGTGTTCCTGCATATGGGGGTACTTTGATGCTTATCAGATGCTTTAGTCTGGCGTATCTATACAACTCCTATTCTATACATGGCTTGCGAAAAAAAAAATTAAATTAACAATGCGCAAGCTTATTTTTCATTGCAAGAGTTTACAGAAAAACTGTCAAATGTTCAAAAACATTCGGTCACATTGGACAAGGTTTGACAAGAACTGGCAATAAATGTGTATTTGAACGTCTCTTTTTGCCAAACTGAATTTCTTCAGAATACGGCTAATAATTTATTATATGCAAAGTGATTTATAATTAGCGACACGTTGCTCTCCGTTGTGTAGTGGTTACCATGCTAACTTCATATACCCAAGGTCGCTGGTTCAAACCCGGCGGAGGACGATGGATTTTTTCGGGCGTAAAATCCTTCGGGTGGCTTCCTTCGGAGGAGAAGTAGAGCTGCTGGTCCCCTATCGTAGATTTACGGGATGTAAAATAACTTCAAGTCTGATAAAGAGGCATCTGAGCAAAATTAAGCTGTCTTTCACGCCCAGTATAGAATGGGACGCTGAGAACCACAGCAGTTAAAGAGCGTCCATAAATAAAACGTCATTTCACAAATTTCTTTATGTGCCGCGTCTTCTTCTTGTTTTGGTAATCCACGGAGCCTTTAAAGTATAGTCACTGCAGCTTTTGTAAAACTAGAATCTAATCAGCTCGCATTAGGCACCCCTTACTCAGATAACCATTGATGTTTACTTTTCTCTTTCAGCCATGTTGAATATTCTAAATTCTCCCATTGGCCAAAACCATCAAATCACTGTCGAAATTATTTTATCTTTTGGAGTATGCCATTATTTTCTATCAAGACAAACATTATTGGAAGCAAGAAAACTTGTAAAACTATCATAACTTTTGGAAAGTCTTGTAAACATTGGATTTGACATTACTTTGATTGTATACAAAACGCTTTAGCCAATCGTCTCACAGAGGCAATTCGTTCTGCTGTTGAGTATCTATTTAGTGGTCGACTCTCCAACCCCGTTGATGAATGTGCCAATGTCAATGTCAATCATGCCCACAGACGTAATCTCAGGGGTTGTCATTCTCGTCCTACACTGGATAGCCTCATATAATATAAATGATAGTGACAAATCTAGACAAGTTATTAAGACTAGCAAAAATGCATCTCTTAGCAAGTTTGCAGCTTCATTTAATCGACATACGCCTTCCTCTATCTTATGGGATAAGTTATGGGTGTGGTAGGAAAATCGACTCAAATGCAAGAAATGTTGTTGACGTGACACTGCTTTCGCTCAAGTGTCTAGCTTGACAATTATTTGCATGTTTCTTCCAGTTAAGGCTCAGATGAAATCTCAAGGTTTCTGCTTTCATTCTGGAAATCTTGAAGATTACAATCGCATTTCCACACGATGTAGTTAGACCATGCAATTTTATCTTCCCGAACCTTGCACCAGGTCCAGAAAGAAGTTGCATCCAAATGTCTCTTGAAGGTAAGGTTTTCCTGCTCGAAATCTATAATCCCATTCGGGCTGACGTCACTTTTCTAATACCCATTTTGAAAACTTGAAAGGACCATCATCTTTCGTCCAGCTACCGTCCTTGCAAGCGCAAGGGGATGGAACGCATGGTCAATGGATGGTTTACTGATGGTGGTTGGAAACGCATGTACTACTGACCAACACCTTATCGGTTTTCGAAGGTGTCGTTCAGCAGCTGACCATCTTGTATCGATATCGAAGCAGATGATGAGCGGATTAATGAAAATTTGTGAAACAGTTGGGATAGGCATGCTTTTGACCTCGGGAAGGCTTATGATGCCTATTATCGAGCAGGGATATTACATTTCCTGCACAATTAGAATATAGTCGATCACTCGATTCGCTCGAATCTTTTTGTTCAAGAGAACGGAGAGTCTCAGGTAGCGTTCCCCTTATTCGGAGACTGTCTCAAAAATTAAAATTAAATTGAATGTTATTTATTAACGCTCTTTAACTACTGCGATTCTCAGCGTCCCATTCTATATTGGGCGTGCAAGGCCGCTTGAATTTGCTCAGAGATCTTTTTATCAGGCTCTATGACACGGGACACGTGCTGTAGAAAGTAAATAGAACATACATATAATCACATGACTTTCTTTACAAACTGTGCTTACAAAATATTAATTATTCCTTTATTTACAACATGGTAATCGAGATAAACATTAGCAGAAATTGCTGTATTAAATCCTTCTAAGTAGAAAGGAAATACGGCTAAGCACTAGGCTAAAGCGTTAGTCAAATCCTTTAAAAGTTGGTCGCAATCTGAACAATTGAAGTGAGGCTCGCTGTGCATGACCAACAGTAAAATAAAAGAGAGATAATTGAAAAGTGGCTTCTCGTTTGAGAAAATTTTCATTGTTTAAAATTGAAGCCAATAACAAAGAATATCTCGGAAGCGGTGATATGTATACGTATATAGGACACAAATTGTGCGTTTTAACGAGATCCAAAAGTTTTTATTTATTTCTTACGGTTTACTAGTTATGCAAAATTCATCCAGAACGAGGCTATTCATGATTTCATGTGAGATTTGTGGTGGACAAAGCGGCGCAGGGACGGGTTTTCTCCGGGTTCCGCAGGTCGCCATCGCATCCCACGGTGCTCCATATTCATTCAGTGTATCATCAGCGTTATCGCCTGCGGTGCCGCAAGTAGTAAAAGCGGGCGTTAAACACTATAAAATAGAGGCTATTCCCAGAAAATTTAGATATACATTTTATTTGTCATGTTAATATATTTAATATAGGTACAACATTTTAATCAAAATCGTTAGAGCCAATTTTAAGGAAAACACATTTAAAAGTCCACATAAAGGGTAGTCTGGGGTGAGCGATTTTCTTGAAGATATTCGTGGCGCATCCTTGGAAGATGCCAAAATTAGTTTTTGAGCTATGCTGTCCACACATACACACACCACACACACACACACATTGACCTTTGCCTAAAAAATGTGTGTTTCTTTATTCAGAATTTCTAAAAACATGCATTTCGAGAACTCTCTGTATCTATGGAATTTTTGGGTACACATAATACGTGCAGAGAGAGTAAATAATTCATTTTTGTTTACTGGAGGGTTTTGGGGGAGGGGGAGATAAAAACTTAGCTTCACAATAAACAGTGTATCTTAAATAAGAAAGGGGGTGTATTTGCTAAACGCAGACATGCCCTTAACCGTGCTATTATGGGCTTGCACTTAGCTCATTGAAAACTGGTAGTAGCGGTGTTTCTGCTTTGGTTTTTAAATTACATACAATCTGTTGTGTGCATACACTATTGTAGATCTAGGTAGTGAGTGCGGAAATTCACGGTTCCACTATTATTCTATATTTATTATTTAATTTTTAATAAATAAGCTTAAGAAGGGGATACCATTAATTCATTGAAGTATACGTCTTTGATAATGTGAACTTCGGAAAATTAGCCTGTAATAATGACAAAACATAACAAATTGCATTTCTATTCACATACTGACAGTGTGAGGAAACTCACAATGACAGCCCCACCTGTCATTGTCCCTAATAAGGCAATCTCAATGTTGTATATTTGTGAGTAAATAAATCTACCCTATGGATAAACTTCAGTTGCAATTTTTGTCGAACTATGTTTAAATTATAACTTTGGGATTTTAGCAACTGAAAGCTGAAAACTCATAATATTTGTGCAGTCGACGTTGTGTACATGTGATCGGGCACGAATACGGAAATGACCGAAGAACACCGACCAAGTAGCTGTCGCCATTTGCTGTGGGAATGGTAGAGAAACAGTAATAGAATTTCTGTTTTGTTTGTGTTAAATTCCACAATAAAAGACGTTGTATGTGCGGTCAATTCACAAATGGCTTGTCTGGTCACACTGAAACAAGAAATCAAGACTTTAGAATCGGTATTCCCTAAAAACCATGAAAGATTTCAGATAGTGTCAGCAAGTGTGGATGAACTGAACTGTAGATTCGTAGGCAAAAATGGAAAGAAATATGAAATTCACGCGAATATAACCGTGAGTACTGATGTGTATATCTCTTTAATATAGGCTTTATTTCCAGACAATTTTTAATACCTTTCTATGGAAAGAAGAGTTCGAAGGAGAGCGCTGAAACTTCAAAGACAAAGGATCAAAACATTCAAGAATGCCTATAGTCTTTTAAATAGAAGTTGCTCAATTTGTGCCAAAAATAATGATATTGTAATGTGTTAACGAAGTTTTACAATAGTAATTAGGTTTCATAATGTGGGAGAGAGATGTCAGTATGCCATTTATTCTCCGAGTTTCATGTATTACCTCCAAATAGGGTTTAGATAGTTTGTGTTTAGAAGAATGGGTATACTCGCAAAGATGCATTCAGCAAGACATACCTAAGTTCTCAGCTTAGGGCTAGATACCAGTAGCATGCTTTCATTCATAAAGGCAACAAAGTATATTACGGCTTTTAAAACATATTTATTTACTTAGTTGAGCATGAAGTTTTACAGCCATTTTATTGAAGAAATTTATGTTTCCTCAGCACTGGGTTGTAATATACTTCTTTTCAGTTAATATTTTCAAAAATAAAACATGTATTGTGATTCAAATTTGCCATTATGAATAATGAAAATGGATACTTTGGATTACAAGAGGATCTTTTGTAATAATATAAAAGTGCAAATTACAGAAGTGTTTTTGTATTATACATAGCAATTGATGACTTTATTGTGTGAATTATTGCACAAAGAAGAACCCTACATGGTTGAAATTATCATTTTACATACCTAACCTAATTCTCAAAACCTTCCAAGCCCAAACCACACAACATGCAACTCACTTGCTTGCATTATTGTGTTGTGGGACATTCTTCAATGCCTATAGTTGTGAGTCAAAACAGTTTGCAGATATTCCCTGTAGAGGCACTTCCTAGCTATCACTTGTTATTCACAAACCAAGAGGACTAACAAATACTGCCATACTTATGGTTAAAGGATCCTAAGCCGCAAAGCATAGCATGGTGTTGGGGCCCTAAGCCTCAAAGCATAGCCGCAGTATGCTTTTCAGAAGTAAAGGAGTTAAGTAGATTGTGGCCAAAGGCTGCATGCTGCGGAGCAGCAACAAAGCATAGATCCTGTTTGCATGCTTAAACTGCAATGATCCTTGGTGGTTTTCATTACCACTTTCACATGCTTCCATACACTTTTTACAGAAGAATAGGTATTGAAGCAGTGCTGTGTGGTGAACATGCAACTTAAACAGCAATATTTAATAGATAAATTAGAACATTGAAAAAAAATGTTAGAACAAAAAGTAGAAGTTTAAGTTAATGAGTGCATCTTGAGTAATTATTGCTCCATCCATTTCAATGGTATGTTGTATTTACTTATTCAGTGATAACTAATCACTGTCCTAAAAACGAAAGAAGAAAGGAAAAAAATAAAACAAATCATCATCAGTCATTAAACAACATTTTTTGAGATTTTTAGTTATTTAGTTGCAACTTAGTTTCGCACTTAAATTGGAAACTTGTTTCGTGCTTAAGCTGGTGGCAGCAGAACTTTGAGGCTGTGATGCTTATACACAAGTTGTCAATATGTAAATGAAAAATACAGCAAGGCTCTGAGTTGCAAAGCGTAGCTGAGGGTCCTGTGAAGCTAAACTTTAATGATCCTAAGAAGTTAAAAATCTTGCCAATCTAGCAGATTTCTCTCCCTCCATTCGTTTGCTATTTGCGACATGCATATGCAATAGTGGCAAGATTGTGTGGTTTGTTGACATAACCAAATTTTCTTATATAAGAAATTAAGTATCTTGAAAGGTAGGTTGGTGGGTTCAGGCTTTCAAATCATTCACATTTGCTACTAAATAGTATAATATACAAGTTTCGTTTTTTAAATCATCTTTCTTCCAGAATTACATTCCAGGATAATTTATGAACCATTACTTCAGATGTTTGTACTGTATTTGATCACCACCCATTGTTGCAAAGTTAAATCTGTTGATACATCTTTGTTTATCACTTTCTTTAGTACATTTTACATACAATGTACATAATAGCTAGAGAAGCTACTGTCGAGATATCATTGGAAATGTATTTATTGAGATCCCCTGGGTCCAAAAGAAGCATTTTTTTAGAAAAAGGTGTGTGCCTGCGTGTGTCTGTCTGTTTGTCTGTCTGTGGACAGCGTAACTCAAAAATGAAAAGACCATTGAAAACCAAACTTGGTATTTATATTTAACGATTTTGATTAAAATACTGTGTATTAAAAATATTTACATCACAAATAAAATTTATCTTTGAAGACCTTTTTATTGTGGATGAGTTTTGCAGAAATTTGTATTACGGTTAAACTTAAAAGATAGATAAAATATACAAAAAAAATGTAGATCTTGCAAAACACATACTGTGTGTCATATACGTTTTTCTTGTAGAGTTGATCATGTTCAAGATATTCCTTATTATTGCTTTCAGTTTTAAACTACCAACTTCTCTCAAATGGGACCATGCAAAGTGGGCTGACTTCAGTTGTTTCACATAACAACTAGCTTTTAAAATATTTGACTATGACTATCATGATTTATTCCCTTATTTTGCTTGCACTTACATGAAGCAAGTAATAAGACTAATACTGCTAATGTTTATCTCATTAGCATGATATAAATAAAACAATAATCTTTTGTAAGAGTAGTTTGTATTTGGAACAGCTGGAGAAAGTTAATGTGAATGGAAACATCAGATTTTTTTTTTGTACTTAAGTTCTCACAATGAGCATTGCTTAGGTACATTGAATACATACAGCATACAACACTATCATTGCATTTATACCTATAGCACATTAAACTAAATTGCTTGCCCATCAGCATTTACAATATTCCATAATTGCATATTTAGGTAGGTTGTTCTCCTTTATCACTTTTGGGTATATTAGTGTAGTTTTAAATATCTGGCACTTATAGTAATTTGAAAATATTTTAGCTCATTATTGAAATACTAAAAGCTGGCAGTGAAAGACACAAATTGGGTAGTTATTTAAATAGCATAAATCCCTGTATTCCAAAAGTTTCTGCTAAATATGAAAGTGTATTAAACTACAAATTAGAAGATCAAGATGTCCTCGTGTACCAGAAATTCTTTGTTGCCTTATAGGTATCTGTTTGCAAGAAACCAAACTGTAACTAAATCAGCCTGTGTAGGTTTTGATGTGAAGGTAATTTTTACTTTTCACTGTTTTGTCAAATGTTGCTTTACATGGTGGGTGAGGAAATGAAATATGCAGTGTGTGTGGATACATTTGAAGCTATACTGGATCCGCTTTAAGAAGCACACTTTTGTATTACTCTGCATATGCATTCACTTTCACAGCATATGCATTCGTTGTACAATAACTATTCAATTTAAGTAAATTGGTTTGTTTCTGATTACAAATAACAGTAAAGTGTAGCACATTCTAATAAAGTTTTTGAAGAGTTCCATTAGCACATTTTAAAAGTAATAACATAAAGAAAAGATGGGATCTACTTTCTACTCTACCCTAGGTGTTGCAAGTCAGGGCCCAATGATAGCATTCGCTTCGGTCATTTGCTTGGAGGTGCATCATGTGTTTATTTCGGAGTATAAGGGTTTTTCTTCTTTCTGTTGCCTGTACTTGTACATCAATTCTCATAAACAAAATTTAGTAATAAGTTTTCTGTTGCAATGTAATTTTGTATTTTCATTACCCGTACACTACCAGCTTTTTAGCTTAAAAAATTGCTTCTCAGCAGATGACAATTGTTTAATGCCTGCCTCAATAGTAGCATGTGTGCCTCATATTCAGGAGGTTATGAGTTTGGATTTCGCTTAGGGTGAGTTACCCAGATAAGATTTTTTATTTTTAGGGTTTTCCCTTATCCTGGAGTACATATTCTTGATTCTTTATTTTGTTCTCCATTTGGCCTCATCCATTCATGCTCTATATTTTTCATGCATTTGACTGCAGTTATTCTTACAAGGGGCCATTGTCACATTGATGTTGCAGATGTACTGGAACTTTTCTTTTAGTGAAAGTAAATAAAAAATAAAATGCCTATATCTTAGCCTTCTCTACTGTAGACCCAAGTTTGACAAGAAGAAAACAATTTACAAATTAAAATTATTCACTAATAATGTTTAATTCCTTAGATATTTCAATGTTTAAAAGGTATTAAATGAGAGAACTTACAAAAATGAGCAAGTTTTATCTCTTTTAATTTCTTTTTCTTTCTTTCTTTCTTGGAAGCACCCATTCTATGACCAATATTCTTTTCGCTAAAAGAACTCTTAGTTGCAAGTTTCTGAGTGCACTCTAGTGAGTTATACTTGTAGTTAGTTATTAGTGCCAGGCATACTACAAGGCAGCTGATTGTTTGGCAGGAAACAGACCTAAAGTCAGCCATTGCAACATTTTTTAATCAGTGGGATAGGGTTCCTAAGGCGGGAAAATCTGAAACAGGTGTATTTTTCTTTTCAATGCATTTTCACTATAAAAATCTTAAGTGTTCCATTTACATGACTTTCTGTACATCTCTGTAACAAGTTACTGTTAAAAAGCTTACTCATCATCATGCAAATTGTAATAAACGTTAGCAGAAATTGTACTTATTACTTGGTTCCTTATAAGTAGAAGGGAAAAGGTGTTCCATTCATATAATGTCCTTTAATGTGTTCGGCAAAGAAACCTTTTATACAAAGGATTCTTTTATTCACATCATGATATGCAAGATAAACATAAGCAGAATTAGTCTTATTACTGGCTAACTTGTAAGTAGAAGGAAAATAAGAAACTGCATGGTCCTTTAAAAGCTGGTCTCTGTGTGAAACAATTGAAATTCCAATCTCTCTGCTTGCCAAGAATAAACAAACAAGAGACGAGAAGAATGATGTCTTACCGTTTGAGAAAAGTTTAAGTGGCTTCAAATTGAAACCAATTATCCGGATTGTCTCGAAAATGGTTAACTTAAAAAAATTATCACATAAATTGTTTTTTTTTTTATTAAGATCTAAACTTTTTGTATATCTCTTATGGTTTTTGAAAATCTTTGTGTCTCATCCTTGGAAGGTACTTCAAGTTTGGTATTTAACTGAGTTTTCGTTTTTGGCCTATGCTGGGAGAGAGGGAGAGAGAGAGAGAGAGAGAGAGAGAGAGAGAGAGAGAGAGAGAGAGAGAGAGAGAGAGAGAGAGAGAGAGAGAGAGAGAGAGAGAGAGAGAGAGAGAGAGAGAGAGAGAGAGAGAGAGAGAGAGAGAGAGAGAGAGAGAGAGAGAGAGAGAGAGAGAGAGAGGGAGGGGGGGGCTCAAAGCATATTCCTGGTGAAATCTTGGTATCAAATTTCTGGGTGCAATACAATACCTTCTCCATAGTATGTGTAGGGAAAGTAAAAATTGTAGCTCATCTCAACATCCTACAAAGTGAATTCTTGTTAGTTGATTCAATTAATTTAAAAAGTTATAGAGGTGGACAAGTTAAATATATACTCTACATAAAGAAGTGTGACAGTTTGAGTATATTTTTATTTCTAGTAAAATTTTATGAAGGGAAATATTAGTATGTAAATTGTATTTTAAAGAGAGTTGAAAATGATAAAATGAAGCAGTCTGAAATAGCCCTGTTAATAGGCATATAAACAAAGTGTAATATCAATTGCAGGAAGTAGTAATATAAATTACAGAACTATTGTATCACCACTGTATCTCTGGCGATGACGTTTTGTGAGGATGATGCTCTCTACCTTTGTGAATTTCCACAGTAAAAGAAGCTATTCTGTTTAATTTCAACCAATACATTGGCACTCTAGTTTGATATCCTGTAGTGTTTTAATAAATACAATTTACTGTGTTTTTTTTTTTTATTTTTATTTTTTTTTTTTTTTTTTTTTATGTAGCTTAACAACCTTTAACCTAGTTGGTCATCGGATGATGAATCAAATTGGTGAAATGATGCTCAAATGATCTCGAGGCCCATAGAGCTTAAAGTTGCTTGACATTTGTCTTCTATGGATAAGAAAAAACCTTGAAAAAAACCTTATCCGGGTAACACACACTACCCAGGTGGGGTTACTGTTGTTTAGAGCTTTGTCACATGCAAAACACAACACGAAAGAAAAGAGACAAAAATCGTCAAGATATGCAGTGCTATGACCCACTCAGCAAAGGGTTGAAGTTGTCTGCCAGAACCATTGACATGCCTCCTTCCCATGTGCATGTACTTCATTTTTGACTATGTAGCCGCTTCTCTTGAAGTAAAGCAGTGTCAAAAGTTGTTTGCTTTAGTGCAGATGAGGTTGATTTTTTGGACTTGTACACCCGCATTATCCTTGCATACTTTTCTTATAATTATCTTATAGCTATTGTAATTATTACAGTTAACGTTACAGCTTTCATTGTCTGCATTTTATGTGGAGATTGCACATATAGTAGCAAGAGCTGGCAACACTGCCTCTTTGTTGCACAAAAGGTCAAGAGCTGGAGATACAGTGGCAGTACTATAATTTGTGATTTAAGTTACAGCATTAAAATATATACAAAATCAGTAATTGTGTTTCTTTTGTATTGAGCTAGTGAATAGATGCACAGGACTTCTAACATCATATAGAATCTTATATTTCTCGCAACACTAAAGAAACTTTAGTGGTTGTCAGTAACTAATATTACACAATACATGCAGTTTAAAGTCTTCATTATTTCAACATATAGTTGTACACAATTTTTCGCTATATTGAAGTACTAACGTCAGTTGGTGGGAACTTGTGAAAATTCTGTTTAATAGGTAGGAAATTCAAAGTGGGAAAATTATCCAATCACAATTTTTCTCTTAAAAAATATTATACAACATCGTTTTTGCTAAGCACAAATTTAACAAGGTAACATGAAGCTCTATTTTCAGCACAGATACAATAGAAATTAATCAAAAGTATTTATTTTTGAAAAGACCCCACTGTTGATTGTTGAACTACAGAAATCATTTGACAGACTGTTGACTTTTATAAGTTTATTCAATAATTAATATTATGTGCACACCTTTTCTTGGGTGACAGCGTACTAGTCTTCATTCGGTAGGTTTTGCAGAGAAGCAGAGAAAGCAACATTGAGACTGTGTGTTGTTGAATATGAAGGCTGATCAATAATGACTGAGACTGATTTTTTCCTGTAGTTTCCAGAAAGTTTCTTATCTGTACCAAGAGCAGGTTTTTATGTATAATGTCCTTAGGAGACAGCATACCACAAAATACAGTATGTGCAAGAGAGCCGTACAGCACAATAAAATTTTGCTTTTGTTTAAACCATACAGCCATTGAAACTTCTGTAGCAAGCATTGGTGAAGATGCACTACCTCATGCAACAATATTTAGGGGTTCAAGGACTTCAAAATAGGCTGACTTATCTTTGTTAAGCAAAAGGTGGGCCTGGTGTTACGGCTTCTGCTATGACTGAAGTCAATGTCAACATAGTTGCTGTGATTGCCTGTGAGGATTACGTATAGCATTATGTTACCTCAGTGAAGTATTGAAAATTTCATAATCAGTATCTTTACAATTATGCATGATCATCTCTATATGACCCATGTTTGTGCCTGTTGGATGTCATGCCTATTGACTCCCAAACACAAGCTTGTGCAAATGGAGGCAAGCTGTGAAGTGCTGCGTCTCTTTGCTGATGGAGGAGATGTATTTCTGAATTGATTATCATTGGTAATAGTCATGCCTGCTTCATAATGATTCTGAAGGAAAACCAGGTGTGAAAATCGTCAGGTTTTCCAATATCAAAAAATCTGATGTGTACCATTCACATGACTTTCTCCATATCCCTGCAACAAATAATTCTTAAAAAGCTTATACTTCTATTTACTTTATGCTAATCAGAAAAAATTAGCAGAAATAGTCTTATTACTCGCATCCTTGTAAGTAGGAGCAAAATAAGGGACAACCGTAGGTTAAAGTGATAGTCAAAAGCTGGTTGCTATGTCAATGAAGTTCCTTTGTTTATATGGATAGGAGTTGACAAGTTCCAGTATGAGAAAAGTATACGTTTTTCATAGCAGAAACCAAAAATAAGGAATGTCACAAAAACGACGAACTCCACGAAAAAAATGTATATAACATAAATTGTGTGTTTTAATGTGCTCTACATTTTTTGTGTAGTAAGTTTTTGTCCATCTCTTACGGTTTAGCAGTTATTCAAAATTTAGTAAAATTCATCCAGAATAAACTACTCTTCAGAGGCTATTCCCAGAAAATTCAAGATAAACATTTCATTTGTCAGGTAAATATGTTTAATATCCGAAATTTTAATCAAAATCGTTACAGAGCCATTTTTGAGAAAATCAAAATTTTCGAAAAAAGTTCCATGTAAAGGGTAGTTGGGGGTGGGGGGATTTTTCTCAAAATCTTCGTGTCGCATCCCTGGAAGATACTAAACTTAAATACCAAGTTTGTTAGTTTACCGACTTTTCGTTTTTGAGTTATCGTGTTCACAGACACACGGACACACACACACACACACAACACACACACACACACACACACACACACACGGACCTTTTTGTGAAAATGCTTTTTTTGGATATTGGGGACCCTAAAACATATAGTTCCGGTGAAATCTCGGTATCAAATTTTTGGTGGAGTGCAATACTTTCTCTATACATTATGTACATAGTGCATATGGAGAAAGTAAAAAGGCAAAAGTTGTTCCATCTGCAGGGAAAGTAATGATCACATTTTTTGACTATCATGGAATGATTTACGAGAATGCAGTTCCTCCTCACATTATTGTTACAGGCCGTGCCGTGGCCGAGTGGTCAGACCTCTCGCTTCTCACCTAGACGGCCCGGTTTGATCCTAAGATTTGTGGTGGACAAAGTGGCATGGGCGGGTTTTCTCCGGGCTCTCCGGTTTCCCCCGCCATTACATTCCACTGGGGCTCCATCTTCATGTATCATCAGTGTCATCGCCTGCGGTGCCAGAGCAGTAAAAGTGGGCGTTAAACACTACAAAAAAAAAACTACTGTTACAACAGCATACTACATACCAGTATCTAAACTTAGGAAGCAGATTGCAAAGAAACAGCCAAGACCACTTCATCATGGCATTGCATGGCCTCACATTGAAAAATAGTCATGCAGTTTCCTGTGTACTCCATTTGCCATACACCACCTGCAGTGCCATAAGTAGTTAAAGCGGGCGTTAAACACTACCAAAACAAATTTGCCATACAGTCCTTATGTTGTACCCTGTTCAGTTTGAGAACTGAAGCAGTTCTGAATAAAAGAGAACGATCATAAATATAATATTGTAGTTGTATAATAAGTTTATCAACATTTGACATAGCAATTGGAGCTTTTAAAACTACAGTACTTGCTCTACAAATTTTAACAAATAATACAAGAATTGAATTTGACATAGAACTAGCAACCATCTTACAATATAGAAAATTAATCATACTACCTTATAATGACTGGGAAAAAAGAAAACCACAAAACTCAACAAAGTTTCTTTACTAAAGTCAAAGAAATCAAACATAGATTAAAACTTCCTCACTTAAAAGAAAACATAAAAACAAATATTAACCCATTAGAACTATTTGATATTGAACACTATCTACACTTAGCTGAAGAATTTACACAATCTGAAACCTCTTCAGGTGTTCTGAAACAAATGACACTAGAAATAATAAATTTAAGATACCCTACCAATAAATGGCTACATGTTTATACTGACAGTTGCAGCTCACCAAATAAGTGGTACTGGGGCAGGTGCAATATGCCCTCTCTTCTATTTCTACAAAAGATTAAGTTTAAATACCATACATGTTGATGGAGAGATTTTGGCAATAATTCAGAGCTTGCAAAACTTACAGTATCATATAAATAAATTTGAAAAAGTTGTATAATCTATAATATATATAACATCCGATGTAGTACCTAATAATCTAAATATTGCAAAAACAACTAATTAATTTTAAGATAAAAGATTAATACTTCGATGGATACCAGCGCATTGTGGAATACAGGGTAATGAAAAAGCTGACTTTCTAGCCAAGAAAGGTGGTAAAATTACATCAAATTCATCTGATACAATAAATTATCACTGTATCAAAAGTATCATTATATTAGCATATAGTAAAAAAATTAAAGAAGATAATGTATTACAAACTAAAGGAAAACCATGGGAAAATTGATGAAATAACAAAATCAGAATAACTGCACTACCAAGCAATCCTCTGTAGCAACTTTTAAACTCTTTTAACAGGCCATGACTGCCTCAATAAACATATATTCAAGATTGGTATAGTGAGATCTCATCTGTGTCCTTTCTGTGCACTAAAGAAGATATGGATGGATACTACCTACTCTGCTGCCCAACCTTTAGGCAACATGATAACATCAAAATACTGGAATGCAAGAGAGCAAATGACTTCACTGCCAACTGCTCAACATTAGATACCATCCATCCAACCTACATTTGACATAAGGGTATTTTAATTTACAACAAATTAGAAAAACATGTATGTGCACATGCATGTGCACTCTTACACACATGCGTGCACACACACACACACCACACAGACACACGCACATGCCCACGCGCACATGCACACGCACAAAGTCAGTTAAATACCAAAGTTATTTAATAAATTCAACATCTTTCAAGAATGTGAGAAGGAACATTTTCAGGAAAAGCCCCTACCCCAAACTATCCTTTACATGGAAACATTTTCAAAAATTTTTATTTTGTCAAAAATGGTTCAAATGATTTTGATTAAAATATCTGTATATTAATCATATGTACATGACAAATTGATGACTTTAGCAGAACTGGTAAAACTGCAAAGGATAGACAAAACAAAAAATGTAGATCTTGTTAAGAGATACCTTTTTATAACACTTACACTTTTCTCAAATGGGAATTTGCTATTCCTGTTTCCTTTGTTTTAATCCGACCATGCAAATAGAACCAAATTTAAATCTATAACAACTAGCTTTTAAAAGATTTGACCATTGCTTTAGCCTAAATAATAAGACCAATATGCTAACATTTAAGTTGATTATAATGAAGGAGATAGAAGAATAAGCTTTTGTAAGAATAGTGTGTTATAGAGTAGGTGGAGTAATTCATGTGAATGGAACACGTCAGATTTTCTTTAAGAAATAGCTTAAAATGAATAACACTCTTTAACAAATTAATCACATTCATTCTCAACTATGACTTTCTTAGAATATGTCTATTTTCAATGAAATCTTGGCATTAAATTTTTGGATGGAGGCATTTTGGCATTTTTTTATTTAACTGCATCCCATTTTATAGTGGGTATGAAAGAGCATTTAGTTTTGCCCAGAGGTGGCTCTATCAGTTCTTTTACACGCTGTAAATCTACGACATGGGACCAATGGCTTTACTTCCCAATATCGATTCACAAAGTAAAGATACTTTACAAGACTGTTCTTTATAGAATGTTACAAAACTGTGTTTAATTTAAGGACGCTTTTTACAAAAAGAAGCTGGGGAAGAGACCTTTTCACAGTATGATTTTCAATTATCTTTCTATATTTGACCCTCTCAAAGAGAGCTCATTAAAATTCCTGCCCAGAATTGATGCTCAGCAATATGACATGGCTTATATCGGCTACCTATGAATGCAAGGTGGGACAAACAGCATAGTGCAAGTTCACTATGCTAAATGTTTCTTACCAATGTCATGGATAGTACATACATGCCATTTTTATTATTTTTAAATTTACTTGTTCTTTTGATATTAGGTTTCTCTTATCTGTAAAAATGAATTATTTTTGTTACAAGAATCGCATGTAGAAGTAATATATTCTATATGTTTCAATATGTTTAAGGTTTAATGTATATTTATCATATGCACATTACAAGTAAGAATGCACATCTCTGTTGTGTGTCAGCCTCAAGTTTTTCTCAAATTTAAATATCAGTCTGAATGAATTGCCCAAATAGTTTTTTTTGGCCTTATGCTTTAAATGCAATGTTAGGTAAATCTCAGCTGTTTTCATTTTTTGGGGTATATTGCTTCTTTCCTATTCTGGATTTCATTCTTACTAAATCATTCATGCCATATGATGAGCACAGCTTGTATTTGTGCACTGGCTAATAAATCTAAATATGTTTGCATTTTAAATTATTAGGTAGCATTCAAATTATCTCTATATTTCTTTATAAGACTAATTCAGAAAAACTAATTCATTGGTACTATGGAAACAAGTTGGGAGGATATATATTGTAATAAAGTGAAATGTGGCATGGCAGGCTTGAATCACAGGTCCTGTAAAGAATGTGTATGAGTGAAAATGAAAGGCCAACAGAGATGTTTTATTTCCTATCGATGAAACATGAAGCTGCTGACATTAAAGCAACATGCTAACTGAGAAAAAAAAAAAAGGTCAAACCCCCAAAGAAGGTTTAAGGAAATCGAAGTATGCACTGGAGTACCATAAGCGAACTGGAAGTGTGAATTTTTATGATAGGTTTTTTTCCTATAATGTGAAAAACAGCAGAAGATACAGGAAAATGTTTTTTGTCTTCTAAACATCTGCTTATTCTGATGTATATTCTTAGCTTCTGGAGAAGGCTGTGTCATCTTGCGTGGGGTTGCTGATGTTTTGCTAATCTTGCCGTGAGCTACTTGTGGGTTCTTGTGCGGTCCTTGCTTTATTGCTCTCGTTATATAGTGGCAGTGCAGTGGAGGTTGCCCCGCCCCCTTGCTTCTGGTTGGCTAATTGGCATGGGTGCTGGCGCCAATCTTTCCTGGTGGTGTTGGAGTTGGTTTATGCTTTCTTTTTTCTTGTTTTCTGTTTCCTTAGGTCTTTTTTCTTTTCCGAGATTGTTTCGCTCTTCCTTTGGTAAAGGCTGCTGTGGTGAGGCCTGAGGTTTGAGAAGGCCTCATGACTCCTCCCCTTACCTCTCATTGGCTCTCTTTGTCAGCAGTCTTCCAGACGTGGATATAATAAAATTTATCTTAGGTTATGATATATTTATCTTTATGTTTTATTAGTTTTTTTTTGTTAATATTTATATCATTAATAATATTTATTCTCAGTATATAGTGGAGTTGCTTTTCGCTGTCCCTGTTGATGTTCTTTTCTTTGAGGATTTCTATGTTTTCCTGAATCATTCTATGATGACAATTGTTTCAGGTGGCTATAAACTCGGTTTTGTCAAAATCAATATAGTGGCCAGTTCTGATTTTGTGTTCAGTTAAATAGTTTCTGAGATAATGAGTTGTGAATTTAACAAATTGAACATTGGTGGTATAGGCTTTTAATCTCTCCTTTAATAGAGAGAGTTTTATCACTTTTGTATTGTAAAAAGGTGCATGAGGAGATTTTTCCCTTTAGCTTCAAATTTTTTATTCTTTTATTTGGGTTTAAAAAGTTTCTTTTAAAGGCTTAGTTAAGTTGTTGTTGTTGTTTTTTGTTTTTGTTTTTTTTGCATGGCCAGGAGTTGACAAGTTCCCATTTGAGAAAAGTATTTTAAATCTGAAACCAATAACAAGGAATACCTCGAAAATGATGAACTCTATAAAAAAATATGTATGATCAATTATGTGTTTTAACAAGAGCTACATTTTTTGTGTAATATGTTTTTGTCACTCTCTTACAGTTTACCAGTTATGCAAAATTCAGAAAAATTCATTGAGAATAAAGAAATCTTCAAAGACTATTTCCAGAAAGTTCAAGATATACATTTTATTTGTCATGTGTCCTAAATGTAAGAGATTTTAATCAAAATAATCATCTGAGGCTTGTTTGAGAAAACCAACATTTTTGAAATATTTTCCATGAAAAGGGTAGTAGGGGGTGGGCCGACAATATTTATGAAGAGCAGGCACAAATTTGACAGGTAAATCATTTTTTTTTCAGTAATTTTATAGCTTTTTTTTTTTTTTTTTAAGTATTTTTAGATCATCCAAATCTGGATCCTGATGATTATTCCTTCATATGAAATGTGGGCAACAAAATTTATACTTCTCAACTCATTTTGATTATATGTAGAGTTTTTTTCTCCATTTTTTTTATGACTAGCATTGTTTTTTTTTGGACTTAAGCTTATTTTCAAATTGCTATTCATAAAACCTAGTTAATGACTAATTCTGAATTGGCATTTCTAGTTGAAATATGTATATTCCACCTTTATACATTAACAATTGTCTGTATAAGTGAATTGGCATTCATTAAAAGGCATTTTGAGCACATTGTCCTATAAAATATTCCAAAAAGTTGTGCATGCACAATCTTTAGTCAGCTTTACTAATATTTTTTCATAAGTGTCTACTCCATCAGATAGTGTTGAATTGTACATATGTTGAAGCAATTTTAGATAGAATGCGTACAAATTTGAGGCATTGATTTCTTTTTTAGTTGCTAAAGAATTTAGGTCATATGTTGACTAAGATAGCATGATCAGTACAACTATGTTATCCTGTAGCATTATGTCTTTGTTATCAGAGACATTGCTCTTTTGGGAGAATACCCTTCAATTTAATATTAGTTTTAATTAGTGTTTAGAAATAAAATGAGGTTAAAAGATTATTACATTCAGAGCACTCTTAGCAATTTTATATGTGCATCTATGTCTTTGTAGCTTATGAATTTAATGTATGTAAAAGCAAAACATAAAATATTCTATAGCACACAAATGAATGATTGCTTATCAACAGAACCACCTCCCTTAATACCTGAAAGAAAAGCAATGTATTACTTTCTCTATATGTACAATGTACATAGTGTATAGAGAATGTCTTATATTGCACCCAAAAATTTGATACCAAGATTCCGCCAGAAATACATGTTTTGGGACTCACTGAATCAATATTTAAAAAAAAAAAAAAAAAAAAGTCATTTTTAGAAAAATGTCAGTTTAGTACGTGAAAAATCTTTGTGAAGTTAATGGGGGTAGATAGGTATACATTTTAACCTAACACAATAAAGCATGCTTCATACAGTCAAGCTTGGCTAATCCAAAGTTGAAGGCACCAAGAAAAAAATTGGATTATTCAGGATTTCGAATTACAACAGTTTAAATTTTTAAAAATACTTTTAATTAAAACAGGTCTAAATGAAATGAAATTGTAGGAAGAACAACATTAGAGTGTGTACTTACAGTTTTGTAATGTTAAAACTCGAGTTCAGTTCAGATTCAAAGTTATTTAAAGAAACTTGATATCATTTGCTTTTTAGCATTTAACCTTTGATTCACACAAAACACTTCTAGTTTATTGAGTGATTGTAACATTGTTTCACTCACATTTTGTTGTCCCTCAACATAACACCTTAATTGTTGTAAGTGATCCATGGCCTCAGCAATTATAGGAATTGTTTTCACAGGTTGTTCTGGTTCTTTTTCATCTGAAAATAGGGTGGCACTTTGTGTGTTCATGACGTCGCCCAAAATGTCTGCATCAGTTAGCTGCCCACACTGCAATTCATCATCCATGTGCACAAAATCCTCATAGAGACACCAGTTTCAGAATTTACATCTTCCCAGTATTCAAGTGTAGGTGCATTCAATTCATTTCCTTCAAGTCCAATATGACAGAAGCTGGCCTTTCGGAAACAGTTGGCTATGGTGTTTGGCTTCACTTGGTCCCATGCACTACCACATATACGAGCAGCTTCAAGCACATTGAATTTGCCACTTTTGTCCAAATTTGCTTCTAACAGAAGATTCTGGACTACCAAATGCCTGTAGAAATGGTTGAAATTTTTTTATTACTCCTTGATCCATTGGTTGCACTTCTGATGTCATATTAGGGGGGGAAAACAAAACTTTGATATTCCCTGACAATAGAATACTGTTATGGGCCGTACAATTGTCAATAAACAGTAAACTGTGCGATTTTGTTTGAAAATGTTTTTGTGTAGCTTCAAGAGCCATCTTCCAAAAATTTCACTCATCATCCAAACTTTTTTATTAGCTTCATTTTCCTCTGGCTTAGATTTAACATTTTTAAACACCGAGGATTGGCTGACTTTCCAATCATTAGTAATGGAAACTTTTCAGTGCCATCCATATTGGCACCAATCAGGAGTGTGTTGTGTTTTTTGCTAAGTTTTCTCCCACTACATCATTCCTTTAAATGCAAGTGCTTTATCTGGTGTAGATTTACAAAACAGCCCTGTCTTGTCAACATTGAAGATATCTTTTGCATTGTTGTCTTGAATCCACTCTACCAAACTCGTTTTCCAATTACTGACTGCTTGCTGGTCAACACCTCCACTTTCTACACAAACGGTTTTAAAGGAAATGCCATTTTGCTTTTTAAAACCATCCAGCCATCCACTGCTTGCCTTAAAATTAGTTTTTCCCCATTAGCTGTGCAAATTGTGTGATAAGGGCCCACTTACTGGAATTTTTTTACCCGTCTCTCCTTTTATGCACTTATCGACAATTTTCTAGCCTTTTTTGCTCTTTTTTTATTTTTGTCACTATTTGTAACCACACTGTTCAAAATTTTGTTCTTATTTTTGAGGTACGTAGACAACGTATTCTGGGGGATTCCAGAATCTTATGTTACATATATGTTATGTTTTTTAAAACCTTTTATCGCTTCACGAATGGCTGCTGCCTTTTCAGCTAAAATAAGAGTTTTGTAATTTACACATTTAGGTTTGGAGAGAGCCATTGTCGGCTCAGTTCACTACTTAAACACACACTGATGATTTTGATGTAACTGTGTACAATGTTTAAAACTGCTCACTTTACTGCACAGGAAGTTATTTGCTGCAAACGTAGGGCAACACGTGACTGCAAGTAGACAGAATGGAAAGGGGTGCAGCGTTCACAATGACAATTGCCTTGGATAGCAACAAGTTCCTAGAATTGCACAAAGAAGTTCAAGTAACCCACATTCCTTACCAGCAGGAGAGGGAATGGGAACTACAATATGATACGTTTCCTGGAATTTAGCAATATGGCAGAATTCCTGGGATTTATCCAGCAAATTTGACTAACCTATAATTTTTTCACTCATTCTAGTTGAATATTATATCAAATTATTCAAAAAAATATATATTTAATTTTTAACATTGCATTGTAAAGGAATGTCAAGGAACCATGCTAAAAGCTTGAATTATTCACAATTTTGAATTAAAAACGCTCAAATTAATCAAGTTTGATTGTATTATGTATTTCATATTCAGAACCTTAATGTGAGGTTGTCCGGTGATTCAGAATCCTTTCCTGTGTATTTGTGACTAAACTGGAAAAAAATTGATTACATGAGATGGAATCTAGTGATTGGCAACAGCTAATAACAACTTAGTCATAATGACACATCTATATTGCTAGTATTTGAGAGGCACTTAACTTGCAGGTGACTTAAAGGCATGTGCACTGTTAGGGGGTTACATGATTGCTGTATCTTCATAATATCATCCACATCATCATTAAAAATGAATGGTGTGAACATGTGTTATCTACCCAAATGACAGTGACAAATGTGTTCATATTTGTAGCATTGATCAAAGGATACTGCAACATATTATATGTAATATGATAGTATGAATTAAATTATAGTAAACTTATTATTAAGTTCATATGCCTTGAGCTAACTAGATTCTATCTCAAGCCTTACATAATGTATAAATCTACATTTTATTTGTTATGTAACTTATAGTTCTTAATTCTGTTAAAATTATGATACCTATTTCCTATTTACTTATGGAGCAATTCCATTTCTTCTTGACCTGGAAATATACTATTATTAATCTGAGAATGTTTTTGAAAAATTTCATGAATTACTACTGCTTTTGCTATCAGCAGTCATTTCTTTTGGATTAATTCTTTTCTCCATATATCAGTGCATTCTAAGAATAATAATAAAAAAAATTAACAATGTAAAAACCTTTAATTGAAATTTTTAAATTTCTAATAGTGCCTTAGTAGATAATGACTAATGTTCTCCTCTTCCCCTCATAAAGGGGAAAGGCCTTCTCCAAATTTGTCCTTGTAACCTTTTAATTATAGTATTCCAAACATAAACTATACTATACCTCCTCTTTGATCTTTGTTTCACAATCCTTTGTACTGTTGCTTTCAGAAACCTTATTCAACACAGCTTTCTGGTCAATTGCTTAAAGGCATTTTATATTGTCACTTAATGGGGAGTGTATTGATGTGCTGAAACATTTTACTGCTATCCACAGGATTTGATATTGGCATATCCACTCCTCATATAAATTAAAATATGTACTTTTTTTATTAAGTAAGAAATGTTGATGTTTTAGGAAACTTACCCATCTACACCTCCAGTATGGTTTGCTGAATCTGAAGAAACAAGTGTAACCAATGCAGTCCAAATCCTTAGTAACACATCTGGCAGGGACAACCATGTATGTAATGCTTAAGATATAAACATGGAAAATTTAGATCATTAGGATCCTGTATTTGATTTTGATAAAACATGTTCTTGTTGATAGGTCTTGAATCAAGTAGGAATTTTGCTGCGAGAGCTATGTCGCTTGCATTGCATCCCAGAACCTCCAGATATAGCCCTCCTTACAATGCCTGCAGCAACTGGATATAGATTGCCAGAAGGCATTGAGGAGGATCGTGATATGGAAGATGATGAGGATGAAGATGAAGATGAGGGTGAGGAAGATCTTCACCTAGAAATGGATGAAGCAGAAAGTGTATCAAAAAGCAAGGTAATTAGTACATAACGAAGCCTTGTGTCAAAAAAACATTTTTTTTTTACTCCTGATTCCATTACAGCAAAAATTTCTCATGCCATGTTTATATAATTCAGTATTTTTAAGCATAGATTTTAATATCTATTGTAAGAGATGCTTGTCTCTGGATCATTAAAATAAAAGCTAATTTTAATTTCACATTCACTGCAATAAGTTTATCATTGTTATGCATTATTCTAGTTACATTGAAAATTTTAAATGTTTGAATAGTCTAAAACTTGATTTGTTTCAATTCAATTACAATGGTGTATGTTTTGAAAGAAAAAGAAGAGAATATTGTAAAAAAGAGTGAAAATGGTGAGGTGCAGTTATCATAAACTCCTTATGGGTGATTCACAAATCATGCTTTGCCTTGTTTTATGTGAACAATTAAAATCAGCACAAACTGAATTGTGAAAACATTTAAATTATTAAAGAATCTTCAAGTGAAGATACTTACACACTTATTCATTTGTTCATTTTAAAGATGCAGCCTTAAGCAGCATTGTTTTTTTAATTAGAACCGTTTTGCTTTAATAAATTAAATGAATTTATTTTGTGGTTTATAATTCTGTTTGAATTGTTCATGTGTGTCTATTTGAAGGGGGGTTGTAGGCTTGCTATTTCTGAAACAGATGTAGCCTGCAATACACATGGGTTACATATTAATGTGTACATTAGCAGTAAGCAACAACAGCATTGTTTCGATCTTTCAAGGTATGCTAATGAAGCGGTTAAACAGGTGTAGTCATCACCATGCATCCATAGGAAGGGACAATGATGATCTTGCCCCCCCCCATTAGGGACATCCCAGTATTTATAAATAAAATTAACTTAAATAGAAAAATTGCAGAAGGAATGAAGTTGACACAGATGAGTGTCTAAACAAATGTTTGACTTAAACACATATATGGCTATAGAAATGGGAACTTGGTGACAGCAACATTAACTCTTTGGAGACAGTTGGGTGCTACGATCAGCCTAAGGCGTATGAATCATTTAGAATGTAATGTTTAGAAAATTGGCAACATCATCACAACTCATCCACCCCTCATCAGATGAGGACACACCACCATCCTGCCAATGGAGGAATGTTGATTTGAATATTTTTATTAGGATTGTTAAAAGAAAATCCTAATAGACATTGAAATCCACATGCATCTGCTCATGTTAGAATGGATTACCTAAGCTTCACACTTTCCAAGATTTACTATGAAGCCATAGTGTCTTAAAAATTTATTATTACTGTTCATGAAACAGAAGCTCAATAGATGTCAATTCAAAATATATTATTGAAATCAAAAGCATAGTTCCTTTTAAGAGGAGAATGTCACTTTTTCAATTAGATACAGAAAGTATCAACTCTGTATATCTGTTTTTTACAAGTTGATTTCGTAAAAACAATAAATATTGCTTCAATTCAATTGTAACTTTAAACTAACAATGAAATTTTCAGTTTCTTATTTTGAAAATAGCAAGTTTTGATAGGTAAAAGCGTTTAGGATACAATTTTCATAGATGAACATATCAAAATGTATTTTGAACGCCCTCCCCTCTCCTAAAACTTTGACCTTGGACCTTTATAAAAACTCTGAGCATGCCTTTGTTCACTGATAGAACTGCACTCTAAGATTGAAATAATTTTCATGTAATTCCTATGTGTAATAAGGGTGAAGTGCATGTCTGTGCAATATGAGCCATAGCAAACTTTGACTAATGGCAGGAGTGGTATGTGCTTATACTTATTTTTCCTGTTATAACTTTATTTTTTATATGGGGTAACATTTCAACTGTTGCAGTTTGAAACAGTACTGCTGCAAATGTTATCTTTCCTGATATTTCAATGCATAGGACATTAATGCCTCCTTCGCATGAGGCATTCACTCAATATTATTAACTTGTAAACTTTTTCATTTGCCTAATAAATCATTTCACTAAATCAACTCTCACTAAATCAACTCTATTACTACATTACTAAAGTAGATGTAGTAATAATTGGGTGGCGCAAAGTGCTATGGTCATCAATGCCACACATTGGCTAATATTTATTTATATTCCAATACAAAAAACAATACATTCAAAACTAACACACAAAACACTGTATTACACAAAAGGCAGAATAATACATAAATGTACAAAAATTAAGCAATAGAAATGTTACAAATTATGCTAATCGAAAACTGACTCTAAGCAAACATGATCATGCATTACAGTTTAAAGGAGAATATCAAATGAGAAGCTTCCTGTGGTAACCAAAATCACAGCCCAGGAATTGAATCTTCTTAATCAGGCCTCTTAATCTGCCTATTAGAGGCAGAATCATTTTCTAAATCAAGTTGCTTGCAAAGTATTGAATAGTAACGACACTGGATGAAAAAAGTGCCAGCCATTGAGGGCACATCATCGTGGATACAGCATAGTGATGGTTCATCTTGAGAAGGTAGCTGTGGGTGAAATAACAGTGCTCAATATGAAGCCAAGTAAGCAATGCCTTCTAGATGGATGAGAAGAATGCCAGGAAGTGATGTAGTCTTTGCCTCTTGGAGTTTGGCACTCCTCCTGCCAAATAGAGCATCTTTTTTGCTGGGTAACCTTTCAAATCTGTGGATAAGCAGCGGAGAACATGCTTATTAGAATGGAAAAGCTTGATCTGCTTGATTGTTTCTTGTAATGCCACAAAGTCCAGGAACCCAGATGAAGACCACCCAAAAACCAGCCAGATGTAGAGAGTGCAACTAACTGGATTTTTTGAACAATTGGATAGAGATGTAAGTATCCTGTAAACTAATCAGAGCACTAAGGGAGTCTGAACCAATGGCACTGGATTACAGAGAAAAGGAGTGAATAAAAATTGTGGCTTTAAGTATAGAATACAGCTTGATAGTGTATATGGAAATGCAAGGGTAAAGCAAATCTTGTGGCAGACATGTGCACCAATGACCACAGCACAATCTCTCCCTTGATCCATGCTAATGCTATTCATAAAATACGATATCAAGGAAGCTTAAAAATGATATTCATGCTTAAAAGCCACAAAATGTATGGTATGTATAGGGTGGCAGTGGTGTCCTTTGGCAGCTGAATCAAACCAAGATAACAATTGGGTAGTTATTGTATTATCAGTAGAAAAGAAGTAATTCCCTTATGGAAGAGACAGGGAAGTCTACTTTCTTAAGACAGTGAAAAGCCAAATAGGTGGGATGATTAGGCATGGTGCATAAGGCAGATGCATAATTACAGAGAGATGGTTCACCAGCTTCTGCATGTAGGCTGCAAGAGGGACTAGTGAAAAGCTCCTATGAATAACCTAAGTACTTGATGATACACAGGATCCAGGTTACCAAAATAGTGGGACTAGCAGAAAAATAGACAATGGAACCATAGTCCACTTTTGAGCAAAATAACTGGTAGATCAGCAACCCTTGAAGTATCACTAAGAACACATAGTAATCACAGCAAGCATCCGCAGCTCTAGCTCTTCCTAATGGGAATAGTAACCATGCAGATTCCATTATAAAAGACCATAAGAAGATGATGAGAAAAGGACTAAAAAACAAAGCTTGGGGAAAAAAGTGTGGAGGCACTTAAAAGTAAAGTCAGCTTCATATCGAAGCTGTTTCGAAAAATGTCAGTTTTTTTCCCTCCTCCTCCTCCTCCTCCTCCTCCTCCTCCTCCTCCTCCTCCTCCTCCTCCGAAACCAAGTTGCTTTTCCTGGGTTTTGGCGACAAAGGTGGTTTAGGGAGTTTCTTTTTAAAAGAAGTATCTGTAGTGTTGACAGAAGTAAATGACGTAGCAGCAACTTAAGGCAGTTTCTGGATCTGTAGTTTAAGACTAGGCAGAACAGGAAAATAGTGTCTGGAAATTTTGGCTAGGGATGGACTCACCAGAGCAGTGGTGGGTGACTCCTGGGAATAAGGAGTATTGCACAAGGAAGAGTTGCTGGAGAAATGTCCAGAACTGCAGCACTCCAGATGTAGTAGAGTCCCTTAGAGCTGGCGGAGGTAGCAGAAGACAAAGTGGTAGTGTATGAGAATATACCCATGCTGTCTAACCTCCCAAAGTTACTGGATGAGGATAGCCGAGAACACACTGATGCTGTGGTGGATGAATCACTCATGGAGTACTCAGTAGGTTCCAGCCTTAGTGCAGAGGGTATATATGCAGTTCTCTTGGAGGCGCTAAGAGCACTATGAACTTGGTCAGTACCCATAGATGGATCTGCAGAATTGTCCAAAGCTGTCACCAACCAATTTGCCACAGCAACATAAGGCTTGAATGGGGAAAGTTCATGATGCTGATGAGATTTGATAATTAAAACTATGATGGAGAAACTTGGAAGATACCAAACGACTGGAAAGAGAAGATGATGGCAGTAGAGGTGGCGACGATGGTGGTGGTGGAGGTGGGAAATTAAAGGTGGTTTTGATAGAACTGTTGAATTGGCGAGTACAGGCAGTGCCAGTACATTGGTGGGTACAATTCAGAATTGATGAAATAGGAGTAATAGAAGCTGTGGATGCAACAATCTGATTGAAGGAACCGCGAGCTTATTTTGTTGGAAATAGCAGATGAAGCCAATCTAATTCTTAAATCAGATTTCTTGAATTGCATGCTCTTCCTTATATATAGGGCAGTTGTGAAAGTGTGCATGATGGGCACTAGCACACTTTACACATTTAGAGGTCAAGGTACAGGGAAAGCTATCATGTCAATTTTATTGTTTCCACACTGATGACAAAGGCAAAATCCTTGACATGAAAAACAACTTAAAGGATTAGGAATATACTACCAAGCATTCACTTTTTCGTATACACTTCATAGTGTGGTAGGAAGCTGCAAATATGTTCTGGTAGATTCTGAATCATCTTGCTGCACCTTATGCTGACACTTTGGCTAGAAAGATAAGTGACAATATCCTCTTCAATGAGATCATCTCAACAGACAAGGTAGCATGAGGCTCAACAATAACCCCCACATTTTCCAAAGTGTTTACCTGTAGTAGATGTTGATCATTAGCAATCTGTATGAATGGAAGACCCATTGTATTGCCGGGTTCAGTTCTTTACGGAAGCAACAATTCTTTGCAATGTGGCCTGAACTACAAAGAGGTTCAGTGAGTTAGGAGGTATTTGTCCAGCTGTAGTTGAACACATATATAAGTAGCAAGGAATGAACACTCTTATTGCAGCAGCATTAGTGCCCTCTAAGGCAAGATCAACTATATGTCTCTTTTTAGGAAAAAAAATGTACTAAAATCATTGGTATGGTCAATTGCTGTTGCAGTGGATTTCATGCATGGAGATAGACCACTAACCCTATCTATCTGTAGGTCAGGTTGGAACTTTGACAGTTCTGAATGGTGATTACCTCAGACTCTGCCCTGACTGTCTTAGTACAGATTAGGAACTAATACTGTTGAGGATACTCCACATGAGCTAGTCATTGGTGGAGGTGTGAATGGGAACCAACCTGAAATTGCCACTCCAGAACTAGGAATTGAACCATAGAACCTTGGAGCTACAAATGAAACTACTACGCTACTCCAGTCCCTTATATCTGAAATTAAGATAGCTTAATCACTGTATAAGCAGGTTTCTTGTTCTAAGAATAAAAGACAACATTTGAATAAGCTCTAGCAGTTCACAGCAGGGGAAGATGGCAGCAGTTGTGAATATCGTTATTCTGTTTCATCAACCAATAGATATATTAAACTTGTCCAAATAGTAATTATTTCTTCTACAAAGACATTATAAGGAAGAAGGGAAATGTGCATGATTTATTTAGAAAGCAAAGGTGGATACTGTAAGTTAAAAATAAACAAACATTAAAATGTGCCAAGCATATAGAGATACACATAGGGACCTTTTAATTTTTTACTTTTTTGCATAATCCAGTTTATGTAACTTTGATGGTTTGCTTAAAATAAGGTGAAACATTAATTGTCTGATTATACAACTTATATTTTTTTTATTTTTATACATTTCATTAGTGGTTTTTGTAAATTTAATTTTTGTGTTGAGGAGGGTTTATAACTTGTTATATGTTTTTAGATGGATGAAATGGACACTGAACACTTGGCCACTCTTGAAAGATTAAGGCAGAATCAACGGCAGGATTATCTAAAGGGTTCTGTGTCTGGTTCTGTACAAGCAACAGATCGCCTCATGAAAGAACTGAGGGATATTTACAGATCTGACAGCTTTAAAAAAGGTAAGCTCTTCATCGGCAGAAAATAGAGATAGGTTAGCATAAAGTACACAAATTTTGGGGGTGTAAACGAAAAGATTGGCATGTTATTAAGCCTGTGTTATGTAACCTTTGCTATAACATTTGTTAAATTGTAGACAAAGGAATTGAAGGAAACATAGAACAAACAGAAATAACAATAGTCTTAGATAAGATCAGAACCAGGAAAGCAGTAATAGAATAGATAACACCAGAACTTTATTAAATATGGTTGGGAGAGAGTGATATGGACAATACCAAAATATGGCAGAAAGTATGGAAGGAAAGTTAATACCAGAAGAACGGGAAGAAAAAAAGCATTTATTCTCTTGCACAAGAAAAATAAAGATAGCCTAGAACATGCTATTCCAACTCTACTCGGCTAAGTCAGAGTACTCCTGCATATGCAGCAATAGTGCTTGGAGCCCAGCTATAGGGAGGTGGGGGACCTAGAACAAGCTGTCCCAACTCTGCATGGCTGAATCCGAGTACTTTGCTGCTCCCTGCCTTGCACCCAGACTGGAACAGCCTGTCTTAATATGTGATGACTGGGCAATTAACCTTTATTTGATGGTATATAAAATCTATGCTAGCATTTTAGAGAGAAGACTGGTAGTAGTAGTAGTAGAAAATGACTTTGAAGGAGAGCATTTTCGACCAGAAAGGCAAATGCAGGACTATTTATTTACAGTAAAAACAGTCATAGAAAAAATAAAAAGTTCTTATATCTAGCATTTGTGGACTTAAATGTAGGCTTTGATTTAGAGCTAAGAAAACATTAAAGGGAAGCATTACATGCAAAAACAGAGGCTATTAAAAATTACATATGAAGGAATGTTTGAACTTGTAAAAATGGGTGATAAAGAATCAAGAATTCGTAATGGAGAAAGAAGTGAAGTGGGATGACTATATAGAACTGGTGTATTTATTATACAAATGAATTAAATGTTAAAAATATGTAAATGCAGAACCTCAAGAATTGAAGTTAAGAATCAGATGTTACAGAGAGTAGATAGCTTTAATGGATATCATTAGAACTAGAATAGGATGTATTAAAAACAGAATAAAATATGCAACATCACCACACTATAATTAATGATACAAAAATCAGGAAAAAAAGTCAGATTATGTAAAGACAAAATACAGATATATAACTTAATAATAAATGAAATTTACATTGTGGAATAGAAAGCTTGACACTATTAGACAAAATTAGACAAACATAAAAGCAAAGAAATAGCAGCAGAATGAAATATTTGAATAATTTTGAGAAAGAATGGCAAAGTAAGACTACAAATGAATAACATATGAAGAGAAATCAATAATTGGAAGTTATGGAAGACAATAAAGATCAGAGTAGAAGGGAAAGAAATATGATGTATTCTGTTTGTTACTTTCTCCATCTTTTGCAAACCATTCTTATAAAAGATTGTTCTTTTATGTACATAATACTAATCAAAATAAATATTATCAGAAATGGTCTTAGTTCCTATAAATAGAAGGGAAATGAGGGAATATAATGGGCTACAGTGACAGTCAAATCTTTTAAAAGCTGTTGCTATGTAATTATCATTGAAATTTGGTTTTCTTTCCATGGCCAAAGTAAAACAAGAGAGATAAAAAATGAATGAGGACATTTGTTTGAGAAAAATTAAGCATTTAAAATTAAAACTAATAACAAGGAATATCTCGGAAATGCCTAGCTCACAAAAAATATATATATAACTTAATTTTTTTTTTTTTTTAATATCTGCATTTTTAGTATAGTAAGGTTTTGTCTATCTCCTATGATTTACCAGTTTTGCAGAAATATTAAGAATGAATGGGACTTCAGGGGCTATTCCCAAGAAATTCAGAGTATACATTTTATTTGCCATCTAAGTATCTTTAATATGTGGCGTTTTAAAAAAAAATTGTAGCCATTTTTTAGAAAATGAATATTTTTGAAAAATGTTCCATATAGAGTGTAGTTCGGGGTGAGGGGATTTTACTGAAAATTTCATTTAGAATCCTTGGAAGATATTGAACTTAAATTCCAAGTTTGGTATTTAATCGTCTTGTTTTTGAGTTAGACATACACGCACTCCCCCTGCTTTTATATCTGGTGAAATCTTGCTATGTATGTGCTAGAGAAAGTAATAGGAAGAGGAAGTCCAAGAATTAAATAAAACACAATAGAAAATATAAAACAAAAATGTGGAAAAGAATGGCTGAAATAAAAATGATATACATCAATTTATTTTCCAGTAATGAAAGGTAACGTATTAAAGTAATTTGGGCCAATAGGCCAAAGTGGATTACCCCTTTCCTTCCCCCTGTGTCATCCTGTATGTTAGAAATCATGTCATATCAAGATTGTAGATAGCTTTGATAAATTGACTTGTTGGTTTCATTTGCTGTTGAATTACCACCATTCCTGTTATAAGTGAAATGTAGTAGCAGGATATGACGAGGATTTAGCATGCGACAAAATCTGTGTGATGAAAGTTGAATTGGGGTTATTTGTATGACATGCTGGCTCCACAGAATAAGGTGTGTTCTTGTTAAGAAGATGCCAACTTTCAGGGTGCTGTATTCTTTTTCTGAAGAAATACTAGAGTACCTGGAGATGTAAGAACTAAGTTCATCTGCATACAAAAGGACTATAAAAAGACGTGTACCTATGTCTGAATTTCACACAGTAATATCAGATAGTATCATCTCTCTGTGAGCACAAGATTTTGAGGAGCAATATCTTGCACAATGTATTGCTTCCTAGTACTGGAATAGGGCATAATGCACGTCACGTCATAATGCCAACATAAAGATTCTGCCAATTACTGACTGTTTTTTAGATTTTTTTACAATAGCAGTCCTGAATTGGCCAGAGCTATACTACACACATGTGATTCAGTCAGAAACACTGCCCACCTTTATCGTTTAGGGTAGTGTTTTTACCTCATATTCAGAAGCACCAGAGTTCAAATCTTGGATAGGATGAGTTACCTGGATAAGAGTTTCTTTTTTGTGAGAAAATATGTCAGGTAACTTTAAAATGTCATAGGCCCCAGAATTATTTAAGCATCATTTTATGCATTTCATTCATAATCTGGTATAACATACCAGGTTAAAAAAAAAAAAAACTGATGTGTTCCATTCACATGACTTTTTCTAGCTGTACCACAAGCAAATTTTCCTTGCAAAAGAGTATTCTTTTATCTATGTCATGCTGCTAATCAAGAAAACATTAGTTTGTTAGTAGGATGGAAATAGGGGAATATCTAGGATAAAATGGTTGTCAAATCTTTTAAAAGCTCATTGCTATGTGAAACAATTGAAATTCAGTTCTCTTTTGCATTCCTGGGATAAAACAGAAGGGATGAAATGAAAGTTGACTTTCCACTGGAGAAAAGTTTTAGTAGTTAAAATTGAAACAAATAACAAATAATATCTCAGAAAGATTAACTCTGCTAAATGTAGGTGACAAATTTAACGAGATTTTCATTTTTGTGTAGTAATTTTTGTCTATCTCTTATGATTTACCAGTTAGACAGAAGTCATCCAGAATGAAGAGACCTTCAGATCATAAAATTCAAGATATACTTTTCATTTTTCATGAAAATATCGTAAACACATGGGATTTTAATCAAAATTGTTACAGCCATTTTTAAGAAAATCAACATTTTTGAAAAATGTTTCATGTAAAGGGTAGTTGGGGATGGGGGGATTTTTCCTAAAATCTGTATGTTGCATTCTTGGAATGCTGAACTTAAATACCAAGTTTGGTATGTAACCAACTTTTCATTTTTGAAATGTTATCCACAGATCCACTCAACACTCACATACACACATGTACACACAGACTTTTTTTTAAAAACATTTTTTTTTTGATTCAGGGTTTCCTAAAACCTGTATTTACTGTGAAATCTTGTCATCAAATTTTTGGGTGGAATACAATATCTTCTTTAGCTACTATGTACATTGTATGTACATAAGTGCTAGAGAAAGTAAAATGTTAGTAATATTAGTATGTAGTGTAAAGTTAGGGCAAGATCGCTTAATTAACTTCATAGCTATAAACATACTTAATGAATAATTTGAGAATTTCAAATGCTCTTTTGAGTGCAATTAAAACTTTAATAGGCAGAAACTTCTGTATTTGTAATGATTATTTGTGTATATTATTTTGCAATTCTTGAACTGAGAGATTTGATTAATATACTTTGTCTTTTAAATTGACCCACAAATAAAAATCCCAGGGCATGAAATAATGTAATATATATTGTATATATGTAATTCAAGAAAGAAAACTGTAATCTATATCCAAATCTGAAACTACTAAATTGCATTAGAGGCCTCAATTAACTCATATGGCAAAACTTAATATGGAACATAAAGTCTGCCTCTTTGAAATCCTGCTAGTTGACAGCCCAGTGAAAAAGTTTGTCGTTCCATCACCAGAGAGGAGACTGCAGACAATTGCAACCAGCAGTGATAGGTGGACTCCCAAGGTTGAAAATAGAAGCAATGGCTTCCAAAACCAGTTCCTCATAAATAAAAAAGTGTAAATGTTAAAAACAGACTCCACAAATATACTCCTTTAATATGAACGTCATTGTTACTAAATTCCTGTAATCAGTTAAGAATTATTTATATACAGTGGAAAATAATTATTGCACCAAAATAACTCGGACAGTAAGCATTGCACCAACATAATACTGAGAATGAATTTTGAAAATAAGGCTATAATTTGAATAGTTGTAAATATATAGTTTGTATCTTTTGTAAGTTTCAAGAAAAAGTGTTCTATTTCAGTTACGATTTGGCAAAACTGGTTTGTCACTGTTAAACAAGCATGTGATGGCAGGTGTCTTGTAACTATTACAACGTTAGATATGAGAGAGGGAAGACTAAAAAGACTATAAAATTAGTTACCATAGAATTATAGAATTAGTTCTTTTAACACCATTGTATGAGCAGTTGATTTCCCATATCAACTCAGATGTGAACTGGATGCCAAGCATACAGAATTTTCATTTAATGAATAAAATGAAATGCGGTCAATAATTAATTGAAGCAAATTTGGAGTAATTGTGAAACATGAAAATGTAAAAATATAAACAGAAATGTATGCTTTGCAATAGAAGGTAGATGAAATACACAAATGAGAGATGCACATATTACTCTTTTTTTGAGAAAGCGATTTCTGCAAAGTTATAAAACATGAGGGTTGTACAACAAACCATTTAGGAGGTAATATTAAGATTATGGTACTCTTTAGAATCAAATTACCTATCGAACTAAAGTTGCATGGGTGTTTACAATGCTAGTTAGTTATTTGCTAATGTTTCCCCATCTTAGTATGTTTTTATAAATATTTTAGTTGATATTAGCATACTTATTTTGATACAATTACAGGAATGTACAGTATTGATCTAGTGAATGACAGCCTTTATGAGTGGAATATCAGACTGATGAGTGTAGATCCAGATTCTCCACTTCATAATGACTTGGTACTGCTCAAAGAAAAAGAGGGGAAGGACAGCATTTTACTTAACATGACTTTCAAGGTAAGTATTGCAAACTGAGAGCTATGGGTATAAGATATGAGTCAAAAGCAAATTGTGATTCTCAGAGTAAAACCTCTCTGTTTCAAAACCAATGGGAATGAATAATCCAAACTTCGAATTGTACAGTTGCAAAATACATATCAAAATAGGAAATGAAGTATGTGCTTTAGACAAAAAATCAGGCAATTGTAAATTAGTAGGCTCACGCATAATTGCTGCAGAAACAAATAGCGACATGTATTTATTTATATTTGCTGGAAATACGTGAGAGGGAACAATGTACACTCTTTGAGGAAAGAAACTATGGTGTCATAATATGATCAGTCTATATTGACAGTTCTCCATGTTAAGTTCTTTCAGATTTCTGTTAATTTTTACTTTGTTGATTAAGCAATGAGCCCACTAATAATATTTATTATTTGTTAATAACAGAAGGACATTAGCTATGAACTTATTTTCATTTTAATTTATTTTTTAATAAAATATTAATTTTGAAAACTGGGGGTCGTCTTGCATTCACAATATATGTTTTTCAAATAGGTAGCATACTGGAAAAGTACAAACTTCGCCAGTACATCAGTGGCAAACCCTGGTGGGGGAGTGGTAAAGATTATCACCAAGACCTGACGTATGTAGCAGATTCATGCATTTCCTTTCATGCCAAAAAGTTGACTCTTAATGGGCCTATAATTATTCTCATTAGAAAAAATGTTTGTCTCCGAAACTAAAATAAAAATAGAAGACTTCTTTTCACATCGGCTGTTGCATAATTAGTATTCAGAGCCAGCAGTCAAATAGAAAGAAGAGGTTTAGCTGCACATTTCCCTCCTCCCTCCGCACATATATCGTATATTTTGGTTCACCCTTTTGCAGTCCATAACATAAGTTATGTGCAAATTCAAATTAGCTAAAAATTGTTGTAACGATAAATTACATTAAGTATATTATCTTAATAGAAAATTGAATCCATCATCACTGTTACAGCTAAGCTGCCGCCACTGCCTCACGGCACAATGCAGACTTACAGTTACATTTCAGTTCTCTGTCTCTTGCCCACTCAGAATGAACAAATTTGAAAATTCAATGATGCACTATATTTGATCTGCTCTCTAAATATAAAATTGTATATCTCATTGTCGTTACAGCTATGCTGTTGCTACTGCCTCCACTGTCATGTTCTCCCACTGCCAGTACATTGATGTATTCCCCACTCCGTCTCTCTCCTGCTCAAATGTGTATATTTCCACGCAAATTTGAATAATTATCCTAGGTAAGACATATTACAACAATGCATTATCTCTGATCGCACCCATACCACTGCAACATTTCTGGTCTATCCTCTCCCTCACACCTACCCACCATGTGAATTTGTACACAAATTCAAATTTAAGTTTTAAAAACAAAATCAGCTTAAATGTACCTTAGTTTGTTGAAAATATACAGTAAAACTTTATATCTGATATGCTAAATTTCAAAATTAAATTCTGAAAAATGTGGATCGTCTTTCTTTGAGATCGTCTTGTATTCGGATAAAGGTGCAAAATCTTGGAATGTTTGGAGACCTTCCTCTCCATTCCCAGAATGGAAGCGACTGAATTGTATTGTAAATAGTTCTTTTCCTCCTCTTTCCTCAACATGAGTATCTGTCTGCTGCCATCTGATGGTGATTTTGTAGCATTGCTGACTGGTAGGACTTCAAAATTTAACAAACTCTTGGAATTTTTTTAAATTATCTTTTCTCATTGTGGTGAGCTCTAGTGTGATCATGAACAGTTTTAATAATGTAATTTAATTTCTCTGCTGTTTCAATCTGATATTCAAGTTCGTATTGGTTATTCCTTTGTAGGATTTATCCCAATTATCCAATTTAATTGGATAAATGAGAGAATTTAAATAATATGGTATGATATTTTTCAATTCAAATTATCTGGAATTATCTTTATAGCCAATCTGATATTGTAGCTCTAATTTTTTTTTTCTTCAAATTTCCTAATAGCAGATGGTACAAAATTTCTATTTCCAATTTTTATACCCTATTTTCTTTAAAATAATAATTTTTGTAAGTCTTTCTTTTTTGTATCAAATTTATTAATTTTGGATGTGGAAATAGGGTTAAAAATCATTTACATTTGCTATCTTAAATGTGTGTTTAACTTCTTTCATATAATTTTCTTCTTCTAATGGAATGCCATTAAGTCAATGAATTCAATTTCTGAACACAGCATATTGATGTGATAAGAGGTTATAGGTATTAATTTTAATGTGGTTTTCTACTTATCCAGGTTTTCTATAAATTCAAAATTTGAATGTATCATGTATCTCTGAAGATTTTAAGTCCAAAACAGGTAAGCAATTGCATTATTCTGTTTCAGTCATAAGTTTAATGTGTTTAATTTGCAAATTCACATATTTCAAAGCATCTCTCAGTTTTTGGGGAACCACAACAAAAATATCTTCACATGACTTAAGCCATAATTTAAACATATGAAGGAAAATGTTAGTTATGTGCATTATTAAATTACTCATATAGAGACATCTAATGTGGATGACAGTGGGTTGCCCATTATTAAATCTTGTGTGCCTGTTTGTAGAATTTATTATTAAATATGAAGTAGTTCTGGTGTATGCCTAACATTGTTATCTGTGTGATTTGGTCCATTTCTATGGTACTCATATAAACTAATTTTGACCACTTCTTTAAGAGCTTCTGGGAATACTTGTAAATAAAGCTTTAAGCTCAAAGGACGCCATAAAAACATCTTTAGGATTTTAAAATTCAAATTTGGAATTTATACAAAACCTACACACTATAAGTAGATTGGACTTAATTTGATGAAATCTAACTTTGAATAGCTTAAATAAGATTCTCTCTCTTTAGGAAACTTATCCATTTGAGCCACCTTTTGTGCGTGTGGTTCATCCTATCATCTCAGGAGGCTACGTGCTTGTTGGTGGAGCCATTTGCATGGAACTGCTCACCAAACAAGGGTGGAGTTCGGCCTACACAGTAGAAGCTGTGATAATGCAAATTGCTGCCACGCTTGTTAAAGGGAAGGCGAGGATCCAGTTTGGGGCCGCCAAGGTTTGTAACCAGGTACTGTATGAAACTCACATCTACACCCGCATCAAGTGTGCTCCAGGCCTGTGTAGCCACTGTACTGCATCAAGATTTCATAACCAAACTTTTTAGACATATAAAGAGAATCAACACCTTTTTCTGATCCACAAAGTGTTATTGATAAAAATATATCTGTCAAAAATTTAAAGTTGACTTTTACTGTTGTGAATAAACCTCAGCATCTGAAGTGAAATTTCAAGCTTTGTAACCAAGTATGTTTATAGTTTATTTACAAATTTTCTTAATGTAATATGTAATAGAGTATGTGGGATCTTGCCATGACTGCTGAGAATATTATGTCATCCATATTATAGCAAGACAGAACTTAGGCTAACATTACCCTATCCATTTAATAGTTTCACTTTTATGCCTGAACTTCTTGTTTAACTAGCTTCAAGGAAAATATTTTACCTTTGCATTTTAAAGAAAATGTTTGCATAGACTAATAAATATAGCAATAAATGGGACAAGATTTATATTCTTGCTGTAATACCAAACTATTAATTGCCAATTGCTCACTGTTCTAAGAGTAATTTTATACTGGATTGTAACTATGTTGCAAAATTTATGGATTTTGAAATATTCTAATATGTACCTGAAGTATTAAAATAAATCTTCATAATGTTGCTTTATGGTTATAAACACTTACTAAAAGTAAATTTGCGACAGTTAGATACAGTAAGTTATCTTTTGCTATTATTTCTTAGTGCAAGAATTCAAACAAGGCATAGCGTACAAAGTTTACAACAATCTCTTTGTGTAAATTACTTTGTATGTAGAACTTAATGGGATAGTACATATTCACATTAACTGTGCGGAGGATGTAGATGGAAAGAGTTAATCAGACTAATCCATTACTATGGCACATTCATTACTAAGAATGTTAGTAAAGCTTAAAGCTGCCCTGTTTCTGAGGGATCCAGTACTTCTAGCATTTTTCACAAGCAATCGGTGATGATGACTGATAGCATCTTAGAATTGTTGATAAATCTGACCCAGAAAATCAACAACATTTGGGAACCTGCTCTTCAAAAGTTTATTGCAGCATTTTGCAGGTATAGATACAATGGAAAGAAGGTATGGGTAGACTCAAAAGTATCTGAGGCAATAACATGCACAACTATTCCATGTACTTTGTTCACCCTTTCAATGGAAGTGTGCAAGCAGGTTAATGGGGCACCAGAGATATCAAATGCATAGAGCAAAAGTTGTCTGTTTTTGGCATAAAGGCGAGTGATAAAGCTTGGCATTTCAGAAGTCACATGTTCAAGTTCAGGGATAGGATTTGTATTTATTTTCTTTTCCGCTAAATCTTTGTACCTTTTGGAAGTGTTTGGTTGCTTGTTTTATATGCTTTTGTTATATAAATAGTTTTACCTATCAATGCCCTATTTATTAATATTGTTGTTTCTGTTGTATACAAAAGTTGCATGGATATTCCATTTATTGCATGCTTCTGTTAATTATTATTATTATTATTTCAAAAACACAACCTGACTTCTGTTGAAGTTATTTGGCTGATGGCATGACAATTATAATAAGTGCTTCTCAGTGAACATTAATGGGATAACTTTTACCTGATGCTATGAGGTGTGACAACTCTTGGTGTTGCATACCAGGAGCACTTACAAGGGATTAAATAATAGTATTCATTACCCACCTTCAACATAAAAGATGCTGGAAGTGCTGGCCATCTCGTCTTCTTATGAAATTATCATTCACACAAATCAATTTTTTAACACTAATGGACCTAAGTGGATGTATGTGTCGGTGGATTAGTAGCATAGTTTTTCCATTCAAATTCTTATTTCTTAAAAATGTTTTTAACATGTACGCACACTCGCATTGTGAATACATGATCACACTGTAGTACAACCTTATGTAATACACACATTTACTCCAGCATCTAACATAGGATGTCTGACTTATACAGGAAGCCAGACATGAAGTTGGAGAGTCTATTGAGCACTCGTAGCATGTGAGGCCAGTAGTTGTCACGCCAAACCCACATACCAGCAGTTGTTATGCCATCAACACTCGCTGAAACTTACTGTACCAAGCTTCTTTTTAAAATTGTACAAATTCTATAAACATTTAAAACTGAATACTGATTTCATTTATAGCATAGCAATTGCTGCTCTCAGAGTTTGTTGTCATTTTCAACTATTTATATATGCTTATATGAATAATGTATATTGTAATATGTGCATTCATTTCCCTTTTAATTTGTTACTCCTATTATTTAATTTTATTTTTGCTACGTTGATTTTTGTCACCTTTTTATCACAGCTAATTATAATTTACGTTGTATGCTAGACTTAAATAGTTTGTTTATTATGCTTTCTCACATGTGTTAGTCTTTCTCAGAAAAGTGGAAACAATTCATTGATGTATAGATGAGGGTTAAAGGTAAAATAGATGTATTACATTCTGTGTGCTGGCGCCAGGCCACGAGAACTTACTGGCAAAGGATCAGAATGGAAATCCTGGCATTGATCTGTAATATTTACCATAATACCATATTTATCTGAATAGAAGACAATCTTGCATTCGTAATATAAGCTTTTGAATAGCATGGCAAAAAAATAATTTTCAAACTTCATGGGTGTGCCAGCATTGGGGAAATCATATCACCAAGATCATGATGTATATGGCAGGTTTTGTGTATTTCATTTTATGCTGTAGTTAGCTGTTATCAGACCAAGAACAGTTAGCATTCTCATTGGAAAAAATGTTTCTCTCAGAGACTAAAATAAAAATAGTTATTTGCTTATCAGTCCATGGAAATATCTGCCAACAAATTTGTGCTTGAACTACATATTTTTATGTATGATACATACATGAAGCTGAATCATGTAGACAGGTGTGTAGACAAATTTCAGCAGCAGTTTTCTGGTTGTCCTGTACAAGGTACAGACACTATGAGATATTTGGTCAATTTAAAACAATGGAATTGCTTGTGACTGGGTTGTAGCACAAATTGAGTAAAGGAGTGAGTAAACAAGTGGTAATCATCCTTAGAGCATTATATAATGTGAATACCTTTCATACAAGGGTTAAGGGAGGGGTTGTAACAAGAGAAATACTGCAAGGGAAAGGCCTCAGACAAGGATGTAAGTTAAGTCCTGTCCTATTTAACTTATACATAGATGATATAAACTTGGAAATTGAGAATAACAATTTTATGCCAATAATTAAAAATATCCAGATTCCTGGATTACTTTTTGCAGTTGATCTAGAGGTAAGTGCAATTACAGTGAATGATTTGATAATAATCATTGCAACAAATTAACAATTATTGTAAAGAATAGAGAGTAAAAGTGAACCAAGATGAGGCAGATCATAGTGTGTAAGAAAGAGGGGGTGGATGGGAATTGAGCAAATATGAAAAATGGAAGAATGAAAATAAAGAGTATAGGATTATGAGAGAATGCAATTATCTAGGAGTTAAAATAGATAGAGGCAGCAGACGGGAGAAACAAAAGAAACTTGCACTAGCAAGAGGCTAATGAGCTTTATCAGCTATCAGGAGTTGCAAATACAGAATACCCATCCAATATAAATATTAAATGGTTAGAAAAAGTATTGAGGCAACTGATGTATGGGTTAGAAGTATCAGGATTAGAAGGAAGATGGGAAGCCATGGATGCAGTGCACAGAATATTTTTAAAGAAATGCTTGAGTTATCAAATGCAATGTTTAGGCAGGTAGCACAGAGTCGGGCAGAGTGGCAAGCAAGGAAAAGATAATGGAAAGGCCACTGAAATTTTGGTATAGAATCTTGAATTTAGAACAAAAAAAATTGTTAAAACATTTTTAGAATAACGAGAAAGAAGCTTAAAGAACAATGAATGGATAAATTGTCTTAGAAATATCTTGGAAAGTAATGGAAAAGAAGAGAAAACAATATAAATAATTTCTGGAAATCAGCAAGAAAGAGATTTGATATAGAAGTACAAAAATATTTAGCAAGGTAGCTGAAAAGAGCTCTATATATATATTGATTGATGAAAGATTCATGGGGAAGGGAAAAATACATGACAAAGAGAGGGGAGGCATTGCTTGGTGAGAACAGGAGTATGGAGGCTAAGTGGTCTAAGGAAGGGCATCCCACAAAATCAATGTCCAATATGTGGTGGAAATGAAGATCTGGAACACAGAATAATTAAATACAAAGTAACTGAAGTGTGGAGAAAATATATCAAAAATAGTTAGCATTAGAGAGAAATATGATTACAGCTGAAATGTTCCATAAAGATTGTAAGAAAGTAGAGCAATTTAACAAAGAGTAAAGCAAATGAATATGTACAGTAAATAGAGTTAAAGACCATATTACACATGAGATGACAAACTAGAATTAAGGAATTATTATTGTAAAGAGTATGACTGGTAAAGAGGAACTCCAGTCATATTCACTTTTTGTATATTGTCAACTCCTGCTGACAAATCTACATCACTTGTCTAATTTGAATGAAACTTTACACTTAATGTTTAAAATGGCAACTGTTATTGACAAACCATAAAGGCTAATTTATAGCTTCCAGAAACTATCTTATATCTCTATTTTCAATTCTTTATGGTTGACAAATCTGGTTAGAAAGCTGCAGCTTTAAAAAAATATCCCTTCAATCAACATACCAACCTCTCATTAAAATACTAGAGTGCAAGAAAGTGAATGCCTTCATTGCCGAACATTACCAACCAACCATCTATTTTTACCCTACATTCTAATCAACATTGTTAAAGAGACCTTGCTAGAAGTTTTGGATGGTTATAGTTTAGAACACTGACAAAATTATATAGTAGTTTACAGTTTTAAAAAATTACTATCTCTGCCAACAAATTTAAATGTTTAACCTATCTGGATGAAACTTAAGACAGATTTGGACACGTGAAAATCATAGGCTTGCGATCACTTTCCAGAGGGTACTCTACTATTTTCAATCCCTTTTTACAAAACTTTGTACATTTCGCAACATCAAGGGCCCTGCTATTTTCCCTTAGCTTCCCAAGATCAAAGATTTTCTTCTTCAAATCCTTACTGCATATTCTATTGTTGTCTGTACTTTCAATGGCAGCATCAAGAGTTTTCCAACTCTCTTCTTCCATGGCCTTTCTTTTACAATCCTAATTATCTGCTTGCACTATCTTCAGGAAACACAATACTGTAACAGACAAAAAGAATAAACAAACACAGCATTCACCTATTTCCTATTTAGCACTCCCAACATTTCCAGAGGTATTATTAAAGTTTATAATACCTAAATGATATTCTGGTCAAAAAATTATAAACATGCATTTATTGTCAAATGTGTATAAATGTCCCGAATGTGCACCAATATGCACCGAGCCGTGCTAGAATGATTACTAAACTTTAAAATATACAGCTGAGTTTCAAATGTGTATTTGCACATATTTCTCAACACTATTAATGATATAATTCCATCAGTATGCAGTTATGTTTGGTTTCTTCTTTGCGTATGATAGTGTATTCTCTGAGGTTGTCTCTCTTTTGAATGTCCTCCCTCCCCCCTTTTTTGGCTTTTATTTGAGATACAGATTTGATTTCGGTTTTTAAAGAATAAACTGCTGTTGTTTACATATGACCATTGTATTGTTTGTACATTTTGTACATTTGTTGACAAGTTTATTAGATCTGTTGAAAGTTGACATTAGCTACCACTGTCTTTCTTTGAATGCAGGATGAGATGCATTCCGTGGAACACATCTTGTGCACCCTGCTGCACAGAAAACTAATATAAATATGGCAGATTTATCCATATTAATAACATTTATCTGCAGATGTAACTTAGGAGATATAATATAATACTGTGCATAAAGGTTGAATCGTCTGAGTCAGTAGCATTTGGTCATTTTACTGCTAAGTGTGCTGCACGAAAGGGTTAAGATAATCTCATTTATTTCTATTGCTCCAGCCCTGACTTGAGCTGGTAGGTGTCAATTATATTCTCAAATGGAACAAAAGAACGCTGTTTAGGAAGTGTGAGTTAATATTGAGAAGGAAAACATCAAGAACTAACCATAACTAAGCAATTATTCATTAGATAACCACTTATGTGGTTACGGAGACTCATGAAATAGTTATGTGGAATCTTACTTCATCTGTATTAGGTACTTTTATCTTGATGCAGTACTGAAGCACTGACAGAGCAGCTTTTGTTCATAAACTAAATTTTTTTCTGGTTCCTTATACTATAAGAACACATTCAGTACTGTTTATAGCCTTTTTTTAAATGCTCACAGTTCAAATGGCTATGAAAAAGTGGCTGTGACAGGACTCTGGAAAGAAATGCATGCAGCGGGTGTTGTGTAAGCTTAATGCAAGAAGTAGGTATTTAGGGCACTTGAGATGAAAAGCTATCACTGTCTTGCTGTGAGGAGTGCAAGAAGCAGAAGTAAAGCTCTTTTTAAGTTTCATTAGAACCACTTGCTTTTATAGAACATACTCATTTTATAAATAGTGGATTTACAGTAATTTGACTGTAAGTTCCCATTACAAATAGAAAGCACATTTTTGGGGTATTTTTATATAGCTTTTACAAGCTAGTCTTACAAAAAGTTTATTTTTCTATCTACTTCATGTTATTCAAGATAAACATTTGCAGAAATGGTTTATTACATTGTTATATGTAGATACAGAAAACCAAAGAACAGTTAAAAGGCAGGTCACTCACTATATGCTGAATTGAAATTTCAAAAGCAACTGCAACACCTCAAAAAAGAAAAAAGCATTGAAAACTTTTCAATAACAATGGATATCTTGGAAATGGTGAATGCCAGTGTTGCCAGAAGCATTTCTCAAAATTTTGCCCGAATCATTAAAAAAAATTGCAAGTTTCAGTTGAAGTTGCCCAATATTTTTATTAAAATATGCAATTTATTTTACTATTTTATATACATAAACACACACACACACTCTTGGAATATTTTCAAAAGATTCTTATAGCCGGTAACTCTGTAAGTATAGTACAGTCATAACAAATGGCATAATATTGGAATACTAACTAGTGTGAGCTGCGCTGATATAGATTCAGGAAAGAGTGTGAAAATATGAGGTGTTCGTGCTGATAATTATATTGAAATATTACATAAAGTATTTATTCCCTCAGTTGAGGGTTGCCTTATAGACATATAGACTTATAACCATACAATCTTATTAACAGAACGATAAATGTTACATTTTAGGGGCCGATTCTCCGATGCGTTGCTATGGTGACATACTTTTTAATTGTATGGTTTCACTTCCTGCGCTGATGCTTTTGATCATGATTAAATTTAATTGTTAAAATATTGATATAATCAAACCAACAATTCTAATATATAAGAAGTATAATGAAATATTAACTACTAGCACGGAAATTTCTTTTGCTTTCCTTGCAACCACATTGCAAGTGAGAATGCCAACTTATGATCCTTCCATAGCAACAATATTAATAAGTACCGCAAATTAACTATAAAGCGCGCAAAAAAAAAAAAAATTGGCGGGCTTAAAATAACATTGTATAAATAGTTTTACTTTGCAGAAATATTTTAGTAGCCCAAAGATTAATCAAAATTTGGTCGTAAAAAGCAAATTTTAGTAGCCCAATCAGTGACTTTTCACCCAATCTGGCAACACTGGTGGATGCCACAAAAAATTATATGAAATAAATTGTTTTTTCTATAGTTTACAAATTATAAAAAATTCCTTCTGAATGCAGAGCAGAGTACTGCATTGTGGGGCTCTGGTCAGGTAATGTTGTGACATGTTAGACGTGCTTAGACCCATTAAAGTGCCATTCAAAACCAGCTATAAGCCCAACTCGAGCAGCGAGGTGTTGTTTATGATAGTTATGTCATGTGTATACAGTACACACATTTATTCATTGTATATGAAGTGTCATTTTTATGTTGAACACACATTCTGAAAAAGATATCCCTTTAAATATTTATTAGAATTGAAATCGGTATTTAGTCATAAGTGCACTTATTGTTAAGTTCAATTCTCAAATATATGTATCTGCTAATTAGAAAAATTATATATAATTGGGTGTTCCATAAACTTAAATATTACAGTTGCCTTTCCTTTATGACCTGTCATCAAGAAACTGCATAGTAGCTGATACATACAGAGAAGGATGGCAAAGTATCCAAAGCACATATTGGCTTACAAAAGTTGTAAAATTTCCAGAAAATAACCATTATAAGAACAGATAAAAATAATTGTAAATAATTTTTCTTTCATACGAGTCGTCTGTAGGGCAGGAATGGAAAGGAGATTCTCTGGAAAATTCAATACATAGCTGAGATTTGAACCATGAGTATTCCAATTTCCATCCGATGTACCTTACCAGCTGAACTGCCATGACAAATGACATAAAATTCATCATTCTTAACTTGTATTTTCCTATGAATAAAATTGCATTTCAGATGTTAATGTTTGCTGTATTTTGCAAAACTAGAGTTGGAAATGTAGTTTTATTTATGGGCGCTCTTTAACTACTATGGTTCTCAGCATCCCATTCTATATTGGGCGTGAAAGACTGCTTAATTTTGCTCAAAGACCTCTTTATCAGACTTGAGGTTCTTTCATGTGCCATAAATCTATGACACAGGACCAACGAAGGATTTTTATGTTCTCTGTCAAGGTTGAACTAGTGTTGGTTACACCAATTATTTATGTAATATTATTTTGTTTTAAGTTCAGAAAGCAAATGTTGCAAGTCATCAGCCATTTGCCAGTTAGGTTGAAAGTGTATTAATCATCAGGAATAGCCAGCATAATATGACCAGATCTGACAGACCCAGTTAGAACTAGCTGCAGTATCTAAGCAGGGTCAACCTGCTCATGTGTGACTTTCTCCTTCACTAGTGACAAGAAGGCAGAAATTAAATGACGTGTTATTTATGGATGCTCTTTAACTGCTATGGGTCTCAGCGTCCCATTCTATACTGGGCGTGAAAGACTGATTAATTTTGCTCAGAGGCCTCTCTATCAGGCTTGAGGTTCTTTTACGTGCCGTAAATCTACGACACGGGACCCATAGCTTTACTTCCCGTCCGAAGGAAGCCATGCTAAGGATTTTTACACCTGAAAAAAATCCATCGTCTTCTGCTGGGTTTGAACCTGTGACCTTGGGTATATAAAGTTAGCATGGTAACCATTACACCACGGAGAGAGCTTCATAGGCTGTTCCCTGAAAATTCAACATATACATTTTAGTTGTCTTAAATATATGAATTTTAATCTAAATTATTACAGCCATTTTTGAGGGGAAAAAAATAATATAAAGCATATTATATTACGCTTCCTATCAGAGCAGGTGAACACACTACATACATCATATAATGCACTGATAAATTAAAAAGATTGTGGTGAGGACACTTTTTTAAAAACCTGAGTTGCTATTTTGGAAGATATTTAACTTAAATGCCAAATTTGGTACTTATCCAAATTTCTGGATTCAGTCTCCCCTCCACCCAACCAGCTTCATACACCCATTTGCCCACTTTTTTTCTAGAAATGGAATATCGCATGTTGGGATGAAATGCTATACTTTTTCTTTGTACTAGGTATGTGACAGAGAAAGTTAAAATGTCATGTAACACATACAAAATGCCATATTTCTCTCTAACTAAAAATAATCCACATATCTTTCCAAGTAAGATGACTGCACACATTTGCAGTTTTGTTGTCTACTTTCTCATGTCGACAACTAATAGTTTAGCCATCATATGTAGCTATTTTCCAGTATTTAATTCCATGTGCCCTATTTTGTGGGGAAATCTTTTTATTTTGTTCATCACATGGGTTTCGATTAGTTAAGTAGGGGATGCACGAGTAGTATTTTTGAACTTATATTACTTTCAAATATTTCAATATATTGTGCCAGGGAATTGTCTTGCATTGAGCTGAGTTTGATATGCAACAAAGATAATATGTAAAGAAGGAACAGTATTTCCTTTGGATCACTAAAGTAATAAATAACTTAACTTTATCTCCAAACTAATTTTAATTTGCCCTTACAAGATTGCATGACATAAATGTCGATTCAATAAGCAAAATAATCAATATATTGATAGGAAAAGAATACTGTGTGTGTGTGCATGCATGTATGTTTGGCTGCAAGCAAGCGAGCTTGAGATATACTTAACCACTGTGTGTTTCTTTTGCTGCAACTGGGTTGCTATTACCATAGTTGTAATTAAATATATTGGATGGAAGAGTTTAGATGTAACATGTTTAAGAGGTGATTCTATGTACAAAGCAAAATTAAATTTATATAATTTTATTTTTTGATCACTTAATGCAGCAGGGAGAAGAAAGAAAGAAAAAGTTGTTCTTAATGAAAACATGTGAGGGTTGTTTGATTAGTTCTCGGAATTGCCAATAAGGCCATCGCTGGCACAACAGAGTTCTGATGCAATAAGCCATCCTTTGCGAGTGCACAGATGACATTTCAGAGCTCTGGGTGGAGTGCTATGTTGTACATGACTTATTATTGTTGTTCCCATGTAAGAAATTTTGAAGATGGAACAAACTGAGATTTAAACAGTGATAAAGTACTTTGTAAAGAAAGGTTTGAAATTCATGAGAAACTTGTTGAACATAAGGGAGACTGCTCCTTCATATTCAACTATTGCTAAATGGACCAATAAATTTAAATTTGGTCAGGAGAGCATAGAAGAGTATCTGCATAGTGGTTGGCCAAGATGTGTCACCACCCAAGAAATGGTTACAAAAGTCCACAAAATAGTCTTGGAGGATTGTCAACTGAAAGTGCGAGAAATTGCTGAAGCTGTAGTGTGAAAGGGCATAATCACATTTAGATAGGATTTGGATATGAAAAAATTATCTTTGAGATGGGTGTCGTGACAAACCAAATAAAAAATGCATCAGGGTGCAAATTTCTTTACAATGTTTGGCCAGTTTTCAGAAAAACCCACAAGACTTCTTTTTGCTGGTTCATGACCACAGATGAAGCATGTGCCCACTATTATACACCAGAAACAAAACAATTGAAACAGTAAAAACATGCTGCCTCTCCTTCAAAGAAATCAAAGGCAAAACAGTCAAGTTGAAAGTTCATGGCATCAGTTTTCTGGGTTGCAAAATGTATTCTGCAGATAGATTATCTTCTTAATGTCAAATATTTACGGTGGCATATGCATTGCAGATTTTTGTGTCTGATTTGTTTTTTATTTTACTGTGGTTGCTGTTATCTTGGTTACTAAATTATGACTAGCTGTATAATAGGTATATTAAATGGAAGAAATATGTGATTTCATTTTATTTATTAGAGTGGTATAGTTTTCAATCTACTCTTGCCTATGCTTGCTTGCGCAACACACACAATACTGGCCATGCCGTGGCTGAGTGGTTAGATCACTCGTCTCTCACCAAGGCTTGGTTCGATCCCAAGCTACTGCATGTGGGATTTGTGTGGATAAATGGTGCAGGGGCAGGTTTTCTCTGGCTTCCCCTGCCATTGCATTCTCATTAAATTAATTAAAAATATTAATTCCTAACTTAATATATGACATATTTTGTCAAAACTCTGTAGTTACAATTATGATTTCTTTCTTTATAATTTCTGAAAGTATCAGGAAAGAAAATTTTTAAATAATTTTCCAGAATATGTTTAACCATTTACACTTCACCAAATTTTATTTGTGGTTTCCACAATATTGTTTATTTTCAACAGTTTTACATCTTTTCCATATCATTAGATGTTTAATTCTAGTATAAATGTTTTGATATTTTACAATTTTTAAATTCTTACATGTTTTCTACCACTTCAAAAAGATGTAATTTTGATGTCGGAAATGAAAAGGTAGCTTACCTTCTATGTGAGCAGATATTATTAATTAAACCAGCAGGGAATTCAAATTGAAAATCTTGGCAATTAAATAATTAATGAAATGCAACCACCCTCCATTAAAAAAATGAAGTCTTTTGTGCGCATTGTTAAAAACATACATTTTGAACAATTTAATTATAAAAATATAACATTATTAATTAGTAATTAAAGCATGTATCAATTTGAAAAATTGAAACCATTTGCAAAACCTCTAGTTGTTCTAAAAAAAAAAAAAAGTCAAGAAAGATTGTTCAATGGAATGGTTGAACAAATCCCTATGAAAACTTTGCAAATTGTTTCAAAGTGCTGAAGTTAAATTATTTCTCCAGGAGTTTGAAGCCTATAATTATGGAAGACAACTTAAATTTAAGAGGTATAATCATTAGGATTTTGAATTGTTAGTCCATTCATCTTAAGAGTTAGCATGTTTACAAATAGGTTACCCAATTTTGTCTCACTCTTTCTGAACCTTCCCTGTTGCCTTCAGCATAAGCCAGTTTCTCTTACCCTGCCTCACTAAAGAAATCTGCTTGCCAATACCAGGATAAGTAGTTGTAAGATGCAAGAGTTAAAATCTCAGAATTCTGTATCTCTACCGATATCCAGGAAGAATGTTGCTTTTCAATACCAAAAGAATCAGTTAAGTCATTTCCAAGATAAAATACATTCATTCTCCTTTCCTCCCCTTTTAATTTATTCAGCAACACAAAATATTTGACTTTGTTACAAAAGAAGGTACTTCTATTTTGTGTGCATATATACATATTGTTCTTTTCTGCAGTGCATCATGAAAAGTATTTTATAACATTTGTATGTTATATATGCCCTTATAACTTTTGTTAATTTTAATGCATGCAATAGCCTACTCCATTGCCTACCTATGGCAGTTGAGGATTATCTTCAGTAATTAAGGTATTCCGCCCAAAAACTCCACATCCAGATTTCATCAGTTTGGGGGATAAAAAAACAAAACATTCTGGGCATGCGAGCAAGAGAGGGAGGGAACAGCATAAATAAAAAACTGAAAATGGTGTTTAGTTCATCTACTAGCATGAGAGAGAGATTTAAGAAACTTCCCCAAGAAATTTTTTGTTCATTATTTTCTTAAAATTTTCATTACAACTTTTATTAAAATAGCATATATTGTAGATATTTGAATGAACTAATCATGTGTATGTATTGCATTTTTTGCAAATAACCAATTAAGTCAGCCTTCATTGTGAAGGAATTTCTTATGACTCTCTCATTAACATATACAGTTTATATTTGTGATATTAACCATTTCCAATTGTATTCGTTGCTATTAGTTTTGGATTTTCCAATACTTTTATTATACATTGGTTTAAGTGTCAAGACACCATTCTTTGTTTCATGTGATGTTGCACAGAGATATGGAATTACAAAAACAGCATATAATAAATAACCTGTTTCTTAAAAAATTGAATATTGTTTAAGTCTCCTGCACCCTCTTTGTACCTATAACAAAATATGTAATGAAACCATATCAATATGAAGAAGTTAATAAGAATGGTTTGTAGAAAAGGCAAAAACCATCTATACTTTTAACATCCAGAATGAAACCATTGATGGCAGAAGTGGTTTGCAAGCCTTATGTTTTGATCTGTGTATAATATTGGGGCAGTACATGAGGAATATCAAATCAAAAAGTATTAGGTGATTAATAAGTCTTCAGGGGTAGGAAAAACTGATGTTCTCTAAACTTGCGAACACTTTTTAAAATACCTAATAGTATTGCAAATAGGATTTTCATACATACTGATATCACCAAAATAATTTTTTGTTTTGTTTAATACCACATGTATGAGATAGAAAATGTTTTGTAGTTAGCCCATTATGAACAGTTATACTAAAAATGATATAAGCAATAAGAAAAAGGACAAAATACAAAAAAAACTGTATTGCATATTTTAACAATTTCAGTACACTTAGAAAACCAGTTTCAAAATCAAGAAAAAGCAACCTAATAGTTCTTGCTTGCTTGCTTTTTTTTTTTTTTTAAATATGAAGGACAAAATAATGTAGAAATTCATCTTGGTATCCTTTGCAGCCATTTCAGTGCATTTATTTGCATGCGAGTAAAACAATTAAAAACATTTTAATGAATGTCATTTACCTCTCTTTTACTACTTTACTTCCCTTTGTGTTCCACATTTTCATTCTCTTTCTGTTACTTATATTGTGTCCTGCAAATATTATTTCTTTTTCTATGCTATAATATTTTAGCAGATCTGTTATTAGTGTTTCCTTGACACCACTCTCTATTTCAGACTTTCAAGTAAGTGGATAATTTTTCATTCATTCATCATTCATTCATTTAGCATGACATAATATTGCTAACAAGACTCAAGGAACCTGATATTATTTGGCAGCAACATGTGCACTTTAATTCCACTTTAAGCAGACATACAGTATATGTTTGTGTAATTGCTTCAGTAAAATTGTGCATTTTGGCAAAGCACTATCTGAAAAAAATGGATTGCATGGGTTGATTCAGCCCCAAAATAGAAACTGTCAAAAAGCTTTTGATACGCAAGTGATCTTGGCATTTTTTGTTCCGATGCTCCTAACATGTGTAAGTTGTAAATGACATATTCCTGTTGTGCAGATGGTGGGTTTAATGAATTGTAATTATGGAGATAGCTTCAGGGACCATTTGCTTGCAAGTATTATTTGTTTATGTAGATTAGAAAGTTGCAGAGATATTTTTCTACATTTCTGGTTGAACTGGCACCATCATTTTGAAGGAAGGAAGTATGCAATCCAGTATTATTGAGGAAAATTCTTGTAGAGTGTGAATCTATGACTGATTTTCAGGCCTACATTGTTTCAGTTTTAGAAAGATAATAAAAGTAATAAAACTGAAATTGTGATTTTTATATTCTTGATAATTGTTTTTATGGGGAATCAATCCTTGCCTAATTGAAGTTGACATTTGGGAGCAATAAATAGTTTGGTCACCATAAATATTAAGTTTCTGTAAATCCACTGTTTTAGGCATATGTTATAAGCATTTTAAACATCAGAACAGTTTGGTCTTAATTGCCCTTTAAAAATAATTTTAAAATTTTATAAATAGACTAAGATGTTGGTTACCAAACATATCCATTATTTTGTTAGATATAAGAAAGTAAAGCTATTTTGAGCATTTTAAACGTGCACATGCACTCGCACACACTCATTTAAAGGAAGGTGAATCAACTTGAACACTGTTCATTGTTTCATGTATCAGGACATGTGCCATATCAATTGTCTATCGATTGCTGGATCAATTCAATTTCCATGTTTGCTAAATAAATACAAGTGAAGCTATCAAGTGTGTTCAAGTTAATTCCACCTTTCTTCAATATTTCTTATGGAGGGACTCGGAGTGAAATTTCAAAGTTGTACATTTTTGTATAGATTTTTCTGTGATTGCATTGTTATATTTAATAAGTACACCAAATTTCATTCAGATTAGATAAATACTTTATAAGATATATACATTATTTCATGTATTTTATTCTGTATGAGAGTAATCCCAAAAGTAAGGTCCCATTTTTTTAAAAAATATAAAGAAATGCTTATTTTCTATAGATGGTATGTACTTTAAAGCTTGAATATTTTCTACTTTTCTACATAATCACCATTTCAGTCAATGAATTTTTGTAAAAGCTGGCATTTTGTATGCCCATGTCATACCAGCTTGCTGCTAAGCTATTGAGGAAGCATTGGACTTCATCTTTTATCTCATACTGTCAATGGAGCATCTTCCAGCCAAATGTTCTTTCAACTTGGGAGACGTGGTACTCACTGGACTGTAGGTGGATGGATGATGTTGTTCCATCCAAACTGTTGCAGAAGATCCAGGGTTTGCTGGGTGGAATGGGGGCAAGTGATGTAGATAAGGCTTATGCCCTTGCTGAACATCCCTCTTCTTCAGTTCTGGATTGTGCATCTTGAGTTTCCTGAGTGTCTTACTATACTTGTTAGCATTTATTGTGCTCCCAGGAGCCATGAAGTCAACCAACAATTTCCCCTTTTGCTCCCAAAAAACAGTTGCCATTACTTTACCGGCATACCTGTGTTCTTTTGAATTTTTGCAGCTTGGGTGATTGTTGTTTGGTATCAGGTGTGAAGTGGAAAGCTCAGGTTTGACTTCTGACAATTGAATAAAAAAAGTTGTTCTTTTCATCTGCATAGCATCAAAGAAATTGGTGGAAAGTTTCACCACATTGCCGCTTGGGTCTTCTGTTAGCATTTTTGTGTCCAATCTTGTACACACCTTCCGAAATTAGAACACTGCAATTAAAGTCCTATGAATAGTGCTTCGAGGAATATCAAGAATAATAATGTAGAGTTTATCGAGTTATCAACTTTTGCGACTATCTCATTGGAAATTGGCAGTCTATTGCATCCTTCTTCTTCTTTTTTTTTTTTCTTTTTTCTTTTTTTGTAGTTTAACGTCTTTTAACCTGGTTTGGTCATATCGGACGATGAATGCAATTGATGATATGATGCTCAAATGATCTCGGGGTCCATGGAGCTTAAAGTTACTTGACATTCGTCTTCTCAGGATAAGGGAAAACCCCGAAAAAAAACTTACCCGGGTAACTCACCCTAAGCGAGATTCGAACTCACGACCTTTTGAACGTGAGGCAGACATGCTACCACCACGCTACCCAGGCGGGCATCATCCTTCTTTGTCATGAATTTTATGACCAGTTGCAAACTCTGTACACCACTTGCAGATGTATTTGATATCCATACACTTCCATCAGTTGTCAATTTCAACTTGTTTAGCATCTTTTACATTCAAAATCTAAATAATTGCACAAACTTAAAGATATATGGGAATAAGCCTATGAAGTTGTTAAATAAAATAATGGAAATAAAAATGAAAGTGGATCCTTTATTAATTTTTTTTTTATTTTAATAATCATCTAGGAAAAGCTTTACGAAACCGAATTAATAAATAAACTCCTGCTGTAACTCCTCCTCGTACTATTACAAGAATGAATGCCCATGCGGCTGTGTGCTGCTTTCTGTAGTGATTGAAGGAAGCAACAATCACAGAAGTATGGCCAACAACCAAGCAAAGAGTTTTCCTGCAGCCCCACTTCTTCAGAAACTACTTTTGGGATTACACTCTTAATATATTGGATAATCAAAATGTTCCACATGCCCCAAAATTTGATAAAATTGTTGGCATTTTTTGAATTGAAGCTTTTAACTAAACACAAAAGCTTTACACAGTGATATTTCAGTGACTTTTAATTGCTGAGCTATAGTACATTTTTTAAAGTTAGAAATTTTAATGTCTAAAATTAATTATTTTTTTCATGAAAAATTACTCTTGGTGTTACAAACATTTTGTCACCTATAATACTAGATACTTCTGCATATTCTGGAAAATATTAGTTGTATTTGAACAAAAACTGGGACACAAACATTTTTAAAGTGTGAAAATGTAATTTTGAGAAAAACACTGTTTTATGAACTAGTATACTAGGAAGCATGTGTATTGTGGGATCTTTAAACCCCTGTAGAGCTCGAAGTAAGGGGGGGGGGGGATAGCTAAATGTGATGCTCTATGGATGCCCAAAGGTGTCGTCAACTATTTGGTACAAAAAAGCAATTTTTTATTTTTTGACAGATTCTAATCAAAATTTCACTTCCAGTGTCCCTTAATTTTGTCACTGTGTTTGATTCTAACAAATTTTTTATAGAGCTCCTTTGTTCTCTTTATCATATTTTCTATAAATGTATATGCATGAGCCTGGTGTTATTTTTTAATTTTTATTTTGCTTGTAAAAGAAAAGAACGAAACAAAAATGTTAAAGTAGGAAGTAGTATAAGAAATATTTTTGATATTTGTTTGCATGAGAAATACTACCACTATCCTGTTTACATCAGATTGTTATAAGTAATTATATTGAATCTTTGTTCATTTATCAGGGTCAGTACAGCCTAGCCAGAGCACAACAGTCCTTCAAATCTTTAGTCCAGATACATGAAAAAAATGGTGAGTTGTAAAAACTTAATAAAAATATATATAATATCAATGTTAATTTGCTGGAGGGATAGGGTATAAATCCAAAATGCTCGGCTCCCTCCAAGGAAGAAAATTTAAGACAGTTTTACATTTCAGAAATTTTAATGGCATCAAAATTTAAGATAGCTATCAGTGAGCATTGAATTCTATCAATAAGCAGGATGTATCTTGGATTGATCCATATAATATTGATAAAATTCAGTTTTTGGATTTACTCCTTTCTTTAGACATCAGAGAACTTTTCATAGGGATCCTGAAATTTTGGGAATTTTTGTGCAATTTTTAAAATAAAAAAACAATAGTTTTCAATTGCTGCAGCATTTACACATTGTAATGCACAATTTTTATGATTACAGTATTTATTTATTTACATAGAATGTCCCAATGAGCATATTGCTCTAGGTAGGGACTGCCCTTTAGTGAGGCGGTAAGCAAAATACAAAGAATAAAACACATTAACAAAGAATAAAACACATATAAAAATGAGTATATAAGTATACATTATATATATACACAATTTTTATTGTAATTTGTGTAGGTGTATGATTAAACTTAATGCAATATTTCAAGAAACACCATAGGGATTTTCTGTTGTCAAATTTTAATGAATTACAGTATTGCTCAAGTAGGTATTTGAAGAGTTTGTTTTTAAATTGGGATAAGTTAGATGATTGTTTAACATCATTTTGTAAATAAAGTTATTTTCATCACATTCATCTTTCTGAACATTTAAGTGTACACATTGCTAAAATACCAGCTAAATTTCTAAATCTGCTGTATTTGAAAGTGCATATTCAAATATTAGGATGGTATTATAATCAATTTACATGTGTGTAGAGAATCTTTATATCCAAATATTCATTGGACAAATTTGCATTATGATATAACATCAGTTTATGGACAGTGGACAGACTGTCCGTTTGCAGATATGGGAAGTTTAAAACAGGTAGCAGCATAACAGAAACTTTATCCTCATTAGGAAGTCTGTTACATTGAATTCATACTATTAAAAATTATTTATTTTCAAGCCATTTTATTCATATCGTGTGGACAGTCTAATGCATTTATGAGTTAATTAAGGAACTGGAGTCAAGTTCCGTTGTTACATTAATAGAATGCTACTTCTTGGTGTGTTTAAATATTTTTAATGAGACAAAGTTACATATATAGTGGTTATTCTCAGTTCCAAAGACACCACTTCTTATTGCGCAGAGTTTTGGAGTGATTGTTTTTATATTTTACTAGAGAAACAAAATATTTATATTCATATTTAGTAATATTTGCCATGATGGAATTTGTGTTAAGCACCTTAGGAAGAGTGCTAGGCACTTAAGGCCAAAGGGACAAAGAAACAAAACCGAAGTGACAGGCACTGAGATGAATAAACAGCATGTGTCATGTATTCTTTGTTTGTACTATCTACTTTTATGCATCCAGAAGTAAATGGAGGAGGAAGAGGGGGTAGGGGTTCAGGTGAAACTGCCACTCCCTTCCTAATACCTCTTTTACTTCTTCAGCTACAACTTGAACAAGTGCCCAACTGGTGTAAATTAACTGCCCAAAAATACAGGAATATTTACTGACTATTTTTGTTTTCCTTTCATTTATATTCCAAAAATACACTCTTGAAAGGTACTCGCCACAAGAACTTATGTACTTTATAGCAAACATTATAGTGGTGATGCCAAGAATAGCTTGTGCTTGGTTTGACTTTCCAAAATTTATAGTGTTATAAAGCAATTGCCTGAACAGGTTGTGAAATTTTGAATAGGGAAAATATAATTATAATGGGATAAAAAGAGTAAAGTTTAATTCTCCAAAATTTACCCTTTTGTAAATGCAGTCAAGTTTTCAGTTTTCTTAATGGAGAAAAATATGATAATATAACAATAGTAACACACAAAATTGTAACATTTCATAAAGATTGTAAGTGGACAGGAAGATAGCTTGCCATATTTGATCCTCCAACATTTACACTTTTGTAAAAAATTATTGCTGTACCTCAATTGAAAACTAATTGTATTCAGCAAATCAAGCAACACAATTCAAGTGCTTCTTGCCTGGTTTTTCAAGTAGAATGTTCCTTACTTTCCAGACTATTCATATATGATAAACTGTGGCTTTCCTAATTCCAGAAGATGTGTCTCCACAGCATAATATCATTGCTTTACTATCCTGTGTAAAAGGATTTTTATATGCATTGAGAACAATGTGACATTTTGCTGAATTTAACTCTGTGCAACTTGTGACTTGACATAACTGCAATGACTAAGGATGCACAAATGATAGCTTCATTGCTCTGTTCTAAGGTTCACCTCTTCCTTCCCTGCTTGACTCTCATATGTTTGTCAGATATCATCTACCTAATTCAAAATCTTCTCGGGCTTCTAGCCAGGTAATAACTTGGCTTGACACCAACGTTTCGAAGAAGTGCATCTTCCTCGTCTTCAGGGTGAACTGATCAGTTCACCCTGAAGACGAGGAAGATGCACTTCTTCGAAACGTTGGTGTCAAGCCAAGTTATTACCTGGCTAGAAGCCCGAGAAGATTTTGAATTAACACGTCGCCAGGAAAGCTATAGTTCTTATTTTATCATCTACCTAGTATGCAAAAGATGTTTCAACTACTTCTGTGGCCATGACTCCAAAACCATTTGTCATATATATGAAAAAAGGTTTGTGATTTTCAGCTGCTGAGAGTTTTATAGTGTTTCCTATTGAACTTCAGTGTCCCATAACTATTCTTGTTCTATTACAAATTTTATTTCACAGTGCTACATAAAGTAGAATCAGTATCAAAAATTGCATACCTTAAACAAGGCATAAAAAGTGACTTAAGCCTGCATTGTTGAAGACATGTATGTAAGAGAATAAAGCAAAGGGAGAATATTTTCTTGAAGCTAATGTGTGTCATCAGCCTTCAGGAAAAATTTGAGAAGCACATTATTTTTGTAACTGAAATATTTACAAATTAAGGGCTAGAAAGGGACAGTATCTCTCAGTAAAAATATATGTATATTACTGCACAATATTGCATGTAAAGTCATTGAAAAAGCACGCCAGATTTTAAATTTATGTTGAAAGTGTTATCGTTCTGGCCGATCTGGGCAAAACATTGCAGTGATTCATGATAGTGTGGCTGTTAGTCCATTGATGTCAAGAATTGGACATAGGCGGTTCTTCAATATAAAGAATTCTCTGATATGAGCATGAAATTGGTTCTTTGCCATTCTCAAGAATTGGGCATAGTATGTTCTTCAATATGGAGAGTTATATGGTGTGATCTCTTCAGTTAACACAGCAGCTGAAAGTGGCTGATCACGATAAGAGGCTAAGTTTTGGTGACTGTTTCTGAGAAAATGAGAAGAGGACGACAGCTCTGCAAACAAAATTATCTTCAGTGACACACATTTTCATTTACATGGAATAAGCAGAACTGCCGTTTGTGGGGATCAGAAAACCTTCCTTGGAAAATGGACCCACACAGATGGTGCAGCTTTTGGGCAGGTGTTATCATCAGTCCTTATTTTTTTGAAGATGGAGGAGTCCTCTGACAGTTAATGGAAACTGATAGCGTGCAATGAGGAAAATTTTTGTGGTCTCATTTCAATGGAATGGACATTCAAGTGTTGTGATTACAACAGGATGATGCCTTGTGACACAATTCAGCTGCTCCATGAGCATTTCCCAGATCGCCTCATTTTGTGTAATACTGACCCATGTGGCCACCAAGGTCATGTGACAAGTCATGATTTTTTTCTTTGGGGCACTCTTAAATCATTGGTATATGTCAATAAACTTAGAAACATCCATGACCTAAATGAGGAAATTCAATGAGTTGTCTGCAAAATCCAAGTGTGAATTTCACAGACAGAGTTCTTGCATGTCAGTGCAGTATAGGTCAAATGCCCAACATTTTCTATCCCTGAAATGAGAAGGTATGATGAACATATTTGTATGTTTCGAAAAAAATATCTGATATATTCCATTCACATGACTTTCTCTACCTGTCCTGCAAACAAACTTCTTACAAAAGATAATTCTATTTGCTTCATGCTAATCCAGACAAACATTAACGGTTTTAGAAGGGAACTAAGGGAAAACAGTAGGCTATGATGATATTCAAATTTGTTAAAAGCTGTCACTGAAAATGAAATTCCTTCTCTTTGCATGGTCAGAGATAAAACAAAACAAACATAAAGGACTTCCTGTTAGAGAAAAGTATAAGTAGTTTTAAAATTAAACCAATAACAATGAATAATGGTTAGTTCCATTATAAAAGTATAGATGACTAAAGTTGTGTGCTTGACGAGATCTGCATTTTTTGTGTAGTAAGTTATCTCTTACGATTTACTAGTTATCCTGAATGAAGAGGACTTCAGAGGCTATTCCCAGGAATATCTTTAATATAGTGTTTTAATGAAAATCTTAAGAGCCATTTTAGAGAAAATCAAAATTTTCGAACATTTTTTTCATATAAAGTTGGGATGGGGGCATTTTAATTGAAAATCCTTCTGACACATTCTTGGGAGATTTTAAACTTAATATACCAAGTTTGATTTATGCTGCCCACAGACACATGCACATGGACCTTTTTCTAAAAATACTTTTTGTGGATTCATGAGAACTCAGTTACCTTCTCTAGTCCCCCTGGGTAGTGTGGTGGTAATGTGTCTGCCTTACATTCAACAGGTCAGAAGTTTGAATCTCACTTAGGGTGAGTTAGCCGGATAAGATTTTTTTGGGGGGTGTTTTCCCTTATCCTAAGAAGATGAATGTCAAGTAATTTTAAGCTCCATGGGCCCGCAAGATCACTTGAGCATCATTTCACGAATTTTATTGTCCAATATCACCAACCAGATTAAAGGATATTAAGCTACAAAAAAAAAAAGGGAAAAAAAAAACCTTCTGTACCTACTATGTACTTGACATACATGCTAGAGAAATTAATAAAATAGTACGAAGAGTAGTCATAAAGTTTTAATTATCACCTCAAAAAAATGAAGCTGCAACCATGAAACTTGGTGATGGTATTAGTCCTTCTCTAAATATTCATCCTTCAACATGGTGGATGATTTGACATAGGCCTTGGTTGTAGAAGTCAGCATTTTGGCTGTTCAGGAAACGTTCCACCTCATAAATCACTTTGTTGTTATTCTGGAAATGCCTACCATGCATTGATTTCTTCATCCGAGGAAAGAGGAAGAAGTCTCTGGGTGCCATATCAGGGGACTATTTGATAGCCTAAATAAGCAGCAAGTGTGACTATAGCCTGTGCAGAATGAGCTGGGGCATTGTTGTGAAGAGGAAGGGCCCCCTTGGACAGTTTTCTTGTGACACTTCTTTATAGCCTCCCATAAACTCATCAGGAGATTTTGGTAATATGCTCCTGTGATGGTTTGCCCCTTCTGAGCATAATCTGTCAGCACCACACCGTGGATGTCCCAAACATTTTTTTGAGGTGATAATTAAAACTTTATGACTACCCTGCATAATTTGATATATCAAAACTGGCATGCTCTTCTGGTGAAATCTCTGCATCAAATTTGTTGTGGAATGAAATACCTACTATATATTTGACATACATGCTAGAGAAGGTAATAAAGTAGAATTTGATATATCAAAGCTGGTATGCTTTTTGAATGCCCCTATAAATCGTGCAGTATAGTGAACAGTAAAATATATGTAAATGCACTCACATTATGGAATATGTGATTTATCAACATTTTTCAGCACATAAAATTCCAATACTTTAAAAACCATTAATAGTTAAAATTAAATGGAAATAAATTGCATACATACCATGCAATATGGGTGCAGTAAAATATATGTAATTGCACACATATTATGGACTATGAGAGTTTTCAACTTTTTTCAGGAGACAAAATTCCAACACTGGAAAAACCATTAATGAAGACTATTAAACAAAATAAAGAGGAACCAAACAAAACCAAGGAACCTATCACATTAGAATCAAATAAGTAGGAAAAGATTTCTGAATAGAAAGACGTGCAATTTATGAAAATCTTGTCAAGATGCTTAAATTGATTACTAAAGAAAATTTTAGATTACCAAACAGAAGAACTTGGCCTTTTGTTTGGATGAATCACCTTCACTAGCAATTCATGTAAAAAGATTAATTGCTCCTCTTATAAAAGACACCACTTACCAACTGTGGACCTGAACAGCGAGGACTGCTCACTCTCGAGTTGAAACAAAATTAATATGGTGACAACATACCTTCAAAACATATCATGGCAATTTCAACATTTTAAGTCACACAGCTTTCTTTATGTGAATTATTATTAGCATAATTTTAAATTAATTAAGTGGGAAAATTAAATAGATTTTGAAGACCATTGGTACCGATGTAACCACACAAGAATGTATTTAACATTTGTAGAGAGTGTAAAAAATAAAAAAAATCATTTTAAAACACTAAATTAGTATGTCAACTAGAAAAAGAATTACTGAGAAAGAATATGCTAAATGAAGACTCAAGACTGTAAAAACATTTAAGTGTAAGGAATAAGTTGCAATCTGTACTAATTATTAAATATTGAATAAAACAAATATAAATAACATTTCATACCATGGTTTGTCTTGTTTGAACAACTCAGTTTAGAAAATGTGAACTGACAAATTTCAGATAACTGGAATGACAAATTCATGCTGTAAATGTTATATATATATATATATATATATATATATATATATATATATATATATATATATATAGTTGAAATGTTTTAGTTTCTTTGTATGACAATATTACTTCTCCTAACTCTTAAATATCCAATTTATATGTGGTAACATTAAATAAATAAATAAAAAGAGTGCAACAGTTGCCTATAAATGTTCCAGTGTATGTATGTGTATACACACATTGGTAACATTAATATAAGATGAAGTAATAAAGTAGCATCGTGCTGTGTGAATAGTCAGAAAATCACACACATATATATACAGTTGAAATGTTTTAGTTTCCTTGTTTGACAATATTACTTCTCCTAATTCTTAAATACCCGGATTATATGTGTTAACCTTAAATAAATAAACAAATAAATAAATAGTGCATCACTTTCCTATAAATTTTCCAGTATCAACACAATCTCAGCAAATTAAAATTATGAATTTACTGTCATCATTGTGAAAATTAGTAATTTTTACCTTCTGTGCTAATCCACAGCTGATTCCTATATGTATGCTACTTTGAAAATTCTGAGATGGAACCTCCAATAAAGAATCAGTATAATCAAGTTTTTCTCTTGTTAAAACATGAAGTTCTTTTTTTCTATATTGGTGCCATATTTTTAAATTTGTTTATTATTTTATGATTGTGCTCTGTTCAATAGCTCAGTTTCAGGAACTCATTCCTGAAATTTTGTGGGACAGAGTTAAGAATTTGTTTCTTTAAGTTGTAATAAATGAAAACACATTATTCTGAAATGCTAAATCACACTGTAATTCATGCACTCCCAACAGAAAGCATTGCAGGCTCCCTTGCTCTGTACTCAGCTGACCATTATGCATAGCTGGAAAGTATGCTGTTAAAATAACGGCATGACTCAAACATTTATATGTGGGTAGGCTGAACTTAGGTTAGTATTGGTGTTCATAACAGCATACTTATGAATGACAGCGCAGTAGTTGTTTAAAACTTTAGGATTGGCTATTCTGTTTTTAATATTATATAATTTAATTAATTTCCTGATTTCTCATTCCAGGTTGGTTTACGCCACCTAAGGAGGATGGTTAAGTGTACCTGCTTTTCAGCAGCATTCTGTTGCTTTTGGAAATTAAAGAGCATCTGGAAGCCAATAGAGACTGAATAAGGGGAGAAGTGCCATCGTTAGTGCACATCACCCAGTGCAAAACAGTGTATCTGTTACGAACATGCATATTTTGAACAAGTATTGTTCCATTCATTGACATTAATTTATGAAAGAGCAGCCTATAGCTTGAGAGAAAGGAACGTTGATCGCACATACAAACAATTATTGAATTTGAAAGTGTGGTGACTTAAATGGGAAAAAAATTAAATAACTAAATCCTGAAAAGAAATTACACTTTGCTTGTGTTCTGGTAGGGTTTATTATTTTTTTTTAATGTATATGGGCATTGTGAAGTTTTAAGAAAGCCTTCCACTTAAATTCAGTGTATGGCAAGAATGTTGGTATTTTCTTCCATTTATGTTTGTGCACTGTTTGACTATAAACAGTGGCATATAAGAAATTTTATTAGTTTGTTATTCTTATTTTGCTTAAAATTGATTTTTAAGGCAGTGGAAGTATGCTGGATATAAATGTGAGTAAACTGTTTGCATGTTAAAGGAGTAAAGGGATTCAAACACATACACATTCCACTTAAGTTTGGCAGTTGATTTTACTAGCCATAAAGTGGTGGCCATATCGGCTCACCTCCCCCAATCCATTTTCCTCCCTTGTGTAAGTTTTGGCTTATTCATGTCTTTATAAATGCACTGTTAACTCTCAGTAAATGAGTTTCACATTCTAAATCTAATTCAGTAATATTCTACAACACATTTAAAACATTTGTAAAGTGTATAATAATGTTATATGTAATCAATTTTCTGTTATAATCTAGAATACCAGAAAAGAAAAAAAAAAAAAAAAGGAACCGTAAGCAAATCTGGATTATGTCTTTTTACCATTCTTAATTTTAGTGAGATTCATGAGTACAAGTGAACTGTGGACTGACCAGGTACATGGATGACTTGATACATAAATAAATGCTTCACAAATAGTCTCAGGTGTTATCCATGCTGCTGGGTTTTACAAATAAATGGCTGGCAGAGTTAAGTTTTGTTGCGGAGAAATGTATTTTATCACAGTGAGTTTACCAAACCAAAGCACACTTCAGTAATTTCTGAATTCAAACTTCAATGGTATAACGATTGCATACAACATTCACCTGCCCTCATCCCATCCTTGACACTTGCTTTTTAGTTCCTACTTTACTTTCGTATCTATAATGAAAATTGGCGAGAATGCTACTTGATTGAAGCTGTAGAATCAACCTTGTAATAATTTGGGTTGGTTTGGTAGAGTCACTCAAGTTATGGAGGAAAATAAACTAAGGATTCTTGTTTCTTTATTAGTTAATAAGATACTTTAGTTAGTCTAACTTGTATTTCGCTACTGTAAAGAAATCAGATACTGTGTCTCAAAATTTAGGAATAAATTAACATTTGGAAAAAATTACAAGTTCTCTAAAACTGAATATAATCTCTACGACTGAATATAATAGTTCCAAAAATACCTTTACTTCCTCTATGCTTCATAAGCAAAGGCAAAGTTTAGTACCTTATGAAATTTGGTGTGACTTTAGAATTTTGAAATTATATGCAGCATCTCGTAGCTTTAAAAATATGCTATTAGTTAGTTTCATACATTTCAAAAGAGGATTGAGTAAATTCAGATTTTTATCATGCATGAAAAGAAAATAATGTAATTAAAAAGCAGAAACTTTACTATGTAAATGACACAATATCCTGTGGGATATCATCTTTTAATTTGGAATTCAATGTTTTTTTTATGAAGCAACTGTTTTTTGGGGCCTAAAAATGTTGAAGATAATTTGTAAAAAGTTATTGGGTGGTATGTGAACTTCCTAAACCCTTTGTTTTCTTTTTCATTTGAAATGAGTGAGCTGACCTCTTCATCTCTTTCTATTTTTGTGTCTGTTTATTTTCTTATGTACTGTTTCTGTAGCTATATCCATTATATTGCTAGTTTGTGGTTATATTCTTTTTTTATACATGGGGACATTAATCAATCTGTGTATAAGACTGTTGAGTACCTGCATGCAGTGGGGAACAGGGTTGTAACTATTTTATTCATGTAAGTGTTGATTTATTTGACAATGAGTTGATTAATTACACTAAACAACACTTGGTATTTTTGCCAGAACATATTTCAAAGGACTAGTTTCCTTCATTTTCAACCGGACATTGACTAATTTTTTGTGGTGAAGCTGGCGATGTTATAAGAGTGCCTCCTCTGGTGGTGGTTCAATGAACTTGCTAAACACATCCTTCTGTGGAATGTCGAAATTCATACAATGAAAATGATTCAGCTAGCACTAGTAAACTGTCACAGCTAAAAAATGAATTAGGCTCAAATATCAAGGACGTCATCCCAACAAAGAAAAATGGAATTAATCAAAACGGAATGCAAGGATTGTAATCAGATTTATATTAGAAAAACAAAAAGAAATTTAGAAACAATATCCAAAGGACACTTCATAAACATAAATAAAAAGCAATTGGAAAAATCAGAAGTTGCCACCCACTTTTGGACAAAACACCACAATATAAATTCAGAAACAAAACTTCTAGAACATATAACGGAGCTGGCCACATGGAAACACATCTTTATTGTAAGAAATAGAAACAGGGTTTTCAATTTTGACGTTCCATAGAAGGATATGTTTAGCAAGTTCATTGAACCACCACCAGGTGAGACAGTACTTACAACCCAGCTTCACCACAAGGAATTAGACAATGTCCGGTTGAAAATGAAGGAAACTAGTCCTTCAAAACATGTTCTGGCAAAAATCTCAAGTAAGTATTGTTTAGTGTAATTAATCAACTCATCAAATAAATGATTATAACCACATAGTTTAGAAACTTCCTTAAAAAGAAAAGTGAAGTGCTGATTTGCTTAGGTTTCTTGTAGATGCCAAATGTTAGGTGGCTTTCTTTTGTGATTTTGACTTGAAGGAAGCTGTCTATTATATTGTTTCTCTGTTGTGAATTTTATAGATTTTTCTTGCAGGTTTAGTAGTTTTAAAGCATCTTCCAAGTGTTTTTTAGGACTGTTGCAAAAATATCGGCTACAGTGCTACCATAATTTGTATATCCAGGGGAATGCCCTGTGACTCTTTGTTTCCAAATTGCTCATGAAAAGATCAGCTAATAGTGGGCTGGCCATAACTAAACTTGAATTCTGTTTATATTTTACATTCAAGGTCACATTTTGTTTTATGCACAGGTTTGTTAATGTGACGATTTCTTGTGCTTCTTCTAATGTTTTTCTACATTCAAGGTGAAGACTTTTTGTTTTATGCACAGGTTTGTTAATGTGATGATTTCCTGTATTTCTTCCAGTGTTTTTCCTATTGCTAGCAGCCAGTTTCTAATAAGAGACAATATGCTTTCGGTTGGTGTGCTTAGAAAAAGGGCTGTAACCTTAAAGGAAATTAGAATTTTTTTTTGTATTTTCACATCTTTGATTTTTTTTTAACAAGATCCAGAGAATTTCTCTGCCTTAAAGTATCAAATTTTGGGAAAGAAGAAACTCTATGTGTTAGCCATTTTGTCAAGTTGTGTGTAGGTGCATTTATATAATAATGGTTCTCATTGATTTTTCTGGTTAATATATTTTTGGAAGACCAAGAAGAAAAAGGTGAAATGAATAGATGAGAATTAAGAAATTGATTCCAATAAACAAAATACATTTTTGGATTCTGGAGACCATCATCACATAAGAAAATACTACTTTTTGGTGAAGCTGTTTCTGAACAATTTGTAAAGTCAACTGGAGAAATTAAAGATACTCCAGAATCTGAGAAGATAAAAAAAAAACGAATATTGCATCAAAATTAGAGGAAAGATTTAAAAAAAAAAAAAAATAAAGTAATGGGTGAATGCTGCAACATGTTTTAAAAGAGGAAGAATGAAAACATAACAAATGTAAACCATCGCCTGCAACGTGTTTTAAAAGAGGAACAATGAACATAACAAATGTAAACCATTGCCTGCAAAAACAAATATCACTGAAATAAGAGTAGATGAGAGATGCACGCTCCCAAACTGTGACTTACCTGGCTTGAAGACCAAGATTCAGTATCACTGAATCTTAGAATTGAAGCATTTTTAGGAAGATGGCAACAACCAAACTTCACCAGGAAAAAAAGATGTTATTAAAACACCCCAAGGTGTAGTATAGATGAGGGTTTTGGAAGACAACATGAAGCGCTTTTCAGTTTCTAGAAAAGTGAAGTCATACTAGTCTTCTGAAGTCATTTCTGCTATTTCTAAAAGACTGTGAAGAGATAGAGGCTCACATTCAAATGAAAGGGGATATCATTTTGGGTGTTGATCTGCAAATCCACTATTTCTCTGACGAGGTATTCACTAAATTGACAATCCCAAGGATTTTCCAATTGTTCTGGTTTGAGGATTTCATTTATCTGCATTCGAGATTGGCTCACTGCCAACTGAATAATATTACTGCATTCAACACCCTTATTGGCTGCATTGCATTACATAAAAACATAATATTCAGTGCAGATGACATGTGTATTGCTGGATTTTGCAACAGGCTGAACCTGCTCGAAACCAAAAACATCCATATTTCAGAGCTTCTGGCATGGCATAGCTTCAGCATTAATCCTGGAGTCTTCAATTATAGAGGTAATGAAATGTCATCTATCAATGAAAGTTACATTCCTTTGTATTTCTGGCAGGGGGAAGGTTCTGACTTCTTCAGCTGCTCTGGTGCAAGTGCTATGGACGCTGAGTACCTGTGTTACTTCTGAATCTACTGGATGTAGCTGGGCCGAATATCTGAGACCCTTCCAAGAATGGTTGGATTGGGTTGGACTTGCCATAGTAGTGGCCCTGAAACAGTGAGATTGGATATCCCTGGGTGGGGTTGTGAGATGCCTTAATGTCCTCCTGTACTAACCTGGAGAGTTAGTAGACAGAAGCACACTAAGGTCTTCAGAGTTTTTTCCTATGTGGTTAATGTGCATAAGTAGCATACCCACTTCTGTCCTTACAAAAACAAGGGGGAGGGACAGTTTATAAAATAGGTAGCAGCCTATTGCAAAACCCCACGGAATTTCCTGGGGTGTCTATCAGTAGTACCTGAGTTGTCAGGTTACTGCTATATGGTTTATTCCATTGTACTACACCCTAGATAAGCAGTATAAACTGATATCTAAGATGTATACATTTTTACATGATAGAACATGGTCATTATGAAGATTTTACAATTCCTTCCTTAAATACCATGCTCTCAATATTTATACTAAGAGTGGAAACGGGGTCTGCCAATGCGGTAAAAATATGGAAAAGCTCAACTCTAAAAGCTAATTATCTGATTTCGAACAGTCATTAGATTCAATGGTCACTTCATTTCTTGGGGCTGTATTCCAGGTTAGTATAATAAGATATAGCTTAAAAGCTATTTCATAATGTAATGATGTTGCAGACACATGTTTATACCTTTGAGACTGGTCATTTGCATATTACATAGCATGCCAAATTGTATTTGTGGAACAACATTAGAAGACAAACAGACTCGGATAAATGGCAGTTGTAATTCCATGACAGTTTGGCAGGAAGTTACCACAAGTATGTTGGATGACCCCCGAAAATGCTTGTCTGAACTACTTTCATAGAATTAAAGGCTATGATAATCAAATGATAGAGCCTTAATACCAAAGTTTAGCACTAACATAATGGTACTGGCCAAGAATTTTGAAAATATTAGATGTAATGTTAATGAAGAGATACTGTGTGTGATTCTTGAATACATTCAACTTCCTAGCATCACTACTATTAAAATTAATAGGAATAGTGACCGTATTTGCTCTGCAAGAGGTAGCTGCAAAGGCCCCATCTCTCTATTTGCAAGGAAAAACTTGCACAGTTGTTACAATGCAATGCTTATTTGAGATTGCAAGACATACAGCAAGATAGGATAGGGCATTTGAAATCTGGAGAATGCACAGTGTTAGCATATTCAAGGAGTATCACAATTACTACACAAGTTTGGATGTTCCCTTTCTGGATGTATTCAAATTATTTTGCAAAAATGCTACATGGGCTGTCAGTATCAATCTCTTTTATTTCCATGGTGTTCTAGCCTATATGTGGTACTGCACCATAAAACAAAAACCTGACAGATTTGTGAGTCATACCAAACTATGAGTTATATTCACTAATTCAGAAAAATATATATATATAGCATATCTTGGTGCACTAATTGATATGCAAAGGTGGAGCACAATAATGAATGCATAATGCACCTAGATGTTTATGCACTTTATCCACCAGCCTTATTGCTGTCTTTTTCAATTACCAGAAAACTGGTTTGTATAGGATGTGACATATTTTCATAGCTCTTGTAGACCTGACCTATCCCCAGTGTCTGCATGATTTACATGTTGAGTTTCCTCTCGCATCTGAACATTAGGAAAGTGGACTCACTAAAGAGGAGTATCTTAAATTCATGGATACTAGATTAGGTGCAAAAAGGACTTGATAACCAAAGTACATACAGTATGGTTATTTGAATAGGAGACAGTTTTTAAATCCTACATGGAAAGGAAACTAATACCAGGAAAAGGCAGAAGTATGCTAATAACAAAGCATTATCTGGTGTGCATAAATTACTCAATAGTATAGGAAAACTCTGTAAAGCAATCATCAGTACTACCACTGGTTTGCCATCCAAAATGTCTCGGATGAAGATTTGTGTGGATGTGTAAAATTCCTTTCTACCAAGTGAGAAGAAGAAAAAGAAAAAAAAAAGCTTTGAAATACATCAAGATTTCTTGTTGCCATCTGCGGTGTAATGGTTACCATGCTAACTTCATATACCCAAGATTGCGGGTTCAAACCCGACTGAGGATGATGGATTTTTTTGGGTGTAAAAATCCTTAGCATAGCTTCCTTTGGAAGGGAAGTAAAGCTATTGGTCCCCTGTCAGATTTACAGCACATACAAGAACCTCAATCCTGCTAAAAGAGGTATCCGAGCAAAATTAAGCAGTCTTTCATGCTATAGAATGAGACTCTTGAGAACCACAACAGTTAAGTGCATCCATAGATAAAACTCCATTTCTTTTTTCAAGATTTCTTTTGTGAAATAGAAAAAAGAGGGTTCACTTAGACAAACTGATTGAATTTGGGTGTACAGTTTTAGAATTGGCAAAATTGGAGCTATATAAATTAAAAAACAAATTTTCATCACCTTTATCATGATACCGATAGTTACATTTTTCTGCAATCTTAATGGATGTATTGGTCAATTTCTTGATTTTGAAAATACTCCAGAGGACTATGTGGCTTATAGGACAGGTACCAATAAGGTACCAAGGATTGTGGTCCAATCAGGTGAATTTCATACTATCATGGTTTGTATATCTAAGTGCAAAAACATAGCAATGAAATTAGATGATGAATATAGCATAATTAAAGGCAGGAGCCATGGGAACTGATATACACAAGATAAATTTGGATTATAAAAAATGTTTATGCTGTTTTTATGCGATCTTCAAGTGCATCATTTAATAGTATGATGAATGATGCACATATTGGTCAATTTTCTTGATTTTGAAAATGTTCCCGAGGATTATGTGGAACATATGACAGATACTGATAAGGTATGGGATTGTGGCCTGATCATGTGAATTTCCATATTGTCATGGTTTATAGGTCTAAGGGTAAAAATGGCAGTAAAATTAGATGATGAATATTCCATAATTACAAACAAGGGCATAAAAGCAGGAGCAATGGGAACCCATACAACAACAATTTTGTTTATAGAGATGTCTATTTGAAAATGAACTATACATAGCTCATTACCTGATCAAGTCACATTCTTATACTTTACAGTATATTTCAAAAGAAGCTGGCTTTTAATTTAGGATGATAGGAAAGATAGGATTATGACATTACCTTATGGTTACAAGGGTGAAATCTATAACAGCAAATAAATTGTTACATACATTTGTGAATAAATTGTATACAATAAACAATTAATGTTAAAAATAACAGTTTTGTAGTTTCTGAATAACTTGTATGCCTGCCTCAAACATCCTTTTACCCTCATGTCAAGGGGTGATATGACAGAAATATCCTTATTTTTAAATATAAAAGATACTTGAAAAATTTCTGCCGTGCAGGCTACTTATTTCATTAAGCTACTGCTGTTTTGTTTCTTCATTTTAGGATTAAATGTAAAAGGCCTTAGCATAAAGCCTACCTTTCACAAGGTTAACTGTTTTTTGATACCCAAAATTTAGAAATAGCTAAAGACTGAATGGAGCAAGATTACCATTGGGTCTAGATACAGTATGTCACTTTCTATATTTGTCTTGATGTATCCATATCAGATGCACTCTCAAATTCTATTCTGTCTGAATTTTTACATTTAATAAAAGTCCTCAATGCAATGCTCCACTGACTTTTAACTGCAGTATTGTCTCCTTTTTCGTCTACTACACCATAGGCATAGGACAATGCTCCCCTCCCCCATTAGTGATCTGCATTGGAGGAGACCACAGCTAAGAGATTCAAGATCATTTAATTTGCAACCTTAGTACATTTTATTTGTCAATAAATTTCCTTGTATAACTATAGTTTATTCCATAGATCTTCAAAGTTTCAAAATGTTTGGAGTCAGAAGTTGCACAAATTGTTTCTTCCAATTCATAACCACCAACTCGCTATACCTAATACCTGAGATTTTGTCTTTGGTGGATAATGTGTAATCTGTATGTATAATTTTACTTTGTTGCATGCAGGATGCATCTCTGTGGGAGTATAGCCTTCACGGTTAACTCATGTCAGAATTTCATATGAGGAGAGTGCAAACAGAATCCCAAACAGAAAAGTAGCAATGAATTGATTACTTTAATCATTACATCATCCAGAATTACAATAGTGCAATACTTCCGGGAAGTGTGCTCTAATGTGTATCAATTCCTTCCCCAAAACTTTGCACAAAGGTAAATGTTTATAGAGTAACGGTTTTGGTACTGGTGACACACTCTTCTGCAAGGATCCCATTTTGGCCAGAGTTGCCTGTTCCATCACTGCTATTTGATGCCAATGGGTGCCCATTGTGGTGCCTGGTTCCTCCAGATCAGCCTCATTGTTCACATCCTCCAGTGTCAAATACAATTGGATTATAAGTCCTCTTTCTACTCATAGTTCCTGCCCGTCACAGAATTCTCAGATCCTGTCATACATAGAAACCAATCATCAATCTGGAGCTAAAATGAGACTACTTAAACATTCAACAGAATGACTCTTCATCTTTAGGATTTAAGTAGCCTGTCAGTTACGATTCCCAATTATAACAGATCTTGTTTAGGCATGCATTTTTTTCCTACCTGTATATTAGCCCCTGTAAGAATATTTTGTATGTCATCACAAGTACCCTCTGTGGCAAATGGCTTCTCCAATGGGATACAATTAGGACATTTTCATAGAAGAATTCAAATAAGGAACAATTCAGTAAGAAAAAAAAAAAAATGCTCTACCTTGTAGTACACAGCCCTTTCTGGCATTGGAACATCCAAAGAGGAAGAGACAGTTGATCTTTGGTTCCATACAGCTCTTTTCAAAGCTTCTAACAAAATCATTAGGAACAATATTATTTCTAATAAAAAGTCCTGTTAATTGTATCTGCTGTTGTTAGTGCCACTTTCTACATAATCAAGTAAATGACCACACCTATCCTCCCCTTCACAATGAAGTCTAAATCTTATATATAAGTGACATACTGCTGTTTGATTAATAAATGATGATTAGTTGCTGTATTAAGAATAGATTGCCATTGTTGTGGTATACATAAATCAAGCAGTGCCATGTAGGACATTGCTTTATATTTATCTCGAATATATTTTTGTTAGTCCAATTCTGATGCCAGATTGACTGTAAGATGTCCCAGTACCAACACCCACCTGATTCTTTGAAACTGTGTTTTATTTATGGATGCTCTTAAATTGCTGTGGTTCTCAGCATCCCATTCTAAATTGGGCATGAAAGACTGCTCAATTCTGCTCAGTGGTCTCTCTGTCAGGCTTGTTCTTGTATGTGCCATAAATCAGGCACCGGACTACCAGCTTTACTTATTTTCCAAAGGAAGCCATACTAAGGATTTTTATACCTAAAAAACTCCATCCCTTCCGCCAGGTTTGAACTTGTGACCTTGGGAACCAGAGGCTAGCTTGTTACCCCTAGACCATGGAGGAAGATTTGGATTGGGTAGGGTAAATACGCTTCTTTGATGCCAATTGCAGAAATCGTGCAGACTGTTTCTCCATATGATGAATGCTCAGTGCAACAACCCAAATATCCTCTCTGTAACTGCCAGACTTGCTCCACAAAGGACACAACTTGTTGGAATATGGCATTTTCCCATAATGAAATCTGTCAAATGACATTTGAAGGTGGTATTTCCAGATACATATATATCTGCTGCAAGTATATACAGGTTCTCTCCAGATAAAATTGTTATGTCACAAACTCCACCAGCCACAATGGAGTAATCAGAGCCAACATTGGTGATATATTAACTCAGGCTGATAAAATTAAGTCCTTTTATACCATACAGTGCCATGCATGTTGCGACCCGTAATGCAACAGTTATGGAAGTCTGGCTGAGCTCATAACATTTCCTGTTGTAAAACCAGCCAGTCATTGCTGCCAACCCAGCTGACCACCAATATTCAGTTCCTGAAGGATTGATTATTCTCAGTGATCCCATATCTGTTATGAAACAATTCATTATAGATTGAAATGGCCCTCAAAGCTGGTGGTTGAAGATGGGAAGACTGCAAATGAATTAAACATTCTAATTCAAAATTGCTGATCAAAGCCCTCAAAAGGAAAGATTTACTCAAATCTTAACACTACAAGAGGTGGAAAATCTCTGTTGTGTAGCTGATAAAAAATGTTTAATGAGGCAGTGTGATGCATGTATCAACAAACAATTGGACTTGGAACTTGTAGCAAGAAGTGGGTGATGAAAGAAGAAGAGACACAGGCATTCTATTTTGGTGGCTCAAGACAAGTGTCATCATATGCAATATTGTATATACATTGAAATGGAATTTGATCGTGGATGATTAGCCATAATAAAATATAACCGAGGCAAGCCTTTAAAAAGTGGCGAGAGGCAAATGGCCGTGTATTGTTTCACGGTGCTTAAAGAAAGAAACTCCGAATCGGCCATAAAGAATATCGAAAAAGAAACGGGTGATCTCCTTGGTGTTTCTACATTTAGTGTGCATAGTGTTAGAATGGAACAGCAAGCATCCGGAAGCCTAAGAACACTGGGAAAATCGCGTAAACATAAAAAATTTTCAGAGAAATACGATGATTTTGCGAAAAGTGCTATTCGCGGTAAAGTTTATGATTGTTTTTTTCAGAAATGAACCATCGACTCTAAATACAATTTTGCATGCAGTACATTTTGACACAGAATTGCCACATTTCTCAAAGTACTCTTCACAGGTTGCTGATATATATCGCTAGTGTTGCAAAACTTATGTGTGCACATGTACCGTTAATACGTGGCGAGTTGAGCCAGCTCTGCCTTGTTGACATCAGGACTGAACTAACTTGACACAGACTATACCAGTCAACATCCTTGACGATGCCTTCAAATGAAGGTGAATCATATTGGCAGTAAATTTTAGGTATGTGAAGCCATAGTATGTCTAGTCTACTCAGTATGTGTTATTTTATAAATTATTACAGTGCTTCACAGTGTTAATTCCAATTTTTTATAAAAGGATCATAAAGTGACAGTTTGCAATAGCAAACTACAGAACTAGTACTTGATGCAGTTTATTCATTTTTTACTTTTTCTAGCACATATGTACATACAATGTACATAGCTAGAGAAATTATTGTATTCCACCCAAAATTTTGATGTCAAGAATTCACAAGAAATATCTTTTGAGGTCCCCTGAGTAAAAAAAAAAAATTAAGAAAAGGTCTGTGGTTGTGGACACCATAGCTCAAAAATGAAAATACTGTTAAAGATCAAATTTTGTATTCACATTTAGTATATTCCAAGGATGCGACATGAAGATTTTAAATAAAGAATCCCCCGCCACCACAAAATACCCTTTAAATGGAACATTTTTTGAAAATTATGTTTTTCTCAAAAATTGCCCTAACAATTTTGATTAAACTACTGTATATGTAAGACATTTCATCACAAATAAAATGTATATTTTGAATTTTCTGGGAATAGCACCTGAAGATCTGTTTTGCAGAATTTTACATAATGGTTAAACTGTAAGAGATAGGCAAAAACTTACTACATAAAAAAATGTAAATCTCATTAAAACACATGATTTATATCATGTTGTTCTTGTAGAGTTGACTGTTCTTGAAATATTCCTTGTTTTAGTTTTAACCCACCTAACTTTTATCAAACGGGGCCATGCAAAGTGCATCAAACCTCAATTGTTTCACATAGTGACAGCTTTTAAAGGATTGACTATTGCTTTAGCATGATGTAATCTTTTATTTCCCTTCTACTTACAATGAAGAAAGTAATAAGACTAATTCTGCTAATGTTTATCCGATTAGCATAGATAAAAGATGTAGATAAAAGAACATTTTTTTGTAGGAATAGTTTATATTTGGAATGGACCACATCAAATTTTTACTTTCTCTACATATACTATGTGCATTATTATAGAGAAGTTATTTTATTACACCCCCTGAATAGAATAAAAAAAAAAAAAAAAAAAATTGAAAAAGGTCCATGTGTGTGTCTTTGGACAACATAGCTCAAAAACTAAAAGACTGTTAAATACCAAACTTGGTATTTAAGTTTATTATCTTCCAAGGACGCAACAGAGATTTTCAAGAAAATCCTACCACCCCAAACTACCCTTTACATGGAAAAATTTTTTGAAAATGTTTTTCTCAAAAATGCTGTAACTATTTTGACTGAAATACTGTATATTAAAGTTATTCACAACACAAATAAAATGTATATTATGAATTTTCTGGGAATAGCCTCTGAAGAGCACTTTATTCTGGTTGATTAAACCGAAAGAGAAAGACAAAACCTTACCCTACAAAAAAAATGTAAGTCCCTTTAAAACACAATTTATGTCATGCATTTTTGTTGTAGAGTTGACCATTTTCAAGATATTCCTTGTTATTTGGATTCAATTTCAAAATATTTATACTTTTCTCAGACAGGAACTGTCTGTTTTTTTTTTGTTCTACTCCTGGCCAAGCAGAGAAGCCAATTTCAATGACAATCGCATAATGATAGCTTTTAAAACATTTGACTATCGCATTAGCATAGTGCATTCCTTCAGTTCATCTCTGCTTATAAGGAACTACAGTGACTTTCAAATGGGATGAGGTTTGTCCTTGAGCGCCATCAGACTGGCAGCCAATTGGAGTGCTGTTGTGTTGACATATTGCATTCCTGCTTAACTGGGGAGTAATGCGCTAAGTGATTCCGTCTCTCATAAATACTACTTGCGCTAATACAAAATATTCAAATTTTGCAAAAAATAATTCACAAGGAAGATAGGGATTGATATTCGTAGCAGAACTGTAAAAACCACAGATTTTTAGCTCAAATAGTTTTCATAACACACATGAATAAACATTACATTGTCAGGCAGATTTGCATGCTAAGTGTGCGAGTGAGAGGGAAATATGAAAAGAGTGAGGTAGCGATCTGGCAACGCAGAGCAAGATAACACATCTCATTTGCTGCAGAGTAGAACTTTTCGCATTTTAAGTAATAAGTACATTCTACTAATGCTTGTCTTGATTAGCATGGTGTAGAAAGAGAAGAATTGTTTGTAGAACAGTTAGGGAAAGTCATGTAAGTGTAACACATCATATTTTTTGTTATTGTTTGCAAGGCATATGAATGGGCATGGCCACTATAACAACTTCTACTAAGAAAGGGGCTGTAGTGCAATTAATTTCAGAAATTTGGAGGAGAATACGAACCAACTGTCATGAGCTCCTTCATGACAATTCTAGTCCCCTGCCTCTTCACAAATGATCAAACAATTAAAAAGTTTTTCCCACACTGCTTTCGGTGGGAAGAATTTCATCAACATCCATGCAGTTTTCACAAATGACATAGTGGTTCTAGAAAATAGTTTGAGACAATGAAGGGTTGGTTGGCAATAATAAAGACCTGGATTAGGTCTTGGATATCAATGTTTTTTTTACGTGGGCATTCAAAAAGTTTTTTTGTACTATGATATATGCCTTAATGTTGGTGGTGGTTATAAATTTGAAACTTTAGTGCATAGTAATTTGTTTGTATTAAAATAGTTTCCTAAGAAACAAATAAAAGCAAAAAAATCCAAATGGCCCCAGTACACTTTTAATATTAAGTCACAATACTGATGTGCTGCATTTAAGCATTTGGTTCAACATTTTGTCTCACTACAAAAAGTATCATTTTGGTAGCAAGATATGAATATCTTATTTATCTTCTACTTTCAGAAAAACTACATAATAACAAATCACATTTCACACCACTTCAAAATCACAGATATTTACACAGGCAATCTTTACCATAGTTCAAAGTTATTTTCTTTCTTTTTCCTCTTTTTTTTTATGAAGTACATACAGTTTGACTAGTTCATTACATATTTACACTTATTTTTTTGGAAGCTGTTTTAAGGTTTCTTCTTCCCAAGGCCTTGGACCTCTGACGTTTGTCCAGTTATCAATATCCAACTGGAAAATAAAATAATTTTTTTTACCAAATCAGCAAAATCTACAACAATTTCAATTAGTGAAACCAAAATACAAAGAGCAAAAATGGAATCTAAACTATTTAAAATTATTGTTTATTGCAATGATGCACATGATAAGAGAGTAAATACTGCATATAGCCAATTACTGTGGATGCAGTAGCAGTTCCATATTTACTTAATAACAGATACAGCACTGTAAAAAAAATTAAAAAATTATGTGATATTAACAGAAAGGAAATGGAATCTAAATGTAGATAAAGATGATGTTTTGAGCCACAAAATGAAATAGAAAGGAGAGGGATAAGGAACATATATTCTAATATTGGATATGAAACAAAAGGACAGTACTTTATCTTTTAGTACATATATTTCCATTATGTACCCAAGTATATACTTGGCTGTTTAGAATCAAATCCTACCATGTGTTCTCCATCTGTAGGAAGCCAAAAATACTTGATTATAGCAGTCTCCATCTGCCAAAATAGGGTCAGTCTTCCTGTTCAGGTTGGGGGGAGGGGGGGCTGGAAAATATGATTGTGGAAGGTGCTGTTACAAGGATTTACTCATTGTGTGGGGGAACAGGAAGACTGATCATATTTTGGCAGTTGGAGACTGCTATAATCAAGTATTTTTGGCTTCCTACAGATGGAGAACACGTGATGGGATTTGATTCTAAACAGCCAAGTATGTACTTGGGTACATAATGGTAGTATATGTGCTAAAAGATCAAGTATTTGTACAATATTGTTTTAACATATTTGATACCTGAGCATTTGCGTGTTGTGTGTGTGCATGATTCACAGTATTTTAGAGTTATATGTATGTTTACAGTGAATATAAAGTAGTAATCAAGTAATACAATCTTTGACCATGTGACTGTGTTATACAATCAGGGTGAGTCAGAATAACACTGAATAATTTTAAGTCGAGTTTCAGGGCTTAGAATTTAGTATTTTCTTACTGGGAATGTGTCTGTAAATGTCTGGTTTACAAGCTAGAGGACATTAAAGTTTTTGAAACACTGCACCGAGTTAGATGAAATTCTGCCATAAAGGTCACTAAACATTTTTACTTTCTCTACACATGCTTAGAACTTTTCTCTCACAGAAAGTTGTTAACTCCTGACCCTGCATAGAAACGGATTTCGACCCTGTAGCATCCAGCTTTTTAAAAGATTTGATTATCGCTTTAGCCGAATTTATTCCCTTATTTCCCTTCTACTTGAAATAAAGCAAGTAATAACACCATTTCTGCTAATGTTTATCTCGATTAGCAAGCAGCAAATAAGCTTTTTAACAGTAATATGTTACCGAGATGAAGAGAAAGTCATGCGAATGGAACATATAAGATTTTTATTAAAAGGCATTTTGAGTGTTCTGAAATGAGAGTAGCAGGTATTTTTAATCTTAAGCAATATGACAATACAAAAGTCTATCGTAAATCTTGATTTAATAATATGAAACTAAATTTATGTGCTCTCAAATAAGTCAAAACTTTTAACCGATCTAAATACATGTGATTGTTAATAACATATACATATACTACTATTATTGGTCTAATTTTCTCAACTTCAAGAAAGTTAAAACAGTGTCAAATGATGCAAATACATATGTGCTTTTAAAAGACTTCAAACATACTTAAAATAATAAAACAAGAATTAAACAAGTGTGTAACTCTTTATAAAAGATGTTTAAAATGCTGACCTTGGAATTTGGAGCATAATTGATAGTGTCTAGTAATGATTGCAGAGTTCTTTCAAAATCACCTGGCATATCACAAATAGCATCAAAAGTTACAAAGGTCCCTGCCATTAGCTTCTCTTCACTATTAACCAATGTCTTGTACACAAGAGTCTGAACATGTCCCCAAAGGAAATAATCTAAAGAAGCTAGATCTGGTGAACATTCTGGCCATGATATTGGTGCTCCCCTACTGATTCAGCGGTTAGGATATGTTACCCTTAGGGAATCCCTTACATCACCGAAATAATGGTCAGGTGCCCCATTGCCTTGGATCCATATTAACTGGTGTATTCCTAAATTTCTGACAAAATATGTTGTAAAAACTATAGGTAAATGTGGTTGGCAAACTGGAGATAGTAAATAGGGTTCTATTAGTGTGTCATTCACAATGCCAACCCAAATATTTACTGCAAACCAGTGTTGGTAATTTGTAACTCTAATAGCTCTAGGGTTTTCCTGTGCCCAAATGTGGCGTATGTCATCACAGACATTCCTTCTTATGTAAAAACCTTCTTGTCCGTCCACAATATGGTTGTATGAAATCTTGGTTGATCAATGCATTTATTAAGAAACCACTACACAAACTGAAGTTGGGGTTGAAACTTATCTGGCTCCAGTACTTAAACTTGGATGTAATTATTAATTAATTAATTATTTATCGCCCTCCATGGTGTAATGGTTACCATGCTAACTTCATATACCCAAGGTCACAGGTTCAAACCTGGCGGAGGACAATGGATTTTTTCAGGTGTAAAAATCCTTAGCATGGCTTCCTTCGGAAGGGAAGTAAAGCCGTTGGTCCTGTGTTGTAGGTTTACGGCACGTAAAAGAACCTCAAGCCTGATAGTGGCCTCTGAGCAAAATTAAGTGGTCTTTCACGCCCAATTTAGAATGGGACACTCAGCAGTTAAAGAGTGTCCATAAATAACACGCCATTTACATTTTGGATGTAATTGCTGTAACCTTGTAACCAAAGACTGACTTGTATGCATGGCATACATTATTGCTTTTGTGCTTGTGAATAGAGAACAATGGATCCGGTCAAGAACTTCCTCTTATAGAGCTGCTGTTCTTACATTTCTTTGGACTCCCCAGCAATGCACTTGCTTTTGTGAAGTTCCTGGTTCTGCAGCTGTTGATGTATGGCAGTAAAGGTGTTATAATGAGACAAATGTCTCTTTGGGTAAAGCACAACATAAAGATCTTGTATCCTTTTTACATTTCCTCAAAGAGCACCATAAACACAATGCATGTCTGCTAGTTCTGCGTAAGTAAAGTGGAACATGTTTACAAATGGAAAAATGAATATCCTTCTAATAAACACTAGTATATGCTGATACTTGATCTTATACCCAGAAATACAAAGTGCAGTATAATATGAGATGGAATCCCTTACCGTTTAAGCAATATGCAGATTTTAGGTTAATGGTTACATGAACAATGTTAAAACAGAATATAGGCAAAATTTCAAAGCACAAGGAAAACAAAATATAAGGGATATTCCAATGCCAAAAGGGAACACATCTGTGTGACAGAATTTCATCTAACTCGATGCAGCTTTTGAAAAACTTTTATGTCCTTTATTGCGATAACTAGACATTTACAGACATATATTCCCCGATCAAAAATTATAATTATAACCCCTGAATCTCACCTCAAAATTATTTGGTGTTCTTCTGATTCACCCTGTATATTATTAAGTACATAATAAATACACCACTACTACTAGTTTATATATTACCTTCTTAATTTTTTCAAATTCAGTTTCTAATGTCACTTCCCCAGGATTCTTCATTTTAACATTATGTTTCTCGGCCATTTGTGGATTTACTGCTGCTTTTCTTTGATATTGATACCTATAACAAATAAGTACATGTGAAATAAAAGGGTCTGTCCATGAGAGGAGGTCCATTTTTGTAAAAAATGAAAAGCATTATATTTTATCAAGTGATACATGAACTGAAACTTGAAACATTCAATAGGCATAGCAATAAATGATAAGAGGCAGTTTAAGAATAACATCTCTTAAAATCAAACAGCAAATAATTTAAATTTTAACTAAATAATTAACATATTCCTTTTCTGAGAAAGAGTACAATCATATTACAGTGACTCCCATAATGATTCGGTTCTGTCAAATTAATATTTTTGGGTTTCTTTTCTCTCACACCTAAACAATATTTTTAGTAATTTATTTTTTTAAAATAGGCATATATTTCTAGTTTACGATTAATACAGAATAATTTGTCTGCATAGTATGATAGGAAAGAAAACAACTTTTATTTACATCCAGGCCAACAGATGTCACTGCTCATAATCATTCGATTTCAACCCCCTGCCACTTGATTTTACCTTAGTTATGCAAAAGGTGAGCATTCAGTATTCTAAAGGTCACTCAGCTGAGTGATAGTGTGTTGCTTGAGTTAAATGCAAACACAAAACTGAATGGGTCAAAGAACACCTAACACCACTTTTGAAATAAAGCAATTTTGCATATTTCATCTTGCCAAAGGCCATAAATATATAGGAATTGCTAATCTGTAACAAATTCCCAAGACTACTGTTGGTGACATCATTAGGAGGTACAAAAATGAAGACAGACTGGAATTTGTACCTCCACCAGGTCAGCCTAAAAATTAACAAACAAAGAAGAACGTGCTATAGTTACAAAAATAAAGATAAAATCAAAATTAACTGCCACGCAGATGAATGAGCAGTTTTATAAGGTCAGCCCACAAACAATTAGGAGGACGCTAAAAGCAGAAGCCTTTAGCATATTGAAAAAAAAAAAAAAAAAACTGGTGGAATGATGTTATCTTCACTGATGAGAGTCCATTATGATGTGGCAAAGATCTAATCAAGAGATATGAAAAGTAAATGTGCCACCAACTGTGAAGCATGGTGGAGGAGGTGCGATAGTTTGAGGGTCCTTTCTGCTAGTGGACCTGGAAACGAAATGGCAATGGAAATGGCATTTTATTTATGGTCACTCTTTAATTGCTGTGGTTCTCAGCATCCCATTCTATACTGGGCATGAAATACGGCTTAATTTTGCTCAGAGGCCTCTCTATCAGGCTTGAGGTTCTTTTACGCACCATAAATCTATGACATGGGACCAACGGCTTTACTTCCCTTCCACAGGAAGCCATGCTAAGGATTTTTACGCCCGAAAAAATCCATTGTCCTCCGCAAGGTTTGAAGTTGGCATGGTAACCATTACACCACAGAGGGCGATTAGTGGACCTGGAGAGTTGGTTTACTAAGCTATTCTGAACAAACATAAATATGCATAGTTGCTTAAAGACAGTTTGTGGAAAAATGCTAAGAAGTTAGGGATATTGGAAACATTTAAGTTTTACCAGGATAATGATCCTAAACACATGGTCTATGAAGTGTGTTCCCAGCTGCTGTACAATTCTCCCAAGGTAATTCAAACCCCGATGCAGTCATCAGACTTAAATCCCATAGAAAATTTGTGGGACAAACTAGATCACATGATAGTTTCTCCAATTACCTCAGCTGTGGAACTAAAGAGAAGATGGTGGAAGAACAGAGTAGTATGGCAAACCATCTGAATGCTGTTTTACATCAAAAGGGTCCATCAATTAAGTACTGACGGAATTAAAATGCAGTAGCAAAGTGAAAACCAAAATGTATGAGCACTCATGTTTTGTGTTTATTAGGTAAAGGTTTTCAATTATTTGTTATTTAGAATATGGACAAAAGAAGGTCAATGTTTGTTTGATATGGAAGTATATGTCCTGGAACGTTAAAAGGTGTAATTATTTATGAACAAGTTTGTAAATATCAAACAAGTTGCTTACGCAGAAGTTCTATTTTGCAATGTACATGAGGACATCATATGCTATAAGCAAAATAATTACGTGAAAATTTCTGTGACCATAATGTAAGAATTTCACCTATCATCTAACAGATAAATTTTGCAGGAAGTATTTTCTAAAAGGAAAAGAAAATATCAAGAAGCTCTACAGGAAAAGCATCAAGAGTTCCTTTTAATTATTTGAAACAATTCACTCCAATTTCCTTTTGTGTCTATAATTTCAAAAATAGGTTTGGGGCATTTAATTTATTGGGATCTAATTTTACAGCCTTCACCAGTACACAATATTTTTGGTGTTTGTTCATATATGATTTGTATCAGCAAAACAAACTGTGAAAACAATTTACTACTCTTAATGCATAAGCATTCAGCTTCAAATAAGGTGAACTAGTGGTGATCTGGGTGGAGTAACTGTACATTGAAGCAGAGTCACTAGAATTCTCTTGATTCTAGAAGGTTCTGGAGCCATCACTTCTCATAAGGTGTTAGTTGTGAGTAGGTTTCTCTTTTTTTGGAGCCAAGGATGACATACTTTTGGAAATTTATTGGAAACAAGAAGTGTATGCAATGTTGGCAAAACTGGTAACCTGGTGTGCAAGATTACCACAAATACACCACACTCCATGTGTAGAGGTCCTAAGCCGCAAAGCGTAGCCCAGTAATGAGGGCTCTAAGCCCCAAAGCGTAACCGAGGAAGTAGAGAAGCGAGGAGATGCGGCCTGCAGAGCGACGACAGGGCATAGCCATGAGGTCTGAGCATCTAAAGTCCAGTGATGCCTGGCGGTTTTCAGTACGACTGTTTTCATACAGTTTCTGCGGAATTATTGCTATAGACCCTATTATATATTGTAAGAAAAATGCATTTTACCTTAATTGTGCAAATTCCCGTAGACCGAAGGAACCACCAAGCATGAACAGCATGAACGGCAGACCAAACCGAAAAAATCTGCCTTTTGAGAATTTTCTCAGTTTTACCTGTAAATTATCCATACAAAATATACCTGGTAGAGTCACACTACCATAACCTCATTTCATGATTCATAACATTCGGCGCTGCTGTGCATATTTTCTAATTCAACAAAGCTTTGCCATATTCGAGAAAATACCAATAGATGGCAGTTGAGATTCTTAAACAGCAGACTATCGACTGCAGGTGGACTCTATGGCTTGAAGGTTTACATGTGCATATTCTGAAAATTGTCTTAAACTGAGATATTGGGAATATTTAAATAACAGTTAAATATCTTTTGCAACGTGTGCGTTTTAATGCCGAATTGCGCACCGACATAATTATTCAGTTCGCATTTTTATGGATGCGGCAGTGTACTTTGTCCTACATCCAGGAAGAATTGGGAGTGGCACAAGATACCGCCGTAGCATGGAGCAGATACTTCCGGGATGTGGCCACCAAAATCGCCTGGCACGATTTCCAACTAGGTGGTCCCAACGACATCGTGGAAGTGGATGAAACTCATCTGTTCAAAAGAAAATACAATGTTGGACGACAGGTAATGTGGCGGCATTATTGGTTAGTCGGTGGGATAAGTCGCACAACGAAATTACGTTTTGCACTCCTTGTGCCAAATCGCTCAACGGATGCTCTGCTGCCCATTATGCAGAAGTACATTGCCTACGAAAGTTTTGTAATCACAGACGAATGGAGGGCATACAGAGCCTGCAATGCTGTTTTCACAGGCCATGGTACCGTCAACCACAAACGCCAGTTTGTAAACCCACCGAGAAATATGGATCCTTTCTGGGTACCAGAAGAGGACTTTAATCCTGAATGTCTGGATAGGCAATGGGTAGGGCCTGACCCAAAACAAAGAAAGGTCATGGAGATCTTTAAAAGGTATCCTGGCAACATGCACGAGCATCGAGCATGCATCCAGTTACATTGGAGAGTTTATGTACAGAGAGAACAAACTTAATCGCCTACAAAACCATACCCAGCGGTTTGAGGCATTGCTCCAGGATATCGCCACCGCCTATCCAGGTGTGGGCAAAATTGCAATGTCACCAGACCTGGACAATTGTTTATGCCACATCTGTTTCCCGAATTAAAATACATATTCACAACTTCATTCCCATATAATTTCCTCTGCATCCCCATATAAACTCCCCACTATCATATCCCTCACCATCCCCACTATACACAGCCCTCACCATCCCCATATGAACTCCACACTATACACAGCCCTCACCATCCCCATATAAACTCCACACTATACACATCCCTCACCATCCCCATATGAACTCCACACTATACACATCCCTCACCATCCCCATATGAACTCCACACTATACACAGGACCTCACCATCCCCATATAAACTCCACACTATACACAGCCCTCACCATTCCCATATAAACCCCACACTATACACAGCACTCACCATCCCCATATGAACTCCATACTATACACAGCCCTCACCATCCCCATATAAACTCCCCACTATACACTGCCCTCACCATCCCCATATGAACTCCACACTATACACAGGACCTCACCATCCCCATATAAACTCCACACTATACACAGCCCTCACCATCCCCATATAAACTCCACACTATACACAGCACTCACCATCCCCATATGAACTCCACACTATACACAGCCCTCACCATCCCCATATAAACTCCACACTATACACAGCCCTCACCATCCCCATATAAACTCCACACTATACACATCCCTCACCATCCCCATATGAACTCCACACTATACACAGGACCTCACCATCCCCATATAAACTCCACACTATACACAGCCCTCACCATCCCCATATAAACTCCACACTATACACAGCACTCACCATCCCCATATGAACTCCACACTATACACAGCCCTCACCATCCCCATATAAACTCCACACTATACACAGCCCTCACCATCCCCATATAAACTCCACACTATACACATCCCTCACCATCCCCATATGAACTCCACACTATACACAGGACCTCACCATCCCCATATAAACTCCACACTATACACAGCCCTCACCATTCCCATATAAACCCCACACTATACACAGCACTCACCATCCCCATATGAACTCCACACTATACACAGCCCTCACCATCCTCATATAAACTCCACACTATACACAGCCCTCACCATCCCCATATGAACTCCATACTATACACAGCCCTCACCATCCCCATATAAACTCCCCACTATACACAGCCCTCACCATCCCCATATGAACTCCATACTATACACTGCCCTCACCATCCCCATATGAACTCCACACTATACACAGCCCTCACCATCCCCATATAAACTCCACACTATACACATCCATCTTTATCCCCATATAAATTACATTTTATCATTGAGTTCCTCTCCAACCCCATATATACATCTTTGTGCATCCCCCCAAGTTATTTTGTTAATCAAAATTATTACAGAGAAAAATAGAGCACGATAATACACAATGCCAGGCATATATTATTGTGTGAAGTTAGCAGTTTTCAAGATATTCCTTGTTAGTTTCAGTTTTACAATACATAACACAGAAGATAGATCCTAACATTTTAACACGTGGCCATGCAAAGAGAAGCGAATTTCAAAGCAATCATATTGCGATCTTCGCTTAAAACTATCGCTTTGGTCTAGTATATTCCGTCATTTCCTTTTCAACTATGAGGAAATATGAAATAACATTTGAGCTAATAATAATATGTCCAGAGGTTTGTCTCGATTAAAATGAAGCAGATAGAAAAATAAACCTTCAAACGATTTGTTGGTATCGCCACTAATAAACGATAATTTTACACAGAAAGCCAAATGAATGTACCGTATCAACTTCTTTTTTGTGTTCCATTCACATGACTTTCTCTACATCTCTGCAACAAATCATTGTTAAAAAGCTTATGCTTCAATTTACTTCACTCTAATCGAGAAAAAATTAGCAGAAATAGTCTTATTACTTGCTTCCTTGTAAGTAGAGGCGAAATAAGGGAGTACCATAGGTTAAAGTGACAGTCAAAAGCTGGTTGTTATGTGACTGAAGTTCCTTTGTTTATATGGACAGGAGTTGACAAATTACTGTATGAGAAAAGTATAAGTTTTTCAAAGCTGAAACAAAAACAATGAATATCTCAAAAGCGACCAACTCTACGAAAAAAATGCATATGACATAAATTATGTGTTTTATCCTGATCTACATTTTTTGTGGAGTAAGTTTCTGTCGATCTCTTACGGTTTGCCAGTTATGCAAAATTCAGTAAAATACATCCAGAATAAAGTAGTCTTCAGAGGCTATTCTCAGGAAATTCAAGATATATATTTTATTTGTCAGGTAAATATCTTTAATATACGATATTTTAATCAAAGTCGTTAGAGCCATTTGGGAGAAAATCAAAATTTGCCAAAATTGTTCCATGTAAAGGGTAGTTGGGGGGTCGGGGATTTTCTCGAAAATCTTCGTGTTGCAATCTTGGAATATACTGAACTTAAATACGAAGTTTGGTATTTACCGGCCTTTTCGTTTCTGAGCTATGCTGTCCACAGACACACACACACACACACACACACACACACACACACGCATGCACACGGACCTTTTTCTTTTTTTTTTTTTTGGATTCAGGTCGACCCAAAACAAGTATTTCCGGTGAAATCTCGACATGGAATTTTTGGGTGGAATACAATCAAATATTTCTCTACATTGTACATAACGTAAAAAATGAGCCGGGTTTGAGCCCGCGCCCTACGAGATCAGAAGGCCAGTGCCTAACCAAGTGAGTTACCCAGAGCGAGAGACTTGTGGCTGAAATTACTATTTCGTGGTTAATTAATTATTATGCGCAAGGATAAGCATATTAAAAAGTACGCATGGATGTTACACGGTGTTATAATTAAGTGTCCAGAAAAGCATATGATACAATCCTAATTCTGACTGTCACATAGGACAAACATTATTAAGAATACAGATAAACGTTTAATAAAAACGTACGTGTTGGTATTACACGGTGTACTTATTATTACGTGACCAAATAAACGTATTGGGTCTGGTAGTACACATGCGCCAGGACTTAAAATTTTCTTGCAGGAAGAGATGGTCGTCTCACAGAGAGGAATTGGGTCTGGTAGTTCTACTTGCAGCAAACAATTTGTCATATAGTTTTTAGTATAGTTAGCCGTTCCGAAATATTCCTTCTTTTTGGTTTCAGTTTTAAACTTCTTAAAACTTTCCTGGAATGAAAACTAGGTCTTTCGTTTCATTTCCTTTTCTTTTTTTCTTATTGGATTAACACGTCTTTTAAACTGATTGGTCATACCGGACGATAAATGAACTCAATGAACTCAAATGATCTTGGGGTTCATGGAGCTTAAAATTGCTCGACATTCATCTTCTTCTCAGGATAAGGGAAGACCCAGAAAAAAAAACCCTTATACGGGTAACTTAACCCTAAGCGAGATTCGAACTCGCGACCTGTTGATGTGAGGCAGACACGCTTCCACCACACCAGCCATGCGGGCCTCATCTCTTTTGTTTTGCTCCTTGTCATGTAAATAGAACACAATGCCAATTGTTTCATATAGCGCTTCCCTTCTAATTGCAAGTAATGAGCATTTCTGCTAATGCTAATCTTGTTTAACACGATGTGGATAAAATAATAATATGTTGTAAGAATAGTTTGCACAACAGACAGAGAAAGTCATGTGAATAGAACACATTGATTGTTCCTATAGAATGGGACGCTGAGAACCACAGCAATTAAACAGTGTCCATTAATAAAGCTCAGTTTAACTTAATTTTATTTCCAAAGATACACGACGATTTTTAGAAATATCCTCACCTCATACTACTCTTCCCATTGATACTTTTTTCTAAAAACGGCTGGACCGATTTTGATTAAAATCCTGTGCATTAAATATGTTTATGTGGCAAATAAAATGTACGTAATTTTTAGAAATGTTACATTTTCTAACAACGGCTGGGCCGACTTTGATTAAAATCCCGTGCATTGCGCGTGTAGGGGTTATTCCTTTTCCCCCACTTCTACCTCCTCCCCACTCCTCAAACCACAACATAGACGGCTGGCTCGGCCGTGCGCATGTAAAAGAACTTAGAAATCGTGCGGGACCCAGTAGTCCAAGTCCTACAACGCAAATTACTTTCTTACCTAAGTCAATATAACACAAATCCTATTGAAAGTTTGGAAGCCTGAGAAAGCGGAAAAATCCACTTTTCCTTAAACGAACCTCAAAAATGGAACACAAATACAAAGCATGCAAAATGCTAAGCATGAATCAAAAACTGCATAAAAAATAGCCAAGTTGGAACATTGGATACAACAAATAGTATTGCAGAAGAAGAAATAGACACGGAAATAACTCGTCCGCGTTATGAACCCCAGCTACAAAGAAGAAGACGCATGGAAGACGATTTCCAAATAGTAAACATGAAACACGTCTCCAAGATGTCTCGCTTCTCTGAAGATCAAAATCCTGTAAGTACACAGAACAAATTTGAGCTTCTGGTAGAATCTGCAACCTCAAGGACCCAAGGAGCCTCTACTTCCTCAGAAAACAACGTGAGTACCATGACTAATTCATATTCTAACTCCAGATTTTCAAAACAAGAACTCAACATAAAAAAGCCCAAAATAATAATTCTCATAACTAAAGTACCTTACTTTAGACTACATTTGCAAAAATAACACATGAAAATCCAATATGTCGGTTATGCCCAAGAGGTCTGAAAACCTACCCTAACATCGAGGAAGATTCCTTAAAAATCGTGCAATATTTCAAAGATCAAAAACTTAAATTCTACACTTTTGCAACGGGGGAATATAAAACCTTCAAAATTGTAACGAAAGGCCTCCCTGTTAAAAGGCCTCAGCAAACATTTAAAGAGAATTAAAAGAACTAAAGAATGTGAGACAAATGAAAAGACAAGTGATAGACAGCGAAGACTCAAGTACATGACAAATGTTACCATTGTGGGTCATAACAGTATACATAAAATCAAACACGCTAGACATTCGCCAGCTGACAGGGCTGTATAATCTGAAACTTACTTTTACAGATTACATTAGGCAAGCCGGTCTACAACAATGCTTCAATTGCCAAGGTTTTGTGCACAAAGCCTCGGGGTACCACATAGCTGAAATGTGAGAAATGTGGACAAAATTATTCATCACTAGAATGTAACAAAAAACCAAATGAACCCCCAAAATGTGCAAACTGTAATGAGCCTCACCCTGCAAGTTACCGCCAAAGCAAGCGTTTCTTAGCATACGCCAATGGCCGTAAAGAGGAACTAAAGGAACAGAGAAACTCATTTCTCTCTTCCAAAAATTACACAAGAGACTTCCCCAGGATACCATTAAAAAAAGATAATCCGGACCAACGTGAAGAAACAACTGCAAGTACTTCAATTTTCCATGAAATTAAAGATATGTTTCTATTTGCGAAGAAAGTTATGAAAGGCCTTCAAGCGGTTGTCAAAGAAGTTAAGAAGGAAAATGACCCAATATCCAAGTTATTTGTACTGGTGGAAGGAATCACTTCAGCTCTAAATAATATCGACCAATCGATTGAATTACATTCATAGGAACCTTAGGGTAGCTTTATGGAACGCAAATAGGCTGCAACGAGATAAATATTTAATAGAACATTTTATACAGGAACAAGATATAGACATAGAATAAGAACTGAAGTTTCCTGGCGACGTGTTAATTCAAACTCTTCTCGGGCTTCTAGCCAGGTGTCAAGCCAAGTTTTTACCTGGCTAGAAGCCCGAGAAGAGTTTGAATTAAGATATAAACATATTTATGATAAACGAAACTCATTTAAAACCTCAGTCAAATTTAGGTTTAAGAGGTTATGAAGTGCATAAAGATGATAAAGGAGCTCATGGTGGTACAGCAATACTCATAAGGTTAGGATTAATTCACAGACCGATAAACACACCTCTGTTTGCTCACATAGAAGAAACTTTCATCGACATAACATTTCCAGACGAATCAATTGTATTCGGCGCTATTTATTGTTCTCCAACAAAACCGTTGTTAAAATCTGAGCTAGATATGTTAGTATCAATAGGTCCAAATTTTGTGTTCGCAGGAGACTACAACGCAAAAATATACTTTGGAATTCAAGACCAGTAGAGGTCGTATGTTAGCCAAACATTCGAAATGTCAGAAAAATGATGTGCTAGACATTGTTCTATATAGAAGCAAAGCAATACTTTCTGAAATATACTCAACTGAAGACCTCACACCTGATCACACCCCAGTTATAATAATCATTAATCACAATATAAATAAACTGCCATATTTAAACACAAACTGGGCACTCTTCAGAGAAAATCTAAATACTTCTCTGCAAGGAAATCCACAAATTACATCATTGGAAGAACTCCATACGGAGGCAGAAATAACTACAAATGCAATAACAGCTGTTATAAAAACATCTACAACAGTTATACCTTTAACTCAGCATGCACCTCTTCCGAATAGAATTACGCAACTGATAAGGGAAAAGAAGAAAACCAGGAAGATGTGACAAAGCACGCGCAATACAAAATATAAGCAGGAGTTCAACAGATTAAAGAATCAAGTCCATAAAGCGGTACTCACAAATGTCCTCGACAAATTAGACAAAGACATAAAGGAATCTTATACCTCTTCAAACATATGGAAAATCACAAGCAGACTAACTAAACCGCGCACCAACAACAGATGTAAGCCACTACAAGCTGCAACAGGAACCGTGTACAAGGACGTAGAATAATCTGCTGCAATTGCTGATTATCTACAAAATCAATTTAAGACTGCAAAGGAAGACCCGGAACTTTCCAACTTTTACAATGAAATAGATCATGAAGTAAAATTATTTCTTGACAGAAATCCTACAGCAAAAATACAACTAACATCCCCATCGGAAATAAAATCAACTTTCCCCATTAGAAAAAGCTATCGTCCAAAAAATCGCCTGGAAAGGACGGAATAACAAACATAGCAATAAAGAATCTACCGAAAAATGCCTGGACAAATATAATAAAGCTCTTTAACAGTAGTTTAAAACCACCATTTCCAGATTGCTGGAAACATGTTAATATAATTACGGTACCAAATGTGCACAAATATCCGGCATTTCCAGAAAATAGGCCATCAGTTAACCTTCTTTCAGCATTAGGAAAACTATTTGAAAGAGTGATTCTTCGACGTTTAGAAGAACACAATTTTAGCCTAATTTAAGATCACAAAATGGCTTTCAGACCAAGATGCTCAACTTCACATCAAGTACTTCGATTGGTAGAAACAATTACTCAGACGTTCAACTACTGGGGATTCACACCAGCAATTTTTTTGGATATGGCTAAAGCTTATGATTCAGTATGGCATGCCGGATTAATTCATAGTTAATGCACGCAGGGTTTCGGATGCACTAATAAAGCTACTAGGAAGCTTCTTGAATAGTAGAACCTATCAAGTAAGGGAAGGGTCATCTCTTTCATCAACGTACCCTCTAGACACCGGAATTCCTCAAGGATCAGTCATCGGACCTCTACTATATAACATCTTAACGGCGGATTTGCCTACAACAACAGGATCAAATGTTGCCCAGTATGCAGATGATACAGTTTTGTTTTCAACAGATATTGATCCTACAAGAGCCGTTAGAAGATTGCAAAATCACATATATTTATATGAGAACTGGGCCAGTCATTGGAAAATAAATCTTAATACTAAAAAAACACAAACCATCTGCTTTACAAAATGTTCACTCAAAAGAATAAATTCGCTGAAAATAGAAATAAGGAACTCAATTACAGTACTCAAGTTAAATACCTCGGTTGGCTATTAGATCAGCATTTATTATGGCTTAAACACGTACAACAAACAAAAGGAAAAGCAATGGCCAGGACAATGGAAATCTATCCACTACTCAAGTCAGGATGTATATCGATATAAAGGAAGCTACAACTCTTTAAAACTCTGATTCTACCAATACTGATTTACGCGGCTCCAGCATGGGCCTACATGGAGGATTCAACTTTTAAGCCACTGCAGCCACTGTAGGTTGCACAAAATAAAGTTTTAAGAATTACTCATGGTGGCGACTGGTATACCACAACTAAACAGATCCACGAGGACTTGTCTGTACCTTACTTGCGAGAGTACATTTCACAATATATGCAAGATTTCTACCTTCGTCTTCAACTGAGTCCAAATCCAGCAGTACGACAACTTGGAAACTGCAATGTTAATTCAATACATAAGATACAAGACACCAAAGACTGCCTTAAATGAATAATTTTCCTGATTAATAACCTATCATAAATTTTAAGAAAGTTTTATAAATAGCACTCATTAACTATTTATGATACCTTTTAATGTATAGTCAGGGACTGCTTATCAGTTCATTGTAAGAAGCATGTAAAAAATCTGATGTGTTCCTTTCACATGACTTTCTCTACATCTCTGCAACAAATTGTAGTTAAAAAGCTTATGCTTCTATTTACTTCGTGCTAATTAGCGGAAAAAGTCTTATTACTTGCTTCCTTGTAAGTAGAAGCGAAATGAGGAGTTCCATAAGTTAAAATGATAGCTAAAAGCTGGTTGCTATGTAACTGAAGTTCCTTTGTTTGTATGGACAGGAGTTAAGAAATTTTTAAGTTTTTCAAAGCTAAAACGAAAAACCAGGAATATCTTAAAAATGATCAACTCCACGAAAAAAATGTATATGACTTAATTGTGTGTTTTATCGTGAGCTACATTTTCTGTGCAGTAAGTTTTCCCTCGTCTCTTACGGTTTATCATGTATGCACAATTCTGTAAAATTCATCCAGAATAAACTAATTTTCAGGGGCTATCCCCAGAAATTTCAAGATATACATTTTATTTGTGAGGTAAGTATCTTTAATATACGACATTTTAATCAAAATCGTTAGAGCCATTTTTTAAGAAAATCCAAAATTTCAAAACAATTTTTACATATAAAGGGTAGTTTAGGATAGGGGGATTTTCTTGAAAATCTTCGTGTCGCATCCTTGAAAGATACCAAACTAAAATACCAAGTTTGGTTTTTAACAGTCTTTTCGTTTTTGAGCTACGCTGCACACACACGGACATTTTTCTAAAAATGCTTTTTTTTACATTTAGGGAGTCTCAAAACATGTATTTCTGGTGAAATCTCGGTATCGGATTTTTGGGAGCAATGCAATACCTTCTCTATACACTTTGTACATAGTTCGTATAGAGAAAGTAAAAAATCGACTCCATGTTGTCCATATTGACGCTGCGATCAAATTCAAACCATAGAGTTATAATATGGCTATTAGCGACCTCTTTTCTTATTTCACTCTTACTTGCACACTAAATCTGTCTGGCGACATAATGTTCGACGTAAGGAAACCGTAGCTGAGTTTCTAAACATCTATAATTCTGCAATTTTTAAATTTAAAACTTGAACATGCATGTTTTCTTAAATGCGATATTATTATAGTTTATGAATTATGTACTCTTTTAATCCAATGGATCTGCCAGTGTGACTCCTCCGTATCACTGTCATCAGTTACGTCAAGAGACAATAATTATAATTCGTCATTGTCATTATCTTCATTGAAAGAGTCTTGTAAATTTATGATGATAAATGTCATCATGATGACATATTTCTTTCCAAAAGTCATCTTATAGTTTTTCTGCATTTCGCACGCTGTCTTATCTTGTCAATTTTTTCGTGTGTAAGTTTTTCAACGTCAGTGTTATTTCTGTTGTAATACTTCGAGTCTGGCTACGCACTACCCGCCTCTTAGATTCGCCACTAAATTCACCATTAAAAACTATTGCATTTGCTCTATTCATGACTAAATATCAATTGAAACTGACTTGAACTCTGTAAGGACTAGTGTTAAATAAACACGAGTCCTGATTTCAAGACATAATTATAAACATGCGATATCTGACACAGCATTCTACATTAACAAGACTGTGTTCGCTGTCTCTCGACTTTAACAACTTGTTAAGCGTAATAAATGTAATAATTCTTTTAGTAGGTAGGTTAGGTAAGGTAGGTTAAGTAAATGGCGTGTTATTTATGGACGCTCTTTAACTGCTGTGGTTCTCAGCGTCCCATTCTATATTGGGCGTGAAAGATCGCTCAGAGGCCTCTCTATCAGTCTTGAGGTTCTTTTACGTGCCGTAAATCTATGACACGGGACCAACGGCTTTACTTCCCTTCCGAAGGAAGCCATGCTAAGGATTTTTACGCCCGAAAAAATCCATCGTCCTCCGCCGGGTTTGAACCCGCGACCTTGGGTATGTGAAGTCAGCATGGTAACCATTACACCACGGAGGGTGAAAGGTAGGTTAAGTAGCTAGGTAGGTACAAATAATAATGATCTTTACTAGAGATAGCATATTGGGGACTGATAGCGAGATAGAATCGAAGTTGGCGCAGCATGATATATAGTTGTGATGTGTTGACAATGCAGTGTGTACGTAGTGGTGCTAACAGAAGGAAAATGTAGCAGAGGTTGCATGGTAGACTGTGATGTTTTCACTAGCAGTGATTGAGGTTGGGTGGTAAACTTAAATATCTCTGATTTACGGGAACTAACAATTTTAATATGTACATTCATTCAATTGCTGTTGTGCAACAAGTCATCAGCATTTTTTCCGTTTCATTTTCTCTTAAGATATGTGGATTACAATGCACAACAGCATACATTCGTAAAGTCTCAATTGTGAATTGTCTCCGATTGGCACGCACACAGGCTTTATATTGTGAAAAACTTCGCTCCACATCACAATATATGAATGGAGCAAAATGGTAATAGAACACACCTCAACTCATGGTTAAGATACACTATAGCAACACCTCGTAGCACATTTCGTATTTCACGCATTATTCAAAATCAGTATTCACCTTCTTTTTCACGCGGTTTAAAACAAGTGTCACGGGTCTCTGACTAATTGCTTGCACCAGTTCATCGAAAGCTTTCAGGGCACAAGACAAAGTTCGATGTTTCCAAATATGAGTTATTTTCGTAGATGTATCTGCAAAGCTCTTCTGTATGAATAGTAAATCTTCATGCAATCCATTTGAAGCAAGAGATTTTACAATCTTGATTGAAGAGCATGCTCTATCAACAAAGGCATTCATTTCCTGTAAAACAGTAACCAATGCAGGTCGGTGGGCTCGCAACTGCTATCCGCATGTGTCTCGCTATCTGTCCCCAAGATGCTAACTCTAGCCATTACAGTACTTATGTGATTCTGATTAGCATATAATACATGGGTATGTTTATTCATGTGTATTATGAAAACTATTTGAGCTAAATATCTGTGTTTTTTTACGATTCTGCTACAAATATTGCCCTTATCTTTCCAGTGAATTATTTCTCGCAAAATTTGAACATTTTATCTTAGCATAGTAGTAATATTTATGAGAGACGGAATCACTTAGTGCGTTATTGTGCTTGCAAATAGACATGAGCACCGTCAACATGATGCGCAGTGGCATGTGCTGATGCTGGCGCCAATCTGTCCAGAACCATGATAGCGTATCACTCCTCGGGACGCATAGCAGAGATAACAATAGACTAAACAATGTCACCATTAAATTACAGGGAAAAGTCTTGCATAGCTAAACACGAGAAGTGATTGCTAATGTGTATTGATTTTGCGCCTGTTTGGTCGGGACCGCGAATGAAACCTCCAAGGGACGATACGCATTGGAAAGGAATCCAATAATCACGTACCTTAAGGTGATTTTCACTCCCACTGCAGATCGACGAGAGTATGAAGATTTTGCTGACTGAATTCTCAGGGCGTACATTCTCATGAACGCCTTTGCTGCGAGAAGAGTTCCTGGGTACTGAATAAAAATCGCATTCACTTCTTCGCAAGACTCTGGTTTTAGTTCAAAGGTTTTATTTCAAGCTACAGCCCGAATCGAACAGAGACACACTTACAAGTTTATCATTGAAAGCTATTCCGGTAATGCGTCATAACTTTAGCTGTTTCATAATGAAACTTCGTTCACCGTGTCGAGGTTTCTTTTCTGTATCATCGTGCGTGATAATGCTTCACTATTTTAGGGTTAGGTTTTTCGAAGTCCCACGAGGACCTTAACCGACCCAGACTTTCCCTATCTGCGGCACTAGCTGAACTGTGTTCTCGCTGCCGGAGAACAGAGTCTGATATCTTGGAAGTCACCCCCCACCCCCATTCTCAAAGTATTTTTCGAAATTTCCTGTATTTTATATTATAGTACATGTTTTTTATTCGTCAAGATTATTTTTTCTGTTTTATATTGACCCGGACGTCGCTTGACACTGCCCATGGCCTCAAGGCAAACCCCGTATTCCTAACTGCATCTACTCCTAACTTCTACTCTTAACTTCATATTCCTGAGCGATAACCATCAGCCCAGGAATGCATTATCTAGCACAGTCTGCCAAGCATGAATGAATATCTGCCGTTACTTTTAGCATTCCACGATGGTTTGGGTTCTGATTTTACCTTTAAAAGGTTCCTTCGCCACAACATTCGTTTTAAAATTTTCAAATTCTTTTCATTCGTTTGTCCATTAATATTATTATTGATTAGTTTTAAATTATAGATTTATTTGCGTATTTTATTGTGTCACATTAAAGACGAGCTCAATTTATTATGAGAGAGGCTGCAGAAGGGATCCCTATTAAATTGAAGTCTGAAAGTAGCGGCAGCCACCGTTGTGTCGTTTAGTTCGGTTCATAGAATTAAAGCTGAATTAGAACGTATTCAGTTAGACGAATACGGGTCATTCTCAATACTTCGTAAAGAAGACATCTTCTTACAACAGATTATTCATTTACCTACACCATGTCAATTAAGATGAACAATAACAGAAATTGTCTTATTAGTTGATGCATTGTAAGAAGAAGGGGGGAAAACGGAATACACTAGGCTAATAAAGAGTCAAATCTTTTAAAAATGATCGCTATGTAAAACAATTAAACTTCGGTTATCTTAGCGTGGCTAGCAGTAAAACAAACGCGGTATGAAACGAAAAATTACTTACCGTTTGAGAAAAGTTTAAGCAGCAATATTACAAGATGATGCAACGAATGAGCCGCCGTCACCGATTGAACCAGAACCTGCATATCAGTAATGATAGGAGGTTTCTGCAAACAAGGCTTCCGGCTGGGCCTCACGCTTCTCATTCGGAGGGCGAGCAAGAACATTTTCTCACAAAGAAAGGCAGAATCTCTCAAAGTTTTTTGACTACTGCACTAAGAGCCTTGCAGCCCTTATTGCAGAGTTCGGTATGATTTACAAGCCAAATCGGTATACCTCCAAACACCGAAACCAATACCAGGACTTCCAATTTCTAAATCTGGATGATTACAACAATTTCATTCGCCATCGTAGGAACAACAAAGTTCCATTTCATCCAGCTCCAAGAAAGAACCTACAAAGTTGTAATTAAAGAATTATACAGCAATATGACACCTCTTGAAGTGTCACAAGAAATATGTGCACTTAAATTAGAGATCACAGATGTAGCCCAGGTTTATTCAAAAGAATAAGAGTACTTGTTGCCGTTTTTATCGTTAAAATTCCCAACGAGGTCTCGTAGGCTGTCATAAAGATGTTGTCGGACCTTGCACACTGCAAGGTACAGGTAGAGGATTACATCCCCCCCCCCCTCAGTGTGCTAGGTGCCACAGGTTTCACCAACCTACGCGGAACTGTGAGGCGCCGCAAGTTTGTGCTAAGTGCGCGGCCCACATCATGTGCGAGTATGCTAGAGCGCAACGCGCAGTTGTGCGCTGTGCATAGCCACACACCACATCACTGTGTGTAAGGGATGTCCCTTATACCAAAGAACGGCATTTCCCCCAAAGACACTAAAATACAAGACCCAGGCACACAACGTCTCGAGCTACGCAAACCAACACAGTGGAACATTTGCTGCAGAGGCAAACAGCCCGCCAGCCGCAGCCGAGTCAATCACGGTCCAAGAGAGCCAATCATGGGAAGTGGGAACCCACCAAGATCAACAATGCCAAGCAGAGCATACCAAGGCTCAAAGGGACCCTCGACAAGCGACTGGTACCCTTCTGCAGCACAACCAGAGTCACAAACTCCTTAGCCGGCCAAACAAAAATCAAAGCTGCAACCAGCACCACAACGCAGGAGCCGCATTTCCCTTCACATGCTTGGAGCCCGCCAACAATTTGGCAAAGCCCCTAACCTGCGGGCAGGTAACCACTGACAGAAGGGGTAAATCAGTGATAAATTTCAACACCGAAATTATATGGTAACTACAACAGCATGACGGAGGTAAAAGTACGGAAGACCATAAATCCCTCTTGGACGGTTTTCTTGTCCGCTTTCAGAACTGGAAACCCCGAGGTGACATGGCCACCAATATCACGAATTTCATTAAAATAATGTCACAATTAGCTAAACAAATGCAGCAGAATCCAAAGTAGTGTGAGTGCCAGCAAATAAAAAATGGGGGGGGGGGGGACAAAAAAAATAAGAAAACAAATAATCAAATAAACAGGTAAATGGTAGACACAAGCGAAAGCACACACAACACCCTGGAATATTTTGGGGGAGGCAAGAGCCAGGATGCAAGAATTACGAGTTTTTTTTTTCAACCACCGATAGACTATAAATAAGAGACAAGTTCATAGAAAACAATTATTTTATTATTAAAAGTTTTGTACATTTATTGTTACTTTTCAACATAATCCCGAAAAGATTGAGACATTTATCGTACCTTGTGCCTGTTTGGTCGGGATCGGGAGTGAAATCTCCGAGGGGTGATAGGAATTCAAACGAAATCCCATCATTCACGTACCTTAATGTTGATTTCTGCTCCCGTTGTCGATCGGCGAGAGCATGGACGTCTTGTTTGTTGCTTTCTCATGGGTGGTGTATCCTCATCGTCACCTTTTCCTTGGGTTCCTGGGTACTGAGTAAAACTTACCATTTACTTTTTCACCAAACACTGATTTTATTTAAATAGTTCCGACCTGCAGCCCGAACCGAACAGAGACACACTTATCAGTTTCTTATCGGACGTTGTCTCATAATGAAACTCCATTTATCGTTCCGTATCTCTGTGTGAGACATGGTTTCAATTATTTGGGGTTAGGCCTCTTTTGAAATGACACGAGGGCCTTCACCGACACATACTTTCCCTACATGTACAAGCCGAAGCTTGTGTTCTTTTTCAAGGTTCCACAGGGACCTAAATCCGGCATGGACTTCAGCTATCAATAGTAGGAGCTGAACTGTTTGTTCATTTTCAAAGTCCCACAGGGACCTAAACCCGGCATACACTTTACCTATCTGCAGTATGAGCTGAAGGGTCTTGCCTGTCGGAGAACAGAATCTGACATTTTGGAAGTCACCCCCCCACTCTGTGGCGGTACTGGGTTCGTGTCCCGGTGCGGGTTTTGATTAGCGGGAATGGTATAGGTTTGGGTTGGCTTAGCTCAGGGTTTTTATTAGCATGGAGACTCTTTCAAGTTGTGGTGAGACACAAGGGCTTTATTAACTGAGTCCGGCCTTTTTCTACCGTAGAACACACGCGTATACTTCTTAATTTTCCTACTGTGACGTTACTCTTTACCCGCACGTGACTATTATAATTAATTCGTTTGATGCAGTGATGTGTCTCGTACTATGATCGGTCTTAAAATCACTTACTTCCGTCACAACTAAGGGTTACAGCACACGTTCAAATATCATATCTTACTGGTCCGAAGGTTCTTCACCAAGTGCCTCACAATTAAAAGGTAGCCTGTTCGGCTCCATTACGAATTCTTAATTTCACATATTGGTTGTTCGAAGGTCCTTCACCAAGTGCCTTATACTGTCGCCTGACCAGCGGGAATCATTGTCTTGTGTCCCGTTAGTTATCCTAGGCAGGGCCGAAGGGTTGAGCCAGCAGTGTGTGGACGAGCGTTGTCAATGGATTAACACAATTCCTGAAGCCTGCATTCATCTTCGTTTGTTTTGAATGACTCCGCAAACGTCGTAAAATATGAGGATCTTCAAAACAACACCAATGCTCATTTGAAATCATTGGCGGCAACATTTTTTGAAGTGGGTATTGCAAAGCTTGTGCAAAGACACGATAAATGTCTCAATCTTTTCGGTGATTATGTTGAAAAGTAACCATAAGGGTACAAAACTTGTAATAAAATAATTGTTTTCTATGAAATTGCCTTTTATTTATAGCCTATCAACAGTATCACAATAGCGCGCCTAAATGAAACTCTCATCACCCCTTTAGTACGGTTCAGTATCCCGGGATATAAAACATACAGAACAGATAGACCGGATGGACAGAAAGGGGAGGACAGCCATAATCATAAAAAAATTACATCTAACACTCTCAGAAACACATACTCACGCCCAACACCAAGGAGTCAACGTCAATAAAGCTAAAAATTCAAAACCAACCAATAACACTAACTAGCGCGCATATATATATTTAGGCCGAGTGGTAGACCATTCGCCTCTCACCTAGACGGCCCGGGTTCGATCCCAAGCAACCGCATGTGAGATTTATGGTGGACAAAGCGGCGCAGGGGTTCTCCGGTTTCCCGCGACATCACATTCCACCGGGGCTCCACTTCATGTATCACCAATGTCATCGCCTGCAGTGCCATTGCAGTAAAAGCGGACGTTAAACACTACAACAAATATATACCCCCGAACCAACTTAACATTAGAGACATAAACATTTTCATTAACTTAGAGGAATTTTAACGCCATCCACCAAGCATAGGGAAATTTCACTAGCAACCCAGCAGGTAACGCCCTATACAACCTAATGGATAATGCAAGCAGTCACTGCTTTATTATTCACACCTACCTACATACCAACAAACCTTCACCACACACACACACACACACACACACACACACACACACACACACACACACACACACACACACACACACACACACACACACACACACACACACGACATTGTACTATTACAAAACAAACGAAAACACCACATTTAAGTATCAAATGCAAACGGTAGACGCACTAGCTTCAAACCACCTAGATACACACCACAAATACAGATTGAAATCTCCCCAATACACCTACCACCACTACTCGTCAGAAACTACAACTCCACAAACTGGGAAACTTTTTCATAACACCTTAACCGCGTAATCCCCACGCCCATACCTCATTCTCACATGAGGAAGCAAATCAGGCAACCCTGAATCTGGAAAGCGCTATACACAGGCGGCCACAGTGGTTGCTGTTACGGTTTAAGCTCCACCCCGACACGAAATTATCTATCCGCCGGACCTGCTAGCCCTCACGAGGGGAAGGAATCACGAAAGACGCGAATGTCAAGACACGATAAACCTTGTCCGCAGAGTAATCACAGCAACTCTAAACAGTTAGGTCAAAACGCGGTTCTCAGAAATTACGCAGTAACAATGGGACCAAACACTCGAACAACTCAGACCGGATGGACAAGTAATTTGGCACTGAACTAAAAGATTAATCAAAGAACCACTAACAACCTGATGGTACCTTCGCTGAAGATGATCTTTAAAAAGCGAACATGCTGTCAGACACATTAGAAACAAATAGGCGACCAAACCCGTTGCAAGGCACCAGGAACCACAATATTGAACTCGAAACGAATATGCGCAAAGTATTAACCCAACCAGCATACAATAAAAGTCACAAAACAAAACCAGGCGAGCTGCGCAGGATAATTAAGCATCTAGACGCAAAAGCCTCAGGTCCCGATGACATACCAATTTTGGTACCCAAGCACCTAACCGATTAGGCACTGCAACAGCTAACGAATATATGTAACTACTGCTTGCAGGATGGTTATCTCCCGACATCCTGGAAAATTGCCAATGTATTAATGTACCTGAACCTAGGAAGGGACAGAAAAAGACCAAACAATTACAGATAAGTCTACTGAAAACCATCAGTAAGGTTGTGGATAAAGTTGTACTTAAGCAAAACACGTCACATATTAAACGACACGACCTCTTCAGCTTCAGGGCACATAATTCCAGCACCCTGCAGTTCACCAGAACAATTGAGCACAGATTTCAACCAAAACAGATCAGCAGGGACAGTATTCCTGGACACCCAACGTGCTTTCAATATGGTATACCACCGGATCTCATTCACGAGCTCCAGGAGCTGAACTTATATATAACAGTATGATCAAACTGATAGTCCACTATCTCACAGATCGATCCTTCATAGTAACTGCACAAACAAGACCTCTAACATCCGATCAATCAGAGCAGGTGTACCACAAGGAAGTTTACTCGGACCGACCCTGTTTAACTTACACATCAATGACATACCCAAAACAAACCACTCACAGTTGTTCATTTACTTGGACAATACTGTCATTGCGGCGTAATCCTGGAAACCAGAATTAGTAACTACAAGGCTCCAAGACCTTGAACGATCCAGAGCCCTGGTTCGACAAGTGGCACATCAAAGTAAATACGGATAAAACTCAGGCAATCCTCTTCTCAAGGCGATTCAAATATGCTCGTCGAAGCGCGCCTCGGCCGCGCCGTGGCTGAGTGTTTAGACCACTCGCCTCTCACCTAAATGACCCGGGTTAGATCCCAAGCGACCGCATGTGAGATTTGTGGTGAACAAAAAGACGCTGTGGCGGGTTTTCTCCGGGTTCTCCGGTTTCCCTCGCCTTCGCATTCCACCGGTGCTCCATCTTCATTTCATATATCATCAGTGTAATCGCCTGCGGTACTACAAGTAGTAAAAGCTGGCGTTAACACTGAAAAAAAAAAAAAAAAAAAAAAACACGCATCTTATTCTGCACGACGAAGCCATAAAATGGACTAACAATGTCAAGTACTTGGGAATTACCTTATACTCCAAACTCACCTTCGCGGATCATGTAAAACTCATTAAGCGCAAAGTCAATGCCCAACTGGGCAGAATATACCGCTACTTAACCGCAACTCAAAGCTAAGCCCGCAACTACGCATCACGCTCTACAAAACGCTCATACGCCCAATCTTCACATATGCGGTGCACATTTGGGGACACTGCGCAAAAAAGTCTTATAGGTACAACAATTCTGCAAAACAAAGTGTTTAGAATTATCACTAAAGTACCTTGAACAGTCCCCTTAGATGTATTGCACGATAATCTATGGATGCATACCGTGGAGCAATTTATTAAAAGACTGGCTTTCAACATGAACGAAACCACAAGAATCAATCATAATCCACTTATCCGGCAACTGATAGTATGCTAATAAGCACAAGCACTTCCTAGCGCTCTTCGACAGAAGCATTCTCCTTAACAAACACAGCATTGATACCACAGAAGACATAATCAGCAAATACCTCCACGCTCTTGCCCCCCCCCCCCACAACAAAACGTTGGCCCAAAGTTTCCTTATGGCTAGTAGTCCCCAGCCAGGGCGGGGTGTTTGGGCAATTTCAACGATGATGACATAAAGCTCTTTCCATGAACCTGATTTAAACCAACACCCAATAACTTGTAAATATTAGATTAAAAAAAAAACAACAACAAAAACTCTTATGTGTTCCATTCACATGACTTTCTCTACATCTCAAAAACTTATTATTAAAAAGTTTATTCTTCTATTTCATGGTAATCGAGACAAATATTAGCAGAAATTGTACTTATATTTGGTTCCTAGTAAGTAGAAGAGAAAAAATCTAATGTGTTACATTCACATGATGTCCTCAAGTTGTTCGGCAAACACATCTTTTATTCAAAATATTAAGCTGTTTCTACATTATGCTAATCAGAATTGGTCTTATTACTAGCTTCGTTGTAAGTAGAAGGGTAGGGCTAAAGCAATAATCTCGTCCTATAAAGGCCGGTCGCTGTGTGAATCAATTGAAATTTCAATCTCTTAGCATGCCAGGAATAAACAAACGAGAAACGAGAAGAAAAGCTTAAGTGGCTAAAATTGAAACTAATAATCCGTCAAGACCTCACAGCGGAATTGCTAGCGTTTTCTTGAAGCAAATCTTGCGCTCAGTCGCCATCTTGTAGCTATATACACTACCTTTTACACTACACTCAACATCTGTAAAATTAATTGTTTTTCAAGTTTTTGAAGTAAAGCACAAAGGACGATGGAGGGGGAGAGATAGCTTCTGAAATAGTGTGGCCATATCATGATACACTTTTATTTTAATGTAAATAAGTATCTTTAACATGTATTTTGTCAAATCATTATCCATTTTTTTTTTTCAGAATGTAAATAGAAACAATTGTTCCATTTAAAGCATAGTTTAAGGAGTGAGATGATATTCTTGAAAATCTTTATTTGCATTTTTGAAATGTACTGAATTTAAATACCAAGTTTGGCATCTATCCAAATTTCGTTTTTTGAGTTCTGAGATAAAAGAACATATAGATCTTTTTCTGTAAATGCTTTTTTAAAATATTCATCATCATCATCATTGTTGCTATTATTATTATTATTATTATTATTATTATTATTATTATTATTATTATTATTATTATTATTATTATTATTATTATTATTAATATTATTATTGTTATTTAGCAATTATTATTGCTATTATTATTATTTACATTATTATTACTTTATTATTATTATTATTATTATTATTATTATTATTATTATTATTATTATTATTATTATTATTCAGTGTCTCAAAATCTTTATTTTCAGATTTTTTTCTTGATATCAAATTTTTGGCATAAAATTCTGCCTATATATGTGTGTGTGTGTGCGTGCGTGCGCGTGTGTACGTGTGCGTGTGTGTGTGTGTGTGTTAGAGAAAGTAAAAAGAGAGAAAGAAAACAAACTAAATTAATAATTGATTTTTCCTATTAAGTATTAGCTTTTGTAATTATGGTGTCATATGACTATTTATCAAATATAGTGCCAAAAATTTCATCAACAATGACGCCTTACTGTTCACTACTCATGCTACCATTTCCAACAAAAATAACAATCCATCTTTTTCGCAATAATCATTAGCAGCAATTTCTTAGTCTTTGCAGTTGCAAAAGTTTTATGACATACCTCATCGCTCACTGGCAATGATTAAAACTTGCCTTCTTTATGACTTGATTGTATCAGCAGAGATTCTACTGCAACTTGTGCTGCAGCTCTTTTTCTATGTGTGAATAATGTAAACATTGTGGAGTTTCATATATTTTCTGATATGTCTGTTCACTTTGATATTTAGTACTCCTCCTTTCTGTGCATGGCATTCTCTCAGTTTTACATTTTTGTGCATGAAATGTATTTGTTGTGTTTCAGTTTTGCTCTGATCTGTAAACATTTATATAAGTACACAATCTTATGTCTGCTATTTAAAGAATCGAATAAGTATTATTTTTATAATTATTTTATTCATTTGTACAAAGACAATTAATTTATTCTGAAAAACAAGGAATAGTTTATACCATCAACTTCATAAAAACAATTTCATTTTTCCCCAACTGGTAACTTAAATTTAAATTAAAATACATGCATTGTTAGTGCACTGATCTTTAGAAAGAAATACTTTCATTTACCACAATCTGTGGTAATAAAACATACGTAAATATTTAGATTTTGTTTATAACAGTAAAAAGAAATATAAAAACAACAAATAATTAAATCAAAAGAAAAGAAACAACATTAACTTTTTGGCAGAATTTCTTGGAATGCACTTGGCAGTTTTACATTTATGTTCTTAATAGACCAAACATATATTGTTCTGAAAATAGAAGATAACTGCTTTAAAATATGTCCAAATCAGAAACACTATAGCTTGTCTTGATATATACCATATACCTCTTAGGTGTGCAACCTAACATTTGCATGCTGTGCCACTACCAAGTAACATAGCTCGATGAAACTTGAATCACACATAGAGATCTGCTACAGTAGGCAACTAAATGAAATATGCAATGAGGTGAACAGAAATTACACTTTTATTTATAGAAAATAAACTACATTAAAGTCACTGTATCATATAATGATCCTCTAGATTTACAAAAATAATGCTCAAAAGGTTGTATGATGGCTGTTATGCATTGTGCACCCATACTGGCCACAAGATTGGTAAGGACTTTGTGGTAGGACATTCCATTTCTCCACCAGCACTGTTGAAACTGTTGGATGGTTGTTGGCGCATGTGGACATGTTGCAGTATGTCTCCCCAAAGCATCCTACATGTGTTGAATGGGATTTAAATCAGGAGGAATGGGCAGGCCAGTTCATTTGCCAAATATCTTTTGTCCCATGAGATCCTCCACTTGCATTGTTTAATGTAGTCATGCATTGTCAGCCATAAAAATGAAGTCAGGGCTAACTGCACCCCTGAAAATATGCACATGGGCAAGGAGTGCAGTATCACAATAATGTTGACCAGTGAGCATACCATGTTCAAAGATTTGGAGGTCAGCATTCCCAAGCAACAATATGTCTCTCCACACCATTTCACCTGGACCACCAAAAAATCATGTTCAAGGATGTTCCTGGGTGCATTACATGTTCTCACCTCTCGCCAGACGAGGGTACAGTGCGAATCACTACTCAGACTGAATCTGCTCTCAGTATGAGATCCCATTCCTCGTTGATTCTGATGCTCTTGGGACCATCGCATATATTGCCACGGATGTGCGGGTGCTAATGGAACACAATGTACTGCCCGTCAGGCAAAGACACCACCTATATACAGTCGCTGTGAAAAAGCTGATGAACTTGTAAGACAAGCTTCACAATTTATTGGACGAGAGCTGGCTCTAGGAACATCTCAGTGTTTAATTAGAGAAACTAAGTAAGACCTGGTCCAAAAGAGAACATTACACAGACCTGGCATAAAGGTCCAGAAAATATTAAAGGACCATGTAAGGAAAAAGCTGAGAGCCTGCTAAAATGTAGCAGACTTCAGCTCAGAACAATTACTGCTTTCCTCACAGGACATGCTCCTGTGAAAAAGCATCTCAACACAATTGCGGTGCTTCAGGGCAACTTAGACTGCACATATTACCTTTTGGGAAAATGTTTATAGAACCAGAAGGATAATCCACACCCATTGCAAGAGTTCACTCTTTTTTAAGGGATATAGGTGCAATGCATCGACTCTAAACAATACAGATAGCACAATAAGCCCCAGGCTGAAATGAGTATAGAAAGATTATAGCCAAATGGATCTGTTCTCGCAACACGGGGCAGTTGAAGAAACAGGGCAAGACAGTAAGTGGCAACCAGTGAGCTGTTATGGTGCATTGCAGTAATATTCTTCTTTACAACATGGCCTGTAGACAACATTTGGATGACTTCACATGGAAAAAAATCATCAGGAAACTGGAAGAAGGATGAAGTTTTACTGAGTGTTGTCCAGAAGTTTGGTAGTTCATAGCATGGCGAGCCTTCCAAACCATAAGCACTGCTATCCCAAGGTAAGGAGGTGGTTGACCATGGTCAATTACAGAGTAGACAACCACTACATTGTGCAACAGGCAAAAAATGATGTCCAGTTTTCTGTGCACATGTGAGAGACCTCTGGCAACAGGCTCCTACACTTTCATTCATTTCCACCAAGTAGTTCATATGTTACGTTAATTTATCGATCTCATCCTTTGGATTTTGCACCCAAGTATATATGCAATTAAAAGTCTCAGTAAGAAACCATACAGAAAAATAACACAAATTTGTTTGCCATTCATTTGTGCACATTTATCCCTCATTCTGTGAAAACCTCACTCCCAAATAACCCTTTTGTTTCACTGCCTTTATTAGGTTCCCATTAAAATAACCTCTCATTTTTCATTAGTTCTTATCCTTTCTACTTTCATTAGTTCATATGTACAATGTACTTAGTAGGCAGAGAAGGTATTGTATTCCACCCAAAAAATTGTTACTGACATTTCACTAGAAACACATGTTTTGAGGACTCCTGAATAAAAAAAATAGGAAAATGACAGTGTGTGTTTGCATGTGTACAGCATAACTAAAAATGAAAATTAGAGATATTTACATGACATAAAATGTGTCTCCTTAATTTCTTGGGAGTAGCCTTTGGAATTCTTTTCATTCTTCTGAATGATTTTTGTATAACTGTAAACCATAGGAGACAAAAACTTTACTACACAAAAAGGTAGGTCTTGTTAAAACACACAATTCATGCCATACATTTTTACTTTCTCTACACGTACTATGTACATAGTGTATAGAGAAGGTATTGTATTGCACCCAAAAATTCTATACCATGATTTTACCAGAAATACATGTTTTAGGATCCCATGAAACCAAAAAAAAGCATTTTAAAAAAAAATGTCTGTGTATGTGTGCATCTGTGGGCAACTTAACTCTAAAACAAAAAGTCTGTGTAATAGCAAACCTGGTATTTAAGTTTAGTATCTTCCAAGAATGCAACACAAAGATTTTCAAGAAAATCCCCACACCCCAAACTAACCTTTACTCTTTAGATTTTCTCAAAAATGGCTCTAACAATTTTGATTAAAATATCATATATTAAAGATATTTACATGACAAATCAAATTTAAATTTTCTGGGAATAACCTCTGAAGACATCTTTATTATGGATGAATTTTGCGGAATTTTGCATAACTGGTGAACCATAAGAGATAGACAAAAATGTATTCAATAAAGCATGTAGAGCACATTAAAAAACACAATTTACGATATATGCATTTTTTGGGAGTTGACCATTTTGGAGATATTCCTTGTTATTTGTTTCAGTTTTAAAATACTTATACCAAGCCATATAAACAAAGGAACCTGAATCATGTAGTAACCAGCTTTTAAAAGATTTGACTATCACTTTAGCCTATGGGACTCCCTTATTTCCCTTCTACTTACAAGGAAGCAAGACCATTTCTGCTAATTTTTTCTCAATTTGCATGAAGTAAATAAAAGAATAAATGTTTTAACAATAATTTGTTGCAGAGATGTAGAGAAAGTCATGTGAATGGAATACATCAAATTTTTTTTGTACAGCTAACCCTTTCTGAGATATACCTTGTAATAGGTTTTAAAACTGACAATAATGTTCTCAGCTGGGGAGTTGTTATTCACTTTTTTCATCCTGATCATGCAAAGAGAAAGAAATTTTGATTGCATCACATAACAACAGGATTTTAAAAGATTTGACTATCGCTCTAGCCTAGTGTATTCCTATTTTGCGTATTTCACTTCTACTTCAAAAGAACTAAATAATAAAACCATTTCTGTTAATGTGAACCTCAGTTAGCATAATTTAATAGAAGAATAAACTTTTGTGAGAATAATTTGTTGCAGCATTGGTACAGAAAATCATGTGAATGGACCTCATCAGACTTTTTAAAAGGCCCCTATAAGAAGCATAGATGAAAGATATTACTAACTAAAGATTTCTAAGTTTAGAAGAAACTAAGTAATAAAACCATTTCTTACGTGTACCACAATTAGCATAATTTGAGAGAAAAATATGGTTTTGTGAGAATAATTTGTTGCAGAATTGGTACAAAAAGTAATGTGAACTATACTGCTGACAAAGATGAATGCTTGAATTGAAAGCAGCCCATTGTTACAAATTTGTGTCAATATTTTTATCAGATATTTTTTAATTACTTTTTAATAAAGTTTTGTGCACAATTATTATTATTATTATTATTATTATTATTATTATTATTATTATTATTATTATTATTATTATTATTATTATTATTATTATTTTTATTATTATTACTAAAAAGTATTGGAAGAGCACAAAAATGCCAACAATGTTGATTGTTACCAACTGTGCAAAAAATGTAGGTGTGTGAAGTCTGGTACAATATTTTGACATGTTGGGTCATGTACTTGAACATTAGGTAATTTTATGAAATAAAAGTAAAGAGTACAGCAGACTTAAGCATTTCAAGAAATGTGTTCTTAAATCTTGAAATGTTTTAATATTTATCCATTGACATAGGCTGTAAAATGATACAGAACTTGGTGGATTGTGTAGGCAGTAGTTGATTTAACTATGAAATGTAACAAACAAATTATTCATCAGAAGGTTTTAAAATACAAATGTGAACAATTCTAAATGACTGTTCCTGCATTGGGATGGAGCAAGAACATTTTTGGTACAAATGCCAGATTATTTGTAGTACCATAACAAAGAACAATATTGAGAGAGAGCGAGAAAGAGATGGGGGGAGTGGAGAAAGAGAGGGGGGAAAGAGTAGTAGGTTTTACGGTGCACAACTATTGAGGTTATTAGCGCCCTGGAGAGAGAGAGAGAGAGAGAGAGAGAGAGAGAGAGAGAGAGAGAGAGAGAGAGAGAGAGAGAGAGAGAGAAAGACCTATATAATGCTGGATGAAAGTAGAAAGATTTACTTGTCTGGGAGGTACCTATATGGTGGTGAAATGACCAGTACAAGCATGGGTAAAATCAGCTCAAAAGGACCACTCCACTGAAACACGTTCTTGCCTCACACCTCTGACCATCCCTCCCCTTCACTGCTGTTCAGCTTTACCTTTGCTTTTGACACGCCTCATTCAGTGGCAAGTATGGCTTCGTTGGGGCATCTGTTTGCATTAAGAGTGGCAGAGAGAATTTTTTGTAAGTTACCAAAACAGGAAAATTTGCTCTTTAATATGCAGATTTTCAATTTACAGATATAAAGTGCAAAGCAAACTTTAGTGATCTTACAGATATTCAATTCTAATTTCAAATAGTTGCTGAATACTTGCATTAAACATTGAAAGGGACAATAGATTCTACTTTTTAGGGTTTAGTTTCTTATTAGTTTATTAGGTATCTGAAACTGAACTTATCTAAAAGTTGAGTGCATATTTTATCTATTTGATGCAATTTAATACATTTATATATAGTATTTATTAATGATATATCTGAATTATATTTTATATTATTTCTCTTAGGGTTAAAGAGAGAACTTAAGCTTAACAAACTGAAACTGAGTCATTTGCACCCCTAAGGAAAACCTCCAGAGAGAAAGTATTATGCGCAAATTATAGAATATTGAGTTAAAACCAAATGACTTATTATGTTGATCAAATAGTTTCAAAATCAAGGGCTTGGAACTTTCCCAGCGCTGTTATTAATGATATCCCAACATCAGGTAAGTGTTGGATTAATTTCCAAGCTTTCAACAATGCCATCATCAGGCAATTAATCCAAACTTACCTGGATGACGTCCTGAAAGAAATCATTAATAGTTTCAAAATATTTTTAAGACTAAATAACAATGGAACTTTTCTGCTTTATTTATTTTGAAAGAAAAACAATTTAGTATCTTGATCATAAGATCTTATAAGAATATTATGTGCATAAGTTAAGGAATGTTATAAGCTTGAAGATTATGTAATTGGTTTAGCCACAGAAGGTGGCTGTAATAAAAGTTGGATACAAAATATGTTTAATATAAACAAAATAGTTAAGGAATATTATGCCTACTGCAAAGGTGGAATGAAGCACTTGTATCAAAATAACCTTTGTTACTCTGCAAGAGAATGTGGGATGAATAAGGAACGTTCAATCATTAGCTCTCCTCTTGTCCCCATGTTTGGACTAGAATGAATAGCTGCATCAATGAAAATAGAGAAAAAGGGTTACATGGACATTGTATATAGTGAAGATCACTTACAATGGATGAAATGTATTTTGAATTAGTGAAAAAAATGGTTATGTGTAATATTTTGACAACTGAGATGTTTATATGTATGAGGCCAAGGAATGATTTATCTCAGTAGAAACCATTAAGTATATTATCCACTGTAGTTTAATACTACAAGAGTGGCATAATCTTGCAATTAAGCCAGATTATTGCAAACTCAGAAGACATTTATTATAATGTCAGTTAAGGAATAGATATTTATTTTTAAAAGTGAATTGACAGGTTTTTCCATTATCAACATTATATTCAACATAAGATTTGATTCTTATGTTGAAATAAAATGAAGGATTGGAAGGAAGGATGGAATTGGAGAATCATCAAAAGCTGGTCAGATCTTTTAAAAGCTGGTTGCCATGTGACGAAATCTATTTCTTTGCATGGCCAGGAGTTTATAAATTGCCGTATGAGAAAAGAAAAAAAAAAGTATATGAAATAAATTGGGTGTTTTAACGAGATATACATATTTTTGTAGTAAGTTTTTGTCTATCTTTTATTGTTTACCAGTTATGCAAAATTCATCTGGAATAAAAAGGTCTTTAGAGGCTATTCCCAGAAAGTTCAAGATTTGTCATGTAAATATCTTTAGTATACTGTATTTTAATCAAAATCATTAGAACCATTTTGAGAAAATCAGAAGTATTGACATTTTGTGCATGTAAAGGGTAATTTGAGGTAGGAGGATTTTTCTCAAAATCTACTGAATTAAATTTGATATGTTACAGACTTTGATTGATGCTTATTTTTGCTTTTGAGTAATCTTATTTATTCAACCAGAATTCATTATTTTGCTCTTAATTCAAATTACTCATTATTGTACTGCTGGCAGTTCCATCTATCTTCAAATTGAATCTTTATCTTCATTGGTTTTGTAGCAATTACATGCACACAATAATTATAGCTTATTTTTGGGTGTACTCTATTTGGTCTACAGAGTTGATCATGCAACTACAATGTGAGTATACTTTTTATGTTAATTATTTATTTTCCATAGGGACTTATTAAAAAATCTAATGAGTTCCATTCACATGACTTTCTGTACCAATTCTGCAACAAATTAATCTCATAAAAGTTTATTCTTCTCTCAAATTATGCTAATTGAGGTACATATTAGCAGAAATGGTTTTATTATTTAGTTCATGCTAAGTAGGAGAGAAATAAGGCAAATGGGAATTCATTAGACTAAAGTGATAGTCAAATCTTTTAAAACCCTGTTGCTAGGTGACGCAATGAAATTTACTTCTCTTTGCATGACCTGGATGAATAACAATTTCCCAGAGAACATTATTGTCAGTCTTAAAATCAATAACAAGGTATATCACAGAAAGGGTTGGATGTACAAAAAAACACATGTGGCATAAATTATGTGTTTCAATGAGATCTATCTTTTTGTGTAGTAAAGTTTTCGACTCCAATGGTTTACCAGTTATAAAAAATTCATTCAGAAGAATGAAAAAGAATTCCCAAAGAGTGATTCCCTAGAAATTAAGGAGACACATTTTATGTCATGTGAAAATCTTTAATATGCAATATTTTAATCAATGTTGTTGGAGCCACTTTTAAGAAAATAAAAAAATTTGAAACATTTTCTATTAAATTGTAGTTTGGGTTGGAAAATTTACTGAAAATCTTTGTGTCATATCCTTGGAAGTTGCTAATCTTAAATTTTATTTTTAGTTATTGCATGCATGCACGCACACATGCATGCTCTCTCTCTCTTTCTAGAAATTATTTTTTTGTATTCAGGGATGCTTATGACATGTATTTCAAGTGAAATCTTGGTATCAAATTTTTTAGTAGAATACAGTATCCTTTCTACTATGTACATACATAGTATTTCGAGAGAAAATAAAAAGATTTGTCAGAAGAGAAAATTAAAAGGCAACAAGCTATGTGAATTTGATTGGTCTGGCAGGAAAGATAAGCAAATACAAATTACTGAGCACAGAAATATAAGTAGATCCTTTGGAGCAAAATGGACAGGCACATAATCAAGAGGAAATGCAAGGTCATGAAGTTCATAATGGTAATGAAATGTCAATATTAGTTGTAGATCTTCTATTGGCATATATAGTAAAACTAAATGGGCCAAGGAAAGTGCAGTAGCCAAAATAGCTAAAACTCCCTTGATAAATACAGATAATAAAATCCTTCTGGTCCAAAGAAGCCTGTAATACAAGAGAAGCAGCAGTTTTCAACAGATTGTTTGGAAGGATATGGAGTATTCAGTCATGGAGTACATGATATTACAACTAGAAACCTGATATCTCAAAATAACTATTCAAGGGAGAGCGATACAAAGGAAATATCTAGGGAAGAGATTTGTGCTCTTATTGGAACCAATGCAAAATGTTTGTACGTAAAAACCATTCTTACTTAGAGAAAAACAAGCTGCATTTAACACTGCAGATGAGCTGGAGAAAGAGAAAGAATAAACTCTATTTTACATAACAATATCAGCATTTAATAGATAAAAATTTAATGGACTAAATGTAACATAATATATATGTAATAAAATATGTACTCAGTAATAAAAATCTGATGTGTTCCATTCACATGACTTTCTCTAGCTATTCTGCAACAGATTATTCTTATAAAAACTGATCCTTCTCCCTGTTTCATGCTAATTAAGATAAAAAAAGACAGCAGAAATGATGTCATACAAAATCATCCAGAATGAAGAGGGATCTTTAGGAGGCTATTCCCAGAAAATGCAAGCTATACATTTTATTTGCCATGTAAGTATCTTTTATATACAGTATTTTAATCAAAATTGTTAAAGCCATTTTTGAGAAAATCAAACTTTTCAGAATTTTTTCTATGTAAAGGGTAGTTTGTGGTGGGAGGATTTTCCTCAAAATCTTTGTGTCATGTCCTTGGAAGATACTAAACTTAAATTTCAAGTTTGGTATTTTACCAACTTTTGCTTTTGAGTTATCATGTTCACACACATATGGACCTTTTCCCAAAAATGCCTTTTTGGATACATGGGTCCCTAAAACGTGAATTTCTGGAGCAATCTTGGCATCAAATGCAGTACCTTCTCTACCTACTATGTACAATGTACATACATGCTAGAGAAGTAAACATGGATTAACTATGATAAAAGAATAGCATGTATGTTACATATTTATTGTGAAATAATGGAGCAGAATGTCCTTCTTATATTGCAGAAAAATTAATGTCAAATATCAAATATATGTATTTATATACAGGATGTAAATGTATAACACTGTTGACTGACTCCACAGTCGGGTGGTCAGCAAGCTGACTTTTCACCTGGAGGTCCTGGGTTTGATAATTGATAATCCACATTGAACCTTACTTATATTAAGTTTTTGTATACTGCTGTTTAAGAAAATACTTTTAGGTAATTTTCTGGGGCTGGGGCAGGGAATTTTTCTTTAACCAGAATTATTCACTATCCCCCATAGAGTCTGGAAGCATGAATGTGAAAGTAAATGTGCATGTTTAGTAATATAAAGTTTATTAACCTGATGTTCTGAACCTACAGTTTCACAAGTCAAAGCCCCCAATATGATCATTGAAGTTAAAGGGGGCAATAAAAAACAAAAAATAACACTGTTTGAATTTTACTGGTAGTAGATGGTTCCTAGCTGAGCAATTTGAAATAAGAAACCAATAGTTTACCAGGTCAAGTTATCAAGTTATGCATATTCAAAGTAATTAGAGATTGGGATCAATAAATCATAATCAGAAAGAAATATATAAATAGTTTGCATTTGAAAAGAAACTAGAGCTTATTATGCACTTAGTTAAGTCGGTCTTTTATCTCTTTGAAGAAGCACTTCTAAATTTTAACGTTACCAAATCACTTAAATTGCAGACCTAATATGGGGCTGTAGACCATTGCAGTAGACAAGAGGTGGCGAACTACTAAAGAAACCTAGTGATGTTCTGATAGTGGTGCTTTGGCCATTATACAATTAGTTGATTGTGAACCTGAATAAACCTGAGGAAACAAGTTCAAATGGCAAACTTTTTGTTTTCATTTCTTTTCCATCTTCTGAACAAAATCTATTTATGCCTTAAAATCACAAACTACCACTGTCATTTACAATGTACCTGGTATTGCTTACCGTTGCTTCCTCTCACATTTGATGGCTAAGGCTGGAGGTCTGTTTTAACATTGCCCTGAATTTGTCAGTTGGTGATAGGCAATAGCATAAAGTACTACAACTGCCCAAAATAGGTGTTGAGTAACCTGTGGTAGCATGACAAATGCCTAATGTTGCCAATAGATAACTTTGATAACTCTGGCATACATGTTTCTTACTTAAGTGTTCGGTATCAAGTTTCCCACATCTCATTTCCTATTTGTCTTCTGTGCACAACAACACTGTTGTAACAATTAAACAGGTCCTCAGAGAACATGGAGCAAAATTACACATTTGCTTAACTTGCTGATATGCACCTTATGTATGGTGAAGTAGGATGCCCTTCTACAATAACTGCATGGATTTACAACAAAAGGTATCCCATTGGACTAATTTTGAATCCGTAGATTGGCATTTGCAAGAATGAGGTTCTGTGGTGCCGAATGAAGCAGATTGCAGTGCTATATGTACCTATCGCACTATGGAGTTTGAAGAAAATGTATTGCATAGACTGGAAGAGGAACTGTCAACTAGTACCCATACTATTGCATGTGAAATGAGCACCAACCACATAAGTCTTGCATGCGGAGCAACTCTACCTCTTCCATCTGCAAAAAATGTAAGCCTTAACTCTAGATAATTGTAATTTACGCTTGCATTTTGTGAATGGACCTTAAGGTAGTCATCAGAATTGTATTCATTGGTGTTGTTCTTCAATGAGGCCACGTTTAGTAAATATGGACCGATTCTTAATTACAAGAATAGTCAGATATGGGCATATGAAAACCTCCATGCCACTGTTCAGAAGAGCCACCAACAGTAGAGTATGGTGAACTTATGGACTGGAGTTGTTTCTGACCAAGTAATTGGGCTATACTGTCCTTCTCCTGACTGCATGGTGACATAAAACATTTCTGAAGTTTGTCCTGCCAGCCCTGTTGGAAGAAGTGCCGCTTGATGTTTGGGCTCTACTGCATTTCCAACATGATGGAGCTCCTGCAATGGGAGCATCTAAACTGAGTCATCCCAAATTGCTGGATGGGAAGAGGCAGTCCTACCATACCCTGGCCACCTCGTACTTGTGATCCCTCTTGGACTTAATTTTATGGTGTCATCTTCAGACTATGTGTAGGTATACATCACCGATTGATTCCAAAGAGATGTTGGTTGCTTACTTTTGTTCTGCCTACATCTACCTATTTAATTGCAGTTTTAATACCAGTGCAACTTATTTGTGTAATAACTCAAGTACTTATCAATTATTTACATACTGTAAATTGTAAGTTGAGCTTGAACTAACTCATTTAAGTACATATTAAGTTTCCAGTATGTACCTACTATTTATCTCATGAAAATGTAAATGATAGTTAAAGGATTTGAAGTAAAAAGGTTACACATTGGTTAAATGAAAAATTTCAGAGAACACAATGTTTCCTGTAAATCACTCTAAACTAAGCGAAGAAAGAAAGGAAGAAAAAGATCTGTAGACATGGAGACTCAACCTGCAATTTTAATACCCTTGAGCTTTTACATTGTCATGCCATATCATTAAGCTAAAACACAGGCACCAAATTTCTGCACTTGTTTTCTAAACATGCTTTACAGTTGAAGTGGGCATGATCAGTGACGTGTAATTTTAAGGCAAAACTCTAATTTATATTTGGGGAGCATAGGTTTCCTATCTCAAATTGTCTACAACTATTACCAGTAAAATTTGTATGGTGTTACTCATTAACACCCTATATATAATCTATTAATATAAACTAGCAACTAAAAATCTACTTTCAGCAACACAAAGCATGTAATAGTATTATCATTCACTAAAGATCTGACAGCTGGTTGAGAGTCTACTACATGAGCACTAATGTTACAAAAATTGCCACAACTGCTTGAGGATCCAAGTACAGCGTGATAAGGAGCAGAATGTGCCATGCCACAGAGACACAAAAAATATCTGTTGAGATATATATGATCCATATTTTACATGTAAACTGTACTGTGCTATAAATAAATTGCATTTAAAATGCTGCTAAAATGAACCTTTTTTACCCCAATTATACAAAAAAATCTATCAAATTATGAAAAAATAAAAATTTGTATTAAAAAAATAAAATGGCGTGTTATTTATGGATGCTCTTTAAATACTATGGTTCTCAGCGTCCCATTCTAAATTGGGTGTGAAACACCACTTAATTTTGCTCAGAGGTCTATCTATCCAACTTGAAGTTCTTTTACGTGCTGTAAATCTATGACACAGGACCATTGGCTTTACTTCCCTTCCGAAGGAAGCCATGGTAAGGATTTTTACACCCAAAAAAATCCATCGTTCTCCGCTGTGTTTGAACCCACGACCTTGGGTATATGAAGTTTCAACAGTGTGTTTGAATTGGCATTATATAGTGATATAACATGCAATGTTTGTTACAGTTGTGCTCCAAGGTATGAATATCTGAGAAACTTCTCTTACACCAATCAGTCAATTACACTTACAATGTGTGTGTGTGTGTGTGTGTGTGTGGGTGGGAGGGTGGGTGGGTACGTGGGTGCATGCGTGTAGGTGGGAAAAGCTTTGAGCTACATACTGGAGGTGGGGGATTCTAACCCTCCCAACTGGGCATTGCTATGCTTAGATTTAAATATTAATATTTACCCTCTTTTTAAAAACAAGTCTTATTGTTATCCTGTGTATCCAACTTGATATAATGGTAGGGCATCTGTACTTAATATTTTACACCTTGAAAAATATTTTTGTCTTGGCTAGCTTAGTGTTACAAACCGTGTACAGGTTTTAGTGGTACAGTGTCATGTAATATCTTATGGAATGCTAAAAGAAGTAATTAAATGTTGTAGTAAATATATCATAATTTTGGCTTTGCAACTTTTTATGCAACTGGATTACTAAGTGTTAGCTCTTCTTCTTTACATTTTAGACAAAAATTATAGCTATCTAAACCTTCACGATAGGCAATATTTATTTTGAATAAATCATTCATAATAAGCAGAGTTAGGAAGTTCACACCATTTCCTTATGCAGAGTAAGACTGACTATGCTTGACAATACCATGTGGTACTACTTGCACGAGCAAAGGTCAATGTAGAGTGCAACCCATTACTGCATAACACAGAACCACATCAGTAGATAGGAAGAAAGGCATGTGAATAACATTTTTGTTCTGTTCAAATGTGATCAACATTAATTTGTTTTACAACCATAGTGAGTTTTTTGGCAGTGTACTTATTCATGTACTTATTTAAAAACCGATGGCAGCTCTAGTATACAAACTGTAAAAGTGTAGTAACCGAACAGCTTCACAGAAACATATTATTGATTGAAAATTTGTTCAAAAAGTTACCCACAATTATCACACTGTTACAGTCCAAAGGTATGGAGCAGAACTGAATCTGTGTGGCATATAGAACTGTCAAAATAGATTTACCAATCCATGAGCATCCTACTTGAGATAAAGATGAAAATGAAAAGTGTAACTGAGAAGAATGCAGGGTTCTATATGTATTTCCTACAAACTGAACTTTTAGATCCCAATAAATGCAATTTTCTTGGTGATACTGATAAAATATTTCAAATATGCCCCGATCACATTGTGCAAAGTGGAACAAACTTTTTCATATTACAAATCTTGTTTGTCGGAACATAGAATGAGGTTTGCCTTTGAAAGGTTTCAGAAGTACAAATAGTTTTCAGTAATACAGCTGCATATGAGTGAAGTTTTTAGTTTAATTCCTGCTTTTGTTTTTATCTAGTAAGATTCTGAGGATGTTTAAGAAATGTTATTATTTGGATATTATTTTACATTCGATCAGTAAATATTACAATCCATGTTATAATTGCTTGAATGTTTTCATAATGTACATATGTAAAGAAGGAAATCAGTCAGAGCCAGTCTTATATATGTAACAATTGTATTTTGTACATAATTAATGATCAAAATAGGTGTGCTTCTACAAGTGTCTCATAAGTTATTTTTGTTCTCTGAAAACAGTACTGTGTTTACTTGACAACAGGTTTGTTTACCTCTCTCCACTGTGCCTTCTTATCAATGACTTGTTTTGATGCAGCAAGATGGCCAGTCGCAATCTGTATGTGGAACGGCGAATGGTACAAAGTTCCTAACTCTGATAGTAAGATATTAAACTATGCTATAGTAATTTCTGAGAACCAAAGACAGTGAATCAACTTCCTATTTGAGGAAAATTGCAAGTAAAGGAAGCTGGCCCAAGTAGTATCTCAAAATGGATTCCTTATATCTGTAACTAGTTTTCTTTTTCTTTTTTTTCTTAGAGATTTATTACTGGCTTTGCAAAATGCTGCCTATAAAGATAATAATCAAAAGCACATGGTATTCAAAATGGTTGATACAAACTTAAACTTCTGAAGCTATCATTTGGTCACTGCCATAAGAATGTTTTGTTGTTAAAACAGAAACACATAGAATGACATAGAAGTTCTTAAAAAAAATCTGCTGTATTCCATTGACATATCACAAACAAACTTTCCTTACAAAAGATTATTCTTTTATTTATGTCATGCTAATCAAGAAAACATTTCCAGAATGGTCTTATTACTTGCTTCTTTGTAAGTAGAAGGGAAATACACCAGCCCAAAGCAATAGTCAGATCTTTTTAAAGCTGGTCATTAAGTGAAACAATTGAAATTTGGTTTTCTTTGTTTGCTAAAAGTAAAAAAAAGAGAGATGAAAAGAAAGATGTCTCCCATTTGAGAAAAGTTTAAGCACCTTAAAACTGAAACCAATAACTCAGAATATCTCGAAAATGGTTAACTCTAAAATATGGTAATTTGGTGCTATAAAAATGGTAAATAAATTACCAATAATATTGTAGAATTTGTTTAACTATTCTTATCTTTTGTGTACCGAAGTAACTATAAGCTTGAACATAAAACTTTTATATTTATATTTATAAAAATAATTTGTAAAATGAATATAACATTTTTACCTATAAATTGCCTTAATGTACTTTATGTGATGTGTTAAAGCTTAAGAAAAAGGTTCTTCGGGAAAATGGTCTCAACCATGGTGTAAAACTTACATACCTACATAACCTGAAAGGCTTGCAATTCTCCATTCATCATGTATTCTTCAAATATGAATTTCACAGTTGATAGCTCATTTCAGTACTTACATATTTTTATACAATCAATGCATTATAATATTCATTAGGTATTACTGTTACTGCTGTCATGATCATGATCATCAACAGCAACAGCCATATTTTTCATACCAGTCTGATTTAACCCTTGAGCAACAGTTCTGGTGCAAATTTTCTACTACTTGCAGCATGAAGTTAATATGTGTTCATTAAAAGGCATCAAATATAACCCACTCTGCTGTATCTTGCTTTAACTCTGTATTTTATATAAATTTGAAAATATCTAATTATATTGCAATTTAGTCATTTCAGTCCTGAATTATTTGTATTCAGAATCAGTTTTCAAGTATGTCATGTTTACTTGCACCTCCTAAATTTGTTATTATCTGTTCTGCTAAAGTACTAAACATTATTGGTTAGGGTTTCAGGGGCTGAGATTAGGTACAATTGAATTCTCATTGCAATGCAGCCAAATCAATGGTAAAAGACAGATGGTGATTGGTTTACAAAGATGATGGACTTAAAGAATATTTTTTGTGAAATACCATTTTTGCATTAGGAGAAAATAATATGTATGTTTTAATTTTCTTGCTTTATTTAGTAACAATCATGCTAATATGAATTAATTTAATATAATCATAGAATTTAATGGCCAATACTATCAGTTAAATACCAAAATGATGCACTAGATAAAACAGCAAGTCAAAGTTATATTCCTACCAACAAAAAAATTAAACCATTTCATGTTAGCTGAAGATCCATTGATTACATTCTCCACTGCTAATGAAAAACTTATATGTTTGGAAAATCGTATTACATATAACAATCAGAATAAAGACTTACAATGTATAACTGAAAAGAATTGTCACTTTGAGTAGACAGATAAGTCACTATTACGGAACACGCATTCCTTTCGAATAAATGTGTATTTGGACAAACAAAGGTCCTTTCAACTATGAAGCATTATTGCTCCAAGAGGATCCCAGTGGAGTACTCCAGGGGTATCCCCTCAGCCTCATACTATTTAATGTCTTAACACCGGATGTAGGCAACGGAAGCCAAACTATACATCTATGCTGATGACATGGCATTGCTTCGGAGCAGATAACCAAACTGCATACAGCTGTAAATATATTAAGTGAGTAGGCCCAAAGAAATGAAATAACAATAAATGATGTAAAAATGGAAATGATAATCTTTAAAATTTAGACAGAACAACAGTTCTAGAACAAGTAATGTGCAATGGCAAGAAAGTGAAAGTTGTAAATAAATTCAGATATCTAAGCTTAGGCAATGGGAAGAAGCTTCAGATAGCATATAAAATCAACAGCAGCAGTGGCTGTGAAGACCATTAAAGATGTATGACACATCAATCTAATATCTCTAGAAACAGCAATAGCATGAAGGTATTACTTGTCATAACTGGTCTGGTACTGACATATCTCAATTACAGATACTAGCAAAGATAGAAAAGACGAAGGCTGATTCTGAAACAGAGCCCTTGGAGTATCCAAAATGGCCAAATCTCAAATAGTGCATAAGCTTGCTCAAGGAACATTCCTGGTGGAAGATCTGCAGATACTATGCTACAGTTGTGTACTGCAGGATACAAGAAATTGCTGCAAGACCTAAAGAATAAGAGAAAAGATATACCAATTGATTTCTACTCATGATATACAATGATGTGCCCATTCTCTATTCATCATATAAATGATGGACCTCTCTATGAAATGCAGCATGTCATAATGTGGATTCCATCATAGAATCTGCTCCAGAAAAGTGTTTCTTGACCTGGATGAAAGCTGTATATGCGAACTATGCAAGATGATGTGTGAAATGCACTATATTATACCATGCATAATTTAGGTCTATTATGAAGTATAGCAAGATATAAAAATATAATATCACAAATGCAAAAATGACTGCATAAGAGATGTAATCGAAATATATACTATTATATAAAATATAAAAAAGAAATGTCTCTTTTGCTTCTCTTATGCGATAATGCTCCATAGTTGAAAGGACCTTTGGTTATACATACAGGGTCATTATTTTATATGGTAACCCACTTGCATGCTAACAATGCGTGAGAGACCTGAGAATTGCCAGAAAACTATGCGGTCAGAGGCAGACTAAAATCCTTACCTTATAATAGAGGCTGGAAATGTTGACCTTCTGCTTTCAAACAAGATCGTATCTCTTAAAAATGTTGTTGCTCACTTGCTGGAGCTTAGCAGCATGAATTGTTGAGGTAGATTTTAAGGTCATATATTCATTAAATGTTATTATAATGCAATTCTGATGGTGTAGTCATATACTAAGAATTAAAGAGGAATTTTTTATTTATAACTTTGAAGGATATTAGTTATTTACTTAAAACCTTTAATATGTTAAGATTCTTGCATGATATTATCTCTTAAGTTCCTCGAGGATTGGAATGATACACTTTGTCTTCTAAAGAATCCCTTAAATAAAAATCACAACTCGTTTGGGGAATGAGGGTGCCAGAAATCAACACTAATAATTCAGTCATCAAACACCTCTCTTACTGTACTTAATGATTTGACAGCCTCATGTGCTGTTGCAGAATCTTGCTGGAATCAAACATATGATTCTCTTTTTCTATCAAGCTATCAAAAAATGGTTTGAGAATTAGCCTCTGATATCACTCTGAACTTGTGGTTTCATCAAAGAAAATGGGGCCTATTATTCTTCTAGTACTTATCACATACCAAACTCCAATTTTTTGATCATAGTGAGGCATTTCATCCACAGGTTTTTCTGAAGTCTAATATTGTGTGTTATGAGTATTTACACACCCATTTAAGTGAAACCAAGAGGGTCAATAAAACTTCTTTCTACAGATTGGAAAACCCAACATTCACACTGGGATCATTTGCTTTTAATACTTGCATTTGTATTAGCGATAAGATTTTAGTTTCAACAGATGTGTAGTATTTCTAGCAGAAGATTGAGATACAGCTGTTGAAGCCCCTGTTTCAGGATCTATAATTTTAGCAGGTGTTTTGCTTAAATTAGGTGGCTATGGATTATTACCGGTATTTGAATATTTAATAGGAATTGGAATATTAATTAATGTATTTTGATTGTCAATTAGATTAGTAGGTGGATTTTTGGTTAGAGTAATATGTTTACCAGATACTGTGCTAATTTTTTGAGCAATTTTCAAGGCAAATGCTCCAAAGTGGCACCAATTTCATCCAGTTTATTTTCTGTTAACACTGACCTTCTCCTAGGATGTTTCTTGTCCAATACTGAACCCGAAGCTTCAAATTTATTAACGACCACATGTATAGTTTTCTTGAACATGGTACAGATTTTATAAATTTTTCAGCAAACCCCCTGGCAAGCAGATTTATGCTCAAATTAAACTTTACAAATAAATACGCATTCTTACACAGTTAAGTGATGCACTATGTTAATTGCAGTGACAGAAGCACCTAACTGACAATGATTGACTGCACATGCACCTGGCTAAGCAGTACAGAAATGGCGACAATGCATTTTTGAGTGAGAATTGGCAGTCGGAAGTACTGGCAGACAACGTGGGAGTAGTAAAGGAGAGAAAGTCCATAAATGGGTTTACTATATAATACAATGACCCTATATATTGCAATTAGAAAGAAGGGTTTAGATCAGACTTGGATTCCCATATAACTACTATATCTTCATATTACCCAACACAACAGTAACTGATGAACTGTATAAATACTGGATTGTCGCTAAATGGACTGTAGCCATCTGCTTTCCCTCTGCTCTTCTGAGAAGGAATGAATTAAGGCTAAACATTTTCAAAAATTAAAACCTTCTTGTAGCATTGTTTTTTGTGACACTAATAAGCAACTAATCAAGTATCCATTGTAATGGGAATTAAAATAATTGAATAAACTCCTTTCTGCCTAACATGGCACCACCTATGCTGCTTGAGTCCTGGAACAGTAATGGGATAATGATGGGTTCAGTAACCTCTATGGCAGATGAATGGAGGTGACTGTGATGTACAGCATCTTAATCTTCTTCAGGCAAAAAGAACAAATTATATAAAGTATGATTTCAAATTTGAGTGAGTACATTGCAATGCATTTGAGGTACATACCATATATTCCTGTATTTTGTAAATGTTAAGATTATATGGGTAAAATTTTATGCAGACCCCCCCAAAAAAAAATCTATTATTGATGTATCGATTATCATTACAATATTTCAGAAGAGCATTAAATGCAGATTTTTTATATTACATATTTTACAAATTTAATATATTGTTGTATTGTATTATGTAAGAAGCTTAATGTGAAAATAGATTGGCAGCAAAACTACATGTTGCTTCTGCTGATGATAAAACAAGTACAGTTATTGCTTAAGGGTTAAATAGACTAATATGGATTCTTGCAAACTGGATAATTTTAATCACACAAATATATAAATAAAATAGGTACTAACTTTAATGTGTATTTATGTAAGAGAGAGTGTGCCAGTGTGTGTTTTTTAGTTTTAGTAACAGGTGAGGTTCAGTGCTTCTTCTTGCATTCACTATTATATTTATAAGGAAAACTGAGCCATGTGAATGCTATATCTTTACATATATATGAGACACATTCTGACCTATTTACAAATAATATTCACCATACATTCTTCGGAAGCGCAAATGTCTAAGCAGACAACACCATATGAAATCAGTCTTTTGTCTTATCCAAAACTGTTAAGTACTGTCTGTAGGTCAGTACATGGCAACTTACAACTATTTCTTCAGCTCGGTTAGTTTACCATTGTACAGCGTTCATATTTGTAAGAACAAAAATAGAGTACCTACATACCTAAACCTGCCTTATTTGCATTCTCTGGCTTGCTTATGCTATATAATTATTTTATATGGAAGGATGCCATTTCTAGAGTATCTTAACTGTTTATAATCCAGTTTAATATTGTGTTTTCAAGACATTTTTGGTCCTAAATACTTTTTTTGTGCTTTATGCAAGAATTATAAAGCTTTTCTTATAACAAAACATTTTAGTTTCTATAAACACTCAGAAATGTATATTGTTAGTATTATAATTTATGACATAATTTTACAGTTTTAGGCACAAATCATTGAGGCATGCTGAACCATTCCCAAATGTTTCATTCATTCTTCATAGGTACAGTATCATGTTTAAACAACTGAGTATTTGTTTTTTGATCACTTTCATTTAAGCATAGTCTCTATACACCAATGTCTTCAATGCTGCCTCCTTTCTTTCTTCTTCCAGTTCTTCTAATCCACATAGGGAAAAATATGTAAGCATTTTGTGCCAAATGTTCATTTTTAAGTATAGAAATTCATTTTATTAGTTCTTTATGAGAATCAATCACTGAATTATGGACAATAATGATAAATGTTATTTATCAAGGTATGATTTATGTTCATAAAAAAAATAATGTCTCTTAAACACCTTCTACACGTTTTGATGTTCCTAAAATCCATTACTCTTACACACATACAAATAACCATTTTATATTACACAAGAAAAGAAATTCTACGGGTATTTTCACATTGTTAAAGTTGCTTGTTCATTTTAAACCTTAAAAAAATGTTTACATTTAATGAGAAACTAACACACAATTATTCATCATAAAGGTACTTATAACACAGTGTCCTTTTAGTTTATTATTTTTACTTGAGTCAAAAAGAGAATAATATTTGCCAATAATAACACTGATGACAATAATAGTAATTTAAAAATATGTTCATTTCATGGCTGATTTCATTTTTGTTGTATGCTGTTAGTTGCTGTCCAAGAGATTAATAATACCATCTGTAGGCCATTGATTGTCTTTCCTGATCCCGTAACTTAACTATTACAATAATGAGACAATTTACAGTCTTGTTATGCATATGATCAGTTTCTTTTATGGCATACTTTGCAAGGTCTTCCCTTTGTTACAACTCTCAGTTCCACAAAACTACTACAGTGTAATTATTTTGTGTGTGCAGATCAACCTATGGAACATGATTGGTAGAATAATAATGAAGAAAGTTGTAAAGTATTTAGATCATTAATACAGACCTTATATAATCAGATTAATACAATGTGCAACAGGTCAACTATAATTTTCAACAGACATTTGCCAACTTTTGCTATCTACAGAGATATAGAATATACCACTGGCATCACTTAAAGCTATTATTAAAGCAATATAGAAGAATATAATTTCAGAATTTTCTCCCTTCTAATTGCTTGGGCAGTAACCATTCAACCTTGGGTTCATACACAATTTTTCTTGTGAGAATACAAAATGAGAAAGTGTATCACACCACAGGGATATTAGAGTTAGTTTACTGTGGTAAGTTTTTCTGCTTTTCCTTGTGAACAGTACCTCTCTTTAAGAATAAAAACCAAATTTAATGCAATGTTAATCAAACATTACCCTTATTGCACATTTTAACTCTAGGAGAACCACATCCTGGCAGTATTTCTTCAAATAATAATTTCTCATAAATGCTGTATTATAAAGCCCCTCTGTCCTGTGATTGTTCTTAATCTTTTGAGGCATCTTGCTTCAATATATACCATCAGTATAACCTCAATTGGCATTTTACCAACCTTTGCAGTGGGTGCTTACATAGCAGGAAGGTAGCAAACTACGTTTGTTTTTTGACCAAGCAGTGGTGTGTGTGTGTAAACTGTAGCTCATGCAATGAATGCAAATATTTTAAAACTGTATTGGGAAGAACTGTGTGTGATAGATAAATTTGTTTATTGAAGACATTGCTAGGGCAGTTCCATAGAGTATTTAACATTTCAAAGATGGATAAATATATGATAAACAGAAAGTGCCAAGAATCTTAGCGATTAAGAAAAAAATCTGCTGTGTTACATTCATATGACTTTCTATACATCTTTGTAATAAATTATAGTTAAAAAGTTTGTCTACTTCAGGCTATTCAAGATAAACATTAGCAGAAATGGACTTATTACTTGCTTCCTTGTAAGTAGAATAGAAATAAGAGAATACACTATGCTAAACGATAGTCAAATCTTTTAAAAGCTGGTTACTATATGATTGAAATTTGTTTCTTTGCATGGCCAGAAGTTGACATATTCCAGTATTAGAAAGGTTTAAGTATTTTAAAACTGAAACCAATAACAATAACAAGGAATACCTTGAAAATTTTCAACTGCATGAAAAAAATGTAGGTATATCTCATAAATTGTGTGTTTTAAGATATCTATGTTTTTTGTGTAGTAAGTTTTTGTCTATCTCTTACGGTTTACCAATTGTGAAAAGTCATCCAGAATGAAGAGCTCTTCAGAGACTATTCCCAAAAAATTCATGTTATACATTTTATTTCTCATGTAGATATCTTTAATGTATGGTACTTTAATCAAAATCATTAGAGCAATTTTAGAGAAAATAAATATTTTGGAAATATTTTTCATGTAAAGAGTAGTTTGGGGTGTGAAGTATTTCCTCAAAATCTTCGCATTACATCCTTGGAAGATACTAAATTTAAATACCAAGTTTGGTTCTTACCAAATTTTCATTTTTGAGTTATTGTATTTTTTCTCTCTCTCTCTCTCTCTCTCTCTCTCTCTCTCTCTCTCTCTCTCTCTATCTCTCTCTCTCTCTCTCTCTCTCTCTCTCTCTCGCCATACATGCATGCATGCACACACAGACTTTTTTTAAAATTTTTTTTTGGATACAAGGGGCCCTAAAACATGTATTTCCAGTGAAATTCAGATCAAGTTTTTGGGTGGAGTTTGATACCTTCTTTTAAGGTTACATTATTGAAAAGTATAATATTTAAAAAAATATGACCTATGACCAGGGAATGGGGTACACCTCACACCTTGACCCAATGCAGACTTTTTTTGCTTACTACCCCCAGAAGGGATAAATGAGGGGAAGGATATACAGGAGGCTATAGACTGCAAGTAGTCTGGCTGACAGAGGTCAGCAGAGGTTCCTAATGATTCCAAACTTGATGATACAGTCACACTAGTTGGTTGCTCAGAGACAGTGGGAAGAACTGATTCCTCTGGAGATGGCCACCATCTGGTAGTGTCAAGAACAACTTCCATGCAAATAAACATCTGTACCATCTGTCCGAACACTGACCAACACTGCGCATTCCCTATTTTATAAATAACCCATGATCAGAGTGGCTGGACCAGGAATCAAACCCAGGACCTCTTAAATTGGAATTTCACACTTCACTACATAGCCATAGCATGAACCATATTATAGATTGTACTCCTTAAGCATTGAGATATGAAGTTTATTTACATCTAGTATGAAAGAGCAGTTACTGAAAATCAGGAAGAAGTAGTTTCCATAACTGCATTTACTGTTGCAGCTTATTCTTCATATTTCTCCTCAATTAGTTATAAATACAGCAATAAAAACCTTATTAAAATAAAGCCTAAAGCTAAAAATAAATTTTTGAATACTGCCATAGTTTACTATACAAGTGGTGTGGACTCTTAGAATGAAGTTCTGCTGCAGATTTTATAATTTTTACCCATTTTTAAATGTCAAATTTGCTCAGCATTCAGCTTTGATCAACTACAAAATAAAACTAGAGTTGTGAGTTTGGTTTCGTTTGATTTAAACAAGGAATCTGTTTTCAAAATGAAATATATAGAGAAGGTTCAAACTAGCTGCCGGTTCAGGTTAGGATCTTAGGTCTGAAGGAAATGTTGAGTCAGTCTGTTTGAAAGTATACCGTGATAATAAATTTTACAGCCAGTATAATGATTTGCCAAATAACCTGCAGTCCTTGCAAGTAAATTTAATGACTGAAATCACTGGTTATAAAACCTTGAGAAAACATTTAGAAGTCCATACACATATTAAACTAATATATGAGTAATTTAACGATCAGCCTTTGTTTATTAAGTATTCAACCATGAGCAATATTAATTCAATTTAACCAGCTATTGGTATTATCACTTCTGCTGTTAAATAACATAAGAATATAAAATAATTGTTTCTGTGATTACTTTATATTCATTATGTTGTACATGATTATTTTAATGAATATTTTCTGCTTTTCATCAAGCTAAAATTAATATTTGCAGTATATTGTTGCTTAAATAAAAAACAGTTCTCTCTTTGAAAATGTTAAAATATCAGCTGAAACTATGGCTAGGGAAAGAGTAAAGAACAATATCCTTATCCACAGGAAGACCTTACACCAAAAGGATTACACTATAGGATGCACATGATTTCTCCACTTATTTTGAGTATTTTTAATAGTTATTTAAGCAGTGATGAATGTTTTGTGTTTAAAAATAGCTATTACACCACTGTCATAACAGAATTTCTATTAAAAATACACACCCTTGCACTCAGAATTAGGAATCATGTATAATACAGTTTTAAAAAGTCATCTAAAAAGAAGTTCGCAGCACTCATGTGCATCAGTGGATAAAGTCACTCTGCATTTATACATTTATAAAACTGTCTTCATCCTGTCAAATATGTGGATCTTGAATAGTTTTGAATATACAGAGGTTCATATGGTGAGCAGTTTGTAGCTGCTCCAAGGCTCTATCTCAGACCCAGTATTGATTTCTTCTTAGCATAGGGTTGTTGGTACGTGGCGGATATGCAAGTTCTGATGTGTCATAACTGCTCCAGTCCTCCACTGGCTCATCAGCAACACCATATGGATACCTTGCATTGAGATCTGGTTCAGAACTGGCAACTGAATCCACTGGATCTAATGGAATCACTTTACATTGAAGAACACCTCCTGTTGCTGGTATAGGCGTTGTTCCAGGAGTAGGTGATCCATTTGGGACAAACCGCTTAGGATGTGGCGATGTTGGCTGTAGAACATCTGGTGGACGGGGTAAAGGAACTGGAGGAAGACCTGTAAGATCTGTCTTGCAAGTTCGGGTTTCTTCTCTTCCTACTTGGATGGATCTACATTTAACCACAACAATGACAAGAACAGCTAACAACATTACACCTAATACCATGCTTACTATCAAAACATAGTCACTGCTCATGTTTGGACTGGCTACAATAAAGCCACCTTCATGACTCACAGGGTCTTTTGGTTCTGGAACTAGGTGAGGTGGAAGTGAGACAGTAGGGGTGGAGGCTAAAACCTCTTTTTCTGGAAGAACAGTGAAGTGCAGTTCTCCAAGTGCTGGTTGGAATATGGATGCTGCTAGCATGAATGCTAAACTATCATTGAGGCCAGTTGCATTAATTTCTGGAAGCCGGCGTGCTACATAATAAATGACTCCACTCTTCAGCTCCTCATGTGTGAAATGGCTTACTTCCCTTTCTCTCATGTTCTTCCGTTCCCCAGAACTACGTATAATCTTCTTAATACGACCATAACGTGGCCTATGGAGCATCTGTAATTAAATTGTCAATGGTTTATATGAATCGTGAGTGAGTAAACAAAGAAAACTAAAGAGCACATAGAATATAATATATAACTGTTATTGATAACAATTCTTTTTTTATAATGAGTGTTAACACATATAGCAATTTTTTGGAAATAACAAGCAAGACCTATAAATAGCATATTCTTCTTTACAGTATTTTCAGTAGTGGTATGCCTATAATTTTGCTTCATAAGAACACTACTGAAAAATGCTGACAACTTCCTTGCAAAGAGATCTTAAGCTTAAGCTGATGTCAAAGAAATTATGTAAATGAATAACAATAGTAAATTCACTACAAACATTTTTAAAGACAATGATAGCGAGAGGAAGTTCTCAAAGCAAGTGAAATGGATCATAGGTACATTAGTATTCAAAATTATGCAGAGACATTTAATGTGAAACATTTAGACCATGGCAGTCCAAACTACACCCTGCTTGATCCACCTGAGTGGATTTCAATGATATACAAAAGTGAACAAGATTACTTAAATGTTTTTATCTTAAAAATTCATAACAAATGGCCAAAAATACTTTGAGAAAAATCTGGCAATTTTTTACACCCTGTCTGGCAGAGGTTTGTGAAAGCAGAAGGTGCATTATTAAGTTTTCAAGGGCTAACAGCCATGGACATCACTAGCAGGTCATTCATCCCTTATGTACTGTTATCTATTTTTGCCTCCTTCCCTGCATGGAAAGGTGCTTATATTTTCCAACCCTCAGTGTTTGTTTGGTTCTCAGTGAATTTACTTGGGTAATGTTTTGCAAGAAGTGAAAAATACTTTCAAAGAAGTGCAAAATTATAATGAGTGCAGGAAATACAATGAGCTCGGTAACTACTTTGTAAAGCAGTATGTGAACAAGGTGATGTGCATGATTTGTCAAGATGTAATTGCCATTACAAAATGTAATTCCATTATTACTGGAATATAATATCAAACAAATTATCAGACAAAATATTCAGTCGAGTTTAAAAAGTAATGTATTCAAAAGTATTATTTGTAATTTTATATCCTATTTTCCTGTTTTTATGTTATATAAAATATTACATTTATATATTGCTATATGACCTGCGACCAATCGTTTGAGTTAGTAGTGGCCTTGCATGTAAAAAAATTTGGGCAGCCCTTATTTAAACTATAGCAAACATTGAGAAGATAGAGTGCTAGATAATAATAGAATGAATAATTGCCATATGACATTTACATTGTGAGCCTAAGCTCATAAATTGTTGACTTGTCAAAAATATGCTAAAGTAACTTAAATTCTACTATATACTTGGTATACAAGATAATACTTGTTAATTATACTGAACATTTGATTTATAAATTTATGATAATAATAGATATGTATATTAGCCTAGTGATTCCAACATTGTGTCATCCATAAATTCTTTTGCAGAGTAATCTGTTTTATTTAGTAATATTTCTTTAACTCTTTCTATGAACAAATTTAAGATTTTTACATCTTTGATTTTTTTTGGCATTATATTATATACTTTTATACCTGTATAGTAGCTTTTTTTTTTTTTTTTCATAGAATATTAGTCTATGTATGGGGAATTTTATGCTAGATTCCTTCCTGGTATTGTAGTGATGTTGCTTTTGTTTTTCCATAAGTTGTCATGTTTCTATAGACATACGAGGGCTGTCTTAGAAGTAATTGACCAACAAAGACAGCACAAAAATTTAAGGGAAAGACATCTTTACTTCTCTACATAGTCTCCTTTCAGCTCGATACACTTTCCCCAGCAATGTTCAATAGCTTCGATACACTGTTTATAGTGAGAACTATTGATGTCTGCAAAATAGCCATCAACTACAGACTCCACCTCTACATTGTTGACAAATCTTCTACCACCAAGCCATTTCTTCAAGTTTAGAAACAGAAAATAATTAGATGGGGCTAAATCTGGCAAATAGAAAGCAATTTGAACTTTAACTCATTAGTTTTGGCCATGGCGATAATGGACATGTGTACTGGTGCATTGTCTTGATAAAACAAAACTTTATTTTTTGCTAAATACAGCCGTCTTTGCTCAATTTCATTACTTAAATGCTGTAAAAAATTTGTATAATAGTCACCTGAGATAATCAATGAAAATTATCCTGCATGCGTCTCAGAAAACTGTCGCCATGACTTGCAGATGGAACTGTCTTCGCCTTCTTTGGGGCTGATTCTCCCCTTCCATCTACTTTGTCTCAGGTGTGAAGTGATGGACCCAGGTTTTATCCATTGTTATGAATCAATGCAAAAACTCAGCTTTATTACAGGGAAAAAAAAATATGGCATGTTATTTATGGACGCTCTTTAACTGCTATGGTTCTCAGCATCCTATTCTAAATTGGACGTGAAAGACTGCTTAATTTTGCTCAGAGGCCTCTCTATCAGGCTTGAAGTTCTTTTATGTGCCGTAAATCTACGACACGGGACCAATGGTTTTACTTCCCTTCTGAAGGAAGCCATGCTAAGGATTCTTACACCCGAAAAAATCCATCATCCACTGGATATGAACCCGTGACCTTGGGTGTATGAAGTTAGCATGGTAAGCATTACACCACGGAGGGCGACTTTATTGCAGCGAAACATTGCCAAACACTCAGCTGAAACATCCTCATAATGCTGTTTTTGTTCTATTGTGAGCAAACGTGGCAGCCACCTTGAACACAACTTTCTCATATTCAAATTTTCAGTCAGCATTTGATGTACAGAACTTTTTGAAATGCCTGCAATGTCTGCTATCTCATGCACTTTCAGTCGATGGTCATCCAATACCATTTTGTGGATTTTCTTTACAATTTCTGGATTGATAATCTCATTTGGTCGACCACTGGGACGTTTGTCTTCACAGCTCGTATGGCCCTGCTTAAACTCTGCCACTCAATATGTCACTGTGGTAAATGAAGGAGTAGACTCTCCCAAAGTAGAATCTAGCTCAACTTTAATATTAGTTCAGAGTCGAGAGTGCTAACCATTACACCATGGTTTTATGATAAAGGAACAAGAAATTGAAAGTGCTATGGATATCTTAAATATCATTATGCTAAGGGCTGGGGAGGAAATGAAAATGAGAAAGAAGGTTTACAAAAGAGATGAGGGCTGGTTTGATGAAGAATGTAGAGTAACTAAAAGACAAGTCAAACAGATGCTCATAAAGTGGAGGGAATTAGGATACATAGAATTAAAGAAAGAGTATATGCAAGGGAGGGATTTATATAATTCATTACTGGAACAAAAGAAAACAAGCTGGATGAAAAAATATGAAAGTAATTTGATACGAATTCTAAATGAAAATAATGCAAATGAGATATGGAAGGACATGAAATCAATGTATAATAAATATGTAACAAAACCAAGTAAACAACCAGGAGAATGGATGGAATATTTTAAAAAATTGTATGGGGAGAAAAAGAGTAAAAATGAGATAGGAAATTGGGAAATAGGTAATAACTATGTAGATATACTCGATGATATAATAAGAAGTGAAGAAATAATTTAACAGGTGAAATTAATGAAGAGAAATAAAGCAACTGGAATAGATGGAATTCCGACAGAGTTCCTTAAGGAATGGTGCACTGAAATAAATAGAGTTAAGGTTTTAGTAGACTTATTTAACACAATTAAAGTGAAGGGTTATATACCAGATAAGTGGAGGAAAGCAATCATACATCCAATATACAAAGGCAAGGGTAGTGTTGACAAACCAAACAACTATAGAGGCATTGCATTATTATCAAATGTAGGTAAAATTTTTACTGGTATTATGGCAAGCAGGATACAAACATGGGTTGAAGAATATAATATCCTCTCGGAACTTCAGATGGGCTTTAAAACAGGGAGGAGGACAGTTGATAATTTATTTATTATAAAAACACTGGTAGATAAATACTTGAAAGACAAAAGAGGAAAGTTATATATGGCTTTTGTGGATTTAGAGAAAGCATACGATAGGATAGAGCTTCAATTGCTGTGGCATAAGTTGTTGACTAAAGGAGTGAGTAAACAAATGATGGACACCCTTAGAGCATATATAAGGAAAATACTTTTTATATAAGAGTGGAGGAAGGGGTTGTAACAAGAGAAATCCAACAAGAGAAAGGCCTTAGACAGGGATGTAAGTTAAGTCCAGTCCTATTCAATCTATATATAGATGACGTATTAATAAAAATTGGGAGAAATAATAACTCTATGCCAGTAATTAATAATATTCAGATTCCAGGATTACTGTTTGCAGATGATTTAGTTATAGGTGCAATTACAGTGAATGGCTTGAAACAATCCTTGCAAGCATTAAATAATTACTGTAAAGAATGGAGTTTAAAAGTTAACAAGACGCAGATTGTAGTGTTCAAAAAAGGGGGGAAATTGAGCAAGTATGAAAAATGGAAGAATGAGAATGAAAAAGAGTACAGGGTAGTGAGAGAATGTATTTATCTAGGAGTTAAAATTGATAGTGGTGGCAACTGGGAAAAACAAAAGAAATTTGCGTTGGCAAAAGGAAAAGGAGTTTTATCAGCTATTAGAAGTTGCAAATACAAAGCACCTAATATAAATATTAGATGGTTAGAAAAAGTGTACGATATGGTGGTCGAAGCAAAAATGCTATATGGGATAGAAGTATGGGGATTAGAGGGAGGATGGGAAGTCATAGATGAGGTGCATAGGAAATTTTGCAAAGAAATACTTGGGTTGCCAAATGCAACTGTTAGGCAGGTAGCACAAATAGAGCTGGGTAGAGTGGCAAGTAAGGGAAAGATTATGGAAAGGGCATTGAAATTTTGGCATAGAATATTGAAATTGGAAGAAAGGAATTTGTTAAAGCAGTGTTTAGTATATCAAGAGAAAAGTTTAAAGAACAAGGGATGGGTAGACTGTCTCAGAAATAACCTGGAAAGTAGTGGGTTAGGGGAAATGTGGAGAAGAGGAGAAAATAATGTGAATAACTTCTGGAAGTTGGCAAGGAAAAGATTTGAGGATATAGAAATACAAAAAATATTTAGAGAAATAACTGAAAAGAGATCTATAGTTTTCTATATACCAATGAAAGTCTCATGGGGAAGGGAAAAGTACATAGATGTGACAAATAAAGAGGAGTGAGAAGGTATTGCATGGCTGAAAGCAGGAATATGAAGATTAAAAGGTTTAAGGAAAGGTATTCCACAAAACCAATGTCCTATATGTGGCGGAAATGAAGATATGGAACACATTTTATTTAAATGTAAAGGGACTGAAATTTGGAGAAAAGAGTATATTAATAAGAAATGGTTTAAAATAGATAGAAAGGTAGCAGTAGTTGGAATGTTTCAAAAAGACAGTAAGAAGATTGGACAATTCTTACACAAAGCGAAAAATAAATGGGTATGGACAGTAAATAGACAAAATGGTGTAATAAACTAGAATTAGTAAACTATTGTAAAATATGAGTATGACCGGTAAAGAGCCAGGGCTGAACACCGGTCATATTCACCTGTATAAAGCTTAGCATAAATAAATAAATAAATAAATAAATAAATAAATAAATAACTAAGACCTTTCAAATGAAAGTCTTGTATCACATAATGATAACCAGTTTTTTCTATGTTTACAAATTTGCTGTGAGCATTCACTAATGATGCCTGCCAAACAAATGCTAAACAATGTAAAATCATCAAACTTAAGCTTTCTAAGGTTGGTACTTTTTACCATTGTTATTGTTGTTTGAAACAACAACCGCTATCTATACATCAGGCTAGGTACTTCTGGGACAGCCACTGTAGATGCTAAGAGATATATTGAGGGAATTGTTAATATTTTTAATTTTTTAAATGGTGGTTTACTTGAGTCTTTGAAGTTTGTGTGTAACATTATGCGTTTTATTTTTTTCTGAAATCTGAAGTCTGTTTCCTACACAGGTGCATTTCCCCAAAATATTATGCCATAGACCAGGATTGAGTGAAAGTAACTGTAATAGTAAAAAGAATCACAATAGTCAAAATGGGGCATCAGAAGCATTTGTATCAATATTTTCTTAATTGAAGTCAATGAAAAGTCATTTAAACGTTTTGACGGATAGACTATTGAGATTCCTTGTTTACATACATGTGTAATTTGTGTGTTCCAATTTAAATTTCGAACCATATAAACTTCACGATTCTTTACTGTATTATGAAATGGTATTTCAGAGTTATTTAATGTAATGTGTTATATATTATCCAAATTTAGAGTTCCCAACAACTGCTCATGTCCCATAATGATTGCCTGTGACTTTCCTGGATTTAACTGTAGTCCATATTTTAATTAACAATTTGATATTGAATTTAAGTCTTCATTTATAGTCTTAATTGAGTTGTCTAAATCACTAGGGTCTGTGTGTAAGTACAGTTGCAAGTTGTCAGCAAAAAGATGGTGTTTACAATGTCATATGTCATTTATATAAATAGCAAACAACAAGGGCCCAAGTACTGAACCTTGTGGCACACAGCTTTTGTTTCCTTCCAATGAGATCGGTTTGATCTATTTACACCTACAACAATTGCTGGTGCTCAGATAAATAAGATTTGAACCATGTTATAATGCTATTTGACATATTCAAATATTCAAGCTTACACATTAATAGGTCAAGATCCACTATATAAAAAGCTTAAAAAAAATCCAAACGTGTTAGTAAGGCCAGCTCTCTGCTATCTGCTGCTTTGCATATATTCTCAGTAACTTTTAATAATGTTATTGTTGTTCTCTAATGCCAGATGTTTGACAATAAAGTCATTTGTCTTCTTGACTCCAATATTTTTCAGAGATATATTCATGGTCAGCAACTGAAGCACAGATTTTGAGATGCTCTGAATCCATGTCTTGATCTGAGTTACACAGTGAATAGTGTGGTATTGATATATTCCTATTCTATACAGATGTTTGGCCAAACAGTCATGGTCTGTTGCCAATCTAAATGCAGCTACAGACGATTTGCGTGGTAAATCGGGAATTGAATGAGGGTTTTCATGAAGGGAATTCCATTTTTTCCCTTTTGATTGTATTATCAGATTTTGTTTATTGAAATCTGTGTATATAGATTTAATGCATCTTTTGAGAGAGTAGTATGCAAATTTGGTGATTGGTCTGTAAACCGCAATACTGCCTTTCTTTGCCAAAGCATCAGCATTCTCATTTCCCAGGATTCCACAATGGGATGGTATCCATTGAAATACTATTCTTTTATTGAGTGTTAACGGTTGGGAAAGTATTTTGTTATCTCAGAAGATGAGTATCTAGAGACTATTGATAGAATAGCTGATAATATAACTGATAATATAACTGCATTCTTGAATTTATTAAGTGGCATAGAATGTTTCTGAGACTTTCACTTATTGCAATGATTTCTCCATCAAAACTTGTTGTTCCATATCCAAGAGATCTATAAACCGAGAAGAGCCAGCATGTAACACCTGCACCATCACCTTGTGCTCTTGAGATCAAAGATCCGTCAGTGTATGTGTATGGAGCCAGTCTTGTGGAGGATACCTAATGTTATTAGTCTCTAAAGACAAATGTTTAATTGTGTCAGTGTTTACTTCTGATTTCAGTATTTCTTCCATTAAATTTAGATGACACTCTACTTTTATTAAAGTTAAAGGATTTGGTTTCATTTGTAAGTTTTCTTTTAAATTCAGGATATTAATTTTCTGTTTTATTCCATGAACCATGGATATGAAACTTTTTTGAGTTTTTAATCTAAAAAAAGGACTGTATGAATGACAATTCCTGGTAAACTGATGAATTCTTTAATATTGAATTACTGCTTTTTCTTCTATTGTCATTATTTTCTATTAATGAGGAATCTCATAGAATCTATTGGAGTTGTTTTGATTGCACCAGTAATGAGTCTCAGAGCTTGATTTTGAACTTGTTCTATTTTGTTTATGAATGGTGATGTAATTAAAATTTCTCCACAGTATGTCAGCACTGGTAGTATAAACATTTTGTATGTAATGCTCAAGGTATTTTGGGAGCATCCCCATTTTTTTCCTGCTAGTCTTTTCAAAAGGGAAAATCTTTTATAAGCTTTTTCAGAAACGTATTTCAAATGGTTGCTCCATGTCAACTTGCTGTCAAAAATGACTCCAGGATATTTGGATTCGTAAGTCCTAGGAAGGCGTTGACCATTGTATTGGATATTGAAATCTCGTTCTTTTTTACCAAGTGTAAATATTTGGTAGTTGCTTTTACTTGTATTAAGTGTCGTTAAATTTTATATGTTCCATTCATGTAGTTGGTTTAAAGCTATAAGAGCGGAATTTTGAATTTTGTCTTTGTGTCTGTGAGATCCAGAGATCCACAAAACTATATAATCTGCAAATAATGCTGTTTTCATGTTTGATTCCTCTAATATGGAAGGCAAGTAATTTATATAGATATTAAATAAAGTAGTGCTGAGGACAGCACCCTGAGGCAGACCTCAATTTGTTTATCTGTAACTGGAGAGTGAGTTTTTGAATTTAGTAGCAATGAATCTCTGACAGGAATTCTGATATCCATTTGAACATATTGTTTGAGATACCTAATTTCTGGAGTTTTAGTAATAATTTGTTTCTCCAAACAGAGTCATATGCTGATTGATAGTCAAGAAATATTGCTACAGTATCTTCTTTCTTATTAAAATTGTCTTTTACTCCTTGACTGAGATGAATGATTTGTTCATTAGTAGAGTGTAGTTGTCGAAAGCCAGTTTGTCTTAGAGATAAAAGATTATGGGATTCTAAATACCAAGTTAATCTGTTGAAGTTTATTACTCCATGGTTTTTGCTATCATGCTTAACAGTACTATTTACAACATTTGTATTGTGTCCCTGTCTGAAGATGGACTGACATTTGTTTAGGAGGTTTTTTTTTTTTTAAGGTAGTCTGTGAATTATCCATTCAAGCACTTTGGATGTGACAGAAAGGATACTAATAGGCCAATAATCATTCGGGGAGTTGGGAATTTTGATTTTGGGGAGGGAAAAACAAGGGCTTGTTTCCATAAGTCGGAAAATGTGGAGGTTATTATTGATGCATTAAATATATGAGTCATTGTAGGTAGTATTATGTCAAGAATGAGTCATATCATAGTGATGTTAATGTTGTCACATCCTTCGGCTTTTATAGTAATTCTCAGTAAAGATTTTTTATGTCTAGATCATTAATGTAATTGAAGTGGAATTTTTCATCCCAAGAGGGAGAGTTTTTTTTTTTTTTTTTTGTTTCAGTTCATTGATAGTGTCATCTTTGTTTAATGGAATGATGGCATAATTTATAAAGTAATCACTGAATAGGTCTAAGAGTACCTGGATGTTGTCTACTTGATTATTTGTTTTACCTATTATTTAAAGCATTCCAAAGTCCCAAAGTATTAGCAGAAGTCTTTGCTGCATGATACATATATTGTCGCTTAGCATTTCTGATTGCCTGAGTTGTACTGCTCAAAATTGTCAATTGTTTTCTCTCTTCTGTAATCTCTTCCTATTGTCTCTTTCTGTCATCAAATGACGTATAAAGTCAGTCATCCAAGGAGCTGCTTTCCTTTTCACAACTCTGGGTTTTATAGGGGAAAATTTGTCATATACTGTTATAATGAGGTTGTCTAATAATTTAACTTTGTTGTTTACATTTTTTAATGTCCAAATTGTGTGTTACGGTATCTGTAGTACATCATTTTTAGAGCGGCTTTTTCAATGTATGCAAATTAGCAGTTTGCATACATTTTTGGAGTATTTGAGTGAGTAAGCAATGTATATAATGTCATGTTTTGATATTCCACCTACTGGAAGTTGTCCGTAAGTCAGGACTCTGTCCATAAGTCGGGCCTATTGACCATAATTAAGTCAAGCAAAGTATCAGACGTGTGCATATGGTGTGTTGGTTGAAGAGGAAGGATAGTTAGGTTATTAGAAAGGAACATAGTTGTCAGTTGTACAGTTGAAGCTGTACAGTTATAAAGAATGTTTATAACTGTTTGAGAAACTTAATTATAAAGTAAATGCATACGTTACATTTTTAAAAATGAGCATTTGAATCCAACATATGTTGTATGATTTCAATTAATTGGATTTCTAATTTAATCCTATAACAGAGAATTTTGCTTTTTCTCTTCAAATTGCACCATCATAAACACTACTAAATGCTTTCTTAGGAATCTTTTTAGTTATAAAAGGTAAGCATACAGCCACTGCTTACCTGATATGTTGGATTACTGGAAGTGAGTTTGGCAAGTGGAGTTGCATCCAGTACACCGAGGGTGATCTTATTCTTAATGCCAGCTACAGGAGTGAAATTTCCTAGCTGAAGCAAAGGCTCAACAGTAATATTCACTACAAGCCCTGACACAATAACGTCACTATCTCCAGGTATCCAGGCGGTGAGCTCAAGGTAATCACTGGCTGTTGTCATATCAGTCTGCATGTACATAACATGCTTGTTGTCTACATGCACTTGGCCAAACTCTCGAGTTACAATGTCATGTAAATATATCATCCCATGTCTTGGAACCAGTGTTACATTATAGTGGACCTGTAATGCATCATCAAATAGCATTTAATGACTAAGTTTTCATTGTACACATGCATGCACACACACATGCACACATACACACACTTAAATTATAAACAAAATATGATGCATATATTATACAATATAAATTTAATTATACATAAAACAAATTATATTGGTCAGAGGCCTGTTAAAGAGCAGCTGGACTCTGGATCAGAGAGAGTAGCCAGGATAACTGATCAGCTCAATGCCTGGTATAACAGTGAAAAACAAAAATCTGAAATGATAAAACAAAAGATGATTATGGGGCAGGTGGTGGAATGAATGGCAGGAGAAACCAGAGAAAACTTGCTTTTTTCACCACTATTTCACATGCAATCCCCTGGCATCAAACCTAGGCCACTCTGGTAAGAGGTAAGTGGACTAATCACTCAACCATGAAGGATTGTTTTAATGCCCAAAATCTAAATTTAAAAAAATCATTGGGGAGGGGTGTCTATGCAATCAAAGAGCTACTTAAGGTAGTTATTTGATCGAATATTACATCTTTTCTCTTAAAATATCAGATTATTATGGAGTTAAATATAATGGGTAATCATTTTTTTCTGTTAATTCTGATAATAATTTTCCATAGCTACATCCTTTATGTTAACTGAGAAAAAAATAGCAAATCCTTTATTATTAAATATTGAGTTCTCTATGAGTCTGTAGTGGGATCTTTTTGTTTCCTCTAACCATTATGTACTGTAACTTTTAAATCACTATTGCATACATACAAATGACTCAACATTTATTTTGACTCATGCTAACATTGATATCCTTAAATATGCAAATACCTAACTAGGTTATAAATTAATTAAACAAATGATTTTCATAAAATAGGTTCTTAGTAATTTATTCACTTTACTTCTGTAAGCATGACTGAGTAACTAGTTACTTTCTGCCTATATAATGTTACAACTGTTATAATAATCAGCCACTATACGATTGTGGTTCAATAAGTACCTACTTGTGTTAGGAATGAAGAGGCTATTTTTTAAAACACAGATTATTTATTTCTCAATATAGTCCCATATTATCAGAAATGGTCTTATTACTTGCTTTCTTGAAAGTAAAAGGGAGATATGGGAAATACGCCAGGTTAAAGCAATAATCAACTCTTTTAAAAGCTGGTTGCCATGTGGATGAACGCCATTTCTTTGCATTGCCAAGAGTTGACAAATTCCCATATGTGAAAAGTTTTTAGAATTGAAATCAATAACAAGTAATATCTAAAAATGGCCAACTCCATGAAAAAATGTATATGACAAAAATTGTGTGTTTTAAAGAAATCTAACTTTGTTGGTAAGTTTTTGACTATCTAGTTTTTACTAGTTATGCAAAACTCAGCAAAATTTATCCAAATAAAGAGGTCTTCAGAAAATCTTCCCAGAAAATTTTAGATATAAGGTTTATTTGTCATGTACATATTTTTAATACACAGTAATTTAATCAAAACCATTAGAGCCATTTTTCAGAAAATCAAAATTTTTGAAATGATTTCCATGTAAAAGTAATTTGGGGTGAGGACATTTTCCTCAAAATTTTTGTGTCATGTTCTTGGAAAATACTACACTTAAATACCAAGTATGGTATTTTACTGACAATTTGTTTTTGAGTTATCATATTCATAGACACATGGATGCACACACAAACCTTTTTTTGGACACAGGGACCCTAAAACATGTACTTCCAATGAAATCTCAGCATCAAATTTTTGGGTGGAGTGCAATACTTTCTCTACCAATGTAGAGAAAGTAAAAAATTAATTGCTGTTTCTGTTGACATATTTACGGTCTCTGTCACTTACAAACTTTCATTTGATAACCAGTGAGAATCATATTGTGGACATTTTCCATGATTTCTGTGGTAACCACATCTGCTAGGCATCTTAGGCACTCCTCATCAATATGGATGTTTGACCATGTTTAAAGTTGTTAACCAATATCTAACTTTTATCATAAATGGTGAAAGGTCTCCATAAACAGCAGCCAATTTCATTTTTATCTCCTTGCAAGATTTACCATACAAAAGTAGCAAGCAAATCAGTGAAAGATAGATTCTGCACTTTTTTCATTTTGGCAAAAACATGTTGAACGTCTAACTGAAACTCCTGACAAGTCCAAACTAACCTATGAATCAGTACAGCATTTGTTTTGGCAACATGTAACAAACTAACAAATGACAGTACATGATGGTAATAGGTAAGGTTGCTTTTTGGTTGTATCTCACTTAAAAGTTGTTAACACCCTCAGATTAAATTCTTCATCATTAGTTATTCCTTCATTTGCCAAAATTAACTGTATGTTATGTTAATATCAGTACTTCAAATGCAGGGTTCAACTGTTAAACAATTGCAATAATGATGCAACTTTGGATCAGAGTCTGAGCACACGAATGTTGATTTGTTCTAGTGTTAACACATTCATAGCTGTATTCCCTACTATAGAAAAATATTTTGCACATCAATGTACTCAATGTACATTTATACCTACTATGAATGTTTTTTTTCTTTCTTTCTTGTTGTGTATTCATATAATAGGGTATGCCTAAATTAATCTATGTCACTAAACTATACCTGGTATACAAAGTAATATAGGATACAATACGGTTGGAGGGTACTTGGCACTGAACCTGAGGTTAATTGTACCCAAGACCCTGAGGGAGCACCCTGGAGAGAGGGATAAGGTAAAAGGATGCATTCGGCTGCTGGAACCAGGAGCGATGGCACAGCTTCCAGACTGAAGCACCCCAAGATTGAACACTGAGGCCCCCACCCCACATAGAGTCCAATGCCCCCCACCAGGAGTGGTCCTTATCCCAGCTACCAGCCAAAGTTGGGGATGGAGATAATCACTTTGAGCATCCTTTTTCCCTACCACACCTCACTGAGCTCCATTTCAACATTTCTAACCCTGAAAGAATACAACAGGAATGAAGGGCAATGGAACAACATGGAGGAACATAAAATTTGGGGGATGAAGGAATCTACCTAGCATTCAGTGAAGCCCCCAAAAAACTCATTGGTAAGGTAGGCTGGCCCACGGAAGTGAACCTGTGACCTCCTGAATGCAGGCTACAGATGAAACCATCTGAGCTATCCCACTCAGTTTAACAAGAAATATAACTATAGATACTATTATTTTTTCACACTAAGTTCAAAATAGAAGTAAACAAACTTTAATGTATCACTCCGCACCATGTGGAAATATGACGGGAACTCAGTAGCTGCGAGGACACATTGCCTCAGGTAGAATGCATTTATACACATTCCGCAACAAGGGGATTATTGAATTTGAACATTTTCTATGTCTTATTCCTATGTTTTATCTTATATCCTAATCTTCTAACACATAATAGGTAGAGTAAACAGATAAAAGTGGTACCTGAACAGTTCAGCAGCAAAACCTATCTAATATTCTGCTTGTAATTAAAGCAGCTTGACTACTCTTAATTTTAGGTTTTATAAACCATACATTTAATGACTATCATGTTTCATTTTTGCTTTAAATATATATGAGTCAAAGAGTTAAGAAAAACATAATTTAGAAAGTTCAGCAGAAAAGAAACATGGCACCAACAATCCCAACAAGAATTCTGCATAGCTAAAATAACAAACTGTTAAATAATGGCTAAACAATATTCATTGTCTATTAAAGGTGGTAATAACAGAATTATAGCGTCAATTTTGCGTTATTGCTGCACTCAGTTTATTAAAAAGAAAGGGAGAGAGAGAGAGAGAGAGATTGCCTGTGTCATACACAAAATTATTTTATTAATTATCACTAAACAGAGCTCAGTTGATTTCAAACTATAAATTAACATTTTATTGCACAAAGCATTTGAATTACTCCAATTAAACAATTTTTCAATTCTGATAATTTATGAATTACTTACATAAGGAGCCAGTAATTAGTCAAAAGCTTGATCCCATTCAGGATCAGTTTCCACTGATGAATTCGATGAATCAGAGTCTTTGGATGAACTTCACATTTGAGATCTTTTTTTTTTTTTTTTTTGTCAGCAGGAGCACAAAAGTTTTTTTACCTTTTCCTTTTGAACACTATTACACAGTGCATACTGAAACACCTGTAAACTATGAAGTTAATATCACCATGTCTTCTATTGGGAGAGAAGGTGCTAATCACAGAATTTGTTCAATACACTTAGCACAATTTACTGTCTTCTCTCCACTTTTTAATGGTTTTCTGCATTCATGTTTCTCCACAATGCCCAGAATTTTTTGGAGCTATGACAAGATCGAAAGCAATTTTTTCACAACACACTAATCATGTGACAGAGTAAACCGACTGTTTAAACATAAACCGGAAATCAATTACAGCACCTGCCCATAGGGTCATAAACCCTCTGCTGTTATGGTTTGGTTACTTATATATTCTGAACAAATAAATTTTATTTTATAAATGGAACTAGTTTTTTATTCTCCGCACAAGAATAACCACAAAAAGTTATAATCTGAACTGAACTGTTTTATGTAGAGTAAGAAATGACATCTTAACCGGAAAACATAATTCACCCAGTAGCCATTTTCCTTTGTCATGTGTATTTGTTTACATCTCCTTTGAACTTAAAGTGGAATGATAACAAGGCACACTTATCAACACTACTTGACTGCTTCCGTGGTCGAGTGGTCAGCCAGCTGACTTCTCACCTAGAGGACCCAGGTTCACTTCCCAGCTGGGGTGGGGAGTTATTCTTTAAGCAGAACTATTCCCTATCCCCTACAGAGTCTGGAAATGTGAATGTGTATGTTTGAGAAAAATGAAAAATGATTTAAACCCAAAGTAAAGAACCTATAGACAGGTTGTTTCTAATGCAAAGTCCCCGATATGACCTTAGATGTTAAAGATGAAACAATATTAAAATAAAAAAAAAAAAACTACTTATGATCTAAACTTGTGAAATCTTAATCTTATTGGACTATCTAAAAAATTATAGCTTTGATGAGCTAAAGGTAACTCACCTCTTCACGTTGAGCATTGGTGTGAGCAACTAGGTGATCTGAAGTGATGAGAACCACACTAGATCCTTGTTGTAGCAGAACTGGTGACACTACAGTGACATTTAGCACCAAAGGAAGTACATGGATGTTAAACACAGTATATACTGGGTTAAAATTTCCATCCCACACTCGGAAATAAAACGTAACTAATTGCAAGGATCCCACATGATGATACACTATATGAGCTGCATCAAGGTCAGCTTGTGTGAATCTGACAACAGACGTTGCATTGAGCATAGTTTCATTCTTAAACAAAAGTTCTCCCTGACTTGGTCCACTGATGATGTCATAAACAAGTTCCTCAGGTCCTGTATCAGGATCTTCAGTGAGAAGATTTTCCCTAGTGATGGTCACAGACTGACCTTGCACCACAGAAATGTGAGGTGCCTTGGTGGTTAACACAAATGGTTGGTCATTAACTGGTTGAATAGTGACAGGAATGGTAACATTGCATAGAAGTACATCTCCAGGTTCTAGCAGAAGAGAAAACTGTATGCTGTCATGGAGAGTGTCAGAATGATCATGCTGATACACCACCTGTACCAGAAATAACAACAAGAAAATAAAGTCAATTATTTCAATTAGCTATTATTAGGTAAATGATAAATATCTGCATTATACTTATCCAAAGTAGATTTTTAAGATATTCAATTAGTTTTATTCAGCATGCACACACATGTGAGTTTTGTTCTTTAATAGAATATTTAATGTGTTTAATTTAACATAATTTTTGTGTTTATTATTTACAACTTTTCTTTTAATTAAACATTTTCTGTAAATTTTTACAGATACTAAGAAAGATATGTGGGAAGTACTATGCGCAGGATGTAGTATGAAAATTTTGATATTGGTGATGAAATGAAGCAAACTGAATGGAAGCATTTGAAATATGAATATTTAGCAAATGGAGTGTGCAAAAGGGGCAAATGAAATATATACACTTGTTCGGAAATGCATGTGATGTAGTGGTGGACAGGAAGAAAGTTCAGGGTAAAAGAAGACATCAGATAATAGACAAAACTAAGGTAAATGGTTCGTATTCTGAGATGAACACAAAAGGAGAAAAGTGGGAAGAAGGGAAAGCTTATATTTTCAGGAAAGATCTGTCCTTAGAAAATCAAGAATGAATATTGTTTAATGTAAGTTGCAGCCTGATACACTTTCACAAGAAAGATTTGTCACTACACCACATTAGTAATAATGTCTCGCCAGTTTTTATCTTTCTGAGGAGATTTTTATTAGATTAATGCCAGTTTCAATTTTGTTCATATAATTACAATTCTACTGTATTATTTTATTTACTGGCTAACTATGTTTTGATAATCATATGGTGGAATTTTGTGATTACCTTATCAGATTCTGTTCAAATTTCTTCTTTGCCCTTTGCCAAACTGTTGCCTAGTTTTCAGTGTGGAAGGATTTATTGCAAATGATCATTTCAGCTTCCTTTGTAGGGAATTCTAATGTCATATGGGTAAAGAATCTGCCATTGCTACCAACATTACCAATATCTAATATAATTTGAACCTGTTGTTAAACAACAAATTTCTTATTTCTTCCTGGTTTTTGTGCTCAAACTGTCCACCAGTCCTCTCACAAATCTAAATATGGTACTTTATCAAAAGATGCAGACCACCACCACCACCACCACCACCACCACCACCACCACAACAACAATAACAACAACACTTCAAGAGCATCTGACATTGTCAATCTTAGTTATAAAATCAGAGTACATAAGTTATCTACAAAAAGTAATTATTTACATAGATATATCCATTATAATTCAGTAATAATACACAAGCATTTACCTATTAGGAATAATTTTAGTACAGATTTAAATGTTGAGTTTTTAGTGTTCTAAATTGCCAATGATAATTTATTATACAATACAGCTCCTATTTTATATGGATCCTCATGGTTTTGAGTTTTATTTGTGCTCAACCTATGATAATCATTTACACCTCTGTATGACAGCATTTATTGAGTAGTTAAATAAATTACTTCTTTTCTTTAACACGCATAATAGTTTTGAACACATACAGTGAAACTACATTTAGGACATTTTGTGATACAAATGTTTCTTACAAGATTGTCAAAATCAAAGGTTGTACATACTTCTTGTGCACTTTTTTTGGTATTTTTAGTAATTTGTTCATATTTATTTTACTTATCCCTCCCTCAAATTTCAATACCATGTGTTATGTGGGTATATAATGCCATATGCTGTTTTAGTATACTTGTGTCCCAATATTTTGCTAATTTTCTCGATAGGTACAAATTTGAATTCATATTTTTACAAACCATTTCTATGTATGTGTTGCAAGTTAGAGTTTCTTCTCTATGGATGCCCAAGAATCGGTCTCTTACCTGTTCTAAAGGAGTACCATTAATATTTATATTTAGATTATCACTTCTCTAAACTAATTCTCTCATAATATCATTTTATCAGTCATTGTTTAACATAACAAGTAATATTCTAAAAGGATTTAGAATGAAGACTTACTTCTCCAGTGTCAAATTGCATCTGAGTGAATACAGTTGAGTTATTGTCACCCAACATTACTATTTGACCATGTTCAGGGGGAGTAGCCAGCTGCACCAAGATCAATGGACTAGATTCCAAATCAGCATGTGTCTCCAGGAAGGACACTATTCCTGATGTATTCAGGTGAACTGTTGCTGAGCCTCCTTCCTCTACTGTTAGTAGTTGAACATCCATAAATTGGTCCAATCCACCAGATGACACAGATATATCTATATGTAGGTCCTAGTGCAATAAATAACAATAATTTTAATACAATAAATATATTGAAGCTATACATTACATGAGACATTTATGAACAGCTGCTTATAACCATATACCCCATCTCATAGATAAATTATATTGAAATCTTGTCCTTGAAATGGAAGGTTAAAAAAAATATAATAAATATATATATATTGTGGTTACAGCATTTTATATTATCTGTATACGTAAAAGAAAGTCGTGTTAGTTGCACTATTTATAGCTCAAGAATGGCTGAAAATCGGTGGGGAGGTAGCTTAGAACCAGGAGACGGACATAGGATACTTTTTATCCCATTTCCGTGAGATGTGACATAAAACGTGGTATAACAAAACGCAACAGACAGAAAAATGCATTGTTGTCTATGGTGTTTCGAGTTTCTATTAGCTTATTGTGCCAATATTATCATTAACAATGCCGCGACCAAGATGATAAAATATTTCCCGACAAAGGATTCGAAACATTGTGAATGAAATTGCACGTGAAGAGCAACTATCCAATTAAATTTTTAAACTCCTTGGATGTTTCTGGCTTACCACTGCACAATTTATGACTAAAGGTTGGCTGCGTAATAATCATGCTTCAAAACATAAACCAACCAAAACTGTGCAATGGAAGGCGTTTGGTGGTAAGTAAATTGATGAACAATGTGATTTATGCAACGATACTCAAAGGAAAATTTGAAGGTGAGGAAATTCTCATTCCGAGGATCCCGATGATCCCAACCGATTTGCCGTTTGAGTTTAAATGACTTCAATTTCCGATCTCTCTTGCATTTGCCATGACGATTAACAAATCCAAGGCTAATCCTTGAAAATTTGTGGTCTGAATCTAGAAAATCCATGTTTTTCCCATGGTCAGTTATATGTGGCATGTTCACGGGTTGGAAGACCATCTGCGTTATTTGTTCTTCACCTGATAGTAAAACAAGAAATGTTGTCTATCACAAGGTGCTTCACTGAAGAGTGCAACCCATGCACCAAAATACAAGGCCAATAAATAATCATTAAAATACTTGATTTTTTGTATTTATATTTATTATCCTATAAAAAATTGACCTTAATAAAATCCAAAATCTGCTCATTTATTGCTTCTAAGGCGGAAGAAAGTTCGCCGGGTCAGCTAGTGATTTACATTTTTCTCAAGTAAGGCATTGCATATATCAATTCAAGGAATTGTTAGATTGAATAGTTGAAGTATTTATAGTTTTCTTGAGAAAGATTTGGCTATAATATAATACATGAACTTGTGCATTCATTATTTTTTAATTTCACAAATCCAACAATATGATGAGGTTTAGCAGAGTAAGCACACAGAACATATATCAATTATTTAGATACTAAACTATAATAAAAACTATTCAGCATTAGCTAAACTACTTATAGCATTTAGTAAAAATATCAGTAAATGTATACAAAATCATTTGCATTTTTTTATGCTTAATAAGAACTTAATGTTTATCTTAACGTATTTTATTAAGTTTAAAATGTTCTGTTGGCCTTCATTTTTATGTTTTGTTTCTTAAATTCATGCTGCTCTTCTTTATCTTTTTCTGATTAGCATTACTTAAAATTTAATCCAATTATTTTTCAAATTTTAATGAGAAGGCTAATTATGCATTGTGGGTATTGTTTTGCTCCTTTCCTAGAAAATAAAAGTATAAAATTAAAGTAAATTATTCGTGACAAGTAATCTAAAATTAAATTGTAAAAGAATGTACTTTACCTGGCCTAATATAGGTTCTGCATAGTCAGCATAGACATCAAAAGTGAATGAATCATTAGTGGAGAGTCCAAAAAATGGATGAGTATGTTCATAGGAGATGCGACTATTATTAACATCACGCTGTGTAAAATTGGCTGCAGGTCTAGGATTTCCAGGTGGTATAGATTCCAAATACAAACGACCCAGTGATGGTGGATTTCTCAGAACATATGTAACTAATCTGCGTGCATCTGAGGCTAATGCAAGCAACTGAGCTGAGGTGATAACCTGACGTCTTAGAGGGAAGACGTGAAGATTTGTAGCTGCAAGACCAGGTACTGGAGCTATCATCTTCACAGTTACTTTCCGAATTGTCACAACAAAGTTTAAAACTCCTGTAGTCTTTACCCCATCACTCACAGTGAGATCAAATCCTCCTACTGATCCTCCTGAAAACATTGAAACTCAGTTTAAATAATTTGATATGTTGTATTCACATGACTTCATATTTGCTCTTCTTCAGACTATGCACACAAAAGCTTATTTTTCTAATTCTTATTCAAGATACACTTTCATTTCACATTTACATATTTTTTGTAGACATAAAAAAGATACAGTAAGCTCAAGTGTTAGGTAGATGTTTAAGAAGTGGATTTGTTACTGATGGCTTTGAAATCCTATAGAAAAAAAAAATATTATAATAAAATAAATTAATTAACACAAGCATGCATGCACGCACACACACACACTCTCTCTCTCTCTCTCTCTCTCTCTCTCTCTCTTTTAAAAAAGGTATACATGAAAATTCAAATTAATAAAAAAATATGTCAGAAATGTTAACACCATAAAAACATTTATTGGACATAAATTATGTCTTTTTTTATCTATCTCTTAGCGTTTACCAGTATGCAAAAGCCATTCAGAATGAATAGTACTTCACATGCTATTTACAGAAAATTCAAAATACACATTTTATTTGTAATAAAAATATCTTAAAATATGGCATTTTAATCAAAACATTAGTCATTTTGGAGAAAATATAAACTTATGAAACATTTTTCATGTATGAGGGCTGTTCCAGAAGTACTGACCTGACGTGTAGATAGCAGTTGTTGTTTCTAACAATAACAATGATAAAAAGTACCAACCTTTGAAAGCTTAAGTTTGACAATTTTACATTGTTTAGCATTTGTTTGGCAGCCATCATTAGTGAATGCTCTCAGCAAATTTGTAAACATGGATAAAACTGATCATCGTTATCTGATACAATACTTTCATTTGAAAGGTCTTAGTGCAACTAATATTAAAGCTGAACTAAATTCTACTTTGGGTGAGTCTGCTCCTTTGTTTACAATGGTGAAATATTGGGTGGCAGAATTTAAGCATGACCATGCGAGCTGCCAAGACGAACATCGCAGTGGTCGACCAAATGAGGCTACCAGTCCAGAAATTGTAAAGAAAATCTACAAAATGGTATTCGATAACTGTCAACTGAAAGTGTGCAAGCTAGCAGACATTGCAGGCATTTCAAAAAGTTCTGTACATTACATACTGTCTGAAAATTTGAATAAGAGAAAGTTGTGTGCAAGGTGGGTGCCGCGTTTGCTCACAATAGAACAAAAATAGCATTGTGAGGATGTTTCAGTTGAATGTTTGGCAATGTTTCACTGCAATAAAGCTGAGTTTTTGCATTAGTCATACTTTGGATGAAACTTAGGTCCATTACTTCACACCAGAGACGAAGGAACAATCAAAGCAGTGGATTGGAAGGGGAGAATTGGCTCCAAAGAAGACGAAGACAGTTCCATCTGCAGGCAAGGTCATGGCATTAGTTTACTGGGAGGCACGCAGGATAATTTTCATTGATTATCTCAAAAAAGGAAAAGTAATCAATGATGAATATTATGCAAGCTTGTTACAGCGTTTGAGTGATGAAATTGAATAAAAGCCACATTTAGCGAAAAAGAAAGTTTTGTTTCATCAAGACGATGCACCAGTTCGCACGTCCATTATTGCCATGGCCAAAATCAATGAGTTAAAGTTCAAATTGTTTCCTCATGCACCCTAATTGCCAGATTTAGCCCCCTCTGATTATTTTCTGTTCCAAACTTGAACAAATGGCTTGGTGGTAGAACATTTGTCAACAATAAAGAGGTGGAGTCTGCAGTTGATGACTATTTTGCAGACCTCGATAGTTCTCACTATAAACAGGGTATCAAAGCTATTGAACATTGCTGGAAAAAGTGTATCGAGCTGAAAGGAGACTATATAGAGAAATAAGGATGTTTTCCCCCCAAATTTTTGTGCTTTCTTTGTTAGGTCAGGTACTTCTGGGACAGAAGTAAGTAGTGGGTGGGAAGATTTTCTTGCATATCTTCACGTCACATTTTTTTAAAGTTAGCTTATAAATTGGACAAGTGTCCTTCTTGCCGTATGAGCTACTATGACTTTACACATGCTTTTTTAGCATTAAACAATTTAGAAATATATAAAGTAAGGCAGTTGCATTCATTAATTTTTTTTCTTTTGGTGTTAATTTCTATAGCCTACTTTAACTGCTATGGTCATTTTTTTTAAAAGGTATGAGAGATACATAACAGCACAAGAACATCACTTCCAACAGCTTCTGCAGTTTTTGCAGTTATGAATTGAATGAGAAATTAGAAATTAAGGAAACATGAACATTCCATAGCAAAAAGTGTGCTTCCCTATGCACAATTTTTTTAGGCTGTTCAGGTATATTATGGCAAAAAAAGATTTAAATAAATAAAATAAAAATGTGGCATGATTTATCTAATTTTTATTTCTTTTTCTGGAAAAAAAATGGAAATACCAAATGTTTTATCTTCTAAATCCACTGTGTAAAGACAGGTATTGTAGACCATAAATCATTTAAGACAATGGAAAGTTGTTGAAAAGTTGCCAATGCCAACTCCTGTTAGGTTGGCCAAATGTCTGAATGAACACTTTGTATATTTATATCACTAGCGTTATGAAAACTGATGAATAGAGACCATTAAAGCTAATTGAAAAGGAAATCAACACTAATACTCTATATTACTCAATATAAAATATATATATTTTATTGAAATATTAGCTGTTAAGAGGCAGAATGCAACTTAAAAGCACAAAAAGAAATAATTCCAAAATCTTAATGCACAAAAGATTAATGCACAAAAATTTTATGTGCATTAATCTTCACACTTGGTTCTTACTTCTTGACAAATATTCCCTTCTCTTCATTTCTTACATCATAGCAGATACCATTATTTTTCTATTGAATTGAAATTTGCTTTCTACCTTCTTACAGATCGTTTTCTTAAAATTCTTACCATTGCAGAGGAAATAAAATACAGATAGATACAATATAAGAAAAAAAGTTGGATTTACCTGTATTGACAAACAGCACTTGCCGCGCATTTATTTGAGCTTGCGTGAAATACCTTGTTTGCACAGCAGGTGATTTTGTAAGAGAAACAAAACCTGACTTTGGAGAGGTGACTGTGAAGGTCAGATTTTCTGGTCCTGTGTCCTTATCAACTGCAGCTGTCACAACAAAAATAAAATGCTCAACTTATACACTGTCTTAAACTTACATATCACTTCCCACATCTTGCCAGAAAGCAATAAGTTAGAGAAGCATATTCTTTCATTATGTCTTCCTTAGAGATTACAATATAAGGTCAATTTCTCTTTGGCATTATTTTAAGGGTCTGTGTTAGGGCCCCTTCTATCTTTTGTAAATTCAACAACAATATTGTATGCTGATGACACTACTTTTGTAAATGAAAGTTCAGATTTAAACTTGCTTGTCCAATTAGTACAAAACATACTTTCTCAAGCTTCCTTATGGTTCAGAGCAAATGGTTTTCTACTAAATGAAAGTAAAACTCAGGAAACATAGAAATATACCGAATCATCATGAAATAGAGACTATTAAATGTTTAGGTTAATAGTAAATTGTCTTGGGAACCACATATAAAAATATATCAGCAAGGCTTTCTAGAGTTATTTGATCAGGAATTTAAAAAATCATATTTCAGATAACTATGTGAGATCAGCATATTTTGCTTTTTTTCAAAGTATTATATCTTATGGAATTTTGTTATGGGGAAATAGTGGATATGTACATGACATTTTATTGTTATAGAAAAAACTTGTTAGGATAATCACTGACTCAGGTAAATTAGATCATTGTAAACCATTATTTATTAGACTGCAGTGTTTGACAGCAGTTAACCTATACATTTATCATGTATTATTGTATGTTATAAATAATGTTTCAACATTAGCAGTTAGGGGAGATATACACAACTATAATACTAGGAACCACACTTGTATAGAAATACCTTATCAAAGATTAACCAAGCCCACAACTCTCATGTAGTTCTGGGATTAAACATGTACAGCAAGCTGGGGTTGGGTCAGAAAGAATTACCTATAAATATCTTTAAAGCTAGATTATATAAGCTGCTAGTGAATAATCCTGTTTATACTATTAATGAATTTCTTGAAATGAATATACTGTATTATTATTTGACGTTGTCTATTGCTGTACAAGTTGAATGACAAATTTATTTATTTATTTATTCAATTTTTTATAAAATGTTGGTTGGTATCTAAATTGAGCAGTTGGCAGTGAAGTCATATGCTCGCTTGCATTTTGGTATTTTGATGTTATATTATCATGTTGACTAAATAGGAAGAAGACCCTTTAGTTCCTTTATAATTAACTGAAGGCTTAAAGGAACCGACCAGGACAAAAGGCCTAATGTCTGATCCCTCACCTTCATGGGGTGCAGCTGTTGCAATCAGATATCAATTTTGTTATAATTGATATGTGATTATTGTTTTGTTATAGTTTGAAGAATTAAAGGAACCAATCTAAACAAAATGATATGATGAACTAAAGGGAAGGGCTGCTTACCAATAAGCACTGGTCAGCTTGGTGAGTTATTGACATGATATTTCTTCCTTTCCACACATCAGAGTCCCTCATTTACCTTTCCTATCCAGTCTTGCTTGACTCAACTCTTGTTTTCTTCGATCCCGATGGTAATAGAGTATTCGAGGTCTAGGGGATCATTTTATTTTCTTTCCTGTCCATACCTTTCTTTACTTATGTGATGTAATTGCATTTATGGTGCCTTTTTTTAAACGGTTACGAGAAAGTTAAATAAAAACATTTCAGATACAATTTTTTATAAAATGTAGGTGTTAGAAAAACTTAATATTTTTGAAGTTGATGACGGTGATGACTGTGAGTGTTGTTTAGTGCCATTGATCGACTCAATGTTTACTTTTAGTTAGAAAAGCTATTAATGACTAAAGAATGCGCTTAAGTTATTCTTACTCTAAGAACAAAATACAAGGAAGAATATTCTATTCATCCTTTTTATTCTTTTCTTGCTCTTTAAGGTTTGTCAGATTGATAAAAATATGGGTATATTAGCAAAGAAAAGACAGAGTATAAAATTTGCTACATTAAATAGGTACCTACTTATTTTTTATTGTAGTCATGCAAAGGATATATGAATAATATATTCAGATATATTATAACTCAGTCTTTAAAAGTCAAACTTTTGTTTTACCTACTGTAATCTACAATGAAATTTATAAATGCAAATCAAAACTTTGTCTGGATTTAGAAGAATTATATTAAATGAATTTTGTAAGTGTAATTTGTAAAAAAATGATTAGAAAAAAATAGTGAATGTAACATGTCCAATTTTTTTAAAATGCTATTTTGGTTGTTTATAAATTTCTTGTAAGACTTTTACAGTTATTTGTTAATGGAATGTTTATTAAAAGGTTATTGATAAATTTAAATAATATTGATTCAACTATTATAATAGGAAATTATTGTAGAGCTCATTGTATGGCATGCTTTAAATCAAAAAAGTTCTCTTCATAGCGACAGTAATGTTTTAAACACTCATTTTGCAAATTTATACTTTCCACAACTGTAAAATTCTCATTTGATGGACATAATGAATTGTAGGTGAACTGATGAACTTTAGTTTTGCTTACTAAGTTTTCACTCAGAAGACTGAGGTTTCGAAGATGTTTGTTTCCATTGCCAGCTCGGTATATACCCATGACATGTGGAATGAATCCCCTGCTTTAATGTTGGTTGGTAATACTGCTGTATAGTGAGAAATGAGCTATGTCCTCTACCACTTGAATTTAAAAATTAATTATGCAGTTTGTATTTTTGGTCATATAGAATTTTTTTCACATACTGTGGGTTCTGCTGGTGTTTTAGCATATTCTGAAAGCTTTATTTCATATATCATCAATACACTTACAATTTTATCTTGTTAAAATGTTCCCTCTTTATAATGAATTCTAAAAATGTTGTATTTAATTAATATGTTTAAAAGTTTGCATTTATTTTTTCATTCCATAATGGAGCTTCTTATCATGACTAAACTACTGAATATGTTTCTGCATACTGTATGTAACCAATTACTATTGCTTAATTTTAAATCTTTCTTAGGTAAACATACTTTGTATAGGTAAATCTGTGTATGTTTTACCTGCAAGTGCTGCTCTGTGTTAAATATGTTCCTGCAAATGTGACTTCTATCTACATTTCTGATTATTCTAACAGCCTTTTTTTGAAGTTTAAAGACTTTATGTGTGAATATATAAATGCATTATAAACCTGTTTTATGTATCATTGTGCATTATTTTCCTAACTCAGCTCATTATATAGATGTTCCTATTCACTTTTATGATATACCTTATGCATGAATTCCAGTTTAGGTGTTTATTTATTATTATTATTATTATTATTATTATTATTATTATTATTATTATGATCATCATCATCATCTCTAAATCCACCACACTAAAGAAAATCTCACAAGAAACAAGCTTCAAAAAGTTCACATTCCATTCTTGGGTACAAGATTAAAAAAAGAAAGAAAGCAAGAAAGAAATGGAAAAAAAACTCTTAAAAAGTGGAACAAAAATCTGGTACCCAATAACAAACACAGCAAAAATGAACACCGAAAACTAAATCCCAGAAAACAAGATGCCAGTCTTTTACTAAACTAGCTTCAAGGACTGTGAATTAAGCTACATAGGAGAGAAACAAAAGAAACATTAGAAAAAACAAAAAAATTAAAAGTCAGTAGTGGCACATTAGTCCTGGACAGAAATCGAAAAGGAAATAAAACCAATAAAGAAGATCCAAAAGCAAGTAGAACTGTCAAAGTACAAAACCTCATGATGCAGAACAGATATGACCTAATGAATTTCAATTTACTAGCAGATAACCAACAGCAATATCTGCACCAAAGCCAGTAAAATGGTGATTCCAAATTAGTTTAAGGAAAATAACCAAAAAATGAAGTTTTTGAATGAATGATTCACTAAGTTACACTACCTACTTTAATAGATAATTTTAATTTTTTTTTACACTATTGTCATTTCCTTAATGAATATATTTTATAAATAGGTACTGTTTATTTTATTAATTTATTTAAGGCTACTGCTATATGCAATAACTCTTATTATTCTCACTGAATAGGTACCTAAGCCCTCTGTTCTGTTTTCCATAATTTGCAATATTACTACCAGTTATTGGTGTAGTGAAAGTTCATTACTTGCATTAACTACTTAGTCCTTTAGTTTTTCTACTGAAGCTCTGTCATTGCCTATTGATTACTTGTTATAAGCAAACTAATAATGCTAAAAAACATTAAAAATTCATACATTCAAGCTCACTATGGAGTCAGTATGTCTGATATAAAATCAAATAAATATGTATATATCCTGTAGTTGTTACCTAGGTGGACAGCTGTGATTACAGATGTTGCTCCTTCCCACATTGTTAGTCCTGTGTTATTTGCAATGTGAGGGGGCTCATCATTAACTGGTATCACCAGCACTCTAATTGTGGCTGGAACACTTTCCTTATCACCAGCAATGGCTTTCACAACAAATTGGTCCCCAAGAGTCTCACTGCCATCATGATGATACTGAAATGAGAAACAATGTGATTTCAGTGAATAAATTTCATAAGGAATAATGATTAATATTTTATTCTCGGGATTTTAATTAATTTAAAGCATCTAGAAGAAATGGTATGTTGACACAACTTAATGCCCTTCAGAAGAACCACCAAAGTATAATAATGTTAATGATAATGATGATGATGATGATGATAGTCATAATGATGACAATGATGATGATGATAATAATAATAAAAATAATAATAATGATGATGATGGTGGTGGTGGTGGTGGCAGTGGTGGTGGCGGTGACGGTGACAGTGATGGTAATACATTGGTTTATCACATTGAAGCCTGGGCGTTTTGGTAGTTGAAGTGCCAAGAAACCCAAAGTTTTTATGCCTATTTTGAATTATTATTTACAGTACCTCAATTAAATCTGCCAAAAAGTATTGGCACAATCTAAAAGTATAGCATTCAAGGATTTCTCAACAAGTAAGAAAATAGTCATAACTTCCATATTAATATTTTATATTAAATTTATCAAATTTATCAAATATGAGTTAGAAAAAAAACTGCATAAAGCTGCTTACACTCCATTTATTCCAAGTTCGAAAAACTCTCCCTTGGAATCAGAATTTTCCACAGCTTCATTTGTATCCTGAATTTCAGCTTCAGTTCACAGAAATAGAGGAAAATGCAGCATTTTAACATTTAAGAGCACAAACGAAACAAACTTCAAAGAAAATGGCGCGACTACCTGAGAGCAGCCAATATTACTAAATCTCCTAAAATTCCTAATAATTGACTAAAGCAAGGACAGATGGCAGCACAAATCAGACAATTAAATGATAACTGATGTATGTTCTTTGCCATATAGCCCAACACCAAGATAAGGTCGTGGAATTGCATGAAAAGTATTAGAAATATCTGCTCATGAACATTTCGATGGCCCAAGCTATACTCAGGCTTGGGCTTCAATGTATTAAATATCTACTAATTACTTCATTTAATTATAAAGTAGATCAAAACCCAATAATAGAAAAGCCAAAAACATTATGGTTAACAAGAATGCCTGAATGATTATATTGCTGACATATAACTTACTTGAACAAGTCCAGCTTTAAGTTGGGCAACTGTGAACTTATGCAGTGGAGCCAGTGATGGATCACGAGATAGTTGTACGGCTCCAGCCTTGGGAAGTTCTGTAATATGATATTCACTCACACGGGGTCTGTAGTACTCTGTTAGTATTGCAAGTAGTGAATCAGAAAGTTTTACAGTATCCCCTTCCATTACTTTCAGCTCTCCTCCAGAAATATAGAGCCATTCAGGGACAATTACAAATTGCACCATAAGACCTAAATAGAAAGGAAAACATAATATTAAAATGTGGTTTTTAATGGTTATATCAGGGATTTTTAAAGTAAACTTAAAGTTGGTCATTTAAATGAAAGCAAGGATATATTAATTACAGAACTACACTGCATATTCAGCAAATGCTGTCTCCTTGGTTTTCCAACTAGTGTTGAAGATTGGATGAACCTGCATTCCATCCTTACTATTTGCTAACAGATTTTTCCATGGTTTGGAAAGAGATTGATTCAAATTTCTGAAGAAGCTGAGGTTATTTGAAGGGATAATACTTGTCTCCTTTTTAGAAAATAAAATTTTGGCTATTCTATTTTAATGTCCACAGAGTTACTATCTGTCACTAATTTAATGTGAGAAAGGCAGAATATTGGTTATGCATCTTTATATGTTGCATTGGAAAACAGAATTTTCAATTTTAGAATTTTGTAACCTGCTCAGAGCCATGCTTTGATGCTTTGCACAACTAGCTATCATTTCAGTGTCCCAGGTTCAGCTGCCTGATTTAGATTGGGAATTTTTTCTTGATTAGAATAATTGTCATGGTGACCTGGTTCCAGCCTTCCCTACCTGGCCTCATCTTCACTGGATGGGCAATGCTGTCTCAGGTCACTCACTCTCAGCTGCAAGTCAACAATGTCAAATGCCAGGAGACTACAACTGATTAAAATTTAGTTGAGTCGATTTTGTAACACTACATCACTTACTTTTTTATTTCGGAAAACATGTTTCAGGAGCCATGTGCTTCCATTGTCAATTCCTTTGGTCGACTGCCGGCATTGCTTGCTGTGGTGGTTGTCTCTGTCCCTGGTGGTGGTTTGATGAACTTCTGGATGAGTAGATCGCCTGGCGGGATTTCAAAATTGAAAACCCGGTTCTTGTTTTTCCAAATATATATGTTTTCCCAAACTTTTAATTCTGTCTTCCTTGTGATGTTTTTGAGGATTTTTGGGCTTCTATTTATAGTGTGTTTCTCTTTCCAAAAATGCCAAGCTACTGCAGATTTTTCTTCTTGTTTGAGTTTAATATTTCTGTGGTGTTCTTTTGCCCTGGTTTTTATATTTCTTTTTGTTTGGCCGATGTAGATTTTTTCACAGTCATTACAGCTGAACTGATATATTCCTGGTTTGTTTTCTTGTGGGCAAAAGAACACCACAGAAATATTAAACTCAAACAAGAAGAAAAATCTGCAGTAGCTTGGCATTTTTGGAAAGAGAAACACACTATAAATAGAAGCCCAAAAATCCTCAAAAACATCACAAGGAAGACAGAATTAAAAGTTTGGGAAAACATATATATTTGGAAAAACAAGAACCGGGTTTTCAATTTTGAAATCCCGCCAGGCGATCTACTCATCCAGAAGTTCATCAAACCACCTCCAGGGACAGAGACAACCACCACAGCAAGCAATGCCGGCAGTCGACCAAAGGAATTGACAATGGAAGCACATGGCTTCTGAAACATGTTTTCCGAAATAAAAAAGTAAGTGATGTAGTGTTACAAAATCGACTGAACTAAATTTTAATTGTTAAAACACATCACTGTCTCAAAGTCCACCATATATCAGGACTACAACTGAGTTTAGGAATGGTGCTTTAGATTAAAATGTAAATAAAATAACTCTGAATTTATGTAATGCTGCAAAATTTGGAGAAAAGAATATTAAACAAATTATGAGCAGAATAAGGACAAAGAAGACACATGTCTGCATATTCAGTTCTGTAGAACCAACATAACTAAAAATAATGTAAAGATTTGGTATTACACTATTTAACTTATTGCCTCAGAATATCAAAGTAATTACTAAAATCCACCATTTAAAAATGCTTAAAATTGTTCCTACTACTGCATACATTTTATTCCATAGATGAGTATGTATCACATTGTACAAATACCATGAGTTAATAAATCTGTGTTATAGTGTGTATTCAAAATATAATATGAATTACTAGCTCTTAATAACTTAATGATGTGTAATTGAAAATTGTTTATTGTCTTATCATCTAGCTACATTACTACTGTATACATGTATAAAATTAGTGGAATATTTATACCATTAACATATCCGAAAAACAATGTAAATTGTTCTAAAAGGATGAAATAAAGAAACATGTTATGAGTTTATCTTGTAGAACTTAACAATACACAGCAATATTCTTGTCTAGCCTATGCCACATTTACAGAAGGATGTATAATTATCATTATGATTGATAAAAAAAAATAACTCAAGGTTGGTCAACAGTTTCCTCTTATCTTATGCCACATAAACATTAACATGCACTCTGAATTCATCTGTTACTGGCTGCTGGATGCAGAGGAAACCATCATTCTTTCTTCAATTATACAAAGAATATCAGGAAAATTATCTTTTCTAAGCATATAAAAGAAATATTTGTATGTTGATGTAGTGACCAACCAATAGATTACACACTACATGATTGTAAAAGAGAAGCCTGTAATCTCTTACATTCAGACTTGGCTTATGATAGCAGAGTTATGTACTTGTGTATCACTTATCCTGCCTTAGTTATGCAAAGATTGCACTTATTTATGCTGTTATTCATAAGATAGAGCTAAAAATATTCTAATGGCCAGATGCTTTCTTGCTTCCCAATGGAGTCCAGCCAGTATGCTTGAGGGTTCAACAATTAGAAAGGTGATCCTTATACATTATAGAATTTAATTCTTGACATATGATACAATTTGGAGAGTTGAAGACTTCTATTTTATTAAGGGCTGTGAATGAATAGTCATGAGATGTTAGAAATCTAAATACAGCTTCATCTCTTGGATTTTCAGATATTAAGTGATTATTTTGCATTAAAGGTATCCATGATTTGTCGTACTATATTTTTAAAATTTCCTTATGTTATCAGCTATTCACTTCTTGTACTGGGAAGACAATTCTGAGGAATGAAGAGCTTTAGCCAATTGAAGGAAGAAACAAAAAAAAAATCTGAAAAGTTTTATTCCATGTCTTACTTTACATATTCTGTAAACAAACTAAGCCTGGAACTTCTGGAAATTGAAAATAGCTGAGGATGTAAGCAACATCTATTTATAAAAAATAGTAGAAATGTATATGTTTTTTGATATGAATGTTAATTACAAGTTTTGCTTCAGTATATAGTAATCCAGTTTATACTAACTTTGCTTTTATTTATAAAATTTATAATTTGTTACATAGGTACTTAATTTTTGACTGAATGCATTTATTTATGCAAAAAATGCCCATTTCTTTCAGTTAGAAACTATTATTTGTACCTCTCATCCAAATGATGCCATTAGTCACATCAATTATGAACCTGTCCCAAGTCCTGTTGGCTGTAGCTTGAATATAATGCAGACGCTTGTCATCAATGAGAGCCTGATCAAAGACAGTGACTGGAGCTGGACGGATTTCTTCTCTATCAATTGACTCCTCTTCCCCCTCAGCAACTAATGGCTCAACTTCCAGATATCCATACAGAGGCGGTTCAGTCACTAAATATGTGATATCTGTTGCTGGAATATGAGGATGCATTACCTAGAAAAGTCAAACAAAGAGTGAGAATATTTGAGCTGATATATTTTACCTGACTTAGCACTGCATTTTAAAAGGACAAATTCACTCTCATTATTGCTTTGTAATGCATTGCACAATCTCATAAACTACCTGAAAAAATTAAATAAGAGAATTAAACTAATGCTAAGCTGCCAAGTTTGTAGCAGTGTCTATCAACTAGGAATATTTTGCTTTAGAGAAAAGTAGATTCACTACAATATCTCTAATTTAGCTCATTCATGAGTATGCATTTCAAATTGTATAAATTAATTTGATTCTTAATCTTCTTGACACAAAATATAAAATATTCATTGGTGAATATATTGATGCTACAAAAATACTTTGACAATAAATGCATACAGATCCCTTCTCTCTGCAGTAGGTACCGTAATGGTTCTGAGAAAACTTTGAATATCTGAATCTGAAAACCTGATTCCTTACATCCATATAACTTTCTCTAGCTATTATTGTAGCTGAATTTTAGTAGTTTTGATTCTCTGTGAAAATGTGAGTCCAAAAATGCTGATTTATCTTACTGATTACAATTGGCATTTCTCATGTACTTTTTGGAAGATCATTTTTTTAAGCTTGTGTGCTGGGGCCAATGTGATGTTCCATTTTTTGAAATAAATTTTGGAATTTTTAGGGTATGTTAGAGGATAAGTATATTTTTTTAAAACAGTTCTCAATGTTATGTTTTCAGTGTGCTGATTTCTTTTACTATCTGTTTCTCAAAATTAATCTGAAGATCAAAAGATATCTGGAGATTATCATAAGTTTTCCACTAAATCTTCACTGAGGATGGAGACAAAAGCCTCTGAAATATGCTCGAGTAAGCTGTTTTAATTAGTAAAGTTAGAATGTTTATATCAAGTTTTACTTTCTCTACACTACTATGCACATAGTGTATAGAGAAGGTATTGCACTCCACCAAAAAATTTGATACCGAGATTTCACTGGAAATATATGTTTTAGGGTTCCCTGTATCCAAAAAAAGTATTTTTAGAAAAAGATTGTGTGTGTGTGTGCGCGTGTGTGCATGTGCATATGCATTCATGCGTGCATGTGTGTGTGTGTGTGTGTGTGTGTGTGTGTGTGTGTGAACACGATAACTCAAAAACGAAAAGTGGCTAAAATACCAAACTTGGTATTTAAGTTTAGTATCTTCCAGAGATGCGACACAAAGATTTTGAAAAAAATCCCTCCACCCCAAACTTCCCTTTACATGGAAATTTTTTCGAAAATTTTGATTTTCTAAAAAATGGCTATAATGATTTTGATTAAAATATTGTATATTAAAGATATTTACCTGACAAATAAAATGTATATTTTGAATTTTCTGGGAATAGCCTCTGAAGACTACTTTATTCTGAGTGAACTTTACGGAATTTTGCATAACTGCTAAACCATAAGAGATGGACAGAAACTTACTACACAAAAAATGTAGAGCACATTAAAACACACACTTTATGTTGTATACATTTTTTTCGTGGAGCTGATCGTTTTTGAGATATTACTTGTTTTTGGTTTCAGCTTTGAAAAACTTAACCTTACTTATACAGGAATTTGTCAACTCCTGTCCATAAAAACAAAGAAACTTCATTCACATAGCAATCAGCTTTCTACTATCACTTTAAGCAATGGTACTCCCTTATTTCGCTTCTATGTACAAGGAAGCAAGGAATAAGACTATTTCTGCTAATTTTTTCTCGATAATCATGAAGTAAATAGAAGCATAAGCTTTTTAATAATAATTTGTTGCAGAGATGTAGAGAAAGTCATGTGAATGGAAAACATCAGATTTTTTCTTCTCAGACTTAAATTTTGAGGCCACCCCTCCCCCACACACACACACAAAACCTTTTTCTAAAAATGCAATTTCTTTTATTCAGAGGGTCTCAAATCATGTATTTTCAGTGAAATCTACATATAAAATTTATGGGCAGAATGCAAACTTGCTCTTCCTACCATGTACATGGTAGATAATCTAATAGAGAAACTTAAAACAATGTTTAAGATTGATTTGACTAACATTCCTAGGTTACATCAACACATTTAATGCAGTAATATATTTTAGTGCGCTGTTGCTCATATCATCAGCTGCTATCGATTGGTTTGTATATCTTAGTCCCCGTAGACTGGCACTGTTTCCCTGGTGGTGGAAGCTTCACTCTTTTAGAGTAGAAGTTCATTTTCAAAATTTTCATTTTCATTTCAAAATTCGTTACTGAATCTTGAAGAGTTTGATGAGGATTTTCTCCCACATGTCTCTTTTGTACTCCTGGTGGTTTTAACAGCTTCATGTCCAAAGCTATATTGTGGTGTTTATTTAAAATATGATGGGCCACAGCTGCTAAATGTTCTTTCATTATAATATTTAGATTAGTTTTATTCTGCCTATGTATATTTGATCACCATCTAAATGCTGATATATCTTAGGGTTTTCTTTAGATGTGAGTTTTCATTTTATTTTATATCAACAGATATTCAAGGGAAAATATATTTTGAGGAGCCAAGATTAAATTACGCTTTTTGAAAATCTTCTGAAACTGAGGTATAGCTATAGGTTGTACATTATAAATGTAAATATCTTAATTATAAACTCACTAATTAGTAAACACAGTTTCTAAGTTGATTGGAAACAAACATATGAATCCAAATAAAATATTGATTTTAATAATCAAAGGTCTGTATTGACCTCAAAAATACATCTTTTCATATAGAAATTAGTATTGAAAGTGTAATTTCAAATCTCTTTACTTCTGTCAAAACAACTTTTGCTGAGCTCCTGCAAATATTATGATAGGTTGCTAGAATGTATAGTAACAGGGACATGAAGTCATTTAGTTTTGGTGAAGCTATAGGAGAAACAGAGAATGCAAATTTAATGGAGACAGCATGTAATAAATGGATGGCCAACTCCTGGTTTTGTCCTGTTCATTATCTTTAAAGTTCCGACTATGTGCCAGTATGCAGCATTAGAATATGTTTATTGCAATATTAAACATATATGATCATAATTTCAAAGTTGTTGTCAGTGAATTGCAATGGCATTGCTACATCTTGTATGGAAAACTAGAGACAATAGATTTTCTCAATCTACTGAGGGTCTTAGTATGGGCTGGAGTTATACTGCATTCAAGTAGTTCCACATGCACTGAGATGGGAGGAGCTGTCTGAAATGCTAAAAACTCATTGTTTTATGCCTTGCAGCATATTTCCTCTTAGCTGTACTTAAGTTATAATATTACAACAATGAATAATTGTCTTAAGATGTTATTGTTATTTAGTCCTTCAACAGTGGTTTGTTTAAGTGTATTTGTTCTGATCTTTCATAAATGTGGTCAACCTCCCTATTTACTAATAGAGCGAAAGACAGCTAACTTTAAATCTGTTATCTGAGGTTAATATTATAACTATATTCTTAGCTTCCAAGTTCCAACTGAAAATTGAATGATATGTTACTGAAATTTACAGAATAGAAATCAATAGGTACCTTCAATGATGATGTAATGATGACAACACTGGTAGATTCTTCCACATGTAAAGTTCGGTTACTTGCTATTACAAGAGGTTCCCAATACCAAGGAGGGAATATACGCATACTAAATGTGCCCTCTGCTGTTGTTCCACCAGCATCTACACGAAATCTAAATAATAAAGCACAATTATAATACATTTATAAAATACATATGTTATATATTTGTAAAATAAATAATTGTACACTTAACTAAACTGTTTCTATACAAAGCACAGTGAGATAAAATTAGAAGGGGCATTTAATGAACAAAAGCTGTACAAGGTGGTTCACCTGAACCTTATTCTCTGGTTTTATGCAAACCGCAGATTACAGTCTAATCTGAAAATATAGTTCTGCATACTAACATTATAGATTTTGGTGCTAAAAATTACAACTGAATGGTAGCATATATGATTAGCACGCGGTGCTAGCATGAGTTCCCAGATGCTCGATTCAGGTTCAATTCTTACCAAAATGTTGATAATTTTTTCCCCACCTTCTTTCTTCCTGATTTGGCACAAAGCTAGATGGAATATCGGAGTATATTTTAAGTTGCTTATTTATTGTTGTTCTCTTTAGTTATGTTTATTCTAACCTAATTAATCCAGATACAAGAAACACAAATGAAAATGAACATTCTGAGGCGTATTCATCCAGTTTCTTCTAAATATGCAGTGCTTATTACAATGTTTTAAAACTAACATTTGTATTTCAGATAATACTGCAGAATCAGACCCATTTTCAGGGTAGCTCTAAAACGAAAAATACACAGAATACCAAGGCTGACAATCACAAACTGTGCTAAATACCAAGGTATTCACCAATACTTTCAGTTGAAAAGAAAATTAGGTTTAATCCCCATAACTTTACAAACTTATCAATATCCACTAGGTAAAGTGTGTCCGACATGAAACTTAGTGATGAAACATTCTCTCGCTATGAAGAACAATAGATAACATGTTAAGTGTTCTAGTATTTTTAAACTTTTTTATTAACTTTTTACATTTTGAAAATTCCTATGTTATATACTTACAGCATGTAAGCTCTGTAATATTTTCTATTACAGATAAATGAAAATATTTTTCAAAATCACTCGGTCACATTAAACAGTATATTTTATAATACACTTTTTCACAGAAACAAACCTTCAGTAATATCACTATTGGACAAATTATGACTTCTTTGGAAACATTAACTCAGTATTTTTGGTATACTGTCTTAGAGAGTTTATTATTATGCAAATTATACAAGCCTTCAATGAAAATGAAATGGAGTTTTAATTTATGAATGCTCTTTAACTACTGGTTGTGAGCGTCCTATTCTATGTTGGGCATGAAAGACTGCATAATTTTGCTCAGATGCCTTTTTACATGTTCTTTTACATGCTGTAAGTATATAACATAAGACAAACGGCTTTACTTCCCTTCCAAAGAGGAAGCCATACTAAGGATTTTTACACTTAAAAAAATCCATTGCCCTCCATCAAGATTGAACCTGCAACTTTGAGTGTAAGATGTAACATGGTAACCACTACACCAAGGAGGGCGACAACAAACCTTCAATGGTTGTCATAGTAACTCTTTGGGTCTTCAGACGGCTTTCAATGCCATCCCAATGCCGAGAGCTCAATCACCACCATGGAAAGGCACCAACCTGTAGTCCTTATGGACACTTACAACCCTGAACGGGATCTGTTAGATGAAATGGAGGTACAGGAATTTCAGGGAATGAAGAAACCTCCCCAGCATTTGCCTGGTGACCTGGGACAATTCCCAAAAATACCAATGAATCAGAGAGGTCAGCTGCGGGAATTGATCCCATGACCTCCTGAATGCCTCAGACGAAACGCCTGAGCCACCTGGCTCGTTTCATTGGATGTAATACTCTGTTTTTTCTTTTAATAGTAATGGAACTGAAATGATAAATTGAATTAAACTATTTCTGTGTAATTTTCCCTTAAGAATTGATCTTTATTGTTAGACCAGTGGATGAATTGTATTCCCACCGACGTTTCAAAATGCAGACCTCCCAAGAATTTGACATAGGTGGTCAACCAAAGCTATAAAATATGAATAAAGCTTACTTCATACCTGAAATGGTCATTAAGAGCACTTCCATTGTCATGATAATATGATAAGTGGCCATTTTCAAGATCTAATTGTGTAAAATGGTTGGCTTCATGTTCTAACTGTAAATGACCATAACTTGGATGTTCTGTCACTTCAAACTCAATCTGCTCTCCCCAGAGGTTTAAGTTTGTCTCAGCACTTAAATTGGCAGTGGTAAGGGCAGCTGCACCTCCTCTTTGCACAATTAAACCTGTATTGTTAACAATGTCAACAAATGGAGGTGAGGCTCGCACTTCCAAAACTCCATTGGCATAAAACTGTCCATCTGTAATCCAGAGACCCACTTTTCCATACTCATCTCCTTCATGTCGAAAAAGAACACGAAAATTGTCCAGATCATCCTGAGTAAATTCAAACATTGGCACCTGAGAAAGAAAACAAGTTGTTAAATAGAAATCCATTGAAGGTATTAAACAAGAAATACTTACTAAGCTCTGTTTACAAAAATTGTACTTTGCTCTAGGGTATATGAGGGAAAAGAGAGAACAAAATTAAAGGTTCATGGTGAAAAATTCTTTTATTCAATATTTACCATCATATCTTAGAAACAGGTATCTTTATAGTATACACTAGGCATTTATTTATTCCTTATTTTATCACCTTATTATGGTAGTGAAGGGCAGCTGAGACTTAATACTGCCATAGACTTATGTCTTAAATACACATAGTATTGACAGTTATGTAAACTTTCCTGTATGCTTGTTCTGTAAAGCAATACATGTAGTGTATACAAGAATGGATATAGTGCTTTGAAAAGTTTGACAAATTTCTGGAGTAGCACTTTGGTTGTCCTAATGTGCTGCAGTCTCTTAATAGATAATTGCATATATCTTAGAAAAAGAACAAATACCTAATAAAAACTAAAATACTGAATATCTTTGTTTACTATTAAGTTTAAATTTTATTGTTATTAGCTCTGAAAACAATTCCATTTGGTTATGAGTAAGAAGATTTGTGAGTAATTCTCAGCTTTTCCTGAGTTAAACTGGACAACTGAAAGCTCAGCAACAAGAGAAGCTTGCCAGACAATACACATTGGAATATTTTATGAAAACAAAACTTAACACAAATGCAAGATTTTGCACTGCATAAACAAAAAACCAAACAGATTTTCAGCCTATGGTTAACCTACATAGTATGCATATCTACCCAGTGGTTTTGTGTATATTGTAATATTTGTTTAAACTCCAGTATTTTGTGAAACACTGCATAGATAAACAGAAGCCATGTTTGTAGATCTCAATTTCTTTAATTACATGCTACTTACTGTAGGATCTGAAGCCTGGTATATACCACCATTAGGAATACCACGGCGGGTGTATACAATATCTGTTGGCTGTGTATCTATATCAGCATCAGAGTATCGCAGATCTCTACCAGTTAAGAGCCTCTCTCCTCCAGTCACTATTTGGAAAACCTGAAACATACAATGTGGTTTAATCAACAACTTTAAATTAAATAAGGTAGAAATCTCTTTAATAACATTATATCATGAATATGTGTGATAAACCACATGAAGTAGTTAGAAGAATAAGTTCTTGTAAGAATGGTTTGCAGAAGAGAAAAGAGTAGAAGAACATTTTGGAAATCTAACACCTGAAATAGTGGTGGTGGCGGTTACGGCCACAGTGGTCATTGTGGTTGCAGTAGCATTAGAAATAGTAGCAGTAGTAGCAAAGATGATTGATGATCATCATCATTAACATGATGATTCTTTTAGAAAGATGGAATGAAGCTAGACTTAATATATAGCAGCATGATGACTATCTTCTTCTTCATCTTCATTGTCGCCATCATCATCATATGTATTGGCTGTATAAATTATAATGCAAAGCATATGATGGTTATAGGAAATAAGTTTGAGGTTTTCTGCTTACATCTTTTATCTAAAATTAGGGAATTCCCTTGAGGCCATAACCAAAGGGATTTCTGGCAGTGGGGGATGCAAACCTGCAGCAAAAATAGTCTGAATGTACGAGAAGTAGAGTTAGACTGAAAAATTCAATGCTATAACTGGTGCTTGAGCCAAAATTCTCCTGGGTTACATCCAATTGCTCTAACCACTGAGCTACCATGGCAACATGCTATCATGACACTAAATTCTGCACCTGACTTGTGTAAACCTCAAAGAGGATACAACCCCAATGGAGGATACACCCCAATTATAGCTTAACCAAATATTACAGTCCCATGCAAGTTAAACAGAACAATAGTACAAAATGTTCATGCTTTTATGAATTTAATCATAAATTATTTCCATAATTTATTTGGAAGTAATAAATTACTATGTTCTCCTTTCTTTTTATAAATTCCATTACCTGATTAGTTTGGAACATACATTTTTGAGATCACTTAAATCAAAGCTAACATCAAACGTTCTTTTGTGGAACAGTCAAATTTTGCAAGTCTCTTTTTGCAAATAGCCCACAAATTTTTTATGGGGTTAATGTCAGATGAATTCTCTAGCCATTCAAGCACATGAATATTGTTATCTTTGTAAACACTTATTTAAATCCTGGGCTTTATAGTTTAATCAATTATTAGGTAAAGCAATGTGAATTAATTGTTTTTTCCACACTAGAGTCTGACTTTGCCTCTCCAACTCCTGCCTACACACAACTGGTGTGGAAGAAACAATTAATTCACATTGATTATCAAAAGTATCAAAATACTGGAAGTGGTACACAGTGAAACATAATTACACATTGGTTATAAAATGAGTCAAATTTACACTTGAATTGCTTCAATAAGTAATAAATTACCTGGACATGTTTCACAGGTATAGCCTACATTTAATCTGTTGATGATGTAGACAACATACGCCTGCAAAACATGTCCAGGTAATTTATTACTTGTGAAGCAATTCAAGTGTAAATTTGACTCATTTTATAACCAATGTCACATTGATTAATTTGAATTTTCTATTCTTTAAATTATCCTTTGAATAATGGAGATAGAAATAACCTTTTTGAAGCACTGTTTGTAGTGCAGTAGAGATTTTCTTTATAGTAAATTATAAAAATAATACTCAATGTTTCTTTAAAACTATACTCAATTTTCTTAGAAATATTCTATTAAAGCATATAATTATTCACCTTATCAATTTCCCGCACAGGAGTGTTATCATTCTTTAGTAATATATCCACATGAAATACACCAACATACTGGAAATCCTCCTCTTCGGAAGAAAGAGCAATGAAGTGAAAAGAGTCCCGGCGTGTTTCTGAATCATCATGCACATAGAATACCCTTTCAGTCATCAGCTCACGGGAGGAGAAGTAGGCTGTGTTCTTGCGAAGTACTGTGACCAAACCCACATCCATTACATCAAGTCTTCCATGATGTGGTCCATGAGTGACATTGTACATCAGCTCTGTGATACCATTTGTTGCTAAGTCCAGATGAGTTCGCAGCAAAGGTTGACGCCCACCTTCTATTACCTGTAAAATTATTTGTTTGTAAGTACAATGGGTCAATAAAAATGTGAAGGCTTATCTGCAGATAATGGTAAGGGATATGCAAAATATTTCAGCAAATAAGGAATTTTTCAAAATTTGATATCTAATTATTCAATTTAGCCAGAGTCATCCAAAAGGAGATAAAGTGTTAGAGATTTGGGACTTAATAGTATTTGGAAAGCCAGACAAATATCACAACATAAATTTGTCATTTCACTATGGGATATTCATTTTCTACTATTACCTTTCTGTTAAGGTATAATTTATGTAGGGTTTATGTCTAATTGTGTCAGAATATGTAATGAATGGGTTTCCCCACAGTCATAACTTATCAGGATAAATAAAGAAACAAATAAATGGGAAACTTGCTTCCATAAAATATGTCTTAAAAAAAACTTCCTGATTATGTTGATTAATTTTAACAATGTGCCCTAGCTTAGGTAAAAGGTACCATAACTGTCCATATTTTATGGACTTCAACATATGAAATCTTATTGAAAATACACTGAAGAAATCTATTTCAAGCCAATTATTATTATTATTATTATTATTATTATTATTATTGTTGTTGTTGTTGTATATAATGCAGGTAAAATAAATGTATGACAAGATACACCGTGAGAAATAAGTCAATTTCCTTCATTTCTAAACAGAATAAAAACAAACATTTCCAATCAAAATCAGATATTTCCAACTTTGTCTAACAAAACCCAAACTTTTTAACTTGAAAATGTTAAAGAAAAGTTATGACAATTTATTATTGACTGTGTGACATCAAGGGATGTAATACAAATTAACTGTAAAAGAATCTTTCACTGTCAAACAAGGCAACAATTCATTGTAGTTTTTTCAACTTCCTGGAAAAAACACTGTTTCAATGACTGGTTTTATTCACAACCTTCACATTTAATTTGTCAAAAATATAATGCAAGACTGGCCTCTTTCCATTTTGCATTAGCATTAATGCGTAAAGCATAACTGCAAATAAATAATAGTACAAATTAAGTCATTGTGTATAAATATTGCTATATTTACTTTCTTAATAGCTACCATTTAAGTTTCCACCTTTTAGGCACAAAATCAGTAAACTTCATACCCTTCACTTATAAGCAAAGAAAATGGTTAATTAAATAGTATTTTTAAGTGCCATTTTTGTAATATACAATTTAAATATCTTTGATTGTTCAGAGAGGATCTATACTGTAGTTTTAGGGGCAATTTATCCCCCCCCCCCCTTAATTCCTTGAATTTGCCATCAAGAAACAAAGGCTGATATTGTTATTCAAATTATTATGGGAATAGAACAAGATCTTTTGGGATATATTAGGGAATGTCTTTGCATACTGCAAATATGATAAACTTATAACTAACATATAGTATATAGCAACTTATATTTTATGAGTTTTACTTTCTGTGTAACTAAACAAATATTGGGATTTTCAAATTAGCCTCTTGCCTTCTTAACTAGGTATATAATAAGAATTAATTTTTTTTTAAGGTAAATTAAATGACCTGCAGCCTTTCTAATGTTGCTCTGACTTCATCCCGAGTTTCACCAGAAGGTATATGAAGAAGGCCAAGACTACCGGATACTTTTGAGCAGTCAGGTGCTGTCACTAGAAATGTGAAGTCATCATGCACATGTGAATATGCCTTGCGATGTAACCTATAGCGGAGGCGAGTCATTTCTAAGTCTTGTTGTGTGAAAGTGTCACCAGTCTGCAGACGATGGTGTTTCATTGGAGCATTGGCATGAAGAGTGCCATAACGAGGTGGCCTCACAACCTGGAATGAAATTGAAATGTACTATTATCAAAACCTTATTGAAGTATACATTGTGTACTTAATATATCTCTGCTCTTAAATGAGATAACTTTAAGATTATTAAATTATAGATGATGTTAAGAAAATGGAGAATTATAAAATTCAGGGATTTTGTTCTCTTAAGTGAGATAGGAAGTCTACAATAATTCTAAAATTACTGTAACCTTTTATTATAAAAATTAAAAACAATAATACGGTATTATTTTGATGGCTTTGTTCTTAAAAGAAGTAACTCTATACAGTGAAGGCCTTTTATTTCACTCTTATAAAAGTATTCTATAACTCAGAAAATGCTGCCTATGAATCATTTTCATTTTTTAACCATGCCTTAGCCATTGCAACTGTGATAAGAGCCATAACTGTTAAGCTGTTGTGCTACAACTGAGTGATTGTTTGAAATGTGGAATATTATACACAATAACTGTCATAAGTTCTGTTAGTAAAATTTAAATACATTGTAGTATGGAAATTGTAATTGAAAAAATGTGGTAACACTATATATTGTTGTCCACAAAGTTATCTTTACTACTTTGCGAGTAAACCAGCTTTCAGTGTGCCAGTATCAGGCAAAAGAGAAAGATGGAGTGGGAAGTATATGAAAATTGCATCACTGTATTGGTGTTATTTCATTGTGGAAAGCAAGCTAATAGCATTTTTTTGATGCTAAAACTTCCTGGCATCAATGAAGGATTTGTTTTTCGGACAATAGCACAATTAGACCACTCGCCTCTCACTAAGGCAGTCTGAGTCCGCTTCCAAGTGACCTCATGTGGGATTTGTGGTGGACAAAGAAGCACAGGGGTGGCTTTTCTCTGGGTTCTCCCACCATCGCATTGCACTGGTGCTTCATCTTTATTCCATGTATCATCAGTGTCATCGACTGCAGTGCCATAGTAGTAAAAGCGGGCATTAAAGACTATTAAAAAAAATGGACAATAGCACAGATAAAAAAATGGGTAAAACTGTTGATTGTATGGCCACACCATGGCCAAATGGTTAGACCACTCGCCTCCTCTCACCTAGATGGCCCAGGTTCGATCCCAAGCAACTGCATGTGAGATTTGTGGTGGACAAAGCAGCATAGAGGTGGGTTTTCTCTGGGTTCTCTAGTTTCCCCTGCCATTGCATTCCACCGGTGCTCCATCTTCATTTCATGTATCACCAGTGTCTTTGCCTGTGGTGCCATTAGTAGTAAAAGCAGGCAACCCCTCCCCCCAAACTGTTGATTGCTTCAGATCAGTTATCCTAGGTGCATACACACAAAAGAAGTAGTGAATGCTAATCATGCAAGGATTCAATGCAATTCTCTGTGTAAAAAATACAAACAATTTTGTCTCATGAAATGAACCTCTTTTCATGAACAATCTCACATACCTTTTTTTTTTTTTGGAAGCATGATTTACATATTAGTGCACATAAAAGATACACAAGACATTTATCAACTGAAAAATTAAAGAAGACATGCCTGGTTTGATCCTAGATTTTGTTAACGACATATGGGGAGAGCAAAAACCATGCAGCAGTGGTTGGCAACCAATGTCCCATGGTTCATCGCTGCTGCTGACTGACTCAGCAGAAGCCCAAACCTCAATCCATTAGGCTGTTCTCTGTGGCACAATCTGTCAAGAAAATTCTGCTAGACACAATCGTGCAGCTATTGATGAGTGACCTCAACATCTTCAACACTGTGTTGCAGTACATGACTTATCATTTCGAATGAGAGTATGTTCTTTCAGAATACAAATATTAATGGATTTGCAAAATTTTATTTAGTAGTATATGCATTGTAAGTACTGACAGAACTTGTGGCAGTACTGCGTACATCTTATTACTTACATCTTAAAAATTGAATATTGCTTTGGTTCGCTTAATGAAGCAATTATCTGAATACAAAGTAGGCACTGTTATTAAAACAAACCTCATAGAGTATTTTGTAGCTCTCTGTAGGTAGTGGCTCTGTCTGGTATATCAGCTGCATATCTGTGAGAACAGCCTCCCTTGACCCATTGAGCTGAAGGTCGTGATTACGCATAGCAACCAGCCTTAGCTCCGTGAATGTTATTCTGAAGTCATACACTGTTGGACTTTTTACTTCCATCACAGATACCTTAAACTAAATAAGAAGACAGAATTACTTAGCTAATTTTAATAAAGTCTCATTAGTTAAATAAGAAAACAAACAAAGCTTACATAGTTACAAAACAGTTAAAAACCAAATGGAATTAACACTGTGAAGCACTGTAATAATTTATAAAATAATACAGATTGAGTTGACCAGACACTCTATGGCTTCACATTCCTAAAACTTATCCTGATGCATTTCACCTTCCATCGACACCTTGATGATACCTTCAACGGAAGGTGAAACGCGTCGGGATAAGTTTTAGGTATGTGAAGCCATAGAGTGTCTACTCGACTCAATCTGTATTATTTTATAAAGCTTACATACTTAAATATATTTTTAACTTTTTTTTTTTTTTTTTTACAGTGTTTCTGAATCTCTGTTTCTTTGTGGGCCAAGAACTGCTTGACACATTGGAACCCATGTCCGAGCATAGCTTTAGTCTGTCCTTACTTTAGTCAACTATTAGGAATTTTAGGAGATTTAGTAATATTGGCTGCTCTCGGGTAGTCGTACCATTTTCTTTCAAGGTGGTGATCTGTTTGTTACGTTTGTTACGTTTTTGCTGCATTTTCCTCAGTTTCTGTGAACTGAAGCTGAAATTCAGGATAAAAATGAAGCTGTGGAAAATTCTGATTCCGAGGTAGAATTTTTTGAATTTTGAATAAATGGAGTGTAAGCAGCTTTACACAGTTTTTTTTTCAAACTCATATTTGATACTTGTTGTAAATTTAAAATAAAATATTAATATAGAAGTTATGACTATTTTCTTACTTGTTAAGAAATCCCTGAATGCCATACTTTTAGATTGTCCCAATACTTTTTGGCAGATTTAATTGATGTACTGTAAATAATAACTCAAAGTAGGCATAAAAACCCTGGGTATCTTGACACTTCAAATACCGAAACACCCAGGCTTCAATGTGTTAAATACCTACTATATCCTCTGCTTCTCTCCTTAATGAATGAGCAGATGCCAGCTTCTGTATAGTTACCCCCATGCTTCTAAATGGCTTCTAACATGGTACACTTGTGAAGTAAATGTATATTTACATCGATATTGAAATAAAATTAATTAAAAAATAAAAATCACCAATTTTAGCTGTTCATAGTGGATTTTATATTCAGAGCCTTGTAGAATGTAGCATAATAATGAATAACATAGGAAATATGGTATAACATAATGAATATGTTATTTCATTTAAATATACATACCTATCTATTATTAAGCATGTTTGTGGGTCTTGGTATAGAAATCTGTTAATATAAACAATAATATGTGCAAAGGATAAATGAGCAGTTGGGTGTTAAGCAATTTGAATCTTTCATATTCCAGATAACAATGCGCATATTATTGTTGGGAGTCAATTTTAGGTATTTGAAGCCATAGAGTGTTGACCTCGACCAGTCGTCATCACTTTGAAGATGCCTTCAAATGAAGATGAAATAATGTTGGGAATAAATTTTAGGTATGTGAAGCCATAGAGTATCTGATTGACTAGCCTGTATTATTTTATAAATTATTATATTATCTCTAGATAGGCTGTTAAAGAACTGGGAGCCAGTAATAAACTATTTAAAGCATAAGATAGCCAAGGATAAATCGAGTAAAACTTACTACCTACAACAGCTTTATCAGATTCAGGGCTCTCACTTGAACACTAAAAATAGCATAAGATATTACATTACACATAAATTCCTTTTACCTTAGTTTTGGCAGGCTAAATGTAATCTAATTGCTGAGATGAGCTAAGCTGAACTCATGCTTAAAAAGCAAATAATGTGCTTTATAATTGTTATTTTTATGTAATTAATCCAGAATAACTTTACTGCTACTTTTTCTGAAAAAAAACATATACATATTTTCTTTTCTTTTTGGGAGGAATTACGTCTCTGTATATTGCAGTATTACAATTCAAGGAGATCCAAAATCAAGATGCCTCTCTACACATAAACAGAACATAGAATGGGGTTCTTGTATATTAGGGGAGAAGTATGCTGAAGTAGTACTGTATCTTCATAGTATATTAAAGAAGGTAATTCCTTTAAAATGGGTATCATAGAGCTTAGTTAACAATTTCTATGGAAGACTTTTAATATTAATGTGATTGCAGCTACTCTTCATAAAGAAAATATCAGTTATTATAATTTTATCCTACCTTATCCCTTTCACCAGCCATATGCAAATGAGTAGTATTAAAGTTGGTGTGCCTCAATCATGAATGGATATTAAAATATTGTTGATGTGAAGAAAAGAAACAACCAACACAAACCAAATCACATGTGAGTGTTTATATCTACTGTTATTCTTATAGCGATAATATAGATAATTGTCTTTACTGAAGAATATTTTATTATATTGTAAATATTAGCAACATCATATAAATTACCGTATATTTCAGCAGACAAGAAGAGGTATAAAGCTCGTCAGAGATATATAGTTTTATTGCATGTCCCTCCTATAAGATGGTCCCCAAACTATCAGCAGCTTGTAAATTTAGTTTAGAATAGTGATCATCAGGATAATAATATGCAACCTTGAATATTCACAAAAGAGTTGTATTGACTATTCAATTTTACGGACATACTTGCTCTGTACTGCTAAAAATTGGTATGGTTATGCACGCCATAAAACAAAAGCTTTCTTCAGCATTGTTATGGTTTTGCCTGTAGAAGCATGTGCTGAATAACAAACTCAAATGTACCGTTAGCAAGTATCATTTTAGGTTGTGTTGTGAGTTCAAATAGTTTGTACTGTGTGTAATTGACACAAATTTCAATCTAAGTATCTGTCATATAGGACAACCCTGATTATGCTGCTATTTTTTTTATGCTTTAAATATTGCCTTATCTGATGAAATATATGGTAAATTTGTAAGTTCTATTGACAGTATATCCTATTATAGTATAAACATTTTTATGGAACCTTAAAACTATCATGAGCTGGGTCTCCTGTTGTATGGACATATCGTATCTGGTCACGAGCTAGCTGGTGACTGGTGAAATGCTCCACAGGTTGCCACTGTGAATCAGAACCTCCACGAAGCCTTTGTACTGAACCATACTGCGGGGTCTTTATCACTTCATACCGGATATCTAGGTCTGGATCCTCAGCATTTGATGCAAATGTGAGGTTGGTGGGTGATATAAGTGCAGCAGCACGATGTGTCAATATCAATCCTGTATTATTTACAAGGCGCAGCTGCAAGGGAAAGGCTGAAATACGTAGGAATGCTGCTGGGCTTGTTTCAATGCCATCAGACACCTATAATCAAAGTAAAACACCAAGTTATATCACCCTATTATAAACAGTATTTTCATGGTTGATTACTACATTAAGAATACAGAGTAAGAATAAATTAGGAGATATAATATTTAAATAATTGATAACATGGGCAGGGCTTAATTTTAATCTAAATGTTTTATAAAGCAATGAGAAAGACAAACTTATAGGTTACATAATAAATGTGTATATAAAAGTTGAAATCATTTGTTTACCTGCAGGGTGAGCTATTTAGTTTTATAGCTTAATTTTAATTTGAATGTTCCATAAAGCAATGAGAAAAACAAACTTATAGGTTACATAAGAAAGTAAGTATATCAAAGTTGAAATCATTTGTTTACCTGCAGGGTGAGCTATTTAGTTTTATAGCTTAATTTTAATTTGAATGTTCCATAAAGCAATGAGAAAAACAAACTTATAGGTTACATAAGTGATTACATAAAAGTTGAAATCATTTGTTTACCTGCAGGGTGAGTCTTGTGTTGGAACTTGCATCTCCTCCATGATGAACATAACTGATAAGCCCTTGATCAACTTCTCTTTGGGTGAAAGATTCTATTTGAACACCAGCTCTTTCCACATGACCATCTTTCATCTCGCCCAGAACTGAGTACATCAAATCATCACTAAGACTGTCTGGGTCTTCAGCTCTAAGTAACTCTGATGTCAGTGTCTTTCGAGTTCCCTGTGAAAGAGAATGATCAATACATTCAGTTTTTAAAAGAAAATATAGAAAATTATATGAAAAGTATACATTCTATAGAAATAAACATTATAATAATTTGATAAAGACTCAAAAGAAACTGGAATTGCAATAATGAACCTAAAAAGTTAAGTTGTTGAAAAATGCAGCAGCTATACATAGGTTTAGAAATCCAGAGAATTGAAAAAGGGACGCATATTTTAAGATGTGAAATATAATCTCATTTTCTCTATGAAAGATATTCAATCTAGTTCAAGTTTTATCAGAGCAGCAATAGCCAGATATGTTCATAAAGCACTTTAACAAAATAGATAAAACAGTAATTAAGACAATTGAATCACTGTTGAAAATGGCCTAAGGATGAAATAATAAAGACCAAGGTTTCCTTAAAATTATTAACTTTATCTATAATGCTTTTGTACTTTCTTTTAATTTCAGAATGGGTTGGACAATTTGAGAGGATTAATGTTAGGTTAAAGAACGTCCATAAATAAAACTCCATTTCATTTCCAAATAATATAGTAGTAGATGCATATTACATGCATTTTACCTGAGCAAGTCTTAGCACTGCACCTGGTGGAAAATTTAATATTGGAGGGTCATTTACAGGTGTGATATTAACATGGAGAACAAAGCGATGCCGCCCTTGCAGATAGCCAGGTAAAACAAAACCTGAAGTAGGTGCTAGCTCCAATTCCAACACAATTCCATCTTGATGCTGCTCTGTGCCCTCATGCACATATCGCACCTGTGGAAAGAGATGGATCATATCAGTGTATGGTAATTATTAAACTCATTCAGGTCAAACAGTTAGGCAATGAAGAAGAGTTTATTTTGAATGAAATGATGCGTGAGTATAATAAAACATGAGCATAAATTATAAAAAACACCTCATGATACACTTTGTGATATAATTGGTGGAGGCCATTGTTCCAGAGGATTCTGTGTGCCACTTATGATCACTTTAAAGGGATTAGTGCAATATAACATAAACAAAGGAGGACATGTATAATAGAGTAAGGAGAATACAAAGACACCAATCCTCTTTACAAGTTAAAATTAGGATTCTAAATTCATATAATCCTCTAATAAAATTTCTATTATAATTGTATTTTAAAAAGTTATTTAATCTCTTTTAAAATTATGAACGTAAAATGTTCTAATAAGAATTTTGAATTATAATATCAACTAATTAACCAACTCTTACTTTTATTTATATTTGTAACTGTTATCTTACTAAAATGAATTGCAGCTATGTTATACAATAGAAATTTAAAACTCTCAGAATAGCAGAAGAAGTGCACATGTTCAGTGACTATGTTGTACTTTTATGGCATAATCTGCCATAATTACTAGAGCTTGGACTAGGGTCACGAAATTGCCAGATTGAGGTTTGGTGCACACAGAGTATAACTGTCATGTTGGAGTAGGCGTAGTCTCTACAGCTTGTTTTGAAATGTGTTGCACTATCTAGCATTCCTCACTGCCTGGCCTTCTTCAGTTCCTGCTAGTAGATAAACCACTAAACACTATAAGAGAGCATAAAAATACGAAAGGGTAGGCATTTGATGTGGAATAAACGTGGATAACTCAAAACATATTTTGAGTGACAGGAGGAGAGCCTATTCTTTCGATACAATAAGGATGTATCTTGTAATTTACTGCAATGAGTTCTGAGTAAGTTTAGTTGATTTATGTTCATTGTCTTTTCAAAGCTCTGCACATAATTATACCAAATCTTTTGTATTAAGCTTTATACTTTTATTTGTAAAAGTACAGCATTTTTAGTTAGTAATCATAGTATGAAATTGTTTTATTGTGTTACTTTATGAATCAGAATGATGCATATAGCAATACATGTAATGAGCTTCTTTTGATACAGATTATACCTCAATATATGCATGTTTATGCTACAAACCCGTCCTGACTACCCTCTCTCTATACCACTGCTGTATGTGTGTTTGTAACTGTGTGTGTAACCCAAAAACCGAGCTCAATAATCACAAACATATGTAGCAATTAGAAAATAAGAAAAATAAAAGAAAGAATCAGCTGTTCAACTAAGGCATTATTCATGTGTTATTTTGGATGAAAGCTATTGGTGTTATTTAATTTTAGCTTCCTGTTTCCTTACTGGTGTATGCACAAACTCTATAACAAATATCAATCTATAGCAGATATGGCTGAAGAAAATTTTATTGATATGGAAGTTCAAATTAGTATACTCCTTTGTTAATGGAGTGTTGTGGCCTCTCACCTTTACAATAGAAATATTGTAGTATTTCTGATGTTGCACAGAGGATTTTGTGGAGTAATAAAATAAACAAAAATTCAATTCAAAATAAACAAAAATTCCCATGCCCCAGCTAAGAATAAAACCTGTAGCAGTGCTAATTCAAAGAATCATGTTTGAATAAAGTTGTATCTAAACTAAAACATACTATGAAACATAAACCAATTCCAAAATATGGAGGTTTGAATATGCTGGGTACTCCAATTTGTTGTATCCAATATGAAATAGTAATTACTCCTTTATGGTTTGGTGAGATATCAATATACAGAGTACAGGTTAAATGGTCCACCAGGCAAAATATAATATAATTCTAGATCAAAGTATTGTTCAAAGTATTATAAAAAGGTACCTTTTTGTTACATATAAGTAATATAATCCTTACCTCTAACTGATTATTTTTAGCATGTGTTTTTTTGTTTTTTTTTTGTTTTTTTTTGTTTTATTTTTTTTTTTTAGGGTTTCATGTGCCAGTTAACAGTAGAATTTCTAGATATACAAATCCTGGTATGTATGAAAATGAGTGTAAGTGTAACAATTTGTCATGAAATTCTGAACAATGATTTTTAACAAGTAATTTACAATGTCACAAAACAAATCTTGCTATTTCAATTTCTGTTTTATTCAGTGGCATTAGGTTTGAAATTACTCACCTTATCCTTAGCAAGATCAAGTAAAGTGAACACAGGTCGTCCTCTCTCCACTAATAATTTTCCATGTCGGGGAGCTTCAACTACATGCAGTAACACACCAGAGTCACGGACACCATATTTGGGGTAATCCAGTACAACATCAATATTTCCTGTTGTCACTAGAGCATGTTCCCCTTCAGCTACTTGAAGTGGTGTCAGCACCAAAATTTCTAAGTCTACAGCTAATGTAGGCTTAGAGAACACCTATTAAGCATTCAAAGAAATTTAGCAATCAACTTAATAAATACTCTTTATATTAGGTATATGGATTTAATATTTTAAAACCTTCTGTCGAAGTATTTAAGAAAACAAAATATATATTGTCATACAGTGAATCTTTATTCATGTACAAAACTGAAAATAACCTCTTAGGTACCAACTCTGTAATCAAACCCAAAAGAGAGAGATTCTCAAAACAAGATCAGCAAATCATATATGTTTAGGGTCAGTTATCTCTAGCAAATATGGTATAAAAAGTATATTACATAGTGCCACCAAAACATACAACAGTCTCCCACTTAAAATCAAAGAATCACTCAACTTATCCCAATTTAAAAACAAATTCTTAAAATACCTACTTAAGCAACACTGTAATTTCTAAAAAGTTGACAAATGTTTTTGAAATATTGGATTAAGTTTAATCACACAACCACACAAATTAGGTTAAAAAAATTATATATTTCTTATTTTATTCTTTTGTATTTTGCTTACCTTCTCACTAAAGGGCAGTCCCTACCTGGAGCAATATGCTCATTGGGGCATTCTATGTAAATAAAAATAAAAATATAAAAATAAATAGTAAAGTATATTAATTTTGCAGTCACAAGGTAATTAACTTTAGTGCCAATGAAAGTATGCAACAAGACTAGAAGCAAATTTATCTCATGTTGGTAGAGCGATGAATTAAAACATATGTAGAAGTGGTCAGTCTTGCATCCAGAACAGGACTGAATCTAGTGCACCACATTTTGAAGAACCCTTGGCTGTTAAATCTGTCATTACTGCTTGAATTCTGAGGAAGTTTGATTTGAAGGTATCTATGATTATGGTTTAATGATGAATTTCCACTGGATATTTTCAGAAAAATGGCTTGACATCTCATACTGTACAAGCCATAATGATGTAAATTGACTCTTTTGTGGACTGCCATTGGACTTTGGATATCATACTCACCTGATTTAATTTTTTTATACAGTTATCTGAAAGCAATAATTATTGAGACAAAAAGAAAACATACCTTGAAAGCAAAAATACAGAAGAAACTCAGAAAGTGACAGGAGATGATTGGCAATGCATTTCTGAATTGGTACTGTAGAAACAATCCTATGTGAAAACAAATGAAGACTAGATACAATCATACCATGACATTAATTTATAGCAAACTAGGGGTATCTCAACTATTGCTGTGATAGATCGATCAATCAATCAATCAATCAATCAATCAATCAATCAATCAATCAATCAATCAATCGATCGATCAATCAATCAATCAATCAATCAATCAATCAATCAATCAATCAATCAATCAATCAATCAATCAATCAATCAATCAATCAATCAATCAATCAATCAATCAATCAATCAATCAATCAATCAATCAATCAATCAATCAATCAATCAATCAATCAATCAATCAATCAATCACTCAACGAATGAATGACTCAGTCAGTCAGTCAGTCAGTCAGTCAGTCAGTCAGTCAGTCAGTCAGTCAGTCAGTCAGTCAGTCAGTCAGTCAGTCAGTCAGTCAGTCAGTCAGTCAGTCAGTCAGTCAGTCAGTCAGTCAGTCAGTCAGTCAGTCAGTCAGTCAGTCAGTCAGTCAGTCAGTCAGTCAGTCAGTCAGTCAGTCAGTCAGTCAGTCAGTCAGTCAGTCAGTCAGTCAGTCAGTCAGTCAGTCAGTCAGTCAGTCAGTCAGTCAGTCAGTCAGTCAGTCAGTCAGTCAGTCAGTCAGTCAGTCAGTCAGTCAGTCAGTCAGTCAGTCAGTCAGTCAGTCAGTCAGTCAGTCAGTCAGTCAGTCAGTCAGTCAGTCAGTCAGTCAGTCAGTCAGTCAGTCAGTCAGTCAGTCAGTCAGTCAGTCAGTCAGTCAGTCAGTCAGTCAGTCAGTCAGTCAGTCAGTCAGTCAGTCAGTCAGTCAGTCAGTCAGTCAGTCAGTCAGTCAGTCAGTCAGTCAGTCAGTCAGTCAGTCAGTCAGTCAGTCAGTCAGTCAGTCAGTCAGTCAGTCAGTCAGTCAGTCAGTCAGTCAGTCAGTCAGTCAGTCAGTCAGTCAGTCAGTCAGTCAGTCAGTCAGTCAGTCAGTCAGTCAGTCAGTCAGTCAGTCAGTCAGTCAGTCAGTCAGTCAGTCAGTCAGTCAGTCAGTCAGTCAGTCAGTCAGTCAGTCAGTCAGTCAGTCAGTCAGTCAGTCAGTCAGTCAGTCAGTCAGTCAGTCAGTCAGTCAGTCAGTCAGTCAGTCAGTCAGTCAGTCAGTCAGTCAGTCAGTCAGTCAGTCAGTCAGTCAGTCAGTCAGTCAGTCAGTCAGTCAGTCAGTCAGTCAGTCAGTCAGTCAGTCAGTCAGTCAGTCAGTCAGTCAGTCAGTCAGTCAGTCAGTCAGTCAGTCAGTCAGTCAGTCAGTCAGTCAGTCAGTCAGTCAGTCAGTCAGTCAGTCTTTTCATTGGTTTAAAGTTGAGAAAATGCTAGGTTGAATAATGTGGTACCTAGCTTGAAACCAAGAAACAAAATCTCAATACGAAATGAATGACATAGGAATAAATTACTACATAAAATAGCTGATGTGTTACATTCACATAACTTTTTCTAGCTGTTTCATATACAAACTATTCCTGCTAAAGATTATTATTTTATCAACATCATGCTAATCAAGATAAATATAGCAGAATTGGTCTTAGTACTTGCTTTGTTGTAAATAGAAGGGAAATAAGTGAATACACTAGGCTAAAGTGATAATCAAATCTTTTAGAAGCTGATTGTTATGTAAAACAATTAAGGTTCGATTTGCTTTGCATGGTGCTGTTTGAGAAAATTAGTTCAGAATTGAAACCAATAACAAGGAATATTTCGAAAATGCTCAACTCTGCAAGAAAAATGTATATCACATAAATTATGTGTTTTAATAAGATCTACATTTTATATGTAGTAAGTTTTTGTCTATCTCTTATAGTTTAGCCGTTATGCAAAATTTTGCAAAGCTCATCCAAAATAAAGAGGTCTTCATAGGCTATTCCCAGAAAATTAAAAATATACATTTTGTTTGTGATGTAAATGTCTTTAATATATGTTATTTTGATCCAAATTGTTAGAGCCATTTTTTAGAAAAACAAAATTTTTAAAACAAATTTCCATGCAAAGAGTTGTTTGTGGTGGGGGGGATTTTCTTGAAAATTTTCATGTCGCATACTTGTAAGATACTAACCATAAATACCAAGTTTTTTATTTAATGTCTTTTTATTTTTGAGCTATGCTGCGCCCCCAGACACGCACACACGCGCAAACATACATACGCACACACACGGACATTTTTAAAAAAAATTATTTTTTTCGGACTCAGTGGGACTTAAAACATACATTTCTGATAAAATCTCGGTATCGAATTTTTGGGTGGAATGCAATGCCTTCTCTAGCCACTATGTACACTGTATGTACATACGTGATAGAAAAAGTAAAATTATATAATATTTAGTCTTAATTTTTATATGCATTATCAGTCTTTGGTTTTTCTATGTTATACATTATAGTACTTAGGTATTAGCTTGATGTTAGCATAAAACCACAAAACAAATAAATCTAATCACACAATTGAGTACCACATCTAAATTTAAACTGACATTTATATAGAAGAATATTTTGTAAATGTATAGATAAGATAAACTTAACTCCAATTTCAGGGAAGATCTTGTCAACAGGACCAAATTTAGATGACTCTAAAGTTAAAAGCTTTGGAGGAACTTTAAAAATATTTTTCTCTAGTTGTCAACGATTTAAAACAATTTTCAAGGAGGCTTCCTTCCCATACTTAGTTGATAGCCCAACTGGCCTTGTGCTATATCTGCTTTACCCTTCCTTTGCTGTCTGTTCTGGTCTGCATTCCAATTGTTTAGTTGTTCAAAAATTAAAAGGATTACTAAAAATGATGTAGACTAAACACCAAAGAAGGTGAAGGCAAGTAATGGAGAGCCAGTCGACCATTCAACTGAGGGTGATGAGCAAGTATCATTGAAAAATATTTTAAAAAGTTAATAAGTAAGAGAAGCAAAATAGTGTTTTTAAAGGCCTAAAAACGTTTTCAACTTATTATCATGTTCTAATGTTTTAAATTCTTCTTGATTTTTAATTTTATATTTTAACTTATTATCATGCTCTAATGTTTTAAATTCTTCTTGATTTTTAATTTTATATTAGATCAATCTTTTTACTTTCCCTACACATAATATGTACGTGTATAAAGAAGGTATTGCACCTAACACTTACATACCGAGCTTTCACCGGAAATACATGTTTTGGGACCAACTGAATAACAAAATAAACAAAAAGAAAGCATTTTTAGAAAAGTCCCTATATGTATGTCTGTACCTGTGGGCAGCTTAGTTCAAAAATGAAAAGTCCGTTAAATACCAAACTTGATATTTAAGTTCAGTATCTTCCAAGGAATCACATCATCCACTTCCTCATGCTCATGCTTGATTACGGGTCGACCATTCGTTCCAGTCTCCATTCTTTGGCTTCATGCCGTTGGCCATCCGACAGGTTTCTGACCGCTAGAAATGAACGGCGTTTTATTTATGAACGCTCTTAACTGCTATGGTTCTCAGCATCCCATTCTATACTGGGCATGAAAGGCCGCTTAATTTTGCTCAGAGGCCTCTCTATCAGGCTTGAGGTTCTTTTACGTGCCGCAAGTCTGCGACACAGGACCCACAACCTTACTTCCCTTCCGAAGGAAGCCATGCTAAGGATTTTTACACCCGGTGTCAGTCCTAAATACAGGGAAGGTAAGCCGACTACGAAAAAAAATCTTCCAAGGATGCATCACGAAAGTTTTGAAAAAAATCCCCCCACTCCCAGTTACTCTTTACATGAAAAAAAATTAGAACATTTAGGTTTTCTCGAAACTGGCTCTGACGATTTTGATTAAAATCTCCTATATTTAAGATATTTTCATAGCAAATGAAATGTATATATTGAATTTTCTGGGAATAGTCTCTGAAGACCTCTTTATTCTGGATGACTTTTACTGAATTTTGCATAACTGGTAAAGCATAAGGGATCCACAAGCACTTAATGCACAAAATATGTAGATCTTGTTAAAACACACAATTTGTCATATACATTTTTTTGTGTGGAGATGACCGTATTATTGGTTTCAGTTTTAAAATATGGGAACTTGTCAACTCCTGCCCATGCAAAGAAACTGTTTTCAATCCCATAGCAACCATATTTTAAAACATTTGCTTATCGGTTTAGCCTGGTGTTTTCCTTTATTTCCTTATTTCTGCTAATGTTTATCTTGATTAACATGAAGTAGATAGAAGAATTAGCTTATTAACAACAATTTGTTACAGAGATCTAGAGAAAGTTATGTGAATGGAGCACATCAGATTTTTAAGTCATAGAACACTTCTATATGTTATATGACAGTGTGAATATTGCTGAAATACTTGGGTAGCAAAATATAGAATAAGAAGGAGAACCCAGAGTGCTTCCTCTATTCCAAGTATTCCACATAATTTCTACATAGTTCATGAAATACTCATGTCGGTTCAAACCCGATGTAGGACGATGTTTTTTTTTTGGGCGTAAAAATCCTTAAGATGGCTTCCTTCGGAAGGGAAGTAAAGCCGTTGGTGCCGTGTCGTAGATGTATGCCACATAAAACAACCTCAAGCCAGATAAAGAGGCCTCTGAGCAAACTTAAACTGCCTTTCATGCCCAGTATAGAATGAGACACTGAGAACCACAACAGTTACAAATAAAACTCCATTTCCATTTCACCGAGTCAGAGTTTTTTTCAATTGCAAATTCAATTCTAGGAATCTAGAATTTTACAACAGTGATAGTGATTTTGCCATGGTAAGTACATTTTAATGAACATTTCTTTTTAAGCATCAATTAATTTTTTTAAATAATTGTTTGGAACTTCTTATATTATCTGATTAATATTTTATTTGTAGGCTAAAAGGAAGCAATAAAGAATGAAAGAAAAAGCACACTCACTCACTCACTCACTCACTCACTCACTCACTCACTCACTCACTCACTCACTCACTCACTCACTCACTCACTCACTCACTCACTCACTCACTCACTCACCCGCCCGCCCGCCCACCCACCCACCCACTCACCCACCCACCCACCCACACACTCACTCACTCACTCACTCACTCACTCACTCACTCACTCACTCACTCACTCACCCACCCACCCACCCACCCACCCACCCACTCACTCACTCACTCACTCACTCACTCACTCACTCACTCACTCACTCACTCACCCACCCACCCACCCACCCACCCACTCACTCACTCACTCACCCACCCACCCACCCACCCACCCACCCACTCACTCACTCACTCACTCACTCACTCACCCACCCACCCACCCACTCACTCACTCACTCACCCACCCACCCACCCACCCACCCACCCACTCACCCACCCACCCACCCACCCACCCACTCACTCACTCACCCACCCACCCACCCACCCACCCACCCACCCACCCACCCACTCACTCACTCACTCACCCACCCACCCACCCACCCACCCACCCACTCACTCACTCACTCACTCACTCACTCACTCACTCACTCACCCACCCACCCACCCACCCACCCACCCACCCACTCACTCACTCACTCACTCACTCACTCACTCACTCACTCACTCACTCACTCACTCACTCACTCACTCACCCACCCACTCACTCACCCACCCATTCACTCACTCACTCACTTACTCACTGACTCACTCAATCACTCGCTCGCGCACGCATGCACTCATTCACTCATTCACTCACTCACTCCACTCCACTCCTTACTCACTCACTCACTCACTCACTCACACACTCACTCACTCACTCACTCACTCACTCACTCACTCACTCACTCACTCACATAAAATCCTGAAAAATGCACAAAATGGCAGAAAAAAACTTACTTTGTACTTTTCAGCATAATCTGTCTTAACACATAATGGCTGATCACACTCTGAACATCTGAAGGAATCCACTCCCAACTGAAGACACTGTGATCCTATTACGCAGGGGTCTTGCACACAGGGAAACTCCCATACACAGTCTGGTAGAATCCCCTGTGTTACACGAGCATCAGGAATGCCTATGTGTCTCATTTCCACTGCCATGCTGCGAAGACAACCCTGTGAAACGAGTGTAATGAATAAATATACATATTGCTATATAATAATCTATTGAAATTAATACAGTATTTTAGCAGAGAAAGTTCATAAAGCCAATAAGTAGATACAAGGATTTTAAAACGGAAAGTCAATATATTTAATTTCAAACTCTAGGACTCTAATCCAGTACTTTTGGGAACATTTATTTCCTGAATAATGGACGTGGGAAAGAATATGAATAAATGAGAACAGCAACAAAACATAAAATTCTAGCTTCTGTATTTTTGGAACAGAGCAATTTGTGAGGCATGGTGGTGGTGAAGCAATTTGAGAGCAGCACTCCAATTACACAGGTGTACAACTTATAAGTTATATAAGTTGCTAATTTCTGAAAATTTCAAACAATACTGAAGATAGCTCACGCTTAAGGAAACTTGTCTGAAATTGGACTTTTTCATACGTTGGAAATGTGGAACAGTCTGCCACACCTGTGGATGTCTTGAGTGATGTCCATCACTGCATCTGTTTAGTATTTAATAATTATTTAATGAAATGCTTGTAAACGAGTCTTTAAAGTATTGTGAAATAAATAAATGACTAGTGCTTAATGCGATTGTCAAAATATGTACAGAGTTTCATGTTTGCGAGGAATAGATAAATAAGGCAATATTAAACGTGTAAATTATGCAATTTTAAAATGGCATCATGAGTGGTTCAAGCATGAATATTATGTCAGTTTCCATTTCAGCTATCAATTTCAAAGTAAAGTCTAACAATTATTGTGCAATTTACTGCTTGTTATGAAAGCCATCTAGAAAACTTTCTTTTGTGGACAAAAATAAAATTATTGGTCAGACTTTGAATAACCACACTTGAAGTTCGTTATTTCAGTAGAAATATTTATGAAAGTGACCTTTGAATTTGTGTAATGTGAGGTATTAAATAAACTTTTTGTTGGTCTTATATATTGCTCTCTCATGAAAAAAAGAGTTTGGAATGATGAGGTTTTAGTGACTTGGACAATTATATATCCAGTAAACGGCATAAAGAAAGGCTAATCACAGTATGTGAAAGAAATGTGCATCTATTCGGAAGGGAACAAAGATAAAAGTTCTCTATGTGAACAATTTCTCTTTGAAGAATAATTAAATATACACAAATCTATAAAATTTTTATTTATTTATCAGCTTTTTAATTTGGCACAAGAAATTTTGATGCTAATCTTTGTTAGGAGTTTTTCATAATTTTTAAATCAGTTATGTCTCTTAACCAACAGGCCAAGATTTACCACATTTTAGACATGAAGCATTGTAGACATTTTTTACACTTTACAATTGAAGATATACACTATTTTTATTATTTATTCTATGATTCCCAAAATTTTAAATACTTTCAGCAATGATGTCCTAACAATATATCAATATATAAAATACCCAAACCTAAATTTTGATTTTCTAATTTAGGTCGATTCAAAATTTTCATCCTTAAAGTATGGGAACATTGTGCTCTTAGAGTAACCACTATTGGATTGATTATCAGCTTATCTCTTAGAATAGGCTGTTCCAACTCTGCTCGGTAGAGTGAGAGTACTCATAGCTATGCAGCAGCTACACTTCTCGGAGCCCGGCTAGTTGGATGTAATAGTCAATACATCACTGCATGTAGCTTATAGTACAAGTGCTTGCGCATTCTGCTTCTTAATTTCAACAGATAGCCTGTTCTCAATTCCGAGGTGTGCTGCATGCTGCAGGAAGACTCCTGCGAGACGTGAGTACTCTTCTGCTCTTGCGCACACTCAAGCTGGAACAGCCTATCTCAGTGTTCATCTGTATGCCATATTCTTCCTTCGTGAGCAAACATAACGTCATTACCATCACATTTTAAACTATTTCACAATACACTACCTTGAAACTTGTGTCGGCAGCAAGCAGACCTTGTGCAAGAGCTCGCGATCTCTTGTTCAGTTCTATTCCTCCAACGAAAACGGTTTCAGCGAGGTCGAGATAGCGACTGCCGCCCTGAGGCAAACGCTGGCTCACGGTGGCGCCATCGACACCGATCTCCATGAAGGTGGGGTTGAACTGGAGGGTGACATCGTGCCACTTGCCGTCAGCCACGCCCCACTGACTTTGTAGCTCCGTGGCGCCGTTACCCTTATTCAGGAGTAGTCGAATATGCCCATCCACAAGTTCCACGCCCACAAAGTCTGATCTTGAAGTGAAACCCGTATTGTACAACAGCACTCCTCGACGTGAAACAGTCTTCAGAGAGAACTGCCACCTAAAGAGATGAAAATACATAATATCATGCTTCTAGAAAAATCTGATGTGATCCATTCACATGACTTTCTCTACATCTCTGCAACAACTTATTGTTAAAAAGCTAATGCTTCTATTTACTTCATGCTAAGCGAGAAAAAATTAGCAGAAAAAGTCTTATTACTTGCTTCCTTGTAAGTAGAAGTGAAATAAGAGAGTACCATAGGTTAAAGTAATAGTCAAAAGATGGTTCCTATGTGACTGAAGTTCCTTTTTTGTACAGACAAATTCCTGTATGAGAAAAGTATGTTTTTCAAAGCGGAAACTAATAAGGAATATCTTAAAAACGACCAATTCCACGAAAAAAAATGTATATAAAATATATTGTGAGTTTTAATGTGCTCTACATTTTCTGTATGGTAAGTTTTTGTCCATCTCTTACGGTTTAGCAGTTATGCAAAATTCGGCAAAATTCATCCAGAATAAAGAGGTCTTCAGAAGCTATTCCCAGAAAATTCAAGATATACATTTGATTCGGGGTGCAAATAGCTTTAATATACGTGAGTTTAATCAAAATCGTTAGAGCCATTTTTAAGAAAATAAACATTTTCTAAATTTTTTCCATGTAAAGGGTAGTTTTAGTGGGGGGGATTTTCTTGAAAATCTTCGTGTCGCATCCTTGTTAGATACTATATCTAAATACCAACTTTGGAATTTAACGGTCTTTTCGTTTGTGAGCTATGTTGTCCACAGACACACACACAGACACACACGGACCTTTCTCTAAAAATGCTTTTTTTTTTATTCAAGAGAACCTAAAACATGTACTTCCGGCGAAATCTCGGTATCGAATTTTTTGGTGGAATACAATACTTCCTCTATACACTATGTACGAGTACATAGTACGTGTGGAGAAAGTAAAAATGTATGTACTTCTCGGAACTCCTCTAATTACATTTTTTTTTAAATATAAAATGAGATATCACGCTAAATCAATATTTTATATTGAGATTTTAATATATGGGAGCCAAGCGTTTTCATATCCAGTGTTTATTTTATGTTATTGGAAGGAAATTGATGCCATATTGATTTATTGATTATGTGGTAAAGAAAACATTAATTATTGAAAGTAAGTGTGAAGTGAATATCAGAATATTGAATTTAATGTGTATTTTAAGTACAATTTCATTTATGATCAAAAATAATTACTTGAAAAAATTCAATAATGATAATTGCATTGCTACGTGCATGAAAAAGGAAGTTGTTCTTTCCAAGCGTTGTTTACTCATATTTAAATATGAGTCATCAATTAGCTCGCCAATTTTTCGACATATTAAATAATCTGTAATAATATAGTGGAGTATTTCACTGCAGGAGTCTGTGTTAATACATATATTCATCTTCTTTTTTTGGGGTAGTTCAACGCCCTTTAACCTGGTACGTCATTTCGGACGATGGATGAATGAAACGGGCTAAATGATGCTTAGACGGGTTAAATGATGGTCCATATCGCTTAGAGTTACCCAACATTCATCTTAGCAGGATGACTCATCCTAACTTCCGGTCTTTGCTGCCTGTCCATTAGCTTCCATTATAAAACCTAACCTTAAGTCCAGCACACTGTGGTGAATATCTTCCAACTTACAATGGAAACTAATGGACTAGGGCATCAAAGGACCAAAGCTCAGAAGATTTTACAGTAAACTACAATACTTTTGAAAATATTCGTATATGGCACAATAAAGTATTTAAGTATTTTAATCTGCACACAGCAGTATATTGGGGTATAAACGCGGTTGGTATATCTCTGTAGATCAATAATTACGTTTTGAAAATACGAAATGGAGTAGAACATTTTCATTACTGAGGTTTTAAAATATTTAACGCAGTGTATTGCTCACTTTTTATTGACAATAGTGAGTAATACAACGCGTAAATAAAAGTAAACCCTATCAGCTGTGCAAAAGCAGTATCAAGGTTAACTAAACTAGTCTGTACAAACTGGTGATTGATTAGTCATGCCTGGTAGTATTGGCCAGTCAAAGTGACATGGCTGCGTATACCGGAAAAGCTGTATTTAAATGCTGAATGAATTAAATCTCAATTTTACCAAATAAATGGAAGGAAAGATGATACGATTCAAAGGTAAAATCCATCTTTCAAATATTGGATGTCAGCAACACTTAATATCCTAAATATTAAGAGCTGGAGAATTAAATACATTTTACTAACAACTGTGGTAAAAATGCCAAGCGTACACAGTGCAGGAAGTTAGCTTCCCACCTATGATATTATAAGCACCAAGTGAATAAAAACACCACTGTCGAAAAAGAAATGATTGTTTGCGCCAAGCTGTTCCGAATCGACTCGACTGAATAAGAGTACACAGCGTCTCAACACCTCGGGGTCCGGCTGAAGTGGGACGTAATAGCCAATACTCATTTGGCGTAGATCATAGTCAAAGCTTGTAGTTCTTGCCATTTCATCCTGACATTTGAATCGTGATGATAGCTTGCCCTCAGAGCAAAGCTATATTGCATTTGCAGGCAGATCCCTGTGATTTGTGAGCAATTTGCTGCTCTTTTGACGCGCATCAAAGCTGGAACAGTCTGTTGTACTGTGAAAAATAGCGGCCAAAATTAAAGTATTATAAGGGTATATCCACGACCCGTAAAAGGGGAAATTATTAAACATTTTGAACCTCCCAACATTTTTGTATAATAAATTCCCCAAATAAATAATTTCTCAAGTATATGAATGTTATTACTAATATCAGAAATAAATATAATGTCTTAGAATAATCATAAACCTGAACGAGTGAAAAAAGAGAATGCATTTGGTACTGGAACACAAAAGCTTATCGATACTGTAAACGCACATTGATAATAATTCTTATTGGCTGCGGTTCCTCATAGTTTGTGTTGAAGCAAACAGGTTACTAGAGCTTAGAAAGCCATTATACAACCCACTTCTCCGTGACTAAGTATCAGTAGTGTTGTTAGATCCGAAATACTTTAAAACTCTAAAACAGTTTTTGATAAGACGCATTTTAAGTTTCTTGGCACTAAATATGCTCCTCCTGAAGCAGTACATTTTATAAACGAAAATTTAACGCAATTTTGACGGATGATTAATGTATATCGAATGAAAGATCATTGATGTATATCTCAATGAAGGAGGATTTGACCCCCAAGGTGGATTTCATGTCATTCAATTAACATTCATTTCTTGTTGGTATGAAGGTAGTCCATATAAGGTGGAAACGCCATTCCTACGAGGACCACTATTTATATTTTGAGCCTTGGCGACAATGATTGTTGAGGTGTTATTTGGTGTTTTCACTGGAAAGTTTAATATTGTTGACCTTTACCTACTTCAGATATTTTGCCAATCGAGCGTTATTTGTGTTATGTCTCAATAACATGAAATTAACTCCTGAAAATGTTCGTGATATGATTTATTATGATTTTCGACGTCAATTATCAAGACAAAAGTGAATTGATCAATTTGCTACAACATTTGGCGATGAAGCTACATCTTTTGTCACTGTAAAACGCTGGTATAACGAGTTGAATCGTGGCAGCCGTTCGCTTACTGGCGAAATTCGTCCAAAATCAGTTGTGACAGAAAACATTAATGCTGTGCAAGATCGTCACATACTGTAAGGTAGAGGCAACCCTAGGCACTAATTACACTAACATATATAAAGTATTGCATGATCATTTAGCTCTCGTTGGATACCACATAATCCCAAAAGGATGCTCGTGTCGATTGACACAAATGATCAAGAAATACAACGGTGGGGATTCAAAGGACATATCATGGTTCTATGCACTTGAGCCGGAACGTAAACAGCAGACGACTAATGGGTGTTTTAAGATGAACCAAATATAACAAAAACTCACCTGGGTAGTCTGTCTGGTGGTAGTGTGTCTGTCTCACATTCAGCAGGTCGTGAGTTCGAATCTCGCTTAGGGTGAGTTACTCGGATAAGGGTTTTTTCGAGGTTCTCCCTTATCCTGAGAACACGAATGCCGAGAAACTTAAGCTCCATGGACCCCGATATCATCTGAGCATCATTTCACTAATTTCTTTCATCGTCCGATATGACTAACCAAGTTAAAGGACGTTAAGCTAGGAAAAAACATGCAACAAAGTTGTTCGCACTCGAATCCCTTCGAAAAAAAATGTTGCTTTTTCCCAGAAAAACTGATCGTGAGACAACAGTGTCTTTAGAGGAACGTAAAACGGTCAAATGGTATACAAACTTTTCTTTGCCGAAGTCTTCGGTGAAATAAGGAAAACAAACAAATGCCGTCCGTCGGATCGCTCTTTATCAAGACAGTGCAAGAGCTCACACATCTCGTCTAAAAACCGACTATTTGAATACCCCTCCCCCTCCAAAAAAAATCGAATTGACGACTTATCCTCCATACAGTCTTGATTTGGCACCCAATACTTTTTTTTGTTCCTACCATCAAGAATAAAATGCGTGGACAACGATTTTCGTCGGCTATAGAAGCCGTTGTTGCGTTCAAAAAACATATTTTGTAGGTGACTCAAGAAAATTGGAAAACATGCTATAACAAATGGTTTGAACGAATGCAAAAGTGTATTGGTTATAAAGGAGAATATGTCGAGAAACAATTTGGCAATTTTTAATGAGAAATTACTGCTTTTACTTTCTGTACACGTACTGTGTACATAGTGTATAGAGAAGGAATTGTAATGCAATTCCGAGATTTCACCGGAAATACATGTTTTGAGACCAACTGAATAAAAAAAGATTGTTTTTAAAAAAATGTCCGTGTGTGTCTGTGGGCGGTACAGCCCAAAAACGAAAGGACAATTAAATACCAAACTTGGTATTTAAATTTGTTATCTTCCAAGAAAATCCTCCACCACCAGCTACCCTTTACATGGAACATTTTTCGAAGATTTGGGTTTTCTCAAAATGGCTCTAACAATTTTGATTAAAATACCGTATTTTTAAAATATTTTTTTTATTGTTTCATTTATTTTAACATCTAAGGTCATATTGGGGGCTTTCCACTTGAAACAACTCGTTGTCTGTAGGTTCTTTTTTTTAAGTTGGTTTAAATCATTTTGTTTTACTCAAACACGCACACATTCACACTCACATACAAACTTCCAGGCTGTGTGGGGGATAGGGAATAATTCTGGCTAGAGAAAAATTCCCCGCCCCACCCGGGACCCCCGGGTGAGAAGTCAGCTCGCTGACCACTCGACCATGGAGGCAGTCTTAAAATATTTATATGGCAAGTAAAACATATATCTTGAATTTTCTGCGAATAGCCGCTAAAGACCTCTTTATTCTGAATGAATTTTGCCTAATTGGTAAACCATAAGAGATAGATGAATGATTACTACTCGAAAAATTAGATCATGTTAAAACATACTATTCATGCCATACAACTTCTTTTCCGTGTAATCGACCATTGTGAGATTTTCCTTGTTATTTGTTTCTGATTTAAAATACTTAAACTTTTCTCACATGGAAAGTTGTAACTCCTGACCCTACATTGAAACGGATTTCAACCACATGGCAACCAGCTTCTAAAATATTTGACTGTCGCTTTAACCTAGTGTATTCAGTTATTTCCCTACTACTTACAAGGAAGCAAGTAGTTTAGACAATTTCTGCTAATGTTTATTTCAATTATCATAAACTGTATTGCTATCCACTTCTTCTAACAACTTATTATTCTGAATAAGCTGTTAAACAACAATTTGTTACAGCAATGTAGAGATAGTCATGTGAATGTAACACATTAGATTTTTTTATTATAAGGCTCAACATATAGTGTTCCTCGTATGAACGAATTAATGCATGAATAACATTGGTTCAGTTCTTGTTTTTTAAAGTTCAGATTAAGTTAATTCTGCAGAAATAATAACTCTAATTATTGAAAACAGTACCTCAACCACACCCCCCAACTATATTGAAGCACTATTGCTGCACTCAGTTATATAGTTAGTAATTGTAGCACTTATATACATCAACTTTTCATCACTGACTCTCTCTCTCTCACACACACACATACACACACACAAACATATTGATTCAAGCCATCTTTCGAATTGGTATCAAGGCAACTAGGTTTTGATCGGGTTATCTGTTTGCTGATTATTTCAAATGCGGAAACTAAGTGGTATGAAGTGCGAGAGCGCCTTACTTATGCGGCAACTTCTTCGACAAGAGTCTGCGCAAGTTTGCCTATATTACAGGGAACTACTTTGTTGTTTCTACTAGCTTTTGCGAGCGGCATGGTTGACGTTAGAGTAGCACTTTGTGATACCATCTCTATGAACTCCATTGCAACCGCGTGTTCAATTTTCCCCCTTTGATACTACTTATCATAACTTAGTTTTGATAGCTGATACAAATATACCTGTTTTATTTTGGAAAATATTCAGCACAGATTTTAAGGGGATAGATTTTCAAGCGAAAATCGTAATTGCTTCATTTTTACTTTCTCTACACGTACTATTGACATAGTGTATAGAGAAGGTATTACACTCCACTAAAAATTTGATATCGAGATTTCACCGGAAATATATATTTTAGTGTCCCCTGTATCCAAAAAAAGTATTTTCAGAAAGAGATCCGCATGTGTGTGTCCGTGTGCTTGTGAACAGATAACTCAAAAACGAAAATTCGGTAAAATACCAAATTTGGTACTTAAGTTTAGTATCTTCCAGGGATGCGACACCAAAATTTTGAGAAAAATCCCCGCACACCAAACTGCCCTTTACATGAAACTTTTTTCGAAAATTTTGATTTTCTAAAAATGGCTCTAACGATTTTAATTAAAATATCGTATATTAAAGATATTTTCCTGACAAATAAAATGTAATTTCTGGGAATAGCCTCTGAATCTTCTGAGTGAATTTTACAGAATTTTGCACAACAGCTAAACCGTAAGAAATGGACAAAAACTTACTATAAGAAATGTAGAGCACATTAAAACACAACATTTGTGTTATATACATTTTTTTCTTGGAGTTGATTGTTTTTGAGATATTCCTTGTTTTTGGTTTCAGCTTCGAAAAACCTAACTTTTCTCATACAGAAATTTGTCAACTCCCGTCCATACAAACAAAGGAGCTTCAGTCACATAGCAACCAGCTTTTGACTATGTCTTTAACCTATGGTACTCCCTTATTTCTCTTCTTCTTACAATGAAGCAAGTAATAAGATTATTTCTGCTCATTTTTTCTCGATTAGCATGAAGTAAATAGAAGCATAAGCTTTTTAACAATAACTTGTTGCAGAGATGCAGAGAAAGTCATGTGAATGGAACACATCAGATTTTTAATGATAGAGCTTTAAAGTTTTCTCTACTTAGTGCATAGGTACAGAAGGTACAGTACTCCATCAAAAAATTCGATACCGAGATTTCACTGAAAATATACCCTGAATCAAAAAAAAAAAAAAAAAATCTCATGTGTTCAATTCGCATGACTTTCTCTAGCTGTTGCACAGACAACATTTTCATTGGCCCACCTGGGTAGTGTGGTGGTATTGTCACTGCTTCACATTCAAAAAGTCGTGAGTTCGAATCTCGCTTAGGGTGAGCTGCTCGGATAAGGTTTTTTTTTCTCGGAGTTTTCCCTTATCCTGAGAAGACGAATGTCGAGTAACATCTTGATTAGCATGATGTGGATAAAAGAATTATCTTTTGTATGAAATTTCTTTTTTTAGCTTAACGTCCTTTATTTCTTTGTTAACGACGCTGCCAATTGGAGGAGCAAATCCGTGTCATCGTGTGCCGCAGGAGCTCTTTTATATGCCAGTAAATCTACACTGGAATATGAACACATTGGAGCTATAAAAGAACATGCTTTCAAAGAAGGCCAACATATTTATATTTGAGAATGCCAAGGAGTAGAAAAAATGGAATATAAAAAGCTGTTCAAAATTCCTTACAATAGAGTGCGAACTGCAAGCTTAATGGACCGCGGGCTCATCTGATTTTGAAAGAAAAGTTCACCCACGCCAAACTGTCCTTTACATGAAAAAAAAATCCGAAATTTTTATCTTCTAAAAAATAATCCTAAAGGTTTTGAGTAAAATAGAGTATATTAAAATATTTACATGACAAAATGTATATCTTGAATTTTCTGGGTATAGCCTCTGACGACCTATTCATTCCGAATGACTTCTGCATAACTGGTAATTCCTAAGAGATAGATAAAAGCTTACTATACAAAAAATGTAGATCATGTTGAAAAACACAATTTATGTAATATACACTTTAGCTATTTCCGAGATATACCTTGTTATTAGTTTCATTTTTAAAATATTTTTCTCATACGCGAATTTGTCAACTTCTGCACATGTAACGAAAGAGATTTGAATCGCATACCAACCAGTTTTTAAAATATTTGACTGTAGCTTTAGCCTGTGATTTCCCTATTTCCCTTCTACTTATAAGTAATTAATACGACCATTTCTGCTAACTTCTGTTTATCTTGATTAGTACGAAGTGGAGAGAAGGTTATAAATTGAACATAAGATTTTTTTACTTTCTCTATCATGTATGTACAATGTACATAGCAGATAAAGAAGCTAAGACTTCCTCTCAAAAATTCGACAGCGAGATTTCACCGAAAATACGTATTTTGCACTCCCCTGAATCCGAAAATAGCAGTTTTAGAAAAAAAGGACCACGTGTGTGTGTTTATGTGTGTGTGTCTGTGGACAACATATCTCAAAAACGAAAAGTCGAATAAATAACAAATTTGGTATTTAGATTTAGAATCTGCCAAGGATACGACACGAAGATTTTCAGGAAAATCCCCCTCTTCTAACTACCCTTTCAAGGAACATTTTTCAAAAATTTTAATTTTCTCAAAAATGGCTCTAACGATTTTGATTAAAATACATATAATTAAGATATATTCATCACAAATAAAATGTACAGCTTGAATTTTCCGGAAATAGCCTCTGAAGATCTCTTCATTCTGGATGACTTTTGCATAAGTCGTAAGCCGTGCAAGAAAGATAACGTACTACACAGAAGTATAGACCTCATTAAAACAAACAATTTATGTCATAATATTTTGGTAAATCTAATTGTTTCCAGATATTCCTTGTTATTTATTTCAGTTTTAAATTTCTTGAATTTTTCTCAAGTGGGAAATAAACTTTCATTTCATATCTCTTTTATTTTACTCCCGGGAATCCAAAAGAGAACCGAATTTCAATTGTTTCACATAACGAGGAAGTTTTAAAATATTTGACTATCGCTTTAGCTTAATGTATTCTCTTATTTCCCTTGTACTTATATCGATGGAGTAAAACCATTTCTGCTAATGTTTATCTCGATTAGCATGCAGTGTATGGAAGAATAATCTTTTTTTAGTAATGATTTGTTGGTAGAACAGGTAGAGAAAGTCATTTAAAGGGAACACATCAAACTTTAGACAAAGATCCGTGTGTGTGTGCGTGTGTGTATCTGTGAACAAATAACTCAAAAACAAAAATTCGGTTAAATACCAAACTAGATAATTAAGTTCAGCATCTTCCAAGGATGCGACACGAAGATTTTCAAGAAATTTTCCCACCCCAAAGAACGCTTTACGTGGCAAAATTTTGGAAAAATTTGATTTTTTTAAAATGACTCTAACGATTTTAATTTAATTACCGTGTATTAGAGACGCTTACATGACAAATAAAATATATGTTTTCAATTTTCAGGCAAAAGCTTCTGAAGACCTCTTCATTATGGATGAGTTTCACATAACTGGTAAACCGTAAGAGATAGACAAAACTTCTACAGAGATATGTAAATCTCATTAAACAAACAATTTGTCATATACATTTTTTATGGTATTTATCACTTCCGAAATATTCCTTATTATTGGTTTCAATTGTAAATACTTAATTTTTATGAAATGAAAATTTTTCATTTATTATTTTCTCTACACGTATTATGCACATAGTGTAAAGAGAAGGTATTGCATTCCACCCAAAAATTCGATACCGAGATTTCACCGGAATACATATTTTGGGCCCCAAAATAAGCAGATTCAGAAAAAAGTCCGTGTGTGCGTGTGTGTGACTGTGGACAGCATACCTCAAAAACGAAAAGACCGTTGAATACCAAACTTGGTATTTAAGTTTGGTATCTTCCAAGGATGCAACACAAAGATTTTCAAGAACATCCCCCCACCCCAAACTACCCTTTACATGGAGATTTTTTCGAAAATTTTGATTTTCTTAAAAATGGCTCTAACGATTTTGATTAAAATATCGTATATTAAAGATATTTACCTGACAAATAAAATATATATTTTGAATTTTCTGGGAAGAGCCTGTGAAAACTACTTTATTCAGGATGAATTTTACGAAATTTTGCATAACTGCTAAACCGTAAGAGATGTACAAAAACTTACCACACAAAAATATATAGCACGTTAAAACACACAATTTATGTTATATACATGTTTTCGTGGAGTTCATCGTTTTTGAGATATTCCTTGTTTTTGGTTTCAGCTTTGAAAAACTTACACATTTCTCATACAGGAATTTGTCAACTCCTTTTCATACAAACAAAGGAACTTCAGTCACATAGCAACCTGCTTTTGACTATCACTTCAACCTATGATACTCTTATTTCGCTTCCACTTACAAGGAAGCAGGTAATAAAACTATTTCTGCTATTTTTTTCTCGATTAGCATGAAGTAAATCGAAGCATAAACTTTTTAACAATAGTTTGTTGCAGAGATGTAGAGAAAGTCATGTGAATGGAACACATCTGATTTTTTGTTTGTTTTACTTCGGACTATGAAAAGAGAATCTAATTTCAATCATATAGCTACAGCTGTTAAAAGATTTAACTATCACTTTAGCCTAGTGTGCTTCCTTTTGCTTAACTAGGTAATAAGACGATTTCTGCAAATGTTTATCTCGATTAGCAGGTAGTACAAAGAAGAAAAAGCTTTTGTAAGAATAGTTTGCAGAATAGATAGGGAAAGTCTTGTGGATGGGGCATTTTATATTTTTGCTTTTGTCTACACATATATAAAGAAGGTATTGTATTGTACCCAATACTTCGACACCGAGATTTCACCGGAATACATGTTTTGAGACACTCTGAATCCAAAAAAATGCATTTTTAGAAAAATGTGTATGTGTGTAAGAGCCGCATAGCTCAAAAGTGAAAAGCCTGTTGAATACCAAACTTGATATTTAAGTTCCGTATCCTCCAAGGATGCGACACGAAGATTTTCAAGAACTCCTCCCCACTCCCAACTACCCTTTACATGGAAAAGTTTTAGAAAATTTTCATTTTTTCAAAAATGACTAACGATTTTGATTAACATAAAATGTTTATCTTGAATTTTCTGGGGATCTCCTCTGAATACATCTTTATTCTCGATGAATTTGAGGAATTTTGCATAATTAGTAAACCACAAGAGATGGTCAAAAACTTACTTAATACAAACTATAGAGCTGGTTAAAACACTCAATTTATGTTGTATACATTTTTTTCTTGAAGTTGATCGCTTTTGAGATATTTCTTGTCATTCGTTTCAGTTTTAAATACTTATACTTTTCTCATGCGGAAATTTGTTAACTCCTGGCCATACAAACAAAGGAACTTCAATGACATAACAACCAGCTTTTAAAATCTTTTAATATCGCTTTAGCCTATGGTACTCCCTTGTTTCCCTTCTACTTACAAAGAAGTAATAAGACCATTTCTGCTACTTTTTACTTTCTCTATACGCACTATGTACATAGTGTATAGAGAATGTATTGCACTCCACCAAAAAATTCCATGCCGAGATTTCACTGGAAATATATGTTTTAGGGTCCCCTTTATCCAAAAAAAAAAGCATTTTCGGAAAAAGGTCCCGGTGTGTGTCCGTGTGTCTGTGAACACGATAACTCACAAACGAAAGGTAGGTAAAGTACACAACTTCGTATTTAAGTTTAGTATCTTCCACGGATGCGACACGAAGATTTTGAGAAAAATCCCCCCACCCCCAATTACCCTTTACATGGAACTTTTTTCGAAAATTTTGATTTTCTCAAAAATGGCTCTAACGATTTTGATTAAAATTTCGTATATTAAAGGATATTTACCTGAAAAATAAAATGTATATCTTGAATTTTCTGGGAATAGCCTCTGAAGAGTAGTTTATTCTGGATGAATTTTACTGAATTTTGAATAACTGCTAAACCGTAAGAGATGGACAAAAACTTACTACACAAAAAATGTAGAGCACGTTAAAACACACAATTTATGTTGTATACATTTTTTCGTGGAGTTCATCGTTTTTGTGACATTCCTTATTTTTGGTTTCTGCTATGAAAAACTTATGCATTTTTCATACAGGAATTTGTCAACTGCTGTCCATACAAACAAAGGAACTTCAGTGGCATAGCAACCAGTTTTTGACTATCACTTTTACCTATGGTACTCCCTTATTTCACCTCTGCTTACAAGGAAGCAAGCAATATGGCTATTTCTGCTAATGTTTTACTGATTAGCATGAAGTGAATAGAAGTATAAGCTTTTTAAGAATAATTTGTTGCAGGGATATAGAGAAAGTCATGTGAGTGGTAAAATCAGACTTTTTTCCAATTAGCACGAAATAAATAGAAGAATAAGCTTTTTAACAATAACGTGTTGATGAGATGTAGAGAAAGTCAGGTGGATGGAACACTTTAGATTTTTAATTTATAGGAGTGCAGTTTTAGGCATTTATATGAGATCGCATTGGCTATGACTATAGTAATTACAGTTCAAACCAATGACTGATAAATATGGCTGCTGCTAAGCTATAAATTCAAAATAACAAACGTTTCGTGGTATTGTAAATCCGAATAATATTTGTAATACCAGTTTTCACGATAATTTAATTCTGATTTATTTTCTTTTATATTTTCATAAAACAATTATTTGGCCTGGAAATAATTATCATGAGAAGAATCATTGACTAACCTCAATAATTTTATTTTGTTTCATTTGTATAACCCCCTTTAACTTCTATGGTCATGTTGGGGGCTCTGACTTGTGAAACAACTCATATATTCATTGCAGGTTATGGAGGTTACGTTAATCATTTTATATCATTAAACACTAGCATATTCACTCTCACATGCATTCTCACCAGTCTCTAGGGGGGGCGGGAGAGAATAGGGAATAATTTTGGTTAAGTTCCCAGCCGGGAATCAAAACTGGGACCTCCGGCTGACAAGTCATCTCGCTGAGTACTCGACCACGGCAATAATAAATTGTTGAAAACAGTCTTTTGTGTCACCGTTTTGCCATCAATTTGTATTACAGTGAAACTAAAGTAGATTCTTCTTGTATATAGTCTATACAATACCTACAATCTATAATAAAGCCCGCCTGGGTAATGTGGTGGTAGCATGTCTGCTTCACATTCAACAGGTCGTGAGTTCGAAGAATCTCGCTTAGGGTGAGTTACCCGGATAAGGTTTTTTTCGGGGTTGTCCCTTATCCTGAGAAGACAAATGTCGAGTATGTCGAGTAACTCTAAGCTCCATGGACCCCGTGATCAGGTTAAAGGACGTTAAGCTAAAAAAAAAAAAACAAAAAACAAATCTATAACACATCATCCCGGCGGAGAACGATGGATTTCTTCGGGCGTAAAACTCCTTAACATGGCTTCCTCTGGAAGGGAAGTAAAGCCGTTGGTCCGTGTTGTAGATTTACGGCACATAAAAGAACCCCAAATCTGATAATTTCTATTTCCTACAATATATACGTTATATAATTCTATAGTGCGTATATATATATATATATATATATATATATATATGTATCTATAGTGTGCCTAGTGTATTTACACCAACTTATGCCGCCATCTAACAACATTGATTTGGACGCACAGAGAACAGATTGCGGTAGCATAGACGAGATTCGAACGCTTGTGAACCCAACACCGTAATTGTACATGACTATGGCAGACATATAATTTACAGTCCAAGGTTCCAAGTCATCTCACCTATCTATTAACAGCACACACAAACACAATCCCATTAGCTGTCAGACCCACGAAAATCTGCCTTAGGGTCCTGTGTGCATATACTGATAGCATTGAGCGTATATTTACGCGTTCTTTGCATGGAGTGCTAGCAAGCGGCAACAATCAGCATTTTTTGTTATTCCTAAAAGAATGCTTTTATCTCATTTCCAAATTACAGAATGTGTGTATAGTTTGATGGCTAACCTGAGTAAATATGAATTTTTATACTTTCATATAATTGTATATTTTTTCTAGTTACTATACCTACCCTTTGTATGCACTGTTTCTTGATTTTTACTCACCTAATATATTAAAGACTTTCTCAAGTATATTTTTGATTTTTAATAAATAAGCGATTTATACTGAAATTTACCACAAGGAGCTCCCAAAAATACAAATTACAAATTACAGGAGAATTTGTACTTATTTGCGTTTCACATAATTAACATTGTACATTTGTAAGGAAAATAGAAAATAATAGGTACCCAGGACGTTATGTATCAATTTTGTGATAAAAAATTTATAAATGTTTTATCGAATTATTACACTACTCTCAGTGTGGGTTAACAGCTGCATTTGGAGCCTATTTATTTATATTTTAAATCACGTGAAGTGTATGTAGAAATACATTTTCATCTTATTCTTATGATAAAAATCCTATCGCCCTCCATGGTGTAATGGTTACCATGCTAACTTAATATACCCAAGGTCGCGGGTTCAAACCCGGCGGAGGGCGATGGATTTTTTTCGGGTGTAAAAATCCTTAGCGTGGCTTCCTTCGGAAGGGAAGTAAAGCCGTTGGTCCGAGCCACAATAGTTAAAGAGCATCCATAAATAACACGTTATTTATTTTGATGAAATTCCACAGAATTATCAACATAACCCTCGGTGACCAAGAATATTATTTCGGGATAACATTAATGTTGAATTCGAAAGTATTGTGGAGTTTAATGAAATATTTCAAATGAGTCATAAGACATGCTAATGAACGACATAGCCAATACTTAAATCACCAAATGTATTATCTACGATTGTATTTTTATCATATTGTTCCACATAGTGTATGACACACCTTTGTTTAATGGTACAAAACGTAGTGAATTAACATCCGCTCATTGTTTCTCAGTTTTCTTAACAACATCTGTAAAAGCTCCAAATAAAATGTATTTTTCTCTCCTTATGCTTTTAGAATTTCTTTAAATGTACGCACGAAAATTAATGAAAATAATCCTTCGTCGCCTTAGGTCTACTTAATCTGCCGTTTTTGTGAAAAACATGACCTGCGCTATATAAATCGAAGTATAAAGATTTAAATCACTGTTAACATGCAGAAATATTTCTAAATGGGCTATGAAACACACAAATTTGTAATTTATATTTCCTGTACTTTTATAAATTTGTAATTTGTACCTTCGTGAAACAGCTTAAAGATTTCATTTGCATTGAATTCTTACAATTTCCATTGTTTCACTAACTTTCACATGGATAGCGTTCAAATCATTCATAGCATTAATTCGCTCACAACCAAAAATTCAGAAGTACCAATATTTGAATAAAAATTATCACTAGCCATTAAAAGATTGTAGAGCTAGATTTAGTAGTTTGTTATTCAGCCATTTAGATGTTTTGTAGTTATTTATACATTATTTATTTACTTTGTGCATCGGCGATGGTTGCCAAAATTGATACAAAAATACGATTCTAAAGCGATTCTGTGGGTTTATATTTTTTATCAAATCCATTGTTGTTTTTGTAAATAAATGGTTTTCGTGTAAATATATTTTAGTAGTTTCTAGTGAATGCATGAAAGCATGCGCTATTTGGTCTAGGTTAGTGTGTGTGTATGTAAATAAACTTTTGATTTTGATTGTCCTGTATTTCGGTGTCCAGTAATTTTCATTTGTTTCACAAACACTGTGTTAGGTATATATTTGTTTGTTTGTGTGTGTATAAATAAACTGATTTTCCTGTTCTTTGGTTTTTAGTAATTTCCATTGGTTTCACCAAACATTGGATGCGCTTAGGTTTTAGTAATTTCCATTGATTGAGCATGCGCTGGTTAGTTATAGGTTAGAGTGTGTATGTGTGTAAATAAACTCATTTTCTTGTACTTAGGTTTTTAGCATTTTCCATTGGCTTCACTAAACGCTCATGTGGGCTGTGTTAGATAAGTTTAGTGTGTAGTTAAAATAATATTTTTGCATTTAGTTTGTGGTGATTTTAAGTGATTGAGCATGTGCTGTGTTAGATCTAGGTTAGTACATGGGTAAATAAACTGATTTTCGGGTATTTAGTTATTTGTAATTTCCACTGCCATCAAAACATGCAAGCGAAGCAAGCATGCGCTATGTTAGGTCTCGGTTAATGTGTGTGTGTGTGTGTGTAAACTGATCCGGTGATTGCAGTAACGCCTTCCGTGGTGTAATGGTTAGCATACTAACTTCATATACCCAAGGTCGCGGGTTCAAACACGGCGGAGGGCGATGGATTTTTTCGGGTGTGAAAATCCTTAGCAGGCTTCCTTCGGAAGGGAAGTAAAGCCGTTGGTCCCGTGTCGTAGATTTACATTTTTTACATTGTATGTGTTAACTGATTTTCCTATAATTATTTTTAGCAATTTCAGGTGTGTTTCCAAATGTACCAGCTAAGCTCTTTGTTAAGTCTAGATTAGAAGTGTGTGTGTGTGTGTGTATGCGTTTGTAAATGCACTAATTTTCGTGCAATTAGTTTTCTTGGTGTAAATTCTATAAAGAACATAAAAATTACGAGTCACTGTTCTCGCGGATATCTTAACATTGCGTATTTTGTTTGTGCTAGTGCTTTGCGTGCGTAGAAGTGTCACAGTCGAGAACTTTTTGTGCATTTACAGATAAGCTTAAGGCATTATTTCTTGCTAGGTGTTAACTGTGAAAGTAAATCTTATATGAAGCAACTACAAATACATTTTTTGAGGTAAGTAGAGTCAAGATCTCACGATGTAAAGGATATTGATTCTACCTAAAGGCTTGACCATGCACGAAAATATACTCTCAAATATATATTTCGTGTTACTGTTTGATACGTGCCTTTAGTGTAATTAATGTGTTCCTACATTGTGTAAGTAGTAACAGAGGAAAGAATCAACGTAATTTTAATATAAATCTTCGACTGTGATTTGAAATGTTTAAACACGTGCTTATTAGCGGAGACGGTAAGCGGGTTGCACCCTTTGATAAGTATAAAACGCAGGTCACTCATATCTGTTCCTTACTCACCAGGTTTAGCTTGAAGTAGTCCCGTTGAATTCTGCAACTCTTTTAACGCACGAAGGAATATTTATACACGTCAAAGACGGATCAATTGGGCCACCTGGCCTGGATCTTATTTGCCTTGTAAATATCTATGATATACAGTATTTTAATTAAACTCGTTGGAGACATTTTTGCAAAACATCAAACATATCGCAAAGTAAAGACAACGCGTTAGCTTGAAACTTTTCGTGTTGCTTCTTTGGAAGATATTAAACATAAATGAACAATGTGGTACTTATCCAACTTTTCGTTTCTAAGTTGTGCAGACATGCACAAACATATATATAATATATACACATACGGACCATTTTTATTCACGGGTTCTCAAAAATGTACTTATGGTGAAATCTCGGTATCTTGGGTTGAATCTTTCTCTTTCTGTCTATCTGTCTATCTGTCCCTCTGCTTACAGACATTACACACTCTTCCTTTCATAAAATGTATATTAGTATTTCCTCGTTTCAATAGCATGTATTCTATAATATATGTATTCATTTTATTATTACCGATATAATTTCCTAAATAGCTGAAGTGATTTACCTGATTTGATACTAACTACTTTTTACTTTCTCTATTTAGACATGGTACATAGGCAGAGAAGTATTTCGCTCCATCCAGAAATTCGATACGGAGATTTCACCAGAAATATATGGTTTGAAATCTCCTGAACGCAAAAAGGCCACTGTCCGTGAATAGCATAATTCAGAAACGAAAATCACGTTAAATACCAAAGTTGGTATTTAAGTTTAGTATCTCCCAAGGGTGCGACACAAGGATTTTTCGGAAATATTCCAACTGAAACTACATGGAAAATCTTTCGAAAATTTTAATTTTGGCAAAAATGGCTCAAACGATTTTAATTAAAATACTGTATTTAAAGTATTTACATGACAAATAAAATGTATACGTTGGATTCCCAGGGAATAGCATCTGAAGTCCTCTTCATTTTGAATGACTTTAGCATAACTGGTAAACCGCAAGAGATAAAACTTACTATACAAAAATGTAGTTCTCGCCAAAACACACAATTTATGCCCTCTACATTTTTGTTGTGGTGCTAACCGTTTGCTAAATATTCCTTGTTAAAGGTTTCAATTTTAAAATTTTTAGATTTTTCTCAAATAGGAAGTCGTGCGTTATCTTTTTTTTATCCTGGCCAAGTAAAGAAGCAAATTTCAATGACAATCACATAGCGGCAGCTTTTAAAATATTTGACCATTGCTTTAGCATAGTATATACCCTTAGCTCCCTTCTACTTATAAGGAATTGAGTAATAAGATCATTATGATAACTATTATCTGGATTAAGATGGAGTAGAAAGAAGAATACTCTTTTGAAAGAGGTTTGTTTGTAGAACAGATAGAGAAAGTTATGTTTTGCATGGTCTTAACTGTGCATCAAAATGAACGCCTGTCGGTATATACTATTCGTTTTTTTCCCCACGTTTTCACATTTCAATACGTGATATGCTGGCCAAGTTAATGTGGGGTGATTGGCCTTGCATGGAATATTCAAACTCAGTTCAATATAACATTAGAATTGCGTGGCCCGCCCACTGAACGTTACGCCTTCCGGCTTAACGGTCCCAGGAAAAATAAACATGCATGTCTTGTGTGTGCCACACTTACTTGAAAGTTCTAATCAAATTAGAAACATGCTACTCTTAATAAGTAAAATAAAACCGCAAATGAAACAAATCTTGACGTAAAATTGTTAATACATGGCTCTCGGCTACCAACACAAACATACTAATTTTATAAGTAAACTAAATCCACAAATGAAACAAACATTGATATAAAATTGTTCATACATTGTCCTCAGTTACCAATGCAAATACCTGCACTTATACCTCTAACAGCCGGTAATGTGTATGTAGACAAATGTCATTCATAGCACTACCTATTTCTGTACCTACACTAGATATGCTAAAAACTAAACAGCAGCACCGCCGCGCCACCGTCACCACCTCCTCTGCTGTGGCCATTGCATTTTCCGGAAGAAATCTTATAGGACTTATTGTGGAAGGATAAACATACCTTGCTCCTGTCCGGGTGATACCATTGGGAAAGGCCATGAAAGCGCCATCTTCGACGAAGCTGATGTGTCGGTCAACAGTGGCGTCGAACTCCGGGGCACAGGTCCAGGTGATGCCCTGGACATCAACCTGGCCCTGGCGTTCCCGCGCCCGCGCCAGAACGTTGACTCCGTTATACCGCACATCAGCTAAGCACCCTCGAAGGTACTCTAAATGGCCCAGGAACAATTCCGAGAAATCACCTTGTCCTCCAAGAAACAAACCATAGTGGATGTTGAGTTCAAAGAACTTGCCAGGCAATTTCTCCCTGAAACAAACAAATAAAGTGGAATTGGCTTAATGGTGCTTAGTTAATCAAATTAATGAAAAACACGTGTTGTATTCACATGACTTTCCCCAATCATTCATCTACAAACTTTTTTATTTCCTGTTATTAGATATAAAACTTTCATTACACATTTGTACATTTATTTGTAAATTTGTATAGGTATAAGAAGAAATTGTGAATTTTTACTTTCTCTACCACATATGTGCACACAATTTCAGTGTTAAGATTTCAACGGAAATACATTTTGGGGTCCCCTGAGTCAAAAAAATTAGAAAAAGATCCGTGTGTGCAAGTCTGCACAGCATAACTCAAATACGAACTTGGTGTTTAAGTCCAGCATCTTTCAGGGATGCGACACTTAGATTTTGAAGAAAATCGCCCTAACTCAAACTACCCTTTACATGGAAACATTTTTAAAAATGTTGATATATCAAAAATATATCTAAAATTTTGATTAAAATACTTTTTTTTTCTAAAAAAAAAGCATATCTTGAATGTTCTGGGAATAGCCTCAAGATCTATTCATTCAGGACGACTTTTGCATAAGTGACAAACTGTAAGAGATAGACAAAAACTTTTCACATAAAAATTGTAGATCTCGTTAAAAACACAATTTATTTCACACGAATGTTTTTGAGAAGTTAACAATTTCTGAGATATTTCTTTAATTCTGCAATTCTTAAAGCTTATGAAGTCATTCAATTTTCTTTCTCCCAGCCAAGCTAACATCATATCACAATCATCAAATAGCGACCAGTTCTCTAAAGATTTGACTAATATAGTCCCTTATTCACCTTGTGTTTACAAGGAAATATGCAATAAAAACACGTCTGCGGATGTTTAGCTCTATTAACGTGAAGTAGATATATCAATGAGAGTTTTAAGAATAGTTTATCGAAGAATAGGAAGAGCAAGTCATATTAATATTGCACATCAGATTTTTAAAACAGAGATTACGTTTGTATGACCACGAAAAAAAAAAAAAACGATTATTGTTAATATCTTGTTGTCCTTCATATTCCAGGGTAACACGGTAGCCTCTGGTATCAAGGTCGCGGGTTCAAATCTGGCGGAGGCGATGGATTTTTTCGGGCAAAAAAAAAAAGGTGGAATGTATTGCATTCTTAATCTACTACACACGTGTTAGAGAACGTATTCCATCTTTTGTGTTGCATGTACGAGTCATCGAGCCAGTTGGCTCAGGCGTTTTGTTTGAAACTGGGATCAATTTCCACGGCCGATCTCTCTGACACATGTTTCTTTCGGGGTTTTGCAGGGTCACTAAGCAAATTCTGGGGAGGCTTATCTATACTCCTCGAACTTCTTGTGCCTTCATTTCATCTCCATTTCATCCAACCAGTCTCTTTAGGGTTGTGTAGTACGGCGGTGGTGCCAGTTTCCTTCTAGTGTGACTTAAACATTTCTCTTTTAGTTAAATTGTTGGTTCAGTCTCCCACTGTTCATATTCTGCCAAGATGTAAGCCCAGTCTTCATCCAAACCACAGAATGTCTTACCAGAATTGTCTGTCATTTTCTGTGACTTCCAACCTGCCAGCCTAAAAACCATACATTTCTTGATCTTTCTTTTCTTCGAAAATGAAGTACATATGCCTCTTTACCCCAATTCAGTTTTATTTCGTTTTCTAGAGCTAGAGAGCATTATATTTCACAACTCGATTCAATTTTCTGCCGGCTGATGTCTGTTAGTCTTCTGTTGTTACCTTTCCATATGTTTCTGCCATTCGTATCGCCTCTTTGCCATACTGACCCCATGCCAATGGAAATTCTTTTGTAAGAGAAGTTTGTTTGCAGAACAGCTGGGGAAAGTCATGTGATTGGAACATGTCAGATTTTTCTCTGGTAAACCATAAAAGGTAGATGAAAGCTAACTATTAAAACGAAGTTCTTCTTAAAACTAGCACTTTATGTGAAATACATTTATTAAGTGGAGTTTTCTTACGAGATATTCCATTTTATTGTTTTCAATTTTAAAATGTTTACACTTTTCTCAATTAAAAAGTTGTTTTTCATTTTACTTTCTCTGGTCAAGCAAACAGAACGAAATTTCAGAGCCCTCATATTGCAACTATCTCTTAAAAGATGCATGTGCTTAAGCCTAATACATTCCCCTGTTCCCGTTGTATCTACAAGGAACTATGTAATAAAATAATTTCTTGCAATTGTTTATTTATATTAGCATGATACAGATAGAAGAATACTGTTTTTTAAAGAATAATTTGTTGAAGAATAGCCAGAGAAACCCTTGTGAGTGTAATGCATAATATTTTGTATGGGGATTTTTTTCTTTCTCTTATGGTTTCCAAGTAACACACAGTTCAACAGAATGAAACTATTTAAATGAAATTCAACGTACACATTTTGTCATGCTTACCACAAACTTATGATACTTCAAACAAAATCGTTAGAAAATAATTTAGGGAAATAAGAAAATAATAATACTTTACGAAAACACATATTGGTCTTTATCTAAAACAGTTTCTTTCTTTTCGGAATCAAGACTTTATTTCTGGAGAAATATAGAAGTCGTGTTTTTGGGTAGCTCTATCTTACATAGCGTATAGAGAAGAAAAGGAATATCAAGAATGAGATTTATTTTGAAAGTCCACCATTAATGATATGAATTCAAACCAACTTAAAAGGACTTTTCAAGAATGGTCTGCTTTATTCTGGCTCCAACTCATTTTAATTCCACACTTGGCATTTTAGCTCGGCACTTGTCTAATCTTTAAAATGAAGCAGAATAAAAGGCAGTTATATTGAGGGTTCTCTTAGCTTCTGTGCGCTATACTCCAATGCAGCTTGAGAAAAACTTATAGTTTAGAGAATTAAACCGCACCAAGCTGTCATGCTTGTTAGGAAAAACCTTATTATTTCGAATCAAATTTGAATGTTTGGTGTCTTTTTACTTTCCTTATCAGTGCCTACTATGTACGTACATAATAGACAGAGAAAGTATTGTGTTCCATCAAAACATTCCAAACGAATATTTCACCGGAAATAGATGCTTTGCGGGCCCTCGTCCAAACATGTCTTAGCGTCCCCTGTATAAAAAAACAAAACAACAAAAAAAACAACAAAAAACATTTTCACCAAAAGGTCCGTGTATGTGTGTATGTCCGTGTGTCTGTGAACAGGACAACTCAAAAACGAAGAGGTGGTAAAATACCAAACTTGGTATTTAAGTTTAGTGTCTTCCAGAGATGCGACACAAAGATTTTGAGAAAAATCCCCCATCCCAAACTACCCCTTACAGGAAACTTTTTTCGAAAATTTTGATTTTCTCAAAAATGGCTAACGATTTTTATTAAAATATCGTATATTAAAGATATTTGCCTGACAATTAAAATGTATATCTTGAATTTTCTGGGAATAGCTCCTGAAGACTACTTTATTCTGGATGAATTTTACGAAATTTTGCATAACTGATAAACCGTAAGGGATGGATAGAACCTTAACAAACAAAAAATGTAGAGCACGTTAAAACACACAATTTATGTAATGTACATTTTTTTCGTGGAGTTGATCGTTTTTAAGATATTCCTTGTTTTTGTTTTAAGCTTTGAAAAACTTATACCTTTCCCATACAGGGATTTGTCAACTCCTGTCCATACAAACAAAAGAACTTCAGTCACATATCAACCAGCTTTTGACTATCACTTTAACCTATGGTACTCCCTTATTTAACTTCTATTTACTAGGGAGCAAGTAATAAGGCTATTTCTGCTAATTTGATCTCGAGTAGCATGTAGTAAATAGAAGAATAAGCTTTTTAACAATAATTTGTTGCAGAGATGTAGAGAAAGTCATGTGAATGGAACACATCAGAATTTTAGGATAGATCTGTGTGTGTCTCTGTGGACAGCATAACTAAAAACAAAAATCTGATATTTCCATTCACATGACTTTCTCTACATCTCTGCTACTAACTACTTTTAACAAGCTCGTTCTTCTATCTACTTAATGCTAATCGAGGTAAAGTTAGTTGGTTGCCATTAAGTTGAAATATGTTTCTTTGCATTATCAGGAATTAACACATTCCCGTATTTTAAAATTGGAACCAGTAACAAGGAATATTTAAAATTAGTCACCTCCACGAAAAAATGTGTGACGTAAATTGTGTTTTAACAAGATCTATATTTTTAGTGTAATTAGTTTATGTGTATCTCTTAGGGTTTACCAGTTATACATAACTCATCCAGTGGGTAGAGCTTTTCAGGGGCCATTCCCAGAGAATTCAAAATGTACATTTTATCTGTAATTTAAATATCTTTAATATACAGCATTTTAACCAAAATCGTTTAGCCATTTTTGTGAGAATCAAAACTTTCGAACATTTTTCCATGTAAAGGGGGTTTAGGATAGGGGCATTTCCCACAAAATCTTCGTGTCGCAATGCTTGGAAGATAATTAAATTCCAAGCTTGGTATTTCTTCGATTTTTGTTTTCGAGCTATCGTGTTCATACGCACACGGCCTTTTTCTAAATATGCATTTTAGGTTTCAGGAGACTCTAAAAGTATATTTCCTGTGAAATCTCGATATCAAATATTTGGGTGGAGTGCAATACTTTCTCTATGTACCATGTACTCTGTGGAGTAAATATTAAGTCCGTTAAATACTAAACTTGGTATTTAAGTTTAGAATATTCCAAGGATACGACACGAAGATTTTCAGGAAACTGGCCCCTCCAGCCCAAACTACACTTTATATTTTTTTCGAACAAATTTTTTGATTAAAATACCATATATTAAAGCTATTTACATTGCAAATAAAATGTATAATGTAAATTTTCTCTAAGGGCTACTTCATTCTGAATGCCGTTTGAGTAACCGGTAAACCGCAAGAAATAGACAAAAACTTAATGCACCAAAAATTTTGATGTCATATAATACACAATTTAAGTCATTTACATCTTTTGTGTGGAGTTAATCTATTTCCGAGAAATTTCTTGTTTATGGTCTCAGATTTAATATATATATAAAGGGAAAAATGTCATTCCTTTTCTTTTGTTCTACTCCTTGCTGTGTAAAGACTGATTTCATACACATAGCAAACATATTTTAAAAGATTTGAATACCATTTTCGCCTTTTGTATTCCCTTATTTCCCTTCTGTTTAAGAGGAAATAAGTAATAAGACCAGTTCTGCTAATCACCTTGATTAGTATGGAGTAGATAGAAGAATAAGCTTTTATAAGAATGTTTGTTACAGAATATGTAGAGAAAGTCATGTGAAGGAACAAATCAGATTTTTTATGACGGTACCGATAAAAAACATTTCAGAATGTATTCAGAATTAAATACCACAAGTTTGGTATTTAACGAATTTTTCGTTTTTTGAGTTATGTATGCTGCACACACACACACACACACACACACACACACACACACAAAGGAAACAGAAATTGACTGAATTGGAAGCAGATAAAAATATCATTGGTCAGTTAGAACAAATGAAACTCTACTGCGAAAAATTGACTTTCCATTTTGAAATTGCGGTTCTCGTTACCGGGCTATTGTGAGCAAAATCTTGTATGTTGCATTTTTTTTAAATACAGTACCGGAGTCTGATCAGACTCCGGTACTGTATACCCTACTTTTTTTAATTTACCTTTTTCTTTTTACCTTCTTTTGCCGTATTATTACTGTTTTCTTACTTTTTACAACACACACGTATTCACAAACATATAACACCCATGCCCAAGGCGGGACTCGAACCCACGGTCCCCAGCGCTACGAAGCACCAAAGCGGGACGCCTTGGCGAGCGCGGCCATGGGGACCGGCATCGTTGGTTCCCGTCTCGTTTGCCTTTTGGTTCCGTTCTTCGGTTAATTTAAATTTTATTTCCCACTTTTAACTGCAAAGGTCATAGAGGATGACCTAGGTGCGGTGCGCTAGGGGACAAACCCGTTTTCGGGTTATCGAACTAGTCTTTAATAGTCAGGCTGTCTAAATATAGTATGACACGCCATATTAAGCGTAATTTTATTTTTCTCTTAGGATTGCTACTCGCAAATAAAACCATTCTTTTAACACTCGAATCATGAAAAATCCGATGAGTTCCATTTCACGACTTTCTCTAGCTGTTCCACCAACAAGCTTTCCATACAAAAATTATTGTTTTATCTACGTTATGCTAATCAAGTTATTGCCAGAATTGGTCTTATTACTTTCTTCTTTGTAAGTATGAATGAATGAATAAGTGTATTTATTGACATAACAATTTCATACATTGAACTTCAACAATCGCACGGATCCACAGACCGTACGAGCTTTTGTAATACACAAAATAAAAACAATATTAAAACAACAAAAACAAAGAATTAAGAGCAAACACGAAAATAAAAAGACAAAGATATTCAAACACAGCAATTTAAATTTACAGCACAGAGTACACTTTGTTCAGTACCCTCTTATAATAGATAAGTACACTTAAAAGAAATAAACAAACATAATATATATACAATAAATAAAACCATAACACAAAAGTATGACAAAAATATATGTATTTAAGACATTGTTGTCATTTTTGTTTAGCTATTCTTATCCCTCCACCTTCTCAGATCTCAGCTGTCTTGCCTTAAGTATAAATTTACCTAGCCCGTCCACATCTTCCGTGCCTGCCAGTAGAGTCCAACATGCTGCTAGCTCTACATTCGCGGTGGTAAAGAATCGTGGTAAATATTTTTCCCACCATTCCTACGTACCCCTACATCTTGCCAAGATATGGGTCCACGATTCTTCCTCCTCGCAAATGGGACAGATTCTCGTACCATTCTCGTCAGTAGTTTTTTCTTTGTAAGTAGAAGAGAAATAAGGGAATACAGTAGGCTAAAGCTATAGCCAGCTTTTTGCTTGCTAGGAGTAAACAAAAGGGAGAAGATAAGAAAATTGTCACCCATTTGAAAAAAAAAAAAAAAAAAAAAAAAAAAAACTGTACATGACATAAATTATACCTTTTAATGAACTCTACATTTCTATGTAATAAGATCTTGTCTATCTCTTACGGTTTGCCAGTTATACAAAAGTCATCCAGAATGAAGTGGTCTTCAGAGACAATTCCCAGAAAATTCTAGATATACATTTCCTTTGCCATGAAAAGATCTTAAACATATGACATTTTAGTAAAATTGTTAGAACTATCTTTGAGAAATTGAACATTTAGAAAAATATTCCATGTAAAGGGTAGTTCGTGTCACATCCTTGGAAAATACTGAACTTCAATAACAAGTATGGTACTTAACCGACTTTTCGTTTTTGCCATGTGGCCCACAGATATAGACATACAGACAGACAGTCAAACAGACTTGCAGATAGACACAAGGACATGTTTCTAAAAATACTTCTTTTGGATTCAGGGGTCTCAAAACATGTATTTCCGGAGAAATCTCATTGGAATAAATTGTAATTTTTATAAGTAATTTTTTTGGATTAGGTAGGTTTAGGTAAAAAATGAGTTTAATACTTTCATCAATTAAATAAAGAATTCGGATAGATGGCAAGGCACCACTGTAGGTAGAACTGTTCAAAGAATTTCTATATATCGATCTATACATTTATTTGTTATTAATGATAAAATTGGGTGGCATATACCTTCTCTATCCATTATGTACATTGTACATACGGGTTAGAGAAAGCAAAAGATCTTACAACGAGCAGGTTAGAGAATTTCTGTGAAAAAGGAAAGCCTTATAAGACTGCTTTCGGCAAAATATACTTTACTCCTAAAGAAGATATACCTTCTTCTGTTCGCTAGAGACCTAAAATAAGCCAGGTCCATGATGCTGTGTATTAGCTTCTTTTATGGGAAGAAGGGTAGGTATAGAATTATTAAACTGGGAACAAATGCTACGTAACCAATGTGTGTCTCTAAACACACCCCGAGGGATACGTTACGCACGGTGAACAGCGGATGTTAAAACCACAAGGGTACGAGCTGCGGCCTTGCTCTGGAGGGAAAGTGGGCGGGGCAGTATAAAAATGTGTTGTTGGTCCCACCGGACTGTCGGTCCCACCTCCAACCACGATGTGGTTCACTGAAATCGCCGCTATATCGAATTCTGGTTCCGCATGAAATAAGTGCACAATATTTGCCACTGAACACCATTATGTTGCACAGGGCGTTAATGCCACCACATTAGGGACTCTCACTATAAAAGCAATGCAACTGCCAGTTTTACTTTCTCTAACCCCGTATGTATAATGTACATAGGTATAGAGAAGGTATTGTATTCCACACAAAAATTTTACGAGATTTCACCGGAAATGGGGTAGTTCCACAGTTGTTAGTTATTAATTCATCATATTTCCACGGCTGTAACCCTCGCGAGCAATGAGCACTCCTCTGGTTTTTCAAGGAATGGAATATTACAAAAATACCACGAGTTTATACCTTTCTACTTTCTCTACACGTACTATGTACATAGTGTATAGTGTATAGAGAAGGCACCCAAAAATTCGATACCGGGATTTCACCGGAAATATACGTTTTGGGTCACCTGAATCCAAAAAAAAAAAGCATTTTTACAAAAAGGACCGTGTGTGTGTCTGTGTGCCTGTGGACAGCATAGCTCAAAAACGAAAAGACCGTTAAATACCAAACTTGGTATTTAAGTTTGGCATCTTCCAAGGATGCAACACGAAGATTTTCAAGAAAATCCCCTCACCACCAACTACCCTTTACATGGAACTTTTATTTTTTCAAAAATGTTAATTTTCTTAAAAATGACTAACGATTTTGATTAAAATATCGTATATTAAATATATTTACCTGACAAATAAAATGTAAATCTTGACTTATCTGGGAATAGCCCCGGAAGACTACTTTATTCTGGATGAATTTTACGGAATTTTGCATAACTGCTAAACTGTAAGAGATGGACAAAAAATTAACACACAAAAATGTAGAGCACATTAAAACATACAATTTATGTCATATACATTTTTTTCGTGGAGTTGATCGTTTTTTTTTTAGATATTCCTTGTTTTTGGTTTCAGCTTTGAAAAACTTATCTTTTCTCATACGGAATTTGTCAACTACTGTCCATACAAACAAAAGAACTTCAGTCACATAGCAACCAGCTTTTGACTGTCACTTTAACCTATGGTACTCCCCTATTTGCCTTCTACTTGCAAGGAAGTAAGTAATACGACCATTTCTGCTAATTTTTACTTTCTCTTGCCCCCTATGTACAATGTACATAGGGATAGAGAAGTATTACATTCCACCCAAAAATTCCATGTCGAGATTTCACCGGAAATACATGTTTTAGGACCCCCTGAATCCAAAAAAAGCATTTCCAGAAAAAGGTCTGTGTGTGTATCCGTGTGTCTTTGAACACGATAACTCAAAAATGAAAAGTAGCTAAAATACCAAACTTGGTATTTAAGTTCAGTATCTTCCAGGGATGCGACACGAAGATTTTGAGAAAAATCGCCCCACCCCAAACTACCCTTTACATGGAACTTTTTTCGAAAATTTTGATTTTCTTAAAAATGGCTCTAACGATTTTGATTAAAATATGTATATTAAAGATATTTACCTGAAAAATAAAATGTATATCTTGAATTTTCTGGGAATAGCTTCTAAAGACCTGTTTATTCTGGATGCATTTTGGTTAATTTGGCATAACTAATAAACCGTAAGAGATAGACAAAAACTTACTAAACTTGTTAAAATACTCAATTTACGTCATATACATTTTTTTCGTGGATCTTACCGTTTTCGAGGTATTCACTGTTATTAGTTTCAGTTGTGAAGTACTTATACTTTTCTCAGACGGGAGTATCCGTTTTTCTTTTGTTCTACTCCTGGCCAAGAAAAGAAGGGATTTGTAATGACAATCGCATAACGACAGCTTTTAAAACAGTTGACTATCGATTTAGCCTAGTGTATTCCCATATTTTCTTCCTACTTATAAGGAACTAGTAATAAGAGCATTGTGCTGAATACCTCGATTAAAAAGGTGCAGAAAGAAGAATAATCTTATGTAAGAAGTTTGTAGAACGGCTAGGGAAAGTCATGTGAGTGGAACACGTCAGATTTTTCTAAATCAGCAAGAAGTAAATTGAAGAATAAGCGTTTTAACTATAATTTGTTGCAGAGATGTAGAGAAAGTCATGCGAATGCAACACATCAGATTTTGTATATGCGTTTAAAAGTTCTCACACCGGTATTTGCACCAACTACACATTGAAGCAAAAAGAAATGACTCTAGGAAGCACGCCACAAACTGTTTAGCGAATGTATAAATTGCTTTTTTCTCGGCGAAGTTTGTAATTTGTAGGACGTGAGTGCCCTGGATAAGTATCATCATTCACGAAACAACAATTACACTTGGGCTGTCGCGAGTACTGAGACATTTCACAAATTCTTTAATTTCTCATGTCTCTTCGCGTAACACCAACGTCTGCTCTATGCAGCTCCTCAACTTCGACTCGTTTACATCTGCAAACGCTCCAGCACACACATCTTAGGGGAACTGTCCGCTCGCTTTCTTCAGCCACCATCCCTGGGGCGGGCGGGCGTGCATGTTTACGTGATATTCAAGATTCTACAACTTTACTGTTTGACAACGTGTTTGACAACAATTATTACTATTATACCATTATTAAATACCTCAGTCAATAATGAACTATCTCAATGTCCCTTGAGTCCGAAAAAAAAAAATTAGAAAACGGTCCGTGTGTGTCTGTGGACAGCATAGCTCAAAAACGTTACCGCTAAAAACCAAACTTGGTATTTATGCTTAGTATCTTTCAAGGATGCGATAACGATTTAAAAAAATCCCCCCACGACAAACTACCCTTTACATGGAAAATTTTTTGAAAATTTTATGTTTCTAAAAAATGGCTCTAACGATTTAATTAAAATGCTGTATATTAAAAATAATTACATCCCAAATAAAATGTATACCTTAAACTTTCTGGGAATACCCTCTGAAAACTTCTTTATTCTGAATGGGTTTTGCTGAATTTTGTGTAACTGGTAAACCATAAAAGATAGACAAAAACTTATTAAAAAAAAGTAGATTACGTTAAAATACACCATTGGATTTTTTTTCGTGGAATTCACCACTTCTGATATATTCCTTGTTATTTGTTTCAGATTGAACATACTTTTCCCACACGGAAAATTATAAACTCCTGACACTGCATAGAAACGGATTTCAACCAGCTTTTAAAAGATCTGACTATCATTTTATCCTATTGTATTCCCTTATTTTCCTTCTACTTACAAGGAAGCAAGTAATTAAGACAATTTCTGATAATGTTTATCTCAATTATCATAAATTAAATGAAGAATATGCTTTTTAACGTTAATTTGTTACAGCGATGTAGAGAAAGTCATGTGAATGGAACAGAATCAAATTTTTTAATACTTTCTCTAGCCGTATGTAAATCAATGTAAATAATAGCCAGAGAAGGTATTGTATTCCACCCCAAAATTCGACACCAAAATATCACCAGATATATGTTTTGATGTCTCCCAAGTCCGAAAAGCTTTTTTTTTAGAAAAAGGTCCGCGCGTGTGTCTTTGGACAGCATAGCTCAAAAACGTAGACCGCCGAAAACCAAACTTGGTATTTATGTTTGGTATCTTCCAAGGCTGCGATAAGGCTTTAAAAAAACCTCCCCACCACAAACTACCCTTTACATGGAAACATTTCTGAAAATTTTGTTTTCCTCAAAATGCGTCTTACAATTTTGATTAAAATACTGTATATTAAAAATATTTACATCACAAATAAATTTCATATTTTAAATTTTCTGGGAATAGCATCTGAAGGCCTCTTTATTCTGGATGCATTTTGCAAAATTTTGTAAAACGACTAAATCGTAAGAGATACACAAAAACGTTCCACACAAAAAATTTAGATGACGTTAAAACACACAATTTATACCATATGCTGTTTTCTTGTAGAGTTGACCGTTTTCGAGATATGTTTCAATTTTAAACTACTCAGTTTTCCCAAACGGAACTATACAAACGAACCGAACCTCAATTGTTTCACATAGCGATGAGGTATTGAAAGATTTGACTATCGAAGATTTTGAGACCCCCCCCCAAACTACCCTTTACATAGAAAATTTATTGAAAATTTTGATTTTATCAAAAATGGCTCTAACGATTTTGATTAAAATGTTGTATATTAAAGATATTCACGTGACTAACAAAATATATATCTTGAATATCCTGGGAATAGTCGCCCTCCGTGGTGTAATGGTGGTGCTAACTTCATATACCCAAGGTCGCGGGTTCAAACCCGGCGGAAGACGATGGATATTTTCGGGCGTTAAAATCCTTAGCATGGCTTCCTTCGGAAGGAAGAAAGCTGTGGGTCCCGTTTCGTAGATTTACGGTACGTAAAAGAACCTCAAGCCTGATAAGAGAGGCCTCTGAGCAAAATTAAGCGATCTTTCACGCCCAATATAGAATGGGACGCTGAGAACCAAAGCAGTTAAAGAGTGTCCATAAATAACACGCCATTTCATTTCATATCCTGGGAATAGCCTCTGAAGACCTCCCTCCTTATTCGGGAAGATTTTTGTTGAATTTTGTGTAACTAGTAAACCGTACTAAACTTACTTACTAACTTACTAAATAGGAAATGTAGAGCTCGTTAAAACACACAATTTATGTTATATGCATTTTTTTCGCAGAGCTAGTCGTTTTTGAGATATTCCTTTTTGTTGGTTTCAGCTTTAAAATACGAGTATTTGTCAACTCCTATCCATACAAAGAAACTTCACTTACATAGCAACCAGTACTTGACTATCACTTTAGCCTATGGTACTCTCTTATTTCACCCTTTCTTACATCGAGGCAAGTAATAAGTCCATTTCTGCTAATTTTTTGTCGATTAGTATGAAGGAAACAGAAGAAAAAGTTTTTTACAACAATTTGCTGCACAGATGTACAGAAAGTCATGTGAATGGATCACATAAAATTTTTCTAAAACATGCTCTTTTTCTTGATTCAAAGAACCTTGTAACATATTTCCAATAAAATGTGAATGAAATTGTTGGGTGGAATCTTCCTTTACTTACTACATGCACACGAGAAAGTAAGTATTGCACGTTCTTGCTAAAAGTGTTGTGCATTGTATCACAAAAAGAATGGAGCATTATGGCTAAAAGCAAAGCTTGTATAGTTTGTTTTTTCTTCTTTCGTTTTTTTTGGTGGCCACAAAGTGGCATCTTTAATTCCTTTTTATTACTCTCTCTACACGTACAACGTACATAGTGTATAGAGAAGGTATTGCACTCCACCCAAAAATTCGATACCGAGATTTCACCGGAAATATATGTTTTAGGGTCCTCTGCATCCAAAAAAAGCATTTTCAGAAAAAGTTCTGTGTGTGTGTGTCTGTGAACACGATGGCTCAAAAACGAAAATTCAGTAAAATACCAAACTTGGTATTAAGTTCAGTATCTTTCAGGGATGCGGCACGAAGATTTTGAGAAAAATCCCCCCACACCAAACTACCCTTTACATGGAAGTGTTTTCGAAAATTTTGGTTTTCTCAAAACTGGCTCTAACAATTTTGATTAAAATGTCGTATTTTAAATATATTTAAGTGACAAATTAAATGCATACCCTGAATTTTCTGGGAATAACCTCCGAAGACTACTTTATTCTGGATGAAATTAACGGAATTTTGCATTACTGCTAAACCATAAAAGGGGACAAAAACTTACCACATAGAAAATGTAGAGCACATTAAAACACACCATTTATGGTATATATATTTTTTCCTGTAGTTGATCATTTTTAAGACATTCCTTTGTTTTTAGTTTCAGCGTTGAAAAATTTATAATTTTGTCATACAGAAATTTGTGAACTCCTGTCCATACAAACAAAGGAACTTCAGTCACATAGTAACCAGCTTTGACTGTCACTTTAACCTATGGTACTCCCTTATTTCGCTTCTACTTACCAGGAAGCAAGCTATTTCTGCTATTTTTTTCTCAATTAGCATGAAGTAAATAGAAGCTTAAGCTTTTTAACAATAATTTGTTGCAGAGACGTAGAGAAAGTTATGTGAATGGAACACATCAGATTATTTTGTAGGTGGATTCTTTTAAGAAATTTAAATGGATGTATATATCTTTATTTTTTCTTACAGTCAGCATGTACTGGGTTATTACGAAAAAACATAGGTTGCAAGGTAAAAATATTTTTAATGAAAAATACAATTTTACGAAAGTGGGCACAACTATGGGCCTTTCATATGAATGACATCGCGCCAGGAGCAAAAGAATTAAGAACGTTAATTACTAGGCGCACTTATTAAACCGGAATACATGGAAATGAAAGAACGGTATAAAAACAAAAGAAATAGGAAAGAAGAAGTAGGTCGCATATCATAAATGGAATGGGATAGCGGAAAGAGACCGAAATCCCTAAGGCAAAGGAAGAAAAATACACCTACTCCGAGATAAAAGCTGGAGGAAAATGAAACAGAACTTGCTATCTAAAACTACAGTTTAGTTTTCTGTATCATCTGGATGTCACCTCTGGCACTGCACGTTCCAAAGTATGTAGGTACTTGTAACTATGCCTCGCATATCAAGAACTTCTCTGTTTTAGAAGAAACATCTCAGTTTTCCAAAATGTCCGAACAATTTTTTACTTTTACCCTGCGGTATTACAGTTTTTGAACTTTCCTGAAATTATCTCATGCATTCACTTAACTAATTTTAAAAAAAGCAAAGAGCCTTTCCAGCACAAATTTTACTCTCCTTTTCGTTAACCTAAGGGAAACTCGTTTATTCATAGTATAAAACGAACTTTGATGTGGGGTTGCTCAGATTGTTCGTTCAATTAGAAGTGAAGTGGCTGGATGTATGAATGGGATTACATAGAAAATATCTCACACAACTTTCTCTACCTGTTTTGCAAACAAACTGCTCTTACAAAAGACTATTCTTTTATTTACGCGGGTAAGTCAATAAATATTTTCACTCAAAAATTCGATACCGAGATTTCATCGGAAATATATATTTTAGGGTCCCCTTTATCTAAAAAAACATTTTCGGAAAAAGGTCCGTGTGTGTCCGTGTATCTGTGAACACGATAGCTCAAAAACGAAAAGTCTTGGTAATTAAGTTTTGTATCTTCCAAGGTTGCGAAACGAAGATTTTCAAGAAAATCCCCCCGCCCCCAACCACCCTTTACAGGGAATTTTTTTCAAAAATTTTGATTTTCTTAAAAATGGCTCTAACGATGTTGGTTAAAATATCATATATTAAAGATATTTACATGACAAATAAAATTTATATCTTGAATTTTGTGGGAATAGCCTCTGGAGACTACTTTATTCTGGATGAATTTAACGGATTTTTGCATAACTGCTAAACCGTAAGAGATGGACAAACATTTACCACACAGAAAATGTAGAGCACATTAAAACACACAATTTATGTTATATAGATTTTTTTTTCGGGGAGTTGGTCGTTTTTTAGATATTCCTTGTTTTTAGTTTCAGATTTGAAAAACTTATACTTTTCTCATACAGAAATTTGTCTACTCCTGTTCATACAAACAAAGGAACTTCAGTCACATTGCAGCCAGCTTTTGACTATCACTTTAACCTATAGTACTCCCTTATTTCGCTTCTACTTACATGGAAGCAAGTAATAAGACTATTTCTGCTATTTTTTTTCTGATTAGCATGAAGTAAATAGAAGTATAAGTTTTTTAACAATAATTAGTGGAAAAGATGTAGAGAAAGTCAGATTTTTGTAGTATTGTTTACGTTGACTGTACCATTTTCTGCATTTGCACGACCACAGGTTATACCTTTGCCACCACCTATGCAAAATTTGAGCATCATTACTCCGTTTAGCGTAGCGCTGTGACACGTTAAAATAGTCGCAAGGAAGAACAGCGCGCTCTTTGTGGTCCGAAGGTGAACCAGGAGCTGAATTTGATTGAGGACAGTGGTTTACCACGACGAAGTGTCTACAAATGGATTGAGAAGTTCAAGAATATTAGAACATGTGTGAAAGACGAGGAATGAGCAATCCACCCATCCACATCCATTATGACAGCAACGTTGAGGAAACTTGTGCTATGATTCTGATGTACCGACAAGTTGACTGTCGATGAAGTAAAAAACCATTTGCAAATCAGTCATAGCTCTATATAACAGGCTTTCCTAAAGTCTGCAAGGTGGGTTCCAGAAAAACTCATCGAAGAGCTTAAGTGCAATCGTATGGCTACCTCTCAACAGCTACTTGACTATTATGCTAACGAAGGGGATATTTTCCGAAACAAATAGTCCACAATTTTTAACCGGAATGCAAACGTCAGACCAAGGAATGGAAGCATCCGAGTTTTCCAATGAAGAAAACAATTCAAGAGTCAGCCTTCCTCAGGAAAAGTGATGCTCCTACTTTTCTGGGACTTTCAAGGGGAAATAGTGGAACATTACTTAGAGAAGGGCACACAAATAAACAGTATACGTTATAGTGAGATGCTGTATACGAATTGAAGCTTGAAATTCGAAACAAACGTGGTCTTTTGTTGGAAAGTGTTCTGTAATTGCACGACATTCTGCCATTCCACACTATTCAAACATTGGTGATAGTGGGTTTGAAGGTGTTAGACAATCCTGCATATACTCCCGATCTTCCTCTATACGGATTATCATCTTTTTGGTTCATTTTGGGAGTCGATTCACCTCAGATCAAGAAGTGACAAGCGATGCACCCATGGCTTCCTACTCAGCTGAAAGAAATTGCCTCTGAGGGCACCAGGAAGCTTGTACAACGCTGAACTAAGCTCATTGAAAAATGATGCAACGGCGAGTTCCCTAGTTTTCTTGTAAAATTTTATAAAAATTGTGTGGGGACTACTTATTGACTTACCCTCCAACATCATGTTAAGGCTTTCCTAACCACGGTATATAGAATGAATGCAACATTAAGTAGATAACCTACGAGTCGGTACGCTACGGCAGAAGGTATGTCAAACTAGTAACTCCCCGCATTTTGCGACCTTTCTTTACTTTCGTTCTTCTCTTCAACCAAAGTATTGCGTGGATCCATGAGAATTTAGACTTATGTTGTAATAATGCCACATACACGTAATCATTACAGAATTTTAATGCAAGATTTGTATGTGATCATCTTCCAGGAATGCTAGAAGGGATTTGTAACAGAATCCAGTTCTCCAAGCAGAAAAATCGTGAGAAAACTTGTAAATAAATTTAAAGAAATAGGTTTGATTTTCGACAGGAGCAAGGGGTAAATTTACGTTTTCTTACGAGGATAAATTAGAAGACTTTGATTTTTTATTTCGTAGAGTTTCTACATGCTCCATTACTTATGTAGTACATGTTTTTAAATTCCTTTTATATATAGTATGTGTTTAATATCTTAGTTCATTTGATTAATACTTTTTTTGTTGTTGATGACTTTGTCACTTTGACCTTTTATTCTCAAAGGTTAAGTAATTTGCGTGATTGTATCCTTTAATCTATATTTACTTTTATCACTTATGTTTGTTGTACTTATTGGTCTTTTTTAACACTTGGAAGTGTCTTGGGAGTTTACATATCTGGTAAATGGTTTTAAAAACATTTTAATTAGGAGTAATTTTTGCACTGGTCAGTTTTCTGTTTTAACCTAACTATTTACTTGAGATTCTCTTTCACTTTTCACTGCATTACTCTCGAGTATTAAGTAATCTACTGTTTGAGGTCTTCTCCCACGTGAACATTCGGAGCTGCTTGCTATCCTAAGTCTGAGGAGATATGTGTTCATGTTTCCCATGGCCGGTTACTATTGATGTCTGGCGTAGGTGATTTTGGTTGTTAGTTTGGTTTCCACAATTGTGAAGAGTTTCTTTGTGATTGTGCCTTTTGAACTATCTTTCCATTTCTGTGGAGATTCGTTTTTAATCTCTCACCAGAGAAGTTGTTTTGCTGTAGTGATAGGTAATTTATAATAGCAAATGTGTCCTATTTTCGGTGCTTTCTTTGCCAGTCTATTAGCTAGCTTGTTGATCTGTATTCTTATGTGTGCTTTTAGCCATTTGAATTGAATTCTCTAGTTTTCCTCCGACTTCAGACCCATAGATTTTCTCCCGGGATACTGGGGAGGTTAGTTTATTTTCCGAACTTTCTATTCCTTCATTCCATTCCTACCGGCCTCTTTTAGGGTTGTAAGTGTCGACTAGGTTATTGAGGTGGCGCCTCTCCCTGATAGTGAATGCGCTTTGGAAATTCAGCTCTCGGCGACTGGGCCGTTAATGGTACCTGGGAGTTCAGCCAGGGCTCCTAGCACACCTCGCGTTGACATGAACTGCTTGGACTATGTTAGGGACCAACCACAGTGGCTCTTTCCCCGCGGTCGGTTTCGGTAGCCCGTCGAATATTCTCAAATCATCTTGTTCTGACGCACAATAAGCCTGTGGTGACTGCAGTGAGGAATCACCTCTGGAATGTAGCAACCAACCAACCAATGAACCAACCTAGCAAACCAGCCAACCTAGTAATCAACGTTTAAGATACTTGCTTCGCAAATGTATATCTTGTCATCTCTGGGAAGAATAGCTTTTTAATTCCACTTCTTGCTGTATACTTTGTAATTGGCAAACCATAAGAGATAGGTAGACAAATACTATACAAAAATACCTTTAAAGCAAATAATTATACACGCAATATGGATAATTTGCTAAAAATTTTTTTTGGGGGGTTCATCGAATCTTTGGTTGAAATATAATACTTTCTCAATTTGGTATACGTAGTAGAGAGAGAGAGAGAGAGAGAGAGAGAGAGAGAGAGAGAGAGAGAGAGAGAGAGAGAGAGAGAGAGAGAGAGAACTATATTTTACATATTTTCTTTGCATGTTAAGATCTAGGTCTATATCACAGAAACTTGTGATGATCGAACAGACACGATTAGTGAGTATTTTAGTATGAAATGTATTCCCATCCCTAGAAAGAACGGCCAAAACAATTCTTAATTTTAGTGTCGGAGCTTTTGGTTTGTGCCAGTCCAGTTCCGGTTTACCATGGTTTCCATTGAATAGAATTCTGGCCAGATGTCCTCCCTCTTCATTGTTCTTTCGTCGAGAGTCTTCTTCCAGTTGGGGGTCCACAGATGTCCAAGTCTTGTCCTTCGACACTCCCAGTAGCCTTCAGGAAGCGAGAGGGCTTTGACGTTCTCTAGGGTGTGTAAGTTTTTCGTGTGGAGTTTGTCCCATGTTAATCTAGTCCGCACGTACGTATGGGTACTATTATTGTGTTGAACAGTAGCATCGTGGAGTTGAGGAATAATTTTGTTAGTTCTCGTATGTCGTGTATTGCTTTTGTGGCTAATGTGGCTCTCTATTTGACTTGGTTGACTGTTTGCAGACGTTCATTCTTCAATATAGTGAGAGATGCAATTGCTGGTAGATGCATTTCCTTCATGACGCTCGACAGCCTCATCAAGCGATGTACACGCAGTGGATGTAACATGGTAGTATGCAATTTACTTGATATTGCTAAGGTGGTTTAAAGTGGACCTTTTCATTATTTTGCTTAACAGCAGAAATAATTTTGCACTTATAACTTCTTGTGAACTTATTAAATCACAATATGCAGTATTTTGGATGATATTATGAGTGAAAGTGCAAGGAAACATATCAAGCAAATGAAAGCAGGGTACGTACATGTCTAAAGTCATCTACATGCGACATGTTTTTTTGTTTTTTTTTTGTTTTTTGTTTTTTGATCCGGAAGCTTGTCAGGACTCCGGCGCTGTATTCCTTTTTCCTCTTGTTTTTCCAGTTTCCTATATTTTCTTAGTTGATCTATTCATTTAACTTTTTCTTTTTACATATACAGGCATATACACATTTACAAATACATAAACACCCATACCCAAGGGGGGACTCGAACCCACGATCCCCTGTACCACGAAGCACCAAAGCGAGGCGCTTTAGCGAACGCGGCCATGTGGACCGGCAGCATCATGAGGGTTGTGGACAACGTTCCCTTTCGCAAGCCAAGTGAACCGAATATGTAATCTGTTGCACAATGAACAAAATAACATATATAAATATCCTTTTATTATAAATCAAGTAGGAAGGAACTTGACTATAGGTAATCAAATGAATCACGGAATTTCACCCTCCGTGGTGTACCTACTGGTTACCATGCTAACTTCATATACCTGGCGGCGAACGATGGACTTTTTTCGGGAGTAAAAGTCCTTAGTTCCCTTCCGAAGGAAGCCATTCTAAAGTTGTTGGTCCGGTGTCTAAATTTACGATACAAAAAGGAACCTCAAGCCTGATAAAGAGGCACCAGCGGTCTTTTACGCCCAATGGGACGCTGAGAACAATATAGGTTAAAGAGCGTCTATAAACAAAAATCCATTTCATTTAATTTCAAATGAATACCCCTTTACGTAAAATTCATTCCCTTCGCCCGCCTGGGTAGCGTGGTGGTAGAATGTCTGCCTCACGTTCAAAAGGTCGTGAGTTCGTATCTCGCTTAGGGTGAGTTACCCGGGTAAGGTTTTTTACGGGGTTTTCCCTTATCCTGAGAAGACGAATGTCCAGTAACTTTAAGCTCCATGGACCCCGAGATCATTTGAGCATCATATCATCAATTTCATTCATCGTCCGATATGACCAAACCAGGTTAAAGGACGTTAAACTACAAAAAAAAAAAAAAAAAAAAAAAAAAAAAAAGCATTCTGTAATTAAAATTTATAACGACGTTTTAGTTGATTCACCAACCTTCAAAATGTTGGCTTTCTACTGTTGAAGGCAAGAAACGTTTTAGTTTCCTTTGTAAAAGAAAGTAAAGCATGAGTCGAAACATTCTCTAAATATAATATCAAAAGTGTTTGATAAATAATAATGGTAAAGCGTAGTGTATAATTATTTTGCAATATGCTTTGAATGCTTCGATTGTTTCAATTAAGACATTCCTCTTTTTTTACTTTCTCTACGTGTACTATGTATATAGTATACAGATAGAAAAGGTATTGTATTCCACCGAAAATTTCGATACCGAGATTTCATCGGAAGAACAAATTTTAGGTTCCCCTGTATCAAAAAAAAAAAAAAAAATTGGAAAAAGATCCGCGGTTTGTGTGTGTGTCTGTGATACTGATAACTCAAAAACGAAAAGTCTGTAAAATGCCAAACTTGATATTTAAGTTTAATATCTTCCAAGGATGCGACACAAGATTTTGAGAAAAATCCCCCACTCCAATATACACTTTACACGGAAAATATTTCAAAAATTTTGATTTTCTCAAAAATGGTTCAAATGATTTTGATTAAAATTCCGTATATTAAAGATATTTATATGGCTAATAATATGTATTTATTGAATTTTCTAGGAATAGCCTCTAAAGACTTCTTTAATCTGAATGAATTTTACTGAATTTTGCGTAACTGGTAAACCGTAAGAGATAGACAGAAACTTACTACACAAAAAATGTAAATCACGTCAAAGCACACAGTTTGTCATGTGCGATTTTTTTTATGGAATTGACCATTTATGAAATATTCCTTGTTATTTTTTTCAGAATTAAAATACTTGAATTTTTCTCACACGGAAAGCTGTAAAACTCCTGGCCCTGCATAGAAACGGATTTCAACCACATGGCAACGAGCTTTTAACAGATTTGAAATTTATATTAGGCTACTGTATTCCATTGTTTTTCTTCTACTTACAAGGAAGCAAGTAATTAAGATTACGTTTATCTCGATTATCGTAAAGTAGATAGAAGAATATGCTTTTTATCAATAATTTGTTACGGCGATGTAGAGAAAGTCATGTGAATGGAACATATCAGATTTTTCTTTTGCTGTTTCTCCTTTATGTTTTAAACATTAGACATATGTATGTTGTGTGTGTGTTTTTACTTTCTCTATACTCAATATGTACATAGTGAATAGAGAATGTATTGCACTCCACCAAAAAATTCGATACCGAGATTTCACCAGAAATATATGTTTTAGGCTCCCCTGTGTCCAAAAAAAGTATTTTCAGAAAAAGGTCCGTGTGTGTGTCCTTGTGTCCGTGTGTCTGTGAACACGATAACTCAAAAACGAAAAGTCGGTAAAATACCAACTTGGTATTTAAGTCTAGCATCTTCCAGGGATGCGACACGAAGATTTTGAGAAAAATCCACCCACCCCAAACTACCCTTTATATGGAACTTTTTTCAAACATTTTGATTTTCTAAAAAATGGCTCTAACGATTTTGATTAAAATATCGTATATTACAGTTATTTACTTGACAAATAAAATGTATATTTTGAATTTTCTGGGAATAGCCTCTGAAGACTACTTTATTCTGGATGAATTTTTCATAACTACTAAACCGTAAGGGATGGACAAAAACTTAACCCACAAAAAATGTAGAGCACGTTAAAACACACAATTTATGTAATATACATTTTTTTCGTGGAGTTGATCGTTTTTGAGATATTCCTTTTTCTTGGTTTCAGCTTTGAAAAACTTATACTTTTCTCATACAGGAATTTGTCAACTCCTTCCATACAAAGAAAGGAACATCAGTCACATAGCAACCAGCTTTTGGCTTTCTCTTTAACATATGGTACTCCCTTATTTCGCATCTACTTAAAATAAAGCAAGAAATAAGACTCTTTCTGCTAATTTTTCTCGATTAGCATGAAATAAATAAAAGATAAGCTTATTAACAATAATAATTTACAGAGATATGGAGAAAGTCATGTGAATGGAACACATAAGATTTTTTTGGTTAGTGTTTAACGCCCGCTTTAACTACTTGTGGCACCGCAGGCGATGACACTGATGATACATGGAATGAAGATGGAGCACCGGTGGAATGCAATGACGGGGGAAACCGAAGCACACGGAGAAAACTCGCTCCTGAGCCGCTTTGTCCACCACAAATCTCACATGCGGGCGCTTGGGATCGAACCCGGGCCGTCTAGGCGAGAGGCGAGTGTCTCTTTTTCTCATACTGTGAACGAAAGAAATGAGCAAACTGATGAGGAAATGAACACGGGGTTGGAAATTCTTCTGCAGAGGTTATTTCACAACACAGGGAAAAGAAACCCTACGAAGGAAATCAGCCCCACAGAGATGCGAGCTGAGGAACTATGGAACAGAGGCCACGGAGGTGTGTATGATTTCATCTGTTGGATTGAAGCTAGCTGTGTGAAACGGTGTGAATGTGTACATCTCTGGTTGAATCGTGCAGCTATTTAGCGAGCTAATGGCGAACACACAGTGTGTGTTTGCGTGCCTTCAGACGGCAGTTTCAACACCAAGCATCAGTGGTTGACAATTATCAAGTGCTTCGGAGATTTTGGGGCCAAGGGTTGCAAATATGATCAAAGGAAAGGCCACTCGAAAACGACCTGTTAATGCAGAAATTGTGGAATGTGTGCGGGAGACGTTTGTAAGCAGTTCTCTCTCTCTGCTGAACTAGTTTACAGTCAAATGTTCCTAAATCTAGTGTCCCACATACGACACTCGAATCTTCAAACAACAATTAGCTAAAGGTTGAATTCTGATGACTGCAAAACGATTTTTACTTTCTCTACACGTACTATGTAACCAGTGTATAGAGAAGGTATTGCACTCTACCCAAAAATTCGCTACTGAGATTTCACCGGAAATATATGTTTTAGGTTCCACTGTATCCAAAAAAAGCATTTTCAGAAAAAGGTCCGTTTGTGTCCGTGTGTCTGTGAACACGATAACCCAAAAACGAAAAGTCGGTAAAATACCAAACTTGGTATTTAAGTTCAGTAGCTTTCAGGGGTCCGACACGAAGATTTTGATAAAAATCCCCCTACCCCAAACTACCCTTTACATGGAACTTTTTTCGAAAATTTTGATTTTTTCAAAAATGGCTCTAACAATTTTGATTAAAATATCACATATTAAAGATATTTACCTGACAAATAAAATGTATATCTTGAATTTTCTGGGAATAGCCTCTAAAGACTACTTTATTCAGGGTGAATTTTACGAAATTTTGCATAACTGCTAAACCGTAAGTGTTGGGACAAAAACTTATCACTCAGAAAATGTAGAGGACATTAAAACACACAATTTATGTTATATACATATTTTTCATGGAGTTGATCGTTTTTAAGATATTCCTTGGTTTTAGTTTCAGCTTTGAAAAACTTTTACTTTTCTCATACGGGAATTAGTCAACTTCTGTCCATACCCACAAAGGAACTTTAGTCACGTAGCAACCAGCTTTTGACTGTGATTTTAACCTATGGTACTCCCTTATTTCGCTTCTACTTACAAGGAAGGTAGTAATAAGACTATTTCTGCTAATGTTTTCTCAATTAGCAGGGAGTAAATAGAAGCTTAAGCTTTTTAATAATAATTACTTGCAGAGATGTAGAGAAAGTCATGTGAATGGAACACATCAGATTTTTTTACAGACGTTTGCTGGCTGTAACAGAGGACCTGTCAACTTATGTTGGAGCCTGTGTGAAATTATCTTGATGCCCGCATGTTGACTCGCGCAACATACACTTATCCTTTACATGGAAAAATTTTTGAAAATTTTGTTTTTCTCAAAAATGACTCTAAAAGGTTTGATTAAAATACCGTATATTAAAGATATTTACATCACAAATGTTAATGTATAGCTTGAATTTTCTGGGAATAGCTTCTTAAGACCTCTATTCTGGATGATTTTTTCTGAATTTTGCATAACGCTAAATGGTAAGAGATAGACAAAAACTTACTACACAAAAATGTAGATCTCGATAAAACACATACTTTATGTCATATATGCTTTTTTCGTACAGTTGACCGTTTCGGAGATATTCTTTGTAATTGATGTTATTCCTAAGCAGAAACCTATTAACTGTTTAAGAGTGTTGTGTAATAATTTTTAAAATGTGGCCAAAATAACGGAGGGTTATTGGACAAGGTTAAGGCTAAGTAAAACCACGGGCAAGGTCGTATATTTCATCTAGTATTATATAATACTGAAAATAATTATAGTGAAAAAGTAAGTAAAGCTTAATTTTCTGGATAATTTATTGCAATGTTGCATTTAGAACTTCCATTATTATTCCGAACTGAGAAGTTACTTGCCAACTAATGTGTTCTGCTTTTATTGGTTTGAAACTAGCAGCTGGTTCCAAATTCCTGCTATTATTTCTCTGGGAACGCACGGCATACGCCTGTCTCAACACATCATTAGCACCTGACGATCAATATTGGTCCGTAATATTCACGCGAGGGATTCTTTTGTCAACGCTTTCCAATCTATAAGCAAGGCTTTCGTTCTTTATTACATTTGATATTGGAATCGATAAATCTGAAGGACTAGAGGAGAATAAAGACTTAGCTGACGTGCACAATTTAAACGAACTGCTGACTTAAGGAACAATTTGTCAGCTTTGCATGCTTTTCTGTCATTCGTAGCCACAGTGTAATTATGCTTTAAAATTAATTTATTACTTCAAAGGAAACTAACATATAATAGTTACTAATACATTAATTAATAACATATATTTTTGTTTTTTATTTCTCTAAGAGAAAGGGAGCAGTCTAATTAATATCTTCATATTGTGACTTCGTAGGAAAAGTTGGTTTGAGAGCATGCTTGTGTATTTGTGTGTGAACAGTACAAGTAAAATACGAAAATACCAAATTTCATTTATTAAAATTGCACTTTTTAGAAAGGATTTACGATAGTTACATTATGGAGTTCTACCGTTATTTTATATTTGTTATTTTATCAGAATTTGCGGTATTAAATTTCACAAAATGTCATAAGTAGTGCTAGAAAATTGAAGATCTAGATATAAATTGCCTAAAAGGGTCTATAAAATACTTAAAATATCCTAAAGAGAATTAAATAACTTGAGTAAAGAACATTACTAAAGTTATAGTGTGATGCAAATTAATAAATATTTTAAATGATTTTAGGTTTAATTAAGTAGTTAAATATTTCACATCATATTTGATATTAGGCCTCAACATCAGCAGAGGAATGCGTGTAATTTTCAACCAGTTATGTACATATAGACTCTTAGTATACTGTATTGAAATGGCGATACGCTAAATTTATCATGTCACCAAAATATTATTCTTTGAAATACTTGCTTAAGAAATACACAATTCTGGTGGTATAAAACATGTAGGTGAAAGACGTATGAATAAGATGCTTTCTTTATTCATATTACTTTCTCTACACGTACTATGTACATAGTGTATAGAGAAGGTATTGTATTGCACCCAAAAATATGTGCTTTTTGAGGTGAGTTTGTATTTGATTTCCCTCTTTAAAATAGTATAGAAGTTATATCGAATTTGTTGGAATAGTTGTATTAATAATGTATTAAACATTAGTTGTGTATTAAGCTAATCCCTCTGTTTCAGGTTATGTCGGCTTTCTCACCATATTATTGTTATGCAAATGTACCAACGCGGTAAAAATGAAATCCTGCATTATTGCTGGTGAAAAGGGTCAATATTTTTTAGGTCGATTCTTAATTTTTCTCTTTTTTATCGTTTATATTATAGAGGGGGAAATGCAAGCAAAAACACCTCTCAGTGGACAGAAGATGGCATCAGAATGCAGTTAATGGGTCTTTGGTCACAATGTCGGACTCCGGATGGATTAATGAAGAGAAAATGCTGAAGTGGCATAAGCACTTTTAACACTCAATTGGATTATTCCTGGACACTGCATATAAGTTATTAGATGATCATATATCACATAAACGTTTACAAGCTCTCCAATTCTGTGAAGCAAATAACAAAATAGCAATATGACACATCCCTTGCAGCAGCTGGATAGGTCATTTTTAAGTCTTTTAAGGGTGCATATTACTGCATTTTTACCAGTTTTCGGTAAAAAATTCGATTTTTTGTTTTATACATTAAAAATATTAAGTATTTGCTCTATCAGATGCTACCATTATTTTGTTTGTTGTGTCTTTTTAAAGCCCCTGAGGCCATCTTTGAGCTCCATGTGCATGGTATTTAAATGCCAGGTACACGCCCCTTTTATGTAAGGAAGTTACGCGTTGTTATTTAATGCTTTTTTAATGTTATTTTGAGTATGTCACTTGAAGACTTTCAGTAGAAGGCTTGCTAATGATTGGTTGCTGCTATTTGTACCACTTGATCAATACAAATGCTGAAAATCTCTTTAAAAACCAGTTTTATGAAAAAATGAATGTAATGCTTGACCTAACTAGAAAGTATATTTGAAGATTTGTGAAGTTATAAAGCTATACATTGCTTCAGAATCATTTTCTTTATGCGTTATACTTATTATTTTACATGTAGCTTTTATTGTGTAGCTTAATTGTGGCTTCCTTTGTTTATACGCTTTGAGGACCATGTGAGTTTCATGTGTTTATCTGAAAGCTGAAGTTTTTTTCACAAAATTCGTTCTATTTCTTCTGTGGTTCTGTAACTTATTCATTTACAAGCATGGAGAGAAAGAAAACTCCTAGAAGTAGTTATAGACAAACAAGAAGAATACCTTCTTAGAAAAGCAATTACTGGCACGCTGCACAAAAGCGAGAACACTAAACCCAAATGAATCTCTTCATAATGTCTTGTGGAGTAAATTCCCCAAAGATGTATTTGTTTCAAAGAACAAACTGGAACTAGCTGTGGTTAAGGCCATTAGTGAGTTCAACATGGGTCAATATAACACACTAAAGACACTGCACTCACAAAAATCACTCCATATCCACACTGTCAAAAAAACAGGATGTTCAAAGGAGTGCACAAAGCAGGAAAAGGAGCTCTGAGAATCTGCAACAGGCCAAAACACAGCACAAGTTACAGAAAATATCCTCTGAAGAAAGAAAAAAGAGGTTCGAGGGGCAGATATACGGTCCAGGGCAATTCTGAGGTGAGGTCAATTTTCTTTTGCTTTTTTCTCGGATTGCAATTTTTCAGCATTTTGCGGTATACAAAATGCTTCTTGTGGAACAGTTCTTATCAGAATGACTTGAAATTTGCTCAGTACAGAGAAATATATACTGGAACTAAAAATTGTATTGGGTTTTGAATTCAATTACTTTTTAGTAAGGGTTTAGCTCTTTGGAATAGGCTATAAATAACAATCTTTTTAAAAAATCTGAAATTGCAGTATTGTTTTTTTTGTAAGTAAGTAAATAATCAGATATAAAACACAATACAACTCCAATTTATGATTGTTTGAAGAATATCTGTTCAAAGTTTTAAAACGACTGGATGAAGTTTGTCGCAAGGAACTTTTCAATTGACACTATTAATTATTTTAAATTATCTTATATATTTTCTGAACCAACCAATGTCTAGAGCTGACACTTGGTACAACAGCATGTGGTATTAACATACATATTCTTTCAAATTTTCATTAAAATTGATTAAAAATTATAGAAGTTAGAAGATTCAGTCACATGTGCCCTTAAAGGCGACTACGATAATGCATGTATGCGCAACAAAAAGCGGAAACAAAATGAACTTATTCTTGGGAGATTTTCTAGATAGTACGAATGAAGGTAGCCACATCGCCGAATGCTGAAAGCGGATCTCGTTCTACAGGCGTCTATCCGGTTAATGAAAATGCAGTAACTGAACATGACTTTTTCCTTCTGGTTCTAAGTCTCACCATGGATATTCAGTCTGAAAGACCACTTGCTTCAGCAAATCCAGGACAGGAAGAGAACTGATTTCCAACTCCTAAGGATTTTTACGCCCGAAATTTTTTTTCTTAGCATTAGCCATTTCAAAGATACTCGACTTGAACTTTTCAGTATTTCATTAACATATTTCAAGAACTGTAACTTTTTCATCTTCCGAGTCTATGAAAAGTGTTTGTAATAACAAGATAGCAAGATAAATTTGACTGACGAATTAGCCTCTAAACGCTACAGTGAAACTATTTCTTCCAAAACTTCTGATAATTATTACAAAGTCATAGAAGAACACGACAAATTATTCCACTAATATTCTGTACTGTATGGAAGTACACTATTCATTAAGGTTTATTATGCAGTTTATTATGCCTTATAAATATATCTGTAATTTAGTATTCGAATGTCAGAACATCATATTGGTATATTTACTGTTACTTATATCTACATTTTAAATATCTCTTATAAAAATCCAATATTTACAACTTGTTACATACTGTTTTAACGTAAATTATGTTGACGCGTTTCCTGACATTACATCGTAATCTCCTTCACGATTGCTAAGTAGTTTTGCTTACATCAGTATCAGCAGTTTGCTACTTCTGCGCTTTTAAGTTGATTTTGTTCGACGTCAAAGAAGTTGGGACAAGTTCACTTCCTCCATTTGAATATCAGAAAAGACATTGTTGTTTATACCATATGGTGAGGTAATTTTGTACCATATTAGTACTTTGTGTTCCTTAGCTGCTTTCCATTTCCGGAGTTACATTTGCTCCTGAATACAAAGGCTTTTAATATAGCAGTTCCTAAAAATTGTGCAAATATTGCGAATTAACAGCGTACAAATAACACTCAGCACATCAGCAAACGTAAAGCAGACAGACAGAACTCTGCAGGAACTCTTAGTCCTGTTTATTTAACTTGTCTCCTACGATGCTCTATAATGAATAAGATAAAAAATTACCTGAGATCAGAGTTTATATCTCTGTCCAGGACATGGCACTAAAATTTCATGATGGAGTACTCCATCACGCTGGAAAGTTTGACTGACAAAACTTGAAAACTAGGTGAACGAGAAAAAAACGAGGACACTGTATTTAGAAAAGGGGGAAGATATCTCGGGGAGACAAAATCTTCTTGAAGCAAATGAACGAAACCGACGTTGTCTTGACTTGACCTATAGACCACAATAAGTTCATTCAGAATAAACAATAAGAAAAGAGCATCAGCAACCACAAAAACCGTACACAATATCATAGAATCAAACAAGTATCCCCCAAAATTACGATGTCTATGTTCGACATCAAAGTACTCCCCATATTGACGTATGGACAGACCTGGGACAATCCCTACACGAAAGAGTTCCTCATTATAGAAATTGTCAATTTCTAGGTTCCTGAAGGCTAGTGGGTCTAAAGAAGGTCTAAAAGACTAAATAATGGAATCTATGAGTATAAAAATAAACTAAAAGTATTGTTAATGGGACCAATGTTTTCAATTGTTCTTAAAATTTTTAATTTTGGGCAAAATCCTTTTTTTTTTTTTGGGGAGGAAGGGCCTTTGTTTAATTTTACTCAATTCACCCACTTACCAATCCAATTCACCCCTCACTTACCAATCCAATTCACCCCTCACCAATCCAATTCACCCCTCACCAATCCAATTCACCCCTCACTTACCAAAAAGATTTTATTCTTGCTTGAATTTGTGATCGGGAGACTTTGCTAGAAAAACTCAGAATGAAGTCTCATCTGCCCTCCACTCCTAACTGGAAGTAGACGAGAGGGTATGGAAGAGGAAGGACATTTGGTTGGAATTTTATGCAACAGCTGCCAAGATGAACCAAGAGCTTGTCATCCCTGGCGGTGTTTACCACTACACCATCATTCTTTCCACGATCAAAACGACAACTGTATGTGATATATGATATCTGCGATAGATATCAAATCATAGTATAATATAAAACGGGAGATACTATATATTAAATTTTGCACTAATTAAGAACTACTGAAACTGCTTCGTAAATATCATCACTAAAGTAGGTAATCTTACAACAATCTTCCCGGTTCACAGGGGAGGTGATAAACAACTTTTACCAAATGCGAACAAGAGATTTGGTGTTTTGGAATTCTACAGTTGTACAGGCATGGGACTTCTCGGGAAGGTTTAAATATCTGGAGCATTTACATAAAGTACTTAATCAATTTCTGAGCGTAACCAACGACTTTATATGACGTTTCAATGTCATTTTCACCAACCTCACACCATTTGCAAGCGTTTCAAACCAGAATCTGTCACCCCAGTTGCCGTCAAGAATATTATGAAGAATTCCATATTTTTCCAGTTCCACACATAGGTAAGTTAGCTATATAAGCTCATTATTTTGATGGCTAGTCCCACTTTTCCTACTTCACCCTTTGTCTGTATATCTATTGTCTCAAGTAACGATATACTCACATTTATATACTTCATAATATTTTTCCGATATGCACTTCAAGAAAACCTGTTGGCTAAGTTGATCTTCTATTAAAAAGTTCTTCAATGCAACCATTCTTGTATTGCTTACGGTTCCAGTTTTGAAATATTGCGCTCAATAAAGGACATCTCAGCGACGACTCTGTCGTTCCACTAACAGTAGTTCGTTTGTTTCGCTGGCCAACTGGATAAAAACTGATATCAGAGTTATAGGTAGACATTCAGTATGTTATAGGTAGACATTCAGTAGAATATCATATTATTTATAAACACAAATATATTATTTCATCACATTCTGCGTAGAGTAAAACAAATTTGGTCAAATATTCGCTATAAATTATCTGGCGGCTTGCCAAATTAAGAACCAGACTGTATTGTGTCGTTCTATTTCTATACCATTAAGATTTATCCAGTTTATTTTACAGAAATCTAGCCCAGAAGAATAATATGTTCTTCATAATTATTTGGAAAGCATATATGTAAGAGCAGAAGCGCAATAAGCCATCTACAGCACAGACATAAAAGGGCCGTTAAAACACATCGCTGCGGCACTTAAATCGTCTAAGCGTAAGTTTATAGCGGAATGACCATTTCGGTTTTAGCGGCGCCTCAGCCGAATAAAGAAAAATAATAACACAGGATTATGTGAGGATTAAATTCAACATTCATTTCTATATATGGTCATATGATTACAAATTTAATCTTCCAGCTTGATTTACTGTCAATTTACATTATTCATTCCTCCCTGTTATACCACCTAAATACATGCGTATGAGATGTATGCAATATGATTGAAATTCGTTTCTTTGAGTTGATAAGCATGAGAAAAGTTTTAGCTATTTTAAAACTGAAACCAACAGCAATAGGCAGCCGAGTGGCTACACCTAGACGGCCGGGTTCGATCCCAAGCCCCACATGTGGTGGACGAAGCGGCGTCTGTGCGGGTTTTCTCCGGGTCCTCCGGTTTTCCCCGCCATTTCACCAAATGCTTCATCGTCACCTTTCCTATCATCCATTTCGTTTGCGCTTCATATCATCCACTACCTCACTTTCAAGCCTGGCTAAGAGGTGACCACTCGTTCCAGATTCTCCATTCTGTGGTTTCGTGTCGTTGGCTCCCCGACTTGCTGCTGACCCCTGGGCATCCGCTTGTAAGTTCTAGGCGCGTGTCAGTCCTAAATATGGGGGGGGGGTAAGGCGGCTACAAAAAAAAAAGTTTACCAGTTACATGAAGATCAATCAGAATAAAGAAGTCTTCAGAGAATATTTCCAGAAAATTCAAGATATACAATTTATTTGTAATGCCCATATCTTTAATATTTGCTATTTTAATCAAAATCGTTAGAACAATTTTTGAGAAAATTAACATTTTCGAATTTTTTTCCAAGTTTGGTATTTCTCCGGATTTTGTTTTTAGTTAACCATGTTCACAGCCACACGGACACATATATACACGGACTTTTTCTATTTTTTTTTTGGATAACTTGTATTTCCAGTGAAATCTCGGTATAAAATATTTATGGAGTGCAATACCCTCTACCTATGTTCTGTGTATGAAACAGATAAATTAAAAAAGGAAAAAACACTGAAAAGAGGTATTGAAACTCCTGAAAATCAGAAAAAAAATCTAATGTGATCCATTCACATGACTTTCTCTACATCTCAGACACAAATTATAGTTAGAAAGCTTATTCTTCTATTTACTTCTTATTAATTTAGAAAAATTAGCAGAAATGGTCTTATTACTTGCTTCTTTGCAAGTAGAAGGCAAATAACGGAGTACCATAGGTTAAAGTGATAGTCAAAAGCTGGTTTCTATGTGACTGAAGTTCCCTTGTTTGTATGGACAGGAGTTGACAAATTATAGTTTTTCGCAGCTGAAACAAAAAACAAAAATATCTAAAAAACGATCAAATGCACGAGAAAAATGTGTACAACATAAATTGTGTGTTTTAACGTGCTCTATATTTTATGTTGTAAGTTTTGCCCATCTCTTATGGTTTAGCAGTTATGCAAAACTCTGTAAAATTCATCCAGAATAAAGTTGTCTTCAGAGGCTATTCCCAGAAAATTCAAGATATACATTTTATTTGTCAGGTAAATATCTTTAATATACGATATTTTAATCAAAATCGTTAGAGATATTTTTGAGAAAATAACAAATTTCGAATTTTTTTTTCATGTAAAGGGTAGTTGGGGGTGGGGGGATTTTTCTTAAAATCTTCGTGTCGCATCCCTGGATGATACTGGACCTAAATACCAAGTTTGGTATTTTAGCAACTTTTCGTTTGGAATTATCGTGTTCACAGACACACGGACTCACACAAACACACGGACATTTTCTAATTTTTTTGGGTACAGGGGGCCCTAAGCTTGTGTTTCCAGTGAAATCTCGGTATCGAGTATTTATGGAGTGCAATACCCTCTCTACCTATGTTCTTTGTACGAAGCAGATAAATTAAAAAAAGAAAAAAAAACTGAACGGCACTGAAAATCCCGAACATCAGAAAAAAGACTTGCAGAACAAAGTGCCTAATAATCAGCAATGATCCAGGTTAAACCTACAACTTATAACTGCGAGCAGCACCCCAGTTGTTAGTTGCTAATTGCTATACCATGTTGTGATTTCTCAGTGCCTGGCGCGATGAGCATATAAGGAGTAAGAGCATAAACAAAACAAAACTTGGGTTTACTTGGCCGCAGCGTTGTGGTGTTTTAGAGAAAGATGTTTACACTGCTAAAGCGAGGGCGAAAAGGGGATGGTAAAGTGGTTTATGAGACTACAGAGTTCTCTATGCTCTTCTTCTTAACTTGCTAGGGTTAATAGCAGCGTGGCTAAAGGTAACTATGCTTGTATTTCACTGACTTCAGCAACAGATGATAGCAGAAGGAAATAATGCAAGAAACCTTGCCAAAAATTACGTCATCTTAACCTGTTCACTGTCCAGGCTGGATTTGAACCTTCTGAGTATGTTTTATTAATACCATTTTCGTCCGTTTTTAAATATAATGTTGCCCGCCTGGGTAGTGTGGTGTAGCGTGTCTGCCTCATATTGAACAGGTCGTGAGTTGGAATCTCGCTTAGGGCGAGTTACCCGGATAAGGTTTTTTTTCGGGGTTTTCCCTTATCCTGAGAAGACTAATGTCGAGTAACTTTAAGCTCCATGGACCACGAGATCATTTGAGCATTATTTCACCAATTTCGTTCATCGTCCGATGTGACCAACCAGGTTAATGGACGTTAAGCTACTATATATATATATATATATATAAAATGTTATTTGGACAAATTTGCATATTGCCAGATTCGATCGTAGGCCGACGTAAATCCTTGTGGGTGTTAGTTATAGCAGCTGAGCTATCTGAGAAACGATATCAAGTAAATAAGATTGTACTTTTGCACTCGAAGTATTATGTACATTATGCTTTATTAACAATGCTGATAATTATTCTTATCATTATGTTAAAGATTATTAACTATCTTGTAATTTTATTATAAATTTCGAAGGCTCATAGCGCATTTTGTATATAGCAAGACAGGGCTATGTACGTAGTATTTCTATACACTAATGTGTATGCAAAGTGTATACTAAAATAAAACAAATATATACTGTGCCGAAGCCGAACCTTGCAGCGTGTCTTTAGCACTAGCCGGCGCATGATTAGTTAGAGAGAAGAGGGGAAACACTTAGAAGGCTAAGAGAAGATGGCTAAGCTTCGAGACCGAGTTCTCTTCTCTTCGATGACGTATGGAGTTTCCAGAAAACTCTTTAGCTATTTAGGAGAATGTAGGCGATCTGGAGCACAACTTGTTGATTGACGTACAGTGCTTTGGTTGTTACTCAGGGAGGGCTGCGAACGTCACTAGGGGACAGAGCGAGAGAATAGACATTTTAACCGGCATACCAGTGAGCTTCCAGGAGAGAGAAGCGCAGTCCTCTGTTTGACAGTTTAGTGAGTAACGGGAGGGGGGGGGGGAGGAGATAATGCTACTTCGCATGTGGTTTATTTCAACTTTACTGCAAGAAAAAATTGGAGTGTCTGTTAAAAACAGGACAAACTCAAAACACATAGATGAATACATTAATTATGGTTGCACGTTTATTTCCATAAGATTATAATTAGACATTACTTTTCGATGCAGGTTTATAGTTTAGGCTTAAGGCTTTACTTTATAAACAAAACAAATATCTTATAATATTAGTTTGAATATTTAAAATATATGCGTTAACTTTACAAACATCACATGTTCATTATATTTTATTAATTATAAAATTTGTACACACACACAGTACACAATTTTAATTGCCATTTTTACTTATTTAGATCATAACAATTTTAAGTAAACAATATAGGGCACTTTATGTCACTAATAACATTCCCTACTCAATACCATTAAATTTGTTCTGTGTAATTCAGAAACAACACACTGTGTGTAGTAAACAAACTTATTCGTCGTCTTTCTAGAGTAGAAACTATGGTTAGGGAAGGGGCGAGAGAGAGAGAGAGAGAGGGGGAGAGAGAGAGGGGGTCTCCCAAAAAACATGTATAGTGATACTAAATTCACTCACTCCAATGACCGAGTGGATGCTGACTTCTCATCCGGAGGTCCCGGGTTCGATTCCCGGCTGGACCGGGGAATTATTCTTTAACCAGAATTATTCCCTATCCCCATAGAGTCTGGAAGTATCAACGTGAGAGTAAATGTGCGTGTGTTTAGTAATATAAAATTGATTAACCTAATGTTCTGAACCTACAGTTTCACAAGTCAAAGCTCCCGATATGGCCATTGAAATTAAAAGGGGCTATACAAATGAAACAATTAAAAAATAAAAATAAAAAAAGTGGAGCGAACGGTAAAAGTAAATGTTGTTAATAATTATTCATCATTTGATTTAATTATGAACAAATGCATGGAGCTAAGTAATTATTATTTACACAATTATTCCAAACAGAGTTTTGGCTTTTCTTCTCAGTTTTTGCTATTCAGTCAGAATGTTTTGAAACCACCGCTTCAATTTCTGCTTTAAAATCATCTCTTGCATAGTCTAATTTTCCCTTTCAATATGTTCAGCACTTTGCCTTGAGATTCTCTTTCTTTTAATATTGTCTCTTCTCTTTATATCAGACGTGATTCCATCCCATTATGGAAATTAAATTCGGTTCCTGCCTTATTTCTTCCCTTCAAAGTCACATTTTTGCATTTCATTTATTACATCCCTTAGGAACGTCACTTTTGTGGCTTGTTCTTTTCTTTTGACTTTGTATCTCCGTCATGACTATGACAGTAATTCTCTTTGATAGAAACATCAGTGGCTTCATGAGTGAGGGATTCCCCTCTTTTCTAGTTACTCATTGTTCCTTTTGCTTAGGTAATGTTTCGAAAGAGCTGTAGAACCAATCGCTCTAAAATTCTCGCATAATTATTCCTACTTTCAAAACTGTTATATTCTCCTATTACCACGTCTTATGTCAATACAAACTGATGTTTTTATTTTCAACAAACTGATAATTATCTATTACATTCAATTTTAGATTTAAGATGTATACAGTTGTAATTTATGAAAGGAATAACCACAAGCGTGCCATAAACTTTTCCTCCACATTCTCATTTTCTCAATGAATGTCTACATGATATGCAATACAACAGGATGAAATGGTCGAAAAGCACTTCATTTGTTGTGAAATTAAAAATCTAAACTGGGACTGGATACCCTATTATTTTTTTTATTACTTTCTCTATATGCACTATGTACATAGTGTATAGAGAAAGTATTGCACTCCACCCAAAAATTCGATACCGCGATTTCACCGGAAATATATGTTTTAGGGTCCCCAATATCCAAAAAAAGCATTTTCACAAAAAGGTCCGTGTGTCCATGTGTCTGTGTGTCCGTGTGACTGTGGACACGATAACTCAAAAACGAAAAGTCGGTAAAATACCGAACTTGGTATTTAAGTTTAGTATCTTCCAGGGATGCGACACGAAGATTTTGAGAAAAATCCCCCCACCCCAACTGCCCTTTACATGGAAGTTTTTTCGAGAATTTTGATTTTATCAAAAATGGCTTTAACGATTTTGATTAAAAGTTCGTATATTAAAGATATTTACCTGACAAATAAAATGTATATCTTGAATTTTCTGGGAATAGCCTCTGAAGAGTAGTTTATTCTGGATGAATTTTACTAAATTTTGAATAACTGCTAAACCGTAGGAAATGGACAAAAACTTACTACACAACAAATGTAGAGCACATTAAAACACACAATTTATGTTATATACATTTTTTCGTGCAGTTCATCGTTTTTGAGACATTCCATATTTTTGGTTTCTGCTATGAAAAACGTATACTTTTCTCATACAGGAACTTGTCAACTACTATCCATATAAACAAAGGAACTTGATTGATATAGCAACCAGCTTTTGACTATCACTTTAACCTATGGTTGTCCCTTATTTCGCTTCTACTTGTAAGGAAGCGAGTAATAAGACTATTTCTGCTAATTTTTTTCTGATTAGCATAAAGTAAATAGAAGTATAAGCTTTTTAAGAATAATTTGTTGCAGGGATATAGAGAAAGTTATGTGAATGGTACACATCAGATTTTTACTTTCTCTATACGCACTATGTACATAGTGTATAGAGAATGTATTGCACTCCACCAAAAAATTCGATACCGAGATTTCACCGGAAATATATGTTTTAGGGTCCCCTATATCCAAAAGAAGTATTTTCAGAAACAGGTCCGTGTGTGTGTGTGTGTGTGTGTGTGTGTGTGTGTGTGTGTGTGTGTGTGTCCGTATGTCCGTGTGTCTTTGAACACGATAACTCAAGAACGAAAAGTCGGTAAAGTACCAAACTTGGTATTTAAGTTTAGTATCTTCCAGGGATGCGACACGAAGATTTTGAGAAAAATCCCCCCACCCCAAACTACCCTTTACATGGAATTTTTTTCGAAAATTTTGATTTTTTAAAAAATGGCTCTAACAATTTTGATTAAAATATCGTATATTAAAGTTATTTACCTGACAAATAAAATGTATATTTTGAATATTCTGGGAATAGCCTCTGAAGACTACTTTATTCTGGATGCATTTTTCATAACTACTAAACCTTAAGAGATGGACAAAAACTTAACCCACAAAAAATGTAGAGCACGTTAAAACACACAATTTATGTTATATACATTTTTTTCGTGGAGATGATCGTTTTTGAATATTCCTTTTTCTTGGTTTCAGCTTTGAAAAACATAACTTTTCTCATACAGGAATTTGTCAACTCCTGTCCATACAAACAAAGGAACATCAGTCACATAGGAACCAGCTTTTGGCATTCACTTTAACTTATGGTACTCCCTTATTTCGCTTTTACTTACAATAAAGCAAGAAATAAGAATATTTCTGCTAATTTTTCTCGATTAGCATGAAATAAATAAAAGATAAACTTATTAACAATAATAATTTACAGAGATATAGAGAAAGTCATGTGAATGAAACACATCAGATTCTTTATTTATTTATTTTTTTGTTTTAATTTTTCATTTAACATCAATGGTCATATCGGGGCTTTGACTTGTGAAACTGTTGGTTCATAACATTAGGTTAATTATTTTATATTACTAAACACACGCACATTTACTCTCACATTCATACTTCCAGACTCTATGGGGGATAGGGAATAATTCTGGTTAAAGAAAAATTCCCCACCCCAGGCGGGAATCAAACCCGGAACCTCCGGGCAAGAAGTCAGTTCACTGACCAGTCGACCACAAAGGCAGTCTAAATTATTTTTATTGTAAACATTTTAAACATGGAATATGAAACTATTTGAGTATCTATAGTTCGCGGATGACAAAAGTGCTCTACATAAACATTTTCTCTCTGAGTATGCAAGCAGAGGCACACAAAACCAGATGTCAAACAAATAGGTCAGAGCTACGAGAGAGGACTGCATGCATACACAGTGATAAAGAAACCATAAACGCTAACATATAATAACAACAACAACAATAATAATAATGTAGTAATTTGAACCTTAGTTCTAGAATTTGCGCCATCGAATCTGCGCAGGTGTGCACTTTGCATTGTCTTGATGGAAGCTTTTTCCTTTTTTTGCCAGATGAGGGCGTTTTTTTCTTGATTCTCTGTTCAACCGGTGCAATAACGATACACAAAACTCGCCATTTATCGTACTTCCTTTCTGCAAATAATCGATGTAGATGTTTCCGCCTGCATCCCAAAAACTTTGTCTGCAGATTTCACCATCTTTGCCTTCTTCGAAGCCAGCTTTCGTTTAAAAACCCACTGTTTCGGCTGTACTTTAGTCTCTGGAGTGTAGTTGTGTATCCATATTTCACTCACAATTCAGTATAGACGTAGAAACTCGTCAGGAATACGACGCAAAAATGCCAAACCAGCTTCCGAATCGATCACACGACTGCGTTTATTCTCTATTAAGAGCAAACGTGGCACTCATTTTGCCGAGACCTTTGTCAGACCTAATTTTTGGTGCAAAATTGAGAACACTGTACCTCGTGATAGAGCTTTGGCCTCTACTATTTCGCGCACTTTGATTCGTCGATCTCTCAAAACCATATCCTAGATTTGTCAACAATTTTGGAGGAAGTCACTTATTGGATGTCTGGAACGATGTCCATCATTTTCGGATGTACCTCCAGGTTTAAATTAATTTATCCAATTGTAAATTGTTGTAAACGCAGGAACAGATGTGCCATGAACTTCATCCAACTCGGTTTTTGTCTCTTTCGGTGTTAAGCCTTTTAAATAGTTGTGTTTAATCACCGCACGAAATTCGTTTTCCCGTCTTTCTAAAGAAGCACAAGATTCCTGGTTTAATCGACTATGGCAACGAAACCAAGAGATGGATATAGCCAAACTAAACTGCCATCTAGTAAGAGAATACATACATACATTTTTCAATGCTCTCTTAGGTTTTCTAGGACTTATTGAACGCTCTACTATTATATTGAGGATTAACATTTCATAAAAATTAACTGAAGTTCATTTCAATGTTATAATATAACAGTATATTTGCAGTTATTAGGTGATGCTCTTTTGCTTCTCAGGAGAGCATGCAAAAAGAACGTAGTACTAAAGCTAGCAGGCAACTATCTACATTTAAAACACATCCTGTATGCTCTCGTGTACTTAGATATAATTTGTTTGAAAACATTATTGCAAGTATTCATCCTAAATTGCAGGAGGTAGATAAAAAAAAAATATATATATAGTGGGTCTATAAAAGATGTGGAATATCACTTAATTATTTACGTTTTAATCTAATACTTATTTATGATGCAAGTCGAACCTTTCTAAATCGAGTATGGCGTAGCCTCGGCAGTGCGAAATTAAAATAAAATAAACATTATAAAGGAGTTACCATTAGCACGGATAGACACAACAGCGGTTATTTATAAGCGATGTGTATAAATACGCATTGGGAATAATTGAATTAAGATGGAAATGACAATTCTACGCCTTTAGATTTCTTTGATTAGTTGCAATGTACTTAGATAGAGGAGGTACTGTATCCCCCCATAAATTCGATATGTCTATAGCTCAAAAACGAAAATTCGGTTTTATACCAAACTTTGTATTTAAGCTAAGTATCTTTCAAAGATGCAGCATAACGATTTTCAGGAAAATTCCCACCTCAACTACTACTATTTACATGGGACATTTTTCGAAAATGTTGATTTTCTCAAAAACGGCTCTAATGATTTTGATTAAAATGTCAGCCGTTTAAGACATTTTCAACAGACGAAATGTGTAACTTGTATTTTCTGGAGTCCTCTTCATTCTGGATGAGTTTTTTATAACTAGTAAGCCATAAGAGATAGATAAAACGAAGTACACAGAAACCATAGATTTCGATAAAACACACAATTTAGGCCATATACATTTTATTTGTAGAGTTAATCGTTTAGTAGAGTTAACAAGATATTTCTTTTTATTTTCGTTTCATACCTCTTTTGTTTTATTCCTAGCCACACAAAGAGAACCGAATTTCATTTTTTTCACATCTTTCAATAGATTTGACTATCGCTTTAGCCTAGTGTATTCCCTATTTCCCTTCTGCTTACAAGTAAGCAAGGAATAAAACAATTTCTGCTAACGTTTACCTCGGATTAACATGATATAGATAGAAGAATGATCTTTTGTAAGAATAGAGAAAGCTATGTAAATGGATCATATCAGATTTATTTTACATAACAACCAACTTAACATTTATATGTTATGAAAAAAAAAAAAACCATTTGAATATAAATAACATTTTATACATTCAGCTGATTTTATTCTCTATTACATTTGTGCGGATGTCTGCTGTAATATTCTTTGGTCTTTCAGATTCTGGTTTGGAACCCTCCATTTGAAGTTTTTCAACCAAAACTGATTGTTTTAAGATATTATTGTGATATTTTATCTTTTTTGACACCTCTTTTTGTTTTAATCATCCGAACATCCATTCTTACACGTTTACTGTGGAAAAGCCTATATTCAAAGATTTAGAGCTCAATAATGAAACTTGTTCATTGTTGAGTAATGTTTGTGTGTTAATATCATGATCTATTTCGCATAATTTTACGTACTTACGTGAAGTTTGAAAATTCATAAAACAAGTTTAATAATTTAATGGTAAAGAAACATCTGAATGTGTAACATTTTACGTATTCATTCCAGGTGGCCCAAGTGCCCAGTATTTGACATATACAGCTATCCCTTTATAAATTAAGAGAGTTCCAGAACTCAACAGAGGTATTTAAGCTTAAAACCCGCAAGTGGAGAACTGGCGGAGCCGGTCTCGCTAGTTCTCCACTGTCAGGTGTTAGCCCCGTTGAGTTCATCAACTCTTTTGGCGCACCAAGGTATGTCTGCACACGTCAAGTACGGTGCAGTTGGGCCACCTGGTATGAAAATGTAGAATTGTATTGGGATTCGGAATATGAAAACATTACAACAGGATTCCATTTAGTACAACTGATCTTACTCTCACACCTTGTATACCCAAAGAGCAAACCTCTTTCGAACGTAGTGGTATTATATTTAATGAGTTATCTCGAACAGTTTTTGTAATTTTTTTATAAAATTAAAATGTAAGAATTTATATTCCATATTTTTATACACAGTGTATAAAATAAGTTATGGTGAGTAACAAAATCGTATATCCGATCTTTTCTTCTTTTTACTTTTTCTAGCCCCGTATGTACAATGTACATAGGGGATAGAGAAGGCATTGTATTCCACTCAAAATTCGATGTCGAGATTTCACCGGAAATATGTTTTTGGGTCCCCTGAGTCCGCAAAAAGCATTTTTAGAGATAGGTCCGTGTGTGTCTGTGTGTGGGTGTAGATAGCATAGTTCAAAAACGAAACTACCGTTGAATACCATACTTAGCATTTAAGTTTGGTATCTTCTAAGGATGTAACACGAAGCTTTCCAAGAAAATCATCCACCCCCAAACACCCTTTATATGGAAAAAAATTCCAAAAGTTTGATGTTCTCAAAAATGACTCTAACGATTTAAATTAAAATATTATATATTCAAGATACTTACATGATAAATAAAACGTTTATTTTGAATGTTCTGTGAACAGCTTCTGAAGACGCCTTTATTCTGGATAATGTGTATGAAATTTTGCATAACTGGTAAACCGTAAGAGATAGATAAAAACTTATTACACAAGAAACGTAGATCTCGATAAAACACAATTATTTCATGTACATTTTTACTTTCTCTATACATATTATGTACATAGTGTATAGAGAAGGTACCCAAAAATTCGATAGCGAGATTTCACCGGAAATACATGTTTTGAGATCACCTGAATCCAAAAAAAGCATTTTTAGAAAAATGTCCGTGTGTGTCTGTCAGTCTGTCTGTCTGTGTGTGTGCCTGTGGGCAGCATAGCTCAAAAACAAAAAGACCGTTAACTACCAAACTTGGTATTTAAGTTCAGTATCTTCCAAGAATGCGACACGAACATTTTCAAGAAAATCTCCCCACCTCCAACTACCCTTCACATGGAAACATTTTCGAAAATTTTGATTTTCTAAAAAATGACTAACGATTTTGATTAAAATATCGTATATTAAAGATATATACCTGACAAATAATATGAATATCTTGAATTTTCTGGGAATAGCTTCTGAAGACTACTTTATTCTGGATGAATTTTACGGAATTTTGTTAACTGATAAACCGTAAGAGATAGACAAAAAGTCACCAAACAAAAAAATGTAGAGCACATTAAAACACACAATTTATGTTCTATACATTTTTTCGTGGAGTTGATCGTTATTTAGATGCTCCTTGTTTTTGGTTTCAGCCTTGAAAACTTTTTCTCATATAGGAATTTGTCCACTCTGTCCATACAAACAAAGGAACTTCAGTCACATAGCAACCAGCTTTTGACTATCACTTTAACCTATGGTACTCCCTTTTTATTGGCTTCTACTTACAATGAAGCAAGTAATAAGTCTATTTCTAATTTTTACTTTCTATATACGCACTATGTACATAGTGTATAGAGATAACTCAAAAACGAAAAGTCCGTAAAATACCAAACTTGGTATTTAAGTTTAGTATCTTCCACGGATGCGACACGAAGATTTTGAGAAAAATCCCCCCACCCCAACTGCCCTTTACATGGAACTTTTTTCGAAAATTTTGATTTTCTCAAAAATGGCTGTAACGATTTTGATTAAAATTTCGTATATTAAAGATATTTACCTGACAAATAAAGTTTATATCTTGAATTTTCTGAGAATAGCCTCTGAAGAGTAGTTTATTCTGGATGAATTTTACTGAATTTTGAATAACTGGTAAACCGTAGGAAATGGACAAAAACTTACTCCACAACAAATGCAGAGCACATTAAAACACACACTTTATGTTATATACATTTTTTTCGTGGAGTTCGTCGTTTTTGTGACATTCCTTATTTTTGGTTTCTGCTATGAAAAACGTATACTTTTCTCATACTGGAACTTGTCAACTCCTATCCATATAAACAAAGGAATTTCATTGACATAGCAACCAGCTTTTAACTATCACTTTAACCTACGGCTGTCCCTTATTTCGCTTCTACTTACAAGGATGCGAGTAATAAGACTATTTCTGCTAATTTTTTCTGATTAGCATAAAGTAAATAGAAGTATAAGCTTTTTAAGCATTACTTGTTGCAGGGATATGGAGAAAGTCATGTGAATGGTACACATCAGATTTTTCTCAGTTAGCATGAAGTAAAAATAGAAGAATAAGCTTATTAACAATAATTTGTTGCAGAGATGTAGAGAAAGTCATGTGAATGGAACACATCAGATATTTTTCGTGATATTGATTTCAGTTTTAAAATACATTTTAAAAACTTTTCTCATACGAGAACTCGTCAACTTTTGGCCTCGCAAAGACACGGATTACAATCCCATAGCAACCACATTTTAAAATATTTGACTATCGGCTTATCCTAGTGTATACCCTTATTTCCCTTCTACTTACAAGGAATTAATTATACCGTTTCTGCTAATGTTTTAGCATGAGAAAGATAAAAGAGTAAGCTTATTAACAATAATTTGTTACGATATATAGAGAAAGTCACATATAAGATTTTTTATGATTAAAGATCACTAAGAAGAACTTCATAGCTTCCAGAGCAGTGTGTTTTCCTATATCCAAGTCGACACACGTGCCTGCAGGCTATTCTTTGCGGCGCCATAAACATTTCTCAAGAAACTTTGCCAGTGTGCTAAATTAGGTAATTAAAAAGATAAGGTGAAGAAATTTTCGTTTAAAGCACACAACACCTGTTCCGGAGCTTTCTGCTTCACTAACGCTTTAGGACATGATGGTGTTATTTCTCTTAACTTCACACAACTCATTAACTTTGCTCGGTATTATCATAGAAAGAGCAACGCCTGTTCGGAGATTATGAGCTCGTGGCTTTTATTTCTGCAGGATACTTGGTAATTACCGCCTGTAATATGCAATGAATGACAGAGTTAATTTCAGCAGTGAGGAAACATCTTTACATCTATGCTAATGTAATGAATACTATATATGCATGTAGGGTAATATGAAAACACTCAACTATTTTGATAATTCTTTAGCCATTAAAATCCCTATTATTTCTGACGACATGAACTATCGCCTTCTAATTTAATTTTATAAATCACTAAAAGACTAAAATGAATTTCGAAAGACTCCGTTGGGAGTGCCATGGAGTAAAGAATAGTCACTGTACTTCACAGCGAATGCATGTAGAAACAAAAGCCGATAAAATGCATTCAAGAACAAAAGCCGGTGGCATTTTATTTCAAGCAATACCTTTAAATGGTTATGGTGCAACACTTAAGTAAATACAGCTTAATGGGCGGCAATCGATCGTGTGGTTTTACTTTCTCTACACGTACTATGTACATAGTGTATAGAGAAGGTATTGCATTCCACCCAAAATTAGATACCGAGATTTCACCGGAAATACATGTTTTGGGTCCCCCTGAATAAAAAAAAGAGCATATTCAGAAAATGGTCCCTGAGTGTGTGCGCACGTGTGTGTGTCTGTGTGTGTCTGTAGACATCATAGCTCAAAAACGAAAATACCGTTGAATACCAAACTTGGTATTTAAGTTTTATATCTTCCAAGGATGCGACACGAAGATTTTGAAGAAAATCCCCCCACCCCCAACTACCCTTTACATGAAACCTTTTCCGAACATCTTGATTTTCTGTAAATGGCTCTAACGATTTTGATTAAAATATCGCATATTAAAGATATTTACCTGACAAATAAAATGTATATCTGGAATTTTCTGGGAATAGCCTCTGAAGACTACTTTATTCTGGATGAATTTTACGGAATTTTGCATAACTGCTAAACCGTAAGACCTGGACAAAAACTTACCACACCAAAAATGTAGAGCACATTAAAGCACACAATTTATGTTATACACATTTTTTTCGTGAAGTTCAAAGTTTTTTTTAGATATTCCTTGTTTTTGGTTTCAGCTTTGAAAAACTTATACTTTTCTCATACAAGAATGTGTCAACTCCTGCCTATATAAACAAAGGAACTTCAGTCACATAGATACCAGCTTTTGACTATCACTTTAAGCTATGGTATTCCTTTATTTCGCTTCTACTTACAAGGAAGCAAGTAATAAGACTAATTATGCTATTTTTATTCGATTAGCATGAAGTAAATAGAAGCATAAGCTTTTTAAAAATAATTTGTTACAGAGATGTAGAGAAAGTCATGTGAATGGCACACATGAGATTATTTGTCTTTAAATGCGACTTATGAATTCTGCGGATATGTTTGTATTTGTGTTTATGTGTGCCTCCAAGAAAATGGAGTGAAAACCTATGAATTGCTTTTATCATAATAATTGCGGTTTCTAAAATTATGAAAAAGTATAAAGGATCTTTATGGCAAATACATTAATGAATGAACCCTTCTATTAATAAATAGAAGTTTCAGGATGCCAAAAACTTCTAATTATATTCGTAAGAAATTATGATTTCTTTCATATTTATTCATGTTATAATCAAGTTCATTAGCAGGGATGGTACATGTTTGTGTAAGGAAAGGAAATTTCTAGCATTAGAAGGCAGTGAACAGATGTTTTATACTAACATGCGAGAAGATTATTTTCCTGTATAATCTCAGACCATGCATCTTTTCCAAAAAGAGTAATATGGGAGAGAGAATACATAATAAATGACTAAGATTTGAATATCTATGTGGCACCGTGAAAAGAACATTGGGAAAGAGAGTAAGGAAAGAATCACATCTAAAATGTGATAAATATTGCCTGTACCTGCATTATGGCATGGCTAAGAAATATGGACTCTACGCAAAGAAACAATTAAAAGAATAGAAGCTGCAGAAATAAAATGTCTATGATTTGTGGCAGGTTATATTTCGATGGATAAAATGAAGTGAAGATATTCCCAACAAATTACAGCTATTTAGTCTCGCAGATAAAACAGAAAACTATAGGAAATAGTAGCATGAATATGTCTGTAGCATGTATGTCTGTACGTTGGAAAAGTTTGAATTATCGACCGAGAAGTGGAAATAGAGACAGTGACGTACACGAAAAAGATGGATACAGCAGCTATAATAATTGGAGCCGAAAGGAACCAATAAGGTTCAATCCCTTAAGGCAGAAGAAGAAGTTAATTTAGTGGCTTGGGTGTGCGGAATTTGCATTATCGCCAGCTACTCCTCAATTGGGTTGAATATGTTCAGGATTTCTGAATTATGCAAAATATGTGTAGAATTACTGAATACGAAGGAAGCTGCGCTTAGGATCATTCGCGAAAAAGTTTACTACTTACGAGAAAGAAAAGGAATTCAGGAATATTAGTTTAATTTCGGAAGTGATTAAGGAAATATCGCACCCGTTGAAAATATTATAAAAATTGTAATTTATTTTGCTTCTACACAAATAAAGGTTGGAAAAAATTTAAATTCAGTATATATAAATAACCTTTATTTGTGTGTATATATAAGCTGAAATTAGAAGCTAGTAAGTTTGAAAAGAAGAAAAATATAGGATATGCCAGTTTTATGGCTTATTTTGATTCGCAATAGGTAAATGATCACAGTTTGTATAACAACGATAAGCCTGTGACCAGGGTTCTATTGTTAATGAGCCGCCATTTTGTTTGCATGGTCAACAAGGAACTATGGATTGCTAAGCATCGTCTTTTGCGTTAAAACTTATATCTAGAATAATTGTAATGGAGTGGTTCGTACCAACGCATATCTTTTTACCTTCTCTACATGTACTATGTGCATAGTGTGAAGAGAAGGTATTGCACTCCACCCAAAAATTTGATACCGAGATTTCACCGGAAATACGAGGTACGTCCAGAAAGTAAGTTCCATTTGTTAATAAAATTAAATTGTGTACAGATACAGAATAATTATTTATTGCACAAAATTCTACAACTCTTAAACTACTTTTCCACATAAGTGCCGAAATTTTGCAGGCATTTGTCATAGCGTGGCACAAGTTTTTGTATACCTTCTTCATAGAAGTTTGCCGCCTGTGTCTTCAAAAAGTTGGAAACATTTTCTTTCGGCTCTTCGTCATTGTTGAAGTGTTGACCGCCAAGATATGTAAGAACAGATGAAACTAGCTAGGAGCGAGGTCAGGGATCTTGTCATCAATCGCGTGAACCAGTTCTTCTGTAACCAAAGATGGACGCCCACTTCGTTCTTCATCGTGCACTTCACTACGTCCTTCATTGAACCCATCTTCTCACCATTGAATCACTCATCGCATTTTGTCCGTAAACTTCGCAAATTTGCCGATAAATTTCAATTGGTTTCACTTTCCTAGCATTCAGAAAACGAATCACAGATCTGATTTCACAAGCGGCGGGATTTTCAATCTACACCGACATTGTAAACAAGCACAACAAAGCGTATGTGGCTGACAGCGATCTCAAAATGGCGCACGTTTCTTCTCCTTGATGCAGAGCGTCTACCGCGCATATACGGAACTGCGATTGCAGCGCTGCAGCGGAGATACATTGAAACGGAACTTACTTTCTGGACGTACCTCGTATGTTTTAAGGTCCCTTATACTCAAAAAAAGCATTTTCACAAAAAGGTCCTTGTATATGTGTGTGTATCCGTGTGTCTGTGAACACGATAACACGAAAACGAAAAGTCGGTAAAATACCAAACTTGGTATTTAAGTTTAGTATCTTCCAGGGATGCGACACGAATATTTTGAGAAAAATACCCCCACCCCAAACTACCTTTTACATGTAAAAAAAGTTCGACAATTTTTGATTTTCTCAAAAATGAATGTAACGATTTTAATTAAAATATCGTTTATTAAAGATATTTACCTGGCTAATAAAATGTATATTTTGATTTTGCTGGGAATGGCCTCTGAAGACTAGTTTATTCCGGATGAATTTTACGGAATTTTGCATAACTACTAAACCGTAAGAAATGGACAAAAACTTACCACACAAAAAATGTAGAGCACATTAAAACTCACAATTTATGTTGTATACATTTTTTTCGTGGAGTGATCGTTTTTGAGATATTCCTTGTTTTGGGCTTCAGCTTGAAAAACTTAACTTTTCTCATACAGGAGTTTCTCAACTCCTGTCCATACAAATAAAGGAACTTCAGTGACATAGCAACCAACTTTTGACTATGACTTTAACCTATGGTACTCCCTTATTTCGCTTGTACTTACAAGGAAGCAAGTATGAAGAATATTTTTGCTAATTTTTACTCGATTAGCATGAAGTAAATAGAGGCACAACATTTTTAACAATAATTTGTTGCAGAGAAGTAAAGAAAGTAATGTGAATGTAACACATCAGATTTTTACTTTCTTTATACGCACTATGTACATAGTGTATAGAGAAGGTATTGCACTCCACCCAAACATTCGAGACCGAGATTTCACCGGAAATATATGTTTTAGGGTCCCCTGTAACCAAAAACGCATTTTCAGAAAAAGGTCCGTTTGTCCGTGTGTTTGTAAACACGATAACTCAAAAACGAAAAGTCGGTAAAATACCAAACTTGGTATTTAAGTTCAGTATCTTCCAGAGATGCGACACGAAGATTTTGAGAAAAATTCCCCCACCCCAAACTACTCTTTACATGGAGCTTTTTTCGAAAATGTTGATTTTCTCATAAATGGCTCTAATGATTTTGACTAAAAAATCCGAATTTTATGCCGGTTTTGGAAACGCGATAGTTTTATTCTAGCCACAAGTTCTTCTATTTGTTGCTCGGCTCTAATGTTTGTCAAATAAGAAAACGTTGTTCATATAAATGTATAGTATACAGGGTGTATATAAATGAATATCGGGGTTTTAACTCTTTATAATATTTATTACATTCAGCTTACAGGTATAAATGATATGTCAAATGAAAAAGCAACTCAAACGTTTTACCAAGAAGCTTATAAATGTTCAATGTGACTACCCTTTGTCACACGACACACATCAAGTCTATAGGCGAGTTCTTCCCAAACGTTGATAACTGTGTATTCAGTAATTGTAGCAACAGCTGCTTCAATCCGGTTTCTTAATTCAGGGAGGTCAGCTGGTTGCGGAGGCACGTACACACGATCCTTGATGAAGCCCCAAAGGTAAAAATCGCATGGCGTTAGGTCAGGAGAACGTGAAGGCCATGCATCGCAAGCCCTGTCATTGGGGCCCTTGCGGCCTATCCAGCGCTCGGGTGCAGTGACGTTCAACCAATCGCGTACTTCGTTATGCCAGTGAGGTGGTGCACTATCCTGCTGGAAAATGAAGTTCTCTGGCTCATTTTCTTCCAACTGAGGAAAGAGTCATTGCTCTAGTGTATCAAGGTAAGAAGTGCCAGTTACAGTAGATTCACCAAAAACGAAAGGCACATAAACTTTTCGCCGGGATACGGCACAAAAAACATTCACTTTAGAGGAATCTCGTTGCATTTGTACCATCTCGTGAGGATTTTCTGAGCCCCAGAAGCTTCTAAATATTGTAATTGAAATTAACTTTTAATGTTTATTCATATTTCAGTTCAGCTAACTGCTGTTTATTTTCCAAGTTGAATACTTTATCTATACTACCAGGAAATGTACGCATGAAAGCGTTCCTGATCCAATCATACTTATCTCAGATGATAAAAAGGGGAACTAACTATCACTAAAAAATTATTCAGAATGAAGCCTTCAAAGTCTAATACAATGAAATGCAGGTTACACATTTTATTTTCCAGATAACTATCTTTAATACCCGCCATTTTAATCAAAATGATTGGAGCCATTTAGAGAAAATGGAAAATTTTGAAAAAATCTACCATGTAAAGGGCATTTGAAATAGACAGGTTTTCTCAAAATACCTTGGTGTGCCATCCTTAGAAAATGCTCAATTTAAATGTCAAGTTTGGTATTTCACCGATGTTTAGTGTTCAGGGACATACAAACACACATATTTTATTTAGTCAGGGGTGTATTTGCGGTGAAATATCGGTATCAAATTTTTGGGTGGAATGCAATAATCCCTCTCCCTACTGTCTACATACATACGTAATCGAGAAGGTAAAGTGAATACCTTGGGGTATTTTAAAATGATAGAATTTTTGAACAATGTAAATAATTTATACCAATAAACATTTTCGTTCTGTTATTCTTAGTATCTGCTTTTGCATTTTAAAAGAGCATCATATAATTTTAAAACTGCCATAAAAGAAATAAAATGAATTGCAATAGAAATACTCTTCATTGTCCAATGTGATGAAAACATTCCAGGGAATTTTCAGGAGATGTAATTTGAATATATTTTTGAAGTTTCTTAACATTTGAACAAGCAAGATAATAGTAATAGTTAAACGGAGTTTATTCTATATGCCATATAGGGCAGACAAGCTTACGTACAAATGTGTGTGAGCCAAATCTGCACACGAAGCTCATCGCAATATCGTGAATTTCAGGACATATTTCCAAAATTGAGCAAATTAGAAGTTGTAATCAATGATGCTTTTAAATTTAGCAAAACGTCCTTAGTGATTTGGATTTCTATCATTTCCATTTTCAAGTACAGGAGTATTTATGAATCCCAAGACTATACAATGCAAAATGTATTTATGATTCTATATTCTAGTGTGTATTGCTATAGAATAAAGATAGTAAAAAGCTGATGTGTTCCATTCACGTAACTATCTTTAGCTGTTCCAAATAAAACTATTCTTAAAAAAGATTATTCTTTTATCTCCATCATGCTAAGCGAGAAATGGTCTTATTACTTGCTTCCTTGTAAGTAGATGGGAAATAAAGGAATACACTAGGCTAAAGTGAAAATAAAATCTTTTAAAACTGGCCGCTATGTGAAACAATTGAGGTTCCATTCGCTTTGAGAAAAGTTGGGTAGTTAAAACTGAAACAGATAATAATGAATATCCCCAAAACTGCAAATTCCACAAGAAAAACGTATAAGGCAAAGTATGTGTTTTAAAGAGCTTTACATCTTTTGTGGGTTGTTTTGTTTGCAAAATTCTGTAAAACTCACACAGAATAAAGAAGTCATCAGATGCTATTCCCAGAAATCCAAAATATACATGTTATTCGTTATGCAAATATCTTTAATATACGGAATTTAAATCAAAACCGTTAGTCGTTTTTGAGAAAAAAAATTCACAATGTTTTTCACGTAAAGGGTAGTTTGTGGTGGGGGGATGTTTTTGAAAATCTTCATGCTGTAGTCTTGGAAGATAGTAAACATAAATATCAAGTTTGATTTTTAATGGTCTTTCCGTTTTTGAGCTGTACTGTCCAGAGATACATATACACACACGGACCTTCTTCTAAAAATGTTTTTTTTTTTCGGGCTTAGGGAACATATATTTCCTGTGAACTCTCAACATCGAATTTTTGGGTGGAATACAATATCTTCTCTAGCTATAATGTGCATTGTATACGTGCTGGAGAGGGTAAAAACAGGGATAGCGTGAGTAGTGCTGCATATTCTAAATGCAGGTAAAAGGAAGTCAAAGAAGGTGAAAAAATGCTGCCCACAAATGTTGGAGACCATTTCATTTTTATGTATAGGCTATTATAGAAATGTTCTTTCAAAAGAAAACTACTCCGTGTTCACAAGGCTTTATCGCAGAGAGGCAAACATGTTTCCGGATTTATGTGGCTTCCCGAGCAGTGAAGAGAGATGCTACTTACTTGACAATATGTATGACATCCACCTGGAGCGTGAACGCGGCTTCTTTGCGGGTTATGGCCACTTCGTGCCAGCTAAGGTCATCCAAACGCAGTCCTTTGGGAGAAGCTATCTCAGTCTCGCCGGCACCGACGTTGATATGAACCTAAAAGTAAGAAAACAGTTTGTGAGAAGAACTTTCTGTCCTGGGTTTCTGTCTCCTACACTATCTGTGTGGGGATAGTAAGTACTAAGGTATACACTTTGTAATAATCCAACACTAAAAGTCTTACGGTTTACTTTCTCTAGTACGTGCGTACAATGTACACAGTAGATAGAGAAGGTATTGTAATACACCCAAAAAGAGATTTCACCAGAAATGAGGTTTTAGATTCTCCTGAAACAAAAGGGCAATTTTATAAAAAGTCCGCACGCGTCTTGTGGTGTCCGTAGACAGCATATATTTTAAATGTATGTTATTTTGAACAAAATAGTGCTATTTGATCCATTATCATCCATCTCATGAAGAAGGCCATTTAGCTGGAAATGGCCGAAAGCTCGAGCAATTTTATCAATTTAATAGGCTGATCACTCGTTAATCCATACCACTAAGTCATAGTAAAGGGTATTAGATTTTTGGAAGATGTGGAACCAAAATACAAAGTTTGATATTTATCGGACTTTTGCCCTGTACTGATCTCTAGCATATGTTGTGAGGGCCCTTAAAAACATTTATTAAAAGGTCATCAGTGTGTATATGAGAGAGAGAGAGAGAGAGAGAGAGAGAGAGAGAGAGAGTCAATTTGACACGGCTGATCAGTCGTTAAGCCATAGTAAAAGGTGCTAAGTTTTTGGAAGATGTGGAACCAAAATACAAAGTTTGATATTTATCTGGCATTTGGTCTTTGCACTGTACTGCTCTCCCTTTCTCTCTCTCTCCCCCTCTCTCACACACACACTGACCTTTTAATAAATGTTTTTAAGGGTCCTCACAACATATGCTTCAAGTGAAATCACAGTATGGAATGTTTAGATGGAACACAATACCTTCTGTATCCTTTAGGTACGTGGTGGCGAGAGTAAAAGGTTTACTTTAACAGAAACAATTAGACCCTTTATAAGGTAGTTGTGCAAAATGAAATCATGATTTAAAACGTTTCAACATTGTATACTGTATTATCCTTACAACTTAAATAAAGGTATATTGTGATTATAAAACAAAACAAAGGTGTTTCTAGCATCTAGTAAGAGTACGGGCAGAGTATATCGATCGTAGAAAACCTTTGTTTCTCACTGAATTTCCTGAGAGCACTAAGAATGGCTCGGCAGTACCCAAAAGATTTGGAGGACCTGGAGCATGCTTTGTTTATTTCAAATGAAAACCAACACAACTCTTCGGCGGAGAAAATGAAAGTGAAGTGATTACCGGAAGTAAACGACGAAAAGAAAAAGAGAAACGCAAAGAAAGAAAGCAAAGAAACCGCAATAAGAAAGCAGTGAAGACGAATTGTGCTGAAACTGTGAAGTAACAGTGTGAAAATTAGAAACAAGCCGCATTAAGAAGCTTACAAAACCGCCCGCAAGTATACCACTGATATTAATTAAGAACAAGTTTGCATTATAACTACGAAACTTTTTTTTTTTCTCTTTCTGAATTTGCATGTTTTGTCTCATTATCTTGAGATATTCTTCCAACGTAAAATAACATGACTCCATTTCTGTTCTCTTGTGGCCAAGCCCCGGATTTTTAGGTTCTGAAAAATTAAAATTATATCCATCTATGAGCATATTTGGATTTTATAGCACCTTATATGTTCAGTTTAGGAGTTTCTAAAATATTTAACCCTAACTGAATCAAAACATAAATACATAAAAGACTGCCTCCGTGGCCGATTGGTCAGTGAGCTGACTTATCACCAGGAGGACCCGGGCTTGATTCCCGGCTGAGGAATTTTTCTTTAGCCAGAATTATTCCCTATCCCCCACAGAGTCTGGACGTATGTATGTGAGAGTTAATGTGTGTGTGTGTTTGAGGAAAATAAAATTATTTAAACTACAGACAAAGAGTTGTTTCAAGTGTTAAGCCCCAGGTATGACCTTAGATGTTAAAGGGGGCTATATAAATGAAACAATAAAAATAATATACAAAAGTTCTCAGTATATAATTCTGTATTAGTATGACATTAAAACCACATGATCTAATTTCGGACTCTGAATGGGCAAAAGTCTGTACACTAATTTGTTTACTATGGCAGCGAAAACACACACAATTACCTTTAAACACTTTGCGCAAATATTTTCAGCACTCAATTTGCGCTCCTAGTTATGGGACTGAACAAAGAAGAGGGTATCTTTCAGTCTTAAGGTGCTTGGAAGCAGAGAAACTGGTTCTACTTCGTAAGAAGTGCAAACCTCATTTCAGGTTTTACTTAGTTCCAGATAAATGATTCGTCCTCTTTTTATTCTTAGACATCAATTTTGCTGCATCCTTAAAATCTGCACTCTCCACTAAAAGAACTTCTAATTTGTACTAATTAATTGTTTATTCCACACCAGCCATGTTGTACAGGAGCTGGCTAGGTAGAGACAGACTGAAAATTCAGTGCCATAGCCAGGATTTGAGCCACGGATCTCCCGGTTTCTCTAACCGCTGAACTAGATGGCAAACCAAGGCAGATGTTCGGGCATTTCGTCTGGGACTGGCATTTGGGAAGTCGTAGGATCAGTTCCCCGCGGCCGACTTCTCTGACCCATGGGTTCTTTCGGAAGTTTTCCCGGGGCATTAGGCGAATGCTGGGGAGGTTTCTTCATTCACCCTGTCCCTTCATTTCATTCAACCGGTCTCTTTCAGGGTTGTAAGTATCGGCGTGGACTGCGGTGGGGGGTGCCCTCTAGTGGAGGTGACTGCGCTTTGGAAACTCAGCTGTCAGCAGCGAGATGGCGTTGTGAGTCGTCGGCAGACTCAGACGCGGGCTTCTAGTGCTCCCCGCGTCGAGATGAAGAACTGTTTGGGAAATGCTAGAGACTCTCCATGGTGGCTCCCTTCCACCATTTGGCTGCCCCCTCTCATCTCATCCTATCCTCCTGGGGTCTGACGTACCAAATGCCAATCAATGGCTGAGGTGTGGTATCCCCTCTGGCACACTACTACACTACACTACGATGGAAACATGCGGACAATTAACTCACATGTTTCCTATGTAAACTACTGTGTTCTCAAAATAAATTGTGTTTTACCGGGAAACATGTGGGTGAGTTGAGGAATTTAATGTCTTGTCGGCATATTACCATGGTAGCTCAGTGGTTAGAGCAACATGCCAGGGACCGGGAGATCCGTGGTTCAAATCCCGGTTATGGCTTTCGGTCTGAGTCTGTCAACTTCTAATCTCTTTCTTATCCGAAAAATGTCGCAAGATTTCATAACATCACAATTGTTTTATATTTTTATTATTCGAACATTTCGTATAACACGTTCTGAGGTTGTTTACGTAACGTATGACAACCGTTGTTGCTTTGCTGCCTAATCCCAAAAGTGTGCGAGTTTTAAAAACACATAAAACTTTAAGTAAAAGAGTTTGAAAGTTGCGACATCAAGTTTCGGACAAGTAAAAGTGTAAGCTAATCGACCGCTATCTTCCTTTGGTGTCGTTTTGAAACAGTCTGTGTATGTATATATACGTATACTAGCGGACCCGATAGACGTTGTCTTGAGGTCACGTCTTTAATTCGAAAATTTAAAACTTTTTTGTAGATTAGTGTGGCTGTTAATTAACGCACGTGTAAATTTGATAGAAAATTATACAAAGTACTCACATCAATTCCACACTGAATTTGCAAAATGTATAGTTTTTTATGCACACTTTAAAACTCTTGAAACATTAATTGGATCTTATTGTAATATTTCAATTAGCACACGTTTTTTTTGCAACACAATAATAACACGAAATTATAAAATATTTTCCTGAATAGGATCGTAGTACCATCTGTCGGGAAAAAACTGAAATTGGAATAAAATATTATTGAATATTCGATACTGCGATTGTAGCGCAGTCTGCCGGATCCAATCTAAAATTTTCCAAAATCAACGACAATTTATAAATAAAAAATTAATTAAATAAACAATTTCCATTGAACCGAACTGAGAATCTAAACCATTCTAGAAATCTCTGGAACACACACACACAAAATTTCATTAAAATCGGTCCTGTCGTTTAGGAGGAGTTCAGTCACATACACACGCACAGAAGAATTATGTATATATATATATATACCTAAATGTGTGTGTGTAGCAAATTGTGTGTTTTTACGAGATCTATATGTTTTATGCAGCAAGTTCTTACCTATCTCTTCCGGTTTACCAGTTATGAAAAATCATCCTGAAGTCTTCAGAGGCTATTCCCAGGCTTTAGTACTTCCTCACCAACTTAAACCGCTGCCCTCAACTGTACCCCAACACGTGTAATGATAATTGTATTCATAGTGATCATGAGGAGTGTCTCAATGGAACAAGCTCATCCGTAAAGATGCCTTGTTACATAGAGACGTTGTATGCCGTGCTACGTCTTCTTTATATGGCAGATAGTTGCTAACAGTTTATTCACCAGGTTACGTAGACGTTCATAGCCTCGGACATCACTACTTTTGGCTCCATTAAAAGACAGTAACAGAAAATATTGGTTGTACACATCGCACAAGGAGTAAACCTAAATCCAAATTCTGATTGTTATGGGCGTTAAAAGGGCGTGTATACACGTTACGTCTTCTTTTCTGTTCTAGTTGAAGGAGGTGGCCATTCTTCTCCTGCAACTGTTCGTAAGTCAAGAAGTTGGACATAGCATAAGCATTCTTATTTACACATAGCACAAGGTGACAAAATGAATTCATAACGTCATGAAGTACTCTAGAAACGGTGAGAAATTTGGTGTGGCCAGGAAGGAGACGCGTTGACTTCTGGTCACTCTGACTTTGAATTTTTTCGTTGTTTTCCTAAGGTCAGTAGGCGATTTCTGTAGTACATTATGTATTAAATATATTTCTTATCATCAATTAATATTTCAGAGTTGCACGGCCTGGCACAAAGCTAATACGTTTATAACCCCATTCCATATTCAGCCACACTGTTGTTTTTTATTTGTCTATGCTATTTTACGTTCTATTCCTAATAAATAATACTCTAATTCCCAATAATAATTATACTTGATAATTGCTTGAAACCAATAATACTCATCTGATTCTGCTGGTGTTGTGTAACGCTACTCAGTGGATTTGCTTAAAGGAGAGAACTATTTCTTTTCTAGCATGTAACTTTCTGTCCGAACCTGCAAAATTACAGTTTTGGTTGGAATACAATACTTGCCCTGAAGACTGACTCTATGATCGAGTGGTCAGAGCTGACTTTTCCCTCCCGGGTTTGATTCCCGGCTGGGGTAAGGAATTTTTCTTTAACCAGAATTATTCCCTATCCCCATAGTGTGGAAGTATGCATGTAAGAATGAATGTGTGCGTGAGTGCGTGTGAGGAAAATAAAACGATTTTAATCCAACGTAAGGACAAGGAGTTGTTTCTAATGCAAAGCCCCCCCCCCTATATGACCTTAGATGTTAAAGTGGGCTGTATAAATTAAACAATAAAAAAATACTACCCCTAGATGGAATACAATACTAGTGTTGCCATGGTAACTTAGTGGTTAGAGAAACCCGCTAGAGAACGGGAGATCCCGGCTATGTCATTGAATTTTTCAGTCTGACTCCACCTATTCTACGTCTGTCCTACACAGGGATTGTGAGGAAAAACAATTATCAACAACAATAATAGATAATGTTATTTAGCTGCAATTAATTACATTCAGCGATCATACTCCTATGTACATATATAACACTTTGTCCATAAATTACACGATTATGTTGAATCGTTTGTGTTATGTTGTTTCAACCTACACTAGATTCTTGTTGTTCTTCCTTTCTCTAGAGAGAGATAACTTCACAATAAACTTAAGTAGAAGAGCGAGTGCTGCAGATTATCGATAAAACTGAATTATTCTATAATTAAACGCTTGTGTGTGTCAAGAGATTGCAACGTCATTGACCAAGTGCAATTACTTAGAACTGCTTCTCTTGTCAAGCGACCCCACAAGTCCCCATTAAGCAGAGCTTAATGCTGTCAGTGCTGTGCTGAATACCACACCAGGATTAATCTTTCGATAGAGGTCGCTGAAGTTGTAACTTCGTAGATTGAATCTCTATTACAAAGTTTACCATGAACCCGCTGAGTCGAACAGTAAGCTTATGCTGTCTCAAAGTCTCTGTTCACAAGCCATCAAGTTGGATGTGAAGGGTGTACACAATGTACTTGCTTCTGTGAGGAATTAGCGAAACAAATTTTTATACGTTATGTACACACGTCTACCCACCATCACATTATTTTATCTACACGTACTATGTACATAGAGAAGGTATTGTATTCCACCCAAAATTTGATAGCGAGATTTCACCGGAAATACATGTTTTATAAACACCTGAATAAAAAAAAAAAAAACGCGCTTGTGTGTCCGTGAGCAGCATAGCTCAAAAACGAAAAGTCCATTGAATACCAAACTAGATATTTAAGTTTAGCATCTTCCAAGAATGTGACAGGAAGATTTTCAAGAAAATCCCCACTCCCAGTTACCCTTTAATGAAAAAAAAAAATTAAAAAAATTGATTTTCTGAAAAATGATTTTAATGATTTTGATTAAAATACAGTGTATCAAAGATATTTATATGACAAATAAAATGAATATATTAAGTTTTCTGGGATAAGCCTCTGAAGTTCTATTCATTCAGGATGACTTTTCATAACTGGTGAATTGGAAGATAGGCAAGAACTTACTACGCAAAACATGTAGATCTAATTAAAATACAATTTATGTCAGACACACACATATGTTTGTGTATATATACAGGATGTTAATGAACTATACCGACATATTTTTACAAAATATGTACATTACTTAAATAAGAAATTTGAGATAGGAGACTTATGGCCTGTTTATTGAAATGTCGAAGTACCGGCTATAAGTTTCTGAAGTACCAGTACGCCACTGGCTAATTTATCAACAGTTCGGGAGCATAACACGAAAACGAAGGGACATATTATAGCGTACCTCTCTGGCGTGGTGGTTATGATACTGGCTTTCAAGTGAAAGATAATTTTCGAGTTCGGATCTCGTTCACGTATCGCGGCACTTCGTCTGGAATGAAAAAAAATAATAAAAAACATTTACTCTAAGACAGGAATCGAACTCATGACCTTTGGAATAGCAGCTTCCCGCGTTATGCTTTAAACAATGATGACATTAAAAAGAAAAAGAAAAAGAAAGAAAAAAAAAGTAGGCTACCTCAAGAACGTAGTTAATGAACGCTCAGTGTCGCACTGACAAGTGATTAGTTCGAGATTTTACAGATTTTGCGACATTAAATCTTGAGAACCCTAGTAACCAGCTGCTAAAAATCGATATTTCTATACTCGGGCAGCAGTTTTAAAGACATTCTAAGCCATTTTTTCAACCTGCTTTGGTTTAACACCGACTTATCAGCACCTGATACATTTTTAACGCTATGTAGCTGCGTTATGTTTATTCGGGGACCATGCATCGTCCATCTCAAATTACTTATATCAGTCACGTGCACAATCTCGCAAATTATTTCGGTCTATGCTACAGCGATAGCGATAGTCAAATATTTTAAAAGCTGGTTGCTATGGGATTGAAATATATACTTCAACCTTTTTCATATGGAATTTGTCAACTCCTGGCCCTGCAAAGAAACGATTTCAATCCCATAGCAACCAGCTTTTAAAAGATTTGACTATCGCTTTAACATAGACTATTCCCTTATTTCTCTTCCACTTCCAAGGATGCAAGTAATAATACAATTTCTGCAATTTCTGCAATTTCTGCAATTAATACAATGTTATCTCGATTATATTAAAGTAGATAGAAAAATAAGATTTTAATAGTAATTTGTTACACAGATGTAGAAAAAGTCATGCGAATGGAATACACATTTTTTGTATAGTTTTCACAATTATTCTTATTTAACCTTTCTTATGTATCCATAAGTTATAGACAAAGCCTTACTGCATCAAAAATTATAGATTTTGATAATACACATTGATAGTAAGATATATTCAATAGGTACTCTTATTTATGATAACAATTATTAAAGAGAAAATTAACTGTAATCAATCACCTGATGAATCAGATATATTTTAAATTCAGCTAAGGAAATTATAGGTTGAGTACTTTCAATTACAATGGCTAAAACGAAAAAATACATTTTATCAAATGGCAAGTCCCCTGTCTCTAGAATGTAAAGAAAACGGAATTTCCGATATTTGTATAGTAACCAGTAGTAAAATATTTGAATATCGCTTAAAGCTGTAGTATCTACATGGAAATAAGCAAATCGACAGTTTCTACAAATGTTTCTCTGGATTAAAATGAAGTAGATAGAAGAATAATATTTGTGTGTACAATAATGAAGAGAAGAAATCATGTGGGTGCAATAATTTATGTGCAGTGGCAAACAATTTACAGCGCAGAATGGTAGATACAATACCAGTAAATTAATTTTATTTACAATGATAAAAAAGCTGTCGTGTACCATTCACATTATTTTATCTGTTCTGCAAGTAAACCATTCTTACAAATTATTATTATTATCATTATTATTGTTATTTTATTTAAATAACATTTCCAGGTATGGTCTTATTGTTTAGTTCCTTATAAGTAGAAGGGAAATAAAGTAAACCGCTAAAGCGACAGTCAAATCTTTTAACAGCTGTCGCTAGCAATTGTCATTGAAATTTGGTTCTCTTTCCATGGCCAGGAGTAAAAAAAAAAAGAGACATGCAGCCAAGGAGGACTTCCCGTTTGATAAAAGTTTAGGTACTTTAAAATTAATACAAAGAACATGTAATATCTCATCGTTAGTCTTCAGAATGAAGAGACTATAAGAGCTATTCCCAAGAAATTTAGGATAGCTATACATTTTATTTGCCATGTAAAAATCTTTAATACATGACATTTTAATTAAAATCATTAGGACCATTTTTTTTTTTAAAAATCAAACGTTTCGAAAAATGTTCCATGTAAACGGAACTTTTGTGTGAGGGACTTTTTCAGAAAATCTTCGTGTCCCATCATTGGAAAATACTGAACTTAAATACTAAATTTGGTATTTAACGACTTTTAGTTTTTATTTTCTCTACACGCATTATGTGATAGTGTATAGAGAAGGTATTGCACTCCACCCAACAATTCGATATCAAGATTTCACCGGCAAAACATGTTTTAGGGTTCCCTGTATAAAAAAAAAAAAAAATAGAAAAAGTTCCGGGAGTGTCTGTGTGTTTGTGAACACAATAACTTAAAAACAAAAAGTCGGTAAAATACTTGGTATTTAAGTTTATTATCTTCCAGGGATGCGACACGAAGATTTTGAGAAAAATCTCCCCAACTCAAACTATCCTTTATATGGAAACATTTTTGAAAATTTTGATTTTCTAAAAAATGACTGTAATGGTTTTGATTAAAATACCGTATATTAAAGATAGTATAGCAAATAAAATGTATATCTTGAATTTTTGGGGGAAAACCTCTAAAAGCCTCTTTATTCTGATTGAATTTTGCTGAATTTTGCGTAACTTGTAAACCGTAAGAGATAGACAAAACCTTACTACAAAAAATGTAGATCACGTTAAAACATGCAATTTGTAATATACTTTTTTTTTCTCGATGATTTAAAATTTTCTGAGGTATTCCTTGTTATTTGTTTCAGACTTAAAATACTTTAGCTTTTCTCACGGAAAGTTATAAACTCCTGGTTTTGCATAGAAACGGATTTTAACCACATAGCAATCAGCTTTTAAAAGGTTTCACTATTGTTTTACCTAGTGTACTCCCTATTTTCCTTCTACTTACAAGGAAGCAAATATAAGTAATAATAAAATGTCTGCTAATGTTTATCTCGATTACATAAAGTAGATAGAAGAATCTGCTTTTTAGCAATAATTTTTACAGAGATGTAGAGAAAGCCATGTGAATGGAACACATCAGATTTTTACTTTCTCTACACGTGCTATGTACATACCTAGTGTATAGAGAAGGTATTGCATTCAACACAACAATTCGATACCGAAATGTCACTGGAAATACATGTTTTGGGTCCCCCTGAATCCAAAAAAAGCATTTTCAGAAAAAGGTTCGAGTGTATGCGTGTGTGTGTCTGTGTATCTGTGTGTAACTGTGGACAGCATAGCTCAAAAACTAAAAGACCGTTGAATACCAAACTTGGTATTTAAGTTTGGTATCTTCCAAAGATGCGACACGAAGATTTTCAAGAAAATCCCCTCACCACCAACTACCCTTTACATGGAACTTTTATTTTTTCAAAAATGTTAATTTTCTTAAAAATGACTCTAATGATTTTGATTAAAATATCGTATATTAAATATATTTACCTGACAAATAAAATGTAAATCTTGACTTTTCTGGGATTAGCCTCTGAAGACTACTTTATTCTGGATGAATTTTACGGAATTTTGCATAACTGCTAAACTGTAAGAGATGGACAGAAACTTACCCCACAAAAAATGTAGAGCACGTTGAAACACAATTTATGTTACATGTATTTTATTCGTGGAGTTGATCGTTTTTAAGATAATCCTTGTTTTTGGTTTCAGCTTTGAAAAACTTATACCGAAGGAAGTAAGTAATAAGACTATTTCTGCTATTTTTTTCTCGATTAGGATGAAGTAAATAGAAGCATAAGCTTTTTAACAATAATTTGTTGCAAAGATGTAGAGAAAGTCATGTGAATAGAACACATCAGATTGTTTTTGGATTCAGGGGGTCTCAAAACATATATTTCCGGTGAAATCTCGGTATTACATTTTTGGGTCTTTATACATTGTACATACGTGAGGGAGAAAGTAATAAATTAGAGTGGAAATTCCAGTTAGTTTCTGCAATTTTTGCAATTTTCGCCCTTATGCCAAGTAAGAGATAAATAGAGATTCTCTGAAGCGTGCCTGAATTGCTTTACGCAATATTTACAACTATATTTCGTGCAGTCTGTGATTAAAAGCAAACATGGGGTTGCGTGTTGTCGGAAACGATTACTCTGCGGTATGGCGTGTACAGATGGCCAAGTGTATGCCAAGGGAACATTTTTTGTTTTAATCAGATATACATCACTAGCGCCTACCGCGTTCTTCCTCGTTAACTCGAGCAATGAATTGTTGCAACCTTGTCTTCTATGATCTTCACTTCCTTTCTAATTCAGATAACGTAGCAACTGAAGAAGACATGTTAATTCTAGGGCAAAAAGCTAAAATATATTCTCCCTTCTGCTTTAAAATGTAATTCTCTTCCAGGCAGTGTGATAAAAGCAATGGGAAACAAAGATACATATTTAGCACAGAAAATGTAAATATCTGGTATGTTAAATCCATATGACTTTCTCTGCTTGTTCTAAAATAAACTATAGAAAACATTCTTCTTCTTCCTACTCCATGCTAGTCATGATAATCATTAGCAGAATGCCCTTATTACTTATTTCCTTATAAGTGGAATGAAATTAAGTACATTCACTATGCTAAAGATATAATCAATGTTCTAAAAGCTAACGATACAACTGTCATTGAATATCTCGAATGTGGTTAGGTTCACAACAAAAACGTAAAGAGCATTAAGTGTGTTTTGACGAGATCTGAAGTTTTTGCGTAGTAAGCTTTTTGACTTTCTCTTACATTACCAGTTATGCAGAAATCATCTGGTATGAAGAGGTCTTCAGAGGCTATTCCCGGAAATTCCATACATACATTTTATTTGTCATGTAAATATCTTTAAAATACGGACTTTTAATAAAATTTGTTGGAGTCATTTTTGAGAAAAACAATTGTTTTAAACTTTTTTCCATCTTGAGGGTAGTTGGGGTGCGGGAATGTTCTTCAAAATCTTCGTGTCGCAACTTTGGAAGATTATAAATTAAGTACCAAGTTTTCACAGACACACAGACACACACACACACACACACACACACAGGTCTCGTTCTAAAAACATTTTTAGTTCAAGGGACCCTAAAATGTGTATTTCTGGTGAAGTCTCGAGATCGAATCTTTGGGTGGAATGCAATACCTTCCTTGCCTATGAGCTATGTACTATGTAGACTTTCTCTACATCTCTGTAACCAATTGTTCTTGAAAAGCTTATAATTCTATTTACTTCATGCTAATCAGAAAAAATAGCAGAAATAATCTTATTACCTGCTTCCTTGAAAGTAGAAGTGAAATAAGGGTTAAAGTGATAGTCAAAAACTCGTTGCTATGTGTCTGAAGTTCCTTTGATTGTATGGACAGGAGTTGACAAATTCCTGTGTGAGAAAAGTAGAGGTTTTTCAAAGCTAAAATCAAAAACAAGGAATGTATAAAAAACGATGAACTCCACACGAATTGTGTGTTTTAACGTACTCTATATTTTTCGTGTATTAAGTTTTTGTCCATCTCTTACGATTTTGCAGTTATTCAAAATTCCGTAAAATTCATCCAGAATAAAGTACTCTTCAGAGGCTATTCCCAGAAAATGCAAAATGTACATTTTATTTTTCAGGTAAATAGAGATGTTTATTTTTCAGGTAATCGTTAGAGCCATTTTTGAGAAAATCAAACTTTTCGAAGAAAGTTCTATGTAAAGGGTAGTTGTGAGTGGCGGGATTTTTATCAAAATCTTGGTGTCTCATCCCTGGAAGATACCAAACTTAAATACCATGTTCCGAAAATGCTTTTTTTTTTTTTTAGATAAAGGGGACTCTAAAACATATATTTCCGGTGAAATCTCGGTATCGAATTTTTGGGTGGAGTGTACACTATGTGAATAGTACGTATAGAGAAAGTAAAAATTCAGAGGGTCCAGTTTTTACTAGCGCTACCGCGTACACTTGTGTGCATGAATGGTGGCACATTCTGCTAGAACACAAGTGTTTTCTCTCATCGTTAGGTTTCCATTTTCAGGTAAGTAACTGACTTCTACCAGACGGTACCAATTCTCTATATAACTGTCCTAAAAACAAACGAGGATATAAGAAGTACCCGATGAACGATGTTATAATCGTTGTGAAATGAAAACCGTTTCTATGAAAGAGTTTCGCTACGGTGGTACACAGAAAGAACTAAACCAATTACAACATAACTGGGCATTCTAGCGGTAGGGGTGTAGAATCATTTCCATATGCCATTAATTGAACAACAGCTTTGGCACTTACATATATGAAGGCTTTCATCAGTGATATTGAAACGAAGATTTAAATTACTACAGTTATCGTTCGGGAATAACCAAACTATTTTAGGAAAACGCAGTATAGCATGAAATATGAGGCCCAGTTTTAATTTTATCCTTTACATTTTGGCCATATTTTGGGAGAGGTAAAGTACCCTGCCAATCCAGTAGCGAGAATTATTTTCTCACGTTTGCAGAGAGTGGGACGTTATTTAGTCAGTACCAACATAAACAGCTCCGTTCTATTATAGGTTACGTTTTATACACCAGGATGTACATAACAGGTAGAGGGTGTATTGCATTCATTCCAAAAAATCGATTATGAGGTTTACATGTTTTGACACATCCCAATAAAAGTAGTTTTAGAAAAAGGTCAACGCGCATATGTTTGTATATTCGCCAGTGAGCCTGTGAACAGTATAAATCAGATAATGTCGCATAAATACCAAAACTGATATTTAAAACACACAATTTTTAAATACTTTTTGTGGATGATCCATTTACGAGATATCCATTATTAATGGTAAATTTGTTTTATTGTTTTTTTTATACCCCACCAATAAATGCATGACCCTATATGGAACATATTGCTACCGACAGTGTGCTAACTCATTAAATGTTTATCTTCAATTTCTCTGAAGATTTCTTCATTTTGGATTACGTATGTATAACTGGTAGCTCTCTTTAAAACACACTTTATGTCAAATGCTTTTTTTTGGGGGGGAGTTAACCTTTCGGAGATATTCCTTTTTTGGTTTCAATTTTAAAATACTTATTACTTTTTCAAACGGGAGGTCAGATTTCATTTCGTATGTCTGTTGTTTTACTTCTGACCATGCAAAGAGAACCGAATTTCAAATGTTTGACATAGCGATCGACTATTGAAATGTTTGACTATGGCTTTAATCTAGTGTATTTGCTTATTTCCGTTTTACTTACAAGGAAGCAGGTAAAAAGGCCTGCCTCTTCTGCCACAGGAAGTCTCCCAAACATTAGGTCGCATGGTAGCTCCCTGCCAAAGACCAAACTGGCTGGTATCAACCTGGTGGTTTCTTGGTTTGAAAAAACGGTAGGTCAGCGAGAAAAATACTACCCGGTCTCTCTGGTGATTGTCCACGACCTTCCTCAATTGTTCTTCTACAGTCTTGATATAATACTTTACCATGTCATCTGATTTTATAGAGAGGTGTTGTGCGCGTCTTGTGCACTCCAATTCGCTTCAGTGTTTCTCTCATGTTATATTGAAAAGTTAGTGCCCTGATCGATGTATAGCTACAATGCACCCCAAAGTGGCAGAACAGTTTGCAGAAGGTCTTGGTCTCTAGTTTAGGAATGGTGTATACCTTCAGCAACCTATTGAAATAATCCACTGTTCACCTGGTCTAACATAGGGAATGGCCCAGCTACGTCAGCAATGTTGGCACCACCTATCAACGTCTGTCCAAGTCTCGGCCAGTAGTACCATAATCGGGGCTTGGTGATGGTTCAGCTGACTCCCATATGTTCTCCTGAAGTCCCCGCATATACTTCTTTAAGGGCTTCCAACATCTTACCGTAATTTATAAGTCTTTGCGTCAGATGACTCCCAAACTCTAACCAGCACACCTTCCTTCGTCTTCATTGAATCCCATTTGCCTCACTCACTTCAAAGGAAAGAAATTCTTATCATTAATTCCCCAGAACTAATATTCTACTTTAAACTTATACACACTACTTGTGTGCAATATCTTCCCAGCTCGGTCGAACTCTTGCCCCCACTTCTCTCAGGACTGGTTTCAAGTCGGCTTTGCCAGCTGCTCCCTCCTCAGACCTAAGCTATCCCATCCAGTTGCACATAGGCTAAAATCTCCCTAAAACCTGCTCCTTCTTCATTACCGTAGTGCAGTGTCCCCACTCCTCTGGAGAAGATAGTCTTGACATGGTATCCGCATTGGAGTGGCTCCTCCCTTTACGATGTTGATGGTCTTCATTTCAGCTAACAATGCTTTCATCACACCCTCCATCGTGACGCTTAACCCCACTCCAAACATCAACATACAAACTCTATTACTTCAAATGCACTTATTTACAATAAATGTCATTATAATGCTGTAACAGAACTTTATCTCTCAGTTGGACGCTCGTAGACGTTGGCGACTGCTTTCTCAAATCCAGTCGAAACCCGAATTCACAGTCAAAACTAAACTCTGCGAGCCTACCAGCAGCGCTCGATGACGTGGTAAGAAGTTTCCAGAGGTAGAGGTTATTTTTAGATGTGTACTTTACACGCAAATTTGATTATGTCACACCGAGATGTAACAATGCAGGGTTTTGATGTAAATCGCCAACAGCAATAAGCTATGAACGAAGAAAAAATAAGCCTTTTACGTAAGCGTTTCAGGAGGTTAGGGGTTTCATTGGCTCGTGAATTTAGCCCGTTGTCACAGTACCTACAACTAAATGTATAATAACATTTATTACGATTAACAAAAACAGACTTGTAAACATAAGTTGTAGAATAATGAATAGAGAATTTCCCTTAACTGGTGTGGTCATATAGGTAATATAAACCTTTTTAAACCTTGATTAATTTTCATCTCGTACAACTGTCACATTACTCTTCAGTGATACTTCCATTCTGTGGAGTTCAGGGAAAGATTATAATTATAATGCTTGTTTGTGGTGCCTTCAACGACGCTATAATTGTATTATTAGAGAAAGTTCCTTTGCGGTTGTTTTTTATCGATGAGTATGCACCAACCGGTTGATCTTAGTTCATAGTCACCTTCCTGTAGCATCTACGTGATGTAATACGTCCTAATAAATTTAAATTACAGTTCGAAAAAGCTGTACGTTCCGAGACCTGAGGACCAAAAAATGCCATTAAAAAGTCACGTTCTAAAAATCTTATTCTAAAAAATATCACTTCACAAAACTATAACAACAAAGGTACAAGCATTGTTCCATACTTTTTACTCACCCCGTATACATGAATTTATATGTTAGGATATATTTTACTTCTATCCGAAAATGTTCTGTTCACTATGTTTCAATGCCATTGTTATACGTGACATACTCATGATCTTTATTGCTTCATATCTACTAATTCTTTTGGGAACAAGTCATGACAATGTAGCTGAGAGTCTGTGCTTTCATTTTCCAGAATCTAAACGTGGATCTCAACTGTGCTATTAATAATATCGCTTTTCTTGAGATGTCACGCGGAAATTCAAACGGGAGGAATTGAGAAGTGTGAGCGAAGAATAGGTGAATAATCAATTGCTCCAAAGTTCTGTTGCCAAGGCAACTAGTGTCAAGGCCTTTCGCAAGTTCTCTTCGGAATGGAGAGGAAGAGAACAAAACTGGGCAATGTCTGTCTCTTGCAGTTTCGTAAATTATTCTAACCGCGTCACTTCACATAACTTAGTTCAGATATTCAGTTTCTCGCTCTAGATGTAGAGGCACGAACAATCATAATGCTTCTATCTTCTTGTCCGTGCCAAGGCTGGTTTAAATATTAAACACATTTTGAACGTTCATGCGAAAAGTTGAGAATATACATGCCTGTAAAAGATGATACAATTTAAGTATAAAAGTTTTAGGAAAACCGGGAATACAGAACTTAATAAACTAACTAACAATAATAACTAACATCATAAAAATTTCTGTTGTGTTACATTCATATGTCTCTACCCTTTATCGTCTATTAGTGGGAGTATAAGTTATTCTTGCCAAAGTTTATTCTTTTATCCTCTTTTTAATAGGGATAAACCTCTTCAGAAATAGCAACCTTTTACTATAGATTAAAAAAGATTACCAGTGGTCAAATCTTAAACAACTTTGAAATACAATTTGTTAATATAAATATAGCATAGGGTAATGAGAGAATATATTTAATTAGGAGCTAAAATGGATAGTGGTGGTAATTGGCAAAAACAAAAGAAATTTGCATTAACAAAGCTATCAGAAGCTGCAAATACAAAGTACCTAATATAAAAATTAGATGGTTAGAAAAATTATGCAATATGGCGGTTGAGGCAAACGTGTTTTATGGGACATAAATATGGGGATTAGAAGAAGGATGGGAGGTCATAGATGAAGTATAGAGAAATGCCAAATCCAACCGTTAGATAGGTAGCACATATAGAGCTGGGTAGACTGGCAAGTAAAGGGAAGATTATGGAATGGGCATTGAAATTTTGGTGTAGAATATTGATTTTGGAAGAAAGGAATTTGTTGAAACAGTATCTATTATATCAAGAGAAAATTTCAAAGAACAAGGGAAATAACTCGGAAATAACATGGAAAGTAGGAGAAATGTGGAGAAGAGAAAATAGTGTGAATAATTTTTGGAAATCAGCAAAGAAAAGATTTGACGATATAGAAATTCATAAAATATTTAGTGAGAGAGCTCAAAATAGAACTTTAGTTTTCTATATACCATGAAAGACTTATGGGAAAGGAAAAGGTACATAGATGTGACAAATAAAGAGGAGCGAGAAGGTATTATATGAATGAAAGCAGGAGTATGTAGGTTAAAAGGTTTAATGAAGAGCATTCCACTAAATAAATGACCTATAAATGACGGAAATCAGGACATAGAAAATAATATTTAAATGTAAAGCGGCTAAAGTTTAGAGAAAAAAATACATTCATAAGATATGGTTTAATATTAATGGAAATATGGCTGTAGTTTTAATGTTTCAATAAGGCAGTAAGAAGATTGGTAAATCACTATATAACGTGAAAAATAAATGAGTATGAACAGTAAATAGATTCAAAGAAGCATAAATGTTATAACAACCTAGAATGAAGAAATTATCGTAACGGTTGGTAAAGATACAGGGCTGAACACCTGTATATAGTTAGCATAAATAAATAAATATATCTAAATATGTTTAATAAGTGGTATTTTAATAAAGTTGTTGGAGTCATTTTTTTGGAAAATGACACATTTTGAAAAATACTACACTCACATTATAAATGTGAGTGGTCGGGTGAAATCACCCAAAATACTGGCAGAGAGTAAAATCGAGCCAAAGAGTTCTCACGCTGAAATAAAATTATAAAAGAAATAATATTAGAAACTTCCCAGAAATTCGAACCTCTTATAGATGTACCAGATAGTCCAACTGTCGCGTGCAGATATCTCTTCAAGTATCAAGAGTTTCAAAACTAAATGCGGAAATTTTCAGCTAAACAAAAACCGCCAATTCGCAACTTACTGGTTTTAACTTGAAGTAGCCCCGTTAAGTTCTGCAACTCTTTTAACGCTCGAAGGGATATCTACATACGTCAAATACGGGACAGTTGGGTCACCTGGTATAATAAATTTGCCGACGTAACATACAAACAGTATTGTAATATTAGCGTCGTTCTTCAGATTTTTTACTTTCTCTAGCCCCGTGTGTACAGTGTACATAGTGGATAGAGAAGGTCTTGTATTGCACCCAAAAATTCGATACCGGAAATATATGTTTGAATCTAAAAAAAACAGTTTCCAAAAAAGGTCCGTGTGTGTGCCTGTGGACAGCATAGCTCAAAAACGAAAAGACTGTTGAATACCAAACTTGGTATCTTCCAAGGATGCGACACGAAGATTTTCAAGAAAATCCACCCATCTCCAACTACCCTTTACATTGAACTTTTTTCGAATTTTTAGATTTTCTAAAAAATGGCTCTAACGATTTTGATTAAAATATAGTTTATTAAAGATCTTTACCTGAAAAATAAAATATATATCTTGAATTTTCTGGGAATACGCTCTGAAGACTACTTTATTCTGGATGAATTTTACGTAATTTTGCGTAACTGCTAAACCGTAAGAGACGGACAAATACTTACCACACACAAAATGTAGAACACGTTAAAACACACAATTTATGTTATATAGAATTTTTTCGTGGAGTTGATTGTTTTTTTCGATATTGCTTGTTTTTTGTTTTGAAAAACTTATACTTTTCTCATACAGGAATTTGTCAACTCCTGTCCATACAAGCACAGGAACTTCAGTCATATAGCAATCAGCTTTTGGCTATCACTTTAACCTATGATACTCCCTTATTTCGCTTCTACTTACAAGGAATCAAGTAATAATACTTTTAACAATAATTTGTTGCAGGTATGTAGAGAATATATGAATGGAACACATCAGATTTTTTTTGCATCCAAATATATGCGCGATTCTTGGTATTACAGGAGAGCATTTACACAATTTATAGAGGGCGAATGGGTCATCGAGGAATTTTGAAGTTTAGAAAGTTTGTTTGGTAAAAGGAAATAACTATTTTCATTGAAAATAAACTGATGAACTAGAAGGGCTTACTTTAGTCTACATTTACCGTTGAATGTTTAACCTAGAAGTTAACTTAAAGGCAAATAAAACTGATTTTACTCCCAGGCAGATTAGCAGGGATACTGTTGTAAAAATAGAGCGATTTTAATTTTCATTTAAGTCTCTAACTTTTCAAACTTATCACGGCTACATACAGATTGCAGTACAGATTTTTGCATCATGATAGATTTTACAAAACTGATAATTTTTTACAAGATGTTACTTTATTAAGCATTTCTATAATCTTTTAAATATAGCACTATTTTAAGGGGACAAAACTGACTGTTTAGCCATTTGGAAAGAATGTAGATTTTTATATTTTTTGTACAAAAACTGCACAATACTTTAAAGTACATTTTTACAATAGCTGATTCCTCTAGAGCCAATGTCATACATATGTTTGATGCTATTGCTCTGGTTAAATGACTCTCTAAGTGAAATTTTAAAGCTATTTTTATCAGGTTGAAATTGTTTGTTATTTTCTCCTATTCAAAACTCTATCTTCTCCCACAGAAATATAGGCTAGAAGCCTGAAAATATTTTCCAAACCGATGCAAAATGTGTGTAATGAAATGTTTGTTTGGATTTTTGATATTCGTCATATATTAGTTTTAAAATTTAATAAGTATAATCATGCGCTGATTTTGTAATTTCTAATAATTTGTGATATGAAAAATTAAAAAAAATCTGAGTGTTCCATTCACATGAATTTCTCTACCTCTCTAAAATAAATTATTACTAAAAGCTTATCAATGCTAATCAAGAGAAAATAAGCCGAAAAGTCTTATTACTTGCTTCCTTGTAAGTAGAAAGGAAATAGGATATATCGACAATTAAATCTTTTAAAAGCTGGTTGCTATGTGATTGAAGTACCTTTGTTTGTATGGAGAGGAGTTGACAAATTCCTGTATGAGAGAAGTACACCTATTTTAAAGCTGAAATTAGTAACGAGGAATATTTAAAAAAAGTCAACCTCACGAAAAAATGTATACATCCTAAATTGTGTGTTTTAACAGCTCTTTCTTTTTTGTGTTACATTTTTGTATACCTCTTACGGTTTTCCAGTTATGCAAAATTCCGCAAAACTCATCCAGAATAAGAGGCCATCCTCAGAAAATTGAAGATTTACATTTTATTTGTCATATAAATATCTTAAATATAAGTGATTTTAATGAAGATCGTTAGGGCCATTTTTGAGAAAATCAAAAAGTTCGATTTTTTTCCATGTAAAGGGTAGTAGGGGGTGGGGGATTGGTTTTTAACAGTCTTTTCGTTTTTGAGCTATGCTGCCCACAGCGCGCGCGCACACGCACACACAGGCAGAGACACGCGGAAATTTTTCTAAAAAAAATTGTATTCAGGGGATTTCAAAACATGTATTTCCGGTGAAATCTCGGTATCGAATTTTGGGTGCAATACACTACCTTCCCTGTATGTATACCATATACAGACTGCGTGTAGAGAAAGTAATAGTATAATATCCTCCATAGGGAAACTTCAACCAGACAATTTGTTATAAAGGTATTAAGGAATGCAATTTTAAACAAATGCTGCTCGAAGAAGCAGAAGATAGATTTGGATTTTAACTAATTATATCGAATAAAGTAATTAATGAATCGCTTTTGATGTCATAATGACTGTATAAAAATTGCAGCATCAGCTTTTATAGTTTGGAAAATCAGTTATCACAGTCCTGTTATATTAAGGACAGTTTATGATGACGAATGACGAGCATTTGGCTATGTTGACACACAGAAGGTAGTTCATGAGGCAGATAATGAGAATGAGTTAGCGTGCGTGGTCTGGAGATAAGAATCTGGTGGTTTTGTTTCACTTGGAGCTCAACCGTTTATCTTAAAGAACATTGGAAGAAATCATAACATTTACATTTTTTCAGTTTTTTGGACGTCCATTATAGATATCTTCTTCGCTTGGATGTTAGCTTCTCTTAATATAGCTTCTTTTGATTCATTAAATTTAAACTTTTATATATTATATGATATCATAGTGTATGAATAAAAAAGTGGAAAAAGAAAACTGTTTGCATCGGGAAATTATTATAAAGGCAGCGAACGAATAAATGCTGTGAAAAATGATTGAATCAGAAGAATAGTAAGTGTACAAGGCAGGTTAATATCTGAGATTCAAAATCTTTGCTTTCTCACACGGTTTTATGATCTGAAGCCTGGCGGGTTGCCTATCTCCTCTCAAACTGAAATATTAAATGGAAGGAGAGTGAAAGTTGGTGCAGCAAGATCTGACCCGAAGGAACGTCAGCACACACATTCACTCTCTCCTCTATCGATCTGCCACCGAGATGACACACTAAATGACGGACGGGCTGTCGTTACCCAAATCGTATGCAACGATCTTATCCGGTATCCTGCTTTCTTTCTTCTTATTTACTTTCTCTACTACGTATAGTAACTAGACCAAGCATTGCATTCCATCTAAAAATTCAGTATTGAGGTTTTACGGAAGTACCGGTCTTGCGACTGTTTGGGCACAAGAAAATGAATTTAGAAACGCGTTCGTGAGTGTGTGTCTGTGTCTGTGAACAGCATAATTCAAAATCAAAAAGACGGTTAAATGTCAACTGGTATTTAAGCTCATTATTTTCCAAAGAATCGATGCAGTGTTTTTAAGAACATTTTCCAACCCAAACTGCTCTTTATACGTAAGATTTTTAAAAAATTTCGTTTTTCTCAAACATGACTTGAACGATTTAAATTAAAGCCCTACATATTAAAGATACTTGAATAACCCATAAAGTGTATATCTTGAATTTACTGGAAATAGCCTGTGAAGCTCTCCTAATTCCAAGGAAAATTTGTATTTTTTGTGTTCCATTCTTATGAGTTTTTCTATCTAACCTGCAAAATATTATTCTTACCGAAGCTTGTTCTTGCCTCTGCTTCACTAGTCGAGATAAACTTTAGCAGAAATGGTTTTCTTGCTTATTTCCTTCAAGTAGGAGGGAAATAAAGGAAGACACAAGGATCAGACGTTTACCAAATCTTTTAAAAGCCGCCCACTATGCATTTTATATGAAAGATGAAAAATTGTGAATAACGAACTTCCCATGAGAAAAATCTAAGTATTGCAATTCTTAAAATCAATAACAAAAACAACCTTTGAAATGGTAGCTCTACAACCAATAGACACACACACATAGACAAACATGCACACAGGAATCTTTAACTGAAATGTTTTTTGTATTCAGGGGTCCTCAAAACATATTTTTCCGCTTCGAATTTTTGGGTAGAATATAATACCCTCTCTGCCCATTATGATCGTACATAAAAATGAAATGGCCTGTTATTTATGAACGCTCTTTAACTGCTTTGGTTCTCAGCGTCCCATTCTATATTGGGCGTGAAAGATCGCTTAATTTTGCTCAGAGGCCTCTCTTATCAGGCTTGAGGTTCTTTTACGTGCCGTAAATCTACGACACGGGACCCACAGCTTTACTTCCCTTCCGAAGGAAGCCATGCTAAGGATTTTTACGCTCGAAAAAATCCATCGTCCTCCGCCGGGTTTGAACCCGCGACCTTGGGTATATAAAGTTAGCATGGTAACCATTACACCACGGAGGGCGACATCGTACATAATACAAGGTAGAGAAAGTAAAAAATTTTAGATCTCATTAAAAAAAACAATTTATTCCAATTTTTTTTACTATGAATCATCTTCAAGATGTTCGTTGTTAGCACATAATTCGAATTGTTCAATAGTTTAAGTCCTTCGATCTTCAGTTGTTTTCTTTGGATGTTTGTTTTATGTTCAGTTATTGTATGGAAACACTATGAACAACCATTTTAGAAACAGGTCACGGTGAGAGTATCTGTCTTTCTGTCTATCTGTGTGTGTCTGTGGACAGCATAGCTCGAAAACGAAGTTGTATTTAAGTTTAGTATTTCCCAAGGATGCAACACGAAGGTTCTTAGGAAATCCCCGCAACTAAAACTACACTTTCCAGGGCAAAATTTTCGAAAATTTTGATTTTCTCTATAATGGTGCTAAAGCTTTCGATTAAAATATAGCATATTAAAGATATTTACATGAAAAATAATGTATACATCTTAGATTTTCTAGGGATAGCCTATGGAGACCTCTTTATTCCTGATGCATTTTTTCTGAATTTTGCCTAACTGGTAAACCGTAAGAGATAGTCAAAAACTTATTATACAAAAATGTAGATCTATTTAAGGTACACAATTTATGACATATACATTTTTTTTCGTGAAGTTGATCATTTTTGAGATATTCCTTATTATAAGTTTCAGCTTTAAAATACTTATAACTGCCTCATACGGGAATTTGCCAACTCTTGGCAGTACAAAGACGAATTATGTATCACATAGCAGCCAGTTTTTAAAAGGTTTCACTCTCTACTTACAAGGAAGCACGCAATAAGAGTAATTTATCTCAATTAGCATGAAGTAGATAGAAGAGCTGTTTAACAATAATTTGTTACACAGATTTAAGAAAGTTATATGAATTTTTTTTGGTAGTGTTTAACGCCCGCTTTAACTACCAAAGGCACCGCAGGCGATGAGACTGGTGATACATGAATGATGATGGAGCAACGGTGGAATGCGATGGCGGGGGAAACCGGAGTACCCGGAGAAAACCCGCCCCAGCGCCGCTTTGTCCACCACAAATCTCACATGCGTCGCTTGGGATCGAACCCCAGCCGTCTAGGTGAGAGGCAAGTGGTCTAACCACTCGGCCACTGCGTGGCCTAAGTTATGTGAATGGAACACATTTGATTGTTTTGGATACAGAGGACCCTAAAACGTGTATTTATGGTGAAATCTCAGTATCAAATATTTGAGTGGAGTCTCTATTTACGTATCATGTACTATGTAGAGAAAGATAAAAGCATTTTCAGAAAAGGATCCGTGTGTGTCCGTGTATCCTTGTGTCTGTTTCTCCGTGTGCCTTTGAACACGATAACTCAAAAACGATAATTTGATAAAATAACACATTTGGTTTTTAAGTTTAGTGTCTTCCAAGGATGCAACTGGAAGATTTTGAGAAAAATCCCCCCACTTCAAACTACCCTTTACATGGAAAAATTTGGAAAATTTTTGTTTTCTCAAAAAATGGCTCTAACGATTTTTATTAAAATACCCTATAGTTATGATATTTACTTGACAAATAACATGTAAATGTTGAATTTTCTAAGAATTACCTCTGAAGGCCTCTTAATTATGGCTGAATTTTGCTGAATTTTGCATAACTAGTAAACCATAAGAGAAAACTTACTACACAAAAATGTAGATCTCGTTACAACACTCAGTTTATGTCATATATATTTTTTCGAAGAGTTGTCAATTTTTAAGATATTCCGTAATATTGATTTCAGTTATAAAATGTTTCAACTTTTTTCATATAGGAATTTGTCAACACCTGGCTATGCAAATTAACGGATTTCAATCGCATAGCAACCGGTTTTAAAAAGATTTAACTATCGCATTAGCACAGAATATTCCCTCTACTTCCAAGTAAGAAAGCGATTTCTGCTAATCGATTAGCATGAAGTAGATAGAGGAATGAACTTTTCAACAATAATACGTTACAGTGATGTAGAGAAAGTCATAAGAATGGAACACATCAGATTTTCTTTCTTTCTTCAGGTTTTGGCTCACCGAAGCGACCGGGTTCGATCCCAGGCGAATGCGAGTGGGATTTGTGGTGGACAAAGCGGCGCAGGGACGGGTTCTCCGGTTGCCCTCGCCATCGCATTCCACCGGTTTTCCATCGTCATTCCGTATATCATTAGTGTCATCGTCTGCGGTGCTATGGTGTAAAAGTGGGCGTTAAACACAATAATAATAGTAATAATAATAAAATAATAATAATAATAATAATAATAATAAAAATAAAAATAAAATTTTCAGGTTTTGACTTCGTGGAATTTAGGATGCGACATGGCACAGCGCTGTCATAAGGTTTTAAAAATCTGAGGCAGTCAACAAGATAAGCAATGCTAAAAAAATACTTTACTGACACCATATACATCGCTTTTTCTAGCATGTAAGTAAGTATATACAATGTATATAGCAGCTAGAGAAGGTATTGTAGAGATTTCACCGAATATGTTAGTTTTAGAAAAGGGTCCATGTGTGAGTTTGTGGACAGCATAGCTCAAAAACGAAAAGACCTTTACATACCGAACATAGTATTTATGTTTAGTATTTCCAAGAATGCGACACGAAGATTTTCAAGACAATCTCCCTCTACCTGGAACTACCATTTATAAGGAAACATTTATTGAAAATTTCGCTTTTCTCAAAAATTACTAAGGGTTTTTACTAAAATTCCTTATATTTAAGGTAATTTCATCACAAATAATATATATAGATATTGAATTTTCTGGGAATAGCTTCTGAAGACCTGTTCAATTTTAATGCTGAATTTTGCACAACTGGCAAATGGTAACAGATAGACATTCACTTATTGTACAAAAAATTTAGATCTCGTCAAAATACACAATTTATGTCATATACATTTTTATTGTAGTGTTCAGCATTTCCGATATATTCCTTGTAATTAGCTGAATCAAGTATTGGACATGAAATGGCAGAACGCATGTATTGTGGTATGACCTTTGCGCAGTGATGTAATGGCCACCCTCCAGCTCTGTTCGAGTTTTGTTGTTGAGTGTAGGCGTGTACCCCGGCTCAGATGAGTCGAGTTGGAACATCCTACTCTACAGTGTGCAAGCCACCATCCAACCGCAACCCACCGAACACCATTGCCTGGTCCTTCAACCCTTGAACACATGACAAGTAGGTGATGAGAATAGGAAAAAAGTCCAAGAAAAAGAAAAAAAAAAAAAAACATAGAACAGGAAGGATGGCCAAGGGAATGAAACCGAGTGTGAGTTGATAAGAAAACCATTACACTTGCCTATTTTGTGAGAGAATCCATCAGGGTGATAATGAGTGTTTTAAAAACAGTTTACCCTAACATTACAAGATTTTCTGTGGGATTAAAACGTATTTGTGACGCCTTTAATTAGCGACCATATTCCTTGAAGTGGAACAGGCAGTGATTACACATGCATGCAACTGTTTTGTTCCAGGAGTAACACCACAGTTTCCGTGCAGCAGTTGTGCCAGAGGCGTAGTTAGTATTCTCATCCAATGACGGAGCACCTTCCATTATTAGCAACGAAGTGAAGCATTATTGAAGTAGAATGCTACAGCAGCAACTCCATACAATGGAACTGATGTTACAGTGATGTACAATGGAGACTTCCGTTCCCAGAAAGTCAACAACATTTATGCCCGGGGTTTATGCTCCTAACTTAAAAGTTTCGTTAGCTACATAGCCGTGACGTAATAGAAAATTGGGCCAGGCATTCTGACCGGAGGGTGGAAGCATAAAGCGAAGGGGAAATCGGGGAAAAAAATAGCTTCAGGAAACGGAAGCAGTGCCAGGGATCAATATAGGGATGTAAGAGGGATAACAAAACAAGATTTAGGTTACTACGTTATGTTCCAGTGGGAAATGCATGTCAGTGCTTGCTAGGAGCATCATTCATGTGTGGCACGTGTATCGTTATTCGTCGTTGGCTTCATACGAAGTTATTTATATCGTACTAGGCTTAGAGTATTCAAAACTGAAATTAAAAGCTTTGAATAACATATCTCTTCTTTCGCTCTCAGAACTTTTAAAGCTTAAAATAACATATTTAAATGCCAATGAGCTCACGGTCTGATAAACTGTATTTTATCTCAATACCTGTCACTCGATTTTTATTTTCAGCACACTTTTCTACATTAAAATGTTTCTTGCGATGTAGTTTCTGAGAATTTGCTCAAATCTCGTGATAATGAAGTTAAACATTAGCAGACATTGTTGTAATACTTAGTTTCTTTTAAGAGAAGAGCGTGAAGGGAAAGCACCGGGCTCAAGTGATAGTCACATTTTAAAAAAAAATCTGTTTCTATGTGATGAAATTGAAATTCCATTCACTTTGCATGACCGGGATAAAAACAATTGAATAACGACTTCCCATTTGAGACAAATCTAAATATCTACTACAAAATTAAAACCTATAACAAGGAGTATTTCGGAACTGGTTAGCTCTACAAAACATCTATAAGACATACATTATATATCTTGAAGAGATCTATATTTTTGTGTAGTAAGTTGTCTATCTCTTTCGGTTTAGCAGTTATGCAATATACATTTTATTTTTCACTTAAATAGCTTAAATAAAAGTATTTTAATCAAAATCATTATAGACATTTTAGGGAAAAATCTTCTATGTAAAGTGTAGTTTGAGGTGGAGAATTTTGTTTTGGAAATCTTCTTGTCGCATCCTTGGAAGATACTAAACTCTTCGTTTTTTAATTACGTTGCACACACACAAACATACACACATACATATATGGACTTCTTTGTAAAATTCTGAAGTGTTCACTCACATGAATTTTTCTAACTGTTCTCCAAACATACTTCTAACAAAAGATTTGTCGCCCTCCGTGGTGTAATGATTACTATGCTAACTTCATATACCCAAGGTCGCGGGTTCAAACCCGGCGGAGGACAATGGATTTTTTCGGGTGTAAAAATCCTTAGCATGACTTCCTTCGGAAGGGAAGTAAAGCCGTTGGTCCCGTGTCGTAGATTTACGGGACGTAAAATAACCTCAAGCCTGATAGAGAGGCCTCTAAGCAAAATTAAGCGGTCTTTCGCACCCAATTTAGAATGGGACGCTGAGAACTACAGTAGTTAAAGAGCGTCCATAAATAACACGCCATTTTTACAAAAGATTCTTCTTCTTTCTACACCATGCTAATCGAGATAAGCATTATCGGAATGCACTTATTACTTAGCTCCTTATAGAAGAAGGGAATGCGCTCTGCTAAACCGATAATCAAACGTATTAAAAACTATCGTTACACGATTGTCATTGAAATTGATTTCTTTACTTGGCCAGGAGTAGAACAAAAGAAAAACGGACTCTTCCTGTTTGAGGAAGGTATAAGTATTTTATAACTGAATACCAACTCTACCACAGAAATGCCTATGACATAAATTCTTTGTTTTAACGAGATATACATTTTTACTTTCTCTACACGTACTATGTACATAGTGTATACAGAAAATATTGGCACTCCACCCAAAAAATTAGATACCGAGATTTCAGGGAAATACAGATTTTTGGGTCACCCGTATCCAAAAAAAAAAAAAAAGGATTTTGTAGAAAAAGTCTGTGTATATGTGTGTCCGTGTGTCTGTGAGCACTTTAACTCAAAAACGAAAAGTTGGCAAAATACCAAACTTGGTATTTAAGTTTAGTATCTTCCAGGCATGCGACACAAAGATTTTGAGGAACCCCTCTACTAAAACTACCATTTATATGGAAACATTTGGAAAATTTTGATTTTCTCAAATGACTAACGGTTTTGATTAAAATGCCGTGTATTAAAGATGTTTAAATGGAAAATAAAATGTATTTTTTTAATTTTCATGGAATAGACTCTTAAGACCTCTTTATTCTGAATGAATTTTGCGTATCTGGTTAACTGTAAGAGACAGACAAAAACTTACTACACAAAAAATGTAGGTCACGTTAAAACACACTATTTCTATCATACACGTTTTTTTACGTGGAGTTGACAATTTCTGAGATATCCTAATTATTTGTTTCAGACTCAAAATACTTAAAATTTTCTCACACGAAAAGTCTGTAAACTCCTGGTCCTGCATAGAAATGGATTTCAATCATATGGTAACCAGCTTTTTAAAAATTTGACTGTCATTTTAAACTAGTGTGTTCCCTTATTTTCTTTATACTTACAAGGAAGCAAGTAATTAAGACAATTTATGCTAATGTTTATCTAGGTTGTTCATAAACTAGATCGAATAATATGCTTTTTAACTATGAAAAATTCAGCAAAAACATCCAAAATACAAATGTTTTAAGAGGTATATTCAAAAAATTAAAGATATACATTTCATTTGCGATGTAAATATCTTGAATAAACGGAATTTTAATCAAAATTACTAAAATCATTTTTGACAAAACAACATTTTCAAAAGTGTTTCCATATATATAGGGTACTTTGTAGTGGGAGGATTTTTTGAAAATCTTCGTGTCGCATCATTGGTAGATACTAAAACGAAATACCAAGTTTTGGTTTTAACGGTGCTTTTGTTTTTGAGCTATGCTGTCCACAAACACGGACGTTTTTCTAAAAATGGTTTTTTCGGACTCGGGGGACCTAAAAACATATCCTCGGTAAAATATCAATATAGAATTTTGGGTGGAATACAATACCTTCTCTATCCACTATGTTCATTGTACATACGGATAGAGAAAGTAAAATGTTATTTTAGACTCGGGGGACCTCAAAATATATTTTCGGTTAAATATCTACATGTAATTTTTAGGTAGAATACAATACATTTTTTACACTATGTATGAGTAGAGAAAGTAAAATGAAGAGGTCTTCAGAGGTTCTAAAATATTCAATATATACATTTAATTTATGATATAGATATTTCAATATATGACTTTTTAATAAAGATCCTTAGAGACAATTTTAGAAAAAACTCGAAAATAGGAAAAAATCTTTCACATAGAGAGTAGTTTGCAGTGGGGTAATTTTCTTGAAAATCTTCGTGTCGCATCCTTGGATGACGTTTAAGTGTAAAATGTCTTATTTTACTCTCTCTACACTATGTACTATGCATATAGTCTATAGAGAAGGTATTACATTGCACCAAATAATTCGATACCAAGATCTCACCGAATATATATGTTTTGGGTCCCTCTGAATCCAAATACAGCATTTTTGGTAAAGGCACGTGTGTGCTTGTGTGTGTGTGTGTGTGTGTGTGTGTGTGTGTGTGTGTAAATGGACAGTATAGCTCTAAAACGAAAAGTCCGTTAAGTACCAAATTTAGAATTTAAGTTCAATATCTTCCAAGGATGCGACACGAAGATTTTTAAGAAAATCCCCGCACCCCCCACTTCCCTTTACATGGAAAAATGTTCGAAAATTTTGATTTTCCCAAAAATGGCTCTAACGATTTTGATTAAAATATCGTATACAAAATATTTACCTGACAAATTAAATGTATATCATGAAATTTCTGGGGATAGCCTCTGAAGAGTACTTTATTCTGGATGATTTTACGGAAGTTTGCATAACTGGCAAACCGTAAGAGATGGACAAAAACTTATTTAACATAAAATGTAGAGGCCATTAAAATACACAGTTAATGTCCTATACATTTTTTCGTGGATTGAATGGTTTTTGAGATATTCAGTGTTATGAGTTTCAGCTTTAAAAAAACTTATACTTTTCTCATACGGGAATTTGTCAACTCCTGTCCATACAAATGAACTTCAGTCACATAGCAACCAGTTTTTTACTAATACTACAGCTTATGCAACTTCCTTATTTCCCTTCCTCTTGCATGGAAGCAAGTAATAAGAATATTTCTACTAATTTTTTTCTCGATTGGCAAGAAATAAAAAGAAGCATAAACTTTTTAACAATAATTTGTTGCAGAGATGTAGAGAAAATCATGTGAATGGAACACATCAGATTTTTACTTTCTCTATACGTAATGTGTATTGGTGTATTCCACCCAAAAATTCGATACCGAGATTTCAATGGAAATACAGGATTTAGGACCCCCTGAATAAAAGAAAGAAAAAGGTATGTGTGAATGTGTGTGTGTCTGTCTGTCTGCCTGTGTGTGTGTGTCTGTGGACAGCATAGCTCAAAAATGAAAAGGCAGTTGAATACTAAACTTGGTATTTAAGTTTGGTATCTTCCAAGGATGCGACACGAAGGTTTTGAAGAAAATCCCCCCCCACCTCAAACTACTCTTTACATGGAACTTTTTTCGATAATTTTGATTTTTTAAAAAATTGTTAACGATTTTAACTAAATTATCGTATATTAAGGATATTTACCTTACAAATAAAATGTTCATCTTGAATTTTCTGGGAATAGCTTCTCGAGACTACTTTATTCTGGACGAATTTTACGGAATTTTCCATAGCTGCTAAACCGTAAACACAAAAAATATAGAGCACTTTAAAACACATAATTTATGTTATGTAGATTTTTTTTCGTGGAGTTGTTCGTTTTTGAGATAGGTATTCCTTGTTTTTGGTTTCAGCTTTAAAAACCCTATACTTTTCTCATACAGGAATTTGTCAACTCCTATCCATACAAACAAAGGAATTTCAGTCACATAGCAGCCAGCTTTTGACTACCACTTTAACCTATGGTACTCCCTTATTTCGCTTCTATTTACAAGGAAGCAAGTAATAAGGATATTTCTGCCAATTTGTTCTAGATTAGCATGAAGAAAATGGAAGCACAATCCTTTTAACAATAATTTTTTCGGAGATGTAGAGAAATTCATGTGATTGGAACACATCAGATTTTTTCAAGCATTTTGTTACGTTCACTTGGTAAAACACCAATAACTTTGTAAATATTAGTGCTAAAGAGAGATTTTTACTTTCTCTATACGCACAATGTACATAGTGTATAGAGAAGGCATTGCACTGCAACCAAAAATACGATACCGAAATTTCACCGGAAATATATGTTTTAGGGTCCCCTTTATCTAAAAAAAAAAAAAAAAGTCCGTGTGTGTGTCCGTGTGTCTGTGAACACGATAACTCAAAAACGATAAGACGTTAAAATACCAAACTTGGTATTTAAGTTTAGTATCTTCCAGGGATGCGACACGAAGATTTTGAGATAAATCACCCCACCTTCAACCACTCTTCACATGGAACTTTTTTCGTAAATTTTGATTTTCTCAAAAATGGCTCTTAACGATTTTGATACTTTTGTATATTAAAGATATTTATTTACCTGACATATGAAATGTAGACCTTGAATTTCCTGGGAATAGCATCTGAAGAATGTTTATTCTGGATAAATTTTAAGAACTTTTGAATAACTGCTAAACCGTAAGAGATGGACAAAAACTTACTGCACGAAAAATGTAGAGCACTTTAAAACACACAATTTATGTTATATACATTTTTTCCGAGGAGCTCATCGTTTTTGAGACATTGCTTGTTTATGGTTTCGGCTTTGAAAAACTGATACATTTCTCAAACAGGAATTTGTCAACTGCTGTCCATACAAACAAAAGAACTTCAGTGGCATAGCAACCAGCTTTTGACTATCACGTTAACCTATGGTACTCCCTTATTTTGCTTCTACTTACAAGGAAGCGAGTAATAAGACTATTTCTGCTAATTTTTTTCTGATTTGCAGCTTTTTAAGAATCATTTTTTGCAGAGGTGTAGAGAAAGTCATGTGAATGGTACACATCAGATTATTTTTATGGGAAAGTTTTACTTTAGATGTTTGAAACATTGGCATCCCCCCTCATATTTCCTTCATGTGAGTTTCGAAGTACTGCGAAGTTTTGTTTGGAAATTTTGGTTATTTTTTTTTATTTTATGTTTGAAACGAGTTTCTGAAGAAGTAAAACTTTTTATTCAAATGCCACAATATCTCATTAACTAATTGACATTAAGGTATGAATATTTTACCACACATTGCACTTAAATAGACTTTATTATAATAAACAATTTATTATGTGTATGGATTTGTTATTTTGTTAAAAATTAAAAGTTATAGTTTTTTAACAAAAAAATTTGATGTGTTCCTTCACATGACTTTCTCTACATCTCTGCAACTAATTATTCTTAGAAAGCTTATCCATTTGCTTCATACTAGTCGCGAAATAATTAGCAGAAATAGTCTTATTACTTGCTTCCTTGTAAGTAGAAGCGAAATAAGGGAATACATAGGCTAAACTTAATACTAAACTTAAATACCAAGTTTGGTATTTTACCGACTTATGTTTTTGAATTATCGTGTTCACAGACACACTGACACACGGACACACACACACGGGCCTTTTTCTGGAAATGCTTTCTTAGGATTCAGGGGGTCCTAAAACATGTATTTCCGGTGAAATCTCGGTGCAGCATGTCCATGCAGTACAAAATATTTAAAACTGTTGCTCCACCAACATTCACACTTTTCACCACACCACAAATTGTTTACTGTTTACAATGCAGCCATGACAGCGTTAACATGTTTGGCTGTGATGCTCAGGAATGAAATATTTGCATTGCTTTTAATGCCTAAATAACATTGTAGGATGCAATACAGTAAAATAAATATTTTCGTTTAAATGAAAATGTTGACACTTTGTTCGATGTTCACCAATTAAATGAACGCAAAAAAATCGTTTAATTCGAAATAAAAGGCTTACGAGTATCTTAATTATGTTGATATCAAAATTATTCAGGACTTTTTACTTTCTCTACATAGATTATGATAATGATATATAGGTAGAGAAAGTATTGGATACCGCGCAAAAATTCAATTCTGAGATTTCACCGAAAATACACGTTTTGGGGTCCCCTAGATAAAAAAATCTGATGTGTTCCATTCACATGACTTTCTTTACATCTCTGCAACGAATTATTGTTAAAAAGCTTATGTCTCTATGTACTTTATGCTAATCGAGAAAAAACTAGTAGATATAGTCTAATTACTTGCTTCCTTGTAAGTAGAAGCGAAATAAGGAAATACCATAGGTTAAAGTGATAGTCAAAAGCTGCTTGCTGAAGTTCCTTTGTTTGTATGTACAGGAGTTGACAAATTCCTGTATGAGAAAGTATGTTTTTCAAACCTGAAACTAAAAACAAGAAATATCTTAAAAAAGATCTACTCCTCGAAAAAAAATGTATATTACATAAATTGTGTGTCTTAATGTGCTCTATATTTTCTGTGTGGTTAGTTTTTGTCCATCTCTTACGGTTTAGTTGTTATTCAAATATCCGTTATTTTCATCCAGAATAAAGTGGTCTTCAGAGGCAATTCCCAGAAAATTCAAGATATAAATTTTATTTGTCAAGTAAATGTCTTAAATATACGAGATTTTAATCAAAATCTTTAGTCATTTTTAAGAAATTTAAAAGTTTCGAATTTTTTTCCATGTAAAGGGTAGTTTGGGGTGAGGGGATTTGCTTGAAAATCTTCGTGTCGCATCCTTCATTTTTGAGCTATGCTGGTCATAGGCACACACATAGATACACAAACACTGACAGATAGAGAGACAGACACACACACACGCGGACATTTTTCTAAAAATGATTTTTTTTATTCAAAACATATATTTGCCGTGAAATCTCGGTATTGAATTTTTGGGTACAATACAATACCTTCTCTATACACTATGTTAATAGTACGTATAGAGAAAGTAAAAAAAATAATTTTTAGAAGTAGGTCTGTGTGTGTTTGTGTGTCTGTGAATACAATAACTCAAAAACAAAAAATAGGTAAAATACCAAACTTGGTGTTTAAGTTTAGTAGCTTTCAAGCTTGTGACACGAAGATTTTTAGGTAAATTCCTCAGCCTCAAACTACCCTTTACATGGAAAGAATTTCGAAAATTTTAGTTTTCACAAAAATGTTTTAATGATTTTGTTTGCACTACATATATTTGTATGAGAGATGGAATGTATAATTTGAATTTTTTGAAAACAGTTGCTGAAATCTCTTCTGGATGAATTTTGCTTAGTTTTGCCTAAGTGGTAAACCGTAAGACATAGACAAAAGCTTACTAAACAAAAATTTATTCTCGTTGAAACACCTTTGAGTTGAAAATTTTTAAGATATTCTTGTTATTAGTTTCAGTTTTTAAATGCTTAAACTTTTTTCATATGGGAATTTGTAAACTCCTGGACATGCAAAGAAATGGATGCAACCGCATGGCAACCAGTTTTTAAAAGATTTGATTATCGCTTTAGTTTAGTGCATTCTCTTATTAACCTTCTGCTTACAAGAAAGCAATTCTGCTAATATTTATCTGGATTAGCCTGAAGTAGATAAAAGAATAAGCTTTTTAACAATAATCTGTTAGAGAAAGTCATGTGAATGGAACATATTAGATTTTTATTGATTTGTAATGTATTTGTTTGACAGCTCCAAAGTTTTCGGCTTACCGTAATATACAGATCACACAAAAGGTTCTTACTCTGTTAAATGTGTCCAATATCTTACCATCTGGTAGAATTTCGTAATCTGTAACTTTTTACTTTCTTTATTACATATGTACAATGCAAATAGTAGGCGATGTTTCATTCCACTAAAAGTTGTGATACCGATATTTCAGCGGAAATACATATTTTGAGGACCTCTGAATAAAACATTTTGAAGAACGTCTGTGTGCCTGTGCATCCGTCTATGTGCGTGTGTATATGTCTGTAAACAGCATAACTAAAGTTGGTTAAGTACCAAATATTGGGTGCCAAAGAGCTACATGAACATTTTCAGAAGATCCCCCACCCGAACTACGTTTTCCATGGAACGTGTTTCAAAATTTTCTTAAAAATGACTAACGATTTTGACTAACATGTAATGTAATGATGAATGGCGAACGTATTCAGTTCACCATTCCCGGGGCGTTTATCGTTGGTTTCAATTTTAAAATACAAAAACATGAGGGAAGACAAATCCCAATGCAGTCATAAACGTAGCGCAAAAAGTTGGCACGTGTTTCTAAATCCGTTATTGCATGTGGAACTCTTCCAAGCGCACCGCAGTTTCAAATTGAATGACATAATCAACAATATCATAAAAAATACTAATTCAATCTTTTACGAATAAATAGGTCAAAAAAATTATACACCACATACAGCTATCGCTACACTTCATGGCAACAATAATGCATTTAAAAACTTCTAGCGTCAGCAATTTAAACCTGGTGCGGCACAACCAAGTGGAAGAATAGTATGCATGTGTAATAAAGCCTTGCATTGCTGTTGAACGGCAGGGAGTGCATAGAGGAAAGAATGCAGACTACTTCTATGTACGCAACGCAAGCATAAAGTTCGGAGACTGCAAATTCTTGCATTGCGTAGCGCATTAGCATTGAATACCTTAGTGCAAAATCTTGCACATAAACTGCATGTGCGGTTCATCTCATTGGAAATATAGCCTTATTTTATCTTAAACGGGAAGCCGTAAATCGATTTTCGTTTGTTTTATTCCTGACTACGCAAAGAGAGCTGAATTTCAATAACACAGTAACCATATTTTAAAAAATTTAGCTATCGCTTTAGCATAATGTATCTATAATTTCCTTTTTATTTTCAAGGAATGCTAATGCTTATCCCGATTAGCAGGAAGTAGATAGAAGAATAATCTTTTTACTTTCTCTATACGCACTATGTACATAGTGTATAGAGAAGGTACTGCACTCCACCCAAAAATTCGATACCGAGATTTCACTGGAAATATATGTTTTAGGGTCCCCTGTATCCATAAAAAGCATTTTCAGAAAAAAGGTCCGTGTGTCCGTGTGACTTGAACACGATAACTCAAAAACGAAAAGTCGGTAAAATATCAAACTTGGTATTTATGTTTAGTAGCTACCAAGGATACGACACGAAGATTTTGAGAAAAATCCTCCCACCCCAAACTACCCTTTACATTCAACTTTTTCGAAAATTTTTATTTTCTAAAAAATGGCTCTAACGATTTTGATTAAAATATCGCATATTAAAGCTATTTACCTGCCAAATATAATGTATATCTTGAATTTTCTGGGAATAGCCTCTGAAGACTACTTTACTCTGGATGAATTTAACGGAATTTTGCATAAGTGCTAAACCGTAAGAAATGGACAAAAGCTTACCATACAAAAAGTGTAGAGCACGTTAAAACACACAATTTATGTTATATCCATTTTTTGTGGAGTTGGTCGTTTCTGAGTTATTCTTTTTTTTTTTTTTTTTTTTTTTTTTTTTGATTTCACCTTTAAAAAACGTATGCTTTTCTCACACAGGAGTTTGTCAATTCCTGTCCATACAAACAAAGGAACTTCAGTCACACAGCAACCAGCTTTTGACAATCACTTTAACGTATGGTACTCCATTATTTCCCTTCTACTTACAAAGAAGCAAGTAATAAGAATATTTCTGCTAATTTCTTATAGATTAGCATGAAGGAAATATAAGCATAAGTTTTTTTAACAATAATTTGTTGCAGAGGTATAGAAAAAGTCATGTGAATGGAACACATAAGATTTTTTAAGAATAGTTTGTTTGCAGAAAGATAGAGACAGCCATTTGTATGTAAAACGTGATTTCTTTGTTTACTTAACGTCGTTTAACCTGGTAGGTCATAAGTGCGCATGAATGTAACAAATGGGTGAACTTATGCTCAAATAATCCCGGGGGCAACAGATCTCAAATTTGTCCTCTCAAGATAAGGGGAAACATCAGAAAAAACCAACTTAATCTGGATAATTCATCTTAACCGGGACTCAAACTCTGGAGCTCCTGAATGTGAGATAGACCAGGAAATTTTGTGCCTATACATTTATGTAGTTTTTATATCTTTGTTAATCGCCCTCCGTGGTGTAATGGTTACCATGCTAACTTCATATACCCAAGGTCGCGGGTTCAAACCCGGCGGAGGTCGATGGATTTTTTCGGGCGTAAAAATCCTTAGCATGGCTTCCTTCGGAAGGGAAGTAAAGCTGTGGGTCCCGTGTCGTAGATTTACGACACGTAAAAGAACCTCAAGCCTGATAAGAGAAGCCTCTGAGCAAAATTAAACCATCTTTCACGCCCAATATAGAATGGGACGCTGAGAACCAAAGCAGTTAAAGAGCATCCATAAATAACAGGCCATTTCATTTATATCTTTGTTTTTAGATCTCTTGTGCTACCATGTAATTGACATGGATTTTTACAAGAGTTCCCCTACAAACGTTGCATAAATGTGTAATGGGAGCTTAATATTGCATAATAGCAAAAAGTGGTATTATAATTTTGCTTAGCATTAAAAATCTCCTCCGATTAAATAACTAATGTAATGGGGCAGCGAACATTTAGGCCAACTTTAAGCAAATTAAGCAATTACAGATAATCTTCACATCCGTCAAGTAAAGCAAGTGCTGCTGAGAAATCTCAGATTTTTTTTTGAGAAAAGAAAATGTGAATAAATTACATATAATGGCAGCTCAAGATAAGATCTACTAATTTTAGGCTTCTTTTTAACTTATTTTCCAGGCTCGTTTTATAGGTGCAATTACATCGAAAAGCTGAGCAGCTTACATGCGAGTTAATATGTTTATTACTGATACGAATGACTTATCAAAGAATTGCAAAAATTGGTGTTACATCACACCAGGAGATGAGAATTACTCTTCTTCCTGGATAACTAAAACCGTTTACACTTTGCGACCGTTTGTGCTAGCTTCTATCACGTATTAATTATATTTATTTTCATGACAATATGGTTCATGGGATGTTAGTCAGTTAGAATTTCACATAGCTCACTAATTCAGGAAGAAACGACTAGAAATTTGGTGTTGCCGGCAACACCAGCACCACATCTAGAAGTATTACACTCCAAATGCTAGCATTACCACTGCGACTCAACGGTAGCGTTTATCTGGCGAGTGGCAGCAAAGTCGCGCAAACTTATACGTTATTCTGAGGTGGATATAATAACTTGCTTCCATGTTCAGGTTGGAGAACCACTTACAATGTCTCTCTGCTTTTATCCTATTATTACTCTATTATTCTCTTTTTAAACCATAGCATCCAAATAAACTGAAATTAAATTGCACAGACGCAATATGAACATACACTGCTTCTCACTAACACCAATACAAATATAAGCACATATCTAAATATTCTATTTCAAATAATATTTGTCGCGGGAGGTCGGTGTCTCGTTTCAGCGGTGTCCTCAGCTCCGTTGTTAAAGAAGATTTCACTCTTAATCTCCTAATTAAAATTATCTCAGGGGTTTGTGGGTGAGGCTAATATTAAAAATACTGCATTTTCCCATACAGCTTGAATTTATTGTATCACAGATTTTGACAGGCGGCTAGCTTGTTCCTAAATGTGTTATAAATAAATACCATCCCACCACTTAAATTATTAATCAGGAGCCTAATCTGACCCTCTGCACATCGCTTCCCCACCACTTAAGCACCTGGACGTGCGCGCAACCCAACATGACGTGAACACAAGTTGAAGAGAGCAACAGTTAGAGAGTGAGTGAGTAACCGCATAAGAGATCTGCCGTGCCTTAAATGCTGAACCTCGGCGACTTCAACTTTCGCGTCATAAAATGTAACAGTATCTCCTATTGGTTCTTTGTTAGCATCACCTCACAAGTTATGAGAATAACTTGTACCAAGTTTTGCCATCATAGCGTGCACATGACGCATTTGGAAAAACTCAGTGGTTCCTTCTCACTTTAACTTATGCTTGCTTTGTCTATTTCTCCAATCCCCTGTGCTACTTGGAAGACAAGTCACTATTCCTGTCTAACTTCTTTCTATGTCTATTCTTTTGTATCTTACATTCTTTAGCCTAAACTTTGTGCTCATTAGTAGGCGGTGGTTGGGGAATTGTTACCTGGAATAAAGCTAGCTCGCCTTGCCCTAATCACCTAAGTTACAACAACTTGCATTTATGCATATCTCTACCCTTAAATATTCACAACTATTTTACATTGCTTTCTCTAAGCTTATAATAGTATTATATATCTTTTTTCTTTTTATATGTTTTGTGAGCATATGGTATGTGCTCCTACATGCTCATGCATATCTCTACCCTTAAATATTCACAACTATTTTACATTGCTTTCTCTAAGCTTATAATAGTATTATATATCTTTTTTCTTTTTATATATTTTGTGAGCATATGGTATGTGCTCCTACATGCTCATGCATATCTCTACCCTTAAATATTCACAACTATTTTACATTGCTTTCTCTAAGCTTATAATAGTATTATATATCTTTTTTCTTTTTATATGTTTTGTGAGCATATGGTATGTGCTCCTACATGCACATTATAGTTGTAAATATACGTTGTTTATTCAAAATCGAAAATTTGCAGTTTGATTCAGTTTTATAATATCAGGTGGCCAAATTGATGTGAGGACTATTAGAAATTAAAAGCGGCCAGTGGAGCTCTGGCGAAAGTGAATTTCGGTGAGCGGTCCGCGCCTTTGCGAGGAATAAATCCAGTAGTAAGTTTTCAAAAAAAGTATTTTATTTAAAAATGATTAATTTTAAATATTAAATTTTCCAAATTTAAAAAAATTATCAAAACTTATTAATCAAATGTATTGAAATCTCACAGCGTAAATTTTTGTGTGTGATTCAAAGCTCCAGTACAAAAAACTTCAATAAATTTTCTCAAATTTTGAGACACAAGGAAAATTTTGAGGTTGCGATATATTGACGCAACAAAATATATGAAATAACTTATATCTTGCAAAATATTTATGCAATTTGAATGGAATCTGGTATTTATAATAATATAACCGCGATGCAATTATTGTAAAATTTTAGAGAAATCTACATAAAACAAAGAGATTTTAAATTTCACTCCCAATACCCTCTTAAAATCTGGAGAAATGACGCGCAGCCTGGAATGATCAAGAAAAATCTGACGTGTATCATTCACATGACTTTCTCTATATCCCTGCAACAAATTATTCTTAAAAAACGTATACTTCTATTTACTTCATGTTTATCAGGAAAATTAGCATAGTCTTATTACTTGCTTCCTTGTAAGTAGAAGCGAAATAAGGAACTACCATAGGTTAAAGTAATAGCCAAAAGGTGGTTGATATGTGCCTAAAGTTCCTTTGTTTGTATTGACAGGAGTTGACAAATTCCTGTATGAGAAAAGTATAAGTTTTTCAAAGCAGAAACCAAAAACAAGGAATGTCTCAAAAGCGATGAACTCCACGAAAAAAATGTATGTAACATAAATTGTGTGTTTTAACGTGCACTACATTTTTCGTGCAGTAAGTTTTTGTCCATCTCTTACGGTTCAACAGTAATTCAAAATTCGTAAAATTCATCCAGAATAAAATAATCTTCAGAGGCTATTCCCATAAAATTCGAAACATACATTTTATTTGTTACATAAATAGCTTTAATATACGATATTTTAATCAAAATCGTTAAAACCATTTTTGAAAAAATAAAACATTTCGAAAAAAGTTCCATGTAAAGGGTAGTTGGGGTGGAGGGATTTTTCTCAAAATCTTCGTGTCGCATCCCTGGAAGATATTTAACTTAAATACCAAGTTTGATATTTTACCGACTTTTCGTTATTGAGTTATCGTGTTCACAGACACACGGACACATGTACACACGGACCTTTTTCCGAAATTGCTTTTTTTAGCTAAAGGGGGCCCTAAAACATATATTTCCGGTGAAATCTCGGTATCGAATTTTTGGGTGGAGTGCAATACCTTCACTATACACTATGTACAGAGTGCGTATAGAGAAAGTAAAAAATAACATTCTCGATACTAATTATAAAATATTGATTCTCTGATTTATACTGTTGACAGTTCTCCCTTTATAGAATTATTTTTCAAATGTCATACTGACGAACTTGATGGCAACATATTTACAAAAAAATAAGGCAAAACTCTCTTACACTGGGTTACTAAAATAATTTGACGTTATATCGCATATATATCGCAGCGTTATAAATATATTTGATTCTCTTTTGTTGTCCCGTGTCTTCTTCTGATCTAATTATTCGTAACCATCTATACACTCTTTTTGGAATGAAATATCAGTGGCATTTGCTTTAATTTACATGTACTTTCTGTGGAGTGACAACTATTTTCTATCTATGACAGTCTCAACGGAACTCAAAGCCTTTATTGCAAGAATTCTACACGATCTCAGTTTATACTGATTTTAACACGTGAAACAGCTGAAACAGAAGGAATTGCATTAAACTGATTTCAATTCCCTATGGAAACGTAGTGATTATTGACCTGAAAGTCACTAGTGTCATGTAAAGCACGCTCCATGTTCTGTTAGTGCTTGTCGAGTGTGGCCGCTACCACAGGTTGCTTCTCTGATGCGAGCCAGGCTAAGCTCGTTCGAAATTTCCACTGTTTGCTTGACTATCTCTCTCTCTCTGCTTTAGTGATATTTCAGCCACAGGTAGAAGTTCTGTATGACTGTCGGAGAAATGGTTAATCAAGCTTAAGGCTTGCAATGCATACTTTCCTGTGCCTAACCCATTTTATTAGTTATGCGAGCGCACTTGGGCATTCTAGTTTATACGCTTACTCCTATTTTTTCCGGTTGCATATGCGGCAAAAAAAAAAAAAAAAATAAAATAAAAAAATAAAATAAAATGGCATTTTATTTATGAACGCTCTTTAACTGCTGAGGTTCTCAGCGTCCCATTCTAAATTGGGCGTGAAAGACCGCTTAATTTTGCTCAGAGGCCTCTCTATCAGGCTTGAGGTTCTTTTACGTGCCGTAAATCTACGACACGGGACCAACGGATTTTCTTCTCTTCCGAAGGAAGCCATGCTAAGGATTTTTACGCCCGAAAAAATCCATCGTCCTCCGCCGAGTTTGAGCCGGCGACCTTGGTTATATGAAGTCAGCATGGTAACCATTACACCACGGAGGGCGACTGCATGTGCGGCAAGCCACACGTTACCCCACTTTGGTTTTCCGTCTGCTTTTTTTTTTTTTTTTTTTTTTTTTAATTTTTTAAAAATACAGCTCCGGAGACTGACTTGTTTTCTTAACATTTACTTTGTCTGCTGTTTGAATACCGTTTGTTTTTTTCTACTAATACAAACATATAAACACTCATGCCCTAGGCGGTACTCGAACCCGCGATCCCCTACGCCACGAAGCACCAAAGCGAGTCACTTTTGAGACTTCTCAGCAGGAATCGATCTCCTTGTTAAGAAAGTTATGAGAAGACCATTCAGCATTTGAATTTTTACTGCTTAGCATCCTTACTTTTTAACACTTAAAGAAGAAAACATTTCATTTTTTTCAGTATTATCAAAAATATCAAATAAAAGCCTTACAGGACTAGAGGTATAGTGTAGTTGAAATGTAAGTGGGAGGATCAATTAAAAATAAATCCTCGAAGTTGTGCCAAGTCACGGTACGAAGTTATAAATAATAAGAAAGAGAAAACATGCTTTTATTGTGAGGCTTGCTCACCCCAAAGCGATTTAAAGCTCTTGCGAGGAAGGTGGGGAAGCTAGACGTGCATGAGCGCTAATATATATTCCGTCCCACGGAATACGGCGTATTCTAGCGGGTGCTTTCATTTTTTTATTCTCTCCTGGCCCGGTTTCCTCATCTAGTTGTTTCTGTACGAGCCCTAACTCAGCACACTTCAATAATAAAAACTGCCGACTAGGAAAAAAAAGGAATTCGCGGGTTTTAATTTTTCCACGAATGCCATCGCAACAGGAGGTACCGCTTGAACGAGTCAACAGAGCGACATGAAAATTCCAACAACTCTATTTACGTTGCTCTGTGGTGAAGGCTTCGTGACAACTTACTGCAAACGATAACTTTATGTGGGAAAATGAAGTACGGTGGCTCAGGAAGATTTTGTATCCCACAATGACGTTTACAGGCTTACCAAAATCTGCTAGTGCTCTGCATTTCAAGATGCGTGAGTTAACTACAGCAATTATAATTATAATCGGTGCTATGGCGGAGTATTAGGCCACTCACCTCTCACCAAAGCGGTCCAGGTTCAATCCCAGAGGACTGTATGAGGGCTTTTTCGTGGAAAAACAGCATCCTATTTTCCCACGCCGTTCATTCTATCACTTGCTTCATAATAAACTTTTATTTCGTTCATTTCATCTTCTTTCTCACTATTATATGAGGTATTGGGTTGATCACCCACCCTGGCTATTCTCTCTTATCCAGAATCCGTCTGCTCCACAACATGTATCTGACCCCAGGCGCAGGCTTAAAACTCCTGGGGATATGTCCTCAGACGAGGAGGCTCTCGATCCCAAGCGACCGTATGCGAGATTTGTGGCGGACAAAGCGGCGCAGGGGTGGGTTTTCTCCGGTTTGACCCGCCATCTCATTCTACCGGTTTTCCATCTTCATTCCCTGTATCACCAGTGGCATTTGCCTGCGGTACCATGGAGTAAAAGCGGAAGGATTTAGACCCCGTGCCAATACCAACTAAGAGAAGTCATCCGCCCATCCCAAATCCCGTCGGTCTGAGCACACTGACCTTTTTTTTTTTTTTGTGTGTTTACCTACCCTAGTTTGTAGGTGAATGCCTATTGTTTATTTTCACTCTCTCTACATGTAAATACATGTACGTAGTAGACAGAGCATTTTTTTACCATTAATTTCTTTTTTGTACTTCTTTTAGATAGATTTTATATTTTTCTTACTGTAACCTAAACTAAGTACAAATTTTAATTGCCTTCTTGCTACTTCGGTTTGCATGGTACCCAGACCATTACCCCTTGCCAACTCTTCTCTATTTACTAGTTATCCTCTCCTCCGCTCTTCTTTTGCACTCCTTACTTTTCTTGCCCATATTTCCTCTTGCGTTCTGCAAGAATCCACCTATGCTTCTCACCTTCTTTTATTCCTTCCCTGTTAATATTTTATTAGCTACAATTTTTCCCAAACCTTGTTTCTCCATATTGCTAGTTCCTTGCATTCTATCAAATAATGTTCTATACTTTCTTTCTACCACAAATTTCACATTTTCCTTTTTCACTGCCTCTTAGCCCTCTTCCGTGGCTTCCAACTGAAACACCAGTAAACTATCTTGGGGTTCTGCTAGGAACAAAGCTGACCTGGAATGCACATGTATTTCTCGTACAGTCTCACTTGCTTCTTCTCGAAGCACCAAGTTATATCCATTGGTCAACTGACGTTGGTCAACGAATGTTCAACGTTGTTATATAAATCACTGACACGTCCACTCATCACATTTGCAGCTCCTGTGTGGGGTGCAGCCAGCAAAACACATATTCCTCAACTACAGGGCAGTACAAAATAAATGCATTCTTCGTGGTTCCTAAGAAACAATCAACTAAATCAGGAGCTAGGAATTATTCCGTTACAACAATTAGTCTTCATTCCATACATCATATGTGCCTCAAGTAGTAATTTTACAAATTCCTGTATGAGAAATGTATGTTTTTCACAGCTGAAGCAAAAAACAAGGAATATGTTAAAAACGTTCATCTCCACGAAAAAAATCTATATAACATAAATTGTGTGTTTTAATGTGCTCTACATTTTCTGTGTGGTAAGTTATTATCCATCTCTTACGGTTTAGCAGTTATCCAAAAATCCGTAAAATTCCTCCAGAATAAAGTAGTCTTCAAAGGCTATTCCCAGAAAATTCAAGATATACATTTTATTTATCAAGTAAATATCTTAAATACGAGATTTTAATCAAAATCGTTAGAGCCATTTTTAAGAAAATAAAAGATTTCAAAATTTTTTCCATGTAAAGGGTAGTTTGGGGTGGGGGAAATTTCTTGAAAATGTTCGTGTCGCATCCTTGGAAGATACCAAACTTAAATACCAAGTTTGATTTTTAACGGTCTTTTCATTTTTGAGCTATGTTGTCCACAAACACACATACACATACACACAGACAGACACACACGGAAATTTTTCTAAAAATGCTTTTTTTATATTCAAGGGGTCTGAAGACATATATTTCCGGTGAAATCTCTGTATCATATTTTTGGGTACAATATATTACCTTCTCTATACACTATGTACATAGTACCCATAGAGAAAGTAAAAAAAAAAAAAAAAGACCGGCTATCAACAGTGAGGAACAGCTAGTATCGAAAGTCAGCCGCACAGCATAGAGAGAAAGTCATATGGATGTAGTACGCCAGAAGGTGCACAATATTTCCTGCACCTTTCATCCGTTTCATCCTACTGATGTCAGGATTCATGCTGTTCAGTAATCGTTAGCAGGCATCGTCTTTCAGATCTGATTACCCTTCGGTCTCTAGGTCAAATTCTTCTGCTATCGAGTATATTAAGTTTTGGGCTTTTCTTCTTTTAATAATATAAGAATTATTCTCCTATTTAAATTATAAGTATACATTAATAATAATAATAATAATTACATTTTCTTCGGAAAATTATGGTTTCTTCGCAAACGGGAAAAAATGTTATTTTAGCAGATCTAATTTTGGTTTGGGATCATGGGTTATCGCAGGTAGTCAAAACAGATACCCGGAAATCGGCTGTACTGGACGTGTTTCTATGCAGACCAGAGTTATTGTTTAGCACATGTGAGGTCTTGCCAGGTATGTGACCACAGCTGTGTACAATTAGACATAAACTGGAAGGTGCGAAACCGGTTTGAAGGAGAGGAAATTATTAGTTTTAACTTCTGCAGAGCAGACGTAGATGGAATTCAGACTTTTCTCAAAAAGCAATTTTGCCTGTTTGTAAAATCTGCAACAAATGTAGATGCAGCATGGGATAGTTTCAAAATACTTATTTCGGAATCAATAAAGAAATACAAAGTTATTAAACAAAACAATGATCCAGAATATTATACAAGATCCATCAGAATACTTAAACGAAAGTCTAGGCGTGCGTTTCATAAACGGAAGAAGTCAGATTGGCATTTTAACAGATATAAAGAATTAGCTAAACAATTGAAAGACGAAACGTTGCAAGCCCAGGAGCGGTTCTTAGAACAAATTCTTAGCGGGACCAATAAAGATTTTTTACAATCATGTAAGTAGACGCAGGGGAAATAAACTTGGCATACCAGAACTCAAGGAAAATGGAATTGCCATATTGAACGATAAGGAAAAAGCGACCGCATTAAATTCACATTTTGTGTCTGTTTTTAACAAAGCGAATTATAATTATAAACTGTAAATTGAGGATAGTGGAAGATCCGTTTTTCAAATAATGGCATCCAAATTGCGCAAAAGGATCAAAATGTTGCAAAATCGAAAGTCGAGGGGGCCTGATAATATACCGACCGAAATACTAAAAATAGGAGGGGAATCCACGATTCCGTACCTAATGCTTTTATTTAATATGTTAATAAATAACTGTGCCTTACCGGAAGACTGGAAAACCGCGATTGTAGTTCCAATTCATAAAGGGAGAAATAAAACAGAATTAAATAATTATCGACCAGTCAGCCTAACTTCAGTAGTGTGCAAATTGATGGAACATATAATTGTGGAATATATACGGGAGGAATTAAAAAACAAAAAGTGGTTCAATAAAGCGCAACATGGGTTTAGACCTGGATACTCGTGTGAAAGCCAGATAACGTCATTATTTCAAGATTTAACAGAGGAGGTGGATGCAGGGGGAAGAACAGATGCAGTGGTGATAAATTTTTCCAAAGCTTTTGATGTTGTATCATATAATTTACTTATCCAGAAGCTAACTGCTACAGGAACTGATAAACGCGTAGTTCTATGGGTTAAACATTTTTTGGAAGGAAGATCGCAAAGGGTAAAAGTAGGCAAGGAGCTATCTGAGAGGGGTATGGTAAGCTCGGGCGTACCCCAAGGCTCAGTACTGGGACCGTTACTTTTTCTTATTTTTGTAAACGACATAACTGTTAATATAAAATTCCAGATAAGATTGTTTGCAGACGATTGTATTATTTACAATAACATTAGAAATGTTAAAGATGAGTCTGCTCTTCAGGGTGATTTAAATGAAATTAGTGATTGGGCTGCTACAAATAAAATGAAAATTAACGCTGGCAAAAGTAAGTCAATTGCATTTAATAGATCTAGAGAAAAAATTCTGCAAAACTATCACATGGGTGGGGAAAAAATTCCACAGGTGGACAGCTGCAAATACTTGGGAGTTTACTTGGCGAGTAACGCTGGATGGGACGAACAGGTAAATTCTGTATCTAAGAAAGCGTGGAAAACACTGCACTTCCTAATGGGGATTTTAAAAAAGGGGAGTGCAAAGTCCAGGGAAATCGCGTACAAGTCCTTAGTGCGGCCGGTCATGGAATTTTGAGTAACTTGTTGGGACCCGTATAGAGTAAATCAAATTGATTCGTTAGAAAAGATCCAGATAAGGGCTATAAAATTCATAAAAAGGGGTAAATATTTTGGGCCTACAAACGCTGAGGAGATAAAATGGGAGCCGTTGAAAGTTAGGCGTGAGAAATAGAGGTTGTGCGCTTTATTTAAAGCTTACGCTGGCTTAATCGCATGGGAGGACGTTACTGACAAACTGGAAAATCCAACTTCTATGCACGAAACGATCATCCGTTCAAAATTAAGGGTAGAAGATACAGAACTGGCGTGGGAAACTTCTCCTTTGTAAACAGAACCATAAAAGACTGGAATGAATTGCCTGGAGCAGCCTTTCGGAGTTGTCCTCTGTCTCTGAAGAAATTTAGGAAAAATATTGATATTAATGTTGGATAATTTTTGTAAATATTCCTTAAATGAAATGCTTGTGATTTTATATTGCTGTAAATACAAATGTTAAATGGGTTGGTGATTCTAATTATACAATTAATTAATCTGCATTGAGAGAGTAATTAATGTTTTCATATTTGTTGTAAATAACTATTATATCTAGCTTACAAAGCTGTAATTTATTGTTTATATATCTTGTATACATATATAACTCTGCCACCGGGTGATACCCATTTGCAGAGAAATAAATAAATACATACATACATACACACATACATACATACATACATGCATACATGCATACATGCATACATACATACATACATACATACATATATACATACATACATACATAAGTAGTGAGGAAAGGGGGTTCCGAGGACTCAAAGGATGCCGCCCATGTAAAACATCATGTACATATGTAACACTTAAGATAAACATCAGCCGACAGACCACCCACACAGTGCTGCCTCTTTGCCAAGACAACAGTCTAAAAGCTTCCCCATGTACCTGTCAATCAAAGTATGTGCTGCCGGCTACTACCCCCTCCCCCCTTTGCCAAACCACCTGTCTAAAAGATTTTACTTGCAGGGCTCTTAATCACTTGAACAATCGTCTTTCACATTCACAGATCAAATTCAATTTAATCGATTGACCACGCCCACTCGAATTTCTAATTTTTGAGCTACAAGGCTCATCTGCATATCAAATCGATCTAGTTTTTCACGAGGAATCTGAATCTCTAATCATAAACACAAAATTCTTTTGATTTCAATTCGATAGTCTCTTTTAATTAAAAACACGTAGGATTTCTCTATCTCTGGCAATTCGAGAGCTACAAGGCTCATTTGCATGACAAATCAGTCTAACTTTTCACAAAGAATCTGAATGTATAAACATAGTTCAACTGTCATGGCGAAAAAACTCGAGTAGGAAAAGGGGGTTCCGAGGACTCAAAGGATGCCGCCCATGTAAAACATCATGTACATATGTAACACTTAAGATAAACATCAGCCGACAGACCACCCACACAGCGCTGCCTCTTTGCCAAGACAACAGTCTAAAAGCTTCCCCATGTACCTGTCAATCAAAGTATGTGCTGCCGGCTACTACCCCCTCCCCCCTTTGCCAAACCACCTGTCTAAAAGATTTTACTTGCAGGGCTCTTAATCACTTGAACAATCGTCTTTCACATTCACAGATCAAATTCAATTTAATCGATTGACCACGCCCACTCGAATTTCTAATTTTTGAGCTACAAGGCTCATCTGCATATCAAATCGATCTAGTTTTTCACGAGGAATCTGAATCTCTAATCATAAATACAAAATTCTTTTGATTTCAATTCGATAGTCTCTTTTAATTAAAAACACGTAGGATTTCTCTATCTCTGGCAATTCGAGAGCTACAAGGCTCATTTGCATGACAAATCAGTCTAACTTTTCACAAAGAATCTGAATATACAAACATAGTTCAACTGTCATGGCGAAAAAACTCGATAAAATTACCGAGTGGAATATTTGATATAAATTATTAGATATCAATTGAACATGCGTTAGCGGTAATATTTTTGCAAGGAATTATAACACTCACACGATTGAACATGTTAAACGCTTTATTATTCAATACCAACATATGAAATGAAAAATAGCAAGAGAGAATTGCTTTTATAAAACCTACTAACTTATCACATCAAAAACCAATATGGCGGCGAAGTGATTGTGTTTCCAACGAGCAGAGGGCACCCAACAGGGAATTGAACCTGAGACCTTTCGAACACTGAGAATGCCAGCACCATTACAATTCCAAACATTATAAATCTTAATATCCGTTCTTACACGAGGACCTACATTCGACTTTCAGTGAGGATGCAATCACATGACTTTACGACTATGTATAATTAAACAACTGCAAAAAGGATTGAATGTAGAACGCAATTATAACACTCGCTATAAATAAAAGCTGTTCTTATTCCCTTATAATCCCCTATCCAGTACAAGAATTAACTTCACGAATAATCAATAAACTTTAATTACAATTACACTAATTAAAATGACAATAATGCTTAAGAATTGAGATTACAATAAGACGCCATAACACTTTTCTTATTCCTTTATCAGCCCATACCCAGCACAAGTACAAGGCACACGATTGGTTAATTTTAAGAAATTTGAATTACAATTACGCTAATTAAAATGTTAATAACGGTTAAATAATTGAGATTACAATAAAATACTATGAGACTTTTCTTGCTCATTTATCAACCTTCATCCAGTACAAGAATGAATTCCAGCTATCCAACACTCGAGAAACTTTAATTACAATTACGCAAATTAAAATGTCAATAACACTTAGAGAATTGAAGCTACAATAAAACGCCGTAACACTTTCCTTATTCCTTTATCAGCCCATACTCATTTGTGATTGGCTAATTTAAGAAATTTTAATTACAATTACGCCAGTTAAAATGCCAATAACGCTTTGAGAATTGAAGTTACAATAAAACGCTATTAGACTTTTCTCAATTCTTTACCATCCCCTATTCAGTACGAGTATTAGATTCGGGATTAATTCAATAAATTTTAATCACAATTATACCTTTACTTTAAGTTTAAAAATGCAAATAACAACCCAATTTGCAACGCTATAGCGAAATGAGTGATACAAATTCTTCACGAAATTACATCTACATGTCAACTACTACTTGGATTATACGCCCAGTGTATTCAAACATTATTCGTAACTATCACAAGACATATAAAATGTTTTTATTTACGCAAATGTCAGACCTATACCAAAATATGGTGTGTTCCATTCACGTGACCTTCTATACCTCTCTGAAACAAATTATTGTTAAAAAGCTTGTACGTCTTTTTACTTCATGCTAATCGAGTAAAAACTAGTAGAAATAGTCTTCATACTTGCTTCCTTGTAAGTAGAAGCTAACTAAGGGAGTACCATAGGTTAAAGTGATAGTCATAGTCAAAAGTTGGCTGCTATGTCACTCTCCTGTAAGAGAAAAGTATATGTTTTTAAAGCTGAAACAAATAACAATGATTATATCGAGAAAAAAAAAAAAAAAAAAAAAAAGGTTCACTCCCCAAAAATCATGTATTTAACATAAATCGTGTGTTTTAACGTGCCCTACATTTTTGTGTGGTAAGATTTTATCTATCTCTTATGGTTTACTAGTTATAACAATTTATTCAGAATAAAAAAGGTCTTCAGAGATTATACTCAGCAAATTCAAGTTATACATTTTATTTGTCCGGTAAATATATTTAATATGCGATATTTTAATCAAAATCGTTAGAACCATTTTTAGAAATAAAATTTTTCGAAAAAACGTTCCATGTAAAGGGTAGTTTGGGGGGGGGCTTTTCTCAAAATGCTCGTGTCGCATACCTGGAAGATACTAAACTTAAATACCAAACCGAATTTGCGTTTTTGAGCTATGCTGCCCAGTCACACACATATACACACCAACACACGCAAACACACAGACATGCAGACACACACGAATCTTTTTCTAAAATGGATTATTTTGGATACAGGGGACCCTAAAAACATATATATTCCCAGTGAAAAATCAGCATCCGATTTTGGGTGGAATACAATACCTTCTCTATACACTATGTACAAAGTACGTGTAGAGAAAGTAAAAACAACAGCTAACACAATTTGAAATCACTTAGACTGCCTACAACTAACTGAGCTGTATTCTCTAATTTTCAACACTGTACATTTTCAACAAGGGGATACCATAGTAAAACCAACAGCTAACATGGCTTGAAATCACTTAGACAGCCTACAACTGACTCAGAAGTATTCTCTAATTTCAACACTGTAGTATAAACTATAGCTTGAAGCATCACGTACCTTGACGATTATGCATAAATAAATACCTTCAAATGAAATACCATACCAAAGTAACAGCTAACATTGCTTGAAATCACTTAGACGGACTACAACTGACACAGCAGTATTCTCTAATTTTAACACTGAAGTATAAGCTATAACTTGAAGTACTCTCCACATAACTTGACAATTATGCATAAATAGACATCTTCAAAAAATAAATACTATACCAAAAATAACAGCTAACATTGCTTGAAATCACTTAGACAGCCTACAACTGACACAGCAGTATTCTCCAACTTCAACAGAGAAGTATAATTTATAACTCGAAGTACTCATCACATAACTTGAGGATTGAGCATAAATAAACATTTTCATAAACACTTATCACAATCGCTATGAAAGACAGCCGCGCAAGGCTGCTCACCTCTTGGCTAACATATAACACAAAGGAAAACGGAAACATACTACCTATTACAAAAAGCGAAGCATGATCCGACCAGTTTCAGACGATAAAGAAGGCTGGCGACATTTTGAACAAAACGTCCTAGCTCTCCCCTTCAGAGCTTTCTGTTAGAAAAACATCCTCACTCGGCCCCTCTAGGCTAAGAACAGGCAGATACACGCATTCCCCTTCCTTAGGTATACACTGAAGAAAACATGTTTTTATGTGAGCAACTATATAAGCCTGAGGTCTGCAATATAGAGCTACTTATTCGATATAACCGCCGTGAAAAAGCATTCTTGAAAACAAACGTCAAATCTTTTGATGATATGAACGAATACAGGAGAGAGTGTGCTGAAGATTCGCATCATTATACATACTTTCACAAAGAATCGTGCAATGGACGAATGCATACGATTACATGCATATACCCTGCTTACCATAATCAGATACCTTCAAGGAATCTCTGTACCGAAGACTGCTCTGTCTACAAGAGAGATATATTGTAAGTACAATACATTCACGTCTTTCTACTATTATAAGTACTACAAATGTATTCGAGTAATGATGGCTAATTCCAATACATTTTTATATATCAAGGGGTCGGAACACACAAGAGCTTCACGATTCAGATACCATAGATGTAACGGATATGTTTAGATCAGCACATGAGATTGAAGATCACTTAGAATTATGCAACGGTCGCACTCATGTGGTGATTTGTTCAAAACCCGCAGTGCATGATAGAATAACATCATACTTCATCTGCAACTTGACCTGTAGCGTGTATTGGTCAAGGCATATGAGACAAAGGTAATTACAAACTAAAAATACGACGAGTGGCCAGCACATCACACATTTATTTCTTGAAAAAATTAATAACCCTCATTGTTCTTTCCAGAGTTCGAGAGTCAATCCCGGTACCGCCAGAGCTCATAGACCCTGCTAGGACTGACGTTGACGAGGTGGATGTCTGCATTTCAAACCCATGGAACAACTGCCCTGTACAAGATTATGATGACATTCCGAATATGAGTACGTCGAATCAAGCATCAATGTGAGTATAATATATTGCTATTACATCAAGAAAGAAACTAACCTTATTTCCATTGCAGTGATCGAGTCAAAGGAAAACTAATAACATTTACTAATTTTCAATAATTCTAATGTTCCAGATCCAAGGAGATACAAGAGGAGAAAGACCCTTTTGCTAGTCATCTCAGGAAGCTGAGATTGTTGGAAGACCGCATGCACAACACTTGTAAACTAGAGGCAAGCATAGAGAAATATGAAACCCAGAGCAGACCAACTAAACGCATCCATCCCATTCTACATATCCAAAACAAATAATTCTAGTGTAGTGCTTTATTGTGAACTACCAGTGCTTCTCAAAAGCAGTGATCCTAATGGCTTTGTATATACATGACATATATAAAGCGCGCCTATGACTCCCTAAATTCTGCATGTGCACAAAAGACAAAGTGCGCACATTGTGAATATATTGAAAAATATAGTGCTATAATATATAATTGCATTCATGAAAAAAACGAAGCCGCTAGACTCTTTTAATAAAATAAAACAAAGGATGAGTAGGATTTAAAAAGAAATGAAGATGTAAAGAAGCTGGCACATTTATAAGCAAACATTTATTTAATCTAACTATTGAAAATAAAACATTTTGAAGAGGCACGGACATGGAGAAGGAATGTAATGAAAATACTTATAAATAAAACTATTATGTACATGTAATCCCACTAATGTTTTTATTCCACAAAAACAAATACAAATTTTCAACATCCTATTCCTTTGCATAATTAGGCATTTAAATTATCGATTACATGACAGGTGATAAGGGCTTGTAGGTAAATACCTCATTGTGTATAATCAGACAATTTAATATTGTAATTTCTGGTGATAGACGTCCTGCATGCTTTAAGGTTGAGAGCGAAAATACCCCTTTACACCAGCAAAACAGGAACACCAGGCTGAGTCGCAAATATCTAGAGGGCACTTCTGTTTACTAGCATTCATACAGGAAATAACCCGTTTCTTCAGCTTTACTTTTATCACACACTTCTCTAACAAGAGTGTAAGTAATACATAGCCCGACCAATGAAAAACAGTTTCAATGCTAAAAACCCAATCAAGTTTACGGTAGAAGCCCATCTATAAAAGTGGAACAGGCAGATATCAGATAACTCAATTTAGAGAAAAGGTCTCAGCGCAGTGATTGGTGGGAATCATCTGAAAACTACGAGCTAATTCGCAAAAAAGAAGATAACTAATCAATCAAGAACCTTGAAATGGCTGGTAGGATTTTTAAAAAATTCGCTCTCCTTGTTCTTAAATGTATAATATACAGCGACAGCTTAATTTACTTATAATGCTTTTTCAGAAACTTTACAGGTGATTGGCTAGCTTCATGAGAAAAAAAATTGCATTACATAAGAACTTCATATATTTCTACAAAAGAGAATTTGTACAAGTAAGTTCGATACAAAAGGTTTTTCACACTGAATACACGATTTGAGGGCAACCGAACACTTAAAAAGCAAGTTTTAGACAAAGTATAGTGTGCGAGTGAGTGCATGTGAAGCAGCGTACCTCTAAAAATACACAAATTCGAAGTGACAATTGAAGTGCTTTGGCACATTAAATTTCTTATTTCTAATGTACAACGGAGTAACATGTAATGAAAACATTCTGCTATTATTTAGAATTATAAGCGTGAATTATATGTAAAAGAAAATCTCATCTTAATGATGGGCGATTCATTCAAGTCATGGGTGCAGGAGCACAAGGACACTAATCGGTTGAAAATACCAATTGAGCATTTTCAGAAAAATATTAGTGTTGTATGTACAGTATAACTTAAACACTCAATTTTTATTGACTTCAGATTTATACTACTTCAACTCTCTTAAACCGGAAGTGATGTTTCGTTTCATCTTTATTGGTTTACTCATGTCAATGCAAATCGTGAGGCCGCGCCATGGTCGAGCGGTTAGGCTACTCTCCTCTCACCAAGGAGGTCCGGAGTCGACCCCAGGCAACAGCATTAGGGATTTGTTATGGACAAAGTGGCGCAGGGGGCGGGTTTTCTCAGGTTTCCCCCTGCCATCACATTTCACCGGTGCTCCACGTTCATTCCATATATCAGTAGTGTCATCGCCTGCGGTGCCACAAGTAGTAAAAGCAGGCGTTAAACACATAAAAAAGTGAACGAATTTCAATGAGAATCGCAGGGCTAAACATTATAAAAGATCCGACTAACCTAGTAATTTCCGCTAATGTCCCTAATTATAAGGGGAACAATTGAATAAGAACATTTTTTTTCTGGAAAATGTTTATCTTGAATAGCATGAAGTAACAGAAGAATATAATTATTTTAATATTGTCTATCATGAAATCTCAACCCTTGTGCACGCTTCTGCTAAAGAATGTTTCCTTACACCTACATCACGCCGAAAAGAATACTACAGGTGAACTCATGGTTTCACTACAGAATTTCATGTCTAGTTCTTTATTACATTAAAACTCTTATAAAGTGAAGGAAATGAAAATCCATTTATGTTGATAGAACTAAACCGAACACGCAGTTTTAAATGGTCACTCCTACAATCACTGCTTCTAATCAGATCTGCAATCAATACAAAAACAAGGTTAACCATTCAATGCACTTAGTTATAATATCAGAAAATAAGACTGTCTCCGTGGTCAAACGGGTAAGTGAGCTGACTTCTCACCTTCAGATACCGGGTTCGATCCACGGCTAGGACGGCGAATTTTTCTTTAACCGCAATTACTCCCTATCCCCACAGAGTCTGGAAGGTATAAATGGGCATGTGTTTAGTAATATAACAAATTAATTACCATAAAGTTCTAAACCTACACTAATACGAGTTGCTTCATAAGTCAAGGCCCCTAGCAAGCAATAACATTATACGTTAAATGAAGAAAATCCATTCTGTATATATTAATTATGACAGACAGTAGACACATCTTTATCTACCAATACGTTTAATTCTTGGAGAACTCTTCAAATGGGATATACACTTTCCTAAAGGAACCAAAGTACATACCACTATCTGACCATTTCTTTCTCGAAGAGAGTATCGTGTTTCTTGGAAAGCGTATACCCCATTGCGTTATGTTGAATATGATGACTAAGGTTAGGTTGTCCTTAGGATATCATACATTGATTTGTTAAATAAGCATTGTGCAACTATTTTTGTAATTTTATATAGAATTCTATGTTATGTTTTGCACAATGCCGTGCAAGTATCTCATTGCAATTGTGTTTGCCTGTGCTGTGATTTGCCTTCCTGATGCAACATGCATGGCAACATCATTTAATGATGTATATAATTCAAAGTCACGAGTCTTGTATTAGCCATGATTATTACTATTCAAGATTAAAGAGAGGCTACATGTCTCAGCAATGAAGTGGTTGGACCAAGTCAGCGGTGTAGATAAAACATCTTCTTATGATGATGCAAATTCTCTGGTAGATCGGCTGCGATTGCTAATGTACTCGCAAGCAGCTTACAAAGGGAAGCAGTCAAAAGAAATCTTCTTGAATATGCGTGAGATGAATGATTCTGCTGTAATAGAGCGAAAAATTGACAAATGAGGTCATATGATGTAATGTATTTCTATAATGAATGTGGCGTGTCTGATGTTTATTATTGGCTATGATGTTAGATTAGTTTAGGAAGGTTAGGTTAATTTAGGTTATTTAGGTTAGGGTGGGTCAACTAATTAAATGTTACTTATTAAGAAAATTATTGTGTGCATTGTGAAAATCGCAGGCTTTTTAGTATAAGCTTGTGACTCCCTTGCACAGCTAAGAGCCTTGGACTGCTGATGTGTCCCCCATCTCGCTCCGTTACAGACGTCATGGATGGTTGCACTATTGAGGAGGTGAGACGTGGACTGCGCTTTGATCTCCCTCCCCCCCTGACCAGTTAATGCTGTCCTCATGACCTGGAGCCGCTACTTCTCCATCAAGTAGCTCCTCAATTGGCCCCCTCCAGGGACCTCGCGAGGCTGAGTGCACCCCGGTCCATGTATCCTAGCTGGGGAAAAAAATTCCTATGCCTGTACTATGAATCGATCGCAGATCTACCGCTTGGCAAGCAACAAATAAGTTTGTAACGTTATATAATAAAATCCGCATGGGTTTATCCTTAAGTTATTTTACCAGTTCTCATACAAACCAAAACTGCTAGCATCCGATTTTTTTAATTTTGTACTTGAGTTACAGTCGTGTTTTTCCCAGAAATGTGACAAACTAATAATATTAATAATAATAATAATAATAATAATAATAATAATAAAAATAAAAGAATAAGAAATTGAAGATGCTAAAATATTTTCCATGTTATAAAGAGAGTATATAAGAAACTAATATTTGTGAATCCTGGATGTTGTTGAGCTTGAGAAAAACCTTGAGATATATGAATGTGTAATTATATCTCTTTAGGGACCTGTTGCAATACAATGGTCACATAGGGGCTTTGACTTATGAAGCAACTCGTATTAGTGTAGGTTTAGAACTTTATGGTAATTAATTTTTTATATTACTAAATACATGCCCATTTATACCTTCCAGACTCTGTGGGGATAGGGAGTAATTGCGGTTAAAGAAAAATTCGCCGTCCTAGCCGTGGATCGAACCCGGTATCTGAAGGTGAGAAGTCAGCTCACTTACCCGTTTGACCACGGAGACAGTCTTATTTTCTGATATTATAACTAAGTGCATTGAATGGTTAACCTTGTTTTTGTATTGATTGCAGATCTGATTAGAAGCAGTGATTGTAGGAGTGACCATTTAAAACTGCGTGTTCGGTTTAGTTCTATCAACATAAATGGATTTTCATTTCCTTCACTTTATAAGAATTTTAATGTAATAAAGAACTAGACATGAAATTCTGTAGTGAAACCATGAGTTCACCTGTAGTATTCTTTTCGGCGTGATGTAGGTGTAAGGAAACATTCTTTAGCAGAAGCGTGCACAAGGGTTGAGATTTCATGATAGACAATATTAAAATAATTATATTCTTCTGTTACTTCATGCTATTCAAGATAAACATTTTCCAGAAAAAAAATGTTCTTATTCAATTGTTCTCCTTATAATTAGGGACATTAGCGGAAATTACTAGGTTAGTCGGATCTTTTATAATGTTTAGCCCTGCGATTCTCATTGAAATTCGTTCACTTTTTTATGTGTTTAACGCCTGCTTTTACTACTTGTGGCACCGCAGGCGATGACACTACTGATATATGGAATGAACGTGGAGCACCGGTGAAATGTGATGGCAGGGGGAAACCTGAGAAAACCCGCCCCCTGCGCCACTTTGTCCATAACAAATCCCTAATGCTGTTGCCTGGGGTCGACTCCGGACCTCCTTGGTGAGAGGAGAGTAGCCTAACCGCTCGACCATGGCGCGGCCTCACGATTTGCATTGACATGAGTAAACCAATAAAGATGAAACGAAACATCACTTCCGGTTTAAGAGAGTTGAAGTAGTATAAATCTGAAGTCAATAAAAATTGAGTGTTTAAGTTATACTGTACATACAACACTAATATTTTTCTGAAAATGCTCAATTGGTATTTTCAACCGATTAGTGTCCTTGTGCTCCTGCACCCATGACTTGAACGAATCGCCCATCATTAAGATGAGATTTTCTTTTACATATAATTCACGCTTATAATTCTAAATAATAGCAGAATGTTTTCATTACATGTTACTCCGTTGTACATTAGAAATAAGAAATTTAATGTGCCAAAGCACTTCAATTGTCACTTCGAATTTGTGTATTTTTAGAGGTACGCTGCTTCACATGCACTCACTCGCACACTATACTTTGTCTAAAACTTGCTTTTTAAGTGTTCGGTTGCCCTCAAATCGTGTATTCAGTGTGAAAAACCTTTTGTATCGAACTTACTTGTACAAATTCTCTTTTGTAGAAATATATGAAGTTCTTATGTAATGCAATTTTTTTTCTCATGAAGCTAGCCAATCACCTGTAAAGTTTCTGAAAAAGCATTATAAGTAAATTAAGCTGTCGCTGTATATTATACATTTAAGAACAAGGAGAGCGAATTTTTTAAAAATCCTACCACCCGTTTCAAGGTTCTTGATTGATTAGGTATCTTCTTTTTTGCGAAGTAGCTCGTAGTTTTCAGATGATTCCCACCAATCACTGCGCTGAGACCTTTTCTCTAAATTGAGTTATCTGATATCTGCCTGTTCCACTTTTGTAGATGGGCTTCTACCGTAAACTTGATTGGGTTTTTAGCATTGAAACTGTTTTTCATTGGTCGGGCTATGTATTACTTACACTCTTGTTAGAGAAGTGTGTGATAAAAGTAAAGCTGAAGAAACGGGTTATTTCCTGTATGAATGCTAGTAAACAGAAGTGCCCTCTAGATATTTGCGACTCAGCCTGGTGTTCCTGTTTTGCTGGTGTAAAGTGGTATTTTCGCTCTCAACCTTAAAGCATGCAGGACGTCTATCACCAGAAATTACAATATTAAATTGTCTGATTATACACAATGAGGTATTTACCTACAAGCCCTTATCACCTGTCATGTAATCGATAATTTAAATGCCTAATTATGCAAAGGAATAGGATGTTGAAAATTTGTATTTGTTTTTGTGGAATAAAAACATTAGTGGGATTACATGTACATAATAGTTTTATTTATAAGTATTTTCATTACATTCCTTCTCCATGTCCGTGCCTCTTCAAAATGTTTTATTTTCATTAGTTAGATTAAATAAATGTTTGCTTATAAATGTGCCAGCTTCTTTACATCTTCATTTCTTTTTAAATCCTACTCATCCTTTGTTTTATTTTATTAAAAGAGTCTAGCGGCTTCGTTTTTTTCATGAATGCAATTATATATTATAGCACTATATTTTTCAATATATTCACAATGTGCGCACTTTGTCTTTTGTGCACATGCAGAATTTAGGGAGTCATAGGCGCGCTTTATATATGTCATGTATATACAAAGCCATTAGGATCACTGCTTTTGAGAAGCACTGGTAGTTCACAATAAAGCACTACACTAGAATTATTTGTTTTGGATATGTAGAATGGGATGGATGCGTTTAGTTGGTCTGCTCTGGGTTTCATATTTCTCTATGCTTGCCTCTAGTTTACAAGTGTTGTGCATGCGGTCTTCCAACAATCTCAGCTTCCTGAGATGACTAGCAAAAGGGTCTTTCTCCTCTTGTATCTCCTTGGATCTGGAACATTAGAATTATTGAAAATTAGTAAATGTTATTAGTTTTCCTTTGACTCGATCACTGCAATGGAAATAAGGTTAGTTTCTTTCTTGATGTAATAGCAATATATTATACTCACATTGATGCTTGATTCGACGTACTCATATTCGGAATGTCATCATAATCTTGTACAGGGCAGTTGTTCCATGGGTTTGAAATGCAGACATCCACCTCGTCAACGTCAGTCCTAGCAGGGTCTATGAGCTCTGGCGGTACCGGGATTGACTCTCGAACTCTGGAAAGAACAATGAGGGTTATTAATTTTTTCAAGAAATAAATGTGTGATGTGCTGGCCACTCGTCGTATTTTTAGTTTGTAATTACCTTTGTCTCATATGCCTTGACCAATACACGCTACAGGTCAAGTTGCAGATGAAGTATGATGTTATTCTATCATGCACTGCGGGTTTTGAACAAATCACCACATGAGTGCGACCGTTGCATAATTCTAAGTGATCTTCAATCTCATGTGCTGATCTAAACATATCCGTTACATCTATGGTATCTGAATCGTGAAGCTCTTGTGTGTTCCGACCCCTTGATATATAAAAATGTATTGGAATTAGCCATCATTACTCGAATACATTTGTAGTACTTATAATAGTAGAAAGACGTGAATGTATTGTACTTACAATATATCTCTCTTGTAGACAGAGCAGTCTTCGGTACAGAGATTCCTTGAAGGTATCTGATTATGGTAAGCAGGGTATATGCATGTAATCGTATGCATTCGTCCATTGCACGATTCTTTGTGAAAGTATGTATAATGATGCGAATCTTCAGCACACTCTCTCCTGTATTCGTTCATATCATCAAAAGATTTGACGTTTGTTTTCAAGAATGCTTTTTCACGGCGGTTATATCGAATAAGTAGCTCTATATTGCAGACCTCAGGCTTATATAGTTGCTCACATAAAAACATGTTTTCTTCAGTGTATACCTAAGGAAGGGGAATGCGTGTATCTGCCTGTTCTTAGCCTAGAGGGGCCGAGTGAGGATGTTTTTCTAACAGAAAGCTCTGAAGGGGAGAGCTAGGACGTTTTGTTCAAAATGTCGCCAGCCTTCTTTATCGTCTGAAACTGGTCGGATCATGCTTCGCTTTTTGTAATAGGTAGTATGTTTCCGTTTTCCTTTGTGTTATATGTTAGCCAAGAGGTGAGCAGCCTTGCGCGGCTGTCTTTCATAGCGATTGTGATAAGTGTTTATGAAAATGTTTATTTATGCTCAATCCTCAAGTTATGTGATGAGTACTTCGAGTTATAAATTATACTTCTCTGTTGAAGTTGGAGAATACTGCTGTGTCAGTTGTAGGCTGTCTAAGTGATTTCAAGCAATGTTAGCTGTTATTTTTGGTATAGTATTTATTTTTTGAAGATGTCTATTTATGCATAATTGTCAAGTTATGTGGAGAGTACTTCAAGTTATAGCTTATACTTCAGTGTTAAAATTAGAGAATACTGCTGTGTCAGTTGTAGTCCGTCTAAGTGATTTCAAGCAATGTTAGCTGTTACTTTGGTATGGTATTTCATTTGAAGGTATTTATTTATGCATAATCGTCAAGGTACGTGATGCTTCAAGCTATAGTTTATACTACAGTGTTGAAATTAGAGAATACTTCTGAGTCAGTTGTAGGCTGTCTAAGTGATTTCAAGCCATGTTAGCTGTTGGTTTTACTATGGTATCCCCTTGTTGAAAATGTACAGTGTTGAAAATTAGAGAATACAGCTCAGTTAGTTGTAGGCAGTCTAAGTGATTTCAAATTGTGTTAGCTGTTGTTTTTACTTTCTCTACACGTACTTTGTACATAGTGTATAGAGAAGGTATTGTATTCCACCCAAAATCGGATGCTGATTTTTCACTGGGAATATATATGTTTTTAGGGTCCCCTGTATCCAAAATAATCCATTTTAGAAAAAGATTCGTGTGTGTCTGCATGTCTGTGTGTTTGCGTGTGTTGGTGTGTATATGTGTGTGACTGGGCAGCATAGCTCAAAAACGCAAATTCGGTTTGGTATTTAAGTTTAGTATCTTCCAGGTATGCGACACGAGCATTTTGAGAAAAGCCCCCCCCCCCAAACTACCCTTTACATGGAACGTTTTTTCGAAAAATTTTATTTCTAAAAATGGTTCTAACGATTTTGATTAAAATATCGCATATTAAATATATTTACCGGACAAATAAAATGTATAACTTGAATTTGCTGAGTATAATCTCTGAAGACCTTTTTTATTCTGAATAAATTGTTATAACTAGTAAACCATAAGAGATAGATAAAATCTTACCACACAAAAATGTAGGGCACGTTAAAACACACGATTTATGTTAAATACATGATTTTTGGGGAGTGAACCTTTTTTTTTTTTTTTTTTTTTTTCTCGATATAATCATTGTTATTTGTTTCAGCTTTAAAAACATATACTTTTCTCTTACAGGAGAGTGACATAGCAGCCAACTTTTGACTATGACTATCACTTTAACCTATGGTACTCCCTTAGTTAGCTTCTACTTACAAGGAAGCAAGTATGAAGACTATTTCTACTAGTTTTTACTCGATTAGCATGAAGTAAAAAGACGTACAAGCTTTTTAACAATAATTTGTTTCAGAGAGGTATAGAAGGTCACGTGAATGGAACACACCATATTTTGGTATAGGTCTGACATTTGCGTAAATAAAAACATTTTATATGTCTTGTATTAGTTACGAATAATGTTTGAATACACTGGGCGTATAATCCAAGTAGTAGTTGACATGTAGATGTAATTTCGTGAAGAATTTGTATCACTCATTTCGCTATAGCGTTGCAAATTGGGTTGTTATTTGCATTTTTAAACTTAAAGTAAAGGTATAATTGTGATTAAAATTTATTGAATTAATCCCGAATCTAATACTCGTACTGAATAGGGGATGGTAAAGAATTGAGAAAAGTCTAATAGCGTTTTATTGTAACTTCAATTCTCAAAGCGTTATTGGCATTTTAACTGGCGTAATTGTAATTAAAATTTCTTAAATTAGCCAATCACAAATGAGTATGGGCTGATAAAGGAATAAGGAAAGTGTTACGGCGTTTTATTGTAGCTTCAATTCTCTAAGTGTTATTGACATTTTAATTTGCGTAATTGTAATTAAAGTTTCTCGAGTGTTGGATAGCTGGAATTCATTCTTGTACTGGATGAAGGTTGATAAATGAGCAAGAAAAGTCTCATAGTATTTTATTGTAATCTCAATTATTTAACCGTTATTAACATTTTAATTAGCGTAATTGTAATTCAAGTTTCTTAAAATTAACCAATCGTGTGCCTTGTACTTGTGCTGGGTATGGGCTGATAAAGGAATAAGAAAAGTGTTATGGCGTCTTATTGTAATCTCAATTCTTAAGCATTATTGTCATTTTAATTAGTGTAATTGTAATTAAAGTTTATTGATTATTCGTGAAGTTAATTCTTGTACTGGATAGGGGATTATAAGGGAATAAGAACAGCTTTTATTTATAGCGAGTGTTATAATTGCGTTCTACATTCAATCCTTTTTGCAGTTGTTTAATTATACATAGTCGTAAAGTCATGTGATTGCATCCTCACTGAAAGTCGAATGTAGGTCCTCGTGTAAGAACGGATATTAAGATTTATAATGTTTGGAATTGTAATGGTGCTGGCATTCTCAGTGTTCGAAAGGTCTCAGGTTCAATTCCCTGTTGGGTGCCCTCTGCTCGTTGGAAACACAATCACTTCGCCGCCATATTGGTTTTTGATGTGATAAGTTAGTAGGTTTTATAAAAGCAATTCTCTCTTGCTATTTTTCATTTCATATGTTGGTATTGAATAATAAAGCGTTTAACATGTTCAATCGTGTGAGTGTTATAATTCCTTGCAAAAATATTACCGCTAACGCATGTTCAATTGATATCTAATAATTTATATCAAATATTCCACTCGGTAATTTTATCGAGTTTTTTCGCCATGACAGTTGAACTATGTTTGTATATTCAGATTCTTTGTGAAAAGTTAGACTGATTTGTCATGCAAATGAGCCTTGTAGCTCTCGAATTGCCAGAGATAGAGAAATCCTACGTGTTTTTAATTAAAAGAGACTATCGAATTGAAATCAAAAGAATTTTGTATTTATGATTAGAGATTCAGATTCCTCGTGAAAAACTAGATCGATTTGATATGCAGATGAGCCTTGTAGCTCAAAAATTAGAAATTCGAGTGGGCGTGGTCAATCGATTAAATTGAATTTGATCTGTGAATGTGAAAGACGATTGTTCAAGTGATTAAGAGCCCTGCAAGTAAAATCTTTTAGACAGGTGGTTTGGCAAAGGGGGGAGGGGGTAGTAGCCGGCAGCACATACTTTGATTGACAGGTACATGGGGAAGCTTTTAGACTGTTGTCTTGGCAAAGAGGCAGCGCTGTGTGGGTGGTCTGTCGGCTGATGTTTATCTTAAGTGTTACATATGTACATGATGTTTTACATGGGCGGCATCCTTTGAGTCCTCGGAACCCCCTTTTCCTACTCGAGTTTTTTCGCCATGACAGTTGAACTATGTTTATACATTCAGATTCTTTGTGAAAAGTTAGACTGATTTGTCATGCAAATGAGCCTTGTAGCTCTCGAATTGCCAGAGATAGAGAAATCCTACGTGTTTTTAATTAAAAGAGACTATCGAATTGAAATCAAAAGAATTTTGTGTTTATGATTAGAGATTCAGATTCCTCGTGAAAAACTAGATCGATTTGATATGCAGATGAGCCTTGTAGCTCAAAAATTAGAAATTCGAGTGGGCGTGGTCAATCGATTAAATTGAATTTGATCTGTGAATGTGAAAGACGATTGTTCAAGTGATTAAGAGCCCTGCAAGTAAAATCTTTTAGACAGGTGGTTTGGCAAAGGGGGGAGGGGGTAGTAGCCGGCAGCACATACTTTGATTGACAGGTACATGGGGAAGCTTTTAGACTGTTGTCTTGGCAAAGAGGCAGCACTGTGTGGGTGGTCTGTCGGCTGATGTTTATCTTAAGTGTTACATATGTACATGATGTTTTACATGGGCGGCATCCTTTGAGTCCTCGGAACCCCCTTTCCTCACTACTTACATACATACATACATACATACATACATACATACATACATACATACATACATACATACATACATACATACATACATACATACATACATACATACATACATACATACATACATACATACATACATACATACATACATACATACATACATACATACACACACTATGTATATGTACGTGTAGAGAAAGTAAAAAAAATAATGCAAACTTTAGGAGCAAGATCTGGAAGAATATTTCTAAAGAATTTCAAATTATAAAAGGTTTACGTCAAAGGTATAGTTTATCTCCAACTTTTTACTTTCTCTACACGTACTATGTACATAGTGTATAGAGAAGGTATTGTAATGCACCCAAAAATTCGATACCGAGATTTCACCGGAAATACATGTTTTGGGTCCCGCTGAATAAAAAAAAAACATTTTTGGAAAAAGGTCCGTGTGTACGTGTGTGTGTCTGTGTGTGTGTGTGTTGTGTGTGTGTGTGTACAGCATAGCTCAAAAACGTAAAGACCGTTGAATACCAAACTTGGTATTTAAGTTTGGTATCTTCCAAGGATGCGACACGAAGATTTTCAAGAAAATCCCCCCACCCCCAACTACCCTTTACATGGAACTTTTTTCGAACATTTTGATTTTCTCAAAAATGACTCTAACGATTTTGATTAAAATATCGCATATTAAAGATATTTACCTGACAAATAATATGTATGTCTTTAATTTTCTGGCAGTAGCCTCTGAAGACTACCTTATTCTGGAGGAATTTTGCATAACTGCGAAACCGTAAGAAATGGACAAAAACTTATCACACAAAAAATGTAGAGCATATTAAACACACAATTTATGTTATACACATTTTTTTCGAGGAGTTGATCGTTTTTGAGATATTCCTTGTTTTTGGTTTCAGCTTTGAAAAACTTGTACTTTTCTCATACAGGAATTTGCCAACTCGTATCCATACAAAGGAACTTAAGTCACCTAGTAACCAGCTTTTGACTTCACTTTAACCTATGATACTCCCATATTTAGCTTCTACCTACAAGGAAGCAGGCAATAAGACTATTTCTGCTATTTTTTTTCGATTAGCATGAAGTAAATAAAAGAGTAAGCTTATTAACAATCATTTGTTACACAGAAGTAGAGAAAGTCATGTGAATGGAACACATCATTTTTTTAATACAACAATCTTTAAAAATTGGTAGAAGATTAAAAGTATTGGAATGCTTAATAGAAATTCTACAGTGTATTTATTATTTACAGATTAGTAGTTGGTCATAATATATGATTATAATAAGTTGTGACTGCGTCTGCGGCCTTAATCGCCGAATGTTACACAAGTGCATTAGTGAACACCTGTGCTGCGGCAAGTTCTTTCGACATCGCAGCTGTGAGTGTTACATCTGTGCAAGTGAATAAGTGTTTTTTGGAAGGCTCTTTGTTGTTGAAGTCGCACATTGTTAATCCTGTGTGAGTTTATGAATACCAGCGGTGTACTGCACTGCGGCAGCTTCTGGCTTTTCTAGTCACATGACCAACATATATAACAAAAGGGCAAGGAGTTGGGTTGAGTTTTCACCGGAATGCATTACATGCAATAATTGAGCAAGTTAGACGGGAATTTCGTAGCGAGCTATATTGTCGCTGCAGCCATGGTTGAAAAGAAACTGAACTCCATGACACGACAGCTCACAAGGGACCTTGGCCTATTCGCCCGGCCGTTGCATCCTCCATCTCGGCCCGAAGGCGTCATGAATGAGGTGCAGTGTTGGAGGGTGAGACGTCCCTCCTGGCCGTTTGATGCGGTCTGGAACCGCCACTTCTGAATCAAGTATCTCTTCAATTGTCCCCCGCAGGGACCTCACGAGGCTGAGTGCACCGCGGACTACGTCTCCCAGCGGAAAGCAATTCACCACGCGGGTAAAGGGGGAATCGAACCCAGGTCTCTCAATTTGCAAGCAGCCGCGCTACCACAGCCCTAAAGAGACGACCTGAAAAGAAATTATACGGCAGAATTGTTACGAAAGACAGTTATTTTTGAACAGACTGTAATCATTTTGGGGAAAAATAAAGAGGTATTTGTTGGAGAGAAAACGAGTTTTTGTTACATTGAGTAGAAGAACCTAACAACGGGAGTTAAAATAAATTTGAAGAAAACTCTGGATATATACTGTGTATACCTATGCAGAAAGTTAGATTGGAAATAGCTGTGTTAAATGGTGTTTGTTGGATAAGACACTAACAGTGGAAACAAAACTAAAAATATCTATAAATATAGAATAAGAAATACATAACATATTGGAGAAAACATTACATTTCAACAAGAATGTGAGGTCAAAATCACTTTCCACAAAAATTGGTTGTTTAAGCGCTCCATTAGGCATTTTAAATTGGAAAACATTCTTTATTTCTTCTTCTACTTATTCTAAAACATGATTTAGGCTATTAGCCTGTCCCAATTCCAAAGTCTTACTCCTTCCAACTTTTCCTCGGACGTCCTGGTTTTCTTATCCTTGTGTATGCAATTTTTGGGTCCTATTTTCTTTCATTCTGTTTGTCGTATTTCATTGTTTTGTTTTTTTTCTAATATGGTATATCCTGCTATGGTTCTGAGGAACTTCATTTCTGACATTTGAATACTTCTTTTATGTTGTGTTGTGATTGTCCATGTTTTGAATCATATGCTCTAATTTGGACAGCCATTGTTTTAATATTGAATCTTTTCTTCTTTTATTATTTAAAACTCTTTTTATTATATATGTTATGTAGGTAAATGTATTTAACTTGTTATTAATATTTGTTTCTAATTCGTGTGTTATTTCACACTCGAGGAAATTCAACTTTTTCAATAGTTTTATTTTCTAGGACTGCTTTAGATCGAACTGGATGAATACTTTTAAATACAACTGCTTTCAATTTGTCCATAGATATTTCTACGTTGTATATTTTTGCTATCTGATATAATTTATATGCCATTTTTTTAATTTCTCTTTCGCTTTTGCCTATCAAGATTTGATCACTCTCGAAAATTCTTGTTTTTACTATTATTGTCCCTAAATAATACCCATGTCGTTTGTTGTTTCCAAGATCTTATCATGTTGTCTATATATATATATATATATATATATATATATATATATATAAATTAAAATGTGTGGTTGACATTGGACAGCCTTGTCTGACTTTGTTTGAAATTATTATTGCTTCTCGTTTATCTGTCTTAATTTTGGTGTCTTCATATAGACTTTTAATTGACTCCTTGGCATAGCTCACTAAGAGCCTTGGCCTACATCCCGGCCGCTGCGTCCCCAATCTCGGTCCATTACAGACGTTATGGATGGGGTGCAGTAATGGGGGGATGCAACGTAGTCAGCGTAGTTTTCACAACCTGGAGTCGCTACTTCTCCATCAAGTAGCTCCTCAATTGACCCCCCAGGGACCTCACGAGGCTGAGTGCACCCCGGTCCAGGTCTCCCAGCGGGGGAAAATCCCCACGCCGTTACTGGGAATCGAACCCAGGTCTCCCGCTTGGTAAGCAGCAACGCTACCATTGCGTTATAGAGATGCACTAGACTTTTAATTGCTTTTAGAAAATATTTTGATATTCCTTTCTTCTCTAATATATCCCAAAGGTTTGGTCTAAATACGTAATTAAAGGCTTTTTTACAATCTACGAAGAGAACGTGTGTTTAGAAGTTGGATTCTTTTCGTTTTTCTACCATTTGTATAAGAGAGAAAATATTATCTATGCAGCTTAGTCCCTTTTTTATCCGGTCTATCTTTCTATTAAAAGTTGGAAAACTTTTTGGGGGGTAAAAATTTCAAACACTATTATTAGACAAGGGGTGATGGTTTGCGATGCATTATTGGAGCTATAAACAATAGAATGTTATGGTCTCATGCATAGAAAACCAGAAACAGGGCTACCTAGGCATATTTAGAGTGGGTTGCACCAGGTAGAGGAATGAGGGATAGACCAAGAAACACCTGGATGCCCGATAAAGAAGTATTCTGAAGGACGAGGCTTGGAAGTGTTGGATTGGGAAGCAAGAGGAAAATGAAGATAGATGATGGAGTATGAACACTTTGGGTACAGGAAAATGTGAATTTGCATCGTAACTGTTGAGTAAACAAATAAAACTGTTTCCAATTAGATATTCCTTCCACACTAGACCTAATATATCTAGTAATTGATTAAACTATAGATTGATCGGCCTGAAGTATTTACGACATTGTGGAATGTGTCATCTCAAAATAATTTGAGATCACCTGTTCTTGGGATACATTGAAGTTTTACTTATATTAGAGTGATATGGATTATTACGGGTACTTGAATATGTAATGGGAATTGGTATATTAATTATGGAATTTGGTTATCTATTAAATTAGCAAGCTCGTCTCCTTAGCGCGGTGGTAGCGCAGCTGCTTGCCAAGCGGGAGACCTGGGTGCGATTCCCAGTACCGGCGTGGGGATTTTTTCCCCGCTGGGAGACCTGGACCGGTGTGCACTCAGCCTCGTGAGGTCCCTGGCGGGCCAATTGAACTACTTGATGGAGAAGTAGCTGCTCCAGGTCTGAGGACCGCGTTAACCAGGCGGGAGGGATTCGCGGCGCTGACCATGTCTCACCCTCCAATACTGCACCCCATCCATGACGTCTGTAGTGGACCATGATGGGGGACGCAGCGGCCGGGCGGCAGGCCAAGTTTACTTGTGAGCTGTCGTGCCATGGAATTATATTAAATTAGTAGGAGGCGTTTTAGTTATATTTAATATTTTTACGTCAAGTTGATATAATTGCTTATTTGTCAGGAGCTCATTGTGGTTTACATGAAAAATACGAGTCAATAGTGCTCTGTCGGTATGTTGGCATGGTAGCTCAGTGGTTAGAGCAATGGCCGGAGACCAGAAGTCCTAGCTATAAAATCAATTTCTAGTTTGACAATGCGTTTTCAAATAAAATAATTGTTATAAACATAATGAAATTATCCATATGCTATGGATTTATCAGCATATAACATCCATGGGCGTTTCCAAATTTAATGCATTCTTGTTTCAGGTTTCATTTCTCTAGTGAGAATTTATATCAAAATGAATGGTGGTTGCAGAAATATTTGATGCTATATTAATATAACCTATATAGTAGAGATGAATGCTGAACAGCGCCATGATTATGTTTCATAATCGAAGATTAGTTAATGACCGAAACAAGACAATGATTACCGTTTAGTTAATCGTATCAAAATATCAAGTTTTTACTTTGTCTATACGCACTATATACATGATGTATAGAGAAGGTATTGTATTGCACCCAAAGATTCAATACCGAGATTTCACCGGAAATGCATGTTTTGAGACCCCCTGAATCTATAAAAGGTATTTTTAGAAAAATGTCCGTTTGTGTGTGTCTATGTGTGTATTTGTGTGTCTGTAGGCAGCATAGCTCAAAAACGAAATGACCGTTAAATACCAAACTTGGTATTTAAGTTTGGTATCGTCCAAAGGATGCGATACGAATATTTAAAAAAAAATACCTCCACCCCAACCTATCCTTTACATGGAACTTTTTTCGAAAATTTTATTTTCTTAAAAATGTCTGTAACGATTTTGATTAAAATATCGTATATTAAAGCTATTTACCACTCAAATAAAATGCATATCTTGAATTTTCTGGGAATAGCCTCTGAAGACTACTTTATTCTGGATAAATGTTACGAAATTTTGCATAACTGCTAAAGGTAAGAGATGGACAAAAACTTACCACACAAAAATGTAAAGCACGTTAAAACACACAGTTAATGTTTTACACATTTTTTATTGGAGTTGATCGTTTTTAAGGTATTCTTTGTTTTTGATTTCAGCTTTGAAAAACATACTTTTCTCACACAGGAATTTGTCAATTCCTGTCCATACAAACAAAGGAACTTCAGTCACATAGCAACCAGCTTTTGACTATTACTTTAACCAATGGTACTCCCTTATTTCGTTTCTACTAACAAGGAAGCAAGTAATAATACCATTTCTGCTAATTTTTCTCGATTAGATGAAGTAAATAGAATAATTTTTTGCACAGATGTACAGAAAGTAATGTGAATGTAACACATCAGATTTTTTGATTAACAATTGCCGCTCTATACAAAGCAACAGTACGAATAAATTGTTTTGCAATTAGGTCGAGTCCTTTGCATGTTAATTTCTCTTTTGCAGGAAATATAAGCAGTAATTGTTCTGACAGGGATTCCTGCATCTCTAATGGAGCTTCTAAAGTGAACCAGTATTTATGACGTATACAATGGAGTTCAGAGCATGATTGGTAGTACGTTTACAACAGCATAAACGAATTATAGCGGAGTGCTTGAAGAGCTGATCACCTCATTCAGCAAACAGCATTTTAGTCTAATGGATAACACTCTAATTGTATTAGTTTCGGGTAATTTTTATTTTGCTTCCAAATTGAAAAAGCACCGCTGCCTTGCTACCAAATTATTGCAGAGCTCTGCCAAATAGAAAGAGCGTTGAACAGTATTTACGTTTCACTGAGTCAAAAATTGAGCGCAATATGCGCTTATTTTTCTGATCCACTGGATGAACATAAGGCGATTAGTTTTAAAATATAAAAGTTTCGGGCTGTTTTGCAGTGGTCTGTAGGTTAAAATATGTTTAGTTAAAATATTTCTACCTAACGTTTCGTCCCTCTCTGTGAGGGAAATCTTCAGAGGCAAAGTGCTCACGTCGTTAACTCTGAAAGAATTACAACAGTGCGGGTTATAGCCGGTATATATGTATACTCTGGCACTGGTGGGCGGGGTCAAGTGGACGGGTTCTAGTTTTGTTTGTATTTAGCCTGGAGTTACGGAGTTGGGAAGTATAGGGAACCAGGTGCAGTTTAATTTAAGTCCTTCGTCTTTGTTAAAGTTGTTTGTGTAAGACGATTATTTAATAATTGTTATTTCATAATATAAATTATAACATTTTAACAAAATAAAAATATTTATAAAAGAGTAGTTACTTAAGATAAATGTTTCATAATATAAATTAAAATATTATAACAAATATAATTTCTTTTTTCATAATAAAAGAGTTTCTTATGATGAATGTTCAGATAGCCCAGCAAGATATGTTTCAATTCACAGGCTTTCCTTTTACATCTTATTGCTTATCTGTTTTAATTCCACCCTGTAATTCCGCTGTTACTTTCTCTACACGTACTGTGTACATAGTGTATAGAGAAGGTACCCAAAATTTGATACCGAGATTTCAGTGGAAATACACGCTGTGTCCAAAAAATGTATTTACGGAAAAATGTCCACGTATGTGTGTCCGTTTGTCTGTGAACAAGATAACTCCAAAATGAAATGTCTCTAAAACACCAAACTTGGTATTTAAGTTTAGTATCTTTCAGCAATGCGACACGAAGAGTTTGAGAAAAATCCCCACACCCCAAACTACCTTTACATGGGACATTTTTCGAAAATTTTGAATTCCTAAAAAATGACTAACGATTTTGATTAAAATCCCGTATGTTACAGATATTTACATTCCAAATAAAATATAGGTATATTTTGAATTTTCTGAGAATAGCCTCTGAAGACCTATTTACTTGGATGAATTTTGTCAAATTTTGCTTAACTGCTAAACCGTCACAGATAGAAAAGAAAACTTACTCCTCAAAAAATGTAGATCTCGTCAAATATACAATTTATGTCCTAGCGTTTTTGTTGTGGATGTAAGCGTTTCCGAGATATTCCATGTTATTGGCTTCAGTTGTAAAGTACATATTCGCTTCTCAGACAAGAAGTGTCCGTCTTTCTTTTGTTCTACTCCTGGCCAAGCAAAGAAGCCATTTGCAATGACAATCGCAGAACGACAGCGTTTATAGCATTTGACTATCGGTTTAGCCTAGTGTATTGACTTATTTTCTTCCTACTTATAAGGAACTAAGTAATAGAACATGTTTATCTCGATTAGCATGGTGTAGAAAGAAGAATAATCTTTTGTAAGAAGTTTGTAGAGCAGCTAGAGAAAGTCATGTGAATGTATCAAATCAGATTTTTTTTTTAATTAATTTTAGCTTTGAAAAGAGCTTTTAGGGCATTGGAAAGCACAAACTCTTTAAATAAAGGACAGCTGTATTTTATTTTTCTCCAATTAAGGGTTCTCTAAACGTTTTCCACTCTTCATGCCATAATTACACGATTCTGAAATTATAAACCAATCTGTGTAATTAACGTAACATTTTGGAATGAGTGGCTTTTGGTGTTTACCATTTTTATGTATTCTTAACTTTTGTACCGTGAGCATGCGCACCTAACTAGAGTTACGGATACGATATTAAATATTTTGTGCGTATCGATATAAACAAGAGCTAGGATTTAAAATAATTCGAATGATTTGTTTCTGAGTTATATACTTTGATTTAAAAAAAAATGTATTCAGTGAAACTGCAGTGCTTTCCTGCTGCGTTTAAAATGGTAAATTCGTCCAAAGAAAAATGATCATTGGTGTGATTATGCTTAATGTGAAAACACGAAGAAGTAAGAAGAAATTTTTATAATCATTCAAGCGAAAATATGACAAACGTACTTGTATTTAGAAAATCTTTTTCAGAGACAATTAGACTGTTGCTACCCTTTGCCTTTAAGCTTCTTTTCTCTTCCATGACATTTTAGCTTTCCTTTTTTACTTTCTCTATACGCACTATGTACATAGTGTATAGAGAAGGTATTGCACTCCACCCAAAAATTCGATACCGAGATTTCACCGGAAATATATGTTTTAGGGTTCCCAATATCCAAAAAAAGCATTTTCACAAAAAGGTCCGTGCGTGTTCGTGTGTCCGTGTGTCTGTAAACACGATAACTCAAAAATGAAAATTCGGTACCAAGCTTGGCATTTTAGTTAAGTATCTTCCAGGGATGCGACACGAAGATTTTGAGAAAAACCCCCCCACCCCAACTACCCTTTACATGGAACTTTTTTCGAAAATTTTGATTTTCTCAAAAATGGCTCTAACGATTTTGATTAAAATTTCGTATATTAAAGATATCTACCTGACAAATAAAGGGTATATCTTGAAATTTCTGGGAAGAGTCTCTGAAGAGTAGTTTATTCTGGATGAATTTTACTGAATTTTGAATAACTGGTAAACCGTAAGAGATGGACAAAAACTTACTACACAAAAACGTAGAGCACGTTAAAACACACAATTTATGTTATATACATTTTTTCGCGAGTTCGTCGTTTTTGAAACATTCCTTATTTTGTTTCTGCTATGAAAAACTTATGCTTTTCTCATACAGGAACTTGTCAACTACTATCCATATAAACAAAGGAACTTCATTGACATAGTAACCAACTTTTGACTATCATTTTATCCTATGGTAGTCCCTTATTTCGCTTCTACTTACAAGGAAGCAGCTAATAAGAATATTTCTGCTCATTTTCTGATTAGCATAAGGTAAATAGAAGTATAAGCTTTTTAAGAATAATTTGTTTCAGGGATATAGAGAAAGTCATGTGAATGGTACACATCAGATGTTTCTGTTGCAGATGCTCTCTAACATGTGTGCTTATAGCTAAGGTTCGGTCTGGGATCACGAAATTGCTGGCTTGAGGTTCTGTGCACACAGACTATTATTATGACGGATGGGGTAGGCGTGGTCTCTACAACGCGATTTGAATTGTTGCACTATCTAGCATTGCACACTGCCTGTCCTCGTCTAGCTAGTTTTTTTTTTTTTTTTTTTTTTTTTTGCCAGCTTTGCTTCTTATTTATCCCTAAATTTCTGTTGTTTTCCTATTTGTTTCCTTTTTTTTTTACAGACACCCATGCCTGAGGCGGGAATCGAGCCAGCGATCCCCTATGCCACGAAGCAGCAAAGCTAGGCAGTTTAGCGAGCGAGGCCATGAGCACCGGCAGTTAGTAGTTAAACCAGTTAATGCTGAAACAGAACGTAAAATGAAACACATCGAACATATGATAAGACAGACGCTTGACACTGATCAAACTTGTGGATGACATAAACATAGAGAGAGCTTTTTCTTTCGATACAGTAAAGATACATCTTGTAATTCACTTGTAATTTTGTAATTGATTTATGTTCATTGTCTGTTCAAAGCTCTGCACATTATTATTACTGCTTTTTTGCATTAAGCTATATTTTATTTGTAAAAGTACAAGACGTTTTTATTTACTAATCATATTATAAAATAACTATTTTATTATGTTACTTTATGAATTAGATGATTTTGGAAAAGATTTTACCCCTCTTTATGCCGCTGATTGCTCTATGCGTTCGTAACTGTGTGTGCTTGTGAACCTAAAACCGAGCTCTACTTATACCTCTATTAAGCATTACATGTGCCTGTTTTTCTTCCTCTTGGCCATTTGCAATACATAAAAATTACTGTTCTTGAACGAGGTATAAATATTTTTACTTTATTGCAAACAGTTAATTATTAAAATTTGTAATAACGTTCTGTACCAACAGTTAGGCAATGTTCATTAGCAATAATATAATATTTGTAATGCTGTTGTATATATAAATCTAGTTTAGCAATGACCTTGGGCATTACTCATATTTATTCGATCTTATGTCAATCGATGTGTGAGTTCTGACAACTGAATGACACATCTCATTAAGAATTAAGAACAAAAGTAAGACCGTTAATTAGCTTCTCTATAAAAAGTATTGTTAGTTATTAATTATTTAGCACTGTATAGTTAAAGATTACAACTGCTTATAAACTTATGTATTTAACAGAGTAAATTCAGCTTGGGGTAGAAATAGAATGCTGACGCCAAGATAGGAGAATGGTGTGAGAAGGTTTCTTTTGTCCAGTCACGTACCACCGGATCACGCCGGGGGTAAACCTTAAAATTCGGAAGAGAGTCATTTTCCATTGTACAACACGTGTCACGTGAGTGTTGCGGTTGAAAAAACTGGATTTTGGGTAATATTTACGTCAATTGCGCGGCCTTTCTGTCCAATCAGAAAGAAGCCGCCATGACGGTATTTTTAGTATATATAGAGCACTGGGAAGGCACATCGGGGCTGTCTGTAGCTGTCTCTCGCTGTATACTGTCTGTTGCTGTCATGCTATATATCGCTGTCTGTTGTTTGACATTGAAATACTGTCATGCTGTCGGTTGTCAGGCTGAACGTCACTTCTTCGCACAAAGCTAAACACTAACTTGTAACGAAACTTAGTAGTTTCCAGCGCTCTAAGTGTATTTAAAGTCAGTGACGTGTATTAAATTATATTGTGTAAAGCATAATCAAGGAAGAAGAAGTAAATATATAATTACATGTGGTTAACCAAGCATTAAAGTTCTTAACAAGTGTTTAAGTTAGCAGAATTGTAAAACAAACTGCTTGTCTCGCCCCTCCCTGTAAAAATAAACTCCGGAAAGTTACGCAAGTCTTCATTATTATAAGATCACTCCTTGAACTATCCCCATTAGCTGCACCGCCCCGAGAGAGTCAACTATCGTGCAGACTGGGTAACGCTGAGGCACTTCACCGGTAGGGGATTCACATCAACAGGTACGTGGGTCTACTCATTGGTAGTGAATGAAGCCTTGTCAACGTCACCAATCTGGGCTCGAAGCCGAGAACGCAGCATCTGGTGCTCCGAACGTGGTGATCAGAAGAATACGCCACAACAATAAGTCCACCACAAAAGTGCGCGATTATGTGCGTGCGCAGTGTACTATAATTCTAGTTCTGCAACCATAACAACATATCATCACCTGTAATATACGAGTCAATGACCCCACTGTATTTGACAATTAAATTTTTGTATTTCTGTGATGAATTCTAGATATAAATGAATTGTAAATTTGTCACATCAAGTGAAAGCATTGTGATTTGAAATGTAATACATATGTATTTTAAATGTAAAATGCGTTTACTTTTATAAATTATTTATACATATACAATTTTTGTTTCTTGATGAACGAGTTATCCAACCATAGTAAGTGAGCATAGAAAATATCAAACTTATGTTTGAAACATTTCTATGCCTGAAGGGTGTTACGTCGCATTCATATCGGTTTGCTATGACTTGCCGCACCACTGGTGACCAATGCACCACACTTAACAAACGTACCTATAGTGTAATTACAATCAGCAGGTGGCAACACTGCTGCCTTTTCCAAAATGCCTGACATATGTGCGTATTAGACAACGTTCCGTAATTGAATTCTTGCATGCGGTTCGCATTTATGAAAGTATGAAAACAATGGCTGTCAGCACTGTTAGAAGATGGGTCCGTCGCTGTAATGAAGCAGAAGAGCAAACACCGTTGGTGATGAAAATTGGAGCGGTAGACCGGTGACTGCAGTGACTCCACGCAACATTGAGTGAGTGGATGAGATATTCGTACCGACCATCGGGTAACAACGGATACTTATGCTGCATTATGTCCCTCAGTAAAGGCAGTGTGATGAAGATTATTCAACAACAAGGGTACTCAAAAGTTTTATTCACGGTGGATACCAAGAATTAACCGACAAGAATAAGGAGACAAGAAAAACAATAACCGCCGAACTCTTGCAGCGCTTCAATTTGGAGGGAGCGGAGTTAATGGAAAATATTGTGACTGCAGACAAAACATGGGTCCATTAGTTTGAACCTGAATCGAAAAGACTGTCAATGGAATGGCATCTCACTACCTCACCGAAGAAGAAAACATTCAAAACTATGCTATCGACAGGGAAAATGATGGCGACAGTATTTTGGGATGCACAGGGTGTGACTCTGGTTGAATGTTTGGAACAGGGATACAAAATAAATTCTGTTCGATACGTCAGCACCCTCAAAAAACTTAAAACACGTTGTCGGCGATTTCGCTCAACAAAAGCCACGGCGGATGTTCTTCTTTTACATGACAGTGCAAAACCACACACCAGTCGTCACACCACTGAAGCGATTGTGAAAATTGGAAGGGAAGTCTTGCCTCATCCCCCATACAGTCCTGACCTAGCACCACCAGACTACCATCTGTAGGAAGCCCATTGTGGGGTTCACTTTGAAGTTGCAGAGACCGTGAACACATCTGTGCGTCAATGGCTTCAGAAACAAAACTGTGCATTTTATCACACTGAAATACATGCCCTTGTTAAAAGAAAAGACCTTGAAATTATATTACTGCTGGCGCTGGTGTGCTGTCGCTAATTGAAATCTCTCGCGCATAGGTAGTTGGAGGGCAATCGTGCTTTTTGCCATATGTTCCGTACGCTTAAAAGGATTTAAAAGTGAGGTGGTTTAAGGGTATTCGGGTTTAATAATTAACATGGTGCACTTCTATGCTGCATAACTGTACCAACCACCGGAAAAATGAGTCCGAGATCGCTTTTCATCGGTAAGAATAAATTATAACATTTGTGTTACAAATTCCTTCCGATTTATTCTCGTGATTTTCCTCGATCACTAAGCGAATGATAATTTATTTTAGGTTCATAATACATAAACTAGAATTATTGAGTAAGTCGTCCGCTGCTCTGAGAGGTAACAAATTTGTGCCATCGAAATGTCACAGGCTATACTCAATGCATTTTGCAAAAAATTGTTTCCATGAGGATAAAGGCAAGATGATGTCAAACCCTGACACTTTTCTTTCAGTGTTTAGTTTCCCTTCTCATCTGACAAAGCGAATGAGAGCACGAATTTCATTCTTATAACTATTTTGTATATGTTTCATTCGTATTAGAAGGCATTGCTAAAATATTAGATTCAATATTATAAATTTTCCTAAATAAAAAAGTTAGCCTAAATATCGATTAAGTTAATTTTTCAAATCTATAATTTCAGACGGAAACACAACCCCACAAGGTGCAAAAAGAAATTTTCTAAAAGAATTAGAACATAAAGGAATTAAGTAATAATCTATTCTAATTTTAGATTTGTTTGTAAATTACTTCAGGAAGCACAGATCATACTCTCCTGTGGTGCACATATTAATATACTTATCTAACTCAAATATACCGCAAACACTGATAGAAAATGTTTACTTAACGTCTTGAATATAGTTTACTGAAGTGATATACAGGTACCTAATTTCACGTTTATTTTATTTTTATACTGTACATACCATCTCAAAAAATCCAGTATCGCATTTTTTTTTGTTGCTAAATCATTTTATGCATTTGTTTGTTTTTATTTATTTACCTACCGTATTAGGTAATATCGTCGTATTACCACTTACCGTTTAAATTTGAGGTGTATATTAAAACTGTACTTCTCGAATATCTTAACACACATTCAGTACCGCATTCATATTTCCAGACTCTTGAGAGTGGGGAAAAAGAATAGCTTCATCAGCCTAGAATCGAACCCAGCATATTTTTCACTTTACTGCAGAGAAACTTAATAAACCTTCTTTATAATCCTTGTTGAGACTTTGTGCGTTAAAGTAAAAAGGAGAAAGTATACATGGAATCACTGAGAAGAAACTGAGAACATGGAATTAAAGCTGAATTATGCTCTCTGTGATGCTTACATGCTTACATCCTGTTGTTAAAACACTTTAAATGCAGATATGCGACACTCAAGTTCAATGATATATTTACTTCTTTTTATTCATTTGTGGGATGAAATTCCATCTAGTCAATGAAGTGATTTTATTCAACTCCAAACAAGACATTCAAGGTTTAATTCCTGTGCATAGATGCTGACGATCATAAAGACTTTGTTGTCGCAGTTATTTCCTACTCAGGCATAGCTGAGAATAAGTATAGCTGTTTTAAATTTCACTGTTTTCCCATTACAACCCATGTATTGCGCGCGATCTAGGGAGTCTCTTGCCATCCACCATACTTCTTCATTTTACACTTTATCTGGTCTGCGCAGTTAGGCGTGTAGGGGCTTGGTTAAAAGGTAGACCAAAACTGCGGAAAAAGGGATTACATTGAAAAATGACAATTTAATCCTCAATGTTATGGAATTCATGCTGTGCAAGCAAAGATTTTTATTACAAATTAAGAGAGAGAGAGAGAGAAAGAGAGAGAGAGAGAGAGAGAGAGAGAGAGAGAGTGAGAGAGATAGAAGGAGGCATTAGTTATTGACTGGCCTTCGTAGTACGGACCACTCGCCTCTCACCTAGACGGCCCGGGTTTGAGCCCAAGTGAGCGCATGTGAGATTGTGGTGGACAAAGCGGTGCAGGGACGGGTTTTCTCCGGGTTCTCCGGTTTTCCTCGCCATTACATTCCACCGGTGCTCCATTTTCATTCCATGTCATCGCCTGCGGCGGCACAGTAGTAAAAGTGGACATTAAACACTACAAAAATATAGTAGGGAGCCAAACTTTCATCATAATTTAATGTTAAGTATATTAAGACACTTTTAGAAGTTTTAATTAAGGGATAAATTTTGTCGTAAAGGTCCTATGTTTGTCGCAATATGCTACAAAGAGTACGGACTGAAACATGCGCAAATCATTCCCCAAAAATGGAACGCTCGCACTTTCCATGCACGTATTTCATTCTATATGGAACAAGGCAATCATAGCATAAAATAAATGAAATATTTCCCATCATGCTAAAACAATGAAATGAAATTGCATTTACTGGGAATGCTGTTTCACTGAAGTTTAATGTATACTATTATATCAATAAAAACTTATAAAATATGTAATGTGATATAACAGACCAAGAGTGATTATATTCTGACTACGCCATACGGCCGTAATCGCTGCTTTCTTCGGAAGTAATAGCTGATTGTTGCAGTGCATTTTTACACCTGCGTGAGTGCACGCGTGTGCTATCGGCAAGTTATTTGACATCAAAACCGTGCATTGTTACACCTGACTTAATTTGTGTCACCCGCGATGGTTTGCACGTGTGACAACTTCTGAATGTGTTCTGGCACGTGATCGTCAGGTATAAAAGGTTGAGAACGAGTCCTGCAGAGAGTTTAGGTGCGTAATATGCGGCAGTTTCGACGGAAAATTCATACCGTGCAGAGTAGCCACCGCAGTGAACGTCAAAAAGGAACTCTATGGCAGAATTGTTACGGAAGCATGGAAAAAATACATTTATTTAAGAGCAGGTTCTGATTTTAATCATAGGGATAAATAAATAGTTCTTTGTTAGAGTAATAAGAATACGTTTTCTGGAATATACTACTTAGCTTCTATCGAGAAAATTGTTTATTTGGTTCACATAAAGTAGATTAGGATATCACAGTTGGAATCCTGCAACCGTAATCGTCGAACATGCGTGTTCTTTTGAAACAGCAGCTGATTGTTGCACCTGTGCGAGTGGATACGTATTCTGTCAGAAAGTTCTTTGACTTCCAAGCTGCGCATTATTAAGCCTGAGCGAGGTTGAGACAGTTGCGGTGGTTTTGCTCGTGCGACTGTTTTAGAAGTGCCAATAACATGACCAACAGATATAAAAAGGGCAACGAACTTCTGCACAGCCTTCAGTTTTCACCAGGAATGCATTATGGGCAGCAGTTGAGTTCAACGGGAATTTCGTAGCGAGCTGTATCGTCCCCGCAGCGAACGTCGAAAAGAAATTATACGATAGAATTGTCGCGAAAGACAGTTTTTTGTAAGCAGATACTAATTTTAATCAGTTGTGGAAGCATCAAAGAGCTGATGTTGGAGAAAAAGAGAGTATTTGTCACAACAAAATTTAAAGATTTATACTATCAATTAATATGGTTTCCTAAATTAAACAAACAAGTAACAAAAAAGTAATAAGCGCGCGTATAAAATGTAAGGATAACGTGTCTGCCTTACATGCAATAGGTCACGAGTTCATATCTCGCTTAGGGCGAGTTACCCGGATAAGGTTTTTTTTTCCGGATTTTCCCTTATCGTGAGAAGACAAATGTCGAGTAACTTTAAGCTCCATGGACCTCATTTGAGCATCAATTCACAAATTTCATTCATCGTTCGATATCACCAACCAGGTTAAAGGGCATTAAGGTATAAAAGAACAACAAAAAGACAAACATATATACACGCACAAAAACAGCAAAAAGAAAAGGAAAAAAAAAAAGTAAGAAACAACTTAAGCCAGCAAAATGTGCTAAGGATTTCGTCAAAAAAGGGCAAAAACACACATGAAAATCACCTAAACAACGTATTTATTTTTAACACAACAAACTAAATATCTTTAAGAACTACACATAAAAACCAGCATTTCGTGGTTACATGAATTTTATTGCATTATTATCAACCAGATTTTTGCATCCTTAAAACCTCAAAATCAAATGTTAAATGGACGTTTAGGAGACTAATGCAATATATCTACTTTTAGTCTGTAAATAATTATTTCAGAAGAAATAATGTGTGCTTTTGAATTGTGCTTTACATATGATCTGCATTTTTGTCATCTTCACTTTTTAAACGACTTGTTTCGCTACAATTTAACTTTCTTTTTGCGAAGTTATAACTTAAGTGTGTCAGGGATATGCATTTAAAGCATGTCACGATACATATTAAAGGTATGATGCACATAGAACAGTAAACTGAAACTGCGTTAAGGCGGATTATGAGAACTTTCCATGATTTAATGTGACAGGGGTAACGTGAAATTAATAAATGTCACTAAATGAAGGTGTGCTTAGGATACACTTTGAAAAATTCGATGTGTTCCATTAGTTAACTTTCTCTATATTCTTGTAAGAAATTATTATGGAAAAGCTTATGCTTATCTCTATTTCATGCTAGTTGATATAATCATTAGCAGAAAGGGTCTTATTATTTTGAACTTATAAGTAGGAGGAAAATACGGAAGTACCGTAGGCTAAAGCAAATGTCAACTCTTTTAAAAACCGGTTGCTTCGTGGTCGAAAATCTAAACATTTCTCATGCGGAAATTTGCCAATAGCTGAGTAGTTAGACCGGTCACCTTACATCTAGGCAGCCCAGGTTCAATATATGTGGGATTTGTGGTGGACTAAGCAACGTTTTCTCAGGGTCCTTCGGTTTCCCCTGCCAGTCATTCCACCGATTGCTCTATCATCCATTTCGCTTGCATTTCATATCATCCTCTATCATTCACACGCTCATGCCTGGCTACGGGCCAACCACTCGTTACAGATTTTCCATCATGTGGTTTCGTGGCGTTGGTTACACGACCGGGGCTGTCCCTCCTAAACAAGGGGAGGGTAAGCCGACTACGAAGCGAAATTTGTCAATTCCTGGTCATTCAATTCTCCAACTGACTTGTTTTTCCTCAGTTAATCGGAAGGAGATCTCAAATTATTTTGAGATGACATACCCCAATGGCAACTTACAATGCCTTACACTTATTTTTCTGCTCTATATCCTAAATGATGATCGTGAACGTTCGGGTTCAACCATCCCTCGGAGCGCCTGCAGCGAGAAACCGCTTCTTATCCTGGTACATATTGTAACTGCTCGTCTGTGCACCCAAAATCTGAGTGTTTTCCCTTTCAATATCTAACAGAGTGGCTCAGTCGCTTTTGACTGTGGCTCCCATTTTTTTTTACCCCTTTTTACATTTTCCTAAATTTACTGTTTTTGCTGTTCCAATACACATGCACATATACACATTTCACAAACATATAAACACCCACGCCCAAGGCGAGACTCGAACCCACGATCCCCCGTGCCACGAAGCACCAAAGTTAGAATCTTAAGCGAGCACGGCCATGGGGATCGGCGTATTCGGGAGGCCGCGGGCACAGTACACATGACCGGTCTACTTGACCCATTGGATTTTCCGGGTTTCCTCCGGTCGTCAGGTGAATGCTGCGAAGATATCTTTCAATACCGGATTTTCCGGTTCCTGTGTCGTTTACATTCATCCTTTACCCCGTTGGTTTCTTTCATGGCTGGAGGTAACGGCAATGGTGCTCGGTATCAGGGAAAAAGGATGCTCAAAGTGACTCTCTCTGTCGCCTGCCTTCAGCTGGTTAGTGGGATGAGGACCGCTCCTTGGGGGGAGGGCGTTGGACCCTTTGTGGGGCGGGACCCGCGGTCTACTTGCTCGTCTGTCGGGATGCTTCAACTCAAGAACTGTAGCGCTGTACCGTTGCTCCTGTGTATCCTCTCACCTTATGCCTCCCTTCCGGGAGCGTCCCCTCTTGGGACGTAGCTACACCAACCTCAGGTTCGGTGCCGAGTCCTTTCTGACCGTATCCTAACCTAGCTTATCCCTTTCAAACATACTGGTTAATATCTGTATTAAGATTACCTTTATAATAACATTCATCTTTATGATTGTAACTGTTGATCAAAATACATCTTATAACAGCTGAAGTCTTCGCAACGCTCCTGGTGCACGTCGTCATATTACTCGTCTTTGACGACTTGAGCGGTAACATGAACAATTGTCTGCCACTTTACCTGCTTCTCGGCTCCTGCGTGGCAGTCGAAACTAGAAGCAGGAACGCTGAAAATAAATTATGGATTGTCTTCGTCTCGCTCAGGTAACTGTGAAGTCTTAAGTAGTTTCAGGGCTGTGGTGGCATGGCATGGAAAAATATTCAGATCATTTAGTAACTTCACTTGAATTTTGTTACTAGTAAACAGTTATTTAATGCACGTGATATTCACTCGTTATAGGCTTAAACGATGTGACTAGTTACATTATTTATAAATTGAGCGCCAAATCACAAAGCTGCAGTAAGGACGTCTGAAAGTTTTACAAGCCGAGTGTAAATTTGGGTTCCAACTTCATCTTGTTGACTTTACGCGCTTAAAACTATGTCTCTATAGGCTCTGCACAACCGGGTATTTTGTAATATAAGTTTTCCCGTAGATGCGTCCAAATATTTGGTTGGTTGTTTCTTGATCAGATGTCTTTAAACATTAGCAACTTTCTCTGTTTTTCAGTCCTCGGGATTTCACTGCATCTGTGCCTCTCCTGCACCAATGTGACTGATCTTGTCCCTTAACGCACACAAAGGTTTCTCGCCACTTTCACCTTTTTTGCAAAGAACTATGCATCCCCAAACGTACACACTTTTCTATTGATACGATATCAATGATTAAACATAACTTGACATACAATAATGATAATTAATAATCACTTAAAATACTTGATACATAATAAATGTTGGTGCACCTCGAGAAGTACTTTTATGAACTGCTAGAGATAAGAATTATCTCAATAATGCCTCCATGCCGCTTCCGGGATCGAAAAGCTTCTCATGTACTCAGATACCGCAATGAAAATGCCTATTGCTGAAATTAAAAATTGAAAAATTAAGAAAAATAACGTAATTATTGTAAATCACCTACTGTCATATTCAGGAGCAACTTTGATTCTCTTCTCATTATTTATTCTATAATTTTATTTATGAGAGTATCAAAATGAGTTTTCTCTTGGTTGTTACAAATTGATTTTGTTTCACTTAAAGTTAATTTTTATTAATGTTTGGTAGTAGTCTATATGTTCGAGGAACTTTATCATGGTATAGATATGATAAGTTAACACAAACTTTCAGATTTGTTATTACTCAATTTGAATTGTATTGAATGTGTGCCGCTAATATCGAAAATGAGGTCCCGCTTTTAGGCGAATAAATAATAGAATCATGTTAAAATTAATGCGCTAGGAAAACACGACGAGAATATTTTAAATCACTCTCCTCTGTTTACCTCTCGAAATTCTGTACGCACCAAAACACACATCAGCTTACAAAAACAATGTTAAAATAATAAAACAAGCATTACACCTTTATTTTTAACTGAAATTTGCTGGAGCTTGCACATACAAAACTCCTAATGAAAATTATCCGCGGGGGTATTCGCATAAATAACGCTATCGACACTGATAATATTTTTTATCTCTTTTATTTAGTGCATGCATTTTAATACGTCAATGGTTATAAATGCTATTACAATACTAACAATAGGCAATTATAATGTTCTTATTGAGAAGTAAATAATCTGAGAAACAGGGAAAAATTACCAATTAGAGGGTCCACAGTATTTTAAATAATTATAAGTGAACTATTTCTGGTGAATAATTTAGTTAAAGGATCAATTTATATTTGAGAGAAATATTACATCAATTAAATATGAACTGGCTGAATTCATCATTCCTGAGAATATCACAATAAATTTCATAATTTAGCAGGGTAAATTATTAATTCTGTCTCGGTTTTGACTTCAATTTACCTCTCGCTAATAAGAGGTTTACGGAGAAGAACAGTGTTAAACAATGCGTAACTGAGCTTAATCATTATATGTGTATTTTAATTATATTCGTCGATTTATATGCCTCAAAAGAGAGTGGTGGACAAAGCAGTGCAGGGGGGGTTTCTCCGGGTTCACCGGTTTCCCCCGCTATCACATTATATGCATCATCAATGTCATTGCCATGGTAGTAAAAGCGGTCATTAAACGTTATAAAAGAGAGAAAAACAAACAAACAAGCGAGAGTAATAAGAAAGAGAGGATGTATTTAAATAACTGAATATCATATAACTCTGAAAATTCTACTGGGAAAAGGAAATTGTAACTGCAATCCTTTAAGTAATTGGCGAATAACTCCAATTTTCTGTAGCAAGGACGATAAAATAATATGAATAGAACATATAGGATATTTTAGTTATGCTGTTCACACACACACACACACACATATGCACACACATTTGCATATCCGGGAAATCTCGGTAGCAAATTTTTGAGTGCAATACGATACCCTCTCTAGCTATTATATACTTTGTACGTGGTAAAGAAAGTAACAAATTCTCATTAACCTGGTCCTTGAGACAAAATCTACATGAACCTCCACAATGAAGCATTTTACGCTGTGTATTCTTCTTCTTTATCCTCCTCCTCTTCTTCTTCTTCTTCTTCTTCTTCTTTCATTACTAAAGAAATTCTTAATGGGTGTACGTTTTTATTTATAGAAATACTTCATCACATCAGCTTTACAATGTAGATTTTCATTCACGCTTTTTTGGCCAGTGGTGATCGTATCCTAAAGGAAAATGTACTATTTACGGAGGGGCCTTCATAATCGAAGCAGAGCTTCACAGCATTTTGCTTTTTAGGAAGTTGAGCAGGGATCAGAAGGTCGACCAGATCCAGATGACGATGAGCGCAAATATGTACTGGGTCCCAAACGTTTTCATTTTTAACGCATCCGCGCCGCCCTTCATAACCCAATAGCTCTTAACTGCGGTGACTCCCTCTGGTGGGTCCTCTCGGAGACGGATTTCGGCTGGACAGTTCTGACAGACGGCAAGAAAGAAACCTCTACAACGCCCAACCACAGCATGCTAAACAATGGCGTCTAGCTCTTTAAAACTAAAACAAATTACAATAAAGGAAATGCTGGATATAGGAAATGAGGAACAGGAAAGTCGTGGTATCCCTTACTGACCCGGGAAACTAGGAAAAAATCCATAGGTCAGAGTAGCTAAACGCGGGGGTTCGAAGCGAACCTTAAGAATGCGAGTCACACACGTTACCGTGGCATCATCATGCTCTTTGATGGTAGTATAGTACCACTTTTATATCGATAGTTAGGAAACTCCAGGTTTCTATAAAGGATATTCGCATTTTTTTTTTTTTTGTTTAAACCAAACAAAAGATTAATATAAAAATTGTATTTTCTGAAATAATTTACGTCGGCACTTTGCAGTGATCATCAGTGAAGCATTCCAGTTATAGACGGCTGGGTTCGATCCCAAGCGACCGCATGTGAGATTTGTGCGGCGCTGGGGCCGATTTTCTCCGGGTACTCCGGTTTCCCCCGCCATCGCATTCCACCGGTGCTCCATCATCATTCATCTATCATTAGTGTCACCGCCTGCGGTGGCGTAAGTAGTTCAAGGGGGCGTTAAACACTACAAAAAAAATTCAGTTATATATAATGCCAAGCTACGTTCATCAATGGCTTTGCCTATTCCTCTGCTGAACTGACCGCGTTTGTTCAATTAGTTCAATGACCTCACATAGAGGATTCCGGTATTTGCGTTTATTTAAAACATAGTATAAAGAGCGCCTGAAACAAAATTGGTTATTTTGTGTAAACTTACCGAAATTAATTGATAGAAAATAAAGGTTTGTCAAGCAGTTTCCCAGGAACCATTTATTAAAAGCTTTTAAGCTGATTGGATGCATACTTTGGCGTTATTGCTTTCGTGTGCGGTTTAAATCAAACAACACCAATTATCCTTTTTCTAGTTTTCAATGCAAACCAAACTTCTTTTTTTTTTTTTTTTTGTTACCTTTACAAACACCAACTCAACAGAATTTTCGTACTGAAAGTGAAAGTATTATCTCTTCATTAACACCCAAACGTATTTATCCGTATTATATATACATTTATTAAAATGGTTTGCAGCACTTTAGAGAAAACATGAAGCGATGGTTGAGATACATTTTGCAAATTTAACTCGTCCCCCCTCAAACGTAACTGTATTAAGATGGTAATGTCCATAGAAGTTTTAATATAACTGTATGGTTTAAGTAATGAAGTTGTATGGTTAAAATAATAAAATGTAAGATGAGTGATAGCGTGGAAGAAAATGCATAAAACCGAATTTTAAGTGTAAAAGCGGACAGTTTAGACAAAACATAATCACCACTGTTGGTTGTTCTGAGTCTACAAAATATAGAAGTGAGTATTTTTGAATGTTGAGTACGCATAACACTTATTAATTAATTTATTCTTCCTGTATACAAGAACAAAGCGTGCCCAATTAGAACAGGCTATATATTAGATGGCCCAATTGCTCTTATGGTGCGCTAAGAGTCGCAGAACTCAACGGATCTGATTCAAGTTAAAACCCGACAGTAGGGAATTGGTGAGAGGAACCTTCATTTTACCCCTCGCAATGATCGCGAAGCGCTCACCCACGTCCGAACTGATAAGTAAGACGGAGAAAGCGAGGATCACTCTCGCCAGCTCTCCATTAACGGGGTTTGACTTGAAATAACCCCGTTGAGTTCTGCAATTTTTCTTAACGCCAGGAGGGGTACCTGCATACGTCAAATACACGTTAGTTGGGCCGTCTAGTATTGGACATGTTTGTCGTACAAGAGTTTATTCTGCATACAACATCAAAGTAGAACATTTCTTGTTTGGTTTCTGATACCCGAGACACTGAATAAAAGCACCAATGTCATGTAATCATACTCTCTCTCTCTCTCTCTCTCTCTCTCTCACATATAGTACTATTCGACAAACGTCTAAATGCTTTTAAAGTATGGGCAATATTGATATTGCTTAGTGCTATTTTGACTTCCAAGAGGCAAATGAGTAAATAATGCCAGTATTTTGGATACTGTTAGATACGAGTGATCGTTTTTTAAAGTAGCACAATGTTATCCATATATCAGATTAATAATTTTTGTAATTAGATCATGGACTTTTCAATTTATAAAAGTTGTTTAATAATAAAAAAATAAAGACAACAAAAAGAAAAAAAAATACATTTACAAGTTAGCACTTAGTTTTCTCACCTACTCTAGGGCGAGTTTGTTAAATCAAAAACAAATAAGGTTTTTAAGAAAATACCTGCATTAATGCCAATTATTCCAAGTGGTTTTTCAAGCTTATCTACAGAGTAGCTTGAGAACTGGAGGGTAGTTAACAGTATTGTATGTGTCCAGAATAACCGTTATTTTGTATGTATTCATTTTAATACTTCATTTCTTACAATGAATTAAATGCGATAACTTGTGTATTATAGAACATTTTTATCAAACCATATCGTTCTATTAATATTGGGTGCGAACTGTTTTGAATCCATACTTTGCATAACAATTATGAGTTAATTGGAGTCATTTTATAGATTACTATTTGTAGTATAGTGCTGTTGGGATGCTTTCGCCAATGGTCATGTGAACATAGCAGTGTTGGAAAATATTTCCCTTTCAGGGATTAAAATTAACTATAGTTTTACAATGTTTTTAAGAAAATAAAACTTTTCGGTTTTCCAGGTAAATATTTAGATGAATGGATCAACTGACGGGCGGATGGATGGGTGTTTTTTTGAATAGTGTCCACTTTTATTATTCCTGGCACCGTAGGCGATGACACTGATGATACATGGAATGAAGCTGGAGCACCGGTGGAATGCGATGATGGGATAGCCCGGAGAAAACCCGCCCTTTCACCGCTTTGTCCACCACAAATCTCAGTTGTGGTCCCTTGGGATCGAACCCGGGCGGCCTAGGTGAGAGGCGATAAGTCTAACCACTCGTCCACGGCACGGCCAATGATGGATGAATGAATATATTTTCCAGAAAAACATACATTGCATATCAACTCCAATTACATGTAAAATGTAAGGAACAATTGGCAGTATCACAAAATACATCACTTCATTGAAAACAGCAGACAGGAAATGTTGAAGAGAAAATCGCTTCCTGTATTTCGGATTTGATTTTAAGACGGTCTGTACAATATGTTAGAGAGCTCCAAACTAAATTAAGATTTTTTAATAATAATGATAATATTTATTGTACTTAGGTTACATTTTGAATTATTAGATCATGTCCTGTTACTTATACTTTTTCTTCGTGATCGGCTTACCCTACTCTATGTAGGACTGATACCCCCTAGGACTTACAAGCGAATGCCTAAGACTCAGAAACCAACGGCACGTAATTATAGAATGAATAACCTGGAACGAGTGGTCGGCCTGTAGTCAAGCATGAACGTGAGGAAGAGGATGTATATGAAATGAAGGCCAAATGAATGATAGGAAAGGTAATGATGGAGCAATTGGTGGACTGAGTAGCGGGGGAAACCGGAGGAGCCGGCGAAAATCCGCTCAGGCGCGGCTTCGTCCACCACAAATCCTACATGCGGGCGCTTGGGACCGAACCCGGGCCGCCTAAGTGGGAGGCGAATGGTAGCCGGTCCTCATGGCCGTGCTCGCTGAAGTGTCTCGCTTTGGTGCCTCGTGGCGCAGTGGATTGTGGGTTCGAGTTCCGCCTTGGGCGTGGGTGTTTCTATGTTTGTGAAATGAGTACGTGTGTGTGTGTGTGTGTGTGTTGGAACAGTTAAAATAGTAATCAAACAGCAAACACAGTAAATTTAAGAAAATTTAAAAGAGGTATAATGAAAAAAAAAATAAAAAAATAGATAAAAAAATAGTCTAACCACTCTTATGCTTAGGCGCTACATGCCACAGTGCTGGCCTTTAAGTATAATAATATATGAATGATTGGATGGATGGGTGCGATACACTGATACTTTTACTGCTATAGATATTTTGCACACTCACACACACATATAAATATACATAATAAATATATACAGACAAATAAATAAAATATATGTTTGTTATTTGACTAAACTTACAAATCAAAGTAAAATTAGAAATTAAGTTTGTATATATTTATTGGAATAAATCCATGTAATCGCCTACCATTATAAAAGGGATTTACTGGTACTAGGCAAGGCGAAAGGTTTCTCTTCCTTGCAGTAACAGTCTGCAATTTATACTGCTAAATACACTTATTTTTTTAAACAGTGCCCTTTTTGATCTATGCACGTTTTCCAAAGTTTTTTTCAGTGAGCAGACACATCCCTGAGGCGTGGTTCTGGAAAGTTTGCAAAATACCCACTTATTGTTGTCCTAAGGTCTTCATTGGTCGCAAAATATTTTTGAGTGGAGAATTTGTTAGGATGTGGTAAAGGGGAATTAAGAGGGTGCCAAATCTGATGAACAGGGTGGATCCTTGAACGATTTTCCCATTACCAAAATATCCCTGTGAACAGTGAATTATTCTTCACCTAAAACATTATTTTCTTTAAAATAAGAACTGAAGCTTTCCTGGCGACGTATTAATTCAAAATCTTCTCGGGCTTCTAACCAGGTAAAAAGAAGACGAGGAAGACGCACTTCTTCGAAACGTTGGTATCAAGCCAAATTTTTACCTGGTTAGAAGCCCCGAGAAGAGTTTGAATTATTTTCTTTTGCAATTTTTACGCGTATTTTTTCTTCCAGTGATATAGTGTGAATGTTATGGTTGTTTTTGTCTGTGATTGTAGTTTAGGGATGTCTTTCATGCCGATCATCTTTAAGACAAGTAAGATCAGTTCTACTTTTTCTACATTGTGCACGGTATAAAAATAGAGAAAGTATTGCACTCCATCTAAACATTCGATAGCGAGATTGCAATTTTTAAGGTCCCCTGTGTAAAAAAAGCATTTTTAGAAAAAGTCCGTGTGTATGTGTATGTTATATGTGACATGTGTCTATAAACTATGATTTCCACCTACACTAAATAAATCAGCGGTAACTTTTAAAAATGAAAATACGGTAAAATATCAAACTTGGTGTTTAAGTTTAGTATCTTCCAAAGATGCGACACGAATATTTTTAGGAAAATCTCCCCGTCCAAACAACCCTTTATGCAGAACATTTTTCGAAAATTTTGATTCGAAATGCCACTAACGGTTTTGATTAAAATGTCACATATTGAAGATATTTAGACGACAAATAAAATGAGATCAGACTCTGAAGAAGCCTTCAATCTGGCTGAATTTTGCATAAATTGTAAACCGTAACAGAAAGACATTTAAAATAATAACTGAAGCTTTCCTGGCGTCGTGTTAATTCAAAATCTTCTCGGGCTTCTAGCCAGGCAAAAACTTGGCTTGACACCAACGTTTCGAAGAAGTGCATCTTCCTCGTCTTCAGGGTGAACTGAAGACGAGTTCACCCTGAAGACGAGGAAGATGCACTTCTTCGAAACGTTGGTGTCAAGCCAAGTTTTTACCTGGCTAGAAGCCCGAGAAGATTTTGAAGAAAGACATTTTTTTTTGTAGTTAAACTGTCTTTAACCTGGTTGGTCATATCGGACGATGAATGAAATTGGTGAAATGATGCTCAAATGATCTCGAGGTTCATGGAGCTTAAAGTCACTCGACATTCGTCTTCTCAGGATAAGGGAAAACCTTATCCGGATAACTCACCCTAAGTGAGATTCGAACTCATGACGTTTTGAATGTGAGGCAGACACGCTACCATCTCAATACCCAGGCGAGCAATAACATCTTATTACACAAAATTGTAGATCTCGTAAAATCACACAATATGTCATATACCTACTTTTTTTTTTTTTTTTAGAGCTAATCGTTTCCAAGATATGCCGTGTTAATAGTTTCAATTTTAAGCTATTTAAACTTTTCTCAAACAGGAATATATATTTTTTTCGTCTCTCTTTTGTTTACTACTGGCAAACTAAGAGAGGCTTGCCAGGAGTAAACCAGCGACTGGCTTTTAAAAGAATGGGCTATCACTTTAGCCTCGTGTATTCTCTTATTTCCCTCCTACTTATAAAGGAGCAAGTAATAAGGCCAATTTTGTTAATGATTATCTCGATTAGTATAATGCAGATGAAAGAATAGTCTTCTATAACAAAAGTTTGTTTGTATAACAGCTAGATAAACTCATGTGAACAGGACACATGAGATTTTTAACTGCTGCCCATTTCTTAACTGCTGAAAACGAAGGAACAGATTCCTTATAACCCTTCAATGAGTTTGGATAAATTTGCATTGACGGTAAACCATTCATAACAAAGCATTCTATGAACGTACGGTATTCCATTTTAAGACACACAAACAGCATGTCTTACCATTAACAAAACTATTTAGTAGATCAAGTTGAAACTCAATTTACATTATTATGAAACTTGTGCCTATATATAAAAACAAAATTGCATTTCTATCAACGCCATCTCTGCGTCAGATAGTGACCTTTTTACTTGGCCCTCACTTCTAAAACGTCTTCTAAAATTGTTGATTGTAAGATTTTCTATATTATTATCTACAATGTTAAATCTAGTTAATGGCTGTGCTTCATCACTTTTTGGATTGACATTGTTTGCATTAAAACTATTATTATTATTGTTATTATTCCTTGTAGCATAAGCATGAACATAAACGCGTCTGATGTGGTTATACAAACTATTTAACATAGCAAAGACAATTTAAAACAAAAATGCACGAAAATGTAAGATTATTGAGCTGTATAAAAAGGATGTATAAGTCTTTTGGAAAAACTCAATAAATCAACGTACTTTTAGGACTAAAGCTTTATTTGTGTCAAGATGTTTTTCGCATAGAAGAGTACAATAAGTTAAATTGTCACAGACATTTTTGAGAAAACAAAATTTTCGAAATTTCTCCATGTAAAGGGTAGCTAGGATGAGAGGCTTTATTGAAAGTCTTCGTATCCTGGAAGTTGCCAAATTTAAACACTAAGTTTGGTATATAACAGACCTTTAGGTTTTAGTTAAGCTGTCCGCGCACACACCCACACACACACTCTCTCTCTCTCTCTCTCTCTGTCTCTCTCTCTGTCTCTCTCTCAGATAAGCACACACATAAATTCACACTTTTTTAGTTTTTTTTTATTAAAGAGTCCTCAAAACATATCTTTCCGGTTAAATATTGGTAAAAAGGATTTGGTCGCAATACACTAATTCCTTTACCTACGAGGGCCGTTTTGTTTTCAACCTCCGAAGATCTTCGTACTTTACGACGTTTGCGGAGAGCCATTCAAAACAAATGAAGAGGAATGCTGACTTCAGGAATTGTGTTGATCCATGACAACGCTCGTCCACACATTGCTGGCACAACCCATCGGCTCCTTGAACAATTTCATTGGGACATTTTCGATCATCCGTCGTACAGTCCTGGGGCCTGGCACCTAGCGACTTTCACCTTTTCCTTGAACTGAAGACGTTGGCACTTTCAAGCCAACAAAGAGGTTCAAACCAACGTCAATGCTAATTTGAAATCATTAGCGGCAACATTTTTTGAAGCAGGTATTGCAAAGCTTGTGCACAGGTACGATAAATGTCTCAATCTTTTCGGTGATTATGTTGAAAAGTAACCATAAGTGTACAAAACTTTTAATAATAAAATAACTGTTTTCTATGAACTTGTCTTTTATTTATAGCCTATCGGAGGTTGAAAAAAAAAAAAAACGTCCCTCGTACTATGTATAGTGTACATACGTGCTTAGAAATAGTAGAAAATAAAGTTTCACAACACAAACCTATCATTATATTATTATTATTATTATTATTATTATTATTATTATAATATTATTTTTACTATTATTACTTCTACTACTACTACTACTACTACTACTACTACTACTACTACTACTACTACTACTACTACTACTACTACTACTATTAGCATCGCTTAACACGTTTAATTACATTTCTAGCTCCTGTTCCATTCTGGCATTGCATTCTGATTAGATTCACAGCCTATTGATCAAAATAGAAGCAGCTCCAATGTCTCTCTCGCAAGGCCAGAGTATGGGATTTGTGCAGCATGGTATTCCAGCACATTTTTCTCTGCTTGTTGCTCTATTGTGTCTCTTGAACCATGAATATGATGAGAGATGATAAACATGTTCCAAACCAATTTTTGTTACCCAGTTCTGAGTTGGGAAGGGAAAATGTCGCTGTTAGCACAACACAATAGCCGGTTATGATGTGAAAACATCCAACAACAATTATGTAAACAATGTACTTTCCCTCCTTAATACATAGTACATAGGTAGAGAAAGTGTTGCATTCCACTAAAAATTGGATACCGGGGTTTTTAGGATCTTCTATATCTAAACATCACACGTGTGCGTGTGTCAGTGTGTCCGCGTGTCTGTTAAACACGAAAAGTCGGTAAACTACCAAACTTGATATTTAACGACGCGACACGAGGATTTTGAGGGAAATCCCCTCACCCTAAACTACTCTTTACGTGGAAAATATTTTAAAAAATTCGATTTCTCAAACATAGCTCTAACGATTTTGATAAAAATAACGTTTAATAATGATATTTGCATGAATAATAAAGGGTTTAGCTTGAATTTTTTGGGAATTATCTCTGAAGTCCTTTTCATTCTAGATGACTTTTGCACAACTGGTAAACCAACGATAAGAGGTAGATAAAAACTTACTACACAAAACATCTAGATCTTGTTTAAACACAGAATTTGTGCCATACACATCTTTTTCGTGGAGTTGACCATTTCCGAGATATTCATAGTTATTTATTTCAGTGTTAAAATACTTTTATCATACGGAAATGTATTAACCACTGGCATTGCAAAGAAACAAATTTTAATCACATAGTAACCAGCTTTTAAGTATTTTGATTATCGCTTTAGCCTATTGTACTCCCTTATTTCCGTTCTACTACAAGGGAACAAGTATAAGACAATTTCTGATAATTTTTATCTCTAGTAACATGAATTAGATAGAGGAATATGCTTTTGAACAATAGCTAATTTGTTACAGAAATGTAGGAAAATCATGTGAATGGAACACATTAGAGTTTTTGCTTTAGAATCTTGGAATTAACACCGTTCTAAAGAAATCTTCAGACGTGTTTAATTCACATGACTTTCTCTATATCTCTATAACAAATTACTGTCACAAAGTTTTTTTTTTCATCCACTTTATGCTAATTGAGATAAAATTAGCAGAAATTTTCTTATTATTTGCTTCCTTATAAGTAGAAGGGAAATAAGGGAATTCACTAGGCTAAAGCGATAGTCAAATCTTTTAAAATGTTGCCGTGATTGAAATAAATTATTTATAGGGCCAGATTTTGACAAATTTCCGTATGATAAAAGTTTAGTAATTTTAAAGTTGAAAAAAAAAAAAAAAAAAAAAAAAAGAAAGACGTAAATTGTGCGTTTAAGATCTACATTTTCTGTGTAGTAAGTTTTTCTCTATCTCTTATGGATTCTTCAGAGACTATTCCCAGAAAACACAAGATATACATTTTATATGTCATGTAAATATCTTTAATATAGGCTTTTTTAATCAAAATCGTCAGAACCAATTTTGAAAAACTCAAAATGTTGGAAGAATTTTTCATGTAAAGGTAGTTGGAGTAGGGGGCATTTTCTTGAAAATCTCGTTGTCGCATCCCTGGAAGATACTAAACTTAAATACCAACTTTGGTATTTTACCGACTTTTCGTTTTTGAACTATCGTGTTCACAAATACACAGTCACACACACGCACCTTTTTCTGAAAATGCTTTTTTTTGGATACAGGGAACCCTAAAACTTATATTTCCGGTGAAATCTCGGTATCGAATTTTTGGGTGGAGTGCAATTCCTTCTCTAAACACTATTTGAACTTTTTGAATGAAATGCAATCCTTTCCCTAGGTAAGTACGAAGTAAGAAAATAAAAATTAGTGTGGAGTATTCGCCGTCAGAAATTAAAGTATTGGGAGACTTGCAACTAACTGGATGCAAAATTAAGTACCCTTATCGCCGTAAAACCCTAAAGAAATATATTATAGAGTCGAAGGCCATATTGTATTATCCGAAGATTTTCTTTTCGCACCTCGCTGAATTACACTGTGGAATAAACCTTGCTTTTGGTGCCCTGTGGGACTTGTAAAACGCTGACCAGCTTGTTTTTTGGTGTTTGTTGTTGCTGTTCTGCTGTTTTTCCCTTATGCAAATTGCCACGTAGGAGTCCGATAGGTGCTTCACCGTGCTCATTCACCTTCATCGCTTTTTTGTTAGCGAGGGAATGTGGATGTTGGCAGCGATAGTGCTATTTGCATGGAGATGTGGGAAAACAAGCATTTACACGCCTGCCAACCTAACACCCCTCATTGCTACAGTTGCCATCAGCTCTAGAAAGTGCTAATGCATTCTCTCCCCTGAAAAAAAGAAAATGCTGAAAGGGCAAAAGAAAATTGCAGTATGGGTGGTAAAAACCTTATACACAACGGGTTAATTCATTCTAGTTGCTTAGGATTACAAACGAGCAATATTCCCTTAAACTCGCTAAAGCTGCTATATATATCGTGGATTACCTAAAGTTAAAATAAATAGAACAAGGACCAAAGTAAGAATTCTCATTTGTTCTCTGAAAAATACAATTTATGGCTCCCAAGATAAGATGCGCTTTCTTCTGCCAGCTACTGAAATCTCAGAGCTAATCTTACAGCATTTAACCAGAATTGTGCTATTGGTATACCTCGTTACCATATCAGCGTTACGTAAATGCAAACGCTAATCGACTTAAATTACAATTAATTCATGTTATAACATTCAAATGTCTGAATGAAATGCATAGTTTTGTTTGTTTAGTAATATATGTTTAATGAACGGTTTATACATAAACTAAACATCCTACAATGCTTAGCAAATTGTACAATTAGATCCAAAACCCGCCTGGGTAGTATGATGGTAGCGTGTTTACCTCATATTCAACAGGTCGTGAGTTCGAATCTCGCTTAGGGTGTTACCCGGATAAGGTTTTTTTTCGGGGTTTTCCCTTATCCTGAGAAGACGAATGTCGAGTAACTTTAAGCTCCATGGACCTCGAGATCATTTGAACATCATTTCACTAATTTTATCCATCGTCCGATATGACCAAGCAGGTTAAAGGATATTGAGCTACCATAAAAAACAAAAAAAAACAAAAAAAAAAACACATTTTCAGAAAAAGATCCGCGTTTGTGTGTGTGTCCGTGTGAACACGATAACTCAAAAAATTAGTAAAATACCAAACATGGTATTTAAGTTTAGTATCTTCCAGGGATTTGACACGAAAATTTTGAGAAAAATCCCTCCACCCTAAACTACCCTTTACATGGAACTTTTTTCGAACATTTTGATTTTCTCAAAAAATGGCTCTAATGATTTTGATTAAAATATCGTATATTAAAGATATTTACCTGATAAACAAAATGTATATCTTGAGTTTTCTGGGAATAACCTCTGAAGACTACTTTATATGGATGAATTGTACGGACCTTTTCATAACGGCTAAACCGTAAGAGAAAAAACTTATCACCCAAAATGTACAGCACGTTTAAGCACACAATTTAAGATATATGCGTTTTTTTCGTGGAGTTGATCGTTTCTGAGATATTCATTGTTATTGGTTTCAGCTTTAAAAAACATACTTTTCTCATACAGGAATTTGTCAACTCCTGTCCACACAAACAAAGGAACTTTAGTCACATAGCAACCAGCTTTTGACTACCACTTTAACCTATGGTACTCCCTTATTTCGCTTCTAATAACAAGGAAGCCAGTAATAAGACTATTTCTGCTAATTTTTTCTCGATTAGATGAAGTAAATAGAGTAATTTGTTGTAGAGAAGTAGAGAAAGTTATGAGAATGGAACATATAAGATTTTTTGTATTTGTAATCTGCTCATTTATTGCTTCTAAGGCGGAAAAAAAGGTCGCCGGTTCAGCTAGTGTATATATAACAAAAAATCTGATGTGTTCCATTCACATGACTTTCTCTACATCTCTGCAACAAATTATTGTTGAAAAGCTTATGCTGCTATTTACCCCATGCTAATCCAGAAAGAAGTAGCAGAAATATTCTTATTACTTGCTTCCTTGTAAGTAGAAGCGAAATAAGGGAGAACCATAGATTAAAGTGATAGTCAAAAGCTGGTTGCTATGTGAATGAAGTACCTTTGTTTGTATGGACATGAGTTGACAAATTGCCGTACGAGAAAGGTATGTTCTTTAAAGCTGAGACCAGGAACAAGGCATATCTCAAAGACGATAAACTCCACGAAAAAAAGTATATATAACATAAACTGTGTGTTTTAATGTGCGCTACACTTTTTGTGTAGTAGGTTTTTGTCCATCTCTTACAGTTTAGCAGTTAAGCAAAATTCCGTAAACTTCATCCAGAATAAAGTAGTCTTCAGAGCCTATTCCCAGAAAGTAGAGAAAGTGAAAATCTGTTGTGTTCCATTCACATGACTTTCTCTACACCGCTGTGGCAAAATATTGTTAAAAAGCATATTCTTCAATCTACTTTATGATAATCGAAATAAACATTAGCAGAAATTGTGTTAATTACTACCTTTCTTGTAAGTAGAAAGGAAATAAGGGAATACACTATCATAAAACGATAGTCAAATCTTTTAAAAGCTGGTTGTCATGTAGATTACATCCGTTTCTATGCAGGGCCACGTGTTTACAACTTTCAGTGTGAAAAAAGTTCGTAAGTATTTTACATCTGAAACAAATAACAAGTGATATCTCAGAAATGGTCAATTCAAAGACATAAATTGTGTGTTTTAAAGTGATCTACAGTTTTGAGCAGTACATTTTTGTCTATCTCATACGGTTTACCAGTTATGCAAAATTCAGCAAAATTCATTCAGAATAAAGATGTATTCAGAGACTACTCCCATAACATTCAAGATATACATTTTATTTACCATATAAATACCTTTAAAATATATAACAACCCATCGTTAGATAGATTTTTGAGAAAATCAAAATTTTTGAAAATTCGCTTACGGTTAAGATATTTATACGATAAATAAAACGTATATCTTCAATTTTCTGGCAATAATTTCTGAAGACATTTTTATTCTGGATGAATTTTGCGGAAGTTTGCCCAAGTGGTAAACCGTAAGAGATAGACAAAAATTTACCACACAAAAAATGTAGAGCTCGTTAAAACATACAATTTATGTTACATACAGTTTTTCTTGGAGTTGAGAGTTTTTTTGAGATATTGCTTGTTATTAGTTTCAGCTTTAAAAAAAACTTATAATTTTCTCATACAAGAATTTGTTATCTTCTGTCAATACAAACAAAGTAAGTTCAGTCACATAGCAACCGGATTTTGACTATCACTTTAACCTATGGTACTCACTTATTTCGCTTCTACTTACAAGGAAGCAAGTAATAAGACTATTTCTGCTAACTTTTTAAGGATTAGCGAGAAGTCAATAGAAGAGTAAGAATTTTAACAATACTTTTTTGCAGAAATATAGAGAAAATCATGTGAATGGAACACATCAGATATTTTTGTTATGGTGTTCTCAGACACATAGACCTTTTTCTAAAGAGTGGTTTATTTTGGATACAGGGTCTTGTACTTGTAGTGGTTTCTCGGTATCGAATTTTTGGATTGAATGCAATATATCCTCTACTTGTGTACAATGTACTAATTGCATGTAACATGTTCTCTCTTCAACTGGAATCAGCAAATTTCCCTCCGTCGCCCTCTCGCTTCCTCTTCGTTTAACATACTGTAGCTTATTAATTCCGCTTTACGTTCCTCGATTATGTGTTTCTCAAAGAAGATAGAAAAGTTAAGCTGACTGCTCAATCTACCAGAAGTTTGGGGCACGAAAATTTAAGTTTAAAGAAAATTATCTTCTTTCTAATCTTTCCAAAGCTCTTACAGCACAAAAGAAGTACAGTTTCGCAATGCAAAACTATATTCTTATCTAGGATAGAAATGTATCTACATATTCTAAATGGTAATGTATTCTGTTCCTGCTCCAGCATAAGTTTTATTTTATCTCATACAGCTATTCTCTGTCAACATGTTTTATCATGTTTTGTATTCCGCCACAAGCATCTGCCTATTTCTTAGATTCCTTTAAGAGCATATTTTCTTTAATATAAGCTACATTTGCAGTATAAAATGTAGCTTTCTAATGGTAAGCTCACATTTCATTCTCCTATTCCTTCAAACTGAGATATAAGTTTTCTTATATTTTTTTCTGGATTACCAGATTCACTGAATCTGATATATGCGTTAAAATAATTGCAGAACTCAACGGATTTATTTTAAGTTCAAATCGATTACTGAGGAAATTTCGTAAACCGCTCACCGCCTGCACTGATAAACAAAGAGCAAAGGCGTATTGCGATTCTGTTTTAACAACTAGATTTTTCTATATATTAAAATGAAAGGGATGCATCAAATGACAGAACTAAATCAGTGACCGTCATAAAATAAATGTTTGAAATAAAAATATCTCATAATTCATATGTAATTGAAGTAATTAAGCATAATATTTCTTACAAATATGCAGAAAAATAATTTTCATAACTTATGTTTGCGTAGTAAATAAGTACCATCTTGGTTCAATATGCATGGGCAACTATAATAATTGTATATTTTTGGGAAATCGTCATTATAAGTAACATTTATTTTCTTGAATGGTCTTTGAACTCCTGTTTAAATTTTTCGATCTTTATATACCTGGAAACCAGAAGTATATACAAACACTTACTAAATGAACAAATGAAGAACTCTTTAATCAGATTATCAGGAAGTGCGAAGAAAAATATGGTCGCCCCGGGTTGCCAGGCGATTACTGGGTAGGTTCATTCCATTCCCCGAATTTCCCATCCGTCCATGTCGTTTTCATTGACATTTCATTCATCCTCCATTCTGTTGGTTTCTTTCAGGGTTGGAAGTGTCGGCTATGGTGCTCTGTGCGGCTTGGCAGGGATGAAGAATGCTCTATGTGACTTTCCGTCCCTTCGACTTTGGCTGGTTGCCGGGATGACGCCTGCCCCGGCGCGGGTTTTGGATAAGGCGGGTCGTCGGCTTACCTGTGCGACTGTCAGGGTGCTTCCATCTGGAAACTGTAGGAGCCCTCTCATTGCTGTGTAGCCGCTTCTGGTTCCAAACACCCGGTATATCCTCTCAACTCATCACTTCCTCTGGGCGCCCTCCTGCTTTCAGCCGCCCGGTATATCCTCTCAACTCATCACTCCCTCTGGGCGCCCTCTTATGGGGAGTGGGTACCACCTTGGTTTCATTGCTGTCCTGGATCCAGCCGCCCGGTATATCCTAACTCATCACTCCCTCTGTGCATCCTGTTATAGGGAGTGGGTACCACCTTTGTGTCATTGCTGTCCTGGATCCAGCCGAACGGTATATCCTAACTCATCACTCCCTCTGTGCATCCTGTTATAGGGAGTGGGTACCACCTTGGTGTCATTGCTGTCCTGCTTTAAGCCGCCCGGTATATCCTCAACTCATCACTCCCTCTGGGCGCCCTCTTATGGGCAGTGGGTACCACCTTGGTGTCATTGCTGTCCTGCTTTCAGCCGCCCGGTATATCCTCAACTCATCACATCCTCTGGGTGCCCTGTTATAGGGCGTGGGTACCACCTTGGTGTCATTGCTGTCCTGCTTTCAGCCGCCCGGTATATCCTCAACTCATCACTCCCTCTGGGCGCCCTCTTATGGGCAGTGGGTACCACCTTGGTGTCATTGCTGTCCTGCTTTCAGCCGCCCGGTATATCCTCAACTCATCACTTCCTCTGGGCGCCCTGTTATAGGGCGTGGGTACCACCTTGGTGTCATTGCTGTCCTGGATCCAGCCGCCCGGTATATCCTCTCAACTCATCATTCTCTCTGGGCGCCCTGTTATAGGGCGTGGGTACCACCTTGGTGTCATTGCTGACCTGGATCCAGCCGCCCGGTATATCCTCTCAACTCATCACTCCCTCTGGGCGCCCTGTTATGGGGAGTGGTTACCACCTTGGTGTCAATGCTGTCCTGGATCCAGCCGCCCGGTATATCCTCAACTCATCACTCCCTCTGTGCACCCTCTTATGGGGAGTGGGTACCACCTTGGTTTCATTGCTGTCCTGGATCCAGCCGCCCGGTATATCCTAACTCATCACTCCCTCTGTGCATCCTGTTATAGGGAGTGGGTACCACCTTTGTGTCATTGCTGTCCTGGATCCAGCCGAACGGTATATCCTCAACTCATCACTCCCTCTGTGCACCCTCTTATGGGGAGTGGGTACCACCTTGGTGTCATTGCTGTCCTGCTTTCAGCCGCCCGGTATATCCTCAACTCATCACTCTCTCTGGGCGCCTCTTATGGGGCATGGGTACCGCCTTGGCTGGATGCCGAGACCCTTCCGGCTGTATCTTATCCAATCCGGATCTATGGACTGTGGTCGCCCTCCGTGGTGTAATGGTTATAATGGTAACTTCATATACCCAAGGTCGCGGCTTCAAACCTGGTGGAGGACGATGGATTTTTTTGGGCACATAAATCCTTAGTATGGCTTCCTGTGGAAGGGAAGTAAAGCAGTGGGTCCCATGTCGTAAATTTACGGCACGTAAAAGAACCTCTAGCCTAAAGAGGACTCTGAGCAAAATTAAGCGATCTTTCACGGCCAGGATAGAGTGGGAGGCTGAGAACCACATCAGTTAAAGAGCGTCCATAAATTAAATGTCATTTAATGTTTATGGCCTAGGGCTTTTCCCATCTTTTGCTAAGAATAAGGACTGGAAAATTTAGAAAATAACCTAGCAAGGGAGAACGGTCCTGATGGATTTTGAACCGTGGGTCTCCCGTTTACGAGTTGCTGTTTGATTTACCTCAGCTTGTAGAACACAATATTTAATTTGGCTAGGCTAATCTTATGACACAGTGAAACACAAAGTGATCGCAGTATAATTTGAATGGACCAGTACAACCAAGAGATAACCGAAATAAAATTGGCTAGGAGCAGGAATGATTTCGCAGAGGTACAGCGAACATCGCTGATGTTGGCATATTGGCAGTGCAAATGAAAGAAAATATGCATAGCTTGCTTTATTCAAGGGCACTGATTGTGAAGCCTGTTTTTTAAACTCTCTTTTTCTTTAATATCGCTATGAGAGAGCAGCGGTGAATGCAAAACTCAATTTTGCACATATTTTTTCTGGTTCTCTCAGTTCGGTCGGCCTGGGGCAAATACGCACGCTCCCGTCCCACAAAGCTTTGCAATAACGCGTTGTCGAAAACTATGTGAACTAAAAGAATAAAAAAAAACTCCGTTAGGGAATACAACTGAGTTTCAAGTTTTAGCATAGCAACTATTGGTGTATAAGAATGTGTTTGTTGTTGAAATTCAATTGTTTCAAATTAGATTTGAAGCCTGCTTTCGGTTTAGCAGCATGCTGGTACAGAAATATTCTCAATTACACGATGTTCACTACTCAATACTACGTCTAAAATCCTGAAGTTAACAATTCGGGTGCGCATATGCTTTAAGGAGTTGATAAGTTAGTGGTTTATAAATATCAGTGAAAGGATAATAATATTTAAAATACCTTTATTTGAATGGAAAAACTTTTCGTTTAATTATAATAAAACAAATTTATATAAATCAAACTTAAATACCTTTAATTATTTGGTCAGTAGGAATTAAGGTAAATATTAATAAAATATACATATAAATAAACTATATAAAACAGTCTAAGATTTATTAAGTGGTCACAGAAATGAGAAAACTTGTAACAAAAAACACAGAACTTTAGCAAACACATTACTAGATTATGGAGTACACTATGACTATAATACATCATGAAAAACACTACAACATTGATACGATGCATAAGGTCGTTGCTCCAACCTACATTTTTTCGATATCTAGAACCCAAGATTTAAATATAAATTTTATACCAAGCCATAAATTGAGGACATTTTCCGAAATTTCGGAGAATCCGCCTGGATGCTTTTTTTCACTAAAAAAGAGGCGGTATAGTCACCCTAAACTCCGACTATAGGTATAGGTTATACTAAAGGGGGGCATTATGACCTATATACGGGGTCTTCAATTTTATTCGGCCTTTGCTGCCATCGTTTGTTCATGCATGACGTCAATACTAGGTAGCAAGTTTATCACGCATTGCCTATTGCAGAAAACTAGCGAACTATGAGTAGAATGGCTAGATGTCAACAGTATCGAGGCCATTTTAATGAAATGGGATACGAAATAAATTAAGAAAATACACTTCCATCCCTCTCTAGTGCAAAGAGCATGCAAAATATCCTGGTGAAAAACCGCCCATTACAGAAACCTGTTTACGAAATCACAATACGTATAGTCCAAAGTTCAATTCTGCACCTCATCTTTGAGACAGGGAGCTCGCTGAACTAATAATGAAGTCATGCATTTAAAGCTACTCTTGCTAAATGCCATATAAACCTGAAGACGAACAGCTCTATTGTGGCTACCGATCCCAGGGGAAAGGGGTTTAGTGAAGCACCTACACAGTCTACGGGTTGCAGTAAGACAAGCTTCAGAGACGCGCGGAAGTCCCTAACAGTTTCAAGTTCGTAGTATTCACGGGAAGTACTCTTTCATTAATAAATCATCCGCGCCATCTATCTGCAGTCTTGTCCACCACAAATCCCACATGCGGTCGCCAGGGATCGATCGAGGGCCACCTGGCCCACCATTTGTTGAGCATTTGTGCATTTCCGAGATATGCCTTGTTATTGGTTTAAAAATTCCAATACTTAAACCTTTTTCAAGTGGGAAGTCTCAATTTTCCTTATATGCGCAAGGAAATAAATGATACGCACATTTATACTTACGTTTATCATGAAGTAAGCTTTCGTAAAAATAGTTTAAGAAAAAGTAGAGAAAGTCCATATTGGACATGAAAACCGCTTAATTAGGTTTTTACGTGTTCATAAATCTACGATACGGGACCCCGGTTTTACTTCTATTTCGTAGGAAGTCATACTAAGGAGCTTTACGCCCGAATAAAAGCCATCGGCTCCGTCAGGTTTGAACACGCGTTCACATGTCGCCAGGAAAAATAACTCATATAAATGGTATATCTCCCGCCCAATTTAACAGTAGGTATACTAGATAATTCTTCACTCTATCCTCTAGAAAGTCGAATCATTTTGTATTGGTCTAGCGTTTTCTTTTACCCCAATCGTGGTGATATTCTTTCAATACTCTTCATTCCACAGTTCGTTTGTTCGTTGTTTACCTTCTCGGGCACGTATATGCAATGTACATGGTGAACAGAGAAGATATTGTATTCTGCCTATAAGTTCGATACCGAGATTTCACCGGAAATACAAGTTTTGAGATTTCCTGATTAAACAAAAAAAGGTATTTTAGAAACGTGTGTGTGTGTGTGTGTGTGTGTGTGTGTGTGTGTGTGTGTGTGTCTGTGGGCAGCACAGATCATAAACGAAACGTCAGTTAAATACCAAACTTGCAGTTCAGTATCTTCTAAGGATGCGAAACAAAGATTTTCTAGAAAATACCCCTACTACAATACCCTTTATATAAAACATTTTTCGGAAATTTTGATTTTCTCCAAAATGGCTCTTAAAGATTTTGATTAAAATCCCATGTTAAAGACATTTTCATGTCAAACGATGTGTTTATCTTGAACTTTCCGGGATTAGCCTCTAAATACCTCTACATTGTGGGTGATTTTGTTTAACTTTGCATAACTGGTAAACTGTAAGAGTTAGACAAAAGCTTATTACAAAAATGTAGTCATATACACTTTTTTGTAGATTCAACTATTTTAGAGATATTCTGAGTAATTGGTCTTCCTTTTAAGCTAAAGTCTCAAGAATGAATACATCTTTCTTTTCGTCTCTTTTGTTTACTGTAGTAAGCAAAGAGAACCGAATTTCAATTGTTTCACTTAGTAACCGGCTTTTAAAATATTGATTATCGCTTTAGCCAAGTGTGTTCCCTATTTCCCTTCTACTTACAAGAAAGTAAGTAATAACCAATTCTACTAGTGTTTATCTTGATTAGCATGTAGATAAACAAATTATATTTAATCTTTCGTAAGAAAAGCCTGTGGAACAGTTAGAAAAAGTCATGTGAATGGAATACATCACATTTTTACTTTCTAAGCGTGCATGTACAATGAACATAGTGGATAGAGAAGGTATTGTATTCCATCCAAATTCGATATCGAGATTTCACCGGAAATATATCTTCTGAGGACCCTGAGTTTGAAACTTGCATTTTTAGAAAAAAGTGCATGTGTGTGTGTACCTATGTACAGCATAGCTCAAAAACTAACACAATGTTATATATCAAACTTGGTATTTAGGTTTAGTATCTTCCAAGGATGCGACACGAAGATTTAAAAAAAAAATCCCTCCACCACAAACTACCTTTTACATGGAAAAAGATTGATTTTCTTAAAAATAGCTCTAACGATTTTGATTAAAATCTCCTGTATCAGAAATATTTACAACAAAAATAAAATCTGATGTGATCCAGTCACATGACTTTCTCTACACATCTACAACAAATTATTGTTAAAGAGATCTTACTTCTATTTACTTCATACTAATCGAGAAAAAATTAACAGAAATAGTCTTGTTACTTGTTTCCTTGTAAGCAGAAGCGAAATAAGGGAGTGCCATTGGTTAAAGTGATAGTCAAAAGCTGGTTTCTATGTGACTGAAGCTCCTTTGTTTGTATGGACAGGAGTTGACAAATTCCTGTATGAGAAAAGTATGTTTTTCATAGCTGAAAAAAAAAACAAGGGATATCTTAAAAACAATTAACTCCACGAAAAAAATGTATATAACATATTTTAATGTGCTCTACATTTTCTGTGTGATAAGTTTCAAGGATGCGACAAGAAGATTTTCAAGAAAATCGCTCCACCCCCAACAACCCTTTACATGCATTTTTTTGATTTGCTCAGAATGGCTTTAACGATTTTGATTAAAATATCCTATATCAAAGATATTTACCTGACAAATAAAATGCATATCTTGAATTTTCTGGGAATAGCCTCTGAAGACTACTTTATTCTGGATGACTTTTACGGAATTTTGCATAGCTACTAAACCGTAAGAGATGAACAAAAACTTACCACACAGAAAATGTAAAGCACGTTAAAACACACGATTTATGTTGTATACATTTTTTTCGCAGAGTTGATCGTTTTTGAGATATTGCTTGTTATTGGTTCCAGCTTTGAAAAACTTCTACTTTTCTCATACAGAAATTTGTCAACTCCTGTCCATACAAACACAGCAACCAGCTTTTGACTGTCATTTTAAGCTATGGCACTCCATTATTTCTCTTGTACTTACAAGGAAGCAAGTAATAAGACTATTTTTTCTCGATTAGCATGAAGTAAATAAAAGCATAAGCTCTTTAATAATATTTTTTGCAGAGCTGAGGAGAAAGACATGTGAATGGAACACATCAGATTTTTTTCAGCTGGTATAGGTATGAATGGAAAATTAATGGCTTCTCAGAAATTATGTAAGATATGGTTTGGCTGAAGGGATCAAAAAGGTCAGTTAAGAATGAATAATTTGGCGTGGGAAGCATTATGGAAATGATGTAGGCTGAGTTTCGAATTTTTTAATAACTTATCAGTGTTTGGTTCCCTCGATAAAATGAGTTTCCTATCCATGGTTTTTTATAGTTGGCAGCAATTTTAGCAGCATAATCGTCTCTTTCTTTCCCACGGGACCTGCGTGGTTTTTGACCTGGTAGAGTATTATATGGATCGATATTTGAGATCGATAAGTTTCCATCTACTTTCAACAAAGGATAGATTTTTGTTTTCATGTTTGCTGTGGCGAATATTGAGACTTTTGAGTCGACATGTATGGCGTATGATGATGTTTGGCATGGCATCTCGTAGTTTCGTGGTGCATACAGCGCTATTGTGCCCATACTCACCTATTCCACCAGCATCAACAGGTGAAGTTTCCAAACGCAGAGACAAGTGATGATAAAAGCAGTATCTCAGAGGAGCACACTTTACTGAAATTCGTATGAGACTGCAGCGGAACAAAATGGTCGTGTTTATGAGAGAGACGAATGCTGCGCTATTTCAACGGCAGTTGCCTAAGCGAATCTGCATACACTTCGGCAGTCGACCGTGGAATTGGATCTCTTTTCTACAATTTAAAACCGCGATTTGAAATCAAATGGCGCAGCCTTCCCTTTCACAGGAGCATGCTCGAGCGAAATGAAAGAAGTCTCTTTTGTTGTTTTTAAACAGTTACCAGAATGACAATCGGCTTCGCAGTAAAACTCCAGACAAGTGTTCCTCTGTTGCAAGCAGCAGCGGATCTGAGTGAAAAGAGAAACAGAAATACAAGAATCCTTTGTAAGGATAGAGAGCGGCGCTGTGACCAAAAGGTCAAACCGCTCGCCTGTTACCAAACGGCCCGGTTCAATCCTAGGAAACACAAATAGGATTTGTAGTGGACAAAGCGGTGTTTGACTGGGGTTTCTCCGGGTTCCCCGCCATTCACTCTACCAATTTCTTCATCATCACCTTTGATATTATCCATTTTGCTTTTGTTTAACATCATCTTCTTCCCTCATTCTCGTGTCTGGCTATAGCCGATTCCTCGTTCCAAGTTCGTTGGTTCCGAGACAGGTTTCTGACCCTAGTTACCCAGGGTGTGAGTGCTCCATACGGGGAGGGTAAGGCAACTAAGTACTAAGGATAGCATTATTATTATTATTATTATTATTATTATTATTATTATTAAACTTCAGACAAATTAAATAGCTCACTGAAATGTTAAACAACAGTAGTGGTGATAGGTATTTGTAATTTGGATACGTGATCAGTGTTTGCATCGCACACAGGAGTTCCCTTCCCTCATTATTTTAATGGCACCTTCTTAGGTCGTATACAATATATTTTATAATAGTACTAAAGGGATACATGTGGTCTAGTTATTAGTATTCAAACTGAAACGAAAACGCTGAACAGTTGATAGTAATTTTATTTAAAATTCTCAGTAATATTTTCTCCAAAATTAATGAACAGTTTGAGATTCTCACCGACGATTCATAAAAATCCATCATTTATACGTTTTTACTAATATGTGTTTTAATGAATTATACTTACTAACTCGTAATATTGTAAATTCAACGAGACATTACCATACCATAACACCCACAAAGCATTTTAAGAATAAATCATTGGAAACAGTGATGAATACTTAGGAAGTTTTGAAGTAGCTCAAAATTCTCTTTCCAGGGTGCCGCGGTCCCTTCGTTCACAGCTTTCTTAACAGTGGTTATGATTCGATTCCGGACTATTGGGTAGAATTTAAATCGCCTTTTCCTCTGACTAAGCTCATGTGAAAATTGCCCCAACATAGTTCGAAGTCCACGACATAAATGTTGATATGTTTATTACTGTAGAAGAGAGCATGTGGATCTTGTTTTCTCTTTTTTGCCTTTTCGGCGTTTGTAAGCTTATTGGTCCGTTTAACACTATTTTAGTTGCCAACGGTGTGTTTTGAAACTTTACGTTTTTCGATGAATTTTTGCTGCTCTTTTGTAGTGCGAAAAGAAAGCAAGGTTTAATTCAGGATAATGCAATAGTCTAAAACATATCTGATGTGTTCATTCACATTACTTTCTCTAAATATTCTGCAAACAAACTATTCTTACAGAAGATTATTCTTTTATACACATCATGCTAACCGAAATAAACATTAAAAGACATTCTCTATTTACTTGTTTTCCTCTGTGCAGAAGGTAAATGACAGCAGATAATAGTCTAAAACGTAGCCAAATCTTTTAAAAGCTGGTCACTATGTGAGCAATTGAAGTTTCGTTCGATTTGAATGACCAGCATTAAAACAACAGAGCGGCGAAATGAAAGATGACTTATCGTTTGGGAAAAGTTACGTAGATTAAAACTAGAACCAAATCAAGGAATATTTCGGAAACGGCCAACTGTACAACAAAACTATATAACATTTATACATATTGCAATCTGTGTGTTTTAACAAGATCTATATTTTTATTTCTAATTTTTTGCCTATTTCTTACGGTTTACCAGTTCAGCAAAATTCATCCAGAATGAGCAGGTCTTTAGGAAATTCAAGATATGCATTTTATTTGTCATTTAAATACGTTTGTTACACGGCATTGTAATAAAATCGATAGAGCCGTTTTTGAGAAAATTAGAATTTTCGAAAACTTGTCCATGTAAAGGTTAGTCGAGATGAGGGGAGCATTTTGGAAAATCTTTATGTCGCATCCTTGGTATTCAACGGTCTTTTCATTTTTGAGCTTTGCTTTCCACAGACACACGCATACACACCGACCATTTTCTAAAAATGCTTTTTTGGACTCGGGGACATCAAAACATACAATTCTGGTGACCTCTCGGTATTTTTTTGTTTTTGTTTCATTTATATATATTTCTAATCATATCGTGGGCTTTGCACTTGAAACAACACGTTGTCTGTAAGTTTAAATCATTTTGGTTTCTTAAAGGAAACACACATTCGCTCTCACATACATACTTCCAGACTCTGTGGGGGGTAGGGAATAATTCTGGCTAAAGAAAATTCCCCGCCCCAGCCGGTAATCAAACCCGGTACCTCCGGTTGAGAAGTCAGCTGGCTGGCCACCTGAGCACGGAGGCAGTCAGCTCTCGGTATTGAATTTTTGGATGGAATACTATATGTTCTCTGTACGCCATGTACATAGTATGTGTAGAGAAAGTAATATGACTGAAGGTATAAATATTTTATTCTTAAATTTTATCGCACTGAATGTTTCTTACCATCAGAATTTTGTATTTTTAACACTATTTCATAGCCTAATATTTGCATGTTACATTATGAGCTATCTCCCACTGCAATATATATATATATATATATATATATATATATATATATATATATATATATATATATATATAGGCTGTTAAGTGTATAGCTGTAGCTGTTTTGATAATTGCTACCTGAATATTATGTATCCATCTTAGTGTGCTAGTTGTTTATAGTCTTATAGATAATTTACTTAGCGTAATTAAAGATAATATCTGATATTTTCTGTAAAGTCGTGTCTAAGCCGCGAAATTAACAACGCTTGTTAATAAAGATATTCGTTTCGCTTTCACGTGTTTACAATTAAATACCTGATACTGTCCCAGACAGTTTGAGATGTAGAAAGCATTCCAACTCATTTAATCATTAAGCAATGACTTGTTTGAAATGCAAGAATAAGTATTAAATACTCAATAAAATGTATTTAAACTTCCATTCTCATTTCTTTGTCTATGGAAACCTAAGTTTTAGATAACATAATATTTGAGCATGTGAGAATAATGACTGATTTCTGCATTTGTTATTATTTTCGTGCGCGACCTCGACAGTCGTTATCATGAGGCCTCACCGCTCTACTTACCCCTCCCACATTGTCGTGGAAAATAAACACACATATGTCTTGTGTGTGCCACGCCTAATTGGAGTATTAACCAACCTGAAACCTACTACTCTTAATAACTAAAATTTATCTCAAGTACCAGTCAGTACAAAAGTTTGCAGTTATAGCTCTAACTACCTGAATTAATGAATATCAAGAGTTCATAAATAACACACTTTCGAGGGAAATGAAGAACTTAGATTTAAATAATGGGTGATATAATGATATTACCAGTGTCAAAAAGTATAAAAATATTAAAATAATTGATTTTCAGTATTTATTTTAGTCAATTTCCGAACTATTAAGTCGTTTTATATGCATTTAATAGGCAATTTATGGGTTTTTAGCTTCCGAACCCTTTTCCCACTATCCTCACTGGTGATGGACACTACCCACTTGGTGGTTGCGCAATTAAGTGACTCCAATAATTATTTGGTGGTACAGATTCTCCCGAAGGTCATAACCATGAAAAGTCTGAGATATGACAGAAACAAATATTCTGCATTAAAATGTAGATTCCGGGCTTGTAGGCCAGGTTTAACTACCCTTCTTTTCACCTACAAGTCAGCATTCTCTGAAGATATCATCCTCCGTGGTAGCGGTAACATGCTAGCCTCTGGTTTCCAAGTTTGCGGGTTCAAACCGGCGGAGGGCGATGAATTTTTCGTGCGTAAAAATGCGAAGGGTAGCTTCCTTCGGAAAGGAAGTGAAGCCGTTGGTCCCGTGTCTATATTTACGGCACATAAAAAAAACAACCACCTTAAGCCTGATAAAGATGCCTCTGAGCAAATAAAACTGTATTTCACGCCCAATACAGTATAGGTCTTTGAGAACCACTACAGTTAAAGGGCGATCATACACAAAACTCAACTTAATTTATTCTCTGAAGATGCTCAGCGAAGTCATGGGCAAAACGTCCGTTGATTTTTCATCTGTTAGACCACGGATGATTACACCGGGTACTAAATTTTACTGAAAATTCGCCTGGCGCGAAACCTTATTAATTTTTGTTAACAAATATCTGTTTCCATCAAGATAAGAATTCTTAACTTTATATCGGTAAAATCCTAATTCCAGTCTGAAGTGTTTCATTCACATAAAATTCTCTACTGTCTTCTACAAAAACTTCTATCTGCTTGTTACATTTCATTACACAGTTACACATTTCGTTGTGCATGTAAGAATGATATAGTAGGTTAAAACGATAAATATAAATTCCATGCATTGCATTATTGCATTCCCCCATTACTAATGAGTAGTAATTATTTTCTATCACTTCAAAAAATATAAATACATATTTGAAATTTTAAACTAATAGCATAAGATATCTGCAAATGACCAACTGCACAAAAAAAAAAAAAAAAAAATAAGTGGTTAAATAAATTGGTTGCTTTACCAAAGACTACAATTTTTGAGTAGCAAGATTTTGTCAATCCCTTACGATTTACCAGTTATGCAAAAGTCATTGAATGAAGAAAACTTCAAAGGCTATTCCCACAACATTCTAGATGTAGTTTTTATTTGTTTTAAAAATGTCTTAAAATGCTATTAAGATGAAAATCATTTGTTGAGGAAATCAAACATTTCAATAAGTATAAACAGCAGTTTAGGGTGAGGGCTTTTCTCATAAATCTTTGATACATTTTTGAAATATGCTAAAATTAAACTTAAGTTGATATTTAACGCACCACTTATTAAAGTTATGCTGTTCACAGAAAAACGGAGACATGAGTACACTCATGAGTACCTTTTACGTTCTCTACACGTACTATGTATTGAGAACTCTGAATCTAAAAAAGAAACAAAACATTTCTGGAAACATATTCGTGTGTCTGTAGGCAGCATGCCTCAAAAATGAAAAGTCTGTTAAATACCAAACTTGGCATTTAAGTTAAGTTACTTCCAAGGATGCAACATGAAGATTTTCAAGAAAATCCTCCACCCCCAACTGCCCTTTACATGGAGCATTTTTCCAAAATATTGATTTTTTCAAAAATGGCTGAAACAAATATGGTACCTATATTAAAGGTATGTACATGACAAATAAAATGTATGTTTCAAATTTTCTCGGAATAGTCTTCTGGATAAATTTTGCTGAATTTTGCATAACGACTAAACCGTTAATTGGACAAAAACTTACTTAATAGAAAATGTAGATTTCGTTAAAACGCACAATTTATGCTACATATACTTTTGAGATATTCCTTATTATTGGTTTCGCTTTAAAGTACTTATACTTTCTTTGTCAACTCCTGTCCTTACTAACAAAGGAACTTCAATCACATAGCAACCAGCTTTTGACTATCGCTTTAGCCTATGTTATTCCCATATTCCCCTTCTACTTAAATGGAAAAAGTAATAGGACCATTTCTGCTATTTTTTCTCGATTAGTAGAAAGTAAATAGACGAATAACTATAGCAGAGATGTAGAGAAAGGAAAGGAAAGTAACACATAAGATTTTTCTAAAAAGGTTTTTATTCAGAGGGCTTGAAAAGCTGTATTGTAAGTTAACTCTTGGTGTTGAATTTTTGTGTCGAATGCAATATCCTCTCTACTTACTATATAGAGTAGAGGAAGTAAAAGCTCTCGTTCACCTCTCAGAATGAACCAGTTGTTCCTCCTCTTAGAATTGGAGTGTCGGAGTTAAGATGGTTTAGTGATATTAGCTTACAGCGGTAGTTGGAAGGCACGAAGGAGGCGAATATTGACGCCAGATTCTGTTTGACGCGAAGATTCGATTTGCCTCAACGCTGGGCGCTAAGTTTGAAGCAATTATTACCACACTGAGGCCCAAATTTGATACCGTGATTCGATTTGACGTACAGCAGTCCGCACCAGATATTGGCGCAGGTGAATAGGTGATTATTCAGCAACTAATTATCGTAAGTACTGATGACAAGCAGGTGTCTCAAATCCGCCCATGTTCCTACTAATGTATATTCATCTCGCACGAGAACTGTTGATGTAGTTTCTCAGGGATTAGAACAAATAATTATGTGGATTTACTAAAACATTATTACTTCTCTACGCCTACTGTTTATCTACATAGTAATGCAATTTGGTTCTTAGACCCCTCCCCCCAGGCAGTGCGTGAGGTGAAATGCCTATTGAACAGATGGGCTCATAGATCAGAGAGAGCAGCCATGTCTGGTATGATAATGATATGATAATACAAAATAATAGTGATATACACTGTTATATTAGGACTTAATCTATGTAATGGATTTTATGAATTTACTACATGTTTGAGAAAGGTGTGAAGGGATGTTAGTTGGTGTAAATAGTTGGAACTACATAATTTTAATTAAAATTCACTATAATGACTAGCTAGTACCGAAAAAATATAACTAACGTAAATTTGCAATGGCTACCATCATCTTCTGCTGAATAACAGTAGTAGATTATTAGTTTTTATCACTTTAAAACTAGGTAGTTATATAGGTAGATAAATGTCTATCAGTTGTTTGTTTTATGGATTCCAGTGATTAATAATAATTTATTTAGTGTAGGTGGAAATCATAGTTTTATATTTATAGATAACAGGAGTTTATTTACTTGTATTTTATGTTAATCTATTTTATATTTTATTTTGTGCATTTTAATTTCTTTGTATTATTTTCCTTTTTTGTGGTTATTAGTATATAAGTTATATCCGTAAAATAATTATGTTGAACAAGAATTAAGTATGGTAAATAAATTATAAATTTTGCTAAGTCCTATGGGAAACTATAGGTGTACAACGGAGGAAATAATGCCGTTCTGCGCAGGCGCGTCATAAGTAGGAACAAGTTTCCCCCACTACATTTCTTCTTTCTCCGTTCGGCTTTATTGCTCATTGTTATATCTTATTATTTGTAAATGCGCGCGCGGCTAGTGGTGGAACAAGTTGCGTAGTGGGGGGACAGTTTTCCCTTCTTACGTGGTGCCCACCCAGAACATTCTTTTCTCTGTTGCTCATCTAAGAATAGTATATTTCAATGTGACATCGTAAGTCTTAATAGTATATACTAGGTGACCAACTGCCCCTTATTTGTTGAGCAGACATTTCTTCGTGCGTTAAAAGAAAGTTAAAACTGGCCAGTGGGGAACTAGCTAGAGATACATTCGTTCTATTTCTCTTAGTGAGGGCAAACCGCTTCACCATCTCTGGCTTTAACTTGAAATAGCCCCGTTGTGTTCTGCAACTCTTTTAACGCACAAAAGGATATCTTCAGGAAATATGATAGTGAATAACGTGCTATTAGCTATACATACAATATATATGTTTCAAGGCTTTTTTTTCGGATTTTTCTGTTTAATGTTTCTCTAATATTGTTTTCAATCTTCTAAAAATGAATTTAAGTTGAACATTCTGTCATCACTGGCAGCTAATATTAAGATTACTTTGAGATTCAGTGGTGGTGAAGTATTTAATCCTAAATCTAAAGAAATAAACAGGCAACTTGATCGCTTCTCGTAGTAATATAGCGGCGAGTTGGAAGGGCGGTTGCATTTTGTTTAAACATAGGACATTTAGCTTTGAAGAGATTTTTATGTAAATATATGTTCGGGTACAAATTATCCGTTCTCAAAAACTATTGAAAATAGGTAAATTAGATTTTCGAAGGATAAAACAAGCTTTTAAGTCCTGTTATGCGCTTACTTTAATATGGAGGTTAGTTATTGTCATTGCAAATCACTTCTTTGCTTGGCCAGGAGTAGAACAAAAGAAAAACGGATACTTCCTGTCTGAGAAAAGTTTAAGTACTTCACAATTGAAACCAGTAACAAGGAATATCTCGGAAACGGTTACCTCCACAACAAAAACGTAAAGGACATAAATTGTGTGTTTTGACTGATGTACATTTTCTGTGTAGTGAGCTTTTTTTCTATCTCTTTCGGTTTAGCAGTTAAGCAAAATTCATCCAAAATAAAGAGGCCTTGAGAGGTTATTCCCCAAAAATTCGAGATATACATTTTATTTCGGACATAAATAGCTTTAATATACGGGACTTTAATCAAAATCGTTAGAACAATTTTTAAGAAAATCAACAGTTTCGAAATTTTTTCCATGTAAAGGGTAGTTTGTGGTAGGGGGATTTTTTTTGAAAATATTCGTGTCACATCCTTGGTATTTAACGGTCTTTCTCGGTATCGAATTTTGTTACAATACCTTCTCTATCCCTATGTACATTGTACATATATTGGGCTAGAGAAAGTAAAAGTTAATTGCTGATAAATTGCAATTAAAAGGTTGCATACTAAGAAGATAATACTATATTTGTTAATAAACAAACGTACTATATAAAATTGGTTCAGTGAACCTAGAATGTACATTATGTAAACATTTAGTCTGATATTTACAACCTTTTCTGGGATAATGCGTCACGAATTTAGCAGATTTAACATTAGCGGGATAGGGCTTACTTTTAATCTCCTTTAAAAAGGGAATATGCACGGAAGCTTTTATTTTTGCTAACAATGCCACTTATATAAATATTGCATTATAGCTTTTGACTCTTCTTTTAATTACTTTCTCTACACGTAATATGTACATAGTGTATAGACAAGGTATTGTATTCCACCCAAAAATTCACTACCGAGATTTCACCGGACATACATGATCTGGGTTCTCCTGAATCCAAAAAAATAATTTTTGGAAAAAGCGTATGTTGTGCATGTGTGTATGTATGTGTGTGTGTGTTCTCAAATTGGCCCTAACGATTTTGATTAAAATCTCTTATATTTAAGATAATTACATGCCAAATAAAATGTATATCTTGAATTTTCTGGGAATAGCCTCTAAAGACCTCTTTATTTTGGATGATTTTTATTGAATTTTGCGTGATTGTTAAACCGTGAGGGGTAGACAAAAACTATCTACACAATAATATAGATCACAATAAAACACGCAATTTATGTCATATACATTATTTTCGTGGAGTCGATCGTTTTTGAGATATTCTTTCTAATTGGTTTCAGCTTTAAAAACATTATAGCTTTCTCATACAGGAACTTGGCAACTCCTGTCCACGCAAATAGCTTTTGATTATCACTTTAAGTAATAAGATATTTTTGGTAACTTTTCTCAATTACATGAAGTAAATAGAAGAATAAGCTTTTTAACAATAAAATGTTGCAGAGATGTAGAGAAAGTCATGTGAATGGAACACATCAGATTTTTTTCCTTATATATAACAAAGACCAAGTTATTGTTTTGTGTTAAAAAAGCTTCAGCATTTTAGCAGCAGTTGAATTATCGTTCTTCACGAGTAAGATTTTGTGCACGTGACTGTACATCGCTCTGCCCTAAGAGACTGCTTAATGCGCTATTATATGCCCTAGTACAATGACAACACGAGCTTAAAGTGCTCATGAGTGTTTGCATCAGCACTATCCAGGATCACTAGGCCATGGTTATTACACATTACAACGCCATTATGCTTTTAACTGCAATGGCAGGAATGCCTTTGTTCTGTTCGGTGAAGAATTATGCATAAGGCACTTACATCTTGGCTAGAGACATTGGACATATCCAAACCAATAAAGGCCTAACAGATACATGAAAATGGAATCAAGACCAATACAATGCATCAACATCTGTAAGGTAGTTCTTCACAACTACTTCAGGTTATACTTTCATAAATATGAAGTTATTATATAGCTCATTTATAGTAATTCTTAGATCACCAATTTCCGAGTCCTAATCCTGAGTGAAGAATATACAAGGTGTTGCGGTGCGACTTCAACGACAGCCTCTTAAACTGAAACCTCTTTAGTGCATAGTTGCATTAATAAAAAATCTGATGTGTTCCATTCACATGGCTTCCTCTACATCTCTGCAACAAATTATACTTAAAAATCTTATTCTTCTATGCACTTCTTGCTAATTTAGAAAAATTAGCAGTCAAAAGCTGGTTTCTATGTTACCGAAGTTCCTTTGTTTGTATGAACAGAGTTGACAAATGAGAAAAGTATGTTTTTCAAAGCTGAAATAAAAAACAAGAAATATCTGAAAATATGATCAGCTCCACGAAAAAAATATATATGACAGAAATTGTATGTTTTAATGTGCTCTACTTTTTTGTGTGTTAAGTTTTTGTCCATCTCTTACGGTTTAGCAAAATTCCGTAAAATTCATCCAGAATAAAGTAGTATTCAGAGGTTATTCCCAGAAAATTCAAGATATACATTTTATTTGTCACTTAAATATACTTACTATAAGACATTTTAATCAAAATCGTTAGAGCCATTTTTGAGAAAATCAAAATTTTCGAAAAAAGTTCCATGTAAAGGGCAGTTTGGTGTGGGGAGAATTTTTCTCAAAATCTTCATGTCGAATCCCTGGAAGATACTGAACGTAAATACCAAGTTTGGTATTTTACCGACTTTTCGTTTTTGAGTAATCGTGTTCACAGACACACGGATACACTATGTACATAGTGCGTATAGAGAAAGCAAAAATCCGATGTGTTACAGTCACATGATTTTCTCTAGCTGCTCTACAAACTTCTTACAAAAGATTATCCTTCTTTCTGCACAATGCTAATCGAGATAAACATAGCAGAATGTTCTTATTACTTGGTTCCTTATAAGTAGAAGGCAACTAAGGGAATGTCCTAAGCTAAAGTAATAGTAAAATGTTCTAAAAGCTATTGTTATGTGATTGTCAGGAGTAGAAAAGAAGAAAAACAGACGCTTCCTGTCTGAGAATAGCATAAGCAATTCAGAATTAAAACAAATAAAACTGAACATCTTGGAAACTTCACTTTAAAAACAAAAACGTAAAGGACATAAATTGTGTGTTTTAACGAGATCTACATTTTTTGTGCAGTAAGCTTTTGTTTATCTCTTAAGGTTTTGCAGTTAAACAAAATTCGCAAAATTTATCCAGAATAAAGAGGTCTTCAGAGACTATTCCCAGAAAATTCAAGATTACATTTTATTTGGGATGTAAATAGCTTTAATATACGGGATTTTAATCAAAATCGTTACAGCCATTTTTAAGAAAATAAAAAATTTCAAAACATTTTACATGTTAATAGTAGTTTTGGTGGGAGGGTTTTCTTGAAAATCTTTGTGTCGCATCCTTGGAAGATCCTGAATCTAAATACCAAGTTTGGTATTTAATGGTCATTTCGTTTTTTAGCTGTGTTGTCCAAAGACACACACAAAAACGGGTCTTTTTCTAAAAATGTTTTTTACTTTCTCTATACGTACTATATTTATAGTGTATAGAGAAGGTATTGCATTGTACCCAAAAATTCGTTACCGAGATTTCACCGAAAATGCTTTGAGACCACCTGAATCCAAAAATAAGCATTTTTTTGAAAAATGTCCGTGTTTATGTGTCTGTCTGTCTGTCTGAGTGTGTTTGTGTGTGTGTGTCTGTGTGTCTTTGGGCAGCATAGCTCAAAAACGAAAAGACCGTTAAAGCCAAAACTTGGTATTTAGGTTCCAAGGATGTGACACGAAGATTTTCAAGAAAATCCCACCATCCCAAACTACCCTTTGCATGGAAAAAATTTTGAAAGTTTTGAGTCTCTAAACAATGGCTCTAAAGATTTTGATTGGAATATCATATATTAAAGATGTATACTTGACAAATAATATGTATATCTTGAATTTTCTGGGAATAGCCTCTGAAGACTACTTTATTCTGGATAATTTTACGGAGTTTTGTGTAACTGGTAAACCGTAGGAGATAGACAAAAACTTACCATACAGAAAATGTAGAGCACATTAAAACACCAATTTATGTCATATATATTTTTTCGTGGAGTTGATCATTTTTAAGGTATTCTTTGGTTTTTGTTTCAGCCTTAAACAACTCATACTTTTCTCATACAGGCATTTGTTACCTCCTGTCCATACAGACAAAGGAACATCAGTTACATAGCAACCAGCTTTTAGCTATCATTTTAACCTATGGAACTCCCTCATTTCGCTTCTATTTAAGGAAGCAAGTAATAAGACTATTTCTGCTAATTAACATGAAGTAAATAGAAGCATAATCTTTTTAACTACAATTTGTTGCAGAGATGTAGAGAAAGTCATGTGAATGGAACACATCAGATTTTTTCGGAATCAAAGGGACCCCAAAACATATATTTATGGTGAAATCTCGACATCTAAATTTTGGGTGGAATGCAATACTTCTCTATCCCTATATACATTGTACATATGGGCTAGAGAATGTAAAAATAAAATTGGTCATACGTTTGATTGCGAATATTTCCTTTATCGTTTACTTACTTCTGCGATTAGAATAGCAAGGTAGAGCTACAAGATATGAGTTGCCTATTCTTGGTTTAGTATTTGTTGCTAAAATTTATCATTTAATCACAAAATGATATTAAAGAATTGAATTCTAGCATGTCCTCCGAAATGAAAGTCATGGTCATAGCTTGTGAACTACAGAAGTGGAAGGTCAGGAATGTTGGCAGTAATGTTGTGCCTAGACACCTTACACAACAGCTGGTTCTGTCGGTGCTTCAGATGTTAAATACGTTCAGAACTATGGCAGTTTACAAATCTAGAGTATCCAGATTTGCTTCTTGCTTGGCAAAGCTCAATCCTTGAGATTAGTTCTAGGGACATTTAAAGAGTAAGGGCTGCTATAATTTATGATCACACAGTGTGTTTGAAGTAGCCTTAGAGATTGGGCAGATGCAGAAATTCTAACGAGGTATGTTATAATTGGCCAAGAGGATGCGATGTCTGTATAGATTCTAAATGAGCACATTTTGAGCATTTACTGTAAAATAATTTTTCCATTTTTGATATTGCAGTTACTGACCATTAATACATTTCAGTTTGATTTAATTATTCTACGATGCACCTGAATGAGGCATTGAGTATGACACTCCACCAAAAAATTCGATACCGAGGTTTCACCGGAAATATATGTTTTTGGGTCCCCTGAATCCAAAAAAAAAACAAAATTCAGAAAAATGTCATAGTGTGTGTGTGTCCGTGTGTCCGTGTGTCTGTGAACACGATAACTCAAAAAATGAAAAGTCGGTAAAATACCAAACTTGGTATTTAAGTTTAGTATTTTCCAGGGATGCGACACGAAGATTTCGAGAAAAATCCCCCCCCCAATATACCCTTTACATGGAACTCTTTTCGAAAATTTAGATTTTCTCAAAAATGTCTCTAACAACTTTGATTCAAATTTCGTACATTAAAGATATTTCCCAGACAAAAAAAAAAAAAAATGTATATTTTGAATTTTCTGGTAATAATCTCTGAAGACCACTTTATTCTGGGTGAATTTTACGGAATTTTGCATAACTGCTAAACCGTAAGAGATGGACAAAAGCTTAACACACAAGCAATATAGAGCACATTAAAACACACGATTTATGTTACATACATTTTTTTCGTGGAGTTGATCGTTTTTGAGATATTCCTTGTTTTTGGTTTCAGCTTTGAAAACTTTTACCTTTCTCAAACAGGAATGTGTCAACTTCTGTCTATACAAATAAAGGAACTTCAGTCACATAGCAACCAGCTTTTGCTTATCGCTTTAACCTATTGTACTGCCTTATTTGCTGCTACTTACAAGGAAACAAGTAATAAGACTATTTCTGCTAATTGTTATGCCGATTAGCATGAAATAAATAGAAGCATACGTTTTTTAACAATAATTTATTGCAGAGATGTAGAGAAAGTCATGTGAATGGAACATATCAGATTTTTATAATTCATATTTTAATTTGCTTGTTCTTAGATCATTAGACTAAATTTTATGCGTAGCTTCTTAGGCAGCTTTTAGTTCAGGTCTCGTAAATACGATCGGATAACTTGAAAGAAAACCATCACATCCTCATTAATGGCAAAGCTGATAATAAACACACAGACACGCAACGAACCGGATTTCAAGCTCAAACCAAAACAAAATATTGACCTGCCGGAAACAAAACCAAAACATCGGCTCCTACTCTGTTGTGTTGCGCAGATCATATATTCTCTAATGTTGCAGTATCTCCATTACCTTTCAACATAGATGACGATGTTATTGGTCTTTGATTATTTGTCATATTTAGACGCTCAAAACGCGAAATCTGCTCACTCATACCCCGCATATTAGTTTTTTATTATGAGATATTTCATTAATGGCGCATTCAAATATAGTTCAACCTGGATAATTTCAACATAAAGTAGCACGTTTTTACCTTCTTTAGACGTACTATGCAGGTACATAGAAGGTATCGTATTCCACTCAAAAAATTCAAATTCCAATTTCAAACTACTCTTTACATGGAAAAAGTTTTTCGAAAATTTGGTTTTCTAAAAATTGCTATTACCATTTAGATTAAAATCTCATATATTGCAGACAATTACACGACAAATAAAACGCATACCTTGAATATTCTGGGAATAGCTTCTAAAATCCTCTTCATTCTGAATGACCTTTGTAGACTGAATGTGACAGACAAAACGTTACCACACGAATGTAGATGTCGCTAAACCCTCAATTTATTTAATATACATTTTGTTTTATTTTGTCACGATTTCCGAGACATTCCTGTTATTGAACTTTTCCCACACAGAAAGTCCTTATTTTCATATGTCTCTTATTTTACTTCTGGCTGCAAAAGAGAACCAAGTTTCAGTGATAATCGATAAGCAACAGCTTTTAAACGATTTGACTATCGATTCAGCCTAGAGTGCTCTCTTATTTCTTTTCTACTTACAAGAAAGCAAATAAAGCTGAGGTTTATCTTGATTAGCATGACAGATAAAATAATATCTGTTGTAGGGAAATTTATTTGCAGAACAGATAGAGAAATTAATATGAATGTGATACGTAGATCTTTTGGTAAAATATTTATGACAGCAAGAAAGTTATTTGATATAACATATACTTTAACAATTTTCTTTAGTAAAGTTTGTCCTGAATTTTCGTTTGTAAACACAATTAAGTTGAACATTTACCTAAAATTCAAAGTATTTAGTTTATTTATCATGATAGTCGTCTTTTTCTCGAATCGGCCTCAATTTAAGCTTCAAATTTAGAAATTCAAAGCGCCTTAACCATACATTTACGGCGACATAAGGTTTGATAGAAAGCAGAAATATGTATATAGACATTTCTTAGGAAGCTGCATATATTCCCCTTTTCCACAGAACAACGCTGAGATTCGCGTGCTAATTTGTAATAACAAAATGAAATAAATTCCTCTCTTTCCACTAGTCTGAGTATTTCTTTCTTTGGTGCCTCGAAGTAGCTAAAGTAAATGCCACGGCTACCCATAAAAAACTTACTGGGTTAGATCAAAATAAAAGTTAAAGCTCTTGCAATGCTCAAGTCACGTACTAGTTTGCATTTGTTTTTGCTATCTTCACGCAATTAGCTACTTTTTAAAGTTCCAGTATAAACGAAGGTTTTTTTATAAAACTCCTCTTGCTAAATTTTGACGTTGCACTGAATAACTGACACGTTTTAAACACTTCTACTGTTTGGAAGTGTTATATGGGTAATTGATGATCGTTTGGATACTTAATCCTCCCAGTTCATATTTTACTCAACATTTGCTTCCTACTATAGTAAAATATAGTATTTTATTTTTAAATTGTCTTATTACTTAACCATGTAGGCAGATTAAGTTAAACAGTTCAGGTACGTTAGAAGCTCCTGAACAAAACAATTTTATAAGCAAATTCATTTTCTTCTCCCTCCGCCCGTACTCTCTTTTCACTCTCTCTCTCTCTCTCTCTCTCTCTCTCTCTCTCTCCGCCTCCCATTCTATCTCTCTTTGTGTGATCAGCATAACCTAAAAGCCAAATTTAGTTTTTAAGTTGAACCTTATTCAATGATATGAAAATGCAGATTTTATAAAATTATTACACCCAAAATATATGTAAACATTTAAAAATATCACTATGCTATTCAAAATCAATCCCATAATTGTGATTAAATCAAATATATTTTAGATACTCTGAGTTTTGTTAAATAATGTGTGAAATCATCTTTATTTAACATGATTGTGCGTACTTTTGTGCAATTGGGGATGCATAAGAAATCAAAATATCCTACTACAATAAAGATACAAATATACATAAAATATATACTTTATAGAAAAGAGAAAAAAATTGTATGAATATCCATTTGCAAAATATTCGCTGTGTTAATCTGAATTTTAGGTATTAAGTCACCGTTCTTTAGTTTCTCATGAAGTCATAAAAAGGGCACAGAATATCTAAGCCAACATAAACATTTACCACTTTAACTACTTTACATTTAACTTAAACTACTCAATTCAAGATAAACATGTTAGCATGTCAAACTGCTAAAGTTACAACGTTTATTCAAACATATTTCGTTCTGAGAGAAAAAAAAATTCTCTGTTTTATATTCTAAGAAAATAAACAAAATACATCAAAACTGTTTCTTTGTAAATAACCCTTAAGTTCTAATATTTTTAATAGGTTTAACGCTTTTGCTACCAAAGCACTGCAGGCGATGACGCTGTTGATACATAGACTAAAGATGGAGCATCGGTGGGGGAAACTGGAGAATCCGGAGAAAACCCGCAACCTGCGCCGCTTTGTCCAGCACAAATCTCACATGCGGTCGCCTTGGTGAGAGGAGATTGGTGAAACCACTAGGCCATGGTGCGGCCTCTCTTTCTAATAAAACATATTTTGTTTTGAGAGACTAAATTAAAGGTATCAAACATTTCTTTATGTAAAGCACTATTACATGTAGGAAGAATTTCATGAGCATTTTCTTGCATTCTTGAATGGTTTAGAGCATAAACACCGAGTTTGGAATTTATTGATATTTTCGTTTTACAATCTTTCTCTTCCTCCGTCTATTACTGTCTGTTTCCCTCACTCCCACTTACATGCTGGCGTTTTACTTTCTCTAGCACTCATGTACAGGGTTACTACAAAAGAAATAGACAATTTCAACTGCCTGTAAAACAAAAACTATTAGAGATAGCAACCTAATTATTTTGGAGGTATGTTGAGAAAGTCTCAAAGTTTTGTTTGTTACTATTGGTAACGCTGTAGTGTTTTGTTTGTTATTGCAGAAGCGGAAAATCCTGTGGAAAAGGTATATTGCGTGTTGGAATTTGCTAGAACGCAATCAGCAACTGTTGTCCAACGACGCTTTAGAACACGTTACCACAAAACGCCACCGACTAGACAGTCAATCTACGACTGGTATAGAAAATTCGAGACAACGGGATGTTTGTGCAAAGGGAAGAGCTCGGGAAGACCAAGAGTTTCGGAAGAAAATAACCGACAATAATGCTCTTGCATTTTGGCCACCAAGGAGCCCTGATCTCACACAACGTGACTTTTTTCTATGGGGATTCGTGAAAGACCGTGTTTTTGTCCCTCCACTTCCTCTTAATTTAGACGACTTGAAACAACGTATCAGACAAGCCGTGGCAAGTGTTGATGCAGATATGTTACAAAAGGTTTGGGATGAACTTGATTATCGCATGGATGTGTGTCGTGTGACTGGAGGAGCCCATATTGAACATTTGTGAGTTCACAATGGAAACTTCAAAGACTCATCTACAAACCAGTGAAAACGGCGTCATATTACCGTAAATAGTTTTTGTTTTACAGGCAGTTGAAGTTGTCTATTTCTTTTGTAGTAACCCTGTATATATAATATACATAGAAGCTAGAGAAGGTATTATATTCCACACCTAAATTTTATGTCGATGTTTGACCGGAAGTTTATGTTTTGGTATCCTCTATGTCCAAAAAAAAAACACCTTTAGAAAAAGGTATATGTGTGTGTGTGACTGTGGGCAGCACAGCTTAAGGATGAAAAATCGGTTAAATACCAAACGTGGTGTTTAAATTCACTAAATTCCAAGAATACGACACAAAGATTTTCAAGAAAATTGCCACACCCCCAATTACCCTTTGCATGCAATATTTTTCGAAAATTTTGATTTTCTTAAAAATGGCTCTAACGATTTTGATTAAAATGCCATATGTTAAAGATAAGTAGAATGTATTTCTGATTTAATGAAAAACGAAATGTAGAAGACATCAGAAGACATCTTCATTCTGAATGACTTTTGCATCATTTTATATAACTGATAAATCGTAATATATAGACAAAAATCTGATGTGTACCATTGACATGACCTTCTCCAACAACAAATAATTCTTAAAAAACTTATACTTCTATTTACTTTATGCTAATCAGAAAAAAATTAGCAGAAATAGTCTTATTACTCGCATCCTTGTAAGTAGAAGCGAAATAAGGGACAACCGTAGGTTAAAGTGATAGTCAAAAGCTGGTTGCTATGTCAATGAAGTTCCTTTGTTTATATGGATAGGAGTTGACAAGTTCCAGTATGAGAAAAGTATACGTTTTTCATAGCAGAAACCAAAACTAAGGAATTCACAAAAACGACGAACTCTACGAAAAAAATGTATGTAACATAAATTGTGTGTTTTAATGTGCTCTACACTTTTTGTGTAGTAAGTTTTTGTCCATCTCTTACGGTTTAGCAGTTATTCAAAATTTAGTAAAATTCATCCAGAATAAACTACTCTTCAGAGGCTATTCCCAGAAAATTCAAGATATACATTTCATTTGTCAGGTAAATATGTTTAATATCCGAAATTTTAATCAAAATCGTTAGAGCCATTTTTGAGAGAATCAAAATTTTCGAAAAAAGTTCCATGTAAAGGGTAGTCGGGGGTGGGGAGATTTTTCTCAAAATCTTCGTGTCGCATCCCTGGAGGATACTAAACTTAAATACCAAGTTTGGTATTTTACCGACTTTTCATTTTTGAGTTATCGTGTTCACGGACACACACACGCACTCACACACACACACACACACACGGACCATTTTGTGAAAATGCTTTTTTTTGGATATGGGGACCCTAAAACATATATTTCCGGTGAAATCTCGGTATCGAATTTTTGGTGGAGTGCAATACGTTCTCTATACACTATGTACATAGTGCGCATGGAGAAAGTAAAAATTGCTACAAAAATGTAGATCTTTTTAAAACACACAATTTATGTCATATCATATATGTATTTTTAGGTTTAACTGTTTCCGAGATATTGGTTTCAATTTTGAGTTACTTGAACTTTTCTCAAACTGGAGGATATCTTTCTTTTCGGCTCTCTTTTATTTACTCCTGGTAAGCAAATAGAACGGAATTTCAATTGTTTCATATAGCGACCGGATTTTAAAGGATTTGAGTATCACTTTAGCCTAGTGTATTCACTTATTTCCCTTCTGTTTACAAAGAAATAAGTAATAAGTAATTCTGCTAATATTTTTCTCTATTAGAAGGATGAGTTAAGAGAATAATGTTTTGTAAGACAAGTTTGTTTGCAGAACAGTTGGAGAAAGTCGTGTGAATAGAACACGTCAGCTTTTTATAAATGCTTTTCTGTTTAGGTTTAGCTGAGACCTAATTAATGCACTTTTTCCTGAAATTTCTACAATATGAGATTTTGGATGAGATGCAATACTTTTTTTTTTCTTATGTAGCTTAACGTCCTTTAACCTGGTTGGTCATATCGGACGATGAATGAATTGATGAAATGATGCTCAAATGATCTCGGGGTTCACGAAGCTTAAATTTACTCGACATTTCTCTTCTCAGGATGAGAGAAAATCCCGAAAAAAAGCTTTATCTGTGAAACTCAACCTAAGCGAGATTCGAACAGATAAATGTAAGGCAGATACATACCCCCACGCTACAGTACTTTTACCACCTAGCAGAGACAGTTTAGAGAAAAAACAAAGATGATCTCAGAAATCAGAAATTTACATGATCGAGCACCTAATAACACCGCATATGCGCAGTAAATGATTTAGTATCAGTTATATGTAGGGATGCACAGCACCAATTAACTTGCTTCATGCTCCCGCCTTAACAGTGCCATGTTTAATAGTGTATACCAGTCTCAAGCCCTGAATCCTAAAGTACCTAGGAGGTATATATGGCAAAAAAGCGAGCTCAACAAAATGGTCAGTATAACATGTAAAATATCACTTTTACCAACATAGCTATTAACTAAGTTCCTTACTTATTTGCGCAGGCTAGTACAGAAAGTTCCCCAAATCTCCAAAGACAACTTACAAAGTATGTGTTTATTTTCCTGAATTCTTTTGAGATTCATGCTTCATTACTTCCCTTCCAAAGATAGCCATGCTAAGAATTTTGAATTTTGGGCAAAATTCTTTTTTTTGGGAGGAAGGGCCTTTGGTTAATTTTACTTAATTCATCCCTCACCTCCAATCCAATTCATCCGTCACCTACCGAAAACTCCATCGCCCTCCGCCGAGTTTGAGCTAATGACCTTGGCAACCAGGGGAAAGAATATTACCCCTAGACCATGGACGACGATTCTATCCTCTTACGTGCAATTAGTTGCTCGGTGCATCTGTTACTGAGCTAGAGAAGTAATAAATCTATGATTATTAAAATACGCGGTCTTCACTGTTTGCTACACACTTCATTACTTTGTAATGATACGATAATGACGACATGATAATGAAATGTAGGAATTGCAATATTACCGAGTGTGTTAAACTCCATGTTGGTTCAGCTATTAGAACAGCGAATCTGGAACGCTGTGTATATTAGACTCCTGCAACCGTGAGCCTAGAAAATGTAATATTGCGAACTCCACCTCCCCATCTCCTGCAATATTCTGCAGTTATGGAAATTTAATGTCTGAGGCCAGTTTGCTTCTAATGTAGCACACAATCAACAAAAACGATGTGAATATTAAACTGTATTTGATAAATCATGACTGGTGGACTGCTCAGTTGACCAAGAATTAGGAGAGAAGCATTTGAGCGAGCTTATGCATGTGTTATTTCTGCATGACTTGTCGGCAAACGGTTGAAATCCCGCATTACCTGAATCTAATATGCACAATGTGCATGTTAAATCATGTGAAGGTGACACTCGAATAGGAAGCGTAAATTTAATGGAGCACTTACCTTCAGTCGCCCCGTTTCCAGACGCACCATACAGTAATCTGTGCGGCCGGCAGCAAGAAACAGCATGGCATCAGGACGGCGCGTTCGGAATTTAAATGTCACCTCAGTGGTGCTCTTGGCATCTTGTAGAGGCACCGAAATGTAACTCGCCCCATAGAAGGACGCTGAAACAGAAATAAAATAAAAAATAAGCTGAAAGTAATGTTATTGATGCGACATTTAGTCTAGTCAAAATTATAATTCATGTCAATTACTTTAAATTGCATAAATAGGAATAAAATGTGTGTAAATCTGTTGCATTAACCTTAAAATGGGAACGAAACGTATTTACAGAAAATGCCCAGTGACGTCATCAAAGGCACGACGTTACGCAAGATGTTTTGTAAAATAATTTATTTACATGGTTATTATGGTACTATGCTATCGCATTAGTCATGAATAGCATATGAATTAGAAAATAATTATAAATTAACTAAGCAAAGGAATGCAAATAAAGGCATAAATAAGTGCAAAAACTGATAAAATACATTTCTATAAGAAATTGTGTAAGAAACAATTACAAGCATAATATTCAAAACCAGATGTTAGCTAGACTTTGTTCTACAACTCCGGGAATTTAATAACTTGGAAATAAATTAGTTTTTAGGCATTTATCTTTAAAACAAAATATAAGGTAATGTAATTGCAAACTAATTCATATAACTGTCTTCAACTGTGCTTAAATAATTGTTATGCTATTTTAATGCTAATATTTGCTATAACATTTGCATCGTCGTCATAGTAACAGGAGATGACAATATAAAATACATTGATGTTCATAGTAGTTAAAATGGTTTGTATGTAGGTATTAATGCTGTGCAGAAAAGGTTTGCTTGCCTAATCTAGAGAACATCATGTGAATGGAGCACATTAAAATTTTCCCTTCTACTTACAAGGAACCAGAAATAAGGACAATTACTGTTAATGTTTATCATGAAGTAGATAGAAGAATAAGCTTTTTAACAACAATATGTTACAGAGCTGTAGAGAAAGTCATGTAAATGGAACACATCAGATTTATTCTTTCCGCGATCCTCGCGAGAAACAAATTAATTATGGAATAATAATAAGAATAATTTTAATCACTTACCAAAGCTATTAGGTCCTATTATGGAAATAATAAATATTGATATAATAATTATATATACCAGGTGGTTCCTAGCAGCACCGTACTCAAGTGTGCAAATAAATCTTCGTGCGACAAAGAAGTTACCAATTCAATGGGGCAATTAGAAACAAATACCTGTCAGTGGCGGTGAGGGAACTTCGTTGCACACCTCTTGCATATCAGCGAAAACGGAGAGAGAATCGCGCTCTCTCAGACTTGTACTGGAGTCCGTGATGCTATACCGTTGTTAGTTGCTTTGGACTTCAGTAACAGGGACTTTATTTTTGAAAGAATATCAGCGTTGGCCAATAGCTAGTTGTGATTGTATATACACTGTTCTTATTTAACATTAGAGACTAGAGCCATTGAAGGTTAAATCGAAACAAAATAAGGTACCGCAACAAAAGCCACGCACGAGTGTACGCAGCGACTCACTGTACCACCTCTACCACCACCACCACCACCACCACCACCACCTACTGCTATTATTATTATTATTATTATTATTATTATTGAAACCTATAGCAATGAATATATCACAAAATGTTATTTACACAACTTTTATTTGACTAAAATTGACTATGTTAAAGATATCCGAATATCTGAATATCTTCATTTCGAACGACGAAAAATGTACAGGCTGTATAAGGAACAACGTATTTTAGCAACGGAAATATGTTTTTCTCTTGATGCTAATAACTGAAACATATTATAACCTAAATATTTACAGCTATATCTGACAAAATTAAAAATCACCAACTTATTTGACATAAATGGTAATTCAGAGGGGGAGATTTAGGTAAAGCTTTTTATGTTACATTATAGAATGACGTTGAGCAAAGTTTAGTACCAAACCTCGATATCGAATTCCTCTACCTATTATATTATAGAAAAGTGGTAGAGAACATAATTTCACTACCACTGTCAAAGAAATCTATGCCAAAACCTCCACATATCCTATTATTTGATCCTATCCTTATAAAAGCAATGAATTTCCTTACAAGAAAACTTACGAAAAAAATCTAATGTGCTCCATTCACATGACTTTCTCTACATCTCTATAAGAAATGATAATAAGTTTATTCTTCTATCTACTTCAAGCTAATCGAGATAAACATTAGCAGAAACGGTTTTATTACTTAGGTTCTTATAAGTAGAAGGGAAATAAGGAAATACTCTAGGCTAAACCGATAATCAAATGATTTAAAATGTGGTTGCTATTGTATATTTGCGCGGCCAGGTGTTGACTAGTTCCCATATGAGAAAGTATAAGTATTTTAAAACTAAAACCAATAACAAGGCATTTCTACAAAACGGCCAATTCCACGAAAAAAATGTATATAACATAAGTTGTGTGATTTAAGGAGCTGTGCATTTTTTGTTAAGTAAGCTTTTATCTATCTCTTACGGTTTACCAGTTATGCAAAATTCCGCAAACTTCATTCAGAATAAAGATGCCTTCAGAGGCTATTCCCAGAGAATTCAAGATGTGCATCATATTTGCCATGTAGGTATATATCATTAATATGTGATATTTTAATCAAAATCGTTGGAGCCATTTTTTGAGAAAATAAACATTTTCGAAATTTTTCCCATGTAATTGGGGGTGGGGGATTTTCTTGAAAAATCTTCGTGTCGCATCTTTGGAAGACACTGAATTTAAATATCAAGTTTAGTATTTAACAGACTTTTTATTTTTGAGCTATGCTCCCCACAGACACACACACGCGCGCGCGCGTGCAGACACACACATACACACACACACACACGGATATGTTTCTAAAAATTTTTTTTCTTTTTTTTGGATTCAGGAGATCTCAAAATACATATTTATGGTGAAATCTCGGTACCGAGTTTTTGGGTGCAATACAATACCTTTTCTATACACTATGTTCATAGTACGTGCAGAAAAAATAATAAACAAAAGAAAAACAAGAATTGAAATAAAAAAAACATTGGAAAATTATTGGAAAAAATAACTTTGACTTGAATTTGGAATGATCCACATTTTACATTTGATATGCATTCTAGAGGATGTTTACGATGGGAGAAAATTAAAATATAATTCTTATTGCTTTTATAAAGATTATATTTTCTTAGCGTTCTGTTATATTTTAAAAATAGAGTTAATTGCAAGAATTCTAAGTATATACTACATAAACATTTTCTCTGCACACCGTTTATATTATATATTAAATTTATATTTATATAGAGTGATTTATGTAGAACTGACATATTTCTTTTTTAATTATTCCGTTGAAAATTCATTCAGTGACCCAATTTTAGCACCAAATTAAGTAGAATATTCTGGAGTTGCGATTCCTTGTCACTAAATGCGCAGATGTTTATTTCTTATTCCTGATTGCATTGTTGGCAGCTGTTTCGACATTTGTCAACGTGAAAATGCAATACGACGAAGAGCCGAGTCAAGGATATTTTCAGCAAGATGGTGCTACATGCCATACATCAAATGAATCTTTGACGACCGGATAATTCCCAGGAACCTGTGGCCACGAAGATCTCCGGATTTGATACTTAAAAGACAGAGATTACGCCACCCGTCGATCTGAAGCAAAGCACAAGCTATTGACAACAGATTCCTCTAGTATGACGTATTGAGTTGTGATGGAGGACATTTTCAACATTTGCTACAGAGACAAATAATCTCCCAAAATTGCTCTGCAATTTAGGTATAACACTTTGTCGCTAGCATAACACGTTTTGTAACAATTAAAGAAAGAAATGTGTCAGCTCTATATAAATCACCGTGTATAAACCACCCATGTGAGAAACATAAACGTAAAATTTGAAATGTTGCCACTTTTAGCATTCAATATTATGGTTTTAAAATTCTATAAAATTAAGTTAAGTAGACTTATCTTACATTTTAAAGTTTACGTTAAATAGAGACAAATTTGAAGTTGTTATTTAAGCTATTTTTACTTTCTCTATACGCACTATCTACACAGTGTATAGAGAATGTATTGCACTCCACCAAAATATTCGATACCGAGATTTCACCGGAAATATATGTTTTAGGGTCCCCTGTATCCAAAAAAAAGTATTTTCAGAAAAAGGTCCGTGTGTGTGTAATGTGTGTCCGTGTGTCTGTGAGCACGATAACTCAAAAACGAAAAGTCGGTAAAATACCAAACTTGGTATTTAAGTTTAGTATGTTCCGGAGATGCAACACGAAGATTTTGAGAAAAATAACCCCACTCCAAACTACCCTTTACATGGAAATTTTTTGAAAATTTTGATTTTCTAAAAAATGGCTCTAACGATTTTGATTAAAATATCGTATATTAAAGATATGTACCTGACAAATAAAATGTATATTTTGAATTTTCTGGGAATAGCCTCTGAAGACTACTGTATTCTGAGTGAATTTTACGGAATTTTACATATGTGCTAAACCGTAAGAGAGAGAGAGAGAGAGAGAGAGAGAGAGAGAGAGAGAGAGAGAGAGAGAGAGAGAGAGAGAGAGAGAGAGACACAAACTTACCACACAAAAAATGTAGAGCACATTAAAACATACAATTTATGTTTTATACACTTTTTTTTTCGAGGAGTTGATTGTTTTTGAGATATTCCTTGTTTTTGGTTTAAGCTAAATAAACTTATATTATTCTCATACAGGACGTTGTGAACTCGTGTCCATACAAACAAAGGAACTTCAGTCACATAGCAACCAGCTTTTGACTGTCACTTTAACCTATGGTACTCCCTTATTTCACATCTACTTACAAGGAAGCAAGAAAAAGACTATTTCTGCTAATTTTTTCTCAATTAGTAGGAAGTAAATAGAAGCATAAGCTTTTCAAAAATAATTTATTGCTGAGATATAGAGAAAGTCATGTGAATGGAACACATAACATTTTTAAGGTTACAGTTTTCAGAGATATTTCACGTCACGATTTGTGCGAATACTCTCAGCTTACGGAAAAATTTGATAAAGTTACCAGCTTATAGTACAATTCCATTTCTTGTTGAGGTAAAAAGAACACCATGAAACGTCAGCTTAAGCTCAAGAAGAAAATAGCTGATCCAGGAAGGATCGGTTTGTCTTCTTGCGACCTTCCAAGGATTCCCCTTAAAAGAATGAGTACTATCTTAGGTCTTATATGCTGAAGGGCGTAAAGACATGCTGCTACAGCTACTTGGTTCAGCCAAAAACTGAGATTCTCGTGATTGAATAGCGGATATATTTCCCGATCGAGACGTATGTAAGCAATTTTGAAGGATGGAGGAAGCGAACACCCTGGAATACATCTTTCTGAGCCTTCTCCATTCTATTTTTATTATAAGTGTGATGTGACGCACCGGGCCCCAACAAAACTGGATTATGTTCTTGGTTGGTGATTCAATAACCTAGATAGGTTTTTGGCAATTTCTTTTGTGTAAAAAGGAAATGAATTGGATGTTGAATGAGGTTATGTAAAACCGAAATAACACTCAACGTAATAAAAATTATTATCTTAAATGAGAAATTTATGCTATTTTAGTGGTTTCAAATACACATCTCCTAGGCTGACGTAAACAAAACTGCAGATATCTTACAGCACATAAGTTTTGCCTAGTAAACGTGTGATGTGTTCCATTAGAATGACTTTCTATAACTGTTTCTTACAGAAGGTTGTTCTTGTATTGTACCATGATGAGCATTAGTAGAACTGTCTTATTGCAGGCTTCTTTATAAGTAGAAGAGAAATAAGGGAATACACAGGCTAAAGTGATATAAATCTTTTAAAAACTGGTTTGTATATGAAACCATTGAAATTCAGTTGTTAGTTTGTTAGGAGTAAACAAAAGAAAGAAGAAAAATACTTCTCTTTTGAGGAAAGATTAAGTACCTTAAAACTGAAACCTATAACTCGGAATATTTCGAAAATAGTGTTAACTCTACAAAAAATCTGATGTGTTCCATTCACAAGACTTTCTCTACATCTATGTAACAAATTATTGTTAAAAAGCTTATTCTTCTATGTACATCATGCTAATGAAGCTAAATATTAGCAGAAATTATCCTTATTACTTGGTTAATTGTAAGTAGAAGGGAAAAAATCTAATGTGTTCCATTCACATGATGTTCTCTAACTGTTCCGTAAACAAATCTTTTATTCAAAACATTAATCTATTATCTGCATTATGCCAATCAAGATAAACATAAGCAGAATTAATCTTATTACTAGCTTATTTGTAACTAGAAGGGAAATAAGAAAATGCACAGGCTAGAGTGATAGTCTCGAGATTTAAAACCAGTCGGCACGTGAAACAGTTGAAATTACAATCTCTTTGCTTGCCAGGAATAAACAAACGATAAACTATAGATGTCTTCACGTTTGAGAAAAGTTTAAGCAGCTTAAAGCTGAAACCAATAATTCGGAATATCTCGATAACGGTTAACTCTAAAAAATGTATATGACCTAAATTGTGTGTTCTAATGAGATCAACATCTTTTGTGTGGTAAGTTATTGTATATCTTTTACGGTTTTCCAGTAATACAAAAGTCATCCAGAATGAAGAGGTGCACAGAGGCTATTCCCAGGAAATTCAAGAAATAGATTTCGTTTGTCATAAAAATATCTTAAAAATAATGAGTTTAATAAAAATTGTTAGGCATTTTTTAGAAGATATAAAATTTTCGAAAACTTTTCAATGTAAAGGGTAGTTAGAAGTGAGGGAATTTTCTTGAAGATCTTTGTGTCGCATTCTTGGAAGATATCAAGTTTGGTATTTAACGGACTTTTCGTTTTTGAGCTATGCTGCCCACAGGCACACACACGCGCACGCACACATACATATACATACAAACACGGACCTTTTTCTAAAAATGTTTTTTTAAGACTCAGAGAATCTCAAAACATATATTTCCGGTGAAATCTCGGTATCAATTTTTTACGTGGAATACATACTTCCTCTACACACTATGTACATCGAAAATTATCTGTTTACTTTGGTTTTACTAATTGACATTTTCATATCGAAGGTTGCTAGAACTTTATTTAATTTTGCTACGTTTTCTTACAGATCATTTTCGGAGTCGGTCGACAGTACCTGATCATCAGCAGCGGTGGTAATTGTATAAACTTTTTCTAAAAAAGGAATGATTACTTCGATAGACCTCCCAAGGGAGGTGTTTTTAGTTGCAGCTACTGTTTTGCCTTCCTATGTTCCTTAGGGATTTTAAATCGCATTTGAATACAGTATAATTGGCCGTCTATATAAGCATTTTAATGACTGTCGTAGTCTTACGTGTCCTAATTGCTTTACATTACCATTGGGAGAATAATTCTCATTTAGTAGTTCCTAAGATTTTATGAGAGCTTCTCGCATTTGAAGGCACCACAATAACTGCAAATATGAAGAATTTTTTATTCTTTATTCCTTATATAATATAGTGGAAATGTACTATGTTGCAGTTTTGCAGTAAATGAATGATGTGAGGCCTCTTGAACCACGTAAAAATATTTTGTTAATATGTGTGCCTGTTTATTTATGAACACATAATTAAAAATTAAATCGAAAAATGTAGAGTTTTATATTTAAGCTAAGCACTTTCAACGGATGTCTTATAAAATCCCTAACAAGACTAAATTGCGCAAAAAATACAAAAAATTTAAGCATAATAATTATAAGAAAAAAATGGTATGTATATATATCCTACTATAAACAATGTTGTCTACACTGTTTAAAATATTTGTGTCCGAAATAATTTCTGCAATGTGTGTATGATGTCGATAAAACCATGTTCATTTTGATTTAATTTCATATAATCGAAAAACCATAAAATACAAAAAAAAAAAAAATCTTACACAGTGCAAAATATGTTTTTTTGGAATAGGGCGATTCCGAGGATGTTTCTTTATATTTGTTTAAATCTTTCCACGTGTTGAATATAAAATTAATCTGTTTTAACCGGCTGCGTGCCACTACCGTAGCCATTTATTGCGGATTTTTATTATGGTTTTTACTTTTAACTGTCAATAGTATGAAAGAGTTTAACTATGGGTAATTTGGAAAATTTCCATGAAATGGTATTGGGTAGCATTAATTGTATGCCGCAGTATATGGAATTTAAAATGGATTAAATTAGTGAAACTAGCATATTTGGTCCTACCAGAAAAAAAAATGTTTCGTGAAAATTTACGACATGGATATTAGGCATTCAAACGCAATGACTGATCAAAATATACCTCAGGGATTTGAAACTACAGTACTTGTAACCGCATATACGAGCGTTATCGCCTCAGTGAACACATTCCCTATGGTAACAAAGAATCAGTGCTCTTGGCAGGCTTTCAAAATATGGCTCACGTAGGCTTATGTGCTGAAAACCGATTTACCACTAATGATCGTGATAGGGTTTCAAATGAGGAGTAGTGCGCGATTGTGCTGGGAACAAAGGGACTAAATTTCCGGCTGTGAAGAAATGAAAAACTCAGCTATGTTGGGCTAATCACGCACCGACATTTATCTTCCCATTCGCCAGACCTGTTGCAGCTTCTGTAATCTGATTGCAATGGTAAACATAGGTTTGTTACAGTGCAGCAAACAGAAACCCCTCTAGACTTGTGGCCAGGCGTAACGGTAAATCAAATCCGAGACGATTTAGTAGTTGATATTTTTACTTTCTCCACACGCACTATGTACATAGGGTATAGAGAAGGTATTGCATTCGATCCCGAGATTTCACCGGAAATACAGTTTTAGGGTCCCCCTTTATTAAGCATCTTTATGTGTGTGTGTGAACACGATAACTCAAAAACGAGGGGTCCATAAAATACCAAACTTGGTATTTAAGTTTATTATCTTCCAAGGATGTAACACGAAGATTTTGAGGAAAATCCCCTGACCCCAAACTACCCTTTACATGGAAACATTTTCGAAAATTTTGATTTTCTCAAAAATGTATCTAGAGATTTTGATTAAAATACTATTAATAAAATTGCATATCTTGAATGTTCTGGGAATAGCTTCTGGGTACATTTTGCTGTAAACCGTAAGAAATAGACGAAAGTGTACTGCACAAAACACGTTGAAGCACACAGTTTGTGTCATACACATTTTTTTTCATGGAATCGACCATTTTTGATATATCCTTGTTACTACTTACAGTTTTAAAATACTTAAAACTTTTCACATAGGGCATTTGTCAACTCTGGCTATGAAAAGAAACGGTTTTTAATCACATGGCAACCAGCTTTCAAAATATTTGACTATCGTTTTAGCCTAGAATCTCCAATTATTTTCCTTCTACTTACAAGAAAATATTGTTTACCTCGATTAGCATGAAGTAGATTCAAACGTAAGTTTTTTAACAATAATTTGCTACAGATACGTAGAGAAATTCCTGTGAATGGTACACATCAGATTTTTAACCAGTTAGTCTGAGTTAAATTAGGTTTGCTTCAAATCGTCTACAAGCGCCTTTATACATGATTCTATGTAACACAAATGCTTATTTCGATGGTAGTGTTTTTACCTACATATCACTCGTGTTGTCATGCATGGGAAGTTGAATTTTTTTCCGGAAGCAGGTCAATTAAATACATGTAAGCTCCAAAAAATAGGCTGGTCTTTATATTTATTGCTACAGACATACAATATAAGCATATTTCATAGTTGAACTTTATCATTTGAAGTTTACCGTCTTTACTTCCCTGTATTTGTTTGTTAATATTAGGTAACGATTTAAGGGGAGTCGAAATGCCCTATCTTTTCAAAGTTAAATTTTGACCCATTATCTCAGCAACTATTTACGATAATGAGCTACATTTTTAAAAGTATATTCAACCTTTATTGTTGAGTGTTGAAAAATACCTATGTTGATTATAAGGAGAGGTATGATTTTGCTTAATAAGCTCTTAACATTTTATTGAAAAACGATGATTTTTAAATTTAAAAAAATAACTAATCCATATATGAACTGGTCGTTAAAATAAAGCCTATTTAGCTGCAAATCTGTGGTAAAAATTCAGCCCTTAGTGTCAATTAGTTTCTGAGATATTGGGGCATTTGTTTAGAAAATTTTACTTCTTCAAAAATTGCTTTCAAGGATGACATTTTATAAAATGTAACCTAAATTTCCAAACATCGCAGTATTTCGAAATTCTACATAAAGGAAATTTGAGCGGGATGCCAATGCTGGGAATAGCTAAACCAAAACTTTCTGATCAAAACAAAAAAAATCTCTTTTCTCTAGCACTAATATTTATAAAGTTATTGATGTTTTACCAAGAGAGTGTACCAGAATGTTCTAAAAACTACTACGCAATATTATTTTCAACAACATTTTTAAACTGTTTACAAATAGCGTCTCTATGAAGGTTGTAGCAAAATGAGCTGATGATTCTGAATATGCACATAGAATTAAAGCATGAAAAAAAAAAATGAAAATTTCGACTCCCCTTAGTCATGCAATATTTAAACGCACCTCCTTTGAGCAAGCAGCCTTATTACTTCAGTTGTTAAGTAAGCATTTTTATTACTCGCAATAGTTTAATAAATATGCGTTGAGCGTTTTATAATAATCCGACTTCGTCTCATATTTTCAGATTTCTTACTCCACTGTAAAGATGCCTTCACCACACTTATAATGCAATACTTTTTTGTACTTTAACGTCCTTTAACCTGGTTGGTCATATCAGACGATGAATGAAATTGGTGAAATGATACTCAAATGATCTCGGGGTCCATGAAGCTTAAAGTTAATCAACATTCGTCTTCTCAGGATAAGGGAAAACCCCGAAAAAACCGCATCCGGGTAACTTACCCTAAGCGAGATTCGAACTCACGCACTGTGAGGCAGACACGCTACCACCACACTACCCAGGCGGGCAATGTAATATTGTTATCCGTTCACGCTATCTGTCTTATAGCATTCTGAACACAGAGTAGGCCATGATAGAGAAAAGTGATTACAGTATACAAATACAAAAATCTGATGTGTTCCATTCACATGACTTTCTCTATATCCCTTCAACAAATTATTCTTAAAGAGCTTATACTTCTATTTACTTTATGCTAATCAGAAAAAATGAGCAGAAATGATCTGATTACTTGCTTCCTTGCAAGTAGAAGCGAAATAAGGGACTACCATAGGTTAAAGTGATAGTCAAAAGCTGGTTGCTATATCAATGAAGTTCCTTTGTTGATATGAATAGGAGTTGACAAGTTCCTGTATGAGAAATGTATACGTTTTTCATAGCAGAAACCAAAAATAAGGAATGTCTCAAAAACGACAAACTCCACGAAAAAACGTATATAACATAAATTGTGTGTTTTAATGTGCTCTAAATTTTTTGTGCAGTAATTTTTTTGTCCATCTCTTACGGTTTAACAGTTATTCAAAATTCAGTAAAATTCATCCAGAATAAACTACTCTTCTGAAGCTATTCCCAGAAAATTCAAGATATACATTTTATTTGTCAGGTAAATATCTTTAATATACGAAATTTTAATCAAAATCGTTAGAGCAATTTTTTAGAAAATCAAAATTTTCTAAATAAGTTCCATGTAAAGGGTAGTTGGAGATGGGGGGATTTTTCTCAAAATCTTCGTGTCGCTTCCCTGGAAGATACTAAACTTAAATACTAAGTTTGGTATTTTACCGACTTTTCGTTTTTGAGGATAGTGTTCACAGACACACGGACACACACACACGGACCTTTTTCTGAAAATGTTTTTTTTTTGTATTCAGGTGGTCTTAAAACATGTGTTTCCGGTGAAATCTCGGTATCGACTTTTTGGGTGGAATACAATACTTCTCTATCCCTATGTACATTGTACAAATGGGGCTAGAGAAAGTAAAAAGGAATAGTGAAATAAAAGACATGTCAAGTAGCTTGCCGTAGAAAATATTCGTCTCCATGTTAAATGAATTATATCAAAACAATTAACAAAGTAAAAATTATTTGCAGTATAAAAATATTCAAAATTATTACAGTTTACATGTTCTTGTGTTTTGCAAGAGTTTTTATATAGACATTTTATAATTTCTTAAAAATTTCATAATTGTTCAGTCATTTCGGGTGTGATGTTTACAAAACATATTTCACGTGCGTCGAGAAGAGAACGTTTATTAGTAAGTATTATATTTGAACAATTTGAACCTGGATATACTTATGGTGGAAGAAAACATTTCAGGAATTATACCTGTTTTTGCAAAACTTCTGCATTAGCACTTGGGATTTTATTTCACAAATTATTTCTCCGTTTATACAATAAATGGTGCATACATACAATTTTAATACATTAGCAGGTAAAATATTTCAACTGTATAATGCTATTAATAAAATGAAGGTCTGAAAGAGGAAGCATTTGTTTCTTCTGTCCATTGACAGACAATTTCCGAAGTTCTCTCGCTTTAATTTGGAGTAAAATAAATGTAGAGAAATGCTTTCTGTAGTGAAAATAATTATATAAGATATATGTTATACCATTTCTCTTTCACAGTTAATTTATACGATTTATATTTATTTTATCAATATTTTTATTCTGATTATAGGATTAATTTATTTTCATGGAATTAAATATTATTAGATATATTTTCATTTTAGACTTAATATTTATCACACATTTATTTCTTTAACTAAATTATAGATAGCGACACATGGCTGCTTTCTTTACATTTATACAGACGTTTAAGGTCCTAATATATGCATCACTTATAATAAATCAGTTCATTTGAGTGTTAAAGCTGGGTAGTTTTAATATTAATATTCCGGAAGCATACATCTTAAAGTTAAAAGTACAACCGTTTCATGCCAAACTAACAATTGTTTCTAAACCAATTAACCATTTTAATTAAGATGAAACAGCAAAAACAAAGTATTATTTTAGAAATATATAATTTTAGCTAATAAGCATACCTGTAGTTTATATGAAAGCAGGAAATATATCATTTACTTCCGACGAAAAAAACAAAAAACAAATTAAAGGCTGAATGTTATGAATATTACTGGAGTAAATTTATTTCAGATAATTAAACTTGAGATGGTACATATATTCTGTTAAAATGAGTATCTTATTTAATGAGATTAAATTAATGGCACATATGTCCATACTAACGTTACGGTTTAAATACATTTGGCATTAATTATTGCCGCTCTGCTGCTATAGCCGATTTTTAATTCTGTTTTTTGCTGCATGGAGCGCCATGGGAGTTGGCTGAGTGTGAACAGTGTTACATTGATGCACAGTGAGCAGGAACGCCTAAAAAGTGGGCAAAAATAGAAAACTGTGCTTCTCGATTGGGTGGGGGCACAAAAATTAGCCTTAATGAGATATGATGCGCCAACTTTTTATATTTCTTATCTGTTTATATACTGAAGCCACTAAGTGGGCGTTCCTAGAAGCATTTTTTTTTATGAATTTATATATAAATAATGTTTTGTTGGTTTGGGTGGCTCAGCTGGTTAGACGCTGGCTTCTGATCCCAAGATCGCGGGTTCAAATCTGGCTCAGATTGATGGTTTTTAAATGTGCATGTTAGCTGATTTACTGGCATGTAAAAGAACTCCTGCGGGACAAATTCGTGCGCTTATATGATCCCGGCAATGGACAGTTCGTTAGCAAACGTTTTTTTTTTTTTTTTTTTTCATAAATTAGTTTTACCCCAGAGGGTAAAATATTGTTAAGTAGGTTTTAACAAATATCTATTGCACAGTATACAAACCCATACATGAATTGGAAAAATAATTAATTTTTATTTTAAGCTTGAAAACGCTAAAAGCTCTCTTAAGTTTTTTTTTTAAACAGTACCGGAGTCTGGTCTGGACTCCGGCGCTGTATCCCCTGTTTATATTCCCCCACCCCCCTAACTTTTCTGTATGATTACTGGTTTTACTGTTCCTTTACACAAACATACACACATTGCACAAACACATCACACCCACGCCCAAGGCGGTACTCGAACCCACCATCCCCTGCCCACGAAACACCAAAGCAAGACGCCTTAGCGAGAGTGGCCATGGGGACCGGCTTATGTTTCAAAGCTTTCCGCGCTTCTCCCTCAGAGATTTTTATGCTGAAAGAGCTGGAGTGTTAATAGATAAACATGCTTTGTTTATATAAGTTCATTTGCGTTTACGAAGAATAAATTATTTTATTATCTTGTCAGTTCAAAAATTGCTCAATTAATATTAAAGGGTAGTTGGGGGTGGGGGGATTTTCTTGAAAATCTTCGTGTCGCATCCTTAGGAGATACTAAACCTAAATACCAAGTTTAATATTTAACGGTCTTTTCGTCTTTGAGTTATGCTGTCCACAGACACACAGACAGACAGACAGACAGACAGACAGAGAGACAGACACACACACGAACTTTTTCTGAAATGCTTTTTTTTGGATTCAGGGGGCCTAATACATATATTTCCGGTGAAATCAAGGTATCGAATTTTTGGGTGGAGTACAATACTTCCTCTGGTATAGAGAAAGTAAAAATACCTCAGAAACGGTTAGCTCTACTAAAGAAGCATAAATGAACTTAAATTATATGTTATAACGAGAGCGTCAGTATTTGTTTATCTGTTACGGTTTACCTGTTATACGTAATTCATAAGTTCATCCAGAATAAAGCGGTCTTCAGAGATTATTCCCATAAAATACAAAATATACATTTTATTTGCCATGTAAATATTTTTAATATACGATATTTCAATCAAAGTCGTTAGAGACCTTAATGAGAAAATCATACTTTCGAAAATTTTTGCATGTAAAGAGTAGTTTGCGGTGGTGGAATTTTCTTGAAAATATTTGTGTTGCATCCTTTGGAGATACTAAACTTAATACCAAGTTTGAAGAGAGAACATGTCCATAGTTTAACTCAATTGGTGTGATGTAGATAAAGTAATAATCTTCTGTAAGAATAGCTGATATGTGGAACAGCTAGAGAAAGTCATGTTAATGGAACATTCAAAAGTTTTGTGTTTTATTTTGTGGCGCTTGGTAATGAATATACCCGATTTAGTGAATACTTTTAATGTTCTTTAGAGACGAAACCTTTCGAGTAAGAAAAGCGATTAGAGAACGTAAGCCTGGAAAAGCTTATCCTTTTGTTGATTTGGTGAGTTGTTTTTCTCCAGTTGATCCTTCCCTTGATGATAAGCCCTTCTTCAGTCCGGCTGTCTCCTTTCGTCTTGTGCCTCTCGGGCTGCTGGTAGTCATCCTCTTCAGTTGTGACAAATGAACTCTTGGAAAAGGATGTATACTTTCTTTATAAGAATTTAGGCTTTGGATTCCTTATATAAGTCAGTGAACTTTATTCATTCACGCATCGGAAAGTCGGAATGCCAAGTAAGAGTAATATACTTTAATACCTTACCACTAAGTACACCAATTTAGTCACTATTATTGGCATTTATTCAATGCAAAATTGGGAGGCAGTTCTTTATATTATGCCCAGTTTCACTGTTTTCCAAAGTTTCCATTCACTTCTTGTATTAAAAGAGCTACAGAATTCAACCAGGTTATTTAAGTGACCAATGACCTCAATCACTTTCGTTTTAACCAACTCAATAAGCGCAAATCACTCACCGTGTCCTCTGATAAGCAAGAGGAGTAAAGCAAAGGTTCTTCAACCAGTCCCCGCTGGCGGGTTTACTTGAAATAGCCCCGTTGATTTCTGCAACTCAAAGGGATATCTGTACACGGGGCATTTGGATCACCTGGTATACACTAATGGCTAACTGTCCCTCTGATCTGTTGGCTCCAAATACGTACACTCTCAGCTATAGAATGCGTACTTTTCTTTAGCCAAGATTGTTCTCTATCCTCTCGATAGCTTAAAGTATTAATGAGAATGTTCTGTGTTTGTGCAATTTGATTTTTAACAAAAAGGTCAATATAAGTCAAAATAAAATTAAAAAAATCTTATGTGTTTTAATAACATGACTTTCTGTAAAACATTTTATCAACATCATGCTAATCGATATAAACATGAGCAGAAATTGTCCTTATCTGATTGTTCCATTCACATGATGCCATCTGCCAAACAAACCTTTTATTATAAGATTAATCTGTTATCCACAGCATGCTAATCAAGATAAACAAAATCAGAATAATTCTATTACTAGCTTACTTGTTTCCTTGTAAGCAGAAGGGAAATAAGAAACTGCACAGGCTAAAGTGATAGTCTCGTCCTTTAAAAGCCGGTCCCTATGTGAAAATATTGAAATTCCAATCTCTTTGGTTGACAGGAGTAAACAGGCGAGAAATGAGAACAAAGATATCTTCCCGTTTGAGAAAAACGTAAGTGGCTAAAGTTGAAACCAATAATTCCGAATATGTCGAAAACGCTACCTCTACATAAAAATGCATATAACATAAATTGTTTTAATGAGATCTACATTTTTTGTGCAATAAGTATTTGTTAATGTCTTCCGGTTTGGCAGTTATACAAAAGCCATTCAGAGGTCTTCAGAGGTTATTCTTAGAAAATTCAAGATATAAATATCGTTTGTCATAAAAATATCTTAAACATAAGGTATTTTAATCAAAATCGTTAGAAATATTTTTGAGAAAATCAAAATTTTCGAAAAATGTTCCATGTAAAGGGCAGTTGGGGGTGGGAGGTTTTCTTCAAAATCTTCGTGTCACATCCTTGGAAGATACAAAACTTAATATTGCGTGTAGGGAAAGCAAAAACAAAAGAATAAAAATCTTACGTATTACTTTCTCATGCTTTTCGCTACCTATTCAGCATCAAATATTCTCACAAACTCTATTCTTCTATCTACTTCATACTAACAGAAATAAAGACTAGAAATATGTTTTTACTATCTCTTTCTTTGTAGATACAATAAAATAGGGTATACACCAGGCTAAAGTGGTAGTCAGATATTTTAAGACCAAATTACTATGTTGTGACTTTAGAATTTTGCTGTCTTTCCTCAGCCAGGAAGGGGGAGGTAACATTTCATTTTTGAGAAAAGTATAAGTTTTCCAAAATGAAAATCAATAATAAGAGATATCTTGGAAATGATTAACTCCACAAAAAATATGTTTAACATATACTGTATGCTTATTGAGATCTACATTTTTGGTTCTAAGATTTTGTCCGTAGTTATACAAAACTCCATGGAAAGAAGAGGACTTCAGAGGATATTACTAAAAATTCATGGTATATTTCATTTTTCATGAACATATCTTAAACATGGCTGTTGAATTTAAAAGGCGATAGTCATAATTTTATAATCGGGTAGATCGAATTGACATTTCACAGTCTTTGCTTGACCAGAAGGGTGGGGAAAAAGAATAATGATTTCAATTTTGAGAAAAGCATAATTATCGAAAAATGTAAACCATTAATGAAGACGGCAAACCAAGACAGGCAGCGTGAACTGCTTACGTAATCATTAAAACTTATTCGTAGATCACTTAATCTAAAATGCCCGAGCGCAATCAAATTCATTTAAAGGGGATGTTCAAAGTAGGATTTCCTGACCAATGAAGCTTTGCTTATTGTCGTTCCAAGCAAATTAGTTCATTCAAAGACAATAAATATTTTTTTTTAAGTATTGTGAAACTTCAGAGTTTGTTGGTATATAAGGATGATTGGTTGATTTAATCCGGACCAAATCAACGATTTTTTTTATTAATTTATAACATCATGATAACCGTAACAAATTTTAATTCATTTCTATTTGAAGGTAGGGTCTCTACTTTAAATATTTCCTTCTGCATATGTTACTGAGCAATGTGGACTTGCTTTTTTATTATTAATTTTGAGACTCTAATAGTTTTTGTGGTATAATAACGTTTTAATTTACACCGTCATTATTTCAGAGCTCCTATGTTGTTAACTGCTATTTTTAATTATCGTAGTTATATTCATTTATGCCTGTGTGGTCTTTGGTAAGGTTATACATATGAGTGCAAAGTATTTATTTTCTGTACAAAGCAACAATAAAGCACGCTATGCTCCAAAAATATGCCTAGCAGCCCATGAACTTGATTATTCATTTCTCTAAAGCCGTGCGGAACTTCTACCTGTGACTGAGTTATCGTGCAAAGGAGCAAAGTCGGACGAATGAGAAAGCGAACTTCGCTAGGATTCACACTCAGCAAACATGGATGAGAACATATAGTTTTGAATGACACTACTATGTACTGCAAAGGAAAAAAACATTAGGTTGGTCAACAGATTTGAACATTCAGCTTTGAGCCTAGTGAGGATTGTAGTTTTTGCGAATTATTGCAAGGAAGCCTACATTTTGAACAGATATGCCAGTATATCAATTTGTTGAAAATCCGGAGATGCAAACATGAATAGAATATGATTCTATTATATACAATAAACAATAGAAACTGCCGATGTTAAACACAAGTGGTAACAAATCTGTGCACAAAACACACTGGTTCGAAAAGAGAGCTTTACTAAGACCCTGGACTCTTTGAAGGCGATATGGATAAAGCAGTTGCCCCCACAGGACTCATACTGTCATATGACTCACAATTTCTGTTGCTGCAGTGTCTCCAGGGCTACTCGTACTGCTATCCTCAACAGGGACCAGGACACAATCCCATAGAAGCTCTTTTGCTCCTTTATCTTCAGCCATGTGAAAATATTTCTGCTTCCAGGAACATTCATGTGTTATTTGGAGTGCTTTACTCCTGGGAAATACCCAGTCGCAAATAATTCTGCATGGCAATGTCTTGTTTCTTGACATTGTGGTAAGAAATAAAATGCTTATTTTAATAAGACAATATGAATTGTTTTTCGATTAAAAAGTAATTTATTATCCTATGGTAGCTAATTCTGTTTATTCCTTATAGGCAAGTATTAATTGTCAATAGGATGTGCCCAATTCATACAAGTTCCTCATCTTTTCTGCAAACAAACTAAACTTACTAAAATTATTCTTTTAACTAGATAATCAACATACATAAGCATTACCAAAAATTTTCTTATTACTTAGTTCCTTATAAGCAGAAAGGAAGTAAGGGAAGACACTAGAATAAACCGATAGTAAATATGTCTTGAAAGCTGTCGCTATGCGACTGTTATTGCATTTCTCTTTACAAGACCAGGAGAAAATAATTGATGCCCGGGAAAAAAAAAGTGTAAGTCCAAAAACACACTTATACAGGAAAGGAGTTTAAAGATTTGAAGAGCTATGCCAGATTGGTGATTGTAGCTTTACTGATAGTGTTTTATAACCTTCAATATCCATATATAAAATATAACCATTAAAATATTTACAATCACCAATCTGGCATAGCTCTTCAAATCTTTCTTTCCTGTAAAAGTGTGTTTTTGGACTTATACTCTTTTTTCCAGACATCTAAGTAATATAAATATATATGAGAGAGAGAAGAGAGAGAAGAGAGGGAGAAAAGAGAGAGAAGCGAGGGAGAAAAGAGAGAGAAGAGAGAGATACAGACACAGAGAGAGGGACAGAGAGAGACAGAGAGAGAGAGAGAGAGAGAGAGAGATTAAGTTGTTATTTAATTCCGAATTTATTCATTTATGGATTATTCACTGTCGCAATTATACTTTCCAAAATTTCTGAAGTTGCTCTGAATTATTAGTTCAAAGTACGGATAAATGCATTTAGATTAATTATGTGTCGACATTGATACCTCTGCAGCATTATTAGTGCAAGTGGAACACTGTTATACAAGTCCGTTCCTAGAATTGTAGCCAATTGCCATTTCAAGTATTTAACGATTCATGTTATCAAACAACATACGAATATACACTTGATACTGCAAGTAAAAGTTTTGTTAGGAACACGATTACATTATTAATCCACGGTCACAACCATCAAGTCCGTCATACAACATACAGACAAATATTCGGACTACGACCTCTGTGATCAATGGTTACCTAATTTGTTAGTCATTTTGCAGAATTGGAGTTTAAAATTGCACTTTGTAATGATCAGGTCCGAATTTTTATGGTAAAATATTAGAAAAATTGAACTATAAAATGACTATAGATTTTATGAGATGACACAAATTTAAAAAGTGAAAGCACAAAATTCACATGACCTCTTCAACGAGCAATTCTTAGACACACCTATTATTCTGTCTACTTCACATAAATTGAGAGAGACGTTTTTAGAAATGATTTAATTACATATATATAAATAATATGTGTAGGTGCAATGGGAATAAAAGAATACATAAGTTTAATTGAGAGCAGATATTTAAGAGCTGATTGTAATGTGATGGTTTTTAAATTTCGTTATCTCTGCATAAACGAGGTTTTTGTTGTAATGTGATCTACATTTTTTAGTGCGATTTTGTCTTTTAGGGTTTACCACTTAAACAAAAAGCATTTACGGCCCATTCACATAGAAACATTAACGCGAATGCAACACGAACACAACAGTGTGCGACCAGGTTAATAAACGGAGTCATTCAACATGGTTTTCGTTGACATGAACACTATCACCAAGCACCAATATCAAACTTTCCAATCTCCAAACTTTATATTTGTGATAGAGAAAAATATGAAGTTGTATTTATTCAATGAATCGTTGATTATTTTGTTTGAAAATTGCCATTGCTTAAATTAAACAAAGGTAATTTATTGAAACAGCCCTTCAGAATTAAAAGGACTTTAGAAAATATTATATCCTACATACTATAACGTCAGCGACCAGTGTTCTTGTAGGATGAAGGGGAATAAAGGAATACACTACGATACAGTCAAATCGTTTAAAAGTTTCGCTATACAACTGTCATTGAAATTCGGTTCTCTTTTTAATGTCAGGAGTAAAACAATAGAGGCATGAAACGATGATGACTTCCTGTTTCAGAAAAGTATTAAGTATTTTAAAATTGAAATAAATAACAGGTAATATCTCTTAAATGGTTAGCGCTACAAAAAAGATACATGAAATACATTGTGTGTTTTAGCGTTATCTACATGTTCTGTGCAGTAAGTTTTTGTCTATTTCTTACGGTTTACCAGTAATGCAAAATTTAATCAGAATGAAGAGAAATTCAGGGGCTATTTCCAAGAAATTAAGGATTTACATTTTATTTGCCTTCTAAACATCTTTAATATACCTTTAATCAAAATCGATAGAGCCATTTTTGGGAAAATAAAAAATTGCGAAAAATTGTTACATGTAAAGGATATTCTTGAGGTGGGAGGATTTTTATAAAAATATTCGTGTCGCATTCTTGAAAAAAAAAAAAAAACAAAAATGAAATACCAAGTTTGATATTTAACGAACTTTTCGTTTTTGAGTTGTGCTGTCAACAGACACACCTCAGACACTTTTCTAAATATGTTTTTTTTTATTCAGGGTTCTCAAAAAAGATATATCATGTTAAATTCTGGTATCGAATTTTTGGGTAAAATACAATACTTACTCTACATATTATGCGCATTGTCATATGTGCTAGAGAGAATAAAAAAAACCTAAAGTAAAGTTGTAGATTACTGGAAAAATTGAAAGTTTCTGGATTTCTGCAACTTGTTTAAAACTAGCTGAATAAAAAAATGCTCGTATGCATTTCTGTCTTCAGTTTAGCCACGGAGAAATTAAATGAAGGTTGATTAAGATAATTCTTATTTATCTGGGTGTTTATAAAACGAGCAAGTGCCATGGATTTTCTCATATGAGGTTTCCCAATTCCAAATTAAGCTGAACAGCGACATCTAAACATCTGGTTTCAATTAACAAATGTTATTGTACTACATACTTAGTATTCAGAGGACTCAGCTTCAAACATTTGCTTACATTTGTTTAAAAGTATTAAGTCACCGTAAAAGCAGTACATTAAATTATAGTCACGCGTAAGATATTACAGCTTTGGTTCATAAATCAGCGCAAATAACCGAATAGTTTAAGTTGTGAATATACAAAGAATTGCAATTCCACTTTCACGATATTAATTCATTTCATAAATAGTTTTAAAATGTTTTAATTCGTGAAAATAACGTTTTGCTGTATTGAGATGGTTATAATCTGAAAGTTTAAAATAAGGTTCATAGAGCATTCGAAAGCTTTCCTTATACTGCCTCTGTGGTAGAGTGTGCAGCGTTCTGAATCCAGAGAATAATTTGATTTCCGGCTGGAGAGGGAAATTGCTGGTGTAATTGATTCAGTTTATTTCTAGACATTATATAGCGAGTTATTGTTCGATTGACATACATAATAACGGTCGTGTTTGAACTATTTATTTCATTAACATAGTTAACATCTATTTATTAAACAAATGATAACTTGTACAATCAAACACATTAGCAAAATATTTAGGATCCTTTACAAAAAATCTTATGTGTTCTATTCACATGACTTTCTCTACAACTCTGCAATTAATTATTGTTAAAACGCTTATGATTCTATTTACTTCCTGCTAATCGAGAAAAAATAATCATAAATAGTCTGATTACTTGCTTCCTTGTAAGTAGAAGCGAAATAAAGGAGTACCATAGGTTAAAGTGATAGTCAAAAGCTGGTTGCTATGCGACTGAAGTTCCTTTGTTTGTATGGACATGAAATGATACATTCTTGTTTGAGAAAAGCATACGTTTTTCAAAGCTGAAACAAAACACAAGGAATATCTAAAAAACGATCAACTACACCAAAAAATGTATGCAACATAAATTGTGTGTTTTAACGTGCTCTACATTTTTCGTGTGGTACGTTTTTGTCCATCTTTTACGGTTTAGCAGTTATGCAAAATTCCGTAAAATTGATCCAGAATAAACAGGTCTTCAGAAGCTATTCCCAGAAAATCAAGATATACATTTTATTCGGGGTGCAAATAGCTTTACGTGATTTTAATCGAAACAGTTAGAGCCATTTTTAAGAAAATAAAAAATTTCGAAAATTTTTCCATGTGAAGGGTAGTTTGGGGTGGAGAAATTTTTATCAAAATCTTCGTGTCGCATCTCTGGAAGAACTAAACTTAAATACCAAGTTTGGTATTTTACAGACTTTTCGTTTTTGAGTTATCGTGTTCACAGACACACGGACACACACACACCACACACACACACACACACACACACACACATGGACCCACACACACGAACCTTTTTCTGAAAATGCTTTATTTAGACACAGGAGACCCTAAAACATATATTTCCGGTGAAATCTCGGTATCGAATTTTTGGGTGGAGTGCAATACCTTCTCTATACATTAGATACATAGTGCATATAGAGAAAGTAAAAATCGGATTGTTATACTCACATGACTTTCTCTAGCTGCTCTACAAACTTCTTACAAAAGAATATTCTTCTTTCTACACAGTACTAATCGAGATAAACATTAGCAGAATGTTATTATTTCTTAGTTCCTTATAAGTAGAAGGAAACTAAAGGAATGCGCTATCTAAAGTGATAGTCACATGTTTTAAGCTATCGTTATGCGATTGTCAATGCAGATCGCTTCTTTGCTTGACCAGGAGCAGAACAAAATAAAAACTCACACCTCCTGTCTGAGAAAAGTATGAGTACCTTACATGAGTATGCTCTCTACCCATATCTATAACGAAATGTTTAGTGAAAGTTAATCTGCATTAATAATAAATATATACAGGCATAAGGCTTTGTAAGCATAATTTGTAGAAGACTGAATAAAGAAAATCATGCAGAATTTGTATTTTAGTTTTTTATGCTTTTATAAATCATATGCAAATTCCTCTTCCACTTAACTGCTTCGTTTTTTACACGTATGTACAATGTACATAGTGGGTAGAAAAGATATTGCATTCCACTGAAAATATCGATACTAAGATTTCACCGAAAATGCATGAATTTCAGGCCCACTGAATTAAAAAAGAAACGTTTTTAAAAAATATCCGCGCGTGTCTCTCTCTCTCTGTTTCTATTTGTGTCTGTGTGTGTGGATAGAATAACTCAAAAACGAAGAGTCCGTTTAATACCAAACACAAATATATTGAGGGATATCCCCACGCGAAATTACCCTTTAAAATTTTCAATTTTCTAAAAAAATGACTAATAATTTTCATAAAAATGCCGTGTGCTGAATATTGCAAATAAAATGTATATTCCAAATATCCTGAACTCCTCTTCATTCCGTATGACTTTTACATAACTAGTAAACCGTGATAGATAGAAAAAAACTTCCTACAACAAAATGTAGATCTTATTAATATATAATTTATGTCATGTACAGTTTTTTTTGTAGAATTAACCATTTCCGTTGTATACCTTTTTGTTGGTTTAAATTTTAAAATACTTAAACCTCAAACGGAAGTCTCATATCGTTTCATCTCTCTCTCTCTCTCTCTCTCTCGAATGGAAATGGAGGAGTCAGTTATACCAGGTGGCCAAACTGCCCCGTATTTCACGAAAGCAGTTTCCCTTTGTGCATTAGAACAATTTCAAAACTCAAGGGGGCTATTTCAAACTATAACCAGTTAGTGGTAAGCTGGCCGAGCGATCTTAGTTATACCCCTTTTGTTTATTAGCGGAGACGATGAACGGGTCGCGTTTTTTTTAGGTACCCTTTTGTTTTTAATATTTACCATAGTTTATTTCGGTCTAATCAATCTAAGGTGTTTTCAAAGTCAACAAAGGAATAGTGAATCTCCAAATTAATCTCTATTTTTTCTAATATTTGGTATAAGTTGAACACATTGTCTATTCAGGACCTTCCTCTTTTTTTATTTCATATTATACATCCTAATACATAAGAGTTTGTTACATTAATCAATATGGTAATCGTAACAGTAAGGTGGATGTTTCACTTTTTTTTTTGAGTGGTATTTGCTGACTCTGTCACAGTTCGGCACCTAGAGTCTCTGTAAATGCCGAAGATCCAACAGAGGGGCCCGTTTTTCCAATTCCCAGCGTTTTTTTCGGATAAATTTCTTGAAGTCCGGTAGTTGTGCTGCGTCTCCAGCCAGTAGAATCCAATAGTATGTGGCAAATATGATCCAGGTCAGGGTATCTGACAGTTACCTGTTTGCCTGTTGGAATTCCAAGATAAAATAGAGTTCACGTTTTTCTTGTGCCCCACCGCAGATGACACAGATTCTGCCATATACCCAGTCCCAAAAAGAGCGTGATGGCGCAGTCCACTAGTTAATGGTGCAGTGTTTGGATCTCATTACAGCGGGGGCAGAGATTAGAAGTTGATCTGCCATGCTGCCACAAACGTTCTTTGAGTGGGGTTAATTGAAGGTCCCTCTTGCCAGTTCTTCACTAGCCGGTTTTAACTTGTTCTCTGCAACTCTTTTAGCAGACGAAGGGATATCTACACACGTCAAATACGTGGCAGTGGGCTATCTGGGCTATTGAATGGATAAGGAGAGATTGTCCAGGAAACTGTAATGGCCACGTTATGGAAGCAGCAAGAAGAGGCGACCTAGTGTTTCATGAAACTCCAATGTTAACCAGATGATGAGGAAAGAAATATACAGCGGGAATTGGAACGACCCAGATGGATGGAAAATGGGCGTTTAGAGTAACCGTTGAGAAGTGGAGCAGCCCTCACAAGTCAAGTAAGTGCATGTTATTCAACGAATTTCATCACATACACGTGACAATTTAATCAAAACAATTTGAGGCCTTTACGAAGGGAGCTAGAGGTATCTCAAAGCATATATTTCCAATAAAATCTCTATAGAACACTTTGAGTGGAATAAAAACATACAAAACTACCTGGCTAAGTGATAGTGAGAATAAAATTAATGATGGTCTATCGAGATTCAAAAGAACCAAATCAATATGCGCTCCACCCAGATGGTAGCGACAAATACCATGAGGCCCAACTGTCCTATATTTGACATGTGCAGATACCCCTTCGTGCGTTAAAAGAGCCGCAGAACTCAATGGGGCTATTCTAAGTTAAAACCGGCCAATGAAGGACAATCCTTAGTGACCTTGTTTTATCCCTTCCTCTTCCTTATCAGCTGTTTCGGTGAGTGGGCCACACAGAAACTCCTCTCGCTCATTGAAAGGGAAGGGGTAGAACGGAGATCGCTCAGGTCAGTTCCTCACTGGTGGGATTTAACTAAAACTGTTAAGTTCTGCAACTATTTTAAAACACGAAGGGATATCTATATACAAAATACGGGGAAGTTGGGGCAAGTGGTAGTAAATTATCAAGTTGCACAAATTCAAGCAGACGTAAACAAATTAATTTCTTTTCAAACAATGTGTTTATATTACATTTAAATATAACTATTTTATGAAATATTTCAGTAATGACTGTTTTTGGATAAATAGCTTCGTTTTGTCCCGTAAATAATATTAGCAAAGAATTCTTTAGGTTTTTAAACCCTCTATATCTTTTCTCTTATTTTGTGACTCAAGAACTTCATCAATGCTTTACAAATCCTTGATGGAATTACCTATGTTAATTACTATGTTCCTTTGACCCTGTCGCAACAATAGGCACCGGGTCGTGTTGAGCATTTGAGTATCAGGAAGCCAAAGAGTTTGCCACGTACTGAATATTTTGTTTCTTTCAATACTTCCCTTTGAGATACCCCATGTCTTCCGCTCTTTTTATAGCATCTTTGTAGCATCTTTACGTTCACTTAAACTGAGCGAAGAAAAAGTCTAGCAAAGTTTCTCTCTTTTTGGTTGCTCGCGTTTCTTTCGTCTCTTTTGTCTGCGTACCTCCTTTATCACCAGTCGAAGGGCACTTAAGGGTAATGAAAAATTTCATTTCATTTGTCTGGATTCCTTTATAAGCAGCTTTTCCCATTGTTATTCTCGCTTTTGCTTTAGGAAGATGAATATGGATATTACACTATAACAGATTTTATGTATTCAACGCTCCTTATATCATCGCCTTAGCGGATATTTAAATCTCTCTGCAGAGGAGCAAACGTTAATGAACTCCTGCCTGGCCCCCCCCCTCTTAATAAACGTTCTAATGCATCCATCCTTGGGTCTTTAGTTTACAGGCCCATAACGTTTAAAAGCAAATTATAAATCCTGAGTCCATTACAAAAAATCTGATGTGTACCATTCACATTACTTTCTCTATATCCCTGCAATAAATTATTCTTAACAAACTTTATACTTCTATTAACTTCATGCTAATCAGTAAAACATTAGCAGAAATAGCCATATCACTTGCTTCCTTGTAAGTAGAGGTGGAATAGGTTAAAGTGATAATCAAAAGCTGGTTGCTATGTCACTGAAGTTCCTTTGTTTGTATGCACAGCGGTTAACAAATTCCTGTATAAGTTTTTCATAGCAGAAACCAAAAATAAGGAATGTCACAAAAACGACGAACTCACGAAAGAAATTTATATAACACAAATTGTGTGTTTTAACGTGCTCTATATTTTTTATGTAGTAAGTTTTTGTCCATCTCTTACGGTTTAGCAGTTATTCAAAATTTAGTAACATTCATCCAGAATAAACTACTCTTAGAGGCTATTCCCAGAAAATTCAAGATATACATTTTATTTGTCAGGTAAATATCTTTAATATACGATATTTTAATCAAAATCGTTAGAGCCATTTTTGAGAAAATAAAAATTTTCGAAAAAAGTTCCATGTAAAGGGTAGTTGGGGGTGGGGGGATTTTTCTCAAAATCTTCGTGTCGCATCCCTGGAAGATACTAAACTTAAATACAAAGTTTGGTATTTTACCTATTTTTCGTTTTTGATTTATCGTGTTCACAGACACACGGACACACACACACGAACCTTTTCCCGAAAATGTTTTTTTTTTGGATAAAGGGGACCCTAAAACATATATTTCCGGTGAAATCTCGGTATCGAATTTTTTGGTGGAGTGCAATACTTTCTCTATACACTATGTACATAGTGCGTATAGAGAAAGTAAAAAATCCTGTAAACTATCACAATGTTTAATGATCGTCAAATTCCAAACGTATTAACATCCGTTGTTAAATATTGTTTATAAGCAAAATATGATAGGTAAATAGAACCACTTTAATTTTATGTGGGACTATGTAGTGACATAAAATAAATGCATACATTTTTTGTGTAATTTATTTAACAGATATCTATTGGATTTGGGAATTATGATATCACATCTAGGTATAATATAGAAATAGAAAATAAATTAGAAAACTTTCATCATATTTGTGGAACAATAGATAGGTGTTTAAGAAACACACCAACAAAGAAAACAAAATTGAACATTTATAAAACAATGGGAGTAACAACAATGATTTATGGATCAGAAACATGGCCTTTGACACAACTGGAGGAGAGAAAAATAGAAACAACCGAATGCGGTTCCTTAGAAGAGCTGCAGGAGTAACTTTGAGAAAACAAAAGAGGAGCGAAGACATGAGGAATGAATTAAATATTCTTAGATTAAATGATAAGATAAAGTAAAATAAATATAACACGTAAGAAGAATTAATGAAAACAGATTTCAAAAAAATATGTTAAATTATCACCTTTAGGTCATAGGAATATTGGAAGACCTAAAAACGTTGTAAAGATCCTCTGCCACAATTTCCACTGGGAACGGAATGGGTCAACAAGTCCAAGCGATGAAGTTGCTGCTGTTGCTGGTGATGATGATGGTAATGATGATGATGATGATGATGATGATGAGCTACCTATTGGAGTTAGACCCATTGGATTGCATCATGGTATTGACCCATCACCCTTACTTACCTAGCATTATTACAATCGTATTTTCTCATGTGACGTTTTGTTTCTTCCAGAGCGCGTCTATTCGTATGAGCTGCAAGTTTCATCCATAGAATAAACATAGTGAAAATGGTTCTTGGGAGTCGTTCCCTTCAAAGCAGAACTTACCATCTTTCATCGACTATCCACTGCTCTGCTTCGTACATTCTCGGTTCAATGTGCATATCAGGTTGGAATGACTTGCATGACGAGTAGCAAAATGAGGTTTTAATTCATAGCTTTTATTGCACAATACTGTTCTGTAGTTCACATAAACAAACTACACAACAGAAATTAACATCAAACAAGGCACTTTGAATCCAATGCTGTATTTGATTACCAAGAAAAATGCCACGTTGCGCTTGGCCTCCAAACTATGATAGAAGCAGAGTAAAGAAGAAATGTTCGCTGTCTGCCGAAATGTTGTTCCCCATATTGGTACAGAGCAGGTGGGACAAATGTGGTAAAACTGTCTTCATTCTCCAAGTCTAAGATTAACGTGTGGCTGAGTGTTCAAGTTTCGTCCTATTCTCAGTGCAGGGCAACTGGTGATAAGTGTATATGGGGGAAATATTGCAATGGTATATTCTGACTCCAATTTGGATTGATATGTACCTGTGTGCATTATATGGTTATGGGATTTAGTTAAGGGTATGATTTTCTACTGTTTTATACGGTAGAAGGAATTAGATAACGAATAAAATTCACATAGTACGTAACTTACTTTTATAGAACAATTAAGATTCAGAAACAAGTGTTTTAAACTTTCATAAAGTGTGCCGATCATCCAATACAAGCTAGAATTTCGCATGTTACTGAAAAATTAACAACGAAAATAGGAAAAGGTGGAGAGGTTCTTTAAGAGTGTAGTTCACATATACCTTTTAGATAGAAAACAGAATGAGAAATCCAAACTTAAGGGGTGATTGAAAGCCCAATACAGTCAATATTGAATTAATGGTCCATTATCCCAGAATGACAATGACTCCTAGCACCACAATACCAAATGCATGTTTCCTACACTTCCGGAAGGAACAGATAAGGTGAAAAAAACGTAAGAGACAGATGGGCTGCAGGTCGGCGTATACGACTGAGACGCGTATCAATTCTAGGCTTGACCAGCCGGCCACGAGAAGGTCACTTTGAGACGTCCCTCTGGTGGGACCGGAGATCACGACTCAATAGGGGAGGCTAGATAGAAGTTTCAGTTCGCAAGACTGTGTATTATCTGCACACCACCAACCGAACTGCCCTGTAAGCAGGGCAATGAAATGAGAAGAAATGAGGGAGAGAAACCGCGGTAGGATACACCACTTCTGCATTCACGTTAGCCACACATGGTAAACCACGGGATAAAGCCCTTGGACAGAGTTGACCCTATTGGGAATAGAACGCAGGACCTCCCGAAAGCGAGCCTCACACGTTACCGTAGCGCCATCTCACTTTATTATCTAAGCAGATAACTTATGGTTTTGACTGCAATTTTTACAGGTTGTAAATAAATGCTATCTAAGTGGAAGGAAAATAAGATAATATACAGTCTAAAGCGATATTAAAATCTTTTAAAACCAAATTGCTGTTTGTTAGAGCTTCGTTTCTTTGCATTCCTATTGGCTGACATATTCCCATATGAGAAAAATATAAGTATTTTAAAACTGAAACCAATAAGAAGAATATGTCGGAAATATTCGACTCTACGAAAAAATATATAGGACATAATTTGCATGTATTAATGACATCTAAATTTTTGTGTAGTAAGTGTTTGTCTATCTCTTACGGTTTGCCAGTAAAAGTAGTCCAGTATGAAGAGGTCTTTAGTGACTATTCCCGATCATGTAAATATATCAATATATAGCATTTTAGTCCAAATGTTACAGCTATTTTCGAGAAAATAAAAACATTCGAAGTTATTTCCATGTAAAGGTTAGTTTTGGGGTAGAAGGTTTTCCTCAAAATTTTCGGGTCGCATAGTTGGAAGACACTCAACTCAGTAAAGCAAAACAAATATAAATGACAAATTCCCGTTTAAGAACAGTTGAAGTATTTTAGAATTGAAAACAATTACACGAAGTATTTCAGCTTAGATTAACTCCACAAAAAGGTATATGGACTGAGTGAGTACTGAGTAGCTACATCTGTTTACGTCTGCGACATTATTTTACATTTATTTAGCGAGCTTTTATTTTAAAAATCTGACGTGTTCTAATCACATAACTTTCTCTACGTATTATATTCTTACAAAATCTTATTCTTCTATCTACTCTCGATTATGTAATCGAGAAATATTAATAGAAATTGTCTTATTGCTTTGTTCATTATAAGTAAAGGAAAAAGGTATACAGCTAAAGCGATAGGCAAATCTTTTAAAAGCGGGCTTTTATTCGATGGAAATTCGGTTGTCTTTGCATGGCCAGTACTAAAACCCCTAAACCGTTTGAAAAATGTTGAAGTATTTTAAAATTAAAACAAACAACAGAGAATATCTCAGAATCGTTTAATTCCACAACAAATGTAAATAGCATATATTATGTCTTTTAACAAGATTTGTCTACAGTTTAATATTTACCATTTATGCAAAGTCATCCAGAATGAAGAGGTATTCTCAAAAAATTCAAAATATCTACCATTCTATTTGTAAGGTAAATATCTTTAATATGTGATATTTTATTCAGAATCGTTAGAGACACTTTTGAGAAAGTCAAAATTTGGAACATTTTTCCATGTAAAGGATATTTAGGGCAAGAGGATTTACTTGGAATTTGAGTTTCACAGACACACGAACATTCACAACACATAAAAACACGTACCTTTTTCTAAAACGGCTTTTTTTGTATATTTACAGTTAAATCGCGGTATGAAAGTTTGGGTAGAATGCAATAATTTCTGTGCTTAAGTATTACGTACTAAGTAGGAAAAGGAACAACAATCACCACAGTGATATAACCAATTAAAGTAGACTCTAAATCAGTGTTTCCCAACCTTCTGAAGTTCACGGCACCCTTGGGAATAACATTACACACTAGGGGCACCCTTCCTTGAATTAAAAGAAAATTAAGCTTAATATGTTAATTTATTGAAATATTATATAATAACAACGTACACCATAACATAATACAGTAAACTTTACTACAATCACTGAGTAAAAATACATAAATAAATTTTGTTCAATTAATGATTAATGTGAAACTTGTGATTGATGCTTAGAGCACGGATATGTGATGTCGGGTCTTACAGTTGACAGTGAAACACGCAAATCATCCTCAAGGTTATTCAGTCTATTTCTTGCTTTCCATTTTATTGTCACCATAGCAGAGAAGGCTTGCTCGCATAGATAGGATGTTGAAAAGGGAAAAAGTGCGTTAATTGCTTTCTTCATTAGGTTAGGGTACTCCTCTCTCCATTGAAGCCAAAAACTAGCCACCGACGCCTCACTCTTGATGAACTTACATTTGAGTGTGGAATCAGCGCAAGGATCAATAAATTCATCTCGTTCGCAAGCAGTGAAATCTATTTCCTCTGCACTATCTACGAAATCAAATGGTGAGACAGCCCAGTTGAGATTCGTAGTGGAAATAGTTGGAAAGTACGCATCTATTGCATCTTGCAATCTTGATAAGTGATCACAAATGCGGTCTTTCAGCTTACCCAGATCTTTATCTCCTGCCACATTAAGAAGAGATGGAAAGTTAGACAAATCTCCTTTTTGAACTGCAGACTTCCAAGAACTAAGTTTTCTTTTAAAACCTTTCATTTTATTGGTTGAGGAGATTATTGTTTCATGTCGACCCTGCATCGAAATATTCAGTTCATTCAGCTTATGAAAAATATCTGCCAAGAATCACTTAGTAAGGGCTCATGAAATGTGTCTTGATTTTCATCCTTAACAACAGTTTTTAGCTGTTCTTTAAGTTCGAGAAACCGGTTCAATACACGACCCCGCGACAACCACCTTACTTCTGTGTGAAGTAACAAAGAGGTATGAGCTGCATCCGTTGCGCGACATAACTGTTCAAAAATTCTGCACTTTAAAGGTCGAGACTTCATATAGTTCACCATTTTCACAACTTGGTTAAACACTTCAGCAAAATCTTCATTACACGCTTTCACGACTAATGCCTCTCTATGCAGAAAACAATGAGTTATAATAATGGATGGATTTTCATTGAGAGCTCTGGCAGTAAAACCTTTAATTTTCCCAGACATAGATAGTGCACCTTAAAAAAATTCCACACGTCTTTCCATGAAAGATCATGGTCATTGAGATAGGAATTAATAGAAACGAAAATATCATGGCCTGTGGTTGTAGTCTCCAGCGGTCTACAGAACAGAAACTGTTCACTAATATCTTTTTCATCAATATATCTGATAAAACCAAGGAGTTGCGGTTTGTCACCAATATTGAGACTCGCATCTACTTGTAAAGCAAATGTTCTATAAGTTTTTATTTTCTCCGTGACTTGTTCGTTGATATTGCATGACATTTCAGATATCCTGCGGCTGATTGTGTTGTTGGACAGAGGAACTTTCGAAATTTGATTAGCTGCTCCTTCGCCAAGTATTGTTGGAACTATAACTTGACATGCAGGGCCAATGATTTCCTCTCCAAGAGCATGAGGTTTCTTTTTTTTTTAGCTATCAGTTCTGCAACTTTAAATGAGGCTTCAAGAGCAGTATCACCTATGGTCATTCTCTTTACCATTCGCACAGCTGTTTTCTTCTCCCCTTCTCTCGTATATGTCCCAGTGTGATTGGCAGGCTGAGGGCAGCCCGAGGTGTGTTAGACGTGTCCCTGTTCTCAGAGAGAACTTAACCACGTTCTGACGGGATTGTGGGTTTTGTAGGATGGCGGGTGTGTATTGGGGTTGTGGAGTGACAGGAGGAGGCGAGTATTGCTCCTCGACGGTTGCCTTTGATGGTGCAACGGCCCCTGTGCACCGCTGGTGTGTTTTTATCAAAAAGTTTCTTGAGGTTAAATTTTGAATCCAAGCAACTCTTGAAGGATAATAAGGAGCTTAGCCGTAGCAGCTGTTGGTGGTGCTCCTTCGTTACCGGGGATGCCCGCAAGCCATGCGGGGAAGCCGGTATCGCCTGAAGCGGCGGTTTGTGGGATCGTAATCCCCAAGAGACCTAACGAGGGCGCTCCGATGGAATGGTAACCCTTCGTTGAATTTTGTTGCCCGACGCCTAATCTCGTCCTCCAGGTATGGTAGACCAGAGGCTTCGTGCAGGAGTCTCGTTGGAAAGCCTCGAGGCACAGAATAGATAGCCCGGAGACACCTATTCTGTACCCGCTGAAGCAACAGCAGACTGGAGTCTGCCGCCATGCCCCAGATCTCACAGGCGTAGATTAATAAGGGGATAATAAGAGCCCTCAAAAGGCGCAACTTAAGGGGAACCGTCATCGAGGACCTCAGCATCGGGTACAGTGAGGCCGCAGCCCCATTGCCCCGGCACCACAGCCCCCGGACATGCTCCCTAAAAGTGACGCCCTTGTCGAGCTTCACCCCCAAGTAGGTGATGGTGTTGGTCCATTGTATCCTTCGTCTGAGGTACGTGAATGTGGGGAAGTTTGCGGGAAAGCGGCGCTTGGTGAAAAGAATAGCGTGGCTTTTCTCCGGATTTATGGACAATCGCCAACGCTCGCACCACTCTTGGATGAGGCAGAGGTGTCTCTGGATGGGGTTGAAGGCTCTGCGTGGGTGTTTATTTGTACAGTATAACAGCACGTCATCAGCATACTGAGCTATGTTGACTTGCTGCACTGTTGGTAGGTCGGCCATGTAGACGCTAAAGAGCGTAGGGGAAAGTACAGAGCCTTCGGGGACTCCGCCTCTTACTGGCCTAGGTGTTGATTTGTGTCCCGCAACTGAAACTACAAAAAATCTGTGTTTGAGATATGAGTGTAGTAGGTGTATGATGTGTGTCGGGAGCTCCAGTCGGATGAATTTGAGGAGCAGACCCGCGTGCCAGGTCGTAGAGAAGGCTTTCTCCACGTCCAGCGACACTGCCGCAGTGTAGGCTCTGTCCTGGAAGCCCAGGGCAGCGGCCTCCACCACTCTCAGTAGTTGCTGGGGTGTAGAATGCCCAGGGCGAAAACCAAATTGGTGATCTGGGATGGCATGAATGTCGCCCAAGAGAGGGGACAAGCGGGCTAGTATTAGCCTCTCGAAAACCTTCGAGAGAACTGATAGGAGACTGATGGATCGGTAATTGGATGGGTGTAACGGGTCTTTCCCCGGCTTCAAGATGCATATCACCCGGGCCTCCCTCCACTCGCGTGGAAAGTGGCACAAGGTGAGGCACATGTTGAAAACCTTGGTTAGAAAGAGTACCGCCTTGATGGGAAGGCATCGGAGCATGGCGGGGGTTAGTCCGTCAGGACCCGCTGCCTTTTTGGGGTTGAGGCGCCGGAGTGCGCCCTGGAGTTCACTGGGTCGGATGACGGGAAGTCGGTCCGCCTCGTCGGGGGGGCGCCGAAGGTATCGACGCACCTCCCGCCGAGCACGGTCCGAGAAGTCTTCGTCCTGGGGGTCTTCTCGTGGCCTCATAGACCTTTCGAGGTAGTCAGCGAACACATCAGCTTTGGCTCGGGGTTCATAAGCCAGGCCTTGGGTGCCTTGGATTGGGGAGGTGATTTGACCTCCGCGGTGCCGGAGAGCTTTGGCAATCCTCCACACGTCGCCATCCTCGAGCCTCAAGCGGGTCATAGTCTCCTCCCACGCTCGCACCCTGTGCTCGCGTAGTCGGGTCCGGACCTCTCGGCGTAAACGCCTCAGGAGTGCTCGGTTATGTGGCGTGCGGTGACGCTGGTATAGTCTGCGGGCAGCCCAGGAACGGCGTACAAGCAGATGGAGTTCTAGGGGTAGGACTTCTGGGTGTAGAGGAGCTGGGGTGTGAACAGTTAGGTTATGAGCAGTTCGCACCACGATGGAGGTAAAGGATTGGACCGCAGCCTCTAGGGATGGGATGTCTGTGATCCTAGGGTTCGGCGGGATGGAGTCGTTGAGGCAAACCCTGACGCATTCCCAGTCAACGTCGCGGTTTTGAACCGAGACGTCGTGACTGGCAACCCGTGTGTTAACCTCAGCTAACACGGGATTATGATCGGAATGAAGTGCGTTGATCGATGTGAGAGATGTATGAAAAGGGAATTGTTTGATGATCGCGAAGTCAATAACGGATGCCCGTCCTTGACCTCGTGGATGGTGTGTGGGTTGCCAGGGGCCCTCTACTCTGAGTTGAGGGTCCGCATCTATCATGCGTATGATGTCATTGCCTCGGGCGTCCGCCCGGGGGCCGCAATGCCAACGCGGATGTTTGGCATTGAAGTCCCCGGCCAGGATGACATTAGGATGAAGGGCTAGGATGGAAAGGTAATCGTTTAGTACGAACTGCCTATGGGGTGGATGGTATACAGACACCAGTAAAACTTCCGTACCGCCTAGGTCAACACAGACAGCCGTGGCTTCCATGGTTTGAAGAGGTGGGAGCTGGATGGGTTTGTGGACTACCCTGTTTCTCACGAAGATCGCTGTGCCACCTCCTCGGCGGCCCACACGATCCACTCTGAGGCAGTTGTAGCCCGGAAGTCGGAAAGGGGTATCTGGACGGAGATGCGTTTCGCTGACTAGCACAAGGTCTAGGGCAAATGAGCCGGCAAAATGCTGGAGCTCACTCCCCTGACCGTTCAGGCCACACGCGTTCCAGAACGCGAATCGAAAAGAGGTACGAGACCTATTTCGACTCGCCATTCTGGGCGGTCTGGACGATCACGGTCAGGAGGGCCAGTCCCTCCATGGCGACAGCCATCTTTGCGGCTGGGTCTGTGGCATATAGGAATCTGACCAGCAGATCACAGATGCTCCGGCCGTGGTTCAGCAGTAGCTGCTGTATCCACGCCATCACATCCGACATCTGCAGGCCAGGAGGAGTGGTGGGGGTTATGTTTCTGGGTGAGGGTGTAGGAGTGCTTCGGGGCGCCGGCACGCCGCCAGTCGCCTCCTGCCCCTGCTGTCGCTCGGGTACGGGAGTGCCTTTCCCTTGCGCAGCCCTGGGGGAGAAGTTAGGCTGCCTGGCCGGCCAGCGCACCTTAGCTTGGGTGGGGGGCTTTTGTTTGGGTTTGGCTGGAGCTTCTTTGTTGCGTGGGGGTTGGTGGGTGTTATTACCATCCCGTGGCATCGCAGGGCCACGCTCAGCCCTTTGCGCCGTAGTGGTGTTGGTGGCTATTCTTTGTTGCGCCGGCTGTCTTGCAGGAGGTGCAGGTGCAGATGTTGGCGCCTCTGGTCGCTGGTTGGCTACAGGTACTCTTCTTGTGTCCTGCTGTAGTTCTGGCGGCGGTCTCCTGGCCGCTATGACAGCGATCCTCTTAGGACAGCCACCATAAGATGCAATATGTTCGCCACCACAATTTGCGCAAGTCGGCTTCGCGGTGGGAGATATCTTGCAGACCTCTTTAGGGTGGGCGCCTCCGCACCTTAAGCAGCGCAGGTTACGGAAGCAAAAGTGACTGGAGTGGTTAAACCCCAGGCACCGGTGACATTGTGGGGGCCCGCCAGAGCCCTTGGATGGTTCTATTTTGACCCTGAGGTAACAGATGGCGGTGACGCCATCTATCTTGGCCTCAGGGTCATTGGCCCGCTCCACTACTACGAGGAAGAGGGGGAGGGGAGATTTGGGGCCTTGCCCATCTGGAGCGGACCTGGTGAGCTGCTTCACCAGTCTTGGGGTGATGCCCTGGCGGATGAGGTCTGTCGAGATATCCTCCACCGAGGTGTCGACTGGTAGGCCACGAATGACCCTGCGGATGTCACGGGACTTATCCAGTCCAAAGGTAAAATGGGGAACACTTTTCCTCTTGAGGGCTTGCAGGATGAGATTATAATCCTCTATAATCTTCGCCTGGAAGACGTAGCGGTGCTTGTTCTTCCGAACCGTGCACTGACTCGATAGGGATGGCATAACCTCCTTGAGGAAGCCTACCACCCCCTTAAAGTCGTCCACGATAATCGGTGGAACGTGCCTCCTCGACCCAGGATTCTGGGCGGGCCCAGAATCTCCGGGGCGGGATGTTGCCTGGGATTGGCCAGAGGGCACGCCCTCTGCAGCCAATCGGGTTTGCCTCTTCTCCTTCCTCGAGGCCACTACTCGAAAATCGTCCTCTCCGTCTGTGGAGAGGCCGGAAGAGGACTCCTCATGATCTACCATCATGGAGGATGAGTGGTACGACAGGACCGAGGTCCTGCCGCTGCGATGTGAAAAATTACTGCACACGCTGGTGCAGTCGTCGTCGGAGTCGTGCTCCGGAATTTGGCCTGCACGTGAAACTGGTTCGCGCGGGAGGCCCTCGTTGGTGTCTTGCTTGGATGAGTCCAAACAGATAATCTTGCCTTTACCGCCTTGGCGTTCCTGGCTAGATCTCTTTTTGCCCTCTACAGTAGCAGGGCCACTGGAGGGCAGGGTGGCTGCACCAGTGCTGGTGCTGGCAACGGCCGTTGCTTCATCATAGGCAGGCCCGCTTGGGGCTTTGCCTTTGGATGGTTTTGTTTTGCTCCTGGTCATGGTTGAAGAGGACGAGGACAGGGATACTTGCCCTGCACCCTAGGGTGCAGTGCACAAAAACACACCTCGGTTTACCCTCACCTGCAGGCAGCAGGGGCTAAGAAGCAGGCCGAAACAGTGGACCGGACGCTTAGAGTAGCGCGCCTTACCCGAACCTAAGAGGTTGGGTGGCTGTGGCCTTGTTTCGGCAACCCGCTGCCTTTGCACTTCCGATGGTCTGGAAGTGCACTCCGCTCTTATTGGAGTTGTGGCCGGCCAATCAGGGTCCTCGGTGATTAGTTGGTGTTGTTTAGCTGTCGTCTGCGGTTGGTAGCAAGGAAGGCAGGCTTCTGCATGTGGCGCTAAAAAGTGCCTGGAATGCCAGAGATGGCCTGAAGAGCAGGAACTGAAGTGCCCAGTACAGCGCTCCTCCTCCGAAGAAAAAACAGAGAAGATCTCTCCTCTCGTATATGTGAAAAATACATTACACTTTTCTGTGACACACTAGGATGCTTTGTTGTAAGATGCCGCTTCAGTTTGCTAGGTACCATGGCCTCGTTGCTAAGTGTTTCGCCACAAACTAAACACACAGGGATAGGGTTTTCCTCGTTGTTATTCCACTTAAATCTATACGCTAAGTAACTGTCCTGGTATGTTCTTTTCTTTCGTTTGTCTTCTTTATGTGGTGAATTCGACGGTCCGGGAGAAACTGTAAGATTTGGCTTCTTAAAGCAAGCAGTAGGAGCCGACTGTTCACTTTCACTGTCCTGGCGTTTACGTTTAACAATGAATTTATCCATAGCTAAACACTGTGAATCAACGCGAGGAAGACAACTGAAAGCGCCAAGCGGCGTACACTTTTATATATTCATCTGTCGAAGTCTCGGGAATGTTCGACAGGGTATAGCTGTAATACCATCTGTGGGATACTATTATAACTGAATTATTGAAATGACTATTACCATCTGCCGTGCATGAGAGTAATTATTGATTTGACTTATTTTATTTCAAGACCTTACAAGACTTAAGGCTTCAGTAGAAGGTATTTTTTGTTTGTTTATCTCAATATCTCGCGGCACCCCTTAGCCAATCACACGGCACCCTAGGGTGCCGGGGCACACCGGTTAGGAACCGTTGCTCTAAATAGACACCAGACAACACAGCTTACATTGAAACTGCAATTTTGCAACAGTAGGTATCTGTCTTGCCCTTGTGGAGCTCTTGACCTCGTTGTCACGTTTGACCTAACGTCAATGCGCATTTGGTAAACAGTAAACAGAATGTCTAGTGCAGTGGCACGTGAATGAGGAGAGTGTTTGTCAACTGAAGGGCTCACGTACAAGTTTCCTGGTTCGGTTTTATTTTTCTAGCTAAAAACCAAATACTTGGTAACTTTCGTATCTCTGGCGCGTTTTTGCTTTTTCGTCCTGTTTTGTAAGACCTGCGATTTTTCTTAACTCTTTTTTTTAGGTGTTTAACGCCCGTTTTACTACATATGACACTGATGGAATGAAGATGGAGCATCGGTGGAATGCGAGGGGAAACCGGAGAACCGCAGAAAACCCACTTGCGCCGCTTTGTCCACCACAAATCCCATGCCGCCTGGGATCTAACATGGGCCGCATTGATGAGAGGCGAGTGGTTTAACTACTCTTTTTACTTTCTCTATACGCACTATGTACATAGTGTATAGAGAAGGTATTGCACTCCACCAAAAAATTCGATACCGAGATTTCACCGGAAATATATGTTTTAGGGTCCCCTGTATCCAAAAAAGTATTTTCAGAAAAAGGTCCGTGTGTGTCCGTGTGTCAGTGTGTCCGTGAACACGATAACTCAAAAACGAAAAATCGGTAAAATACCAAACTTGGCATTTAAGTTGAGTATATTCCAGGGATGCGACACGAAGATTTTGAGAAAAATACCCTCACCCCAAACTCCCTTTACATGGAACTTTTTTCGAAAATTTTGATTTTCTAAAAAATGGCTCTAACGATTTTGATTAAAATATCGTATATTAAAGATATTTACCTGACAAACAAAATGTATATTTTGAATTTTCTGGGAATAGCCTCTAATGAGTACTTTATTCTGGGTCAATTTTACGGAATTTTGCATAACTGCTAAACCGTAAGAAATGGACAAAAGCTTACCACACAACAAATGTAGAACACTTTGAAACACAATTTATGTTATATACATTTTTTCTTGGAATTGATTGTTTTTGATATATTCCTTGTTTTTGGTTTCAGTATAAAAAACATACTTTTCTCATACAGGACTTTGTGAACTCGTGTCCATACAAACAAAGGAACTTCAGTCACAAAGCAACCAGCTTTTGACTATCACTTTAGCCTATGGTACTCTCTTATTTCGCTTCTAGTTACAGGGAAGCAAGTAATAAGACTATTTCTGCTAATTTTTTCTCGATTAGCAGGAAGTAAATAGAAGCATAAGCTTTTTAACAATAATTTATTGCAGAAATGTAGAGAAGTCATGTGAATGGAACACATCAGATTTTTACATTAACTTGTTTACACTTCCATTTTACTTTCTCTAACACGTATATACGATATACACAGCCGATACCCCAAAATTCGATGCCCAAATTTCACCGGAAATACATGTTTTGATTATCTGAGCAGAAAGAAACATTTCCAGAAAAAGATCCGCATGTGTGTGTTTGTAGATTGCACAACTCAAAAACGTACAGACGTTAAATACCAAAATTGAAATTTAATTTCAGCAGATTTTCAAAAAAATCCTCCCACCCCAAACTACCCTTTTCATGAAAACATTATCGAACATACACATTTCCTCAAAAACGATAAATATATGACTATATTAAACACGTTTACATGGCAAGTGAAATACAATCTTGAATTTTATGGGAATAGCTTCTGAAGACCTATTCATTCTGGATGATTTTTACATAAATGGTAAGGGATAGACAAAAACTTACTGCACAAAAATGTAGCTCTCATTAATACCCATAATTTATGTCATATATATGTTTTGAGTTAACCATTTCCGAGATATACCTTGTTATTGGTTTTATTTTTAAAATGCTTTTCCAACTGGAATTTATTCCTTTTAAATTTGATTTACTCCTGGTTACGACAAAGAGAATCAAATTTCAATCACTTATCGACCAGAACTTAAAATATTTGACTATCTCTTTAGCCTAATGGATTCGTTATTTTGCTTCTACTTATAATTAACTAAATAGTAAGACCATATCTACTAATGTTTATCCCCATTAGCAAGAAGGAGATAAACTAATACAGAATAGGTAGAGGAGGTCATATGAATGGAACGCATCAGATTTGCTAAATGAAAGCCAAAATGTCGCTGACGTAAACGGTTACATGAGAACAACTATAATGTTCAACAATGTAAAAAAATGAAATGGCGGTTTATTTATGGACGCTCTTTAACTGCTGTGGTTCTCAGCGTCCCATTCTATACTGGGCGTGAGAGACGCTTAATTTTGCTCAGAGGCCTCTCTACCATTCTTGAGGTTCTTTTACCTGCCGTAAATCTTCGACACGGGACCCACGGCTTTAGTTCCCTTCCGAAGGAAGCCATGCTAAGGATTTTTACGCCCGAAAAAATCCATCGTCCTCTGCCGGGTTTGAACTCGCGACCTTGGGTATATGAAGTTAGCATAGTAACCATTACACCACGGAGGATGACTTCAAGAGTGTAGAACTACCTTTATTTTCTTTCTCTCTTTATGTTGTTTTTTAATTTAAAACGTGGTTTTTGCACCCTCTGAGGGAATAAATGATCCTTACCGGAAGCTTTCGGAAAACGAACATTATTTTAGGATTAATATACGAATATCCTAGCTTCTATTAAGAACAAAAATTAGTTTCGTAACTTTAATTTTTCTCGGCTCCTAGACAGGTACGTTATTGTTTTGAAACCAACCTTTTGAAAGTTTTTATCAACTTCGACTTCACGATAAATTAATGGATATGGAAGAGCAGATCTCCGTATTTTTAGGGCCAGAATATTTTTACTTGAGGTAACCTTTTAGCTCTTATTTTATTATTTTTCGTATTTGTATTTGCCATAAAATCACTATAGCTGCTAAGCAAACCGATTCAGCGTGATAATGATACATTTACCCAACCCCTAAGATTTTTCCATTCGCAAATTCTCTTTTTATTGGAAGATAGCAGGTGACAAACAAGCTGGCGGAATGAAAAGGTATTCTATCGCCTCCAGTAGAATGACATAAATGTTCTATTTTGCTAGCTGTCGTACAATTTCTTTTCTCTGAATGTCTATCCAATAGCTAATTCTTCTTCTTTTAATGTCATGTACCTGGATGATAACAATTGAAAATGAAATGTTACACTAGAAAATTGGCACAGAACTGCAGAAGATGAGTAGAGGAGGAACGGGTGATATAATAGCTATACTTCCATGCCTTCAGCAGTGATTGCTACAATACACGTTGTATAGTGCTATCCAGTGATCACTACAAAAAAAAAATATATATATATATAAATATTAGTGTGTGTAGTGTGTGTGTTTGTGGACAGCATAACTCAAAATCGAAAAGTCAGTTAAATCCAAACTTGGTATTTAAGTTTTGTACCTCCCAGTGATGCCATATACAATTTTCCAAGAACATCTCCTACCCCAAACTATTCTAAATATCGGAAATTTTCGAAAATTCTGATTTTCTCAAAAATGACTCTAATGATTTTAATTAAAATACACTACATATATTAAAGATATTTACATGACAAATCAAATGTATATGTTTAATTTCTGAGTTTTGGCCTCTGACGTCCTTTTCATTCTGAATAACTATCAAATAACTAGTAAACCGTAAATGATGGACAAAAACTAAAAAGCACAAAAAATTGTAGAACTCGTCAAAACACACAAATTATGTTATTTGCATTTTTGTCGTGGAACTAACCGTTTCCGGAATACTCCTTGTTATTAGATTTAATTTTAAAATGCTTATACATTCACAAACAAGAAATTGTCCGTGTTTCTTTTGTTGCATTCTTGGCAATGTAAAGAAACGAATTTAAACTACAATCGCATTGCTACAGCTTTCAAAACATTCGACTATCGCGTTAGCATAGTGTATTCCTTCAGTTCCCTTCTATTCATCAGAATTAAGTGATAAGACATTGATTACCATAGAGTAGAAAGAAGAATACTCTTTTGCAAGCAGTTTGTTTGTAGAACAGGTAGAGAAAGCTATGTCTCGTAAATGGAACACATCATATTTTCTCCCATAGTAATAATTTAATTTTATGTAAATGTGAGAAAAGGTTGTTTTAGACAAGACCGTGAGGCTAAGTTCTTTGTAGCCGACTAGGTGATTTCCCGTGATTTAGTATTTATACTTTCTCTACACGTACTATGCATATAGTGTATAGAGAAGGTATTGAATTCCACTAAAATTTTACTGAGATTTCACCGGAAATATACGTTTTAGGGTCTTCTACATAAAAAAACATGTTTAGAAAAAGGTCTGGTATTGTACTAACTTTTCGTTTTTGAGTTATCGTGTTCTCAGACACACGGATACATACACGGACCTTTTTCTGGAAATACTTCTTTTGGATACAGGGGACCTCAAAAATGTTTTATTTCTGGTGAAATCTCGGTATCGAATTTTTGGGCGGAATCCAGTATCTTCTCTTTACATTATGTTCATAAGTACGTGTAGAGAAATTAAAAATTAATAAAGGATCCACATTCAAATTTATTTCAATCTTTTCGTTACTTTCATATATATATATATATATATATATATATATATATATATATATATATATATATATATATTCCCATACATTCTACCAGAATTATCAGAACAAAAGCTATATAAAATTCTCAAATATTTAATGTTATGAACTCTCCAATTACTAACCCTGAATTTAATAGCCCTTTTATGTAAAAATAACCGAAGTTTTAAATAAGAATAAAATAGTTTTGAATAATAACCAAATCAGTAATGGTTAACAGATTATGAAATACTGAGATCGCCTAGCATTAGGCAGTTAACTGTACATAAATCCTATCTCTGGTTATTACCAAACGTTGCTCACACTGTAAGTACTTTTTGTTTGGAGAATTGCACAAGGTAATCAGTTTTGTTATGCAATGCTGTGCATAATCATTTGTTGACGTGTTCCGACACCACAGGAATTCCAAATGTGGATCGTACACATGCTCCGGATAAACAGGTTCATGAGTGTCAGGAAACTGTGTATATCTGTTCCTGTCCATTCTAACCAGATGAGGCAATTCATGCAAGTTCTCGTATGGGCAACGGATAATTTGTGTACAATACTTTACTGTAAAATGTGTTTATGTCTGGGCAGAGGATGTAATCTGCGTCCTCTTTTTACTTTCTCTATACGTACATAGTGTATAGAGAAGGTATTGCAGTGCACCCAAAAATTCGATACCGAGATTTCACCGGAAATATATGTTTTGGGTCCCCCTGAATCCAAAAAAAGCATTTTCAGAAAAATATGCATGTCTATGTGTGTGTGTGTGTGTCTGTGGACAGCACAGCTCAAAAACGAAAAGACGTTGCATACCAACTTGGCATTTAAGTTTGGTATCTTCCAAGGATGCGACACAAAGATTTTCAAGAAAATCCACCCATCCCCAACTACCTTTTACATGGAACTTTTTTTTCGAAAATGTGGGGTTTTCCAGTAGGGCAATAACTTAAAGCTAAAATTCATCTCCCCAATAATACAAGAACGGGAATGGATACGCCGTCAACCCCGAAGGGAAGATTGAACACCTCGATCAGCTGCACTGGTAACACCCATGGTATTCCTAATGTTAATCGAGGCAAAACTCTTAGCCATTCTGGAGTTTTATTTATGGACGCTCTTTAACAGCTGGGCAATAACTTAAAGCTAAAATTCATCTCCCCAATAATACAAGAACGGGAATGGATATGCCGTCAACCCCGAAGGGAAGATTGAACACCTCGATCAGCTGCACTAGTAACACCCATGGTATTCCTAATGTTACTCGAGGCAAAACTCTCAGCCTTTCTGGAGTTTTATTTATGGACGCTCTTTAACAGCTGTGGTTCTCAGCGTTCCATTCTATATTGGACGCGAAAGACCACTTATTTGGCTCAGAGGCCTCCTTATCAGGTTTGAGGTTGGATTTAATTGTTTTTCACACAAGCTGTGTGTAGAACAACAAGCAATGTGTGAAAAACAATTAAATCCAGTACCAATGACCATAATAATTGACTATACTATGAATCATGGGACTTTAAGTACTTACAGCATTGTAAATCACCATTGGGATTGTCATGTCAAAATAATTTGAGGTCATCTTGTGGTTTACCGGGAAAAATACGAGCCAGTTGAGAAATTCAATGCTATGCCGGCATGTTGCCATGGTAGCTCAGTGGCAGAGAAACCGGCTAGAGATCAGGAGATCTGTGTTTCAAATCCTGGCTATGGCATTGAATTTTTCAGTCTGACTCTACCTATCCAAGGTTTGAGGTTCCTTTATGTGCCGAAAATCTACGATACAGGACCAACTACTATACTTCCCTTCCGAAGGAAGTCATGCTAAGGATTTTTTTATCCTCAAAAAAAATCCCTCCGCCGGGTTTAATCCCGTGACCTTGTTGGAGAAGTAGTTTAGGCTGCTCGTTCAACCTGTGTACATATACGTGTGTAAAAGTTATAAATTACAACCAAAAGGTCGGATAGATACCATATTTGGTATATAAATCTAGCAATTTTATTCGTTCAAATTCTTATTGCATTAGATTTTTCTTCTTTAACAGTTTATAATAGATGAAATGAGAAATATTCAAGAAGATAATATAAGCTGCTCACATTAATTCAAAATAAAAAACAAGAAGGTACCTGTTAGGCAATACAGAGTTTTAATACATCTGCTCAATATATCCCATATAATATATATACTTATATACATACATATCCTATTATATATATATATATCTCTATTATTTTATTTACAAAAAATGTTCACAGCCATGAAAACACCAATGATCATCAAAAAGGAAATATTATCACTTTAAATGTGATTTTTATAAATTATAGTTTATACAATAGTGTGTTTACCTCAAAACGGCTCTAAAGCTAAATGAAGAATTTATGGCGATCAATCTTGTAGTTACAAACACTTAATACCAAGCGACCTAACTGCTCCGTATAGAGCGTGTGCATGTATCCTTTGGTGCCTTAAAAGAGTTGCAAAACTCAACGGGGCTATTTCCATTTAAAATCAAAAGATGAGACCGATATTCTGCTTCGTTTTACCCTTCGCAATGAGCGCGACCGTTCACCGTCCTCGCTGATAAGCAAGACGGAGAAATTTAAGGTCTCTCTCGCCAGTTTTAATTTGAGTTTTAACTCCGGTAAGTTTTATCTTAGTATTATTTTTTATTAAGTTTACAATATTTACAATGTTTGCGTCACACAGTCGCATGGGTCGAATGACCGTACATGTTGTCGAAAAGTACTTGAGTTTAAAATATTACCTACATGTATATTTTATTTCTCTTAACAACTTTGGAAATGCTCTCTCTCTCTCTCTCTCTCTCTCTCTCTCTCTCTCTCTCTCACACACACACACACACACACACACACACACTTGCACTCACAACTACACCACGTATTCATACATATAGACTAGTCAAACACCAAATAAGTCTACACAACTATTTTATCTCTTAGTTCACGTTCTTCCATTAAGTATGTGGCCAGGCTTGGCCAGTTTAGCTGTTTAGAATCAAATCCCAGAATTCTGTCCTTTATCTGTTTGAAGCTAAAATACTTCCGGCAATATTTTTTTCCTAGCATCCTCCATCTGCACCCAATCTGCCAAAATATGCGTCCAGTCTTCCTAATCCCCGCATAATGGGCAAATCCGCCTACCAGCTTCATCAACTACCTTACGGGTTTTCCACTCTCCCAACCTGAACCACGCTATTCCCGATCTTTGTTTCATACCCAATTTTAAAGTATATGTTTCTTTACCCCACTCAATCCTATTTCGACTTAACCCCGTTAAGTTTTGCAACTTTTTTACGCACGAAGGGTTATCTGCACATGTGGAGGTTGGGCCACCTAGAGAGAGAATCTCTTACCTTTCTGAGGAACCAGGGGTTGGAATTTAGAGATAGACTTGTATTTACAAATCGGTATTTAATGATAATGTTGTAATCCTACGGTTTCACTGAACTGAAAGTTCTTGTCCACTTGTGTTAGGTTCCCCTTTTCAGCACGTGGTCAGATATGTGTGCATCCCATCATGATGCTAACTCATTACATGAAACTACCAGTTTTATTCAAGAATGTTGGCAGAGCTCAACCGATTTCAGAACTTTTTCCAGTTGAGGTTATGCCAATGGACATTTTAAAGGTAAACTGAATTCAGCTTAAAGCGAAACATCCAAGCTTCCTGTGTTGGTGCACATAACAGAAGAAGGCTGCCAGATGATGCGCAATTAGCTTTTTAAATTGGAATGACAAATTGATCTGATTTACCTTTACCTGGTTAAGGACTTATTGTACAATGAAGTATTATAAGACTTGTATAATAGTAATAATTATGTAATTATATCCATATAATTCTAATTTTGTATTGACCTGGCTATTCCTAACATGGATGAACACTTTGTTGTGCTCCATTCACATGACTTTCTCTACATGTCTGCAACAAAGTATTATTGTAAAGCTTATTCTTCTATTTAATTAATGCTAATCAAGCAAACATTGGCAATAAGATTTTTATTACTTTCTTTCTGGTAAATAAGGGAGCACACTAGACTAAATACATAGTCAAATCTTTTAAAAGCTGGTTGCTATGAGATTGAGTACTTTTGTTTGTATGGACAGGAGTTGACAAATTCCCGTATAACAGTGGTTGAAATCTATATTTATGCAGGGACAGGAGTGCTTTCCATGTGAGAAAAGTTAAATATTTTAAAGCTGAAACTAATAACAAGGAGTATCTCAAAAACGGTCAACTTCACGAAAAAATGTATGTAACATAAATTTTGTGTTTTAGCAAGCTCTACATTTTATGTGTGGTAAGTTTTTGTCTATCTCTTACGGCTTATCCGTTATGCAAACTTCCGCAAAATTCATCCAGAATAAACATGTCTTCAGAGGCTACTACCATAAAATTGAACATATACATTTTATTTGTCACATAAATATCTTAAATATAATTGATATTAATTAAAATAATTACAGCCATTTTTGAGAAAATCAACATTTTCGAAATTTATTCCATGTAAAGGGTAGTTTGGGGTGAGGGGATTTTTCTCAAAAGCTTCGTGTCGCATCCCTGAAAGATACTAAACGTGTATTTGCGGTGAAATCTCAGTATCGAATTTTGGGTGGAATGCAATAATATCTTCTCTATACACTAAGTACATTGTACGTATAGAGAAAGTAAAAATGACTCGATGCTGACGCAAATTAATGTGAAGCTCTGGTGGAAGGTCTGAGCTCCTTAACCCGCCCCCTCTCCCAAATTCTGGAAAAGCTGCATAGCATGTACTTTCCTTGTGACGTAGTGCAACCATCGATCGGGATAGTCACCAGTTAAATAAATAAAGTAGGTGCAATTTTAAATCTTTAAACCTTCTCTTTGCTCCCGTAGTAATGTACTAACATAAAAGGTATCGATATCTATTTTTACTTTCTCTAGCGCAAATGTACAAAGTACACAAGAGCTAGAGAGGGTTTGCATTCCACCCAAAAATTCGATACCGGGATTTCACCGAAAATACACTTTTTGTTGACTCCTGAATAAAAAAAACACATTTTTACAAAAAGATCAGTGTGTGTATGAGAACAACATAGCTCAATAATGAAAAGTCGGTTAAGTGTAAGAAATTTGACCATACTTCTGAAAAATTAAAAAAATATATTGTGTCATAATGAAATGATATGAATTCTAAATTTAAAGAAAATATATCGTTTTTCCAACTTGGTGAACTCTGATTATCAAATATCAGAAGTGATAGACGGGTAGATGTATACATATTAATAGGCACTCCCAGCTTTAAATCTTATTTTCTCATACATCACTTTTTCATACTCAAAAATTTCCAAGCAATGCAACATTGAACTTATTAGTTTCCAGATTTTAATACTTTCAATCTAAACTTCATTAAAATATACTTAAACTTTGAAAAATCATGATAGGTAGTAGTTTTATACACCAATATTAATATAAGCATATTAATATGACAGAATACTCATTTATTTTAAAACTGCATTTTTAGTGAATATTTTGAAAAATGCATCTCGTTGCTCATTTTTGTTAGAACAATGAATTTCAGTAGTTAAAATTATTATCTATATAACCATGCAAGCTATAATTTTGTTAAGTGGCAAATACAGTATTATTGAGCATAATAACTAGTATAAATTAAAAACAAATATCTTACGTACTGTGGATTTTCTAAATTTCACAGATGCATCGTCGTAAAATACCAAACTTAGTATTTAAGTTTAGTACATTACATGGATGCTATGAAGATTTTCAGAAAAATTCCCACCCTAAACCACCCTCTACATGGAATGTTCTTCAAATATCTTTAGTTTTTAAAAAAATGACTAACAGTTTTGATTAAAATGTCTGATAATGAAGATACTTATGTCACAAATAAAATATATCCTGAATACATTGTGAATAGCCCTTGAAATCTGCTTCATTCGGAATGAATTTTGCATAAACAGAAGCTTACTGCATAAAAATGTAGATGTCGTTAAAACACACAATTTATGTCGTATACAGCATTGTTGTAGAGCCAACCATTTAAGAGATATTCCGTTATAGGTTTCAATTTTAAAATAATTAAACATTTTCTCAAAAGGGAGTTTATCATCCGTTGTACTTCTCTTTTGTTTTACTCCTTGCACATGGAAATAGATAATATTTTCAATGACAAACGCATGACCACAGATTTTAAAATATTTGAATGCCGCGTTAGCTTAGTGGATTCCCTTATTTCATATCGACTTATAAGGAGTTACGTAATAAGACCAGTTCTGGCATGTTTATTTTAATTATCATGTTTTAGATAAAAGTACAGTCTTTTTTAAGAATATTCTGTTTACAGAACTGATAGAAAGGCATGTAGATGGGACATATCAGACTTTTAATACAATTATATTTCTGACCTATTCAGCGCAGGATGAATGCATTTTAATCCTTGAATAGTATATGTTTTATTCTGATCAGCCATGGGCTTCTCTTCCGTCAGCAAATTATTTAATAAATCCGTGACAGACCTGTAAAAGTTTTGTGCCTTGAATTTACACGACTTTTTCTATCCACTATGTTTATTACTTTCTCTACTTAGTACATAGGTAGAGTAGGAATCCCATTTCACAAACAAATTCAATACCGAAATAGGAAATACACGTTTTAGGGACTATTGTATCCAAAAAAGAAATTGTTAGAAAAAGGCTCTATTTCTGTATGTCCGTCTATGAATACGATAACTCATAAACAAAAGATCTGTTAGTTGCCAAAATTTATATTTTAGTTCACCATCTTCCAAAAATGCGACACGAAGATTTTTAACAAAATCTCACGTGGAAAGCATTTACAAACATTAATTTTCTAAGAATGTCTCTAACTATTTTGATTAAAATACAGTATATTAGAGATCCTTATATGATAAATAACATGTATATCCAATTGTCTAACAATTATCTCTGAAGTACTCATCATTCTGAATGACTTATGCTAAACTGGTAAAACGTAAGAAAAAAGTTAGTACACAAAAATGCAGATCTCGTCAAAACACACAATTTATTTTGATGGAATCAACTATTTCTAGATATTCCAAGTTATTTGTTTTAATTTTAGAATTGTTCAACTTTTCTCTTACGGAAGCAAATAGAACCGAATTTTAACCATATATCAATCAGCTATAGAAATACATATAAAATAAAAATACACGTGTCACGCTTTTCTCTCCCATAGGAACCTAACGGAAAAAATAGTAAAGTTTTAAGCTGTAACGGCTGTAACCTTAGGTGTGTCTTCCGCTCAACGATCAGCTGCTTAGTAACATAGTGGTATGATAATGAACTGATAATGAACTTTGCCCGCTCCAAGGCTACAATATCTACACACAAGACGGCACTAATAACAACTTAATAACCAAGAATTCTTATAGCGAAAAGAGTATTGGCCTTAGATATGTTTTATATTTTTCTCAGTGATGGGTGCTTCTAAGAGCAAAGAGCTGAAGGGATAAAACCTGCTCATTTTTGTAAGTTCTTGTTTAACACTTAAACGCCAATAACTCAAAAATGAAAGTCGGTTAAATACCCAATTGGATATTTAAGTTCAGCATCTTCCACGAATGCAATGCGAAGATTTTGAATAAAATACACATGCTAAAGAAATTTAGATGGAAAATGAAATGTATACCTATCTTAATATTGCTCTTCATTCGGAATGACCTAAACGAGATAAGAGATGACAGTTTGTTACCTACTCCACAAACAAATGTAGATTTCGTTTAAACACATAATTGGTGTCCTGTAGATTTTTTTGTAGAATAAACGGTTTCCAATATATTTACCAAATAGGTTTAAACTTTAAATACTTATACTTTTCTCAAACAGGAAGTCGTCGTCCGTTTTTATTTTGTTTTACTCTCGGGCATGCAAAGAGAACCGAATAATAAGCTTTTGTAAAATAGTTTGTTGCAGAATAGTTATAGAAAGTTGTGTGAATGAAACATAGTTTTTTCCTTGTCAAAGTAGAGCCGCCAATGGGAGAAAAGGCAAGATATTTTTATTTTCGATCTACTTTCACTAAAAATTCCAGCTCCAGTGTAACATAAATGTGACCTTCTTAGTTTCTATAAGTATGCTTGAATTTTCATCTTTTTGTTTTATTGTTTCATTTCTATAAACCCCTGTAACATCTACGGTCATATCGGGGGCTTTCAACTCGAAACTGTAGGTTCTTTACGTTGGGTTTAAGTCGTCTTATTTTCCTCACACACATACATGCATTCTCACATACACACTTGCAGACTCTGTGGGGGACAGAGAATAATTATGGTTAAAGAAAAATTCCCCGCCCCAGCCGGTAATCGAACCCGGGACTTCCGGATGAGAAGTCAGCTCGCTGACCACTCGATCACGAATGCGAATTCCCATCTTTTTAAGAGAATAATGTTCATATTTGAACTCTGAGTTGTTCCCTATGTGCTTGTCAAACTCAGTTCACCCCATGATGCTACCCCTCATTACATCGTCAACAAGGGTGCACTGAGCCATTATATAGCGGCAACAAGCTTTATCGCGCCCAGTAACAACACTACTTAGGTGCAGTGTTTCATCCCTGCCCTACTTCATTAATGTGGCAGCGCTATTAAAGCTTTGACAGACAGAAAAAGATGAAATTGATTGCGTAACGGGCCATAAAACCGACCAAGGTGGCTCAGGCGTTTCCTCTGGGATTGGCATTCGGAAGGTCTGGGTTCGCTCCCCGTTGACCACGCACTCTGGCCCTGGGTTTTACCTGGGGCCGCTTAGACGAATGCTGGGGTGCTGTATATCCTCCCCGGTTCGTTTTCCTTTCATTCCTTCATTTCATTTCCCTTCTTCATCTTTCAGGTCGGCGCAGATGTAGCTTGAGGCTCTGCAGGCAAAAAGCACGGTTTCTTGCTCCGAGTGATACTCTCTTCCCCCTGGTTGCTCAGGTTGAGGCTAGGTGCCGTTGTAGAGGCATCCTTTCGGCCTCCCGGCGCTCTATAACTTCCATAGTGCGCCAGGACTGCCATCTAGTGACTGTTAGAGACTTCCGTGCGTCTCTGCGCTTAGCTCCATTGTTTCCTATGTGCTGGCGTGTGGTTTATCCACCTCTCATCCCTTCCCTTCGGGGGGGGGGGGGGTAGGCCACTATAGATCCGTACTGGGTCGCAGTTGCTGAGATGTCTCCCGCTGTTAACATGCTCTACCCTCTACCCTCTACGGACCATAAAAAAAGTTTCCTTAATTTTGCTAAAATAATGTTGCTGTTAAATTAAACTAAGTGTTATATTTGGCGGCTCTTTAAGCGCTGTGCTTCAGGGCGTGAAAGGTCAATTCATTTTGCTCACAGTCCTCACCGGTAATCGAATCATGGATGTTCGCCTTTCCGTGCCGTAGGTAGTACTGATTGAGCTACCATACGCGCATTAAAACTCCTCATTTGAATCTGTTGTTCTGGTAAACTTCAAAGCGATCATATTCGCAATTCATACTTCAACATCGTTCTGCAATATTCCACGTTCTTTTAATGGGGTACAGAAGTGCGCTTTTCAACGATTTTAGTAAAACAGCCGAGTTTTGGAGTTAATGCAAAACTGCACCATAAATTAAAATACATATTTGTAAAATGTTATAGCCCTAGGGCGGATGAAACACTACTCTAAAGTGCGCTGAATAAAGGACTCTGTATCAAAATTTATAAGCATTAATATCTCTCTTATCCCACAGAAATACAACTAGAGATATGAGAGGCTTTCCCAAAACTTGTTACCTTTGTAATAAATTGTCTGGTTTAATTTGGATATTGGTAATAGATTACGCTTAAAAAAATCTGATGTGTTCCATTCACATTACTTTCTCTACATCTCTGCAACAAATTATTGTTAAAAAGCTTATGCTTCTGTTTACTTCATGCTCATCGAGAAACAATTAGCAGAAATAGTCTTATTACGTGCTTCCTTGTAAGTAGAAGCGAAAAAAAGGGAGTACCATAGGTTAAAGTGACAGAAAAAAGCTGGTTGCTATGTGACTGAAGCTCTTTTATTTTTATGGACACGAGTTGACAAATTCAGTCAAATATAAGTTTTTCAATGCTGAAACCAAAATCAAATAATATCTAAAAGCGATCAACTCCACGAAAAAATGTATAGAACATAAATTGTGTGTTTTAATGTACTCTACAATTTTTGAGTGGTAAGTTCTAGTCTTTGTCTTACGGTTTACCAGTTATACAAAATTCCGTGAAATTCATCCAGAATGAAGTAATCTTTAGAGGCAATTCCCAGAAAATTTAAGATATACATATTATTTGTCAGGTATATATATATATATATATATATTTAATATACGATATTTTAATCAATATCGTTAGAGCTATTTTTTAGAAAATCAAAATTTTCGAAAACTTTTCCATGTGAAGGGTAGTTTGGGGTGGGGGAATTTTCTTGAAAATCTTCGTCTCGCATCCTTGGAAGATACTGAACTTAAATACCAAGTTTTGTATTTAACGGTCTTTTCGTTTTTGAGCTATGCTACCAACATAAACACACATATACAGAAAGACAGATAGAGAGACAGATAGACAGGCAGACAGACAGTCAAACACACGGCCATTTTTCTAAACATGCTTTTTTTTGTATTCAGGGTGTCTTAAAACATGCATTTTTGGAAAAAGATCCGTGTGTGTATCTGTGGACAGCATAGCTAAAAACGAAAAGACCGTTGAATACCAAACTTGGTATTTAAGTTTGATATCTTCCAAGGATGCGACACGAAGCTTTTGAAGAAAATCCCCCCAACTACCCTTTACATGGAGCTTTTTTCGAAAATTTTTATTTTCTTAAAAATGGCTCTAACGATATTTAGCTGACAAATAATATGTATATCTTGAATTTTTTGGGAATAGTCTCCGAAGACTACTTTATTCTAGAGGAATTTTACATAACTGATTAACCGTAAGAAATAGAAAAAAAACTTACCACACAAAAAATGTATACCACCTTAAAACACACAATTTATGTTATATAACTTTTTTCGAGCAGTGCATCGTTTTTGAGATATTCCTTGTTTTTGGTTTCAGCTTTGAAAAACTTGTACCTTTCTCATACAGGAATTTGTCAACTTGTGTCCACACAAACAAAGGGACTTCAATCACCTAGTAACCAGCTTTTAACTTCACTTTAACCTATGATACTCCCATATTTCGCTTCAACTTACAAGGAAGCAAGTAATAAGACTATTAAATATATGCGTAAGCTTTCACGGCCGGTGTCCATAGTTTTAAAATTTAAAATTTTCGGGCTATTTTGCCGTGGTCTGTAGGTTAAAATATGTTTAGTTAAAATATTTCTACCTAACGTTTCGTCCCTGTCTGTGAGGGACATCTTCAGAGGAAATGTGCTCACGTCTGCTAATTTGTTATCAAATAGAAGAATAAACGTATTAACAATAATTTGTTACACAAAAGTAGAGAAAGTCATGTGAATGGAACACATTAGATTTTTTTTTTTTTAAGTTTTTCCACATTGTGATATAGAGTAATTAACAAAGTAATTCACCATACGAAAATGTTTGTCCCACACTTTCTTATAAAGGTATTAAGGAATGCAATTTTAAAAAACTGGTGTATGTGGCTCCATGTGTGTAGCAGAAGCTAAACATTGACTTCAGCTAATTAAATGGAATATATTAATTCATATTATATCTAGAATGAAAACACACATTTGAATGGAATCTGGTATGACTATTTGTTTGGTTGCCTGTTACAGATACAGATAAGTTTAATACTTTAGGAAATCTCTTTTATCACCTAGGTGTATTATCCCTTAAACTGGGGTTTTTATATTCATTCTATGTTAGGCTTGATTAGAGCGAAAGAAGCCCGCCTGTGGTGTAGGGTTAGTGCTTCTGTCTCATATCTAGGAGTCCGGAATGAGAATCTCTACTAGGCAAATGTGGGTAACCTTTAAGGACCGCGGGCTCATCTGAGCGTCATTCATTTATTTTACTTCGATGACTTACCGGATTTAAAGGCGTTAAACTTGAAATAAAGAAAAAAAAAAAGCGTAGGGGTCATAGGAGAGTCGTTAGCAAGTATAAATAGATAAAATGTGTAAAATATGCAAAATCAAGCAACTACAAATTAAAAAGGGCAGCAGATACAAATGGTGAATACTAAATGCACATCAAATTGGTAGTAAATGTAGTTCTAACAAAATATCCATTATTTCATCGACATAAAACAAATATTTATCTATAAATCTATCTATGCACTAAAATAACTTCAGATTTAACAGATACTTTATTGGTCTATAAATATTAAAATATGTGGATTTATCAAACTTGAAAATGTTCCCAAAATATTGTTCCTGCTTGTTATATATAAATCTATCTATGCACTGATATAACTTCAGATTTAACAAATACTTTTTTGGCCCATAAATATTATTAAAATATGTGGATTTATCAAACTTGAAAATGTTCCCAACATATTGCTCCTACTGCTACTATAATTCGATTCTCTGATTTAATGTGGTTTTTTTATACACATATATATATATATATATATGGATACAGAGTACATTGCTAAGTTCAATAAAGATATAAATGAAGCAATGAGGGCTTTAAAATGACGCTTACTGTTTCAAATCAATCATTTAAAGACTATCGTATTTTGATTATTGATAGAAAATTACGCTGAGCAAATATGAGCGTTAAATGAAAGCGCGTATTCTATTCTTACAATTTAGCTCAGTAATATATTTTAGAAGTCTTCTCTATAACTAGAAAGACAGTCAGTTTTTTCTCAGTTTCAAATGTTTCATACGTCAAACCGGTGAGTACTTTTAAGAAACACTACAGTGTGAGATCAGGCAGAAATGATTAATTCATATTTATTTTGTGTTTGCATTGATTTTTGAGTTTCAAATTGGATTATCGTTCCAGTAGTTTCTTATTTTTACTTTCTCTACTCTTACTATGTAAGTGTAAAGAGAAGGTATTGCCTCCACCCAAAAATTCGATACCGAGATTTCACCAGAAATATATGTTTCAGGGTCCCTAATATCCAAAAAAAAAAAAAAAAGCGTTTTCACAAAAAGGTCCGTGTGTGTGTCCGTGTGTCCCCTGGAGAGTAGTTTATTCTAGATGAATTTTACGGAATTTTGAATAACTGCTAAACTGTAAGAGATAGATAAAAACTTATTACAAAAAAATTAGAGCACGTTATAACACACAATTTATGCTATATACATTTTTTTCGTGGAGTTTATTGTTTCTGAGACATTCCTTGTTTTTGGCTTCTGCTGTGAAAAACTTATACTTTGCTCATACAGGAATTTGTCAACTGCAAACAAAGAAACTTCAGTCACATAGCAACCAGCTTTTGACTATCACTTTAATCTATGGTACTCCCTTATTTTGCTTCTACTTACAAGGAAGCAAGTAATAAGACTATTGCTGCTATTTTTTTCTCGATGAGCATGAAGTAAATAGAAGCATTGACTTTTTATCAATAATTTGTTGCAGAAATGCAGAGAAAGTCATGTGGATTTAGCACATCAGATTTTTTAAATTGTAAGCTTAAACTGCTAAGTTGAACTTTAAATATCTCACAGGGCTGAAAATACACACAATTTTCAGTGATTATTTATTGTGAAATACCATTCATAATCTGCATTAATTTGACCAAAAGGACATGCTGCGATTGTACTTTAACAAACCAATCAGATATAGCTCAACCAATCATATAATTTACTTTTGCGTCCATTATAACAGACAAGCAAGGTGTTCAGTTCCATATTCTCTATTATTTTATTTTTAACATTACCGACCGTGAGAGCTCGAATGCTCAGTTTGACTTTAATTTATGTTACAGGTGCGTCATGAACTGCCCGCTATGCTAGGCTGTGACCTATATCGATCACAGTATTGCCGATAGCAGCCGTTAGTGACATCTATTAGTCATATGCGGTTATTCCTGAGCTGTGTGGAACACGTGCATTCATATTACCCATAAGCAAAGTAACTGGCTCTGTCTGATGGAGGATAGACATTCAGCAGTTTTCAGTTCATTTTATGCCCATTTATTTCATTGTATCAGTTGTTTTATGATAATTGGTGTCCTGACTTTCCCTTATGGCCGTAAATCTAAATATTGCGATATTTTGATCCTATTATCTAAATACTGAAGCCTTCCGTTGTGTTGTGGTTACGCAAACTAGTGCTCAAAGTTGCGAAGGAAGGGAAGTAAGTGTATGTAATATTTATTTTCATTCAAAATAATCCAATACCTTGAAAGAATAAGTATTTGAGCAAATTTCTACCATTTTAACGTAATCAAGTTTCGTAGACGTGTGATGCTATATTTGGCGATGAATTGAATCTTCCATGTGCACGTGGTGGCAAAATAGCAAAATAGAAATTACATCTGAACTAGGAAAATACCATTAGGTGTCCCAAATACACCAAACCAGGTGATGGAACATGCATCTAAATAGGTAGAGTCAGAATAAAAAATTCAATCCCACTGCTGGGATTTGAACAATGAATCCCCCGATCTCTAGCCGGTTGCGCTGCTACTTAGCTACCATAGCAACATGCCGATATAGCATTGAATTCTTCATCTGACTTGCATGTTTCCCGGTAAATCACAAGGTGTTCTCAAATTATTATTTTTTTTTTAAACAGTAACGGAGTCTGATCAGGACTCCGGCACTGTATCCCTATTTACATTTCCCCCCGGAGGTTTTACTGTTTCCTTACAAACATATACACATTGCACAAACATATAACATCCATGACCAAGGCGGGACTCGAACCCACGATCCCCTGCCCACGAAGCACCAAAGCGAGACGCTTTAGAGAGCGTGGCCATGGGGACCGGCCTTTGGAGATGACAACCTCAATGGCGACTTACAATGTTGTAAGTACTTAAGTCCCAGGATTCATAGTATAGCCAACAATTGTGGTTTATTGGAATTGGAGAGCAACCGGCTAGAGATCGGGAGATCCGTGGTTCAAATCCCGGCTATGGCATTGCATTTTTTCAGTCTGACTCTACCTATCCAACTCCAGCGCTACACACGACTTGTGTGAGAAAACAATTAATCCAATGCATCTAAATATTTAAACTAATATATATATATATATATAAAACAATGACTAACAGATAAGTGTACGATGCACTTACATCTTTAGTTTGCATTCGCACATGACCAAGCTTATGACTGGTTTAAGGCATGTTAGTATGATTTACAGCCGACACACAATTTTAATTTGCTCAATTTGGATAGTAAGGCATTTAATACATGCGCTGGTCAAAAAAGGCACGTCGAATGATCAATCATTGGTTACGCAATCACGCACATTTACACACTTGTGAACATTAACTCACATTCTGCTTGGATCTTCTAGTATTAATGTTTAAAACAACATCAAGGAAACACTTACTAGCCACATCCTCCAGCACCGCCAATTTTATCAGTGTCACAATAAAGATTTCAGGAATACAAACTACATTCTTAGTTCATCACTTCTTTATCCCTCAAATAATATCTTTAAGTGATTAATATTATTTGAAATTTCCTCAGTCATAATAGTTCTAGGTTGAAGGGCGTTTTTGGTGCACAACACTTTTATTTGTTTTATATGAGCATTTAGTCGTTGATTTTAAACAAATGAAAGAAGAACGTTTGTTTTTGTCCCTGTTGCACAGTTAACTATTAGGTATATTTCTAAAATCGAATGGTTTCCTCGTCATATTTTATCAAAGTTCTACGAGGGCACAAATGAAACAAATTTGTCATTGTGTATTCTGTGATTGTTAAAATGAAATTGTGTTAAAAAGTTCCATCAACCCGGAGATGAGGCGGAAATTTACCCCCAACTAATGGTAGTACCTATATGGTAATAAACGAATGAATGTGAAATGTTCAACAATGTACTAACAAATGTGTTTGACGAAACTCGGCTCGGACTTCTAACAAAATCGTGAAACGAGTGATATATTTCAATTATAAAAATTTCTCGTTGCTTACTGATGAAATGATGTCACGACATTTTGATTAACGTACTGCGGCTGCCGATTTTTATATGTTTCTATACGCAGCTGAGTATGTGAAGAAATATCAAATGCTTGATTAAGTCACGTGGCTTTTTAACAAGTTGTATATTTCTGAAATTTATTAAAACCAAATACCTAGATTATTCTCGTATTTTGAAACTCATCAGTTCTCTATGCTATGTCAAGGTGAAAGGCAAGACCAAAAATTCAGGCCTGAAATACAATAGTATTGCCTTTCATTGTTGAGTCATTAAGTGCATTAAAAATTTTCCATTCACAAGACCTACTCCAGACACAATAAAACCAAATAGGTATGTCCATTATGCTATATCATTCATTAAAAAAAAAACATTTTTACTTTCTCTATACGTACTATGTATTTAGTATATAGAGAAGGTATTGAATTGCACTCAAAAATTCGATACCGAGATTTCACCGGAAATATGTTTTGAGACAAAAGCATTTTTAGAAAAATGTCCATGTGTGTCTGTGGGCAGCATATCTCAAAAACGAAAATACCGTTAAATACCAAACTTGGTTTTTAAGTTTAGTATCTTCCAAGGATGCGACACGAAAATTTTCAAGAAAATCGCCCCACCCCTAACTACCCTTCACATGGAAACATTTTCGAAAATTTCGATTTTCTAAAAAGTGGCTCTAACGATTTTGATTAAAATATCGTACGTTAAAAATATATACCTGACAAATAATATGTATATCTTGAATTTTCTGGGAAGAGCTTCTGAAGAGTACTTCATTCTAGGGGATTTTACGGAATTTTGCATAACTGCTAAACCGTAAGAGACACACAAATGTAGAGCACTTTATAACATACAATTTATGTTATATACATCTTTTTCGTGAAGTTGATCGTTTTTTTTTGTTTTTTTTTTTTTTTTTTTTGTTATTCCTTGTTTTTGGTTTCAGCTTGGAAAAACTTATACCTTTCTCATACAGGAATTTGTCAACTCGTGTCCATACAAAGGAACTTCAGTCACATAGCAACCAGCTTTTCACTATAGAGAGGAGAGATGCTGTACTTAAATACTCTCCCTTTTTAAGTTATGTTGTTAGCAAATACACCTACATATTCGGTCGCAGACCTTTAAGAAACATAAAAGCGTGTATATACCGGGTGTTCGGAAATTCATATTACATACTTCTAGGGCTAGTAGAGGGAACTGGTAGACAATATTTCGAATAGAAACCCATGTCCGGAAACGTACCGTGCTACAGTCATTACAATGTGTCGGATTCTTTGATGTTTTGCAACCGGATAGGCAGTGCATGACGTCAGAGGGGCTCCATGTGAATTGAAGTGTGACCTAAGATAAAGAATTAAATGACGGTTGACTCATTACAGAAGAAAGTCAAAATTATTTGGTAACAATAACAACGTAACAAAAAAACAAAAAAACAAACAAACAAAAAAAACCTTTCATTTATCAGCAGTGAAAAAAATGTTTCTGTATTCTTCTGCACTGGATGTCTCCCACTAAACTGCTCACTACAACAGAGGCACCACCAACGTCGTTGGACATGTTCTAACGAATCATGTTCCGGTACCTTCTGCCCATGACGCCTGGTGTCCCGTTTATCGCATGTGCGACCATAATTCGCCAGCAGTTCTTCCTCGGTCTCTACAGGAATCTCGTACACCATACTCTTCATAGCAACAAAGAAGAAATAGTCCGGCGATCATGGGGACCATGCAATAGGATCACCCCGGCCTATCCATTTGTGTCCGAATATTCGGTTCAGATGTCTCCGGACGTCACGTGTAAAGTGCTGAAACCACAGTTGCTGGCGATCATACCATGGCACGTCATACAACAATAGGGACAATACGTCCTGTGATCCCCTGACGTCATCAAGGTAAACGTAACGTGTCATCAGGTGATCTTCTGACGTTATGTACTGCATATCCGGTTGCAAAACAACACCGGGAAATCCGACACGTTGTAATGGTTTGCAATATGAGTTTCCGAACACCCTGTATCTACAATGAAATATCGATACCTATTCTGGGTGGAATGCATGAGCTAAAACGGAATTTAAACAGTACTAACAACATTCAAATGCTTCTGTCTCTTTGTGCAGAGTAGAGAATAAAACGTTCATTTCATTCAGAAATAGTATTGGTGATTTAAAAGGAATACCGAGCGAGATGGCAGTACAGTACTGTGTACACTGATTGACTATTGAATACCACGGCATTAAGTACCACTCACAACTTGAAACAAATGGAAATAAAATATGTAGTAGGGAATGGGACCATACAACTAAACTTAGCTCTCACATAAGCAAGTACCGAAGCAGATGGTACAGAATGGCGATTCCACAGCTAAGAGTATCAATTTAACCACCGAAAAAATATCAATTTAAATAAATATCAGCAAATGACAGAGAATGGCGGTTACGTAACCGAGGGCAGCAATCATCCATTTACATTTGTTAACGTTGCCAATAATAAAAAAATCTGAGGTTACATTCACAGCTTTCTTTAACCATTCTTCAACAAGTTATTCTCCATTTGTTATTTCTCTATCTACGTTAATCGATATAAGCATTTGTAGATTTACATATTTCCTAGAGATACAATGAGAATATGGAATAACACTAAGTTTTAAAGCTGGTGTCTAAGTGATAGTATTGAAATTTAAATTTGTTGCTTGGTCAGGAAAAAGAAAAACGAATAACAAATAGGTATAAGCACTGAAAAATTAAAACCGATAGTAGGAATATCTCGCAGAAGGTAGCTCTACAAAGTATAATGTGAATATGTTCATACATTAGGTTTAAGCGATAGTCACATCCTTTAAGAGCTGGTGGCTATGTGATGATCTTGAAATTTTGTTCTGTTTGCTTGGGCAGGAAAAGGCAAAACAAATAACAAAAAAGTATAAGCACTGAAAAATTGAAACCTATAGTAAGAATATCTCGCAAATAGATAACGCTCCAAAAAAATTGCATCTGACATGAATTGTGTACTTTAAAGAGACCCACACTTTTGTGTAGTAAGTTTTTGTATATTATTACAGCTACCAATTATGGAAAAATGTTTCAAAATGAACCAGAATTTAGAGGTTATTCCCAGAAAACTTAATATTACATTTTGTTTACTATGAAAATGTCTTAAACATATAGTATTTCATTTACAGCCATTTTTGAGAAAACCAAAGTTCAAAAATTTCCCCTGTGAAGACTAATTTGGGGTGGAGAGTTTCTTTAAAATCTTTGTGTGTATTCTTGGAAGATACTGAACTTAAATATAAATTTTTATATTTAGCCAACTTTTCTATTTATGCTGTTCGCAGATACACACAGGCACACATATGCACACGCACACACAGGATCTTTTTTACTTTCTCTAGCAAGTACGTATAATATAAGTACATATTAGCTAGTAATACAGAGCTTTCACAGGAAATACATGTATTAGGGTCCTCTGAATTTTTAGAATAAAGTCCGTGTATGCATGCATGTTACAGCAACTGTATCTGTGCACAGCATAACGGAAAAACGAAAAGTTGGTTCAGTCCTCAACTTAGTACCTAAGTTCCCATCTTCTAAGGATGCGGGTCGAAGTTTTTCAGGAAAATCCCTCCACCCACAAATACGCTTTACAAGGAGTATTTTTCAAAAATTTTGATTTTCTCAAAAATAACTAAAAGTTTTGATCAAAATACCATACGTTTAAGACATTTTTATGACAAAAAAACTGTTTCTGGGAACATCCTATGAAGATTTCTTCATTTTGGATGACTTTTGTATGAATTTTGTAGAACTGCTAAACCGTAAGAGATGGACAAAAATTCACTATACTAAAATATCTGATGTGTTCCATTCACATGACTTTCTCTATATCTCTGTAACAAATTATTGCTAATAAGCTTATCTTTTATTTATTTCATGCTAATCGAGAAAAATTAGCAGAAATAGTCTTATTTCTTGCTTTATTGTAAGTATAAGCGAAATAAGGGGGTACCATAGGTTAAAGTGAAAGCCAAAAGCTGGCTGCTATGTGATTGATGTTCCTTTGTTTGTGTGGACAGGAGTTGACAAATTCCTGTATGAGAAAAGTACAAGTTTTTCAAAGCTGAAACCAAGAAAAAGAAATATCTCAAAAACGATCAACTCCACGAAAAAAATGTATATAACATAAATTGTGTGTTTTAACGTACTCTACATTTTTTGTGTGTTAAGTTTTTGTCCATCTCTTACGGTTTAGTAGTTATACAAAATTCATCCAGAATAAAGTAGTCTTCAGAGGCTATTGCCAGAAAATTCAAAATATACATTTTATTTTTCAAGTAATTATCTTTAATATATGATATTTTAATCAAAATCGTTATAGCCATTTTTTAGAAAATCAAAATTTTCGAAAAAAGTTCCATGTAAAGGGTAGTTTGGGGTGGGGGGATTTTTCTCAAAATCTTCGTGTCGCATCCCTAGAAGACACTAAACTTAAATACCAAGTTTGGTATTTTACCGACTTTCCGTTTTTGAGTTATCATGTTCACAGACACACGGACACAGGGACACACACACAAAAGGACCTTTTTCTGAAAATACTTTTTTTTTTTGATACAGGGGACCCTAAAACATATATTTCCGGTGAAATATCGCTATGGAATTTTTTGGTGGAGTGTAATACCTTCTCTGTACACTATGTACATAGTACGTATAGAGAAAGTAAACATGTAGATCTCGTTAAAACACACAATTTATCACATACATTTTTTTAGAGTTAACCGTTACTGAGATATTCCATGTTATTGGTTTCTCTTTTAAGGTACTTAAACTTTTCTAAAAGTAGGTCCATATCTTTCACCTTTCTTTTGTTTACACCTGGCAAGAAAAGAACGGAATGTAAATTGATACACATAGCGACCGACTTTTAAAGGATTTGACTGCCGCTTTAGTTTGTGTATTCTCTTATTTCCCTTCTGTTTACAAGAAAGCAACTAATAAGACGAATTCTGTAAATGTTTTTCTCGATCAGTATGATAAATAAAAGAATAATCTTTTGTGAGAAAAGATTGTTTGCAGGATAGCCACGTGAATCGAGCACATCGGAGTTTTACTTTCTCTACTCGTACTATATGCATAGTGTATAAAGAAGGTGTTGATTGTATTGCACCCAAAAACGAAAATACCTTTAAATACCAAATTTGTTATCTTCCAAGTATGTGAAGATTTTCAAGAAAATCCTTGCCACCCAAAACTATGCTTTACATGGAATCATTTTCGAAATTTTTGATTTTCTCAAAAATGACTCTAACGATTTTGATTAAAATATCGTATATTAAACATAGTTACATGACAAACAAACTTTATAGCTTGAGTTTTCACGGAATAGCTATTGAAGAAATCTTTATTCTAGATGAATAATGCATAACTGGTAAACCGTAAGAGATAGACAATAACTTACTAGACAAAACTTGTAGAGCTCGTTAAAACACATGGTTTTGTGGAGTTGACTGCTTTTTATATATTCATTTTTAATGGTTCGCAGCTTTGAAGTACTTATAGTTTGTCAACTCCTGTCCATACAAACAAAGGCGCTTAAATCACATTGAAACCAGCTTTTAAAAGATTTGACTATCACTTTAGACTAGTGTATTCCCTTGTTTTCCTTCTTATTATAAGGAAGCAAGTAAAAATACCATTTTCTCGATTAGCATGAAAGAAATGGAAGGATCATTTGTTGCAGAGGGACCCTAAAACGTGTATTTTCAGTGAAATCTGGGTATGGAATTGTTTGGTGGTTCTATGTTCGTGATAGAGAATGTAAAAGTGATCCAATGATGAAGGTATATCGTTTATTAAAGTAATTTTATTTTGAAAAACAGCTAATAAGACTTCTCATTTAAAGTTATATTGAAAACAGTTATATTAGAGGAAACTCTTACTCTGATTAAAAATCCGACAAAATGAAACAGTATTTCCCTTTAAAACATTTAACACGGCATGGCAGCTCGCTTATACTGATATGTGAAAAAGGTCTACCCGATGCATTATTCTGATGACATGGATACCCTCTTTAGCTGATTTTTCTATATTAGAAATTAAAAACGTTCATCAATATACCGGCGTGCTATTGCACCTGTACGCGTTTTACCTTAATAACCTTTTACCTATTGCGTCATAACGGTAGAATTCACTATTGATTATTAAAAGGTTGCCAACATCGCTTCAGGGGCATACAACCAAACTAGCTCAAACATTTGCTTTCGTTGAGTTCATGAAACCTGCGTGCCCTGTAGAGGGTATTACCATCAAACTCTTAGCTAGTGTTAAAAACATTCCAGGATTTTTAATTTTGCTTCCTCTCGTTTGCTCAATACACTTTTATTAGATTGCTCTTCTAAAGCTCGTACGTAACTAGCATCGTCTTTGAGCTTCCACATAAAGGTATTTCTTTTATTATTTTTAATTTAATGATGACTCTTGAATATCCGCCAGCTAGATATTCTAGTGTTTTTTTCAGCTGAAAATAATTAATCTACCATGTTGAAAATATATACAAAGAATCGTTTCTTCCACACTGGCCTGTGTAGGACAGAAATTGGAAAGGTAGAGACAGACTACAAAATTCAACACTATAGCCGTGATTTGAAACATGAATCTCCTGGTTTCTGTTCAGTGGCTGCAACCACTTAATGTCGTAGGAGCATATTGCCATGATAGCTTAATGGTTGGACCGAATGGACGAAGACCGGGAGATCTGCGATTCAAATTTCGGCTATGGCATTGCATTACTTTCTCTATACGTACCACTACTTTCTCTATACTACTATACTAAGGAATCTGAACACGTTTAGTTATTCCGGCTGATACAATCAAAAGTGAAATTATATATAATTCACTTTTATTTTTTACACAATCTAAATATAAATATAACTCCATCTACCAATAATAAATAATAAATGATCATGGAAGGTGAAGCACTATATTGTAAACCCTACATGGTGTATAGAGAAAATACTGTATTCCACTAAAAAAATATGTACCGAGATTTTACTGGAAATACTTTTTTTGAGACCCCTGAATCCAAAAAGACATTTTCAGAATAATGTGTGTGTGTCTACGTCTCAAAAACAAAAGGTCCGTTAAATACAAACTTGGTATTTAAGTTCAGTATCTTCTAAGAATGCGTAACACGAAGACTTTCAAGAAAATGCTCCCAGACCACGTACCTTTTTCTAACATTTTGATTTTCTCAAGAATGACAACGATTTTGATTAAAATATCGTATATTAAAGATATTTACTGCCGGCTAGACAACTCAAAATAATTAATATTCATGTTGAAAATATTGAATTGTTTCTTTCACAATGGCTTGTGTAGGACAGAAATTGCAAAGATCGAGCTAGAATAAAAAATTCAACACTATAGCTGGGATTTGAACCACGGATTTCCTGGCCTGTGTCCAGTTGCTGTAACCACGAGTCAGTTGGAGCACTTAATATAATAGGGGCATATTGCCATGGTAGCCTAGTGGTTGGAGCAACTGGACGGAGACCAGGAGATCCGTGGTTAAAATCTACGCTTTGGCATTGCATTACTTTCTCTACACGTACTATGTACATAGTGTATAGAGAAGGTATTGTATTCCACCCAAATATTCTATACCGAGAGTTTACCAGAAATACATGTTTTGAGACCCCCCGAATAAAAAAAAAACATTTTGGAAATCTGTGGGTAGCATAGATCAAAAACAAAAACTCTGTTAAATACCAAATTTGGTGTTTAAGCTCAGTTCTTCCAAGAATGCGACAAGATCATTTTGTTGAAAATCCTGCCACTCCTCCCTCTAAAAGTGGCTCTAACGACTTTGGTTAAAATATCGCATATTCAAGATATTTACTTGAAAATAAAATGTATATCCGGGATTTTCTGTGAATGGCCTCTGAAGACCATTTTTATTCTTGATGAATTTTGCAAAATTTGTAAATTGTAAGGGATAGACAAAAACTTACTATACAAAAAATATAGATCTCGTTAAAATACATACTCTATCTCATATACGTTTTTTGGTACCTTTTTATACTTTTCTCATGTTTGGCCATACAACAAAGGAATGCCAATCATATAGCAACCAGCTATTAAAATATTTTATTATTGCTTTAGCCTAGAGCATTCCTTTATTTCTCTTCTAGTTAAAGGTAGCGAATAATAAGATAATTTTTACTAACGTTTATTTCGATTAGCCTAAAGTTGATAGAAGAATAAGTTTTTAAACAATAATTAGTGAAAGAGATATAGAGATGTCATGTGAATGGAACACATCAGATTCTTTTTCAGTCTGACTCTATCTTTCCATCTCTGTCCTACATATGGCTTGTATAGAATAAACAATTCACAATGAAAGATCTAATAATTGGTTCAACTATGTATCCCGGGACTTCAATTATTTATAATACTGTAAGTAGCCATTGAGGTATGGTATCTCAAAATAATTGAGCTCTGCTTACTGGTCTCGAGTCAGTTGGGGAATTTAATGTCGTGTCGGCATGTTGCTATGGAGGCGCAGTGGATAGAGCAAAAGGATGGAGGTAAAGAGATCCTTGTTTCAAACCCCAATTATGACTTTGCATTTTTCAGTAATTACTTAAAACCTGATTGACATAATAGCTGATCAATAGTTATAGTTGGTTAAACTATGAGGAACTTACATTACAAGTCGCTACTGGAGCGTGAAATTCCAAACTAAGTTGATATCTTTTTGTGGTTCCGGGAACAATGCGAGTATGGGGACTTTAATTTGAGTTGGCAGTTCTCGCGGTTGTATCGGAACTAAGTTTCGAATGGGTTCTACAAACCCAATGACCCCAAATACCTGGGCTACCAGGTCACATATTGAGGTGTGAAAACGTAGACACAAACCGGATAGTCTACACTGACAGGCGTTCATTTCGCGGCGCAGCTAAGACCAGCAAAAACACCAGGTAATAAATTACGTTTTGTATGAAAACATTTAGTCGAAGAGAAAAAATCTGATGTGTTACACTCACATGACTTTCTCTAGCTGTTCTACAAACTTCATATATAAGATTCTTCTTCTCTCTGCACCTTGCTAATCGTGGTACTCATTAGCACAATGTTCATATTATTTAGTTCCGTATAAGTAGGAAGAAAATAAAGGAATACACTAGGCTAACCTAATAGTCAAATGTTTTAAAAGCTGTCGTTTACGCGATTGTCATTACAAATCGCTTCTTTTCTTGGCCAGGAGTAGAACAAAAGAAAAACGGACAATCCCGTCTGAGAAAAGTATAAGTACTTCACTACTGAAACTAATAACAATGAATACATCGAAAACGGTAAGCTCCACGAGAAAAATGTATATAACATAACTTCTGTATTTTAACAAGACCTACATGTTTTGCATAGTAAGTTTTTGTCTATCTCTTACAGTTTACTAGTTATGCTAAATTAAGCAAAATTCATCCAGAATAAACAGGTCTTCAGAAGCTATTCCCAGGAAATTCAAAGTATGCATTTTATTTGTTAGGTAAATATCCTTAATATATGATATTTTAATCAAAATCGTTATAACCATTTTCAAGAAAATCAAAAAATTTCGAAAAAGTTCCACGTAAAGGGTAGTTTGGAGTAGGGGATTTTGCTCAAAATCTTCGTGTCGCATCCCTGGAAGATACTAAACTTAAATACCAAGTTTGGTATTTTAGCTACTTTTCGTTTTTGAGTTATCGTGTTCACAGACACACGGACCTTTTTCTGAAAATGCTTTTTTTGGATACAGGGGGTCCTAAAACATGTATTTCCGGTGAAATCTGGGTATCGAATTTTTTGGTGGAATACAATACTTCTCTATCCCTATGTACATTGCACATATGGGGCTAGAGAAAGTAAAAACAACTAACAAACTGAAGTGTATACATATTAAGGTATCATTTATCAAAATATATGTATCTAAACCTCGCAAAAGTACAAAATGTACTAATATGCCAAAAGATAATGAGACTGCATAACTTGCAGGTCGTAGTTTAGAGGACTTTGTTACAACTTCGGAAACTACTTAATATTCAGCAATGTCCAGATTTACTTCTAGAGCACAATGTTTATGAATGACTGAAGGAATTGGATGTTTTAGTAGCTGGTTTCTGTAAGCTATATTAGTTTCACATATGACTTAGAACGAACTTAATATTCAATATAGGTGCTAAAGGATCAGAAATAAAATGCCTAAAGGTGTTATTGTGTTTCCACATTTTAAGTACATAGTGAAAATTATATTCTGAAAGAGTAAAGGATTACTTGATATATAGTCGTGCATGATTATTTTGTGAGAATAAGGAATTCTGTTTATGTAAACGCGATAACGGTAGAAACAAAAATATACAATGTTTTAATCTATTAAGGGTCATATTTTTAGCAGCGTAGGACGCAGATACCTCTAGAATATTAAACCATATTAATTCATAATCGACTACGTTCCATTAGAAATACTTCGTATTGCACTTGCAGTTGCTAGAAGTTATGAAAGAATTCTGTTTTTTTCCGATTTCATCAACAGTGATGCCTTTTCCAAGATGCTTTGATATCCTACATGCTCCATTTCACTTTTTTACTTTCTCTACTCGTACTATACACACCTGTATAGATAAAGTATTGTAATGCACCCAAAAATTCGATATCGAGATTTCAACGGAAATATATGTTTTTTTGGAAAAAGGTCCTTTCGCACGTGTGTGTATATCCTTGGAAAGCATAGCTTAAATACCAAAATTGTTATCTTCCAAGGATGCGACACGAAGATTTTCAAGAAAATCCCCCACCCCAAGCTACCCTTTACATAGAAACATTTCCAAAAAGTTTGATTTTTTCAAAAATGGTTCTAACAATATTATTAAAATACCGTATATTAAAATTACTGCATCACAAATAAAATGTATATCAGCATTTTCTGAGAATAGCCTCTGAAGAGCACTTTATTCTGGTTGATTTTTACAGAATTTTACATAACAGTTAAACAGAAAGAGATAGACAAAAACATAATGTAGATATTAAAACACACTATTTATGTGATATTCATTTTTGTTATGCAGTGTACCGTTTCCAAGATATTCTTTGTTATTGGTTTCAATTTTAAAAGATTTAACTTTACCAGACGGAAAGTGTCCGTTTTTCTTTTGTTCTACTCTTGGGCAAGCAAACAAGTTAATCTCAATGACAATTACATAACGATAGCTTTTAAAACATTTGACTATCGCCTTATTATTGCGCATTTATTTGATTCCTTTCTACATATAAGGTACTAAGTAATAACTACTTTCCGCTAATACTTATCTCAATTAGCATGGTGTAGAAAGAAGGATCTTTTTTAAGTAGAAAGTAGAAAGTAGAACAAATAGAGAGAGAGAGTCATGTGAGTATAACACACCAGATTTTTACTTTCTCTATACGTCCTACGCTCCTAGTGTATAGAGAAGGTATTGCATTGTACCCAAAAATTCGATACCGATATTTCACCGGAAATACATGTTTTGAGACCACCTGAATCAAAAAAAAATTAAAAATGTTTAGAAAAATGTCCGTGTGTGTGTCTGTCTGTCTGTGTATGTGTGTGTCTGTGTGCCTGTGGGCAGCAGAGCTCAAAAATGAAAATACCGTTAAATACCAAACTTGGTATTTAAGTTCAGTGTCTTCCAAGGATGCGGCACGAAGATTTTCAAGAAAATTCCCGCACCCCCAACTACCCTTCACATGGAAAATTTTGATTTTCTAAAAACTGGCTCTAACGATTTTGATAAAAATATCATATATTAAATATAATTATTTTATAAATAATATGTTTATCTTGAATTTTCTGGAAATAGCCTCAGAAGACTACTTTATTCTGGATTAATTTTACGGACTTTTATGTAACTGGTAAACCGTAAGAGATAGACAAAAACTTACCACACATAACAAGTAGAGCACATTAAAACACACACTTTATGTGATATACATTTTTTCGTGGAATTGATCGTTTTTTAGATAATCCTTGTTTTTTGTTTCAGCCTTCAAACATATACTTTTCTCATACAGGAATTTGTCAACTCCTGTCCATACAAACAAAGGAACTTCAGTCACATAGCAACCATCTTTTGCTATCACTTTAACCTATGTTACTCCCTTATTTCGCTTTTAATTACAGGGAAGCAAGTAATAAGACTATTTCTGCTAATTTTTTCTCACTTAGCATGAAGTAAATAGAAGCATAAACTTTTTAACAAAAATTTGTTGCAGAGATATAGAGAAAGTCGTGTGAATGGATTACATCAGCTCTTTTTTTAGTAGTGTTTAATGCTCGCTTTTACTACATTATAACACCAAAGTGGCGGGCACAGATAATGCATGGCATTAAATTATATTTGTGAAAGGAAGGGAATGTTTCAAGCCTAGGTTTCAGGTACCTCACAGATATGTATCAGTTACAAAGACTGAGGAAAACCTGTAGAAAGATGTCCCGACGGGATTTGAACCTTGGATCTCGCTCTAGCGGTGTAGGCTCTCCATGTAGCTATTGCATTTCAAAGAGCACCGTTTTGAAATTCATGTATTATATCTTCATAACAGACTGTAATGATTTTGCTGTATTTACATTTACAAATACATATATTTATTTGAACTGTAATAATAATGATGATAATAAGTAGTAATAACAATAATAAAAACAATAATCACATCAAGCGCTTATCTTTTGGGTAAAAATGTCTCCCTTTGTCCAATTTCCATATATGCAACACTCGTAGCCTATATAGCAGCATGTAGAATACAAATGGAGACTCAACCAGAGATGGCGCCATTTCGACGTAAGAGGCTAATTTGAATGTATGTGTTAGTATTCACGATGCATTTAGCCACAAAGAATGCAATGCATATGTTTTAGAGAAAATCTTTACAAACATAAGGATGGGAGACACATAGAGAAAGAGAGAACAAAATTAAAAAATCTGATGTGTTCCATTCACATGGCTTTCTCTACATCTCTGCATAAAATTATTGTTAAAAAGCCTATGCCTCTATTTACTTCATGCTAATCGAGCAAAAATTAGCAGAAAAAACCTTATTATTTGCTTCCTTGTAAGCAGAAGCGAAATAAGGGAGTACAATAGGTTAAAGTGATAGTCAAAAGCTAGTTGGTATGTGACGAAGTTCCTTTGTTTGTAAGGACTGGAGTTGACAAATTCCCGTACGAGAAAAGCATCAGTTTTTCAAAGCTGAAAACAAAAACAAGGGATATCTCAAAAACGACCAACTCCACGAAAAATATGTGTATGACATAAATGATGTGTTTTAGTGTGCTCAACATTTTTTGTATGGTAAGTTTTTGTCCATTTCTTACGGTTTAGTAGTTATACAAACTTCTGTAAAATTCATCCAGAATAAAGTAATCTTCAGAGGCTATTCCCAGCAAATTCAAGTTATACATTTCATTTGTGAGGTAAACATCTTTAATATACGATATTTTACTGAAAATCGTTTTCGTTTTTGAGCTATGCTGTCCACATACACACAGACACACAAACACACACAGACACACACATACGCACACACGGACCTTTTTCCAAAAATCCTTTTTTTTTGGATTCAGGGGGACCCAAAACATGTATTTCCAATGAAATCTCGGTATCGAATTTTTGGGTGGAATACAATACCTTCTCTATACACTATGGACATAGTACATGTAGAGAAAGTAAAAAGATTCCGGAGGTTAGTGAGAAATACTCGTAGAATAGAAGACATATATGAACAGGAAAAGATATGGTGAACTAAGAATTACGTGTCACATTGTTTATATGGGAAAAGTCGTATGTGTTCCATTCGCATGACTTTCTCTGCATCTCTGTAACAAATTATTGTTAAAAAGCTTATTCTTCTATCTACATATGCTAATCGAGACAAACATTAACAGAAGTTGTCCTTATTACTTGGTCCCTTGTATGTGGAAAACATTTACATGTGTTCCATTCACATGATACCCTCTAACTGCTCGGCAAACAAACTTTGTATTCAAAATATTAAATTGTTATCTGCACCTTGATAATCAAGATAAACATAAGCAGAATTAATCTTATTACTAGCTCCTAGTAAATAGAAGGGAAATAAGAAAATGCACAGGCTAAAGCGAAAGTCGCGTTCTTTACAAGCCGGTTGCTATGTGAAACAATTGAAATTTCAATCTTTTTGCTTGTCAAGAGTAAATACACGACAAACGAGGAGAAAGAGATCTTACAGTTTGAGAAATATTTGTGGCTAAAATTGAAACCAATGATACGGAATATCTCGAAAATGGTTAACTCTAAAAAATATGTATATAACATAACTTTTGTGTTTTAATGATCTCTATATTTTTTGTAGTAAGTTTTGTGTATCTCTTACGGTTTTCCAGTTATACAAAACTCATTAAGAATGAAAAGATCTTCAGAGGCTATTCCCAGAAAATTCAACATATACATTTTTTATGTCATAAAAATATCTAAAACATAAGGTATTTTAATCAAATTTGTTAGAGCCATTTTCGAGAAAAAAATCACAATTTTCAAAATATGTTCCTTGTAAAGGTTAGTTTGGAGGGGGGAATTTTCTTGAAGATCTTCGTGTCTTATCTTTGAAAGATACTAAACTTAAATGCCAATTAAAACAATTAAATTAAATTACCAATATGCCAATTAAATTAAAACAATTGGATAAATCAGCAGTAGCCAACCACTTTTGAAGTACCAATCATGAAATTGGGCAAGATATAAAATTACTGAAATCCATTAATTCCCCTTCAGAATTAGATATTTGGGAAAACATTTTCATCCATAGTAATTGTAATAATGTGGTCAATTTTGAAATGCCACCAGCAGATGCCATTTTAAAATTTGTACAAAAAACAATAGAAAGTCAAGCTGTAGACTCTAAACCAGCAAACAGTTCCGAGATGTCCCACCAGAGGTCACCAAGGACTAGAAAGAAGAAGGCAGTTGTTAATGAGGTCCTACTTCCACCACTAGATGCCACTACTGTTGGTCAGACGCCTATATTAGATGCCGATGTTGTCCAACTTCCTCGGACATCTGCAAACCGGCAAGAGGATGACAACGAAGTTTGTTGAAACGCACGTCCAGGGTACTACAGCATGACCAAGTGAAGCAAGTGTTGGTGATAGATGTCCAGATTTTAATAAAATTGACCGCTTCACTGTATGTAATGGCTTTTTTAACATTTTAAAATTAAATACCAAGTTTGGTATTTAACGTCTTTTCGTTTTTGAGCTATGCTGCCCACAGACACACACACACACAGACTCACACACGAACATTTTTCTAAAAATGTTTTTTTATACAGGGGTCTCAAAATATGTATTTCCGGTGAAATCTCGGTATCGAATTTTTGGATGTAGGTAATACAATATCTTCTCTATATACTATGTACATAGTACGTGTTGAGAAAGCAATAAAGAAAGTTCGGTTGAGAGAGGACAATGTAGATATTATGTAACATTATCATGGGAGAGCAGGAGCGTTACTTTTGAAAGAGTTCAGAGGTAATGTAATAGAACGTTGTATTTTAGTTAAATGTACAGAGATAAGAGATTGGAAGAAAGAATTTTAGGAACACAAATGGGATAATATGGCAGCAATGAAGATATTGATTATAAAGGGAAAAAGAAGGATTAAAGAAATAGGACATTATATGTAAACGGTAGAAGAAAAGTGGATAAGAAAAAATAAAGACAGAGAAAAAGTAGGAAAATACAGAGAATGTGATGCAATAGCTAGCATAAACCACAGAAGCTACACTCGCTAACAAATATTATATATAATAAAATATAGTTTAAGTAACTGAGCAACAGTATATGACAGTATATGATTTTTACTTTCTCTATGGACACTATGTACATAGTGTATAGAGAATGTATTGCACTCCACCAAAAAATTCGATACTGAGATTTCACCGGAAATATATGTTTTAGGGTCCCCTGTATCCAAAAAAAGTATTTTGAGAAAAAGGTCCGTGTGTGTGTGTGTGTGTGTGTGTGTGTCCGTGTGTCTGTGAACACGATAACTCAAAAACGAAAAGTCGGTAAAATACCAAACTTGGTATTTAAGTTTAGTACCTTCTAGGGATGCTACACGAAGGTTTTGAGAAAAATCCCCTCACCCCAAACTACCCTTTACATGGAACTTTTTTCGAAAATTTTGATTTTCTCAAAAATGGCTCTAACGATTTTGATTAAAATATCATATATTAAAGACATTTATCTGGCAAATAAAATGTATATTTTGAATTTTTTGGGAATAGCCTCTAAAGAGTAGTTTATTCTTGATGAATTTTACAGAATTTTGAATAACTGCTAAGCCATAAGAAATGCCAAAAACTTACTACACAAAAAATGTAGAGCACGTTAAAACACACAATTTATGTTATACATATTTTCTTCGTGGAGTTGGTCGTTTTTGAGACATTCCATGTTTTTGGTTTCTGCTATGAAAAACTTACTTTTCTCATACAGGAATTTGTCAACTGGTGTCCATACAAACAAAGGAATTTCGGTGACATATCAACCAGCTTTTGGTTTTCACTTTAACTTATGGTACTCCCTTATATCGCTTCTACTTACAAGGAAGCAAGTAATAAGACTAATTCTGCTATTTTTTTCTGATAAGAATAAAGTAAATAGAAGTATAAGCTTTTTAATAATAATTTGTTGCAGAGATATAGAGAAAGTCATGTGAATGGTACACATCAGATTTTTGCAAATAATAATGCAAATAATAATTTACAAATAATTGAAGATGAAACGTAATTACAACATCTATTATATTTATTTCAATAACTATTAACTTGCTTTTTCATGCAGAGCATTATGTCATCGTATTTCCATGGCGTTGGTATCTAAATTCCACAGAAAATACATTTAAAGTTCCTCGAACACTGAAACAATACCCAGTGTTACAGAGATGTGAGTGGAACACATAAGATATTTTTATTGTAATTTTGTAAATTTCGTGTTTTAGTTGAGAAATCTCAATTTTGAACCTTTGGTTTAAATGCACCAATCTACTAACTATAAGTGATATACATGTAATCATTTAAAGAATTAGTTTCCCTGCAAGTGAAAGTTAAATTGATTAAAATTACTCCAGTTTTATAGAATAGTAAAGAAGAAATCATGGTTCAGCACTGCTAAAATATGTAAAAACAATTCTACAAGCCCGAGATGTTTGCAGAGTAAGAATCCTGACGCACTACGGAAGAATTAGCAAATACAAGACCAACCTTTTCACACTAACAGCACTGAGAGGGAGGCAGCCTACCAAAGAGGTGTAAATAAATATAGAAACACTTTCCGTCTGAGCTTTTTGAAACCGGCGACTTTTCAAAAGAATTTTCCATAAAAATGAAACGATTCAAATGACGAGAAAAGAAAAAAGGACAAAATTCGAACGACGCATGAACTGCCATTTGCGTGATATACGTTACGATTACATCATTGGAACCTTCCAATCCGCCGAACACTCTATTTCAATTGAATGTTTTTTATTTAACAATGCTTTAATCCAAAAATGCCGTCAAGCGCACAATAGCCTTGTTATGCGTCACCAGTAATTGATGTGTGGACCATCACTGGCCTTCATAACATTTATTGTTACCAGTTTTCAATAACGTTACGCACGTTAACGAGTTTGGCGCACTGCTATACTCGTAATACGAGGCTGATAGATCGTTTTTTAAACCTGCGCATTACAGTACGTAATTATTTGTTCTATTGAAATAAACTAAAACACATTGTTGTTGAAAATATGTACGGTCTCATATACGCATTTATAAATTGCGCAGTTTACTCTAACGTGCACATTACTATAACGAATAGTTTTCTGGTCTTATTTGTTGCATTATGTGGTACCTTTTGTATCTATGGTCATTTCTGTCCTTCCCTTTGGAACAATTGACCATCGGAAATGATGCCCATTGTTTTGTTTCGTGTTAATCTTTGAATATTCTTTTTAAACGTTAATTTCACATGCAGTTTTGCATTCTCATGTCATCCTTCGTGGCCTAGAGTTTTGACGTGATAGCTTCTGGCTACCGACGGCGAGGCTTCAAACCTGGCGGAGGGAAATGCAATATTTCAGGCGTAAAATCCTTAGCATAACTTACATAGGTAGGGGAGTAAAATCAATGATCCTGTGTCGTACATTTATAATACGTAAAAGAACCTCAAGCCTGAAAACAGGTCCAACATAGAATGCGACGCTGAGAACCACAGATCATTACTACATTTTTTTTTTTTTTTTTAACATTCTTACTAATATTTGCAGGCTGTAAGTTCTGGCTATCCAAGCCATTCAAAATAGCCACCGTACAGTCAGACAGACACGATACTTCTGGAACTGGAATGTTAACCATTAGACCACAGATATATTCTATTCCGCAGTTCTGTTCAGAATTCAAAAGAGTTTCTGAAATTGTCTAATCATGTTACTATCTGAAGTACATAGTATATTTTGCATAGAAGTGTTTTGTTGAGGTTTTTTATTATTTTATTACTTTTTTAATTTCATGTTATACTAGCCTTTAACAATAAAGTAGAATTTATAGCTGTTTTATAGTGTAAAATTTAATTTTCTATGAAAACTAAATTGTTTTAAAAATAAGCAAAATGGAAGATACTGCAGCGAAATGTCATCATCCAAGAGTGCCATCACACCAATTATTTTGCTTGGACCCTCCCCATCTTTCACCATAGGCAGATTTGACTGCAGTTGCTGGGGTTTGAAATAGAGCATAAGGCTAGATGACAATCCATTTCTCCTATCATGGCTAATCGAATTATTCAGTTGTGGTGCCTGTTAAAACATATGAAAGCCAGCTTAAGAATCAAAGGATCAGCAGAATATCTACCAAAATAATGCCAATATTACGTGGTTAAGGATATTTATGGACTCTAACTGATATGGTTCTCAGCTTTTCATTCTATATGGGGTGCAAACGACCTTTAAATTTACTCAGAGGTTCTTTATTAGGCTTAAGATTTTTTTTGAGACACGGAACCACCGGCTTTACTTCTCCTCCAAACAAAGCCATACAAAGGATTGACAAAGCATATGCTTTGAAATGAAATGTCCTTAAAAAAGTACGGTCGCCAAAAAATAAACAAATAAATAAGGAACGCCAAATTCGTCGTTGTACACGGCACAGCGCCTTGTGTACACCATCCGCGACACAGTTGTGTAGTGGCAGCAACAAGTTGTCACAAGTTCCAAATCTTAAAATTAATAACCCATATTACCAATAATCATAATCAAATACAGAACTCAAGCTTCTTAAGCAACAAACTGTCAATATTAACTAAACATATTAACGACGCAAAACATGATACATATGTATTGTACGGCGTTACTAAACCTGCCATCTTCCATGTACGTTCACTGTATCACTGTGGCAAATCGTAGGTTACTCCTCTGCTGAGAGTAGCAAGTTCGCTTCTCGCATTTAGCAAACATTTTCCCCCTTCTCTTAATGCTGTTTGGTCATCACAAGGCGGCTATCTATTTTAGACATCCTCTTTTCATACATAACATTCGGTACATTCAATAATATTAATGCGTAGATTGGTAAGCAAACACATTAGGCACAAACAATTCTTTCTCAAGAATAGAAAAAGAAATGGAATCTGTATGGCATTAAAAATACTAAAAGTATTGTTAAGAAAACCAATGTTTTGAAACATTCTTAGGAATCCAATTTTAGCCAAATCTGTTTTTTATTTTGGGAGGTAAGAGCTTCGTATACATAATCCGCAACACACCCTTCACAAATAGATTCAAAAGGAAAATGCAAATCGAAACGGATATTCCCAGACGAGGTAACATTTTGTTCCACAGGTAAGGGAGAGGTGACGGTCTATAATCCAAGAATACTTGGTTTCACAATACTCCACCATGGTCGCATATCTGTATCGTGCTGGGGCTGGATATCAAGGGACGGTCTGGGTGTGCTGTGGCAGCTTGACGATACACTGAACGGTATGCAGAAATACTCAGTAATATTTTGATTCCCGTTAGGATGAGATATCCTGATGAAATTGTTGAATTTGTACAGGATAATCATCTGCCAAACACATTTCGAAAGGTTTCAAATTGGTTTTTAGAGAAGCGGGATATCAGAGTGCTAGAATGTGAGAAATTGTGGGTTGAGGTAAAAAGCGAGATGCGCTCCAATTTACCTTTAGATGTGTGAAGGACAAAGATGGCTTCTAGGTACACATTACTATAGGCATTTAATTTTGTGTATGCCCCGAATATTGAGGGCAGGCTAAGGGTTTATAACCCGATATTAATTATGTTTATTTTTCGTCTTTCAGTTTTAGGATATGATAGTTAATTTTTAATTATTTAACACGACTGTTAGTAAAATTATATTGTTGTATGTATAAATAAGTCTATAACTTCAAATCCCAAAGTCATATTAATGCAATATTTGTCTACATTTCCAGTCAATTAACAAACGTACAAAAATGATAAGCAGCGGAAGATTTGAACCTAGGAACCTACGAGTGGAAGCAAGGCCTTCTTATCCTCTCGGCCACCGGAAAAATTGTTGTGACCTGTTCTCGTACTCATAAAATAAGCATTACGCTGACCGTTGTACAGTTGTACAGTTCTATCATGTGCATTGTGAACACAACTTTTACGAAGATAAATCAACTCTTCGATGGAATGTGGGGATGACTCATTCTTTGTGTCCACGGCTCTACATGAAAACGCCATCATAGCTTAACCCTTTCTCTGTAGCATATTCAGAGAAAGGCTACGCTACTTTATTTTGTGCATCATCCGTAGTTCAGATGTATTTATTTTTTCCTTATGATGACACATATATTCTGGAATGTACTGCCTGTTCTCAGAATGACTAGTATTTATGTCATATGCAGCTATTAATGTTTAGATTTTATAGGTGTTTAATACCATTTTACATTATCCTCCAAAACGAATTAATCTTGACCTATATTTAAAATTCTTCTCATAGATATACATTTTTATTTTACTACTTACATAAAAGAACTGAGATTATTTATATGAATTTAATGCTGTCTGATATATTGATGGTGTAAACTAAATTTTACTTTCTCTATATAGTACATAGGTAGAGAAGACAATTCACTCCACCCAACAATTCGATACCGATATTTCACCGCAAATACATGTTTTAAGGGCCTCAAGAATCCAAAACAAATTTTTTTAGAAAAAGGTCCATGTGTTTATGTTTGTTGGTGTGTCTGTGGACGATAACTCAAAAACGAAAAGTCGATAAAAACCAAACCTGGTATTTAAGCTTAGTATGCAACACGAAAATGTTGATAAAAATTCCCTTACCCCTAACTGTCCTTTACATGAACAATATTTCCAAAACTTTTTTGTTTCCTCAAAAATGGCTCTAACAATTTTGAATTGAATACCATATATTAAGATATTTACATGACAAATATAATGTGTATTTTAAATTTTCTGGGAATAACCTCTGAAGAGCTGTTCATTCTAAAATAATTTGCAGAATTTCGCATAACTGGTAAACCGTAAGAGATAGACAAAACTCATTATGTAAAAAATGCAGATCTCATCAAAACATACAGTTAAGTCATATGCACTTTTTCATGGACTTGGCCTCTGAGATATTTCTTGTTATGATTTCAGTTTTTAAATATTTAAATGTTTCTCATATGGGAATTTATCAACTCCTGGTCATGCAAATAAGTGTATTTCAATCACATTTTTAAACAATTTGACTATCGCCTTAGGCTAGTGTATTCCCCTAAATCCCTTGTACTTACAAGGAATAAAGTAATAAGGTCATTATTTTCAGCTGTTTATCTGGGTTATCATGAAGTAGATAGAAGAATAAAATTCGCAACAACAATTTGTTACACAGGTATAGAGAAAAGACAAGTTTCTATCTTACACCTAACGATGGTGTTTTGTTATTTGGTTGAGCGATTAAGAATACGAAATTAAGCTATGGGGTATACAACGGAGGGACACCTCGCGCGTGGTAGGATTGAGGTAACGAAATACAGGAGGCTAAAGGTCTCAGGCTAACAGGCCGCAGGGACGCACGAAATTCCCTAACATTTCCTGACTCGAAAACCTGACCGACTACTGGAGCTGCACAGCGAAGGCAAACTTCTAGTGTTCATGGAGCAAGCATACGCGCCATCTGACTGCCAACGCCTTATCACAAAGAACCCAGAACGAAAATAAATGAAATAGAAATGGGGGGGGGGAAATCATGATAAATAAGAAACCATCTCAATTTTTGCGTACCAACCTCGGACTCAGATCAGAGTGGCGTTCAATGGGAACCAAATTATTCACTTATGTAAGGCTATTCATTTATTTTAAATTAATCGCAATGTTTTCGCATACTTGTGAATGCTAATAAATGCTAACTGGAACTTATTATACACAAATGAAACTGTCAATTTTGCTCACCAGTGTGTTTGAAATATTTTTATATCTGTTACAAATACCCACGTACAAACATCTTATCAGTAACATTAGTGGTACAAATATATTACAAGCTAAACATAACACTGCATTAAACAAGGGCAGCCACAGAATCAGGAATCGTTCTAGGATGGAAGCTACACCTTGATTTTTTGCAAAGTGTCATGGCTGGAGGCATAATGGATACCTTAAATTTAATTGTTAGCGTGAAGAATTCGGGCAGAAGCAGATTTAGAGCACCTTCAAGATTTTCATGCAATATATTTGGAATGTATTAAATATCAATAGTTTCACAAAAAAAAAAAAAAAAAATTCTAACGAATTTCTTTATTTAGTAATTGACATAGAAAGTGAACAAACCCATGTTGAAACCCAAATAGAAGGCTATATGAGGTGCTGAGTAGTAACATAGGGCACTTTTACCTTATCTAGCAAGTATGTACAATGTAATAGAGTTAAGTATTGCATTCCACCCAAAAATTGGATACCGAGATATTACTGGAAATTCATGTTTTATAAAAATGTCCGTATGTATGTTCAAAAAAGTTCAAACTTGGTTAAGTCAGTATCTTCCAAGGATATGCCCTAAGACATTTCCGTGGTGTAATGGTTACCATGCAAATTTATATACCCACGGTCGCGGGTACAAACCCAGCTGAGGACGATGGATTTTTTCGGGTGTAATAGTCCTTAGCATGGTATCCTTCGGAAGGGAAGTGAAGCCGTTGGTCCCGTGTCGTAGATTTAAAGAACCTCAAGCCTGATAGAGAGGCCTCTGAGCAAAATTAAGCGATCTTTCGCGCCCAGTTTAGAATGGGACGCTGAGAACCACGGTAGTTAAAGAGCATCCATAAATGATACGCCATTTACATTTTCTGAAGACATTCAAGTTACCTTTATATGGACTATTTTTCAAAAAGTTTGATTTTTTTTCAAAAATGGCTCAAACCATTTTGATTAAAATACCACATGTTAAAGACATTTTTATGATAAACCAAATACATATCCTGGGAATAGCCTCTGCAGACCTATTCAATCTGAATGCCCTTTGATTAATCCTTGCATAACTGGCAAAGCGGAAGAGATACACAACTTACTACACAAACAACGTGGGCTTGTTAAGAACACAGTTTATGCCATATCAATTTTTTGTAGAGTTAGCCGTTTTCGAGATATTTCGTGTTACTGGTTTCAACTTTAAGCTACATAAACTTTTCTTAAACGGGAGCCATCTTTCTGTTCGCATGTCTTTTGTTTACTTCTGACAAGCAAAGAGAAAATAATTTCAATTGTTTCACATATTGACCGGCTGTTAAGGCACTTGACTGTTGCTTTAATCTAATGTATTATATGTTTCTTCTGCTTACAAAGGATCACGTAATAAGGCCGATTCTGCTAATGTTTACCTCAATGAATGTGCTTTATATAAAATAGTAATCTTTTGTAAGAAGAGTTTGTTTGCGAAACAACTAGAGAAAGTCGTGTGAGTGGAACACATCCAACTTTCTAAAAACTATTTATCACCGAAAGCTCAACCTTGAAGGTTGTTGCATGAAATAAGGGCATGTCTGTGTTTTTTTGGTAGTGTTTAACGCCCGCTTTTACTACTTGTGGCACCTAAGGTGATATATGAAATAAGAAGGAGCACCGGTGGAATGCAATGGCGGGGGAAACCGGAGAAAATCCACCCCTGCGCCGCTTTGTCCCCAAAAATCTCACATGGGATCGAACCCGGGTCGTCTAGGTGAGAGATAATATGTATGTGACTACCCAGCATATCATACATTTAATTTGAATATGAAGCTCGGTTTGTTCACTTTCGATGTCAATTAGTACATAAATTAATTCATTTGAATGTATTTTGGTTTTTCTTTTGCTATACCATCTGCACGGGCTTAGATTGTATGCTATGTTTTGTTTTTGTGCAACTGCTGAAATTTGATGCGTTCCAATTATGTTATTATTTCACGTAGTCATTTATTTATACTCATAAGCTTTTTGTTCAATCATATTGGAGTAGCTGGTGAAAGTGCCTCTAAAACTTTTGTACAAAGCTCCATTTTTTAGACCGGTAATTAAATTGTGCTTGCTGGCATGAGGCACCTTAGTCCCATTTTAAAATGGGTATATTCAAGTTAAATAGAAGCTTAAACTTGCCGCTTGGCCAAAACTATAAACAATTCCACTTAAATTTCCTTTAAACACATTGCAATGCATATAAATTCACATTATAAATTATGCTTTCTTAAAGTTTTATCAATTATCAATACCACATAATATAGAATAATGGCGTGAATAACATAAAATGTGCCATAACCTTTGCAATGCTTATTTTCATTTCAAGTATTGCATTGTCACATAGATAGCATTGCAGTATGGCCTTGCGAAATAATTAAAATGTATCTTTAAACCTATATACGTAAATATCATACACAAAGCTTAAAAACTTTAATATCAGAACCAATCGCACATGAGTTCGTTACTTACCATGGCATAAAACTTCAAACAGAATAGACCAGATATTCAGATCTTTAAAAATGCCAAATAAAAATTACGCGGAAATGCATCATTCGAGGCAATGCTTAATTATGGTACCTCACTTTTTCCCGAATTTTTACTTTCTCTATACGAACTATGTACATAGTGTGTAGAGAAGGTATTGCACTCCACCAAAAATTCGATACTGAGATTTCACTGGAAATATATGTTTTAGAGTCCCCTTTATCTAACAAAAGTATTTTCAGAAAAAGGTCCGTGTGTGTGTCCGTGTGTCAGTGTGTCCATGTGTCCGGTGTCTGTGAACACGATAACTCAAAAACGAAAAGTTGGTAAAATACCAAACTTGGTATTAAGCTTAGAATCTTCCAGGGATGCGACACGAAGACCCCAAACTACCCTTTAATGGAACTTTTTTTCGAAAATTTTGGTTTTACCCGACAAATAAAATGTACATTTTGAATTTTCTGGGAAAAGCCTCTGAAGACTACTTTATTCTGAGTGAATTTTCCGGAATTTTGTGTAACTGCTAAATTGTAAGAGATATACAAAAACTTACCCCATAAAAATGTAGAGCACATTAAAACACACAATTTATGTTGTATACATTTTTTTCTTGGAGTTGATCGTTTTTGAGATATTCCTTGTTTTTGTTTTCAGCGTCTCATACAGGAATTTGTCAGCTCATGTCCATACAAACAAAGGAACTTCAGTCATATAGTAACCAGCTTTTGACTATCGCATTAACCTATGCTACTCCCTTATTTCCTTTCTACTTACAAGAAAGAAGGTAATAAGACTATTTCTGCTAATTTTTCTAGATTAGCATAAAGTAAATAGAAGCATACACATCAGATTTTTCTGTCTCGAGCACCAGCAACAAAACATTTGAATTCCATATGATTTTATAGACCGTCAGCCGCCAGTAGAAGCAGACAACTCAATCAATAAGTTGTCAAATACTCCTACTTTTAAATGCGATTATCTAGTTAACGGTGCATTTAATTAAAAACTTATTAAAAGCTGTTGTATATTTACATCCATTCTCTCACGTTTCAGTCTGCAGGTTATTTTCACTTCCATCCTATATAACAGATGAAGGTGTTTGGAAGAAACAACATATCCTATAGTCGGCCTAATGATGTGAAGTTTTATTTTGGACCCATTTAACTGCTGTGGTTCTCCCATTCTAAATTGGGCATGAAAGACCTTAATTTTGCTCAGAGGCCCCTCTATCGGCTTGAGGATCTTTTACGTGCCGTAAATCTACGACACGGGTCCAACGTTTTACTTCCCTTCCGAAGGAAGCCATGCTAAGGATTTTTAGGCCGCAAAAAAAAAAAAAAAAAAAAAAATAGTGCTCCTCCGGGTATACGAGGTTAGCATGATAACCAATACTCCACGGGGGGCAAACACAGTGGTCCGTGCAGTTCGGTTTTTTAGGTGCTGGCCTTCTAGTCGCGGGTTCAAACCCAGCCATGCAGATGGGTTTTAAGCGTGTTTAAAAGTGACCTCATGTCATTAGATTTAGTGGTATGTTAAAGAACTTCTGCGGGACGAAATTTCCTGCACACCGGTGACGCTGATATGTTCCTAGCAATTGACAAGGTTGTTAACAAACAAAAAATATATATTTTTTAATATTTAGAAGAATATGTAGTTTTTATGCTTATTTCCATTGATTGTTTCCCTCTTTGTTTTAAATTTTAAATAATAACAATGGATGGATGGATGGATAATATTAATAATACTTTCTACAATCAGTAAACTGTTTAGTTCATTATGGTCCCATAAGCCTCATAATTACTTATTTGTTCGCTTCTTAGACGTCCAGCATTCCCTTTATCATCATGTCTACATTCTTATATGCTCTCCTATGCGTTTTTAATATTTTATTTCAATTTATATATTCAAAACATTGGTTCCATTATTTTTCAATTTAGCTGGAATTTTATCAAATGTTTTGACAAATTACCTAGCAGAATTCGCTTATATTTCTTTGAGAACTGTGGTCTCGAAATAATTATTATACCTGTAAACACTCTTGCCTTACATTCAAGAGGACCCAAATTTAATCTCACTTAAGGGACTTATTTGCATAAAGCATTTCCGGGGTTTTCTCTTAACTTGAAAATATAAATATCGGCTAACTTTGAGGTCTATGTATACAGGCATAACTATCATCACCCGATGTGATCTGATTAAAGACTGCTAAACCTCAGGGTTACTACAAAAGAAATAGACAACTTCAACTGCCTGTAAAACAAAAACTATTAGAGATAGCAACCTAATTATTTTGGAGGTATGTTGAGAAACTCTCAAAGTTTCGTTTGTTACTATTGGTAACGCTGTAGTGTTTTGTTTGTTGTTGCAGAAAATGAAATGGCGGAAAATCCTGTGGAAAAGGCATATTGCGTGTTGGAATTTGCTAGAACGCAATCAGCAACTGTTGTCCAACGACATTTTAGAACACGTTACCACAAAAATGAAATGATGCGCTCACAAAAACCAGCATCGTCTTCATCATGTCGCAACATGTCGATGCAAAAGTCACGCCGTATGACCTTATCTTCTTCACTCAGAAACTGCAACATCTGTAATCTGTAAGGCATCATGTGCAGTCGCTTCCGCAAGATTTTCCATACAGTTTGCTGTGGCATTTGTAATTGCATGCTTGCCCTAGATGTCGATTTCTGTGGGCTTCTTATGTAGGCAGAACGAACACGTTCAACGTTTTCTTCCGGAACTCTTGGTGTTCCCGAGCTCTTCCCTTTGCACAAACATCCCGCTGTCTCGAATTTTCTATACCAGTCGTAGATTGACTGTCTAGTCGGTGGCGTTTTGTGGTAACGTGTTCTAAAATGTCGGACAACAGTTGCTGATTACGTTCTAGCAAATTCCAACACGTAATATGCCTTTTCCACAGGATTTTCCGCCATTTCAGCTTCTGCAACAACAAACAAAACACTACAGCGTTACCAATAGTAACAAACGAAACTTTGAGAGTTTCTCAACATACCTCCAAAATAATTAGGTTGCTATCTCTAATAGTTTTTGTTTTACAGGCAGTTGAGGTTGTCTATTTCTTTTGTAGTAACCCTATATGATAAATTAATCGTTTATGCACTAGTAAATGATCGAAAACTATAATTGTGGAATTATTTTAGAAAGTTGAGCTCGAAAACCATTTAATTATCAGTGCGTTTAGTTACGTTTAAATACAGAGTAATATTGTTTTCTTTTTCGTGAATTATGCAGTTCACGGGTCATATAATTGTGTGAGGTATTGACCTAAGACTATCATCAGGGATTACATAGTGCCGTTTTGGATCCCTTTGGGCTCCAAAAGAGCAAATTATACGAACGCCCCTCCCTGTAAAATATTTTCACTCAATACAGAAAATACAATGCTGTGATGATAATCGTTTATTTCAACCTCTTCACCTATATGTATTGCTCAGCGTTTCCTATGAATTAGTCTGCATGGGGAGTGCATCAACATATTCTGGCAAGGGGTATACGTTTAGGAAACATGAATTCCATATTAAATGCATTTAAAATTTATAATATGCTGTACCATCCATTATATAGGCGTCTGTGAAGGAGGAAACATACACCACCTTTTATCAATCGTACCGGTGGCCCAAATGTCCCCTATTTGAGAGTTGCAAAACTCAACGGGACTGTTTCAGTGACATCTGTCAATGGAGAACTGATAAAAGGTACTTTACCTTTACCCATCTGGCTTATCAGCGGATGTGTAAGAGCTAAAACGAAGCTACCGCTGCCGGGTTTTAACTTAAAATATCCCCGTTGAGTTTTGCAACTCTTTTAACGCATCAAGGGATGTCTGCACACATCAAATACGGGGAGATTGGGCTGCTTGCTATTATCTGACCTTGAAATTTAGTAATTAACTCGTAGTTAATATAATTAATAGTTACCTCTGCTAAATTAACAAAGTTCTGTGTTTATAGGATGACAAAATTCTCTCAATAGCAGGAAAGTCTGAAGTGGACGAAAAACAAATAATAATACGACCATCGTATTGATTTTCAATAGTTTTGAAACTTTCGTCCTGCTGTCAATCTCCAACTGAGTTTCAGTGGATGTCTGTGAGTAAATTAGACAACATGTTTTAATTCTACAGGTAAACGTGTGTTTGCGAGATTAGTTAAAAAATTAGTGGTACCATTATGGCAATTTGTTTCCTCTATCAGTAGTACTTCAGTACTATCTATTCATTTCACCCATTTCCTGTTTATTTTAACATGTATTCCCTAATATAACAAGGTAATGTTAACAACTTTTACATCTTTGTTGCACAAATATAAAAACTTATTTTCTGTTGTACATATCTTTGCCTTTGTAATCAATTCACAAGTTAGGAAAAAAAGAAAGGGACCAAATAGCTTTCACAAACTTCCTTTCGTTATTGTTCATTGTAGTAGTGTCTAACGCCTACTCTTGTCACATACGAGGGAGGACACTGATGATACATAAAATAATTGATAATAATTGGAAAAGAAGTTTGAAAGTAAGATTTCCAGAACTAGACAGCACCTCGTATTCACTAGTTATGAGTACTGAGGAAAATGGAATAAGCTTCAGTCAGGGAAGAAGGTCCTAGCGGGATTTAAACTGCAGACTCCCATTTACGAGTCCGTCCCTTAACAACTTCAGTTCTACTCGTTTCAATTAGGCATATTTTCTCGCTACATAATGCAGTTAAAGGCAACACAATATAATTAGGAACATGAACAAAATGACAATGAAAATAATAATTTTTAGTGTTTCAATAACTATTGCATGTTACCCTCGGAGCATTCCAATTAAATTCGGTGAGTATTTGTAAATGCATAGGGTTTCAATATTGACTCAAATTTTATTCTAGCCTCCACACAACACACACACACACACTACGACTATTTTGTTGTTCTACATATACCTCATCTTTAATTTTAGTGTCATGCCGGTGGCCTTACTCTTTTGGAACATATTGCCCACCGGCAATAGAGTTAATTGCATAGAGTAAGTTGTCTATGGATTTCTGTTTTTTGTTTTATTTGTTTTTTGTTTTTACATTAGATCAAATATACATTTACATTCTCATTCATACCTCCAGACCTTGCAGAAGATATGAGATAATTTTGCTAGAGAGAATTTGCCATCCCCCACTTTTTATTTAATTGTTTGTTTTTTTATACATTACAATAAAATTATAACTATACATCAATTTGGTGCCAAACATTTAATTGGTTTCAACACACATTACTATATTCTATTTGCAGTTAATGAATTAATATCAAACAAAAAAGTTTTTCTACATCTTGTAAAACTTTGCAGAATAACTATTAGAGAAGAGCTTGACATGTTCTGTTTTCATATAAATGACATGCTCCTCTAAGTTCACGTATTTATAAAATTGCAATATATAATAAATTGTATTTTTATTAACCACCATGTAAACTTATGCCTTGAAGTCTGAGTTAAAAAAATCTGGTCGAAGAAGAATATTTGGAGTACACCAATTAACTGTAGTTTCTTCAGGGAATCCATAAACTGAATCTTAATGGCCTGTACAACGGAACATTCACACAACCTATGTTTTACTGTCTCTTCTCCATTGCATTTTGGGCACTAACTAGAATCAATGAGATGAATTTGATGTAATCTACTACGAGTGGGCAGGATATCATGTACAACTTGGAACCATAAGGATTGGATTCTGGCTGAAAGATGTTTCAAGGAGATATTGTGAAATAAATACGAGGCATTATCCTCATCTCAGGTGCATTACAGTAAAGCATGAATGTGTGATAGGTTGTCTTCGATGTACAGCATTGTTCCGGAGGTAGATAACTTCGGTGAAATCTTGGTATCGAATTTTTGGATGGAATGCAGTACTTTCTCTATACACTATGTTTATAGTACGTATAGAGAAAGTAAAAACGCATCGCGTGGGTTATATCTATTATACCAATGAATTTAGAGAATACGAACCATGGAAGCTAGAATTTTGATACAGGGCCAAAATATCACTATTATTGTGTAAAATAACTGGTATACACTTAAGTGAATTTTTCAAATTTCACAGATGGATTACCCTAACCCAGTGTATTTAAACATTAATTAATTTATAAAGTCACAGGATAAGTAAATTAAAATGGGCTTCTGTAATATACAGTAAAACATAATAGGGACCAAACACAACGTCTAATCTTTCGTGATTTAAACGTCTGAAATAATTATTTTCCACTTCTCTCTAATAGAGCTTGGAGGTGTATCAATCACATTTACTGAGTGCATCAGAAACTACAACAGGAAAGAAAGAATGGTAATAAACAGTCGTCTAATATACTTTACTTGGGATAACAGTTATACAATAAGGTAGATTCATATAGCTAAGATTCACTAATTTCAAATTAGTCTTTCTGTTCCTAAATACAAGAGAAATCTGGACAAAACGTACTAAGCATTCATTGGAAGTGAAAGCAGTATACTGTTTAAAAGAGAAACGAACCGAGAAAGATGGAATTTATTACCAGCACTTGGCGGTCTACATTTTATCTTGTGAAAATAGCGTTACTTCCAGGCATATGGACACGCATGCAGCGCTAAATCACTGCAGCACGGCCACTATCGCAGTCTGCGTGTGCGGCCGTGACGCTTTGCTGTGATATCCCTCAAAAATACGCACCAGCAACAGTTTCTACTTTTATCGCAGCTACTCTGGAAATTACCTCACTGTTCTTTTTATACCCAAATGTTTTTCTTTTGCGTTAAAAACTCTAATTTTATATAAAAAAAAACATTATGTGGTCAAAAAAGGGTGCAGTATATGGAAGTTACTTTTAAAAAAATCTGATGTGTTCCATTCACATGACTTTCTTTATATCCCTGCAACACATTATTCTTAAAAAGCTTATACTTCTATTTACTTCATGCTAATCAGTAAAGCATTAGCAGAAATAGCTCTATTACTTGCTTCCTTGTAAGTAGAGGTAAAATAAGGGAGTACCATAGGTTAAAATGATAATTAAAAGCAAGTAGCTATGTCACTGAAGTTCCTTTGTTTGTTTGGACAGTAGTTAACAAATTCCTGTATGAGAAATATATAAGTTACTCATAGCAGAAACCAAAAACAAGGAATGTCTCAAAAACAACGAAATCCACGAAAAAAAAAATGTATAATAACATAAATTGTGTGTTTTAATGTGCACTACATTTTTTTGTGTAGTAAGTTTTTGTCCATCTCTTACGTTTAGCAGTTATTCAAAATTCAGTAAAATTCATCCAGAATAAATTACTCTTCAGAGGCTATTCCCAGAAAATTCAAGGTATACATTTTATTTGTCAGATAAATGTCTTTAATATACGAAATTAATCAAAATCGTTAGAGGCATTTTTGAAAAAATCAAAATTTTCGAAAAATGTTCCATGTAAAGGGTAGTTGGGAATGGGGGGATTTTTCTCAAAATCTTCGTTTCGCATCCCTGGAAGATGCTAAACTTAAATACCAAGTTTTGTATTTTACCTACTTTTCGCTTTTAAGTTATTGTGTTCACAGACACACGGACACACGGGCACACGGACACACACACACACACACACACGCGTGGACCTTTTTCCGAAAATGCTTTTTTTAGATAAAGGAGACCCTAAAATATATATTTCCGGTGAAATCTCGAAATATCGAATTTTTGGGTGGAGTGCAATACATTCTCTATACACTATGTACATAGTGCGCATAGAGAAAGCAAAAATCTGATGTATTACATTCACTTGACCTTCTTTACCAATTTTATAAGACCCTATTCTTATAAAAGCTTAATGTTCGATCTACATATTTAAAATTATATATACAGGGTATTAATGAACTATACGGAAATATTTTCACAGAATATATAGATTACTTAAATAAGCAATTTGAGATAGAAGACTTATGGCCTGTTTATTGAACTTTTGAAGTAACGGCTATAAGTTTCTTAAGTGCCAGTACGCCACTGGCTAATTTATCAACCATTCGAGAGCGTAACACGAAAAACGAAGGGACATATTACAGCGTACCTCTCTAGCGTAGTGGTTATGATACTGGCTTTCAACTGAAATTTCGGGTTTAATGGTTACCATGCTGACTTCATATACCCAAGGTCGCGGGTTCAAACCCGGCGGAGGACGATGGATTTTTTCGGGTGTAAAAATTCTTAGCATGGCTCTTAGCATGGAACCTCAAGCCTGAGCAAAATTAAGCGTTCTTTCACGCCCAGTTTAGAATGGGACGCTGAGAACCACAGCAGTTAAAGAGCGTCCATAAATAATAACACATTTTTCCTATTCGGGTCTCGTTCACGTATCGTGGCGCTTCGTCTGGAATAATAATAATAATAATAATAATAATAATAATAATAATAATAATAATAAACAACATTTACTCTATGACAGGAATAGCAGCTTCCCGCGTTACGCATTAAGCCACCAGAACGGTTGAAAAGCTCAAGAACGTAGTTAATGTACGGTCAGTGTCGCACTGTCAGGTGATTACTTCGAGATTTTACAGATTTTTGCGACATTAAATCTTGAGAACACTAGTAACGAGCTGCTAGAAATCGATATTTCTATATTATATCAATATTTGCTCCATTTGCAAACATAATTTTACTTATTAAGAGCACTATATTTCCAGGTTGGTGTATCTTCAAATAGGTGTGTCAAACAGAAGACATACCTGTTTATTTTCTCAGAGATCCGGGTCGGAAGGCTTAACCTTGAGAAGGCGGACATCGTTATAACGAATGTTGTATCGGAACTGAGCTTGAACACTTTTTACTACCACACTACCAGGCCAGCAGGTCACATTTGTGTAAAAACGTGTAATAAAACGTATAAACTGCTATGTCGAAAGGCATTGTTCATTTTTACGCTCAGTTAAGACCATGCAAAACAAACCAGATAGGAATGTAAGGAGTAGAATTGTGTAACGCTAGTTTTATTGCTTTTTTCTGTCTCTGTTTCAAAATTAAAAGGTATGTGAACATTTTGCCTTTCTGCAATAAGCGGCTCATGTTGATTGGATATCTACATAACACTGGTAAGTGATTCCATTTGTGTTAATATCAACTGGCGACAGAGTCGATCCTGCAGAGGCTTACTTAATATATCTCAAGGAAGCGATAAAAGTACATAGGATCAAAGAGAGCCAAGTAAACGTATTTTGGTATTAATTAACTGTGGCTGTGTGTAGGACAGGAGCTGTATAGGCACAGTCAGGCCAAAAAATTCAATGCCATTACCGGAATTTTAACCACGAATCTTCAGGCCTATAGCCGTTTGCTCTAACCACTGAACTACCAATCATACCAACACAGAATTAAATTCCTCAACTGACTCGCCTGTTTCACGGTAAACTACAAGATAATTTCAAATTCGATTAACGACTTACAATATCGTTTTTTCCACGCAAGCCTGTGTAGGACAAGTGATGGATAGGTAGAGTTGCCATGGTAGCTCAGTGTTCAGAGGAAGCGTAGAGACAGGAAGATCTGTGATTAAAATCCCGGCTATGGCATTGCTTTTTTCGTTCTTTATTTCGCCTTAAAGTCTAATATGTAAATGTAAATTAATATATTTTGTGGGAATTTAGGGTGTCCTATTAATAAGCAGGAATAGAAATAGGACAAGCAAACGGAAATAGAGAAGTAATTCCCTGTTCCGCAATATGCTTACCTGGTATCTCTGTTAAAACAACTAAGAATGCTCGTTCTAAACTGTAGTTAATTTTATTTTTATATTTGCATGGTTTAAACTGGAACATGAAAATTAGAGCAAGGCGAATCCCAAAAGCCATTTTCCCGTAACTGTTGGCCTCATTGGAGATTGCAACTTTGGGAAAACATCTACAACTAAAATCAGAACAATTAAGATCCAACCACCAATTTGCTGGTAGTGGGATAATTTGGAATCGACGTAGCCGGCTCGGCTCCCAGGAGGGGCTGTTGGAGAGCAACAAACAAGTTCCTAGCCCCTATTAGCTCACATTTTTGCTGAGTGCGTTGTGGCAGTTGTGTTGTGACCTACAGAATTTTTTGTGGCACGCCTGTTTCTCGGTGAAGGAATTAAAAGTTCCAATAGAAGATAATACAGAAGAAATAACTATAACAACCTTCAGTGGTTCATTTGGATTAATGTTTACTGGAATTGTAATGCACCCAAAAATTCACCAGAAATACATGTTTAGAGAACTCCTGATTCCAAAAAGAATGTCCTTGAATTTAGAAAAATGTCCGTATGTGTGTCTGTCTGTGTGCTTTTGTGTGTATGTGTGAGAGTGTCTGTGGGCAGCATATCTCAAAAACGAAAAGTCCGTTAAAAACATACTTGGTATTTGGGTTTGGTATCTTCCAAGGATGCGACACGAAGATTTTAAAAAAATGTCCCCCCACCCCCAACTACCGTTTACATGGAAATTTTTTCGCAAATTTTAATTTTCTCAAAAATGGCTCTAACGATTTTGACTAAAATATCATATATCAAAGATATTTACCTGACAAATAAAATGTATATCTTGAATTTTTTGGGAATATATATTTCGTGCAATTGATCGTTTTTGAGATATTCCTTGTTATTGATTTCAGCTTTGAAAAACTCGTGTATACGGTTTTCAATAATATTTTTGCAGGGCTGTAGAGCAAGTCATGTGACAGGAACATATCAGCTTTTTTTCTTTTTTTTCATAATATTGCACTGTTAAAAAGCCTTACCCAAATAGAAATTTCAGAAGTGTTGGAAAATCTAAAGCTTGCGTAAGTTTTTGAAACCTACTGCTCATGTTCTGACTACTAAAATGTTATTATATGTAGTGCTAAATATTTTTATTAAACTTTTTAAGAATTAAAGCGGGTGTTAAACACTATAAACTATTAAGCTTTCCCCTCTGAGAAAGAGGATAGTGTAGTTAATCCGGTAAGCGTCGATATCAAATAATTTAGCACAACAATCGTAATGGAGGTTAACTTTAAAACCTGAAAAATTCATTTAAAAAAAAAACCAACTTGTAATATTATCTATCACGCTAGGCCCTGGTATACAAAGCGGATCTAAGCATGCAGAGTGTCAGATCTATGTAGCTGAAAATTATGGACAGAACTGATTACACGAAGTTAAATAAACACCAAAAATGCACATCTTGTAGATCTGCTATTACAAGAAAGTAATATTTCAGTTCAGCCAAATGCCTTAGAACAGATTCCGTTCTTAAGCTGATGAATATAAACTATGTCAGAATATGCCGAATTTAATTTTTCTTCTTAAAGTTAATAAATTTAAAGGTAATTAATGCAATATTAATAATACATATTCGCATATATTTTAAAAATGTCATTAAAATAAATAAAATTAAGACACCTGAATGCAAAATATTTTAATGAAAAATCAGCATTTTAAAATACCTTCCACAGCATAAAAAGCTTACAAATTTAAGTGTACCTAACTCAGTTTTGCCACATATAAATACAAACAGTTACCTTTATACATATTTTCTATTTTCACGGAGTTGCGTGTCATCTACATTATTATTTATATTATTATTATTATTATTATTATTATTATTATTATTATTATTATTATTATACTTCATTCACGTTCCAAACAAACATTTCTGACATATTTCTTGTATGTTTATAACGCAAAGGTTTTTCTCCGCCGGAAGTATTAAGATACGTTTTCGTCTTCAGCAAGTTTTAAAAGTGCGTGAGAGTAAGAGATTAAGGCACGAAAAAGAAGTTTTATTATAGGTTGGTTTTTAAGGATTCGACAGGAGTTTAATTATCAATGATTAACGTACAGAGTGGGATGGTTCAGGCTGTTTCGTCCTTGGCCCGAATCCGGGAGATTGCGGGTTCGATCCCATCGATCACCCCACTGACTTGGGCTTTTTCATTATCTTCCGCTGTCGCCAGGGGAATGCTGAGGTGATTTTTCTAATACAATGCATTTTTGTGGTCCTTCATTCCCCGTATTTTCATATCATATCACTTTACGAGGATGGAGCTTGACTGGTTAGTTTGGTGGAGTGTGGTGTACGGTTGATATGCAACTGATTACTCCTCCGGTATGGGCAGATCACTATTCGTCAGAAGGAGTGCTAAGAAGTGCTTGATGGAGTGTCTCAGTAAGTAAACTTTGGAGACCCCCGAAATATCCGCACTTGCTGCTATTTAGTCCAGATAATAGCCCCTAGATTTTTTATCTCATCCCTATCTCCCAGAGGTAACATACGCACAATAGGTCTCTGGCTTCAGGGCTTAAACGCTTCTTTGCCCTTTGTGATGGAAAAAAACAAAACAAACATTAAATTGCCAATTAATACTTTTTCCCTCTTTCCAACTCTTCCGAGTTCCCAATAGGGCTATTTGAGTTCCATTTCCCGATCAATTCCAGGTGGAGTTTGGTACAGAACAATCGAGAGTGAGAATTTTTCCTCAGATGATATAACGTCTTATACCTTTTCATAACGTATTATACTATTAATTTAGATTAGTTTAAATGAATTTAAAGTATGCACAAACATGTCATAATTTTAAAAGACGTGTGTTGTGTTTGATATAATTTAAAGGCCTTTCTGGAATATCTTTTTTGGTATTTTACAAGGGAATATTAGTAAGAAGCTTAACAAGCTGGATGCTTTTCTCCTTTTATTAGATGATAATTACGTAATTTGAAGGGTTAATAATGCAGAGTTATCAAGGAGCATGTGCTTCTGTTTATAGCCTTCTTTTATCACATGATGAATTATGCCATTTGGAGATTTAACTATCAGTTGGCACTTCTTAACGTAAAAAATTCGGATGTGTTCCAATCATATGACCTCTACCTGTTCCGTAACTGTTAAAACAAACTGTTCTTATAAAACATTGTTCTTCTATCTTCTTTCTGCTAATTGAGATAAAATTAGTAGAAGTGGTCTTATTAATTAATTCCTTGTAAGTAGATTCGTTTCCCTTTGATGATCAGGAGTAAAACAATGGAGATGTAAAACGAATAAGACCTTCCATTTAAGAAAAGTATAAGTGTTTTAAAATTTAAACCAATAACAAAAATATCTCGGAAATAGTTAATCATATAAAAATGTATATGACATACATTATGTGCTTTAATGAGGTATACATTATTGGTGTACTAAGTTTTGTCTCTCTCTTACAACTTATCAGTTAAGCAAACATCATTCAGAATGAGGAGAACTTCAGAGACTATTCCAAACAAATTCAAGATATACATTTTATATGCCATGCAAATATCTTTAATGTACAGTCTTTTAATCAAAACCGTTAGAGCCATTAGTTGGAAAATAGAACATTTCAAAAAAAGCTGAAGTATTCCATTCATATGACTTTCTCTACATCTCTGCAACAAATTATTGTTAAAAAGCATAGGCTTTTATTTACTTCATGATAATAGTGACAGATGCTTAATTATATCAGAACATTTCTTTCTATAAGAATACCGTGCAGAATGTCAATTTTATTTAATAGAATGAGTGTTCTATAATCTAGCTGATATTAAGAGATTTGATTAAATACAACTTTATAAAATGATTGATTATAATAAGTGGAATGTATACTGATTAATAGGACATTGAGTTTAACTTTAATTACATTTTGTGATGACTTTCTGAGCGTTGCAGACAACACTCGTGAGAGGTGATCTTGCATGAAGAACATCCGTTTCCAAGTCAAAAAATCTGATGTGTTACACTCACATGACTTTCTCTAGCTGTTCTACAAACTTCATACATAAGATTCTTCTTCTTTCTGCACCTTGCTAATCGAGGTACTCATTAGCACAATGTTCTTATTATTTAGTTCCGTATAAGTAGGAAGAAAATAAGGGAATACACTAGGCTAAACCAATAGTCAAATGTTTTAGAAGCTGTCGTTATGCGATTGTCATCACAAATCGCTTCTTTTCTTGGCTAGGAGTAGAACAAAAGAAAAACGGACACTCCCGTCTGAGAAAAGTATAAGTACTTCACAACTGAAACCAATAACAATGAATACCTCGAAAACGGTAAGCTCCACGAGAAAAATGTATATGACATAACTTGTGTATTTTAACAGGACCTAAATGTTTTGTACAGTAAGTTTTTGTCTATCTCTTACGGTTTACTAGTTATGCCAAATTAAGCAAAATTCATCCAGAATAAACAGGTCTTCAGAAGCTATTCCCAGAAAATTCAAGATATAAATTTCATTTGCTAGGTAAATATCTTTAATATATGATATTTTAATCAAAATATTTAGAGCCAATTTTAAGAAAATCAAACTTTTCGAAAAAAGTTCCATGTAAACGGTAGTTTGGGGTGGGAGGATTTTTCTCATAATCTTCGTGTCGCATCCCTGGAAGATACTAAAGAGTTCAAGGAAATGACTGATGGATTTACATTATCAAATTGTACAACTACAGTCTGCTAAAAGCGCACAGTAAACCAGCTTCATTAGTTATTAGAAACAAAATAGGTTTTAGTACGTTGGTGTATATAATTTTTTTGCGATGGGTATAGTAACTAGCTGTGACTCACAATTACTCTCTGATAGGTCTTTGTTGCTGATCTAATACTGCTGTGGTTGTTGTCGATTAGCTAAAGCAGAAGTTCTATTTTAATGCGATTTAAAATTTCTCATCTATCTCAGTGTTATAGTTACGGCAGTATTAGTGATACGTTAATGAGAATGAAACTTGATTGCTAAGAAAAAAACCTGATTTATTCCACTCACATGACTCTCTCTCTCTACCTTTTCGAAAATAAACTACTCTTACAAGGCCTATTCTTTTATCTACTGCATGCTACTTAAGATACTAGTTATTGCTTAATTCTATCAGATAATAATATATTTTAAAAGTGGTTGCTATGTGATTGAAATTCGGTTCTCATTATATAGCCTGGAGTAAAAAAATAAATAAAAATAAAAAAGACAAAATAATTATCGTTGAGAAAACTTAGGTATTTGAAACCGAGAGCAGTAACCAGGAATATCTCCATAAAACTATTTATAGTATAAATTGTCTTTGAACGATAACCATAGGTTTGGTAGTAAATCTCGTTTATCGTTTACCAGATATACAAAACTATTTCTGAATGAAGCGGTCTTCACAGGCTATGTATACATTTTATTTGTCACATAGATATCTTTAATATATGGTATTTTGACTAACAACTTTAGAACCATTTTTGAGAAAATCAAACTTTTCGAAATTTTTTCCATGTAAAGAGTAATTTGTGGTGGGGAAGTTTCTTGAAAATCTTCGATGCTGAACTTAAATATCAAGTTTTTATTTAATCCACTTTTTGTTTTGAAGTTATCGTGTTCACAGACTCATAGACACACACGGAACTTTTTCTAGAAAAACTTTTTTTGATTCAAGGGATCTTAAAAACTTGTATTTCTAGCAAAATCTCGGTATTAGATTTTGGATGGAATGCAGTACCTTCCCTGCCGATGCACTATGTACGAAGTAGAGAATCTAAAATGTGTTTCTGTTGTTGCAAATGTAGTAAATTTAATTTTTATAAAGCCAGTCTTTATGCATACTGAAACTTATATTTAGAGATATCTCTTTAGCAAAATTTATATGCATTTCGTGGGATTCTCGTTTCAGCAACTTCCCTTCTTGGTCTGGTAAAGGTAGTAGAACTTTGTTGAAACTTATTGCTGTTTCTCTTCGTGCTACTCCTTGAAACCTGTGTAATTTTCTGCCTATATCTTGCTAGTAATTAAAGTCACGTCTTACCTAAATAGATAACATTTAGAACTTGCTTCTGAGGCTTAATTACCTAAAACAATTTTCAGTAAGAGCTTGGTACTAATGGCACAAGAAACTAACACCTACAGAATGTATTTATTAAAATACATACTAGGATCAGAGGCTCCGAAATTAATTTTTGTTCTCCGAAACGAATAATATAATGTGGCTTATTTCTCTTTAAGATGTTAGCAGCATTCATGATGTTACTTCCGAAAATGTTTCATGAACATAGCCTTGGTTGTTATTGCTTGTCAAAAAATCCTTAGCATGGCTTCCTTCGGAAGGGAAGTAAAGCCTTTGGTCCCGTGTTGTAGATTTACCGAACGTAAAAGAACCTCAAAATTAAGCGGTCTTTCACGCCCAATTTAGAATGCGTCGCTGCGCTGAGAACCTCAACAGTTAAAGAGCGTCCATAAATAAAACTCATTTACATTTTATTGCTTGTCAACCTGCTTATATTCTACAAGGTAACCAAGTTGCCCCGCATGTAACGTGTGTAGATATCCCTTCGTGTGTTAAAAGAGTTGCAGAACTCAACGGGACTATTTCCAGCTAAAATCGGCCAGTTGAGAACTGACAAGAGCAGCGATGAGCATGTTGCGCTCATTGAGAGCGGCATAACGAAGGTCGCTCTCGTCAGTTCTTCTCTCGTGGGGTTTAGCTTGAAATAGCTACGTTAAATTCTGTAACTCCTTTTACGCATGAATGGTTTATCTTCATGCGTCAAATAGGGACAGTTGGGCCACTTAGTATGTATTTGCGAACAACGCGCTATGTAAAACCTTGTATTTTGCGACACAAATCTCTTTCGGACATATTAATAATGCTTTAAGATTCTTAAAGTGAGGCTGCGATGAAAAACAAGTTGGGTTATTCCTGGCATAAAGGAATAAAAATAATTTGCGAGTGCTGCAGAAGTCATTACACATACGGGTAGAGCAAGGAAACTGGTTTCAGAAAATTGTTTCTTTAAACAAATAAGATGGGTTACTTTTACCTGACTTTCTCTACCCATTCTTCAATAAAATACTTTTAAAAGAATTGACCTTCTATGTACTTCCGTTAATCGAGATAAACGTTTGTAGAAATGTATTTATTGCGCAAATCTTTACAGATACAATCGTAAAACACATATCGGCAGCAGTTGTTACAGTGGAAGGGAACTATTTTGAAGGAAATATTGTGTTCAAGAAGGTACGGTAATTTATTTGAAGTATTTACAAATTCCGACATTATTCTACTTATTCTACTTAATACATACTGTGTAGAGAAGGTAAATTCGATCTCGAGATTTCGCCGAAAACATATGTTTTGAGTCCAAAAAAAATTATAAAAAGCCTGTGAGTGTGTGTGTGTGTGTGTGTGTGTGTGTGTGTGTGTGTGTGTAGACAGTATAGCTCAAGAATTAAAAGACAGTGAAATACTGATATTTTTCCAAGGATACGACAGGAACATTTTTGATAAAATCCCCTCAATCCAAACTACCCGTTACATGGAATATGTGTTGAAAATTTTGTTTTTCTTAAAAATAGCCATATCGATTTTGATTAAAATACGTTTATATTGAAGGCATTTTCATCGCAAATAAAATGTAAATCTTGCATTTTATAGAAACAGTGTCTGAAGAATTTGTCTAAATTTTGCATAACTGGTAAACCGTGAGAAACAGGGAAAAAAATATTACAGAAAACATGTAGATCTCGTTAAAACACACATTTATGTGATACCCTTTTGTTGTAGATTTGAACGTTTTCGAGGTATTCCTTGCTATTGGTTTCAATTTTAAACTATGTAACTTTTCTCAAACGGGGTCGTATTTCGTTTCACCTCTCTTTCGATATATTGGCAATGCAAGTGAACTGAACTTCAATTGTTTAGTATATGTCATAAGATAGTAATAAGACAATTATGCAAATGTTTAGATCTATTAGTATGATGTAAATAAAATAATGGTCTTTTATCAGAATAGTTTTTTGCAAAAGAGATAGAGAATGTCATATGAATGGAACATCACATGGTGTTCTCAGCTGGTCATATTAACTGGTAGCTAGTTACCAATATTTCGTTATCTTGTTGTGAACTGCGTTTAGGCTATTTTTAAGCATTTTTTGGTTGAGGACAAATATGAATAAAAATTTTCTAAGAAGAAATAGCGAGAAAATTGGATATAAGGAAAGTACGCTTAAAAAGATCAGTTAGGTTACTTTTACGACTTTCTCCAAAAAACTACTTTTAAAAGAACTAACCTCTATCTATTTGCGTTACTCGGCATAAACATTAGTAGATATGTATTTATTGAACAACTCTTTTGCAGATACCTCCGTAAAAGTGAATAGAGTAGCTTAAACAATAATATATTTTAAGAGATGGTTGTTAAGTGATGTTTTGCAATGTTGTTCTCTTTCTATGCGCAGAGATACAAAAACGATTCACATCTTGCAATTCCTAGGTATAATAGTATAGATATTTTCAAATAGAAACGAATAAAAGGAATATCTCGGCACAAAATATTAATTTGACGTGAATTCTCTGCTTTAATAACATTTACATTTAGTAAGAGAATTTTTTTCAGCTGCCGAAATTCGTGTATTAATTACATTTTGGCATAAGAGTTTCTTAAGCATATGGTATTTTAGTCAAACCCGTTAGAGCTATTTTTAAGAGAATAAAACATATCAAACCGTTTTCCATAAAGGATAGTTTGAGTTGGTGAGATTTTCTTTAAAAGCATTGTGCTGCATACTTAGGAGATGCTGTACTTAAATGTCAAGTTTGGTATATATGTATCTTTTCTTTTATAAGTTGTGCTGCGAAGACGTACACCCGTCCCCCCCCCCACATCCACCCATATCTTTTTGTAAATGTTCTTTCTTGGATTCAGCGGAATTCACAACGTAGATTTCTAATGTATCGAATTCTAGCCTGGAATGGAATACCTTCTCTATCCACTACGAACATACTACCAAGAAAGTAAAAAATAAAGCAAGCTATACCGGCATGTTGTCATCGTAGCTCAGTGGTAGAGCGACTGGCTAGAGACCGCGAGATCCGTGGTTCCAATGCCGGCTATGGTATGAATTTTTCAGTCTGGGTCTACCTGCACCGCTACTGGATTTCATGGACTTCATGTAACCATCGGAACTACATTACGTATTTATATAGAATATTATCAATATATTTTACATCAATTCACCACTTTGGTTTTGAAACAGCTGCTTGATATTGATGTACGGCTTGTGTGAAAAAACAATTAAATCAATACCAATTGACCACAATAGACGGTTATACCTAGGACTTAATGCACTTACAGCATTGTAAGTCACCATAGGTGTTGTAATCTCAAAATAATTTTAGATCACCTTGTGGTTTGCCGGATAACATATGACTGAGTTGAGAAATTCAATGCTATGGTAGCTCAGTGGTAGAGCGTTCGGCTAGAGATCAGGAGAATCGTGGTTCAAATCCCATCTATGGCATTCAAAACAAAGAAGGCTCAAAACACCTATGAAACACAATTATACTATATATACTACATAATAGGAACAAAATCAGCTTACGATAAAATAATCTACTGCAATCAGTGCCCATGCTCATTCGACTATATCACTTTCAGAGACTGAGAACTCAGTTATGGAACATTCTAACAGCCTTACTTCACTTGCCAGTGCAAAACAAGTCAGTATACGACCACCCAATGTGTTAATCAGTTCAAAGTTGATAAACGGAGTGATTTATGAAGGAGTGCAGTTCTCGAGCCATGAATTTTGTAATATCTTCTTTTTAATTTTTACTTTCTCTACACGTACTATGTACATAGTGTATAGAGAAAGGTATTGTAATGCACCCACAAATTCGATACCGAGATTTCACCGGAAATATATGTTTTGGGTCTACCTGAATCCAAAAAAGCCGTTTTGGAAAAAGGTCCGTGTGTGCGTGTGTGTCTGTGTGTGTGTGTCTGTGGACAGCATAGCTCAAAAACGAAAAGACCGTTATATACCAAACTGGGTATTTAAGTTTGGTATCTTCCAAGGATGCGACACGAAGATTTTCAAGAAGATCCCCCCACCCCTACTACCCATTACATGGAACTCTTTTTGAAAATTTTGATTTTCTCAAAAATGACTCTAACGATTTTGATTAAAATATCGTATATTAAAGTTATTTACCTGACAAATAATATGTATATCTTGAATTTTCTGGAAATAGTCTCTGAAAACTACTTTATTCTGGATGAATTTTACGAAATTTTGCATAACTGCTAAACAGTAAGAAATGGACAAAAACTTACCACACAGAAATGTAGAACACAGTTTTTCGAGAAGTTGATCATTTTTTAGATATTCCTTGTTTTTGGTTTCAGGTTTAAAAAACTTGTACTTTTCTCATACAGGAATTTGTCAACTCGTGTCCATACAAACAAACTTCAGTCACATAGCAACCAGCTTTTGCCTTTCACTGTAACCTATGGTACTCCCTTATTTCGCTTCTACTTACAATAAAGCAATAAATAAGACTATTTCTGCTAATTTTTCTCGATTAGCATGAAATAAATAAGAGAATAAGCTTATTAACAATAATTTGTTACAGAGATATACAGAAAGTAATGTGAATGAAACACATCCGATTTTTTTAATTAAATTAACTAAATTTGTTTCTAATGAGTGTTGCGTCGTTCAGGATCAAGCACAACATATGCATGGATAATGGAGTGCCGGGATGAATGATAATTACCTCACATAGTTTTGAATAGAAGCATCCCCTATATTCTTATAGTAAACTAGTAATAGTAGAAAAATAAATATATAAAAATAAACTAACGAACACAACCATCACGTAAATGTTCGCAACCAGATTTATATAGATTAGATACATTTATTTGCTGGTTTGTAGGTAGTTTTATGCAGGTAGACCACTTATTCGGAACTTGTTTTTACCTCGGCTTCTGGATATTCTGATGGTTTACGTTAAGGCTTATAAAGTCATATAACCTTTATTTATATTACGCACTTAATATTGGTTGCAGCATAGTGCTAATGCCACTTTAATACCTCCAGCCTGGCTCTTTATTACCTGCTCATGACCTAGCATATATTTCTCCACGAGTGGGTAACCTAAGGATAAAGTACCTACACTAATGCTTATCAGAAGTCCACTGTGGAGGTAGCATGTCTGCTTCCATTCAAGAGGTCGCGAGTTCGAATCTCACTTACGGTTAGTTATCGGATAAGATTTTTCGGGTTTTCCCTTATCTGAGAAGACGAATGTTGAGTAATTTTAAGATCCATGGATCCCGTGATTCTTTGGGCATCATTTCACCCAATTCATTCATTTGTTGAAGTGACCGAACAGATTAAAGGATGCTAAACTGAAAAATTCCGATTCACATTCTACGAATATCTTACAAAAGATTATTCTCCATTCTAATCCATAGTTCGAGATATCGTTTAGCAGAATGTCCTTATTACGTAGTTCTTTATAAGCAGCAGGGAACTATGCTAAAGCGATAGTCAAATATTTTAAAAGCCATTGCTATGCAATTGTAATTGAAATTGGCTTCTTCACATGGCCCAGAGTAAAACAAAGGAAACATAGAGGGCATAGTTGAGAAAAGTAATGTACATATCTTATAATTGAAACAAATAACAAGGAATGTATCGGAAACGGTTAACTCTATCAAAAAAAATGAAACGGACTGTTTTGACGAGATCTACGTTTTTTGTGAAGTAAGTTTTTGTCTATCTCATACAGTTTACCAGTTATGCAAAGGTTGTCCAGAGTGAAGAGGACTTCAGGAAATTCAAAACAGACATTTTTATTGACATGCAAATATCTTTAATTTACGGTATTTTATCAATATCGTTGGAGCCATTTTTCATAAAGTCAAAATGTTCGAAAATTTTTCCATGTAAAGGGTACTTTGAGATGCGATGTTTGCTTGAAAAATCTTCGTGTCGCATCCTTGAAAGATACTAAATTTAAATACCAAGTTTGGTATTTAGCGGACTTTTCGTTTATGAGTTAAACTGTCCACAGACACACACACAAACAAACACACACACTGACACTTTTCTAAAAATGCTTTTTTGTATTCAGGTGATTTTAAAGCATATATATTTCTGGTGTAATTTCAGTGTCGGATTTTTGAGTGGAATACAATACCTTCTCTATCCTCTATGTATGTTGTAAACATGCGCTAGAGAAAGAAAAATGAAAAAAGAAGGAAGAAGAAAATCTGACGTGTTCCATTCACATGGCTTTCTCTACATTTCGGTAAAAAGTTGTTGCTTGTAAGCTTATTCTTTTATGTACTTCATTTTAATCGAGATGAACATTAGCAGAAACTGTCTTATTATTTAGTCTGGAGGATTTTCCTGGTCGCTAGGCAAATGTTAGGGAGGATTCTGCAGTCCTTCTATTTCATTCCCATTTAATCAGTGTGGTCTTTCTTTCAGGGCTGTAAGTGTCTGCGAGGATTGCGGTGGTGGCGCCCTCTCGTGGAGATGACTGTACTATGGAGATTCAGCTCTTGGCGGCAGGATGGTGCTGGGGGCGTCGGTACTCAGGGGCGTTCATTCAGACCTGAGGCGCGGACTCCTAGTGCTCACTGCGTCAGGATGAAAAACTGTTTGGGAAGTTAGGGATTCTCCATACGACGACATAAACACATCAGGATGAGAGTCATCCATTTCCAGGCCCCTTACGGACCTTTATATGGAAGTATGAGTGATCTACAAAACATGAGCAACGTTACAGATGAATCACTGAATAAGAAAACTGAAAATGAGAAAGTCTAGGGGTGTTTAAAAGTAATGCCGTCGCCGCTTTGGCTGACTGATTCGAAAATTAAGATGAGTGTTGTCAGCAATGCGACCCAGCGTTTTCCCCATTGGTCATCCAGTTGATGAAGAAGAACGGGAAGGGGTTTCATATTGGTAATGGCCAGAACAGTATGGTTATTGTAGCTTGGGGCTTGAGGGTCGGAAAACTGGTAGATGTGAGAGGAGGACAGACAGGTGCTTTAGTAGTAGATTGGTCACCACTGGGAAGAGTTGGAAACTGCCGTGACGTGGGAAATATGTCATGGACACTGTTTATATTTGGCAGTATGAGCACCCTGGCAGTTAACACATGTACCAGGATCTTTGCGGCAGTCTGTTGTTGCATGATGTCGGGCACATATGACGTAGCGTGGTTGGAGCGCACAATTATGTAACGTGGACAGCGGTAACACTGCGTAGGACCTCCACGTCGAATATAATCTTCAACTCTGACTTTCAAATGAAGCAAGTATTTAAGAGACTTTATTTTCTAGTTGTTTTCGCTCTGTTGCATGGTAAGTATCCATATGGGCAGCGGGAGTGACTGTTTGACCTTGGTGATCGGATCCACGCTGTTTCTATATAGTTGACGTATGTGCAGGAGTTCGATACTTTGAATTTGCAGCTCGATTTTGGTTTCATCTAAAGGAGAGTCAGGAAGTAGGCATTTAAGTGCATATCGAACAACAGGGTTCGTGTTCGGAGTGAAAGTATAAAACGGAGAAAATGCTTGACAGTAGTGAAATCTGAGAAAGTATCCAGAAGAAGTTTGAGACCATTTCTTGTGTAGCTTGCACGTAGAGGAATGTTGAATCTCGAAGAAAGGGTGGATATGAGAGAAGAAAATATGTTGTCATGGCAGGGAGTGACAAAAATGGGAGGGGGGTTGACAGTCGTGGAGCTGATGTTTCAGAAACCGCAGGCTGTGCAGAAACAGATGGCGATGATTCGTCCATAGGAAGACTGGAGTACTGGTTTTGTGTAGATAAAGTGAAGGTAGAATTCACATCAGTAGATGGTGGAATGGGGCGCTTAGTTTGTTGCCAACCAACATCAGTGTCGTCGTCCATAGATGAAGAGCGAGCATGCTTTACGTCAGGGTCAGCTTCATCAAGGCCAGCGTCAACATCGTGCGTATCCATTGGAAGGTACGGCGTTGCGACAATCTATCAGTAGAAATACTGCGTGACTGATGCGTCACTAGCTTGGTGCGTGAATATGTGCGTATCGGCGGCTTTAATGGTAATGTATTAGAACCTGATGGTGAAATACGTTGTGTAGCACAATCATCCGTAGGCGCATTGCACCGTGATTCCGTTAGCACAAGGTAGGTAACAAACAGATAAGCACACAACACTAACAAAGAAAATAACTCTGAAGAACAAAAGAAACAAACCAAAATGAAGTCACGGTAAGTTGAACGAAAAATCTCAAAGCAAACATACTCACGATAAGTAAATATGAGAACAGCACTTCTTAACATCCACTTGGGTCGGTACAAGAACCCAGAAATGGGATTCTCCATGGTGGCTCGCTGCCGCATTCTAGTTCCGCCTGCCCTCTGTAATTGCTCTCATTTCATCCTCTCCTTCCGGGGTCAGACGTACAAAAAAGCCTATCACTGGCTGAGGTGCAGAATCCCCTCCGGTATACTCTATCACGTTACTATAGATAAACATTAGTCGTAATCTCCGGGGTGCTGGGGGTCGTCGGTATACTCAGGGGCATTTATTCAGACCTGAGGCGCGGGCACCTAGCGAAGAACTGCTTGGAAACTTTTAGGGATTCTTCAGGATGGCTCCCTGCCGCATTTTGGTTCCGGTTCACCTCCTCCCGTGGTCTGACATACAAAGAGACCTATCATTGGCTGAGGTCAAGAATCCCTTCCGGTATACTGTAGCACATTACTATAGGTTACCATTAGTCGTAGTCTCTGGACTAACAACTGAGCCTGGCGTCTTGACATTCTTATCAAATAGCCTTGAAATTTACTACTGTAATGAAGGTACGTCGATTGCCTTAATCCACTTTATTCTTTAACTCATTAATGTTTTCCTCGTTGTTTGTGTCCTACACCCATTCCGTTATCGTGCTTAAGCGTTTTCTACTCGTGAGAGATCTGCGAAACTGATAAGGGTACAAATAATGGTGATTTACAACATCGCTCCCTGAATTCCAAAGAACTTGAGCTTCGGCCTCTAATAACTTAATCTCATTGCGGTTTTCTTACACGGTAGTTCCTCTAGCTACAAATTACCATTCCCTGTAATTATAAAACAAATCGATACCCGTGCACGTCGTCTCCTATCGCAGCGTATAAACTTATTTGTGAATAATGATTAGGGTTGGGCGAGAGGGAGGTCATTTTGCTGTGTGCACGCCCGGATATTGACCTGGTGTTTGTTCATTACACAGCACAATCGGTAATATCGGACAAGCCTGCTATGCTGGGCTGAGTTTGGTTACGTTCTCGATAGCGTCTAATCAGACACCCGCTCTCAAATATCACGTTCCAATGAACGAGAAAATCAAGAACAACTTCCTTGCAAATCCAAGGAACACATTTTACTCATCATGTAAATAACTTTAATTAATATTGATTTAATTGTTTTTTACTTTCTTTGCAAGTACTATGTACATAGTGTATAGAAAAGGAATTGCACTCCGCCCAAAAATTCGATAGCGAGATTTCACCGTAGATATGTTTTAGGGTCCCTGTATCCCTGTGTCCGTGTGTCTGTATGTCTGTGAACACGATAACTCAAAAACGAAAATCCGATGAAATACCAAACATTGTATTTAAGTTCAGTATCTTCCAGGGATACGACACGAAGATTTTGAGAAAATTCGCCCCATCCCAAACTACTCTTTACATGGAATTTTTTTCGAAAATGTTGATTTTCTCAAAAATGTCATTATGATTTTGTTTAAAATACCGTATATTAAAGATATTTACCTGACAAATAAAATGTCTATCTTGAATTTTCTGGAAATAGCCTCAGAAGACTACTTTATTCTGCATGAATTTTACGGAATTTTGAATAACTGCTAAACCGTAAGAGATAAACAAAAACTTACCATATAAAATGTAGAGTTAAGACTCGCAATTTATGTTATTTACATTTTTTGTGTGAAGTTGATTGTTTTTTAGAATTCCTTGTATTTGGTTTCATCTTTAAAAACTTACTTTTCTCATACAGGAATTTGTCAACTCCTGTCCATACAAACAAAGAAACTTCAGTCACATAACAACCAGCTTTTGACTACCACTTTAACCTATAGTACTCCCTTATTTCGCTCCTACTTACAAGTAAGCAAGTAGTAAGACTATTTCTACTAATTTTTTTCTTGATTAGCTGAAGTAAATAAAAGCATAAGGTTCTTAACAATAATTTGTTGCAGATATCTAGAGAAAGTCGTGTGAATGGAACGCATAAGATTTGTTCACACAAGCCGTGTGTAGAACAGGAGTTGGATAGGTAAAGCCAGACTGAAAAATTCAATGCTATAGCCGGGATTTGAACCACGGAGCCGGTTGCTCTGCCACTGAGCTGCCATGGCAACATGCCGGCATAGCTTTAAATCAATACTAATTGACCATAATAGTTGGCTATGCTATGAATCCTGGGACCTTAGGTTGTCATCTCAAAGTAATTTTAGATCATCTTGTGGTTTACCGGGAAACATGCGAATCAGTTGAGAAATTCAATGCTATGCCGGCATGTTGCCATGGTAGCATAGTGGTAGAGCAACCGGCGAGAGACCGGGAGATCCGTGATTCAAATCCCGGCTATAGCATTGACTTTTTCTGTCTGACTACCTATCCAACTTTAATTAATGCTATTTCAATCAAAATCTTAGAACGGTTTTAGACTATCAACATTTTCGAATATTTATCCATCTTAAAGATAGTTTGGGAGCCTTTTTTTTTAAAATCTTCTTGTCGCATTCTTGAAAGATGTAGAACTTAATTATAAAGTTTCGTTTTTCGTTGTTTTTCACAGACAAACACAAACCTACAATGCGCGCGTGGATTGTTTTCTAAAAATGATTTCCATGGGGACCTCAAAACATGTATTTACGGTGATATATCGGTATCGAATTTTTATTGGAATACAATTCCTTCTCTATCCACTACAGAAAAGTATAATTTAATAGGAATAATACTTTTTCGATGCTTTTTGCGGAATCGATTAAACTCATAGGCCACGCACAAATATTTAGCATCGAACGATATCTGAACAGTGAGCGGTTTGGATCGTTCTGTGGTATTCAATTACCTAGCATGCTGGTTTCCAAATCGAGAAGTTTCGGGTTCTATTCCCGGCTCTACAATGGTAATTTTTGTTCTTTCTAGTTTATCGTCCGTCAGGAAGTATGAGCTTATGTTCGTGTGTGTGAGAAGTAATATAGATTTCACATCCTGATGTTTAATTGGTCCTTCACAATCAAAGGCCAACATAAAAAGCAGGATGGTAAGAGGTAAGGAACCTAAGGATTTCTTGAGGCTTTTAATAAATAGTAACATGGGTTCGACATTTTCATAAATTAAATAAAGGCTTCGAATGAAAGTGGTATATTTCATTATTTTGACAGGGTATAGACCTTTAATTTTTTTTTTACTCAATTCATCCCTCACAAACCGATACAATACATCCCGGACCAATTACGTTGGCCTAAAAATTCAATACTCTTTGCATTGCATCGTGAGAAATAATTTAAAAACTGAAAATAAATACAGTATTGAAAATTCAAGTTAATAAAACGAAAATGGAGGTAATAAAGTATTAAAAATCATAACAACTAGAAATAATTTATGGAAGTGGTGATTACCACAATACGTAATTTTAAATTAATTATGTTTTGAATCATATCTACAGTTTTGTGTAGTACGTTTTAATGTCACTCTTTTGGTTTACCAGTTATATAAAATTAAACAAAATACTTCACAGATTATCTCCAGAGAATTCACGATAAGCTTATATTTGCCTTGTATGTATTTTAAACATATGTATGTTATTCAAAATCGTTAAGAGCCATTTAGAAAACAAATATCTTAGAAAAATTCTTCCAGGTAGGCAGCAGTTTCTGTAGGAGGAATTTATGGAAAATCTTAGAAAAATCTCTGGAATTCTTGGAGGATTCTGGAATTAAATACCAAATTTGGTATTTTGCGATTTTTTATAGCTTAACGTCCTTTAACCTGGTTGATCATATCGGACAACGAATGAAATTAGTGAAATAATATGGAGCTTAAATTTACTCAACATGCGTCTTCTCAGGATAAGGGAAAACTCCTAAAAAACGCTATCCGTGTAACTCACCCTATGCGAGATTCGAACACATAACCTGTTGAATATGAGGCATACACGCTACCAGCACACTACCCAGGCGGGTTTTTGCGATATTTTGTTATTTACTTATGTGTCACAAAAGACACATTCATGTGGCATGTTTTCTAAAATTGCTTTTTTGAGGTTAGTGGTGAAATTTCGACATAGCATTTTTGGGTGGAATACAATGCTTTTCTTAAAAGCAGGTGAAATATTGAGATACTGTGCATAAAAATAATTATAACATTTTTTTTCGTTCAATTTTTTGTAGTCGGCTTACCCAGCCCGTAAGTAGGACTACAAACGGATGCCTAAGGGTCAGAAGCCTCTCGGCGAACCGACACAAAACCACAGAATAGAGAAGCGGAACGAGTGGTCGACCCGTAGCCAGGCATGATGTGAGGAAAAGAATGATATGATATACAAGCGAAATGGATGATAGGAAAGGTGATGTTGGTGCAATTGGCGGAATGAGTGGCAGGGAAACAGAAGGATCCGTTTAGATGTCGCTTCGCCCAATACAAATCACACAAATGGACGCTTGGGAGCGAACCCAGACCACCTAGTTGGGAGGCAAGCGGTCTAGCCACTCTGCCATGGCACCACCGCAATAATAATAATAATAACAATAATAATAAATTTGCTTTCATAGGTAATTTATTAATGGATAAATGATGTCTGAGCTACGTATAATTGAATTCAAGCTACTGCTTTTCATTCCGATCCTCGTTTCGCCATTCTGACTGCAACAGAGCCGGTGTTTCAAGAAGCATAGGGCGCGCTTCCTGCGGGAAAAGTTTTGTTGTGTGGAAAACTGGTTACTTCTTTAAACGCATTAACTGAGGTATGCTTAACTCACTTACGCCCAGCGGAAAACCCTAATGTCTGTAACATCAGTTCAGGAAACTTAAAACAAAAACAAAAAGAAAGCACACAAGAGTGGGTCTCCACTGGATACTGGGGTGTAAAACATTGCTTGCCTTAGGCACAGCGTCACAATTCTTAGTACATTAAATTAATTGGCCTTGTGTTATGATGGCTAGAGTCATATTTAGGACACGAAGTTAAATAAAATATGACAGATATAATAAAATGTAGCCGATAATATCAATTGTACTCTTCCAATATTCACATATAAAGGACGTTTTGAAAGGTACCTGTAAGCATACACACACCTGTTTATAAAATTGAAATATTATTTAATGATGAGCATGCGGTATCGAACCTGTAATACATCAGCGTATTAGCAGAAGATTGTATTTTAAAATTTCTAAAATTCAGTTGCATTTTTGTTTTTCATGAATAGGTAAATATAGAAATATTTATATAAGCTAATACTTTCTCTAGCACGTAAGTACATACATTGTACATAGTAGCTAGAGCAGGTATTGTATTCCACCCAAAAATTCGTTTGTTCGAGATTTCATCAGAAATATATGTTTAGTTTCTCTACAGGTACTATGAACAAAGTATATGGAGAAGAAGTTGTATTGCACCTAAAGCTTTAACAACGAGAACACTATATATATATATATATATATATATATATATATATATATATATATATATATATATATAGCTTTAAAACACAATTTATGTATAAAATATATATTGTGGTGGAATTAACCATTTCCCACATACTTCTTGGTATTGGCTTAAGTGTTCCAATATAGTTTTCTGAAATGGAGAGGTGTAAAGTGTATTTTTATTGTTTTTTTATACTTCTGACCAGGCAAAGTGAACGGTATGTCAATGTCAGTACTTAGCGACTAGTTTTTAAAAGATTTGATTATTTCTTTAGCCTAGTGTAATCCGTTATTATTCTTGTATCCACAAATAAATAAAAAGCAGGACTTTTCTGTTGACGACTCTCTGATTATTTAACTAGACAGAAGATTAAGCTTGTAATAATAATTTGGAGCAGAATATATAAAGAAAGTGAATGGAATGGATTGGTAAGTGAGGGGTAAGCTGGATTGCTAAGTGAGGGGTAAATTGAGTAAAATTAAACAAAGGCCCTTCCTCACAGATTTTTAGTAAAAAGAGACGCGCGCGCATCTGTAAGGCCTTTTTGGATTCAATGGACCTTAAAACGTGTATTTATAGTGATATATTAGAATCAATTTTTGGGTGGAATGCAAAACCTTCTCTATCTATGTATTATGTACTAAATAGAGAAAGTAAAAAAAGCATGGATCAATCCCTTGATTAATTAAATGCAGGGGTAAACCATTCGTTTACATTACGAGGACCTCCTCGACATCCCAAATATGTGAACATATGTTATAATTAATCTTTGCCGGCAGTTTCCTTTCCATTTTGAATAAGTTTTAACACTTGTGTGAGGGAACACGTGGCAGGCGGTGAGCGCAATATACCACTGCTCCTATTGTCGCACCTGGGTGAAGAGGTCACGCCTTAAGCAATGTACGCTGTCAATGATGACACTACTTCTAACATAGCTGTATTGACAGCTACGAAAGGGAATGCAGCGAAACTTGCAGAATCAGTTTCGATTGTGAGTTCACAGCGTGAAGTGATGAGACAGAATTGCACTGCCCACCTCGGTAGTAGGGTTAGCGTGCCTGCCTCACATTCAAGAGGTGACGAGTTCGATTCTCACTTAGTCTGAGATATCCGGATAAGGTTTTATCGGAGTTTTCCCTTATCCTAAGAAGACGAATGTCTAGTAACTTTAAGCTTCATGGACCCCGAGATCATTTGAGCATCGTTTCACCAATTTCAATTATCGTCTTGTGTTACAAATGTACGTCAAGCTACAATAAAATAATAATAATAATAATAATAATAATAATAATAATAATAAACAAACTATGATATGTTCCATTCATATAACTCTCTCTCTCTCTCTCTCTCTCTCTAACTGTTTCATACACAAATCATTCCTTCAAAATGTTATTCTTTTATCTACATCATGCTAACCGAAATAAACATATTTTAGCAGAATTGGTCTTATTACTTGCTCCCTTGTAAATAGAACCAAAATAAGGGAATACATTAGACTACAGCGTTAGCCAAATCTTTTAAAAGCCACTCGCTACGTGAATCAATTGAGGTTCGGTTCGCTTTGCATGGTTCCCTTTGCTCAAGTTAAGTCAACTCCAGAAGAAAAACTTATACGACATAAATTATATTTTTAACGAGATCTTGATTTTTGAGTGGTAAGCTTTTGTCTAACTCTTACGGTTTAACCGTAATGCAAAATTCTGCAAAACTCGTCAGAATAAAGAGGTCTTCAGAGGCTATTCCTAGGAAATTAAAAATCTAAATTTTATTTATGGATAATTTTCGAGAAAAACAACAATTTCAATAAATGTTCCAAGGTTAGTTTACATGGGCCGAATTTACTCAAAATCTACGTGCCACATCCTTGAAAGATACACACATTCCCACGGACCTTTTTCTAAAAAATTTTTTTTGATGAAATTTTGGTATAGACTTTTTGGGTGGGGTACAATACCTCATCTTCTACTGTGTACATTTTATATACGTGTTAGAGAAAGTAATACAAAGGTTGCAATATATCAAAGCGACGAGAGAAAATTACCCTGTATAATTGTTACAAAAGCAACAGCAATTTAGAATAATAAAGAGATATTTGTTACAAAATATTGCGATTTGTTTGCCCTAATGATTAATACCGAACGCAACTCAGCACACCGATAAAGTGTTTAGACTCTTGTTTCACGCCATGACTTTAATCCAATACAAAGGATAAACAGACCACTTTATTATCATTGGCCTGGACCTCGGACGCCATTTGTCACTTCTGCTATCAGTAAGAGGATAATAACCTATAATATTGCGCACTAGTGGTTTTATGGCGCATGTTTTATACTCCAATTCCTTGAGCACATGCATTTCCAGCAAACAACTAATCGATTACTTTGCTATAGCAGTATAATGAAGCCCGTATTACATTATACTTTTAATTATAGAGCGTGCCTAAAGTACGAGAATGCTGTGTAAACTCTGAAAATTAACAAGCAACTGACGGCAAATTTTATGTTAATCATGTTCTAACTCGCTAATGTAATTGCCTCGGCACCTGAACATAAACAGACCTTAATGACTTTGGGTCCAACTAAAATAGACAAACGACAATGGCGTATAAACATAGTAAGAGGATTAGAACTCATGATTTCAGGTGAAAGCACGCTATTACTCTGAGCCTGCGTAGTTACCGGCTGATAGCGTGGTTATCTCGCGTTTTGAATTCTAATAGTTTTCGAACCAAGCGTGGTGACGTCCCAGTAACGTTTGAGTGGTACCAGGTTTGATTTCGGTGAGATTACATGAGAGATTATCCCACATCCCGTGAGAATTAAAATATAAAGAAATCAGAATAAATGTTGGTAAAGAATTGTATCCCCATTGTTGGATCAAAAAAGGATGTATTGAGATTTCGCCCACTCTGACCCTAGGTTTCTCTTTGGTTTCTCTAGGTCGGCAGGCAAATGGTGTGGTGATTCATGTTCTACCATGTGTCATTTCCTATACGCATCACTTTCTATTTGTTTCAGGATTGAAGGACCTAGAAAGGCTGTTCGGTGGGTTGCGGCTGGACGATAGATGAGCACTCTGTAGAGAACTTTTCCTTGGTGCTCACTGCTAGGTATGTCCTTCACGTTGCCAGCAAGCGTTTGACGTTCTGGTATTGCGCTGGATATGTTAGCTGCATTCTGTTAGGAAACGTTAGGGATTTCACCCATGCTTGCGACATTCTAGATCCGATCGCCCCCCTTTTTTTTTAATATAAAAAAGCAGTATCGGAGCCTGGTCAGGACCCCCCTTGTACGATTACTGGTTTTACTGTTCCCTTACACAAACATATACACATTGCACAAACATACAACACCCATTGCGGGACTCGAATCCACGATCCCCTGCCCACGAAGCACCAAAGCGAGACGCTTTAGCGAGAGTGGCCATGGGGACCGGTTAAAAAAAAACCTTATCCGCGAAACTCAACCTTAGTGAGATTCGAACTCACGACCTGTTGAACATGAGGCAGACTCGCTACCACCACACTACCCAGGCGGGCACCCTTAAGATCTCATCCCTTCCTACTAGGGGTCATTGTAGAACAACAAAGCGCGGGAGCTACACTGTTCCAATTTTCTGACTTTTATGTTTATCATTTTTCGACTAGAACTTTTTGGAATTCTAATCCCTTGAAAATGCAGATACAAAAATTCTAATAAATCTATACTAAGATTATAAATAGAGAAATTATGTGTGTGTGCGCGTGTGTGCGTAATCTCAAAAATCACTAAACCATTTTGATAATTCTTTCACTACTGAAAATCCTAAGTTACTCTGAGACATTGTTTATAAAATACCCTATAACTTCATTTCAAGAAATACTAAATTATTAAAAGCTTTTATAAATCCCTTGCTCTTGAATGTGAACACATTAGAGCTTTGCGAAGAAGGCTTTGACTTATATTATAGAATCATGGAACAAAAAACAATTGTTACTCCAAAGAATATGAGATAAAATAAGATAAATGTTGCGATATTCCATCCCAAGCAATATAATATATAGAAGATCACGATAACAGAGAGAGAGAGAGAGAGAGAGAGAGAGAGAGAAAGAGAATCTAATCTGCCAATGCTATATTAAAATAAGTTAAGTAAGATTTTTTAAATATTTTTTATTTATAAGATCGTAACGCAGGGTACGTCAAATAATTGTATAGCTTTTATCATTTATGAACGCTTTTTAATTGCTATGGACTCAGCGCCTCATTCTGTATTGGGCGTGAAAAGCCGCCTAAATTTGCTCAAAGGCCTCTTTATCAGTTGGTCCTTTTTTTCGTGGCCTAAATCTACGACACATGAACACCGGCTTTACTTCCCTTCCAAAGGAAACTAGCTAAGGATTTTTAGGCTCGAAAAACATCCATACCTTCCGCCGGTATTGAACCCGAGACCTTGGGTACCAAAGGTTAGCATGTTACTCCTATACCACGAAGGACGATAAAATAATTTAATAAATCCCAACAGAAGAAGCAGTTCTCTTCTTAAAAAAGTTCTGACGTGTTCTATCCATATGACTGTCTCTACATAACTGTAATAAATGTTTACTTTCTCTACACGTACTATGTATATAGTGTACAGAGAAGGTATTGTATTCCCCGAGAAATTCTATATCACTTTTAGACGCCCTGAATGCCAAGAAAACTTTTTTTTTAGAAAAAACAGAGTGTGTGTATGTGTGTGGTATGTAAATAGCATAACTCAAAAACGAAAAGTCCTTAAATTCCAAAATAGTATTTAGTTTAGTATGTTCCAGGCATGGATACAAAGATTTCCAAGAAAATCTCCCACGCCACACTTTCCTTTACATTCTCAAAAAGGCTGTTACAAGTTTGATTAAAATATCGCACATTAAAATGTTTAATGACAAATAAATTATATATCTTGAATTTTCTGGGAATAGCCTCTCAATACCTCTTTACTCTGGATGAATTTGGCATAACTGGTAAACTTCTTTCATACGGGAATTTGTTAACACCCGGCCATGCAAAGAAACGAATTCCAGTCATATGACAATCGCCTTTAAGAGATATGACTTTTGCTTTATCTTAGTGCATTCCCTTGTTTCTCTCCACCTTCAAGGAAGCAAGTAATAACACAATTTCTGTTAACGTATATCTTGACGTAGATAGAAGAATAAATGTTTTAACAGTAATTTGTTAGCCCGCCTGGATAGTGTAGTAGTAACGTGTATGCCACACATCCAACAGGTCGCGAGTTTGAATCTCGCTTAGGCTGAGTTACCCGGATAAGGGTTTTTGCGGGGTTTTCCCTTATCCTGATAAGACTAATGTCGAATTACTTAAGCTCCATGGACCCTGAACTCATTTGAGTATCATTTCACCAATTTCATTTGAGCGTCTAATATGACCAATCAGGTTAAAAGACGTTAAGGTACAATAAATAAATAATAATCATAATTTCTTACAAAATGTAGAGAAACTTAAGTAATTGAACACATTATATTTTTGTTAATTTTTTGTTTTTGTGTGTTCTTCAAGCGAATCGAGATAAACATTAATATGCTCTTATTATTTAGTTGCTTGTAAGTAGAAGGGAGATAAGGGAATACACAAGGCTAAAGCGATAATCAAATCTTTTTCTGGTCGCTATGCGATTGAAGTTCGTTTCTTTGTATGGCCAGGAGTTGACAAATTCCCATATGAGAAAGGTTTAAGTATTTCAAAACTGAAACCAATAACAAGGAATATCTCCGAAATGACCATTACTAGAAAAAAAAAAAAAAAAACATATGAAATAAATGTGTTTTAATGAGGGCTACATTTTTGGTGTAGCCCGGGTTCGATCCAAAGCACCTTCATGTGGGATTTGTGGTGGGCAAAGCGGCGTGTGAGCTCAGTGTCCTCCGGTTTCCCCCACTACTCATTCCACCAATTGCTCCATCATCACCTTTCATATCATCCATTTCGCTTGCATTTCATATCATCCAGTTCCTCACGCTTATGCTACGGGCCGACCACCCGTTCTAGGTTCTCCATTCTGTGATTTCTGCCGTTGGCTCCCCGACAGGCTTCTGACCCCTAGGCATCTGCTTGTGGAATCAGTCCTAAAAGAATACGGGGAGGATAAGGCGACTTCAAAATACGAAAAAATATTTGCTTACTTCTTAAGATTTGCCAGTTATGCAAAAGTGAATCAGAATGAAGAAGTCTTCAGAGGCTATACCTAGAAAAATCAAGATACACATTTTAATCAAAACCGTTATAGCCATTTTTAAAACAAAATCAAAATGTTTGAACTTTTGTACACGTAAAGGGTAGTTTGGGGTGGGGAGATTTTCCTAAACATCTTCATGCCCTAAACAATGTAAAATACTAAACTTAAATATCTGTTTTAGTATTATAGTAACTTTTCGTTTCTGAGTTATTGTGTTCACGGACACATATATACACATATACATTTTTCCAAAAATGTTTTTCTTTGTATACAGCTGACCCTAAAATGTATATTTTCGGTGAAATCTCGGTATCGCATTTTTGGGTAGAGTGCAATACCTTCTCTACCTATTGGTCATGTACTATTTAGAGAAAGTAAAGATACATCTATGCATGACAGAAGATTGTATCGAACCCTGCTACCCAGGATGTAAGGCATTAAAATGAGAAGAAATGAGGGAGAGAAACATTTGGGGAAGTGTATAGATCGTCTAGTGTTTATATAAATTACCTCTCTATTATATTAATGCAAAGGTTGAAAATAATTAACCTGCATAATTTGGGTCATTAGTAAAATGTTTAGAAAATATGAGATTTACTCAATAAGAGTATAGAAAATCACCAAAACATGTAACATTTAGTATCTTTTATATTATTATGCATTTTCAAAAAGCAAATCTTCTTTTTAGTGATATGGCTGCTAGAATGTTTTAAAGTATATGAATATTTCCTTTTTTGACTATAGAACAGTTTCTAAATTGCAATTCACTTTTTTTTTTTAAATGAAAAGCAACGGTATGTTCGTTGTTATAGTTACATTTTATGGCTACTAGCTTCACTTACATTGTTGTCACCATATACAACGCAAATGTGTTTGGTGCACTAACATTTAATTTTAATTATTACATCGGTCTAACCGAGATAATTGCTTGCATAGTGTTAATTACTGTGTTTATGGTGTTCATTCAAAGTGTGTCATGCGTGCTGTCTAACAACTAGGCTTAGAATTCACTCCGCTATAGAGGCGCATGACTCGTGTGCTGGAGAAGAAGCCTAGCAAGTAACTGTTTAAGTCTGAAAACGAGAACTTTTCACATCATAGCAGCAGATGAACATAACATGTACGTGTTTACCAAAACCTCTTTCACACTGTTTTGTTTAGTCGGCATCGAAGATCCATTTAAGAGAAACTGATAGTTTTAAAATATATGGATGAAACAAATATTAAAACTAGAAAATAATAAATAAGTCGATTAAGAATTTATTTAATTGGGGTGTTCAAAAGTGTCTTGAACTTTTAAAATTTAATACCTTATGGGTCAACTGCTTCGTACTTGGCGTGTGCATATATTCCTTTGTGTGCTAAAAGTGTTGCAGAACTCAACTGGTATTTCAAGTTAAAAAGAGGAGAACTGACTGAGCTACCTTAGTTTTACCCCTCTTGTTTATCGTGGAGCGCTTAAGCGCGTCGCGCTCACTGAGAGAGGTACAACGAAGGTCGTCCTCATTAGTTCCCCACCGCCAGGTTTAACTTGAAATAGCTCCGTTGAGTTCTGCAACTCTTTTAACGCACAAAGGAATATATGCACACTCAAAATACGAGAATCTGGTATTATAATTTGCCAGTGATCCACAATTATTTATAATTTGTAACTTATTAGGAATATAACTAAAATTGCGTAAGCAAATAGTAAATATCATTCTGGTTGAATATGAACAAGAGTTAAAATTGCAGCTGCAGAAATGATCCAATTAATTTTCCTTCACCAAACAGGGTCAAACAGACTTAACCGTTAGGGTTAATAGATATTAATAACATTTCTTTTCATCCTTATTTTTACATTCAAAGATAGGGTACTTGTTATAACCGCGCAAAGCAATATGATTTGTCAGCTTAGAGTGTTATGGCTTCTTTCTGCGACTGCAAATAAACACATTATTGGGGTTAGGCTAAAAGGATTAAATCTAGGTTTACTGTTTTATTTTACGCTTTAAGTGTGACTTTGTGAGTCGTGTTATTTTATAACTATGTGTTATGAAAGGCCCAGATAGAAAAGAGAAAGAGGCATATTATGAAGAAGAGAAAGAGGAGACTATTATGAGGGCTGTATTTAATATAGCTCTTTACCAGCTCCAAGTATTTACTAGAAATCAGAAGAAATGATTTACTTTACTGTAAGCTTTTGGTTACTATAGAAATTAAATAATACACTTTGTAAAACGTATAAATAGAATAAAAATTTGAATGAAGTAAAATAATAAATTAAAATGTAAAGTAATCGGAATGAGTTCGATGGTTTGTTTTATTTTGCCTTAATATTATGTTGTAGTTAAGCTTATTGAAATTGAAGCATTAAGTACACAAATTAAATAATTTTATTTAGTATTATTTTATATTTTAGTTTATAATACGTTTATTTTATTGTTTTGATTTTGCATAATTAATTTGATTTGGTTTTATATAATATGTTAGTATGAAGTTAAGGACTCTGTAGTATAATATGTAGGAAATGTATTACAAAGTTTCGAAACAAATAATGGGAATTTGTGATACGTGCCCTATTATGCATATAGTATACCAGGTGGCCCACCTGCTGGTATTTCACGTAAGCAGATGTCCCTTCGAGCGTTAAAAAGAGTTGCAGAACTCAACGGGGCTGTTTCAAGTTAAAACTGAACAGCTGAGAACTAGCTTGAGCGAAATTCCTTTTATGCAAGACGGCTGAGGAGAAGGTCGCTAAGTTAGTTCCACACTTACGGGGTTTAGCTTCAAATAGCCCCGTTGAATTCTGGGACAGTTGGCCCACCTGGTGTAACATTTTTATTTTTATGTGTAACTTTAACAAATATTAATTATAGCCTTACTGCAGATATACAGGAAAAAACAGCTGTTATAATATATATTTGGGAAATTAAAAGCTTCCAAATGTGGACCATCTGTCGGCGAGAAGTTTTTATTTAATCCACTGAATTGTTCCTTGTTCCTGATTCATCCGCCGCAACAAGCTCTCAGGGGACAGGCTTCATCATGTTAATGAGCCACTCAATGCAAGCATCCTTGTGTTAGGAACTCAAACAAAGCATTGTTAACGGCATTAAGTTAATTTCACTTTTGGAGTGTTTGCAAAATAGTACCGTTGCATTTCGCCACAAGTCCATTTCTTGAAGTGTAACTATTTTACTTAATATTTAATTCGTTTGCTGTACCAAATTTCTTTTGACTTTAACAGCAATACATTTTGGACGTATGGATATATGTATTTTTTTTAATTTTTTTTTCGTAGTCGGCTTACCCTCCCCCTACTTAGGACTAACCAGCAATATCTAAGAGTCAGAAACCTTGGAATGAAGAACCTGGCCAGGCATGAGCGTGAAGAAGTGGATGATTTGAAATTCAATATGAAATGGATGATAGGAAAGGTAATGATGGAGAATTGGTGGAATGAGCAGCGAAATAAACCTAAGGACTGGAGAAAATCCGCCCAAACGCCACTTCATCCACCACACATCCCATATACGGACGCTTGGGATCGAACCCGGTCCGATTAGGTGGGAGGCGAGCAATCTAATCAGTTGGTCACGGCACCGCCGTGAGGAATGCACACACAGGATGTGATATAACTCTGCCCTCCTAACGCAATGCTGGCATATGTTGTTTTTGTTTTTTTTACGTAGCTTAACGTCCTTTAACCCGGTTGGTCATATTGGACGATGAATGAAATTGGTGGAATGATGCTCAAACGATCTCAGGGTCCATGGAGCTTAAAGTTACTCGACATTCGTCTTCTCGGGATAAGGGAAAACCCCGAAAAAAACCTTATCCGGATAACCTACCCTAAGCGGGATTCAAACTCACGACCTTTTGAATGTGAGGCAGACACGGTACTACCGCACTACCCATGCGGGCTATAATGGGTTTTCTTATAAAAGACTCAGTAACTAGGTCAGAAGAGCCTTGTCCAGCCTTGTTCATCTGACCTATTGATGATGTGAGTCGTACAGTCCGACGTACTGACCGACCACATAGTTTTTCAGATGAATGCTGAATGGAGTTTGGGTACCCTTAGATTTCCTCATCTCTTAATCATAGAGTATGTTCTTAATAGTAAAAGCCCTTTACCTCTCACCATTCGTATTCATTTAAGCGTGCAGAATGTACGATTCGTACCTCCTGCACCTTAAACCCTGAGGCCACCTGCTTCCCTCTCGCATGCGCGAACACCTCTTCTCTGAAGCCACCACTCCTTAGTGTGCTTAGTGTGGGGGCAAACCTACCTCACTCTGGATATTTTACAATATGTGTGTATGTGTGCATGGTTAGAGAAGTATCATTTCTTTACTCGTCTGTGAGTATTTATAATCTATTTCTCTTTATAAAATATGTAACATCTCTATCTGTAATCCTTGCTCTACTCTATCCTTGGGGTAACCTACAATTTTGCTTCCTATTAAAATTTTCATGTTTATTAGATTAGAAAAATATACACATTTTCCCAAACGAAATGAAAATCGGTTTGCTCTATACGTATTAACAAAGAATATGCTGCTATAAAATCATTTAATTTTGGCAAAACTTCTTAATGTGTTGCTGGCAATTGCAGAAGTATATAACATTTTTTATATATTCTTTTCATATGGCTTTCTCTACCTGATTTGCAAACAAGCTTCTTAAAAAAGTTTATTCTTCATTCAACTTCATCAAATCGAGATGTATATTAGCAGAATGGCTTCTTACTTAGTTTCTTCTAAGTAGATGGGAACTAAGAGAATACATTACGCTAAGTGATAGTCAAATGTTTTGAAAGCTGTTATTGTACCATTATTATTTTAAACGTCATGTTTAAAAAGTATAAGAATTGTAAAATGAAACCAATAACAAGGAATATTTCGGAAATAATTAATTCTGGAAAAAATGATTCAGGCAAATATTTTAACAAGATCTACATTTTGTGTAGTACCAGTTACACAACTCATCCAAAATGCAACGTGCTCCTGAGACTATTCACAGAAATACATTTTATGGAAATATCTTAAATATAACAGCAAAATTGTTAGAGACATTTTTGAAAAATATACACTGTGTAAAATGTAATTAAGGGCAAATCACGATTATTTCTTGTAGAAATAACGCATTGAAAAAATCCGTTACGAAAGCAACACAACAATTCCAGGCGCATTTTCACAACTCTTATTCAAAGTGAAGTATCTCCATTATAGGCAATGAAAACCTTTAAAGTGTAACAGGATAAACCTATCGCCTTTTAGACAATCCCTCGCTGAAAGATCGTGAACGAACAACTGCCCCATATGTGGCATGTACAGATGTTCCTTGATGCATTACAATATTTTGCAGAGCTCAACGGTTAAAGTTCAAGTTAAAGCCCGGAAGCTCTCAAAATGAGCGCGATCTGCTCACAATCCCCCGTGATAGCATAACGTGTAAGGTGAAAGTTATTCTCGCCTGTTACAAGTGGCAGATTTTAACTTGAACTAGCTCCGTTGAGTTCTGCAACTCTTTTATCTCTCCAAAGGAAATCTGCACACGTCTAATACAGGGCAGTTGAAGCATCTGGTGAAAGTCAGAGCCATTGTGAAAGATGAATGGGGCGAAGGTTAGTATAAGATTACTTATAATTTGTAACAGGGTATTGTAAATTATTTGTGTTCCGTTATCACGCAGTATTCTCTAAACGCATTGTATCCCTTATCATACCACATATTATTTGTTTAAATTAAATAACGAAAGAGCAGGGAAAACCAGCGCAGTTGGTAAACACTAATTTTGTTTCTTTTTTTTTAAACATTCCAACATTTCACTGAAATAACGTAATTTAATTGCTAGGTCATCTGCTTTATGTGTTGTCACACGAGTCAGTATATATATATATAAAAAAAAAAAAACAAAAAAAACAACAAAAAAAAAACGGATGATGTAGATCTTTGCGCATATATCTATTTACCATCTATTTTAGAGCCAGTATTTTAGTCTTTGGAGGAATTTGGGTTGCTTAGCAAAACGGAACATAGGTGAATACCAGGCATAGGAATTTCAAAGCATTAAATCCTGGACGAAAGAAAATAATATAATGTTCCCTATTCATAACCAAAACTATCTTATCAAAATTGGTATTGTTTTTATAATTATTGACAAACAGATAAAATAAGGCGTTAAATTATTCTATTTAATATTTTTCCCCGAAAAAACTGTATATATTACTAATCCTAATATTCCATAAATTATATTCATTTCTCAAAACAAATCACAACATATGGCGTACAGCCTGTTAGCGTTTAAAACTACACTCATCATATCCTGCTGAAGGGAAATGGCATTACCACCGCAGTATCATCGCTCTTGAACATCGAGGTCTATTGTGGTCTCTCCTATAATTCCGTCCCAGTCATTGACTGACCTTCGGTTGAGTACTAAACCCAATTCAGCCTTAAGTTGACGTCAAAACAACCCAGGCAACCAGTGCACCGTTGCAATGTAACCTTTCGCCATTCGCGCCAGAGAACACGCGGCATATTGTAATATAAAACGAACAGATCCCTTATTCCGACAATTTAAATGGTAACTAAATTATTCTATTAAGTTTAATTGTGATAAAATTGATCGTCGTATCAAAATAAATGCGTGCACATGTAATAATTACATCTAAAAACACGTGCGAAAAAATAAATAACATGCATGCAATAACTTATATTTAATCGTTCTCTGGAAGTGGCTCTATTCCCTCCAGACCAGAATCGTCGCCTGAACTGTTTGTACTGCTGCTTTCCAAACCAAGTTTGATAACCAAGTTATCAACAACAATGTCACTTAAACTATCCATCTCCCAAAACAATGCTTCTTCTTTCGTTACTGTTCGAACTGCATGCAACCATTACTGTGTAAACAATTGGAGAAATCAGCTGACTCTACGAATTGCATGCTGGGTCTTATAGCTCTGTTTAGCAGTATAAATCAGGGTTTGTTAAGCTCTTAGGTATTTACATACAATATTATACCATGTAAGAATACATTTATTCTGTCAATTAGATTATTAGCATGGTATTACATTACTGCGCGCATTGCTACTGTGTTGTACCGCGGTGCACTGACCAGTTTTGGTGGGGATCAACCTAAGAGTGAATAGAAAATGGTTATCATCATCCTAATGGTTTGAGAATATGTAGCTTTAAGCTTCCTATGGCTGCTGATGAGTGAGGTAACCTAGTAAAAAAAAAACCTTACGGAGAGGCCTGTTAGGTGTTTAGGTTTATGTAAATTTTTCTAAGATAGGAGAAATAAGGAAAAAGTAAGTAGGGCTGTGGCGTGACCGAGTGGTTAGACCACTCGCCTCTCATCTAGACGGCCTGTATTAGATCCTAAGCGATCACATTTGAAATTTGTGGTGCAGAAAGCGGAGCAGGAGTGGGTTTTCTCCGGCTTTTCCGGTTTTCCCCGCCATCACATTCCACCGGTGCTCCATCTTCATTTCATATATCATCAGTGTCATAGTAGTAAAAGCAGCATTAAACACAATCCAAAAGCAAAAAACTAGGTAAGTAGTATCAGGATAAGGAGAATTGAATAAGCTAGCGTCAGTTTTGCAAGGAGATGAACGACCATTTTCTGCATTCTCAGTGCTCTGTCCAACACAGCTCCTTTGAATTAAAGTTTGTCGTCTGCATAGCACTGACCTCATAAATTACATCTAAAGGCAAAGTTTAAGACAGTAGTTTCCTAGCTTGTGAAACTTTTACCTTAATTTAGTGTCATAAATTTTAAACAACGGATTGACTGTGTGTCCCGTAAGCAATACAGGATTTAGTATAATTCTAAGGCGCTTACTGTTGCATACGGCAATAGCGAGGTCATTCATTACAGGGAACAAAGGTAATATTCATATCAAGACTCATACAAATATGTCTTTTTAGTATGGGTATCTTAATTTATTTTATTTAATTATCTACAACAAAAGTCTATCTTTTATAATAATTTCTTAAAATTACATTACATTTCTCAATAAATTTTTAACAAATTGTCTGGTTCACATTTTCTTATAGTGATACTTTTATTAATGAAATAGTTTATGTTGCAGTGCAAAAAAAAAAAAAAAAAAAAAAAAAAACTAAAGCATTAATTATACACATTAATTGTTTTTAAACTAACCCATGACTAATATGAAAATTCCAATCAGACATGCAAATCTGATCATTATGCAAATTCTGCAGTGATTTGGGAAAACATTAATCACCTCTAGCTGTATTTTTGTCACAGAAGATAGATTTTCAACATGCTGGAAGATGATTCTGGCAAAAATGCCCTTAAATTTTGACAGAGAGAGATTTAATACACACAATGTTAAAAAAAATGACATCCAAAAGCATCCTCCGCTCTAGGAGGATCAAAAATTGCAAATATGTACTTAACATTTTAATACACTTCTGTTCTAGAAATGCAAAAATTGAATTTTTACTTTCTCTGGCACGTATGTACATACATGTAAATAGTAGATAGAGAAGGCAGTGTATTTCAACCAAAATTCGATTTCAAAATTTCATCGGAAATATGTGTTCTGTGATCCCGAGTACGAAAAAAGCATTTTTAGAAAAAGTTCCACGAGTATGTATGTGTGTACTGACAACATAGCTCAAAAACAGAAAGACGTTAAATGCAAAATTTGCTATTTATGTTTAGTATGTTCTATGTATGTGACAAAGGATTTTCAAAAAAGCTCCCTACCCTCCGTGTAAAGGATAGTTTGGAGTGAGAGGATTTTCCTTAAAATCTTCGTGTCGCATCTTAGAAGATACTAAACTTATATATCAAGTTTGTTTTTTACCGACTGTTTGTTTTTGAGTTATCGTATTCACAGACGCACGGAGAAACACACACACACACACACACACACACACACACACACACACACACACACGAACGCACACATGAACCTTTTTCAAAAAATACTTTTTTGGATACAGGAGACCCTAAAACGTCTATTTCCAGTGAAATCTCGTCATCGAAGTTTTGGGGGGAGTACAATACCTTCTCTATGCGCTATGTATATAGTACGTGTAGGGAAAGTAAATAAGCATAACTTTTGAAATGAGGGACTGAAATATACGCCGCGGATGTACAACCTTTAATATCTTTAGCAGGCCTTATTCCACTGCCTTAATTCAAATAACTGTTGATTTTGGAGCTGAATGAGGACATTTTTATACTGATAAGTGAACCAACATGCATAAACATTAGCATTGGCATAAAAAGAATGCGACTCTTCTGGAATTTATGATTTTCGTCCATATAACGTTTTTGATAGAACATTTAGAAATAAATTTAGGCATTCTGAATCTCATACGCAGGGATATTTGTATAGGTAGTTAAGTCTCGTTGCTGAAAACATGAATGGTAATTTTAATCACGATAGTGCTAACGATTCAAATTTTTAAAAATAGAATTTGTCATTTAATCCGGCAGGTCATATAGGACAATAAATGAATTGGGAAAACTCTCAAAGGAATTCAAGATCTATAGAGCTTAGGGTTACCTGAAATTATAAGGCACAACCCAGACGGGCCGGGGAGCTGATGATAACTGCTTAGAAACCCCTGCATAAAAATCATTTTTTTTTAAAAAGAGCCGTGAACAACAGCATAACTCAAAAAGGAAAAGTCCGTTAATACCAAATTTGTGTTTGATTTTAGCTCTTCCAAGGGTGCGACACGACAATTTTCAGAATCATTTTCGTCACTCCCAACTACAGTTTATATGGGAGGGATATTTCTCGAACATTTATATTTTCTCAAAAATATCCGTAATGATTTTGATCAAATACTATGTGATATTTTCCTGAAAATTGCGCGTTTATCTTGATTTTTCTGGGATTAGCTTCTGAACATCTCTATTAATAATAACTGATAGTAAACATTTAAGTATAAAATGTAATAGACTGCCTCCGTGTTCGAGTGGTCAGCGAACTGACTTCTCATCCAGAAGTGCCGGGTTTGGTTCATGGCGGGTGGGTAATTTTTCTTTAACCAGAATTATTCCATATCCCCCACAGAGTCTGGAAGTATGTATGTGAGAGTGCATGTGTGTGTGTGTTTGAGGAAAATAAAATTATTTAAACCCAACGTAAAGAACCTACAGACGAGTTGTTTCTAAAGCAAAGCCCCCGTTATGACCTTAGATGTTAAAGGGGGCTATATAAATGAAACAATAAAAAAATAATATCAGTTAGCAACAACATGACGATCAATGAAAATAAATACAAAACATATTTAGCATTAGTTGTCGCTGGATATATTCGTGTGAGAAAAATCAATCACGAACTCTTCATTGAGGACTATTTTTGTATAATTTTAAGAGATAGACGAACACTTACTGTATAAAACATGCAACTCTCGTTAGAGTACACAATTTATATCATATACATAGAGATATCCATTTCCAAAACATTCATCTTTTATTGGTCTCGATATAAAATATCTAAACTTTTCTCTATGCACAGTCATTCATTTCATCTCTTTAGATTTACACCTGACCATGCAAAGAGAACCGAATTTCAACTTATCGTATAGCGATCATTTTTAAAAAAATTGACCACAACTTTAGTCTAGCGACTGCCCTTATTTTGCTCCTACTTTCAAGTAACCAAGTAATAAGATTATTTCTGGTCATGTTTATTTCGATTAATATGATATTGATATAACAATACTCTTTTGCAAGAATATTTTGGTTACAGAACAAAGAGAGAAATTCATGAATGGAACACATTAAGATATATAATAGTCTTTAACGTCCTTTAACCTGGACGATGAATGAAATTGGTGAAATGTAGCTCAAATGATCTCTGGGTCCATAGAGCTTAACATTACTCGACATTCATCTTCTCAGGATAAGGGAAAACCCCGAAAAAAACTTATTCGGGTAACTCACCCTAAGCGAGATTCGAACTCACGACATTTTGAATGTGAGGCAGACACGCGACCACCACGCTACCCAGGCGGGCTTAAGATATTTTGTGTACCGTCTCAAAAGTTTTAATAATAAGGCTTTGTGGAGAAGACTATCGTTATAACTTTGAGCTCCATGAATCCCAAGATCATTTGAGCATCATTTCACCGATGTTATTCATCGTCCGATATGACAAAACAGGCTAAAGGCTGCAAAAAATGAGATTGTAGAGGAAGTTATACAGTAGGTGTTTGTACGGTAGACAAATTATTAATTAAAAGAGGTCATTTATTATATTCGTAAACCGAACAAAATGACTAACATTAATTTATACATGTAAACGGCATCAACATGAGTAAATTTATTTTATTTATGTATGTATATAGGATGTTAATGAACTACACCAAAATATTTCAGCGAACAAGGGTGTCCTAAACAGCAATTTGAGATAGGAGTCAGTTTAGATTTCGAAGTTACATATATAAGTTTCTAAAATATCAGTCCGCCACTGACTAATGATGATACCTTTCGAGAACATAACAATAAAAATGAAGGGTCATTGGTGAGCGTACCTTTCTGGTGTAATGTTTATTAGATTAACATCGCTCAATAAGCAGCATTTCTTTTCGAGTTCGAATCTCTATCAAGCAAGGTCCATTCTTTCCTTATACGGACTTAAATAAAAGGAAAAAAAGTTAAATCCATGGTAAGAAATGAACCCATGACATTCAGGTTATCAGCTTTTGGCCTTACACACTAAGCCACAGGAGAAATTAAATAAGTACCTCTAGAGTAGGCTGTACAGAGCAAGAAGGAAGACAATCCATGGACAATGTCACACTGTCAAGTGATCTGTTCGATATTTGAGAGAACTTTATGGCAGTAAATCTTGAAAATCGATATTTCTAAAGTCACGTATCAGTTTTATAGACCTTCCAAACTAGGTTTTCAGCTGACTTTGGCTTAACATAGACTCATCTGCATCTGTTTAACACCTTATAATTGCGTTATATTTAGCCGTGGACCATGCATTTTGTATCAGAAATTACTTATATCACACACGTCTATAATCTCTAAAATAATTTCGTGGTAGTTAATTAACACCCCTGTATGTATATATTAAACAGTGCTGATTTAGATTTTGTAAATATGGTTGTTACCTCAACAGGGTGAATCGGATGAGTCCTAGATTATTAAACATGAGAATAGTTTAAGTATAATGTTATTACAAATGATCATTCCTATTACTTCGTTAGGGTACCTTTAGAAACATGATATTTGTATCAATAGAAAGAGAAACTGAAATATTTTTTTATGTTCGTAGACCTGATGCATACTATTAATTTCATTGCTAGAGGACGATATAAGGGACTTCAAACGAAGATAGAAGGGCATTTTGTGTGCTAGGTTTTCACATATTCTCACTATACAACGTAATTTTAGAAGAAAAATTGTGTTAGTCCACCCAGAGGACCAATATCCATAAGTGGTAATGCTGACTTCAAAACTACGGATACATTTTGAACGGAAGTCAACCGGACGTCCATTAGTAAGTGAGGCAAATGTGGAGCGTGTGAGAGAGAGTTTCCACATAAATCCACGTATAAGTCTGTAGAAAATTGCGTAAACATGCCCCAACAGAATAGTTATTAAACTTAAATATGAATTTTTAGGTTATCCTGTTCATAGTCACACAGATAAACGGAAATGTTTCTTTTTGGATACAGGAAACCCTAAAACATGTATATTCGGTGAAATCTCGATATCGAATTTTTAGTTCGACTGCAATAACTTCTCTATCTACGTACCATGTATTATGTAGAGAAATTAAAGGTTCGTTCACTACAGAATACAGAATTGTCTCAATAATATCAACAACAATGAAGATACTGCAACGGATTTTGCAAGAATTGTGAGGGCATTATAATATGTGCTAAACCTGACCTAATTTGCCTCCAGAAGGAATGAACCCGCAGGCCACGGTTTCCAAAGGACTGCCTAATTTTTATGGTTATGTTTGTTTTCTAGGCATCTATGGTTTGTACGTTGTTTCGAGAAACATTCGTTACACAGACTTAATTTACTGCAGGGTACGACTGTAAGTGGGACTCCTGCTATATGAATTAAACATTACTTGGAATGGAAAATGCTTTGCAATAATATCCGAAATTTGCACAACCAGTATTTTGCCATATTGATAGGTTACGTAGGGAGTGGTTATTAGGGCTTTCCTAAGTGCAATAGGCTCGTGAACAAGTAGGGTGAAGTCCCTAGGGATTCATGGTCTGTGATAACACTGTGTTTATCTTGACAAAAGGGGACTATGGAAAATTGGAAATAAAGGGGGGGGGGAACACTGCTGATAAACCTTAAAATTAACAAACGTGATGTTTAATCAACTCTATGCATTCTATTGAAAGGCGTCTCCGCCCTGGGCGAGTGTTAATAGCAAAACACAATAATTTCATGATGGGATTACAAACGGTACAGCAACAAAAGTGGTTTTAGTAATTAGCTACAGATGTGGGCTTTACCTTTCCTCTTAACATGAATTAATTTCGTCGAGTTCAAGCATCAAAGAGCATCGAATTTTAAAACCTTAAATTGAAATCAGATATAATTTTTATTCCCTCTACCACGTTAGTGCGCAGAAGGAATAGATGGTATTGCAAAATATTCAATACGATATTGCATCGGCAATACATTTTTGAGTTACTTTTGGAACCAAAAAGCATTTTAAAAATATCAGTGTGTCTGTAAATAGCATAGTTCAAAATCTGATGTGTTCCATTCACATGATTTTCTCTACCTGAACTGCGCATTACTCTTACGTAAGATTATTCTTTTATCTACATTTGCTAATCGAGATAATCATTAGCAGAATTTGCCCTATTACTTGCTTCCTTCTAAGTAGAAGGGAAATAAGGGGATACACTAAGTTAAATAGATAGTCAACTCCTTTCTTCTGCTTCTTCTTCTTGATTTACGATACAGATTTCAGTCATTTCTCCGGGCGCACTTCAGCCTGGGGCTATATCAGTATCGTTTAGAGCCAACCCATTGAAAACGAGTGCAGGCTTGCAATGGGTATGGATGATGTTTCTTCTGATTCTATGAACATTTTCAAAAAGCTTTGTATCTCTTGCGAGCCAAAGTTTCGCAGGATCATAAAATGTGCTGGGCTCTTTCCGTCTCCTTCCTGCAAAATCTGCAGTCTAGGTTGTCCTGAAGCACCCCAATTGCGTTGGAATGCTTTTTCACAGGGGCATGACCTTTCTTCACATGCCCTGTGAAGAAAGCAGCAGTTGTTCTCAGCTGAAGTCTGATACGTTTTAGCAGGCACTCAGCTCTTTCCTTACGTGGTCCTTTGATAAATGGTTTTCCATGTCTATTTCTAGGGTTTAATGCCAGATTTTGTAATGTTTTCTTTTGGACCAGTTCTTAGTAGCTTCTCTAACTAAACACCGAGATGCTCCTAGAGCCAATAAATTGTGAAGCTGCTCCTTCCTTGTCTTACAAGTTCGTCAGCTTTTTCATTTCCCCTCTATGCCTTTATGGCCCAGTACCCAGATGAGTTGAACCTCATTCTGTTCTGCCAGGTCGATAAGCATTTTTAGGCAACTTCTTTAACGATAGTACCTATGTGAACATTGAAGTTAGGTTCGTTTTTCACGGTCAGCAGTAAAACATAAGAGAGATAAAATGAAATATCTTTTGGTAGTATTTAACGCCCACTATTACTACTTGTGGCACCGCAGGCGATGATACTGGTGATATATGGAATGAAGATGGAGCGCCGGTGGAATTCGAAGTCTGGGGAAACCGGAGAACCCGGAGAAAACCCGCCCCTTCAATGCTTTGTCCACTACAAATCTCACGTTCGGTCGCTTGGGATCGAACCCGGGCCGTCTAGGTGAGAGACGGATGATCTAACCACTCGGCCACGCCAGGGCCTTGGTATGAAAGATGACTTTCAGTTTGACAAAAATACGTAGTTTAAAACTGAAATACATAACAAGGAATATCTCGGAAACGGTCAACTCTACAAACAAATACGGTATTCTATGCATATTACTTTCTCTACTCGTTCTGCAAGCAAACTATTCTTATATAATTTTTTTTTATCTGCATCAGACTAATGGAGATAAGCATAGCAGACATGATCTTACTATTTCATTCCTTGAAAGCAGAACGGTAATATGGGGATACACAAGTTAATATGGTATCTTCTCATTCTTAACAAGAGGCCAACGCCCCAAAAAATTTATTTGTCTCCACCTAACACTATTTCTACCTTATCTGCTCTTTTGAAAATAAACCCCTTAACTATCGTAAATTTTGACATTCCATTCCTCTACATGTATATACTTTAATTATTTTATCGTTTAGTCTCACGACAAAGCAGCATCCAAATCTCTACAAGAAGGTAATCAACATTTTTAAGCCTACAGCAGTAAATTTATAACTAAATTTATATTAATACCTATTCAACTATTAACAATTGGAACATCAATTTAATTAATTTATGTTAATACAATTTTTATACTATTTATTTGATAAATATTAGTAAAGGGTTTAGGTATGTGTAACCGTGGGCCTATATTTAAAGCTAATTTTTTAAAAGTCATTGGGATATTTGTATTATTCACTTTTATTTTGAAAGAACTTAATATAGTTTGACACGTGTTTTTACATTATTATAACATGAACCACCTTGATTTATATTGAAAATGCTCCCTATTGCACTATTTAAATAAGAACATTCCAAACAATTTTGAAGACTTGTGCAACTATTGAGCCGGCGTTTAATTTACCAATTTTTCAATATTCTGTAATCTTGTTACGGAATTGAATCGAGTGTTATTCTTTAATTACTATGGTTCTCAGTGTCCCATTCTATATTGGACGTGAAATGGTGTTTAATTACTCAAAGGGCTCTTTATCAGGCTATATACACACATACATGTATCTGAAATAGTTGAATGTGTGCTTAATAATATTCATGGAAGAAAAAGTTTACTCACATTTTGTGGAGTCAAATACACATACGAGCAGGATCGTGAATATGAGAAAACCAGTATGAAGGAACAAGAAGTGAGTCGTTCACAATGATTTTAAGTTTAGCATAAAGTCCTGAGTATTTTTGGATTTCTGTTATTTCCATTTTCAAGGGTGGGGAGCATTTTTCTATGGACTCTGGAAAATAGATTTATAAATATCTGTGTTTTAATGTAGTAGTGTAGTGTGCCGGAGGGGATTTGGCACCTTAGGTAGTAATTATGCTTTTTGTACGTCAGACCCCGGGAGGAGAGGATGAGGTGAGAGCAATTACAGAGGGCAGCAGAAATTAGACTGCAACAAGAGGCCATTGTCAGTTCCCAAGCAGTTCTTCATTTCGACGAGGTGGCGCCAGGAGCCCATGACTCAGGCATGAAGAAACGCCGCTGAATTCACCGGCGAAACCCAGCGCAATCATCTCCACGAGAGGTCGCCTCCACCGCAGGCAATTTTTATAAGGAACACATAAAATAGGGAGTTAATAAAATTATTCAATTTAATATTCTTCCTTATCATTGATTAATAGTTAATTTTTATATCATTATCCCTGCGAATATAATTTTTTCATTAAATTCTGATGAAAATTTAATAAATCCAAATATTGCAATTATAATTCTTGTTGCCGAGATTTGCAATCCTAAAAGAAGAGCAGACGGATGAAATGGAGAGGAAATGAAGGGACAGGAAATTCGGGGGATAAAGAATCCTCGCCACCATTCGCTTGGTTACCCGGAACCCCCCCCCCAAAATGGATCAGAGAAACCTGCCGTGGGGATCGAAACCACAACCTCCCGAATGCAGTCCCACACGAAACGTCTGAGCCACCTGACTCGGTAATATCTATGTTACTCCTTTCTTCTCTTCTTTCTTCTTCTTCTTCTTCTTCTTCTTCTTCTCCTTCTCCTTCTGCACCTTAGGGACCGGGCAATAATGCCTATTCCGTCTACACAATCAAACTTCCATTGCCATCTCTTCCTTGGAGTCCATCATCTCTCTTCCCTTTAGACTGATACATGTTTATTGAAGCTGGTATTCTTTCTTTCTCCATGCGGTATAGATTGCCTTTCTATTTTATCATTTATATTGTAAATTTCCAGTTCTCTCCTTGTTTCCTCATCTCTCAAATGATCTCTCCTTGTACACCCTTTAACTCTACGGAGGAACCTCATTTCGGTTGATGTTACTCATTTCATATTCAGAAAAGGAAGAGTTAAAAAATGTAAATGGCGTGTTGTTTATGGACGCTCTTTAACTACTGTGGTTCTCAGCATCCCATTCTAAATTGGGCATGAAAACGCGCTTAATTTTGCTCAGAGGCCTCTCTATCAGGCTTACATCCGAAAAAATCCATCGTCCTCCGCCGGGTTTGAACCCGGGAAAAGAAGGATTAATAATGATAAAGAGGTTCACATTGGGCAATTGCAGGCAATTTAAAACATCCTGACAGACATGATTGGCCCGTGGGTTTAGGATTATTCAGCCCTGCTCTACACTACACACTAGCTCAGGGCATACAGAATTTGGCTTCTTTTATCCTACAGCTTGTGTAATTAAAGCAGTCTCAGTAACTATAGTGTGAACAAGATCATCTTAGATTGGCTGTGCTATGTAGTGTAAAATTTGTTCCAAGCGGTTTAAACCCAACCGCTTATCGGACCTTCAGTTAATCTTCCCTTTAACTCCAATACAACAACTGACCCACGAAATGTTATCACGAAATCTACTGAGCCAGGTCGGAGAGCCGTTAATCGATTGATTTAACTCATCCTACCCGCAGCCTCCGGGGTCCATGGAACCCGAGAAGGCCATGTAATGGGCCTGAGGGAGAGCACAATGATGTCCATTTAATTTCGCTTCACTTCACGCCGAGCTCGCCGGCTTCCACCAATAATCTTCGGACGTGGCTCGGATAATGGATTGCCAAAGTAGGGATGGGCATCTGAATGGCAAATGTAATTAGTCACGTTGCCTCAATTTAATAGAATTGCTGGCAGGAAGAGAGAAGATGTCACATCTTCCCGCGTCATAATTAGGAGAGGGACAATGGGTGAAACTTAGGTTTAATTCTTGTTGCGACATCTATCGTATCCAAAGCCTGCTTGTAAATCAAACATGGAAATTAGGGACATGTGATAGCACCAAATTTGCATTAGAATTCATGATAAATGGTCGATTTAAGGGTTCATGTTTGGCATTTGTATTATTGGAAGCTGAATAAAACCAAGCAGAAGCCTCTGTACACAACATGGCGGCTTCTCAACCTTCAGTACTGGTTTCGATTATCGCTCGGGGGTATTTTTACTTTCTCTATACGTACTATATACATAGTGTATAGAGAACATATTGTACTCCACCCAATATTTCGATACCGAGATTTCACCGGAAATATATGTTTTAGGATCCCCTGTATCCAAAAAAAAACAAACCATTTTCCGAAAAAGGTCCATGTGTGTGTGTGTGTGTGTGTCCGTGTGTCAGTGTATACGTGTGTCTGTGAACACGATAACTCAAAAACAAAAAGTCGGTAAAATACAAAACTTGGTATTTAAGTTAAGTATCTTCCAGAGATGCGACACGAAGATTTTCAGAAAAATCCCTCCACCTCAACCTACTCTTTACATGGAACTTTTTTCGAAAATTTTTATTTTCTCAAAAATGGCTCTAACGATTTTGATTAAAATATCATATATTAAAGATATTTACCTGACAAATCAAATTTATATCTTAAACTTTTAGGAATAGTCTCTAAAGACTACTTTATTCTGGATGAATTTTACGGAATTTTACATAACTGCTAAACCGTAAGAGATGGACAAAAACTTACCACACAAAAGCGTAGAGCACCTTAAAACTCACAATTTTTGTTATATGCATTTGTTTTTCGTGGAGTTGATATTTTTTGAGATATTCCTTTTTTTGGTTTCACCTTTGTAATCTTATACTTTTCCCATACATAACTTTTTCAACTGCTATCCATACAAACAAAGGAACTTCAGTCACATAGCAACCAGCTTTGGACTATTACTTTAACCTGTAGTACTCCCTTAAGTAGTAAGACTATTTCTACTAATTTTGTCGATTAGTCTAAAAATAAATAGAAGCATAAGCTTTTTAACAATAATTTATTGCAGAGATGTAGAGAAAGGCATGTGAATGAAACACATCAGATTTTTATCTTATTGACCAAATGAGTTTTAAAATAAAAAAAAAAAACCTTATATCTTTAATTCATATCAACCTTTCCACCACTCTTCAACACAATTCTTACAAAAACGCATACTTCTATTTACTTCTTTTTAATTGAGATAAGCATTAATTTGCAGAAAAGGTTTTAATGGTTACTTCCTAGTAGGTAGGTATAATTGATAGCCAAATCTCTAAGAGCTGGTTGTTTGAAATTTTGCTCTCTTACATGACTAGGAGAAAAAATCTTATGTGTTCCATTCACATGACTTTCTCTACAACTCTGCAATAAATTATTGTTAAAAAGCTTATGCTTCTATTTACTTCCTGTTAATCGAGAAAAAACTAGCAAAAATAGTCTTAGTACTTGCTTCCTTGTAAGTAGAAGCGAAATAAGGGAGTACATAGGTTAAAGTGATGGTCAAAAGCTGGTTGCTATGTGACTGAAGTTCCTTTGTTTGTATGGACACGAGTTCACAAAGTCCTGTATGAGAATATTATGTTTTTTATAGCTCAAACCAAAAACAAGGACTATCTCAAAAACAATCAACTTCACGAAAAAAATGTATATTCCATAAATTGTGTCTTTTAAAGTGCTCTACATTTGTTGTGTAGTAAGTTTTTGTCCATCTCTTACTATTTAGCAGTTATGCAAAATTCCGTAAAATTGACCCAGAATAAAGTAGTCTTCAGAGGCTATTCCCAGAAAATTCAAAACATACATTTTATTTGTCAGGTAAATATCTTTAATATACGACATTTTAATCAAACTCGTTAGAGCCATTTTTTAGAAAATCAAAATTGTCGAAAAAGTTCCATGTAAAGGGTAGTTTGGGGAGGCGGAATTTTTCTCAAAATCTTCGTGTCGCATCCCTGGAAGATACTTAACCTAAATACCAAGTTTGGTATTTTACCGACTTTTCGTTTTTGAGTTATTGTGTTCACAGACACACGGACACACAGACACACGGACACACTGACACACGGACACACGGACGTTTTTTTCTGAAACTACTTTTTTTTTTTTGGATACAGGGGACCCTAAAACATATATTTCCGGTGAAATCTCTGTATCGAATTTTTTGGTGGAGTGCAATACCTTCTCTATACACTAGTAAATGACTTTCTATGTAAATGGTAGTATGGGCGCATTTTCTGAAACTTTTGTCACATCCATGTAATACTAAACTTATATCAAGGTTGTGATATTCATTCCTGTTATCCATTAAGAGTAATACCGTTCACACACAAACACACATACATACGCACACCCACACATGCGCAACTTCTTTCTAAGAATTCTGTTAAGGAAATTCAGGGACTTGAAATCTATATTTCTGTAGAATTTTGCCATCAAAGTTTTAGCTAGAATGCATCATTTCCTCTATTTAGGATACGCAATAAGGAAATTAATACAATATTCTATCGTTCTAGCTAAATAAAAGAATTACAAAAGCAGGCATTTTTCCTGAAGCCAAAGCCTCCGATAATGATTTGACCGAAATAGTTAAGAGTAAAAGAATAGGACAATGGGCTTAAGATTTCTACAAAGAAAACAAATTTAATGGTTTTACCACGGTAAGCATCTAGTTCAATCAAAAATACTCTTAAATAATAATACACTAAACAAATAAATATTTGTAATTACTTAGAAAGCAACACCATTTTTTTTTTTTTTTTTTACTTTTTTTTAAATGCATAAAATGTTGGGCCAATCGAATTGTATAGGCAAATAGCGTAAGAGCATAGCGATAATACAATGAACGTGGCTTCAGTGAGAAAATGACGCATACTTTACGACTAATCAAGGATGAACCAGTGTGTACCAAAAAAGACCGGAGTGGAAGTTCATCAATCGTTATGAGGAGTTGAAAGCAAATGCTGGTAAAAGAATTCAGAATAACCGGTGTTTCACTTTGGATACCGTACATGACTTTTTGGACGACAAAGATTTCCCAGCCATGAAGACCTCAAAGTGGCAGTGACATCTTGGCCTAGATCTTTAGCGATAAAACAGTACGTCTGCGTTGAAAAACCTGTACCATGTGACAATAAATACCTTAATAGCAATGCTGACTTTGTGAACAAAATTTTGTGTTGATAACTTTGTAATTATTTAGTTATGTCAAATCGTCTGTCACCTTTTAGATGGACACGCACAAAGTTGGAACGAAATGTTTATATTTTAAAATGGACATATGTATTATATAATGCTCACAAAACCCATTTCAATATAAGCACAATCTAAAAATGTATACACATTCTTTAATAAAAAAGAATTTTTATAATAGATTTATAAAGTTATAACATGAATTTGAGAAATGCTATAGATCAGATCAGATTTGATTATCACATATGCTTGTTGTGTGAGGGATTTCGGGTTCGAGTCCCTGTGGAGGTGTGAGAATTTTTGTCTAGCCAAGATCATTCCCCACCTTCCCCTGAATCTGGAGTATGAATGAGAGAGTGAAAGTGCGGTTTATAATGTATAAAATAAACAGTTGTTAAAAAAACAAAATCCAAGTATACGAGTCGACAGTAAAAATGTGCTCCAAGGTAAAAGGCCGTAATAGTCATTTGTACTTAAAGGCGAGGTATAAATGGAACATTAAAATACATTTTGAAGCAATTTTTTCTTCCACACTAGCCGTGTGGACAAGAAGGGGTTTGGAAGAGATTCAGACTGAAGAATTCAATACAATAGCCAGGATTTGAAGCGGTATTTAGTTGAATAAAAATTATTAAACTCTTTTGCTTACATTATTTTAAGTCAATACTGATGAACAAATTGAATAAACCCTAAGTAGTTTCTTACAGTTCAGGCGTTGCTGATTATTAATAATTTATTACTCTTACTTGTTCAGTAATTACTAGTTTTTCCAGAAAACACTTAAACTTTGATGGAATAACATTCATACTTGTTGAGTTAAGTATTTGCTTAAATATTTTTAAGTTTGCTGTAGTGTTGACTTGTAGAGCATTTTTACACATGCACCAGGTAAAGAGTTACAATAAGAAAAGGGATATTAGTCCCAGTAATTCAACGAGGTTCTGAGGTTTGAAAGTGAAAGTGTAAACTTTTTAACAAACTATTTTCTAGACGTATGGATGAAATAAGGAGTGGAGCATTAAGTTCACATCATAACATTAGCCTTTTTTACGCTATTTAGTTGATCCAGTTGCAGGATATTTTGATATTCACCATTCCACGGAGTGCAAGACCATAGACTTCGTGGCAAATAGAATTGAGGCAAAGACGGGTGACTGGATAGAGTTTACAACCTAAAATTTGAAATTCAAGAAGCGAAAGAAAAAATGGTCTTCTCGCTTTAGATTTCCTTCAGTTATTGGTGCACTTGACTGTACACAACAAACGCACAGATGTTATAACATACGGCTAAATACATCAAAACAGGTACCAAACTCATCAGAGAGGGGCTCGCGTGGATAAGAGTAGGAGCATGGAGGAGCACAAAAATTGCTGACGAGAATGGTACGAGTCTGTCCCATTTGCGAGGAGGAAGAGTCGTGGACCCACATCTTGGCAAGATGTAGGGGTACGGAGGAATGGCGGGAAAAATATTTACCGCGATTCTTTACCACCGCGAATGTAGAACTAGAAGCATGCTGGACACTACTGGCAGGCACGGAATACGTGGTTGGGCTAGGTAAATTTATACTTACGGCAAGACAGCTGAGATCTGAGGAGGCTGCCAATAAAGAAGAGCGCGGGGGGGGGGGGGTTAAGGACAACTAAACAAAAGTGACTACAATCCTTTACATACATATATTTTATGTCATACTTAGGTCATTGTTGTGTTATGGTTTTATATTTTGTGTATATATTATGTATTTATATTTCTTTTAAGTGCATTTATCTATTATAAGAGGGTACTTTATGAAGATGTACTCTGTGTTGTAAATTTAAATTGCTGTACTTCTTGAGTATCTTTGTATTTTTATTTTCGTGTTTACTCTTTTAATTCTTTGTGTTGTTTTAATATTGCTTTTTATTGTGTATTACCTTTGTCTTTTTATTTTCGTGTTTACTCTTTTAATTCTTTGTTGTTGTTTTAATATTGCTATTTTAGTGTGTATTACAAAAGCATGTACGCTCTGTGGACCTGTGCGATTGTTGAAGTTCAATGTATGATATTGTTATGAAAATAAATACACTTATTCATTCATACATTCATTCATTCAACATACTGCTAAATGCTCCCTCGTGGCAAGGCCTCCTATCTGGCTATTCGTTTGTTTATTCAGTTTATACTGAACATTTTCCAAGGTATTACTTATCAGTTAAAGTCAACTGTTATTTAATTAAAAATCAGTAATTATTTTTACTAACCAGTCTTAATTTTCCTTGTCAAGTAATTAATTACTTATAAGTGTTTACTGATTTTTATTCAACTGACCCTCTGAGCTAAAACTACCATGGGAACATGCCTAAACGGCATTAGATTTCGGTGGACAATGGAAGGAGACCAGGAAACCAATGGTTCAAATCTCGGCATTGATGTTATCATTTTCAGTCTACCTCTATCTTTCCATTAAAAAAATATATTTGTTTCAATTTCATATGGCATATCACCCTTAGAATATGATACTTTATGTAAATATTAAAAGTGTTTCTCTGGCCTCGTTCCAAAAATGAACAATTTTTTATCTCTGCTGAAACATTTTCTTTGAGAGCATGTGGCGTATCTCAATTTCACCGAAGCAGAATTGCATTGATCTAACGTTTGCTTTTATTTTGCAAATTCTTAACGGGAAATTTTTTTTAATTAATACAGCTATACAAACTAGTATTCTAAATGCAGCTTTCCAAAATTTCCATACGAGTAGCCTTTTTGACTATCCTACAAGAGGAGTACTGATGTTTATGTTAATGAGAGTGCACATCTGCGCTTTGCAGAGTCTTGTGCTGTAAACTAGTGTTTTTATCATAGTTTTTATTTTTTTTCACCTCTGCATGACTACTTCTCCAGTCGGTTGCCAAATTTTGCATTCTCTTGCAAATATAGCACAGTGAGATAAAAGAGCATCTCGTATGGGCGTTCTAGGGTAACTCAGTGCAACGAAAGTGCACTTGTAAATGGATCTCGACGCAAAGGCAAGCCTTCCATTCCCAGACTCCTCGCTAACATCTCATAGTAAACAACAGTACAAAATTCATTAAGGGCGCTTCAATTCAGAGTGATATATAAGAGTGGCAGAAAAAAAAAACGGAATATTTTAAAAAATCTGATGTGCTCCATTCACTTTCCCTTCATCTCTGTAAAAAATTACTGTTAAAAAGCTTATTCTTTCTGTCTACTCCGTACTAATCGAAATACAAAAAATTCTTTCTGGTAAATAGAAGGAAAATAATGAAACACACTAAGATAAAACGATAATCAAATGCAAATAAAATACGCTTCTTTGCATTTCCAGGAGTTAAAAAATTCTCGTATGTGAAAAGTTTAAGTATTTTAAAACTGAAACCAATAACAAGGAATAGTTAAAAATGGTCAACTCTGCGATAAAAATGTATGACATAAATTGTGTGTTTCAACGTGATCTACATATTTTGTGAAGTAAGTTTTTGTCCATCGGTTTCGATTTACCATTTATGCAAAATCAAGGAAAATTCTTCAGATTAAAGAGATTTTCAAAAGATATTCTAATAAAATTCAAGACATAAATTTTATTTTCCATATAAATATCTTTAATATTTTAATCAAAATCTTTAGAGCCATTTGTGAGAAAATCAAAATTTTCGAAAATTTTTCCATGTAAGGATAGTTAGGAGTGAGGGGATTTTCCTCAAAATCTTTGTGGCACATCCTTGGAAGACACTAAACTTCAATACTAAGTTTTTATTTTGCAGACTTTTCTTTTTTGAGTTAGCGTGTTTACGGACATACAGACACACACGGCCTTTTTTCTAAAAATGCTATTTTTTTTGATACGGGGGACCCTAAAACATCTGTTTCTAGTGAAATCTCGATATCTAATTTTGGGTGGAATGTTATGGCTTCTCTATACACTGTAACACAGTACGTGTAGCTAATGTACAAGCTAATCAGAGACGAAGGTACTCTCAGAAAATTGTAAAATAACGTTATATTCTTTTCTCATTATCTGAGATCTATTTATATTATTTGTATGAACTTTTATAGTCTGGAGAACCTCACTACAAGCAGCTAAGGTCCGTGATAGTAATTGTTCATCTAATTCAACGAGCATGAAGTTCTGAAGCATGTGCAATGATGTCACGTGGCGGGTAAAGCCTTAAAATTTGCAGCTTAGAATGTATATCTGTGTGGTCTGCGTTTCGCACATCGTCAAAAAATGTACTTCCTCACACATAATTGTATACTTTAACAATATGAACATAAACGATGAGCAATTAATGGTTCTCAAAATAGTCATGTGTACACATTAGACAAGATTTTCAGGACACTGTTACAGGACCACAATAGCTCAAGTGGTTAAATTTACATGTAAGAAATAGCCAGGTTTCTTTTATTCCACCCCAAAAACATACTTCAAATACTAGTTTCCAAAAACAATAACATAAATGTTTTCAACAAATCTAATTGCTTTATTACATCTATCTCTTCAGGTTCTTTGAGAAATACTACACTTAATATTGAACGCAACGTAGATATCATTCACAGTTTTTTGAAAGTAATTTGCACTGCAGGGTTTATTGTCTTGCCTTCGGAAATGTAAACTAAGCGTATTAGTGTTGCTCAAATCGTGTACCTCTTTGAGACAAACAAAAATATTAAAAAATAGAATCTAAACAATCTGATCTGTTCCATTCACATGACTTACTATGTAAAAAATTATTGTTAATAAGCTTACCTTTTATTTATGTCATGCTAATCGGGAAAGATTAGCAGAAATAGCCTTATTTCTTGCTTTATTGTAAGTAGAAGCGAAATAAGGGAGTACCATAGGTTAAAGTGAAAGCCAAAAGCTGGTTGCTATGTGACTGATGTTCCTTTGTTTCTATGGACAGAAGTTGACAAATTCCTGTATGAGAAAAGTAAGTTTTTCAAAGCTGAAACCAAGAAAAAGGAATATTTCAAAAACGATCAACTCCAGGAAAAAAAGTACATAACATAAACTGTGTGTTTTAATGTGCTCTACATTTTTTGTATGCTAAGTTTTTGTCCATCTCTTACGGTTTAGTAGTTATGCGAAATTCATCCATAATAAAGTAATCTTCAGAGGCTATTCCCAGAAAATTCAAAATATACATTTTTATTTGTCAGGTAAATATCTTTAATATATGATATTTTAATCAAAATCGTTAGAGACATTTTTTTAGAAAATCTAAATTTTCGAAAAAAGTTCCATGTAAAGGGTAGTTTGGGGTGGAGCGATTTTTCTCAAAATCTTCGCGTCGCATCGCTGGAAGATACTAAACTTAAATAGCAAGTTTGGTATTTTACCGACTTTTCGTTTTTGAGTTATCGTGTTCACAGACACACGGACACACAGTCACACGGACACACGGACACACACACACACACACGGACCTTTTTCTGTAAATACTTATTTTGGATACAGGGGACCCTAAAACATATATTTCCGGTGAAATCTCGGTATCGAAATTTTTGGTGGAGTGCAATATCTTCTCTATACACTAGAGAAGATATTGCATGGTACCATGGTACCATGATTACTACATGGTACTTATAGAGAAAGTAAAATGGAGCGGCGCGAACGTTGTATCGAGGGATTCGATGATCAACGATATACCGACTCACCAACCGGTATGTTAGAGCGCAGCGCCCTCGCTAACTACATATGATCTGAAATCAAACAAACTGTTATCAGTGGCAATTTTGCCAAAGTTGCAAGTCCAAAAATTTTAAGTATATCTAATACTGCATTCCTTCAGCCAATGACATACAAACGAGGCATTCTGAATGAAGATACACACGTTCACATTGTTTTAATTTAAGGTCATTGTTGAGCGATCCAGAAACTATGCCATAACTTTGAAATTTGGCAAAAGGGACAATAGGCTCCCTATTCCTGTTTCTCTAGGACCCCTCTAATAGACATATATATATTAGAGAGAGAGAGAGAGAGAGAGAGAGAGAGAGAGAGAGAGAGAGAGAGAGAGCGAGAGTTCAATTCCTACACTAACAGTTTCAGGTTTAGTCCAATTACAACTTTATATCTAAAATATTTTGTAGCAGTTTTCAGTAAAATACAGGTTTACAATATTTGCTCGACTAATAAAATGCATAGTTGAATATTCTGCAACATTCCTACCGTTTTCTAAGTAATTGTAAGAGGAAGTGCTGTATTCCATCCAAAAACTGGCCAATAAATTACAATATAATTATAATCAATAAAGTTACAGTGAAATATTACATTAGAAGTATTGATTTATCAATCTTCCTTAAACATTTACAGTCATTTATGCGGTTAGTAATAAAATAAATTTTGATGAACTGTAAGACTACCATTAAACTTTAGGAAACTAATATAAAATAAATGTAGAGTTAATATTGAATTACAATTAAGTAAATGTCTTTGTATTAATTAATATGTTAACCATGCTATTTATGCTAATGACTTGTGGCTGAACTGCTCAACATTTGACGTGTTTAGATATCCCTTCCTGCGTTATAAAAGTTGTAGAACTCAACGGGGCTATTTCAAATTAAAACCGGTAAGTGGGGAACTAGCTAAGCCAACTTCGTTTTACCACTCTTGCTTATCAGCGGAGAGATTGGTCGTACTCACTGAGAGGAGTAACGAAGGTTGCTATCGCCAGTTCTCCACTGGCAGCTTTTAACTTGAAACAGCTTCAATGAACTATGCAAATCTTTTAATGCACGACGGAATAACTACAAATGTCAAACACAGAGCAGTTAGGCCACCTTGTATAAATATTTATGTCAACTATAATATTGTGTAAAGATATACATGAATTAATATTGTATATATTATGTTATAATACTTATGGAGAGAATTTTATTATTATTATTATTATTATTATTATTATTATTTGCTCTTTCTTATTAGTTCTGTATTACTTTGTTCCCTGTTTTGGAAAAATCTGGCTTAAAAAATTTATTTTGAAAAGTGTACAAGTTTAGAGTACGAACTTGTGAACGGATGTTAGTGATTTGTTTAATGTACGCTAGTTGAGAAAAAAATCCAATAGGTTCCTGATGAAGTGCCCTTCCAATTCAAACGTACATCAATCTCGCCACGACATAAAGGAACGTGGTTGGCGATGTGTGAACTTCGTTTGAAATGACAACACCGCACTGCAAAGGACGAGATTAATAAAAGCATTCACTACGTGGACCACAAAATCCGCTGGTACATTAATTCTGCTTTCAGTGACAGAGTGGATATATGCTGTTACATACAGCATCCTCAGCGATTTTTCTCACATAATATATGAAAAATATCAACCAAAATAATTTTTTTCAAGCTCCAGCTGCTTTATTTAACTTTACAGGCAACGCATTAATATATTACTTTCTCCATATGCACTATGTACATAGTGTATAGAGAAAGTATTGCACTCCACCAAAAATTCCATACCGAGATTTCACCGGACATATATGTTTTAGGGTCCCCAATATCCAAAAAAAGCATTTTCACAAAAAGGTCCGTGTGTGTGTGTGTGTGTGTGTGTGTGTGTGTGTGTGTCCATGTGTCCGTGTGTCCGTGTGCCTGTGAACACGATATCTCAAAAACGAAAAGTCGGTAAAATACCAAACTTGGTATTTAAGTATAGTATCTTCCAGGAATGCGACACGAAGATTTTGAGAAAAATACCCCCCCACCCCCAACTACCCTTTACATGGAACTTTTTTCGAAAATTTTGATTTTCTCAAAAATGGCTCTAACGATTTTGATAAAAATTTCGGATATTAAACACATTTACCTGACAAATGAAATGTATATCTTGAATTTTCTGGAAATAGCCTCTGAAGAATAGTTTATTCTGGATGAATTGTACTAAATTTTGAATGACTGCTAAACCGTAAGAGATGGACAAAAACTTACTACTCAAAAATATAGAGCACTTTAAAACACACAATTTATATTATATACATTTTTTCGTGGAGTTCGTCGTTTTTGTGGCATTCCTTATTTTTGGTTTCTGCTATGAAAAACTTATACTTTTCTCATACAGGAACTTGTCAACTCCTATCCATATAAACAAAGGAACTTCATTGACATAGCAACCAGCTTTTGACTATCACTTTAACCTACAGTTGTCCCTCATTTCGCTTCTACTGACAAGGAAGCGAGTAATTAGACTATTTCTGCTATTTTTTTCTGATTAGCATAAAGTAAATAGAAGTATAAGCTTTTTAAGAATTATTTGTTGCAGGTATATGGAGAAAGTCATGTGAATGGTACACATCAGATTTTTTTTATTTCGTGTTCCCTTTCTTGTGCTTTTGTGTTATACCCATTGCAAGTATCTAATGCTTACAAACCTTATTCAATTCATCAAGTAGTGTTTTCGAACGTGGTTCCCATTTAGAGTTGTGGCAGGCTAACGTTTTGTTTATTTTATATTTATTTTTCTGATTTTAAATATGACTAAACACAAGTTAAATGAATACAGTAAAATATTTTCGCAAAACTGTGAGGACAGAAAGAAAGAACGGATAAACGACGCTTAGAAGTAGCGATCCATATTTGGCAAGACAAGATGAGACAAAAGGAGAAATCAAGATTTCGATTTTAGTTGGCGAATTCAACTCATAGATGAAATATGTAACAGTAAAGTAGAAAAGGAAAGGACAGGTTACCGTGTACACTCCCAAATCTGGCCTTATTTTAAAACAGAAGGAACAGTAGATCTTGCAGACCTCGACGAGAATGGAGTTATAACAAGTGTGTGTATAAATCTTGGAACAGGTCATTTTGGGATAAACCTCAAAATGGAAGCATTTAAACAAAAATGAACATGATTCAATGAGTTGAAACATTAGAAACATGCATATATTAGGCTATTTTTGCACATATTCTCCATATCGGTAGAGGCACTTGCGTTTCCTGGTAGTATTTCCTCCTCATTAAAATCTTGTTCTTGCTTGTTCAACCATGTTTTTTGTAGCCTTTACGCCCCCTAGGCATTTCCTTAAGTGAAGAAAAAGGTGAAATTCGCTTGAATCGAGCTCCGGGCTGTAAAGAGGGTGATGATGATATACCAGCGAAACGTTTTCAACAGCATGGAAATCCTCTGGACTGCATGAGCTCGCGCGTTATCGTGAAGAAAGCTGACACCCTCTGGCCATTTCCTCCTAATTGCTTCGCGCAATCGTGTCAAGGTCTCGCAGGATCCGTCAGCGGTCATTGTGTGCCCTCTTTCCAAAAACTCCATGAATTAGACTCCTGCGCTGTCCAAAAACACTGTGGTAATCACCTTCCCGGAGGTGGCGCCATCTTAAACTTCTTTGTCTTTGTTGCAGAGAGGTATTTCTACTCCATGACGACTGCTTACTGCTGGGGTTTTAGTGGTGGATACATGTTTCGTCACTCGTGACAATGCGGTGAAGAGAACTGTTCCCTTCTGAGGAGAACCGTTGGGAAATTTGCAGACGTACCCCCACGCGCTTCTCCTTGTTTTGGATGGACAGATTTCATGGAACCGATCGGTACTACAGTAAGGGAACAAAGTGATGAATGCTTCTAAAAAGATTCCCAGTTCCACCGCTATATGTCGTAACGTGATACTCTTGTTGTTCTGAATCAGCTCCTCCACGCGAGCTGTATTCAACTCTGTATTTGCCGTGCTGAGTCGGTCACTGCGATGCTCGTCAGTGACATTTTTTTCTACTGGCGCAGGCTTTCAACACCATTCTGCGACATGCTGGCGAGATTAGACAGTTTCCATACAAACCTCTATTAGCTGTCGATGAATATCAGCCGCACAGAATATTAAAATATCGTATATTAAAAATATTTAGCTGACAAATAATATGTATATCTTGAATTTTCTGGGAATAGCTTCTAAAGACCTGTTAATTCTAAATGCATTTTGCTTAATTTGGCATAACTAGTAAACTGAAAGAGATAGACAAAAACTTACCACACAAAAAATGTAGGTCTTGTTAAAATACACAAGTTATGTCATATACATTTTTCTAGTGGAGCTTACAGTTTTCGAGGCATTCATTGTTATTAGTTTCAATTGTGAAGTACTTATACTTTTCTCAGACGGAAGTGAGCTGTTTTATTTTGTTCTACTCCTGGCCAAGAAAAGAAAGGATTTGCAATGACAATCGCATAACGACCACTTTTAAATCATTTGACTATGACTTTAGCCTAGTATATTCCCTTATTTTTTCCTACTTATAGGTAACTAAGTAATAAGAACGTTGTGCTAATGAGTACCTCGATTAGCAAGATGCAGAAAGAAGAATAATCTTATGCAAGAAGTTTGTAGAACAACTAGAGAAAGTCATGTGAGTGTAACACATAGATTTTTACTTTCTCTATACGCACTATGTACATAGTGTATGGAAAAGGTATTGCACTCCACCCGAAAATTCGATAACGGGATTTCACCGGAAATCTATGTTTTAGGGTCCTCTTTATCTAAAAAAAACATTTTCACAAAAAGGTCCGTGTGTGTGTGTGTGTGTGTGTGTGTGTGTGTGTGTGTGTGTGTCCGTGTGTCCGTGTGTCCATGTGTCAGTGTGTCCGTGTGTCAGTGTGTCTGTGAACATGATAACTCAAAAACGAAAAGTCGGTAAAATATCAAATATTTAAGTTTAGTATCTTCCGAGGATGCGACACGAAGATTTTGAGAAAAATCCCCCCACCCAAATTACCCTTTACATGGAACTTTTTTCGAAAATTTCAATTATCTCAAAAATGGCTCTAACGATTTTGATTAAAATTTCGTAATTTAAAGATATTTACCTGACAAATAAAATGTATATCTTGAATTTTCTGGAAATAGCCTCTGAAGAGTAGTTAATTCTGGATGAATTTTACTGAATTTTGAATAACTGCTAAACCGCAAGAGATGGACAAAAACTTACTACACAAAAAATGTAGAGTACTTTAAAACACACAATTTATGTTATATACATTTTTTTCGTGGAGTTCGTTGTTTTTGAGGCATTCCTTATTTTTGGTTTCTGCCATGAAAAGGTTATACTTTTCTCATACAGGAATTTGTCAACTGCGGTCCATACAAAGGAACTTCAATGACATAGCAACCAGCTTTTGATTATCACATTAACCTATGGTATTCCATTATTTCGCTTCTACTTACAAGGAAGCAAGTAATATGGCTATTTCTGCTATTTTTTAATGATTAGCGTGAAGTAATAGAAGTATAAGCTTTTAAGAATAATTTATTGCAGAGATGTAGAGAGTGTCATGTGAATGGTACACATCAGATTTTTATAATTCCTTCTTTACGTTTCAAGCATTACCTTTCATTTGGGTTTTATATATTCATATTCCACATCTGGCCAGAGCAGTGTAACACTTGGTTGCATACAGTTTGTAGCTTGTTCTTGATATTGTACAATCACAACTCCTGCAATCAAGTAATCCACTCCCTGGGAAGTCGCCATACTCATAAAATAATTAATGTTTCTCCATTACAGCACGTGTGTTGATTTGCTCTGTTATGTCAGTGATTTTTGCAGCTATTAAATGGCTTCTAAGTTTCCAAAGGTAGATAATACCATACTGAGCATATTTGGTTAATATGATTCTATCATATATGACGCCCATAGGATCAACAAGTTCAGCCCATTTTTATTGTATTATAATAGGTACAAGACTTAGTTTAAGTATAATTTTAAACTTTTTACGTACAGAGGATTTTGAAGGACTTCACAGAGAAACCTCAGAACATCTATTCGCTTTAGATTAGATTGCAAGTAACCTCTCGTCTTGTTGAATAAGTCTGCGGGCACACATATGTATAAATTATAATCATATTTCTCATACGGGAGAAAACCTTTTATCTCATTTAATATCTATTTGATGTCAATTAAATTGGGAAAAATGTTAATTTTTACTTTCTCTAGTACATGGTACATAGGTACTCCATCCAAAAATTTGATACCGAAATTTCACCGGAAATACGTATTTTAAGGTCCACGTATCCCAAAAGAACATTTTAGAAAAAGGTCCGCATGGGTGTTTGTGTGTCTGTGTACGCGATAACTCAAAAAGTCGATAAGATACCAAACTTGATATTTAAGTTTACTATTGGCAAGGAATATTATTGTATTCGGGTGCAATTTTGTCTCATTGCCTTTAATTATTGTTATTATTGGTTAAGAAGGAGTATTTAGCGTATGGGCAATGAACGATGATCGAATGTTTGTGAATATCGATAGTCTTGTTTTCTTGATGGAAGAACGAATAAATTATTAATATATTGTCTCATGTTTTTTGTTGTTTGAAAAATGTACTTAGAGATGAAGAAGAACAAAAAAGAAGGAATGTACATCAGTGTGATTTTTTTAATACTTCGACGGTACATATTATAAATAGAGAAAATAACTAATATATTATACAAACATTCATTTAAGAAGATAAAGCTTAATTGAATTTTTATTTCAAATATTAATAGTGAAATTAAAACATTTTATAAAACGAAGTGTATTTATTCAGTAGCAAGTCATTCCTTACACAAATCGTCTTGAGAAAAGAGTCCATGAAAAATTTAAATATATATATATATATATATATATATATATTATAAACAGCTAGTCGGCCTAGCAGATATGAAAGATAAATTGAATAATTAAAACCGAAGCTACTGAAAAGACATATAATTGAAAAGGGAATATTTGAGGATACATTTTATGAGTTAAACAAACTTGTGACAATAAATACCCTACCACTATCATCCAAGGATGCGGAAAGAAGATTTTAAGAAAAGTTCTACCAAACAAAACTACCTATTACATGAAAAACATTTCGGAAATATTTATTTTCTCAAAATTGGGTCTAACAGTTTTGATTAAAATACCGTATATTAAAACATTTACATAACAAATAAAATGCATATGGGTATTGTTCCTGAAGGCCACTTTATTCTGAATGAATTTTGGTGAATTTTGAATAACAGGAAAACCGTAAGAGATAGACAAAGACTTAGTACACAAAAATATAGCTTTCGTTAAGACACCAATTTTCGCCAAATACATTTTTTTCGTGAGTTAGGCCATTTCAGAGATATTCCTTGCTCTTGGCTCCAATTTTGAATTGCTTGAACTTTTGTCTACGGGAATTTTTAAACTCCTCGCCATGCAAAGAAGCACATTTTAACCACAAGGTAACCAGCTTTTGAAGCAACTGACTATCGTTTTAACGAGTGAACTCCCTTATTTCCTTTCTAATAACAAGGGAGCAAGTAACATGACTTTCTGCTAATGTTTGTCTCAATTAGACTTAAACAGATAGAACAATAAGTTTTTTAACAATACTTTTTACAGAGATGAGACAAAGTCACGTGAATAGAACACACCAAGCTTTTATATTTGTGTTTCATTTTGTTTTCTGATGTTTAAATAATATGTCAATAAAATTTTAAATCGAAACACCACCAGAAAATGTCCGAAATGTAATGAAAGGTCAAAGTTGCCTGGCCTGCGTTTTACTATTGGTAATGACTTCTTGATGCAGAGGGAATATACCGGCAGTGTTGTAATGGCTATACGTATAGGCCAGTAGTGAGCATGCACTTACATACATTTCTAAAAGATCAGAACTATTTTCATTCATACACAGCTTTAAAAAATCAGAAACAAAAAGCTTTATTTATATCGCATGAATCTAAAGTTTACTCTCTGTTATGCGTAAAGTATATTTTCAGAATATATGAACCCATGTTTCATGAAACATTTAATTTCGCAATCCCATAAACATCTACCGAAAAGTAAAAATAAACGTTATACTCATTAATGACGCCGTATTAGAGTGGCTACCCTTAGTGGACTAAACCTTTCCGTCACAGCACAGCAAGGCGCACGGTTGGAAATAAATGTCAGTTTTGCATTATTATTAAAAAAAAACATAAAATAAATAGATTAAGAGAAAAAAACCCTGAAAAGGAATTGTATACCTCAATTAAATAAACATTTTAAGATTTTCAAGTCATTATGTTAAACGTTATTTTTTAAACGGTACATAAAGAAAGTTAGAAGAATTACTAGATGCTTCTATAAAAAAATCTGATGTATACCATTCACATGACTTTCTCTACATTTCTAGAGCAAATTTATCTTAAAAAGCTTATACTTCTATTTACTTCATGCTAATCAGAAAAAAATTAGCAGAAATAGTTTTATTACGCGCTTCCTTGTAAGTAGAAGGGAAATAAGGGATTACCACAGGTTAAAGTGATAATCAAAAGCTGGTTGCTATGTCGCTGAAGTTTGTTTGTTTGTATGGACAGCAGTTGGCAAATTCCTATATGAGAAATGTATAAGTTTCTCATAGCAGAAACTAAAAACAAGAAATGTCTCAAACACAATGAACTCCACGAAAAAAAATATGTATAACATAAATTGTATGTTTTAAGTGCTCTATATTTTTCCTGTAGTAAGTTTTTGTCCATCTCTTACGGTTTAGCAGTTATTTAAAAGTCCGTAAAATTCATCCAGAATAAACTACTCTTAAGAGGCTATTCCCAGAAAATTCAAAATATATAGTTTATTTGTCGGGTAAATGTCTTTAATATGTGATATTTTAATCAAAATCGTTAGAGCCATTTTTGAGAAAATCAAAATTTTCGAAAAAGGGTAGTTTGGGTTGGGGGAATTTTTCTCAAAATTTTCGTGTCGCATCCCTGGAAGATACTAAACTTAAATACCAAGCTTGGTATTTTACTGACTTTTCGTTTTCGAGTTATCGTGTTCACAGACACACGGACCTTTTTGTGAAAATGCTTCTTTTTTTTTTTTTTTGGATATAGGGGACCCTAAAACATATATTTCCGGTGAAATCTCGGTATCGAATTTTTACAATACCTTCTCTGTACACTAAGTACATAGTAAGTGAAGAGAAAGTAAAAATATGTAGGGAATTTATGATTTGTTTTCTAACATTCAACATTTTAATTGACAACTCCTCCCTCAAAGCAATAAGCACCGTTTATCTTCTCTGCTTTTTGGGCCGGTGCGACCTGGTTTATAGTCGTTCCTAAGAAGAAGGTAAAGTAACTGAGGTGTAAATCTCATTCCCTGTGCTAAAAAAAAATCGTGAAGGAAAGTAGTAGCCGTTAGAGTTTTGCTTGCACTGCATAACAGTCCTAAAGCTTGTACCACAGGCATGCGGTGTTGTGACGTCATGCAACAACCTCCCAACCTGTTGCTAAGGTCATCACCCTGCTTTGCGTGTCCCAAAGGAATATTTCTACCGCAACTTAGCCAAAGCTTTCTCGAAGGTCAGCCTGCTGTAGCAAAATCCTGCAGAGGTTGCCTTTGCAGCATTTCCGTTTTCCTAGCCGTTTCAAAGAAACTACATAGAATCTCCCACTTAGATCTAAGTTGCTGAAGTTAGTTCTTCCTGAAATACGCGTCGTTTTAATCAATTGGAAACAAAATTCCATAATATTTCTACAGTACACTACTTACTTATAAATCCACTAGAATTTTAAACTCATATGAATAGTCTACACATAACGTAACGATATTAAATGAAAATTGGAAAAGCACCACAATAATTGGTTGAAGAAAATAATTTTCACGATTTACTTTATCTTTTTACTTTCTCTATATGCACTATGTACATAGTGTATAGAGGTGTTGCACTCCACTCAAAAAATCGATACCGAGATTTTGCCGGAAATATATGTTTTATGGTCCCGTTTATTTAAAAAAAAACATTTTCGGAAAAAGGTCCAAGTGTGTGTGTGTGTGTGTCCGTGTGTCCGTGTATCTGTGAACACGATAACTCAAAAACGAAAAGTACTTGGTATTTAAGTTTAGTATCTTCCAGGTTTGCGACACAAAGATTTTGAGAAAAATCCCCGCACCCCCAATTACCCTTTACATGGAACTTTTTTCGAAAAGTTTGATTTTCTCAAAAATGGCTCTAACGATTATGTTAAAATTTTGTATACTAAGGATATTTACCTGACAAATAAAAAGTATATCTGGAATTTTCTGGCAATAGCCTCTGAAGAGTACTTTATTCTGGATGAATTTTACGGAATTTGGCATTACTGCTATACCGTAAGAGATGGACAAAAACTTACTACACGAAAAATGTAGAGCACGCTAAAACACACAATTTATGTTATATACATTTTTTTCGTGGATTTCATCGTTTTTTATGACATTCCTTGCTTTTGGTTTCTGCTTTGAAAAACTTAACTTTTGTCATACAGGAATTTGTCAACTGCTATCCATACAACAAAGGAACTTCAGTCACATAGCAACCAACTTTTGACTGTCACTTTAACCTATGGTACTCTCTTATTTCTCTTCTACTTACAAGGAAGCAAGTAATAAGAGAATTTCTGCTAATTTTTTTTATTAGCATGAAGTAAATAGAAGTATTAGCTTTTTAAGAATAATTTGTTTCAGATATGTGGCAAAAGTCATGTGAATAGTACAGATCAGATTTTATGTTCCGTGAGAAGCATTTCATTACAATGAATAGAAACGGAAGTACATTTTTACTTTCTTCACCATTTATTTTTTGGTAGTTATTGCTGAACTTATGAGACAATAGGCTTTAACCTGGTAATAGACCCTCGTACGTTTGAACACCATACTGGCCAACCTGAACAAAACAATAGGAAAAAAATTATGTGTTCCATTTACATGACTTACTCTACATCTCTGTAACAATTGTTTAAAGCTTATTTTATTTCAAAATCTTCTCGGGCTTCTAGTAGGAGGGAAATAAGGAAAACACTAGGCTAAAGCGATAGTCAAATGGCTTAAAAGCCGGTTATCACATGGTGGAAATCGGCTTCTTTCCATTGCCAGGAAATAACAAATTCCCGTATTGAAAAGTTTTAAGTGCTTAAAACTGAAATAAATAACATAGGATATCTTAGAAATGGTTAACTCCACGAAAAATGATGTACACAACATAATTGGTGTGTTTTAACGAGCTCTGCATTTTGTGTCACGAAAATATTTGTCTATTTTTTACGGTTTACTAGTTATGCAAAATTTCACGCAGAATAAAGATGTCTCCAGAGGCTATTCCCAGAGAATTCAAGATATACATTTTATTTGCCATATAAATATCTTTAATGTATGATATTTTAATTAAAATCGGTACATCCATTTTTGAGAAAATCGAAATGTTTGAAAATTTTTCCATGTAAAGGGTAGTTGGAGATGGGGGTTTTTCTTGAAAATCTTCATATCGTATCCTTAGAACATACTGAAAATAAATACCAATACAACAGCAGACAGACAGCCACACACACACTTGGACATTTTTCTAAAAATATTTTATTTTGGATTCTGGTGGTCTGAAAACATATTTCTGGTGAAATCTCCGTATCGAATTTTTGAGTGCAATACAATACCTCCTCTATACACTATGCACATAGTATGTGTAGAGAAAGTGAAAATGTATGTGACCTAAATTGTGTGTTTTAATGAGATCTACTTTTTTGTGCAGTAAGTTTTTGTATATCTCTCACGGTTTAATAGTTATACAATATCCGACAAATTTCATCCAGAAGAAAGAGGTCTTCTCAGGTTGCTCCCAGATATTTCAAGATATTCGTTTTATTTGTCACGTAAGTGTATTTAATTTACGGTATTTTAATCAAAATCGTTAGAACCATTTTTGAGAAAGTCAAAATTGCAGAAAGTTTTTCCATGTAAAGGGTAGTTTGGAGTGGGGGATTTTTCTCAAAATCTTCGTGTCGCATCCTTGGAAGATATTAAATTTAAATACTAAGTTTGGTATTTCACTGTCTCTTCGTTTTTAAGTTATTGAGTTCACACACATGGTCGTTATTCTAAAAATGGTTTTTTTCTTTTGGGATACAGGAGATGTGTATTTCCGGTGAAATCTCGGTATCGAATTTTTTGGTGGAATGCAATACTTCTCTATACACTATGTATATAGTACATGCAGCGAAAGTAAACACAAGAAAATTATACGCCCACCATTCGATACTACAAATATACATACTGCCTGCAATTATTGAAGTCACCGAACAAATTGGCTCATGTAGTACAAATACGGGTTTTTTAAAATTTGTACTTATTAACCTTTTTAATTTGTTATTTTTTTAAATCTTAGAAAGTTTAAGTTCTACCTGCAAACAAGATTCAAGATTTAGCTGCGAGGATGTCCATTTTGTAAAATAATTCATATAAGGCTGTTTAAATATTTAATTTTTTTAATCAATTATTAGTATAAATTGATTCATGTTCATGTTTGTACCTATTGTCTTTAAATTGACTTTAGGATTATGTTTTTACATTCTCTATACACATACTATAAGTATAGTAGGTGGGGAAGGCATTGTATACCAACAAATAAGTCGATGCTGAGATTTTATTGGAAATATATATTCTGAGGTCCCTTGAATCCAAAAGAGCATTTTTAGAAAAAGGTCCATGTGTGCCTGTGTGCGCATGGTATGTGTTCGAGTGGACATCATAGCTGGAGAACGAAAAAAACCCATTAAATACCAAATTTGTATTTGAGTTCAGTATGTTCCATGTGACCTGAAGGGTTACAAGAAAATTCCCCCATACAAAACTACTTTTTATGTAGAAAATGTTTTGAAAATTGTGTTATTCTTAAAAATTGCTGTAACAATTTTCATTAAAATACCGTGTAATAATGATATTTATATGAAAAATAAAATGTTTATCTTAAATTTTCTGGGAATAGCCTCTGAAGGCCTCTCTAATCTGGATGACTTTAGCATAACGGACAAACAGTAAGAGATAGAACAAAACTTATTACACCAAAAATTAGATCTCTTTAAAACCCACAATTTACGTGACATGTATTTTCTTTGTAGAATTGTACGATAAAGAAACTAATGTATAAATATTTACGTAAAATTCACCATTTAATTAAAATTTCTAATAACGCTTTCAATTTCCAAGGGATTCTTTATTATTGATTTTAATTTTAAACTACTAAACATTTCTCAAACGGGAGGTCATCTTTCGTGACATATCTCTTTTGTTTTACTCCTAGCCATGCAAAATTAACAGTACTTCAGTTGTTTCATATAACGACTGGATTTTTAAGACTTGACTGTCACTTTTAAAAGAAACTGACATGACTATTTCTGCCAATGTTTACCGCTATGAAAAATAAGATTTGTTTTCTTTGTTTTTCACGCTGACGTTGTCAAAACTGTCTCTCTACTGTACTCTTGTTGATTGTAGTGAATGTCAAATTTCCGACTTTATCGGTGAAGAACATTACTGATAGCGTGATAAACCAAATTAATAGCATGCTTTCTGAATATTAATCTATATGTCAGTCAGCGCTGCTTGTCACGCTAAGTTTCTAGTTTATCGAATACATTAATTATGTTGTTTAACATTTTTAAGAACCTTAATTTACCTTTGTTTCACAGTGTTGTTTTGTTTCTTGTTTTAAGTAGACTATGCGCAGTGTAGTATTCAAACCCATAAGTCACGTGTTTTAACTTTTATGCTATTTTATATATGTGCAGATGTTCTAATATTTAAATATTTAAGGCACATATTCAAATGGGGACTGCACGCTATGCCCTAATGTCATTAGTCCCGCCCGGTCTGATAACTCCACTACCCTTCTTTAATTTTCTTTGTTTGAAGGCTATATCATATAGATGCAAATTGTTAATTAGATAACTGAAGTAGAGCAACAGATGTGTTTGCTGAGAGTAAATTACTCTCAAAATTAAACCTTGGCATATTGGATTTTGATTATAGTAATGTATTTTGTGCTGCAAGCTGAAATTAGAATTATTGACGTTATTCAGTCGGTCATTGTGATGAGATATGATATATTTCAGCATTAAGTAAGAGCAAAACAACGTTTATATATGAATAATATACAAATAAGCCGCAATGCGATAACTGGACCAAAAGTAAAATTTAACTCATGACCTTTAAAACAACGGTACCCCTCACCTGGGTTGTTCAAAATTTATATAAATGTCGCGGCCAAAATATGCAAGAACATTGATTTGTAATTTTATACCTAAGAAATTTGTTTTAAATACCTACACTGCTCTTTTGCATACGACCAGGTAGTTAATGCAACATCTGAGGATAACTTACATAGAGCTGTGTGGACGTTACGTGATATGACAAAAATCTATAACATAAATATTTCCTTAAAGAAGATTATGGTTTTAGCATTTCGTCGAAAAGAGAATTTTAGAAACATTTGATGTGTTCCATTCACTTGACCTTCTCTATATCACTGTAACACAATATTGTTAAAAAGCATATTCTTATATTATACACATCTTAACTAACATTAGCAGAAATTGTCTTAATTACTTGCTTCCTTATAAATATAAGGAATGTATGGGAAAACACTAAGCTAAATTGAAGCTGGTTGCCATGTGGTTGAAATCCGTTTCTATGCATGGCCAGGAGAAAAGTATAAGAAAATTTTAAGTATTTTAAATCTGAAACAAATGACTTGAAATATCTCAGAAATGGTCAATTCCAAGAAAAATACGCATATGATATAAATTTTGTGTTTTAAGGAGATCTACATCATGTATGTAGTAATTTTTGCCTATCTGTTACGGTTTAAGAATTATGCAAAGCTTAGCAAAATTCATCCAGAATAAAAAGTTCTTTAGAGGCTATTCCCAGAAAATTCAAGATGTACATGATATTTTTCATATAAATATCTTTAATATACAATAATTTAATGAAAATCGTTAGAGCCATTTTTGAGAAAATAAAAAATATCGACATTTTTTCCATATAAAGGGTAGTTTAGCGTGGGGGATTTTTCTCAAAAGCTCCCTGTCGCATCCCTAGAAGATACCAAACTTAAATACCAAATTTGATATTTTACTGACTTTTCGTTTTTGAGTTAGAGTGTTCACAGACACATAGACACACGGACACACATACGCACAGATGGACCTTTTTCCAAAACTTTTTTTTTGGGATACAGGGAACCTTGTAACGTATATTTCTGGTGAAATCCCGGTATCGAATTTTTTGGTGTAATACAACACCTTTTCTATACTCTATATACATAGTATGTGTAGAGAAAGTAAAAAAAAAAAAAGCTTAGAACAAGCCCACTTCTTCAATTTTTCTTGATTGAGACATCTCTTTACAAAATACGAGGGCCGTTCAGAAAGTAGCCTCCGATCGGTCACAGTGCGGGTAGTGGGGGGAGTAGCGACGCCATCTGTGCATTCACGCACTCAGCAGGTCAGTCGGCATCAAGCCGTGGTCGAGTGAAAGTCGTACCTGCGCTAGTTTAGTGTTTGTGGCCGTTTGAAATGTGTACTGCAATAGAAAACCCCGCCAAATGTGAAGTGCGTGCTGTTATAAGGTTTTTTACAGCCAAAGGATATTCTGCAGCAGCTATTCATCGTGAGCTTTGTGCCGTGTACGGACCAAGAGTTATGAGTGAAGGAGTGGTCCGTGAATGGGTACGTTTATTTAAAAGTGGACGAGAAAACGTTCATGATGAAGAGAGGAGTGGTAGACCATCATTGGTCACGGACGAACTCGTTCAGACAGTTGATGCAAAAGTTCGTGAAAACCGACGTTTCACAATGTCGGAGTTGTCTACTGATTTTCCACAGATTTCTAAGACTCTCTTGTACGAGATAGTGACAGCAAGATTGGGTTACCGTAAGTTCTGTGCACGATGGGTGCCCAAAATTCTTACCGACCACCACAAAACTCAAAGAATGGCCTCTGCATTAGACTTTCTGTCACGTTATGAGGCCGAAGGTGAACCATTGTTAAACAGAATCGTGACCGGGGACGAAACCTGGATTAAGTACGTGAACCCTGAGGCAAAAGAACAATCAAAGATGTGGGCACATTTAAATTCGCCTACCAAACCAATAAAAGCCCGGCAAGATTTTTCTGCCCGAAAATTGATGGCAACGGTGTTTTGGGATGCAAAAGGGGTGTTGTTGGTTGAATTCATGGAACGTGGGACGACCATTAATCAAGACGTGTACTGTGAAACACTAAAACAATTACGACGGGCTATACAGAACAAACGCCGTGGTATGCTGACTTCCGGTACCGTTTTTTTGCACGATAACGCCCGTCCTCACTCTGCTCGCAGAACAACAGCCCTTCTTGAGTTCTTCAAGTGGGACGTTGTCAACCATCCACCTTACAGCCCAGATCTGGCGCCAAGCGATTATCACCTCTTCATGCATATGAAGAAATGGCTCGGGTCCCAGCGGTTTGATGACGACGAAGAGCTCAAAGATGCGGTCACAGGCTGGCTCCAGGCACAAGCGGGTGATTTTTATGCAGAAGGAATTTCAAAGCTTGTGAACAGATACGATAAGTGCCTCAATCGTTATGGAAACTATGTAGAAAAATAGTGCAAAGATGTAGTTGTAAGATGTATATATTAAAATATTTTTATTTAACTTGGTGAATTTCTTGCAATCAACCGGAGGCTACTTTCTGAACGGCCCTCGTACTAATGATCCGTAAAAGAAATTACGTTAGTTCCAAGACATTTTTGGAATAATCAAAAGAGATACTATTAAAAAGGAAGGAAAGAGACCATTCTGAACTATTACGAAGTCTTAGCTGCCCTTTGTGCTTTATGACGCAGAAGGAATAAACAATAGATGCAGCAGAAATGACATTGTGATGACCTTTAAGAGGTTACGAATTCAGGATCACAAAAGGAACCAAGAAATTCGAGAGTAACAAGGTGTTATGATAGTAATATAAAACATCAACCAATACGGTAATAAGTGGCATGCGCATGTGTTACAAATGAAGGATGTTTCTATCCCTGTAGAATTTTACGAATATAAATCTCAATTAGAAGAAGCTTTGAACGCCATAAGAAGAGATGGAAGCATCAGTGGATTGCTTGGTTTTGGAAGAGAAAAGAGGCCTAACCCGAATTGTATATAATGATTCAAATGATCGGGGTATTTTAAAGGAGGTATATATTTTTATATCCACAAAAAAGCTAGTAAGCTCTTTTTAGAATGCAAAATACAGCATTGATTTTGATACCCGTTATTTTTGACTATATTCCATAATATTAATTGTCTTACGATTCCATAAAATATGGTTCCATAATCAACAAGAATATGTGTTTATAAATCGATCTATTGATACTAAAAATGATAATCTTCATTCAAAATTACGTTTAAGACTTTTGGGTCCGTTCAGTCTCCAAGTAGTTTAGAATTCCTATTAATATAGATCTTTTCATCTCTTTATGGGCGTCCAGTACGCGATCACCTTTAGATTTATAGGAATTACTAGTTTGAAAATGTGATTGAGCCCATTGAAGTAATTATATGATCAGGTCATTCTAATACACATTTATCAGTTCTCTCCATAATGCTCGAAGCTCCAACGAATGATCTCAATAACATAATTTATGCTGCCCTTTGCTATTTCTTTCTTATTAGAGGTCAAGTTTCTGAATTACAGAGTAACGCTGGTATGGTTAGGAGTTTATGAAATTGTAAAATATTTCGACTAATGCAATAAGCTATATTTTAATTTATTTCTAGAATTGGATAATTTAACATCTATATCATCTGTTGCCTGAGTAATTAAAGTTTTTATTTCTTCCATTAGTTCATTATTTATTAAGCAGTTTTATGCTTTATTCTTTTTGCCGAAATACAATTAATTTTGTATTTTGACTTTCTAGACCACATATATACTATGTATATAGTAAATAAAAAGGTATTGTATTCCAGCAAACATTTGTATTGCATATATATTTTAAGCTCTAACCCCCCTCCCACAACGCATTTTTACTTTCTCTATACGCACTATGTACATAGTGTATAGAGAAGGTATTGCACTCCACCCAAAAATCGATACCGAGATTTCAACGGAAATATATGTTTTAGGGTCCTCTATATCCAAAAAAAAAGCATTTTCACAAAATGGTCCGTGTGTCCATGTGTCAGTGTGTCCATGTGTCTGTGTGTCTTTGAACACGATAACTCAAAACAGAAAAATCGGTAAAATACCAAATTTGGTATTTAATTTTACCATCTTCCAGGGATGTGACACGAAGATTTTGAAAAAATCCCCCCACCCCAAACTACCCTTTACATGAAACTTTTTTCGAAAATGTTGATTTTCTTAAAAAAGGCTCTAACGATTTTGATTACAACTTCGTATATTAAAGATATTTACCTGACAAATAAAATGTATATCTTGAATTTTCTGGGAATAGCCTCTGAAGACTACTTTATTCTGAATGAATTTTATTGAATTTTGAATAACTGCTAAACCGTAAAAGATGGACAAAAACTTACTACACGAAAACTGTAGAGCACGTTAAAACACACAATTTATGTTATATACATTTTTTTCGTGGAGTCATTCCTTGTTTTTGGTTTCTGCTATGAAGACTTATACTTTTCTCATATAGGAATTTGTCAACTGCTTCCATACAAAGGAACTTCAGTGACATAGCAACCAGCAAGGAACAAAGCAAACATAGCATCAAGGAACCAAGTAATAAGACTATCTCTGCTGTTTTAGTCTGATTAACATGAAGTAAATAGATGTATAAGCTTTTTAAGAGTAATTTGTTGCATATAAGCTCAGCAACTTCCAAGGATGCGACACGAAAATCCGCTCGTTCTCAACTACTCTTTATGTAGAACAATTTTCGAAAATATTAATCTTCTAAAGTATGCTATAAGGATTTTATTTAAAATATCAGAAGTTTAATATATTTAATGCCAATTTCTGACAAATAATCTTCTTCAAGACATCTTCACACAGCAAGACTAGTATAATTGGTAAACCATAAGCGACATACAAGAACTTACAACACAAAAATGAAGATCGTTAAAACGCTCAACTTATGAGTTAAATATTTCCGAAGTATTCCTTGTTATTGATTTTACTTTTGAAATACTTAAACTTTTCAAAAACGGGAAATCATGCAAAGATAACAAAATTTCAGTTGTATCACTTAGAGATCAGAGTTTTAAAAATCTGATGTGTTCCATTCACATGACTTTCTCTACATCTCTGCAACAAATTATTCTTAAAAAGCTTATGCTTCTACTTACCTCATGCTAATCAGAAAAAATAGCAGAAATAGTCTTACTTGCTTCCTTGTAAGTATAAGCCAAATAAGGGAGTACCATAGGTTAAAGTGATAGTCAAAAGCTGGTTGCCATATCACTGAAGTTCCTTTGTTTGTATGGACAGCATTTGACAAATACCTGTATGAGAAAAATATAAGTTTTGCATAGCAGAAACCAATAAAAAGGAACGTCTCAAAAACGATGAACTCCACGAAAAAATGTATATAACATAAATTGTGGGTTTTAACGTGCTCTACATGTTTTGTGTAGTAAGTTTTTGTCCATCTCTTAAGGTTTAGCAGTTATTCAAAATTCCGTAATATTCATCCAGAATAATTCAAGATATACATTTTATTTGTCAGGTAAATGTCTTTAATATATGATATTTTAATAAAAATAGTTTTTCTCAAAATCTTCGTTTCGCATCCCTGGAAGATACTAAACTTAAATACCAAGTCTGGTATGTTACTAACTTTTCGTTTTTGAGTTATCGTGTTCATAGACACACGGACACACTGACACACGGACACACACACACACACACACACACACACACGTGGACGGACATTTTAGTGAAAATGCTTTTTTTGGTTACAGGGGACCCTAAAACATATATTTCCGGTGAAATCTCGGTATCGAATTTTTGGGTGGAATACAATACTTCTCTATCCCTATGTACATTGTACATACGGGGCTAGAGAAAGTAAAAAAATTGGCTATCACCTTAGCCTGAGATTATTCCCTTTTCCCTTCTACTTATACGGAAAAATATAATAACACTTCTGCTAATATTTATGTCGGTTAGCATCATGTAGCTAAAATAATAATCTTTTGTAAAAATAAGTTATATGCAGAACAGGTAGACAGAGTCATGTATATGGAACATCGATTTATTATTGATATATTTAAACTATGTTATCGAACAACATAACTAAAATTAAACGCAGCTCTGTTTAAGCCGTTCTATAATGTTGCAAATATAGCTTGGTGAGAACAAAAAGTAGAGAATTTCAAAGTACACAATTTACTATTAAATTCAAATATATTTCTATTTTATTTTTTTATTTTAGTCATAATTATATATTCTGGAGTGTTTTTATTATTTTAATAAAATTTTGAATCATTTAAAAGTGATACTTTTAGTTCCTGGGTTTCCCTGATACCAGGACGTGAAATTTTGAATCATTTAAAAGTGATACTTTTAGTTCCTGGGTTTCCCTGATACCAGGACGTGAAATTTTGAATCATTTAAAAGTGATACTTTTAGTTCCTGGGTTTCCCTGATACCAGGACGTGAAATTTTGAATCATTTAAAAGTGATACTTTTAGTTCCTGGGTTTCCCTGATACCAGGACGTGAAATTTTGAATGACAGTCTACATAAGGAACTCGCTGACACTTATGTGAGTTATAACAAATCTAACATAATCTCGTTTTTATTTCCTCTAGCTCGTACACAGTAGGTAGACAAGTTATTGTATTCTATCTAAAAATTTGACATCGCGATTTCATCAGATATACGTGTTTTGAGGACTACCGAGTCCCAAAAAGAATTTCAGAAAAAGGTCCGTGTGCGTCAGCCTCTTTGTATATCTGCCTCTATTTCTGTGTGTGCGTGTGTGTGAGAGAGCGAGAGATTAGGTGTCTTTAGACTGCATAGCTCAAAAAGTCGGTGAAGTTTAGTGTTTCCCAAAGATGGGACAAGAAGAAATTCAGGAAATCACCCACGCCAAACTACCCTTTATCTGTAACTTTTTTCGAATTTTTTGACTGTCTAAAAATGGCTCTAACGATTTGGATTGAAATTTGGTATATTGAATATCCTCACTTTGCAAATAAAATGTATATTCTGAATTTGTTGGGAATAGACCCTTAAATCCTCTTCATTCTGAATGACCTTTGCACAACCGGATACCGTAAGAGATAGACAAAACTTACTATACAAAACTGTAGATCTCGTTAAATACACAATTTATGCCATACACATTTTTTCGTGAAGTTAACCGTGTTCGAGATATTCTGAACGTTTCTCAAACGGCAAGTATCTTTCTTTCGCAAGCTAAGAGAACTGTATTTCAATTGTTTCACTTAGCGAACGCTTTTAAAAGATCTGATTATTGCTTTTGTCTATTGTATTCCTTTACTTCCCTTACAAAAGATCAAGTAATAAGAGCAATTCTGGCAATATTTATTAGCATGACGTAGATAAAAGAATAATCGTTTTTAAGGAATGTTTGTATGTGAAACAGCTAGAGAAAATCATGTGAATGGACGGAACACTATTAGTTCAAATACTAGTTTTGAATACCTATCGACTTTCCTCAGTCCCAATGTTGCATTTTTAAATCCATAATTTCAACTCTAAGCTTTGCTCTGTAATGAGCAGCGATGTATACTTTTTTGCTGGCGTCAGCAGCATTTCGTTAATAATTACAAACTGAAACACGTAGAGCAGAATCTCTCTTCTCATTATGCATGAGCACACTGCGATCCAAGCTAGTGTAATTTGTCTCTACCATTATACCCGCAAAGGGAAACATTTTCATTAGTAATGCAACAGAACATCACTTTTTCTATGGTTTTAGGAACGTTTTTCTCCCTTGTGAGTTCTTGCTTATTTCGTTGTCTATATAATAAAGACAGTTATAAAACATTAAAGAACGGTACTTAAATTTCCTTTTGTGTTACATTCATATTTGCTCAGTTGTACATCCATTTAATTGTTGTTCCAATAAGGCAGTTTACTTTATAAACTATTACTTTTTATAAACTATTACTTTGGATTCACTGCGGACATTTTTACCTCCTCTAATTAGTACGTATAAATAGGCAGAGAATGTATTACAATCCACACAGAAATGTGGTAGGGTACGGTGGGGAAAATCGGGTCAGAAGGCGAATAGGGTCATATTTTATATTTCATCCTGCTGCCAAACAAGAAGCACTTTAGTAAGTGCTTCCATCCAGCAGCAAATATTACAACTGCGTCCAGAGGTTGGAAGAAGGAAATCAATGTAAGGGTGTTTGATTGTTGTGTAAGTTCTTTGCAAATATGTGGTGTTTGAGGTGAGTTCGTATTTGTATCTCCTTTTTAAAATATTATGGAAGATATTTAGAATTTGTTTGAATAACTTTATTGGTTATTTATTAGGCTTTAGCTGTCTAATAAGCTAATCCATTCTGTTTGAAGTGTACCAACAAGCTAGAACAAGTGTACCAACATAATCAAAACGAAATCCTGCATTTCAGTGGAATAGGGTCACAATATTGCGGGCGAAAACGGTCAATATTTTCGAAGTCAACATATTCATTTTGCTCTTTCTTTCATGCAAGCGGAAAATAACCTCTCACTGGACAGAAGGCACATACAAAATCAACTAATGGGTCGTTGGTCAGAATGTCAGACTCTGAATGGATTAACGAAGTTGATTTTCTGAAGCAGCTGAAGCATTTTAATGCTCATCGAATTCCGGGACACTGCATTTTAGTTTTATGTGGACATACATCCAAAAACTTTCAAAGCAAATGACATACTTATGATATCTATATCACTCCATACCACACGTGGCTTACAGCCGCTGGATAGGTTTTAAAGCCCACTACGAAAATGAATGTATGGTCTTCATACTCAGTACAAAAGAAGAAAAAAACATTAACTTACTTTTGAGAGTATTTTCAAGGCAGTAAGGCAGTCACACCGGCGAATGCTGAAATCGGATTTCCTTCTACAAGCGTCTCTCCAACTAACAAAAATACAGTGACTGAGCAAGAACTTTTTCCTTCTATTTCTAAAGTCACAACATGGAAATTCAGAAACGAAGTGAACTCGTATTAGCTCTAGCGAATCCGGTACAGGAAGAGGACCAATTCACAAACCCTTTGATCTATACTCTGAGTTGTTATTATCTCCAAATTAAATGACATCAAAACGCTCAGGCAGGAAGCAAACAAAAGTTCTTCTGACTTCTCCAGAAAATATTTTAGAGACCACAGAAAGACTTCAAAAGAGAATAAAACTGTTTGCTCAAAAAAAAAAAAAAAAAAAAAAAAAAGCACTATGCAGGTCAGTAATAAGCGAGTGCGTAAACAGTTTACGTGATCATCAGAATCATCAGGGATCGATGAAGATAACGACACATCCTGTGAACTTTGGAAGATAAAATACAAACTTGGTCACTGTATTCAATGTCAAACAGAGAGAAAATAATGGCATCATGAGAAATGTGTTGTTGGAGTGGTTAAAACGAAATTTATCTGTGGTAAATACATTGAACTCGAAAGATATTTTTATATTCCTACTGACCCTATTCTTTGACCCGTTTCATCCAACTTGAGAAAGGTAAATAAGGTCATGCAGCACTATGAATAAACTTATTATATAATTTGGGCAATATTTACGCATTCTTAAATAGTGAAATGTGTTCATAGAAGACTGCTGATAAAATATATATCTTAAATTTTCTGTCAATAGCCTAAAAACTACTCTTTATTCTGGATGATTTTTACATAACTAGTAAACCGTAAGAGATAGACAAAAACTTACTACACAAAATATGTAGATGTCGTTAAAAGACACAATTTATGTCATATATGCAATTTTTCATGGTTTCACCATTTCCGAGATATTCCTTGTTATTGGTTTCAATTTTAAAGTATATCACATTTTTTCATATGAGAATTTTTAACTCCTGGCCATGCAAAGAAATTAATTATGATTACATAACAACCAGCTTTTAAAATATTTGACTATCGCTTTAGCCTAGTTCTCTTTCACTTGCATGGAAGCAAGTAATAAGACCGTTTATGCTAATGTTTATCTTGATTAGCCTGAAGTAGATAGAACAATAAGCTTTCTAACAATACTTTGTTACAAAGATGTATAGAAAATATGGCGTTTTCCGTGCTCCTCGTTATCTCCGAATTATTTTTATACCGTAAATTACGTTTTCAGTCGATTATTAATGCTCCGACTATTTGGTTCTCCCGGTCGATCAAGTATCTCTGAACAGGGCTTGTACGGTAAAAGGAAGTATTTCATAGACAACATATTTTTACTTTCTGTATACGAACTATGTACATTTTGCACTCCACCAAAAAATTCGATACCGAGATTTCACCGGAAATACAGGGTCCCCTTTATCTAAAAAAAGTATTTTCAGAAAAAGATCCATGTGTGTGTGTCCGTGTGTCCGTTCTAGGAATAGGCTCTGAAGACTACTTTATTCTGAGTGAATTTTCCGGAATATTGTATAAATGCTAAACCGTAAGAGGTAGACAAAAACGTACCACACAAAAAATGTAGAGCACATTAAAACACACAATTTATCTTGTATGTTTTTTCGTGGAGTTGATTGTTTTCGAGATATTCCTTGTTTTCGGTTTAAGCTATAAAAACTTATATTTTTCTCATACAGACTTTGTGAACTCGTGTCCATACAAACAAAGGGACTTCAGTCACATAGTAACCAGCTTTTGACATTCGTTTTAATTTTATTTTCTCTATAGGCACTATGTACATAGTGTATAGAGAATGTATTGCACTCCACCAAAAAATTCGATACCGAGATTTCACCGGAAATATATGTTTTAGGGTCCCCTTTATCTTAAAAAACCATTTTCTGAAAAAGGTCCGTGTATGTGTGTGTGTGTCCGTGTGTCCGTGTGTCTGTGAACACGATAACTCAAAAACGAATAGTAGGTAAAATACCAAACTTGGTATTTAAGTTTAGTATCTTCCAGGGATGCGACACGAAGATTTTGAGAAAAATGCCCCCACCCCCAACTACCCTTTACATGGAACTTTTTTCGAAAATTTTGATTTTCTCAAAAATGGCTCTAACGATTTTGATTAAAATTTCGTATATTAAAGATATTTACCTGACAAATAAAATGTATATCTTGAATTTTCTGGGAATAGCCTCTGAAGAGTAGTTTATTCTTGATGAATTTTACTAAATTTTGAATAACTGCTAAACCATAAGAGATGGACAAAAACTTACTACACAATAAATGTAGGGCACGTTAAAACACACAATTTATGTTATATACATTTTTTTCGTGGAGTTCGTCGTTTTTGTGACCTTCCTTATTTTTGGTTTCTGCTATGAAAAACTTATACATTTCTTATATAAGAATTTGTCAACTGCTGTCCATAAAAACAAAAGAACTTCAGTGACATAGCAACCAGCTTTTGACTGTCACTTAAACCTATGGTACTCCCTTATTTCACCTCTACTTACAAGGAAGCAAGTAATATGGCTATTTCTGCTAATGTTTTACTGATTAGCATGAAGTTAATAGAAGCATAAGCTTTTTAAGAATAATTTGGTGCAGGGATATAGAGAAAGTCATGTGAATGGTACACATAAGATTTTTCTAGATTAGCATGAGGTAAATAGAAGCATAAGCTTTTTAACTACAACTTGTTGCAGAGATGTAGAGAAAGTCATGTGAATGGAACGCATCAGTTTTTTAACTTTTAATTTACGCAATTTATTAAATCATTTTCGAAGAGATTTTATAATCTATGTATACGTTATATTTCTATGCGATCTAGCTGAAACGCGTTCACTTACACGAGGAACTAAGATTTCGCATATCGCGTTTCTTACGTAAAGAATCTGTATTATCAAAATACTGGGAGAGAATAAATTAAATGCCTGTTCGTAAATAAAATTTGCACAATAACTGAAGGCGAATTTTTATAATAACTAGGACGAACTGTCTTTTACAATAACTAAGGACGAGCTGTCTTTTAAAGAAACTGAGGACAAACTGTTCTGCCTAAGCATTGACTTTCTTTCCCGCTGCCAGTAGCGTCTCTTTTCATGAGCCAATAGAAGCTATCCTGGTATCTCAAAAATGCTGCAGGCCTCCCAGGCCATTTTTACTATTTTACCATTCCTTCTAAATCTTACGTAGTCTTTTTAACGCAAGGGCATTCTTTTATATGTTTCTCCACCTCCTTGGTGTTGTTATGAGAGATTTCTCTTTTATGACACGTATAGTTTCAGTTGTATATTTTCTTCTATAGCTAAGCCTATGCTAACATTATCTAAACATATAACCTTATTTATATTATTACATACGTTTAGTTGAATCCTCGTAGCATAACTTCATGGCACGACAGCTCACGGGGAACCTTGGCCTATCGCCCAGCCACTGCGTCCCCCATCTCGGTCCACTACAGACGTCATGGATGGGGTGCAGAATTGGAGGTTGAGACGTGGTCAGCGCCTTGAGCCCCCCCGGCCGGTTAATGCCGCTACTTCTCCATCAATAGCTCCTCAATTGGCCCCCCAGGGACCTTACGAGGCTGAGTGCACCCCGAGCCAGGTCTCCCAACGGGGGAAAAATCCCCCGCCGGTACTGGAGATCGAACCCAGGTCTCCCGCTTGGTAAGCAGCTGTGCTACCACCGCGCTAAGGAGACGACCTTTGAATCCTCGTGCTTGTTCATTGTGTCTCAAAAGACGTGTAAATATCACTCAATAGCTTTTTACTTTATCTAGGCCCGTATGTACAACGTTATGCGATTGTTATTGCAAATCGCTTCGTACCTATGAAAATTCCAAGTACTCACAATTGAAGCCAAAAACAAGGAATATCTCGGAAACGGTTACCTCCACAACAAAAATGTAAAGGACATAAATCGTGTGTTTTGGTTAGATCAACATTTTCTGTGCAGTACGTTTTTGTCTATCTCTTACCATTAGGCAGTTAAGCAAAATTTAGCAAAATTCATTCAGAATAAAGTGCTCTTCAAAGGCTATTTCCAGAAAATTCAAGATATGCATTTTATTTTTTATGTAAATATCTTTAATGTACGGGATTTTAATCAAAATCGTTGGAGTCATTTTTTAGAAAATAAAAATTTTCGAACATTTTTCCACGTAAAATTTAGTTGGGGGTGGGGAAATTCTCTTGAAAATCTTCGTGTCGCATCCTTGGATGATACCAAACCTAAATACCGTATTTAACGGTCTTTTCGTTTTTGAGCTATGGTGTCCACAGACACACACACACACACACACACACATACCACGGAACATTTTCTGAAAATGCTTTTTTTTGGATTTAGGGAGTCCTAATACATGTATTTCCGGTGAAATCTCGGTACCGAATTTTTGGGTGGAATACAATACTTCCTCTATACACCAGGTACATAGTACGTATAGAGAAAGTAAAAATAATCTTATGTAAGAGGTTTGTAGAAGCTAGAGAAAGCCTTGAGAGTGTAACGCATCAGATTTTTAAATTATAGTTTAGTGTTACTTGTAATTTATGTACAGATTTTGTAACCCTTCCTTAGAATCTGAGAAGACATTCTCGTGTAAATTAAAACAACTTAATTTAAAGTGTTTATCTATGTCTTTACCACTGGTCTATGTATTTTAACAGATAAAACAACTAGGTATAAGCATACAGAAATCGAACTTCTGCGACAATATACAAGCTGCGTAAGTTTTGGAGTGGCCTGTACTTCCAGAATTGACTTAGAGCGCTAAAACAAAGAAAACCGTGCTCGTCTGACACTGCAAAGAATACTCTTGGCAGCGGAATCTTCATCCACCCTTCATATTTCCCTCTGGTCAGAGAAACTCTTGTCTTTCAGCTTATATACCTTCTATCCAGTCCCTTGTACTCACTCATCCGTGTAACAGATTAAGAGAAGGAAGGAAGGAAGGAAGACAAAAACAGTAAAACTAAGAAACTAAAGATAGCATTAAATGGTGCTGAGAACTCCAGTGTTCCGTGTGATGTCCTTTCTTTCGTCTCGCTCATTCATTCCATATAACACGAGCTACAGGCGTAATAGAAACATTGGGTCTCTGCTGCAGTTGACAGATTTATAGACCGTCTACTGTTTAGTTGCAAGTAAACTATATGAGTGAGCAAGAACGTTTAAAACTCTGTGTTCCATTCTCATGACTTTGTCTACATCGTTGTAGCAAACTATTATTAAATAGCATATTCTTCTATCCACTTTATGATAATCAAGATAATTATTAACAGAAATTGTCTTAATTACTTACTTATTTGTAGAAGAAAAATAACGGAATAAACTAGGTTAAACGATGTTAAAATCTTTTAAAAAGTGGTTGCCATGTGGTTGAAATCCGTTTATAAATTTCTGTGTGTGATAAGTTTCATGGTTTAAATCTGAAACAAATAACAAGGAATATCTCAGAAATGGTCAACTCCACGAAAAAAAAAAGTATATGATATATATTGTGTGTTTTAACGAGATCTACATTTTTTGTGTGATAAGTTTTTGTCTAACTCTTACGGGTTACGAGTTATACAAAATTCAACATAATTCATTCAGAATAAAGAAGACTTTAGAGGTATTCCCAGGAGATTCAAGATATACATTTTATTTATCTTATAAATATCTTTAATAAACGACACTTTAATCAAAATCGTTGGAGCCATTTTTGAGAAAATCAAAATTTTCGAAAATTTTTCCTTGTAAAGGGTAGCTTGGGTTGGGGGATTTTTCTCAAAATAGTCGTGCTGCTTAAATACCAGTTTGGTATTTTACCGACTTTTCCTTTTTGAGCTATCGTGTTCGCAGATACACGGACACAAACACACACACACACACACTCACACACACACACACACACACAAAACAACCTTATTACATGCTTGTTTGTAAGTAGGAGGAATATGAGGATATATATACTAGTCTATAACAATATTAAAATATTTTAAAAGCTAATCGTCAAATGAAACAACTGAAATTTGGCTCTTTTTTTAATTTCCCGGAGTAAAACAAAAGAGATTACACGAAAGGTGTTTCCCGCTTTATAAACATTTAAATAATTTAGTTTAGATTAACTCTGCGAAAAATTTAAATGTAACCAAGCAAATGTAAATGACAAAGTCGTCCAGAAATAAAAGATCTTCAGAGGCTATTCCCAGAAAATGCAAGATATACATTTCGTTTGTAATGAGCATATCTTAAATATATGGTACTTATTTATAAAAATCGTTAAAGCAACTTTTGGGAAAATAAACATTTTCGAAAAATGTACCATTTAAAGGGTAGTTAGGGCTGAGGCGATTTTCTTGAAAATCTTCATGTGGCATCCTTGGAAAACCTTGAATTTAAATATGTTTGGTATTAACGGATTTTTCATTTTTGAACTATGCTGTCCACTACCTTCTTTCTCTACTATGTGCTCTGTACATACTCGATAGAGAAAGTATAATGCCATTTACATGACTTTCTCTACATCTCTGTGACTTTCTCTACATTTCTCTCTTATAAAAGCTATTCTTCTATGTACTTCATGTTAATTGAGATAAATATTGGCAGAAACTGACTTGTTACTTGCTTCTTTACAAGCAGAAGGGAAATTCAGCAATACACTAGGTTAAAGTGATAGTCAAATTTTTAAACGTTAGTTGCTTGTAATTGAAGTTCGTCTTTTTGCATGGGCAAGAGTTGACAAATAACCGTATGAGAAAACTTTTAAGTATTTTAAAACTGAAACCAATAACAAGGAATATCTCGGAAATAGTCAACTCCACTAACAATGTGTATGTCCTAAATTGTATGTTTTAACAATATCTATATTTTCTTTGTAGCAAGTCTGTCTATCTCTTTCGGTTTACAGGTATATAAAATTCAGCAACATTCCTCAGGATAAAGAGGTCTTCAGAAGTTATTCCTAGAAAATCCAAGATGTACATTTTATTTTTCATGTAAATGTCTTTAATATGTTGTACTCAAAATTTCTAGATACATTGTTGAGAAACTCAAAATTTTCTAACTTTTTCTATGCAAAGGGCAGTTTGGAGTGAGGATATTGTCCTCGAAATCTTCATGTCACATCCTTGAAAGACACCTAGCTTAAATACCAAGCTTTGTATTAACTGACGTTTTCGTTTTTGAGCTACGCTATTCACAGACACACACACAGAGCCTTTCTATAAAATTTTTGTTGTATTCAGGGAGTCTCGAAACGTAGTGAAATCTCGGTATCATGATTTTGAGTGGAATACAAAACCTTCTAGATACACTATGTACATACATAGTACGGGTAGAGAAATTACAAATTACCTTAAACTAAGATTTATCTATTTTAATCGTATTAAAAGGTAGAAAAATTATGAATTAAATTATAAGTGGATATAATTGTTACTAAAAGGGGGAAAATTAAATATAATTAAAGATAAGATAATCCAGATAGCTTGTTAAATAATATGTACCTATATGATTGTTTTAAAAAACAAAAATAAAATTAAGGAAATCACTTTTGAAGCCAGTCTTATGGGAATATAGCATTAGCTGTTTTGAATTCTCATATTGTAAAGATGTAAACAATTCATGTCATTTGAGACACCATCAAATACATTGCTGCATGAAAAAAATCTTATATGCTCCATTTACATGCATTTCTCTACATCTCCGTAACAAATTATTGTTACAAAGCTTATTATTCTGTCTACTTCATGATAATCGAGAAAAAAATAACAGAAACAGTGTTATTATTTGCTTCCTTGTAAGTAGAAGCGAAATAACGGAGTACCATAGGTTAAAGTGATAGTCAAAAGCTGGTTGCTATGTGAATAAAGTTCCTTTGTCTGTATGAATTCCTGTATGAGAAAAGTATAAAGTATAAGTTTATTAAATCTGAAACCAATAACAAAGAATATCTAAAAAAAGATCAATTCCACGAAAAAATATATATAACAAAAATTGTGTTTTAATGTAATCTATATTTTTGTGTGGTAAGATCTATTTTTCTATCTCTTACGGTTTAGCAGTTATGCAAAATTTCGTCAAATTCATCCAGAATAAAGTAGTCTTCAGAAACTATTCTCAGAAACTTCAATATATTCATTTTATTTGTGAGGTAAATATCTTTAATATACCATATTTTAATCAAAACTTTAGAGTCATTTTTGAGAAAATCAAACTTTTCGATAAATGTTGCCTGTAAAGGGTAGTTGGGGGTGAGGGGATTTTTCTCAAGATCATCGTGTCATATTCCTGGAATATACCAAAGTTAAATACCAAGTTTGGTATTTAACGGCCTTTTCGTTGTTGAGCTATGCTGTCCACAGACACAGAGACACGTACTCATAGACATACACATACGCACACACACGGAGCTTTTCCTAAAAAAAAAATATATATAGATATATATATTTTATTGGATTTAGAGGGACCTAAAACATGAATTTCCGGTGAAATCTCGGTATTGACTCTCTTTCCCTATGTACATTGTACATACGGGGTTAGAGAAAGTAAAAATCAAACGTTTTCCATTCACACGATGCCCGCTAACTATGCAGCAAACAAACCTTTTATTCAAAACATTAATCTGTTGTCTGCATCACCTTTACCAAGGTAAACATAAGCAGAATTAGTCTTTTTACTAGCTTCCTTGTAAGTAGAAGGGAAATAAGAGAATACACAAATTAAAGCGATAGTCTCGTGCTTTAAAATTACGGTCCCTATGTGATACAATTGAAATTCCAATCCCTTTGACTGCCAGGAATAAACAAACGAGAAACGAGAAAAGTTCTCCTTTTGAGAAAAGTTTAAGTGGCTAAAATTGAAACCATTAATCCGGAATATCTCGAAGACAGTTAACTCTACAAAAAAGTGTGACTTAAATGATGTGTTTCAATGATACCTACATTTTTTGTGTAGTAAGCTTTTGTATATGCCAGTTATATAAAAGTCATCCGGAATGAAGAGGTCTTCGGAAGGTATTCCCAGAAATTCAAGATATATGATTCGTTTGTCATAAAATATCTTAAACATACATTATGATCGTTAGCCATTTTTGAGAAAATCAAACATTTTGAAAGATGTTCATGTATATGTTTAACGTTCTTTTCTTTTTTGAGGTATGCTGTCCACACACACGGATCTTTTCTAAAAATGCTTTTTTTGGATTCAAGAGGTCACAAGACATGTATTTTAGGTGGAATATCGGTATTGAATTTTTGAGTGCATTACAATACCTTCTCTATACACTACCTGCATGAATTCATAATTATATTGATACTGCTCCCTTGACAGTAACCACCCCTCCAAATAGAAACAGCTCTTTCAGGTTAAACATTAAATAGAAAATTGATTTTTCCCTAGGAATGAATTTCTCAGTTCAATATTGGCTTTTCCTATGTTTGTAAATTATCCTCATGCAAAATCCTGGTAATGTAAAACTTTTTTGCACGCAAGCTAAGGGTAACAATATTGCGTTTTCATAGTGTTTAACGCTCGCTTTTACTACTTGTGGCACCGCAGGCGATGACACTGATGACAATGGAATGAAGATGGAGCACCGGTGGAATGCGATGGCGGGGGAAACCGGAAAACCCGCCCCTTCACCGCTTTTCCACTACAAATCTCACATACTGTTGCTTTGGGTCGAACACGGGCCGTCTAGGTGAGAGGCGAGAGGTCTAACCACTTGGATATGGCGCGGCTGTGCAAGGAAATGACTACGTCATAACTCAAAAGAAAAGGAAATTACAAAATAATAAAGTAAAGTTGAGTAAAGCTCTAAAATCAGAAAATGGCATAAAGTTACCTCAATGCGCACAAATTAAATGCATTTTCATAATTTGGAACTTATGATGAAGGTATCAATAAAGTCATGCATACCTGTGATGCAAAAATTAAATGTGATATTCATCAGAGTTGATAATAGTTATTGGAAGCTATAGGCTGACGTATGACGTAGCATATTAGCAAAAAACATCGGGAGCGATGGAGTTCCAATTGGAAAGTCGTCATAGAAGTTCTTATCCTGAATGCAACGATTTGGTCTTCCTTGTTAAAAATTACCTTCCGTAATTGGAACTTTGCATATTGAAAGGTAATTAATGGATAAATAGACAAGCACATGTGTAAATAATCACAAATTTACTTAATCAATAAGGAAGAAATCAAAATATAGTAAACGTATATCATGCAATTAAACCTCTACAGTGCAGTTAGAACTGTCAGTTTTAAGAGGGGCACCTAAATCATTTTACCTATTCGCAAATTCTTCAAAATACAAATAAGAATAAGGTATTTAATAAGTAAATGCATACTAGAAGCTACAAAGAGTAAACGGTTTCCGGGAAATTGTATTGAGCTGTATCTAAAACCAACATAAATCGATTCTGCAAAGCACCCTGTTATTTGGGGTATAATTTTATTAATATTCATAATGTGTATATGTTTTTAAAACATTTGTGCAACTGTAAACACGTAGTTGATCTATTTAAACAGTTATCAGTTGCCAAACGCATGCAATTACACTTTTTGCAGCTAACACTTTGGCGATTTTCGCTTCTTATGATTTGTGTAAGTAAAAAAAAAAAAAAAAAAAAAATCTTTAAGTTGGGATATATTGTCGTTATGTTTTTAGTTTTTTTATCTACAGTAATTTTTATTTATATTTTCTCCATTAGTTTGTTCCCATATATTTTAAACAATGATTAAAATATTAAATTACCTTAGGAATAATAGCATAATATATGTCTGCATATATGCATTATACCAAATGAAAATACAGATATGTCTCAATGAAGACAGTGTATTTTTGAAATTAGCTCCATTGGAGAAAACCTACGTTTTAGCGAAATAATTGCGAATTAAAAAAAAAAATAAAATTCTGATGTATTCCATTTAAATGCTTTTCTCTACCTGTTCTGCAACAAAATACACCCTATGTCATAAACGTTTTTTGGTAGAACAAGCCATTTCAGAGATATTTCCTGTTATTGGTTTCAATTTTAAAACACCACAACTTTTCTTAAACAGAAATCCTCATTCATTACATCTCTATCTTATTTTTCTCCTGACTATGGAAAGAGACACGCATTCCAATGACAACCGCTTAGCGACAGCTTTTAAAAAAAACTGACTGTCAGTTTAACCAAGTGTATTCTCTTATTTCCTTTCTACTTATAAGGGACCAAATTGTAACACAAATTTCTAGCAATGTCTATCTTGATTAGAATGATGTAGACAAAAGAATATACTTTTGTAGGAATAGATTGTTTGCAGCATATATAGAGGTAGTCAGCAGAATGAAGCAAAACAGAGGTTTTTATGAGTACAAATCACAGGCAGATGGTGGAGAAAAGATTATATTTTACCTCGTTTTTTGCAAGATTCCAATCTATTAGATACTTCTTCAATATTTAATGGCATAGTGTATTGTTTCTTTACTCTCTAGAGTTATTAGTAGCAAGCAGTGATTAATAACGCATTGCTTTGAGCTTTGTCGTTATACCTCGTTCATAGATATTAAAAATGAATCAATGACTTTACTTTGAAGTTTGATATTAGACTCAGATCATAAAGGCTGGTTCCTTTGTGATAGAAACAGGAACAATTTATCAACAGCAATCTCTCTGGAGCTTTTATTTTATGGCTAATATACTAAACTGTCTGGAAAATTTATGGCGTACAAGGAATGATCTTTGATTGTTTAAATCCAGTATTCTACTATTAATGAGCTACGTGAATGCATTTTAAAAAATCTGATGTGTTACACTCACATGACTTTCTCTAGCTCTTCTACAAACTTCTTACATATGATTATTCTTCTTTCTGCACCTTGCTAATCGAGGTACTCATTAGCACAACGTTCTTATTACTTAGTTCCGTAGAAGTAGGAAGAAAATAAGGGAATACACTAGGCTAAACAAATAGTCAAATGTTTTAAAATCTGTCGTTAGGCGATTGTCATTACAAATCGCTTCTTTTCTTGGCCAGAAGTAGAACAAAAGAAAAACGGACACTCCCGTCTGAGAAAAGTATAAGTACTTCACAACTGAAACTAATAACAATGAGTACCTGGAAGACGGTAAGCTCCACGAGAAAAATGTATATGACATAAGTTATGTATTTTAAAACAACCTACATTTTTTGTATTGTAAGTTTGTCTATCTCTTACTGTTTACTAGCTATGGTAAATTAAATAAAGTTCATCCAGAATAAACAGGTCTTCAGAAGCTATTCCCAGAAAATTCATGATATACATTTTATTTGTCAGGTAAATATCTTTAAAATACAATATTTTAATCAAAATCATTAGAGCCATTTTTAAGAAAATCAAAATTTTCGAAAAAAGTTCCATGTAAAGGGTAGTTTGGGGTGGGGGGATTTTTCTCAAAATCTTCGTGTCGCATCCCTGGAAGATACTAAACTTAAGTACCAGGTTTGGTATTTTAGCTACTATTCGTTTTTGAGTTATCGTGTTTACAGACACACGGACACACGGACACACACACACACACACACACACACACACACACACACACACACACACACACGGACCTTTTCCTGAAAATGCTTTTTATGGATACAGGGGGTCCTAAAACATGTATTTCTGGTGTAATCTCGACATTGAATTTTTGGGTGGAATGCAATACTTCTCTATCCCTATGTACATTGTACATACGGGGCTAGAGAAAGTAAAAATTACACGCTTAGAAAGGTCCATTTTTACGGTAACTGAAGTATAAAATAGACTGTCATATTATATTTTTATATTATCTCTAACTAGTGTAAAACATTATTGAACATTATTGAATACCTTTTGTATTCTCCAATATTCTTGATTTTTCAAAATTTAATAATTTATTTATCGAAATTGTAGCATTATTTTGAAAAGGTAATGGGACCATTCTCTTTAATGTCTTTTCTAGAGGCAGTATAAACATTTTGAAACTATTAGTGAAAATTCCATCGTCTGGAACGTCTTAAATATGAAATATGTTTGCGGGAAAATAAGGTTTAAAGTTGGGAGGGCTGTTCCAGAAGTACTCGCTTAACACAGGAGGCACAAAAATGTTGGCGAAAAACATCTTTATTTCTCTACATAGTCTCCTTTCAGCTTGATACACCTTTCCCAGCGATGTTCAAATGCTTCAATACCCTGTTTATAGGGCGAACTATCGAGGTCTGCAAAATAGCCATCAACTGCAGACTCCACCTCTTCATTGTTGGCAAATCTTCTACCACCAAGCCATTTCTTCAATTTTGGAAACAGAAAATAATCAGAGGGGGACTAAATCTGGCGAATAGGGTGCATGAAGAAGCAATTCGAACTTTAACCAATTGATTTAGCAATTCGAACTTTAACTCATTGATTTTGGCCAATGCGATAATGGACATGTGAACTGGTGCATTGTTTTGATGAAACAAACCTTTCTTTTTCGCTGAATGCGGTAGTTTTTGCTCGGTTTCATCACACAAACGCTGTGGCAAGTTCGCATAATATTCGCCAATTTTCCTTTTTTGAGATAATCAATGAAAATTATCCCGCGTGCGTCCCAGAAAACTGATGTCATGACCATGCCTACAGATGGAACTGTCCTCGCCTTTTTTGGAGCCGATTTTGCCCTCCCAATCCACTGTTTTGATTATTTCTTTGTCTCAGGTATAAAGTGATGGTCCCAGGTTACCTCCTTTGTTATAATTCGACGCAAAAATTCAACTTTATTGCAGCGAAACATTTTCAAACACTCGACTAAAACATCCTCACGATGCTGTTTTTGTTCTAGAGCAAACACGGCACCCACCTTGCACAAAACTTTCTAATATCCAATGTTCCAGTCAGCATGCGATATACAGAACTTTTTGAAATACCTGCAATATCTGCTAGCTCGCGCACTTTCAGTCGACGGTCATCCGATACTATTTTGTGGATTTTCTTTACAATTTCTGGACTGGTAACCTCATTTGGTCGACCACTGCTATGTTCGTCTTGGCAACTCGTACGGCCGCGCTTAAACAGGGTTAACTGGGTGACACATTTTCATAAATGGCATGAGACCACTAATAATGATTTAAAAAAAAAAAAAAAAAAAAAAAAAAAAAAAAAAAAAAAAAAAAAAAAAAAAAAAGGTACAGTTCCTGAAGCTTGTCAGGACTCCGGCACTGTATTCCTTTTTCTTCAATTTTTTTTTTCCAGTTTCTTACATTTCCTTAGTTAGCCTATTAATTCTTAATGTTTTCCTTTTCACATGTACATACACAGATATATACAAACACAGAAACACCCATACCCAAGGCGGGTGTCGAACCCACGATCCGTGCGCCACGAAGCACCAACGCGGAACACTTTAACGAGCGCGGCCACCGGGATCGGCATTGCTCAGCACCTTCATGCGCTTTACCTATATGTAGCTTCAGGTTTACAGCCTTAGTTTCAGTATTGCTAGATTCTTAAATATTATATTGTTGATTGCATAGTTTAATATGCTTTATAATATTCAAGTTTAATAAACTTAATTCAATTATTTCCAAGTTTTCTGGCAATTACCTCTAAAAAGAGCTAATTATGCATGATTTTCGCTTTTATGTCAACCTTTGTTTAAAACTCTGATGTGTTCTATTCACATAACTTTCTTTATATCTCTGTAGAGAAAATTATGTGAATTTAACAAATTAATGTTAAAAAGCACTTTATAATAATTGAGGTAAACTTTAGCAGAAATTGCCTTAATTACTTGCGTTCTTATAAAAATCCTTTAAAAGCTAGTTGCCGAGTGGTTAAAATCCGTTTCTATGCAAGATCTGAGTGAGAATCTGAAACAAATAACAAGGAATATCTAAGAAACGGCCAATTCTACGAAAAAAATGTATATGATGTTAATTGTGTCTTTTAACGTCATCCTCATTTTTTGTGTAATAAGTTTTGTGTTTCTCTTACGGTTTACCAGCTACGCAAAATTCAGCAAAGTTCATTCAGTATAAAGTGGTCTTCAAGTTTATTCCCAGAAAATTCAAGATATACATTATATTTGCCACATAAATATCTTTAGTATACGGTATTTAATCAAAATCATTACAGCCATTTTTGAGAAAATCAAAATATTAGAAATTTGTTCCATGTAAAGTGTAGCTTGGAGTGGGAGGATTTTTCTGAAAATCTCCTGTCGCATCCCTGGAAGATACTAAACTTGAATACAAAGTACAGGGGACCCTAAAACATGTATTTCTGGTGAAATTTCGGTGTCGAAATTTTGGATGGCATGCAATACCTTCTCTGTACACTATGTAGAGAAAGTAAAAATACATGAACCACATATAACATTTAGTTTAAGTAGCACAATTTATACTAGAAATCGATGTAAATAGCAAATACTTCTCCTCCGTGTAATAATATCAGATTTTATGAAGCAAACAGATGGAACCCCATTTTATTGCCATCGATTTATTCCCTTGAAGCTCTGCGTAATTATATGGAAATATGAAACCGGCTACTTCAGTTTTTTTCCTTGCTCAAACCTTCTTCCTCGATATCAAGATTCAGAATTCATGCAGCTCAGCTTGGGAATACATAACAGCGCTTTGATAAAGTAAAGGCCACTGGAGCATACAGCTATGCAGTAACTGATTCTACCTTCATCCCAGGACCAAGTGCTTCTTGACCCAGAAAGAAGATTACTTTTACCTACTAGGAAATGGAAACCATTCCTCTCAGTTTCCAATTCAATTCTTAGTATCTAAACTTACGTTACAGGGAATAGAACAGCTTTAATATGAGAAGTATAAGTTCAATGCACTTATTCAGGGATTTTCTACTCCTGACATCTCTGGTAATTGAGTTACTCTGTGAGTCTTATTTTCTAATGACATTTGTATTTTACATTATCTACACGTACTTAATGCATCCAAAAATTCGACACTGAGACTTCAACGGAAATACATGTTTTGAAACCCCCTGAATAAAAAAAAATCATTTTTAGAAACATGTCCTGTGTGTTTGTGTTTACGTATCTGGGCTGCATAGCTTAAAACCGAAAAGTCCATTAAATATCAACATTTGTATTTAAGTTTGATGTCTTCTAAGGATCCGAAACGAAGTTTTGATTTTCTCAAAAGTAGCTCTAACGATTTTGTTTAAAATATATTATGTGCAAGAAATTAGTATGACATGTAAAAGACCCTGAAGTGCTTTTCACTCTGGATGTATTTCGCGTAACTGGTAAACAAAAACAGACAGACAAAGTTTCACTACACCTAAATGTAAATCTCGTTAAAAAGAAAATTTATATCAGATACATTCTATTTTATGAAGTTTATGTTTATTATTTAATGTTTTTCTCAAATAGAACATGTTATTCGAACATGTTCATGCAAGGAGAAAGTAATTTAAACTATCACATAGAGACACGCTCATAAAAGATCGACTATACATTAAGCCTCGTGTTATACCTTATGCCCATTGTATCTACAATGAATTATGTAATAACCCCATTTCTGCTGTTTATCTATATTAGTATGAAGTATATAGAAGAATCAGCTTTTTACTTTCTCTACACGTCCTATGTACATAGTGTATAGAGAAGGTATTGCATTCCACCCAAAATTCGATACCGAGATTTCACCGGAAATGCATGTTAGGTCACCCTGAATCAAAAAAAAAAAAAAGCATTTTCAGAAAAAGGTCCCTGTGTGCGTGTGTGTATGTGTGTCTGAGTGTCTGTATGTGTGTCTGTGGACAGCGTAGCTCAAAAACGAAAAGATCGTTAAATACCATACTTGGTATTTTAGTTTGGCATCTTCCAAGAATGCGAAACGAAGATTTTCAAGAAAATACCCTCACCCCCAACTACCCTTTACGTGGAACTTTTTTCGAAAATTTTAACTTTCTTAAAAATGGCTCTAACGATTTTGATTAACATATCATATATTAAAGATATTTACCTGACAAATAAAATGTATATCTTGAATTTTCTGGGAATAGCCTCTGAAGACTACTTTATTCTGGAGCAATTTTACGGAATTTTGCATAACTGCTAAACCGCAAGAAATGGACAAAAACTTATCACACAAAAAATGTAGAGCATTTTAAAACACACAATTTATGTTATATACGTTTTTGTCGTGGAGTTGGTCGTTTTTTTAGATACTCCTTATTTTTGGTTTCAGGTTGGAAAACTTATAGTTTTCTTATACAGGAATTCGTTATTTCGTGTCCATACAAACAAAGGAACTTCATTCAACTAGCAACCAGTTTTTGACTATCACTTTAACCTATGGTACTCTCTTGTTTCGCTTCTACTTACAAGGAAGCAAGTAAGAAGAATATTTCTTCTAATTTCTTCTCCATTAGCATGTAGACAAGAGAAACATAAGCTTTTTAATAATAATTTGTAGCAGAGATATAGAGAAAGTCATGTGAATGCATCACTTCAGATTTTTAAGGATAGTCTGAACAGGTAGGGATAAGATTTTTCATTATTTGTGCTGACAGTATGCAGCGGTTATCCATCGCTCTTAAAGCATTTCTGCGCATGGCAGTCGACTGATGTTCAACGTAGCCTCTAATGCATATGTAGCATGGTGAGGACGTTACAGCAAATTGGACTCCTGCCCAGAGGTGATCAGAAGTCAGTCATTCATCCAGCCTAATCTTTCTCTTTCCACCAAGCCTTTATGGGTCACTTTCGCTGTAACACAGGCTGCAGGGGTAAGACTTATTGGCGAAACTGGCAGCGTAGGATAATAAGGGCTGCCTCGGGCTTCTAATTACAAAATACGTCGGGGAAACGAGAGAGCAAAGGATGGAGATAGACGAGACGTCCCTTGATGCCTATCCAGCTTTAGACCGAGGTGAACTCGTGAAGAATTCCTTTTAAAGGGCAATAGTTAATTAAAGTGTAAGAAGTTTGCTTGTACTCAGTGGTTAACATTTACTAAACTATTGGAGAACAGTCGAAAATGCCAGTCAGAGATTTTTGTACACTTTCTCTTCAAAACTTACGTCAGAGAGCGTGTACAAAGCAACGCTTGAGGTATCGCCGAGCTATCAATTTCATTATCCATATTGACCTTTTACACTAGCCAAGTAAGGTGCTAAAGCTGGTAGGAGAATCATATTTGTAAAATTCGAACTGTCAATCTTAGGTTTTTGTGTGCACATTCTTTTCAAATGAGTTACTGTATACAATAGCGTGCCCTATTTCCTCTAGATAGCAATAGTGTTTTTTCTCTCTATAAGGTTGGCACATTTGAATTATGCAAGTTCGCTGTATGACTCTCCTGAAAAACAATCTATACAACGAACCAATGAACAGTGTTTGATCCATGTAAAGGCGCTGTTTCAAATACTGTTGAATGACTTCCTTTACCACTGGTGTCAGAGAAACCTCTTGACCAATGCGACATAATTCGGCCTTCTATAGGAAGGGATGGAGAGTTATTTGTGTGAGTGTTAAACTGAACTACAGCTACGTCATTTATATGAGATTCTTTATCAGCAATAAGCAAACGAATTCAAAATATCATTCATGTTTATTTCTAATTTTTTGTTTATTGTATTCCATTTTGTGTCTAAATTCAACAAAGCATTTCCTTAACCGTACACCACCAGTGAGAAAAAGTATCCTAAAATCATAATCTTTTTGCTATCCGGCATACAGGTTGCTTCCAATATCTGGTAACGAATCTCCCTTTGAAATATGCCGTAGGAAATTCCATGTCTCCAACACTTATCGTGCTCAATTTATTTCCCTGCATCTTAATTTCCTTTATAGAAGGTTTTTACTAATTACAATAGTATCAAACTTTTCCCATTCCTCTTTAAAAGCGTTCCATAAGCTTGTTTCCCAAAGCTCATTTCAGAAGTCCAAATGCACAAACATCCTCAGGTGATGCATCACGCAAATGTTTCTGAGAGGTATTACTGATTCTTACTCTATTTTTTACATTCTCTACACGGACTGTGTACGTAGTGTATAGAGAAGGCCTTGTATTGCAGCCAAAATATCGACACCAAGATTTCACCGGAAATAAATGTTTGAGGACCCCCTGAATCGCAAAAATTTTTTTTTTTATAAACACTTCCGTGTATGTGTGTGTGTGTGTGTGTGTGTGTGTGTGTGTGTGTGTGTGTGGGAAGCATAGCTCAAAAATGAAAAGACCGTTAAAAACCAAACTTGGTATTTAAGTTTGGTATCTTCCAAGGATGCGACACGAAGATTTTCAAGAAAATCTCCTCACCCCAAACCACCGTTTACATGGAAAAATTTTTGAAACTTTTTATTTTCTTAAAAATGGCTTTAACGATTTTGATTAAAATCTTATATATTTGAGATATTTCCTTGCCAAATTAAATGTATATCTTGAATTTAATGGGAATAGCCTCAAAGGACCTCTTTATTCTGTATGATTTTTTTATTGAATTTGCATAACTGGTAAACCGTAAGATATAGATAAAGACTTGCTACATAAAAATATAGATCACGATAAAACAAACAATTTATGTCATATACATTTTTTACATGGAGTTGATCGGTTTTGAGATATTCCTTGTTATTGGTTTCAGCTTTAAAAAACATACTTTTATCATACAGCAATTTGTCAGCTCCTGTCCATACAAACAAAGCAACTTCAGTCACATAGCAACCAGCTTTTGACTATCACTTTAACCTATGGTACTCCCTTATTTCCTTCTATTTACAAGGAAGCAAGTAATAAGACTATTAAGCTCTTTAACAATACTTTGTTGCAGAGATGAAGAGAAAGTCACGTGAATGGAACAGACCAGATATTTTTCCAGAACATGAGGTTTGGACCCGATGTATGCCTGGAAGTTTATCTTGCCGTACCCAGTCCTCATTTGTGCCTGCCTTATATCACTAAGATAAGTTGGAGTCATAACTTTCTCCTAATAGCATTTGGAGTTGATTTTGTTCTGTTTAGCAAGTCAGCGAATTGTCAATTTGCCATTGTAATAGCCTCCGACGATGATTATAAATCCTTTGAAAAAAGGTTGCAGTCAGGTGTGTGTCATACAGTTAACTACTGTTTGTGCGAGACAGCAATTTGTGAACTTATGATTTATGACACTTTTCCAAGTTCAAGTCCTTGAGTTAGCAATTTTAATGACGTTCCTAGTTGCATGCAATGGCTGGTACAAGAGTTTTGATTTTCTTCACCATGACAGTAGTGAGTTGTAGAACACGGGTTTGCCTGTTTCTTTCCCTTTGTAACTAACCTCATAAGATCTTTTCCCCTTTTCTTGACCACAGAACTCATCCCTTTTTTTGGAATCAACGATATTTCGCTTCTTGCACAACTCAATTAATGTCGGAGTGGCTGTAGAGTTCATTGGAAAGGGAGACAATGTAATCTTCCCAAAACGGTTCGATTTACTTCGGCATTGTTGCAGCTGACGTATGTTAACTCTAGACAGGCAAAGCTGTGAATGATGTTTGTTTATCGCGCAAAGCGTTGACTTTGGCTCACAAATAATAGTACCATAAATCCAGAGATCGAAAATGGCCGTCCTATTTTGTGGACGTGAATTTACTCTTCAAATCTGATTTCCCTGAAACCGGAATCAGCCAGTAGACTTAATACCCGAAATTGTTGTAGATAAAAATCATGATAAATATGATGATGACTATGGTGAAAGTACCCTGTCAGTTGTTAAAAACTATGCAGCTCATCAGAAGAAAGAGGTGCGCAGCGTTTGTCATTAGCAACTTAAATAGAAGCCATCCTCTGTGAACCACATTTTAGGGACGCCAGTGGATATTGTGCACATCCAGGAGAACTTTCATGTTAATCCATGAATAAAAGAGGTTTAAAAACCTATAAAATCACTCTAGAGGCCACAGATTCCTTTAGACGAGGACTTTCTTTCTATTTATACCTTCTCTAGCACGTATTCACGATGTGCATACCAGGTAGATAATGTATTGTAATGCACCGAAAATTAGATCCCGACATTCCATCTAAAATATATGTTTTAGAAAATGTCCGTGTGTGCATGAATGGAAGTTGGGTTAAATATCAAACTTAGTATTTAAGTTCAGTATTTTGCAGGATGGAATGTATTTATTTGTAGCATAGTTAGAGAAAGTCGTAAGGAACACTCAACTCTTTAAGAGATAAATGCATTGTTGAAATATTTCTATGATTTAAACGCGCTTAGAGAAGAGCATCGTGCCCGGAATTCGTGGAGTTACCAGTTCTTCTTTTGTGATAGTTTAATTGCGTAAACAATAATACTGCAGGTAGAAAATGTGTCTTTATAGAATATGACAGCTTAGCTTTTTCTACAAAGTTGTTGCCTTGTGGCATCACGGTGTGCTACCATCCAGCAAACGAGGGGCAAGATTGTATTTTGTGGAACATCGGCAGTTTGTCGGAAAATTAAACCTCGAAGTAGTTTGTTACGGTGACATATCGTAAAGGTTGCACTGTTTTATTTGTCCCTGATGAATTGCACCAAAAAACTGCAGTGTTAACTTAATTGAGGTAATGTTTAATCAGTCTTTATCTTATATATTCTACTGCTATTTTGAAATGTATTGATTACTGGACTATAGTGCTTATTTAAACCGAGTGTTTCGGAATTTCAGTTCTGCTGTACATTGCATGTGTCAAATTAAAGATAATTATGCTTTTTTTTACTTTTGGGGCCAATGCATGAACGATACAATGGTTAAATGAATAAAAGAACATAATGATAAGAAGATAATTTTATATTGTTGCATCTTTGACTTTGTATTTATAATTTCAGTTTTCATTCATTGCCCAATTTCATTGGACTATTCCATTCCAAAACTTGCAAAGTCGACTTTATATTTTTTAAATGAAACAAAACTTTTTATGCTTGGAAACAAGGGCTTAAAAGGCAGAACATAATTTTATAATTAACAGTGTACAATTTATAAACATTTCAAAGTCATAATGTAAAATATTTGAAATCTTAAACCACATTATAATAACTCCATGGCACGACAGCCCACAGGGAACCTTGGCCTACCGCCCGGCCGCTGCGTTCCCCATCTCGGTCCACTACAGACGTCATGGATGGGGTGCAGTATTGGAGGGTGAGATGTGGTTAGCGCCCGAGCCCCCCCGACCGGTTAATGCGGTCCTCATGACCTGGAGTTGCTACTTCTCCATCAAGGACCTCAATTGACCCCCAGGGACCTTACGAGGCTGAGTGCACCCCGGTCCAGGTCTCCCAGCGGGGAAAAATTACCACGCCGGTACTGGGGATCAAACCTAGGTCTCCCGCTAAGCAGCTGCGCAACCACCGCGCTAAGGAGACGTCCCTTACACCAAATTATGTATTTTAATTCGTAAGCTCTATTTTCATGCTATTATTTAGCTGCAGCAATTTCGATTTTTTCAAATGGCAAGTTTTTGGACTATAAAAGATTAAAAGTTTAAATATAATGACTGAAATACGTTACTGTAGCGGTACTTGACATTCGTGTAATATAATTACAGAATCAACTCATTTTGCACGCGCGAGGGAGCAACATATGTTCAAGGTCATTCTTGCGTGTTCTCAAAGTCAAGCAAATTTACCTGTGTAAGATAAACACGAGAATGCTTACTAAGCAGTTTGTTGTACTGGTTTTTCCCTTATAGATTCACTTCACTATAGCATAATGTAATAAAAACTCCTTTTTATCCCAGAAACACTTTTATTTCCTCCACAACTGATTACAATCTGAGCCTGCTCACAAATAACTTACGTCCGTTGGGCTTAATTACAATAACCTATATAAAATTCCATTAGAAGCCTGAAGTACCTAACTGAAGGAGTGTTTTCAGCTTAACATTTTATACCGATCTACTTTAGGGGGACCAACTGTGAAAATTCACCTAAACTCTTGAACATATTGCTTTTTGAATTTTAACACAATAAGTGTTCCTTGTAGATTAATATGCCAAAGTTATCTTCAGCCACGTGCAATTTAAAAACTAGTCACGTGGCCTTTTAAATGGAAGTTTTAATGGTAATAAATGACACTCAAGTTGAGTTTCTCTAAATTAATTTTCTAACAATGTTTAAAATGCTCTTTGCGGTGCACATTTTAAACAATGTGTTTGATTTAATAAATAAAATTATCCAATAAATGTTCTAAGTAAGTAAAATTAATATTTTCTCATTAAAAAGTTAATTAATCCAAAAAATATTGAAAAAAGTAAACTTATCATACCTTTTCCCTTAATAATATTTAATTAGTTTTAAACTTATGCGATCATTTTAAAGTGATATTTCTGTAATATAAATATCAAATTTTGTTATAAGTTTTGAAAATTGAAGCGTAAGAAGCTCTTTGGTAGAGTTAAAATTGCAAAATATATTTTTACCAAAAACTACTTGATGCATATGTCTCAAAATTCAGAATCAGTTTCATATAACAATAGAGGTATGTGGTATACAACGAACATAATAAATTTCAATTGTTCACAAGTTGGTCTCCTTAAGCAAAACCAAAAACTATATTTTATATTTCCACTGGCTGAAATACCCGATCTTGCCGATGCTTTGAGTTTATCGATACAACATTTAAACTTAGATTACATATGTTCAATAACTGCGTGTTTATTTGGACACATTTAGAAACTTTACATAACACACTTAAATAAGTACTTAATTTAAATAATATAAGGAAAGAAAACTAACTGATATAAGCAACAAACAAAAGCACGATTAAAATAATTACAGTTAAAAATCACTTCTTGTGAATTCATCTGAAACTTTCACGTTGTCACATATGAACTCCCTTGTCACCAATTTAGTGAAAATCTAAATTGGGAAAAAGTATTAACAGTTAATTACGTAAATAAATTTGTATTAATTAGTAGCAACCATTTACTAAGAAAACACAACAAAAATAAATCAAAAGAAAGTCTGGCAAAATTAACATACAAAAGGAAACCGGAAGGAGAAAACGGAAAATATAAATGGCATGTTATTTATGGCCGCTCTTTAACTACTGTGGTTCTCAGCGTTCCATTCTAAATTGGGCGTGAAAGACCGCTTAATTTTGCTCAGAGGCCTCTCTATCAGGATTGAGGCTCTTTTACGTGCCGTAAATCTACGACACGGGACCAACGGCTTTACTTCTCTTCCGAAGGAAGCCATGCTAAGGATTTTTACACCGAAAATATCCATCGTCCTCTGCCGGGTTTGAACCCGAGACCTTGGGTATATGAAGTTAGCATGGTAACCATTACACCACGGAGGACGACCAGGAAGAAGGAGAAGATGAATAGGCAGAAGAAGAGTAAAAAGAAAGAACTGGTACTTCCTCTGGTTTGACACTCTTGCTGTTATTCGTGCCCATTACCTTTTTTCGATTCATAAAACATCACAAACTTCTCACTACTTACAAAATCTAAGAAGCTGTAAATTTTAAGAGTAACAAGTAAATGTTACTAATATGGGACTACGATCGCTAACTGTGTGAATGTTATAACCGACTTCGAGGTCAGTGCAATTCAATTGATTCTTTTGTGGTATTTTTATCTATCATTACACAATATATACTCATATAAAGATAAATAACATGTTTATTAAGAAAGTAATTTTATTTTATCTGGTTTAGTTCTGTTCTGTTGTATTGATAAAATTCCTTTTCATCCTTACTTCACTTTTAAAGATATATAATGATTTATTATTCTATTTATTATTTTATCCCTAAAATAACCTTATACTAACCGAATTAATAAATAAACTCCTGCTGTAAAGTCGAATAACAGTCCAATTCAAAACCACCCCATCATAACCCCTTTTTCATTTGTACAAGCATAATACATATCTGTACGGCCAATTGCAGGATGAACTCGCTGTTCCTTTGTTATTCTTTTCATATTGGCAATGCTCTAGGATAATTGATGAGTAGAATGTAGATGGTCTTGCGAGCTGTTTTAGGCATTGGGTGAAATTAAGTTCTAAACACTATTTATTAATCCTGTTAAGCGGGGTAATTACTTTCTCTACACATACTATGTAAATGTATTGTAGAGAAGGTATTGTAATGCATCAAAAAATTCGATCCCGATATTTCACCGAAAATACATATTTTGAGACCCACTGATTGCAAAAAGGTATATTTTGGAAACATATCCTTGTGTGTGTATGTGTGTGTCTGTGGGCAGCATAAATACCAAAGTTCGTATTTAAGTGTAGTATCTTCCAAGGATACAACACGAATATTTTCAAGAAAATTCACCCTAAACTACTCTTTTGATGGAACATTTTTCCAAAATTTTTTTTTCTTAAAAATGACTAACGATTTCGTTAGATTCTTATGTTTAAGATACTTTTATGACAAACATAATGTATATTTTGACTTTTCTGGGAATTGCCTCTGAAGACCTCTTCATTCTAGGTGACATCTGTATAACTGGCAAACCGTAAGAGATAGACAAAAAGTTACTACACAAAAAATGTGGATCTCATTCAAACACACAATCGAGATATTGCGGGTTATGGGTATCAATTTTAAGGCACTTAATCTTTTCTCGAACGGAAAGAAATCTTTCTTCTCGCCTTTCGTTTATTTACTCTTAGCAATAAGAGGAATGGATTTTCAATTGCTTCTCATAGCGACCGGCTTTTAAAGAACTTGGCTATCACTTTTAGTATGTGTATTCGCTTATTTCCATTGTGCTTACACGGAAACAAGTAATAATATAATTCCACTAATCTTGATTAGCATGATCAATCTTTTGAATAAAAAGTTTGTTTGCGGAACAGCTAGAGAAGGCCATCTGAATAGAACACATCACATTTTATTTTGCCTTGTGTCAAAATTATCCGTGCCAAGTTTTGTCAAAATCGGTAAAAGTGTAGAAGGAACATATTATACATGCATGTACATAAATAACCTTTTGTATATTAAGAATAAGCTAGTGGTTTTCATTAAACCATTTGTGCACTGTGAACTTTGCAATCGCTATTGCTCTGTGACAAAGCAATCAGGTGCAATAGCTGGGGGATACAACCTTTAGTATGTTTCATTTCCGTAGCAGAAAGGGCAGTGACATATGTCTCGTTGCTCTCTTTAACATTATAGTAGTATGTTGTAACATATTATGGAGTGTCAAATGTAAACCGTTTGTTAGCAAAGCGTTTCTAACACCATGTTACAGAATTGCATTGATTTATTTTTAGTAGTCTCAGAGGATAAACATAATAAACTATTTTTGAAGGGTAACGCTACGTTTGTGGTACAACTTTACAAGTATAAAAGGAACTCCACATTCGTTACACAATTATTGGGTACACACTGACAAACCGCAATAAAAACTATCAACAGATAGTTATGGAAATGAAAACGAAATTATATATTTCAAATCAATAAACCAATAAATACGAATATAAGCTGATGTTACAAAAACACTTATTCAAAATGAATTATGTCCCTTTAAAAAATCTAGAGCTTTCCTACGTGTTTGCATACTACATATTATATCTACAAACTTATATAACATTTATTCCGAATCTCTATTCACAGGCTATCCATAAAATTCATTATATACACTTCATTAGCCCTTACCATTGAGAAAATCTAAAATAACGAAAGCTTTCACCATTTAAAGGGACCTTGGAGAGGAAATGTTTCTTCAAAAGTCTTAGTGCCACATTTTGGACAATCCTGAAATTACATGTGACATTTAGCCGAGTTTTGACTTTTGGGACGTGGACAAGCAAATAGAAATAGCGAAGTGTGTGGGATCATCTTCTTTTTTTCTGAATTGATAAAATATTTTGTATAAAAAGCTTTTATTCATATACTCACTAATAGGTTTTATTTATATATATATATATATATATATATATATATATGTTTTATACACTCACAGATATATACGTGGTAACGTAAACGATTGTGAATCTCTTTATAATCATAACTTTAAATATGTGTTTTGATAATGAACTGCGATAGTGAATTTTTTTGGGTCGAACGCAGCTCTTAATTACGTAAAAGTAGGGAAGTTAAAAGAATAAATAGGAATTACGTAAGGTAACTTCACATAGTTATTTCTGCATTTAAAAAAAAAAACAGGGAGCTCATTGGTAGGTCACCGAGTCAAGTGTTGCTGCTAGTTGCAGTCAGCTGCAATCAATAACCCTTGACCTCTCGAGCCCACTAGGTCCTGTTTCCCAATATATGTGTCCATACTCTCTCTCTACTGCTGGATCAGGAGATTGTTCATCAGCTTTAATGCTTCTGTAATGTATTTTTTTAGGGAAGATCAGTTATTTTTCTCTATCTTGATCGGAAACACATTTGTGTGAGTAAACTACGAATACTTTTCAGTCACATTATGCTACTCTACAGGAAATGAACTTTATCACAGACAACCGTCATTCACGTGGTTATTTATATTTACAAGAAGTGTGTTAATTAAATATAGTGCGAAACTTTCAAGTAATAAGGTATAGACAATAGTTTACTTTATTTACAGAACACATTTACGACTTTTTCCAATCATAAGACCTACTTACGTTAAATATAAGCCATAGTTCCATTTAGATTACATTTGGGAAGTGATTGATCCTAACTTAATTAATGTTTAAATCTTTTACTAATCTCTCGGACTTCGAAAATGTTCGCCTTACGAAACAAAATTCTGTTGTTCTGCTCAGTGTATGAGCAGATATTGTGGCCAATAACATTCGAACATTTGATCACGTGTTATGCTCATATGAACTATGAATTATAAAACAGCTGTGTCATGATATTGTGCATATCTGAAAGTGAATGTGAACTGAGTCATCTTCGGTGTTTTAAGTTTTTCAAAGCAAATAATTGAGTTTTTTTTATTAAACATAGATATACAACGGATACTAATTAGTGTATATGATCAAGTTTAAATGTGAATCAAAGTATCTGTTGCGTTTTATTCGCCAAATATTAAGATAAGCTAAAGTTGAACGCAAATTGTGTTTCCTGCCTTTGAAAAACATGTATGAGGGTTCTATGATTTCAAGATTTCGGTGAGGTTAGGTTTATTGTGTGTTGTGTGTTATATGAACTGTATGGACATATATAACAGGTATCAGCGTATTTGTTTTAAAACGAGTATAAGGGGAGCGGAGACCTTCAGTCCGTAATGAGCCGCAACGAATGCCGGGTCCTATGGCTTCGAGATTTCGGCGAGGTTAGATACGTTTTGTCCGTGTATATGAACTAGATCGAAATAATAAGTAAAATTCGCATTTACGAAAACCATTTCCACGCGTATTTTGAAAAATTAATGAAAATCAGAGTTTTCGTTAAGAAAAAACCCCGAAATGCATTCTCTAGTTAAAGTAAGCTATAACCAGGTATGGTAATTAATATGAACAGGTTAATTCTGTTCAGTATTCTTGTCATCACTTCTGTTTTCATTCAACATATAGTTAGCTACTTCGACAAGCGCTGTTGGGTATGAGGTGTGGGGTGGCGAAAATGCCTCAAGTCTAAGAGTTCCTACGTTCAAATCTCGTTTAGGGTGAGTTATTCGGACAGAATTGTTTGTACAGCACAGGATTGTTTGTATATACAATGCATATAGAAGATAGAGAAGGTATTGTATTCCATCCAACATTCCATACCTAGATTGCATCGGAAATACATGTTCTGAGGACTCCTGAATCTAAAAGAAGCATTTTCAGAAAAAAAAAAAAAAATCGTTTGGGTGTCTATGTGCGTGCACGCGTGAGTATGTATGTGTGTGGGGGGGAGGCATTATAACACAGAAATTAAATACTAAACTTGATATTTAAGCTCATTATCTAACAAGGATGTCAGACGAAGATTTTCAGGAAAATGCTCTACCGCAAACTATGCAACATTTTTAGAAATGTTCAATTGTCATAAAATGGCTCTAAGGGTTTTGATTAAAATAAGTATATCAAAAATATTTACATGGCAAATAAAATGTATATACTAAATTCTCTGGAAATAGCTCCTAAAGTCATCTTTATTCTGGATGACTGTTGCATAACTGGTAAACCGTAAGAGATAGACAAAAATCTATTGCAAAAAAATGTAGATTTATTAATTGGTTACTACTATTTCATCATATTTAAGCTACAGATGTGAAGAGAATTTTTTGGTGCTCAAAATTTATATTTGGATGAAAATGGGAAGATTGAATCAATGATTTCAGATTAATAATTTAAAGTCTTATTTAATTATTTTTTGGTTATATTAATTATAATAATAATTATAATTTATTCAAATATCTTATGTACAGCAAATGCCTGTACTAAACAAACTCAGCTAGGCAGCAGGGCTAAAATGTACTTCAGTGAGACCCAACTCATGAGCAATAAATCACAAGTATATATCAGACTCACAGGGACTGAAATGCATCATGTGGATATGTATATATGGGCAAATTAGTGACATTCGCCAGTAAAACGAACAAAGAAAACAAAAGAAGAGTAGTACAGGCCTGTGAAGTTCATACTATTAATCAAATAATTAAATAAGAAAATCAGGCTGTATCTTACCGGTTATATTGTACGGTTACGAAACATGAGAAGTCAGAAGAAAAAATACCCTAGCATATGTGAAAGTACAAAGGGATAAAAGTACTTGCCACATCGTTAAATGACAGGACAATAAATAAGAGTCTGCAAGAAATCACCTCCTCGAAGAACAGTTCAAGAAACAATCAAAATAAAGTGCAAATTGGGAAGACACGTTTTAAGGCTACAAGGAAACAGATGCACACAAATTACAACCTGGGAAATCGAGAAAGTCCAAGAATCATATGGGCGGACACCTTGAGACACCGGTTTGGGACACTGGAGCAAAGCAGCATACATGGAAATAGTTGGGAAGGCAACCATTCTTAGGATATTGCAAGTCCAATGTCATAGTGATAGTCTTCTCAAAATAATTTGAAATGTCCTGGTGGTTCAGTGAGAACAATGGGGAATTTAATGTCAGGTCTGCAGTTTGCCATGACAGCTCAGTGGTTAGAGCAACTGGACGAGACCGGCAGATCTGTTGTTTAATTTCCGGTGGTGGGAATCCAACTCCTACCTTATACATGGACAGGGGAAAACAATTAATTGACTAACACCAAACTCCGCCATTAGGCTCCGCCCTCCCCCCACTTTCACTTACTATTGGTCTTTCTTCACCTTTTCTTTCACTCATGAATCTGATGCCAACCGGTGTGCATAGGTTTGATGCCAATTCTGATATCCAATCCAGCCTAGTGCACACCTAGTATTCTGCCTCTAAAGTGAAATCCTTATCATTCGCACTGCTCCCCTTTTGGCCTTCAGTTAGAGCTGAATTTTGTTAATAGTCTAATGTAATATTTAATCATCCGAGCTGCTGTGGAACCTAAATGATAGCGAGTATCTGCCAACATTAAATTAACAAAAATACTACAGAAACAATTTTATCCCAGAATTAAACTGAGGACACAAAATTACATCGTGCTTGACGAATATAAGCGCGATAATATCAAGATTCAGGCCGGAGGAAGCGCAAGAAAATGTAAAATCTTTTAAAGATGAGGCTACAGTTACTAAACGTGATTCTCAAGGAACATCTAAAAGAGATAACAAAGAAGTAGAACTCTCCAAATAGGAGAGGAGAATCTGTAATAATCTTAGTTTATTACCATCGTATTAAAATCATATTGGTTCATCAGTGAAGAGCTCAGAAGAACGAAGTGAAGATATAGCGGATCAGAAACACAAATATGTACAGTCTCAACCAAGGCACGACAAAATTGAGGGAGCGCAGTAGTCAAAAATGAACAAGAATACTGGGATGCAAAATAGCCGTAGTACCTGGTGCGGAAATCAAGCTCTGGTAAACAAAAATCTGGGAAAAAGAAGACAAAAAATGCAGAATCTGCAGGGAATAAGAAAATGCACCTTAACACCTGACAGGCAAGTGCGACAAAACGCACTCAAGGATATACATGAAGGAGAAGGTAGTGGAGAAATGCAGATGAGAGGAATATTGAAGTAAGGATATAGTTATGGATGGAAGAATGGATAGATGGTGGGTGGATCGATGGATAGATGCGTGGTTGGATTGGTGGTAGGAGGACGGATGGGTAGATTGATGGATATAATAAGTGTACGCTTATCGTAATTGATATACAGCGCATTCTGCCGAACTTATAGCAAGGATATTGGGAGTGACAGAGATTTTTTAGAACAAATAAAATACAAATTCTGCGTGTACAACCAAGTTTACATTTCAAGGATCAAAATAGAATTACGTTCTTTGTCTTGTAGTAATGAAAAACTTAACTGTTTGTACATTAAAACATAGAATCGGAATGAAAAATCCAATATCATAGCCGGGATTTGAACCACAAGAAAAGTTAAAAAAGACGGTCTTAAATATGATTTTAAATACCAAAGAAACTGAGAGTCAGTTGGAAATTTAATGTGTATCGGCATGTCACCATAGTGATTTAGTTAGAGCAACCGAACGGAACCCGAAGATTCGTGACTCAAATCCTGGCTATGGCATTGAATTTTTCAGTCTGGTTCTACCTTTCAACCTTTGTCCTACACACATCTCTGTGGTAAAGAACAACTAATTATTTATTTGTACTAATTAAGGCTGCCTATAGTCACAATTAAATTATATATGTACCTCAAATATGATTTGAGATCTCCTTGTGGTTTATCGGAGAAAATGTGATTCAGTAATCGAATTTAATGTCGTACTGGCATGTTGCCATGTTAGCTGTTGGTAAAGGTAACAGGGTATATTCAAAGATAAACTGGAAGATCTGTGGCCAACTGCTGGAGTTTTTTAATCTAGTTCTATCTTTCAACCCTTGTTCTACAAATTGTTTTGTGAGACAGATCAACTTTCACTGTTTGGTTTGTTTCTGAAAGGTGAAGGACAAAGTGTACCCTGGTTGCGATTGTCACTTCTCAATGTAGTTTGCAGTAAATGTGCAATAGACCTGAACATACACAAATATTTCCACATAGTCCAATATCTCGCTACTAAAATCGTTGGAGTCTTTATTCCACATCTAACACTATTTCTACTATAAAATCGCAAGCTGTACCATGAACGGCCTCAGCATGGTATTAGCATATATTTTAACAAGACTTGGGTTCCGTATTGGAAAATACTTATCTAAGATAGAGGGTAAAGATAATTTGATGTTGTTCATCTGACTCTGTTTACTAGAACTATTTATGCGTCTGTCCGAACTTTCCACTTTCTCTCACGTTAAGACATTTCAAGCCGATCTCCTTCTTCTTGCTGATGGATGTTTAGACATGGCAGAAGTGAGTTTAAGGGAGGATAAACAGTCTTGAGGTTCCGGCCACAGTTGAACTTCTCTGTTTCTGTCAGTTGGCGTACCCCGACCCTTTCCGCCAGTTCAACACTGCGGTGTAAGCGCATACCACATTACTCGGTAGTTTTGCTGGATTGACAGCACTTCATTGGCAAACGGAAACTTCACTTAGATGTTAACCATACATTTTGCACTTTCCACCTCGTGCCCCTGTGCTGAGGATGATTTTGATCGTAAACGGTGACTTTAATTAGCAGTTAGTTTGCTACCATGATCGCCATGAGCACCTAAGGATAGAATTTGAAAATAACTAGATTGCAGAAGCCTGTAATACAAAATTCCTAGGTCTTATGATTGATCGTAACATGAATTGAAAACACCATATTGATTATATCTTACCCAAACTGAGCTCTGCATGCTTTGCAATCTGATCTTTAATTCAGCTTATAAATAGGATCACACTAAATAATTATGCATATTTTCATTCATTGAAGACCTATGGAATATTATTTTGGGGAAATTCAGTAAATACTAATAAAGTATTAATTATGCAAAAAAGGTAGTAATAATAATGGTAGGGGACAGACGATCAACTAACTGCAAACCACTCTTCAAAATGTTTGGAATTTTGCCATAGGCCTGTGAATATATTCTAGCCATATTGTCATTTGTAATAAATAACCCAGAAAAGTTTACAAAAAATACAGATATTCATAACAAAGAGACCAGACATAGGCGGGACTTACATAGACCAACAAATAATTTGCAGTTATTCCAAAAAGGGGTTTATTACAAAGGAATAGTTTGTTTAATTCACTTCCCTCTTCTATAAAATAATTGCAAATGAACAAAAACAAATTTGGATCAGAATTGAAAAGATACCTTATTATTCACACTTTCTATACAGAGCAGAATTTCATTCAATCAAAAAACACTGGTAATAATGTAACACTGTAAATATGATAAACATGAATATTCTAAGAATGCAAATATACGGGTTGGCTTTTGGAAACAAACATATCATTGAAAAGTATGCAAAACTGACACCTCTGAACATTTATTGTCAGAGGTATTATTTGTAAATAAATGTAATTGTTGACATGATATACGTCCTAGAGTTTGGGCTTTGAGTCTAATCTCATAATAGGATCGACAGCTTGCAATGCCATGTATGTATGAATGTATGTTTAAATAGTCATTTTCATCACTGAAGGTTAACAAACCATTCAGTAGGCTGAAAAAATCTAACAGGTCTTTCTCTACTGCCTGTGGTTTAAATTATACGTCGTGTATGTACTACTCTCAAAAAACTAAATTGTCTTCTACTTCAAATTTATTAATATAAGGCTTTTCGTTGTAGGTACAGGAGTGTCTTTGAAATACCTTTCATTTGTAGAACTTAGCACTTCTAAAACGAATGATAATGCTGGACAATTAAAACCTGGAAATTGTGATTGCCCGAAACAAATATTTGACATAATTGTTTATCTGAACTTTTGGTAAACCATGACTATCTTACATGGTTTACTAGCATCACAAAATGTATTCAGAGAGAAAAGAAAATAAGAGACTGTTCGTAGAAAAGTAAGTACATGGACTTTATGTGTCATACACATGTCTTAAATGTATTTTTTGGTAAAAATTGTCAGAACTATTTTTCTTAAACACCGAGTTTGCTATTTATCCTTTAATCATATAGTTGAATCGCTCCGATTCACACACATACACGTGCATGACAGCTAAAAGAACACAGTCATATTGCAGTTTATTCCGCTATAATATTAATCTAGATTGACACAAACAATGCTAACAGTGTATGATTATTTTACCCTAACTGTAAAAGTGAATTACTTAGTCCTTAAATATCGAGCTTTTGGAATATATAATTTTTAATGCAACTTAAATATTGTTAATGCCAACCTGAATCATCAAGTGATGCAAATTCCACCGTTATATTCCGAAATTATCTTGCAATAAGTACTTAAAAATGTTTACGTGCTTTATTTCTGCTTTGTATATCATTAAGAGTATGTTAAAGGCACACAGCTTCTGGCACTAGAGGAACCAGCGGAGTGAGAAGCCCCGGCTGATTTATATTGACAACAGATTGCGCATTGGGTGGAGTCAGAAAACTAAGAGTACTCCGCTTAGGGAGGCTTTTGCCGGTGAATTTAAGAGTTAGAAATGTATTGGACGAACCGCAGCGTGATAATCTCATGGTTATAACATCAATGCTGCCATCTGCACACTATGTCGTGAGTGTACAGAGGTAGGGGAGCGGCGGGCCTTCAATCGGCCGCAGCCTATCTAGTGCTGAAGAGCCACCACTAAGAGACTTATTTGTGAGTACAAAATTAAATATTAATATACAGTCGAAGTTATAGGAGCAGATGGATAGAATAACTATTTTATATCTGATATTTTGAAGCATTATGGCTAAAGAGGAAAACTTTCTGTCATCAAGAGCAAAGTCAAACATAAAAGTGCTGAGGGTGCAGCACAATCGGGATGGATCACCGCTCGTAGACTCCCAAGCCTTTGTACTTTTACTGTCACCTTTGGGAGGGCAGGAACCCGATATGCGACCAGATTCGGATATTAATTACGTGCGTAAATATGGATTAATATGCAACACTTCCACGCCCGTCGACCAAACACATCTTCAAGAGCCTAACCCCCGGAGTTGGCCAAAGAGCGACCAAACGGAGCAGACTTTTGATTGGGCAGTCCTCGGACGCCTAATATGAAGTCTGCCAGCGGCTGGCGTACCGTGAGGTTGTCTGCCCGCTGTGTGTCTAACCGGCTTTACTAGCGAGAGTTGTTTTGTTTGTGTGTTGCTGCTTACAGCTACAGTCTAGTGTCAGCGCGTACACCGGTTGAATTGGGTATCTTTTTCATGCCTGTTTTCTAAGTCTACAACGGTAATCATGGCAGTTTATAAACGTGTGAATACTATCAAAATTCAGTTTGACACATCAGCGAGTAAACCCAGTGCATTAGAAATACACCAGTGGCTAGTAAACTTCTTGGCGCTGCAAGCAGATCAAGTGGATACTCTCCAGCTTCATACCAGAGAAAGAGCGATCTATGTGAAACTGATATCAGCGGTATTGTATGATAATCTTCTAGCTCGTTATAAGGATGAGCAGCATTTTACGTACGCCTTCGGAGAAATTACCAATGTGAAAATTACACCTGGTGACCAGCAAACAGTTAATGTTCGAGTGTTTAGCTTGCCCTCCGAGGTGCCACTCACAGTGTTATCCCAGGAATTGAGTAAATACGGTACAGTGTATGACATACGACGAGAAAAATGAGGTTCCCAGTATCTTCTACCGTCCAACAATGGCGTACATGCAGTGAAGATGGGGTTGAAACGTAATATACCGGCTAGTTTGATAATCGATTCGTATTTGGTGGCCATTAGTTACATCGGCCAACCACAAGCTTGTCACCTGTGTCATGACACTACGCATTTGAAAGCAGCTTGTCCGCTTCGGGCAACGCGGCTTCCCATAAATCCCAGGAATCGACCGGTCACTTTCAGCGAGGCGGTGGGTGCTGTCACATCTTCTCCTGCTGGGGATCAGGAACCACCGTCCATTACGACGGGCAACTCTGCCGTGGAACCGACTTCTGTGAATGTCTTACAGCAATCTTCAGTTGCCGACAGTAACATTCCGACAGTGGAGGCTGAGAAGCACGATCATGAAAACGAGGATAGGCACTCAACACCCATTGATGAGCCACGGGAACTGTTGGAACCCCCTTTCGGAGCTGCTATATCGGCCGACTCTCAGGACGAAGCTATGGAAGTTTTCAGTGATGAAGAGATGGAGTTGTCGGCGAGTGAGATATCGCACTTGCGGCAGAAAGGTTGTTCTTCCCTGTCTAGCCGTGACCTCGGCTCCGAGGTCAGTACCGGCGATTGGAGGGAGAATTTATCTCGGCGCGGCAGTCTCCGCAGGATGTACCACAATTGTTAAGTTCCACTCAAACGCGATGTAAAGTGAAGGACCTAGAATCTGGTAAGCGGCCGGCAGCGGATGATAGAGATAGTTTTGAGGATCTTCAACGTTCGTCTAAACTTACTAAGGATGATGCGTACCTGGAAACTGACAACTGATGTGCTTTGGTTCTGTGGTGATTGCCGCTATTCTCATCTGGCGCCGTCACCAATACAACTATTCTTCATTTGGATGCCTCTAGGTCTGCAAATCTGGGCTTCGCTTAACGTTAACGGCTTGCGACAGGTGGTTAAACAAACTCTTTTACGGGACTTCTTGATCAGTAATGACATAAATCTGTGCTTCTTACAAGAGGTGAATATTTGTAATCTGGACTTCTTGTATGGCTTCGATTACGAGACTAATCTTGGTCCTTAGGGTACTGGTACAGCAATTGTTTACCGGCAAGGACTACATGTACACATCTTTGAGTACCATCCTTCCGGTAGGGCTATTTCGGCTATATTTGATAACGTTACCTTCGTGAATATCTATGCCCCTGCTGGTAATAATAAAAGGAAACAACGAGATGATTTTTTTTTCGGCAAGAGCTCCTGCCGCATATACCATCCGGAGCACCCTTTGTATTTGTGGGTGATTTTAATTGTACGCTGGCGGCTAAAGATCAGCGAGGAGCCTTCCATGGGTGTATTACTTTGCAGCAATTGGTGGAACAACTAAGCCTGAAGGACACCTGGGAGCATCTATATGGCGACGAAGTCCAATTTACCTTCGTGAGAGGACAATCAGCTTCGAGGCTGGACCGTATGTATGTTTCGGCTGAGCTGATACCACGCATTCATCGCACCGAAATTATCCGCATATCCTTTAGTGACCATAATGCACTCATTCATGCTATTCAAGGCCGGGTTACGAGCTGCAGTAGAGGCAGAGGTTACTGGAAGCTTAACTGCTCATTGCTTACGGATGAGGAAGTGTTATCCGATTTCCAGGACTGTTGGTCCCGCCTGCGGGAATCCTTTCTACTAGTACCGAATAAAGCATCTTGGTGGGTGTGTAAAGCTAAACCTGTGTTACGATCCTACTTTCGAGCTGCAGCTTGCCGTCGCGCTATGGTTAGAAGGGAAACCATGGATTTTTATCTCCTTCAAGAGCTTCACAAACGCCAGCAGCAAGGTGAAGATGTACAACAACTTGTGAAAGGAATCAAAGAACACATCAAGGCTCGAAAAACACGAGAACTACTGGGGAATCTGGCTAGAGTGTATTCGGCGGAGATAGTGCATGGGGACAAGGCAAGCTTTTACCACCTGGCAAAGGAGCGTAAACATGGTCGCCAGAAGCTTAGCACACAACTAGATGTGGGTGGTGCCCGAGTTTCCACCACGCCAGGAATTATTCAAGCAGTACAAGACTTCTACAGACAACGATTGTCAGGACCCACAGATTACTCCCACACCGCAGAGAGGTATATGTCCGACTTTGTTCCCGTTGTCCCGGAGGAGTTGCAGCAGGATTCAATGCCAATTGCGGCATCGGAGTTGTTGGAAGTGATTCAGGCATCCAAAATGCATGCATCCCCTGGACCTGATGGCCTGCCATATGAATTTTACAAGCACTGCTGGCCTTATATTCGGAAGGAATTGCTTCAAGTGTTCCAGGAAATGTGGGATGCATAGAGCGCACCACCTACTTTTGCTGACGGTATAATCGTGCAGATTCCGAAGAGTGCTCGGCCGCAGACACCACAGGATTTGCAACCAATCACGTTATTGAATTGTGATTACAAGTTATTTATGAAAATCATTGGTGCTCGTATGCAAAACATACTCCCACATATGATTAGTGAGTTCCAGGTTGCATTACATAAAGGAGCGACCATTCACCATACGCTGGCTGCGGTGAGAGACTGTATATTGCATTGTACACAGGACGAGAAGTCTGCTGCTATCATAAACTTAGATCTTGAAAAAGCCTTCGACAGTGTTGTTCACGAGGGGCTATGGAAACGATTGGAGGTTTTGAACATGCCTCAAAAGCCTGTAAACCTAGTAAGAGCCTTGTATGGTGTTGCGTCCTCCAAAGTACTCTGCAATGGATTTTTAACGGTGGCTATTCCAGTTAAACGCTCCGTGCGCCAAGGTTGTCCCATGTCGATGATATTGTTCGCCCTGTATGTTGATCCGTTGCTTCGACGGCTGCAATCTACGCTTACTGGAATTGATGTGTATGGTCAGAGACTTGCGGTGCGAGCATATGCAGATGATGTTACCGTGATGGTTACCACACACCAAGATGTTCTTCGATTGAGGGATTGTTTACAGCACTATAAGAATAGTACTGGCATGAGCTTTAATTTGCGGAAGTCTGAAATATTAGAGGTTGGAATACGCCCTCCCGATACCTCAGCTTTAGGTATTCCTGTTGTGCAGCGAACAAAGATTTTGGGGATCTACTTCAGTGACAACGTGGCAGACATGAGGGAGTACAATTGGACCTCTCGCATTAATGTCTTACGTGCTGTCATGTATAATCAGAAAACCCGGTTGTTGAATTTGGTACAGCGGATATGGTTCTGTAACTACTTTGCGTTGAGCAGAATTTGGTTCCGACGAAACGTCATTGCCAAAGAATTGAACAGGTATTTGGTTATTTTATTTGGACTGGGAAGCTCTACCGCATTGCGCGTACCCAACTGCGTCTCCCTAAGGGCCAGGGCGCTTGGGGATTACTGGATGTGGCCCTACAGTCCCAGGCATTGATCCTTAAACTACTTCTGTTTGCCTTGGATAATAAAGGTGACCCTGTGGATGTCGTATTACAACAACAGTATGCATCGTTTTGGACTCAGCTATTTCATGCAACGTATCATGCATTCAGTGCGTTACCACCGGAGAAGGTCGCTCGTGGTGATTTTAGTTCTGTGAAAAATGTTTATGCTTCTCTTCGGCGACCTGTAGCTGTTACCCCACATGTCCAAGAGAAATATCCTCATTTGCCTTGGAAACGTATTTGGAGCTGTTTTAGCATTCCGCACATTAATGTGGAATGGATAGCAGTAACATATGAAGTGGTCAATGAAGTTCTTCCTACGGCAGACAAATTATATCGTCACCGGATGACCATTTCCAGCAATTGCCCAATTTTCCATGTAGCGGATTCCCTTCCACATCGCTTGCTCGAATGTTCCGGTAAAGCAGCCATATGGACTTGGGTTTTGGGAAAATGTCGCAATTGGATACCTGGCGGTTGGAACCCTTCACCAATCGACATGTTACATCTGAATCTGCCGAAGCTGCATCCCACATTGCACAATTCCCTTATTTGGTTGTTAATGGGCACCATTGCATGGTTGCAGACGATGGACAACTCCGCTGATTGTACCCTGACCAAACTCAGGCAATTTTTTTACACTGAGAGATGGAAACTGATCCAGAAACGCCAGACCGCGCCTTTCCAACCATAGCTCCTAAAAATAATACACCCTTGAAAAATAAAAATAAAAGAAGAAGAAGAAGAAGAAGAAAAAGGCATCAAGCCTTGACACTTAATAATTGACTGTCGCTTAGCCTAGTGTATTCCTTTATTCCTTCGTGTCTACAAGAAAAAAAAAGCTTTCCCCTCGTTCAGGCAGGGGTATCAGTAGTGGTTCATTCTGTTTTCTAAATAGTGTGTGTTCCACTGACAGAATATTTTGAAAACCACGGAAACGGCGTTGTGTGAAATGTCACAAAGATCTACATACATTAATAGTAGTCGTAATAATAATAATAATAATAAGTAATTATAGTAATTATTAATAATAAATGATTATAATAATAATCCTTTTCCTGCTTTTATTTGCCTTTCTATTGCTATACAATAAAAACTGTCGATATTTTATTATCTTTATAGAAGAGTTTCAAATTGTTTTTTTATTTAGATAGTTAATTAAAATTTGTCTGCTTTACTCTGTCCTTGTTGGCAGCCAATAAATATGGGGAGTTGTTATTGTTATTGTTTCAAAAAAAAAATGAAACATCTACAGCGCACCTCCACGAGCTGGTCGCAATGGCTGAACACCTTCGCTAGTTACCACAACTCCAAAACAGATGCCAATGAAGGAAATTAAAATAAAGGAAACGAGGGTCAGGAAAGTCGTAAATGAGGAACCAATCGGGGGATGGCCAGGAAAATCCCACGGTCGCCGAGAATCGAAACTGGGATCTCCAAAATACTAGTCTTATAAGTTACCGCAGCGCTATCTTTCTGAGCAAGAGTTGCAAAGGTGCAACATCCAGCAGTATTGTAGACAGCGAGGAATGCACTATATCTCTTAAGGAATGAATTGTACATCATGCTTTAGATTTATCCGTTTACTATGATATTATAGAGTATTTAGATATCTGACCATAGAATAACAAATACCTGTAGAATCATCATGATATGAACAGCTGGTATCTAGTAGATATATGTTTTGAACTGGAAATCCTGTCAACAGTCTTTCAGAAGCTCGTTCACATTTACCTGAAACAAAATAAAAACACATTAAGGTGATGCAACTGTGAAATTGCACTAACATTTGTAAATGTTAGAAAATTAAAATATTTCATAGTAAAAAAAATCCAAACCTTACCTACTCATATATCGCTTCTACTTGATGAATTGTAAACAGTAATTAAGTAAACTATAAGGGTCAGCAACACTCTTGATTCTGTTCTGCAGCTAATAGTTGTGATCTGTTCATGCAGAGGTAAACAAATGGCAGCATGTATAGTGACAGCAATTCAATGTGCAAGCACATCGACTCCTGCGTTTCTTATTTATAGAAAGTGGCGGAATAAGTGTGTAGTTTTCGGTGAAGTTCTCCTCTCAGAAAATTAAATTTGCAGCGTCATTGCGTAGCTCTTGCAAGTGAGCCCAACAGTTACCTAAGAGAAGGTTTCTTTCAAATTGTGTTGTATCCCAATCAAATACCAATACGTCTGTTAATATTCACTACTATGAAATTGAAAGTTTATCGTTACAAATTACTTTTCATATATTGGCGATATAATACAACTACAATGGTATTGCCCAAGTTAGCTTGTTGTTTTATTGTGTTAATACTATAATAATTATCATCATTTTTGTAATTATTTACTTTACGACTATCAAATACCCCCAAAATTATAAAAATATGTATTGTTCCAATCTGAAGTATAATTAATAGTTTATTAACCTTGGAATTTTTTTTACGTATTTTATATACAACATTTGTAACTGCTACAACACTGAAGGAAGTATCTATAATTCCATAATTCATATTTTTCAAACTATTAGGAAAGAAAGCTTTTAAACAATTTTGCTCAAGTTTACAATTTGCAAAGTTTAATCGTATACACTTCACCACATTTTTTCGTAGTTCCTGAATTATATACGCTTTCCGACAGTTTAACATTATTTTTCGATATCTTTATATATTTTAGCTTTCAAAAATGTTAAATTCTTACCCGTTTTCTGCTAATTTAAAAGTATATATTTGCGGTCAAAATGCAGATCATCTACTAGATGATTGCGCATATTAAATTGATAACGCAACGTCTACAGGACGACAAATAAGCGCAAAAACATTGGCAAATAAATAATACTGATACACTAAAGAAATATCTAAAGTCATTTGTGCGTTTTGTAAAAAGCATACATTTTTAGCGGTTGAGCACAAGGATATAATACTGTTAATAAATATAAAAATAATAATGCTTAACTGTCATATTACATCACTTAGAAAAGCATAAAATATTTGACAATATCTCTAGCTATTTTAAGAGCTTCGAAAGGTATATCAAAGTAATTGTTACAATAATTCCATTGAAAACTTTCCGAACATATTTCATTAGCAGTTTAGAGCATATGATTTTGGAAAACAACTTAAAAATAATAGTTATAACGATTAAGGTGCCGTATTTATGTAAGCTACAAAGAAGAAGTGAAGTTTTAATGACAAGATTAGAATTGCATACACCAAACTATCGCAGTCCTACCTCATATTCAAATAAGAGCCGCCAGAGTGCAGCACATGTAGGACGTCCTAACTGTACAGCATCCTTGCATAATGTACCATATACAGCACACACAGAAACAAATACAAAATATCAGAAATTCCCACAACTCTGAATAATCCAAAGTTCTTTCAATGTATATTAGTTGTAACACATTACTTTGTATTTCCTTAATGCTTTGTAACGATGTTGTTAATTATCAATGATGTAATTTTCTATGTATATTTTTGGAATACTCTTTGTTGTGCCATCTTTGCCTATGTATAATGTTTGTATTTTGTTATTGTAATGCTGTGGTGGCAAAAAACCACTAAGTTCGACCTTAAATAAATAATATTTAAAAAATACTAGTATGCCGTATATTAAGGTTGCATCGTAATAGCTACCCTGTTTTCCACTAGCAGTGAAGAATTTGAAAGTTAGGCATCCCAATCCTGTCCTACTCCCTCTAAGTCTTCACCACTGCCCGCAGTTAGTATAAACCAGATTTTTCTTGATCTGATTGAAGAAATTTGCCTGGCTGTGCATAAGATGGCCTTTAAGAAATCTACCTATCGGGTTCGGTGGGTGCAGGAGGTAAAAATAGCAAAATTGTACATTTCTCTTTTTTTAATTGCTTTTAAAACCTTGTTTAAAGCGAGTTAACTATATTATTTGTAATATAATGATGCAAATTTAAGATTACTTACTTAAGATAGTTGTATTTGGACTTCCAAATCCGGATTTCCGTCCTAAGTTAGTACTAATCTCAGTGTGTTTCTGTTGCACGGGAGACTGACCAACTTGTACTGTGCAACAGAAACACACCTAGACCCAAGCGACCGCATGTGAGATTTGTGGTGGACAAAGCGGCGCTGGGGCGGGTTTTCTCCGGGTACTCCGGTTTCCCCCGCCATCGCATTTCACCGGTGCTCCATCATCATTCATGTATCATCAGTGTCACACCTGCGGTGCCGTAAGTAGTTAAAGCGGGCGTTAAACACTACAAAAAAAGAAAAAAAATCTTAAATTTGCACCATCATATTACAAATAATTGTACATCAGTATTTTTAGCCTGTTTACTTGCTGAATCAGCAAGTTATAGAAAGCTGCGTGAATACAGAGTTTATTGTCTACACATTTTCTGACACTGATATGAGAGAAGTTACAGAAACATTCCTAAAATTATATAATAATAAATACTGCTTGTTACAGATTAAAGATATAAAATGTGATCATCTGTTTAATTTGTTACTTTGATTACTTCTCTATAAATAATGAATTTGTCAATAAACTGGTAAATTTGAATGGTGTTTCATTTCACAAGTGAATTTAATTATTTTAAGCTATAATTTAAATAAAAGAGCTTTGATCAGTGTTCTGTAAATAACCATATGTCAATAAAACTGAAAATGATTATTCACTGCTCAATAATTACTTTTTTCTTTTCCAAGCAGAGTTAATTATATTGTGAAATAAGCGTAGTAACATATTTTCCTGAATACTTAAAAAATAACTGTAGGTTACAGCGTTGAAAACTAGACAATATCTTTGGTTATATACCCCATTAAATAAAATAGGTAAACGGAAGCATAACACCTTTAAACGCTATTCGTCGAGCTGGTTCCTTAGATGAAATAGGGGTTATTGCATTCCTAAATCTATATTTAGTATATATTTTATTTATTTTTACCGCTTAGGAATTTGTATACGTTTTCAAGCAAAATGAGTTCAGAAATTATTAGAAAACAAATGAAATACCCACCGTAATGACAAAACGTTTTGCACTTTATTGCATTTTCTATTTCTAGCAGAATCAAGTCTCCGTGCTAAGATTAATGTTAAAATGAACAATTTAAACTAAGAAAAAAGCTTGTGAGGGAAATATTGGATCGGTTTGTGAGTGGAGTACCTTTTTCAATACACGCTTAAGGTAAAGGCTTTCACATTTTACTTAATTTACTGCTTATACAGGGTGTTATGAACTATATCGAAATATTTTCACAGAATATGTAGATTACTTAAATAAGTAATTAGAGATAGGAGACTTATGGCCTGTTTATTAACATTTCGAACGGCTATAAGTTTCAGAAGTGCCAATACGCCACGTATCGCGGCACTTCGTCTGGAATGAAAAAAATTATAATAAACAACATTTACTCTATGACAGGAATCGAACTCATGGCCTTGGGGATAGCAGCTCCCCACGTTAAGCCACCAGAACAGTTAAAAAAAAACGGCTCCAGGGTGCATAACTCTAGCACGTAGTTAATGAATATTCAGTGTCGTACTGTCAAGTGATTAGTTCGAGATTTTACAGATTTTTGCCGCATTAAATCTTGAGAACGCTAGCAACGAGCTGCTAAAAATCGATATTTCTATACTCGGGCAGCAGTTTTAAAGACATTCTAAGTCATTTTTCCAACCTGCTTTGCATTAACACCGACTTTATCAGCACCTGATACCCACACGTTTAACGCTATGTTATGTTTATCCGATCTCAAATATATCGCCACGTGTACAATCTCGCAAAGTATTCGGTACAGAGATTTCACGGAAATACACGATTATATAAAAATAGTTTTAGAAATATATCCACCAGTGTGTGACTGTGTCTGTATGTCTATCCGTGTGGATGTGTATAGCTCAAAAACTAAAAAACGAAAACTCGGTTAAATACCCAATTTAATAGCATTACTTTTTCACACAAGCCGTGTGAAGAAGGAGTTGGATAGATAGAGTCAGATTAAAAAATTCAATGCCATAGCCGGGATTTGAACCACGGATATCCCGGTCTCTAGCCGGTTGCTCTAACTCTGAGCTACCGTGGCAACATGTTGGCATAGCATTGACTTTCTCAACTGATTCGCATGTTTCCCGGCAAACCACAAAGTGATCTCAAATTATTTTGAGATGGTATACCTCAATGGCGACTTACAATGTCGTAAGTACTTTAAGTCTCAGGATTCATAGTATAGCCAAGTATGATGGTCAATTAATATTGATTTAATTGGTTTTGCACACAAACTGTGTGTAGGACAGGAGTTGGATAGGTAGAGTCAGACTGAAAACTCAATGCCATAGCCGGGATTTTAACTACGGATCTCTCGGTCTCTAGCCGGTTGTTCTACCACTGAGCTACCATGGAAACAAGCCGGCAGAGCATTGGATTAATGTTCAAAGTTCAAGAACTTCCATGGATACGACAGGAGTGTTTTTCTCCAAAATATATTTTACATGGACATATTTTAGAAATTTTTATTTTAAAAATATTGCTCTGATTAAAATGTAATGTGTTTTAGAGACATGCATGACAAATAAAACACAAACTTGAATTTGCTGTGAATAAGTGAATTCCTCTTGACTCAGAATAACTCTTGTACAGCTAGCAAATATAGGGGTTGGACATAATATTACTGGAAAGATTATTTTAATAGATTTGCAACAATATATAGTTAAAATAATTCACAGTCCCTCAATTTATCATTTTGATTAATATTAGTAACCACAATTAAGGATCAAACTTATGAATTATATACATTATTTATAGCATAGATATCCTTAAATCACATAAATAAAATGTTTGTTACGATTACCATTATTTAACTGATTTTTCAAATTCCATGCTTACTTTAAATGGGAAGTCTTTAATATTTTGGGGAGGGGTCTTTGTTCGTCAAAGACCAGTTGGTTATTAAGATATTAATTTCTATTAAATGCACACGCACATTTATTCTCTCACTCATCTTCCAGACTCTAAAAAGATGAGTAGTGATCCTGGCCAAAGAAAATTTCTACCCTCCAGCGGGAAATCGAATCTGGAACATCTAATTTTGAAAGCTAGCAAAGTCACAAATTTGCAGCGGTTTTTATCTTATATCTACAACGAAATGTATAAATTGGTAATGACGGTTTGTCTGTACTAACAAAAGATACGATAAAATAATTATTCGGCTAGAACAATGACCTAGTGAATGTAACAAATTAGAATTCTTAGCATTGCATATACTCCATATGTTTAGTAATATTTTATCTATCTCTTACGTTTTGCCAGTTATGTAAACGTCCTGTAGAATGAAAAAGCTTCCGAGGATTATTGCTAGAAAATTCGGAATGTGTATCCTATTTATCATGTAAATGTATTTAATATTCTAACAGAAAGTCTCCTTATTACTCAAACATGGTTACAAATTTACGTCTATATTCCGATAATATGCAACAATTCTTCAGTTCAGTTTCTTCTTGTCGTAGAGCTCCCTTTTAAGTAATACTTTGAACTCGAAATTAACTCGTCTGGTTAGCAGTCCTTATAAATGTCAACAGGAAAAGTGAACATTCTCGCAGCTGTCCATTGAGCAAAGTTGCAACAATCCAATGTGTTATAGTAGAGCCGCCGCTCTTCACGTGTTAATTTTTCGAACGCCTGCGGTAATAAGTACGGTTGCTTAAAGAACACCGGAAACAACCAGCCATAATCTTTCCATTGCAAAACCGCTTTCACACGTGCGGCGATTACGGGTCAGCGAGGCATAACATTTGAACCAAAATCGTTAGAGCAATTTTTGACAAAATCGAAATTTTAAAAAAAATTCCATGTACTTTGAGGTGGAGGATTTTTCTAAGAACCTTCGTGTGCATCCTTGGAGCATACGAAACTTAAATAACCAGTTTAGTTCTTAATTGATTTTTACTTTCTCTACACGTTCTATGTACATAGGGTATAAAAAAACATTGTTAGAAACATGTCCGTGTGTGTTTGTATCAGTGAGCAGCATGCCTCAAAAACGAAAAGTCCGTGAAATACTAACTAAGTATATTAAGTTTAAGGATGCGACACAAACATTTGCAGGAAAATTCTCAAAAATAGCTCTAAAATTTTAATTAAAATTTCTTATACTTAATATATTTAAATGCCAATAAAATGTATATCTTGAATTTCCTGGGAATAGTCACTAAAGAGCTTTTCTGAATTTGTTTGAATTTTGAATAACTCGTAAACTGTAAGACATATATACAAAAACTTATTAAACAAAACGCAATATTGTCATATATATTTTTTTTTTCGAGGAGTGGCCGTTTCCGAGATATTGCTTGTTATTGGTTTCATTTTTAAAATACTTAAAACTTTTCTCATACGGGGACGTCTCATCTCCTGGCCACGCAAAGAAACCGATTTCAACCCAATAGCAACCACATTTTAAAACATTTGACTATCGCTTTAGCCTAGTGAATTCTCTTATTGTGGTGGTGATGGTGGTGGTGGTGGTGGTCGTCGTGCGGCCGGTCCCCCGTCACATATGCGTGGACATCAGATAAAATGTCATATCACATTAACAATAATTAGAATAAACACAAAACATATCTTATCACAGAAAATGTTGGCAATGCCATCCATCTGCATTAATATATTTATGTCATATTCTGAGGAAATCTCCATTCATTCGCATCAGCTCAGTTTCCGAAATAGCGTTACTTTCTGCCCGGATATTTTGTTTTAATTCTTCTACTGTGTGGGAATTAGTTTTGTATACTTCATTTTTCAAGTTGTCCCATAAACAAAAATCATATGCTATAAGATCTGAGCACCAAACCTAACTAATTACCAATTACTCTGCTACTACTACTAATTATTCTCTCCTAAAAATTTCCGCAATAAACTGTAATGATTCAGCACCTCTATATGCGGTGGCAGAATCCAGACCTGCTGTTTGAAACATAGTGCCAGTATATAATTTCTATATCTATCTGCATTTATGGTGTACTCATAAAAATAGACCCTATTATTTTGTATCCATTTATTGTGCACCATTTCCCGATTTTTACTTTCTCTACACGTTCTATGTAAACAAAAAATTCGATACTGAGATTTCACCGGAAATATATGTTTTAGGGTCCCCCGTATCCAAAAAAAGTCTTTTCAGAAAAAGGTCCATGTGTGTCCATGTGTTCGTGTGTCAAAAACGATAAGTGGCTAAAATACCAAACTCGGTATTTAAGTTTAGTATTTTCCAGTCATGCGACAGGAAGATTTTGAGAAAAATCCCCCCACCCCGAACTACCCTTTACATGGAACTTTTTTCGAAAATTTTGATTTTCTAAAAATGGCTTTAACGATTTTGATTAAAATGTCGAATATTAAAGATATTTACCTGTTAAATAAAATGTATATTTTGAATTTTCTGGTAATAGGCTCTGAAGACTACTTTATTCTGGATGAAATTTACGAAATTTTGCATAACTGCTAAACTGTAAGAAATGGACAAAAACTTACAGCATAAAAACTGCAGAGCACATTAAAGCACACCATTTATATTGTATACATTTTTTTCGTGGAGCTGATCGTTTTTTAAATATTCCTTGTTTTTGGTTTCAGCTTTGAAAAACTTAACTTTTCTCATACAAGACTTTATGAACTCGTGTCCATACAAAGGAACTTCATTCACATAGCAACCAGCTTTTGACTATCACTTTAACCTATGGTATTCCCTTATTTCGCTTCAACTTATTAGGAAGCAAGTAATAAGAAATAGAAGCATAAGCTTTTTATCAATAATTTGTTGCAGAGAAAGTCATGTGAATGGAACACATCATATTTTTTGACTATACAACGGAGTTCATGAACGAAATGGGTTATCTGTAGCATAATATCGGTTGTATTGTGATGACACTTGATCATGCAAATGAAACCATTCTCCGTCACTGAACAGCATTAATCGTGGATCGATTATCCCATCATTAACATTCCTCAAAATCCAGCTACAGAAATTTATCCAACGTTGGTGATCACGTGGTAGCAATTCCTGGAGAACAGTAAGTAACCTTGTATGGGTGAGTTTTAAAATTGTTGTTGCTTTCCATGTTGAAGCTTTCGAAATGTTAGTTTGTCGTGCAAGACACCTAAGAGATTATTGAGGTGACTGTTCTAACCGTTCTGCTATTTCGTCTAATTTCTGTTCCATAAGCACACGCCTGTTCACCTTTCATTTCCTAAATCAAATTTACCCCTTTTTTCTTAATTTATTTACAAGCAAACAAGCAAACAATTTATTTACAAGTTCTACTCGGAACATGCACGCCAGGAAATTTAGTTTTCAAATTACTTTACAACTTCCCTCAATATGATGTAAGCACATACATATAGTACATATACATAAACACTGTTTGTGGTACTGTGTACTGCATTTTGAAAGCAGTTCAAGCAAAACTAAATGCTTCTAAACATTTTAATGTTATTAAGTATGCACTGGACTAAAACAGCAGCAAGACTGATACACGAGTGGCGACAGAACGCATGTAGGACGCCCGCGCGTGGAAATGCAGTGAAGGTCACAGGGGCCGTGCTCCTTCGGCCAAGTTTTGTGACAAACGTTCTTAGAACAAACAGTTTTTGAGATATTGGGAAATAACCTGTATGGGGTAGGTTTCAGCCCCACACTGCGCATACTAGGGATAATAACTACAGAGGCAGAACTGTTCGTGCCTACGAACAGAGGAGCGGTTTGCTTCAGGAGGGTGTACTTTTGGATGGAAGAGATAAATAACTATATAGGGATGCGAGTAGACAAAAGACTCTTACTGCAAAATATGATGTATGGAAAGGAAGAGGAAACCCTAGGGTTATCCAAAATCTATTCTACTTACCTGTTACATTATGAAACTGGTAGTGTCACTTTAAAATAAAAGCTATGCCGTCAATCATACATCGGGCTATACGTCTCTCAAGGTCAGCAGCTCAATGAACAAAGCTGAAGAAAAGGTAAAAGGCTCTTCCGACCTAATTACTCAAGCTTTTATAATAAAATCCAAGCTTATGTCAGCATTGCGTTAGGAGGGCACAGCTAGGACAGTTTTTCGAATTCTTGCCACTAATAACGAATGTAGAAACTATTGCCACATTAGCTTCTTACTTAATTAATTCTAATTTACCCAGGTACCTTACAATATTCCGTGCTCTTTTTTCAGTTTTAAGCTATTTCAGTTTTTTACTTTCTCTAGCTCCATATGTACAATGCACATAGGGATAGAGAAGGTATTGTAAAGCACCCAAAAATTCGATACCAAGATTTCACCGAAAATTTTGTTTTGGGGTCCCCTGAGTCCGAAAAAAGCAGTTTTAAAAAAAGGTCCGTGTGTGTGTCTGTGTGTGTGTGTCTTTGGACAGCATAGCTCCAAAACAAAAATACCGTTAAATACCAAACTTGTTATTTAGGTTTAGTATCTTCCAAGGATGCGAAACGAAGATTTTCAAAAAAATCCCATCACAACTACCCTTTACATGGAAAACATATCGAAAATTTTCATTTTCTTAAAAATAGCTCTAACGATTTTGATTAAAATCCCGTGTATTAAAGATATTTATGTCTGAAATAAAATGTATATTTCGAATTCTTTGGGAATAGCCTCTGAAGACCTCTTTATTCTGGGCAAATTTTGCTAAATTTTGCTTAACTGCTAAACCGTAAGAGATAGAAAAAAGTACTACACAAACAGTGTACCTCATGACAAAACACACACTTTTTGTCCTTTACGTTTTTGTTGTGGAGGTAACCGTTTTCGAGATATTCCTTGTTATTGGTTTCAATTGTGAAGTACTTAAATTTTTCTCACACAGGAAGTTTCTGGCCATGCAAAGAAGTGATTTGCAATGAAAATCGCATAACAATAGATTTTAAAACATTTGATAATCACTTTAGCATAGTACATTCCCTTATTCCCTTCTACTTATAAGGAACTAAGTAATAACATTCTGCTAACATTTATCTTGATTAGCATTGTGTACAAAGAAGAATAATCTTTTGTAGGAGTTTTGTAGAGCAGCTAGAGAAAGACATGTGAGTGTAACACCTCAGATTTTTTCAAACGGGAAGGCATCTTTCTTTGTGCCTCTCTTTGGTTTACTTCTATCAAGCAAAGGGAACGAATTTCAGTTGTTTCATAGAGTAACCAGCTTTTAAAAGATTTGACTACCAGTTTAGCCTATTGCATATCCTTATTTCTCTTCTATTTACAAATAATCAAGTAATAAGACCAATCCTGCTAATTTTTATCTTGGTTAACATAATGTATATGAAAGAATAATATTTTGTACGAAACATTTGTTTGTGGAATAGCTAAAAAAAAGTGAAGTGAATAGCACACATTAGATTTTATTAATTAAAGAAATTAAGTTTTTTTCTGAAAGATTGTAACATATATAAAGAGATATTATAACTAGAGCATTTCAAATAATTATGAAATAAAAAGCTGAAAAGTGTAAAGATATTGACTTTACCAAGTGCAATAACTAAGTGGTATGGAACCTCTATAGAGATTTAAAATTACTGAAATTGAGGCAGCAGCAGTTTACAACACAACTACTAGAACGTAGATGAAAATAAAACAAAGAAAATGCATTTTTTGTCATTTTTAGCCATATTTCATCATTAACCCATGATGAATCTGCTTATTATAGCTACCATCCAATTTCTCTTTTATTCTCTAAATTGGAACTTTTATATAAAACTTCATGTCTATAGTTATTTAGAGAAATGCAATATGTGTAATTCTCTTAGGAATATATTTTAAAATAAATATTATATCTAAGTATCTGTCTGTATTTGAAAATTATAGTTTCATCAACATATAACGTTTTTATTTTTTTAAAAAAAGTAATTTCATTAGGCTTCATTAAAGTGTAGAAAATTTATATCTGAGTGAAGGCATTTTTCAAAATTCTGCTCTATTAAATACATGTTTTATAGATTTTTAAATATGGTTTCTGGGTAGTTATAGAATAGTTATTGGAATTATTATTGGTGGTGTGCACTCTATATTCATTTTATCTACTTTCGAGAATTTTACTACAAGTATTATAGTTGGGGCTTGATGTACACTAATTAAACAAAAGAGAGTTTTTGGCTATGGGTAGTTTTATATTTGAGAAAACGAAGTATTTTTTTTATTTTTATTTTTTATAAAGAGTTCTTTCATTTGCATAAAAATTACAATTATCAACAACTTTCATATGTAGTTACATAAAAATGTATAATGTAATCAAAGGTATCTCGCCCTAGGTGTTTTGGACATAATATGGAGTTAAGTGCTTAAATGGAAAAGCGGACATATGGAATAGAATTTATCATTTTAACTCTGAGCGATATTAATATAGCTGTCCCAAATCCAGGTACCTTGTTTTTGATGACTTTAATAGGGACGAAAATATCCCCAGGAGCACCTTCTTCGGTGGTGAACATCAGTCGATCGATGGGAAGTTTGTTACTTCAGTGTGTTTGACTTTTATTCAGAATATGAGTGCCATTTTGCAGTAGAGAGTTTACTTTTCTCCACCAAGTACGTCGCTTCTGACTATTGACTTTCTGTGAATAAGGAATGGGACATCGCACTTGCATACATAAAAAGGCAATAGAAGATATGTAAAAGACATACAATGGAGGAGACACCTCGTGAAACACAATCTTCATAGATATATAGTGAAAATACCATCCAGGAGCAATGGATAAAGTGAAGAAGTTACAGGAGGCTATACTAGCAGGCACGCCAGCCACAGAGACGCGGAAAAGTCCCCAGTATTTTCTGGCTAGAAGATCCGAAGTATTATTATATGAGCTGCGCAGCGACATTTGCAAGCAATCAGATCTTAGATTTCACTGGAAATTCTCATGTAACAACAATAGGAACTTGCTAACATTTAATAGATTTACTAGTACGATCGACAAAAGCAAACTACACAAGCAATATAAGCCATAAAAACTTTCAACACGGAGCGAACAAGATTGAGCCGTCCAATCAGTACCTCGCAGTCGGCAAAATTATTTTGCAGTATTAGACTTTGAGAACAATTTAATAGCTTTTTTTGTCTTCTGGAAAATGCCACTGTCTGAAATATTTTGTACTTCATATGTTTGTCTGTGTGCGAGATGGTGGGGATTAGAGTCTGAAAATCTATCCCAATGAACTTCACAAAACCCTATTAAAAATCCTACTCAAAATGAATATTGGTGTATTGAGCTGTTCAGAAATTATTTTAAGAATCCTGAAACTAAATGGGGCATAATTTGCAAATATTTTCAGTATTTGAAATCTTTCGTTCATTGGTTTAGCCAAGAAACAACAGCAGATGGTAACTCAATAAGGATGTTGAAGGCTCAGTGTTCTCCCATCGCACCCAACCCCCAGGTAGTCTTTCAATAAAGGCTTATGATCTAGATGTAATATATATTATTTTAGGAAAGCTACACGGGCAGATTAAGTTTTCGATATACAAGGAGTATATTTTGTGTTTGTGTACCCTGATAGAGGTAATCCAATCTCATTTAGTTCGATATTGATATAGTTTTTATTCTTAGTTCCTATATATGTAATATTTGTAAAGCTTTCATATTCTATTACCGGTGTCTGCTTACCTGATATTGAGTTTAAATGGATGGCTGTGAAAGTGGCATTTAATTATTCTATGCAGTTTAACACGGCTTAGCGTGCGGCGTTTGCCTGACACCTCCAACGTTAATGTCAGGATTTGTGGTAACAGCCTCCCTCACGGCATTGACATTCTCGAGTTACTTATGTGACACACGTCTTGAGGCTTCAGCTACGGTAACGTAGCATGGTTAAACCCTGATCCGTATTATATATGTACACACGTATATACTATAGATACAGAGTGGGGGTGAATAAATGCAAATATTTGTATCAGAGTCTGAAAACATAGTGATGATCCTACATTTGCAGTGTTTTGCTATTTTCTAAAGCTATTTTCATGATGAAGAGTTTTTGGGATGACTGTTATTCCTTATTTCAGACGTTTGGTGATTGTTTACATAACAGCTTACACGTTTAATCATTCTCTGCCCTCTGCCCTTTCCACTCTAGGTGCTGTGATGTATAGGAACAGATGATTATTTCTAACTTGAGGCTGCAAGCTTTAGAACCTTGGTAGCTAAAATACATGCTGGAATGAAATATATACCTAATTGGCTGCAAACGGCTAAAAGAAAAAATATATACATTTTTACTTTCTCTATACGCACTATGTACATAGTGTATAGAGAAGATATTGCACTCCACCAAAAAATTCGATACCGAAATTTCACCCAAAATATATGATTTAGGGTCCCCTGTATCCAAGAAAGCATTTTCAGAAAAAAGTCCGTGTGTGTGTGTGTCCGTGTGTCCGTGTGTCTGTGAGCACGATAACTCAAAAACGAAAAGTCGGTAAAATACCAAACTTAGTATTTAAGTTTAGTTTCTTCCAGGGATGCGACACGAAGATTCTGAGAAAAATCCCCCCACCCCAAACTACCCTTTACATCGAACATTTTTCGAAAATTTTGATTTTCTAAAAAATGGCTCTAACAATTTTGATTAAAATATCGTATATTAAAGATATTTACCTGACAAATAAAATGTATATTTTGAATTTTCTGGGAATAGCCTCTGAAGACTACTTTATTCTGGGTCAATTTTACTGAACTTTCCATAACTGCTAAACCGTAAAAGATGGACAAAACCTTACCACACAACAAATGTAGAGCACTTTAAAACACACAATTTATGTTATATACAGTTTTGTCGTGGAGTTGATTGTTTTTGAGATATTCCTTGGTTTTGGTTACAGCTATAAAAACATAATTTTCCATACAGGACTTTGTGAACTTGTATCCATACAAACAAAGGAACTTCAGTCACGTAGCAACCAGCCGTAACCAACTTTAACCTATGGTACTCCCTTATTTCGCTTCTACTTACAAGGAAGCAAGTAATTAGACTATTTCTGCTAATTTTTTCTCGATTAGCAGGAAGTAAATAGAAGCATAAGTTTTTTAACGATAATTTATTGCAGAGTTGTAGAGAAAATAATGTGAATGGAACACATCAGATTTTTATTTTACTTTTATTGCCATTAAAAGCAGAGAAAAACGATAATGGTATCCAGAGCAGAGGCCAAAATGTTGTTAACGTGTTTATAGGTTCTTGTTCCAAGCAGTTATTGCGTGGTGTATTGGTTTATGCTCAAACAGGAGGTTAAGGTTCTACTTCACACCGTATATTAACATGGCTAACGAGAAAGACAGGCTACGGCGCGAATCAGCGTTACGTAGAAATGTTAGTCTTAAACATGGCTAACACTGAATAGCTCCATGCTTTAACTGTATCGTTTATATGCATTTAACAAGCAATCTATTTCTCTGTGTGGAATATAGATGTATTAGTCGATTGAATTTTACTTCATTGGGCCATGGTGGAATGGAAGAATCACATGATTTCATTTCGCGTCAGAGCCGTCTATGTTAGCTATGGTATATTAAATGTTGTATTTATTATATTACTCCTGACACAGGTTAAACTATGTTTATTTATCTGCACTATGATTCCAGAATATAACTATTCCTTTTATTACTTTCTCTACACGTACTATGTACATAGTGTATAGAGAAGGTATTGCATTCCACCCAAAATTCGATACCGAGATTTCACCGGAAATACATGTTTTGGGTCCCCCTGAATAAAAAAAACATTTCCAGAAAAATGTCCGTGTGTGTGTGTCTGTGGACAGCATAGCTCAAACGAAAAGACCGTTGAATACCAAATTTGGTATTTAAGTTTGGTATCTTCCAAGTATGCGACACGAAGATTTTCTAGAAAATCCGCCTACCCCCAACTACCCAAAAGTTTCGAACATTTTGATTTTCTTAAAAATGGTTCTAACGATTTTGATTAAAATCTCGTATATTTAAGATATTTACTTGACAAATAAAATCTATGTCTTGAATTTTCTGAGAATAGCCTCTAAAGAGTACTTTATTTTGAATGAATTTTACGGATTTTTACATTACTGCTAAACCATAAGAGGTGGACAAAAACTTACCACACAGAAAATGTAGAGCACATTAAAACACACAATTTATGCTTTATACATTTTCTCCGTGGAGTTGACCATTTTTATGATATTCCTTGTTTTTAGTATCAGCTTTGAAAAACTTTTACTTTTCTCATACAGGAATTTGTCAACTGCTGTCCTTACAAACAAAGAAACGTTACTCTAATTGTAACCAGCTTTTGACTATCACTTTAAGCTATGGTACTCCCTTATTTCGCTTCTGCTTACAAGGAAGTAAGTATTAAGACTATTTCTGGTGATGTTTTCTCAATTAGCATGAAGTAAATAGAAGCCGAAACTTTTTAACAATAATGTGTTGCAGAGATGTGGAGAAAGTCATATGAATGGAACACATCAGATTTTTTTTTACTATATTGCCCTCCATTGCGACTTTTTAGAAAATCTCCAGTGATTAGGTATTGGCCCCGAAATATCAATACGCTTGCCCACTCCTTATTTATCTGTAGAAATTAAAGCGATTAAAAAGCCAGCAACAGTAAATAAAACCATGGGAATATCACAAAATTAAAAACACTCAGCCACACAAAGTAACGACAAGACCCTTCTAATTTACATGAACTTGTAATATGAAATTGTGCATGGTGGATATTATGAGATGACGTTGGATCTATTAGTTTGTCTTATTAAATGACAAAAGAATGTAAGGTGATTCATTATACCAATAAGTGCAAAAGGTGAATTCTTTTTATGAATACGGTATATTGACGGTGTTGATGCCATATTAAATTATCCACAAATTGGATACATTTTATACAATCCTAACATTAGAAGCTGCAAAATAATAATAATAATAATAATAATAATAATAGTAATAATAATTCGGAATCCATAGTTGACACGAGAGAGCCTTCATTTGTTCGTAAATCAGACGTTAATTTTTATCTGTGCATTTCATTTGTTATTACCTAAGGTATTGAACAGAAGCTCCTGTATGAACAATTCCAAACTTTGGGATAAATGCTGATGCTATTCCAGGGAGATTAAATAAATTGTTTTAAAACTTCAGACATCTTTCTTTGACCCAGGAAGAGGTAGAAATCGAATTCTTTACCGGCACCAATTTTGGTTTTATAGGCAAGAGCAGGTATTACAGACCGTAATGCAGCCTTTTATCAGCACAGAATAGGTAATTATAATTTTTGATCATAACTATGCTACTATATTTAATAATGTATAGAGATTTGGTATCTTTGTTGCTTAGAGAAAAGAAAATCTTGCCACGGTTTCTTTCTCTCTCTATAAGTCAAGACAACTTGTAATACTGTATTACATTACGTCATTGCTATTACTTATGTCACGCGTAATATGATGAGGCAATTATGCACGATATTAGATTTTTTACTGTAGGATTGTATAAGGAAAGTTAAAAGATATATAAGCGATATTTTCCTTATCGTCTGCTATATATCAAAATACTGGAAACACAAAGTTATAAATGCCGCTGAAACTTACATATTTATGATTTTGTATTTAAAAGGCTTTCAAGATGTTGATTTGAAATTATGGTTAAGTTTATAAATGTCGTTTGTGTTTTCCGTTTCTCAAGGTGCTGCTGATTAATGAACATAGAGCAGGCAGTTACGAGAAGCTTCATTTTTATAAAAGGCTGATCTTCCAAAATATCACCAAGTATAGGTTTATTGGCACTGAGTTAATCTGAGTAGTTTCTATCTAAATACACTTCTTTTGGTAGTTTATGAAAACTGTGAGCTTTTCAAAACAGTATGTTTTTGTGTGCGCACAGTATATATATTTAAACCAATGCTTAAATCATGTTTTGAATAGGAACCCTTAAAAAAGATTTAACATTGTTGTAGCGCAGAAACGGTATTTTTGCGATATTGTGTCCTAATCAAAGCATTATTCAATCAACCGCCTCTAAAATTTTTAAAAGTTTGTAGAGGGAATTTTCAAATGTAGACACAGGTATCTATACAGCGATTCATTAGGTGTAAAAGCTAAAGATGTAGAAGCAACTTATAAAATATGGGAAAAGCTAGATATTTGCGCTGTTTATTTATTATATATTTTATTTATTAACCTGACTCATAAACGAGTTTGCCTAGTAATACAGAATAAAATATATATTTAGGAATTTTTACAAAAAATGTTATAGGTGAGTGTCTAATAAAGTAACCACTTTATTGTATTGATTATGGAATTTTTATAATTATGGTACATGAAATGTGGAAGTATTTTGTAGATTCATAATTTATGAAGGCAAATACTTGCTTTTCTAATAATTTTTCACTTCCCATTGCATTGTAATCCAAACAATATAAGGGTTTGCAATGATTCAGTTATTTATTTCCATATGTTAAACTATATCATAACACCACGTGATTTTTACTGTCTACGGTCAAAAGCGGCTATTCATCTGAAAGACAATTTCTAAAACAATTTGTAAAACAATTATTTATTTTTCAATGTAGGGGATATTAAGTCGCATAGCAATCAAACACATTTTTAGCAACGAGGAATGGATTGGTTTCGTTTGTGAAGGGTGTATTGAGTAAAATAAAACAACGGCCCTCAAAATGAGAACTTTGCCCAAAATTGATTTTTAAAGCAATTACGAAACATTGGTTACAACGCCATATTGTAAGAAAAGTAGTTCAAAATTGAAACTAATAACAAGGAATATCTCAGAAACTGCCGACTGTACATTAAAAAACGTATAATACATAAATTATATGTTTTAATGAGATCTAAATTTTTTGTATAGTACGTCTTGTCTATATCTTACGGTTTAACCATTTGGCAAAATTCTGCAGAACGCATCCAGAATAAACAGGTCTTGAGAGGCTATTCCCATAAAAATCAAAAAATACATTTTATTTATTATGCAAGTATCTTTAATATACAGTATTTTAATCAAAATCTTGAGAACTATGTTTTAGAAAAAGAAAAATTTCAACACTTTTTCCATCTAAAGAGCAATTTGAGGTGGTGGGATTTTCTTAAAAATCTTCATATTGCATCCTTGGAAGATATTAACCCTAAGTACCAATTTTGGCGTTTAATGGTCTTTCCTTTTTTACTTTCTCTATACGTACTATGTGCATAGTGTATAGAGAAGGTATTGCACTCCATCCAAAAATTCGATACCGAGATTTCACTGGAAATATATGTTTTAGGGTCCCCTGTATCCAAAAAAAAAGTATTTTCAGAAAAAGGTCCGCGTGTGTGTGTCCGTGTGTCTGTGAACATGATAACTCAAAAACGAAAAGTCAGTAAAATACCAAACTTGGTATTTAAGTTTAATATCTTCCAGAGATACGACACGAAGATTTTGAGAAAAATCCCCCCACCCCAAACTACCCTTTACATGGAACTTTTTTCGAAAATGTTGATTTTCTAAAAATGGCTCTAACGATTTTGATTAAAATTTCGTATATTAAAGATATTTACCTGACAAATAAAATGTATATTTTGAATTTTCTAGGAATAGCCTCTGAAGACTACTTTGTTCTGGATGAATTTTTCATACCTACTAAACCGTAAGAGATGAACAAAATCTTAGCACACAAAAAATGTAGAGCACGTTAAAACACACAATTTATGTTATATACATTTCTTTCGTGGAGTTGACCGTTTTTGAGATATTCCTTTTTCTTGGTTTCAGCTTTGAAAAACATACTTTTCTGATACAGGAATTTGTCAACTCCTGCCCATACAAACAAAGGAACATTAGTCACATAACAACCAGCTTTTGGCTTTCACTTTAACTTATGGTACTCCCTTATTTCGCTTCTACTTACAATAAAGCAAGAAATAAGACTATTTCTGCTAATGTTTCTTGATTAGCATGAAATAAATAAAAGATAAGCTTTTTAACAATAATTTGTTACAGAGATATAGAGAAAGTCATGGGAATGGAACACATCAGATTTTTAACTATGCTGTCCGAGAATACAAAGGCGTGGATCTTTTTCAAAAACTGACTTTTTTCTGACTCAGAAGACCTGAAAACATATATTTCCGGTGAAATTTCAAAGTTTTGTTTATTCACTATGTACATTGTACTTACGGGATAGAGAAAGTAAAACTTAACATTACTTACGCAAGAAAAGTGCCTGCAACAGGTTTACAACGTTCTATGTCTGTGTGAGGAATGGTGTAACGTTACTGTACTTAGAAACGGTTTGTTGTTCTTTGCCTCGCTGTCGCGTTTCAGATAAAATAATCTAGTTTTTGAAGTTATTCCCGAAGGATCAAACCGAGGTGCACGATAATTGCTACAACCTGGGATGTAACAGAGAGGTTTCTTTCTGCTTCAGAAACACGCTGGCGGTCCCTCTTGTGGCACAAACACAAAACCTGCCAGTTTCGCTTACTCGACATCGGCGGCACCATTTTTTCCCCTTCGCCCTGAGTAAACACTGCTTATACTGCTTCCTCGGTATCTTGGGATTCCCCCACAAGGAGTGCGGCAAAACAAGGACGTACAAAAACCACATAACTCGCTGCTAAGCTTTCTTGCTAAGGTTTCTTATTGGACCTCATTTTCCTAGGAAGTGTCTTTTGGTGAGGGAAGAAACACCCACGTCGTTGATGCTGCAACAGCAGCAGTTCATCACGGCAACCTCTTACGAGGAGGCAGAGAAGCTAATTAGCGTACTGAGAATTTCTCGCCTCTTTAAGTAAATGAAGTAACAAGTTTCATTTATTCTTTCGAATAAGAAAGTGGAGTATTATCAATAAGGAGATCCAGGTTTGATTCCAGGGGCCCTCATATGGGATTTGTAGAGGACAAAGTGGCGGCTGATTTCTGGCTGTGGTGGGGTATGTTTCTTTAACTAGTATAATTTCCTATCTTTCAAAAAGTATGGGCCGCGCCGTGGCCGAGTGGTCAGACCTCTCGCCTCTCACCTAGACAGCCCGGATTCGATCCCAAGCGACCGAATGTGAGATTTGTGGTGGACAAAGCGGCGCAGGGTCGGGTTTTCTCCGGGTTCTCCGGTTTCCCCCATCACATTCTACAGGGGCGTTAAACACTACAAAAAAAAAATGTCACAAAGTATGGAATTGTGCAAATAAGAGTGTATGAGTGTGTGTTTAATAAAACCATACAGTTCAGCGATAAAGCGACCGCGCTGTGGCCGAGTGGTTAGACCATTCGTCTCTCACCTAGACGGCCCGGGTTCAAGCGACCGTGAGATTTGTGGTGGACAAAGCGGTGCAGGGGCGGTTTTTCTCCGGGTCCTCCGGTTTCCACCGCCATCGCATTCCACCGGTACTCCATCTTTATTCATGTATTATCAGTGTCACTGCCTGCGGTACCATAAGTAGTTAAAGCGGGCGTTAAACACTACAAAAAATCAGCGATAAAGCACCAACAGTTGCTTCTAAAGCAAAGCTCCCGATATGACCATAGAAGTTACAGCTGAAAAATGTTAAATAATAAAATAAGATAAATAAAATGCACATATTACCTTGTATCCGTAAATGGATCCTTTCGATAGAGATGTCACTAACGACATTCTCTCATAGCTTGCAGTATACGTTTCTGTGTTTCAGGCAGTGAAATTTAAGCAAGATGCGGTATTCGTTCCAAGAACAATGCGAGAATATCTTCGCGTAAGGCCAAGTAGGTGGAAATCGTCTAGAAGCAGCACAGATGTACCAAGTTACGCACCCTGGCAGAGAGCACTTTATCAATAGTATGAACCATTTTTCGACATTTCTCCTTTAAGTTATTATACATTGTATAAATGAATATGTTAGTTCAGTCTGACTCTACTTATTCAACTCCTGTCCTACACACTTCTTGTGTGAAAAAACAAATAAACCAATACCCACTGACCATAATAGTTGGCTATACTATAAATCCTGGGACTTAAAGTACTTGCAACATTATAAGTCGCCATTGGGGTTGTCATCTCAAAATAATTTGAGAACACCTTGTGGGTTACCAGGAAATATACGAGTCAGTTGAGAAATTCAATGCTATCTACCTTGGAAACTGTGCATTTCTGGACACAAAATTATATGAACTGATAATTATTATGAGTCTGAAGTTTGTTGGTGGAATTTAAACTCACTCTGTATATTTTTCTCCCTTATTAACGGAGTCATGTGAAAATCTTCCATCGGGTGCCTTTCTCTATTCCTCTTATACAACTCATGGCTACAAAATTGCTATTCTTCCATATATTCTTATTAATAGTGTAAACTTTCATTATATATTTACACACTTCTTTGTAGGAATAAGAAAATTGCGGCAAGCTCGTCATAGTCAGATTTTTAAAACGTGAATCGTTGAAATCGTGAATATTCTAAATTCCTTGCTTGACCACGACAAAGACGAATAGCAACTTACCTCTAGAATAAGCATAATTTTTTGAAAATTCAAAGCAATGAAGTGGTTAAGGCTAAAATAATACTATTAGACACACATTATGTTTTCATTGTCTTGTGTAGTAAAATTTGATATCTCTTACGGTTTACCAATTATATAGGGAGCTCGTTAGGGTGAATTAAAAAATAATCAAGATATAAATTTGACTAGTCATGCACATTTGTTATTATTATAAAGTTTATTATAAATTGTAGGGTTAGTTTTTAGAAAATAAAAGATGGCGAAAATTTTTGTATTAAATGTCAACTTGAGGTGAGCGATTTTCTTAAAAAATATTCATGTGTGGAAGACTCTGAACCCAAATACATTTTTTGAGTTATGCTATGCAAAACACAGACATATATTGCGTGAGATAAAAAGAGATGTTGAATTCACATTGTTTTCTCGATTCACACTATTTTAAAGTATTCTTATACAACGTTATTCTTCGTTATTTCGTTAATAAACATAAACTATCATTACCAATTTATACATTCGTTTTAGGTATAAGGGTCATATTATTTTTATGGTTACGAAAAAACCTGCGTGTAGTATTTACAAGACTTTCTCTTCTCACTCATCTACAAACACTTCCTGAAAATCAATACATTGTTTATTTCACACGTCATGTGTAGGGCAACAATAATTAGAAAGATAAGTCAGGTTGAAAAACTCAATGCTATACGATGCGGTTGGGAATTTAATGTCGTGTCGGCATATTGCCATGGAAGCTAAGCGGCTAGAGCAACTGAATGGAGATCTGTGGTTCAAATCCCAGCTATGATATTGGATTTTTCAATAGACTTTACCTTTCCAGCTTCTGTCCTATACACGGTTAGTTGGAAGAAACAATTAATTCACGATTATTATTGACCTAATAGTTGGTTAAACTATGAAAATCAGGACTTAAAATACTTGGTTGCCAGTAAGGTATGTCATTTCAAAATAGTTTTATATTTTCTTGTGGTTTACAGGGAAAAAATGCGAGTTAATTGGGATATTTAATGTCGCGTCCTTATGCTGCCAATGTGCAACCGGACGGAGACCAAAAGATCCGTGGTTTAAATCCCAGTTATGACTTTGAGATTTTTCAGTCTGACTTCACCTTTTATATTCCTACCAAAGTTTATTTTTCTACCTAAGTACTTGATAATTGAGATTAATTTACGTAATTTGTTGTAAATACAAACACACATTGGACTACACAAATTTATGCTAAGATTTCCTAAAAGTATCAACACATGTAGTTCAGGTTACTGAACTTTTTTGGTACTGAATTTGATTATACCCTGGACTTATATAATTGATATATTAGTACGTAGATATACGTACATATCTTGATAATGATGCACTGTCTAACATCAAGGTGTAATGAATGGCTGCAGATGCCAGGCACGTTTACATAAATTCCAACTAGCAGACGGTCACATCCATGCGTAATGGAATGCCTGCAATCCTTGGGATTACGCAATTCAGATCTCGCTGGTGGTGCTCGTTTTTGTCGTTTTACGAACTTGAGCATCACCGTATACTCTACGCAACATTTTGTTACGTGCTACAGCGAACAACGATAAGAATACACGCTGAATTAATGATTAGTATTTTATCAAGTGACTTTTCCATTTTGGAAACAAAATACTTGGGCCATTTGTTTTCTACCTCCAATAGCTTTTAAATAAAAGACAAGCTCATAGAAAACAGTTACTTTATTACTAAAAGTTTTATACAATTATGGTTACTTTTCAACATAATCACCGAAAAGATTGTTCCTGTTCACAAGCTTTGCAATACCCGCTTCAAAAAATGTTGCCACCAATGATTTCAAATGAGCATTGACGCTGTTTTGAAGATCTTCGTTGGTTTTAAAGTGCTGCTCCAAAGCCACGTCTTCAGTTCAGGGAAAAGGTGAAAGTCGCTGGTTGCCAGGTCACTGTACGGCGGATGATCGAAAATGTCCACTTGAAATTGTTCAAGGAGCCGTTGGGTTGTGCAGCAGTGTGTGGACGAGCGTTGTCATGGATCAACACAATTCCTGAAGTCAGCATTCCTCTTCGTTTGCTTTGAATGGCTCTCCGCCAACGTCGTAAAGTACACGAAGATCTTCAAAACAACGTCAATCTTTTCGGTGATTATGTTGAAAAGTAATCATAAGTGTACAAAACGTTTTAGTAATAAAATAACTTTTTTCTATGAACTTGGCTTTTATTTATAGCATATTGCAGATTGAAAAAGACGGCCCTCGTACTTTAAGCATCAATCGGTATTAATAGCCCACCTGGGTAGTGTGGTGGTAGCGTGTCTGCTTCGCATTCGAAATATCGTGAGTTCAAATCTCACTTAGGGTGAGTTGCTCGGATAAGGTTTTTTTCGGGGGTTTTCCTTATCCTGAGAAGACGAATGTCGAGTAACTTTAAGCTCCATGGACCTCGAGCTCATTTGAGCTTCATTTCACTAATTTCATTCATCATACGATACGACCAATCAGGTTAAAGGACGTTAAGCTACAAAAAAAATCGGTTTTAGGGCAGTTCCCCCTGATCTAAAGGCAACGAAGTTAAATTTAAATTTGTTTGAAATTAAACTTACATAAAAGATAAATATAACAAGATAACACATAAATACGTTTTACTGTAAAGCTTAATATTCATTAGGAATGAAGTTGATTGCATCTCTCACAGAATTGCGTTGAAAATGCAAATGTAAATGTCCTGTTATTTATAGACGCTCTTTAACTGCTGTAGTTCTCAGCATCCCATTCTAAATTGGGTGTGAAAGACCACTTAATTTTTCTCAGAGGCCTCTCTATCAGGCTTGAGGTTCTTTTACGTGCCGTAAATCTACGGCATGGGACCAACGGCTTTACTTCCCTTCCGAAGGATGCCATGCTAAGGATTTTTATACCCGAAAAAAATCCATCGTCCTCCACCGGGTTTGAACCCACGACCTTGGGTATATGAAGTTACCACGGAGGGCGACAATTGCCTTGAAGACCCTTATATCTTAACAAGACAGTTTTTAACAATTTTATATTTCCTTTATTGTATTTTAAATCCTTAATTATTAAATTTTGTTGTTTTGGGGGGAACATTTTTAAATTGAACATTTTTTTTAATACCTCAAAGGCTCTGATGAGTACCAGTCACACATATTTCTTTGTAGTTTATCATTTTTTGGGCTTCATATGAAACCTAAGTTTCCACTAGCCTTAAAATGAACAGTATAATTATAATACACAAATTGTTTCAACCGCTAATATACCTTTATAAGTCAGGAGGTAAAGCCAGCAACCACTGTGAAACTTACAAGTCGAATTATTGTAACAATCAGTTCAAAATATAGCGCAGCAAAGGAGTCTTTAATACGAATTTAGTTTTGAATTTAGCAAATTAAACGGTGAAATTTTCAAAAGCAGGTCTATTCATTACCCTTTTGTAGAGTTTAATATGTATGTTTTAAAGTTTCACAGAGATTAATAATAGAGAACATAATTTCAATGCTTTTGGAACTTAAGATACATTTAGTTTATTTTTATGCAATATTTAGAATTTTTAACATTCTAATCAGAGTCCAGTTCTGAAAAGAGAAAACTTACATAACATTCAGATTAAAGGGATAGCATTTCATTTTTTCTCTAGCACGTATCTACATAAAACATTCCATAATAGCTAAAGTAGGTACTCTATTCCACCCAAAAATTCTATACCAAGATTTCACCGAAAATATGTTTTGAGGTCGATGGGTAAAAAGAATATATTTACTTTCTCTATACGTACTTACTATAGTGTGTAAAGAAAGAATTGTATTACACCCAAAAATTCGAAAGCCAGATTTTTTTGACACCCCCTGAGTCCTAAAAAGACATTTTTAGAAGAGTCAGTGATTGTGTGTGTGTGTGTGTGTGTGTGTGTGTGTGTGTGTGTGTGTGTGTGTGTGTGTGAACAGCATAGCTCAAAAACGAAAAGATCATTAAATACCAAACTTAGCATTACGTTAATTTTTTTCCAAGAATGCAATACGAAGGTTTTCAAGAAAATTCCCCCACCACAAACAACCCTTTACGGAACAATTTTTGAAACATTTGTTTTTCCCAAAAATAGCTCTAACGGTTTTGATTAAATACCATACACTAAATATATTTAAATCACAAACAAAGTTTATATTTTGAATTTTCTGGGAATATCCTCTGAAGTTCTGTTTATTCCGTATGAATTTTGTATAACTGTTAAACCGTGAGATAGAAAAACTTACTGCAAAAATGTTGATCTCGTTAAAATACATAATTTGTGTTATATATGTTTTTTTGAGTTGACAGTTTTCGAGATATTCCTTGGTTTCAGTTTTAAACTACCTAGCTTTTCTCAAAGGGAAGTCAGCTTTCGTTTCATCCCTCTTGTTTTACTGCAGGCCATGCAAAGCGAACTGAACCTCAATTGTTTCACATACCTACATTGTTTCTTTTGTAAGACTATTTTTATATTGAACAGCAAGAGAAAATTATATGCATTGAAAACATCAGATATTTATAAATATATTTAAATAGCAGGTGGCTCAATTGTCCCATATATTGGCGTGAGCGGATATACCTTGATGCGTTTAAAGAGTTGCAGAACTCACAGGGCTATTTCAAGTTAAAACATATTAATGGTTTATTGACGAGAGTGACCTTCACTTTGCACGTCTTGCTGTCAGCGGAGGCTGGGAGCGAGTCTCGCTCATTGCGAAAGATAAAACGAAGATCGCTTTCGCCCAATTCGCCACTGGCAGGTTGCAACTTGAAATATCCTCGTTGAGTTCTGTAATTCATTTATTGTACAAGGGGGTATCTGCACACGCAAAATATGATGCAGTTGGGCCACATGCTATAAATAAATGTTTCCGTTTTTATTTAAGAATTAGTTGTCCGGGAAAAGTGGCAGTAATTATAGATACAGCTTTGTGGTTTTCAGGTATGCTGCCCAAACACATTACGCAGTTTTATTATTCAAAAGCCTCAAGAGTTTATTTGCAATGGATTCTCAGGTTTTAGTTTTTGGCTGCAATTCCATATTTCACGGTGAATGTGACAGTTTGTGAATGTTTAATTCTCTAATGGCTTTTATTTTAGGATAGATTTCTGTGGACTTCGTGTGAAACTCTCTCTCACATGCTTCACATTTGCCTCACTTACTGATGGACGACCGGTTGACTTCCGCTTACAGATCCATCCCCTCGTTTTGAAGATAGCGCATCACTTACAGATACTGTCCACTGGATGGATCTGCAACAAATTTTCTTCTAAAATGTTGTACAGTAACAGACTGAGATATGCATGCTCTCTTGTCTTCGTTTGCAGCCATTTTTCTGTTTTATAATCTCCTAGCAACGCAATTAATAAATATGCAACAGTTCACCAACTAACAAACAATATTTGAGGTTCTTTTTCTAATGATGCCAATATCAGTTTTTAAATGTCTCCTAACGATAGTTATTCAAGTTTGTAATCAAAAATATCATTTACATGAATACTATACAAATTAATTTATTTTATTTAATTAGGTAAAATCAAAATCGTTCTTCTCTGACAAATATTGAGCTACATGCACCATCTTTTAACAGTGCATTCGTTTGTACCTTTGTAACTAATTGCCAGGTTGAAATTTTCCTATAGAGGAATCTTTTCTGAAAAAAACCAACATATTTTACATTACAAAGTGGAAAAAAAAAGAGCGATTATAATAATTACCTTTCTAAAACTAATCCATGACAATTATCAAAATTCCAATCAAAGAGTTTTATAAAACATATTTTTCGGTGCTTTAGGAAGCATTTTAGGAAAAATAGCTTTTAAATATGGGAAAATAAAAACATTTAACCTAAGAAAAATAGCTTTGACGTTTGGCACAGAGTAATTTAACTAGCGCAGCGCTTCAAAATGGCGTCTAAAACACTTGTTATATTATTTGTAGGAGAATAAAACATTGAAAAGGGAAATAACAGAATACACTAGGCTGAAATCATAATTAAATATTTTAAGCCATATTCAAATATCTTTAAAGCTGGTCAATATTTGAACATTATTGAGATTCGGTTCGCTTTTTATCGCCAGTAAAACAAAAGAGAGATGAAAAGAAAGATGATCATGGATACATATATTCTTTATATACGTATATTAGCGGCACTATCGTGTACATTTTAATAACTCAAAAACTTTCGGAATTAGAGAAATGTAACTTATCAGAACCCCGTCTGGCATGTATACCGACATTGAAGCCTCTAGTACCAAAATTAGGAAAACCTAAATTTTACTCATTACTAAAATTATTAAAATTAAAATCACTAAAATATTACTTATACCATAGCATATTTTGTTCTACATTCGAAAAGACTAGATAATATTAGACTTATAAACTATTTCAATTAATGATACGATAGAAGAAAATAGAGCGAAACGGAAGAGCATATTGACTGAATGATAGAAAATATATTACCAAAATTCTGATGTGTTCCATTCATATGACTTTCTCTAGCTGTAGCACAAACAAGCTTTCCTTACAAAAAATATGTTTTATCTACGTCACATAAAGCGAGATAAACAGTTGCAGATATGGTCTTAGTATTTTCTTCCTTATAAATAGATGAAAAAAAAAAAAACAGAATACACTAGGCTAAAGCTAATGCTAGTAAAACAAAAGAGAGATGAAAGAAAAGTAGCTTAAAATTGAAACAATGACAGGGATTACAAAAATGTATGATATAAATTGCATGGTTAACATGATCTACATTTATCATTTAGTAGGCTTTTGTCTATTTCTTATGGTTTACCAGTTATGCAAATTTCAGCTAAATTCATTCTGAATGAACAGGTCTTCAGAAGCTATCCCAGGAAATTCAAGATATACATTTTATTTGGCATGTAAATATTTTAATACACGGTATTTAATCCTAATCCTTACAGCCAAACTTTTTGACAACTTTTCTATATAAAGGGTAGTTTGAGGTGGGGCGATATTCTTGAAAATCTTCATGTCGTATATTTGGGACATTTTTGAATGGTTTTGAATTAAAGCTGTCCACAGCCACACCACAGACAGAAACACACACACTTTTTTTTTAAAAAAAAAAATGCTTTACTGTTTGAACTCAGGGTGTCTCAAAACCTATACCCTGGTATCAATTTTTTTGTTGGTATACAATACCTTTTCTATCTACTATGTACGTTCTAAATATGCGCAAGAGAAAGTAAAAAGTATAATAAATTATTGGCCTCTTGGAAAGAGATTTTGGGAAGACCTCGTAAGAGGTGGATGGAGGATAGAGGCTGGAACCGGTGATTAAACACCTAATCCTTGAAAGGGGAAGAAGTATAAGGAGACTTTTGTCTATCATACCAAAATTATGAAACTCTGTGCTTTATGCTGGTGTCCATTTATCAACTAACTGTATTGAAGCTCGTCATGAATTGATGAGAAGATGCAATATTTTTGGATTATCGTGTTCACAGACACACGGACACACGGATATACGGACACACACACACACACACACACGGACCTTTTTCGGAAAATGCTTTTTTTTTTTTGAATTCAAGGGGCCCTAAAACATGTATTTCCGGTGAAATCTCGGTATCGAATTTTTGGGTGGAATACAATAATTCTCTCTATCCCTATGTACATTGTACATAAGGGGCTAGAGAAAGTAATAACAGGGAAGGAACAATTGAACATATATTTTGGATTATAATGTTTATTTGTATGCTTTTAGTTTGTTTAGACTCTCTCAGTTGTATCATTTTATTTACATGATTTCATTATGCACTTTCTTCACTACAGCACAGTGACTGCTCTCAACAGTTGGAGCTATCTTATAAGTAGACATTATTAACTGTGCATGAAGGCTGATATCATTTAAGCGTGATTATTATTGCTTTTGTTTTGTTTAATTTAGAGCTGTATATGTAGAACCGCACATAGCTGCGATTCTGGAAGCAAACGATTTGAGACGTAGGTATTAGAGGCGTTGAGATGTTTCAATACATGTAAAGCAACAGAACCCATGTACTCGCTTTTCACAAAGCAGATCAGCAACCTGACATCGTAGTGAGCTTTTATTTATGGACGCTCTTTGACGGCTGCGGTTATCAGCATTCCAGCGCTTGAAAGACCGTTTAATTTTACGTTTATCAGGCTTGACGTTCTTTTACGTGCAGTAAATTGTGACCAACGGCTTTGTTTTACTTCTCTTTCGAAGGGAGTCATGCTCAGGATTTTTACATCTGAAAAAATCTGATGTGTACCATTCACATGACTTTCTCTATATCCCTCCTGCAACAAACATAGGTTAAAGTGATAGTCAAAAGCTAGTTGCTATGTTAATGAAGTTCCTTTGTTTATATGGATAGGAGTTGACAAGTTCCTGTATGAGAAAAGTATACGTTTTTCATAGCAGAAACCAAAAATAAGGAATGTCTTAAAAACGACGAACTCCATGAAAAAATGTATATAACATAAATTGTGTGTTTTAATGCTCTCTACATTTGATGTGTAGTAAGTTTTTGTCCATCTCTTACGGTTTAGCAGTTATTCAAAATTCAGTAAAATTAATCCAGAATAAACTACTCTTCAGAGGCTATTCCCAGAAAATTCAAGATATACATTTTATTTTTCAGGTAAATATCTTTAATATACGAACTTTTAACAAAAATCGTTACAACCATTTTTGAGAAAATCAAAATTTTCGAAAAAAATTCCATGTAAAGGGTAGTTAGGGGTGAGGAGATTTTTCTTAAAATCTTCGTGTCGCATCTCTGGAATATACTAAACGTAAATACCAAGTTTGGTATTTTACCGACTTTTCGTTTTTGAGTTATCGTGTTCACAGACACACGGACACATGGACACACTGACACACGGACACACGGACCTTTTTGTGAAAATGCTATTTTTGGATATTGGGGATCCTAAAACATATATTTCCGGTGAAATCTCGGTATCGAATTTTTGAGTGGAGTGCAATACTTTCTCTATACACTATGTACATAGTGCGTATATAGAAAGTAAAAAATCTGTCGCCCTCCACCGGATTTAAACCCGCAACCTTGGGAACCAGAGGCTAGCATATTACAGCTAGAGCACGGAGGATCACTCTGACATAGTAACATATTACTGGTATTGAGGCTCAAAGATATTTTTGGAGCACAGAAAACATGTCACATTCTCATTTTGATTGCAGTAAAATATTTCTCTTCCCATTCTGGTGGTGAAAACACTTCCGTCAACAGAATACGCGCTATGTAGCTAACAGCCTGAGCATCACTGTCAGCTATGCGGAAGCTAAGGCAAGGGGGTTGAGTGTGGAGAGGAGTGTTGTGATGGTCAACCTACGTCACATATCAGGGGTTGTCTTGCGAGACGGAAATTTGCGATGCCTGCTCTACAGCTAGGTAAAAGTATTATTTCGAACAACATATTTCATTTCATAAGTCATTTCATGACTTTCTATATATTCTTTGTAAAAAATTATTTTTAAAAAGCTTATTCTTCTACTTCATACTAATCGAGATAAAATTAGCAGAAATTATTACTTACTTCTTTGCAAGTAGAACGGAAATAAGGGAGCTAAAGCGATAGTCAAATATTTTAAAAGGTGGTTGGATATGTGATTGAAATTTGTTTGGCCAGGAGTTGACAACTTCCCATATGAGAAAAATGTAAGTATAAGATATCTACATATTTTGTGTAGTCAGTTTTTGTCAATCTCTTACTTTCATCAGTTATGCAAAATTCATTCAGAATAAACAGGTCTTCAGAAGCTATGTTCAGAAACATAAAGATATTCATTTTATTTGTCATGTAAATATATTTAACATACAATATTTTAATCAAAATTTTTAGGGAAATTTTTGATAAAATCAACGTTTTCGGTACATTTTCCATGTAAAGGATAGTTGGGGAGGGGGAATTTTCTTAAAATATCCTCGAGTCGCATCCTTGGAAGACACTGAACTTAAATAACATGTTTGATATTTAACGGAATGTACGTTTTGGAGCCATGCTGTCCACACACACACACAAACACACACACACACATACACGAACATTGTTCTAAAAAACATGTGTCTCAAAGTACGTGTGAAATCGCGGTTTCGAATTTTTAGATGGAATACAATACCTTCTCTATACACTATGTACATAATATGTGTAGAGAAAGTAAAAAAGGCTTACTAAAGAAACTATAGGAAGCAAATAATTTTGCTATGCTAAAGTTTCTTGCCAATGTCTTATACTCTGGTATCGAGCAGGATGGCTCTGGCGGTTTAGTCTAGGACCCACATTCAGGAGGTCACGGGTTCGATCCAAAGGATTTCAGGGGTTTACTCGAGTCGCTAAGGAAATGCTAAGTAGGTTCTTTCCTTCTCTCAAAACTTTTGTCCCTCCATATCCTTATACAACGTAATTTCATTCCTCGTTTAGCCGTTAGTTTCTTGTGTATTGGGATAGTGCTCGACGCGGCGCAGCAGGAAAGAAGAATGATTGTGACTCTCTCCGGCCCCGAATTTGATGATTGTCGGGAATAGAACCACCTCCAATGGTGGTGGAGTCCCCGGGCTGCCTGTATGACTACCGAAGTGCTTCTCTGGAACCTGTACTCACCCTGTCATTGCTGTGCCGCCGCTCCATGTTCCGGCCGCCCGGTGCATCCTCTTACCTCATCCCCCTTTTCCGGGACGCCACATCATGCAGTATAGATATAATAACCGCCAATCCCTCTCCGTACGTATACTAATCGTGTACTTGGTATTCGTGAAATATCCCATCTTTTGTGGTCTACAATTTACAATAGCGGTAGAATCAGACTGAAAAATTCAATACCATTGCTGGGACATCAACCACGGTTCTCCTGATTTCCGTCCTGTTTTCTCTGATCACTGAGCGACCATGAGAATACGCCGGGTCGGCAATGAATTCTACAGCTGACTCGCGTTTTTCCGTAAAACCATAAGAAGATCTTAAAATTATTATTTTGATACATCGTAAGTACTTCAATGGCAACCTTCAGTCTACCTCTCCAACTTCTGTCCTACACGACGGTTGTGAAAGAAACAATTAATTCACTTGACAATATTCTCCTGGTTTCCGTCCAGTTTCTCTGACCACTGAGCAACCATGGTAACGTGTCGGACGGCACGGAATTCTGCAACTGACTTGCGTTTTTACTTTCTCTATACGTACTATGTACATAGTGTAAGGAGAAGGTATTGTACTCCACCCAAAAATTCAATACCGAGATTTCACCGGCAATATATGTTTTAGGGTCCCTTGTATCAAAAACATGCATTTTCAGAAAATGGTGCGTGTGTGTGTGTGTCCGTGTGTCCTTGTGTCTGTGAACACGATAGCTCAAAAACGAAAAGTCGGTAAACTACCAAAGTTGGTATTTAAGTTTAGTATCTTCAAGGGATGCGACACGAAGATTTTGAGAAAAACTACCCCTTACATGGAACTGTTTTCCAAAATTTTGATTTTCTCAAAAATGGCTCTTACGATTTTGATTAATATTTTGTATATTAAAGATATTTACCTCACAAATAAAATGTATATCTTGAATTTTCTGGGATTAGCCTCTGAAGACAACTTTATTCTGGATGAATTTTACGGAATTTTGCATAATGCTAAACCGTAAGAGATGGTCAAACATTTGCCACACAAAAAATGTAGAGCATGTTAATACACACAATTTATGTTATATGCATTTTTTTTGTGGAGTTGATGGTTTTTGAGATATTCCTTGTTTTTGGTTTCAGGTTCGAAAAACATACTTTTCTCATACAGGAATTTGTCAACTCCTGTCCATACAATCAAAGGAACTTCAGCAACCTTCTTTTGACTGTCACTTTAATCTATGGTACTCCCTTATTTCGCTTTTACTTAACTCCATGGCACGACAGCTCACGGGGAGGCTTGGCCTACCGCCCAGCCGCTGCGTCCCCCATCTCGGTCCACTACAGACGTCATGGATGGGGTGCAGTATTGGAGGGTGAGACGTGGTCAGCGCCTCGAGCCCCTCCCGACCGGTTAATGCGGTCCTCACGACCTGGAGCCGCTACTTCTCCATCAAGTAGCTCCTCAATTGGCCCCCCAGGGACCTCACGAGGCTGAGTGCACCCCGGTCCAGGTCTCCCAGCGGGGGAAAAATCCCCACGCCGGTACTGGGGATCGAACCCAGGTCTCCAGCTTGGTAGGCAGCTGCGCTACCACCGCGCTAAGGAGACGACCTTTGCTTTTACTTACAAGGAAGCAATTAACAAGACTAGTTCTGCTAATTTTTTCTCGAAGCATGAAGGAAATAGAAGCCTAAACATTACGTACCTCATTGATAACCTTCAGTCGGACTACCTCTCCTACTTCTGTCGTGTGGAAGTAACAACTAATTCACTTTACAATATGCTGTTACTGCACAGGAGTCTACTTGTAAACCCGCTTAAGGACAGCTGAAATAGCTCAGGTAAACTGGGTCATGGCTCGTTATTATAATTGCGAATACCCAACCTAAGGATGAGACTTGAGAAGTAATAGTCGCTCTCTTGAGAGCATTCTGGAAGCCCTTGTTTAACTCGGGTTAGATTAATCACACCATGACATGGGAAACACTTATCGGGTTCAATTAATCTCTCCAGAGAGTTTACTTCCTAGACCACTCAGAATTGACTACCTGTTTTTGTGGGGAAAGTATTCACTTTTTCGCTGCTCTGAACAGAGGTTACTAACACTGCTGTGCTTTCTCACTACGTAGGCCTATCGGATGTTCCCAAACCATGTCTTTCTTGTACATTATTCCTGGAATACATTTAGTTATCTTTTTAAAATTATTTTAAAGTCAATCGTAATAAAGGAAGTCTGATGGCTCCATTCACATGAATTTCACTACCTCTCTGTAACAAATTATTGTTAATAAGATTGTTCTTCTATGTACTTCATATTAATCGAGATAAACATTAGCAAACAACTTTATTACTTAATTCCTTATAAGTAGAAGGGAAAGAATGTGAATGATGTGTTATTTATGGGCGCTCTTTAACTACTGTTGGTCTCAGCGTCCCATTCTATACTGGGCGTGAAAGACCGCTTAATTTTGCTCAGAGGCCTCTCTATCAGGCTTGAGGTACTTTTACGTGCTGTAAATCTACGACACGGGACCAAGGGCTTTACTTCCCTTCCGAAGGAAGCCACGCTAAGAATTTTTACACCCGAAAACATCCATCCTCCTCCGCCGGGTTTGAACCCAATACCTTGGGTATATGAAGTTAACGTGGTGGCCATTACACTACGGAGGAAGTAGAAGGGAATTAGGGCAATACTGTCAAATGCTTTAAAATGTAGTTGCAGTGGTACAGAAATCCGATTCTTTGCGAGTTCAGGTGTTGACAAGTTCCCGTATGAGAAAAAGTATGGAGCGGTCAACTCCATGAAAAAATGCATGAAACATAAATTGTGTGTTTTAACAAGCTCTACATTTTTTGTGCAGTAAGTTTTTGTCTATCTCTTACGGTTTACCAGTTATGAAAAATTCCAAAATGCATTCAGAAAAAAGATGCCTTCAGAGATTTTTCGCAGAAAATTCAAGATATACACTTTATTCAACCTGTGAATATGTTTAATTAACGATATTATAATCAAAATCGTTATAGGTATTTTTGAGAAAATAAAAAAAATTGAAAAACACACACACGCGACACACGGAAATGACTTTTTATGGATTCAGGAGGTCCCAAAACATGTATTCCTGGTGAAATCTTAGTGTCGCATTTTTGGGGGCATTACAATGCTTCGCTATACACTATGTACATAGTACGTGTACAGAAAATAATAAGTCTCATATTAATATTAATAAGTTATTATTATATTATGAGTACAATTTTTATCTAAGACTACCAATAAAGAATTTTTTTCCATAAAACTCATAATATATACCAATGAATATAAAATTTCCTAAAAAGAAAGTTTTAAAAATAACAATTAGTATATACTTTTTTCTGTGTGATCTTTTTTATACTCTTCGTATACGTATCATATAATTGGAAAGATCGTGCAAGTAGAATGCCATCTACATATATAGCAAGAACAGGAGCAATGAAGATATATTAGCAAATATCACTAGGAGGGCAGCAAACGATGATGAGGTCAATTTGATGCAGACGGATGGACCTAAAGGTCTAAGCAAGAAGAAGAAGAAGTCCAATGCCCGAAAAGTTGAAGTATGCCAATATTTTCTGAATTATGGAGTATTTCTGGGATGACATCATAAAGCATATGCAAATTTACTTCGTCCTCAAACTGTTTTAACATTCTGAAATCGAATTCCATTATTTTAACTTTCCACATAAGTCAAACCGGTTTTTGTCAAACATTCCATGAAATTTAAAACGGTAATCAAACATCAAACAAGTATTGTACCAAAACAAATACCAAAGTATATATTTGGCGTTTTCATAGTTTTTCCACCGGAAACAACGTAAACTGTTTATATCACGGTTTTCCAATATTGAGATTATCTACCTTAAACTATCTATTCATCAAAATTCAACAAAGAGGGAGCAAAAGAAAAAAAAGTTTAAATACACATCTGATGTGAAATCTCTAAACGTTTCTGGATACTCTAGGGAGGTCAAGGAAAATAAATATAAAAATCTGACGTGTTCCATTCACATGACTTTCTCTACATCCCTGCAACAAATTATTGTTAACAAGCTTATGCTTCTATTTACTTCATGCTAATTGAGAAAATAATTAGCAGAAATAGTCGTATTACTTGCTTCCTTGTAAGCAGAAGCAAAATAAGGGAGTACCATTGGTTAAAGTGATAGTCAAAAGCTGGTTGCTATATGACTTAAGTTCCTTTATTTGTATGGACGGAAGTTGACAGATTCCTGTATGAGAAAACTAAGTTTTTCAAACCTGAAACCAAATACAAGGGATACCTAAAAATCAACCAAGGACACAAAAAAGTATGTGACACAAATTGTGTGTTTTAATGTGCTCTACATTTTTTGTGTGGTAAGTTTTTGTCCATCTCTTACGGTTTAGCAGTAATGCAGAATTCCGTAAAATTCATCCAGAATAAAGTAGTCTTCAGAGGCTATTCCCAGAAAATTCAGGATATACATTTTGTTTGCTGGGTAAATATCTTTAATATTCGATATTTTAATCAAAATCGTTAGAGCCATTTTTGCGAAAATCAAAATTTTCGAAAAAAATTCCATGTAAAGGGTAGTTTGGGGTGGGGGGATTTTTCTCAAAACCTTCGTGTCGCATCCCTGGAAGACACTAAACTTAAATACCAAGTTTGGTATTTTACCGATTTTTCGTTTTTGAGTTATCGTGTTCACAGACACACGGACACACGGACACACGGACACACACACACACACACACACACACACACACACACGGACCTTTTTGTGAAAATGCTTTTTTTGGATATAAGTGACCCTAAAACATATATTTCCGGTGAAATCTCGGTATCGAATTTTTGGTGGAGTGCAATACCTTCTCTATACACTATGCGCATAGTGCGTGTAGAGAAAGTAATTATGAAAAATTAAAACTTTTTTCATAATAAAATAGTATGAGTTTTCTTAAAGAAAATATATCGTTTTCCTCACTTGGCGCACTTTAACTACTAATTAACTAAAGCTAAAATGGTCAGGTGCATGCTTATTAATATGCACTCCCAAATTTAAACCTTATTTTCAAGCATTTTTCCAACACTTCTACGTGTTCAAAATGTTCGACATAATGCACGCTGTTTATTAATCGATTTCAAATAAATATTCTGCCTCTATATTAAAGAAAATGGATATATTTATTTTTGAAATAAGGCTCTAATTTTTTTAGTTAAATGGTTAAATGTTGAAAAATTAAGGGTTTTGGATGGAACGAAAACCAAAAATGTTTCCACAAGAATTAGCACTAAAATAAAAAACCTGATGTGCTCCATTCACATCTCTGTAATAAATTATAGTTAAACAGCTTATTTTTCAGTCTACTTCCTGGTAACACAGACGAACATTAGCAGAAACAGTCTTATTACTTGCTTCCTTGTAAGTAGAAGGGAACACATTAGGCTAAAGTGATAGTCAACTATTTTAAAAGCTGGTTGGCATGTGGTTGAAATCCGTTTCTTTGTATAACCAGGAGTTGACAAGTTCCCGTATGAGAAAATATTATGTTAAAACTAAAACTAATAAGGAATATTTCGGAAACGTCCAACTACACGAAAACCTGTATTTGACATAAATTGCATGTTTTAATGAGATCTATATTGTTGTGTAGTAAGTTTTGTCTATCTCATAGTTTACCAGTTATGCAAAAGTCATCCAGAAAGACTTCAGAGGCTATTCCAAGAAATTTCAATACAAACATTCTATTTGTCATATAAATATGTTAAATATACACTATTTTAATTAAAATTGTTAGAACTATTTTTGAGAAAATCAACATTTTCGAAACTTTTTCCGTGTAAAGGGTACGGTGGCAATTCTCTTCAAAAGATTTGAGTCGCATCTGCGGAAGATACTGAACTTAAATACCAGATTTTGGAATTTAACGAACTTTTCGTTTATGAGCTATACTGCCCAGAGACACAACCCCACATGCACCCACGGACATTTTTCTAAAAATGCTTTTCTTGGTTTCGGTGAGTCTCAAAACATGTATTTACATTAAAATCTTGGTATAGAATTATTAGGTGGAATACCACATCTTCTCTATACACTATGTACATAGTAGGTATGTGTAGAGAAAGTAAAAATATGATATTAGGTGTCTATTTGTAAGCTCATTTCATGTAAAATTTGAATGGGACTAGCTTAAAAATGCATCATGTGGCTCTTTTTATTAGAACAACGAAATAAGACTAGAACAGTTTTTATTGAAATAATCATGCAAGTGGCTGCGCCGTGGACGAATGGTTAGACCGCTCGCCTCTCAACTATACGGCACGAGTTCTGTTACAATTGCCTACACGTTGTATTTGTGGTGGACAAAGCGGTGCAGAGGCGGGTTTTTCTCCGGTTTCGCGCACCATCGTATTCCACCGGTGCTCCATCTTCATTCCATGTACCATCACTGTCATCGTCTGCGGGGCCATTTGTAATAAAAGCGGGAGTTAAATTCTATAAAAAAATACATGCAAGGTAACTTTTAATACATATCACTATTATTGTGTATAATAACTGGTATACATTTTAATAAAATATCTTACATACTATGAATTTTCCAAATTTCACAGATGCATCACTTCAACTGGACTATTTCAGGTAAAAGGAAACGTGGAAAAGATAGAGAAACGTGGTAAAAAGGTATCCGCACAACCATAATGAAGAGGCGCGTGGAAAGGGACGTGGGAGGTTAGGAATATCTGGAGAGCAGGAACCAAATGTAAACTGCTGTAAAGTGGAAGCTTGTAGAAATAAACTTCATAAATAGGTATATTAATTAAATAAACAATGTCATTTAAAAGTATTCATCCAGTTCGATCCAAAATATTCCTTGCAAATAAAACTAGTGAATAAGTGACAAAGTTTAATTTCTTCAGGTGTGAAATAGCACATGGATCAGAAGCAGATGTTAAAAAAACATTGAATACATTTAGCTGCTTAACAGGTACAATAAAAAGAGATTTAAATAATAAAGGAAGAACAGATTCAATAATAACATTGGTTCAGAAACATGACAATGACGGCAAGACATAAAAGTATTGAAATGGCGGAAATGAAGCTCCTCACCATAGCTGGGTATACTAGATTAAATAAAATCTGATGTGTTCCATTCACATGACTTTCTCTACATCTCTGCAACAAATTGTAGTTAAAAAGCTTCTGCTTCTATTTACTTCATGCTAATTAGCAGAAATAGTCTTATTACTTGCTTCCTTGTAAGTAGTAGCGAAATGAGGGAGTTCCATAGGTTAGAATGATAGCCAAAATTTGGTTGCTATGTAACTGAAGTTCCTTTGTTGTATGGACAGGAGGTAACAAATTCCTGTATGAGAAAAGTATAAGTTTTTCAAAGCTAAAACGAAAAACCAGGTATATCTTAAAAATGATCAACTCCACGAAAAAAATGTAAATGACATAAATGGTGTGTATTATTGTGATCTATATTTGCTGTGTAAGTTTTTCCCCATCTCGTACGGTTTAGCAGCTATGCACAATTCCGAAAAATTCATCCAGAATAAAGTAGTCTTCAGGAGCTATTCCCAGAAAATTCAAGATATACATTTTATTTGTTAGATAAATATCATTAATATACGATATTTTAATCAAAATCGTTATAGCCATTTTTAAGGAAATCAAAATTTTCAATTTTTTTTCCAATGTAAAGAGTAGTTTGCAGTGGGAGGATTTTATTGAAAAGCTTCGTGTCGCATCCTTGGAAGATACCAAAATTAAATATCAAGTTTGGGCTTTAACGGTCTTTTAGTTTTTGAGCTATGCTGCCCACAGACACACGCACTGACATTTTTCTAATGGATTCAGGGAGTCTCAAAACATGTATTTTCGGTGATACCTAGGTATCGAATTTTTGGGTGCAATGTAATACCTTTTTTATGCACTATGTACATAGTTCGTATAGAGAAAATAAAAAAAAAATGCAATACGAGAGCTTAGTATAGAGCAAATAGAATTCTTAACGGTCACAAGGACAAATAAAACAGGGACATCCGAGGAAAAGACAGAAGCAGCAAGATTTGGAGCCGGAAAAAGCTAATAGCCTAAACGTGTTGTAGAAGAAGAGTAAATTATATTTAATGATAATATAGGTTACACATTTATAGTTCTTGTATGGTTCACCTTGTCGATAACTTCCCCGTACTAGACGCTAGGATGGAAACCACTGCAGATAATATCAAAAGGGTGAATGCCCTCCTGGGATTAGTATTTTACAGAGGGGTTGAGGATCACTTGATTACAAAAGTTTGAGGATTATAAAAATTAAGTGTCCCGCATCGGAACAATCAGATGTGCTCATCTCTTGCAAAGCGATGGAAGAAGAGTGACCTGCGAAATTTGGAGTATAGTCACTTAGGCAAACTCTTGCGACTGCTGGGTATCTGGAGCGGTCGACGTATATTTTCCTGCTTCCATCCTTCATTACACTTAAATTTACAATTCATTTTATGAAGAGAACCTCTGTGGGGATTAATTTAGTCCAAGATATTCCCTGTGGAAAGGAAACCTAGTTAGAGCTTTATCAAATTTGAAATTATTCCGTGTTTTAAAAGACATTTGCAATGCAAAGTTAGTTAATTTAACTTCATTTAAGAAGCACGAGCTGTAACGCTTGTGGCATCATTTCGATGCCCGCAGGAGTCTAATCTACTGAATCGAATTTGTAGCGATGCTAGCGAAGTACAATTGAAGAGGCATCTTTCATCTTCTTTATTAATAACGAAATAATAAAGACATTTCGTGTATTCTTTCTCTAAAGGTTACCAACAAATTGAGTCGTTCATTTCCAAAACTCATCAAGTTCACCTAATTTTTGTTTTCAGGAAACGTGGATCGGGGGTTGGGATGTAGATAAATATAATTCGAAATGAAAAAGGTGTTTATAAAGCATATTCTTATTCACTTATTTGCAAACATGTCTAGATTTTTCAATTGGTTGCATATCAAGTAAACATTACTTGAAGTTATCGAGTTCTACAACGTCTACAGGTTATCAGCAAATTGAGTCGTTCATTTCCAAAACTCATTAAGTTCACCTAAGTTGTTTTTTTTTCAGGAAAAGGCGAGGGGAGAAAAAACCTTGTATATAATATAACTCGAAATGAAAAATACGTTTATAAAAAATACTCTTATTCACATGCTCAGATTTTTCAATTGGTTACCTACATATCAAGTAAAAATTACTTGATATTACCAAGTTCCTTTCAAATTTTTGGTTTAGTAGAACGCAAAGAATTGAGGAGTTGCCTCTAAGAGTATAAAAGCTTACACGGATATGTTTCACAAAATGGCGTTTCTCATTACTTTTGATGAGTTTATTTAGCATATTTCGGAAATGAGGGACTCGAAATAAAACAAATCCTTATGTGTGAATTTCTAAAAACTATTATTACAAACATTATTATTCAAGCTGCCTATTTTCCATCCAGATAATATTTAAATACAACTTTGCACATTTCATTGCATGATGTAACAGGAAATGCGACAGTCAGATATTTACATGCCACATTTGGGCCTCTGAAATTCTGTGCCATTTGCATCACCATGAGATAAAAAATAACAGTATAAATATTAACGAATTCCCATCTAATAAAACCATAAGCGTTTGAAAATTCAAACCAAATAAATATTTCGAAAAAAATTAAAATTCATAAAACAAATTTATTTGTCAAATTACATGTAACAAGATCTACATTCTTTGTACAATAAGATTTTGTCTGTCCCTTACCAATTATGCAAAAGTCATTCACAATGAAGATACATACTGGGGCATAGTGAAAGTTATATTTTATAAACGGGTAAGAACAGTAGTAAGTTATTTCATATATTTTAATAAACTCTACTTAACTGCTACAGTATCCTGCAGGCTTTTTCAAACTTTTGAATTTTTTCAAACACATCAAATCCACCTGCAATAAAAGGAATATGAGTAATGCGCTTTGTATTCCTTGATTGTATTCCAAATCATGAACATTTTTATAAAACAACCCAAATATTTTTAAAGACCAAGCGAAAAATTTTGTATGTAAGATAATATTCGGTTTGACAAAATTTGCCTAACATCCTGTGCGACCTATACGAAACATTTTACGCGATTTTACGTTTCTGAAATATGTTCACAGCCTAAAGCTTATACTTGTATAAAATGTAGGTATTAAATTTTATATGGAATACCTCTTCTGTTATAAGTTGGCGAAAGGGAGAGTAAAAAAAAATCTAATGTGTCCTTTGACATGACTTTCTCTACATCTCTGCAACAAATTATTGTTAAAAAGCTTATGCTTCTATTTACTTCATGCTAATCAAGAAAAAATAGCAGAAATAGTGTTATTACTTGCTTCCTTGTAACTAGAAACGAAATAAGGGAGTACTATAGCTTAAAGTGATAATCAAATCTAGTTGCTATGTGATTGAAGTTCCTTTGTTTGTAAGGACAGGAGTTGACGACAAATTCCTGAATGAGAAAAGTATAAGCTCTTTAAAGCTGAAAACAAAAACAAGGAATATCTTAAAAATGATCAACTCCCCCAAAAAATGCATGTAACCTAAATTGTGTATTTAAACGTACTCTAACTTTTTTGTGTGGTAAGTTTTGGTCCATCGCTTACGGTTTAGCAGTTATGGAAAATTCCGCAAAATTCATCCAGAATAAAGTAGTCTTCAGAGGCTATTCTTAGAAAAGTCAAGATATACATTTAATTTGTTAGGTAAACGTTTTTAATATACGATATTTTAGTCAAAATCGTTGGAGCCATTTTTAAGAAAATCAAAAATTTCGAAAAGTTCCATGTAAAGGGTAGTTTGAGGGGGGGACTTTTCTCAAAATCTTGGTATCGCAATTCTGGAAGATATTAAACTTACTTATCTATATTGGTATTTATCGACTTTTCGTTTTTGAGTTATCGTATTCACAGACACACGGACACACACATACACACAGACCTTTTCTGAAAATACTTTTTCTGGATACAAGGGACCCTAAACCGTATATTTCCGGTTAAACCTCGATATCGAAGTTTTGGGTGGAATATTATACATTCTCTATACACTATGTACATAGTACGTATAGAGAAAGTAATGATTGCCATCAATATCGTCGATGACTTCAGAAAATAAAAATAGAAACGATTTCTTTACCCTCCAGAATCGTGTCATTTCTTCAAACAAACATATTGGTTTGTATTCTGTTCCAAGATGAGACAGGCATCATTAGGAATGCACAAGGCAGACATTTTGTTACATTACCCTATTTTACAGAGCTCCTTTCTTTGGCGTAACGACGCTTCCGTATTTCATGTGTTTTTATTCTCCCCAGCACATGCTTAGTAGGTAGAGATAGAATTCTATTCCACCCAAAATTTCGATATGCAGATTTCCTCGGAAATACATGCTTTGAATAAAAACCCTTTTTAGTTTCTGTGTCACCTATGTACAATTTACATAGTAGATAGAAAAATAATTGTGTTGCACTCTAAATTCAATGCTGAGATTTCGTGGAAATATATGTCTTCGGAACGCATGAATAATAATAATAATAATAATAAAGTATTTTAAGAAAAAGGTCCATTTGTAGCTTATACTTATGTGCGTCTGTGGACAGCATAACTCCTAAACGAAACTAGAATACGACAGGAAAATTTTCAAGAAAGTGCCCCCAATGCAAACTACCCTTTAAATGCAATACTTTTTAAAACTTTCATTTTCTCAAAAATTGTTGTAATAATTTGACTAAAATACTATATATTTAAGATATTTACATTAAAAAAATTTACATATCTTAAATTTTCCACTAACCCCAATACCCTTTAAATATTCTGATATTCTAAAAAATTGTTCTAATGGTTTTGATTAGAATAGCATATGTTTAAGATGTTTTTATGAAAAATGAAATGAATAGCTTGAATTTTCTAAGAATAGCCTTTGGAGTCCTCTTCATTCTGGATAAATTTTGTATAACTGGTAAACTGTAAGAGATAGACAAATCTTACTACACAACAAATGCAGATCTCGTTGAACCGTTATTTTTGTCAAACATTTATTTTTTGCGGAATTATCCATTTCCAAAGCATTCCTTGCAATTGGTTTAAATTTCCATTGTTATAAAACCTGTTTACGTGAAACAAACAAAATTGGTTGTGCAACTAAACAAGAAAAAATTTGATGTTCTCCATTCTCAAAACTAGTTCGAGGTTTTCAGTATACAAATTATTCTTACAAAATACTTTATATACTTCATGCTAATCGAGATAAACATTAGCAGAACTGGGGTTATTATTTGTTTCTTTGTAGGCGGAAGGGAAATAAGGGAATACGCAGGGCTAAAGCGATAGTCAGATCTTTTAAAAGTTGGTCACTGTGTGAAATAATTGAGGTTTGATTCACGTTGTATGGCCAGCAGTAAAAGAGGGAACAAAAGGTGGGTTCTCGTTTGAGAAAAGTTGGGTAGTTTAAATTGAAATCAGTAACAAGGAATATGGTCAACTCTACAAGAAAAAAATATATATGACATAAATTAAGGAGTTTAACGATATGTAAATTTTCATGTATTAAGTTTTTGTCTATCTCTTACGGTTTAACAGTTATACAACGTTCGTGAAATTCATCTAGATAAAGTCTTCAGAGCCCATTCCCAGAAAATTCAACATTTTATTTGTTATTTAATATCTTTAACTTAAGATATTTTAATAAAAATCGATACAGACATTCTTTAATTTTTTTTTTCGTGTAAAGGGTAGCTTGTGGTGAGGAAATTTTTCTAAAAATCTTCGTCTTGCAATCCTTGGTATATACTAAACGTAAATAGCAAGTTAGGTATTTAAAAGTCTTTACGTTTTTGAGCTAAGTTGTCACAGACACATCCGGAATTTTTTCAAAAAATGTTTTTTTAGCACTCAGAGGACATTAAAACATATATTCCCGCTGAAAACTCGGCATCAAATTTTTGGGTGCAATACAATACCTTCTCTAGCTACTATGGCCGCGCCGCGGCCGAGTGGTTAGACCATTCGCCTCTCACCTTATCGGACCGGGCTCGATCCCAAAGACCGTAAGTGAAATTTGTTGGTGGACAAAGCGGCGCAGGGGCGGGTTTATTCCGAGTTCTCCGGTTTCTCCTGCCATCGTATACCACCGGTGTTCCATCTTCATTCCATGTATCACCAGTGACATCGCCTATGGTGCCATGGTAGTAAAAGCGGGCGTTAAACACTATCCAACATTTTCTAGCTACTATGTACATTGTACGTGCTAGAGAAAGTAAAAAGGTGAAAAAATCTTTTGCCATTCAATATGTTGTTGTGCCGTACACCTGTAGAGTCATAGCTAAAATAGTATTTAGTTTTTGGAATATTTATTTTTAAAATACAAACTTTAACGTCCCCTGGAAATTTTGTTTTCAGACTCCCTGATTCAAAAAAAAAAAAAAAAAAAAAAAGGAAGAAGAACAAGAAAAAAAAACATTTTTAGAGACGCGCGCGCGTGTTTGTGTGTATGTGTGTGAATGTGCGGGTGTGTGTCTTTGGGCAGCATAGCTATAAACAAAGAGTCGGGGAAATCCCAAACTTGGTATACCTTCTGCAAATGGCTCTAACGATATATATGATATATATATATATATATATATATATATATATATATATATAGAGAGAGAGAGAGAGAGAGAGAGAGACAGAGAAAGAGAGAGGGAGAGAGAGGGAGTTAATCGGCTTGGAGATATTCAGGGTTATTGGTTTCAGTTTTAAGAACATTTCTTAAACGGGAAGTGTATTTCTTTTCGTCTGTGTTTTGTTTACTCTTAGCAAGCACTGAATTTCAATTGTTTCACCCAGTAACCGGCTTTTAAAAAAACCATTATCGGTGGATTTTCATGCTTTTCTTCCACTTACAAACAAGTAAGCCAATTCGGCTAATGTTTATCATGATGTAAGAAAGACTAACCTTTTGTAAGTAACGTTTGTTTCAGAACAGCTAGAAAAAGAGATGCAAATGAACTGATTTTTATAAAACATGCGTACCTTTGGATTTGTTTATTTTAGTCCTTTCTTATGAAAGACCTGGTATGTAAACTTTTATAAGAATCGATTTGGCTAGTCTATAGTTGTATGTATTAAAACTATTTAAGTCACCCGCGCGCACGCTCTCACAGACGCACATACACTTGAATGCAGATTAAATGTTTGAGGTCTGTTAAATCATCGAATTTTTACTTTCTCTACACGTACTATGTACATAGTCTATAGAAAAGGTTTGCATTTCATCCAAAAATTCGTAACCGAGATTTCACCGGAAATAAATGTTTTGGGTACCCCTGAATCCAAAAGAAAGCATTTTCAGGAAAGGTCCCTGTGTGTGTGCCTTTGGACAGCATAGCTCAAAAACGAAAACTTGGTATTTAAGCTTGGTATCTTCCAAGGATGCGACACGAAGATTTTGAAGAAAATACCCCCACTGCCAACTACCCTTTACATGGAACTTTTTTCGAAAATTTTGATTTTCTTAAAAATGGCTGAAACGATTTTGATTAAAATATCGTATACTAAAGATATTTTTACTTGGCAAATGAAATGTATATCTTGAATTTTCTGGGAATAGTCTCCAAAGACTACTTTATTCTGCAATTTCGAAATTTTGCATAACTGCTAAACCTAAGAGATAGATAAAAACTTACCATACAAAAAATGTACAGCATGTTAAAACACAATTTAAGCTATATGCATTTCTTCGTGGAATTGATCGTTTTTGAGTTATTCCTTGTTTTTTGTTTCAGCTTTGAAAAACATACTTTTCTCATACAGGAATTTGTCAACTTCTATCCATACAAACAAAGGAAATTTATACACATAGCAACCAGCTTTTTACTATCACTTTAACCTATGGCGCTCCCTTATTTCACTTCTACTAACAAGGAAGCAAATAATAAGACTATTTCTGCTAATTTTTTCTCGATTAGATAAAGTAAATAGAACAATTTGTTGCAGAGATGTAGAGAAAGTCATGTGAATGGAATACATCAGATTTTTATAAATGAATTGCGAGACATGTTTGGTTTATATTCAAGTTTATATAATTAATAATTTAGGATATGAGTAGATAAATCCTGCTACTATCAAAAAACTTATCGCAGCAATGAATGTCCAGGATATTCCCTCACCGTTGTATTTTAAAACGTTTAAGATCAATTCTGATGAACAGTATTTATCGACCTTTTAATAATTTCGTTCATTACCTTTAACTCCTTTGTAATACATAATGTATATTGATGCAATATCACGTAATTGAACGGATTCATTTTATATGACTCATATTAGGTACATAGACAACTAAACTCCTTGACGAATGATTTGTAGAACAGCAACAAACAAACAAAATCTGATGTATTCCATGCACATGACTTTCTCTACGTCCCTGCAACAAATTATTGTTAAAAAGCTTATGCTAATATTTACTTCATCCAATCAAAAAAAAAAAAAAAAAAAAGCAGAAATAGTCTTATTACTTACTTCCTTGTAAGCAGAAGCGAAATAAGGGAGTACCTTAGGTTAACGTGACAGTCAAAAGCTGGTTGCTATGTGACTGAAGTTCCTTTGTTTGTTTGGACAGGAGAAAAGAAAACATTTTAAGACTGAAACCAAAAACAAGGAATATCTCAAAAACGATCAACTGCACGAAAAAAATGTGTGTAACATAAATTGTGTGTTTTAATGTACTTTACATTTTTTGTGTGGTAAGTTGTTGTCTATCTCTTACGGCTTAGCAGTTATGCAAAATTCCTCAAGAATAAAGTAGCCTTCAGAGGCTATTCCCAGAAAATTCAAGATATACATTTTATTTGTGAGGTAAATATCTGTAATATACGATATTTTAATCAAAATCGTTAGAGCCATTTTTTTAGAAAACCAAAATTTTCTAAAAAAGTTCCATGTAAAGGGTAATTGGGGTGGGGGAATTTTCTTGAAAATGTTCGTGTCGCATCCTTGGAAGATACCAAACCTAAATACCAAATTTAGTTTTTAACGGACTTTTCGTTTTTGAGCTTTGCTGTCCACAGACACACAGACACACACACGCACACACACTCACGGACCTTTTTGTAAAAATGCTTCTTTGGATTCAGGGGAACCCAACATATGTATTTCCAGTGAAATCTCGGTATCGAATTTTTGGCTGGAATACAACACCTTCATAGTTCGTATAGAGAAAGTAATAAGTGACAATGGGCAGAGAAAACAATGTGACTGTTATATATTGCATTTTGCTGCCATGTTCAGTGTGTTCTTTAGTTGCGAAAACTGCATGTACAGCGTTTGTCTTCTTTCGTGTTACGCTCCGTATTTTATTTTGTTATATGGTGTGTTTGTTTCGTTATTCTCATGTTCATTTTAACATGTTTTTTTTTTAACCTGAGCATTATCAAGGTGTACCTTCTTTGAACCGACACAATGAAGATAGAGCATACATCACAGTAAATAAAAAAAACTCATGTATTCCATTCATATGACTTTCTCTACACCTATGCAAAAAATATTAAAAAGCTTATGCTTCTATATAATCCATGCTAATCCAGAAAAAAATTAGCAGAAATAGTCTTATTATTTGCTTCCTTGTAAATAGAAGCGAAATAAGGGAGTACGATAGGTTAAAGTGATAGCCAAAAGCTGGTTGCTATGTGACTGGAGTTCCTTTGTTTGTATGGACAGGGGTTGACAAATTCCTGTATGAGAAAGGTATGTTTTTTAAAGCTGAAACCAAAAACAAGGAATATCTAAAAAAAAAAAAACAACGATGAAATCCACGAGAAAATGTATATAACATAAATTGTGTGTTTTAACATGATCTACATTTTTTCTGCTTTAAGTTTTCGTCCATCCTCTGCGGTTTAGCAGTTACACAAAATTCCATAAAATTTATCCAGAATAAAGAAGGCTTCATAGTCTATTCGCAGAAAATTCAAAATATACATTTTATTTGTGACGTAAATATCTTTAATATACGATATTTTAATCAAAATCATTAGAGCCGTTTTTGAAAAAATCAAAATTTTCGATAAAAGATCCACGTAAAGAGTAGTTTGGGGTGGGGGATATTTCTCAAAATCTACGTGTTGCATCCCTGGAAGATACTAAACTTAAATACTAAGTTTGGTATTTTACCGACTTTTCGTTTTTGAGTTATCTTGTTCACAGACAAACGGACACATGGACAGACACACGCGGACCTTTCTCTGAAAATACTTTTTTTGAATATTTCCGGTGAAATCTCGGTATCGAATTTTTTGGTGGAGTACAATACCTTCTGAATACCTATGTATATAGTACGAGTAGAGAAAGTAATAAGCGAAAACATTGTGTGTGAAATTTTAGGATTGCTTCTGAGACAGTACATATCTTGGCTCGGGGCAAAATTAAATTCTTAGAAGAGAAAATATAAATGTAGAATGAAAATGGGAAGGATAGAAATTCTTTTAACACGTATAAGTCACGAGCCCAGGGTAGAAGAACCTGTTACCTGCCGTGCATTGAGCCGAAGGGGTGAAATGAATGTACGCTGCCCGAGGCGACTAACGGGACACAAAACAATGATTCCCGCTGGTCAGGCGACTTAGTGAAGGACCTCCGAACAACCAAGATGTGAAAATTAGAATTCGTGATGGAGCCGTACAGGCTACCTATTAATTGTGAGGCACTTGATGTGGTATTTGAGCGCGTGGTGCAATTCTTAGTTGTGACGGAAGTAAGTGATTTTAAGACCGATCATAGTACGTAGTAAATCACGGCCTCAACATTAATAAACAATAACATTAGCGGGCGAGTAAAGTGTAACGCCATAGTAAAAAAAAATCTGATGTGTACCATTCACATGACTTTCTCTATATCCTTGCAACAAATTATTCTTAAAAAGCTTATACTTCTATTTACTTTATGATAATCAGAAAAAAATAGCAGAAATAGTTTTATTACTTGCTTCCTTGTAAGTAGAAGCGAAATAAGGGACTACCATTGGTTAAAGTAATAGTCAAAAGCTGGTTACTATGTCAATGAAGTTCCTTTGTTTATATGGATAGGAGTTGACAAGTTCCTGTATGAAAAAAGTTTAAGTTCTTCATAGCAGACTCAAAAACGACGAACTTCACGAAAAAAGTGCATATAACATAAATTGTGTGTTTAAACGTGCTCTACATCTTTTGTACAGTAAGTTTTTGTCCATCTCTTACGGTTTAGCAGTTATTTAAACTTCAGTCAAATTCATCCAGAATAAACTACTGTTCAGAGGCTATTCTCAGAAAATTCAAGATAAACATTTTATTTGTCAGGTAAATATCTTTAGTATACAACATTTTAATCAAAATCGTTAGAGCCATTTTTGAGAAAATCAAAATTTTCGAAAAAAGTACCATATAAAGGGAAGTTGGGGGTGGGGGGATTTTTCTCAAAATCTTCGTGTCGCATCCCAGGAAGATACTAAACTTAAATACCAAGTTTGGTATTTTACCGAATTTTCGTTTTTGAGTTATCGTGTTCACATACACACGGACACACTGACACACGGACACACACACACACACACACACACACACACACAGGGAACGTTTTTGTGAAAATACTTTTTTTGGATATTGGGGATCCTAAAACATATTTCCGGTGAAATCTCGGTATCGAATTTTTTGGTGGAGTGCAATACCTTCTCTGTACACTATGTACATGTGCGTACAGAGAAAGTAAAAATTAAGAAGTAACCGCGTGTGTTCTACGGCACAAAATGGCCGGACTCAATTAATAAAGCACTTGTGTCTCACCACTAGCTGAAAGAGTCTCCATGCTAACAACAACCCTCAGTTAAGCCAACCATAATTCCACACCATTCCAAAACCAAAACCCGCACCCCCGGATTCGAACAGTACCGCCCCGCTTCTCAACATACTACTTTTGAATTCAAGAGTTATCAGGCTTGACTCCACTAAAGAATGCAAAATTTTCGTTAGCTAGGATTATTCCCCATGCTCTGCAGGGTGTGGAAGTGTGAGTGAGAGTGTAAATGTGTGTTTTTAATGCTTACAAACACAACTCAGCGTAAAGAAATTCAAAGATAAATAGATTGTTAAACTCGTGAACACCGTTACCATTGTTTCGTTTCGTAATCGGCTTACCCTCCCGTAATTGTAGGACTGACACCCCCTAGCACTTTCAAGCCAGTGGTCAGAAGCCTGTCGAGGAGCCTACGGCACGAAACCAAAGAATGGAGAACCTGTTAAGAGTGGTAAGCCCTTAGCCGAGCGTGAACATGAGGAAGTGGATGATATGAAATGCAAGCAAAATTGATGGTTGGAAAGGTGATGGTGGAGCAATTGGTGGAATGAGTGGCGGGGGAAACCGGAGGACCCGGAATAAACCCGCCCAGACGCCGATTCGTTCACCACAAATCCTACTCGCGGGCGCTTGGAATCGAATCCGGGCCAAGCACAAAACTGTCGATGTGACTTTGGACGTTAAATGCGGTATTTATACATTTAAAAAAAATTATTGAAGATTCTTAATAATTTGTACTGTTATTGCGATTCATCATAATTGCTCCTATAGATGACTCGCCGTATATGTGTTTATGTATTCCAATAGCATCTACGAACTCTGGTTAGAAGTGAGGGTAAATTCTCACATTGCAATATTCAGTTACTATCTAACCAGGAATTACTTTTAGTGATGAAATAACCGCCTCGGATAACGGTTAAAGTATTAAGACCTGAGAGGATAGAAGCTACGCATTTATTATGATGTGATCATGTGAAAACAATGGAAGGGGAAGGGTGGACAAAAATAACCTTGAGCCATAGTCCAAGCAGCAAAAGGAGAAGTCGGAGATGGAGTTAGAAGGAAGTAGAATGGCTGCTATGCTCGATAGGGCTATTACAGAAGACGAATGGAGTGATAGAGACATAAAAATCGGCACGGATTATAGCACCCCCCCCCCCGCAATATAAAGAATCTAATGTATTACACTCAAATGACTATCTTTTATTATTCAGCAAATCGAGAGTACATATTTTCTTGCAGTGATATAAGGAAATGTATTAGGCTAAAACCAAAGTAAACTCTTTTATTATCGTTATATATCATATTAAACTACCTGCACTTTGCATAGCCAGGAGTTAAAACTAAAAGTAAAATGTAAAACAGCACTGAAAAGCTATAAGTATTGTAACATTTAAACCAGTAACAATGAATATCTCGAAAATGGTTAATGCCACAAAAAGTATATGATATAAAGTGTGTGTAAAAGTCATCCAAAATGAAGAAATCTTCAGAGACTATTAAAGATGTAACATGGGTTAAAAATATAGCATTTTAATCAGAATCGTCAGAGCAATTTTTGAGAAAATTAAATGTTTTTGAAATTTATCCATGTAGTAGTAGTTTGGGGTGGGGATTTTATTGAAAACCTACGTATCGAATCCTAGGAAAATGCTTTTCGTTTTTGAGTTATGCTCATTTCTCACAAGCATACTCATTGATACACACTGGCATTTTTCTAAAAAATGTATTTCTTTGGATACAAGATTTCTCAACAGATCTATTTCCGGTGAAATCTCAGAACTGAAATTTTGGGTGCAATACATCTACTGCGTACGAGAGAGAAAGGCAGAGAAAGTAAAAATATCTGGTGAGTTTCATTCACATAATATTCTCTGCATCTCCGTAACAAATTGTTGTTATAAAGCCTTTCTTCTGTCTACTTCATGCTAATAGATATAAACCTTAGCATATTGCTTGCTTCCTTTCAAGTAAAAGGGAAATAAGACGTTACACTAGGCAAAAGTGATAGTCAAATCTTTTAAAAGCTCGTTGCTATGTGACTGAAATTCCTTCCTTTCCACAGGCAGGAGTTGATAAATTCCCGTGTCAGAAGAGCTTAACTATTTTCAAATTTATACAAATAACAAAGGATATCTCAGAAATGCTTAACGCCACGAAAAAAATACATGGTATGCATTATGTGTTTTATTGACATCTACATTCTTTGTGTGGTAAGTTTTTGTCCACATGTTAGGTTTACTAATTATGCAAAAGACACCTAGAATGTAGAGGCTTTTCCCAAAAAAATCATGGTATAAATTTATATATATGTAGATATATTTTATATATGGTACTTTAATCAAAATATTTAGAACCAATTTCAATTTTTTCCCATGTAAAGGGTAGTTCAGGGCAGGGCGATTTTCCTCAAAATCTTAGTCTCGCAGCCTTGGAAGATACTAAACTCAAATACTAAGTTTGATATTTTGCAAGCTTTTCGTTTTTGAGTTATCGTGTTCCCAGACACATGGATACTCAGACACATACAACACATGGGATGTTTTCTAAAAACGCTTCTTTGGATACAAGGACCCTCCGGTGAAATCTCGGTAGAGAATTTTTGTTTGGAGTTCAATACCTTGTCTATGCACTATGTTTAAAGTACTTCAAGTACACAGTGCGCTTTTAAATATCAAGTGATGTTAGAAAGCCTTTATGTTTTAATGTAAACAAATACTTATTTAATACTTCTTACACTGTGTTAAATCTGCACAGAAAAGGATAAAGCACAGCTGGAAACTGCCTTATACAAACATGTAAGTGCTGGTATAATTAAGCTTGGCTACATTTTGCACCTTCTTGTGCACAGCTGGGGTTGCTTCTGTGGCGCGCTTTAAGACGACCCTCATTTGTATTTTGGTAGCCACAATGGCAGCGTTACGACTTAAATAAATGAAAAGGAAACGTGCTAGAGGCGGGCTAGCCAGAGCGCTTTTAGCTTGCGCTATGCTCTCGCCACCAGCAAAGGATTTCCCTCTTGCTTTACTTTCATTTAATAATGGACCCCTTCCAACCCTATATTAATACTAAATTAATTTAAATAAATCAACATTTTAAAGATCTCCTGGCTAGTGTGGTGGTAGCGTATCTACTACACATTCAACAGGTCGCCAGTTCGAATCTTGGAAGTTGATGAAGTCCGGAATTATCGGTGATATGCAGCTTTTTATCATCCGGTTTGAGGTTATCAACTAATGTTGTTGGTCCTTTCTGTTGACTATCACCTCAAAACTAACCAGCACTGACATGTTGTTAGCTTAAGCTTCCCGTTGCAGTGAGGAGGGCTCGTTCTAAAAACAAATTACAAACAACCAAAGAAAAGAACAAAATTCCCCAAAACGTGAAATAGGAACGACAGGAATGGTGAAATAAACAAAAGAAAATGAAAAAATACAAATAACCTTCCCTTGGTCGCGGCTTTTCTACTGATCCTCTTTGGTTATCATCTTTCAATTAAAAAAAAAATCTGATGTGTACCATTCACATGACTTTCTGTGCATCTCTGTAACAAATTATTGTTAAAAGTTTATGCTTCAATTTACCTCATGCTAATCGAAAAAAATATAGCAGAAATAGTCTTATTACTTACTTCCTTGTAGGTATTATGGAAATAAGAGAGTACCATAGGTTAAGGTGATAGCAAAAAGCTGGTTGCTATTTTGGTCTTTTAAAGCTGAAACCAATAACAAGGAAAATCTAAAGAACGACCAACTCCACCAACAAGTATATAGCATAAATTGCGTGTTTTAACTTGCTCTACATTTTTTGTGTGGTTAGTTTTTTCCATCCCTTTACGGTTTGTAGTTGTGCAAAATTCCGTAAAATTCATCCAGAGGCTATTCTTATAAAATACAAGATATACATTTTATTTGTCAGGTAAATATCTTTAACATACGATATTTTTATCAAAATCACTACAGGCATTTTTGAAAAAATAAAAATTTTCGAAAAAAGTTCTATGTAAAGGGTAGTTGAGGTGGGGAGATTTTCCTGAAAATCTTCGTATCACATCGTATTTTAGCTATGCTGTCCAGAGACACACGGGCGCACGGATTTTCTTCTAAATTTTTTTTTTTTGGATTCAGGGAGACCGAAAACATGTATTTCTGATGAAATCTCGATATTGAATCTTTGGATGGAATGCAATATTTTCTCTATACACTATGTACATTGTACGTGTAGAGAAAGTAAAAATTACAAACGCAAACTAAGAAAAGAACAAAATTCCCTAAAACGTGAATTAGGAACGACTAGAATGGCAAAATAAACAAAAGAAAATGAAATAAACTTAAGTAAAAAAATAGATATAGCCCTCCTATAGTGCCGCCTTTTCTACTGATCTTCTTCTCTGCTTTTCACCTTCCATTAAAAAAATAAATAAATATGTAAAAATGTAGTTTAAACCTTCCTTTTTCGTTTCCAGGGAAAACTTTCTAACTCGCGCTAAGTGTTCCATCTGAACTATTCTCGGAGTCACGTGCATTATAGGTCTCATGTTGTCCATTAAGACAATGAAGTGAACAGCATGCACAATCAGGCCCCAGAAGGACTAAGAAAATATGTACAAAATGAGGTATTGCATGGCAAAAATTTTATGTGATCCATTCACATGACGTGCTCTACATCTTTGCAACTAATTATTGTTAATTCTTCTATCTACTTCATTCTAATCGAGAACAAAAATAGTAGAATGATCTTATTACTTCCTTCTCTGCAAGTAGAAGAGAAATAAGGGAGTACTAGATGTCAAATTGATAATCAAAAGCTGCTGTTGTGTGACTGAAGTATCTTTATTTGTATGGACAGGAGTTGACAACTTCCTGTATGAGAAAAGTATAAGTTTTTCAAAGCTGAAACCAAAATAAGGAATATCTCAAAAATGATGAATTCGACGAAAAAAAATGTAAAAGACATAAATTATGTGCTTTAACGTGCTCTACATGTTTTATGCTTTAAGTTTTTTTTCCATCCCTTACGGTTTAACAGCTGTGCAAAATTCCGTAAAATTCATCTAGGATAAAATACTCTTCAGAGGCTATTCCCAGAAAATTGAAGATATACATGTTATTTGTCATTAACATATTTTAAATATAAGAATTTTAATCAAAATCTTTAAAGTCATTTTTAGAAAATAAAAGATTTCGAATTTTTTTTCATGTAAAGAGTAGTTGGGGTTGGGGAGATTTTCTTGAAAATCTTCGTGTCATGTCGTGTCCTTGGAAGGTACCGAACTTAAATATCAAGTTTGGTATCTAATGTTTTTTTTTTTTTTCCATTTTTGAGCTATGCTGCCCAAAGACACATACACACACACAGACACAGACAGACCGATTGTCACACATTGACATTTTTCTAAAAATACATTTTTGTATTCAGGGAGTCTCAAAGCGTATATTTCCGGTGAAATCTCGGTATCGAATTTCTGGGTGCATTACAATACCTTCTCTATACACTATGTGCATTATATGTATAGAGAAAGTAAAAAAAAATCTAATGTGTTCCATTCACATGACTTTCTCTACATATTTGTTACAAATTATTGTTAAAAAGCTTATGCTTCTATTTACTTCATGGTAATCGAGAAAAAATTAGCAGAAATAGTCTTATTACTTGCTTCCTTGTAAGTAGATGCGAAATAAGGGAGTACCGTAGGATAAAGTGATAGTCAAAATCTGGTTGTTATGTGACTGAAGTTCCTTTGTTTGTATGGACACGAGTTGACAAATTCATATATGAGAAAAGTATGTTTTTCAAGGCTGAAACAAAAAACAAGGAGTATCAAAAACACGATCAACTCCACGAAAAAAAGTATATAACATAAATTGTGCGTTTTAAAATGGAATCTATGAGTGTAAAAATATACTGTAAAATATATAATAACTGTTAATATATATATAAATATATTATTAGAATTAATAAATATTGGAATACACATCTTATGTATTTATTATTCTGACCCTTTACTATTTCTCTACAATTGTGTGCTCTTCAGTTTTTGTCTATCTCTTACGGTTTACCAGTTGTACACAATTCCGTAAAATTCATCTAGAATAAAGTAGTTTTCAGAGGCTATTACCAGAAAATTCAAGATATACATATTATTTTTCAGGTATATATCTTTGATATACGATATTGTAATCAAAATTGTTAGAGCCATTTTTTAGAAAATCAAATTTTCGAAAAATTTTCCATGTGAAGGGTAGTTTGGGTTGGATGAATTTTCTTGAAAACCTTCCTGTCGCATTCTTGGAAGATACTGAACTTAAACCAAGTTTGGTGTTTAACGATCTTTATGTTTTTTAGTTACGCTGCCCACAGACACACACATACACACAGACATACACGCAGATATACAGACAGACAGACACACACACAGACAATTTTTTAAAAATGAGTTTTTTTGTATTCAGGGTGTCTTAAAACATGTATTTCTGGTGAAATCGCGGTATCAAAGGCATTACAATACCTTCTCTATACACTATGCACATAGTACGTATAGAGAAAGTAAATATCTCGCTTATGGTGAATTACAAGGATAAGGTTTTATTAAGGTATTTTCCTTATCCTGAGAAGACAAAGTCGAGTAACCTTAAGCTCCATGTACCCAAATATCATTTAAGCATCAGTGCATCAATTCCATATTTTTTATGTAGTAGGTTTTTGTCTATCTCTTATAGTTGACAGTTATGCAAAATTCGTTTAGAATAACGAAGACTTCAGAGGCTATTCCCAGGAAATTCATGATATAAACTTTTTTGCAATGTAAATATCTTTGTATACGTTTTTTAATCAAAATGGTCAGAAAACTACAATTTTCAAAAATTTTTCCATGTCAAGGGTAGTTTGGGACAGTACAGTTTCTTTAACATCTTCGCATCCTTGGAAGAAGCTAAATTTAAATACCAAGTTTTGAATTTAAAGGATTGTTCAGTTTTACACACACGCGCGCGCAAATGCACGCAGACAGACAGACATATACACATTGACCTTTTTCTAAAATGCTTTTTTTCGTATTCAGGGGGTCTTAAAGCATGTTTCCTTTGAAATCCCGATATCGAATTTTTGGTGAAGTAAAATACCTTATCTACCTACTATGTACATAGTGCATGAATGCTAGAGAAAGTAATAAATCATAAAAGCTATCATAAAAGCTACTATACTTCAAGGTCTTTGTGGAAGGATAATTCACAGGACTCCGCAGAACCTAACTACAAGGTTAATCTAAATTGCTCTTTACTTAAACATAAGGGTATTCAAACGTTAACGTTTATCTGCCTAAAAACATATAAGCTTTGATTATTTATTTTTTCTCTTGAGTTTGTGTACCAAACCTAATTATAAGAAAAATCTCATTCCTTTTAAGAAATATTTCTTTCCTTTACTATAAAATAGAATTTACATTAAAGAAATGAGTTTAAATTGCTTCTACTTAAATAAATTCCTTTCTCCTCGCGCATCAGACGCGACAGAAATAAAGGAGGCGTTCAGTAATAATTATGAAGGTTTGTAATTACTTAAAATTAGATCATAATGGTAAATGAATTTTACCAATGCCGAAACACGCTAAAATAACACGTTTGTTATCTTTATTTTCTCCAGTACTTAACTAAGTGATGGCACCACTGTGGCAGTGGTTTGACTTTCATCTCTCACCTAGGCGGCCCGGGTTCGTTCCAAGAGAATCACATACAAACCAATAACAAGAAATATCTCAGAAATGATTAACTCTGTGAAAAAAGTTTATATGACTTAATTGGTGTTTTAACGACATCTACATTTGTTGTGTAGTAATGTTTTCCCTATTTATTACGGTTTACCAGTTATGCAAAAGTCATCCAGAACGAGGAGGTCATCACAGGTAATTTCCAGAAAATTCAGAATACACATTTTATACGTGATTTAAATATTTTTAATATACGGCATTTTAATCAAAATTGTTAGAGCCATTTTTAAGAAAAAAAATTTCAAAAACTTTTCCATATAAAGGATAGTTTGTGGGGGGACTTTTTTTTAATGTTTATTTCGGACTCAGGGGCCTCAAAACATCAATTTCCGGTTAAATCTCGACACTGAATTTTTAGAGGAATACAATACCTTCTCTAGCTGCTATGTATATTGCATTTACATACGTTCTAGAGAAAGTAAAGGTGTCTTAACTTAAAAAGATTGATTTGTGCAATTACCAATTTTGCATTATCTAGACGGAACTATATAAAATGAGCACAGAATTACAGTTTTGAATTAGTAGTAAAATTTAAAGTATATTTTTGAATGGCTGTTGTGTAGTGAAAGTGGCATATTTCGCTCACAATTGTTGTTTTATTCTCTGTTTAAAATCCATTTATTTGAATACAAAAGTTTCAAAAAACTTTGAGTATAATCTGTAGACGTTCTTTATAAACACTATTTTGAGCTTTGAATATACATTTATCTTCAAAGGTGTATCGGTTTGTATCTTTGATATATACTTTTAAGCACAGCTGTTCTTTCATAAATTGGATAAACTTACTCTGTTTTGAGACAGAATTATGTTTTAACTTCAAGTATATTTTGGATAAAGAAGTTATTACTTTACTGTCATGCATAAAGCGTCTAACACATATATTTACTAGGATTGTTAACATTCCATTTTAAATTAGTATCTGAGAAAGAAATAAAGAAGAACGATGGTAGGAAGTAAAGAGTAGAAAGAAGAGACAGCGAGAGAAGACAGAATGAACATAGAGATGTTAACATTTCTTGCTCCCAAGAAAGAATGTGTGGTAGAGTTAGCAATTTACTGCCGAGGAATGCCAAGTATTTTTCATTTCAGAGAATTCTTGCTCTGACTTTTATTAGTAATTTAATTAATGCAACTTCTTTGAATCTTTCCAGAGAGCTTTAGCCTTATTACGTCCATTTCACGCCCATTAAAACCGCGAGTGAAGTATGTGGAACAGTACATTTAGTCTTGTATTCCGTGGAGAAAATCTCATAAGAAGAAAAGTAAATAACTTTAAAGCAGGTCTGCATTCAGGTTGTGTGCAATCAAAACACAGCTGCGAGGTACCTACTTTTGCACGGACAAGAGTCTCCGTTTTTTATTTAAAAACTTTATTCTTTAGTCATTTATTTACTCACAATTAAAAATTAAAATATTAAATTCTAATCTTAATAAATACGTGTTTCCGTTTAGAAGGAAATACGTACACACCCTCAAAATTAAATAAAGTATTAAAACTTAATGTTTTAATATTTTAAAAGTAAAAAACTTTCCCTGCAAATAATTATTATAAAAATCACTAAAAAATTTACAGTTCAATGAGTGTGTGTGTGTGTGTGTGTGTGTGTGTGTGTGTACGCGCGTGCGTGTATGTGATGTAAGAGGAGATCCCGCACTGCAGCACTGCTTATTGTACTGCATGCCCAGAAGGACAGATGAAACGGATAATATCAAAGGGCGGCCGAAACTGGACGGCGGAGGAAGAGCTACCATGAAGGGTACCTAACATATCCCAAGCAGTTGTTTTTCTCGACGCGGGGAGCGCTATAAACCCGCGATCCAAGTCTGACTATACTCTCTGGGTCTACAGACTAATTCCAAAGCCATTGTGCTGCCGATAGCTGTATTTCCGGAGCGCAGTCACCACCACGGAAGGGTGCCACCACTGCAGTGCTCGCAAACACTTGCAACACTAAAAGAGACCGGTTGGATGAAATAGAGGTGAAATGAAAGGATAGGAAGTTCGTCATTCCCCCAAAACCAGCATTTGCCTAGTGACCACCTGGTTCGGAACGGGACTATAAAACTAATATAACAAATTTGGATGTATTGCGTTTACATGAAGTTCTCTCACCTTCTATGTTTAATAGTGAGATATATTTTTATATTGCACTTTGTCATCATCGACATTTAAGATAGGCCAGATAGGTCTGTTTAGGCCCAGAAGGAATCTTCTCAGCGTTTTTGTGGTCTTTCAAGATCTCCGATACCAACTTGTTTGTATTCCAAGACCGGTTTAGTCGGTCTTTCTTTTGGTATTCGACAGATATAGTCATGGCGTTACATTTTATATTCCCTGATTTTTATTATTTATAGTAAATAATGTAATCTTTAAGACCACAGCCAACATACATTTACATTTCTGCCGTTTTAATCATCCTTTTACCATTCCTAAGCATCGCCTAGGTTTCATAGGAAACAATGGGTCACTTCCATAGTCCTGTCGCAATTTTATGAGCTAAGATGCTGTCGCGAGTAAACCAGTCTCATCTGTGAATGAAATACCATCAAAAGAGTACGCCAGAGCATGGAACTTAGGTTTACCACATACATCAAAATAACAGGAAGCCACTTCGAGCAATTTTTGTAACTTTCGATTTTATGTTGTAACTTTGAAATAAATAATTTTCTGACCCATATTCATATAAACATTTTGTTTTTACTGTTTTTATGTTAGGATCACGACCCCAAATATATGACCCCAAAAAGATACACTCAGTATTGAATGATTGATGTTCCTATAATTATTTTATGCAAATGCATGCTGTGAAAGTCAACTAGTCCAAAAAGGTTGATTAAAGGCGTAGAGTTGTAATTTACCCCTGCATAGATTTAAACGATCTTGCATGTATTGTCAATGACAAAATCCTCCCCATTATCTAATCTCTCAATTACCTGCGCTTGCAGCATCCCAAGGCATTGGGAAACCGCGTCTTGTGTAAACAAGTTAATGACTGTATCCATCTGTTGATTACTGTACACTAATGTATATAATAAGTGGCCCAATCCTCTAGATCTAAATAGGGTTTTCCCCTTATGAGGTTTCCACATTTAGATAACCAACATTTGACTCGACCCAGTCAGTATTAGTTTGCTTAGTGACTGGTGGAAAACAATCCAGAGACTCAAAAAAGAGCCATTGAAAAATGTTATAATCATTGTGTAATGAAGATATGGTTTATATACCGCCTATACTAAAGTGTTTTCCTGCAATTAGTATAAAAATATGAGATCTTCAACTTGCATGACGTTCTCCAGCTGATCTATAAAAAACTTTCCTTTTAAAGTTGATTTTTATATACGTCATGCTAATTAAGATAACCATTGCCAGAATTGATCTTATTACTTGCTTATTTCTAATTAGAACGGAAATAACGGAATATACTAAGCAAAAACGATCTTTTAAACGCCGGTCGCTAAAAATGAAGCGGAACAATTGAAATTTCGTTGTCTTTTCTTGCTAGGAGCAAACAAACGAGAGCCATTTTAATTAAAATCGCTTGAGTCATTTTTGAAAAAAACATAAAAAATAAAATTTTTACGTAAAGGGTAGTTTGAGGTGGAAGGATTTTCTTGTAAATCCTTGGGCACGCCGTGGCCGAGTGGTTAGACCACTCGCCTCTCACCTAGACGGCCGGGGTTCGATCCTAAGTGACCGCATGTGAGATTTGTGGTGGACAAAGCGGCGCTGGGGTGGGTTTTCTCCGGGTACTCCGGTTTCCCCCGCAATCGCATTCCACCGGTGCTCCATCATCATTCATGTATCATCAGTGTCACCGCCTGCGATGCCATAATTAGTTAAAGCGGGCGATAAATACTCCCCAAAAAATTTAAAATCCTCGTGTTGCATCCTTGGAAGTTACTGAACTCAAATACCAAGTTAGGTATGTAACCAATTTTTCGTTTTTGATCTATGCTAGGGAGTCTCAATATGTATTTCCGGTGAAATCTCGATATCGAATTTTTAGGCTCAATACAGTGCCTTCTCTATCCACTATGTACATTGTATAGTATACGAGCTAGAGAAAGTAAAACGGAAACGCTAGACCAAATTATATAATTCGAAGGCGTGAAGAATTATTTGTGTGAAATTTACGTAAAGGCGATCTAGGACATTTATGAGATTTTTTATCACCGATATGGAGACGGAGATAAAAGTTTTGTGTGTTTATTTCTGCGTTTCTTGGCTATATTATATTTTATTTTGCACATAAATTCAAGCAAGAATTGTCTTAAAGCTAGTGAGCTTTAAGACAATTCTTATCATAAGTTTAAGAAAATCGCCCTCGGATATACTCTCTCTCTCTCTTGGTGTGAATAATCCAGCGTGGACAGATGTCATCGGGGAAGGTGCGAAGTATTTTTTAGCGTAAATACTCATCCATATCCATTGATGTCCTGCGACCATTAGTCGGCCTCGCCATTATGATTATTATTATTTCAGTCAATTATCAATTATTTAATTATTAATTATCAATCATTTAATGCATTTAAGTGTAAAGCTAGCTTCTAGCAAGCACAGCTCAAAGTTGTTTACCAAACTTGGCTATTGGAGAGGGGAAGGCTCTTTGTGAAAAATAACTCTATTGTTGGTCACGTATTCTGATGCATGTACGTGCAATAGAGAAACAAGTGAGGACGCAATCTGGTGAAGATCCGCATTGCAGAGAAATGAGTTTTTCTTCATTATGTGGTGATGGTCACGAGGGGTTTATGATGCATTCTGGGTAAAGAAAGATGCATTAGGACTACCTCGGCGCCAAGTTCGCGGTCTTTCTGACCCGCAGTCAGGGCACTCAGTAGCACTCTCACTCGCAGATACCCTCAGTCGCGATGTATGCGTAATTGCTGTTGGGCAGTCAGTCGGCCACTTAAGGCCATGTACGTGTAATCACAGTAGAGAACACTCACCGCTAAGTTCAAGGCACATACTCGTTGTCAGGTACCAAACGCTGTGAAAGTAATAAGTGAGAAAATAATCAGTTTAATGAGTGAAATTAAGATACCTACGACGTTAAAGAAGGAAAGTTCTTAGAAATAATGATAAGTAATTAGCTTGTAAAGCAAAGTGCTTGTCTACATGTCTTACTTCTAGTCAGGAATAAAACGAATAGATAAAGTAAAAGTGTGTGTTAACTATTTCGCCAAGACCACTCCCAAACTACACTCACTGTCGTTACCACCCGAGTGAGTCAATATTCATGTGGGCTGAGCTACGCCGGAGGCAGAATCATCGGTAGTGGATCTTCAAAACCAGATACGTGGGAGATCTAAACTCTTGGTAGTTGAATGAGTCCAGACGCACCCGTCAACGTAAGAGTAAAAACATCTTCATACTTTGGATGTTATGTCCGTGGCATACTAGGCATACACAATGTGGGGCGTTATACCATCACAGTCCTCACACAATGCCCGAAGTGCGTGAATCCTCTTAATATTACTCTTTGAGAGTTGAGCAATGTTTTGAGATAGTGAAAGTACCCTGCCAATCCAGTGGCTAGAAATAATTCTTGGGGAATAGAGCAGCAGATGTTGGGGCTAATTTTGTATTACCAACATAATTATTTTCGTTTCATCACGGGCCACTCATAATACATGAAAGCATACATGTATTATTAAAGTGGGGACTAACTGTTTAAATAGGCGATTCATCCGATGTATTTGGACATTTTGGTGACACGGTGTTGTATAACCAAAATGCAGATGCAGAAAACAACTGGAACTATACGGTACCAACAAGAAAGGTATTGTTTATCTAATATCTCTTCTTTACCTTCTCTACACGTACTATGTACATAGTGTATAGAGAAGTTATTGTATTGCACCCAAAACTCGATACTGAAATTTCAACGAAAATGCATGTTTTAGAACCCCTGAATAAATGAAAAGCATTTAAGTAAAAGGTCAGTGTGTGTGTAACTGTGTGTAAGTATGTGAGACAGCATAGATCAGCAAAAAGACCGTTAAATATCAAATTTTATATTTGAGTTTGGTTATCTCGATATGATATGAGCTTGGTATGGAAGATTTTCAAGAAAAGCTCCATATCTCAGACTACCCTTTGCATGACTTTTTTTTTTTCAAAATTTTGTTTTTCTCAAAATTGACTCTAAAGATTTTGATTAAACCACGTATATAAATATATTAACATGACAAATAGAATGTTTATCCTGAATTTTGCTGAATTTTACATAATTTATTAATCGTAAGAGATAAACAGAAGCATACGCGTTAAAACTCATAATTTATATCGTATACATTTTTTTTAGAGTTCACCGTTTCCGAGAGATTCCTTATTCATGACTTCAATTTTAAACTACGTAACTTTTCACAAACGGAAAATCACTTTTCTCTCATTTCTCTCTCTTTTTTATTACGGGTCATGCAAAACGAACGCACTTCAATTGTTCATATAGCGACCAACTTTTAAAATATTTGACTATCACTTTAGCTTAGGTACTTATTACACTATTTCCTTTCTACTTTAAGAAACTCAGTGATAAGACCATTCGGCTCATGGTTATCTCAATTAACATGGAGTAGAAAGTAGAATAGTCGTTTGTAAGAACTTTGCTTGTAGAACTGGTAGAGAAGGTCCTTAGAATGGCACACATACGATTTTTTTTTCCAAACAAGTGCATTCTTTTATCGTTTCAAAGGAGATGTCACTGGATTTCTACACTAATTAGAATTGTGAAGGTTTCGAGCACCGTGTTCCTGTTGCTGGTGGGCATTAATCAGTGACTGGACTGATCAATAAAATGGACTTTTTTAAAAATCAAAGTAACCTTTGTCTGCAAAGGTTTGCTTTAAGCGCTAGCCTTAAAAACAGTCTTTAGAAGGTCAAGTCGTCTTTCTGTAATCTGTTACAAGCTCTATGATCTGACGTCAAAAGGACAGCGATGTGTAGGCGATCTGATGGCGTCATTGAAATGTCTAGTTGTAACAAATGATGTTCCGTTTTTCTTTGCAACGTAACAGTTCTTTGTCGTTTGGATCGCCTGACAAACAAACTGTCTCAAGAGAAAATAAGACTTACGCCGTAGAAAGTAATCGACAAATGCTCTGCGACTGGGCGTTGCTAAATTGGATGTTTGATAACCTGGAAGATAAATGCAGTTAATTGTAGTCTGCTTTTATGAGGGAATCAAAGGATGAAAATTGGGTATAAATGATTAAAAACCACAACTATTTCTGTGATAAATATTTCACTTCACCATTAAACCACATTATTAGAAAGCGGTGTTGCTATCAGAATTTAAAATATTTATTATATATTATATTATACATAATATATTTAATTCATTATAAATAATTAAATTCTACATTTCCCTCACATAATACAGTTATGTAAAAAAACTATTTTGTATTTCCAGTGAATATGTTCCTATTTTAATTACTTGTCTATTTACATTAATGCTAATTCTTTTGTTGTGGCATTTATACTCAATAAAACTGTTATTATGTAGACGTATGCATGGTTTACAGCTACAGCTCTAATATACAACTGTAAAATAGGACTAACATTTTTGAAATTCAATAAATAAATAATAACTTCTCCCTCACGGCCTATATTTGTATTCTCCACCACATGGAAAACTTTCCGTCTTCTTTTACATTCTATAGCCCGTATGTACAATTTATATGTGGATAGAGAAGGTGTTGCAATGTACCCAAAAACTCAATATCGAATTTCACCAGAAATACATGTTTTGACACTCCATAAATCAAATAAAAACATTTTTAGAAACATGTGCATATGTGTGTGTCTGTGCTCAAAAACAAAAATTCGGTTAAATATCAAATTTGGTATTTAAGTTTAATATCTCCCAAGAATGCGACATGAAGATTTTGATTTTCTCAAAAACGGCTATAACATATTTATTAAAATAGCATATGTTTAAGATATTTTTATCATAAACAAAATGTATATCTTGAATTTTCTCGGAATTTTCTCTGAAGACCTCTACATACTGGATGACTGTTGTATAATTTTGTATAACTGGTAAACCGTAACAAATGGACAAAAGCTTACTACACTCGAAATGTAGATCCTATTAAAATACATAATTTATGCCATCCCATGTTTTTATAGAGTTAACACTTTTCAAGTTGGTTTCAGATTTAAGGTACTTAAAAGTTTTGTCAAATGGAGAAATCTTTGTTTGCGTCTCTCTTTTGTTTATTAATAGCAAGCAAAGAGCACTAAATTTCAATTATTTCACTTAACGACGGCTTTTAAAATATAGAACTATCGTTATAGCCTAGTATATTTCCTTATTTCCCGTCTGCTTACAAAGAAGCCAAATAATAAGACCAGTTTTGGCAATGATTATCCTCATTAGCAAGCAAAGATAAAATAAATATCATTTGTAAGGAAAATTCGTTTATAGAACAACTAGAGAAAGTTATGTAAGTGTTACATTTCATATTTTATTATTTTCACAAAAATTGTGCTAAAGGTTTTGATTAAAATATCACATTTACATATAAATTATATGTTGGTCTTTCGGGAATGATGTGAAGTGAGAAGTAATGTTGTATAATTTTGTATAACTGCTAAACGTTGAACAATAGACGAAAACTTAAAATTTGATCTCCGTGAACGCACAATTTATTGCAAATAATAATTTTTGTGCCTAAGTCATTTCTACAATATTAATTAAAATTTCGAATAGATAAAATGATTGCATGAAAATAGCATGAAATATTAAGGCTTCTAGCTTTTAAACATTTGACTATCAGTACTGCTTTTCTATCTAAAACGATATGTGTAATGCAGTTATTTCTGCCAAGGTTTATCGCAATTAATAACAACTAGAAAGAAAAAGAAACTTCCATTGGAATAGAGAAACGATAGAGGAAAGCCATGTGAATGTAACACATAAGATCTTTTTGCTATCAATAAGGGAATCACATGATGGTCTAATACCCCTGAGCGTAGGGCATGATTTACGAACTGAGTCTCTTACAGGTATTTTTGTTTTAAATTTAAAGAACTGTGCTTGCAAAATTTGCTGTACATGCTTTATTCTGGTTATAAACTATTTATTTTAAGTAAAATAATTGTTTAAAAAACTAAATAAACAAAGTTTCAGTATAGTGTAAAATAGTAAATTTCCCGGTGATGTTCTTTTTTTTTTTTTTTTTTTTTTCCAAGTGTATAATTTTAAGATTTTTCAGCAATTGTGTTGCTTCAAATAAAAGTCAGGATTCTCAAGTAATTTTTGGAGCATGTTCTAACAAATTTTACTATGCAATTAATACAATGCAAATGTTTTACGCCACCAGGTTCACAGAAGTTAGATAAGTGTATACAATTGAACACAATCTAATTTTAAAACTAACTTATTTAAAAATTATATTTCTTATACAGCTTATTTTGTTGTCCAAAAAGAATATAAATCTGGAGTCGTTTAAAAGTCAGAAAAAATTCAAGGTAAGGATCATTGTTTCTAAAATCATCTAAATTGGTGCTTTAAAATGTATAATCTAGGAATGACTTTACATAGAGTAATATTTGCCAAACTATGTAGCCATACTTCTTTATAAATAAACAGATGTGGTGATTAATTATTCAAAACACTTAATACTTTGGAATCTGTAACAGTCACAGATCCATCTTCAGAAGTTGTGAACTTGTTGTATTCCACCCACAAATTGGATACCGGATTTCTCTGGAAATACACGTTTAAGATCCCCTGCATCAAAAAAATGTTAGAAAAAGTTCCGCTATTGTGTGTGTATGAAAAAACATAATTCGAAAACGAAAAGTCGGATAAAAACCAAACTTTATAATTATTGAGCATACTCCACGGATGCGACAAGAACATTTTCAAATACGAGGTACGTCCAGAAAGTAAGTTCCGTTTCAATTTATCGGCAAATTTGCGAAGTTTACGGACAAAATGCGATGAGTGATTCAATGGTGAGAAGATGGGTCCGGCAGTTCAATGAAGGACATAGTGAAGTGCACTATGAAGAACGAAGTGGGCGACCAACCGGTTCACGCGATTGATGACAAGATCCAGCGACTTTCATCTGTTCTTACATCTCAAGTCTTTCCTTCGCGGTCAACACTTCAACAATGTCGAAGAGCTGAAAGAAAATGTTTCCAACTTTTTGAAGACACAGACGGCAAACTTCTATGAAGAAGGTATACAAAAACTTGTGCCACGCTATGACATATGCCTGCAAAATTTCGGCAGTTATGTGGAAAAATAGTTTAAGAGTTGTGGAATTTTGTGCAATAAATAATTATTCTGTATCTGTACACAATTTAATGTTATTACCAAACGGAACTTACTTTCTGGACGTACCTCGTATTACCCCATCCCAAACTACACTTTTTCATTCAAACTTTGTCCAAAAGTTTCATTTTCTTAAAAATGATTTAACGATTTTGATAAAAATATAGTATATTAAAGATATTTACAAAACAAATAAAAGGTATTTTTTGCAAACGTAAGAGATAGACAAAAACGTAGTACATAAAAATGTAGATCTCGTTAAAACACACGTTTTATGTCATATATATTTGTTGCGGAGTTAATCTTTCCGAGATATTCCTTCTTATTGGTTTGAATTTTGAAATAGCTTACCTTTTTTTAAATGGGAATCTGCCATCCCAATTTATTCTGTTTTACTCCTGGTCATGTAACGAGAAGCGAATTTCAAAACACAACCACATAGCAACCCGCTTTTTAAAGATTTAACTATTGGTTTAGCCTAATGTATTCCATTATTTGTCTTCTACCTATAAATAATTAAGTAATAAGACCACTCTCGAATAAGCATTAGGCAGAAGAATAAAGTTTTGTAATTTTTTTTAAGTGGCATTTTGGTATTAAATTTGGAATTATTTTCTGCATTACATAATATAAAATCTGTAAACATATTTATTATTGGCTCACTCCACTTTCTGTATTATGACAAGATGCTAGAGAGGTTACTCAAATATTTGATGAGAAAATTGGCAATGCAAAATATAGTGTTTTGTTCACGTTTGGTGGAATGTTACTTTGCCGTCGTTATATATATATATATATATATATATATAACATACATTTTATAATAACGTTAATGGCGCTAGCTAGTCACTTAAGGACTACGCCGCTCAACTTAACTTTTGCCATTAGACATACAAGGCGGAAAACCTATGCATATGCAGAATAACCCTAGTACCAGCATTACGTTTCAGGGGTACTTATGGAACTCAAGGGGAAATTAAATCTGTTTCTCACATCAACATTTTGGCTTATGGATATGGATTAACTACAACTTTATTTTATCAAACTAAAACATATTCAAAACCCTCGTCTAAATTCCCGAACAGAATATATATTGCTCCGTAAAAATTGAAACCATATTACTTCCAATTTTAACAAAGTTTATTCTTCCTGAAAACTACTAGAAAAACTTCGATGTGCTATATACACATGACTTGTTCTACTCATTTCTCAAGAAATTATTCTTATAAACAAGATAAACAGAAATGCTTTTATTGCATATATCCTGATAGAAAAAAATCTGATGTGTATCATTCACAAGACTTTCTCTATATCCCTGCAACACATTATTCTTAAAAATCTTATACTTCTATTTACTTCATGCCAATCAGTAAAACATTAGCAGAAATAGCCATATTACTTACTTCCTTGTAAGTAGAGGTGAAAAAAAGTAGTACCATAGGTTAAAATGATAATCAAAAGCAAGTTGCTATGTCACTGAAGTTCCTTTGTTTGTATGGACAGCAGTTGACAAATGAAATGTATAAGTTATTCATAGCAAAAACCAAAAGTAAGGAATGTCTCAAAAACGACGAACTCCATGAAAAAAATCTATATAACATAAATTACTCTACATTTTTTGTGTAGTAAGTTTTTGACCATCTCTTACGGTTTAGCAGTTATTCAAAATTCAGTAAAACTCATCCAGAATAAACTACTCTTCAGAGGCTATTCCCAGAAAATTCAAGATATACATTTTATTTGTTAGGTAAATGTCTTTAATATACGAAATTCTAATAAAAATCGTTAGAGCCATTTTTGACAAAATCAAAATTTTCTAAAAAAGTTCCATGTAAAGGGTAGTTGGGGGTGGGGGGATTTTTCTCAAAATCTTCGTGTCGTATCCCTGGAAGATACGGCACGAAGTTACCAAGTTTAGTATTTTGCCTACTTTGCGTTTTTGAGTTATCGTATTCACAGACACACGGACCCACGGACACACACACGGACCCTTTTTCCGAAAATGTTTTTTTTTAGATAAAGAGGACCCTAAAACATATATTTCCGGTGAAATATTGGTATCGAATTTTTAGGTGGAGTGCAATACCTTCTCTATACACTATGTACATAGTGCGTATAGAGAAAGTAAAAATAAGATAGCGGAATATAGCACTCTTGACTAATAATACAATAGTTTAATAGCTGGGCAGTATATGATGACTTTGAAATTCAGTTTCTTTGCTTGGACAGGAGAAAGAAGGACAAATAACGACTTCCCATTTGAGACTTTTATACAGATTGGAAACTTTAAAGCAATATAGAGGGATTAGGCTAAAATTGCTAACTCCGCGAAAAAGGAATTGGATACAAATTGTGTACTTTAATGAGATTCATATTTATTACTTATGTATGTTATTTTGTTTCTCTCACTCTCTTTCTTACGTGGGTATGAAAAATGCATACAGAAATTAAAGTTATACATTATCTTTGTCGCAAACGTCGTAAAATATATTTTATTCAAAATCTAAACATTTTCCAAAAATCCAAATCTTTGAATGCTTTTCCAGTGTAAAGCGCACACATCTTGGAACACATTGATTGCAGTTGAATACCAAGATGGATATTTAACACACTTTTTTCCTTTTTCTGTAAGGAACACACACACATAAATTCAACGTTTTTCCAAAAAAGAAGCATTTTATTTTGATTTAGGAGGCCCTTAAAACCTATATTTCCGGTGAGATGTCGACATCGAATCTTTGGGTTTAAAATTATAATTCTCCTGTTTTCTCTACAAAGCAGAAAAAGTAAAAAAATTAGTGTTTACTTTACTAACTCCAAGTCCATTTTTTTAAATGCAGTTTCCGGAGGCTTGTCAGGACTCCGGCGCTGTATTCCTTTTTTTCTCCATTTTTTCCAGTTCCCTATATTTCCTTAGTAGACATTATTCTTAACGTTTTCCTTTTACATTTACAAACACAGAAACACCAATGCCCAAAGCGGGACTCGAACCCACGATCCTGTGCACCAATGAAGCACCAAAGCGAGACACTTTAGCGAATGCGGCCACCGTGATCGGCAAAAATTCACACCGTAAACATTTGAAACATGTTCAATCAGTTATTGGCTCATAAGCATACACTATGCACATTGTATCTAACCAAAAGCAACAAACCTAATTTACTCAGGCAAAATGTTACAGAAACTGCTGGTTTAGTGTACCGAGCCAGGTGGTTCACGTGTTTCGTCTGAGACTGGCATTCGGGTCACTAGGAAGGGAGGTTTCTTCATTCCCCGAACTTGCTGTACCTTCATTTCATCCAACGCGACTCTTTCAGAGTTGTATGTGTCGGCCAGAACTGAAGTGGCGGTGCTCTTCCGTGATGCTGACTGCACATCAAATATGGTATATTACCCTCCAATGACTTCTAGCAAATACAGCTTATTCTCATCTCTTTTTACAAGAGCTTAATATTTTATTCAACATAAGCTTTTGTAGAACGCATTTTGTTGCACACAATTTTGTTGCAAGGGCATTCAGGAAGCTGATGCGATAGTCAAATATTATAAAATCAGGTAGCTATGTGCTGGCATGATAAGTTTAAGAAATTTTCATAGCAAAAAAATCTGATGTGTTCCATTCACATGACTTTCTCTACATCTCTGTAACAAATTATTACTAAAAAGCTTAGACTTCTATTTCCTTCATGCTAATTAAAAAAAATTAACAGAAATAATCTTATTACTTGCTTCCATGTAAACAGAAGCGAAATAAGGCATCACCATCGGCTAAAGTCAGAGTCAAAAGGTGGTTGCTATGTAACTGAAGTTCCATTGTTTGGAACAGGAGTTGACAAATTCCTGTATAAGAAGAGTATGTTTTTCAAAGCTGAAACTAAAAACAAGGAATATCTTAAAGACAATCAATTAGGCGTTCAAAATGCATATACCATAAATTGTGTGTTTTAACGTGCTCTACATTTTTTGTTTGGTAAGTTTTTGTCCAACTCTTACGGTTCAGCAGTTATGTAAAAATCCGTAAAATTCATCCAGAATAAAGTAGTCTTAAGAGGCTATTCCCAGAAAGTTCAAGATATACATTTTATTTGGCAAGTAAATATCTTAAACATACGAGATTTTAATCACGATCGTTGGAGCCATTTTTAAGAAAATCAAACTTTTCGAAATCTTTTTCATGTAAAGGGTAGTTTGGGGTGGGAGGATTTTCTTGAAACCAAGTTTGGTTTTTCACGGTCTTTTCATTTTTGAGCTATGCTGCCCACAGAGACACCCACAAACGGCCATTTTTCTAAAAATGCTTTTTCTTTATTCAGGGGGTCTCAAAACATATATTTCCAGTGAAATCTCGGTATTAAATGTTTGAGTACAATTCAATACCTTCTCTATACACTATGTATATAGTACGTATAGAGAAAGTAAAAATGTATATATTAACATTTCTTGTAATAGCCTCTGAGGTATTCTTCGTTCTGAATGACTTTTGCATAGCAGTAAATGCTAACAGATACACACAATTTTAGTACAAAAAAAATAGATTTTGTTAAAACACACGATTTATGTGAAATACATTTTGTATTTTGTGGATTTAACAAAACTGCCGTTTGTGAAAATTGCAACACCAAGAAGGAAACTCATGAAAGCAATGAATTTAATACCGCAGATTAAGTATATAACAAGTAACAAATGATATATTTTTCAAATCTATACATGACCTTTGAGTCTTCATATTCAGTATTTGGTGTGGGCTCCATGCGCTGCAATTAGAGTGCTATACGCCGAGCATTGGATCAAAAACGTTCTGAATAAGTTCTTGAGGGATTTCCCTTCACGCAGTTTGCATTCGAACCCACAAATCAGTAACACTGGCTACTGCAGGACCGTGGTGCACCTGGTGCCGACCAACCATGTCGCAGACATGTTCAATGGGCGACATGTCGGGCGAATACTGATCGCTCTTCAAAGAAGGATTGTGCATTCCTCTCAATGTGTGGCCAGGCATTATCCTGCTGAAATGACACCTGTGGAGATGCCTGAAGCAGGTGGAGCACCTCGGGTTCTACAACCACCTGTAGGCACCGGTTGCTGTTCAAAGTGTTTTCACTTCATAGAAGGCGAGATCGGTTGTTGTAACCAATGGCCCCCAAACCATCACACCTGGTTTATGTTCGCTATGCCACTAAACAATGTAACCCTCCAGGTTGTGCTCACATCGAACCGCCGAACACGTATGCGGCCATCACTGTAGTACACTTTTAAGCGGGACTCCTCCGAAAAGACTACATTTTACCACTCAGCAACCCAGTGACGAGGAGCTTGCGGATTCTGGGCAATGGAAGCCCATTTAATGGCATGTGTGCAACCAGTAAAACCTGCAGCAGACGGCGACGAACCATTGATACAGACTAGTTCACACCTGTTGCAGTGCTCTAGCGTCCAGCCAACGCTGTGGGTGAAGCTGTGCGGTCCGTAATGCCGATGCGGACAATATGACGGTCATCCCGAGCTGTGGTCATCTTCCGTAGTCCAGTACCCGCTCCTCCCTGTGTACGACCTTCATCTATCCACTGCTTCTACACACGCATCACTGTCGTAGCAGCATACCCTGTACGAGCCGAACATTCACGGTATGACAAACACGCTTCCGGAGACCGTTCTTTCTGCCCTGTTCGAACTCACTCATATGCCGATATGGCGAAGGGCGAAGCATATTGACACTCACTTGTTTGATAGCTCTGCACTGATTACACTTGGTGCAGCACTGGCCTTGTAAATGTAAATGACGTTTTATTTATGGACGCTCCCTAACTGCTGTGGTTCTCAGCGACCAATTCTACACTGGGCGTGAAATACCACTTAATTTTGTTCAGAGGCCTCTCTATCAGGCTTGAGGTTCTACGACACGAGACCAACGACTTTACTTCCCTTCCGAAGGAAGCCATGCTAAGGATTTTTACACCCGAAAAAATCCATCGTCCTCCGCCGGGTTTGAACCCGCGATCTTGGGTATATGGAGTTAGCATGGTAACCATTACACCACGGAGGGCGACAGTACTGACCTTGTCGAACCGACACGACCTAATCACTTATTGCTTGCACACTCTTCTACGCTTCCACCAAGCTTGGAGTTATTCAGGGAAATTCTTTCTTGGTGTTGTAATTTTCACAAAAGACGATGGATTTACGATAGTCCTTGTTATTTGTTTTAATTTTCCTGTACTTATGCTTTTCTTAAATAGGAAGTCATTATTCGTTTTCTTTATGCTAATCACGCTAAGAACACATTCACTCAATGTCATCACTTTGGTGATCAGCTGTTAATATATTTAACTGATTCTTTAGTTTCGTGCAGTCCGTTATTTCTTGGTGTCTACAATATATAAGTAATAAGGCTATTTCAGTTAATGCTTATATTTACTAGCATGTAAAGAAGAATAAGCGTTTATAAGAATAATTTGTTGCAGAACAATTACTCAAAAATAATGAAAATTTACGTACAAAGAATAGATTGGTAGTTTCAAAAATCGGGTGTGTTATATTCACACGACTTTCCCTAGCCATTATTGCTTATTTTATGTACTTTATACAATATATTATTAAAGCCTTACTCTTTTGTACAACTGCTTGTAGAAATAGTTTTATTACAGATTTCCTTGTAGGTACAAGGGTATGGAAACAATATTCGAATGTTTAAATGGGGATCACTATGATCTATTCTGAAAATTGCAATACGTTCCCATGGAATTGAAATAACTTCCTGAATCATGACAGCATATGAAAAAATAAGAAATGTGTTGAAAAATGCAAAGCAATAACAACCTATATCTTTAATGACTAATGACTGAAAGTTTAGCAACTATACAAAATTGTCTACAAAATTGAGTTCCGTGTGAATGGACTTCAGAGGCTGTTCGAAGAAAATAGAAATAGAAATATTTCAAATGTATATAAGATTTAAGCAATAAATAATGGCTGGAGGGTGAATCACCTGCACATTTCTTGTCACAGTTTGAAAGATTAAACATTAAGTAGAATATTTTTCCTAATATGCTTTTTTGTAATTAAGGTCTTCAATCTGTATATGGAGTGCGATGTAGTGCTTCGTCTACCCCCTAACTACGAGGCAGAGAAAGTAAAAATCTTCTTTTCGCATTCTTCTAATATTTATTACTTTCTCTATACGAACTATGTACATAGTGTATAGAGAAGGTATTGCACTCCACCAAAAAATCGATACCGAGATTTCACCGGAAATATATGGTTTAGGGTCACCTGTATCCAAAAAGGTATTTTCAGAAGAAGGTCCGTGTGTGTGTGTTCCGTGTTTATGTGTGTCCGTTTGTCTGTGAACACGATAACTCAAAAACGAAAAGTCGGTAAAATACTAAACTTGGTATTTAAGTTTAGTATCTTCCAGGGATGCGACACGAAGATTTTGAGAAAAATCCCCCCACCCCAAACTACCCTTTACATGGAACTTTTTTTTCGAAAATTTTGATTTTCTAAAAAATAGCTCTAACGAATTTGATTAAAATATCGTATATTAAAGATATTTACCTGACAAATAAAATGTATATTTTGAATTTTCTGGGAATAGCCTCTGAAGACTACTTTATTCTGGGTAAATTTTACGGAATTTTGCATAACTGCTAAACCGTAAGAGATGGACAAAAATTTACCACACAACACATGTAGAGCACTTTAAAACACACAATTTATGCTATATATACTTTTTTCGTGGAGTTGATTGTTTTTTAGATATTCCTTATTTTTGGTTTCAGCTATAAAAAACACATTTTTCTCATACAGGGCTTTGTGAACTCGTGTCCGTACAAACAAAGAAACTTCAGTCACATAGCAACCAGCTTTTGATTATCAGTTTAACCTATAAAAGACCCTTTATTCGTTTCTACTTACAAGGAAGTAAATAATAAGAACATTTCTGCTAATCAGCACGAATAAATGGAAGCATAAGCTTTTTTAACAATAATTTGTTGCATTGATATGGAGAAAGTCATGTGAATGGAACACATCAGATTTTTTTTATTTATCCTGTTCATACATAAACGCACTCAGAGAGACAGAGAGAAAAAAAAAGAGAGAGGGGAAGAGAGAATGAACTCTCATTTCCAGAGGTGCTTAGATACTAATTTTTGGGTGGAATAAAATGCTATCTCTTGCAGTTGGTTGGTGGTAAGGAAAGTGGAAAGAAATAATTTTATGGCTCTACTTTATAATCTCTTATGAAACACAAGACTAACAAAATGCTTATTCAAATTCATGTGGAAAGCAATCTGTTTTTGTCTTAAGTCTTATCCAGAAACAATGACTTTATTTACTTGCTTTTTTACTCTGAGTATGATCTAGAAATGATTGATGCACATAAACCAACATTTATATTTTTCGAAATTCTTAGGCTTTCACGGCCAGTGTCAATACTGGCTGGAGTATAATCCGGGCTTCTGGGCCGTGGTCTACTGGACCCCTCCTTCTTCTTCCCAGACGTTTCGTCTGCGACTACGGCAGACATCTTCGACCTCGCCGCTGCCACCGAAGATGTCTGCCGTAGTCGCAGACGAAACGTCTGGGAAGAAGGAGGAGCCCAGTAGACCACGACCCACAAGCCCGGATTATACTCCAGCCAGTATTTATATTTTTGCCAAATTTCTGGTAAAAATTGAATTTTTGTATTTATAGACATTCTTTAACTACTATATTCATAGAGACAAATTCTATGTTGGGTATGAAACACCGGAAATTTTGCTCAGAGACTCCAATCAGGCTTGAAGTGTTTTTACATGCTGTATATCTACGATGCGGGACCACCCGCTTTACCTCCCTTCTGAAGGAAGCCATACAGAGAATTACATGCGCCCGAAAAAAAATTAATCGCTCTCCACCGGGTTTGAACTCGCGAACTACCCACAATTCTGGATCTTTTAATTCCTTCTACTGTTTGTTAAGTCTACTTCTAGAAACACTTCGTCATCTGGAACTTTATCCTTCTCGTCAAAAGGCCCTGGGATCGAGCGTGAACTCCCAATGCACGTAGAAAAATATATAATCCTCAAGTGTCTGATATTTCTTCATTAACAAAAGAGGAACTTGCATACTCCCCTACATTATTGCAGCTGGATTACCCGTTCCCAGGATTTAGCTGTTCCCATAACAAGAAAATAACAATGAAAAGACCGTCATCAAATCCTAAAGTCGGCTGCAGTAACTGACAGCGTTTTTGGCTGCAAAATTATGCTGCGATGAAATTCTTTGAGTGCGGCTGGTTGTGTGAAAGCGCTGGGGCTGTGGGTAGTAATTTTGACCTACTTTTGCGCAATTTGACAGCCGTCCAACACATTTTTAATCTCACTTCCCTCCCTTTGTAATATCAGGGCTATGTAATGAGTTTCTCACATCTCAGCTTTCGAAATCCCCTGACAGAGGGCGAGGGAGGGAAAAGAGACAGGCTCAGTCCTCTTGATGGATTTCAAACTGCCGCATGAGCCTTTCTCAGGGTTGCTAATGCCGACTAAAAATCATAAAAGGACGCATCATTGTGACGAATATTGTACTTATGGTTCAACAGTAGAGTTAACAGTAATTCCCAAATATGGTGTTGGCCGGGCCGGTCAAATTTCCCTGGAAAATGGAAGTCATAAGTAGAGGAAAGAATGATTTGTAATCACATGCTCTTATCCCAATAAAAATAGTATACTACGTGTGTTATACTGCATTATTTGATATTATGAGTGATAACTTTCATCTATGAAATTTTACAAGCTGTAAAGAATAAATTCTGATAAAAATATGTATTTTGGACTTTACTAAAATGTATTCTTTTGCCACATTTGAACTACTAATGAAAGGAAGTTTTAAATTTCAGATCAATCTTTATTATTAACAGGCAAACCAAAATTTAAAACTGTTTTTGAAACCTTTTTCAACATTTTTCCACACTAAAATACTCTACACGATGCAGTAGTTCCATTGTGTGTTTCAAAATGCTTATACTGCCTCTCAAAATGCATTAATAAAAACGAGCATATATATATTTTCGAAATAACGTTCCACCTGAGAAATAAATTATTGCATTTAAAAGTTATGAGTTTTGGAGTGTAAAAAAGGTATTAACTTTTCTAGAGTGTTTAGAGGTTAAATAAAAGAAAACTACCATAAAGATTGGGTTTTTATGTGAATATTTTTAAAAATGCATTTTATGGAGCATTTTAAAAAGAATGAATTTAGTGTGGAATTGTTTAATTTAACAACAATGTAACCTAAAAACATGACAATAATATTACAGTATAATAGCTGTGATAAATTTCAACAAGATATAAAGTACTATGAGGAAATTTATGTAATTAAAATGAAGGTAATTTTATTGATTGTATTTAATGCATCAGATTATATTAAAATAGGCTATAATTTGTTTCTGGAATTTAAAATAATGAATTTAGTATTTATGTTATTAATTGCATCACACATATTAAGAATACTGTGGATTTTTTAATTTAACAGGTGCATTAACTTCAGTATAAAAATTTACTTGTGTATTATTCACTGCTCTCATATGCCTTATATATTTACTTAAGTACAAGATTCTTTGATGTACAGTATTTTTCAGATCATGATAACCCTCGACGTGACTTAGAAGTTTGAGTTTAGGAGGTTTGCGATGGGAGACCTCGCAGTTGCCAAGTCTTCCACTTTCTGGTCCCTTAACTGAGGCGGAATTTCTGCCAGCAGAGTCTTCCAGTCTCCAGGGAACAGATATTTCACTACGTTGCCTCTCACCACTAATACATGCTCGTCTTTTGTTTGTTAATAAGCATTACCCAGTGGCAGGGGGAGCGATCTCGTTTGAAGGTCATCATATTTTGGAGAAAACTATAGTTAGGTGCTGAACTATTCTATTGGCTGGCACCCACCGGCCACTTGGTAAGAAATGAACAGAGATTGATATGCTCGACAGCCTACTCTCCTGGCATTAACACCAGAAATGCTATCAATATAACCAGAATTAATTGGAAGTTTACCTTCTGCCCGCTTCTCGAACTTTCTGAAATTCTACGGAAAATCCCATTGCCTATATAGGCGATCGCACTCACAGTAAGCTAATTATTGAGACAGGAGTGCGCTTTTGGTGTGAAAGAAAAGTGGTGTTCTCTGAGCGAACATCAGAGGGGTATTGTGTTCGACTCCCCAGCAAGTGAGACATCTGGATAAGAATTTGTGTTGTGCATGTTTCATTATGATGCGCAACGTTTTGAGGGTAGTGGAGCGACAGCGAGAATCGAATTAATAAATGAACCTCTGGTGTAACAAGAATGAAGAATGAACCCATGCACACAAGTGAACGCGGAAATTTAAAATTGATCACATTAGTAACGTGACAATGAGAACTTGCTTAGGTGACAGTGAGTGTGATATCTGACGTGTTCCATTACATGACTTGTCTACCTATTCTGCAACACATTATTCCCACAAAGCTTATTTTTCTCTCTACTTCTACTAATCAAGATGACTATTAGCATAATGACCATATAGGTTATTTCTATTGAGGTAGAAGGGAAATAAGGCGAAAAAAGGATATGACGTATTCTTTTACTGTGTAATATTCCGTTAAGAACAATGACCTTTCTGGTGTGAATTTCAAAATGCAAGAAGTAGTCAATTATTTTGCACACCGCAGTACTCAGAAATGAGAACTACATCCTGTACATACTAGATGGGCTAAATGTTATAAAACTAATTTATAATACTTCTATATTAAACGATGTATTGGGTATCATTTACATGACTTTCTATACCTGTTCTACAAACTTCTTAGAAAATATTGTTCAATTTTACTGCATGCTAAACATCATAAACACTATGAAAATGATTTTATTACCTGGTTCCTTATAAATAGAAGGGAACTAGAAGAATACACTATGCTAGAACGATAGTGAAATGTTTTAAAAGCGTCGCTATCTGATTGTCATTGAAATTCGTTTCTTTGCATTGCCCAGAATAAAACTAAAGAAACACGGACGGGGTTATCTTTGACAAAATTAAACATTTATAAAACTGAAACCAATAACATGGAATATCTCGGACACGGTTAGATCTATAACAAAAATGTAAAGTACAGAATTGTATGTGTTGACATCTAAGTATTTTGTGTAGTAAGTTTTTGCCTATCTCAAACAGTTTACCAGTTATTCAAAAGCTATTCAGAATAAACAGGTCTTCAGAGGCTATTCCCAAGTTATTTGAGATATGCGTTTTTGAGAAAATTAAAAATTTCGAAAATGTTTCCATGTATAGGGTAGTTTAGAATGGGGATTTTCTTGAAAATCTTCGTGTCGTATCCTTGGGAGATAAATGGATATTTCGCTTTTGAGTTACGTGCACAGCCTCACACACAGACACGGACAGACAGGCACACATACACTAAATATTTTCTAAAAACACTTTTTTTTTGGAATCAGGGTGTCTCAAAACGGATATTTCCGGTAAAATCTGATATCGAATTTTTGGATGGAATAAATACCTTCTCTACCTACTATGTACGTTTACATATGTGGTGGAGAAAGTAATAACTTGCATTATTATGATATAAAACAACAAGATAAAATTAATGTTCCTTTCAGCAGGCTTGCAATAACTATGAGGAATGATCCTACTATGGTTATTAAAATAGCTAGTCAAATTATGAATACATTTCAAATAAGAAAGAAAGACTTTAATACATTATCTCTAATTGCCTCTCCATAAGATATTTAATTTGATTGACACATTTTATATCCTACAATTAACGCATGATCGTAAATTAATTATAATCTTGTGTTAATAGTGCAGAATGTACACATCTACTACTCAAAAGACAAAATAATATGAACAATGACATACAGTTATGTACATTTATTATTTTTAGATTAAGTTTATTAAGAAAAGAAATACTGACATCAGGGAAAAATTAAACGTTGAAAACATAGTGGATGACATTAAAAATTATCAACAAAATTGGATGCAACATGTTGACAGGATGGTGGATCACAGATTACCTAAAATGGCCAGGGACTACAACCCACGAGGGAGAAGAGATAGAGGACGTCCACGAAGGCGATGGCGGGAGCAGTATCACCTATTCTGAGTTTCTGAGTACAGGATTTTCTAAATCCTAAATCTCTCAATGTTCACGATGATGATGATGATGATGATGAGATTAAGTTTATTATGCAGACATGGTATTCCGGAATTATCTTCCCCATACGGAATTTTCAATCCATCTTAAGATGATATGATATTTTTATTGATTAAGTTTTTAATTTTAAGTTTTTCTCTCAAATGTTTAATTATATTTTTTTGAGGATCAGAATATTTTTGAGGAAACGGAAGTTGGTTTACCAAGTAGTATAAATAGTCTGAAATACATTATATGGAGACATGTAATCTAAATATTTTAAAGCCAAGACAAAATCAATGTTTTATAGGGACAAATCATATACGATCTAAGATAGATATTGCTAGGCTTTAATTCATCATATAGTAAAATTTAAAGCCGAATATAACATTAAATAAAGTAAGACAAATGAATGGATCAATAAGGACAAAATTAAATAATAAGACGTCAAAACAAACACAAATTAAATGTTATAAGTTAATTGAAAGTGAAAATGGTAAAATATGGAATTATTGGGTTATGAAAAGAACATAAAATAGAGGTGAACTTCCTAAAAGAAGTAGGTGAATGTATCTTCCTAAACAAGCAAAGAAATTAAATAGAAAGTAAGCTATACGCAGTCTAAAGGAAAAAGACTATGAAGCTAAAAATAAATTGTACCAACATATATTCAGAGCAAAAATATCTATTATAGCTTGTAGCATAATAATAATAATAATAATAATAATAATAATAATAATAATAATAATAATAATAATAATAATAATAATAATAATAATAATGTAAGACAAATAAGAGCAAAATAAGCAATTATTTCTCAAAGTTGTCATATTTTAACTAATAACATTTCAAATGCCAATTATATTTTAACCACAAATATTTATTTTGAAACCTTCGTTGGTTGTAAATACCGAAATTTGTTAAAATGTTACTCTAAGGTGTTTTTTTTAAACCCCACATTTTTTTAGCTTTTGAGTTATGCATAGTTATAGTGATAAAAATGTATACTTTAATCAAGCTTTACAAATACTATTTCTAAGATAATGGGTAGTAGTGTGATAATACGGAATAAAATAAATACCGTGATCATCGATACGAGGTTTTCTCTTTTTTTTTGAAGGTCTTTAAAGGGGTACACTCAGTCCTGTAAGCTCCTTAGTGACCGACTTTCGTTGAATTCAGAAAAAACTATTCAAAGAATGAACACAAGTAGGTAAGGAATTTTAATCATGGTCAAATACTACAAGATTGGTAAGGGAAGAAATCCTTAATTCTGTATTTCCGCGAAAATGTATTCCTTCAATATAAAGGAAAAGGAGCAATTTAAACATATCTTGGAGATAACTTTCTGTCATCTTCCTACTGCAACTTCAATCTTACTTCAGAAAAGTGACACGTAATATATGGCGAGACATTTTATCATTTTCTCCGTATTGTACGTTTTGAAGCGTATTCAAGTTCTCCTTTCCAAGCAGTTTAGATCAGTCTTTGATTTTAAATTTTGCACAGATAGACACACTTCTAGAGAATCATAAAAATCATGTCTTCTTCCCCCTTTACATTCATTAAACTTTCCCCCCTTCTTTTATCTAATGAAGTCTGTCAGAGGAAAGATGTGAGAGCTTTTTCCCATCTGTGTTAAGCTCTTTCAGTTCTTCCTTTCTGCCTGTCTCTTTTCAGTAATCCTTCATTGCTCGTTCTGTTAATGTGATCACCCTTTTATTTTCTCTCTCTATTCTTTCACACTCTGTGTGTGTATGTGTGTGTGTGTGTGTGTGTGTGTGTGTGTGTGTGTGTGTGGTGTCTGTGGGAAGCATAGCTCAAAAACGAAAATACCGTTAAACACCAAACTTGGTATTTAAGTTCAGTATCTTCCAAGGATGCGACACGAAGGTTTTCAAGAAAATCCCTCCACCCCAAACTACCCTTCACAAGGAAAAATTTCCGAAAATTTTGATTTTCCAAAAAATGTCTCTAACAATTTTGATTAAAATATCGTATATTAAATATATATGTATACTTGACAAATAATATGTATATCTTGAATTTTCTGGTAATAGCCTTTGAAGACTACTTTATTCTGGATGAATTTTACGGAATTGTGTATACTGGTAAACCGTAAGAGATAGACAAAAACTTAGCATGAAGTAAATAGAAGCATAAGCTTTATAACAATAATATGCTACAGGGATGTAGAGAAAGTCATGTGCATGGAACACATCAGATTTGTTTTCTAAAGGGAGGTAGGTATTAATGCTGGTAAACTTTCACTCAACTATGCTCATTTCTTTCCTATTAAGTATTTGTAAGTTGTGAAAGAGGTAGATTAGGATTAGACAGCAGAGTCCTTGTAGGCCTTTGCCTCTAAATTGACACCAGGGAGGGAGATAGTGAGGAGGCCCGAGGGACCACCAGGTCCGGATCATGACGGGCGCAAACCTTGTTGAAACGCCTCCAGACCTTGTTCATGGGCCCCGAGCCTCCCAACGGACCCCAAAAGCGAGCCCCAAACCCGAAGGATGATCCTGACGATGACGCTAGGATAACCTTTTTACAATGCGCGCTTCACCGTCCAGCCGCAACCCATCAAACCTCTTGCCTGGCCCTTCAACCCCAAAAGAGATATGATTACTAAAGTATGGCAAAAGGAAATGCTGGTTATGTAATGAACCTCATGGGAAACCCCAAAAAAAACACTTGGATCAGGTAGGCCGGTCACGGGGATCGAAACCGTGACCTTCCGAATTTGCACCACAAACGAAACTGACTGAACAATCCCTCTCGGTTTCTAAAAGCGGCAATATGAGACAGATTAATTTTTGCATAGAAGTATCCATAAGAAAGTATTCACAATTCAACCCGAATGAGCACATTGCTAAGGAAATCCACTTGAAACTGGCGTAATACCATGAATAATATAATACCAGGACTGTGAGTGGGACCAAGTTCATTACGCCACATAAATTGCGCGTTAACTAAAATGGATGTAAGTTGAAGCAATTGGGTTTACGCAGGCCTACGCTCTCACTCTTCCACCACAGCCATTTCCACCACAGCAATCTGGAGCAAGGCAGAAAAACTGCCTCTTGCAGAAAATTCATTTACCGTGAAGCTGAAGCAGAACTTTACAGTAGAAAAAGGCATGCTACAGGAGCGACCTGCAAATACCTTTAAGTTTTCATTGTTAAAATTCCCTGAAGAAGTTTGAATCAAGAATTGGCTATTTCTTTCCTCAGAGGAATAGATACCCAGATGAACTGTCATGCAGCTATTGTAACCGAAAAGTAAATATTCGGACTGCCTGATTATCATGTGATGAGATACAAGATATGAAAGTAAATCCTAAAAATCTAATGTGTACCATTCAGATAACTTTCTCTAACTATTCTACAAAAAAAAAAATTCTTAAAAAATCTGATGTGTTCCATTCACATGGTTTTCTCTACATCTCTACAAAAAATTCGTGTTAAAATGCTTATTCTTCTATCTACTTTATGCTAAAGGAGATAAACATCAAAAGAAATGGTATTATCACTCGCTGTCTTGTAAGTCGATGGGAATAAGTGTATAGTGATAGTCAGATCATTTAAAAGATAGCCATGTGGATAAAATCCACTTCTTTGCATTGCCAGGAGTTGACATATTCCCGTATCTGTAAAGTGTTAAAGTACTACTGTATCAAGAAAGTTCCGGAAATTTGCCAATAAAACACAAAAAATGAATTATTCATCCAATTTTATTTGATCGCCTTCAAAGTAGGCTGCTTCTGAAATTATACATTTATGCCAACGAATAATCCAATCATCAAAATATTTTTGAGGCACTTTTAGGAATCCATGTCTATTGTCGCCGCGAATTTTCCTTTACGTCTTCTATCGACTGAAAACGGGTACCTCGAACTGGTAACTTGAGTTTTGGAAAGAGAAAGAAATAAACAGGAGCCAGATCAGGTGAATACGGTGGTTGTTCGACGAAATTTGTTGAGTGTGGCCAGAAATTCGTTCACAATAATATCCTTGTGAACTGGTGCGTTATCATAGTGCACAATCCATGAGCTGTTGTTCCACAAATCTGGCCTTTTTCGCCGTATTTGTTCTCTCAAACTGAGATAATAGTCTTCATTTACCATCTGAACTTCTGGCAAGAACGCACGACACCGCGATAATCGAAAAAAAAAGAAACTGTCAACATGACCTTCAGTTTTGATCGAGTTTGACGTGCCCTTTTAGGTTTCGGTTCAGTTGGAAAGCGCCATTCGGAAGCTTGTTGACTGGTTTGAGTGTCAAACTCGTAAACTCACGTCTCATCACCAGTTACAATGCGTTTCATGAATGTGGGGTTGGAACTGGCTCGTTCTAACATGTCTTCAGCAATCCTTACGCGATTGAGCTTTTGTAGAAAATTCAAGTCTTTCGGAACTAACCGAGCTGCAACGCGTGTCATGCCCAAAAAATCGTTTAGAATGGTACGATTCGATTCGTGAGACAGAGAATGTATAGCAGCAATCTCTCTCAGACCTAAATTATGATTTTCAGACACCATTTTCTTCACTTTAGCGATGTTCAGTTCAGTTGAAACCGTTGATGGCCGACCAGAGCGAGGCAAATCTTCCACCACATCTCGGCCACTTTTGAATACACTGTATCACTCATATGCACGTGTTTTTGATAAAGTCGATTCACCGTAAGAATAACATTTGCAGTGATTCGGCACACGAAATACAATTTGCAATGCAAAATTTGAAAGAGATTCTTTGTTTAATATTTGTATCCATCGTAAAATCGCAAATGACCTTTGTGATGAACTAACAAAATGGCGTACTGTAAACAAAATAGGTCACAGATGACGATCAAACTCCGCGTGGGTATAGAGGAAAGTTGTGCCAACTTAGCGACAACAATGATTTCGAATCTCCTTTTAAACAGGATTTTTAAATGACCAACAGAATGTATTTTAAAACTAATAACAATGAATATCTCAAAAACCGTCAATTACGTAAAAAATGTATATGACATAAATTATGTGTTTCAACGAGATCTACATATTTTTGTATTGTAAGGTCTTGTCTATCTCTTACTGTTTAATACTAAAGTTATATATCAAGTTTGGTATTTTATCGACTTTTCGTTTTTGAGCTATTGTGTTCACAGACACACGAACACACACGGATCTTTTTCTAAAAAGATGTGTGGAACAGTAAAAAGATTTCGCCTTTTCTACATCATACTAATCAGGATCTACATTATCAGAAATACGAGGGCGGATTTTTTTCAGCCACCGATAGGCTATGAATAAAAGACAAGTTCATAGAAAACAATAATTTTATTACTAAAATTTTTGTACATTACTTTTCAACATAATCACCGAAAATATTGAGACATCTATCGTACCTGTACAAGTTTTGCAATACCCACTTCAAAAAATGTTGCCGCCAATGATTTCAAATGAGCATTGACGTTGTTTTGAAGATCTTCGTACTTTACAACGTTTGCAGAGAGCCATTCAGAACAAACGAAGAGGAATGTTGACTTCAGAAATTGTGTTGATCCATGAAAACGCTCGTCCACACACTGTTGGCACAACCCAACGGCTCCTTGAACAATTTCAATGGGACATTTTCGATCATCCGCCGTACAGTCCTGACCTGGCACCCTTCGACTTTCACGTTTTGCCTGAACTGAAGACATGGCTAGGAGAGCAGCACTTTCAATCTAACGTAGATCTTCAAAACACTGTCAATGCTCATTTGATATCATTGGCGGCAATATCATTTGAAGTGAGTATTGCAAAGCTTGTGCAAAGGTACGATAAATGTCTCAATCTTTTCAGTGCTTATGTTGAAAAATAACCATAAGTGCACAAAACTGTTAGTAATAAAATAATTGTTTTTTATGAACTTTACTTTTATTTATAGCCTATCGGAAGTTGAAAAAAAATAATCGGCCCTCATAGTTTGATCACCGAAGAGAAGGGAAATAAGCAAATGCAGTAGGCTAAAACCAAATTCAAATCTTTTAAAAGTCATCGCTATGCGTTGCATTGAAATTCGTTTCTCTTCTCAAGGCCGGGGGTAAATCAAAACAGTTATGAAACGAAAGATAACTTCTCGTTTCAGAAAAGTTTAAGTGGTTTAAAAATGAAACCAATTAAAAAAATGTATATGTTCCATTCACATGAGTTTCTCTACATCTCTGTAACAAATTATTATTAATAACCTTATTCTTCTACCTATTTAATGCAAAAACATTAACAGAAACGGTCTTATTATTTAGCTCCTTTATAGGCAGAAGGGAAGTAAGGGAATACACAAATATAAACCAAGAATCAAATGTTTTACACTGTGATTGCTATGGGATATTAATCCCTTTCTTTGGGTGGCCAAGCGTTGAGAAGTTTCCGTATGAGAAAAGCTGAAATATTTTAAAACTTATATGAATAGCAAGGAATAATGTCTGTTTAAGAGTTGTTTGGCTATTTGCGGCTGCGCGGAAGTTGAGCGCTCTGTTAAGATTTCTTCCTTGGTATCGTTGACTATCCAGTCTCAGTCGCTGTCTTCTGGAGCTTTGTGGCGGACGTCCTTTCGGGTGATCCCTAAGGATCAGGGTTGTGGGTATGGCCCGGGCGGCATCCATACTTGCATCATTCGGATCTGGTCAACCTTGTGGTCTCTTTTCTCATCCTCTCGTCTCATCCCTCCGTTCCAGGAGTCACGTGATTTGCCACGCATCACAACGATGCTCTGCCCCAGCAACTGGGGGCCTCTTCAGCGATAATCCTGTACTCCGTTGAAAAGACATGGGCTCAATTATTTACGCCAAAATCGGGATATCCCAATTTTGTACCAAAATACTCCTTGTTGTTTCGTTTTGGTATACAAGTAAATTAAGGTTTATTGCTATGCATGTTTAGCACTTGTTCACGAAACAGTGCTCTTCCGGAGACCTAATGCACCTGAGATTGTGCAATAGCTTACAAAGGAAACCACAGTAAACCCGTTGTAAATTAGAAAGTCCGTCTGACTTACTGAATTAAGCAACAACGTGGGTTGCAGAGGTGCAGGCGACAAATCATGTGCCAATTACATAGTCGCTTGTTGCTCGTATCTACAAAGTGTACGCATCAAAGATTCAAAAGCCATTGGAGCATTGGTTTGCGCTCTTGCTTTGAGGGATCAATAGTAGAGATTCAGAGAGGAGAATACTTTGCTTCAATTCTTGATGCAAATAAAATATTTATGGCGGCACCTAACTCGGCACATGCGCACACACAACAAACAAAATTCGTAACCGTGGAGTAATTGCCCCGGGACAGGCTTCAAATCAAGCCAGGAATACAATGGCTACATGCTTTAATATTCTAGCCTGTGAAGAATAGAAGAAATCCCTAGAGAAGAAGGATGCCTGTAAAATTAATAAGCCGCGAATGGGGGGAGGCTGTTTCTGTTGTGAACCAGATATTATTATTCTTTAGAACCAAACTCTTTTAAGGCGACACGTGCCTTAGCTTGAAAAAAATTCAGGCAATATTTGTAGTAATCTCAGCTCCCTACATTCTAACATTCATAGATGGATGAATAGTTAAAGATGCTGAAGTGGAGGCAGGGAACAGTGGTGTTGTCAAAGAGAGTACCTTCAAGACCAATCCTGAAGAAAGAAAAAAGAAAGAAAAAAAACCAGAATATTTTCTCTTCTAGAATGGGGAATTGAGAAACTATTTACTGAAGAAATTAACTGTTACATTTAAAAATAAAGATATGTTATTTGGGGTCTGAAAGTGTAGTTAAAACTAGTCACATTTATTCCTCCTCTTGATCATTTCAGGGATTACAAAATTCTGCCTGTTCCGTCTTCGTATTTCAAATATTACTCCCATATTGTTCTAGGACACCCTACATCTTATCTCCCACGAATTTGTATCTTCTAATTAAACTTATATTCTTTCTTCACCCATTCTATTCAAGTTATTACTAAACCTCTTTATGTTCTTCTATTTTGGTCTTGTAATTCATATGTACCTAATTACTATCCTAAGTCTTTCATTTCTTATTAAATCTCGTCTGGTGCATTCTATAAATCTGGTTTCAGACATCATTATTGAAATGTCTGTATTTTTATTCTTTTAATATAAAGAACTGATTTCCACACATAAGAATTGGAACTGCCATTGTTAAATTTTGAATTTCTTTTCTTTCCTTACTTTAATATTCAATTTTCTTGCTATGGTTCCACATATCTGCTGAAATTTGTTTTCTAAATTCTTGTCCAAATCAATGCTTATTTCATAGCCTAAATAGTTGACATCGAGGGCTAATCCATGCATTAATTTTCACTAAAGCTAATTGGGGAAAAGATGATTGTTGATACCATTTTATTTCAAGAGAAAAATGTTTCATTTTATTTTTTACTTTGCAGCGGGAAATTAGTGACCTTGATATTTTATGTAATTACCTCTAATTTTTAGTATTAGTAGTTAAAAAGGATGATCTACGTATGTAAGATTATGAACGACAAGCGAATGTATCTGAATGTTTATTAGCTTGTTTCCATAAGGGAGGGATAAAAGAATTAGGAATATATTGTCTCCGGATAAGTTTTGCTTAGAGACGAAGGAAACACAAAGAAAATGTACATCGAAATGGTTTCTTGCATATCAAGTTGGAGTATACTGTAAATATAGAGAATATATTAAGAAAATAAAGTGTGTGTATTAAACACGCCATTGAGAAAAACTCTATCGACTTAGAAATTATATTGATATTGTATGTTGTAATTTATTATGTTATCGATGTGTTAACTTAATTTAAGTTTCGTTCCTCAAAGATCGTGAGTGAAATAACGTTTATAAATGAATTCTAAACTTTGCATAATTCATTCAGTAGCAGCTACTCATCGTACAATTCGTCTGAGAATTAAATTATATCTTAAATTTAGCTAGCTGGCCAAGCATTCACAAAATATAAATTTACTAACCAGAATAGAAAGCTGCTGAAAAGGCATTATGGCAATGTAAAGGGAATATTATTGGACGCAAAAAGTTTTACCATTTCTCAGGTTAACCAACATACAGATAACAAAAGTCCTAACAGCCTTTCGGATATTTTCCTCGATGCACCAATAGTTTTTTTCTTTGCGGTTATGTTTAGCTTATATTCCTTTCCCGGTCGTCTCCTTAGCGCGGTGGTAGCGCAGCTGCTTACCAAGCGGGAGACCTGGGTTCGATCCCCAGTACCGGCATGGGGATTTTTCCCCCACTGGGAGGCCTGGACCGGGGTGCACTCAGCCTCGTAAGGTCCCTGGGGGGCCAATTGAGGAGCTACTTGATGGAGAAGTAGCGGCTCCAGGTCATGAGGACCGCATTAACCGGCCGGGAGGGACTCGAAGCGCTGACCACATCTCACCCTCCAATACTGCACCCCATCCATGACGTCTGTAGTGGACCGAGATGGGGGACGCAGCGGCCGGGCGGTAGGCCAAGGTTCCCCGTGAGCTGTCGTGCCATGGAGTTATATTCCTTTCCCAATAAATACATGTTATACTCTGAACGTTGCAGCAATTACTTTGGATATTTTTATTCCAATTTTACATAACTTAAATTATATTCCAGTAACAGTATGTAAAGATTTGCGATAACATGATTAAAAAAACTGATGTGTTCCAGTCACATGACTTCTCTAGCTATTCTGCAAACAAACTGTTCTTATAAAAATTATTCTTTATCTATATCATACAATCAAGGTAAACATAAGCAAAGAGTTTTTACATGATCCTTTCTAAGCAGAATTTAAATAAAGAAATACTCTAGGCTAGAGAGACAGTCAATTCCTTTAAGAAAGCCCGCCTGTGTAGTGTGATGATAGCGTGTCTACCTCACATTCAAAAGGTCGTGAGTTCGAATCTCGCTTAGAGTGAGTTACCCGGATAAGGTTTTTTTCGGAGTTTTCCCTTAAAGACGAATGTCGAGTAACTTTAAGCTCCATGGACCCCGAGATCATTTGACCAATTTCATTCATCGTCCGATATGACCAAACTAGGTTAAAGGACGTTAAACTATTAAAAAAAAAAAAAAAAAACACTTTAAAAGCCGGTCCCTATATGAAACAATTGAAACTCTGCTATGTTTGCTTGCTCACCAGGAATAAACAGAAGACAGAGGAAAGAAAGGTGATCTATGTTTGAGAAAATTTTGATTTAGGTACCTTAAATTTGAAACCAATAATACGGAATATCTCGAAAACGGTCAAATTTACAACCAAAATGATGTTTTTAACGACATCTATATTTTTTGTGCAGCAAGTTTTTATTTATTTCTATGGTTCTTCATCCAGAATAAACAGGTCTTCATAAGCTATTCCCAGAAAATTCATGATATAATTTTTATTTGTGATGTAAATAATTTTAATATACGCTATCTTAATCAAAGTCATTAGAGCCTGTTTTGAAAAAAAAAAAAAAAAAAGAAAGAAAAACAACGTTGTCAAACATTTTTCCATGTAAAGGGTAGTTTGCGAATGGAAGATTTTCTAAAATCCTCGTTTCGCATGCTTGGAATATACTAAGCTTATATCCAAGTTTGGTATTTTAGTTTCTGAGCTATGCTATTCACGGACACATACACACACGGACCTTTTTCCAATTTTTAGACTCAGGGGCCTCAGCACACATATATGCGGCGAAATCTCAATATTTTTGGGGTGGTATACAATACATTCTCTATCTACTATGTACATTGTACATAGAAAGTAAAAATAGCAGCAACTTGGCTTTCAACCAGTTACGCAGTCTACACTTTTATAATACTTCCGGCCTAATATCACTCCGCGCTCTAACCTCTTGTGAACGCATTAATGGAACTTCCTCCCCTCCCCATCAACAGATGCTCAGCTGTTTATTTTACGAAGATATTGCCATTGTTACTTCCCAATGTAATCTTAACCATTTTCTATCTTTCAATGCACTAGCACTAAGTATTAAAGAAATGCACGCTTCATATTGGTTAATCTAAATGTAGTAATTCAAGAATGAGTGAATATTGTTATGAGATATATTCTATTTGTAAAACCTGTTGGATTCTTCGAGTAGCGTGACACTTAGATCGGAATTTGCAACTGAAATTGAGTGTCTTTCTTATATATTGTGGCTCTAAGTGCGCCTTTGGGTGTGAGTTTTGCTCAAAGATTTTCAAAGGCTTCAGGAAAGTCCTTTGTGTGACATAAATCTACGATACGGACCACCAGCTCTCCTTCCGAAGGAAGCTACGCTAAGGAGTTGGATAGGTAGAGTCAGACTGAAGAATGCAATGCCATAGCCGGGATTTGACCCATGGAGCTGTTGATCTCTAGCCGGTGTTCTCAATGCTGTAAGTACTCCTGTCCCATGATTCATAGTATAGTCAACTACTATGGTCAACCGGCTAGAGACCGGCAGATCCGTGGTTCAAATCCCGGCTATGCCATTGACCTTTTCAGTCTGACTAACCGGCTAGAGATCGGCAGATCCTTGGTTTAAATCCCGGCTATGGCATTGACATTTCAGTCTGACTCTACTTATCCAACTCCTGTCCTATACACGGCTTGTGTGAAAAAAAAAAAATTAATCCACTACGCTAAGGGGCTTTACGCCCGAAAAAACTCAAGTCCTCCGTTTGGTTTGAACCCGCAAACTCACGAACTTGAAGCTAGCATGGTCCCTGAACTACGAAGAATGGTAGAGTGTGTTATAACTTGAATTTCTTCCTATGTAATTTAGTGACTACCATATAGGCAAGAATATCATGATCCTCAAATAATGTTAACAATTTGAGCACTTTCCAAGCCTTTTTTACTTTCTCTACGCGTACTATATACAGAGAGGGTATTGTGAGTATAGAGAGGGTATTGTGTTCCACCCAAAAATTCGATACTGAGATTTCTACCGGAAATACACGTTTTAGGGTCCCCTGTATCCAAAAGAAGTATTTTCAGAAAAAAGGTCCGTGTGTGTCCGTGTGTCTGTGAACACGATAACTCAAAACCGAGAACTCGGTAAAAAAAAAATAATATTTAAATTTAGTATCTTCCAGTAATGTGACACGAAGATTCTGAGAAAAAAATCACCCCAAACTACCCTTTAGATGGAAAACATTTATAAAATGTTGATTTTCTAAAAAGTGGCTCTAACGATTTTGATTAAAAACTATTTATATGACAAATAAACTGTATATCTTGAATATGCTGGAAATAGTCTCTTTATTCTGAATGAATGTTTCTGAATTTTTTATAACTGGTAAACCGTAAGAATAAGACAAATACTTACTAAACAAAAATATAGATCACGTTAAAACACACAATATATGTCATATACGTTTTTTTTTTCGTTGAATTGAACATTTCTGAAATATTCCTTGTTATTTGTTTCAGACGTAAAATACTTAAACTTTTTTCACATGGAAAGTGGTAAACTCCTGGCCCTGCAGAAAAAAGGATTTCATCCACATGGCAACCAGCTTTTAAAAGATGTGCCTATTGTTTTAGCCTAGGTATTCCCTTATTTTCCTTCTTCTTACAAGAAAGCAAGACAATATCTGCTAATGTGTATCTCGATTATCATAAAGTAGATAGAAGAATATGCTTTTTAACAATAATTTGTTACAGAGATGTAGAGAAAGTCATGTGAATGGAACACACCCGATTTTTACCATTTTTAGAACATATTATGCCGGATCTCTGTTTAATTACACTGTTCACATCAGAGACACACTCAGTGCAACATAAACAATATTTCATAAGATGAACGTTGCTTCCCTGCTAAAATTGATGACTGTATGGCAATGACAATAATTAGAAGCTAATTAGAAGCTATGTTTAAATGAAAGTTGTTCATTATAACACTATATTTACCCTCAGTCTTCCTTATTCAAAGTTCACAAACTATTTTCATTCCCTTGAAAGGTTTTGCGGCGCTGAAACGTGCATTTGTTTACACTACAACTTTTTCTTGGGATAAATGAAGTTGTCAAGCTTCAATTATGAAGCGGTCGGGGTGATTTCCATTAGCTTTGGGCATCTGTCAGGAGCGAGACAGGAAAGAAAGAAAGAAAACTGAATATATGCGTAAATGTATATTTATTTAGTATGCATGCATTTAAGCTACATTACTTTTAGTCAAAAATCTGATTTGCTACAGTCTCTTAATTTTCTCTACCTTCTTACGAAAGTGTATTTTTCTATCAGATAAACATTAGCAGAAATAATTCTATTACAATATTATTTCCTCATATAAAGGAGACAGGAAATAAGTAGGTACAATAAGCTAATGTGATGGTTAATCCTGTAAAAGGTCGCTTAATGAGACACTGACATTGCATAACATACTTATTAGCTGTTCAACAAAAATGTGAATGACGTAAATTATTGTGCTTTGACAAGAACTTAATTTTGTTGTAGTAAGTTTTGTCTATCTCTTACGCTTTATCAGTTATGCAAAGGCAATTCAGAGGCTATTCCCAGGTAATTTAAAAAAACGCATATTTTAGTTTTTAAGTAAATATCAATAATATGCTGAATTTTCATCAGAATCCTTCGAAAAACGACTCATGAAAAAGGAGTTAGCTTCGGGATTTTCTTGAATATCGTCTTATCACATCCTAAAAAGACGTAGAACTTAATTAAAAAAATGGGTATTTAGCCGACTCTCGGTTTTTGAGTTGTGCTGTATTCAGACACGTACGCAGGCACACGACATACACAGATCTTTTTCTAAACATTATTTTTGTTGACTGAGGAACTCTAGTGAAATCTCGGTATCGAATTTTTGGTTGAAATACAAGACTTTCTCTATGTATTATATACGAAGTGGAGAAAGTAAAAGATCTGATGTGTACCAATCACATGAGTTTCTCTACATTTTTGAGACAAACTAGTCTTAAAAAATATTATTATACTATTTATTTCACGCTAATCGAGATATACATTAGCAGAAATGATCTTATTACTTAGTTCCATACAAATAGAGGGTAATAACCAAATAAATCGTCTAAATTATTTAAATATTGAAATCGTTTAAAAGCTGTCGCTACACCATTGAATTTGAAATTCAGCTCTCTTTACATGACCTGGAGTAAAACAAAAGGAAAAAGGATGACGACTTCTGTTTGAGAAACGTATATGTATTTTAAAATTGAAGTCAATATTTAGGAATATTTCGAAAATTGTTAACTCTGTAAAAATACTGTGTATAGCATAAATTGTATGCTTTAACACTATCTACATTTTTTGTTTAGTAGGTAAGATTTTGTGTATCTCTTATGGCTTACCAGTTATTCAAAAGTCAATCAGAATGAAGAGGACTTTGGGCGCTATTCCCAGAATTCAAAATAAACATGTAGTTTGTTATGAAAATAAATTAAACTTATGGTATTCTAATAAAAACATTGAAGCAATTTTTTAAGAAAATAAAAATTTTGGAGAAGATTCTATGTAAAGGGAGTTTGTTAAGGAAGATTTTCTCGAAAATCTTTGTTTCCTACTATGGAAGATACTGAAGTTAAATATCAAGTTTATTATTTAACAGTTTTTTTTTTTTTTTTTTTTTTTTTTTTTTTGTTATCCTGTCCGCATACACACGGACACACAGAGACGCACGAACCTTTTCTAAAAATATATATATGAGATCCTAAAATGTGTGTTTCCATGAAATCTCTGTATCAATTGAATTACAAGCATTTTTACCTATGTTCTATGTTCGAAATAGAGGAAATAATATATATTATAAATATCTAACACGAATAAAAAATCAATTTTATGTGAATACTGTATAGCATATAGCATTTTACTTTCTCTACGCGTACCATGTTAATAGTGTATATAGAAAGTATTATATTCCATCCAAAAATTCGATACCAAGATTTCACAAGAAATATATGTTTTGAGATCCCCTGAATCCAAAAAAGCAATTTTAGAAAAGTTTAACATGTGTGTATTTCTATGTGTATGTGTGTGCATGTGTGTTTGTTTGTGGACAGCATACCTCAGAAAGTTAATTTCCGTTCAATATTAAATTTGGTATTAAAGTTTAGTATCTGCCAGGGAAGCGACACGAAGATATTCAAGCAAATCCCTAAACCCCAAACTACCATTTATATGGAACATTTTTCGAAAACGTTGATTTATTTTTTAAAAAAATTGACCTTAGAATTTTGATTAAAATGTCATGTATTAAAGATATATAGATGAAAATGTAACGTATGTTTTGAATTTTCTGGGAATAGGCTCTGAAGACTTATTCATTCTGGATTACTTTTGCTTATCTGATAAACCGTAAGAGGTAGATAAAGATTTACTACAGAGACATTGTGAAACTTGTTAAAACACATATTTTTTTGTTATTATCATAATAATCGTCAAGATATTTCCTGGTATTGGTTTCAGTTGTAAACTACATAATTTTTCTCAAACATTCCATTGCATCCCTCTTTTGTTTTACTTCAATTGTTCACATAACGACCAGTTTTTAAAACAGTTGATTATAGCTTTAGTGCAGTGATTTGCTTTATTTTCCTTCTTCTTTGAAGGAAGCAAATCATAAGGCACTTACTATTAATGCTTGTCTTGTTTAGTATGAAGTGCATAAATGAATAAAGTTTTGTAAGCATAGTTTGTTTGCCGAACAGGTAGAGAAAGTCTTGTGAATGAAATACATAAGATTTTTTTTAAATTTTAACTAATACAGAAAGAATTGTGTTATAATTCATTAGATGTTTCAATTAGTTGAATATTAAATCGAATAATTACAATAAAATGCAGCAATTCCTATTTTATATATATGACCAATACATTCAAGTACAATAGAATTAGTATATTTGTCTTCACCAACAATCGGATGCTATAAAATATGTTTTCAATGAAAAGTCAGTCAGATAGGAAAGGGGGCTCTCCAGAATCTTGTTTCGAAAGAGAGCATTGTAAGAATAATATGCTTCGGAACATATTTCGCGATTGGTTTGCCGATAAGCTTGCCCAAAAGCGTATACCGCATTAAATATATGTCGTGTAGAAGCAAAATAAATCTTGTTGGCGGTAAATTTTCTCACAGGCGCCTCCTCCTTTTCAAGTTACTGCTTGCAAGATATGTCAGAGGATAACGTATTCAAAAAGTGAGTGCTACATGCTGGTACTAAACCCCGCTGCGTTCAATAATGTTAATAAAGCAACTAGAAAGTTTTGAATAAAATACAATACGAAAGGCTTTAGCAGATACAACGGTTCACATAAATAGGTTCCAGTGGATAATAATATACAGGGAAACAAATATAAGAAATATTGTCCATAATTTTAAAATGTATCAATAAAGCTTAACGCTGACTTTTACTTTTTCTAGCACGCATGCATAATGTACAAGGTATTGTATTCCACCTAAAAAGTAGATCCCAAGATTTCCCAAGAAATATGTTTATGGGGCCCCTGAATTCAAAAGAAAAGCATTTTTTAAAAAAAAAGGTCAGTGTGTGTGCGTGTGTCTTTGGCCCACATAACTCAAAAACAAAAAGTCGTGTGAATACCAGACATGGCATTTAAGTTCAGTATCCTCCAAGGAAAATTCTCATACCCCCAAATACTCTTAACATGTAACATTTTTCGAAAGCTTTGATTCTCTCAAAATGGCTCTAAGGATTTACTAATATACCACACGTTTAAGGTATTTTCATGAAAAAACAAATTGATATATTGAATCTTCTGGGAATAGCCTCTGAAGAGCTATTGATTTTGGATGACTTTTGTACAAGGATAGACAAAACCTTTCTACACAATACATAGAAATCTCTTTAAAACACAATTTATGTCATATACACTCTTTTTTGTAGTTACTCGTTTCTGAGATATTTATTCTTATTGGTTTCAATGTTAAACAACCTTAACTTTTCTCAAGTGGGAACTCACGTTTCACATTCCTTTTATTTTACTCCGTGCTTATAAAAGGAAACCGAATTTCAATTGTTTCAAATAGCGATGAGCTTTTTTAATATTTCACTATAGCTTTAGCGTAGTGCATTCCTTTATTTCCCTTCTACTTATAAGGAAGCAAGTAAAAGGCATTTCTACAAATATTTATATTGATTAGCACGATGTGGATAATAAAATAGTCATTACTAACAATAGACTGTTGAGAACCTCATGAGAAGCAACACTTTAGATGGTTTTCTTCTTATGGGAAAGGCAAAGGGGCAAAGAAACCCCAAGTGGAGTGAGTAGGATAAACTTTAGAGTTTTAAACAGAAACATGATGTCGCCATGGTAGCTTAGTGGTTACTACAACAGCACGTGAGCAGAGAAACCGTGATTTATATTCGGGCTATAATATGGATATTTTGTCTGACTGTAACCTTTCAATGTCTTCTTCCTTTTTCTTCTTCAGCAAATTAAAACAATATAATAATTTCAACAAATTAAATTAAATCATTTATAATACAAAATGTCTAAATATGAATCCTAATAAAGACATGTATATATTAAGAAAATGTAATACAACATAACGACAAATATAGGCATCATTGCTTTCAACCAAAAGTGACTGCAGTATTGTCACAGTCGGTGTTGGACCATGAACAGGAGGGCGTAGCGGGGTATAGTAATTGATAGAGCACACGCTAATTTGCATAAGCTGGATTTATTATCCTAGTGTCATCACAATATTCAAAAGGTTATTAGTACAAATGTGTCACTTTACCTTGGTTAGATGTCGATGTGCTGGAGGTTGGGTGATGTTAGTACTTTGGCGTTGCCACCGCCCTGCAGACTCCGATCACGGAGGATCACACTCTTACTACCTCGAGAATAGAAGCCCAACAGACACTCGCCCTTCCGGTCAAAGCCTTATATTAACCATCTCTACCCTAGAGGGTACTCGGCCAATATGGCTGCACGCCCTACCACCTTTGGTACTCTCGTGCCTACGTGACCGGAGACAGCTCACCGGGATGAGCCTGTTGCTAGGCGGATGATGACGTACATATGTTAATCCCCATTGCTAAAGTACCCGGATGGGGTTAACCTCATCATCCTCCCTAGAGTGTCTCACCGGCGACTTGACGACGCCGGAGTGAATGTGAGCAAATAATACTGGCTAAGAATTTAGCTGTAATTTGGAATCCTAAAATGTTAATCAAAAGGTCCACAATATGCCCGCCAGTTAGGCAACCCTCCAGGCACATGCGACATATCCCCGTCGGCTAAGATTCGCCGCCCCGGCGAATAAAACTAAAAACAAAGAACAATCCAAAAGAAAGCCAAGGCGACAAATCACATTGATTGCAATCTAAAGGCGCTGAAGGCGCCAGACATGTACATAAACACAGATAAGTGACTGTCTCAATGAAACAAACAAACAAAAATTACATACAAAGTGTGATAATACCAATGCTGATTACATACAAAAGTGTCCAGTGGACAACCTAATCAGTTCAAGTCCATCCATAGTCACATTAAAATATCTGAAAAAAAAAAAGAAAACAGGAACGGGAAAGAAAAAAAGGAAAAGGGAAAAAGGAACTCACGAGCACCAATAGAAACACAGTTTGAGTCGAAGCCAAAATCCAGTGTTCAGTAAAACCTTTCCCTTCCCGCACACGCCCCCTCACAGTTGGTGCCACAAGAGTATTGTGCACAAAGCACCAGCACACGTTCGTCCACACCGGCACCACACCACACGCACAAGTCAGCAATCCCCACTGGAAGAGTAAATGAGAACGATAAAACTGCAGTCATAAACAGCAGCAGAGGGCATGACACAATCACCCTCCGGCCAGCAGAAAGAAGATCAGCAAGTGCGCCTCCACTGGGCGCAGTGCAAGAGGATGAAGCATCCTATCGGTCCATCGGCAGCAACTCCATATGGGGGAAGCAGCGGTGTGGGACCCGGTGATGGTGGCGACGTCAGAGCCAGGCAGCGGTACTGGAGCCAGGCGGCGACACCGTGAGCACCAGGGGCGCGGCGAAACTCAGGGGAGGTCGGGCGTCGATCCACAGCGTGCAACAGGGAAATGAAGAGAAAAAGATTAACCAAGGAGAAATAAAAGGGGAAGAAACAGAAAGGAAGTTGAGGAGTAAAACAAATTGGGAGGACCAATACGAGTAGTAGGGAGTAAGGTTGCCCTAGAGTATTATACAACAACGTTAAATGTGGCTATAGTCACAGCATAAGTGCTACCAAATCACAATAAAGTAAGTCTGAGTTTAATCACATGTGATGACACTAGAGTAAGAGATAATAAATGGAATAATTAACATGAATAAAGCAGAGCAATAAAATGTAAGTGATTACAAGCAGTGACGAACCAAAAGCGTCACGTAGTGTGCCTATAGAGAGCAAAAGGTCACACAATAGTAAAATAACAAACACAGTAGGCGTTATAACATAAGGAGAGGCATTGGTGAGGGGCCCGCAGGCATTAAAACAAAATAGTAAAAGCTAGGTAGTACAGTGATGAACTCAAAACAGGGTTCCTCGTCAATGCCTTGCCTGTACATGGAAGTAGAAAAAGTACATAAGGGGGAAAAAAAATTGCAAAAACATATGACGTGACGTGAATGGGTGACTGCCATTAACTATAAGCAGTCACAGTTGCGTCCTGGATGTGTTGACGTAAGGTGTGCCCATAGCACGCCCCGAAGCATGAGGATAGACAACTTGTCGAGGGTAGGAATACTCATGCTCCTTCTGTCGAGGAACTTCATATAGGGTAGTGGGAGCACCTGTGCTTACTGGTGTAGGTGGCAAGGGAGGTGGAGCCAAAGGTGGATAGTCATCACATCCTCGTCGGCTACGAGAAACAGTAGAGGAAGGAGGGCTGTGAGCATTAAAATTCATGGACCACGGTGGACGGTTACTCCACCGAATGGGGTACAACCCATTGGTAACAGCTAGCCAAATTAGGTAACTGACAATCAAACAATTTATAAAAAGTAGTATACCCATCAAAGTCATCAAAATAATCATGGAGTAGTCTTTAGGGAGCCACTTAGAGTTGTAACACTCAGCAAGTGAGGTATAGGTAGGGTACGCTGCTGTTTCGTATGCCGGAAGTATCGTGGTAGTAATCGACGACCATGGCGCCGGAATTAGTCGATGAATGTCAATGGAAGGATAGTCAACAGTGGAACATTGTCGGGGGGGGTGTCAAAGTGTAGTGAGCAGTGGAAATGTTACAATGGCATGGGAGCCGAACACGATATGCTCCCACGTCACTTTGTAAGTACAAAGTCCGTCGTGAACTCGGGCAATGTAATTGAAATGTCGAGACATGAGTAAAAGTGAAGGTGAAAGCGTCAAATAGGGACACCATGGGTCGTTGAGTTTTAATGCATGTCATCGGACAAACTTGAGACAAATTGGAGATGGAAGTTCCGTGCAAGATGGCTGCAGCGCATGATGTTAACAAAGCGGACGTCCCGTAAGCCGGGGTCGCTAAACACAAGCTAGATTTTGAAGTGTCACATTGGGTTAACAATATCCGAAAGCTATTATGGGAATATAGGATGGCTACCGCCCTTCCCTCCAAGTTAATCATGCAAGTTTGGTCAAAGAAAGCAAAGGGTGTGGGCGTAAAAAAACGTCCTACTGCCCGTTGTACGTTAGCCTGAACCAACGGAATTTGTAAACCCAACATGACATACTGTGGAGAAAAGAAGCAATCCACCACTGGTGTAGAGTAAAACTTGCCAATGGCATCCTTTCCCCAAACCAATCGGAAATCGGGATTACTATCCAAAACAGAATCTAAAGCCCTAGTCAGCAAGGTAGGTGAAATTATTGATGGGTTCAAATATCGTGTAATGCACATATTATACAGCTGGTTTACACGATCTTTTTGCTTTAAGAGCTCAAGTAAAGGACCAGCTCCTGTAAAACGTGATGGAAACGCATCAGGAAGACTAACTATTCTATCACACAATGAAATGTTTAGCAGAGTAACTAAATGAGTAAACAGGCGTGCTTTTTCCAAGATTTCAACCATGGCGGCATCAGAAATAAACATATTTTCTATGTGGGGTTTGTCCGCCAACAAAAATTGTGATCCAAAAATTGATCCATCACCCCGCAAGGGGTTACCATGGAAATTAAACAGAGAAGGAAGCTCATTCCATGAGTTCCCAAACTGTGAAAACATCCAGTTGCAGAAAGCGGAAGTGTTAGCATTGAGTGCGCAGTATGATGATGATGGTGCTTGCATGGCACATCTCGAAGCAAAAAATAACACTGGGACTGAGTGTTCGTACACTGTTATATTGGGTAACGTATAAAAATCTCCGCCAGCCGTAACTTCAATGGGGGGATTTTCAAAATCAAGCTGACATACCATAGGAGTTGTCAATGTCATTATTATAGCTAATATCCTGTTCGCGGAAGCCATTTTGCTTCTTGGTACTACAATAAGCTTTATATATATAAATCAATTCAACAATAGGGCGCCCTAATCCACATTCTAGTGGTTACTTATGTGTTCACTTAACTGGAGCGACCGGTGCTCCTACTTATAACACATCAAAGAAAATCATATCCGTGCACGGAGAAAAAAAAAACTCTTTATTTTACTCAATTAACCAAATAGATGTGCGACTGGACCTCGCGGTACACTGCCGAACAATCTATTTCACCTGGTAATTAGACCAATAAAACCTCGGCGAGACTATTTACAGGATCTCACGATATCCCTGCAAATCCAAAATTTCGCCCTTGATCAACTCAAAACCGTTTTTACCACAAGAGTCTCGCGACTGTCTCCTGGTAAAACCGTATGTATCCTAGTTATAACTACATCGCCCAAAATGACAGATTTATGCGGTAATTATTGACAAATCCTATGTATAACGTAAAAATTTAATAATCTTGAAATGGTTTTTCTAACACAAAACTAAGTATTCTTTGTGGCTGGTTTATCCAAAGCACATAAACAGGAGGTCGTGGTCTCGCCACTTCCTTCTTAAAAAGTCCCAGCGCTGTTCTTGCGTCACTCAAAACTTTCCGAAGCAGTAAAGCACAAAGAAGACAGGAAGAGAGGAAAACAACAGATAATAAAAGACGTTACCAAATCAATCGTTGCTTCAAGCCGATGATGTTTCCGGTATTGGATCCAAAGTGGCTGGTGGTGCCCTCCTGGCTGCCACTGGTGGTGTTGTTAATAAGATAACACCACTGGTTTGCTGTTCACTTCTGAAATTTTGTCCGGCCCGGCGCACTGCCCAATGTAGTGTGATTGTCTGCCAACATAACTTAAGAACTCTATAAGTCACAGCGCAAATGAACAATAAGAGCAGTATGCTAAAAATAATGACGAAACTGTCGTAGACAGTTCCCGACATATTTCCCGAGGCAGTTACGCCTGGTAATCGAGCCGTGATCAGTAGTTCCGGTCTACGAAATAAAATAACGGCTAATACAATTGTTAAGAATACCATCCAGATAGATAACACATGGGTTAACATAATTGAATCGTGCGACACCGAAGCAGTGTCCAACGATGGCACAACGTAAGGGAGGTGTGATAAATTGAGGTGTGGCACATTTAATGACCAATTCGTATTTAAGCATTGAGAAAGATTGGTAAAGGTTAAATGTTCTGCATTGGCCCAGGGTGAAATTTTGAGCGACGCCAAAGAAGACCATCCCGCCGGGATTAGGTGAAGGGTTTTAGGTTCGCCTGCCTTGAAACTAAGACAAGGAAATCGTTTGGGTATGTGTATGACACTGCCCAACTTCAGTTCACAAAAGCATGGGAGTGAAAGTTGAAGAGCCCCTGGGGAGTCTGGGGGTAAATTTGGAATAACCTGTGAATTGTTATTACACCTTAATTCAATGGGTTCTAGGGGATGGGTGATAACATATTCATCCTGTGCCACTTCCGTGATCATCATTTTATTAGCGGAATGACATTGAAAAGGACAAAATTCGTTCATTTCCGCTGCAGTCATACCTTGCAGTAATTTAACTGCACATAAGGGGGTAAAAAGCAAATCATCACTGAAACGAGGTATATAGCACAGTCCGGTCTTAAATGGATCACATTGTTGCATCGCGGCACCAGTAATGGGACGGACCATTGAACCACTAACGGCTACAAAGGCCGTGTCATGAAGAATGGTGCAGGTAGAAGGACCCCATGCAAAGGGTGTACTCAGAAATTGATAAAGTTCCCAGTTCGAGCCTTTTTGTTTTACTGGAATTTTAACAGTTACCATAATGTATGTGGAACTAAATGAACAGGAAGTGATTTCTAAATCAAAGTAACGGTGAATTTGAGAGTTATCAATAACTAACTCAAAATCCGTGTTGGCAAGGGTACGTTGTAATAGTAATAATTCATGCTCGAAAATATCAAAGGGAATGATGGAGAGAGGAAATAAATGATTACGGCATAACAGCATAGAATCCATTTGTTTTAACAGAAGTACGGTATGAACTGATCTCTGAGTGTTCTGTAGAATTTCCCATAAAGAAAAGAATTGATGATCGGAAATTTGGTTAAGGTTATTGCGGAGTGAGGTGTAGGAGTAATTAGCAGCACTCATTGCGGATTTTAAGCGATCATTAATTTTGTCAAATGACTGAGCTAGCTGTGCGCTATAATCATTTAATTTATCCTGAGCAGATGAAAACCAGGTATGGTCTTCGGCAATAATTCGTTCCATAGCGGTATAATGATCCAATAGCTGTCGATCAGTGGCTGCCAAATCATTGATTTGACTGGAAGTAGCCACGTCACAGCAAAAATTAAGCACATCACCAAAAAATGCAACTCCACGTTTAGCTCGATGTTCTTCTACATCGGTAAAGTTAAATACAGCATCAAACAACTTACGCAATTCTCGGTCAAGAGTTTGCCCTATGACATTAATGTCATCTTCCAATTGGATGAGGGCCTGCGGGGGTGACCGTCTCCCCTCAGGTCTCTGAGTAGTCAATGGTTGGCGGTCCACTCGTTCTCGAAGTACTTTAAAAACCAATGGGACGGAAGCCTGATAAGCCACCGTTTTCGGCAGAGGCTTCATAGCCGCCCCCGTCGCTATTCGTATCGGCCTATCGCCGATATCCTGTCCACAGGTCGCCGGTAGAACCGCCGTAACCGAAAGAAGAATTGCACAGAGGTAAAGCATCTGGAAACAATTTTAATAAACATTAATAACATGATTCAAATACATTACTGTGAACTTAACCTAATCTCGCAACCGAAGAACGAGAGAAAACTAAAACGGGGGGGGGGGTCGAGGAAAAATTTAGCATTAACGAAAAGGAAAAAGAAAGAGAAGAGGAGAAGGGAGGGAAATTATTTAGGATTTTTATTTTTTTTTTTTTTGTAATGATTGGTAGGTGAATTTATAATTAAAGAAATTATACAAATGTTCACCCAAGAGCGCCTCTGCTCGGAAGAGGATGTGGTCCGCGGTAAGAAAAATTCCAGTGGCCAAGTGCAACAAATGACGTGCTCTTTTTTTTCTTTACTTCTTTACATTCATTTCTTTGTTCATTTTTTTTCATGTGTGTGTGTGTGTGTGTATGGCAAGAGGAGAAAGAATAAGCGAAAAAGAATCATAGAAATGGAAAAACCTTTGCTCATCCGGGAAAATAAAAAACAACGGATGAGATGTTGGGCACTCTGCAATGGTCAGTTCAGTAGAAGCACATCATAATGGAAGAAGGGATTGTACGGCAGCTCTTGTATCTTTTTATCACAGGCGCACCGCCTATTGAACATCGCCCGGGTAAGTAATTAAATATCGACGAAAAATAAAATACAAGGGTCTCGTCAATATACTGACAAATACAATTACGCGCAAGTTTCAGAGGCACATAGCGGTAATGGACCGCACGGTGCGCGACGAAACAGCTCCGGCCTCACCCACGACTACTGAAGGTGAGGGAGAAGAGCGATCCCCGACTCCAAGAGAATCTCAAGCGAACGCCAACAGCTCTTCCCATATCAACCCTGCTGCCTTGTAGGGTACAACCGAAAAAAAAAAGGGGGGGGAATAGGCAGCTAGGTGAGTAGTAATGTCCATGAACACCTCGTGGTTTCTGCTCTCTCATATGCGAAGAGGTCAAGGGTTATTTTTCTTTAGTTTCTCTTTGTATATGTTTTTCTAATTTGTGATTAGGTAATTTACGGATAAATGACATCACTAAATAAAGTAATGGAATATAAATGTTACAAGGGGGTTGAATGTCGAGAAGTAAAAATTATAAAGAAATCTCAAGTTTAGTAAACGTAAGTAAACATGGTCTATTATATGCATACTAACAATTCATATCACTAGAGGGAAGGAGAGAGAAAAAGAAAGAAAAGAAAAGAGAGGAAAATAAAATGACAAATGCATCTCTTTCATCTTAACAGAAATTAGAATGAAACGCGGTGAATAAATGCACCGTAGCATATCGCTACGAATGTACAGGAAGTGCCTGTTCGCGCAGCCGACTAGTACTGGAAATTGGTAGCGGAAATGTGGAAGAGTGGGGAAGTGTAGATAGTAATAACAGTGGTGGAACCCAAAATCTGTCCCAATTTGTGTGTAATTAGTGTAGCCACTGGACGTGGGTCTGATGTTCATGTGTGTCTAAAGTTAAGTGTAATAAATGTCAACAAAAGAATAACAGTGTTAAGTGAAATAGTGAGTTGTGAAAGTAAGATGTGTACTCAGTGAATTACATCAGTGGTGCCTGTTTAATGGATATCATCAGTCAACGCATTTTCTGTAAGTACGACTTATTATGACAACAGGATATTGAGAATGAACGGGATGAATGAAACTAAAGGGTATGTGTGATATTTAAAGTAAGGAAGGCGAGAAAGAGGACTTATGATCCGAATTACATTTCAGGGAAGGAGGGAAAGGAGAAAAAAAAAATTATTAGTGATTACCAAACAACTGAGAATAGAAATGACTACTATGATGAATAATGTAAAAAGGGGGGGGGTGTTTACATGTCAAACTGACATATATGATGGTTCGCCAGTAACAATAATTAATTCCACAAAAATAAAAATTGTTCGTATAGAAGTGCACCTTTAGTCAGATTTCGAAAATAAACTGGGGGGGCTGTTAAAGGTGCTTATGGGGGGAATATTTTAAGGGGCGCTCCGGACCCAACCAACCAAGACGACTTCAAGTTCGACCACCAGATATGTAGGGCAAGCGTTGTAAACTTATACGCGTCTATCAGTTCATCTTAGGTTATACACAAAAGTAAACCTACAGATCCCGTCAGTGGACATTTGTTACTAATTGTCTTGAACCAGACTGATCACATTATCACTTGTATCGCACATTTACAAATTGTACAGTTGTTCTCTTACGCGGGTTGTTGTATATAAGGGATTTATCATACGAATAAACTCACGATAAAAATTATTGAGAATATTATGAAAAAGGCACGTATCTAATGAAATTTAAGGTTTTTCAGAACTATTAGATTCATAAAACTATTTTTAGAATGGCCAAAGGATTAAGACACTGTTATCTGGGTTGCAGTTACAGCTTTCCAGAACCAAGAGTTGGAAATTATAAATACTTGCATATGAGTAACACACGTAAATGCATCAAAACAGTTATCTACTGCTGCGGCGGTAGTAAATATAGAAAGAGATAAGCAACCACATCATTTTACAGATTACCGCTCCAGAGAGAAACCTATTAATGTTTAAAGTGACAGTCCAAGGAATATAAACTAGCGATAAAATAGGCGCTGAAATAAACATATTTTGGTAAAGTGAATTGTTGGAAGATCACATGTGCAGATTAATACTCAAAATTTCCATTGAAGCACGAGCAATCAAATGTTTAGTGAAAACTTTACATCTCGTATGCATGTCACTGCATACATCTAAGTGAAAAAAAAAATGGTATTTAACCCAAGGATGGAAGGGGGGGGGGAGGGATTACATTGATGGTCAGTACAAATCGAATATATTCAAAGTGACATAATAATCGAAGCAATAAAATTAAACATTATGTTGCGAATCGCATATATAGTGCCATACTGAAAAAAAAAAATTATATTGACTGTTTATATTCCAATGGAAATCAAGCACTGCAGTAACACCGTAAGATATCTGCAAATTTTATTTCCATAAACTTTAGCATTTAAAGGCTAAATAAATTAATTATAAAATAGAAAAATGCAGTTGAATAAAGTGTTCTTTTGAAAAATCGAAAGCAACTAATTCGAGGCTAATGCAAACTGTGATGCTTAGGAGAAGAATCACCTTAAATGTACTCTAAAGATTACAATTAAATAAAATTACAAAAGTATTTTAATTGCAAAATTTTGAATTTGTAAACTACTGAAAGAAATTGAAAACAGAGATATAAATTGAAACATCAGGCAAGAAGACTGCATTTACGATATCCATTTCTGGCAATAATATAGTAAGAAAAGAAAGTGTCTGGAGAGTTGCAATGCATATGCAAAATCGAGGCAGGGTTTCTGTTGATTTTATTTTCTCCCATTACAGCATATAATCCACTGTATTCGGTGGAAACATGCTATTGTAAAATATACATTCCCATATGTGTGCGGATGGTGTTCTTAACTTATTTCCACCTACGTCAGATTACGATAGTGAACAACTTTATGCAACATGGTCAACCCACTGGCTTATACTCGCATTACATGGTGTGAAATCAAGTACCATGCTGTATTTGTATTAATAAATCAGCAACAAATGAGGAATACTTTCACTCAAATAAAAATTGTCTACTAGAAAAAAACAACATACACGTCATGATTAAAATAATGAAAGTAATTAAAATGGTTATATGAATAACATATGTGCGACATTTCCGGTGCTACACCGTACTTAGCTTATGTTATATACATAACCGTTCTAGCACTTTTATATATATTATGCAAGCTTTAATGCAAATACTTCCCGTTGTTTTACGAGTTTATTAGCATTATTGTTCAGATTCCTGGTTGGCTTATGCATTTGCAGTTAAAAACTATTGTAACAAAGAGATGTACATTGAATATATTTTGAAATTTGCAATAGTTTCAAGAGCCAATTTGGTTAACTCACTACTTCCATAAAAAAAACAGTAAATTATATAGAAAATGGTATGAAAGATCATACTTATAAAGTTTGAAATGAAATAGTGAAATGAAATATTCATGTCCTCCAACTAACAAAGAGGCGTTATAACAATATGAAATAATTAGATTATTATAGTTTAAAAAAAAAGATAAGCGAAACATATAGTTTATGCATGGCTAAATAAGTGATTTTAAGGTTATGTAAATACAATGCGCATTGCATATAATCTATATAAACACATGTATTGCTCTCCACATCCTGGAATATGGTGTTAAGAATATAAATGTTCCAAAATTAGTTGCATTACTAAATATTGCTTAAATTTCAATGATAAATATAAATGAAAGCATTGAACAACAAAATAACAAAATGAGTGTTTATGTTAATTATATATAGAGTGTAAATCAACACAAACTACACAGCCAATTAAAATAATGGCGACATAACCTAGAAAAGTCTACGGGGTGGTGGGGGTGGGGGCGGGGGTCTTCGAGATGGAGGCGAGGAAACATTATGCTGAGAATGATAATCAACACGGGGTTCTGGTTGCAAAATTGGTGAAATACGCGATCGCGAAAATTGAAGCAACGGTACGTATTTCCACAGCGTAAATATTATCAGTATAAGTGGAAATAGTCCCAACAAAATGACATAAAACGATATTTTTAGTATTTCATGCTCATGGGTGGTTGGTGGTGGAGTGACAATAGGGAGATCATTTGTTATAGTAGGATTGGTCATTATTTGGGTACAAAATGGAGGTTCAAAACCTGCATCACAATGACATTGGTTTTGATTAGTACAAACTCCATGTCCATTACACTGACATGTCCGACTCACAACAGTAGCAATCGGAACACATGTTTGGTTTATACACAATTTATTTGTACCACATTTGGCACCATTTGGAACCATTCCCGGTTGGGGGACTTCTAATCCTAAATCAACTATAGCAGTGGAACATTTCTCATTCGTGTCATAGTTCATGGTGTGACCAATTCTGGTATAGCGGTGCATCCCAAACTGAATGTCAGTATTTAGATGATTACATTGTAATATACCGCACAGTAGGTCTGCTGTATGACAACGAAGATAACGATCTGAAGGGTAGTTATAACCACAATTACCATTGATGGTTCCTCGGTCATTATTTTCATAACATTGCTTATCCATACTTTTTGCAGTACGTCCCCATAATTTTTGACATTGATCTGTACGAGTTGTACATGCATTTTTATAGCAAAATGCTCGTCCCTTCCTACAACTAGTACCATCCCTTTTATACACGTCCATAGGACAATGTTCGGAGGTACCATCGCAAACATCTTCTATATCACATTCAGAAGTAATGGGACGACACACAGTGCCTTTAACTTTTGGTAAACAAGTTTTAGTATCACAACATTTGCCTGTAGCACATGAGGCATTCTGATACCATAAACAAGTATCTGGATTGCAGCAAGTGTTTGCAACATCACATTGTTCACCGGGTTCTACAAGACCATTTCCACAAATTGATCCAAAATAACTATTTACTGGCTTATTGCGAAGGCAAAAGTCAATGTGATGATTTAGTGAATTCTTTAATTCATATACATTACAGACACTCCACTGACTAGGTATACCGACGCCTAATGAGGCAGACATTATGCAACAATGTTTACATTGACAGCATCCTTTATCGTGTTCCATTCCCAAACTATGACCTAACTCATGAGCAATTGTGACTGCTGTGAACTCTTCCTGAAATATGTCATCATGAATTATTGCACCTGAGTGCTCGTAGGTGCACATAGAAAATGGATATGCTTCACCTACGACTCCACGCCGAAATTTTGTCGAAGTAAGTAACTGTGCATGATCATGGGGGTATGTTTGTACTAAAAATTCCCTACGATAGCGCAAGAAGTCATCTAAAACTTTATGGCTATCATCATGAAGATATATTTGATTATTAGTTGACCACACTATAACATTTACTAGTGTAATCGATATATTTAGTGGAGCATACAAAGATTGAACAAGATGAACTAAATGTAAACAATGCTGAGTTACGCTGCGTTTGGCGAGTGTTAATTGTATATAAAGGGTGTAATCTACAACAAAAAGTAATTCCACTATTCGCGGCACATGGTTAGTGATGGAAGAAATTTTGACATTAATGTTGACCTGTGAGAGTGGGGGGTTCATATACATCTGCCTATTTGATCTAGATGGATTGTCCATACTAGGTGCATCATAGCCACACATCCTCTTATGCTCATGAATTCTTGTGAAATGAGAGGTTTGCAATAGTCCTTCATTATTATGGACTTGTTTTGGCAACCGGAACGCATGAGTTCCGTTGTAAACAATTCCTCGTAAGCCCTCACATGTAGAGATTGCAGCCCATGATTCATTTATGCCACGTATTTTCCCATAAAATTGACAGGGTGTGGTGATAGTATTAAATGTTTGGTTATGTGGAATATGTTTTTCATGAAAACTTTTAGATATCAGAGCTCCATTTAACTGTAAATCTATCATGTAATTTATGTGTTGATGTCGGTACGTTAGGGTGAAGGCAGTCCGATTTGTAGTGTGGTTTTCATGTGAATCAAGCTGAGGTTGCTGAATGGCATAATGCCTTGAGGTGTATAGTACTAAACATAAATACGTATGGCCACAGAATAGGGGTAGTAAACCAATGATAGGATTGATATAGCTCATTTTCAGTTGAAAGTGGAAGGGTAAGAAATTGCAAATTAACCCTTACCCAGTGTATATGAGAAGCGGTGACTGCACAAATTGCCTCTTGTAATATTTACCAAGTGGTCATTCTGGGGTTGGGGTGACGCTAAAGAGACAAAAAAACAAAATGCCTATAGAAGTCATGTCGGACTAATGGGGATAGCGAAACTAATAATAATAATAATGATAATAATAAGGGTAATAATATTAATAGCAATAATAATAATAAAATGCAAAAAATTTAAGGCACATAAAAAAATTAAGTCACTCATGTAGTTCTCTTTTTTTTTTCTCTATTCATTAAAAATTGATTGTACACTCCATTAGTTCAGGTCAAATAATATAGAACAATTACACAAGCTATATAATAAAAAGCATAATAAATCCATGAGGTTATGGCAAAAACAAGCGTATTTTATATATGTATATATTATATATGTATGTACCTTCTTTTTTTGTATATGTATATATATATAGTAACAAAATCAAAATGCATCTATTACAATTACATATATATGTTAAATGAAATATAATTAAGGTTTCTGTGTACTATTTGAACAGGTGATCTGTTAAAGCAATAACTATAAACAGTTATATTACGTGTATCTAACATTAAAGATTATTCTAACCTCTTTTATAGGGTGCATAATAAGGATATAGACGAGATACATGCACTATCATATCTCTAATTTTAGGACCTGTTGTTTGCCTTATCTGGTAATTAACAGGTGATGTCTGTTGTACTACAATATAAGGTCCTTGAAATCTGTGTAACAATTTAGTAGTCATGCCTTTCTTTCGAATTGGCGAAAATAGTTTCACTGTTTGGCCAGGGGCGTATTGTAGTGTACGCCTCTTGCGGTCAAAAATACGTTTATCCCGTATTTGTCTTTGCGCGATATTATCCTTTGCAAGCTCACGTGCTTGGCGGATTCGAGTTTGAGTCTCTTTAAGGAAGAGGTTATCACTTGTGTGTTTTAATTGAACCTCTTCGGGTAGGGTGGGATTTCTACCATAAATCAAATAAAAGGGTGACATTCCTGTGGATTCCTGTCGACTGGTATTATATGCGAACACGACATGCGGTACAGCAACATCCCAGTCATCTTGTTTAGTAGAGGTATAGTTAGAAATCATATTGATTATAGTTTGATTGGCTCTTTCACACAAACCGTTACAAGCCGGGTGATAAGCGGTAGTATATACAGACTTAACTCCCATAAAGGCTAACAGGTGACGTGTAACTCCACTAAGGAATACCGCACCCCTATCGGAGAGAAGCATGGCAGGCGCCCCGTGGCGACAAATTATGTTTTCCAAAATAAATTGAGCCACATGCTCGATAGAGCCTTTCGGGATTGCCTTCACTTCTACCCATCTACTTGCAAACTCGGTGCCAACAATCAACATAGTGTTCCCCAGGCGAGACTTCCTGATTGGACCAACCAAATCAATGCCCCAACGTTCTCCAATACGGTTAACTGGTATTGGCTGCAGAAATCCTGCAGGTTTCACATTTTTGGGACCTTTCCTTGATTGGCAACTCGGGCACCCTTTAACATATTTCTCAATTTCTTTACGCATCCCTATCCAGTAATACCTGTTATTAATTTTTGTAAAGGTTTTGGTGAAACCTAAATGACCTGAAAGTGGGTCGTCATGACAAGAATGTAAGATTTCCTTCTTTAAAGATTCTGGAATAACTAACAAGTGTAAGGCACCTCTTGCACCTGCATTCTTGCGGTACAGCACCCCCTCTTTCAAAATGTAAGAGGCGGCCTGTCGCCTTAACTTAGGAGGTCCTGCATCCGGATCTTCTAAGATTTGGATTATGGGTTTTAACTGGGAGTCTTTTAGTTGTTCCTGTGCTACAGCTACTGGAGAAAGTAGACAAGTGATAAGATCATCCATTTGTTCAAGAATGGATGACTTAGGTGGGTCTACAGGATACCGTGATAATGCATCTGCATCCAGGTGTTTTGCACCAGATTTATAGATGATTGTGTAATCGTATTCCTGTAATTTTAATGCCCATCGAGCTAATCTGCCAGTGACGTCTTTTAAATTTCGTAAATAGCAGAGAGCATGATGGTCACTCACAATATTGACTGGATAACCATAGATATAGGGTCTAAAATGTGTTAGACCATAGACTATAGCCAATAATTCCAATTCGGAAATACTATAGTTCTTTTCGTGTTTATTTAGTGCCCTGGAACAATATGCAATGGGGTGTGATTCACCATCAATTCTTTGCAATAATGCACATCCTACGCCCACTGTACTAGCGTCAGTGTGCAGTTCTGTGTAAGCACCAGGGTGATAATGGGCCAACACTGGCGCTGTGGTTAGACAGCGTTTCAGAGCTTCAAATGAATTTTGATGTTGGGGTGTCCAAATAAAATCTTGGTTTTTCCTAGTCAAGTCATGAAGGGGTTGGGCAATTGATGCAAAGTTACAGACAAAACGTCTGTAGAAGCTAAACAACCCTAATACTTTGCGAACATCCCTTACCGATTTGGGAACCGGAAGTTCAGTAATAGCCCTTAATTTGTCCGTATCGGGTTCAATGCCCTTGGCTGACACCTCAAAGCCTAATAACTTGATACGAGACATTCCAAAGAAACACTTTTCGGGTTTAAGCTTGAAATTGTGTTCCTGCAACTTGCAGAACACTTCTTCCAGATTACTTAATAATTCTTCAAATGTAGGTGCAAATACAACAATGTCATCGAGATATACTAAAGCTTTCTTATATCTCAAATCACCCAGTAACTTACTGGCAGCTCTAGAGAAAAATCTTGGAGCATTTACCAGTCCAAAGGACATGCGATTAAATTCGTATTGTCCATCTGGAGTTACAAATGACGTATACTTGCGACTGTCTTCTGCAATGGGTACTTGAAAATATGCACTTAACAAGTCTAAAGAACAGTACCAACGGGATTCTCCCAAATAACTCAATAAGTCATCTATCAATGGCAAAGGATAGGAGGAGTCAACAGTAACTGAATTTAATTTTCGATAATCTACACAAAACCGAAAAGAATTATCCTTTTTCCTAACCAACACTATCGGTGAGGCCCAAGGACTATCGGACTCATCGATAATACCTGCATTATGCATTTCCTGTACTTGGGTTTGTATTATCTCACGCTGAGCCTGAGATACTCTGTAAGGTCGTTGTCTTATGGGTGTGTCTTGTGTAACTTCAATTTGAAATTCCCCAATATCTGCTGTCCCTAACTCATTTAACTGAGTTGCAAAAATATGTCGATAATGTGTCAATAGTGTTTGCAAATGTGTTTTCTGATGGGGTGCAAGTTGTGAATTGAGATTAAAGGTAGCCCCCTGGATACCAACTGAGCACGACTCAGTTGTCGACCAGTTTGCTGATTGCACTAGTGCGACCTCATATGCCTTAGCCAAAGTAGTACCTGCAAAGATGGTTTTTGGTTCAGCAGTATTGTTGTGGAGAGGGATTACGCATTCCTTATCAGCTTCACAAAATATAGGTGTTATGTCAATGTTCTTTTTCTGCATCACTCTCGTGTTAGGTTCCAAAAGGACTCTACCCATTCTATTAGAAGGGAGGTGAGCGTTAACAAGTAATGATGTGAATGGGGGTATTCTAGTGTCTTTTGTGCAAGAAACTTTATAATCTTCCTCTGGGCTCTGGTCATGTTCTAAAGTGATTTGTGCTAATGGGCAATCATTTTTTTCTTGGCATTGCAAAGTGACTTTTCTGGAATCGGGTAAATGGAGAGTTATTGAAAAGGATAACAAATCAATAATCGCCCCATACCGATTCATAAAATCCATTCCCAATAAGAGATGACGTCCGAATTCTTTTACTACTAGGACATCCTCTGAGAATTGTACGCCACCAATTTCAAAACCTAGAGTTGTAGCATATTGGACATCTAATAAGTGATTGTTTGCTGTGCGCAAAGTTAAGCTTACTGGAGCAGGATAAGTAGGGGTTGTAACAAAACTTTCGTGGACAATGCTTACAGCACTGCCTGTGTCAAATAAAATATCCACCGATATATTCTTACCTAGTGTACCCCTGTATGTAAGTGTATTGACCGGTTGGATAAGTGAGGTTATGTGTTCTTGTGTGGGATTAGGTGGGGATGCCACGGAACTTATTCCCGTGACATTCCTGACCCGTTTGGGGGGTTGAGTTTCTGTCTGCAATTTAAGGCTACGTGACCTGGTCTACGACATATAAAGCAGGTAGGACGACCATTTACAGTACGGCCGTTAGCATTGGGTCCGCGCCATCTTCTGCGATCGGGTGGAATGTTATTTGAACTGGAACTGAAAGTAACTTTCTGACCAAAATTTCTCTGACCAAAATTTCTCTGATCAAAATTTCTCTGACCAAAATTTCCCTGATCAAAATTTCTCTGACCAAAATTTCCGCGGTTACCAAAGGTACCTCGGTTGGAGCCACGCCCTCGCTGAGAGCTAAATTGTCCCTGATTGCGGGGCGAGGTTTTATCCTCGTTACCACGCAACGCAAGCTTTTGAAACTGCTTATGTAGGCCCTGTATTTCTCGGGTCAAATCAGCTATGGGGTCCCTAGGGGTTGTAGTGCCCACAAAAGAAACTGGAGTTGGCGTGGGTGTTGGAAGAAGATCTACCCTCTGACCAGCAAGGTATCTAGCCGCCTCTATACGGCGAACTAGCTTTGTCAGATCTTTCACTGTTTGTGGATCTAACGGGAGAACCTGTTCCAAAAGAGAAGGCTTCAACCCTCGCATAATATAGCGAATGCGCTCTTTTTCAGGCATTCCTGGGTTGATCTGATCACATAACACAAGTACATCATAGATGTACTTTTCTGTGGGCTCAGTTAGCTCCTGCATCCTCTGTCGCAAGCGACATTCCAGGATGTCTTCCTGAGCTGCAGGCACAAATGCGCCCTGAAGAGCAGCTTTTAAATCAGCCCAGCAATGTTGAACATGCCGGGGGGCAAAGGTTTTGAACCAGTTTGCCGCTGCTTCCCTTAGGTAGCAGGGTAAGTACTGCTTCTTGCAGTTGTCATCCCAGCCATTGGCTGCGGCAATAGTATCAAAATTGTAAAGATACGTGGACACATCTTGACCAGGTTTTCCCTCAAAAATCCCAGGATCTATAAATGGGCGGGCAAAAGGTACTGTAGGGTGGGAAAGTGGTTTCATATTTTGTTCCATGCCTGAAGACCCTGCCTGAGTCGCTGTAGTGGTCATAGTGGAAGTTGGTAAAATAGAAACAGAACCTGATCTCGATCGAGCGACTGAAGGTGTTTTACTACCTGTGTGAGATGAATTTTCTGATCTACTGGCAAATTCTCCCAAATTACTGCCCTTATTAGCCAAGTCTACTGTGGTATCATCTACTTCAGATAAATCACCCGCACTAAAACTTCTCTGTGTTAAAGGAAAATATTTAAGTGGTTGTTGTCCCCTGATTCTACGACTGCTTCTGGTTTGAATTTTAGACATGGATTTATACAAATCACTTAGCTCCGAAGATAACACTTGAACATCTTGAACAGCAAGAGCATAAGTGTGAACATTGTCATCTAACGTCTGTTGATATTCTGCAATAAGCTTTCTGATTTCAGAACTAACAGGGCTGTTGCTTTGAAACTGGGATAATAAATCCATATACTTAAAACAATTAGGAATTTGAATAATTACACTGATCAAGCGTATGTATAACTCCCGTAATACGTAGGGTCAGATAAATAAGACAGACCACTGTCGACCAGCACAAAAAGAGTAATCCTGTAGTAACAACATCAAATCTCATGGTGTACCAAAACTGATTTTACAACAAACAAAATATGAATCTAATACACATAATTTAGTAATTTTGAAATTATTTACAGAAATTTCGAAAGTACTGGGATTGAAACCATACTTTTCACCGATTGTGAAAAGCCGGGCCTCCACCATATGTCACAGTCGGTGTTGGACCATGAACAGGAGGGCGTAGCGGGGTATAGTAATTGATAGAGCACACGCTAATTTGCATAAGCTGGATTTATTATCCTAGTGTCATCACAATATTCAAAAGGTTATTAGTACAAATGTGTCACTTTACCTTGGTTAGATGTCGATGTGCTGGAGGTTGGGTGATGTTAGTACTTTGGCGTTGCCACCGCCCTGCAGACTCCGATCACGGAGGATCACACTCTTACTACCTCGAGAATAGAAGCCCAACAGACACTCGCCCTTCCGGTCAAAGCCTTATATTAACCATCTCTACCCTAGAGGGTACTCGGCCAATATGGCTGCACGCCCTACCACCTTTGGTACTCTCGTGCCTACGTGACCGGAGACAGCTCACCGGGATGAGCCTGTTGCTAGGCGGATGATGACGTACATATGTTAATCCCCATTGCTAAAGTACCCGGATGGGGTTAACCTCATCATCCTCCCTAGAGTGTCTCACCGGCGACTTGACGACGCCGGAGTGAATGTGAGCAAATAATACTGGCTAAGAATTTAGCTGTAATTTGGAATCCTAAAATGTTAATCAAAAGGTCCACAATATGCCCGCCAGTTAGGCAACCCTCCAGGCACATGCGACATATGTCGCATGTGCCTGGAGGGTTGCCTAACTGGCGGGCATATTGTGGACCTTTTGATTAACATTTTAGGATTCCAAATTACAGCTAAATTCTTAGCCAGTATTATTTGCTCACATTCACTCCGGCGTCGTCAAGTCGCCGGTGAGACACTCTAGGGAGGATGATGAGGTTAACCCCATCCGGGTACTTTAGCAATGGGGATTAACATATGTACGTCATCATCCGCCTAGCAACAGGCTCATCCCGGTGAGCTGTCTCCGGTCACGTAGGCACGAGAGTACCAAAGGTGGTAGGGCGTGCAGCCATATTGGCCGAGTACCCTCTAGGGTAGAGATGGTTAATATAAGGCTTTGACCGGAAGGGCGAGTGTCTGTTGGGCTTCTATTCTCGAGGTAGTAAGAGTGTGATCCTCCGTGATCGGAGTCTGCAGGGCGGTGGCAACGCCAAAGTACTAACATCACCCAACCTCCAGCACATCGACATCTAACCAAGGTAAAGTGACACATTTGTACTAATAACCTTTTGAATATTGTGATGACACTAGGATAATAAATCCAGCTTATGCAAATTAGCGTGTGCTCTATCAATTACTATACCCCGCTACGCCCTCCTGTTCATGGTCCAACACCGACTGTGACAGTATTTTCCATGCAACTTTGGTTGTTTTCTTCTTCCTTGGGATGGATTGTTATTATATATATATATATATATATCATTCTATCTGCATGTTTCTTCCAGTAATACTAGACTAGCAGTATTAACTACTGTATTATATCCTTGTTTGTTTCCAAACTATTATTGCAAATTCTCCTGCTGGTCTTAAGATAAGATTTTATTATTTTTTGTTTACGTGAACCATATTTTAGCTGAGTATTAAATAATCGTCTCCGCCAAATGCAATTATAAGATTACTATTGTTTTCATAACCTCATTATAGATTCTTTACTAGCTTTGATTTTTAATGCATGTTGATATGTTCCTATTATATGACTAAACTTTATTTATTTGTTTATTTTATTGCTATATATATCGTTATTAAAATCATACAACCACGCTTTAGCTGGCATTTATCTGGAATTATGTTAATTGAATTAAACTATCAACAATAAAAGCCATTAATTTTATATTTTCAGTTAAAATAATGTCCATGTTATTTTCTTTAGTGATAGCTAATTTTTAATTTTTTGCAAGTTTTTGAACTTTATTTTATTGCTAGTAAAACTGGCTCTACTGCAAAATCAGCGTTAATAGTACTAAAAGTTTCCCTGGTTGATCCCTTCTTTATAGCTCTCTTCATGAAACGAAAGGAACGAAATGTAAAAGATTCATAAATGTATATAGCTCACATAAGAGAAATAGTATAACATTAATACCAATAGAGCTTGTGATTACTAGAAGCATGTGTAAAATACTCTAAACTATTCTTTTAATAGATAGAGATTTAATTCCTTACTGAGGAGTTTTTTCTCAAACCTAACAACATATATAATTGCAATTCTAATTTATCTTTTCGTTTATAAGTGTTCTTCATTTTACTACATCTTCACTTGTCGAGACAAGATTCCACATGGATATCTGTATTTGTGTTCCCAAAAAGTCTTCGGTTCTTCCCTTAAGTTCCCATTTAGGAATCCCTGTACTCTCTGTCCTAAATAGATGCCCATCTCATTTTATTCCTCTTTTCTACATGGCGTCTACTATTCCTTTTTGGACTCCCACCAGTTTTATCCCGACATTCCTGACTTTGCCTAGATGTGGTTTCTGTAATTTCAAGCGAATTACATTCATTAATACTCGTTTAATATTTTATGGACAGTTACAATTACATTGTCTCTCGTAATCTAAACAATATAAGCACGAGCCCATCATTAAAATAGTTTTTCATGAGACACATGTCTCAAGGATTATTGAAGTTGCATACTTTTACAATAAATGAAATCCTGATATAATTTTTTTATTCATTAGATGCATCCGTATATAAGTTTCTATTGCAAGCCCACCTATGTATGGGTTTTACCGTACGTTGCGTACGGTAAAATATAAAGACATCTCCCAAAGCTTTCATTTGTTTTTTTGTAAACCAAGGAATTCTAGGAAAAATCTGGTATCTTACGGAGCATGCTAATTAACTCAAGATGAATTAAAGGTGTGAATGTACGCGATAAATTTAAAATAATGACCTAAAGTGGAATTTCATATTAATAATATAAGTTTTATCATTGAGGTTTTAATAAGACAGATTAAAAGTTGGATATCCGCTGTGGAATAAAACTCCGTTCCAGTGTGACTGCTCACAACACAATTTTTTACACCACACAGTCATTGTTTGGTACAAGAGTTCAGCCATTGTTCTGAAGTCCATTATGCTACCGCAAAGATGATGACGACGATAATAACAGCAATAATAATAGTAATAATAATAACAACAATAATAATAATAATAATAATAATAATAATAATTGCTACAATGCCTCCTGCAAATATATTTCATTACAGCATATGGTGTTTATTCGAAGGGTCTCTCAGAAATACTAATTTTCTATCGTTTCAACCAGATTTGAAAAAAAGTTGACTGATTCTTTTGAATCTTCTATTTAAAAAAGCCTCAGCTCCTTACAAAGTGACACTAACATGTTCTCCCCAGTAGCGCACTCAAATTAAGTGTTACAACTAAGTAATGATAATAATATTAATAACAAAACAGCTGTTTTAATGCTTAAATCGTAGCATTTTGACTGAGTTCATTGTTAGAATTTTTTTGGTGAAGTTCGTAATCTGAAATACAATTTATTATGACCATTGAGAGATAATATGTAACTGGTTATATAAATAATATGTAATGAATAGCTCTGTTGTTTAAAATTAAATCACAATTTTTCAGATCTAAGATCACCGAATATCAAATAATTGAACCATTGAATGTATTATGGAATATTAATCAGTACTATTAACAGTCGAAATAAAGAAAATGTTAACTGGTTAATTAATAGAAACTACAATCAGAACACAATAGACACCTTTTTCAAAAATATTAAATTTAAAAGTTGACATATGTTGAAGATGTTGCTGATTTTATGTAAAGAAAGCTGAGATGAATCTGACTAAAGTGCATGTTGATGCTATTGTGGTTCAGTAACATACTGACGTTTTGTACAATAAAAGCGCATTTTTGCAAGAATATTATAAGATAAACGACCATATGTGGTGGATATCGCAGGCAGTGTTAAACGTCATTGGTCAATATTAAATACGCGGCATATAAATGTAACAGTCTGATCAAAATCAATCAACCATTAATCGGATTTTATGTACTAAAAATATGAAACTATAAAAGAAAAAGGGTGGACAAAAGAGTACATCTTGCACATTGCGACTTATGCAAACCCAGGAAGTGAAGGTTATAGGAGATGATAGGCCACCAGAGACACACGGAAGACCCTAGCGTCCCACTCTCGGCGTGCAAGCGACTTTTCAACCTGGCAGTCACCTAGTATCAATGGAGAGTAAACAGACTTTCAATTGAGCACGTATCTGTAACTTGCGCGCACTGTCATTTACCAGGAACTGGAGTAATACCTAACAGAATAAGAGAGAACCTCAATGAAGAGGAAATCGTGGTAGACTGAGAAATCACAGCAGGCAACCCCAAAATCCGTTGGTCAGAGTGGGAGGATCGAACTCAAACCTACCAAATGCGAGTTCATTCGGTAAAATATATAAACTATATATGCTTGTATGCTGTCATGTTTAAATATATATTGTATTGTTTAAAACATGAATTAACCCTTCACCATAATTGTTAACTTTAAGCATATACGTTTCTGTATTTCAAATGCACATTCTTTCTTAGACATCATGTTTTATTTGCAATATACAGTGTTCATTTTAAGTTTATTTAGTACTCTAGTGTTCGTTTATAACCTATGAACGTTTATCGGTTAACAGAAGTTGAATGGTGAAAAGGGTGTTTCTACTATCCAGATATTTTTGACACCATTTTAAAGCACTACTAACTCTGAGGAAACTTCTTCACCAAGCACTACGTTTTCATTTTGAAGTTATTTATGCACAGAACATAAAGAAATGCTAGTATTTCTGTCTATAACACGGCGCAATTATCCGTTTAGTTTTCCTGCATATTTTAAAGGAGTAACCTCAAGTTTACTCTAAATTTTATTGGGAAATAATATGGGGTACTGACTTTAATTATTATTATTATTATTCCCTATCCTTCCTGTATGGTGCAAGTATGAATATATTATCTACTGTATAAAATTCTAATAAAAACAGAAAGCTAATTACAATAGTAAATTGCTGATAACCAATAAGTTTCATATGTAAAAGCTCCGCTGATATGTCCATATGTTACAAGTGGACTATAAATGGACCAATAAAATATAAGGGTGTCTGTATAGTAATTAGGTTATTATTTTCTCACCAATTCGTTCAAATATTAACTATAAATGTTCTATGCATGTTATTATAATTTTCTTTATAGTTATATCTATTATAACTATAATAGAGGATTGGTATAATCATTTTAACATTAACTATTATTCAATGATGACGAAATGTAGTTCGAGAAAGAACATTTCAAAAAAATAACTAATGCATAATATTTAAATAAGTAAAAATAATAATTTAAACTATATTTGAATATTATGATAAGATAAACAACATCATTGCACATATGAACTTATGTTTGCTATAAAACTTTACAAGCAAGCATGAAAGAACATAAAACATATTTTGAAGCTTAATTTCATATCAAAAATATAAGTATAGCAAACATACAGTTGTATAAATCCCATATTAGTGTAATAGATGCATTGCTGTCTGAAATAGTATTAGGAAAAGGAATATTTTCTGCAAAATCTTGACATTTTCTTGAAGTTATAACTTCATTCCTGTATATTAAGGTTTTTATGAACGTATTCCACAAGGGAGAGTAAATAAAACCTACGGAGAAAGCTGTAAGAATTTTCTGCTCGTATATTTGAGGCCCGGAAATGTTAGTAAATAAACACCCCTTTAAAGAAATGCTGAAATTTAATAAAAGAAAATGAAGCACTTTTTTTTCACAAGACTACCTTGTATATGAAGTATTCTCACCGTCTTTACACAGTTGCACACAGAGCCTGGCGTTTAGAAATGAAATGTTGCCGCCGTTGTTGATACTTACGTCCCTCATCCCCATAATGAGCCTGCCACAAATCTGCCACACTTCTTCAAGAGTCTGTCAAGTTATTATATAACGGCAACTGAGGCTTTTGTTGCTGTCTGTAGAGGTCCTGTTTGACGGAATTACCTCGCATGGGCATAAGCAAACAGCGTGGTCTACCACAATCTAATGGCGGTTTGAGATATTCGACAATTTCATACAACAATACTACGCGGAGAGCACGAACGCGTTCCTGTTGCTGAGGTCAACCACTTTGCAGGTACATTGTTCGTTTGACGCTCTCTAAATTGGGTATGCAACCCGCAGTTCCGGAGCGGAGGCTTTACCACGCATACCAAGTACCGGGGAATTGAATATCCTTGCCGTAATTCACAGTCACGAAATGCGCTATAAATAAAGTTTTGCCAATTTAAACTAAACTCTCCCATGTGTTTATTTTCTTTACGCTTGTTCGCACGCATATCTGCCTGTGGTGAAGCTTTGATGACACTCATAGTTAGTTATTATGCATGGAAATTGCGAGAGATATATTGGAGCTCGTAATTTTGTTAAACATGTCACTTGGTTTGCAGAAAGTGAAATTAGAATGGAATTCACATCCCATAGTGGAAGTATAAACGGAAATAAATAAAAGTATTTAAATAATAACAACATTATTTTGCACTACGTTGTACAAAAGCTATGTCAAAGTGAAATAAAAAAAATCTGAACGTGTTCCATTCACATGACATTCTCTACATCTCAGTAATACATTATTGTTAAAAATCTTATTCTTCTATTTACTTCATGATATTCGAAAAAAATTAGCAAAATATGTCTTATTAATTGCTTCCTTTTAAGTAATATAAAGGAGTATTATAGGCTAAAGCGAAAGTCAAATGTTTTGAAAGTTAGTTGCCAATTGAGGGGCTCAGTGCCAGAGGGAGCTATCCCACACATTGTGAAAAAATGAGACAGCTTTTTGTTTTTAGACAGCTTCTGCCGTCTCTCAGTCTGTAGAAATCTTGGTAATATTAACTGTTTTAGAGTGCCATCTACAGCAACTTACAGAAACTGTGTCATTTTCCAAAGTGAGAAAGTTTGTGCCAGATGGGGATATCCCACTATGAAATTGCCTGCTATTTAGTGAACAATGCCACCAAACTTACAGAACTTTAACTATTTTAATAATATTGTGTTTTGTTTAAACTATAGGCCAAGAAATAATGCTTTTATGCCTTAATACGTGGAATAGAATAATATGTAAGATTATTATTAAACCTTAAGAATATTGTGTAAATAGTTGAAATTTTAGGCATTATACTATGCTGCAGATTATTCTGTTTTTCAAAATGGAGGTAAATAGTATAGCTAGTGAAGGAAAGAAACGAATATGCAAGCAAAACATATGGAAAAAAGTTGTTGCTAAACGAAAAAGAAACAATGGTGAGGAATATGAATAATATCATGTTTAGTTTCTCTCTCTGCATAAGTAAATTTTTAGTAAATAATACGGTTTGCAGTGCTAAATAAATAAAAACTGTTAAATATCACTTTTTTGTATTTTCTAGGACATTTCAAAATGTGGATCAAATACTGGATTTAAAAAAGTTGTACTTTAATATTATATTTTTCACCAAATCAACAACTCTAATAAAACTCCTTTTTTCTCTCAAATTTAGCTATTTGTGGGATAGATCCCTCTGGCGCTGAGCCCCTCAATTGATTGAAGCTCTTTTGTATGGCCAGGAGTTGACAAATTCCCGTATCAGAAAATTATAAGTATTTTAAAAATTGAAAATAACAACGAATATCTCAAAAAGCTCACTCAATGAAAAACAAATGTATAAACACAAATAGTGCGTTTGAACGAGATCTACATTTTTTGTGACGTACGTTTTTGTCTATTCCACAAAATTCATCTAGAATGAAGATTTCTTAGGACTCTTCCCAGAAAATTCAAGATATACATTTTATTTTTCTGTAAATATCTTTAATGTACTATATATTAATCAAAATCGTTAGAGCCATTTTTGAGGAAATAAAATTTTTTGAAAGTTTTTCCTTGTAAAGGGTAGTTAGGAGGGGAGATTTTCTTGAAAATCTTCGTGTCGCATTCTTGGAAGATACTGAAGACCCTGAGGAAGACCACAGAATCAAGATGGCCGAATCTTGGATTTCTCCGATTCCAGTTTAACTCGGTCGCTATTCCGTGAAGTCATCTATTATAGCGATTTAGTTCGCAATGTATTATAAAACTTAACACTAGTGATATGGTGACTGTATTGAACCTAACCTAATCTTGTATGTAACAATTGAAAATTATATTTATATCTCGTAATATGCCGATATATTATACGAAACTATTGTGTCTATTTGGTAAATAATTTTCTTTGCTTACAATACCAGATGAAGAATATAATAATTATACAATGTTATTTTTTGCATTTTAAAAAGGTGTTTTCAAGGTGTTCTGTAAAATATGTATATCCTTTTTCTAAAAAGTAAAATTGCATTACATTTACTACTATTACCATACAATAGCAGCCCATATGTAAAAACATTTTCGAACTAAGCATGGTATAGCTGTTTCGTATAATAGCTTGGAACTTTATTAACTATAGATCACTCATGAATAGTCTTTTTCAGATATGTTATGCATGAGAATGCCAAGTCAACTGTGGATCCAAATTATATCTAATACTTTCATTTCTGAAGCTATTGTATTTTCTTAAGAATATAAATTGAAAATGTTAAAGTATAAAGCTTATTCTAGAGCTTTGTCGATACTTACTAAGAATACATAGCTTGAAAACCACTTATTAATATCATAGACAATATAAAACACGTTAGTAAGTGTATCGATGTATTAATAATAGTAAAAATAACAACAATAACAATAATAATAGGTCGTCGTCTTAGCGCGGTGATAGCGCAGCTGCTTACCAACCGGGAGCTCTGGGTTCGATCCCCAGTGTCGGCGTGGAGAGTTTTCCCCCGCTGAGAGACCTGGCCCGGGTTGTACTCAGCCTCTTAAGGTCCCTGGAGGGGGGCGCAACTGAGGAGCTACTTGATGGAGAAGTAGCGGCTCCAAGTCATGAGGACCGCATTAACCGGGTGGGGGCCTCTAGGCGCTAAGCACGTCTCACTCTCCAATACTGCACCCCATCCATGACGTCTGTAGTGGACCGAGATGGGGGAAGCAGGGGCGGTAGGCCAAGGTTCCCCGTGAGCTGTCTTGCCATGGAGTTAATAATAATAATAATAATAATAATAATAATAATAATATACCTCTCGTTTAAGTTATGTTTTAGTCGTACTTCATGTTAACATGACTTTTTACCCACCATCTCCCTTTCTGTTCATAATATTACAATTTCTTATAGTGTACTTCCATTCATTCCATTAATATGATCTCGCCATTCTGCAACCAAACAGTTTATTAGAATTCCACGATTTCTGCTGGTATATTGTATTTTACTGATGCATAACTGATGCTTAGACAACAACGTCACAAACAGTTTGACATGAATGAATGAAATTCACGAGGGTTTAAGTCACCTGCAATATTTGTAAAATTCATAATATGTAACATATATTATCATTGAACCTTATAGCAATTATTGTACATAACAATAGTGATACTTAGCTTACCTGTTATTTAAACATTGTTATTTTCTATATACGTTATAAGCCATTTTTAAAAATATGCCCATACAAACATCTAGTTTTACAGCAAATGAATTTGCAAATAAATCTGTCATATTACTTATTTGTTTATTTGCTGTCACTTAACTACATATGGTCTTTTTGCAACATACAATAACAGAATTGTACAACAATGAATTACAATACATCACATAAATAGTCAATACAATGCCAAGAAATCCTTACATTGAATTATAATAAAACTCGTTAAAATACAATACAATAAACAGTGTTTAACAAAGGAAATTCTGTAAGTTAAAGTTTGTTGTATAGTGATGTCGAATGAAGGAATTTTAAGACACCCTGAATAATTTTCCGGTTATTAAATATTGTTGAAAGATGAGTAGCTATTTTGTATTCTCTCATTTTTACTTTCTCTATACGCACTATGTACATAGTGTATAGAGAAGGTATTGCACTCCACCAAAAAATTCGATACCGAGATTTCACCGGAAATATATGTTTTAGGGTCCCCTGTATCCAAAAAAAGTATTTTCAGAAAAAAGGTCCGTGTGTGTCCGTGTGTCAGTGTGTCCGTGTGTCAGTGCGTCCGTGTGTCTGTGAACACGATAACTCAAAAACGAAAGGTATTTAAGTTAAGTATCTTCCAGGGATGCGACACGAAGATTTTGAGAAAAATCCCCAAACCTCAAACTACTCTTTACATGGAACTTTTTTCGAAAATTTTGATTTTCTAAAAAATAGCTCCAACGATTTTGATTAAAATATCGTATATTAAAGATATTTACATGACAAATAAAATGTATATTTTGAATTTTCTGGGAATAGCTTCTGAAGACTACTTTATTCTGGGTCAATCTTACGGAATTTTGCATAACTGCTAAACTGTAAGCGATGGACTTACTACACAACAAATGTAGAGCACCTTAAAACACACAATTTATGTTATATGCATTTTTTTCGTGAGAGTTGATTGTTTTTGAGATATTCCTTGTTTTTGGTTTCAGCTATAGGCCTTTGTGAACTCGTGTCCATACAAAGGAACTTCAGTCGCAGAGCAACCATCTTTGGACTATCACTTTAACCTATGGTACCCCATTATTTTGCTTCTACTAACAAGGAAGCAAATAAAAATACTATTTCTGCTTATGTTTGCTCCATTAGATGAAGTAAATATAATAATTTGTTGCAGTGATATAGAGAAAGTCATGTGAATAGAACACATCACATTTTTCCTTATAAATGGTAAACCTGTGAAGATGTGTTTGATGGTTAAGGACTGTTGGCAGTGTTGACATCCAGGGAGTGGCTCCTTCAGGAAAATGGTGGTATGTGTGAGTTTTGTGTGTCCAATACGAAGTCTTGGTATCAGGTCTTGATCTTTCACTTTAAATTTGATAATATAGTAGGTGATTAAAATGTATTGGATATAATGTTATCCAATTTGATTTGTGGAGTAGTTAGTCATGTACTGTTCCAATTAACTTTTACTTTATTTTTCATGTGAATGTTAACATCTTGGTATGGTGATAGCTAAAGCAAGGTGCAGACTCTGCTTCTTTGTTGCCTTTCGTTTCCCTCTGATCATAATATTTTGAAACAGCTGTTGTATTTCCTGAACGATGAAATTTCGCGAATATCTATCTTTTAAGTTTTTTTTTTTTTTTTTGCACCCATAAAGTCTGTAAAATTATAAAACTGTTACTGCGTTCTTGTTGTATCTATATAAGACTGTTTAATGACGAATAGTTCGCAAGTGAATATGGTATAGAAATCTGGTAGTCCGTAGAGCATTGTGACGTCAGGATATACAATCGTAGCTCCCTTGTGACCTTCAGTAACATACCCATCTGTGTAAATTGGTATACGGTCATTATACTGCCCCTTTGGTTCATAGAAACATGATTAGAGGATTTTGGAGTGGGTTATATTTCTTATTTTCAAGAAAATCCCCATAAACCCCAACTTCCCTTCACATGGAACAATTTTCGAAAATTTTGATTTTCTAAAAAATGACCCTAACGATTTTGATTAAAATATCGTATATTAAAGATATATACTTGACAAATAATATGTGTATCTTGAATTTTCTGGGAATAGCCTCTGAAGACTACTTTATTCTGGAGGAATTTTACGGAATTTTGTGTAACTAGTAAACCATAAGAGATGGACAAAAACTTACAACACAAAAAATGTAGACACATTAAAACACACAATTTATGTTATATACATTTTTTTCGTGGAGTAGATCGCTTTTGAGATACTCCTTGCTTTTGGTTTCAGCTTTAAAACTTATAATTTTCTCATACAGGAATTTAACAATTGCTGTCCATACAAACAAAGGAACTTCAGTCACATAGCAACCAGCTTTTGACTATCACTTTAACGTATGATACTCCCTTATTTCACTTCTACTTACAAGGAAACAAGTAATAAGACTATTTCGGATAATTTTTTTTCGATTAGCACGAAGTAAATAGAGGCATAAGCTTTTTAACAATAATTTGTTGCAGAAGTGTAGAGAAAGTCATGTGCATGGAGCACATCAGATTTTTAGTTATTGACTTTATTTGCATGTTAAGCGTGGGTGAATATATTCTCCAGGGTGCAGCAGAAGAGTTGTAGCTTGTGCGCGTCATTGTCTTCCCTTAAATATTGAGCAGTTCTAACGTTGAATGGTTTATACTAGTGACTCTTATTAATCGTACAGCTTTAGGGAGTATAAATTATATATATTTCGAATTCGGGAGTCTGGGCTGGCTGCCACTTATGTTTTCTTGCGACAAACAATGGTGGCTCTTGAGTTTCAATTTGAATACTACCAATGAAGTTTGTCTTGAAGGATTATTCTTAGCAAAGTTGACTGTATAACGAATCTAATATTTTCAATGTTGTAGTTGAGGCAGAATTGTAAACTATTGAGTAGTCCACTTACTTAGTTATTACCAGACCAGCGTGCGAGCCACGTGTTACGGAGGGGCGAACATAACAGTGACGTCACTACAAATCAAGGAACACGGGCAAGCGACAGTCTTTTATCCAATAACCAATTTAGGTATAGGTGTCGAAAAATACAGAACTCTATTTACATTGTGGATGCGCGCATAACCTTTGTTCCACACGCCCCTTCAATATTGCCGACAATCTGCAACACGCAGGGAGCATATCGGTGACAATACTAAAAAGCGATGTTGCCAAATACTAAGATTAAAGACTATTTTTTTTTCTTTCGAAAATACAAATTCAAGGACAACACATAAACCTTTTACATTATTTACTATAATACCGAACAATAAATATTTATGTGTTTAAAAATAAGTGGTAAATATGTGTGGCGGCTGAGTGGTTACTCCGCTTACCTCTTACCTAGACAGCTCGGTTCGATCCCAAGCGCCGTCCTATGGTGGCAGTCACAGCGGTTTTCTCTGAATCCTCCGGTTTCTCCCGTCACTCATTCCACCAATTACTCCATCATACCCTTTCTTATCATCCATTTTCCTTTCATTTCATATCATCTACATCCTCACGCTCATGCCTGACTACGGGCTGACCACTCGTTCCACGTTCTTCATTCGGTTCCAGGTTTCGAACCGTTGGCTGTCTGAGCCCCAGGCACTCCTTTATAAGTCTTAGGGAGTGTCAGTCCTAAACATGGGAAGTGTAAGCTGATACAAACAAAATCTGATGTGTACCATTCACATGACTTTCTCTATATCCCTGCAACAAATTATTCTTAAAAAGCTTATACTTCTATTTACTTTATGCTAATCAGAAAAAATGAGCAGAAATAGTCTTATTACTTGCTTCCTTGTAAGTAGAAGCGAAATAAGGGACTACCATAGGATAAAAAGATAGCCAAAAGCAGGTTGCATTGTCACTGAAGTTCCTTTGTTTGTATGGACAGCAGTTGACAAATTCCTGTATGAGAAAAGTATAAGTTTTTCATAACATAAACCAAAAATAAGGAATGTCTCAAAAACGACGAACTCACGAAAAAAATGTATGTAACATAAATTGTGTGTTTTATCGTGCTCTACATTTTCTGTGCAGTAAGTGTTTGTTCATCTCTTACGGTTTAGCAGTTATTCAAAATTCAGTAAAATTCATCCAGAATAAACTACTCTTCAGAGGCTATTCCCAAAAAATTCAAGATATATATTTTATTTGTCAGGTAAATATCTTTAGTATACGAAATTTTAATCAAAATCGTTAGAGCCATTTTTGAGAAAATAAAAATTTTTTAAAAAAGTTCCATATAAAGGGTAGTTGGGGGTGGGGGGATTTTTCTCAAAATCTTCGTGTCGCATCCCTGGAAGACACTAAACTTAAATACCAAGTTTGGTACTTTACCGACTTTTCGTTTTTGAGATTCGTGTTCACAGACACACGGACACACGGACTCACTGACACACGGACACATGGACACACACACACACGGACATTTTTCTGAAAATACATTTTTTTGGATACAGGGGACTGTAAAACATATATTTCCGGTGAAATCTCGGTATCGAATTTTTTGGTGGAGTGCAATACCTTCTCTATGCACTATATACATAGCACGTATAGAGAAATTTATAAAAAAGGATAAGTCCAATAACGATATTTGGGGGTAAATGAATCTCAAGTTTAGCGAAAATAAACACTGGGAATCTACGGAAAAAAAATCAATGTTAAGTAATGAAACATCTTAAAACCAATAAACCTAATCATTTAGATATAACAAAAAACTTACCTTTTACATAGAACCTTAGCTATAAGGATTTCGAAAGACAGTATTAACTATCTGCTTTTATTTAAAGGCGGAGAATGGAATGTATGAAAAGATACCGAAAGGAGGCTGGATGTATAGTTATTCGACATTCGTCTTCTCAGGAAAAGGGAAAAAAATCCTTATGCGGGTATCACCTTAAGCAAGATTCGAATTCGAAACCTGTTGAAAGTGTGTGTGGCAGAAAGCTACCCTTACACTATACAGGCGGGCGACTTTGTTATTTTAAGTGACTATTCCACAATAAACCCACAACATCCCCAAAAATGCGCGCTGCCAAGCTAGAGCACCATTGATCCAGAGAACCTCCTTAGTGACACTTTGAAACTCAACACCAGGCTTCACCTTAGCCTCCATATAGCATATTACTACACAGGTTTCCCCAGGCTTTAGTGAGAACGTTCCATTGGCAATAGCATGGTGATTGTATTTCAAACCACAGATTGCATTTCTCGCTCTCTCACGCTCGGGGCCCATGGCAACCTTTGACCGAGTCACCAGAGAAACAAGTAACGAACAGAGGAAAAATGAGGTTTTTGTTAGTTTGGACTACTGAAACCTATTTTAACTCATGTCAACATAACGAACTGCTTCATTAGGCCTTTTGTCTTACTTGCCTTTCCTCATTGCCACATCTTATCATAACTGATTACACCATATATAGATGTTAGGGGTATAGATACACATATGTTGATAAACGGAACTTTAATGTCTATACACTTCGGTGAATTAGCTTTCTTTTTCTTCTACGTCTGTTATCCCACAAACCATTCACATAATTACCTACCTAATATGTTTTGCATGGTTTTAACTGCACCGCAAAGAGGACACGGCTGTCAGTATAGACTATTCGTTTTGCTTCCCCGTTTTCGCATCTCAATCAATACTGGCCTAGGTAGTGTTGGGTCATTGGCTTTGCAGAAAGCATTAAAAGTCAATAGCGTTACAACATTCGCTATAGCGAGGACCGCCCAATTAAGGATATATGCTTTAAACCATTTTATTAGTAGCCATTCTGTATAACTTCTTGTATACTCGCCGCCCCTTTTTATATATACGCTGTGCGTGGTGGAGAAACTAAGAAGAGGTATTGAGAGAACGCATATGGTTCTATAAAGTAAGAACCCATTAGCGGGCTTTCTAGTACTCATAGCTAGCAAATATTTAAAAGCATCATAAAGAAGGGTTCCAAATAATTGTATGCATTTGCAACCATGGTTAAAATAAGCTGAAATAGACTCAAAATTTAATGTTCTGAAATGTTAAGTACACATTAATTTAAGAGATGTTCAAAAATCGATGTTACAGAAGTGAATGTTATTTTGCTTACAGCAAAGCCGCCAAGAGGGATGACTCCGCGGCTACGTGTGATGTTTGCATTCGGGAGGACCTTTCAATTCGGACCGACCCTTCTGAGCTTGGTTTTTTGTGGTTTCCTAGGGTCGAGTGAATGATTGGTTCCTTTACTACCACGGATTAAGTCCTAAATATTTCCCTATTTTAAACCTTATGTTTCAAGGTTTTACGGCCAGGCGACCGCAAAACGGTGGTGTTTGCGTTACGTAAATATTTCTCCCAGGTACATGGCTGGGCTCCTTCCTGAGAGTGAATCTTATATTCTGGGACCCCCAGGTTAAAGTCGGCTAAGGTGGAATCGTGCCGGCGTCACAATTGGTGTTATCCTGGAACGTTAATGCGGTCATGGTCCAGATGCAGTTGCCCTTCGGGTCTCTCTTTCATCCCAGAAGCACAAAGGGCAAGCACAGTGTTGTGCTTCAGTGACTGGAGGACCTTCCAGCTGACTAATCCTGTCAGAGATCCCCATTACATGTGGGAAATAAATTAACAATATATAGAGGTATGTGAAGAATAATAATAAGTCTGACTCTACCCATCCAACTCCTGTCCTACACACGACTTGTGTGAAAAAACATTTAATCCAATACCAATTGACCATATTAGTTGGCTATACTATGGATCCTGGGTCTAAAGTACTTACAACATTTTAAGTCGCCATTGGGGTTGTCATCTCAAAATAATTTGAGATCACCTTCTGGCTTACCGGGAAACATACGAGTCAGTAGAGAAATTCAGTGCTATGCCGGCATGTTGCCATTGTAGCTCAGTGGAAGAGCAACCGGCTAGAGACCGGGTGATCCGTGGTTGAATCCGGCATTAAATTTCTTCAGTCTGACTGTACCTATCCAACTCCTGTCCTACACACGGCTTGTGTGAAAAAACAAGTATTCCAGTAATAATAATAATAATAATAATAATAGTTCACGAAGACAAGGTTAAATATGCAGTGTTGACAAGCAAAGATAAAAGTTCAATCCACAGCTAACTCTAAAATAAACAATTATCTGGAAAATATATCGAAAATATTTCTATGTATAGATTTGTGGGTCCAGCTTCTATACCACCATCCCTGCAGGTCACATTACCTAGCATCGATTGAGCAAGGGAACAAAAGCAAAAGCCGAAGCAGTTCACAAATTTAACAGCATCTAGTTGCAGCAAAAATTACTCATTTCACCGCCAATATTTACCTTTTAAACTAGTAATCAACGAAATTAAATTTCATCAAGGCGGATTTGTTTGCTAGGACTTGTATGGAACAACTTCTAGGAGTACTTTCAGTTCTAATAAATTGGAAATTAAATCAAATAAAATGTAACTTTCTGCGAATAGTAGGAAGGCCATTTCATACTTAATTACTGGCATAATTCATTAACTGTAACTGTATTAACCTATGAAAGGTTGATGACGTATTTCAAACGCAAAATGTTGCCTGCTGCAACAGCACTAAAGGAAATATCTGTTCTTGCTTTCCCCACAATATGTGATTTGCAGGAGCACTGAGCAAATTCGCTATTTCTGCGTTACTGAAAGAGCAACCAGATGGTGACGCCCGACTTAGAAGACAAACGCTAACATTAAACTAGGATTCTTATCACAGTTACACATTCCATTTTGATTTTTGAGGCTGTGTCTGCAAGTAGCAAACTATTCTGAAACGATGGCTATGTTCGAAAACAATACATTTATATCTGAAATCATAGCAATATTTGAAAACAATACCTTTATATCTGAAACGATAGCAATATTTGAAAACAATACCTTTATATCTGAAACGATAGGAATATTCGAAAACAATTCCTTTATATCTGAAACGATAGCAATATTCGAAAACAATTTCTTTATATCTGAAACGATAGCAATGTTCGAAAACAATACCTTTATATCTGAAACGATAGTAATATTCGAAAACAACACCTTTATATCAAACTATCTAACGATTAGAGTTCAATTTGTCCCTTAGCATATCGAATGCATTAAGCATGAGATACCCATTTTATCTGCTCAGCACACTGGGCAATACTCAGCCTAAAAGCTTCCCAAATGTAGCTGCTATTTTTGCTTTTAGTTATCTATATACATTTTTACACTGTCATACCACAGATGCATACTATAGTCATGTGGTATGGTATATGTAATTATAGTAAATACCATTTTAGATGCGTTGTAAGGATTACTGTTTTGTATTTGAAACCAAAAATTAGTTTTATTTGTTTCTGGTGGAATAGGTTAACCGCTTGCCCAATAACCACCTCTGCGGCTGACCGTGTCCGCAGCTCTGGGGATTCGAACTGTTTTGAACCATGATAATAGATAACTACTTGTTAATGTTGTTTGCGAGCTATTCAATATTAGTTTATAATTGTTTGTTTAGTATAAATTAAACAAAAATGGCCGCTGTGGCTTTAAAACTATACAGCAAACATTTGAACGCTATTATTGAACTGCAAATTTGGCTAAAAATTCTGAAAAATTAAGATATAATGTTCCTTTGTAATAAAATTATACAAATTCTAAACTTTAGAAACATATTTAGTTTTTTCCACGAATTTTCTGGGAATAGCCTCTTAAGACTAGTTTATTCTGGATGAATTTTACGGAACTTTGTATAACTGTTAAACCGTAAGAGATGGACATAAACTTACCACACAAAAATGAAGAGCACGCTAAAACACACAATTTATGTAGTATACATTTTTTTTTTCTTGGAGTTGATCGTTTTTAAGATGTCTCTTGTTTTTAGTTTCACCTTTGAAAATCATACAGGAATTTGTCACTCCTGTCCATACAAACAAAGGAACTTCAGTCACATAGCAACTAGCCTTTGACTATCACTTTAACCTATGGTACTCCCTTATTTCGCTTCTACTTACAAGGAAGCAGGTAATAAGACTATTTTTGCTATTTTTTTTCGATTAGCATTAAGTAAATATCATAAGCTTTTTAACAATAATTTGTTGCAGAGATGTAGAAAAAGTCATATGAATGGAGCACATGGGATTTTTTGTTGTGTAGCGTGCATATTCAAATCGCATCATTGATTGTTGGCGCTTTTATGATGCTATGATGTTCAGTTGTATAACATCTTCTATTTTGTCCTAGTTTTGTTAAGTAAAAATGAGGCGAAAAAAACTGTGAAGTATATACAATATATTGGGTGTGCATAAATGCAGAAATTCATACTGAGATAAGTGAAACATATTGCCACAGACAATAGCTTCGAGAGGCACTATCTGAATATTGGGATTACATTATCGTTCAAGACCAGAAATCTCGTCAACAGTATTCCTGAAAGAGTAAATTACATTCAATTACAATACAATCTGTGGATCCTGTTTTGAGATTAGACACAAAGTCAAACTCTAGGTTGTAGATCATGTAATATTTTACATTTATTGATTATTCTTGATAATTATTAATACATTTATTTACAAAGATTAACTCTGATATTGAATTTTTCAGGGGTGGCAATTTTGCATAATTCACAATTACATGTCTATTTGCAAAAAAAAAAAAAAAAAGTGTATGTATCCTTAGAATATTCATTCATATTATATTTACCACAATGCATTAATTATCACTAGTATGATTTCAAATATTCTTTAACTATTTGCTGAAGATCACAAATAATACACTTTTTATTTTCCAAATATACGACACCACGTATTAAGAAACGCATTGCTGCTTTGAAAGTAAATGTGAAATCAATTTACAAAAGATCCTATCACACAACGCAGCCAGAACATTTAAATATGGATAGTAAATACACTAACAAAATGTAAAAACACGCAGTTAGATAGAGTCGATACCTTTAATTCTTAAATGGACTGGCAGAGCATCCAGAGTTAAATCTTGGTGACCTTTATTGTTGTATCCATCGCGTGTCCACGTAGGCATTTCTACGTGGTGTCTGAATGACGCCAGATTGGAATACAGTAATACAACGTAAATTACTCTAAATTATAATCAGCTTTAAAGAGAAAGTCTATGACAATAAATATACACTAGAATAAAAATCTGATATGTTCCATTCACATGACTTTCTCTACATCTCCGCAACAAATTATTTTTAAAAATCTTATACTTCTATTTACTTCCTGCTAATCGAGAAAAAATTAGCAGAAATAGCCTTAATACTTGCTTCCTTGTAACCAGAAACGAAATAAGGCAATACCATAAGTTAAAGTGATAGCGAAAAGCTGGTTGCTATGTGACTGAAGGTCCTTTGTATGGACAGTAGTTGACAAAGTCCTGTATGAGAAAAATATGTTTTTCAAATCTGAAACCAAAAACAGGGAATATATTAAAAACGATCAACTCTACGAAAAAGATGCATATAACTTAAATTGTGAGTTTTAACGTGTTGTACATTTTTTGTGCAGTAAGTTTTTTGTCCATCTCTTACGATTGAGCAGTTATGCAAAATTTCGTAAAATTCATCCAAAATAAAGTAGTCTTCAGAGGCTATTCCCAGAAAATTCAAGAAATAATTTTATTTGTCAGGTAAATATCTTTAATACACAATATTTAAATCAAAATCGTTACAGTCATTTTTAAGAAAATCAAAATTTTCGAAAAAATTTCCATGTAAAGGGTTGTTTGGTGTGGGAGGATTTTTCTCAAAATCTTCGTGTCGCATCCCTGGGAGATACTGAACCTAAATACTGTTTGGTGTTTTTTCAACTTTTCGTTTTTGAGTTATCGTGCTCACAGACACACGGACACACGAACACACACACGGACCTTTTTCTGAAAATGCCTGTTTTTGGATACAGGGGACCCTAAAACATTTATTTCCGGTGAAATCTCAGTATCAAAATTTTACACTATGTACATAGTACGTACAGAGAAAGTAAAACAGAAGAAAGTGATGAGTTATTTATGTCTTTATTGTGACATCAATGAAACCATTTTACACTAGGAATGCGAAACACCGATCATGGAATTTATCTTGCCAAAACTTCTACATATCAGGTAATCCAGCACTCCATATGGTATCCCTTCTTGCTTGCCACAGAGAAGGTGAGCGACCCGCGACTCATTGACAGAGTAAACACGCCAGTTACCCACTGACCGATTTAAACTTGAAATGACCCTGCCGAGTTCTGCAAATACGGGGTAGTTGAGCTTCCTAGTATAAGAGCAATCTCCAGTACAAAGTATACCCCAGCGTAAAGCTATATTAATTTGAAAATAATCCGATTCTTGCATTCACAGCGCATTCTTCAGAAACTAATATCAAAAGGCTTCTACTTCTATCTACTTCGTGTTAATTGAAATGGTTTAATTAAGTATTTTCTTGTAGGTTTAAAGGTGAATAGATTTAATTGATAGTCAAGCCTTTTAAGAAGTGGTCACTAGGTGATTACTTAAAACATCTGTTCTCTTTGGTTGACCAGGAAGAAAAAAATACTTCCCATATCAGAAAAATGTAAGTATTTTAAAATGTAAACGAATAAAACTGGATATCTCGGTAATGGGTAATTGCACAAAAAATCTGATGTGTTCCATTCACACGACTTTCTCTACATCTCTCCAACAAATTATTGTTAAAAAGCTAATGCTTTTATTTAGTTAATGCTAATCGAGAAGGTATTAGAACAAATATTCCTATTAGTTGCTTCCTAGTAAGTACAAGCTAAATAAGGAAGTAACATAGGTTAACGTGATAGTGAAGAGCTGGTTACTAGGTGACTGAAGCTCCCTTGTTTGTATGAACAGGAGTTGAGACATTCCTGTATGAGAAAAGTATAAGTTTTTTAAAGGTGAAGTAAAAAAAGAGGAATATCTCAAAAACGACCAACTCCATGAGAACAATTTATATATCAGAAATTTTTTGTCTATCATACGATATTTTAATCAAAATCATTAGAGCCATTTTTAGGAAAATAAAAATTTTCGAAAAAGTTCCCTGTAAACGGTGGTTGCGGGTGGGAGGATTTTCTTGAAAATCTTCATGTCGCATTCTTGGAAGATACCAAACTTAAATACCAAATTTGGTATCTTACCGACTTTTCGTTTTCGAGACACACGGACCTTTTTCTGAAAATGCATTTTTGGATACAGGATACCCTAAAACATATATTTCCAGTGAAATCTCTGTATCGCTTTTTGGGTGGAGTGCAATACCTTGTCTATACACTATTTAAATAGTACGTGTAGACAAAGTAAAACTGGGTTTGATATAAATTGTGTACTTTAACACACAAGCCGGATTCCAAGCTTAAGTTTAAACGGCAAAACCGAGCTTAAGAACTGCGGCAGTCAGAGAAACAGATAATAAGGAATATAACGACCAGAAAAGGAGCAGAACTCCCTAATAACCTGCCATATTTAAAAATAGACAAATAAAATTCTATCCAGACAAGTCTGAAAGAACAAAGTACGATCAGACTGTGTAATGGAGAAAAGAAAAATCGTAGCCGCGGTAAGCGCATTACAATGGACTGCGGCTCCTCGTTAAAAGAGGTGAACCAAAGACAAGCCGGGTGAGTAATGTCTTCGAAGCGCATGGGCTTAAAGGACCCGCTAGATGCGGAATAATGGGGGAAGATAATTCAAAGAGGCAACCTGAGGGAGGCTTGAACAAGATGCAAGAACGAGAGAAAATATAAAACGGCAGAGCGAACCTTGTTACAGGAACAAAATAGGTCGTCATGCATTTTGAAAACCTTTGTTTTTGTAAATTACATGGACAGCCAGAGCTGGTTACCTTCCTGTTTTAATTGCCAACTCTTCCAGCGTCTTTATACAACACGAGTAAATTACAGAAATAATCTGAGGTGTTCCATTCACATGACTTTCTCTACATCTCTGCAACAAATTATTGTTAAAAAGCTTATTCTTCTATTTACTACGTGTAAATGGAGAAAAAATTAACAGAAATAGTCTTACTACTTGCTTCATTGTAAGTAGAAACGAAATAAGTAAGTATTATAGGTTAAAGTGATAGTCATAAGCTGGTTGCTATGTAACTGAAGTCCCTTTGTTTGTATGGACAGGAGTTTGCAAATTCCTGTACGAAAAAATTATGTTTTTTAAAGGAAAAACAAAAAACAAGGAATGTATAAAAAAAGATCAACTACAGGAAAAAAAATTAATTTAACATAAATTGGGTATTTTAATGTGCTCTACATTTTTGTGTTGTAGCTTTTTGTCCATCTCTTACCGGTTTAGCGGTTATGAAAAATTCCGTAAAATTCATCCTGAATAAATTAGTCTTCAGAGGCTATTGCCAGAAAATTCAAGATATATTTTATTTGTCAGGTATATATCTTCAATACACGCAGTTTTAATCAAAATCGTTAGAGCCATTCTTAAGAAAATCAAATATTCGAAAAAAGTTCCATGTAAAAAGTAGTTTGGCAAAGTCTTCGTGTCGCATCCCTGGAAGATACTAAACTTATATACCAAGTTTTGTTTATGAGTATTTGAGTTATCGTGTTCACAGACACACGCACACACACACGGACGTTTTTGTGAAAATGCTTTTTTTGGATATTGGGGACCCTAAAACATATATTTCCGGTGAAATCTCGGTATCCAATTTTTGGGTGGAGTGCAATACCTTCTCTATACACTATGTACATGGTGCGTATAGAGAAAGTAAAAAGTAAACATATGATAAGATTCCCGTTTTAGTTATAAGACTATTACATTAAAAGTAGCTGATAAAATCTGATAAACAGCTAATAACATTTAAAATAAGTAAATATAACGTCCATATTAGAGGAGTTTAAAATTGGGTGAGAATCCTGTTACTAAATAGCTGAGGAAAATAATCACCTCACCTTTACAATGGCATAAAGTTACAAACCCGGCGGGGGTCGATAGCTTTTTTCAGGCTTTAGCATGGCTTCTTTCGGAAGAGAAATAAAGCCGTTGGTGCCGTGTCGACACGTAAAAGAGCCTCAAGCCTGATAAAGGGGCCTCTGATCAAAATTAAGCATTCTTTCACGCCCAGCATAGAATGGGGCGCTGAGAACCACAGTAGTTAAAGAGCGTCCTTAAATTAATGGCATGAACAGTAACATATGGTAAATTAATACTAATAGCGGTTAACTTAATCCCGGAAAATTCAAGTATTTTAAATACTGCACTTATCTTTAGAGATGCTTTTTACCTAGTATTTTGAGATATCCCTTCAAGGTTACTGAGATATCTGAATAAAATGAGATGTGAAAAAGCGATTTGTAAACTATTGCCAAGTTAGTTTTATACAATCATTTCTGTAATTAAATAATTTACTAAGATAAATTTGTATGGTGGAAATTTCTATATATTGAGTAATTTTTGTTTAAAAATATTTTATAGTGCAAAACGTATTAAAGTCGTAAAAATAGTGCAGGATTACGTTAGTTATTTTGTCAAAAATAAACTGTAACTGATATCAGAATTCCAAACGAAAATTTTTCATTGTGGAACTTTTTATATAACTATAATTTGTGGCAGAGGAGAAAGAAAAGCTGAAATAAAGAAATGACGTGACCATTATCTGGAAACAGTGTAATTAAATGCTACAAGGCGTTAAAATTCGCGAATGTGTTACATTCACTCTAGGATATTAAGATATGTAGTTTAAACATTTCTTGCCCCAGAAAGTCCAAAAAATCGCCTATTGTGACCAAAATTGCAAAACAACAATTATTTGTCTCCTTAACGTCATTACGTACGGGTATAGAACATTTCCAACACAAAGGAAGAAAATGATAAAAAACGTAATCTACACCAAGAGCACGTTTTTGAAATAGTGTTAAATGCTGTCAACAATTGCTTGCGTCTTAAGTGATCCAACTTTAATAAATTATTTTTAGAAATTATATTTAGATTTGTGAAGAGAAATAAGGATTATTGACAGAGAGGGTATCGATAATACAGATTCAGGTAATGCTCATCTTCCCGACATTTGTGCAAATACAGAGTAACGTTTTAATTTTAACTATTCTGTATTCAATTTCAACTCAGTTTTTATATAAGAATTTTTGTTGTTGCTATTATTATTATTATTATTATTATTATTATTATTATTATTATAAGTAGTAGTCCATAGTGAGCATTATAAATACAAGATATAAGTGTTTATACATGCCTTGCATTTGATATGAACACAAAGTTAACGCGGAGGGACATAACATGTTTTGCTTACATCACGACTGATCAAGGCTAGATCAACAGTAATTGAAGTTGTCTAGGAAGCATTGCGTTCAGCCTGAAAGGGAATCAAGTGTTGCGTGTTCATCGACAAGACGTTAACAATTAAAAATGTTTAACCATCTCCCCACTTCCTCTGCAGTAAGACATCCTCGCATCATTGATTCAAGACTTCACATTCTTGCTATGATGCTCAGCGTGCACGCATTTTTTTTTACTTTAAAATACGGTACCGGAATCTGATCAGGACTCCGACACTGTATACCCTACTTTTATTTACCTTGTTTTTCTGTATTCTTAACTGGATTGCTGTTTTCTTACTGTTACAACACACACATAAACACAAACATATAACACCCATGCCCAAGGTGGGACTCGAACCCACGATCCCCAGCGCTACGAAGCACCAAAGCGGGACGCCTTGGCGAGCGCGGCCATGGGGACCGGCTGCATTGATACTCTTTGTTCTGAACGCCGCGCCTGGTAGGCAACTTCTCTGCTACACTTGTACTCCGTTACGTCGCTATTCTTAGAGCTGTTGACACTAGTTTGACTGGAAACTAAAACGTCATGACACGTTAAAACGAACATTTATATTATAATCTTGTATTTTAAATGAATAGCCTGGTGAAGTGAGGATATTAATTAAAATTAATTTACTGTGATTTGGGTTAGTTCTCAAATGTTTAAATGCACAAAAGTGATAATATAATCCGTATTGAATAAAATTCTACCTAATCATAAGAATTAAATACAACATAAATGATTAATATTTATTAAACATTTCCTATTTAAAATAAATTCCAATTTTGTATAGTTTTTCCAATGGGTGAACATGAATTTTCTCGTTTCAGAATTGGCAAGCCATAATAAACCTGTACGTTTTAGAAATTTTAAATTAAAATACATTTTTAGTTTTTCATTGATAGTTTGCTATTTTATCACCGGATATTACACTTAAATTACTTTCAACGTATTAATTTCTGTACTATAGTAAATATAGACAATAGTATTTCACACAAAATTTCGAAACCTCGGATATATGTTTTGGGATTCGCAGAGTCGGTAAAAAACCATTTTTAAAACAGGTGTATCTTAATGACTGTCTTTGAACAGTATGTATAAATTAAAAAGTAAAAGTCGGTAAAATACCATACTTGATATTGAAGTTTTGGTTTTTTAAGATGCAATACGAAGGCTTTTGGGGAGAAAAAGAAAAGGAATCTAAAAACTACCTTCTGTATGCAAAATTTTTAAAAACACTTCATTTGGTAAAAATGGCTAACAATTTTTAATCAATATACCGCATTATCTTTTTTTCGGACGGAGAGGGGTATCTTGTAACCTCTATCGGGTGTGTCCTTCATGTGGGGAATGGAGAATCCCATAATCTATTGATTGCAACAAGCATGAAACAAAAAGGTTTTGAGGTCCATGAGGAAACGCAAGATTTGTCCAACAATGGCAGCAGCAGACGCATCGACATAATTGCTTATAAGATATCTGATGGTAGCGGAGTGATCCTTGACCCTACTGTTCGCTTGGAGTCCCACTGTGAACAGTCTGAAGAAGTGGACACAGAAAAAAAGGCAATTTATGAATCTACCATTCCCTTTTACAAGGACAAATACAATTTTAAAAATATACCAGTCACCAGATTATTGATAGGACCCAGAGGGACAATACAAATTACACCAATTTTGGAAAGATTATAGTCTGGATAAACGCCTACTGCATACAATAGCGATCATGGCAATCAGAGGATCTATTCCCATCATCAGAAATCATTTGTATTTGTTTTAATGCAGGTGCTATAAACATTCATTAAATTTAGTTGTGTAATTTTGAAATTACTAAAGTGTTTTTCAGAAAATTTGTATGTGATATTTGTATTAGATTTGAAGTTTATCATTTCTAATTTTATATGTTACCTGTACTTAGTTAATCGATTTATTTTTAGCATTGTAAATTATTTTTAAAACTGTTAATTGTGTAGTTATACTTTGTCTACATGGCAGCCCTCAACTGAGGAAAATAATAAAACAAAATAAAATAAAGCCGCAGGCCAACAGGAATCCCAGTTTCTGGTGCTTGAATACTAAGACGCCCTTCACTCCGGGGGATATAAAATGAAGGGTAGAAGAATGAAAATTCCAAATTAAAACCTGGGAAGGTGACTCTCGTTAGTCTAAGAGAATACATCTACCTAAAGGAAGGTAATCCTAATAGGAAAATCCTGTAGGTCAAAGCTGAGGAGGCAGCTCCACCAAATGTCCTTATTCTAAGCATCATTCGTAATGTTGCTAGATGACATATTAATTACTGTTAAAAGGCTTATGCTTCTATTTACTTCATGCTAATTGAAAAAAGCATTAGCAGAAATAGTCTTTTTGCTAGCTTTCTTGTAAGTAGAAGCGAAATAAGGGAGTAGCATAGGTTAAAGTCATAGTCAAAAGCTGGTTGCTGTGTGACTGAGGTTACTTTGTTTGTATGGAACAGAGTTGACAAATTTCTGTATGAGAAATGCAGAAATTTGTCTTCACTGAAATTAAAAACAAGGAATATCTTAAAACCGATCAACTCCACGAAAAAACTGTATATAACATAAATTGTGTGTTTTAATGATTCTGTTCCCAGAAAATTCAAGATATACATTTTATTTGGCAAGTAAATATCTTAAATATACGAGATTTTAATCAAAATCGCTACAGCCATTTTTGTAAGAAAATCAAAGTTCTCGAAATTTTTTCCATGAAAGGGTAGTTTGGGGTGGGGGCATTTTCTTGAAAATCTTCGTTTCGCATCCTTGGAAGATACTAAAGTTAAATACCTAGTTTGGTTTCTAACGGTCTTTATTTTTTAGCTATGCTGCCAGAGACACAACTACACTCACACACACACACATTTTTCTAAAAATGCCTTTTTTGGATTCAGGGGGTCTCAAAACATTTATTTCCGGTGAAATCTCGGTATCGAATTTTTGGGTACCTTCTCTATATACTATGTACAGAGTACGTATATAGAAAATAAAAATAATTTATCGTAGAATGAGTTCTTTAATAATATGTATGTGCGGTCATATACAGAAACACACAAGGATCGTTTTTTAAAAGTGCCCTTTAAGGGGATTCAATTGCCTAAAAATCTGAAGTGTTACATTTGCATTATTTTCTCTACATCTCTGTAACAAGTCATTCTTAAAAAGCTTAATTTCCATCTACTTCATACTAATCGAGATAAACGTTAGTATAAATGATTTTATTAGTTGCTTCTTTGAAAGTAGAAGAGAAGTAGTGGCATACACTAGTTTAAAACGATAGTCAAGTATTTTAAAAACTGGTTGTCATGTGGATGAAATTAGTTTCTTTGCATTACCAGGAGTTGATAAATTTAAGTATTTTACAACTGAAACCAATAAGAAGGAATATTGGAATATCTCAAAAACGGTCAACACCACGAACAAATGTAAATTACGTTTTACTTTCCATGTAAATATTTTTAATATGTGGTATTTTAATTAAAATCGTTAGATCTATTTTTGATAAAACCAAACATTTCGTAACTTTGTCCATGCAAAGGGTAGTTTAGAGTGGTGCATTTTCCTAAAAATCTTCTTCCTTGGAATACTAAACTTAAATACCAAGTTTAGTATTTTCACAGCTTTTAGCTTTCACTATACTCTTAACTGACCGAAATATTAATACATCGTTTTTTGACCCAGCAAGTTGATATATAATAAAACTTGTTTTTTTTTACTTAATATTATTAATAAATGTTGATAGTTTTGTTGAGCTGGTTTAAGATATGTGTTTGGTTTTGATTGTTTAGCTGCCAATCCTGATATAAATATTGTTACAACTGAAATTACTAACAATAATTTTAATAATCATCTAATATATACCTCGTCCAATATGCAACTCAATACAAATGAAGAATATTGAAGCATTATTTGCATGAACCATTTGAGTTATTGTGTTAACAGACACACGGTCCCACACGGACCTTTTTCTAATTTTTTGGGATACAAGGGAGCCAAAATGTGTATTTGCTGTGCAATCTCGAATCGAATTTTTGATTGGAATACAATATCTTCTCTATACACTGTATAGTATATAGTACACGCAGAGAAAGTAAAAATAAATTTCCGGTTGTATATTATTATATCAAAAGACTTCTATTTATGCGTGTATTTATTTTCGATGTTTGTCACGGCAACTACTGCTAGTCGTTACAAATTTCCCTCCAAAACCACTCACCTTTTGCACGCGATGCATTTCCAGTGAAAATTGAACTCTGGGCACGGCTTCGTTCCCATTTTTATACCTGTTGATCACGTGACAGGAAATTTCCAGCAACTGTTGCTGGTGCAAAAGCACAGCAAGAGTCAAACTCACTCAGGTGTAACAATGACGCTTCGACGTCAGACACTACCCGGGTCCACTAGCACAGGTGTAAGAATAAATGTCAAGAACCATCTGTGAATTATGAAACATTCCGCTCACAAACGTTCGATGATTACAATGGCAGGGCATAGTCACAATATCAAGCTTTTGAAGGAGTCAAGTAATTTCTGTACATATTAACCAGTTACGAATATTATATTTAATTAAAACATATTTTATTATAAAAATATATTGCATAGTAAAAATGTTCACGTGTCTAAGCATTTGAGAAAATTGGTTGGACATTTTTGATTTCGAGCTATGAATCTCACACAAAAATATATGATATCCTTAGTTACTGAATTATGATGATTCAGAGTCTAAAATGCCACCAAAGCACATTGCTATGGGAGCTAAAACATTCATATTGATCAAGCAGTGATGAAAAGTAGCCACAGGCTAAATTCTATACCGAAAATGCTGTACATTTATGTCAATATATATATATTATTGATAAAATTAAAATGTATAGTGTGTGATTAAACACATGGTAAAAGTTATAATAACGAGAAAGGTTGTAAAATGACATCGCAGTTAAAAGCCACCTCACCTGAAGTTCGTCTCAGCTCAAGTGATATCATGGCGGTTAGTACATTCTGGGGAATTATGCTCATGTATTTAAATATGCAAGAAGTTACCAAAGGAAGTTACTTTTCGTACTTTCGATTGAGCTTAGGTTTTGTATAATACATAAATATTAGATTTATATTTTATATCATTATGGTGTTGTGAGCACTCAATATTTTTATTTTGTCCTTCACGCAATAGGAAAAGAAATATGTATAACATTTATAAAAGCTATTTTGTGGCACCTGCTACAGTGCAATCCTGATTGGAATTAACTAATAATACAGTAATTCTTATCAGTATTGCTTTCAATCTCTCAGATTTAATTACAAGTATTTAATTACAAGTATATCTGATGTATGCAGATATCGCTTCGTACGTTAAGAGGGGTTTTATCCCTCTTGTTTATCAGCGGAGACGGAGAGGGAGACGCGCTCATTGAGAAGTGTAACACGAAGTTCACCCTCTAAAGGTTTGTGAGGAATGTATTGGATCGGTTTATGAGGTGCGTATTGAGCAAAACAGAACAAATAATGACATTTGTCCAAAATTCAATTTTAACAATATTTCAAAACATTGTTTTGTTTAATAATAGTTCTAGTATTATTTTATAAATACACTGATTCCATTTGTTCTACACTGGCCGGTTTTAGCTTGAAATCGCCCCGTTGAGTTCTGTAACTCTTTCAATACACGAAGGGATATCTGTACACGTTATATCAGTGACAGTTTGTTCATCTGGTAGAACTGAGAATTAGATGGAATGAAATACCTTCTCTGTACACTATGTAGAGAAAATAAAAGCAATAGAAAGCTGTAATTTATGTGAATTAGTTTTGAGGTATAAAATGATGGATACATAAAGTTCTGTGGCTTAAAACATCAATATTTTCACTGAAGCAAATTCAGTGAGAGAGTTCAATTAGCTACAAAAACTAGAGTATTCTTCACACAGTAGAGCATATAGAAGCCGTACGCAATTGAAAGGCATTCAACTGCTGCAGGTTAGAAATGATTACCTAGAATGATAGTTGACGTTCTGCAGCTGTACGTAAAGATACCCAGAGGAATTAATTCAGTAGCAAGCGGAATCCGATCAAGAGCTGGCTGCCAAACAGCGATTGTTGACGTCTCTGTTCCGTTTGCAAAGCCGTACTACCGTAATAACATGGTGCGAATCAATCAAAGCGGTATAAAGCTATCAATACTAAGCCCGCAGTGATATACCTACATTAGTAGCCTTTCAGCAGTGTGCGGAAAGTACAACAAACGTTTGAAAACCCTCAGGCTACAACCACGTCAAAAGCGGAGCGAAGTAGCAGCACTGGTTGGTCCGGCTCGTATGTAACAGTTGCACCGAGCTACGTTATCAAAACCACCAACCCTGCTTGTATAAAAAATACCAGCTCTGTGAATATTTAATGAGGTCAGACTCTGTCCTAGCCAGCGCTGCTGCATTAGTTGGATAATATGAATTTTGTATATCAGACCTTATATATATATATATATATATATATATATATATATATGATCATTTGTATAAAATTAAGGGTAGCAGATACAGAACCGACGTAGGAAAATTTTCTTTCGTTAATAGGACCATTGAAGAGTGGAATGAATTGTCTGTAGCAGCCTTTCAGGGCCACCCTCTGACCTTAAAGAAGTTTAGGGATAATTTCAAGAGAATAAATGCTATGTATTAATTAAAGTAAATTTTGTGAAGTAATTCAGGATCTCAAAAACTAATATAGTATTAATGTTGAGGCTTTATAGTAACTGTTTATAAACATGCCCGTAATTGACTAGTATTGCCATACTGGATAATAAGTAGTTAGGTATTTGAAAATAACATGTATATATCATATGTTAGTTGTATTACTATTCTTAATTTAACTGTAAGTTTATTATTGTAAGTGAATTTTGTACATTTAACTCTGCCACCGGTCAGTACCCAATAGCAGAGAATAAATACATACATATATACTTGATTTCACTCCTTAGAGCAAGGTCCGGTAATGTATTAATACAATGCACAATATAATTAAAATAAATAAATAATATGGGTCGTATAATACCCTGTCAAAATGACAATACATCGCAGTATACTACCAACAAAATAATAATAATAGTGTTAAACGTCCACTTTTACTACTTGTGGTACAGCAGATAATGGCACTGGTGATATATGGAAGGAAGATGAAGCACCGGTGGAATGCGATGGCGGGGTAAACCGGAAAACCCAGAGATAACCCGCCCTTGCGCAGCTTTGTCCACCACAAATCTCACATGCAATCGCTCATATACATAGTACGTGTAGAGAAAGTATTAACAGCTATAATACAATATTAAAAGTTTTATAATACTAGTGATAGTGCATTATTTATATTTATTATCCCGAGTATAAATCACTCTTGGTTAGTCTCTTTTTTAAACTATTTACACTTTGAGCCAAATTCTCCAGTAACTCTGCAGGTATTTTCTTTCATTCGTTAATTTTATATTTGCGAAAATAGAACCTATATCAGTTTTCTGTTTCATATTTCTAATTTTTTTGAAGTTATCGATTCTCCCACAGTAAAATTACCTTAACAGTTACTTCAATATAGCTTTCCATGCAGATTCCACCTTATAGACTCTAAAAATTGCATATAGCCTTGTTCGACTGCTACGTTTTTTCTAGTGCTGGTATGATTTTTGAGTAGTTTTCTTCTGTCTACAAATTTAGCTGTTCTTTTTTGAACTCTTTGGAGTGCAAAATTTTGCCCAAACCCGATATGGATCACAGCATGCAGCACTATATTCTAATAATGGTCGAACTAAATTATGAAGTGCAACGCTTTTCAGACCTTCCCATTGACCGAGTTAATATATCCCCCCACCCCCATCTTTCATCTAGTATTACTCCTATCAGATATCTGGTGCTACTTACTCTGGGTATTTTCTTTATATATATATATATATATATATATATATATACACACACACACAGATATATATATATATATATATATATATATATATATATATATATATAACGTATATCGAAATATATGCTGTTATATGTTTACGTATTTAAACATCTGTTCTATTCACATCATTTTCTCTAGCTGCTCAGTTGCCCTCCGTGGTGTAAAGGTTACCATGCTGACTTCTTATACCCAAGGTCTCGGGTTCAAACCCGGCGGAGAACGATGGATTTTTTCGGGTGTAAAAATCCTTAGCATGGCTTCCTTCGGAAGGGAAGCAAAGCCGTTGGTCCCTTGTCGTAGATATACGGCACGTAAAAGAACCTCATGCCTGATATAGAGGCCTCTGAACAAAATTAAGCGGTCCTTCACGCCCAATTTAGAATAGGACGCTGAGAACACAGCAGTTAAAGAGCGTCCATAAATAACACGTCATTTACATTTTCTAGCTGCTTTACGAACAAATTTCTTACAAAATATTATTCCTCTGTCTACTTCATGCTGGTAGAGATCAGCAGTAACAGAATGATGTTATTACTTAGTTCCTTGTAAATACGAGAGAACTAAGAGCATACACTAGGCTAAAGCGACAGTCTAATTTTTAAAAGCTATTGCTGTGCTATTATAATTAAAATTCGCTTCTTTGCATAGCCAGGGGTGAAGCTATAGAAAAACGAATGACGACTTCCTATATGAGAAATGTCTAAGTATTGAAACTAATAACAAAAAGTATCTCTTGAATGGTTAGATTCACAAAAAAGTGTACAGGACCTAAATTGTGTTTTTTTTTTTTTTTTTGACGAGATTAACATTTTGGTGCAGAAAGTTTTTGTCTATCTCTTGCGGTTCACCGTTATGCAAAAATCTTTCAGAATGAAGAGGACTTCAGAGATGCTTACAGTAAATTCAATTACTTGCAAAAATATCTTTAGTATAAGATACTTTAATAAAATAGTTACAGCTATTTTTTTGGAAATCAAACATTTTAAACCAATTTCCATGTAGTTTGGGGGGGGGGAGGGACTTTCTTGAAAATATTCATGTATCATCCTTGGGATATACTAAATCTGAATACTAAGTTTCGTATTTATAGACTTTTTACTTTCTCTACACTTACTATGTACATAATGTATAGAGAAGGTATTGCACTCCACCCAAAAATTCGATACCGAGATTTCACCGGAAATATACGTTTTATTGTCCCCTATATAAAAAAAAAAGCATTTTCCCAAAATGGTCCGTGTGTGTGTGTTCGTGTGTCCGTGTGCCTGTGAACAGTCGGTAAATTACCAAACTTGGTATTTAACTTTAGCATCTTCCAGGGATGCGACACGGAGGTTTGGAGAAAAATCCCCCACCCCAAACTACCCTTTACATGGAACTTTTTTCGAAAATGTCGATTTTCTCAAAAATGGCTCAAACGATTTTGATTAAAATTTAATATTCTAAATACACTTACCTCACAAAAAAATGTATATCTTGAATTTTCTGGGAATAGTCTCTGAAGAGTAATTTATTCTGGATGAATTTTACGGAATTTTGCCTAACTGCTAAACCGTAAGAAATGGACAAAAATTTACTAAACAAAAAATGTAGAGCACGTTAAAACACACACTTTATGTTAAATATATTTTTTTTCGCGGAGTTCGTCGTTTTTGAGACATTCCTTGTTTTTGTTTTCTGCTATGAAAAACTTATAATTTTCTCATACAGGAATTTGTCAACTGCTGTCCATACTAACAAAGGAACTTCAGTGACATAGCAACCAGCTTTTGATTATAATAGTAATAAAACTATATCTGCTAATTTTTTCTGATTAACATGAAGTAAATAGAAGTATAAGCTTTTTAAGTATAGTTTGTTGAGGAAATGTGGAGAAAGTCATGTGAATGATACGCATCAGATTTTTTATTTATGTTGCCCGTAGACACACACACACACATAGAGAACACACATGGACATTTTTCTAAAAATGCCTTTTTTTTTATTCAGGGAACCTCAAAACATGTATCTACGGTGAAATCTCGGTATGGAATTTTTGGGTGCAATGCAATACCTTTCCGGGGAAAGCAAGAAGTGCGGGTTAGGCGTAATGGAAATCCAACCTACAGGATGTGAGCTTCTCGCGCTAGCATGGAGCTATTGCCGTTAGAGTAATAGGACTTCTTTTTATTTTCTTTAAGACCATAAGACTTGACCTAATAATTGGTTAACTTATGAAGCCCAGAACTTAAACTACTTCCGACATTTTAAGCCGCTATTGTGGTATATCTGAAAATAATTTGAAATGACATATGGTTAAACGGAAAATATGCGAGTCAGTTGGGAAATTTAATATGTGTTGGCATATTAACATGGTAGCTCAGTGGTTAGAGCAAGGGGGGGGGGAGATTCGTGGTTCAAATCCCGCTCTGAATTGTCCAATTACGTTTTTATTTTTAAAAGGTGAAACATTCATAAAAATGTAGCATAGCTATTTTTTCTGCTGTTCAGACAAGCAGAACAGAAACTTCAAAGGAGTTACATAATGAAAAGCTCTTAAAATTTCTGTCTGTGGCTTAAGCTATTTATCGTCATTGTTTTATTCAATCAACACATATTCATAATTAAAATATTATAGTTCAATTCTATCATTAACAGTGATATAATTTAATTGGTTTCAATTAGTGAATAGCATTTGATCTTAATATCATATATATATTACTTGCTTCCTTGTTAGTAGAAGCAAAATGAGGGGGTACCATAGTTTAAAGTGATAGTCAAAAGCTGGTTGCTCTGCGACTGAAGATCCTTTGTTTGTATGGACACGAGTTCGCAAAGTCCTGGATGAGAAAAATATAAGTTTTTATAACTGAAACCAAAAACAAGGAATATCTAAAAAAACAATCAACTCCACGAAAAAATCTATATCATATAAATTGTGTGTTTTGATATACTCTACATTTTTTGTATGGTAAGTTTTTGTCCATCTCTTACGGTTTAGCAGCTACGCAAAATTCCGTAAAATATACCCCAATAAAGTAGTCTTCAGAGGCTATTCCCAGAAAATTCAAAATATACATTTTATTTGTCAGGTAAATATCTTTAATATACGATATTTTAATCAAAATCGTTAGAGCCATTTTTAGAAAATGAAGATTTTCGAAAAAAGTTCCATGTAAAGGGTAGTTGGGAATGGGGGGATTTTTCTCAAAATCTTCGTGTCGCATCCCTGAAAGATACTAAACTTAAATACCAAGTTTGGTATTTTACCGACTTTTCGTTTTTGATTTATCGTGTTCACAGACACACGGATACACGGACACCCTGACACCGGCACACGGACCTTTTTCTGAAAATACTTTTTATTTGATACAGGGGACCCTAAAACATATATTTCCGGTGAAATCTTCCGTATCGAATTCTTTGGTGGAATGCAATACCTTATCTATACACTATGTACATAGCACGTATAGAGAAAGTAAAAATATTTATCTGGATTAACCTTATGTAGGCATAAGAATACCTATCCTTTGTAAGCAGGGACTGCAGAGGAATGCGTAGAGAAATAGCACTTAGGGAATTTTTAAATACTTAAATACTTGTCATTTTCTTTAAAGTTTTAAATATCAGTTAGACTTTGTTCAACTGTTTAAAGTAATGAGTAATTCGTATGAGTTGAATCGCTTTCTTAATTCGCAGCTTTACAATTGAAAACTTTAATAGAACATTTTGAAAACAATTTTATAGTTTACTATGATTATATTTGAAGGAGGTATAAATAAACCGTGTGTTTCACGAAACAATCTGAATTATCATATTAAAGGCATTGGTTTGCAAAAAAAGAAAATAAAAGAATTCACGCAGCCGACTGTTAATTTGCTTGGTTGATTTACTTTATGTTCGCATACGTTGTACAAACACCAAGCTAATCAAATTAAAATTCTAGGATTTACAATTGGATTGCTTTAATGGAATGTTGCGAAGGTTGCGAAGAAAACAGTTTACAATTCTATATATAATTATCCATATGTGAAGGATTATTATCTACATTTGCCCGTTTTATAAAAACTCTGAAATGTATTAGAACATTTTACCTTGCTGTGTTAGAACATTCTAAGGGTCATCATAGGAGTTTTCTAGAACTTAAATTCCTCTTTCCCTAAGAGATTCTCGCTTGTCAATAGAACGTTTGTTGAAACAGGCTTCCTCTTTCATAATAGTCCTCTAATTAACGTTACGTTTAGGTAGTTTCGAAGAGGAATGTAACATGTGAAGTAATGCGAGGAATTCCCGTTACACATTCCTACTTCCAGAACACAAGGAGGAAATCTCAAACTGCAGGCCCCTTGAAATCTGACATTAAGGTTGGGTGAGACCTCCCTAGTATGCAATGGCAACATCAGGAACTAGTATTTTAACATCATAGTACCTGCTTAAAACAATGTGACAGAAGGCAAGAAAGAAGGTAGAAGGAAAATTAACCTGGGGAAACCAAGTAAGATTTTGCTTCTTGATGCACCCCTGAAAGGTGCGACGGGCAAAACCAGATAAAGGGATCCCTTGAGCTCCAAAAAAACCCTAGCAAACCTGACACTCCAATACCCCTCCCAGGGACCTATCCTTGTAGACGTTCGCTCGTAACCACGACTGACAAACTATACACAGTAACGGTCATTATAATTAGAAACCGGTCCGGGGTCATGAAGTTCGGTGCCCACAGAGTGTAACTAAAACGTGATGGAATAAGCGTGATCTCTACAGCTGTTTTTAAACGTGTTGCACTATTTAGCATTGCTCATTGCCTGGCCTTGTTCAATTCCTGCTAGTAGATATTTCAGTGAACATTGAAAAACAGTGCAGATTGAAAAATGTAGAAAATACGAAAGGTAGGCGTCCGACACTGAACAAAGTTGTTGATGTTCAAACATATTTTAAGTGACAAGCGGAGAGCCCATTCTTTTGATACAGTAAAAATGTATCTTGTAATTCCCTGCAGACAATTCTGAGTAAGTTTGGTTGATTTATGTTCATTGTCTTCTCAGATCTCTGCATATTATTGTCCTGATTTTTTGCATCAAGCTTTATACTTTTTTACTTTCTCTATACGTACCATGTACATAATGTATAGAGAAGGTATTATATTGCACCCAAAAATTCAATACCGAGATTTCACCGGAAATATATGTTTTGAGACCCCCTGAATTAAAAAATATTTTTAGAAAAATGTCCGTATGTATCTGTGTGTGTGTGTGTGTGTGTGTGTGTGTGAGTGTGTGTGTGTCTGTGGGCAGCATAGCTCAAAAATGAAAAGACCGTTAAAAACCAAACTTGTTATTTAAGTTTGGTATCTTCCAAAGATGTGTCACGAAGATTTTCAAGAAAAACCCCCCACCGCAAACTACCCTTTACATGGAAAAAATTTAAAAAATTCTGATTTTCTTAAAAATGACTCTAAGGATTTTGATTAAAATCTCGTATATTTAAGATATTTACTTGACAAATAAAACGTATATCTTGAATTTTCTGGGATTAGCTTCTGAAGACTACTTTATTCTGGATGAATTTAACGGATTTTTGCATAACTGCTATACCGTAAGAGATGCACAAAAACTTACCACACCAAAAATGTAGAGTACATCAAAACACACAATTTATGTTATATATATTTTTTTCGTCGAGTTGATCGTTTTTAAGATATTCCTTGGTTTTTATTTTAAACTTTGAAAAACATTTTTTTTTAATTTGTCAACTCCTGTCCATAGAAACAAAGGAACTTCAGTCACCTAGCAACCGCTTTTGACTATCACTTTAACCTATAGTACTCCCTTATTTCGCTTTCACTTACAAGGATGCAAGTAATAAGAGTATTTCTGCTATTTTTTTCTCGATTAGATGAAGTAAATAGAATAATTTGTTGCAGGGATGAAGAGATAGTCATGTGAATGGAACACATCAGCTTTTTTTTAAATGTCAAGGCGTTTTTTTACTAATTATAATAAGAGACAATTGTGTTACTTTATGAATTAGAACGATGTGTGTAAACCTCCACTTGTGCGTGTTTACGTCACAAACTCCTCTCCATTACCCTCTCTTCATACCGTTAACTGCTCTGTGAGTTCGTAACTATGTGTTCCTAACTTTTGTATTCACGATGACAACGAAGCTGCTTGTTTATTGCATGCTAAACGGTTCCACCATATAAAATATAATAATATCAAACAGCATTTTCACTCTTCACATACAAATAATTACATCTATGGCACCATCAATTTGTACAAAATATCACGTTGCACTTTATAGGCTTAATATTCCGTGGAAACTAAAACGTATCCACCTTACTCAAATTATATATCAGGTATGCAGAGAAGCTTGCAGAAAGGTTCGGAGAGGTGCTATGGAACAAACATAGACTATTTTGTGATCGTTTTTAATTGGAATTATATGCGAAAAAATATCCAAGATTCGACATTTACGTGCGAACACCGTTTTTACTTTCTCTACACGAACTATGTATATAGTGTATAGAGAAGGTATTGCACTACACCCAAAAATTTGATACCGAGATTTCACCGGAAATACATGTTTTTGGGTCCCCTGTATCCAAAAAAAACATTTTCAGAAAAAGGTCCGTGCGTCTGTGAACACGGAAACTCAAAAACGAAAAGTCGGTAAAATACCAAACTTGGTATTTAAGTTTAGTATCTTCTAAGGATGTCACACGAAGATTTTGAGAAAATTCCCCCCACACCAAACTACCCTTTACATGGAACTTTTTTTTCGAAAATTTCGATTTTTTCCAAAATGTCTCTAATGATTTTGATTAAAAGATCGTATATTAAAGATATTTACCCGACAAATAAAATTTATATCCTTAATTTTCTGGGAATAGTCTCTGAAGACTACTTTATTCTGAATGAATTTTATGGAATTTTGCATAACTGCTAAACCGTAAAAGATGGACAAATTTTGCCACACAAAAATGTAGAGCACGTTAAAACACACAATTTATGTTATATACATTTTTTTCGTGAAGTTGGTCGTGTTTGAGTTATTCCTTGTTTTTGGTTTCAGCTTTAAAAAACTTATACCTTTCTCATACAGGAATTTGTCAACTGCTGTCCATACAAACAAAGGAACTACAGTCACAGAGCAACCAGCTTTTGACTGTCACTTTAACCTATGGTACTCCCTTATTTCGCTTCTACTTACAAGCAACAAGTTATTTTTTTTTTTCTCTCGATTAGCATGGAGTAAATAGAAGCAGACACTAATTTGTTGCAGAGAGGTAGAGAAACTCCTCAGATTTTTGAATTTGATCTGTTCTAAATGTCATAGATGTGTCATAGATTAAACAATGGTATCCATGTCGAAATATGACGCCTCTCTAGAAGTGGTATCCAGCCTGAAATAGATAACTTAGTGTGACGACAAAGGTGCCATCGTTCCAACTCTCGCCCTTCAACAGTACACACAGTTAAACTCGATCTACGCACCACTGTGTAGTTGGCGCGTTGAGAGTGTGCAGCTACTGCTGTGCCGAGATGAATGAAACAACTAATTCTAGTGCAGTGCGACATGAAAAAGGTTGAAGGCACTCACTCCTCCTGAAGTAGCTCCCCAACCTTGTTGCTGTGTTGTGTTCTCAGATGTGTGACATTTATACTGTAATCTGATGTGTACCATTCACATGACTTTTTCTACATCACTGAAACAAAATATTGTTAAACAGCATATTCTCATATCTACTTTATAATACTCGACATAAATGGATGGCATGCACATTCAAGCATTCTGTTTCTGAATGAAAAACAGTAGCGTGGTTAATTATACTCAAATACACACAAGCCATCTGCGTAAAATTTCAGATGCCCCTTTTAACCTGCAGTGTTATCTTTAAAATTACTAAATTCTATAATAACTGTAAAGTCTTTGTCAATGAGGTTCTGTTGTACATACAGTCTGAGATTGTCCGCGCCGTGGTCGAGCGGTTAAACCACTCTACCTAAGCGGCCCGAGTTCGATCCCAAGCGACCGCATGTGAGATTTGTGGCGGATAAAGCGATGCAGGAGCGGGTTTTCTCCACGCCATCAAATTCCAACGGTGTTCCAGCTTCATTCAAAGTATACTCAGTGTCATCACCTGCGGTGCCATTAAACACTGAGTTAAACACTGTAAAAAAAAAGTCTGAGATCACTGTTAAAATTGAGTAATCCTAAGTTGATTGGTCAATGGATGAGTGACCATTTCAATTCTACACACGCCTATTAGTTAATTCCATATGCCGTGATTCTCGCCTCTACTAGAATGTCGAAGGGAGGTATTCCCAAAATTATATCTAGAGCCGCAGTATGTACAGTGTGCGCGCACAAAGTCCACATACCCCTATATTAAATACAAACTGACGTGAAATATAAGTGCAAATTTCCAAACTTTATGTAATTAAATGTTTCTCCTTACATCTTAGAACTGCATTGTCTCTGCACAGCCGAATACGCCGCTATGTTCTCGTGTTCATCTTACTCAACATCATTGGAGTCGCTGTCTGTAAAGCTACTCGCACCACATATTGCAGTTCACCAGTTGTCTCTTTGATGTAACCCCATAGTGCATTATCTGAAGTTGTTAGATCAGGGCTCCTTGGAAGCCATGTTAGATTGTCCGATCCTCTACCGATCCATCGATTTACAAAAACTGTTCAGACGTTGAACAGCCACTGCTAAGTGAGCTGGCGTCCCATCATGTTGAAACCAAACACTGTTTAAGATTCCCGCATTTTGCAGCCGTGGGAGGAGCCAGCCATGAATCATCTGGAAATAAGTGTTCTGATTAACAAGACCATCAAAAAATATGGGCCAAACAGATGAGTTTGTGTCTTACCGGCCTAGACCAAACATGTGGTGGGTTGCGCTCGATTTCGTCGAAAAAATTGGATTTTCTTTTACCCAGAAATAAAAATTGCAGTTACGGGAACTACGATAAATCACACATTCGTCTGTGAACATGACTTTTGCCTTCTCAGACATTCTTTGGAATTGTTGCAACATCCGACCACAAGCATTAACACGTGTCTCCAAATCAGCATCTGACAATTCTTCACATTCAATGGACGTCAACACTTCATTTTCAGATCCGCTTTAATGTGTTTCCTCATGGTTGATTCCGGTATCCCTAACTCTGCAGCACGTTTCCTTAAGGATTTAACCGGAGATTGATGGATAGATTTTTCCACGTCAGCACAAAGTCCAAGTCTGGTGGGTGGTCTTCCACTTCTCGTCGTGTCGCGAACACTGCCCGTTAAAAGTGTTTTCCGTTCCTACGCTAACGTCTTTTTGTCGGTTTTGTTGTTTAATCACTTATTTGTCGGACTCTGAAATACAAATAATCGTGAGAAAGTGAAATATAACTCTCAGAATACGTAATATCTATCGTGTTCTTCCCAGGAGAATGAGCTGGAAGCTGTGCGTTTGTATCATAAACTCGAGAGTTATCAAGAACTTTCAATATAATTATCAATAAGGCTTATCAGCTCTTGGAAGACATGCATTTATGTCTGGCAATGCTGAATACACCAAGTACTCGCTGCGATACTGTTGGGCGATATATTTATCCAAGAGTTTCAATGAAATACTGGGCTGCCTTTCACCTCTAGAGAGCAAAACTCCCCGCGAACGCAATCGCGTCAGAGGACTACATGATAGCATCATGCTCGCGAAAAGGTCCAAAATGACATAATATTTGAGAGATACTGTGGGCAGTCCACCGCTCCCATAGGACTACTATACGAATATACACTGCTTATGCATTGTCCATAGTAAATAAGGCAAAACGAACGAAAGTGCACATTATATCAGTCGACAAATAACATATTAATCATTTTAAAACACAGAATGTATCAGCCAAATATATGGAAGTATAAAATAATTTTTAAAAGTTAGTAATTCTAATAAATAAGCTGGATATTTGAAACTTTATACCTTTAAAAGGGGGGAAAAAGGAAAGGATGTGTTACATTCACGTGACTTTCTCTACATCTCTATAACAAGTTATTGTTAATAAGCTTATTATTTTATTTATTTCATGCCAATGGAGAAAAATTGGTATTATTTTTAATGCAGACTGCCATTCAGCATAGCTGTCCATTTATAATTCACTGGACTTCTCGTGTTATTTTATTGCGCCTACATAAAATATGACTAAAGATTTACATATTTACTCACAAAAAGTATTTTAGGCCGAAAGTTATAAAATACGTCTCGCCATCCCTTCTCTCTCTCACTCTCTCCTTCTCTCTCTCTCGCCCTTTCCTATCTCTCTTATGCCTCACGCCTCTCAGTTGTCCGACGTTTGAAATTGGTGTTGGGCAATCCAAAAGGAAAACTATCGAACTATACCATAGTCACCAACAACCGAAAAATGCGGTAATTTCTATCATATTTCGATGTTTTATTTGCTGTAGCGACCGCTTAAAAATGATAGCAGCTGATAGTAGCTTTTATTAGGACTACCCAACCATTAAGATTGGAGGAATTTAAGGCCCTGCCATCTAAAACAATGAATAACACACATTCCCAAGAGTAATATTTATAGGTCCATGTGTAGTAATGCTTCTGTCTGATGACATCTTTTAAAATCTTGACAATCTATCGTGTTTATGGTGAATATAGTTTATTCACCGATATTTATAAGACTGAGCAACCGTACGGAGACGGGTGATGCGTGGTTTAAATCCCTGCTATGTCATTGAACTGTTCAGTGTGACTCAATCCCTGTCCTATACACGGCTTATATGGAGGAACAATAATAAATACTAACATTGTGACAATATTTCAAAATAATTTGAGATCTCCTTCTGGTTTACCAGAAAAACTGTGAGTCAGTTGGGAAATTAAACGCCCCTATCGACATGCTGCCATGGTAGTTCAGTGATTAGAACAATCGAAAGGAGATCGTCAGTTCCATGGCTCAAATCCGGTTATTGCTTTGTATTACTTTCTCTAACCCGTATGTAATATGTACATAGTGGATAGAGAAGGTATTATATTTCACCCGAAAATTCGATGTCGAGATTTGGCCGGAAATATATATTTTGATGTCCCCCGAGTTAAAAAACACATTTTTTGAAAACCTTCCTGTGTGGGCCTGTCTGTCTCTGTGTCTCTGTGGACAGAATAGCTCAAAATGAAAATACCATTAAATTCAAAAAGTCGTATTTATGTTTTGTATCTTCTAAGGATGTGACACGAAGATTTTAAAGAAAATTCCCCCACCAAAAACTATCCTTTATATGGAACATTTTTTGAAAGCTTTGTTTTTCTAAAAAATGACTCTACAATGTTCATTAAAATACCATATCTTAAAATATTTACATTTTAAGTAAAATGTATATTTTGAATTTTCCAGCAATAATCTCTGAAGACTTGTTTACGCAGTATGAGTTTTGCAGAATTTTTCATAACGGTAAAATCGTACCTGATAGACAAAAACTTACTACACAAAAATGTAGATCTCGTTAAAGCAGTAATTTATGGCATATACGTTTTTCTTGTAGAGTTGACAGACATTCCTAGTGATTGGTTTCAGTTTTAAACAACCTAACTTTTCTCAAACGACACCATGCAAAGCGAACAGAATCTCAATTGTTTCTCATAGCGACAGCTATTAAAAGAGTTCACTACCGCTTTAGCCTAGTGTACTCGCTTATTTCCCTTCTACTTACAAGGAGGCATAAAATAAGACCGATATTCTGCTAATTTTGTCTCCATTACCATTATATAGATAAAAGAATAATAATTTGTAAGAATATTTTGTGTTTAAACAGATAGAGAAAGTTATATGAATGGAACACATAAAATTTTACTTTCTCTAGCCCCGTATGTACAATGTACATAGGGATAGAGAAGTATTCCATTCCACCCAAAATTTCACCGGAAATACATGTTTTAGGACCCCCTGAATCCAAAAAAAAAGCATTTCCAGAAAAAGGTGCTTGCGGCGTGTGTGTGTATGTGTGTGTATGTGTGTGTGTGTGTGTATGAATACGATAACTCAAAAACGAAAAGTAGCTAAAATATCAAATTTGGTATTTAAGTTCAGTATCTTCCAGGGATGCGACACGAAGATTTTGAGAAAAATCCCCCCACCCCAGACTACCCTTTACATGGAACTTTTTTCGAAAATTTTGATTTTCTTAAAAATGGCTGTAACGATTTTTATTAAAATATCGTATATTAAAAATATTTACCTGACAAATAAAATGTATATCTTGAATTTTCTGGAAATAGCCTCTGAAGAGTAGTTTATTCTGGATGAATTTTACTAAATTTTGAATAACTGCTAAACCGTAAGAGATGGACAAAAACTTACTACACAAAAAATGTAGATCACATTAAAACACACAATTTATGTTATATACATTTTTTTCGTGGAGTTCGTCGTTTTTGTGACATTCCTTATTTTTGGTTTCTCCTATGAAAAACTTATACTTTTCTCATACTGGAATTTGTCAACTCCTATCCATTTAAACAAAGGAACTTCATTGACATAGCAACCAGCTTTAATAAGACTATTTCTGCTAATTTGTAGCATAAAGTAACAAGAAGTATAAGCTTTTTAAGAATTATTTGTTGTAGGGATATGAAGAAAGTCATGTGAATGGTACACATCAGATTTTTTTAGTCTGACTCTACCTACTCTGAGCGCTATACAGTTTGGCTGCTCAGGTTACAAGAACAATGTGTATGTGTGTATGTGTGTGTGTGTGTGTGTGTGTGTGAGTCTGTGTTTAACTGGAAAGTCATATTGGACGATGAATTGAATATGTGAAACGGTACTTGAATGAGTTCTGGGTCCGTTTAGGTTATTCGAATTCGTCTTCACAGGATGAGGAAAGTCCAGAAAATAAATACCTTATCCATGAAACCCAACTTATCCAAGATTCGAACTCGGGACCTACCATTTGTGCAGCAGGCGCGCTCACCACATAGAGAGGTGGGCATAATTGTCTTTAAACAGTGGGGATGCGATTTTAAGTCCCATGTTCGAATGGGATTTATGTACATTATAGCCCCTACTTCTGCTCTCGTTGTTACCAAATGTTGCAACCATTTGCAACTTATAGGTATGTGATATAAACTGTAAAAGCCTGTACGTTTTTTATGTAGGCCAACCATGATTAAATTTAAGCTAATTTGCTTTAAAAGTGCGCAAAAGTATTTTTCGTGAACCTTTGAAGGTGTACTAATCACATTTCTGGTACACCAGCAGAGGCTCTCAGTTATTGGGCTTCGTGGAAAAGCAAGTACGTAATGAATGTCGTGTTTTTTTCTGTAAATTATGTTCGCAGCGGAATTTGCTTTACAGTTGTGTAGCTCATTTAAATGTTTTTGCGTTGCAGCGCAGCAATCTTTTCTCCCTTCGGGGTGGAGCTGTTTTATTTCACACAAACTCAATGGCACTTGTGCTCCGCCATGCGTCACAGTAACGGGAGGAAATATTTTGTGGGTTAAATCAGGCCGTGACTGAACTTCCACTCCGAATTTTAATTCCGGCTCATTTATATGACACTTGGCGATGGCACGACAGACCATACAGCATTCATTCGGTCAGAGGATTGGTGGTTTTCTGTTAGTTAATATATGACATCTAACAGTGTAATGCTGTGCTGTTTGATGGGGACCGAATCGAAGAGCGAAAATAAATTCTGTGTCCAATGCTGACTGGAAACCGCCATGGAGTGAAAGGGGAAGCATCATTTGTTTGAAGCCCGGGCACGTTCAACCAAAAACAGAAGGGCGACACTTTCGATAATGTCATTTTTCTTTCATGTATCAGATCATTGCACATGTTGTGGGTTCATGCCATCCTAAAACTGTCCAGTCTCTTGACTTGACATTTCTATCCAAAACTATCAATTATATACCACTAAGGACCAGCCATTTTGTGATACTCATTTCATTTTGCATTCTCCCTCCAACTTTGTATGCTGGGGCATAACTTATCGACAATAATAAAATAAAGGGTCATTGAAGGTAGGCACCCCGAAAATCAAAACAAGGAAATGCGACCTAAATCTTAGTTCTCATAATGACCAAAATTTGGCAGCACTAGGAACGCGTGTGACTACTGCTCCTTGCGTGGTACAAAAAGTGTTAGAGATAATGGAACCCATTTGTGACACCACTACCACTAGTTCGAAATTTATAGGAAGGATTTGATATTTTAATTTTTACTTTTTTCGAGATATGTTGAAGGATAATTCAAGCTATAATATCGGAGGAAAACACAATAAAATTAAGGAAATATATATTTTTATTATTTAGCTTTAAAGCGCAGAACCGTTCCATGTAATACAGGGTGTTAAGGTTATTAGATACGAATATTTTGATAAACAGTACCTTAATGTGTATATACTTCGGTGTTTAGATTCTTTTCTCTTCGTTTTCCTAAAAACTAATTACATAATATACCACCTGATATGTTTTGCATGGTATTAACTGCACGCCGATATGAACACCTGCTGGCCTGTGTAGTGTGGCTTATTGTCCTTGCAGAAAGCATTCACACTCAGTTCCGATGTCATTCGTTATAACGAGGTCCGCTCATTCAAGGTTACGCTTTTCTTAGGAAATATAAACAGGTATGTATTGTGTGTGTAAAGCCTAATCCGCGCTACTATCCAACCCGAAAACTTACTTCCTCTAAGAAGTGAAATCATAAGTCTTTAAATGAAACAAACATTGATATAATTTTGTTCATGACACTATTCTTAAATACCAGTCTGCACACATTCCCCTAAAAACTTCATATATATATTAATGCTCGAGTCTTTTGCGTACATCTCGACACCTATCATCCCAGCCCTCAGTTTAGTTGTAAATATTTTTCTTGAACTTCAAAGGATAAAGAAGGAGACAAATGCTCTATAGGAGAACCAATTGTTGTAAATGCCTAGTAATTACTGGAACAAAAATCGAAGTAGGAAGTCGTGTTTCGTCTTTAAAATACATCACTTGACGTTTATTTCAGTAACCTTGGTAAAGATCTTTGAGGGAAATTATTGGTTAACTTTAATTAATATGTGCAGTTCTAACTGCAAAGACACATCAGATTTTATATCTCCTACATTTTAGGCAGGCTTAAAGAGTGCATTTAAATTAAGTTTCCAAAGTAGAGATCCATTTCTTAATAGTTGCAAAAGCGTCTCCAAAATAAGTTATCATTGGTGTCTCTGTTCTGAATACATAAGCTATTCTCTACCTGATTACTTGTGTTATATACAATTTTACTTTCCTAGCTTTACTCAGTACGGATAGAGAAGTTATTGCATTCCACACAAAAATTATACCGGAACGCAGGATATATAGGTCCCTTGAAACGAAAACAAACAATTTTTTGAAAACCTTCACTGTGTATGTATGTATGTATGTTTGTATGTATATATGTATTTATGAGTGTCCTGTGACCGCATGTCTACGAATAACATAACCCTGAAACGAAAATTCGGTTAAATACAATATTCGGTATTAATTCAGCATATTTGAAGGGTATTAATAAAGCTTTCTCTCCGCAAACTACCCTTTACATGGACAACTTTTCAAAAACTTTTATTTTCTCTAAAATGGTTCAAAACAGTTTGCTTATAATACCGTATATTAAATACATTTACATGGTAAATAACATTTATTTTTTGTGGTTTCATGGGTAATTAGTCGTTTCAAATTTATAAAAAGTCAAAGTTCTAAACCCTGAAAGCTTCAATTCTTACAAATAATATATATATATATATATATATATATATATATATATATATATGAGTGTGTGTGTAATAGAATTTCCCGGGAATAGCTCCTGAGGTCCTCTTCATTTTGGATGACTTTTGCATAACTGGTAAAAGATACATAAAGGTTACTTACTAAAAAAAGTATATATATATATATATATATATATATATATATATCTTGTCAACGCACACAGTTTGTGTCATACACTTTTGTTGTTACACTTAACCATATCCGAGATATTCCATGTTATTGGCCTTAATTTTAAAATACTTATATATACTTTGCTGCAAGACGTCACCCGTTTTTCTTTTGTTTTAATCCTTGCCATGCAAATAGAACTAAATTTCAATATCAATTACATAGGGACAGCTTTAGATGATTTGACAGTCACTTTAACCCAGTGTTTTCTACTTATGTTTATGTCCATTAGCATGACGAAGATAGAAGAATAATTTTTCTAAGAATGGTTTTTCTGCAGAATATAACTCAGAAACGAAAATTCGTTAAATGGAAACTCAATGTTAATTCAGCATCTTCTAAAAATATGAACGAAGTGTATCAATTAAATCTTCTCTCTCCAAACTAACCTTTACATAGAACATTTTTTGAAAACTTTCACTTTATTCATATGAATGGAACAGATGCAGTTTTATATACTTATTTTTACTTTGCTCTAACTTTGGTTACAATTTTTAATTGCTTTCTTCCATGTTACTAAACATTTTACCATTCATTTTGCTGGATTACTTGCTATTACTAAACACGAATATTAATTTTTTTCGTTTCGTGTGTCTATAAAGTGAGAAGAGAGAGAGAGAGAGAGAGATAGAGAGAGAGAGAGAGTTATGTTTTTTTTTATATTTCCAGTATGCTGTGTTGCCATTTATAGCATACACTTAAAAAGTAACCTCAATACCCCCATACTAACGTGACGAAAATCCACAAGATCTCCAAAATGTTTACGAAACATTATTTCTCACAATACACTATTAGTTATACAGCGCAGCCATCGCTTGAGTTCTTTAACAGCAAAATGATAGCCGAAATATGCATATGATTTCTTAGAACTGTTATAACATTTCTTCCTAATTCAAGATGAAAACGGATTCTTTTTACTTTCTTTACTTCTTACACCGTAAATAGATTGCTAAGATATTGTATTCCACCCAAAAATTAGATTTCACTGAGGTGCACGTTTTAAGGTCCCTGAATAATATCATATTTTAAAAACATCTTATGTGTTCCATTACATGACTTTCTCTACATCTCTGCAACAAATTATTGTTAAAAAGCTTATGCTTCTTTTTAATTCAAGCTAGTCGAGAACAAATTAGCAGAAATAGCCTTATTACTTGCTACCATGCAAGTAGAAGGGAAATAAGGGAGTAGCATAGGCTAAATTATTATTCAAAGCTGGTTGCTATGTGCCTGAAGTTCTTGTGTTTTATGGACAGGAGTTGACAAATTTCTGTATGAGAAAGTGTAAGTTTTTTAAACCGGACACCAATAACAAGGAATATCCCTAAAACGATCAACTCCACAAAAAAAATGAATATGACATAAATTGTGTGTTTTATTGTGATCTACATTTTTGTGAAGTAAGTTTCTACCTATCTCTTATGGTTTACCAGTTATGCAAAATTCAACAAATATTATCCAGAATGAACAGGTCTTGAGAGGCTTTTCCCAGAGTATTCAAGATATACGTTTTATTTGGCATGTAAATATCTTAAACATAAGAAACTTTAATCAAAATCGTTTGAGCCATTTTTGACAAAATCAATTTTTTTTAACTTTTTTCTTGTAAAGGGTAGTTGTGGGTGGGGGGATTTCCTTGAAAATCTTCGTGTCGCATCCTTGGAACATAGCAACCCTAAATCCAAGTTTGTTACTTAACGGTCTTTTCGTTTTTGAGCTATGCTGCCCACAGACACACACACATACACACAAAAGCACACACACACACACAGACATTTTTCTAAAAATGCTTTTTTGGTTTCAGGAGGTCCCTAAATATGTATTTTCGGTGAAATTTGGTATCGAATTTTTGGGTGCATTAAAATATCTTCTCTATACACTATGTACATAGGACGTGTAGAGAAAGTCAAAAGGTTAGTGTACGTGTTTGTCTGGGTGTTCCAGCGTGTCTGTGAACAATATTAGTCGATTAAATATCAAACCTGATAGATATTTAAGTTAGCATATTCCATGGTCATACACAAAGAAAATCCCGCCATCCCAAACTGCTCTTTATACGGAAATAAGTTTTAAAAGTTTAATTTTTTCCCCAAAATAGCTCTAAGGAATTTTATTAAAGTACCGCATATTCAAGGTATAATAAGAAGAGAAATGTGCATGTTGAACTTTCCTGATTCTGGATGATTTTTGTACACCCAAAATGTAAACTGTAAGAGATAACATGCAGGAAAGAAATAGCTTACATTTCGTATCAAATCACAATTTGGAGGAAACCATTTCAAATACAGCCACAATCGTACCCAGATTTAATCCCAAACCATCACTGATAATACTTAAATACTCCTGAGGGTAAAATACCAAGAGTTATTTCTAAAAAGAGCTTATTTTAGAGCTTTATTTTAAAAGCCCTTAGAGATATCGTTCTTTATGCCAGATATAATACATTACATTAGCATTTAGTTTCCCACACAAAAGGTAATCACTTTGTTGATTGGGCGGAGCCATAACCACCTGTTTACAGTAAGCCAAATGCAATCAATCAAATATTGACTTTCATGTGATGGATTGCTTCATAGAAGCATGAAAAAACCTTACTCCGAGGCAAAGCACTATTATTTGTAGGTGTTCATTTGTTTGTTTCCTTTCTCTAATATGCACTTAAGTAAGTAGAAGAAGTTTTGTATTCGTTGCCGAGATTTCACCGACAGTATATTCTAACAAAATCTCTTTTTATTACTCCAACAAACAAACCTTTATTTCTTCCCCTGATTACAAATAAACATCTGCCTTTATTCGATGCTTTCGCAATAATGCTGCTTTTGAGTTTCTATTCAACGTTCGTTGAGGGGGCTACTACGTACGCTACCAATTTCTCATCGAAACCGGCTCAACTGCTGCACGCTACATATTCCCAGTGAACTCCCTGTAGGGCTCGTTCTCTCCTTTTATACTGCGATCACGTGTCAGGAAAATTCCAGCAGCAGTCGCACGTGAAAACTACTTCTGGCGTCACAAGCTCGCTCAGGTGTAACAATGTGCGGTTTCGAATTAAAGAGCTTGCCGATAACACACGTATGCACTCACGCTAACAACCGCAGCTTCGATATCAAAAGAACTCCCGACGGCACACGTGTCCACACAAGCAAGTGTAACAATGCACGGCATTGATCATCTATGGCTTTCGAAGCAAGCCGTTCATGCACGTGCGGCGGTTACGGCGGCATGGCTGGTCACAATATGTTTTGAATTCTTATGAACTCAAAGAAATAACTTTTATAAAAGATGCGTGTGTGTGTGTGTTTGTGTGTTTTATGTATATGAAGAACATTTACTAAAACAAAAATGATCAAATAACAAACATGGCATTTAAGTTCAAATATCCTAAAGATGTGAGAAACGAAGGTACTCAAAAAAAATCCACACCAAATTATCTCTTATATATTACTTTTGAAGTTTTTTATTTTTCAAAAATTTGTATTGAAAAATCATTGTTTAACATCTTTTCATGATAATGAAATGCATATATTGCATTTTACGGAATAACCTGTGAGGTCCTGCGTATCCTGAATGACTTGTTTTTGTATAACTGAAACCGTAAGAATATCTTCAGGTTTACCGTTCTCCTTACCATTGTTTTAATTGCAATTATTTTTTTAATTTTCGAAGTTGAAATTACATTAATTTCAGTCCATGAAGATTTTAAACCTCTTATTGGAAAGAATTAATAAAGTATCCATATTTATTTTCATTCCAATTTTCTCAATCATTTTATATAATTATTTTATAGGTCACTTCCATATTTATTCACGAAATGTTCTTCAACAAAAATCTCGTTAAAGCAGACACTTTATATCAAGTAACAGTTTTTGTGAACATAAGAGTTTCGAGGTATTCCTTGTTTTTTTTTTGTTTTTTTTTGTTTTTTTTTGTTTTTTGTATTCGGCTTACCCTCTCCTTATTTAGGACTGACACTCCCCCCTAAGACTTGCAAGCGGTGTCTGGTAGCCAACAGCACGAAACTACAGAATAGAGAATCTGGAACGAGAGGTCAGCCCATACGAGCGTAAGGATGTGGATGATATGAAATGAAAGTGAAATTGATGATAGAATGGGTGGCGGGGGAAATTAGAGAAGCCGAAGAAAACCAGCCCAAACGCCGCTTCGTCCACCATAAATCCTACATGCGGGTGATTGGGATCGAACCGGGCCGCCTAGGTGGGAGACCAGCGATCGATCCAGTTTATTTTAAAATACTTACACTTCTCAATTGAAAATCCGCTAATAGCCCTGCCGATTCTTTTCTTTCTTTTGTTTCTTTACGAGCTCATTCAAAAGAGTACCGTCCCGCCTCTATAGTGTGATGGTATTGTGTCTGCCTCACATTCCTGAGTTCGAATCTCAGTTAGATTGAGTTCTCTGGATGAGGATTTACCGGGGTTTTCCCTTTCCTGAGAAGACGAATCTAAATTGACTACAAACTATCTGGACCCTGGTTCATATTAACATCATTTCACCAATTTCATCCATCCCCTGATATGATCTACCAGGTAAACTAAACAAATAAAATTTAAGTTAAAACCCATACTATGTATAAATTGACAGTCTTATAGATCTGACAGTTTTATATATAGTATTCTAAGGTAAAATGTGTAAATATATAACTTAAGTCTCTCTGGATTAACTAAAGTTAGGTAGATGAATACTGTTTTGTAAGAATGGTTTATAGGATATGTGTGCGTCCGTGTTCTTTTGAACAGCTTAACCCAAAAACGTCAATCCCAATAATTACTAAAATTTGCAGTTAAGTTCCGTTTCTTTCAAGGATGCATACAAAATGGCCCTAAGAATTTTGATTAGAGCACCAGATATTCTCATAGAAATAAATAATGTGTATCTTGAATTTTCTGTAAATAGCATCTTGAATTTCTGTAAATTGAATTTCTATTCTAGGTGTGTTTTGCATAAATGGAAAAAAATTACCAAATAGAAAGGTAGATTTCGTTAAAAATACACAACCTATGTCATATGCAATTTTTTGAGAGGTTTACCATTTCTGAGATATTCCATGTTATTGGTTTCAAATGTGGTTTACTCAATTTTTTTTCAAATGATCGTTATATCTATGTCATTATTCAATTATCTTTCGCTTGGTCTAGCAAATAATCACATTTCAAATAATCACATACTTTTCAAAGATTTGACTATCCTTTAAGGTTTATTAATTTGCCTATTTGCAATGTATCCGCAAGGAATAAAGGTATGGCTACTTATGTTTATTTCGGTTAACGTGAAGCAGATATATGAATAAGTTTTTGAGAATAATTTATTGAAGAATGGGTATAGAAAAACTTATGAATGTTACACTGTCATTAGCACCTATGTACTTACAATATGCATGTATGTAGAGAAGGTATTATATTCCCCCAAAAATCCGATGTGGAGATTTCACCAGATATATGTTTTGAGGTCCTGAGTCTAAATACATTTTAGAAAAAGGTCCGTGTCTATTTGTGTATGTGTGCCATAGCCGAAATTTGAACCAGGATCTCCAGACCTCTAGCCGGTTGCTCTAACCACTGAGCTAATATGTCAACATGCCAGTAGGTGTTAAATTTCTCAATCATGGCAGCCGTTGCATTTTTCACTCTGACTCTACCTATGCAACTCCTGCTATATACACGGGTTGTGTGAAAAACAGTAAAATTAAAAATGAAATAACATAATTTTACAAATTTCAGTATTTGTTCTGAATATGGTATATATTTAATAATTCTGTATTTCAATAATAATAGTAATGATAACAAGTTCCTTTATTTATGTATTTATTTACTAAATCTCCAAGAGCAAAATCCCTATTTTTCTAGTGTATATAAAGGATATATTTAGAAAATAAATAATTTGGAATTCAGAACATTTTACCTTAAAATTATAATTAAAAAAAGGCATCTATTAAGTTCAATTAAAAGTGAATCTAAATAACAAAAATATAGTAGCACCTAAACTGAAAGTTTATACTAATAATTATTACCACGTCTTAAAGCGCTTAGTAATTTTGAGTCTGTAAAGCGACATTATTTCTATAAAATGCCAGATAGCGGGCATTCTAAACATCTCTTATATTTAATTAGGCGAATTCTTATGTATTTATTTTCTGACTATGGAATGCCCAAGTAAAAAAGTAAATGTTTAACTGTCTAATTTAAAAAATCTGATGTGTTCCATTCACATGACTTTCGCTACATCTCTGCAACAAATTGTAGTTAAAAAGCTTACGCTTCTATTTACGTCATGTTAATCGACAAATATTAGCAGAAATAGTCTTACTACTTGCTTCCTTATAAGTAGAATCGAAATGAAGGTGTACCATAGGTTAAAATGATAGCCAAAAGCTGGCTGCAATGTAACTGAAGTTCGTATGTTTACATGGACAGGAGTTAACAAATTCCTGTATGAAAAAAGCATGTTTTTCAAAGCAGAAACTAAAAACCAAGAATATCTTAAAAATAATCAGCTCCACGAAAAAAATGTTTATGACATAAATTGTGTGTTTTATCACGAGCTACATTTTCTGTATAGTAAGTTTTTGTCCATCTCTTATGGTTTAGCAGTTATGCACAATTCCGTAAAATTCATCCAGAATAAAGTAATCTTCAGAGGCTATTCACAGAAAACTCAAGAAATACATTTTATTTTCAGTTAAATACCTTTAATATTCGATATTTTAATCAAAATCCTTAGAGTTATTTTTAAGAAAATCAAACATTTTCGAAATTTTTTCCATGTAAAGGGTAGTTTGGGGTGGGGGGATTTTCTTGAAAATCTTCGTGTCGCATCCTTTGAAGATACCAAACTTAAATACCAAGTTTCGGCTTTAACGGTCACGGTCCTTTCGTTTTTGCGCTATGCTGCTCACAGACACACACACACACACACAGACATTTTTCTTAAAATGCTTTTTTTTGGATTCAGGGAGTCTCAAAACATGTATTTCTAGTGAAACCTCGGTATCGAATTTTTGGGTACAATACCTTCTCTATACACTATGTACATAGTTCGTTTAGAAAAAGTAAAAAAGAAAAATCTGATGTGTTCCATTCACATGACTTTCTCTATATCTCTGTAAACAATTATTGTTAATGAGCTTCTTTTATTTATTTCATGCTAATCCAGAAAAATTAGCAGAAATAGTCTTATTTCCTGCTTTATTGTAAGTAGAAGCTAAATAAGGGAGTGAAAGCCGAAAGCTGGTTGCTATGTGATTGAAATTCGTTTGTTTGTATGGACACGAGTTGGCAAATTCCTGTATGAGAAAAGTATATGTTTTTCAAAGCTGAAACCAAAAACAAGGAATATCTAAAAAAGGATCAACTCCACGAAAAAAATGTATATAACATAAATTGTGTGTTTTAACGTGCTCTACATTTTGTGTGTGTTAAGTTTTCGTCCGTCTCTTACGATTTAGTAGTTTCATCTAGAATAAAGATCTAGAATAAAGCAGTCTTCAGAGGCTATTGCCAAAAAATTCAAGATATACACTTTATTTGTCAGGTAAATATCTTTAATATACGATATTTTAAACAAAATCGTTACAACCATTCTTTAGAAAATCAAACATTTTGAAAAAGTTCCATGTAAAGGGTAGTTTGGGGTGGGGGGATTTTCTTGAAAATCTTCGTGTCGCATCCTTTGAAGATACCAAACTTAAATACCAAGTTTCGGCTTTAACGGTCCTTTCGTTTTTGCGCTATGCTGCTCACAGGCACACACACACACACACACACACACACACACACACACACACACACACACACACACAGACATTTTTCTAAAAATGCTTTTTTTTGGGTTCAGTGAGTCTCAAAACATGTATTTCCGGTGAAATTTCGGTATCGAATTTTTGGGTACCATACAATACCTTCTGTATACACTATGTACATAGTTCGTATAGAGAAAGTAAAAATAATGGAATAATAGAGACATGATTCCGATAAACATCTTATATATTAAAGCCAACGAATAACATTTAAATGATCAATTAAAGCCCTGTTACTGTGTAAAATTGAAATTTTGGAGTGAAATAATTAGACAAAACTCAGAATAGCGAACGTAATTAGGTTCTGGAAAATGTAGTAAGCAAGAACTTCACTCAGCCCATGGTTCAAATCATTGGAAGTGAATATGCCCAAAAATCCGAAGGTTTGTGAAACGATATTTGGAAATTTTACTTTGGTAAGAGCATTTTGATGCAGCAAAGGTTGCTTGTGCCCAGATCGGTTTCCTATGTTGGGAGTTTGAACCAGCTACCCACCATGTGATCTTTATCTGCCTTCCTCCATTATATCAAAATACTCGGAGCAAACTACATACCTTTTGCAACTCAAAGAATGGTGGTTGTGTCCTAGATGCTATTATAAAATGTAACATTTGGTAACAATGCGTGTATTTGTTTACTTCTGCGTCGAGTTACTCTCTTGCTACAGTTTTACAAATTACGGAAGTTTTATTGCGCTGCACATCACCGACTTGCCAGGGATCGCCAGCGACTTCACCGTATAGCGTGTCAGTAACTGATGGATAGTTATTTTACTTCGGAAGCAAGTGGTAGGTACGATATAAGCGCATTAATATTATGAAAGGAGTATATTTAATACGAACACAATTATAATACCTTGTGCTTAAATTCAGCAACAGTTGATTATTTATTTTACTTGTTCCAAATCCTACTTTTAACCTTAGAATCTGCAGTAGCTATTATCCAATCTTATGTATTTGCAGTCTTAAGAACACTTTATTCTAGAGAAGTTAATTAATGTCAATACATACTAATCTGAATGGATCAGTTACTAGCCTAATTAAATATTATCAGTAAATATTATTAGTGTTGTTCCTTCTCGTAACCACCCACGGATCTCTCAGCCTATCTGCAGTTATTTCTTTCGTTTAAAGGAAATGTTAATTCATTAGAATAAATTAAATGTATTGTTATTACTTAGTTAATCAATTTAAAGCAATAAAAAACTTAGACGGTAGCAGTTAGATGGTAGCTGAAGAACAACATAAAATATATATTCAGCAAGGTTTACAGTTTCCATTATGAATAAAAAACTGTGTCATAACTAAGCAGGATTTAAATTTTTTGATTTACAATCTGTCTTGGACTGAACAGAAAAAGCAAGGTTTTTGCAACTGCATTATTAACACTGTTATATTAAAACGATACCCATTGTTTCCTTATTGGGATGTTTCTTCTTCATATAAGAAATAAGACATCCGATGTTTTACAATTTAAATGTAGATGCTGTAGTAGTCTTAGCAATAATATCCAATAACAATGGCATACACTATCCATTTTCACATTGATCGTGAGTGTATAATACGTTGGAAATGTGAATCAAATTTGAAACGTTCAGCGATTCGGGGTTTGAGACTCAGTTGTGACGTTTAAGTTCTCAAGTCTGATTGAAATTTCCAAATGATAATATTTTGACGCAGCGGGTATGGCCTAAGCTTCGGAAGGTCGATGCTAGCAGTAAGAGGTATAATCAGTGATAATCAGCGCGCTCACCCATCGTAAACACCGCGCTATCGAGATATCTTCTGGAGTTTTACTTCCCCCGCCTCCAGAACACTTTCAAAACGTTCTGGAAGTATCAGTTGCTATACATGGAAGTGTGACCGTGACCGAATCAACGGGTAAGCCAGTGAATAAGTGAGTGAGCAAATACGCCCAGCAATTGCGTTTCAGGTGCAATGAAAGGTGCTACTCTCCGAACGATTGCGTGTCGGCGGTTACGACGTGCAGTGAATGCTGCTATAGAGGTCCTCGTCTCCCAGCAAGTGAACCGTCCAGAAAAAAAGACCACGGAGTGTGTATTTCACATTTCGTCACGCGGCGATTACAGTTAGTGATAGTCAAAACTTGAACTAGTACATGTTATCGAGTTTAGTAAGTGGTAGGTTAAAAATCGGCCTCAAATAATAATAATATTAAGAATACAAGTACTATTATATTATTATTAATGCTATTAATAGCAGCAGTAGTACTATAAGTACTTTATACTCACTTTTATTCTGCATATGACCTCTGATAGTGTGCTCGGCTTCTTTCTCCTGGAAAATCTTTATTCGACATGCCATTTAAAGTTTCATTGCATAGTAAAGCACACCTATGTTTGATGTAGAAAATTTTCAGAGCCTTATATCTGAGTTCACGGTTGTTATGGAACCTTGCGAAGCCAGGGTAAAAACAACACCGGAGTGTAGCTTTGCTTTAGCTGTTTCTCACTTTACCATCGTAACCTGGAACGTAACCGTGCTTTTGTAATTATTAGGCAGACTATTGTTCTCACTGCTTTTATGATCCGCAATGGCTGCATTTGGTCGTTTCCATAGCACGGTGGTAGCGCAGCAGCCTCCCAAGCGCGAAACCTGGGTTCGATCCCCAGTACCGGCGTGGGGATTTTTCCCCCGCTGGGAGACCTGGACCGGGGTGCACTCAGCCTCGTGAGGTCCCTGGGGGGCCAATTGAGGAGCTACTTGATGGAGAAGTAGCGGCTCCAGGTCGTGAGGACCGCATTAACCGGCCGGGAGGGGCTCGAGGCGCTGACCACGTCTCACCCTCCAATACTGCACCCCATCCCTGACGTCTGTAGTGGACCGAGATGGGGGACGCAACGGCCGGGCGGTAGGCCAAGGCTCCCCGTGAACTGTCGTGCCATGGAGTTATAATGGCTGCATTTCCACGCAGCTCTTGACGATGTTAGTGCGCTTTTGAACGCTATGGTGGCTTTTGTTGTAGATTCGGCATTTTCGTTGTTTAGCTGGAATTCATTAACCAGTAAACACGTATTAGATACGCATTTCTCTTTTCCACAGGAGTTCCTAACCTAGAGCAGGCATGTCCAAATTGAAGGAGCACTAATTCATTCTATTCCGTGTTAAGCATTGGGACATATCTCTAAGCCACGTAATTGAATGTTTGTAAAAAAAAATCTGTTGTGTTCCATTCACATGACCTTTTCTATATCTCTGCAATAAATTATTGTTAAAAAGCTTATGCTTCTATTTACTTCCTGCTAATCAAAAAAAATTAGCAGAAATAGTCTTTTTTCTTGTTCCCTTGTAAGTAGAAGCGAAGTAAGGGAGTACCATAGGTTAATGTGATAGTCAAAAACTGGTTGCTGTGTAACTGAAGTTCCTTTGTTTGTATGGACAGAAGTTCACAAAGTCCTGTATGAGAAAAGTATAAGTTTCATAGCTTAAACCAAAAACAAGGAATATCTCAAAAACAGTCAACTCCACGAAAAATATGCATGTAACATAAATTGTGTGTTTTAAAGTGCTCTAAATTTTTTCAGTGGTAAGTTTTTGTACATCTCCAACAGTTTAGTAGTTATGCAAAATTCCGTAAAATTGACCCAGAATAAAGTAGTCTTCAGAGGCTATTCCCAAAAAAATCAAAATATACATTTTATTTGTCAGGTAAATATCTTTAATATACGATATTCTAATCAAAATCGTTAGAGCCATTTTTTAGAAAATCAAAATGTTCGAAAAAAGTTCCATGTAAAGGGTAGTTTGGGGTGAGGGGATTTTCCTCAAAGTCTGCATGTCGCATCCTCAGAATATACTAAACTTAAATACCAAGTTTAGTATTTTACCGACTTTTCGTTTTTGAGTTATCGTGTTCACAGACACACGGACACACACACTCGGACCTTTTTCTGAAAATACTTTTTTTGGATACAGGGGATCCTAAAACATATATTTCCGGTGAAATCTCGGTATCGAATTTTTGGGTGGAGTGCAATACCTTCTCTATACACTATGTACATAGTGCATATAGAGAGAGTAATAAGGCTGCCATTCCTATCTGCATCTGGTTTGTTTATTTTTATTTTCTCTAGCACGTATGTGTAATATACATACTAGTTAGAGAAGGTATTATATTTAACCAACATTTTGATACCGAGAATTCACCTGAAATACATGTTTTAGGGCCTTCTGGGTCCAAATAATTTTTTTTTTGGAAAAACAGGTGTGTGTATGTATAGTATATAGGTATGTGTGTATGAGAGAGAGTATGGACGTATTACTCAAAAACGAAAAGTCGGTTAAATACCGAACTTCATTTAAGTTCAGTATCTTCCAAGGATGCAACACGATATTCAGCCCCCCCCCCAGAACTACCCTTTATAGAAACATATTTACATATTTTATAGAATTTATTTTAAATTTTGATTTTCTTAAAAATGACTCTGGATTTTGATTAAAATACTTGCACTTAAGACATTTTTGATGAACGAAATATATATATATATATATATATATATATATATATATATATATTGACCTTGCTGGGAATAACCTCAGAAAATCTCTTCATTCTGGATGACTTTTGCATTACTGATAAATCGTATGGGATAGACAAAAACTTATTACCCAAAAATGTAGATATTGACAAAACACACAATTTCTGACATATATATTAGCCATTTCCAAAGTATTCCGTGTTATTGGTATCAATTTTTGTTTCGTTATGTAATCTGTTTATTCTCCCCGTAATTTAGGAGTGACACCCCCCTAGGAATTACAAGCCAATGCCTAAGGATAAGAAGCCTGCTGGGGAGCCTACGGCACGAAACCGCAGAATGGAGAACCTGTTACGAGGGGTCGTTCTGTAGCCAGGCATGAACCTGAAATGTAAGCGAAATGGATGAATGGAAAGGTGATGATGGAGCAATTGGTGGAATGAGTGGCGGTGAAACCGGAGGATACGGAGAAAACACGCCCAGACACCGCTTCGTCCACTACAAATCCCACATGCGGGTGCTTGGAATCGAACCCGGTCCGCCTAGATGGGAGGTGAGCGGTCTAACCACTCACCCAAGGCGCCGCCTCAGTTTTAATTTTAAGATACGTAAAAGTTTTCTCAGTCATATTTCTCTCGTCTGTCCTTTGTTTATTGTTGCAGGAAAAGAAAACGAAATTGTAAGAAAAGTTTATTTGCGGAATAGCTAGAGAAAATCATGTGAATGGAAAAGTCAGATTCTGTTACTTTGCTGATATGTTTTACTTTGGATAGGTTCATCAATATCTGCCATTAAACATGATATACAAAGCATAAATTATTAACCAAAGGATCGTTGCGTATTCTACTATAATGCTGGTTTTAATATATTTTTTTTTAGAGAAGCTTTGCTCGCAAATGTATGTGAAGCAAATATATTTAGAGCCAAATGTTGCCATTAACACAATCGCAATTTGGAAAATTAGTGCTCAGACGATGATTAAAGTAACTCCTAACCTCTTTCTTGCGAACATTTTATGTTTGCTTAAAACAGGACATTTGCATCCGAGCACTGTACGTATATATGACAGCATGTGTGACTCACCAACACTTCCCCTCCTTTGACTGGAGTCGAGGAAAACCACGTTCTAACATCAGTACCTTACAAGAACCATTTTTGTACATGTATATCTGCCCTAGAACCATACAAAAACGCGCTCATAATGCAACTCTTATTAAACTTAACAAACACTTTTTTCTATTACGCACTTAGGATAAGTAGAGGAATTATTGTATTCCACCCAAAAATTCAATGTACAAATTTCACTGTAAATACATGTGTTTGAGGCTTCCTAAATCCATAAAAAGCATTTTTGGATAAAGGCCTACGTGAGTCTGCGTGTTTGTGACCAGCATAACTCAGTCGATTTAGTACCACACTTTTTATTTAAGTTCAGAATCTCAAGAAATGCGACAAAGTTTTTAGAAAATCCGACCACTCCCCAAATTAGTTTCAACAATTTTTTTAGTTTCTCAAAAATGACTCTGATGATTGATTAACATACCGTGTGCTTAAGATATTTTCATAACAAACTAAATACATCTTAAATTTTCTCAAAACAATTTTCTTCACTCTGAGTGACTTGCACAACTGGTAAATAACAGTGGAGATGTTCCTAAGTATTCATTTCATATTTCAAATAATATTTTTTGAACTTGGTAGTGGTTATTTGTTTCTTCTCTAATCATATAAATACCATGGAATATTACAAACAATACATCCACTTTGAAATTCTGACTATCCGCTTTAGTTAACTATATTATTCTTATATCTAAGAAATGTATGTGTATTGAATGCTTATCTCATTAACAAGAAGTAGATAGAAGAGTAAGCTTTAGTAGGAATATCATAGTGAAAAATTAAAAACCATAGCCTCATTTCAGTTGCTCTTTCACTGAGCTACCGTGGCTATATGCCGCCAAGGTTATGGCGTTAAATATTCATTCTGACTCTACCTTTCTATCTCCCGTCCTAAACATGCCTAGTGTGAAAGAAACAATTAATCCACATTTTGTGGAACGTGAGAATGTCAAGTGAACACTTCTTTACCTTAACCCTCTATTTTTCCACAGATCGGCAAGTGGGTAGACTACCGCGTCCAATATAGTAAGAGGAACTCTGAACAAGTCTACAACCGCCTTTTCCTTCCATTTGTTTAAGGAAATTAGATGAAGAGACAATACGAAAGCAATAATATCTGCAATCAAGTTATTCAAGTTGTTCTATTAATATCGCAGTCACCAAATGCTCCTTGGCATATTCCAGTGGCGCAGATTCGTAATGTAAAAACTTATCTAAGAAGCTCCTTCTGATTGTGACCTGCAATTTTAAGAGGTATTCTAAAATGAAACACCTTCAACTATACACGTTACACCTACTTTAGAATAATTGGTTACTTCTCACCCGGGCTCGATTCCCGGAGGGCGGGGAATTTTTCTTTAACAGAACTATTCCCTATCCCCCACAGAATCTTGGAGTATGCATGTGAGAAAGAACGTGCGTGTATCTAATGATAAAAAAATCTGATGTGTTCCATTCACATAACTTTCTCTACACCTCTGCAAAAAATTATTGTTAAAAAGATATGCTTCTATTTACTTCATGCTAATCGAGAAAAAATTAGCAGAAAAGGTCTCATTATTTGCTTCGTTGTAAGTAGAAACGAGATAAGGGAGTACCATAGGAGTAATAGTCAAAAGCTGGTTGCTATGTGACTGAAGTTCCTTTGTTTATATGGACAGGAGTGACAAATTCCTGTATGAGAAAAGTATAAACTTTTTCAAGCTGAAACCTAAAACAGGGAATATCTAAAAAACGATCAACTCCACGAAAAAAAATGTATAAAGCTTAAATTGTGTGTTTTAACGTGCTCTACATTTTTTGTGGGGTAAGTTTTTGACCATCTCTTACACTTTAGCAGATATGCAAAATTCCGTAAAATTCATCCAGAATTCATTCAGAGGCTATTCCTAGAAAATTCAAGATATACTTTTTATTTGTAGGTAAATATCTTTAATATGTGATATTTTAATCAGAATTGTTAGAGCCATTTTTGGGAAACACAAAATTTTCGAAAAAAGTTTCATATAGCGGTGAGGAGATGTTTCTCAAAATCTTCGTGTCGCATCCCTGAAAGATTCTAATCTTAAATACCAAGTTGGGTATTTAAGTTTAGAATATTCTAAAAATGGGACACGACGATTTTGAGAAACATCTCCCCACCGCTTACTGCTCTTACTCTGACTTTCTCAAAATGGCTCTAAATATTATGATTAACATACTCATATTAGATATATTTACTTGTCAAATAAAATGTATATATTGAATTTTCTGGAAATTGTCTCTGAAGAGCTCTTTTTGGATGAATTTTGCATAAGTGATAAACTGAAACAGATTGACAAGAACTTACTACACAAAAAATCTAGATCTCATTACTATACACAATTTGTGCCATATATATCTAGTTTTTTTCGTGGAATTGAGAATTTTCCAGATATTTCTTGTTATTGATTTCAGTATTAAAATATTTTAAGCTTTACTCATACGGGAATTTGCCAACTCCTGACCAAGCAAAAAAATGCATTTCAATCACATAACTTAAAAAAATTAACTAGTTATCCCTTTAGCTTATGGGCTTCCTGTATTTCCCTTCTACTTATAGGAAGCAAGTAATACGGCCATTTCTGCTAATGTTTATCTCGATTAGCTTGAAGTAGAAGAATAAGCTTTTCACAATAATTTGTTACACAGATGTAGAGAAAGTCATTGGAATGGACACGTCAGATCTCCCCTTATTAATATGTATATTCCTGATGTATTAATGGTTGCCACATTACAAATAATTGATTTTGAAATAAGCCTGAAGGTATATTATATTATTGTTTTTGTTGTTAAGTAATTTTCGCAAAAAAATCGGTTTCTTAATGAAATGAAACTTTACAACACAAGTAAACACATTTCTTTGTTTTTTAAAGGCTGATGCATTAGAACAGTGCAACTAGAACGGATTAAAGCAACCTATTTCTTGGTTTTTCTTATACCTTATTCAGTCTTATGATACTACAATCTCCTTTTCTGTTATTTCTGGTATTGAACTCCGTCTCCTCTGTTATTCTAGCAAAATTGCAAGTTTCCTTTGGCAGTCATGAAATTCTCGATATAAAGCTAAAGCTATCTTCTCTGCAGTGCTGAAGTATCCTTTTATACTAAGAGGTTTTGCATCTATAAACATGCAGCCGGTATAAGCTAGAATAATTCTCATATTATATCGAGCCACATACTACAGTATTCCTTAAGCTTTATAGTAGCAGAAAACTCTGTTTGTATAAGTGAAACTGTGTTCTTATATATCGAGTACTTCATTTACAAAAGTTGTTTTAACTGTAAACTTCCTTAGCAATAAAGCTGAACATGTATATCTATTATATATCTGTATACTGACGTGTATAAAATATAACCCTTAATGGAACGCTTCTGTTTAAGTTTGTACCGACAAATGCAGCCACACCCCTTGCCAAATTGACCACCTCTACTCCTTGAGTATAATTCCAGCCACTGAAATAGCAGGATGCATTACCTCCACCCAAAATATGGCTAAACTGATGAAGCATAGCATTTCAAGCTAGTGTCTATGCTTTCAATGTGTTTTCCCACAACAAATCTGATGTGTTCCATTCACGTGGCTTTCTCTGCATCTCTGTAACAAATTATTGTTGAAAAACGTGTTCTTCAATCTACTTTACGCTAATGGAGATAAACATTAGCAGATTCTCTTATTACTTGCCTCCTTGTAACTAAGAAGTCGAATAAGGAAAAAATGAAATGGAGTTATATTTATGGACGCTCTTTAACTACTATGGTTCTCAGCATCCCATTCTATATTGGGCGTGAAAAACTAATTAATTTTGCTCAGAGGCCTCTTTATCAGACTTGAGGTTCTTTTACATACCGTAAATCTACGACACGGGACCAACGGCTTTACTTCCCTTCCGAAAGAAGTCATGCAATGGATCTTTACGCCCGAAAAAAATCCATCGTCCTCAGCCGGGTTTGAACCCGCGACTTTGGGTACAAGAAGTTAGCAATGGTAACCATTACACCAAGGAGGGCGATGGGGGAATATGAGATTTATTTATTGGTATTTATGTTTAGCATCTTCCAAGAATGCGACACAAAGATTTGCTAGAAAACTCCCCTCCAAACTACCCTTTACAGGGAAAAGATTGTGAAAATGTTTTTTCTCAAAAATGGAACAAACGCCTTTGATTAAAATGCCTTAAATTAAAAATATTAAAATCATATATAAAAATGTAAATCTGGAATTTTCTGGGAATATCCTTTGAAACCCTCTTTATTCTGGATGCATTTTTATGACTTTTGTATAACTGGTAAACTGTAAAAGATAAGCAAACACTTACTTTACAAAAAATTAGATTTCGTTAAAATACATAATAAATGTCCTATGTGTTTTTCTTGAGAGTTGACCGTTTCCAAAATATTCTTTATTATTATTTTCAATTTTAAACTGTATGATATCTTTTCAAAAAGGAAGGAACGTTTCGTTTCATCCTTCTTGTTTTACTACAGACTATGCAAAGCGAACCGAACTTTAATTGTTGCATACAGGGACCTGCTGTTTATAAGATTTGACTATCACTTTAGCCAAGTGTATTCCCTTACTTCGCCTCTACCTACAATGTAGCAAGTAATAAGGTAATGTTTATCTCGATTTGCATGACGTATAGATCAAATCATTTTTGAAAGAATATATTTTGGAACAAATAGACAAAGTCATGATAATGAAACAAATAAGTTTTTACTTTCTCTACATGTACTATATGCATAGTGTATAGAGAAGGTATTGCGTTATACCCAAAAATTCAATAGCGAGATTTCACCAGAAATACTCGTTTTAGTGTCCCCTGTTTAAAAAAATCTTAGAAAAAGGTCCGTGTGTGTGAACGCGATAAGTAAAAACAAAAAGTCGGTTAAATACCAAATTTGATATTTAAGTTAAGTATCTTCGAAGAATGTGACACACATATTTTGAGAAAAATCCCTTTCACCACAAATTACCCTTTACATGGAAAAAGTTTCGAAAATGTTTATTTTCTCAAAAATGGAGATAACGATTTCGATTAAAATACCGTATATTAAATCTATTTTCATGACAAATAAAATTCATATCCTGATTTTTATTCGAATAGCCTCTAAAGACCTCTTTACTCTGGAAGAATTTTGTTGACTTTTTCATAACTGGTAAAGCGTAAGAGATAGACAAAAACTTACTCCATAAAAAATGTAGATCCCGTTAAAATACACTATTTATGTCACACAGGTTTGTTTTTTTTCGTGCAGTTGAACATTTATGAGATATTTTAATTTATTTATTTCGTATTTAAAATACTTAATTTTTTTCTCACACAGAAAGTCTTGAACTCCTGGCCATGCTTAGAAACGGATTTCAACCACATGGCAACCAGCTTTTAAAAGATTTGGCTATCAGTTAACCTAGTGCATTCGCTTATTTTTCTTTTATTTACAAGAAAGAAATAATTAAGCCAATTTCTGCTAATTCGATTATTATATAGTACATGGAAGAATAGCTTTTTTTTAACAATAATGTGTTAGGGTGATGAGAATGTAAATCATTAGATTTTTTCAACTATGCATGGCTAGTGTGGAAGAACAATTAAGTGACAAATGATAATTTATTTTCTCCGGTGAACCTTTTAGTCATTGCCTCGCAGTTTTTACTTTCTCTACACGTACTATGTACATAGTGTATAGAGAAGGTATTGAACTCCATACAAAATTCAATACCAAGATTTCACTGCAAATATATATTTTAGGGTCCCCTGTATCCAAAAAATCATTTTCAGAAAAAGGTCCGTGTGTGCGTGTTCGTATGTCTGTGAACACGATAATTCAAAACCGAAAAGTTGTTAAATACCAAACTTGGTATTTAAATTTAGTATCTTCCAGGGATACGACACGAAGATTTTGAGAAAAATCCCCCCACCCCGAACTACCCTTTGCATGAACATTTTTTCGAAAAATCTCATTTTCTCAAAAATGACTACCAATTTTGATTAAAATATCATACATTACAGATATTTTCTACACAAATAAAATTTATATATTGAATTTTCTGGAAATAGCCTCTGATTAATTTTACGGAATTTGCCATAACTGCTAAACAGTAATCGATGAAGAAAAACTTACACACAAAAAATTTAGAGCACCTGAAAACATGCCATAGGCACTATGTACATTGTGTATAGAGAATGTATTGCACTCCACCAAAAAATTCGATACCGAGATTTCAGTGCAAATATATTTATCTAAAAAAAGCATTTTCGGAAAAAGGTCCGTGTGTGTCTGTGTGTGTGTGTGTGTGTGTGTGTGTGTGAGTCCGTGTGTCCGTGTGTCTGTGAACACGATAACTCAAAAATGAAAAGTAGGTAAAATACCAAACTAGGTATTTAAGTTTAGTATCTTCCAGGGATGCGACACGAAGATTTTGAGAAAAATCCCCCCACCCCCAACTACCCTTTACATGGAACTTTTTTCGAAAATTTTGATTTTCTCAAAAATGGCTCTAACGATTTTGATTAAAATTTCGGATATTAAACATATTTACCTGACAAATAAAATGTATATCTTGAATTTTCTAGGGATAGCCTCTGAAGAGTAGTTTAGTCTGGATGAATTTTACTAAATTTTAAATAACTGCTAAATCGTAAGAGATGGACAAAAACTTACTACACAAAAATATAGAGCACGTTAAAACACACAATTTATGTTATATACATTTTTTTCGTGGAGTTCGTCGTTTTTGTAACATTCCTTATTTTTGGTTTCTGCTGTGAAAACCTTATATATTTCTCATACAGGAATTTGTCAACTGCTGTCCATACAAACAAAGGAACTTCAGTGACATAGCAACCAACTTTTGATTATTACTTTAACCTATGGTACTCCCTTATTTCACCTCTACTTACAAGGAAGCAAGTAATATAGCCATTTCTGCTAATGTTTTACTGATTAGCATGAAGTTAATAGAAGTATAAGCTTTTTAAGAATAATTTGTTGCAGGGATATAGAGAAAGTCGTGTGAATGATACACATCAGATTTTTTATAGTGTAACGCCCTTTGACCTGGTTGGTCATATAAGACGATGAATGAATTTGGTAAAATAATGCTCAAATGATCTCGGGGTCCATGGAGCTTAAAGTTACTCGACATTCGGCTTCTCAGGATAAGGGAAAACCCCGAAAAAAACTTTATCCGGATAATTCACCCTAAGTGAGATTCGAACTCACGATGTGTACATGAGCCAGACACGCTACCACCTCACTACCCAGGCGGGCTTAATTTATGTTATATACATTTCTTTCGTGGAGTTGATCGTTTTTGAGATATTCCTTGTTTTTTAGTTTCAGCTTTAAAAAATTTATACTTTTCTCATACAGGAAGTTGTCAACTCGTGTCCATACAAACAAAGGAACTTCAGTGACATTGCAACAAACATTTGACTACCACTTTAACCTATTGTACTCCGTTATTTCCCTTCTACGTAAATGGAAGCAGGTAATACCTTATTTCTGCTAATTTTTCCTCACTTAGTATGAAGTAAATAGCTTTTTAACAAAAATTTGGTTCAGAGATTTAGAGAAAGTCATGTGAATGAGACACATCAGATTTTTACTTTCTCTATACGCACTATGTACATAGTGTATAGAAAAGGTATGGCACTCCACCCAAAAATTCGATACCGAGGTTTCACCGGAAATATATGGTTTAGGGTTCCCTGTATCCAAAAAAAAAAAAAAAAAAAAAAAAAGCATTTTCGGAAAAAGGTCCGTGTGTGTGTGTTCGTGGGTCCGTGTGTCTGTGAACACGATAACTCACAAACGAAAAGTAGGTAAAATACCAAACTTGATATTTAAGTTTATTATCTTACAGGGATGCGACACGAAGATTTTAAGAAAAATCACTCCACCTCCAACTACCCTTTACATGGAACTTTTTGCGAAATTTTTTATTTTCTCAAAAATGGCTCTAACGATTTCGATTAAAATTTCTTATATTAAAGATATTTACCTGACAAATAAAATGTATATCTTGAATTTTCTGGGAATAGCCTCTGAAGAGTAGTTTATTCTGGATGAATTTTACTGAATTTTGAATAACTGCTAAACCTTAAGAGATGGACAAAAACTTACTACACAAAAACATAGAACACGTTAAAACACACAATTTATGTTATATACATTTTTTCATGGAGTTTTTCGTTTTTGAGACATTCCTTATTTTTGATTTTCTTCTATGTGAATGGTACTCAGCAAGTTTTTAATCATAGTGTTGCATAGCGTGACTGTTCTCGTTAAGTGTATGAAAGCGTCCATAACACAGCATCAGTGTTGGTAGGTCAGACTGAATGCGCCAATAAATTTAGACAGTTATCTAGGTACATAGAGGCAAGTCTATAACTCAGGAACGTTTCAACATTCTCTCATATCCTGAACCCTTAATTAGAGTAAGCTACTGTGAACAGTGTACCATGATACAAGATTCCCTCTCCACAACTCTACTATCATAATCGAACCAAATTCGAGCTCCATTTACAGCGAGGCATGAAGTGAAGGTGTTAAACCATTTGGGTTTTCATTTTCTCCACCCTTCATCCAAGTTAAAGTAATTATATGCTCAATTGTATGCTTTGAAGAACCCCTAATATAAGATATAAGAAGATTCGAAGTAGAATATTGGCCACCCTCTGTAATATTTACATAGATGATGCTATTCAAAAATGCAGAGAATGTTATTAATATATTACCATACTATTATAATATATATAATTAATATATAGATATATTATATATACTATGTACATAGTGTACAGAGAAGATACTGCACTCAACCCAAAAACTCGATACCGAGATTAACCGGAAATATAAGTTTTAGGGTCTCCTGTATCCAAAGAAAGTATTTTCAGAAAAAGGTCCGTGTGTCTGTGAACACGATAACCCAAAAACGAAAATTCGGTAAAATACCAAAATTGGTATTTAAGTTTAGTATCTTCCAGGGATACGACACGAAGATTTTGAGAAAAATCCACCCACCCCAAATTACCCTTTACATTGAACATTTTCGAAAATTTTGATTTTTTAAATAATGGCTCTAACGATTTTGATTAAAATATCGTATTTTAAATCTATTTGCCTGACAAATAAAATGTATATTTTGAATTTTCTGGAAATAGCCTCTGAAGACTACTTTATTCTGAGTGAATTTTACGGAATTTTGCATAACTGCTAAACCATAAGAGATAGACAAAAACTTACCAAACAAAAATGTAGAGCACATTAAAACACACAGTTACAGGAATTTGTCAACGTCTGTCCATACAAAGAAAGGAACTTATAGCAACCAGCTTTTGACTATCATTTTAACCTATGGTACTCCCTTATTTCCCTTCTACTTACAAGGAAGCTAGAAATAAGACTATTTCTGCTAATTTTTTGTCGATTAGCATGAAGAAATAGAAGCTTAAGCTTTTTAAAACTAATTTGTTGCAGATATGTAGAGAAAGTCATTTGAATGGAAACATAAGATTTTTTATTATTGGAATCAGTTGAGAAATTCAATGCCACATCCGGGATTGGAACACGGTTCTCTCACTCTTCGTGCGGTTGCTCTAATCACTGAGCTATTGTGACAGCTTGCGGTATGCCATTAATCTTCCAACTGATTATGTTTTTTAACCGGTTCAACCAACCAGTAATTCTCCCTTCATAGAACTACGTTAATGGCGACTTACCGTCGCTAGTACTTAGTATCCGGATAATGTTTGCTAGTTATCACCAAGCATACCCGCATGTTGTCACAGCAGCTCAATGGTTAGAGCAACCGCACGAAAAGCAAACTTCGCTTACAACATCCTATTAATTGCAAATTCTGTAGACGAACTACAAAGGACAGTACATATTGTAATATTAATTGGTAAGGATTAATTTTAAGACTTCAGTAAATAAAACTAAGGCAATGTCATTCCACGGAAAATACCAAAACAAAATAAAATTTCAAATGAAGATCGGATCTGGAACAACATCAACACTTCAATTACCTAGGGAGTTATATTACTTTTAACTTACTTAAACATTTTATTACTTTTAACTCCTTGTTTTCGGTCTCATGATCAAAATTCATTTCTATATCAACCAATTCAGGAACCTATGAGCCAAATTATGTTTTCAACATTTCCTTGATAATAACCATTTACCGTCGTATTTGCCACCACCATAACCATAACAATCAGCCAGACTGAGACATCATCACTTTCTTGTAATCTGTAGAGCAATGCATTTTTTTCTTTTCTGTGTTCATTTGGAGTAATTTTGAGAGAAAGTAGCATGTGATATTCTGGATTTTCCGTGAAAAACTCATGATTTGAGCCACCACTTTACTCATATTCCTACTTTCATATTTCTTTTACAATAAACCTCTGTACATACTATGTAGGGTCATTTGACCTCATAATCTCCCATTATTCATATTGTAGGGGTGAAAACTAGTATTTTGTCATTTGTATTCTTGTGATTAAATCCTCAGTATTCAGTATTTTCTTCGACGTCATATAATTTTTCTATGATTTGGGAACTAAGTAGAGTGTTGTATTCCACCAAAATTAAACATTGATATTTTAAAATGCATATGTACTTTGCGGTCCCCATTATAAAATACACGAGGTGACCACTTTCTAACTTAAAAATAGATTGAAACACGAAATGTAATAAATGATCCTGGAATTCTCCTAATAATAATTATGTTTTACGTTTTATTTTATCAAGAGCTCCAAACCTTTTATTTAAAATACATTACATTTACATTATAATTGTAAACTATTTAAATTATCTAGGTTTTATAGCAGCACTGGCACCTATCACAGCTTCCAAAATATATATTAGAGTTTAAGTGTTTCGAGTTAAACCGTTTTGGGTGACTTAACAAGTTGGGCGCTGGCCTACTGATTCCAAGGTCGCGGGTTCAAACCCGGCCTAGACCAGTGGTTTTTAAGAGTTCTTAAAAGTGACAGCACCATGTCTGTAGTTTTATTGACGTGCTAAAGATCTCTTGCTGGACCAAATTCGGGCACACCGGAGCCGCTGGGAATCCACAGCGTCACTAACAAACTATTATTTTCAAGCTTGAGGTCTAATTATGCGACCATTATTCAAGATTTAAGTTTTTCTCCTCTTCTTTTTGTCAAATGTGAGGAAGAAATCTATTGTGATGTATAGTTTCCTAACTTTAGGACAGTATAGTCATATTTAAAGTCCTTCAACGCAAACAGTTTATCCTGATTAATATGCAATCGACAGCTGAGTCTCTTTTATGTGCACAGTATATGATGAAAAGTGAATGAAACGACAAATAGATAACTGTATATAAATCCACGTCATGGGTCTTTGATTATCAAAATGAATTCATTTTTGGTCAATGCCACTTCCTTTTATAGGGTACGTTTCGATTTTATGGCAACACGTTTTATTTTCTTGTTTTATTTAGTGATTTATATTGCATATTGAGCTTTATATTATTAATATTTTACGTAAGAAACCTTTTCAAACTTCAAAACGTGCACTATTCAACTGAGAAACAAGATAACTTTGTACATCCTTTGCTGGCTTTCTGGGGGAAATATTACATTCATATTTAATAGTTACGCTGGAAAAGATAGCTAATGGATTGAGATGATTATTGTCAGGAGAGCAGTTATACTATAATTATGAATTCATGTCCCAATCTAAAAATGAGACAGGTCATTTTCCCCCTTTTTCGTGTTAATGACCACGTACTGTCAGGCTGCTGTTGTCCTTATACTTCTACTGCGTCATAAGCTGATAACTCCACTTCATTCTATAAGACTTTTGTGTACCTAAACTGAGAACTCAAAAGAGTTAATGCTGCGGTTTTGTAAAATCCGCTTATAAATTATCTTTCAATTCTTTTACTTATTTTTACTTTCTATACACGTACCGTGTGCTGAGTGTATAGAAAAGTATTGCACTCTACCCAAAAATTCGATACCGTGATTTCACGGGAAAAATATGTTTTAGCTTCCCCTGTATCCAAAAAAAGCATTTTCAGGAAAAGCTCCGTGTGTGTCCATGTGTCTGTGAACACGATGGCTCAAAAACGAAAAGTCGGTACAATACTAACATTGGTATTTAAGTTTAGTATCTTTCAGGGGTACGACACGAAGATTTTGAGAAACATCCCTCCACAACAAACTACCTTTACTTGGAACTTTTAACTGTAACGATTTTGATTAAAGTATCGTATATTAAAGATATTTACCTGACAAATAAAATGTATATCTTGAATTTTCTAGGAATAGCCTCAGAAGACAAATTTATTCTGGATGCATTTTACGGAAATTTACATAACTGCTAAACTGTGACAAGTGGACAAAAACTTATCACACAAAAAAAAAAACGTAGAGCACGTTAAATCAAATAATTTATCTTATATATTTTTTTTTCGCGGAGTTGATCGTTTTTGAGTGATTCCTTGTTTTTGATTTTACCTTTAAAAAACATACTTTTCTCATACAGGACTTTGTCAACTCCTGTCCACACAAACAAAGGAACTTCAGTCACATAGCAACCAGTTTTAACCTGTGGTACTCCCTTATGTCGCTTCTATATACAAGAAAGCAAGTAATAACACTATTTCTGCCAATCGTTTCTCGATTATCATGAAGTAAATAGAAGCCTAAGCATTTTAATAATAATTTTTTGCAGAGATGTGGAGAAAGTCATGCGAATGGAACACATCAGAATTTTAATATTCTTTATCATGCATAAAGTGGTTAGATAAGAAATACTATACTCTACACTACACCCTAATATACCGGGATTTCTCCGAAATGCATGTTTTTAGGACCTCTGAATTCCAAACGAAATTTTAGAAGAAAAGTTTTGTGTATGGTTATCTATCTGTCAGTATGAGTGTCTGAATATATGAGTAGTATAACTCAATAGCGAAACTTTGTGTCGGTTTATTTCCAAAATATGCGATACGAAATATTTTAATAAAGTCTTCCAATCCCTAACCACGCTTTGCATGAAACATTTATCTATATTATTTTTTTAATTTTCATAAATGTGTGTACAATACTATATATTAAAGATACTTGCATGAAAATTAAAATGTATATCTTGAATTTCTTGGAAATACCTGAGAAATTAATTTCATTCGAATGTATTTTATATACTTTTGTGTAATTGGTAAATGTTAAGCATTTGTTGAATGGTACTAAACAATAAATGTAGGCTCTTTAAAGTGCACGATTTATTCCATATAGATTTTTTGTGTCATGAGCCATTTTCGGTATATCCATAATTAATGTTGAAATTGTTCAATTCTTTGTCATTGCGTTAAAGATGCTGTGGAAGGCAAGGAAAGAGTGTGGAATTATAAGACAGGGAGCTAGGTAGGATGGAGGGGACGCGCCTCTAAACCGGTGAGGTTATCACATCCATGTCCTGCGAGGGGGCGCCTTCAGGAGAGAGAGATGAAATGAGTGGAGACATCGGGAGGACGGAGCCAGGGGCCAAATAATTAACCTAATATGTCCTAAATAAATTAAAAACAGATATAAGAAACTCAGAATGTGGCTCCTCTAACCAAATATGTGGAAATGGATTGGAGAAAATAACTGCACAACAATGACAGGATCCCTAAGTGACAAGATTGAGGCTCCCAACAATCGGACAGGCCCACCAGGAGGAACTCTGCGCCACATGGAGATCCAATACTCCTATGGAGTGGTCCCTTTACTTGAAACCCTGAAAGAAACTGACTGGGTGAAAGATGATTGAGGTGATAATGGAACGATAAGGGACAACAAGCAATTCGTGTGATGAAAGAAAGAACTTCAACGTTTGCTTTACGACCCGGGAAATACGCATATGGCAAAGTGGGTGTCCGGCGGGAATTAAACCCGCAACTCCCGAAAACGAATGCACACATATCCGTGGTACCACTTTACTTGATTTAAGATCAGTAAGTTTGCTTCACAATGTAATCTCACTATAAAATCTATGTAAATTTATTAAATATTTTAGTTTGGATATTCTAATTTAATTAGTTGAAATATTTTAAAAGTAATTACTGTATACTGTTACGTATTTATCCCATGTGTTAAAGTTTGTAATATTTTTTAAAAGTCGCTATAAGACCTTGCAGTTGGGCGACTTAAAATAAGTTCATTAAAAAAAAAAAGTGTAACGTAGGTACTTCTACAGATCAAAATGAGGTGGATAGAGTAAAAAAGGCTCTAGAGAAAGGCTTGCTCAGCCACTAATAAGGGACAGAGTCTATGGAAAGTACTGTGATTTTTGACTTTCTCTAATACGATATACAATGTACATAGATGATAATGAAGGTTATATTCCACCCAAAATTTTGATACTGAGCTTACACTGGAAATATATATTTCCAACCCTCCGAATCCAAAAACACATTTTCAGAAAAAAGGTCCGTGTGTATGCGTGTCTGCGGGCAGCATAACTGAAATACGAAAAGTCCATTAAACACCAAAGTTGAATTTTAGTCAAGCACCTTCCAAAGATTTTTAGGACCATTCCCACTACCGTTTATAAGGAAGATTTTTCGAAATTTTCATTTTCTCAAAAATGACTAACAGTTTTGATTAAAATCCATATATTTAATATACTTTCATGAAAAATGAAATGCATATATTCAGTTTTATGGCAATAGCCTCAGAAGAACCCTGCATTTTCGATATGTTTTGCAAATCTGTTAAACCTTAAGAAATATAAAAAACGTTCACAACACAAAAACTGTAGCCTTTGTTAAAGCACACAGTTTATGTCACATTCAGTTCCGAGATATTCCTTGTTATTGGTTTCAATTTTAAAATACTTATACTTTTCTAAAAAAAAAATGTAATCTATGTTTATTTTCAATGACAATCGCATGACGCCAGCTTTTAAAAATTTCGCCTATCGCTTTAGCTTAGTATATTCCCATATTTACATTCTACTCACAGGAAAGCAAGTAATTATATAATTTATGCTTATCTCGATTGGAATGATGTAGATATAAGAATAATATTTTGTATTAGTAGGAGTAGAGAAAGGCATGTGGTTGGAACACATAAGATTTTGTTCTACCTGTAGAGTATTTATAGTCATGTATGGATTAATTAATAGCTTTCTGTTAAATTTAAGTCACATTTGGGCCGCGCCATGGCCGAGTGGTTAGACCTTTCACCTAGACGGACTGGGTTCGATCCCAAGCGACTGCATGTGAGATTTGTGGACAAAGCGGTGCTGGGACGGATTTTCTCCGGGTTCTCCGGTTTCCTCCGCCATCGCATTCCACCGGTGCTCCATCTTTATTCATGTATCATCAGTGCCTGCGGTGCCATAAGTAGTTAAAGCGGCGATAAACACTACCAAAGAAAGAAGTCTCATTTTAGGTCATTTTCTTAATTTTATGTAATAAAAACTATAGTCAATTTCCATTTTTCAAACATTTTAGGTCATCAAAATCCGCTGCATGGTGATCAATATATGCACTTCAAACTTCAAGCTATAAGCTTCTGCTTGTATTACATAGTGACAATGAAAAACTGGAATGACGTCACAAAGAATGGGAAATCTTTTCATACTAACGATAGGTTCATAAGCGCCGTCTGTCCTGCTTTCCGCTCGGGACATAAACTCCACAGTAATCCCTAAGGAACAGCGGGTTGAGGCGTCTCGCTGAGGCTGTTATCAGCTTCGACACACTGCTTCCGGTCCATGTTCTGGCCGATACTTCAGCCTTATCCAGGTTTTGCCTCCGCCCTATTGTTATGTTAAATTGATACACTGAACGTGACAACAGACAAGCTATTTATCGACGGGATTATCGCTCTTCTCGCTAAGATCCCGTGTATTCTCCGCAGTTTGCAGGTTTGAACCCTGCTATCAGTATAAATCGTGGTAATAAAGGTATATAAGTGAATGACAACGTTTTACGTGAACTTAGTATAAAACCATAGTGTTAGCTGCAGAAGCTTTGTAACAAATTATCAAATAGATGAGGATCACATAGCGATTAAGTGTCTAACTAATGACTTTAGAGGACACTAAACGACGAAATTTCCAAATAAATAATATTTTTACTCTCTCTACACGTACTATATACATAGTGTATAGAGAAGCTATTGTATTGCACTTAAAAATTCGATACCAAGTTTTCCCCGGAAATACCTATATGTTTTGAGTTTCCCTGAACCCAAAAAAAGCACTTTTGGAAAAAGGTCCGTCCCCGCGCGCGCGTATGTGTGTGTATGTATCTGTGGGCAGCATAGTCAAAAACAAAAACACCGTTAAGTTCCAAAGTTTGGTATCTTCCAAGGATGCGACACAAATATTTTCAAAAAAAATCCCCCACCTCCAACTAAAACTTTTTCGAAATTTTTTATTTTCTCAAAAATGACTAACGATTTTGATTAAAATCTCTTATATTTAAGATATTTAATGATAATAAAATGTATATCTTCAATTTTCTGGGAATAACCTTTGAATACCTCTTTATTCTGGATGAATTGTGCCGAATTTGCCTTAACTGGTAAATCGTAAGAGATAGACAGAAACTTACACACAAAAATTGTAGATCTCGTCAAGACAAACAATTTATGTCCTTTGCGTTTTTGTAGTAAAGGTAACCACTTCCAAGATATTACTTGTTATTGGTTTCAACTGTAACGTGTTTATACTTTTCTCAGACCGAAAGTGTCCGTTTTTATTTTGCTCTAATCCTGGCCAAGCAAATAAACGGTTTGCAATAACAATCACATAACGAAAATTTTAATACAGTTGACTATCACTTTAGCATAGCGAATTCCTTTGGTTCCCTTCTACTGATAAGGAACTAAGTAACAAGAACATCCTGCTAATATTTATCTCGATTAGCATTGTGTAGAAACAAGAATCATTTTCTAAGACACCTGTTTGTAGAGCAGCTAGAGAAAGACATGTGAATGTATCAGACTTATTTTTATTAACATTCAACTCCATGCCCCGTTACAATAATACCATTACATGCATTCAGTACATTACTACATGCTATCAACACACAGTTATTGCATTTGTTTGTCATTATATAATAGTGATAAATATTACAATGTATAATAATACAAAAAATTTTATTTTAGAAATAAACTCATTGCGGTCAAATGTCATTGAAATAATTACTATATTTGCCTGTTTAGATTACTTTTAGAATTACTCTGTGGTTAGAATCAGTACATATTAATTGCACCATTTATTTATGCATCTATTTGGTTTAGATATCTAGGGTTTTAATATATTTACAAAAACTTCGTAAATGCCGGAACACTAGTGTTAATTTCTGACAGGCCAGGTATTTCCATTCTAAATAATCGTTTTGATTAATACTGCTCTCAGATGTTCTTTGCTTATGTAGTCGTATATTAGATAGTTATATGAAGTCGAATAAATAAATAATATTGTAATTTTTGGTAAATTAGCTAGTTTTGTGTATATTTTATCATTGTAGACACAAAACTTACATCTTTTAAAACTCCGATGGTCACATTCACATGAACTTATTTACCTTTTCTGTAATCAACTATTGTTTCAAAAGCCTATTCTTCTTTCTGCTTCATGATAATCGAGATAAATATGAATAGAGATGGTTTTATTGCGTATTTTTTAATGGAACAAAGACTAAAGTGATAGTTCAAACTTTTTTAAAAGTTAGTCGCTATGTGATAATCGAAATTCCAGTTTCTTTGCATGAACTGAAAGAAAAAAAAATCTGATGTGTACCATTCACATGACTTTCTCTACATCTCTGCAACAAATTATTCATAAAAAGCTTATGCTTCTATTTACTTTATGCTAATCAGAAAAAATTAGCAGAAATAGTCTTATTACTCGCATCCTTGTAAGTAGAAGCAAAATAACGGACAACCGTAGGTTAAAGTGATAGTCAAAAGCTGTTTGATATGTCAATGAAGTTCATTTGTTTATATGGATAGGAGTTAACAAGTTCCAGTATGAGAAAAGTATACGTTTTTCATAGCAGAAACCAAAAATAAAGAATGTCACAAAAACGACGAACTCCACGATAAAAATGTATATACATAAATTGTGTGTTTTAATGTGCTCTACATTTTTTGTGTAGTAAGTTTTTGTCCATCTCTTACGGTTTAGCAGTGATTCAAAATTTAGTAAAATTCATCCACAATAAACTACTCTTCAGAGGCCATTCCCAGAAAATTCAAGATATACATTTCATTTGTCAGGTAAATATATTTAATATCCGACATTTTAATCAAAATCGTTGCAGCCATTTTTGAGAAAATCAAAATTTTCGAAAAAGGTTCCATGTAAAGGGTAGTTGGGGGTGGGGGGATTTTCTCAAAATCTTCCTGTCGCATCCCTGGAAGATACTAAACTTAATACCAAGTTTGGTATTTTAGCTACTTTTCGTTTTTGAGTTATCGTGTTCACGGACACACGGACACACACACTCACACATGGACCTATTTCTGAAAATGCGTTTTTTGGACACAGGGGGTCCTAAAACATGTACTTCCGGTGAAATCTCGGTATAGAATTTTTGGGTGGAATACAATACTTCTCTATCCCTATGTACAATGTATATATGGGGCTAGAGAAAGTAAAAATGGCGACTCCCAATTTTAGAAAAATAAAAGTATTGGAAAAATGAAACCAAAAGCAAGGCATATTGTGAAAATGGTTAACTCCAAGAAATGTTTTCCACATAAAAAATGTGTCTTTAACGAAATTAAAATGTTTTGAGTGTAGTGATTTTTTCCATCTATTACAGTTTACAGTGATGTAAATGTCATCCAGAATGAAAGGTAATCTGGAGACCATTTCCAGAAAATTCACGATATATGTACACATACAATTTCTCCTAACAAATAATCTTAATTATATGATATGTAACCAAAATTACTAGCGCAATTTTGGAGAAAATAAACATTTTCAAAAAATGTTTAGTGTAAAGAGTAGTTTGGAATTGGACAATTTTCTTGACATCTTCGTGGAAGAGCAAAACTTACATAAGTTTTGCGTGCGGATTTTTTTTTTTTTTAATAGACAGAACTGAAGGCATATATTCCCGGTGATATCTCGACTTAAAATGCCTGGGTGGAATACAATATAAATGCTCATGTGTTGCACTATATGTATTAGAGAAAGTAAACATATCGCTGCACCAGCAATTTTTTTTTTTTTTTATTGCTTCATTTGTATAGCCCCCTTTAACATCAATGGTCATATCCGGGGCTTTCACTTGTGAAACTGTAGGTTCAGAACATTACGTTAAACTTTATATTACTAAATACACACACATTCACTATCACATACATACTTCCAGACTTTATGGGGATAGGAAATAGTTCCGGTTAAAGAAAAATTCCCCGCCCCAGCCGGGAATCGAACCCGGGACCTCCGGGACCAGCAATTTTGTGGTATTGATTTTGCTTAACTTCGCAGAAAACAAACGCACGTCTACACATTTTAAATTAAAAAGAAATACATACAAATTTTAGGGGAAGTTTGTTCTAACAATTGCAGCTACTGGTAAATACGAAATCTTCTCTCTGGTCACACTATATAGATTTCTTTCTTTGCAAGTTTGTGATAGTTTGCTTTCACCATTTTTGCCTTGAGCAACTTTTTCTGTGAATGGCGTCTTCTGCTATAAATGAACAGTTTTCTCAGAAAATATTGAATAAATTTTAATAAAATGTGGAGCAATTTAGAAAAAACATTAGCCATATCTTTCTTACTAAACAAACTTAATGGATAAAACAGTTCTTAATATCTGAAAAAACATCAAATTACATTCTGTAAACATTTCATATAATAACTTACAATGTTTTGAGATAAACAGTCTATAGTAGATTTAATATTAGTGTAATAGAAATTTTAATCTCCCCTTAAAAGCACAGTCGTTATTTTTGAATTAGACTTTAGAAAACTACGTTTATGGCCCTCAGTTTGTTATGGTTTCCAACGTTTTTATTGTTTCCCTTATTCAACCTAAAAAAATGTTGTTGCCTTCGACTCATATTTTCAATGTTCTCTTAAGAAGAAAAAAAAAAAACAACAGAGATAACAACAAAAATACGGCTTTGAGATTTACTGGATCCGGAAGTTAACTCACTATCGAAATATTTTATTCATAGCAAATTTTGTGTTTTCATCTCCTTCATACTAATTAAGTTATGAAAATATCTGCGTGAAATCACAGGGGAGAATGAAACGTTTAAAAATAGGCTGTGTTTCCTGGTTTCATTATTATATTCTGCCTGACCTGAAAAGTGACAACAGAACAGTGGCTTACGACTTCAAAGTTCAGCTGTTGGAAAATTTCTGTTACAAATTTTAGGATTTTAGAGTGCTTTTAGAAGATAACGTGTTGAATATGAACTTATCTCCGGAAAGTTGCGTTTCTGCACAGTCGATCTGCGATATTTAGCAGGCTAGTCACTAGGGGGTTATTTAGATATACGAGCAGCTGACGTCATTTCACTACTATCCTAGTCGTTTAGTCTCCGAGTGACATAGTATTTGAGTCAGACAATGAGATAACCGCTACCTCGCTACGCCGTTTCGAGCCCCATTCGGGTGCTTAGTCTCCGTCCAACATGTGCTTACGTCAATCAGCTGATGGCAATTCTACTCTAACCTGTTTCTAACCTCGCTCATTTGTCGTTTAGTCTCCGTGCAACACGGTGTTTACGTCAGACAATCAGCTGAGCGAAATTCACCCCTACCCTACATTTCTACCCTGATTTGAGCTGCATTCAACGTCATTTAGTCTCCGAACTACATGATATTTACGTCAGAAAATGAGATAATGACACCCCACCTCTCTACGCTGTTTCGAGCCCCATTCAGGTGCTTAATCTCCTTCCAGCACATGTTTACATCAGAATATCAGCTGATGGCAATTCACCTCTAACATGTTTCTAACCTCACTCTTTGTCGTTTAGTCCCCTTGCAAAATATTGTTTAAGTCAATCAGCTGAGCGAAATTCACCTCTAGTCTACATTTCTACCTTGATTTAAGCGCATCCAATGTCATTTAGTTTCTATGCGACATAGTATTTACATCAGACATTAAACTGCTGGCAATTCACCTCAACCTACCTGTTTTGAGCCCCATTCAGGTGCCGTTCAGACTCCATGCAACACGGTGTTTACGACAATTAGCTGATGGTAATCCTTCTTTACCTTGGTTCAAAACACATCACATGTCGTTTAGTGTCCGTGCAACATACGTCACAGTCAAATGTACTCAGTTTTCCTCTTCCCTACCTCTCTACCCTGATTTGAACCTCCTTCACGTGTCGTTTGAACCTCCTTCACGTGTCGTTTACTCTCATAGCAAAATGGGGCAGTACACCTTTGCAGAATACGCAGACATGGTCCTTCTCAATGATGAAGCTTACGGTAATGGAGGAGCTGATCCTAGCCTTTATCAAGATCGTTATCTACAAAGTCTGCATACTCCTTTCGGCAATTATGCAACGGTTTCGAGAAGAGGGTACCTTCATCTTCAGCAGGAGAGACTGTAGTAGTTCAAAGAGATGCTGAGAGTTAGGAAACGATACAGTTGTCAAGAAATGTAGACCAGGTTTATCTGGGCGGGATATATTATCGTCACAGTGCCTAACAACTTAGAGAGGTTTTATCTGTGCGATATAGAAGGTTAAAAGATATTCGTAAGCTTTCTATCTTATGTTCTTGCCGAGCGATCTTTTGCTTCCTGCAATGCCATAGGTATAGAAACAGTGGGTCACTTGGGCGGTCGTTCCTCCAAGTGATCATACTGACCTGACGCTTACGTAGCTGCCAATGTAAATAGGCCGGGAAGCAGGAAGGTAGTAGGGTAAGATGTTGGTAGGGAGTTGGTTGTCATGTTAAGCTTGCGGGCGGGCACCGCTAGCCAACCGCCCGTCCAGCTTGACCAATGCTGCTTAACTTGGAGCGGTGAGGCGAATTCAGGCCAGAGACCATAAAGCGTCTCTAGGTAAGCGGTAGCTTTTACTCCTTCTTGGCAGCCTATGCTCATAGTGATCCAAAGTGTGCAGCAATTGGCTAGGGTGGAAGGATAGCTTCGCGTTCAGGGCATGAGTCTCTCCCTCACGGTTTCGATATTATATGGGACTCCGGAGTAGGGTATGGGATGTGAGATGGGAATCTGCATCCGATATTGTAGATCATTCTTAGCGCCCTGTTCTACACGATGTATAGACTTTTAATGGTGGTTGGAACCGCCGATCCCCTTACCTCACAGCCATACAGGATCAGGGTGGAATAGTACCTTGATGCGGGCACAGAATTAGGTGTGTGGGCATAGTGAACTTTAACACTGGCAGATGGTCCGGAGTTGTTGACGCCGGGTGAATTGGGGGGGGGGGGCAGTAACGGACATATATGTTTTTCTGCCATTATGGGGACATCTCGGCATATTGGTAACAGTTCTGGGTTCCGTTGGGAATTCAGGCATTCTCACCCCGAAAGAGCGGTTGCGGAGGAAACTGCTTATCAGCGCGAGATAGAAGGAGGGACGTCTGCCATTCACTTTGTACAAAAACTCATGATGGAAGCAGTGCAAAGGTGCTTATGTACGTTCAAGGGTACTGCGATCGTCTTAGAGTTTTCCTAGAACCATGAGGCAGCCATCTCGGCCAATCGCAACAACTACAAGGTCGTGAATTATCCGTGACGAAAATCAAACTAGTGATACGGTAGACGATTCCTTTCCTCGATAAGAGGGATAAGGCGGGGTAATAGTTGATGCTCAAAACCCTTTGTGAGCATTAAAATAAGCGTCAGGTAAACGGCGGCCTTTGAGGGAAGCTGCTGGAGAATGAGCACCGTGACGCCGTCATATCTAGGTGATTAGTGGGAATACATCTTTTTATTTTACTCAATTCACCCTTCACTAACCACTCCAATTCACCCACCAGATTTTGGAGGCCACCTCTTTCAGAGTGACTATGGGAAGGTGAAACCCATCTTGTAGCGACTTCGGTTCTTCGTTCAGGTAGTTCACTGTCGCTTCCACGAGACCACTGAAGAATTCGTCTGGATGTTCTCCTAGGGTTCGAATCGACATTCTAAATAATCAGCGATTACCGTGGCTTTCTCTCGCGGCTCGAAGGCGAGGGCCTCTCGAGTGCCGTGTAGGGGATGCTAATATTGGGTTTTGTCCCTCCTCAGGGTCTTAATGAACCGCCAGGACTTCTTCTCCTGTAGTTTACTTTGTTAATCAAGTTTTCCCAGGTATGTTTTCGGTGCCCTCGGAACAGTCGCTTTGACATGGTTTTGACTCTATGGTATACCACCCCTATCCTGGAATTGCAGAAACGCTGCCACAGCTTCAGAACAGTTGCTTGAGCTTTTAGCAAATTGTTTATTGGGTATGTTTTATGCGTTAGTGGTTTTTAATGGGATACGGTAGGTGTGAACGTGAACCGTGAACTGTTGGGAGAAATCCACCGCCTCCTCCTCCAGTGTGTCGACGGATTCGATGCGTGGACGCGAGTCAGCAGATTGAGAAAGTTATGGTCGGAATGCAGTTCGTTGAACACCGAGAATTCTAGGTGGAATGTAATGATTTTGGTGATTATAATGTCGAGAATATCCGACCTGCTGCGGGCCGGGAAGAACGTGAGTCCTCTCGGTCTGTGCGCATTCAGAAACCTCTAGTTCGTTGTACGGCTGTGCCAGTCCCCGTGCTTTGCGCTGAAGTCACCTGCCATGCAGACCACAGGTGTGTGATTAGTAGGGCGATATAACCACCGTCACAGAAACGACAGACAGAAATGTCATATACTGCTATCAATAATGTATGTAAAGGGTTTTTGATGAAGACTGCTGAGCGCTACTCCGCCGGCCAACGCGATCAGACCGATGGGTACTGTAGCTTGGCAACAGGAAGTTAATAGCATCATTCAGGTGTGCCGGACAAGTATGGAGGCTTTACAAGGAATATTACCTCCAGTGTAGCCAGCAGGATTTTGTGTTTGGCAAAGGGACCCGGCCAGCTGGTAACTAGTTTTGTGCCGCTGCTTTGGGCGAGGCCTCTAGTTGGTGTATCACTGGGACCTGTGATTGTCCCGGCTGGGCTCTGGGTGTCGCTCTGCTCATATCAGTTCTCTTATTTTTGGACTTTTCCTTCTGTGCAGCCCGCACTTGTAGTAGCTGTGGTACTTGTTTTGCCCCCGTCGTTTCCTCAGCTGTTGATGGCAACGCCACCGATATTACACGAGAGCTGCCGAGACGTATGAAGTTGGAACGGCAGTTTAACATGGTTCGTTATTCCCAGGAAAGTTACGTGATGTACCTCGAGACCAAATAACATTCTGGTGCCTCACTCTTATAGTGTAAAGGTAGGATAACTGCCTGTCTCAATTTCCATCCCTGCCTGCCCGCATAAATAAATAAATAAGCAGATACATTCAAGCAGATATTGGGACCCATCTCACATTCTTTCGTACATTCTTCTTTATTTTTCTGTATACCTTGATAAAAAGAGTTTTCAGTATGTCTTCCGGAACTCGTTTAAACCACATTTTCTGAAGGTTTCTTTTTATACTACTTAGCTACTTATCAGAGTCCAAAATCTTCTTTCGCTGCTGATTATACAACTTCAGTTTTAGCAGGGCAAAATATTCCTATTAGTCTTAATTTTCACATTTTACATACTTTTTTCTTTTCAATACATACATATTTCTGGAATGTTTTAGACCTAAGGGAGTGTGTAGCTTCTATCCCATATAATGAAAGTCTCAGTCCTATAGTTTATAAATTTTCTTTTTTCTTTTTCTACTATGTGTGCACAATGTGTGTACATAACAAGTAGAGAAGATATTCTACCCAGAAGCATCGATACGGAGTTTTCATGGAAATTGATATTTTAAGACACCTAAATATATTAAAATAAAAATAAAAAAAAAACTTTTTAGAAAAACTGAATCTGCGTGTGTCTGTGAATATTATGCCTAAAAAACGAAAGTCCAATTAATACTATGTTTGTTTTTAAAGTTAAGAATCTGTGACAAATGCAACATATAGACTTTGAGGGAAAAACGATCCACCTCAAATTCTCTTTAAATGGCATATTTTTCTAAGTTTTTGATTTCTTCATAAGTCTCTGAAGATTATTATTTAAACCCCACATATTAAATACGTGTCAAATAAAACTAATATCTTGAATTTTCTGGAAATAGGCGTTGAATGTTATGGACGACTTTTGCATAATCGGAAAAGCCATAAGAGACACACAATTTTATAACACAAAACATAGATTTAAAACATAAAATTTATGTCCAATAGCACATTCAACATTTCAGATGTTTCTTATTATTAGTTTCAAGATAAAAATATTTATATTCTTCTCGAATCGTCGTCCGCTTTTCTTTTGTTTTACTCCCGTCAATGTAAAGGGAACCGAGCTTTATTGTCACGTATAGTAACACTTTTTAAAATATTTGGCTATCCCTTTAGCCTAGTGTATTCCCTTATTTTCCCCTACTTATAAAAAACTAAGTAATAAGAGCATTTCTGCTAATATTTAGCTCAATTAGCAAAGGTAGATAGACGAATAGACTTTTGTAAGAAGAGCTGACTGGATAGATAGTGAACGTTACATGAATGGAACACATCAGATTTTTGTTCAATTTTTTAATGTTGTTACTATAAAGCTGAATTTAACTTATACGATTACTCTAAAATTCCTTTACTTTTATTACAGTTTTTATTTGAAACTATCAGGTTTAAATATTTGTAATGTTTACAAACCTTTGAATAAAATAAACAATAAGTATGAATAATTTAAGAAAGTTTAAGTATTGCGATTTCTTACGCCAATGAAAAAGAGGGTTTCCTTATTGTAGGCGTGTTCCATAATTACTAGTTGAGTTTCTGTATAGATGTGGGAACTTAGAGAATCTGTGAATATTCTGTCTTATTTCACAAGGAGGAATGGAGCTGGTAAGAATAAAAAGGTGGAGAGGCCTTCAGGCTGCCTTAATTTTCAGAATCTAAATTTGAATATCTTTAAACTTGGCAATAAGAAAAATGGAGGGGGAAAGATTAAAATTAACATTTGCCTATACTTATTTTACAATCATTTTAAACATTTGTGCCATGAAGAACACCTTGCTATAGGGAAACCATGTAACTGAATTCTCTACTAATAGCCGTAAAGAATAAGGAATTACATGATTAAATTGAATTGTTGCTTCTTTACGTTTCACAGCCATATAATTTTGGGGATTGTCATAAATATGTAGAATTTATTTTGCTTTACTTACTTAATTTGTTTTAAACGTGTCCTGTATAGTTCTGAAACTCGCTTAAATGTTAGAATCAACATGTCTTTTTAGATAAAGAATTACTCTAAAAAATGAACCGAATGAGCGGAAGAGATACTCTTCAAGCAAAAGGAAGCCGTAGTAGGAAGTGGTGAACTACGAATTTGTGAAGCCGAAATACACAATTGCTTAATGATCACAATGATTCTGATTATTTCCTTTAAAGCTAGAAGTAGATAGACGGAAAGGCCTTCAAAAAGTGGAGCGCTGCACCGCAAGTAGCTCACAATGATTCTTTATGCTTCCAAAGTGAACTCTATTTGAGAGGGTTTACGGGGAGACCTGAAAGATTACCAGATCTGGATGACAATATGCCTTGGACGGGATCCTAACGATTCCAGATGGAACTTAACCTTCCGACGGCTAGCCTCCAGAGAAGGTCCCAAGAGCACTCCAACAGACCCAACAAACGCCAGGAAGAAACATTTCCGAAGCACACAATTCACTGCCCAGCCGTGACACTCCAGTCACCGGCTCCTTGACCCTACCCATAAACATGAAAATCATGAATGATGACGAAAACAGAAAATGATGGAAAGGAGTAGATTTGTCTACTAAATAAGGGCAATTACTAAATTTGAGTGGAAGGGAAGGGAGCAGACAAACTGTGAGCCTCCAGTTACTGTGGAGCGTCTCTCTCAGTTCTTTAAGGCAAGCTTGTGTAGCTTGTTCAGCACAAAATCTCTTCCCCAGGACTCTGAACAGTTCTATCATAGGCAGCTATGTAATGCTATTATAATTTTTTTTTTGAGCACAAAGAAATTTGAAGTTTATAGAATTATTACCTTAAACATTTCCGAAAGTAGATTTATGAAATGCAACTACATTTGGATTTTTTATGTCTATGAGTCTGAGGAAGTAGTTTTTGTTTCACAGGGACATTACACTTAGCTTCAAACTTTTATCGTCAATAATATCTTCGCTATCTTAATATCTCGCTGTGGAACATATTTAGAATACATGAATGTCAAGAGTATTCAGTATAGCAAAACAGCTTGTAGCTGTGGCGTACGTTTTACTGGTAGTTTTCGAAGGCACATAAATGACATTAGCACTTGAAAACGGCTAGCCTGGAGCAAGTAAGTGTTTGTATATGTGATTTATGTTTCCAAAAAGATTTTTTATCCATAAAATTTCGGTATGATAAACGTTAGAGAAGTAAACACAATATTTTCTCCTACTACTTCTTCATCTTCTTCTTCGTATTCTTCTTCTTATTATTATTATTTGCAATAATTAAGCAGGCAACACGTAAAACAATATAATTTCGGTCGCATTCCAAGCACAAAGAAAGGCACTACTAAATGTTTAGCTTATGCTTTAATTGTCACTTTCGCATTCACCAGCTTTCCTAAGATAACATGGCATTTAAGCTGATATACAAAGATGAGAAGGACGAGAACAGTTAGCGAGAGAGAGGGAGAATCAGGGACGTTTGAAAGGTATATTCAGTACTCACTGGGTTTTTGGGTTGGGACAGTTGCCTTGCCGGAGCACTCACCTAACTTATTTGTATTTTATTTCTTTTTATGAAGCTATATTTATGAAGCTTCTACTTGCAAGAAGATTTTGCTGCATACGAGTATATAGATAATGCAGTATTAGATTTCAGGAAATACTTGGTGCCTTTAAAATGGAACAACAAAGTACGAAACATCGAAGAAAGTCAAAGGAGGTGTTTCTCAATAACGTGTTGAAACAGTAAAACATAATATCCATGATGCTTATAGAACACATAAAATTTTATGGTATTATTTCTGTGCGCATGTACTCGTAGGCATGATCGGGCCAGGAAATTGAATATTGTAGCATTAATGATCTGAGTATTCAATTTTCAGATACATAATTAATTCAAACCCTTCTCGTAGGATGTGAAGTTTAATCAACTGTATCTCCTTTTAACTGAAGGCTATCTCAAGCCAAATTATATCTATCTAAATTTAAAACACCCTCCCTGTATTAACTCTAACAAACTCTTTGGTTTAAGTTTAATAAAATGATTGCATTTACATTCAATTGGGCACCTGTCATAATATGTGATAGGTCATACAGCATCCTCTAGTTAGATCAGGACTTCTCAAACGCGTCAAATCTCACAAGTGCAGCACTACTTTGGCACCGTGCATCGGTTCAACTGGGGTCGGCTAGGATATTTTACAGCAACGAAGAAACAGCGTTAAAGGGGAAGACAGGTAGAGCGAGCATGACAAGCGTAAGGAAAGAGACAGAACTATAGCTCAAAATCGAGGAGTAGGGTTTGCACTATGGACAGCATAGCAAAGTCATGTAATGCACCTTACGCCGTACAATGCACCGTCACATGTGAGTATGAGCTACATGCATCTTCTCCACAGGAACTGTCGCCTTCCGTGGTATAATGGTTACCATGCTAACTTCCTATACCCAAGGTTGCGGATTCAAACCCGGCGGAGGGCGATGCATTTTTTCGGGCGTAAAAATCCTTAGCATGGCTATCCTTCGGAAGGGAAGTAAAACCATTGGTCCCGTGTCTTAGATTTACGGCACGTAGAAGAACCTCAAGTCTGATAGAGAGGCCTCTGAGCAAAATTAAGCGGTCTTTCACGCCCAGTATAGCATGGGACACTGAGAACCACAGCAGTTAAAGAGCGTCCATAAATAAAACTCAATTTTTTTCCACAGGAACTGAAACGGCGTAATTGTGAATATACCATTGATGTGTTTAGCTTTCGTATCATTACTGAAACCTTCTGAGAAAAAAAATTCTTTATTTGTGATAGCTAAGGTGAGTGTAACATTCTAACAAAGATTTGACGGAGTTCCTGTAAGGGAGCTTCTTTGTGTTGTGCCAATTTACCTAATGACCACCTCTCGAGTCGAATGACATATTTAACGATACCGCTGAAAATAGATTCCTTTTTGTCACGGAGTTCTGGATAGATCCTCGACTGTACCGTTAACATGTCAGGGAGCTTGTTTATATATTCAGGTCGACAGAGGCATTGTCGATCCAGCGCTTACGTCATATCGTTTTTGCCTCCTGCCTTGTTCCCAATAAAACACATTTTTGTGAGCAGTTATTTCTCTTCAGGGAGCAATATTTTCAAGGTGGTTCTTTATGGCAAAGTGCTGCGAAGGCAGAAACGAATTTGGTATTCTCTGCTCTGTATTTCTTAAGATTAAAGTGCGTTGCAAAAACACGTGCAGCTATGGATTCTTTTGAAGTTCTATCAGTAAAAGATGTCGCCTTTCTCCTTCCAAAATCACAAATAAAGAAAATAATAGTAACAATAATAAACATTGTGCAAAAGCAATTTGAATTGTATGACATTTAACTTATTCTTTGGCTGAAATGGACAGCATCAAATTGGATGCATGGAAAATTGCGTTGTGTTATTCAGAGGGCTGAACTGCTAGGTATCTTATACACTAACGCACACTTCTGTCCATAAATAGTGAGGCCCAACTCCTAGAAAGCAAAATGTGTTGCCTCCGTACTGATAACCTGCATTTGTTCCCCCCCCCCAGTTAGTATTAGTTCTCTATGTGACTGACTTAAAAAAAATTGAGAAACAAGAATTAATCGATGTTTATGTTTATAACCGATGGGAAATGATAAAGGTGATTCGAATACCACCTTTAAAAAGAATTTCGCTATGATTCAAACGCAAAGAAACGCCAAAGCGTTTACAACATAATTTAGACTTTTAGAATCTAGAGGAAGGGTTGGAGATTTGTTTGTATTGTGGTTAAATTGGACAACAGCTATGACACTTACTTATATGAGAGCGTTCATCAGCAACATGGAGACGAATGTTAAAGTTGTTGCCGCTATTAAATGGCAAAAAGAAAACCAATATTAAGACATTGGGTATAGAACTTGTATTGTTACTTTTAGGCCATATTGTGAATGAGGTAAAGAATGCTGCCAGCTCAATGCTAGGATTATGCTCGGAATACAATGGTGGTCATAATGGTAGAGGTGGTGCTGGATTGCAGCTCAAAACAACATTAGCTAGAACTTGTCTCTTAACTTTGAAAATTAGATGTTACAGAAAAGTGTACTTATGGTAGGTAATTAACTTAATAAACATATTCATTTCTATAATGCACGATATTATAATTAAATAATGCTATGTGCGAATTGAATGATTTATTTATATCTTATCCCCTAAGGAATCCATTCTTATAGCTTCGACTTTTTATCAGTTTAACTATACAAAGGTTCTACAGTCGTTATCGCTATTTAATGGAAAATTTAGAAAAGACATAAAATGAATTCTGAAATAATGTTTACTTTCCACAAGATTGCTACGATATAAGCAAGACCTTAGTATACAAGATTCTGAATATTTATACTATTTCCGAACAGTTTTAGAAACAAACGTTGTTAAACACGTTCATGCCATTCCACGAAACGGTTTTGATTTCCAAGAAATTCCGCATCTTCCAAGGATGCGCTGCTAAAATGCTTAAGAAAATCTTCTTATCCTACTATGCATATTACTTAACGTTACACAGGATCACCAGCTTTACTTTCTTACCGAAGAAAGCCATGCTATTTTTTGTGTCCGAAAAAAATCCTTCACCATTTACCAGATTTGAAGCACTTGACTTTCTTTGGGTTTTAGTGGTTAACATGGTAACCACTACATCACGGAGGGCGACCAATGAACTGGGTCATAGTTTTAAAATTGATCCTGTCATAGTAATATGTCGAAGAAATTACTAGTTCCCAAGACGCAACAAGGTCCTATTATGGTGCTCTTCCTGACGATTCTCAACCACAATGAAGATAACCAACTCCAATGAAGGTATTAGGAAACCGTTTATAGGTACTATATATTATTGGATACTATATGTTTCGATTCCTCCATCGCAGCAGACTCTTTATTTATCAACACCTGCATTAAGATATCTTTAACGTTAGAATATTACAGCTTAAAACTATATTGTTTTCCAACGAATAGAGACCCAACTGGACAGAAAGTCGAGACAAGGGGATTCTTGTTTAAATGAATTTTCACTATAAAATTGCATCATCTCCTATATCAAGTCAGCTTTTATTACTGAATTCTTTCTACTTCAGAATAGGGATACATACTGAAGTTGAATGTCAACACCAAGCCAGCCAATATGTAGATGATATTGCAGAGAAATATCCCCAATTTCAACAGCTGCCTTGAAAGAACCAAAAGACGATGATTACACCTAAAGAAATTGTGCTTTTTAATATTTAAGATATAAGCATTACACTATATTTCTATCTGTTGAATTTTCTTTGTTTAAAAATAAATGTATTATACTCTTAACGAAACAGGGTGCTATGGCGGAAAAAGTGTATGAGATAAACAGAGACAGCATTTAAAGTGATTCATTTTCTTACCATTTCTGACCTTCGCTTTGCAATTAAAGAAAATTAATGTTTCACAAAATCCAAAAATATTATGCACTGAATTCCAGATTATGTACTCTTTCACCTCGCTTTCGAAATACTAGTCCGTTTATGTAGCAGATGCTGCCATTTGATGTATGGATTCATTAAAATTTTAAGACTAAAGGATCGTCAGGCAGTCCTGACGTCATATCTTGTCCAATATGCTGGACGACGGATCAAAATAAAATAAGCACTCAGTACACTGCATTTCAAAAGTCCTGAATATTTTCTGCTACACTTAAAGGGAAATGACAGGGATACCTCAAACAGTATATTTTAAAACAGAACTCTTTCACAGAAACATCCATTCTAAATATCATTGTTCTACAAGTTTTGATGTCATTAGAAAATGTTTAAAATGTAATTGTATGTTTTTGTCAAGCATTCCAACTGTTTTACAGGCTAAAAGGTTTTATATCCAACCATGGTAAACAAATAAATGCTTGACATTCCTGATGTTTTAATGGAAAACGATAGTGTGTACATGGAAATAAAAAAGTGAAGATACTGTTTACAGTATCTATTTATTTACTGTAAAACAATAATACAACTATCGCCCAAAAAGAGGCAATCTTTGAGATGGTAGAAAAGAAAATAGTATGTGTTACTTCGCATTACTCTCTCTCTCTCTCTCTCCCCCCTCTCTCTCTATGTAAAACTTTTGGACATCAATGATATTGAATTTATGAATATTCAGAATTTTTAGATAATGACTTTTATTCCTGTATAATCCCTCAAAGGGATATTTGAAATAAATAATATATATTTAATAATTTTGTTGTTGATGAGGGAATTAAATCTTTGTGAAATGTATGATAAAGTGATTAAGTTTGGTATTATTACTCTCTAAGGCAAACCATCCTTACAGAAGCTTAATTTTCTATCTACTTCTTATTAACTGAGACAAACTTTTGCAGAAATAGCGCATTACACATTTCTTATAAATACAAAGGGAGTAGCGGTAGTCAAATACAAAAGTATACATTTTATTCGCCATAAATATGTATATTTAATATATAGTATTTCAATCAAATTCGTTAGTTTCACTTAAATTCGATGCTAAATATCACCAGAGGTATATCTTTTGAGGCTCAGTGAATCCTAATTTTTCAGAAAAATGCCGTGTGTGTTTTTTTAAATTTATGATTTTCACAAAAACGACTAACGATTTTAATTAAAATACCACGTGTAAGTTACTGTAATGAGAAATTACATTTTCTGAATATAACTGGTATAACATGTAAACCGTAGATGAGAGTTAGAAACATTTTTGTGTACAAAAAAAAACAAAAAAAAAAACAAAACAAAAACACACACACAACTAATTTTAGGGGGTGGGAGAAAAATAAATATTTCCAAGATATCGTTAGTTATTGGTAAAATATTCAAATACGAAACTTTTATTAAACCATAAGTATTTATGTTCATGTTTTGGTTAGGCAAGCAAAGATTTCAAGTCAGCACATAGTGATCCACCCGTAAATATCTCTTAATTGCACTATATTTCCCTATACCCATTTGCATCTACAAGGAAACATTTAATAAAAACAATCTAAAATGTTCATTTTGATTAATTCGAACTAGAGAGAAAAATAAACCTTTTTTTTTTTTTACCTTAATTCAATCAACAATGGGCAGGGAATGTCATGTGAATATAACAACATCAGAAATTTTAGGAGGTTAATGCGATGCGTTCTGTAAATAACTCATCACCAACTCTGTTCGGTCAATTCAAAGTACTCACCTACACTTCTTGCACCCTATATGTTATCGGGTGAAGCATAAATGCTGGCGCTTCTTGTCACCTTATTCAGCCGTGACGATAACTAAACCTCAAGACAAGCTGCATTACATGCTGCAGGCACACCCCCTGTGAGTCGTGAGTTAGTCTCTTGATCTTTGAAGCACAAACAGACTGGAACAGCCAGCTCTAAACAATATAGAAAGTAAACTGATGTTTGTTTCAAAATGTTGTTGAAAATTCATAATAGGTACTCTTAAACAGTGAAATGAGTTAAAATACATGTCTTGGTACGCAAAAACCCTTGTAGTACCACACAGAACCATTCGACTTCTTCTTCTTCCACTTTAGGGATAGGCTATATTGCTCGTTCCGGTTCAAAATCATCTTCCCATCTGATTCTAGGACGCCCTATTGAGCGCCGTCCTTTTGGTCTATAATAAAGTGCCTGTTTTGTTATTCTATTGTTAGGCATTCTCTTTATGTGGTGTACAACCATGATCACTGTACAACCATAATCTATTCAACTATTTTCATCTTATCGGAGATGTTCTGCTTTGTGCAGGACTCTGAAACGATAGCATGGTTTTACCAAAGTTTCATAAAATATGCATTTTATAATATTTCAAATAGTTGTTTTGTTTTTCAATTCTTATTTGCTTGTCTTCCATAAGGCTTCTTACTGTTGTTTGCATTTGTCTCCTGCTGTAGCTGGGAAGTGCCTAATCTTCGAGAGAACCCTATAGTCCAGTTTGAGATCGTTATCATAAACTCTGGTGATGAAAATGGAGGGTTAGGAGGCCAGCACTTAGCACCCATACCATTAGTGGAGTCCCACAAACGCTACTTGAATGCTACAATGTGTCAACAATGGAGGATCCTCTAGCTCTCTCCAACAAAGGATCTGTTTGCCTATTTGCAAGAACAACTCAGATGGATGAGGCTTGGTTTGTCCCAAGTTGAATGCCCTGGAATTCAATGTCAGTTATGGCCACAACTGTGTATAAACAATGCTGTTACGGATGATCTGAATTTATCACAGAGGAAACTTACACATCCCTGTAACAATTGTTTCAATAACTTTTACGCCAAAATGTACATGTACATAAAGGTTTTAGGACTTTAAGTAAGAGTCTAATGATGTACACTCTAATGACCCCATCTACCCATTATTTAAATAATTCTCCTTACAAAAGTATATTCTTATAATTAATCCATGCTCAACAATATAAGAATTGACAAAACAGTGCTATTATTTATAAGAGAAATAAGCGAATACGCTAGGCTAAAGATTTAGTCAACGTTTTAAAAGCTGGTGATTAAGTACCTAATGAATTGAATTTACGTTCTCTTTGCATCGTTAGAAGTTAAAAAGAAAAATCTTGATAGACATATGTATTGGAAAATGTATAAACACATCGAGGAATATCTCTAATATGCTTAACTTTAAAAAAATGTTTCTGACAAAGTGTGTGTTATAACGAGATATATATTTGTGTGTAGTAAGATTTTATCTCTTAAGACTTACCGTTTATGTAAAAGTTCTCTTCCAGAATGAAGAATACTTGAGATGCTCTTTCCAGCAAATTTATGATGTACGTTTCATTTCAATGTAAATATTCTTAATACATGGCATTTTTAGAAAAAGCATTAGAATCATTTTTAAGAAAAGCGAAAATGTCATAAAATGTTCCGTGTAAAGAATAGTTTGAGGTGTGGTATCATTGGAAGATATTAAATGAAGTACCAAATTTGATGTTTAACCAACCTTTCGTTTTTGAGTCATGTTATCCGCAGACACACACACACGCACGCTCGCACACACACTCAGCGAACACTATTGAACTTTATTTGGATTCAGAAAATATGCATTTCTGATGAAATCTCGTAATCGTTTTAGTGTAATGCAATATCTTCTCGACTTACTGTGTGTATATAGTGGTTCCTAGAGGAAGAAAACTTTTGATGTTTTATTTTCATATGATTTTCTTTACTTGTTCTGCTTACAAAAGCTTATTCTTCTATCTCTTCAATCTAATCGAGATAAACATAGCAGGAATGGGTTTACTACTTACTACCTTGTCAAAAAGGGCATGTACCATCGTTCTTAGTGGTCTACATAGGACCATGCTAGCCTCTAGAGCAGGCATGGCGAACAGTACTCACAAGGTGTGAACATATTAGTTCTCCTGGCGTACATGTATACACACGCCCCAGATGAAACCGGTTCTCTCTAGCAGTGGCGGGCTGTGTATAGTTTCAGGTTTGGATACATTTTCTTCGTGTGAAATCACATATCAAATATGTACTATATTTGTTCTATAGTCATTTATTTCACAACCAACAGGGCATATGTAATTGTTGCCCAACAAATGGTTTATAAACATTATAATTGCAAGTATAATTACGCAACACATAATGAAAGCGTAACATAAATTAGTGTATTTCTCCACAGTTTGCCTAGATAAACTAATAGCTATCATTGAAGAACATGGTTCTTCTGCAACTTTGCATTATCTTGGTTACATTTTACTTTGGACTTAAGTTCGTCAAGAGCTTTTTGTCTATCTTTCCCTGATAATTTATCATACCCATACAAATATTTATGCTTGGACACAAAATGTCTTCTGATATTAAAGTGTGTAATAACCTGCAATTCTTGTGAACATACTAGGCAGACAGCCTTATTGTCTTATAGAATGAAAAAGTACCTGTTTTCCCATTCGCTATTGAAAATTTGTTTTGGAGTATTGGTTGAAGTGGCGGGTGCAGACTTATTTTGAGAACTACACCAGTACGGACTGTCTAAGCGAAACTGAACCGGTCGCTATGCTTTGATAGTCATGAAGAAAGTGGAAGTAGGGGATAAGCTATAACACCCACCGAGCACTGTTCGCCATGCCTGCTCTAGAGGTCGCAAGTTTAAACCGGTGAAGGACGATAGCCTTTTCGGGCGTATCCGTGCAGATGTCGTGACATTCTTTTGGAGTTCTCCCTAATATGAAACAGAATTTCACTTTAGTGCGTTGCTCCAGTACACCTAACTTTCACAACGCATATACACAAATTGCTAGTCTGAACAGGCACACGGTTTCGTGAACGAGAACTGACTTGCCTTTTGTTCAGAAATAGGATCATCTATACCCGCCAGAAATTCATAACAGCATTGATTGATCATAGGCTGCAAGAAATAAAACCGTTTATGCGTCTCTAAAGCCTTCTATGTGGTTTTCGATCTTTATAGGTTACCTCACTCCACTTCTGAGGTTAAAATGTCCAGCGGACGATGTTCATTACCTCCAATGTTAGGGTGATGATAAGGATAGAAGATACAATTTTTATCGTCGACATTAAACTACGTTAGGCCTTAGGGATACTCCACATGAGCCAGCCAGATTTGAGCGGTTGATTAGGACCGACTTAAATTCTCCACTCTAGAGCCGGAAATCGAAACACGGATCGTTCACGGCTCGTTATTCCTTCTAAATTAGGTAAGTGGAAGATATTTCTAGAGATAAGAGCTGCTGCAAATCAGTTGTTCTGCGCTGAAATATTATTTTAGCTTGTAGTAGTTGTCGGTAGACGTTTCTTTGTTTGCCGGCTAGCCAAATAGTTCAACATCAACTCTTGTCAGGAGATGAGGCTCAGCAGGTTTGACAGTTACGTGTATATATAAACACTCCGATATTTACAATAAAATACAGTATTTATTATCACGTAAAGTTCATCAAACCATGATTAACACACACTAAAAGAATGTAATATACATTTAACGTGTTAGCATAGCGCTTCTAAAATTACGTTTGTTTCCACACTGAATACTTCTTAAGCTAAAATTAACAGAACGTCAAATATATGAAAAAATGTACATTCCTGCCGCTGCAATCGCGGATTTGGTAATTAATACTTCAGTTATGTAGTTGCATATTTACCGCAGTTAAGCAAATGACACTACTATCATTTTTGTATCTACCTCCCTGACACAGCCATCTTAGGTCTAACTTCCCGAGATATTTAAAAAATCTGATGTGTTGCATTTATATAGCTTCTTCTAGCTGTTCTGCAAACAAATATTCTTACAAGAGCTTATTCTTTTATTTACATCATGATAATCATGATACACATTAGTAAAATTTATCTTATTACTGGATTCCTTGTGAGTACAAGAGAAAATCTATGTTAAACTGATAGCCAACTTTTTTAAAAGCTAATCGCTATGTGAAGTAATTTAAATTCGGTACTCTTTACATGACCAGAATTAAAACAAAATATATATGAAACGATAGTTTAAGTAATTTAAAAATAAAACTAATAACAAGGAATATTTCAGAAACAGTTTTACTCTACCAAAAAACGTATATGACACAAATTGTTTGTTTAAACGAGATCTGTATTTTTTGAATAGTAAGTTTCTGTCTATTTCTTATGGTTTAGCATTATACAAAATTCATCCATAGTGAAGAGGACTTCAGAGGCTATTTCCAGAAAATTAAGATATAGCTTTCATTTGTCATTAAAATATATTAAACATATGGTAAAATCGTTGGAGCCATTTTTGAGAAAATCAAAATATTCGAAAAATGTTCCCTATAAAGTGTATTTGGGGGTGAAACAATTATTTCGGGTGCCATTGTTTTTAACTTCATCCTCAGTATGAGTGTCTTAATATTTGCATTCAAAGGACCATATTTGCTGATTTATTTATTTATTTCATAAAGTTTTCCGCTGTAAAGTTTCCCTTTTAAAACCATATTAAGTAGCTCAAACTATTGATGTGTTCCATTTACATGACTTTCTCTACATCTGTGCAACAAATTATTATTAAAAAGCTTATGCTTCTTTTTACTTCATGCTAATGGAGAAACAAATAGCAGAAATAGTCTTATTACTTTCTTCCTTGTAAGTAGAAGCTAAAAAAGGGAGTACCATAGGTTAAAGTGATTGTCAAAAGCTGGTTGCTATGTTACTGAATTTCCTTTGTTTGTATGGACACGAGTTGACAAATTCCTGTATGAGAAAAGTAGGTTATTCAAGTCTGGAATAAAAAAAAAGCAAGGAATATCTAAAAAACCACCAACTTCACGAAAAAATGTATATAACATAAAGTGTGGGTTTTAATATGCTCTACAATTATTGTGTGGTAAGTTTTTGTCTATCTCTTACTGTTTGCCAGTTATACACACTTCCGTGAAATTCATCCAGAATAAATTAATCTTCAGAGGCTATTCCCAGAAAATTCAAGATATACATATTATTTGTCAGGTATATATATATATTTAATATACGACTGTTAATCAAAATCGTTAGAGCCATTTTTTAGAAAATAAAAATTTTTGAAAAAAGTTCGATATAAAGGGTAGTTGGGGGTGGATGGATTTTCTTGAAACTCTTCGTGTCGCATCCTTCGAAGATACCAAACTTAAATACAAAGTTTTGTATTCAACGGTCTTTTCGTTTTTTAGGTATGCTATCCACAGACACACACATGCAACACACATGGACGTTTTTCCAAAAATGTTTTTTTTTTGGATTCAGGGGAACCCAGAACATGTATTTCCGGTGAAATCTGGTATCGAATGTTTGGGTGCAATACAATACATTCTCTATACACTATGTACATAGTACGTGTAGAGAAAGTCATATAAGTTTTGAGATAGCATATCTGCCTTTTCAAATGTATGAGAGTTAATTAAAGTTTATAGTTATGATAAACCAATAAAACACAGAGCTCGCGAGTACAAAAGCATGCGCAAGTTGATGCGTTGCGTTAGCACTTTTCCAGCAGTACATCCGGTGATAAAACGCTGGGGATTGTGAGAGAGGATAAGATATGGGTCCTCCAAGCTCATGCTGGAAGGTAATAATAGACGACGTGTGAGCAAGCATGACGGATTGCCGTGCGCTTATCACCAGGAAACCCTGGCACACCCGACTTCCTTCCCGCCTTCATCGCTTTTGTTCCTCCCTTACTACTACATGACTAGCAATTCACCTACGTGACGCTCCTTCTGCTTTACGCTATCACGTTTCCTCCATCAAACTATGAAGACACTCATGAAATTCTATGAGGCGCTATATTTTGCACAGAAAAGAGGATAATTTTACCGTAATGCCTTTATCCTGCCGTCAAACGATGCCCAATTTGGTCCATCCGCAGCAGCTCCAAATTCTTTGTTTGTGTCAACAACGCCAAGGATTTGTTTTTCTTAGCCCACCACGAATAAAGATAATAGTGGCCAGAGAAAAATAAAACTGTTGCATCGTTTCAATTTTTTCAAATGGCTAAAGGTTGGAAGAGACAAACCACTGTAAAAATCGCGCATCAGTTCTTGACGAATGCCATTTTTACTTTCTCCATACGCACTATGTACATAGTGTATAGAGAAAGTATTGCACTCCACCAAAAATTCGATACCTAGATTTCACCGGAAATATATGTTTTAGGGTCCCCAATATCCAAAAAAAGCATTTTCACAAAAAGGTCCGCGCGCGCGCGCGCGCGCGTGTGTGTATGTGTGTGTGTGTGTGTGTGTCTGTGAACACGATAACTCCAAAACGAAAAGTCGGTAAAATACCAAACTTGGTGTTTAAGTTTAATATCTTCCAGGGATGCGACACGCAGATTTTGAGAAAAATCCCCCCACCCCCAACTACCCTTTACATGAAACTTTTTTTGAAAATTTTGATTTTCTCAAAAATGGCTCTAACGATTTTGATTAAAATTTCGTATATTAAAGATATTTACCTGACAAATAAAATGTATATCTTGAATCTGAAGAGTAGTTCATTCTGAATGAATTTTACTAAATTTTGAATAACTGCTAAACCGTAAGAGATGGACAAACACTTACTACACAAAAAATGTAGAGCACATGAAAACACACAATTTATGTTATATACATTTTTTTCGTGGAGTTCGTCGTTTTTCTGACATTCCTTATTTTTGGTTTCTGCTATGAAAAACGTATACTTTTCTCGTATAGGAACTTGTCAACTCCTATCCATATAGACAAAGGAACTTCATTGACATAGCAACCAGCTTTTGACTATCACTTTAACCTACAGTTGTCCCTTATTTCGCTTCTACTTACAAGGAAGCGAGTAAAATAAAAGTATAAGCTTTTTAAGAATAATTTGTTGCAGGGATATGGAGAAATTCATGTGAATGGTACACATCAGACTTTTTAATGAGAGTTTAGCTGCGAGTCACATACTTTTACTGCAGCGCGGGAAATGAAATGGAGTTTTATTTATGGACGCTCTTTAGGTGCTGTGGTTCTCAGCGTCCCTTCAATTGTGGGCGTGAAAGGCTGCTTAATTTTGCTCAGAGGCCTTTCTCAGGCTTGAGATTCCTTAAAATGCCGTGAATCTACGACACGGGAGCAACGGCTTTACTTCCCTTCCGAAGGAAGTCAAACATTTTTACGCCGAAAAAAATTCATCGCCCTCTGCCGGGTTTGAACCCGCGACCTTGGTTAAATGAAGTTAGCATGGTAACCATTACACCACGGAGAGCGACAGAAGCAGGAATGGCGGTCATATATTGTATTCGTTATTCTCATGTTTTTGCGTTGCAGGAGTACAAACATTATAAAGCAAATATCACACGTTCAGTGGTCAGTCACATGTATTCACTCTCAAGCTCGGTTGCTCCTTACACTACACTCACACCTAATTTTCTTGTATTCTTCTTCACATTTCTCCCTCATCATCTTCTTCTTCTAAATTGCTGCCATTTTCATTAACAACGAAGCATCTCTCGTTAAAACACTGGCAATAGCATGACGTATAATACTTTGCAGTGAAGTCAGCAGTATTTTCGAAACGTGACAAATTATTTGCTGACCTTTTATCAAAGGTAAGCTAGCTCACCGTGTCTTCGCTGAGGGTCATTCGTCTAGAAGGAACGAGCAGCCTGTACAATTAATTTATCCGGGTAAGGGGGCTGAAGCAGGTTTAGAATTAACGGCGGGAGGGGACTTCCCCGCTCATTAAATAATTTCGCTGCCACATTAAAGAAGAAATCCTTTTGCTAGGGAAGTGATTTTTCTTCTTCTTTTTATTATAAGCGGTATTACTGCTCTTTTTGAAAATACTGGAAGACACAGAACACCTTCAATGTAGATATTATGGTACGAGTGTCAGCTATGCCAGCAAAATTATCGTATAAACAATTTTCGGTTTGATTAGCTAGGTTGGCATTCAGGATCGCAACTCCAACGCAGTGCGCTAGCAATGATTGTAGCTTGCAGATACAGTTAAATGTTTTGCTCTATTACTGGTGTTGGACAGATTTGTGACAAGAAGACTCAGAGTTACAGAAGGTAATGCCAGTGATGTGTTCCAGTTTAAACCTCCAGTTCAACAGAGTAATATTTATATTCAGTTAAAAACCGTATCATTGAAAATGACTAGTGTTAGTGAAAACAATGAAAATGCGCTACCACCCCTACCACCACCACCCCACTACTACTACCACCACTACCACTACTACTACCACTACTACTACCACTACTACTACTACCACCACTACTACTACTGCTACTACTACCACTACTACTACTGCTACTACTACCACTACTACTACTACCACTACTACTACCACTACTACTACCACTACTACTACCACTACTACTACTACTACAACTATTACCACTACTACTACTGCTACTACTACTACTACCACTACTACTACTACTACTACTACCACTACTACTACCACTACTACTACCACTACTACTACTACTACCACTACTACTACCACTACTACTACCACTACTACTACCACTACTACTACTGCTACTACTACCACTACTACTACTGCTACTACTACCACTACTACTACTGCTACTACTACCACTACTACTACCACTACTACCACTACTACTACTGCTACTACTACCACTACTACTACTGCTACTACTACCACTACTACTACTACTACTACCACTACTACTACTACCACTACTACTACCACTACTACTACTGCTACTACTACCACTACTACTACTACCACTACTACTACCACTACTACTACCACTACTACTACTACTACCACCACTACTACTACCACTACTACCACTACTACTACCACTACTACTACCACTACTACTACTACTACTACTACCACCACTACTACTACTGCTACTACTACCACTACTACTACTGCTACTACTACCACTACTACTACCACTACTACCACTACTACTACCACTACTACTACCACTACTACTACTACTACTACCACCACTACTACTACTGCTACTACTACCACTACTACTACTGCTACTACTACCACTACTACTACTACCACTACTACTACTGCTACTACTACCACTACTACTACTACCACTACCACTACTACTACTACCACTACTACCACTACTACTACCACTACTACCACTACTACTGCTACTACTACCACTACTACTACCACTACTACTACCACTACTACTACTGCTACTACTACCACTACTACTAATACTACCACCACTACTACTACTGCTACTACTACCACTACTACTACTACTACCACTACCACTACTACTACTACCACTACTACCACTACTACTACCACTACTACCACTACTACTGCTACTACTACCACTACTACTACCACTACTACTACCACTACTACTACTACCACTACTACTACCACTACTACTACTACCACTACTACCACTACTACTGCTACTACTACCACTACTACTACCACTACTACTACTACTACTACTACCACTACTACTACCACTACTACTACTACTACAACTATTACCACTACTACTACTGCTACTACTACTGCTATTACCACTACTACTACTACTACTACTACTACTACTATTACCACTACTACTACTACTACTACTACTACCACTACTACTACCACTACTACTATTACTACTACGACTACTACTACCACTACTACTACTATTACCACTACTACTACTACTACTACTACTACTACTACTACTGCTACTACTACTACTACTACTACTACTACTACTGCTACTACTACCACCACTACCACTACCACTACTACCACTACCCCTACTACTACTGCTACTACCACTACTAGTACTACCACTTTTATTCTTGCTATATTTCACCTACAGCCAAAGAAGAAGAATTACAACAATTCCTATATGAAATAGGATATAGTGTAGACCAACATGAAGAGAAACGTAAAAAGATATTGATAGGCGGAGATTTCAATGCTAAAGCATATTGCTGGGGCTCACCATTTGAAGATAAAAAGGGTAGCACACTGGTTGAATGGATAAATGAAAAAGATTACAATATACTAAATGATGGAAAAACACCAACATTCGAAAGAAATGATGGATCCTCATATATAGATATTACAATTTGTTCACAAGAAATAGGCAAGTTAATAAATAAATGGTAAGTAGATGATGAAGAAAACTTAATTTACCATAAAAACATGTATATAGAATTACATAGTCGAACTCCTGTGGTGTTACCGAAAATAAATAGTCAAAGAAAAGGATGGATATATAAAGAAGAAAATAAAGAATTATTGCTTGAAAAGATACAGCAGGAAGTTGGATGTAAAGAATATAAAAATCAATCAATTCAATTAGACCAAATATTAGAAAGAGCATGTAATTATGCGTTTAAAAGAAAAGTATATGGTTTCCGCAAACATAAACCGGCATATTGGTGGAATGAAACAATTGTCCAATTAAGGAAGCAGTGTACTGCAGTACGCAGAAAGATTACAAGGATAAACTGAAGAAGCAACATCGCAGAATGTGAAAAGATGGAGATACAAATTCAATATCGAGAAAGCCGAAATGCTCTTAAAAGAGCTATAAAAACAGCAAAAAAAGATTCATGGGAAAAGATATGCAATGAGATGGATACCGATCCATGGGGTAAAGGATACAAAATAGTAACGGGTAAGATAGGATCTAATACATCAATAAAACTTGCAGATGAAGAGCAATTAAATATTGCTAAAACACTATTCCCGGCACATAAAACAAATGTATGGCCAGAGATTAGCAATAATAAAGAAGAAATACCCTTATGTCAGCAAGACGAAATAAAAGAAGCAGGTCAACGAATTAAATCAGGAAAAGCTGCGGGACCCGATGGTATCCCTCCAGAAGCTATAAAGGCTATTGCATCGCAAAACCCGAAGTTCTTGAAAAAGTTACAAATACACTGTTGTTAAAGGAGTTTTTCCTAAAAAATGGAAGGTAGCAAAGCTACTATTAATTGAAAAGCCCAAAAGGGTTTGTGACAGTGTATCATACCGACCTCTATGCCTATTAAATGTAATAGGAAAACTTTATGAACAAATTATAAATAAAAGACTGATTAAAGAGATTGAAAGAAAAGGAGGACTTGGACAAATGCAATTCGGTTTTAGAAAAGGCAAATCAACCCTGGATGCAATAGAGACAGTTAAACAAATTGCACAGAAGGACGCAAAGGAAAAACACATGTATGCTGTTATGGTAAAATATTTGGGTGTTCAAGTGGGACATAATTTGAGCATGTGGCCACACTAAGTGTGTAGCTGATAAAGCAGAAAAAAGTATTGCTGCTCTAGGAAGATTAATGTCAAATATGAGAGGACCCAAACCAGAAAAAAGGAGAGTACTGAGTAGTACTCTATAATGCTGTACTGTGTACCTGCCTGGAAAATATGGGTGGAAATAGAGACCTTCCGGAGAATTATGGAAAGTGTACAGCGCAAGATAGCGATTACAATTGCTAGTGCCTATAGGACCGTATCCACGCGGGCAATTCAAGTAATAGCCAGCACTCTACCAATACATCTAGTGGCTCGGGAGCGTGCACACGCAGCTAAAAACATGGAAAAAAGTGTAAGACAAGAGAACAAATGGTACAGTTATGGCAAGAAGAATGGAAACAGGAAACCAAGACGGCACAATGGACCAAGAAACTGCTACCAGATATAGAGCCCTGGATAAACCGGAAACACGGACAAGTAGAGTACTATTTAACCCAATTTTTATCGCGGCACGGACGCTTCAAAAATTATTTGTTTAAAATGGCTATCACTAATAGTGAAAACTGTCTGTATTGTCAGCAAAAGGATACTCCTGAACATTCTATATTAAAATGTAAAAATTGGAATAATATAAGACAACCAATTATCAAACAAATTGGACAAGAAATAACTGCTAAAAATATTATATAATTAATGCTGGAAACCGAAAATACATGGAAAATTATTCAAGACATGATAGTCAAAATAATACAAGCTAAAGAATTGGATGAAAAGCAGAGATACGCATGATTGCTTCATTGTGAAGTAATGCTGAGAAGCAGTTTCCGCAATGTGAGCAAGAGAATAAAAGAGGGTTTTTTTAGTCGGTATGAGTCCGGCACATCAGGGCTATCTCCTCTGATGCCCATGAGGATTTATCCCTCTTTAAAAAAAAAACTACCACTACTACTACCACTACTGAAAATGGAAATGGCGTGTTATTTATGGACGCTCTTTAACTGCTGTGGTTCTCAGCGTCCCATTCTATACTGGGCGTGAAAGACCGCTTAATTTTGCTCAGAGGCCTCTCTATCAGGCTTGAGGTTCTTTTACGTGCCGTAAATCTACGACACGGGACCAACGGCTTTACTTCCCTTCCGAAGGAAGCCATGCTAAGGATTTTTACACCCGAAAAAATCCATCGTCCTCCGCCGGGTTTGAACCCGCGACCTTGGGTATATGAAGCTAGCATGGTAACCATTACACCACGGAGGACGACCACTACCACTACTACTACTACTACTACTACTACTACTACCACTACTACTACCGCTACCACTACCCTACCACTACTACTACCACTACCACTACCACCACTACCACTACCACTACCACTACCACTACCACCACTACTACTACCACTACCACTACCACTACCACTACCACTACCATTACCACTACTACTACTACCACTACCACTACCCTACCACTACTACTACCACTACCACCACTACCACTACCACCACTACCACTACCACTACTACTATTACCACTACCACTACCACTACCACTACCACCATTACCACTACCCTACCACTACTACTACCACTACCACTACCACCACTACCACTACCACTACTACTACCACTACCACTACCCCCACTACCACTACTACTACTACCAGTACCACTACCACCACTACCACTACCACCACTACCACTACCACTACTACTACCACTACCACTACTACTACTACTGCTACTACTACTACCACTACCACTACTACTACCACCTACCACTACTACTACTGCTACTACCACTACCACTACTAATACCACTACCACTACCTCTACTACCACCACTACCACTACCACTACCACTACTACTACTACTACTACTGCTACTACTACCACTACCACTACTACTGCTACTACTACTGCTACTACAACCACCACTACCACTAATACTACCACTACCACTACTACTACCACTAATACTACCACTACCATTACCATCACTACCACTACCACTACTACTACCACTACCACTACCACTACCACTACTACTACTACTACTACTACTACTACTGCTACTACTACCACTACCACTACTACTGCTACTACTACTGCTACTACAACTACCACTACCACTAATACTACCACTACCATTACTACTACCACTACTACTACTACTACTACTGCTACTACTACCACTACCACTACTACTGCTACTACTACTGCTACTACCACTACCACTACTACTACTACTACTACTGCTACTACTACCACTACCACTACTACTACTGCTACTACAACTACCACTACCACTAATACTACCACTACCACTACTACTACCACTAATACTACCACTACCATTACCATCACTACCACTACCACTACTACTACCACTACCACTACCACTACCACCACCACTACTACTACTACTACTACTACTACTGCTACTACCACTACCACTACTACTGCTACTACTACTGCTACTACAACTACCACTAATACTACCACTACCATTACTACTACCACTACTACTACTACTACTGCTACTACTACCACTACCACTACTACTGCTACTACTACTGCTACTACAACTACCACTACCACTAATACTACCACTACCACTACTACTACCACTAATACTACCACTACCATTACCATCACTACCACTACCACTACTACTGCTACTACTACTACAACTACCACTAATACTACCACTACCACTACTACTACCACTAATACTACCACTACCATTACCATCCTAACCACTACTACTACTACTGCTACTACCGCTACCACTACCACTACTACTACCACTACTACTGCTACTACTACTGCTACTACCACTACTACTACCACTACCACTACCACTGCTACTACCACTACCACTACCACTACTATTGCTACTACTACTACTGCTTCTACTACTATTGTTAATACTACTATTACTACTACTATTACTACTACTACTACCACTACCACTATGGTTTATGTAGATAACGCAGCAATGCTGGTACTTCTGGTATTATCTACTACTATTACTAGTATAAATATAACAGTTCCTCCTTCTTAGGTCAGAAAGTCTGATTCGAACACTTAGCAGACAAGTATTTGCTATCGTTAATATAATTTTGCTTGATGGTCCTAGTCACTGTGAAATTTTGCATGGCCAAATGACAATAAGAATTGTGTTGACTATATAATGTAGTGCCCCTCGCGGAGCTTTGGTTTATTGGTTGGTAAACATGATTTATGTGTGTATTCGCTTGCAAGAAGAGAGTAAGACATATTTATGAAGAACATTTCTGTTGCCAACATTCTTGCCAATCATTCTTGCTATAACTTCATGTTTCGCATAGAACTTGCGGATTTTTTTTTTTAATTAGTTATTTGTTGACGGCGCTGTCAATTTCCAGGATCCCGCAGTAGCTCTTTTACGTGCCAGTAAATCTGCATACTGGAAACCATTGTTCTGGGCCGGGATTCAACCCGCCACCTAGACCGACAGCCTGGCCGAAGAGACCGCTTGTTTACCTGGAATGAATACTGGTAGCAACGTACCACTAAACCACCACTAAAGCCGCGTATAAGTATAATAATATGCTGAACCTATCACTGTGGTTTCAAAATTTGAAGGATGGGAGGAAAAGAATAAGAAATTATAACTAGATCAAACATTTTACTCAGAACAAAAATGCATTCGTATGTGACAAACAAAGAAAATAAAAATAATAACAATAAAAACAACAAATTATCTGAAATGACTTTACATACAGCTCTTTAAACGACACTAGACAAATTAATAGTGTAATATGCTAAATATTCTCATTTCTTTATATTATTTTCTTTTAATTGCTTCTGGAAAAGGTTTCCTTATTGAATTAATGTATAATAGTCCTATATAGCTTACTGTAATGAAGAAGGGAAATATAAATCATAGCTAAGAATAAAAATTATATCAAGAAGAGAAAATAAAAATGTACAATGAAAATGGGAAGGGTAGAAAGGGTAGAAAGACTTTTAACACACCTACGGGGTACAAGAGAGTTAGGGTAGAGCGTTAACCCGAGTTCCTTGCTAGCTGTTCAGGCACTGTTTAAGGCATTTGGTGAAGGACCTCCGCACAACCAAGATGTGATTTTTAGGTTCCGTGGTGGAGGTGAACAGGCTACCCTTTAATTGTGAGGCACTTGACGAAGAACCCCGCACGACAGATGCAATATTTGAGCGCGTGGTGTAACCCTTAGTTGTGACGGGTGTAAGTGATTTTAAGATATATCACTGCATCAAAACGAATAAATAATAATAGTTGCGTGCGGGTAAAGTGTAACGTCACAGTAGAAAATTAAGTATACGCGTGTGTTCTACGGCGGAAAAATGCCGGACTCAGTTAATAAAACACTTGTGTCTCACCACAACCTGAAAGAGTTTCCATGCTAATAAAAACCCTGAGCAAAGCCACCCGCATATCCCCATCATACCGAATACCAATAATCTGCACCGGGATACGAACCCGTTACCGCCCCACTTGTCAAAGAATTTATGTTTACTCCCAGAACTTGACTGTACTAATTTTCAATTAGTTTTGTATAGTTATTATTTTTGATAATTGTAGAGCTTATAAATAGCGAAGGTATATGCTTCGCGCATTTGGATTTAAACTGTATTTTAATATTTTAGCATTCAAACCAACAGCGATTTATTAGCGTTTGATTTGTTTAATGTATGTAAAGTGGAGTTAATGAAATCGTGCTGATATGATTTGCAGTGGTTTCTCTTGGTAAGGAAGTTATAAGCTGCCTCTGTCACGCCTAACCTCACTTAATACCTAGTTCTTGCCTTTCTCGTTAATGTTTCTCTTAGGGGCATATTCATAGTCCTTACTCGAGGGGCATTCATACGTCATTCACTCTAGTATGAATGCCTATTCCTCCTCACTGTGAGTTGTGTGGTCACTCACTGCAAGACAATTAAATAACATTTAAGGCTAGAATCATAAATTGAAGTATGAGTGTCTAAGTGAGGCCTACCATAGGTTCCAGACCTTTTACATGAATGTAATGCAAAATATACTCGTAGAATATCATTCAGCCAGTCAGGTGAAACGTTTCCGTACTCTTTCGCTGCTCACATAGGCAAGCCCTTTGTTGATAGGCTAATGCATTGTAGAGGACTTGAATTCAAGCAAACAAGAAAGACTGGCTTATCCATGGTTGTTTTGTAACACGAAAAGGGGGATATACCAACATTAAATAAATAAATCACTAAGAGGAACTAAAAGCATTGACAAGTTTCCATACACCTGACTGTTTTGGACCACCAAAAGAAGGTGAGAGAGGCTTGAAGTGTGAGAGGGGACTATTTGCTAACGTAGTTGATTTGTTTACTGCGGAACGTATGTATATGTCAGTCATTCATCCTATCACATAGTTCATACGCCATCTATAGAGTTAATTTCTTTTTTATAATGCCCAATAATTTAACAAAATTCCTCCTTATAAGAATCTTAATTAGAGATGTATTAATTTCATTATATGCTAATTAATTTTTTATTAGTTTAAGGATGATAACATTTAGTTCTTGTTTTTTTAACGTTTTAATTAATAAAATCATTATTAAACATAATATTACTATTCATGTTCAACCAACTGTTCTAATTAATAAACCAATTTCTCCGAATACATTTATTGACCGTGTATTACAAATTGGTCTATAAGTTTATTTGTTATTAATGACAAAATTATCCAAATTATTTATAAGTGTTATGTTAGTATAATTACGGATTTCCAAATGCTCCTTGCTGTATACAATGTTTATTTTTATTGGTGATAGCATTCAAGAACTTATCACCAGTTAGAATATATTTATGCGCACATTCCTCATGTTTTCCTTCTTCTCATAACCGCAGTTTTTCAAGTTACATTCTTGTTGTAGTAAGTTTCGTTACATGTGCGAGTTCAACTGCGGGAAAGTTAGCAGTTTCTCCTGGCTTCCTAGCCCACGCTCTACAAACAACTTTATTGACTCTTAAACAGCTGATCGTGTTGCAAATAATTCCAGCTCCAAAACAACTCGTTCTGGTAATGGCGCACAGCCTTTGTGCTGGGAAAGGCAATTCTGAAACCACTGCTACTGTAGGGCAAGGGTTAATTATACAGCTCATCTAAAATACACCTTCATTTTAGTGCAGAAAATTCTCCCACACTCCTAGAAATTTAGAACTAAATCACTTAAGTAAGATGCAATGGAACAACAAAATAAATACAAGTCATTGGCTGTCATGACAAGTAGCAGAGGAGAGCTCACCAGAAGCTTAAAGAAAACAAACAAACAAGCCACAAGTTCTCGAATAAAAAAAAAATGGTTGTCTGAAAATATTACATGTGGTTTAACATTTTCAATATATAGAATGTTATTTTAAACAATTATAGAAAATTGTAGCTTCACGCAGACGTGCTGGGTTCTTTAGAAATTGATGTAAATACCAAATTTTATTCTTAAGTCTGGTAGCTTTAAAATATACATAAAGAGGACTCTTAGATGAAACTATTTATTCACTAACGATTTGGATGTTTGAGATGCGGGGATGATTAATAAAATGTACTTAGTTATATGTTGATTTTGTGTAGATCACGAAGTGTTTTTTTCATTCATAGTAACGCAAAAATGCTTACTCTCAGAAAATTGTAACTCCTGTTAAACCAATGACAAATCACTTGTACATGGCATTTATAATTTCCTATTTATACATTGAAACCTATTTTCGTGGGCATGGGTTTTATCGCAATTAGCTAATGGACGTAAAAACTGACACAAAGGGTTGAGTTCTATTCTATCCCAGCTGATAGCTAAGTTTATTTGCTCAACTAAACTAAAATGCTAATATTAAAAGCAATAATGAATATTATCTTAAATATTTCAGTTTTGAAATTGCAAAATAAAACCTATAACTATTCACATTGCTAAATATTGTCACACCCAACTGCTAGTACAAGGGACTCGCTTTGCTCGCTTTTTGCTCAGTTGGGGACATACCTACTCTAGCTGTACAACAGGGAAAGTAAATTACATAAATTCAATAAAAATGAGAGTAAATGGTTTGACTAGTTCTACTAATTTAAAAACAAACACTTCAAATCAATAGCAGATGTATTGTTACCTTGTACTAAATACATGCCACCATCTTGGCGCGAGGCCAAGCATGGTGTCCGCAGGAGCCGATGCTCCGTCTTTTTACACAACGAAGTTTAATGCAATTTGTACCTATATTAGAAATTAAAATCAGAAAACCTAGCTCCGTTGGTAGAACACCTGCCTGCTGTGCGATTCCCGGCTAAGGGTAGGACTTTTTCTCTAGTCCAGATTATTCCCTTTCTCCCCAAGTCTGGAAGTATGAATGCGGGTTTAAATGTGAGCCAGATAAAACTGTAAACAAGTGAATACCATTGCCGTGTACAAATGTTCCAAAGGAAAAGCCACCGTATATTAATGCAAAAACAGAAAAGAAAAACAGAAAGAAAGAACAACAATCTAAACAATACCAAGCATTGTTACGCGAATGTTATATTTATATTACAAATATTAAACAGGTACACTTTTCAATGATTTCAAGTTATTTTATAGTGTTAAACTCTTTTTTCAGGTTCAATGCAGTGTTTTTCCATTTTTAAAAGTAACTCCCCAGAAGTATTTATTAGATTAAATGTGTAATATTTAGATGGGAAAGAATTATCAGAACACACCTTATTAGAAATCACCTGAACTGATTAAAAAAATTATCAAAAGACTATATCAGGATGCACAACGGCTCGCAAGCGGATGTTGGTATTTCGCAACTCTTTTGCTGCGCTTCAAAAATTCCGAACTAAATTGGTGAATTGTTTTAGCAAGCTTCTGGTTACTAATAATAATTATGGCAACGATATCTGGTTTTCGACAATGGAGCAATATACAATTATATATAGTTTTGCGTGGCTAGGAAATAGTGCAAAATATTTCCCTGTTCACTATGCCATTCTACGCAATTATTTAACATTTCACTGTAAGAACAGAATAGGTAACTTCAGAACTAAGCAGAGATATGACAGTGTTTTATTAGAAAGACTTGGAGACTAAACATTAGAAAGTGAACATAGTAGTAATAATATCTAAGTAATAATACATATTTAAAACACAAATGAAATAGCATTAATAGTTTAAGTCATCTTAGAAACTTATTTCCTGAAAAGTATATTACTTATTTAGATAATAAAAATAATTGTCCACTTCAATGCTCATCCAACAGCAGTAGAATTTAGTGAAATTCAAGAAAACGGATTATGAATAATTCAAAGGTCATCCATCTTATTTTGGAAGGGGTTTGAAGAAGGATCGCGTTCAACGCGTAAATTCATCAAATCAGCGATCTGTGTAATGGTTAGGTCTTAGAGCCTGAGGACGTATTGACTCGTAAAAAAGCTATGAAAAGACGTAAATGTGTCAAAAACTGGAACTGGAAAAAGAACGTAAAAATGCAATAGAATTAATATGTTTGATAATATTAGTTTTAATTATATATATAAATAATATTGTTTTCGTTTACTTATTTAATAGAAGTTTTTTGATTATCATCATTAGCCATAACTTTAACAGCAATACTTACAAATACGAATAAAATAAATTCCGACACTTTATACATTCAGCAAATAGACAAATTAATTTCACAGTTGAAAAAACAAAAGATGATACGACACATATTCAATAGATACATTACATTTTTTCACTGTGGAGTTATAACCATCAGGTTCTTTCACGCCTCCCAGTATTAAAGCGTGGTTTTTGTCAAAGAGGAGCAGCTGCTGAGGTGGTTGGAGTCCATGATGCCCTGGTTACAGTTTGGTTTCTGGAGTATGCCGATGTGATGCAGATGATTTGCTAGGCAGTTATATCCTGTAACTACTCTGAATTTAGCAACTGCTTCTCGTCTCAGCCAGTTTGGTAATAGATATATTTAGTCTTTCCATTGCTAGTTGTTGATTTTGCTTTTTAGGAGAACAATACTTTTTGGTGTTCGGTGGTTGCTGCTGCTCTGGCAAACAGAACTTCGCTGTGGTAAGGTGGAGACAAGGTTTCTTTCTTGCAAGCGTGTCGGTTATCTTATTGCCAGCAATGCCACAATGAGGAGAACCATTGCAAGACTATATTTTTACTTTCTCTAGCCCCATATGTACAATGTACATAGGGATAGGGAAGGTATTGTAATGCACCCAAAAATTCGATACCGAGATTTCACCGGAAATATGTGTTTTGGGGTATCCTGAGTCCGAAAAAAACATTTTTAAAAAAAGATCCCTGTGTGTGTGTGTGTGTGTGTGTGTGTGTGTGTGTGTGTGTCTGCGGGCAGCATAGCCCCAAAACAAAAATACCGTTAAATACCAAACTTGGTATTTAGCTTTAGTATCTTCCAAGGATGCGACACGAAGATTTATAAAAAAAAAATCCCCCCACCACCGACTACCCTTTACATGGAAAAAAATTCGAAAATTTTGATTTTCTTAAAAATGGCTCTAACGATTTTGATTAAAATCCCGTATATTAAAGCTATTTATGTCCGAAATAAAATGTATATTTCGATTTTTTTGGGAATAGCCTCTGAAGACCTCTTTATTCTGAATGAATTTTACTTAACTGCTAAACCATAAGAGATAGAAAAAACTTCCGACACAAAAAATGAACCTCATGACAAAGCACACAATTTTTGTCTTCTACGTTTTTGTTGTGGAGGTAACCGTTTTCGAGATATTCCTGTTACTGGTTTTAATTGTGAAGTACTTAAACTTTTCTCACACAGGAAGTGTCTGTTTTTCTTTTGTTCTACTGCTGGCCAAGCAAAGAACTGATTTGCAATGACAATCGCATAACGATAGCTTTTAAAACATTTGACAATCACTTTAGCATAGTGTATTCCCTTATTCCCTTCTACTTATAAGGAACTAATTAATAACATTCTGCTAATATTTATCTTGATTAGCATTGTGTACAAAGAAGAATAATCTTTTGAAGGAGTTTTGTAGAGCAGCTAGAGAAATTCATGAGTGTAACACATCAGATTTTTCTTTCTCTATTTACCTTCCTCGTATGGAGAACTTACAGCCCCCAGTGACTTACAAGCCAGCGCTGGGGTCAGATGCCTGTTGAAAACTTGACGGACTCAGGTTCAAAGAGAGCAGCCAGTATAAGAAAGAGAAAGAAGATATTTGAAATTACTGTGAAACGGATGAAAGGAAAGCTGAACTTTGAGCAAGGGATGTAAATAATAGCGGAGGAAACCCGGAGAAAACCACATTGGCGCCACTTTGCCTATTACAAATCCCACATATGGTTCACCGGAATAACTCGGCCGCCTTGGTGAGAGGTATTCGGCCACGGTGCTGTTATGAATAATGTGTGTAGTATAACCAAAGACTATTCTTTGTAAGAGAGTTGAACATTTTGCTTAACAATTACAAAAGTGCGGAAAGCTTATGAATAAAATCCTTCTTAGAAATCAGCCATTCTTATTGGATCGTTATGTTACTCTGTAGAAATTACAGTAGTCGGTTGGAATTCAGAAAGGGCAATAAAAATTGGTGTACTTAAGGTGAAGGTGAGGAAATCCGTTAAGACTTTAAAAAGGGCTAAAAAGAACTAAAGAGGAAATAATTCCGAAATGGCAAACAGGATAAATACGCCTAAAGTGATCCAAAGTGAGCTTATAGGTTAAAGCGATAGTCAAAAGCTGGTTGCTCTGCGGCTGAAGTTCCTTAGTAATGACACGAGTTCACAAAGTCCTGTATAGCTGAAAAAAAAAAAACAAGGAATATTTCAAAAGCAATCAACTCCACGAAAAAAATGTAAATAACATAAATAATGTGTTTTAAAGTGCTCTACATTTGTTGTGTGGTAAGTTTTTGTCCATCTCTTACGGTTTAGCAGTTATGCAAAATTCCGTAAAATTGAGCAAGAATAAAGTAGTCTTCACAGGCTATTCCCAGAAAATTCAAAATATACATTTTATTTGTCATGTAAATATCTTTAATAAACGATATTTTAATCAAAATCGCTACAGCCATTTTTTAGAAAATCAAAAATTTCGAAAAAAAATTCCATGTAAAGGGTAGTTTGGGGTGGGGGGATTTTTCTCAAAATTTTCGTGTCGCATCCCTGTAAGATATTAAACTTAAACACCAAGTTTGGTATTTTACCGACTTTTCGTTTTTGAGTTATCGTGTTCACAGCCACACGGACACACGGACACACATACTCGGACCTTTTTCTGAAAATACTGTTTTTGGATACAGGGGACCCTAAAACATATATTTCCGGTGAAATCTCGGTATCGAATTTTTTGGTGAAGTGCAATACCTTCTCTATACACTATGTACATAGTGCGTATAGAGAAAGTAAAAGGAGAATAATTTTTTTTCAACTTCAAAGTCTGGTGATGATCATTTGAGTGAGTTTATTCGAACTATTGTCCACAGACACACGAACTCTAACCGCAATGCGTGAAAATAAACATTCTTCTCTCATTATGCAATCACATACTTGCAGCTTTGCTTGGCTCATATGAGCCGGAGCTGCGCATTAGGATCACAATGGCACAAAATAAAACACCGTAAATGTGAGCAGATATACACAATTCGATTTCATCTGGCACCTTAAATTTTTTTCTATAGTTGGCAACCCGGCATGCGAGAGTACACACACTTGATAAAGTACTGTAACTCGGAGTGGCATTCTTCTTATCTTTGAAATATACTTTAACGTTGAACAGAGTAGACTGCCTCCGTGGTCGAGTGGTCACCGGGTTCGATTCCCAGCTAGGTCGGGGAATATTTCTTTAACCAGAATTATTTCCTATCCCCCCCTGAGATTGGAAGTATAGATATGAGAGTAATGCATGCGTGTTTAACGCAATAAATATTAATATGGAGTTGTATCACAAGATAAAAGCCCCCCAATATGACCAGAGCAGTTAAGGGGGGATATACAAATGAATGGAAAGAAAAGAAAGGTAAACAGGCAGAATTCAACCAGCTGAGAATTGAAATTTACCCCTCGAGAGAGTAAAATATAATAATAAGTTTTAATTAACTACTGAATGAATAATTTTTAGTGATTAATACTGCCTCTATAGAACTAATCATTGATTTTAATAATTAAGGGATTTTGTTGACAAGGACAGAATAACAGATGAAAACAGGAAAATTACTTATTTCAGTATATCACCACATATGTGAAACAATTAGAAGAACATTATTAAGTAAGGTCCTCAAAGAGACACTCTTAAAGTATTATAAGGTTATCTTATATGGATGTAAATGTTAGACTGTAAGTAAAGATTCTGTGAGACATATAGAAGTTTCTGAAATGAAGGTTTTGGGATTTGTAGGAGGGGTTTTTTATGGGAAAAGGAATAAAGATATAAAGAAGGAATTTAGGAATATTTAAATTAACCAATAATATTACAGATTACAGAAAAATCTTATGTCTTCCATTCACATACCTTGTCTACCTATTCTGCAAAAACTATTCCTACAACTCTTATTGCTCCATATACTTCTTAATAATGGAGATAAACAGTAGTTGAAACTGTCTTATTGCTTAGTTCATTATAAGCAGAAGGGGACGAAGGGTATATGATTGTTGCAACAATGGTCAAATCTATGAAATGATTGTCGCTATGCGATTGAAATTCAGTTCACTTTGAACAGCCAAGATTGAAACAAAAGAAACAGGAATGATAAATTCCCATACGAGAAAAGTAAGAATTCTAAAATTGAAACCAATAACAAGGAATATCTCTGAAATGGTCAGCTCCGCGAAAAAATGTATAGGATATAAATTCTGTGTCTTAAAGTGTTCTACATTTTTGTGTACTAGGTTTTTGTCTGGCTGTTATGGTTTACTAGTCATTCAAAAGTCACCTAAAATAAGAGATCTTTAGAGGCTATTTCCTAAAAATTCAATATCTGCATTTATTTGACATGTAAATATTTTTAATGTGCGGTATTTCAATCAAAATTGTTACAGTCATATTTAAGAAAATCAAAATTGCATGTTTTCATGGTAATGTGGAAGAATTTTTCTTGTTGCATTCTTGGAAGTTACTAATCTTAAATAGTAAGTTTTGTATTTAACCGACTTTTCGTTTTATAGTTATCATTTTCATATTTATAAGGACACACACGCGCGCGCGCACGCGCACGTGGACCTTTTTCTATTTTTATTATTCAGGGAGCCCTAAAATGTGTATATCCAATGACAACTCGGTATGAAATTTGTGGGTGGAATACAACACCTTCTCTACCTATGTCTGTGTACTAAGTAGAGAAATTAATAATGAAAAATGATAGAGATTCTCAAAGAGCACTGAATACAACCTATACCCCAGCCGCTAAATCCTTGCACTTGACAATTAGAAGTTAAGTTGGTACATCCACAGAGAAAAGAGAAAAGATTAATCCATTTGACTTTCTGAACCAATCCCAAAGAAGCATTCCGGTCGGTCGGTCGGTCGGTCAGACAACGGAAAGGCATCTAGATGCCGCACCGTTGCAATATCTGACTATTTCCAATCACGTGCTCAGTTTGTGAACTCCTAACACGTGCGTTGAGCTGTTCTGTACACGATAGGTATTATTCGTTGTGATTTATATTTTGGTATTGTTTTGGTGTTTGTTTATACGTGAGGAAACATAACAAGACTTTCACAATTATAGAGGTGGAAGGTGTGGCGAAGGTGGACGCGGCTACATGGAAGAAGAAAGTGAATCATGTGCACATAATTATACGAAAAGCACAGGAATTAGACGGAATCATCAGGGAATGTGAGCCACTAATTATATGTCTTCGTAACGACGATGATCCTTTCCAGAATGATGTCGACGGAGACTTGGATGGAATTGAGCCATTAAAATTCTTAACTGGTGAAAATCATTTTGTTATACCATTCTCTCATTGAAACGAGTTATTTTGCATTAATCTGTTCTATATTATCGTAAATACCCTATGTATGATACATAAAATCAATAATAACGAATCAGTTTCATTATTCATCGGCATTCATTTAATATGTACACTGTTTATATTCGTCGTTACACACGATAGAGGAATTTGTAATCAGCTGTTGTTTACTAATTACTCTGGCAACACCGCAAAGGCAGCATAGCAAATCTTACGCAAAACCACCCGAACTGTCAAGTGCAAGGATTCAGCGGCGGGGGTAATTTTTGACTTCCAACGATGGTTACGCTTACCACAGATTTTAAATGTCTTAATGCCCTATTTAGAAACTCTTTGTTTAAATGAAGAAAAGAATACAAATGAACATAGAGAGGAATATCTTCTTAGGGCGAATATCCATGCTTCAGTTTATGAAACTTCTAGTTGAAAGCACTCTAAAACATGAAAGTGCTCTCACTGACAAAAACATTAATTATTACTGGCAGCAATATAAAACATATGAAAAAGTAAACAAAAATAGTTACATACTACTTAGTAAAGGTAGAGGCCAGAGGCACTGAAATTGCGAGCACAGACATCATGCCAGGTTTCAACAGAGGTTGTCCTTTTATGGCGTGTATTTCAAGGCAAGCGTTTCCAAATTTCACTTTTATCTAATCCGCCTCACTGGCTACAGAACAACTACAGTAATAAATCAAGGCATCCTCAAGTACGCTTTTAAAAAAAGCCACCGTAAATTAGACCAACGCCATAAAACACTCACCTAGAATGGTCTCATACTTTAAATTGCTGTTATAAACTTAAAAAATCTGATGTGTTCCATTCACATGCCCTTCTGTACTTGTTCTGCAAATAATCTATTTTCTTACAAAAGATTATTTTTTGTCTACATCATGCTAACTAAGGTCTTATTACTTGCTTTCTTGTAATAACAAAGGAAATAAGGAAATACACCAGGCTAAAGCAATAATCAAATCTTTTGAAAGCTGTTGTTACGCATTGTCCTTGAAATTCGGTCCTCTTTGCACTGTCAAGAGCAAAACAAAAGAAACGATTGATGTCTTCCTGTTTGAGAAATGGTTAAGTATTTAAAGAAAATAACGCGGAATATCTCTACCAAAAAAAGAGAGATTTTTAACGAGATTTATATTTCTTTCCTATATCTCTTAGATTTACCAGCTATACAACAGTCATCCAGAATGAAGAGGTCTTCTCAGAAAATTCAAAGTATACATTTAAACATATAGGGTTTTAATAAAAATCGTTAGAGCCATTTTAAGGAAAATTATATATTTTAAAAACTGCTCCATGTAAAGGGAAGTGGGCTGGGAGGAATTTTCCAGAAAAATCTTCGTGTCACATCCTGGGAACATCATTACTTAAATACCAAGTTGGTATTTTAAGGGTTTTCGTTTTTGAGTTGTGCTGCCTACGGAACCCCCCCACCACATACACACACACATACGTATACAGACGTACATACGGCCTTTTTGCTAAAAATGTGTTTTATTTAGGGGATCTCAAAACATTTATTTCCAGCAAAATCTTGCTATTGAATTTTTGGATGACATACAACATCTTCTCTACCTATCTATTATGTAAGTTGTAGTGCTCGAGAAATTAATAAAAACTACATGTAAGTTGAGTATATTTTTTGAGCACAAAAAGTTTATACATTTCTTCATTATATAGAGTATTTATTTTTATTTGTTCATTTTTATTTTATCTACTCTAACCTGGTAGGTCATATCAGACAATAAATGACATCGGTGAAATGATGTCATTTATTGGTCCATGCAGATTAGAGTTATTTGACATTCCTCTTCTCAGGATAGGGGAAAAAGCCTCATCGTAATCGAAATTCGAACTTTTTTTTTTTTTTTTTTGGAACTCAGAACCTCTTGCATATGAGACAGGAAAGTCACCTCCCCACTACAGAGGAGAGTATTATTTCTTAATGTATTAAAACTTTTTAATAAATTACAAGAGGAATACATTAAACATTCACATACTTCTCCATGTAGAAATGTATTTGCACCATTTGGAAGTCGTTTTGAGATATGTGAAAGATTAAGCAAGTCTGTAGTTTTTCTGATCGTTGGTGCATATAGTTTGTTAAAGCTTTTGCTGAATCCAAACCATCTTACTTAACACAAATGTAGCTTACTAGAAGCTTAAGAACTACAATGGAATTTAAATTAATTTGTTATCCTTGACACTTCACAAGGTGGTTTTTATGATAACAAGGTAAGTGGTATACGGGGATGGCTCTTACCAATTTGTTGGATTATGTGGTAGGATCGAGAAGAGCAGCGGCCACCGTTGTTTCATAGAAGCTACCGCTCACTTAACTTCGAAGTGAAATGTCAACTCCCTGTATTGTGAAACAACAGTTTCAAACGTACCAAATGTCATTTGCACCTACAAACCATTTAATGATCTTCATGAAAACTGCGAAAAGAACATGAAACAAAGAATAAATTTTGAACACATTAAACATTTAAATCTGGCATTTTATTCCTGGCAGCCTCGTGGTAGATTGATTAGACGGCTCATTTCTCACCTAGGCGGTGCAGGTTCGATCTCATGGGATCGCATATTCATATCATTACTTCCTCACTTTCATACCAAGCATCACACTGCTCACCCATCCTGGCTTCTCTGCTTAAGTGGTGGTTGACCCCAGGTGCTAGCTTGCAAGAATAGGAGGTATAAGTCCTAAATACGATGAGGATATACAGAGAAATAAATAAATAAAAAAGAAAGAAAGCAAGCAACAAAGAAAGAAAGAGAGAAAGAAGGAAGAAATTGCATTCCTCATATATGGGACTTCCCAGACGAAGATAAGAGCATACTACATTGTGTATATGTGGGCCTTAAGTCTTGTGGTTTATTTTCTTTCTTTGCAAACACATTCGAAATTATTTTCTCTAGCTTTGCCTTTAGTAAATTGTTCTGTAATTGATATTTCCTGACGTATATTATCCATTTTTGTGTTAATAATAACATTATACCATTTTTAAATTAATAATATGTGTTTTTATGTGGATTATTAAGTAAAATAAAATACATTAATATCATATTATTCATAAAAATGTGAAAGCCTTTGAACTCTGTTAAAGACCCTAAGTATGAGGAACTGAGTTATATGAGTATACATTTTAATGAAAGGACGTCATAAGCTGTTCTCAATAAATTTATTGAGAAACATAACTTACCATAATCGCCTCTACGAGATTTGTGTTGCAGAGAACACAGCTTCAACTCACCTGAAACAAAACACTAGCTGTTATACTATGCTAGTACTGGTTATATGTCTACAAAAGAATACTAAAAGACATAAAAGTGTGGTGTGTTCTATTCACATAGCTTTCTCTAGCTGTTCCATATATAAACTGTTCTTACGAAATAGTTTTCTTTTATCTATATGATGCTAATAAAGATAAACATTAGCAGAATTGGTGTTATTACTTGCCTCTTTGCAAGTGGAGCGGAAGTAATGGAAAAGCTAAAGAGAGATTCAGATTTTTTAAATGTTATTCTCTATGTGAAAAAATCTGATATGTTCCATTCACATGACTTCCTCTACATCCCTGCAACAAACTTATTAAAAATGTTATGCTTATATTTACTTCATTCTAATCGAGAAAAAATTAGTAGAATTAATGTTATTACTTGCTACCTTATAAGTAGAAGCGAAATATGGGAGTACCATAAGTTAAAGTGATATTCAAAAGCGGGTTGCTATGTGACTGAAGCTCCGTTGTTTGTATGGACAGGACTTTTTTTTTTTTTTTTTTTTTGTTTAACGCCCACTTTAACTACTTACGACACCTCAAGTGGTGACACTGATGATACATGAATGAAGATGGAGCACCGGTGGAATGCGATGGCGGGGGAAACCGGAGAACCCGGAGAAAACACGCCCAGCGCCGCTTTGTCCATCACAAATCTCACACCACTCGGCCACGGCGCGGCCCGGACAGGAGTTGACAAATATTTCTGTATGAGAAGTATTTCAAAGCTGAAACCATTAACAGGGAATATCTAAAAAATGATCAACTCCACGAAAAAATGTATACAACATAGATTGTGTGATTTAACGTGCTCTACATTTTTGTGTGGTAAGTTTTTATCCATCTCTTATGGTTTAGCAGTTATGCAAAATTCCGTAAAATTCTTCCAGAATAAAGTAGTCTGCAGAGGCTATTCCCAGAAAATCAAGATATACATTTCATTTGTCTGGTAAATATCTTTAATATACGATATTTTAATCAAAATTGTTAGAGCCATTTTTTTGAAAATCAAATTTTTTAAAAAAGTTCCATGTAAAGGGTATTTGGGGGTTGGGGGATTTTCTTGAAAATCTTCGTGTCGCATTCTGGAAGATACCGAAGAAACTAAGTTTGGTTTTTAACGGACTTTTCGTTTTTGTGCTATGCTGCCCACAGACACAGACACACACACAGCTACACACATGGACATTTTTCTGAATTTTTTTTGGATACAGGGGGTCTCGAAGCATGTGTTTCCGGTGAAAACGCGATATCCAGTTTTTGGGTGCATTACAATATATTCTTGTAGAGAACTTGTAGAGAAAGTAAAAGCGAGGATCACTTTGCATGGCTATCTATAAAACAAGAGAAATGAGACGAAAGGTGTATGGTATGAGAAAAGCTCATATTTAAAATTGAAACTAATAAGAAGAAATATCTCGAAGACAGTAAACTCTATAAAAAAACGTATATGAAATAAATTGTGTGTTTCAACTAGATCTACATTTTTATGTATAAAGTTTTTGCATATCTCTTACGTTTTAACAGCTGTACACAATTCTGTAGAATATATAGATCTTCAGAAGCAATTTCCAGAAAATTCAAAATATAAATTTTATTTATGATGTATATATCTTTAATATACGGATTTTAATCAAAATCTTCAGAGAAAAAAATTCAATACATTTTCCATGTAAAGGGCAGTTTGTGGTGGGGGTACTTTCTTGAAAATCTTCCTGTTTGTTATTATTATAATTTATTATTATTGTTATTTTTATTTGAATAAGTCTACTTTCTTCTAGAATTAGTGAAATTAATTCCCTTACATTTACATTTTTTGTGCATCCTTACTCTCTGTTTAACTTATCAATGAATAATCACAGTTATTCGCATTTTATTAATATTTACATGTAAGCCTGCATTATTTCCATTTATATCATTTGGTGTTTAAATGCGAAGAACTTCTTTTGCTATAGCTGGTGCTATTGCCAATCCCCCAATCCTCCCATACGTCATCAGAAGGAATTTAAGAAAGTTTATCCTACATACTGTACCTCGTTTCTGACAGTGCGCATCCAAGATGCGGGATAAGTTCGTTGGGTGCGCAGAACTTTACCGCGCCGTTGACGTCAAGCAACCACAGCGGTTATGCTACCTTCCAGGTTGCTGCAGCAGGGTTGCCAGCGGTTTACCCCAGATTTGGAGGTTTTTTATCCTTCACGGCGGGAAAAATAACGATAGGTGTAGGATTGGAGCTTTAGCTTGAGGTTTTAAAATAGAATTGCAGAAAATTTAATTTGCACTTTTCTATCTTTTTATAAAGACCACTCTATATGGACTTCAGGATTTCCCATAAGTAATATTTCTAAATGTTTGTACTACTTCTAAAAGAAATCTATAAACTAGGCTCGGTAGGTATATTTTTTCAATTGACTATCCACATTATACATAATTGTGGCGTATAACATTGCATAGAGAAAACTACAATGAAAAGAACGCCTTTGGTTTTTTTCCTGTTAAGTTACGTACCTGCATGGTTATTTTACAGCTAGCAAACAGTTGTAGCTATCTGAGCTGGCTACCAAACTCAGCAAACATAAGCGCGCAGCAAAGAGGTGCTGGTTTGGATGTTAAAACTTTCCAGAGCCCTCAGAAAATGTGTTGTTATATTTTTTCAACTATAAACTTTATTTCATTATTTAAAATGCTGTAACATTGATGGGCTTGGATTTTATTAGTAAGCCAGAAGACTAGATTAGTATTTATAAAACAACTAAGTTTTTTAAAAATATCAACCCCCCCCCACAAACCAAATATTGTCTTCGCTACTGCGATAACAGGGTGAATATTTTTATGTTGGTGTTTTTCTGGAAAGGTTTTGCAGTTTTGGCGGTTTCTGCAGGGAGTCTATGGTTAATCTGGTGTTTTTAATTGAACTCATTGACAACCCTACATCGCAGGATCGCTGAGCAACATGACGGTGGACAGCTTTAAAGCAAAGAGCACAATTACGAGAAGGTGTTTTTCGACTCATTTAAAATTGTCATCCACTATTTTCGGCAAGTAAACTCTTCCAAATTGCAGTTTTGTATAAAGGAAAAGCTATAATTCTAGCTTTGCTAAGCTCAACAATTCACTTGAGTATTATAATTCAAAGGGGCCCACCTGGGTAGTGTGGTGGTAGCATGTCTGCTTCACATTCAACAGGTCGTGAGTTTGAATCTAGCTTAGGGTGAGAGATAAGGTTTTTTTCGGGGTTTTCCCTTATCCTGAGAAGACGAATGTCGAGTAACTTTAAGCTCCATGGACCCGGAGATCATTCATTCATCGTCCGATATGACCAACCAGGTTAAAGGACGTTAAACTACAAAAAAAAAAAAAAAAAAAAAAAAAAAAAAAAAAAAAAAAAAAAACAATGGGACGAGCCCAGCCATTTTAAGGTTTATTAATTACTAGTAGAATAATAAATATATACGAAAGCTAAATAATTAAACGTTTAACTCGTTTTAATATTGTTGTAAACTTTCGAGATTTAATAATCACCTAAGCGTACATTTCCAAAAAGAAGTATAAAGCTATTTATTACTGCAGAAGTTTAATTCCATACTTGGTAGGTCCGTAAGTATGATTTTTCACGTCTGAGCAGATTATACAGGCTATCAGGGATATAAGTGCAGATATTTGCACTGGTAATTAAAATATATGTCATGAGTCAGTATTTGCTTGATTTGCGGACTTATAATTTTACTCATTAAGAGTAGCAGTTGGTTGGTGATTCCAAGCAGGTGTATCACATACAAGACATATTATTTATTGTCTCTGAGACTGAGTTTGAATGCTACCTAAATCAGTGGGTCAGGTATTGAGGTGTGAAAACATGGAAGAAAAACGATAAAATATACAAATTCCCCGCACAGTTAAGACCATAAAAAATACATCAGATGGTAAAGTATGTGACTGGTTTGCGGGAAAACTGTCACACGAAGACAAAAAATCTAACCATCGAAGTGGATATCAACTAAGATACCGTTTATCAAAGTATCAGTATCTATACCCCTAAAAGCCTGTATAGCAGTTGAGATTTAGTACTCAGAAAGTTAGTTTGCACATTAGTGAGAAAAATGTTTTACCATGAATATAGTACACTTAAAATAAATTGTCAGCCAATATTGGATAACACATCAGACATAAGCGCAAACTGACTGTTACACAGCAGAAAAAATGAATTTTTACTTTCCCTAACCCGTATGTAAAACCGTATATATAAAAAAAATAGTCATCTCCAGATACCTTGAAGAGCTTCGTGTACCTTCGTAAAAGCTATGTTCACAATGCACACAAAAGAACAGTATAACGATGTGAAACTGACAGTGTATTGGTCAACATACATGTACTGCAGCTAGATTACAGGCCAACGTTACCGTGGCAGAAAGGTTAATAAGGCCTTCCTTCCACTCGTAAATTCCTAGGCTTAAATCTCGTGCTGCTTGTCATTTGTTATGTTTGTTAATTTTATGACTGGATACATAATATTGCATTAATATAAATTTGGCATATGAAGTTATGACCACTCTATGTACACAAAAACATAACTCTATTAATGCTCGTGTTAAATAACTAAAATTAATAAAGTGAAAATAAAATATTACCTTCTAAAACTGAAAGAAAATATAAACATAACTAATATCGGGTTCAAGAAACCTCTGCCCGTAATCTTCGGGGAATAGATAAAATTAAATGACTGTAGTAATGTGGATGAGAAGCACCAAGATACCAGGCTTTTTTGAATTTGTGCCCAAAAACCACCTTCGCCCATCTACAATAAAATCGGAGCGCAAGTCCCTCAGCCCTCTCAATACCTTCTTCACTGAACCCGAAGCTTCAAATTTATTGACGAATGATTTATAATTTTTTCTTATAGGGGATACAGCAAGCTCCCTGCACACACGGCGAGTAGATTCATTCTTAAAGTATACCTTACAAATAAACAAACATTATTTCACAGTTAAGTGTTTACAGCAGTGACAGAAGCGCCTAACTGACAATGTTTAACCTGACTCAGAAACACAGAAATGGCGAAAACCTAAAAGCAATATCTACATAATGAATTGGATTTGCATCTAAGAATCAAAGATGGGAAGAGCTATAAGAACAAAGAGCCGCAACCCTAAAATATTGTAATTTTTATAAGTTCCTGAGAGACCTTCAACTAACTTAAGGGAGTCGAAATTCCCTATCTTGCCAATGTTAAGATTTAACCCATTATCTCGGCAACTATTTAACATAATGAGCTAAAAATTTCAAGTTATATTCAGCAACACCTTTACTGTTGATTGATGAAAAATAATATACTTTTCTTCATTAGAAGGAAAGGTATGACGTTTTAAACAAAGTTCTTAACATTTTATTGGAAAACGATAATTTTTAATGTTTCTAAAAAATAACTAATCCATATACATAAAAATTTTTCGTTATTTAGGTGCAAATGTGTCGCAAACATTTTTTTTTGGGCAGTGTTTAACGCCCGCTTTTACCGCTCCAGGTTCTTCATTCAATGGTTACGTGCTGTTGGCTCCCCAGCAGGCTTCTGACCCTTAGGCACCTGCTTGTAGATCTTAGGGGGTGTCAGTTCTATATACGGGGAGGGTAAGCCGACTCCGTAAATTTTTTTAATAATAGCATACTTAAAACTAGGTAACATTTGAATAATTAGGTCATAATATGCCATTTTGATTTGCGTACTTTCCTAACATTTTAGTGAAATCCTAGATGAACAAGGGAAAATATATTATCAAATAAAATAAGGTACTGACTTCTCATCAGAAGACCCTAGGTTCGATTCCCGGCTGGGGCGGGAATTTGTTCTTTAACCAGAGATATTCCCTATCTCCCACAAAGTCTGGAGATGTGCATATGAGAGTGAATGTGTTTAATTATAGAAAATTACTAATGGCAATAACCTGCAGTGAATATATGAGTTGCTTCACAATTCAAAGCCCCCGATATGAGGTTAAAGGGAAATGAAAAGATTAAAATAATAAGGTAAAGATATTGAACAATGTGCTATACCACGTTGTATTAGACCAGTTAATGCGAACCAAGAACAGGAAATAAGTTATTAGATAAAATAGAATAAATTCCATAAACAAATCCAGCAAAAGCGTGCGTTGAACACTATCAGAAAAAAAAAGGATCAATTTTGTGTTTTCAAGCTGCGCAAACGCGCATCATGGTAATATCAACAACTTCGCCCATTACTTTTTATTTTCTCTGATACCTAGAGGGACTATTTCCGTGTGCCCGTACAGAAGTGATTTCTCTGCACGAAATAGAGCTCACTCATTCACTCCTCCACAGTTAGCATCCGGTTCATTTTCGCATTAACTTTCAGCAAAACTTTAAAGCATTGTATTAACCCACATTTTAATTTATTTGAACTTATCTAAGCTTCCCTGGGTTGTACAAATTCCTAGTAAACGTTTAAGCTAAATATAGAGCGTAACAATATATACGAAATAATAATGATCCAAGCATAGCAAGCAGACTACAATATTAAAGCACTGCTTCAACCATTACCTTATATTAGTCCCGAATTTTCATAAATCTGTGATGCATTTTGACCTGCTTACATTTTACATCAGTAGTAAACAGTATCTAAAACCCTAGTGTTGACACAAAGACTGGGTTTCTGTCCTAAGCAAACAATCATGACTTGCTCTAGCTTCTCTACAAACAAACTTATAACAAAAGCTTATTCTTCTTTCTATAGGTACTATGCTAATCGAGATAAATATTAGCAGAATGTTCTTGTTATTACTTAGTTCCTTATAAGTAGAAGGTAACTAAGGGAATGTACTAGGATAAAGTGATAGTCAAATGTTTAAAAAGTTGCCTCGTTATGCGATTGTCATTGCAAATCGCTTCTTTGTTTGGCCAAGAATAGAACAAAAGAAAACGGACCCTTCCTGTCTGAGAAAAATATAAGTACAATTGAAACCAGTAAGAAGGAATATCATGGTTACCTCCACAACAAAAACATAAATGACATAAATTGTGGGTTTTGACGACATCTACCTACATTTTTTGTATAGTAAGTTTTTGTCTACCTCTTACGGTTTAGCAGTTAAGCAAAATTCGGCAAAATTCACCCAGAATAAAGAGATCTTCGGAGTCTATTTCCAGAAAATTCAAGATATACATTTTATTTGGATGTTAATAGCTTTAATATACAGGATTTTAATAAAATTCGTTACAGTAATTTTTGAGAAAATCAAAATTTTACGAAAACTTTTCCACGTAAAGGTAGTTTGTGTTTTCTTGAAAATCTTCGTGTCGCATCCTTGGAAGATACTGTCACAACCATGATGGTTGGAGCTTAGGGGAATAGCGGGTTCAGAATAGAACAACTCAGCTTGGCTTAATACTAATTATTTTGATGTATTGAATCTAATTACCAACAATGGCGGGTTTACAATGTGAGGGGAGAATGAAGCCAGAATACTTGACGAATCTTACCTTGGAGTATTGTGTATCGAGGAGGAGTCGTGGAGGTTACATCGTTCGGACTTAGCGAATCTCCAAGACGGAAAAAGATCGACGGGCAGCGACGCGGCCCTCATTCCAGAATGTAAATATCTCTCCCGATCGGCGCTATCAGTTCGATCTGACTCAATCCTAATGAAGTCTGTTTCCTTTATGTGGTGAGCCGACGCCTAGCTTGAGCGGAAACACGTGATCGAACCATGTTGTCTGATGCAACAATGTTCTAGAACATTCCATGGAACTAAAGTCATACGAAAAGTCCCAGGAAGTTCTGGTATACCCACACACATCCTGTCACGAATGAATCTTAGCAAATTCTCTTAAGGCAGAAAATACAAAATATGAAACCGAAAGTATTTAGAAGTGTGACAGGGGAATAATATATTTCAAAGTATTGTAACATAAAAATGCTCCTCCTACACATACATGCGACAATACCCCCCTGGTGCGGCCAATAAAAACAATAGCTACAAAGAGCGAAAATATACAATATACAATAAAGTGTGAGAAAAATACAAAGACATTACAGGGCACATAGGCAACTCAGTACACTTGCGAAAAGCAAGCAGAGAAACTTGACAAAATAATAACTGAGTTTTCAATGAGTTTTCATAAGAGAATTTTCCAAACTCCTTTTGTACCTGCGATAAACGACGTTTAAAATTAATACCAGCAATGCGGCGTCCACATTTTTTGATCGCTGCAGGAGCTTCACTACAGGAAAGTTGAGAGGGATCCAAAACTTCTTTCTGGTTCCATATATCTAGTCGGTGTCGCACAAATGCTGTAGCGATTGTGGCTATTGATGTATTCACGCCCACTTTGACACACAGTAACATGTTCTACACGCACCAATTGTCGAATTACAGCCTGTGTATTCACGTGGGGAATTCTCCTTGAATGTGCACGTAGCATAAAGGTGTAGCACGAGTTATGGGGTGCACTGTTTTCATGTACAACATTGATTGTGCATGAAAAATACAGAAACAGCTGCTGAGTATAATCTATCTGGGGATTATACGATTCTATAATAGCATTTAGCTGAAATGCCTGGTCTCCGGAATTTTTGTGATGAAGACTATGGCACTGCTGAGAAATGAAAGGGAATTCGCAAGGCTATAGAATTTTGGACTCTAATGAAAACATCACAATTTAAAATGAATTTCTAATGAAAAATATGACACTTTAGATACATATTAATGTACTTATAAACACACAATAACAAATAACCCCATACTCCTTCCCTTTCGCCGCTCACCTAGAACTGACCTTTGGTTATAGGCTAATGTGTGTATGTATCTGCTTTAACGCAAATCAGTAAGAGAGTGACTTACCAAGGTTTAGTGTGGAATACAATGATAGGTTTTTATCATAAAAACGCTATTAGATACCAAAGGCATAAGCACATTTCCGCGCTCTCCAATATATGTTATTGACTGTGCAGGAAGCTGAGAATAGGAGGAAAGTCTAAGAGAAAAACTATGTATAAATTATAATATTATAAAGTTGCTATTCATATCACTCTTCTGGTCTATAATTAGCTCCATTTTCTAACTTGATCAGTATGGATCTTCTAAAACCATAGTATGAACCTTCAGGTCAAATATTTTTATTTTAATAGTAAATACTGCATATATGTTCCGTCAGTTTTGGAAAATGTGAGTCAAAATTGCGGTTTTCACATTGCAATAGAACTGAAACGCCAAATAACTGTGCTGAAATCGGAGACAGAAGGTTGAATGAAAGTGCTTTCCGTACAGTTGCCATATCAACGGAATCCGGAGGGATCAAACCACATCGGCACACAAAAGTAATGGATGATGCTGAAAAGGGAGGCTTCGCAGAGAAAAGACAAGGAAAATCTATTTCCCTCTCTTTGCTCTGACGGACATACAATGTTGTCTCTTGGTCACTGTAGCGTCCTGGCAGATGGCAGAAGAAAAGTAGAAAAGAACTATCTCCGATCTTCTGTTGGACCAAGTGCAAGATAAAGGGAATCCGAATCCCATAGAGAACAACGTATAGAATGAATCAAAAGTTAATAACGTTCTTCAGCACTAAACTAATTGATCTCCGATTGATTTATATCCAATGTTTATTGTCTATTGATTTTTAACCTTTAGTTGCCTGCTTTAGTATACTACATATGCCTTTTTTTCCTTTAATTCAAGTTTAAAACTGGAGTTCTAGTAAAAATATATGGATATAACCTATAAAATTATTATATAAAATAAGAGAAAAAATGGCAATGAAGCCAAATGTAGATCCTTTATTAATCTTTTTCTTCCCAATTAAAACTTTAAATTCTTCTAATCCAGCTTTCACAATCCTGCCAAAGGCACTACCAAAATGGCCATGAGTGTAAGGTGATAGGTAATGGACTGGGCATCCATTCAAAACCAAATGTTACAAGTTGAAATCCCAATGCCTTTGGTAAAGGACGGGGAGAACCCAAGTAAAATAATCGGTGTGATGCTTGGAAGCTAATCGGGTTACATTTGACTGTAGCTATGTCGGTTTTACTCTTTTATTTATTTAAGAAAATCACTGCAATTTTAGGGAAAATTGTATATATTTTTACAACATAAAGCAGTCTTAATTACTTGTCTTTTATGGTTGAAGGTTAGTATAACACACGAACTTAATCTTAGAGTACAACCCTATTTGTATAGTTACGCTTAAAACAAGCTGAACTTATAGGTACCGACAGGCAACAAAGGATTAATTTCTCTAGCTAGTATGTATATACAAACTGCTTAATAGCTAGAGAAGGTATTGTATTCCACCAAAAACGATACCGATATTTCACAACACACACATGTATTAGGGTCTTCTGAATTAAAAAAAAATCTGATGTGTTACATTCACATTACTTTTTCTATATCTCTGCAACGACGCTTATACTTCTATTTACTTCATGCTAATTGAGAAAAGTCTTATGTGTCACATCAACATGACTTTCTATCTATCTCTGCAACAAACTATTGTTAAAAAGCTTATGCTTCTATTTGCTTCATACTAATCGTGAAAAAATCAGCAGAAATAGTCCTACTACTTGCTTCCTTGTAAGTAGAAGCGAAATAAGGGAGTACTATTGGTTAAAGTGATAGTCAAAAGTTGGTTGATATGTGACTGAAGTTCCTTTTTTTGTATGGACTGGAATTATTAAATTCCTGAATGAGAAAGACATGTTTTTTTAAAGCTGAAACCAAAAAACAAGGAGTATCTTAAAAGCGACCAACTCCACGAAAAAAATGTATATAAGATAAATTGAGTGTTTTAATGTACTCTACATTTTTTGTGTTGTAAGTTTTTGTCCATCTCTTACAGTTTAGCAGTTATGCAAAATTCCGTAAAATTTATCCAGAATAAAGTACAGTCTTCAGAGGCTATTCCCAGAAAATTCAAAATATGTATTTTATTTGTCGTGGAAATATCTTTAATATACGAAATTGTAATCATAGCCGTTAGAGCCATTTTTGAGAAAATCAAAATTTTCGAAAAAAGTTCCATGTAAAGGGTAGTTTGGGGTGGAGGGATTTTTCTCCAAATCTTCGTGTCGCATCCCTGGAAGATACTAAACTTAAATACCAAATTTGGGATTTTACCGACTTTTCGTTTTTGAGCTATCTTGTTCACAGACACACGTACACACGGACGCACACACATATACACACACGGACCTTTTTCTAAAAATGCCTTTTTGGGATACAGGGTACCCTAAACCATATATTTCAGTTAAATCTCGGTATCGAATTTTTGGGTGGAGTGCAATACCTTCTCTATACACTATTTACATACTACGCATAGAGAAAGTAAAATTTGGCAGAAGTAGTCTTATCACTTGCTCCCTAGTAAGCAGAAGCGAAATAAGGGAGTACCATATATCAAAGTGATAATCAAAAGCAGGTTGCTATGTGACTGAAGTTCCTCTGTTGGTAAGGACAGGAGTTGACAAATTCCTGTATGAGAAAGATAAGTTTTTTAAAGCCGGAATCAATAACATGGAATATCTAAAAAAAAAAAAAAAACATCAACTCCACGAAAAACTGTATATGACATAAATTGTGTGTTTTATCGTGATCTACATTTTATGTGGAGTAACTTTTTGTGTATCTCTTACAGTTTACCAGTTATGCAAAATTCAATAAAAATCATCCAGGATAAACATGTCTTCAGAAGCTATTCCCAGAAAATTGAAGAGGTACATTTTATTTGTCGCATAAGTATCTTAAATATAAGAGATTTTAATCAAAAACGTTAGGGCAATTTTTTAAAAAATCAAAATTTTCGAAAAATATTCCATGTAAAGGGTAGTTCGGCGTGGGGGGATTTTCTTGAAAATCTTCGTGTCTTATCCTTGAAAGATACCAAACTTAAATACCAAGTGTGGTGTTTAACAGTCTTTTCGTTTTTGAGCTATGCTGCATACACACAGACAGAGAGACACACGGACATTTTTCTAAAAATGCTTTTTTTGATTATTCATGCTCTAGGGTGCTCAATACAGGACATCAACAGAAATAGACGCGCAGAGGTATTCGACGCCTTCTGAACTTTTTGCAAAAAGTCATAAATATTGGGGGCGATTATATTGAAGGTATGTAAACCGTAAGCACCCCTGTCAATAGGGTAATTTCAAAGATAAAAATTAGTTCTCACTAGGTTTTATCCATCCCTCGTATATATATACAGTGCGTTCCCTGTGCGACCGGACCGTTTCGGGGCGGTCGGCCCTCGCCCGTTACGGTGCAGCCGCGGCGCGGTTCAGTCGCTCAGGGAACGCACTGCATAATAGTCTATTATTATTTTACCAAACTTTTAGCACTCATTTACGTGTACTTTAAACACAGACCTTTTATCTGCTTATAGGAATTACATTTCTCTTTACTTATATTTTTCTCTCTGTTCGCAACTATTTTTAATAATGTTCATAGTAGATAGAGAGAGTATTGTATTTCACACACAATTCTGTACAGGAAATTCAGCGAGATATATCCTTGCAGTTCTCCTGAATAAAACAAAAATGCATTTTTCCCAAAGGTTCATTGTGTGTGAGTCCGTGTCTGTGTGTGTGTGTGCCTTTATCATTCACAATGTAGTAACATTCTACGTCTAATTTCCTGCCTTAAGCATTTATTTTTCTTTACATATATTTTACTAATTTACCTATTTTTGGATAAATTGTTTTTTCACACAAGCCATGTGTAGGACAGAAGTTGGATAGGTAGACTCAGACTGAAAAATCCAATGCATGGCTGGGATATGAACCACGAATTTCCTGGTCTCTCCCTGAGCTTCCATGGCAACATGCAGGCATAGCATTGAATTTCTCAACTGACTCGATTGTTTCTCGGTAAACCACAAGGTGTTCTCAAGTTATGGCGACTTATAATGTTGCAAGTAGTTTAAGTCCCAGGATGCATAGTATAGCAAACTATTATGGTCAAAATTATTATTAGATTAATTGTTTTTTTCACACAAGCCGTGTGTAGGACAGGAGTTGGATAGGATCAGACTTTTTACTTTCTCCATACGCACTATGTACATAGTGTATAGAGAAAGTATTTCACTCCACCCAAAAATTCGATACCGAGATTTCACCGGATATATATGTTTTAGGGTCCCCAATATCCAAAAAAAGCACTTTCACAAAAAGTTCCGTGTGTGTGTGTGTGTGTGTGTGTGTGTGTGTGTGTGTGTCCGGGTGTCTGTGAACACGATAACTCAAAAACGAAAAGTCGGTAAAATACCAAACTTGGTATTTAAGTTTAGTAGCTTCCAGGGATGCGACACGAAGATTTTGAGAAATATCTCCCCACCCCAACTACCCTTTACATGGAACATTTTTCGATAATTTTGATTTTCTCAAAAATGGCTCTAACGATTTTGATTAAAATTTCGTATATTAAACATATTTACCTGACAAATAAAATATATATCTTGAATTTTCTGGGAATAGCCTCTGAAGAATAGTTTATTCTGGATGAATTTTAAAAACATTTGAATAACTGCTAAACCGTAAGAGATGGACAAAAAGTTACTCCACAAAAAATGTAGAGCACGTTAAAACACACAATGTATGTTATATACTTTTTTCGTGGAGTTCGTCGTTTTTGTGACATTCCTTATTTTTGGTTTCTGCTATGAAAAACTTACACATTACTCATACAAGAATTTGTCAACTGCTGTCCATACAAACAAAGGAACTACAGTGACATAGCAACCAGCTTTTGATTATCACTTTAACCCATGGTACTCCCTTATTTCACCTCTACTTACGAGGAAGCAAGCAATATGGCTATTTCTGCTAATGTTTTACTGATTTACTTAATAGAAGTATAAGTTTTTTAAGAATAATTTGTTGCAGGAATATAGAGAAAGTCATGTGAATGGTACACGTCAGATTTTTTTTTTACTTTCTCTAGCTCCGTATGTACAATGTACATAGGGATAGAAAAGTATTGTGTTCCACCCAAAAATTCGATACCGAGATTTCACCGCAAATACATGTTTTAGAACCCCCTGAACCCAAAAAAAGCATTTTAGGAAAAAGGTCCGTGTGTGTGTGTCTGTGTGTGTGTGTGTGTCCGTGTGTCTGTGAACACGATAACTCAAAAACGAAAAGTAGCTAAAATACTAAACTTGGTATTTAAGTTCAGTATCTTCCAGGGATGCGACACGAAGATTTTGAAAAAAATAGCCCCACCCCAAACTACCCTTTACATGGACCTTTTTTCGAAAATTTTGATTTTCTTAAAAATGGATCGAACGATTTAGATTAAAATATCGTATATTAAAGATATTTACCTGACAAATAAAATGTATATCTTGAATTTTCTGGGAATAGCTTCTAAAGACCTGTTTATTCCGGATGAATTTTGCTTAATTTGGCATAACTAGTAAACCGAAAGAGATAGACAAAAACTTAGTATACAAAAAATGGTCTTGTTAAAATACACAAGTTACGTCATATACATTTTTTTCATGCAGCTTACCGTTTTCAAGGTATTCATTGTTATTAGTTTCAGTTGTGAAGTACTTTTACTTTTCTCAGACAGGAGTGTCCGTATTACTTTTGTTCTACTCCTGGCCAAGAAAAGAAGCGATTTGTAATGGCATTCGCATAACGACAGCTTTTAAAACATTTGACTATCGATTCAGCCTAGTGTATTCCCTTATTTTCTTCCTACTTATAAAGAACTAAGTAATAAGAACATTGTGCTGAATACCTCGATTAACAAGGTGCAGAAAGAAGAATAATCTTAGGTTAGAAGTTTGTAGAACGGCTAGAGAAAGTCATGTGAAAAGCATCAGATTTTTTTCCTTTGGCTTTTCAACATGTTGTAGTCATATAATATGAGATTTGTTATTTGGTATCCTCTTCTGCATATGCAAGTAGAGTCGTCGATTATCCTGAGTCTTCAGTGTCCATTAGCATAGAGGCGAGATTTGTTGTCAGTTTAATTCTTCGTTCTAGTCGTTTTGCAACGACAGGATAATATTGTTTCGTCTCCTGTCCTTTCTTGTGTTTTCCCATTCTATTTCCCATTTTCTTAATGTTTCCCTAATTGAGCTTTTTGGGTATCTGCTATGCTTTCTGTCTTTTGTTGTTGGTTGTTTTGCAAGTTCATCTGCTATTTCATTACAGTCTATTTCTTTGTCTGCCTTCATTCATCCTATTTATACTGTCTATTCTTTTTTATTTAATTTTCCTAGATGATGTCATATATCTTTTATCATGTGATTGTGATTTTACATTGTAATGATTATAGTGTGATTTTACTGTCAGAGTAAATTGCTTTTCCTCGTTAACTTGTATTATTTCCATATTCTCTATTATTTCCAGTGGCTTTAGAATTGCTAGTTTTTCTGCTTGGTTGTTAGTGCAGTGTTTGTCTAGTTTATATTGCAGCTGGTGAAATAGTTTTTATTTCTTGTAAATCACAAAGGTTAGCATAACTTAAAATGTGATGTCAGTTAAATACCACCGTGATATTTAATATATAATTGTAGAAATTCTCTATTTTCTCAAAAAAATGAGATAACCATTTGCTTAAAATAAGGATACTTATATGGCAAATAAAATGCATATCTATAATTTTCTGGGAATTGCCTCTGAAATGCTCTTCATTCAGGACGTGGTTGATATAAAAAAAAAAAAAAAAAAAAAAAAAGGAAAGTTTTTTTTCGTTCTGGTCATGCAAGGAGGAGGCAATTTCAATTGCATCGCATAGCGACACATTTTGCAAAGGTTTGACTAGCTTTAGCCAGGTTTTCTCTCATTTCCCTTCTACTTAGAACGAAGTGAGTAAAAAGAGCATTTCTGCTAAGGTTTAGCTCGATTATCATGAAGTGTCAGTATGCTAGCGGCGGGGGACACCTCGGAAAATGCGACCAAGTATTGAGAGGGCCAAACGAAGGCTCACGGAAATCCCCAACAGTATTATTAGATGGCAACCCGAAGGCTATACAGGAGCTGGGAGGCAGTCGGAAGTATGTCTCTCCAGCGGCGCCATATATTAAACAGTAGGAATTTTTGTATTCCAACCAAATAACCATGTGAAGATTTCACTGGAAATGAATCATATGCATCATAAAAGAGGCATTCTTAGAAAATTGACTGTGCATGCACGTGTGGGTGTGTGAGTGTGGGTAGGGGGGTGTATCCTGTATGTCTGTACAAATACCATAACTCAAAAACGAAAAGTCAATTAAACACCAAACTTGAAATTTGAGTTCAGAATTTTCCAAGGAGGCCACCGAAGATTTAAAAAAAAAAATCCATCCTCTTTAAACTATCCTTAACAAGGTACATTTTTATAAAATTGTATAGTCTTAAAAATGACTCTAACGATTTTGATTAAAATACTGTAAGGTTAACAAATGTTCAAAAGATATGAAATGTATACTTTAACTTTTCTGGAAATAACCTCTGAAGGCATTTTCGTTCTAGATGACATTTGAATAACTCGTAAACCGTAAGAGGCATTCAAAATCGTACTGGTCAAAATATACATAACTCGTTAAAAACTTTCCAATACTTAATAATTTTCTCAAATCAAAAACCATTATTCATTTTTCCCTCATGATATATGTTTTATAATGGATTTTCTTACTCTATTTTACTTACAACAAAATGTAGCAGCAGTAGCAGCAGTAATAGTGGTATTTATTATTAAGTTTACAATAATACAATATTTGCGTCACTCAGTCGCATGGGTAGGGTGACCGTACATGCTGTCTAAAAATACTTGAATTTAAAATATTACCTACGTATTTATTTTATATATCTTTACAACATTGGAAATAAACACACAAACACACACACACACACACATACAAACGCTCGCGCGCTACGACAAAAGAACCACAGAACAATAAAAGAAAGAACACTCTGATATCACACACACACACACACATTTTCACTCACAACTACACCACGTATTCACACATATACAATATGTACACAAATATTTTATCTCTTAGTATGAAGTACATAGAAAAAGATGCATTTTTAAGAATATTTTGTTGCAGAATAGTTAGAAAAATCATGAAAATATAACTCACATTTTATTATATATAATTTCATTATATTACTTTGAGACACACACACACACCCACACACACACACACACACCCACACACAACAATATCTTTCTGACTGTCATAATCGAGAAACTCGCTCACGACACTCTTTCCTTCTTGCTATACCTGCTCACCATACAACCTTCTATTCATCATCATTTACAATAGATTTAGCTCGTCTTTGGAATTTCCTCCCTGAAGACGTAAGGGACTGCCGGAACGTTATACTGTTCAAGCAGAAAATTAGAACATTCATTTATAATCAAACCTAATCTGCCGCTGTATTAATATGATAAATATATCACTACTTTCATTTTATTGCTATTTATATTTTATGCGCTGGCAAGTAATATGCATTTCAATTGTATATGCCTAATATGCGTTTTAGCCTACATGAAATTTTCACTTCAAATATTTTTTTTTTACATTTTTTCACTTCTCTATATGTACTATGTACATGGTCTATACCACCTGCGGTGCCATAAGTAGTTAAAGCGGGCGTTAAACACTACCAAAAAAACATATTCTATAGAGAAGGTATTGTATTGCACCCAAAAATTCAATCCCGAGATTTCACCGTAAATATATGTTTTGAGACCCCCTAAATAAAAAAAACATTTTTAGAAAAATGTCCTGTGTGTGTGTCTGTCTGTCTGTGTGTATGTGTGTGTCTGTGGGCAGCAGAGCTCAAAAATGAAAACACCGTAAAAACGAAACTTGGTATCTCAGTTTGGTATCTTCCAAGGATGCGATACGAAGATTTTCAAGAAAATTCCCCCACCCCAAACTACTCTTCACATGGAAAAAATTTCGAAAATTTTGATTAAAATCTCGTATATTTAAGATATTTACTTGGTAAATAAAATGTATAGCTTGAATTTTCTCGGAATAGTCTTTGAAAACTACAGTATTCTGGATGAATTTTACGGAATTTTGCATAACTGCTAAACCGTAAAAGAGGGACAAAAACTTACCAAACAAAAACTGTAGAGCACGTTAGAATACACAATTTATGTTATATACATTTTTTTCGTGGAGTTGATCGTTTTTAGGATATTCTTTGTTTTTGGTTTCAGCTTTCAAAAACTTATATTTTTCTCATGCAGGAATTTGTCAACAAAGGAACTTCAGTAACATGGCAACCAGCTTTTGACTATCACTTTAACCTACGGTACTTCCTTATTTTTTGCATTTCATTTCAGTATACTTGTACCTTTTTATATATAGGTTTTTATTAAATTGTATAGAATTGTATATTTGTTATTTATTCCTTTCTCGTTGCTGCATTGAATTTAATGTATTGATTGTCTTGTTGTCTTAACTCCAACCAACACAAATAAATAAATACATAAATAAGAAGTAAATAAATAAATAAATAAATGTTCTGTTTACGATATCAACATAGATTTTATCCTCTGAGCATTAAACTTGACATCATAGCTAGAAGCTAATTTCTTTATGCTCAGAAACTCAAAAAGAAGACGTCAAACGTCTTTAACAAGCTAAAAATATGTATAATGTGAGGAAAGCAACTACGTATCTTGTGATAAGCACACATGAGTAGATACTTCAAAAAGGGTTTCTAAGAACCACAAAGCTAAAAAGAGACTCATAAATTCTACATAGTATGTGAGCTTAGCTTCTGTGGTGTCATGATTTCAAAGGAAAATGTTACTTTAATGATGTTCTTTTCTTTCTAACGAACTCCGCTTCCTGGATATCACAAGCTCCATTAAGGCATGCAGTACTCCGTCGCATGTATATTTATACCAGGCTACAACGTGATATGGTTGAAGCTTTTCTTTGCAAATCCATATCTAAGACCAAGGTATCTAATCGGGATTTTCTTCCATAACATTAGCACTTCTCTACACGACTTTATTCTTTATGCTATCTCATTAAATAATGCAACGGAAGAATGCATTTGGGCCTAAATTATAAATATTTCTAAATAATTATAAATGACTCTTAGTAGTTTAAAATACCCGACATAAGTCAGAAAAGTCTGATGTGTTACACTCACATGACTTTCTATAGCTGCTCTACAAACAAACTTCTTACAAAAGATTATTCTTCTTTCTAAACCATGTTAATCAAGATGAACGTTAGCAGAATGTTCTTCTTCTAAAGTGATAGTCAAATGTTTTAAACCTGTCGTTTCGCAATTGCAAATCGCTTCTTGCTTGACCAGGAGTGATACAAAAGAAAAACGGACACTTCCTGTCTGAGAAAAGTATAAGTACTTTACAATAGAATCCAATAACAAAGAATATATCTGAAACGGTTACCTCCGCAACAAAAACTGAACTTAAATTACGTGTTTTGATGAGATCTACATTTTTTGTGCAGTAAGTTTTTTCTATCCCTTAAGGTTTAGCAATTAAGCAAATTTCGGCAAAATTAATCCAGAATAAAGAGGTCTTCTGAGGCTATTCCTAGAAATTCGAGATATGCATTATATTTCGGATATAAATAGCTTTAATCAAAATCGTTTGAGCCATTTTTAAGAAAATAAAAATTTTCGAAATTTGTTTCAAGTAAAGGGTAGTTTGTGGTGGGGGGATTTTTTTTGAAAATCTTTGAGTTGCATCCTTGCTAGATACTAAACCAAAATACCAAGTTTGGTATTTAACGGTGTTTTCGTTTTCGGGCTATGCTGTCCACACACACACACACACACACACACACACACACACACACACACACACACACACACACACACACACTCACTCACACACATACACAGACCTTTTTTTAAAAGCGCTTTTTTCGGACTCAGGGGTCCCAAAATATATATCTCCAGTGAAATCTCGACATCGAAATTTTGGGTGCCTTCTCTATCCGTGCGTACATTACACATAAAGGGCTAGAGAAAGTAAAAATTATTTTGTAAATATTTGTTATATTTTCACACATGTGGATGGAAAATGTACGAATGTGAAGGTTTACTTATTTCGTAATCTTATTAAACTAGAGACAGTTATTGCAAAATCTAATATAAATCAAAAATCGTATGACCTGAGAGTTGTGTACAAAAAGCATCAACGGAATCATATTTATACTTCAAATTAAATTTAAAATACTTGTATGTATGCAAATGTTTCTAATGCATGCGCCAAGAAACCAGCTTTCAGTGTATAAGAGATGAGATGTTGCTTCTTACAAAGGGAGGTCACGGTAATTTTTACTTTCTCTATACGAACTATGTACATAGTGTATTGTACCCAAAAATTCGATACCAAGATTTCACCGAAAATACACTTTGAGACTCCCTGAATCCAAAACAAGCATTTTTAGAAACATGTCCGTGTGTGTGTGTCTGTCTATGTGTATGTGTGTGTGTGAGTATATGTTTATGCATGTATAGCGCGTGTGTCATTTCTCGTTTCCCCCTTTATAAATGATTTATATTTTTTAAGACTTTCTCTATAAGTATCAATACACACAGTAGGTTGAGGTATTATATTCCACTCAAATATTCGATACCAAGATTTCACCGGAAATTCATGTTTTGAGAACCCTTTAATAAGTAAACGTCTTTAAAGAAAGGTCGGTGTGTGTGTGTGTGTGTGTGTGTGTTTGTGTGTCTGTGGCAGCATGAATAAAAACCGAAAGGTCTGTTAAATACCAAACTTGGTAATTAAGTTTAACATCTTTCAGGAATGCGACACGAACATTTTCAATAAAATCATCCCACCCCATACTACCCTTATATGGAAGCATGTTTGAAGATGTCAAAAGGCTCTAAAGAGCTCGATTAAATATTTTATATTAACATATTTACATGATAAATAAATTCCTACATGCTAGGACATTAAACAGCAAAAGTAAAAAGAAACATATCATACATATTTTTATAAAAAATTAAGTGCATAATTTTAATTTTCTGCGAATTACCTATTAATTGCTCTTCATTCTGAGAGACTTCTGATTACTGGTTAACTATAATAGGTAGACAAAATCTTAATATACAAGTAAGAACACAAATCTTGTCATACACATTATGTTTATTATATTTATTGTTATAATTATAAGACTATCTGAGATAGTTTTTATTGACTTCAATGTTCAAATACTTTCAGAGATATACTTTTCTCAATGGTAAGCTATTTTATTTTTTCTCCGGTCATGGAAAGAGTACTTCCAAGCATCACATAGTGACCATCTCTTAAAAGATTGTACTACCGCTTAACCTTACTGAAATTCTTTATTCGCTCTGTACCTAAGGAAATATTTATCAAAACCATTGCTGCAAATGTTCACGTTAATTAATATGAAAATAGAAGAGTAAGTTTTTGTAAGAATTGCTTGTTAATTAAGTAAAGAAAGTTATAATAATATAACTTGTTTAGTTTGTTTACAACATAGTCATCAATTTTACGTTTTCCACGTTTAGTTTCTCGAAACTGAGCCATATGTAAGTTAACTTTTGAACATTTTAATGGACAATTATTTTATGATCAGTACTCAAATTAGGGATTTGAGTAACATGCCACTGCTCCATCACTGAGATTCTATGACTAATATCTCAAGCACACAGATTAGATAAGTTCAGTCACCATTTGAAGATATGGGTCTTCTTGGATCAGTGATAGAACATCAATGTTGTAAACTGATTTCGTATTCCTCGGGGTAGTGTATGATTTAACTTCAAAACGAAATTTATTTTTTCCCTGGTCTCCACTCAGAATATCTCTGCCTAAGAAATACAGAGCAATTCTCAAAAACACTTGCATGAAACGAAATATAAAAGCTCATTACGTATTCATCTGCTTGCTGTTGATGTTAACAGATGTTCTTTAGATTTATAGAATGCTCGTCTTGCTGCTTATATAATGTACTCCCAGTAAAAAGAAAAATTCTCAGCATACGCGGAGGTTAATAAAGTCGAAAAAGATGAAGGCTGCACTTCTAGCCTTTAATGTCATTCAAAGGAAGGACCGCTACGGTAAGGTTCAGTCACATTTATGAATATTTAAAGTTGCACTGGAGTAAAGAGCAAAGTTTGGATATAGAAAATGGTATTACCTCTAAGTTGAGAGCCTCTTATCTTGAATATGGTAAAAAAAGGAGCACTGCCATAAACAGATAAAGTAAAGCATGGTTAGAGGAGCTTGCAAATTGTGGACACATTTTATTTCCCTTGTGAATGGCGCGGATAACGAGGTTGTCACTGGTATCCTATTAGTTTTAAAGTGTTTTACGTCCCATGTTGCGTGTCAAAGGTATTTGGTAGAGTGAATGCAATGATTTGAATTAATGGTGTAAATGAGTTTGTAGAATCCATCAGTCCTTCACGATGAAAAAGAGATCAAATACAGAGACTGCAACGATGCAAACCCGGATACCACCAGTGATTAGGCAAATGAAGTAAGGTTAACTGCATTGCGGAAACTGAAACTTTAAATCTTAGGAATTCTTTAAAGATTTCTTCAAAGATTGGAAAAGAATACTGAACAGATGTTCCATAAGATCTTCCATAAGCTGGTGCATAATTACGAATAGATATTTCCACTTCGGTATTTAGATATGTGCATTTTAATAAAAATAGTACAGTACAGAGCAACCTGAATTTTGAGAATATGATTTTTACTTTCACTATGTACATAGTATATAGAGAAGGTATTGTATTGCACCCAAAAATTCGATATTGAGATTTCATCGGAAATATATGTTTTGAGACCCCCTGAATCCAAAGAAAGCATTTTTAGAAAAATGTCCATGTGTGGTCTGTCTGTGTGTATGTGTATGTGTCTGTGGGCAGGATAGTTCAAAAACGAAAATACCGTTAAATATCAAACTTGGTATTTAAGTTTGCTATATTCCAAGGATGCGACATGAATATTTAAAAAAAATCCCCCACACCAAACTACTCTTTACATGGAAAAACTTTAGAACATTTTGATTTTCTTAAAAATGGCTCTAACGGTTTTGATTAAACTATCATATATTAAAGATATTTATTTGAGAAATAAACTGTATATCTTAAATTTTATGGGATTAGAATCTGAAGACTACTTTATTCTGGATGAATTTTGCTTAACTGCCAAAAAGTAAGAGATGGACGAAAACTTAAAACACAAAAAAATGTAGAGTATGTTAAAACACACAATTTATATTACATACATTTTTTCTTGGAGTTGGTCGTTTTTTAGATATTCTTGGTTTTTGGTTTCAGCTTTAAAAAACATACCTTTCTCATACAGGAATTTGTCAACTTCTGTTCATACAAACAAAGGAACTTCAGTCACATAGCAACCAGCTTTTGACTATCACTTTAATTTATTGTACTCCCTTATTTCGTTTCTACTTACAAGAAAGCAAGTAACAAGACTATTTCTAGTATTTTTTTCTCGATTAGATGAAGTAAATAGAGTAATTTGTTGTAGAGATGTAGAGAAAGGCACATGAATGGAAGACATCAGATTTTTAATTATTAGTCATGTTTTTTTTTTTTTTCATAGACGACAGTACTGCTACCACAGAAATTCAGTAATTAATGTAATGCATCGGGAAATTAAAAAGCAAATATGAAGATGTTCTAGATTTTTTTCTCGTAATTTTAAATTCACAAATGGCTTTTACTTGATGCTACGCCATCTAGCTAATGCAGAACATTTAAATTTAAACTTAATTTTTCGCAATTCATTTTTTATTACCACAGTTTATAATTTATGGGTTTGAAATTTATATGAAATTTTCAATTATGGTTTTAAAAATTGTTATTAACGTGTTAAAATATTCAGTAATTCAGCTAAAACTAATTGTTTTCCGTAACTTAGGTTGAAAGAGCTGAAAAACTCAGGTATAAATAATGAAGACATTGTTTTGTTAATCTAATTAAAATTAACAATTGGTGCACAACAATTTCTTTGCATATTTAGTAAGCACTAATTAAAATGTTTAAAGAGATAAGACAAACCGTAAAGTCAAGGAGCGTCAAAAATGATTAATTGTGAACAAACATTGAATATCTGAACAGTTGTGGCGTATATAAGTTCTATATTCTTGTATGTTAAAATAATCAAAGCAATGATCGGAAAAACTATTTTGGGGCATTTCTTTAAATAATTTCTATTATATTCGTGCAGTTATATGCAGTATTGCTGCGCAAAAAAGATAAGAATTTCGCAATATTCCTAGTAATGAACAGTCAACGCAATCAGATATAGGTATTCTTCTCGACCCCCACTTATATGACATATATTTTTACTTTCTGTAGTACGCATGTACAATGTACACAATGGATAGAGAAGGTATTGTACTTCATACAAAAATTCGATACCGTGATTTCGCCGGAAACGCATGTTTTGAGACCTTTTGAGTAAAAAAAAAGTGTTTTTAAAAGCACGTCCTATGGGTGTGTCTGTTGCAGCAAGCTCAAAAACGAAAAGTCGGTATTTAAGGTCAGTTTCTTCCAAAAAGATCATGAACATTTTCCGAAAATGTTCATCTTCTCAAAAATTACTAATGATTTTGATTAGAATGCGGGTATGCTTAAGATATTATCATGAAAAACGAAATGCATATCTTGAGTTTTTACTTTCTCTAGCCTCATTTGTACAATGTACATAGGGATAGAGAAGGTATTGTAATGCACCCAAAAATTCGATACCGAGATGTATGTTTTGGGGTCCCCAGAGTCCGAAAAAAGCATTTCTAAAAACGGTCCGTGTGTGTATGTGTGTGTCTGTGGACAGCATAGCCCCAAAACAAAAACACCGTTAAATACCAAATTTGTTATTTAGGTTTAGTATTTTCCAAGGATGCGACACGAAGATTTTCAAAAAAATCCTCCACTACAAACTAACCTTTACATGGAAAAATTTCGAAAATTTTGATTTTCTTAAAAATGATTCTAACAATTTTGATTAAATCCGTATATTAAAGCTATTTATGTCCGAAATAAAATGTATATCTCTAATTTTTTGGGAATAGCCTCTGAAGACCTCTTTATTCTGGATGAATTTTGCTGAATTTTGATTAACTGCTAAACCGTAAGAGATAGATAAAAACGTACTACACAAAAAATGTACCTCATGACAAAACACACAATTTTTGTCCTTTACGTTTTTGTTATGGAAGTAACCGTTTTCGAGATATTCCTTGTTATTGGTTACAATTGTGAAGTGCCTAAACTTTTCTCACACAGGAAGTGACTGTTTTTTTTTTCTACTCTTGGCCAAGCAAAAAAAAAGTGATTTGCAACGACAATCGCATAACGATAGCTTTTAAAACATTTGACAATCACTTTAGCATACTGCATTCCCTTATTACCTTTTACTTATAAGAAACTAAGTAATAACATTCTGCTAATATTTATCTCGATTAGCATTGCGTACAAAGAAGAATAATCTTTTGTAGGAGGTTTGTAGAGCAGCTAGAGAAAGTGTGTGAGTGTAGCACACCAGATTTTTTTAATAAGAAGGAAAGATAATTTCTTTTATGTTTATGTCGATTAGCATGAAATAGATAGAAGTATAAGCTAATAACAATAATTTGTTACATAGATGTAGAAAAAGTCATATGTAATATGTATTTTAACTAAGAATGGATATTAAAGTTGCCAGTCTCAACTGTGCTAAGGTACACTGCAATAGGCTAGGACCAAGATGCCCAACCTACAGCGGTAGAGGGAAGGGAAATTTACCTCCACCGATTTGTTTGGTAGCGGCAGGCAAATTACCTGTCTATGACGTTGCGTTCTAGCAGTGGCGGGGGCTCGTTGATTGTACATCAGATGGTACAAATACTAAAAAACCTTTTTGAACGCCATTCTTGTTAGGGACTCGGTTGCCATTGCTTTCTTGTAACCCGTCCATCAATGTTTGCCGACAGGGATTAACAACAAGGTTAAAAGGAAGACCAGATGATCCTGCCTTCCCTTACAATTGTTACATTTTATTTGACTCATTTTTGAGAACATCTGTTCCCAAATATATGTAGAATCAAATATTGATATATGCTTTACAGAAAAAAGTCGCAATTTGGGAAATTTTCATTGGGAACGGACTTAAATAAATCTCAAGAAGCTACCGATCTTACATCATAAATACACTATTACAACCTCATTATTACAATTACACTATATTATCAGTCTCTCTGCCTCACATTTTATTGTTCCGATGCTTGAAGTGGTTACTTCTTTAAAATAAGAACTGAAGCTTTCCTGGCGATGTATTAATTTAAAATCTTCTCGGGTTCACCCTGATGGTTCACCCTGAAGACGAGGAAGATGCACTTCTTCGAAACATTGGTGTCAAGCCAAGTTTTTACCTGGCTAGAAGCCCGAGAAGATTTGGAATTGGTTACTTCTTATTCAATATGTGCGCCCTTCCTTATTATTGTAAATACAGTCCAGTCTTTTTTCTGAGAATATTTAATAACTGTTGAATTTTACAAAGCAACTAGTTCCTTTGAAGATCATGGGGAGCGTATTTGAACGCAAAATTAATTCAAATTCAATACCTAATAAAAAATGTTTGCCATAATGATGCTATTTTTCAAAGTGTTGTTTAATATTACATCGGAACACAAAATAAATCAATAAGACATTTCACATTTAACAAAAAAATTTCTTCCACCCATTTTTTCTGGAATATTATATGCTTGTTTAGCTTGAAAGCTGTCTTCGTGTCGAGGGTCGAATCCAATTAAACGGACTGAATGATTGAAGGGGAAATGCTTCCTACCTGGTCATGCACAAAATTAAAGAGGCGGGGTAACACGGCCTTTTTTTTTTTTTCTTTGAAGAATATATTTCATTTATTTAGTCCCATTTAACATCTAGGGTCATATCGGGGGCTTTGCACTTGAAACAACTCGTTGTCTGTAAGTTCTTTAACCTTTGGTTTAAATCATTTTATTTTTCTCGAACACACACACACATTCACTCTCACTTACATACTTCCAGACTCTGTGGGGGATAGGGAATAATTCGGGCTATTGAAAAATTCCCCGCCCTAGTTGGGAATCGAATCCGGGACCTCCGGGTGAGAAGTCAGCTCGCTGACCAGTCGACCGTGGAGTCAGACTTTTTTTCTTTTGTTTTACCTTTGTTTCCATTTTCCCAACATATGCTTTGTTTTTCTATTTGATTGCCGTTTTACTTTTTGCTTCTAATACACACAGATACACACACACACACACACACACACAAACACCCATGCCCAAGGCGGCACTCGCACCCACAATCCCCTGCACCAAAACGAGGCATTTTAGCGAGCGCGGCCATGGGGACCAGCGACTAGGTGACGCAATTAGTAATAAGAGCAGAGGTTGGGCACCCTTGGCTAGGACTGTTGGCTTGTTGAGCGTGCATGTTGCAAATTTATGTTCTCCGCTGTTGTTATTTCAGTGCTTGCAACTCTTATCAAGAGAAGTGAGCTGCAGTTTAAGTACTAGCCTTGTTCAACAAACTGCGCTGCACATGACACGAATTCATTCACCCCCAGCTATTGTAATAAACATGAGGGGAAACCCCGTGCTGGCTTACCGCCCTTGTGCAAATTGAAAAAGAAATCTCCTGGAACAAAAAACTTTGGAGGAGCCAAAGCTAAATAAGTTTTAAACGAGAAAGCCCTTAGCCACGGGACAGGAAATTATTACTCCAGTATCCCTTGCAGCAATGACGGCAACGCACCTGGAGTGAAGGTAAATTTACTCGTGTTTCAAGTGCAACTTGACGATACTCGTTAAAATCTTAATTACGCCCTGGAGTGGCAACTTTGCTTCAAGCTGTTACTATGGCAGAAAGAGACAATACTGGGGGATACAATTATTGTTTCGTTTAGCTTTTTACTTTCTCTAGCACGTATATACAACGTATATAGTAGACAAAGAAAGTATTGTATTACATCCAAAAATTGACCAGCTTGTTTTCACTGGAAATATATGGCATTTTAATCAAAATCGTTAGAGCTATATTTAAGAAAATAAAAAAGTTCGAACATTTTTCCATGTAAAGACTAATTCAGGATGAGGAAATTTTCTAAAAATATTCGGTGTGCATCCTTGGGATATACTAAGTTTGGTATTTAACTACGGGTACTTAAAAACATATATTCCCGGTAATATCTAGGTAGCAATTGACTTTTTGGTTGGAATACAAAACCTTTTTCCCCCTTGGTGGTGCTAGCGTGCCTACTTCACATTCAACAGGTCGTGAATTTGCTTAGGTTGAGTTATCCGGATAAGATTTTTTTCTGGGGGTTTCCCTTAACCTGTGAAGGCGAATATCGAGCAACTGTAAGCTCCATGGATCCCGAGATCATTTAAGCATGATTTCACCAATTTCATACATCGTCTGATATACGACCATCTAGGTTAAACGACGTTAAGCTTCAAATAATATTACTAAAAAAAAAAAAAAAAAAAAAAAAAAAAAAATTCTGTACCTATTATGTACTGACATACTAATGGGAGTAAAAAGTCTTCACTCACTAGCATAAGCCATTCTTAAAAACGTTTATTTTTGTTCTTGTTTGGGGTTAATCACGACTTCCTTAATACATAATGGAATCATGGAAATAATATATATTAAAACTGATGTTACATTTCCATAACTTTCTCTACCCATAATTTACGAAAGTATTTCTACAAAGTAAAACTTGTAGTATTAAATACTATTATAGATATTATTTTTCCGGCGGCATTTACGTAATTATGTGGAGAGCGAAATATATCATTGTTAACGTTAGCAGTTATTATATATTGTGTATCAGTAATTCATACAGGAAGAGAGAAGAAAAAAACAATGAAATTTATGTATATAAATATTAATATACAGATAAATGGAAATAATAAAATGGATTGAAATATGTAATAAATAATAACAATAATACTAATAATAAAAATAAAATTATTAATAATAATAACGATGATAATAATATTAATAATAGCAATAATAATAAGAAGAAGAAGAAGAAAAAGAATGAGAATAGGAAGAAGAAGTTAAATTTAAAAGTGAATAGCATATTTATAACGATTTATTTATAAAAATAAAATATATTAAATATAACTATATAAATAAATATTCTTTCCGAGTTAGCGATGTGAGCACATTACCTCTGAAGATGTCCCTCACAGACAGGGACGAAACGTTAGGTAGAAATATTTTAACTAAACATATTTTAACCTACAGACCACGGCAAAATAGCCCGAAAATTTTAAATTTTAAAACAATAGACACCGGCCATGAAAGCTTACATATATTTATATAAATAAAATTTAATGTAATATTTTTAAAATATATAAAATTAAGGTTAAAGTTTTAAAGTAAAACTATGAAAATATTTAAATAGAATAAGAATAATCCTGTAGGAGTTGAATTTTTGTTTAGTTTTATATATAAAATATTTGTTTTTAAATGGTAAGTTTATGTTTAATTTATTGCATATTTCTTTGTAGACACAGTGGGAATTGGAGAATACAGTAGGCCTAAGCGTAAATTTAATGTTTAAAGAGTTGGTCTCTAAGGGCTGGCGGTGAATTCCGTTCTTTACATGGTCGGGTGAAAGAAAAACAAAAAGACAAAACAAAAAAAAAAAACATAAAAAAACGAGCAAGGACTTTGAATTTTAATAAAAGTAAGTATTTAAAAAATTCAAACAATAAGGAGTATCTCAGAAACTTGACCTTTTTCCAACATTAAATATTTGACATAAATTGTGTGAGTTAACCAGAACTCCACTTGTTTTTTATTGAGTAAGATTTTGACCATTTCTTACGGTTTACCAATTTTTGAAAAACCACCCAGAATGAAGAGGGCTTCAAAGTTTATTCATAGAAAATTCAAGTTATACATTTCATTTGTGATGAAAATACGTTAAACTCACCGAATTTTAATTAAAATCGTTACTATCATTTTTTTTTAAAAAAATCAAAATCTGAGAAGATACAAAGATTTGCGGCTCAAGCAGTTGTTTCATCCTTGAAGTTAGTGTCTACGCAGCACTGGTTGAAACTAAGAGAAATAAATATATGAACCAGGAAGTCGATTATACAGCTAAGGCCATTTGCACAGCACTAAGCACACTAAAACTCTGAGCGATAGAACAAGGCTGCAACATTAAAATCATTAGTATGGCATTTAGTGAATAATGAAGCTACACTAACCATTTAAATGTGACCAAAAGGTTTGGGCAACAGTTAATAGCAATAAAACTATACATTTACTAACTTTCTTTACATATACTGCAACAAATGTATTCTTAAAAAAGTTTATTCTTCAATTTCTTTCAGCTTATCATGGCAAACATTAGCAGACACGGTTTTATTGTTTGATTTCCTTGTAAAAGGAATAAGGAAATATAATAAGCTAAAGCGATAATAAATTCTTTTAAAAGCCGCTTGTAATTACTCACCATTTGAGAAAATTATAAGCGTTTGTAACTTTAAGACATAACAAGCAATATTTCAGATATGGTTAGTTGCATAAAAAATCTGATGTGTACCATTCACATGACTTTCTCCATATCCCTGCAACAAATAATTCTTAAAAAGCTTATACTTCTATTTACTTTATGCTAATCAGAAAGAATTAGCAGAAATAGTCTTATTGCTCGCTTCCTTGTAAGTAGAAGCGAAATAAGGGACAACCGTATGTTAAAGTGATAGTCAAAAGCTGGTTGCTATGTCAATGAAGTTCCTTTGTTTATATGGATAGGAGTTGATAAGTTCCTGTATGAGAAAAGTATACGTTTTTCATAGCAGAAACCAAAAATAAGGAATGTCACAAAAACGACGAACTCCACGAAAAAAATGTATATAACATAAATTGTGTGTTTTAAAGTGCTCTACAGTTATTGTGTAGTAAGTTTCTGTCCATCACTGAAAATTTAGTAAAATTCATCCAGAATAAACTACTCTTCAGAGGATATTCCCAGAAAATTAAAGATATACATTTCATTTGTCAGGTAAATATGTTTAATATTCGAAATTTTAATCAAAATCGTTAGAGCCATTTTTGAGAAAATCAAAATTTTCTAAAAAAATTCCATGTAAAGGGTAGTTGGAGGTGGGGCATCCCTGGAAGATACTAAACTTAAATACCAAGTTTGGTATTTTACCGACTTTTCGTTTTTGAGTTATCATGTTCACAGGCACACGGACACACACACACACACACACACACACGGACCTTTTTGTGAAAATGATTTTTTTGGATATTGGGGACCCTAAAACATATATTTCCGGTGAAATCTCGGTATCGAATTTTTGGTGGAGTGCAATACTTTCTCTATACACTATGTACATAGTGCGTATGGAGAAAGTAAAAATATATGTATCTGACATATATGGTTTGTTTTGATATCTACATTTTTTGTAGTAAATGTCTGTCCATCCCTTATTGGTTATCAGTACTGCAAAGGTTAGCAATGAAGACAACTTCAAAGGCTACTCTCAGGATATTCCAGATATACATTTTATTTTTCATGTAAATATCTTTAATATACGGTATTTTAATCAAAATTTAGAGAAATTTATTATAAAATGAAATTTTTCCAATTTTTCCCTATCTAAACGGTAGTTTGAGCTTGAGGGATGTTGTTGAAAATCTTTGTGGTGCATTCTTGGAAGGTGCTGAACATAATTTTATTTTGGGTATTTAATTACTTTTCATTTTTGACTGTTTATGATCATAGAAACATATTTTAACACACGCAAACACGGGCATTTTTCTGTGTTTTTGATTATGGTTACCCTAAAACGTGTATTTGCAATGAAATCTCCATATAGAATGTTGGGTGGAATGCAACACCTTCTCTACCAATGTACTGTGTACGAAGTAGAAACAGTAAACCATCTAAATATAGCTGGTCCATGAGAGAAATAACAAAACAAACTAGTAACCGAAAGTATTTCTATCAAGCTTTTCTCTTTCAATGTTCGTTGTACATACGTCGATGACTATAAACCACATGTCAGTTGATTGCAAAAGAATGGTGACGAGAAATATGAGAGAGTTTGATTCACTGAACTCCCCGCTGGTAAAATTGTTTCTGTCCAATTTAATTTGAATGACAGGCTACGGACAGCTGATGGACATGTGATAGTTCCAGAGCTTAATCTCATGCAATCTCTTTTCCATTTGAAAACCAATAACTGCGCTTACTAGAATAGTTGCTTATTCATTGTTGTGTTGTGATGTTATATATTATGTATATATTACGCGTGTATATATATATATCCGTAATTAAGTTAAACGGTAATTTATTACGTGCGCGTAGCGATCCTTTTTTGTGAATATTTATGATGTATGCTGCCTAGAAGGAGTAGAATATAAATAAAGAAGTCCTGTAGTACTTTTGCAATGTAAATATATAATAATACTACACACTAAAGTGCCTAAAACCTGAGTTTCATTGTCGGCGGCAGGCGAACAGTGTTGTGGAATACAACACCGGCATATGTCGCTAGACGCTGTGCTGATGTATGACAAGTATGTTTCACGCAGATACAGCTGTTCAGTGAATTTTATTATGCAGAACTTCGGCCAGTCTAAAATCGAATGGAACTAAGTGCGATTGATTGACTTTGTATTTATGATGAAAATTTCAAAGCCTGTGGATTTCAAATTTAGCGCGAGGTTAGGTTCCAATCCGTTTAGGTTAGTGTGTGTATATAAACAGGTAGCAACATTAGTTCTTTAAACCATCTCTCCACCCCTAATCCCCCTTAAACACATCGGTCCCGTTAGAGTGCAAAACTGGTATAAGTCGCAGCGGAGAGGGTTAGCGGCCCAACTTGTATATAATTACCTTTTTTTCTTAAGTGTATTTGTCTACTATAATAGGGTACAATAATGCATCTGAATAAGGTGTACATACTCTGTGTTGTAAATTTAAATGTCTGTATTTGAATATATTTGTCCTTTTATTTCCGTGTTTACTGTTTTAATTCTTTGTTGTCGTTTTCAAATATTGTTTGCTATTTTGTGTATTGCAAAACCACGTATGGTCTGTGGGCCCGTAAGATTGTTGAAGCCTAGTGTACGTATAGGTAATACTCCTATTTCTATAAATACACTTATCATTCATTCATATTAGAATAATTTTCATAACACTGTCGGCCTCCGTGGTGTAATGGTTACCATGATAACTTCATATACACAAGGTCGCGGGTTCAAACCCGGCGGAGGACGATGGGTTTTTTCGGGCGTAAGGGGAAGTAAAGCCGTGGGTCCCGTGTCGTAGATTTACGGCACGTAAAAGAACCTCAAGCCTGACAGAGAGGCTTCTGAGCAAAATTAAGCGGTCTTTCACGCCCAATATAGAATGGGACGCGAGAACCACAGCAGTTAAAAAGCGTCCATAAATAAAAACTCCATTTATTTTAATAACACTGTATTACAATTTACTTATTACATTAAGAGCAACCGTTGCCACATTGATGTTGCAGATGGAGTTGAAAGTAGATCAAAACTAAAAATATCTCGTTCTCGGGTTTCTCTACCATAGGCCTAAGTTTGAAAAGAAAAATCTGATGTGTTCCATTCACATGACTTTCTCTACATCTTTGTAACAGATTATTGTTAAAAAGCTTATGTTTCTATTTACCTCATGCTAATCGAAAAAAAAATTAGCAGGAATATTCCTATTACTTGCTTCCTTGTAAGTACAACCGAAATAAGGGAGTACCATATGTTAAAGTGATTCTCAAAAGCTGGTTGCTATATGACTGAAGTTCCTTTGTTTGTATGGACAGCAGTTGACAAATCCCTGTATGAGAAAAGTATAAGTATTTTATAGCTGGAATCAATAACAATATCTAAAAACAATCAACACCACGAAAAATATATATGTGCCATATATTGTGTGTTTTATAATGATAACATTTTTTATCTATCTCTTACAGCTATAAAAAGTTCAATAAAAATCATCCAGAATAGAGATCTATAGAGTTCGTTCCCAGAAAATTCAAGATATACCTTTTATTTGGCATGTAAATATCTTAAATATAAGAGATTTTAATCCAAATTGTTAGAGCCATCTTTGAGAAAATCAAAATTTTACAAATATTTTCCATGTAAAGGGCAGTTTAGGGTGGGGGATTTTCTTGAAAATCTTCGTGTCACATCCTTGGAAGATACCAAACTTAAATACCAAGTTTGGTATTTAACGGTCTTTTCGTTTTTGAGCTATGCTGTCCATAGACACACACATACATATATACACACAGACAGACACACACGGACATTTTTTAATTTTTGGGGGGGGATTCAAGGCTCTCAAAACATGTATTTCCGGTGGTAGTTCGGTATCAAATTTTGGGCGCATTACAATACCTTCTCTATAGATTATGTACATAGTACGTGTAGAGAAAGTAAAAATTTTACTTACATATTAGAAGGGTCACTAATAATATTGAATTCTTTTCACATATCGGTGTTTGAAATTCTTCTTTTGTTCTTTTCTTCCAAAGCGAGGGAAGGGTCAATATCCCGTTTCGAGGTTAGTTATTAAAGTCGTGTTGGTTACTCTATCTTCTATGAAGTCTTCCTAAACCCATTGTTCTATCCATCTCCATGATAAAGCTTCCTTAGGGAATCTGCAAGGCCACATTATTATATCGTGCTATTTCCATTTCTTTTGTTAATTACATAGTTCATCCAATATATTAATTCTGCACAATTCATTTCTGATACCATCGCTCTTGATTTTATAATCAATGATCCCAAAAGGTACATCTTGATGCCTCTAAACTCGACGTTCTTGAGTTCGTAAAACCCATATTTAATTACCGTACTTCAATTTTGGTTTAGAGACTATATTATTTAATGCATGCTTTAATTCAACTCTCATGTTCTTAACAAAATACTTTTTAGACAACCATTTAAATTATTATATTTTATTGTATTTAGCTCCAGGTTAGTGTTCATAAACTCTACACTTATTTGACACCTAAATACATACACGGCGATACATGCTCTATAAGTTCATTTTTAATTGCTATTATTAATGTTCTTTAATTTCTTCCCCACATCGCCACTGATTTTGTTTTTCCAGATGATATTTTCATATCATATTCTTTTTCCATGGAATTTAACATGTTCAGTTTTTTATATTTACTTTCTCTAGCGCATGTAGAGAAGGTATTGCACTCTACTGAAAAATTTGTTATCAGTATTTAACCGTAAATTTGGATACCTGGAGTCGGCTAAATACAAAACTTGATATTTAAATTCGGTATCTTTCAATGGTGTGGCAGGAAGGTTTTCAAGAAAATCCCACACTCCCAGCTATCCTTTACAGGGAACTTTTTTCGAAAATTTTGATTTCACCAAAAATGACTAACGATTTTATTTAAAATACCTTATGTTTAAGATATTCTCATGACAAACGAAATTTATATCTTGAATTTTCTGGGCATATCCTTCAAATACCTCTTTATTCTGGTTGACTTTTTGTAACGTTTGCATAATTCATAAACCGTAAGAGATAGAAGGTGTACATCTCATTAAAAGACACAATTTGTCATGCATATTACGTAAAGTTAACCGTTTTCAAAATATTCCGAGTTATTCGTTTCCGTTTTAAGCTATTTAAACATTTCTAAAACGAGAAAATATTTTTCTTTTTGCCTCTATTTGGTTACTCCTAGCAGGCAAGGAGAACCGAAATTCAATTATTTCACTTAGCGACCGGCTTTTAAAGGTCTCGTTTATTCCCTTGGATCCCTTCCACTTACAAAGAAGCAAGTAATAAAACCAGTTCTGTTATGTTTATCTTGATTTGCATGATGTGTATAGGTAATAGAACAATATTTTTTTCAGAAAAGTTTCTTTGCAGAACAGCTATTGAGGGTCATGTAAAGGGAACATATCATGTTTTATAATTTAATACTGGCCTCAATTTAATAGCAAGTTGGTAAAATATATATATTCTACAACTACAAAAATTACCAAGAAGAACTCAAAGTATATATATATATATATATATATATATATATATTCTACAACTACAAAAATTACCAAGAAGAACTCAAAGTATATATATATATAACATAATCACCGAAAAGATTGAGACATTTATCGTACCTGTACATAAGCTTTGCAATACCCGCTTCAAAAAATGTTGCCGCCAATGATTTTAAATGAATCTTGACATGTTTTGAAGATCTTCGTAGTTTACGATTTTTACGAAAAGCCATTCAAAACAAACGAAGAGGAATGCTGACTTCAGGAATCATGTTGATCCATGACAACGCTCGTCTACACACTGCTGGCACAACCTATTGGCTCCTTGATCAATTTGAATGGGACATTTTTTATCATCCGCCTTACAGTTCTGACCTGGTACCCAGCGACTTTCACCTTTTCCCTGAGCTGAAGATGTGGCTAGGAGGGCAGCACTTTCAAACCAACGATCTTCAAAACAACGTCAATGCTCATTTGAAATGGCAACATTTTTTCATGCGGGTATTGCAAGGCTTGTGCACAGGTACGATAAATGTCTCAATCTTTTCGGTGATTATGTTGAAAAGTAACCATAAGTGAACAAAACTTTTAGAAATAAAATAATTGTTTTCTATGAACTTTTCTTTTATTTATAGCCTATCGGAAATTGAAAAAAAAAAGAGAAAAAAAAAAAAGGCCCTCGTATATACACGCGCACACACACTCACACACACACACACACACATATATATATATATATATATATATATATATATATATATATATATATATATATATATATATATAAAATAACGTAACAACCATATAAAAACCTGCAGAGAGTCTGTTCTACTAATTCTTTTGCTTGTGTCTGAAGTTTATTGAGAGGACCATCTGTGAAAATTGACTAAAACTTTTGAAAAAATGTTGGCTTTTGGATTTTAGTATATTAATATGCCGTGGTCCTTGTAGAGTTATTTACCAAACACATTATCAGCCACTGCAATTTAAACACTTGCCGTATGACCTTTAAAATTGAATTTTTAAAAGTAACAAATGACAGTTAAAATATTAAAAGCTGTGTTTCACTAAATCCATTTTCCAATGCATGTAAAGGGTAAACATTTTCCTTGCGGTGGACATTTTAGCCAATTAGCTTGATTTTTCTACAAGAGAACCATAATATCACAATAAATAAAAAATTATAGAATTAATCTTCTAGAAATAAAATTAATTACGTATTTGTATTAAGAAAATTAATTAATCCACAAAAATAATGAAAAAGTGAACAAATAGTTTATCACATATTTTTCTGCAGTAAAATTTAGTTAGTTTGAAAATCATCCGATAATTTTAAAGTGATACTCCTGATGCGTAAAGATGAAGTTCTGTTACAAAATTTTGAAAACTGCAGCGAAGAAGCTTTTTTGGTAGAGTATTTAGGAAAGCATTATTTTTCTCAAAAGCTGCTTGATCCCTTATTCTTGAAATTTCAGAATTGGTTTCCTTTAACAATTGAGATACGTATTTAAAATGAACGTAATTGCTTAAAAACATTTGAACTAGAAAAAGTTCACTTGTTGCTCCCACAAGTTTCACAAGTCATTTTAACTGCAGTTTTCAAAACAACATGTGGAATGTAAGTTGTTACATAAGCATATAGAGAAATAGAAGGAAACGAATAAGATAAAGAGATAAAGGATAAAAAATCTGATGTGATCCATTCACATGACTTTCTCTACATCTCTGCAACAAATTAGTGTTGAAAGGTTTATACTTCTATTTACTTCATGCTAATCGAGAAAAAAATTAGCAAGAATAGTCTTATTAATTATTTCCTAGGAACTAGAAGCGAAATAAGGGAGTACCATAGGTTAAAGTGATAGTCAAACACTGGTTGCTATGTGACTGAAGTTCCTTTGTTTGTATGGACAAGAGATGACAAATTCCTGTAGGAGAAAATCGTATTTTTTTAAAGATGAAACCAAAAATAAGGAATATCTAAAAATTGTTCAACTCTACGAAAAAAATGTATATAATATAAATTGTGTGTTCTAACATACTCTACATTTTTGTTTGGTAATTTTTTGTCGAACTCCTACGGTTTAGCAGTTATGTAAAATTTCGTAAAAATCATCCAGAATAAAGTAGTCCTCAGAGGTTATTTCCAAAAAAAATCAAGATATACGTCTTATTTATTAGGTAAACATATTTAATATACGATATTTTAATCAAAATAGTTAGAACCATTTTTAATAAAATCGAAATTTTCGAAAAAAGTTCCATGTAAAGGGTAATTTGGGGTGGGAGGATTTTTCTCAAAACCTTCGTGTCGCATCCCTGGAAGATACGTAACGTCACTACTAACTTTGGTATTTTACCGACTTTTCGTTTTTGAGTTATCGTGTTTACAGGCACACGGACACACAGGACTTCTTTCTGGAAATACTTTTGTGGATAAAGGGGGCCCTAAAACATATCTCGGTATCGAATTTTTGGGTGGAGTGCAATACCTTCTCTATATATTATGTACATGGTACGTGGAGAGAAAGTAAAAATAGAGAGAATGTGGAGAGAGAGAAGGAATGTAAATGGAAGGATAGAGAGGAGCAGAGGGAGGGAAAAGGAGAACGGTGATTTTTGAAACCTAACAGTAAATTGTTCGTATTGAGGACTTTACCCACTATGATGACAGTAAAAATAAATAAAGTTGTATGAACAAGAAAAATAAGAACTTTTAATGTCATATAATTGGTACTTTATATCCTAAACCTTCGAAGACGAAGACCAGAATGTGAAGTTGTTAAAAGGATTTCGAAACTATTGTTAACTACTTGTCTTTAGGAACAAGCTTCTTACAAAACGGTGCTTCAGCATAAGCCCTTTTTCTCCCTTCAAGGATGGATTTTCCAAGATCCAGAAATGATCACAATTTAGAACAAGTACGGCTTTTCTAACTGTTATACTCGAATGTGTGCTACTTTTGAACGGCATGGTAACCGCACTTTTGGTCGTTTAGGAAAAGAGGATCGTTGGATGCAGTAACCTTGTCTATTGCGAGCAGATACTGCCTGTCTGCATAATGAACTCGATTAATATGCACGGTGGAACTGCATGGAAAGGAGAGGGAACAACTTTCTGTGGAATATGCTATCGGTTCTAAAATACAAAGAGAACAGTCGAGCATTGCACATGGAAACCAACTCAGAGTTTTGTTTCCTTTTTACTTTCTCTACACGTACTATGCACATATTACATAGATAAGGCATTGTATTGCACCCAAAAATTCGACATACATATTTCAACGGAAATAAACGTTTTAGGGTACCTGGTGTTCCATTCACATGACCTACTCTATATCTCTGTAACAAATTATTGTTAATAAGCTTATTCTTTTATTTATTTCATGCTAATCGAGAAAAATTAGCAGAAATAGCTTATTTCTTGCTTTATTGTAAGTAACGAAATAAGGGAGTACCATAGGTTAAAGTGAAAGCCCAAAGCTGGTTGCTATGTGACCGAAATTCCTTTGTTTGTGTGGACAAGAGTTGAAAAATTCCTGTTTGAGAAAAGTTAAGTTTTTCAAAGCTGAAACCAAAAAACAAGTAACATCTCAAAAACGATGAGCTCCACGAAAAAAGTGAATACAACTTAAATTGTGTTTTAATGTGCTGTACATTTTTTGTATGGTAAGTTTTTGTTCATTTCATATGGTTAGCAGTTATCCCAAATTCCGTAAAATTCACTCAGAATAAAGGAGTCTTCAGAGGCTATTCTCAGAAAATTCAAAATATACATATTATGTGTTAGCTAAATATCTTTAATATACGATATTTTAATCAAAATCTTTAGAGCCAATTTTTAGAAAATGAAAATTTTGGAAAAATGTTTCATGTAAGGGGTAGCTTGCGATGGGAGGATGTTTCTCAAAATCTTCGAGTAGCATCCCTGGAAGATATTAAACTTAAATACCAATTTGGTATTTTACCGACTTTTCGTTTTTCAGTTATCGTGTTCACAGACACACGGACACACTGACACACAGACACACGGACACATGGACACACACGGACCTTTTTCTGAAAATACTTTTTTGGATACAGGGGACCCTAAAACATATATTTCCGGTGAAATCTCGGTATCAAATTTTTGGCTTTACCTTCTCTATACACTATGTACATAGTACGTATAGAGAAAATAAAAAAATGGCTGCGTGTGTGTGTGCGTCCGTGTTACCGTGTGTCTTTGAACACGACAACCCAAAAACGAAAAGTTGGTATTTGAGTACCTTCCAAGGATGCGACACAAAGATTTCAAAGAAAATCCCCCCCCAACTACCCTTTACATGGAACATTTTACCAATTTTTTTATTTTCTCAAAAATGGCTCTAACGATTGTGATACCTTAAGTTTATGATATTTTTATGACAAACAAATGTATACCTTAAATTTTCTGGCAATAGCCTCTGAAGATGTCATTCTGAATAACTTTTATATAACTGGCTAACCGTAAAAGATATACAAACCCTTACTACACAATAAATGTAGATCTCATTAAAACACACAATTTGTGTCATATACATTTTTTATGTAGAGTTAACCGTTTTCGAGCTATTTCGGATTGTTGGCTTCAATTTTAGGCGCTTAAACTTTTCTCAAACGGGAAGATATCTTTCTTCTCGTTTCTCGTTTGTTTACTCCTGGCATTGGAATTTCAGTTGTTTCACATATTCACATAGCATTTAAAGGACAAGACTATCATTTTGGCCTGTGCATTTTCTTATTTTCTTCTACTGACAAGGAAGCTAGTAATAAGATAATTCTGCTAATGTTTATATTGATTGGTATGATGTAGATAAAAGAATAAACTTTTGTAAGAATGATGTAGGTATAGAATACCTAAAAACAGTAATGTGTATGGAACACATACGATCTTTTCAATAAAATGAATTTCATACACGCTTTACATACTAATAAAATTAGTTTGCAAGATCCGTAACTTTATCAGTGTAATAATCATAGGAATATCATAAATCATTTGCCTTGGTGTAAGTATACTTGGAGGTTATGTTTCGCCGACATCACTATATTAATAGAATTGTTCTATTTTGGGAAATCAGCATCTTCTGGTATGACTCACATTGTTTTTGGAAAATATATAGTGGCTCTGAATTTTAATCTTATGCATACTAATAACATTCACTTGCAAGCTCCATGGTTTTATTAGAATAAAATCACTGCGATAGCTACAAAGAGGCATCCTGGGTAGTGTGGTGGTAGCGTGTCCGTCTCATATTCCTTAGGTCACGAGTTCGAATCTTGCTTAGGATGAATTATTCGGATAATTTTTTTTTTTTTTTTTTTTTTTTTTTTTTTTTTTTTTTTTTTTTTTTTTTTTTAGGTTTTCTCTTATCCTGAGAAGGCGAATGTCGAGTAACTTTAAGCTCCATGGACCCCGAATCATGTGATCATCATTTCTCCAGTTTCATTCATCGTCCGATGTGACCAAACAGGTTAAAGGACTTTAGGCTACAAGAAAAAAATAGGCATAAACTAGACATGAAGTGTAATGTATTTTGGATTTGAAATTTGGAATAAGAATCATATTTAATTAAGATATGAAATTAAAAAGATGTAATATTTGTTCATGAAACTTCCATCTAATAGATTATGAAATTACAACTTTGAAACCATCTGTGCCTTGTAGATAATGTTTAAACACATAACATTACCATGAGTTTTCACTGCCTCATATATGCTTTTATTAGAGATTGATACTAAATTATGTTCAGAATGTTAATTCTTGATTAACAAAATACAAAGAAAGTTTTATTCCTACTTGTGGCATTATTTTCATCTAGGACATCTTTAATGACATGGTGCTGTAATGTGGTTAAAAAGTGAATCAACTCGGTTCATTATTGCTTCAACAATAAGTATATTGTTGTTATTGGTTGTATTTTTGACAAATAATGGCAAGGATTTATTTTAAATAAGCTGAATGTCAATAAATAATACTTTTTGTTGTTTGCTTCTATGAAAATACGCAGTTGTTAACTGAGATTAGATGTTTTGTTATTTAATGTAACACAAAATAACGCAGATTGATGTACCAAGTTTGTTTACTTAGTGTTCTGGAAGCAACTGGAGAGTAGTTATAGTCAGGATTGTGATCTCAAAATTCACATTTTTATTTTCCGCCTACTGTACATGTGGTGGTGAATCAGGTAGTAGTAAAACAGTTAATCCCTTTACAGTTCATACTTTCCGGTTTGTTTAAAATCAATATATTAAATGGGTGCACTTGGGAGGGAGAGAACCGCGCACCCTAACTTGAATACCACTGTCCATTACATATTTCTATCTGCACACGAAGCAGGAAACAAAAGACTGGCAAAGTAAGCATGTTCCTCGCTTCGTCAGCGCAGACAATGAAACCTCGCAGCCTCTGATCGATCGATGGCATCTGCGAGAGTCATTTGATTTAGAATCAGGATCAACGGGAATCATATGGATTTTCAGCCGCCCTTACGCAGCAGAATTTTCTAACTTTCATTTCATGCAAATTTCCAAAGAGGAATACCATTTCGCGTGCAACACCTGATTGCGTGTAGAATGACTGTTCGTTCTTCACAAAGAGAAATATGTTCTGATTTCCAATTAAAGCTACTCCCTTTTGAAAATCACCGGATATCCAGCTCTATCATAGAGAAGCTCCACTTTTAATTAAAACTCGTTTAATCAGGATCCCGGCAGAACAAAGATGTAGACGGACGCAATCGGAAGCGCTCTGCGGGCAGCAATCCTTCTCTTGTTTGTATTCTATTATACGGTTTGTTAGTTAGTCTGCGTTCTTCAACCTCACATTCCAGCTCTTTGTGAACGTGACCATTTGGAGTTCATCTTTACTAATAACTGCATTAGCCCAATCTGACTTTTGTACGTGCATTACAGGGATGAATTCTCGCTTCAGCCATGAGCAGTTTGCAAACCAGCATTTGGGAGAAAATGGATGTGTTTAAAAAGATAGGAACACAGGCATTACAGCTGGAGGTATGCACATCCACTTCCACATTTATAAGTAAAATCCAAGCAATGGTCTATCCTTGAAGCTAAAAATCACGAAGAAATCATGTTATAAAGTTGTTCGTCTGTGCGCATGCGTGTGCCTGTATATGCATGAGTGTGCGCACATTCTCCAATCCCACTCCGGAATCCCTTACATAGTGGACGTTGTGCGAGAAAGAGCTCGCACAATATACACTAAACTTGCTCCCCACCCAAATCCCCAGGTGAACACTCTCGGTCTTTACGACCACACGCTACCTAGGAGACGCGTAAGCTACCGCCTTCCCAAGGACGCCTTGGGATTGTAGTTTTCCGGCCGCCTCTCCCTTCTTTACAGTTCTACCCGCCAAGTTAAGCAGCATCGGGCCCGGTCCCGACTCGGACGGGTGACCGTCCAGTTATACTCCGACCAGATCTGCAACACCAGTTGCCGGCCTCAGCGCCACCTTCACTTCCGTCCAAGCAGAAACGCCGAAACGAAACCGCCTCATACACCGCCGATGCGACAGCCGAGTGCCAACCGGCCTTCTCGGCTGAGAGCAGTGCCACTCTTCCGCCTCCAGTCGCCGCAGCCACAGCCGAGCACCAACCGGCCCTCTCGGCTGAGAGTAGTGCCACCCTTCCGCCTCCAGCCGCCGCAGAATGCCGGCAGTTGCTGCCGCACCTGCCGGCCAGCCAATCATTCACCGCCGAAGAAGTCCGGCAAATGCCGGCTTCTACACCCAACACCACTTCAGGACCAGAGCTTCCAGCCAACACCGTCACACCTTCCAAAGCAGCACCAACACCTCCACAGCATCTGCCGCCACCGTCGCTTCTCGTAGAGAGATACAGTGCAGTGATTAGGGGCGTCCCGCGTGACCTATCAAGTAGACTCATCACCACCGCAGCACGCCAGAGATGGCCCTCAGTAATGAGGGCCTCAAGGATTATGTCCGCCAGAGGGATAACCCCTCTGGTACGGATTGTATTCGCCGTGGCCGGGGAACTCAATGCTGCCTTGCGCGAGGGCCTGCCCATGTTTGGGCGACGCCTAAACATCGAGGCTAGCCGGGAACCCCGACCGACACCATGCCGCCGCTGCTGCGCATTCGGCCACACCGCCGACACCTGCGCCGAGCCCCCACGGTGCCACTACTGTGGGGCGCCCAGATTGACAGCCGAATGCGCAGCTCATGATCTAAGATCTCGACGCCGGTACTGCGCCACCTGTGATGGCCCTGGTCATTTCACAGGACAGGCGCAGTGCCCCTACTACCCACGCAGTCACCGCTACCTGACACCAGCCTCCGCCGCCACACCCTTAGACGAAAAGAAGAGGACCTCAACAACCACCACCTCGATGCAAGGCCCACTCAACCCTAACAGACGCCGACCACCACACACAGACCCAGCCAACGCCGCATCACCTCCAGCAGCCACTACAAGTCCAGCCATCACCAAAACTCCACCGCAACCAGCAACAGCAGCGCCATCTGACAGCTCCATGAAGGATGCCGTGCAGGACCTTCATTCCGAGGTCCTGCACATCAGCTCCCGATTGGCTCTGCTGGAGGAGGCGCTGACTGCCATCACCGCCGCCATCGCCGAGACACAGAGCACAACACCACGCAGACTACACGACATTGAGGCCGGAATCCAGGACCTACAGCAGATGACCACCACAGCAGCAAACGCAATAAGGACCTTCACCACCTCACAACCCAACGCAGCAACCATTCAAAAATCCCTGGACGAAGGCCTCTCCAGACTGACCACCACATTAAAAGACACACCAGACACCAAACACAGCACACACACCCACAAACAGACTACAGACACCTACATCCAGACTGCACTGACATTCTCACCTTTTATCACCCCAACACTAACAGAACTTCTCACACCACTAGACCTCAGGACTCCACCACAATTTACCAACGACCTGGACCAACAAGACCAAAATTTTCCCCCCTTGGACACTCACAAGCCTTCATCAAAACCAAAAAAGAAAAACAAAAATTAGAAACAAATAACAAATAAAGAAACACCCACAACTCCCTTCAGACCTTCCTTAACTCCCCGGGTGCCAGACAGGGCCTCGGTCATGTCTGTCACCCGGAACCTTTTCTCCACTCTGCTGAGCTGCCGCTTAGTTCGGCCAGCAGTAAAACTCCCGCACTATCGAGGGTGCTCAGCGGAACCTCCCTATCCCGACTTATCTCCTTCGAACCCGATACTTCCTTCCCAATCCCGCACTTCACCTAATGGCGAGATAAGCCATTCTTTCTACCTTCCAACTCTCTCTCTGTCTCCCCTTTCCAAAAAAAAAAAAAAAAAAAAAAAAAAAAAAAAAAAAAAAAAAAAAAAAAAAAAAAAACACTGGCTTCCCCCACCCCGTACCTACATCCCTTCAGTTTTCCCCGCTGGCCAAGGTAAGCAGCATCGCGCCTGGTCCCTCTCTGGGTGGGTGACCACTCAGGTAGGTAAGCCAGCCCGCGCCGGCTGCACAGAGGGAAACACCCTGCCCACATTACTTCGACACAGACATAAACGCTTGCACAAGACTACATCTTTTATATCACACGGGTAAATCCGCGAGAAAAGCGGATAGGTACCGTGGTGATTTGCCCCCGCCCGAGTACACTCGGGCGACTAGTTCCTGCTCCTGGCTCCTGTTTGTATTGTATTATACGGTTTGTTAATTACTCTGCGTTCCTAAACCACACATTCCAGCTCTTTTTCTGAACTTGACCATTTGGAATTCATCCTTATTAAGTGTTATGGTTTTATATATTCGTATATATTTCTTTTAAGCGTATTTATCTATTATAAGAGTATAAATTTATAAAGGTGTACTCTGTAATGTAAATTTAGATTGCTATATTTGAATATCTTTGTATTTTTATTTTCGGGTTTACTCTTTTAATTCTTTGTTGTTATTTTAATATTGCTTTTTATTATGTATTACCTTTGTTCTTTTATTTTTTCGTGTTTACTCTTTTAATTCTTTGTGTTGCTTTAATATTGCTTTTTATTGTGTATTACAAAAGCTCGTACGGTCTGTGGACCCGTGCGATTGTTGAAATTCAATGTGTGATATTGTTATGTCAATAAATACACTAATAGCTGCATTAGTCCAATCTGACTTTTGTACGTACAATACAGGGATGAATTCTCGCATTTGGGAGAAAATGGATGTTTCCAAAAAGAAAGGAACACAGCTGGAGGCATGCACATGAAAATCCACATTTATAAGAAAACCGCAAATAATGGTCTATCTTGAAGTTAAAGATCACGAAAAAATCACACAGTAAAATTGTTCTTATTTGTGTATACGTGTGCCTGTATGTGTGCATACATATATACGTGGTGCATTTAAACAATTCACATGAATCTGGGATACCAGCACAAAAATAATCTGATTGTATCCAAATGTTTGCATAGTTTGTACTATCGCTTTGTTAAGTCTAAAGTTTATACATATATAAAGTCCTTATCATGGAAGTCTTTTCTTTTCTTTCTTTTTTTTAATGCTCAACCACAGATGGTGGTTACGGTGATGATATAGAGAAGGATAAAATATGAAGACAAATTTTATTGCGAAATATGAAAATATGAAGAAAAACCTTTAAAAAATGTTAATGTGAAATGTATAAATTCCAAGAATTTCAATCAGGTTCACTTCTTTAATTAAAAAAAAAAACCTGATGTGTTACACTCACTTACCTTCCTCTAGCTGATCTAAAAACTCCGTACAAAAGATTATTCTTCTTTCTACACAACTCTAATCGAGATAAACATTAGCAAAATGTCCTTATTACTTAGTTCCTTATAAGTAGACGGGAACTAAAGGAATGCGCAATGTTAAAGTAATAGTCAAATGTTTTAAAAACTGTCGTTATGCGATTGTCATTGTAAATCGCTTCTTTGCTTGGCCAGGAGTGGAACAAAAGAAAAACGGACATTTCCGGTCCGAGAAAAGTGTTAAGTACTTTACAATTGAAAACAATAACAAGGAATACCTTGGAAACGGTTACCTCCACAACAAAAACGTAAAGGACATAAATTGCACGTTTTGAAGACGTCTACATTTTTAGTGCAGTAAGCTTTTGTCTATTTTTCAAGCTTTAGCAGTTAAGCAAAATTCGACAAAATTCACCCAAAATAAAGAGGTCTTCAGAAGCTATTCCCAGGAAATTCAAGCTATACCTTTTTTGGGATATAAATATCCTTAGTATACGGGATTTAATCAAAATTGTTAGAGCCAGTTTTTAGAAAATCAAAATTTTCGCAAATTTTTCCATTTAGTGTGTAGTGAGAGGATTTTCTTGAAAATCTTCGTGTCACACCCTTGGAAGATACCAAACCAAATACCAAGTATGTAGTCTTTTCGTTTTTGAGCTTTTGAGCTATGCTGTCCACAGACACATACAGACACGCAAACACATGGACCTTTTTCTAAAAATGTTTTCGTACTCAGGGGACACTAAAATATACCTTTCCGATGAAATTTCGATATCGAATTTCTGTGTGGAATACAATACCTTCTCTACTCAGTATGTATATTGTACGTGCGGGCCAGAGAAAGTAAAAATACATAGATTCTCATATATATTCTATAATATACGTAGTATAAAGTGAAATAAAAATTACATGGAAGTTATTGATTGTAATTTTTGTGAAATATTTAAATTAAAAATTAAGGGCAGAGGGAAAGAAGTTATTGGCTACTTTGTGTTTGTTTAATACCAATTACCACTTGCCACTAAAAGCACCGATTCGTAAAATTAATAACTTAAAATAATAGAAAGCTCTTCAAAAATATAGGCCAACGGGTTGTTACAGAGAGGAAATGCTGCCTTTTTCTCAACTGTTCCTCATTTGTTGGAAAGACAGATGTTTTTTTTTTTTTGTTTTTTTTTCAAATACTGTTCCTGGAAAGAGTGCCTTGAGTTTTTTAAATTTACTTCACAGACCACTGTGATGACATTATTCTACTGTCTGCTATTTCAATGAGCTCTTTCTGTCTCAGGTTATACGTGGGTGGTTCAACAGTCAAAATTAATGAGAATATTTAATTAAGGCTAATAACTGTGAATTGAAGCGAGTTGCCGATTGTTTTAAAATGAATAATCATTGAACATTTCCTAAGTCTAAGCACGAGAAATAATTATAACTGCTGCGTATTAAATCTGTGGAACTTTCAGAATAACAAGAACTTTATATAGGCAACAATTGGTTCCCCCTAAAGAGTTAAACTTCCATATGGGAAATTAACTACTGATGAACGATAATGAGACTATTAACATAAGTCCCACTTGCTGTTCCTAAGTTCTACAGAGTCAAATTTTACACTTCATAGTAACATCTGATACACACTTTCCATTCACTTGCAGCTCAACACTATACATCCTTTCTCGCTTATTTTCAATAACTTCCTAAGCATCCCTTAGGTTAGTGAGCACACTAATGCGATTAACTGAACCTTGAGAATCATTCCTGCAATCTAATTACCTTCATTATTCTGACTTTGAGTATTTGCTTTCTTCAACTTAACTTATCTTTACTATTCTTAGCTGTCAACAGATTTTGTAACAGTATTCGTTACTAATATGCTTGTTATTTCAACAGAATTATAATTTATATAATTATACATTATATATTGATTTTAATATATGAAAGTGTTTGTTGCGGTTATGTTTATATCAGCCCTTTATTTCTTTATAAAAGCATTATTAATTTAATACTACTGTTTCCCTATTAACTGCAGGAACTGAACTTCTATGAGAACAGAAGCAAAAGATCATACATTTTATGAACTATGAATATCTTACCAACGTATTCCGAATGATAAAATGTTTTGTTATGTGCATTAAATTATACATTTAGCAAAACACAAATATATTTGTACCCATAATGATAGTAACCATTATTTAAAATATGAACTTTCCTATTTTTCCTGTACCTTTCATGATACCTGAAATTAAATGATAATTATAATTGGAGAAAATATGCGAAGCAAAACCGTTGGAGGCCAAAGTTTAGGGTACATCTCTGTTATAATATTTTTCAGCTATTACTGAGGAAAACTTACAGAATAAATCACGCAGGGCGGACTACCCGTGTTGGTCAAGAATAGTTGCTAGTCCGAATACCCAAATATCAACTTGGGACGAGTATAAACCTAATATAAACAAGTGAAATTTGACCTTGTGGTTCATTGGCAGTAATTTTTAGGTCTTAGCTCAAAATTCCATAGCCTAGGGGAAGGTGCACTCAATGGCATGACGGTGGGCTTGTAAACTGCATTAATGTAGAATGAATTTAACTGAAAGAAAATCAAAGCATTCTTCTCTTAGTGCAATAGAACTCGATTTATTAAAACCGTCATTACCATATACATGCAAGTGCTGGGCTCTACATCTGTTGCGAGAGTAATACTGCCTATCTCTACGCCCCAATTGCTACCCCCATAACAATTAACTCAAGAGCAGCACGTTGTGAAACATAGGAACATCCACGATATTGATGTTAATTGGCCTTCAACCATTAGCACAGGAACTAGTTCCCAGGAAAGAAATGCCCATTTCATTCCCTAGTGCTATACGCGCATTTATGCGCCTTTTGCGTTATCTAATAACTACTTAGAGCTGACCGAGCCGTGGCCGAGTGCTTAGTCCACTCCCTTCTCACCTATATGGCCCGGGTTCTATTCCAAGCAAGCGTATTTCAGATTTGTGATAGAGGGGCGTTTCTCCAGGTTCTCCAGGTTCTTCGCCATCACATTTCACCAGTGCCCCATCATCATTTCATGTATCATCGATTTGTCATCGCCTGCGCTGTCATAGTAGTAAAAACGGGCGTTAAACACTATAAACAAAAATGTGCTTAGAGCAAAAAGTGTTGGGTTCCATAACATTTATTTTTGAAATATTACCAGAAATACATTTTTTGAGCTCATAAATACAAATGATTTTAGAAAAAGATGCATTTGTGTTGTAAAGTTTGAAGTCAATTTATTAAAAAGTATTACATACGCAATATATATATATATATATATATATATATACTCTGCTTAGAGCAAAAAGTGTTGGGTTCCATAACATTTATTTTCGAAGTATTACCAGAAATACATTTTTTGACATTCATAAATGCAAATGATTTTAGAAAAAGATGCATCTGTGTTGTAAAGTTTGAATTCAATTTATTAAAAAGTGTTACACACGCTATATATATTAGACTTTCTTAGATTAAATTAGACCAGTACGATGATCAGAGGTGGCTGTTTCAAAAATAGTTTTAAATGTTGTTTTTTCACACGAGACGTGTGTAGGACAGGAGTTATATAGGTAGAGTCAGACTGAAAAATTCAATACCATAGCCGAGATTTCAACCACGGATCTCCCGATCTCTAGCCGGTTGCTCTGCTACTGAGCTGCCATGGCAACATGCTGCCATAACATTGAATTTCTCAATTGACTCGTAAGTTTCCCGGTAAACCACAAGGTGCTCTCAAATTACTTTGAGATGACAACCCTAATGGCGATTTACAATGCTGTAAGTACTTAAGACCCAGGATTCATAGTATGGCCAACTATTATGGTCAATTGGTATTGGATTAATTGTTTTTTCACACGAACCGTATGTAGGACAGGAGTTGGATAGGTAGAGTTAGACTGAGAAATTCAATGCAATGCCAGCATGTTGCCATGGTAGCTCAGTGGCAGTGCAACCGGCTACTCATCTGGAGATCCGTGGTTCAAATCCCAGTTATGGCATTAAATTTTTCAGTCTGACTCTACCTAAGTTTTAAAAATGTTTAATAATCCTCATAACGAAATGTATAAGTGCAGAAGCGTAAATGAAATGTCTCCACTAAACAAAACAAAATCTACCTTTAATATTAGATTCCATATAGTTAGAAGTATTTAAATAATAGGATTCTTGAAAATTCAACAGGTTGCTTTCTTCTGGAGCAATCTTTTAAACGAGAATACACTAGATATGGAACGATGCAAAGACAATTGTCACTTGTCTGTGAAGAGCAGGCAAATGGTGAACTAGCCTGCCTTCTAATGTCAGGATTACAGTCCCAAGTATTTGGTGTCCCACAGTAAGCTTTAGGGAAACTGCTGTTACAAATGCTGAAGTGGCGCATTCGTTATACATCAAGACCGGCAGACAAATTTGCCTCCCTGCTATTGTTGACGGGCTCTCCCGAAGTCAACTAGAACGTGTTAAGCAAAGTTAATTGTGTGCAAAAAATCTGCTGTGTTCCATTCACATGACTTTCTCTATATCCCTGCAACAATTTTTTCTTAAAAAGCTTACACATCTATTTACTTTATACTAATCAGAAAAATTAGCAGAAATAGTCTTATTACTTGCTTCCTTGTAAGTAGAAGCCAAATAAGGGTCTACCATAGTTTAAAGTGATAATCAAAACTGGTTGCTATGTGACTAAAGTTCCTTTGTTTTATGGATAGGAGTAGACAATTCCTTGTATGAGAAAAGAATTAAGTTTTTCATAGCAGAAACCAAAAATAAGGAATGTCTCAAAAACGACGAACTCCACGAAAAAAATGTATATAACATAAATTGTGTGTTTCAACGTGCTCTACATTTTTTGTGTAACAAGTTTTTGTCCATCTCTTGCGGTTTAGCAAATATTCAAAATTCAGTAAAATTCATCCAGAATAAACTACTCTTCAGAGGCTATTCCCAGAAAATTCAAGATATACATTTTATTTGACAGGTAAATATCTGTAATATACGAAATTTTAATCAAAATCGTTAGAGCCATTTTTGAGAGAGTAAAAATTTTCGAAAAAAGTGACATGTAAAGGGTAGTCGGGGGTGGGGGCATTTTTCTCAAAATCTTCGTGTCGCATCCCTGGAAGATACTAAACTTAAATATCAAGTTTGGTATTTTACCGACTTTTCGTTTTTGAGTTATCGTGTTCACAGACACACTGACACACGGACACACACACACACACACACACACACACACACACACGGACCTTTTTGTGAAAATGCTTTTTTTGGATATTGGGGACCCTAAAACATATATTTCCGGTGAAATCTCGGTATCGAATTTTTAGGTGGAGTGCAATACCTTTTCTATACACTATGTACATGCTGCGTATAGAGAAAGTAAAAATGAATTGCTGCTTAACAGGCGTGTATTCTGAAGAAACAGAGAATTAAAGGTGAAACTCCTTTTGTAAGTACCTATTAAATATAAATGCACATTTTTAGGTCCTAATAATTACTGCATTACATTGTGAAATAATATTGCAACTGTCTTTAGAAACTGTTTTCTCGCCGAGGAGCTAGTTTCATTACAAAATTATTACATTCTGTATTACCCCATTTTTCAAGATTGAGAAAAGAGCTCGAGTTTGTCTACTCCCACGACTAATTCTTGTCTTGAAGTGTAACTGAAGTTATGTAGCTCTTTGTAGAAAAGTGATATTCAAAATGTGTTTCCGGAAGCTTACAGACTATTTAACTTAGTTGCAACAATTCCTTCCATAAGTTGCAGTGTCGACAGAAGCTTCTCTTGCTTGAATAGAGTGAAGCCTTAGGGTGCACAATAGAAGCTTTAGCGAGAACGTCTGTTGAACACAAACTTCTTCATTTGCTTGAAAAAAAATCTGATGTGTTCCATTCGCATGACTTTCTCTACATCTCTGCAACAAAATGTTGTTAAATGCTTACGCTTCTATTTACTTCATTCTAATCGAGAAAAAATTGGCAGAAAAAGTCTTATTAATTGTTTTTTGTAAGTAGAAGTGGAATAAGGGAGTACCATAGGTTAAAGTGATATTCAAAGGCTGATTGCTATGTGACTGAAGCTCCTTTGTTTGTATGGACAGGAGTTGACAAATTCCTGCATGAGAAAAGTATAAGTTTTTCAAAGCTAAAACAAAAAACAAGGAATATCTTTATAACAATCGATTCCACGAACAAAATGTATATAACATAAATTATGTGTTTTAATGTGCTCTACATTTTTTGTTTGGTAATTTTTGTCCATCTCTGATGGTTTAGCAGTTATGCAAAATTCCGTAAAATTCATCCAAAATAAAGTAGTCTTCAGAAAATTCCAAATATTATTTTATTTGTCAGGTAAGTATCTTTAATATATTAACTTTTAATCAAAATCTTAGTCATTTTTGAGAAAGTCAAAAGTTTCGAATTTTTCCATGTAAAGGGTAATTTGGGGTGGGGGGATTTTTCTCAAAATCTTCGTGTCGCATCCCTGGAAGATACTTAGCTTAAATACCAAGTTTGGTATTTTACCGACTTTTCGTTTTTGAGTTATCGTATTCAGACACACGGACACACACACAGGATCTTTTTCTGAAAATACTTTTTTTTGGATATAGGAGACCCTAAAACGTATATTTCTGTTGAAATCTCGGTATCGAATTTTTGGGTGGAGTACAATACCTTCTCTATACACTATGTACATGGTACGTGCAGAGAAACTAATAAGAGACAAAGTGCGATGATGTCATCAAGGGATATGCCAGCATGAAGGATCGACGGATTGGTCTACTTTACAAGTAGATCTGTAATTGCATATTGCAGATATTTGCCTACTCTGAAAATATCACTGCGAGCCGCCACTGACGGGGATAAAGGTGGACCAACCATGAAAGGAAGTCACCGTCATTATTTTGTTTCGGACTAATTTGGTGTTGGACTAAACTTTGATGAAAGGCGTAAGTGAAAAGACAAATAAAAGGTTAATTATTTCATGGACTTTGGAGTTTTTACATGAGTTACCCTATCCAGAGTAGGTCATTACCCTAAAGATCGTAAAGCTATCTTGTCTTAATATTCAGATGGGTACATAACATATTATCCTATTTTTACTTTCTCTAGCCCCGTATGTTCAATGTACATAGCGATAGAAGAGTATTGTATTCCACCCAAAAATTCGATATCGAGATTTCACCGGAAATACTCGTATGTTTTAGGGTCCTCTGTATCCAAAAAAAGCATTTTCACAAAAAGGTCCGTGTGTGTGTGTGTGTGTGAGTCGGTGTGTCTTTGAACACGATAACTCAAAACGAAAAGTCATTAAAGCACCAAACTTGGTATTTAAGTTTAATATTTTCCAGGGATACGACACGAAGATTTTGAGAAAAATTCCCCGACCCCAAACTACCCTTTACATGGAACTTTTTTTGAAAATTTTTATTTTCTAAAAAATGGCTCTAACGATTTTGATTAAAATATCGTATATTTCAGATACTTACTTGACAAATAAAATGTATATTTTGAATTTGCTGGGAATAGGCTCTGAAGACTACTTTATTCTGAGTGAATTTTACGGAATTTTGCATAACTGCTAAACCGTAAGAGATAGACAAAAACTTATAACACAAAAAATGTAGAGCATATTAAAACACACAATTTGTGTTGTATACATTTTTTTTCGTGGAGTTGATCGTTTTTTGAGATATTCCTTGTTTTTGTCCTCAGGTTCGAAAAACTTATCTTTTCTCATAGAGGAATTTGTCAACTCCTGTCCATACAAACAAAGGAACTTCAGTCACATGTCAGCCAACTTTTGACTATCGCTTTAACCTATGCTTCTCCCTTATTTCACTTCTATTTACAAGTAAGCAAGTAATAAGACTATTTCTGCTAATTTTTTGTCGATTAGCATGAAGTAAATAGAAGTATAAGCTTTTTAAAACTCATTTCTTGCAGAGATGTAGAGAAAGATGTGAATGGAACACATCAGAATTTTATTAATTAAGGCAACTCTTATTAACTGAATACATTACAATTCACTATTGCGATTACTAGTCCCGTAAGCTTTAACACAGACGTTTTGTTGATTTAATATTATATATTTAACAATTGTACTAGTAAGATGTCATAATGTCTGCAAGGGTATGTTGTCGGCAGAGTAACTCAGAAATAAATACTAAACCTATCCTCTTTATTCAGAATGAATGTTGAAGCTTCTGAATGACTAGTACATCTAAAGGATTATACAACGACTTATCAGCTGCACTGTTCAACTATAGGTGGAGTGATGTATGTAAACACACCTGAAAGTTGTGCTTCATTTATGAAAATGCTATTGGTAAGCAGATTCAATGAGCTACACTTATGCATTATACGTATTGTCTACTAAAATCGTGTTATTTGCACTTATTCACTTCCCAACCTGCATATAATGCATGTAGTAAATATATATGAATTAACACATTTCCTACATGGAGATAACAAGTTGACATATTAAAGAGGGAAAATATAAGCCAAAAGCGTAGAATTCAGCTAAATAATAATGGAAAAAATTTCATTATTTAAACAATCTAATCTGCAAAAGACGTAGAAATGAATATGGTATAATTGAGGTGTATCTGTATGCTTTATTCTCAAAATTCGATACCTGCTATAAAACATGCATTAATTAAAGATATATACATTGATGAATTTGGATATAATGAAAATATAATTGCGTGTGGATGACTATTTTTAGATAGACCAAAATGGTTCAAAGAATCTCTGAATTTGTAATATTGTAATAATAAATGCTATTTATATAAATATATATATATATATATATATATATATATTTATATAAATATATATATATATATATATATATATATATATACAGGTGTTAATGAACTATACCAAAGTATTTTCACAGAATATGTATATTACTTACATAAGTTATTGAGATAGGAGACTTATGGCCTGTTTATTGAAATTTCCAAGTAACGGCTATAAGTTTCTGAAGTGCCAGTACGTCACTGCCTAATTTATCAACAATTCGAGAGCATAACACGAAAAACGAAAGGACGTATTACAGCACACCTAGTGGTTATGATACCGGCTTTCAAGTGAAAGATTGTTTCCGAGTTCAAGTATCGCGGCACTTCGTCTGGAATGAAAAAAATAATAATAAAAACATTCATTCTGTGGCAGGAATCGAACTCATGATCTTTGGGATAGCAGATTCCCGCGTTAGGCATTAAGCCACCAGAACAGTTGAAAAAAACGCCTTCCAGGTCAGGATACATAACTCAAGAACGTAGTTAATGAATGCTCAGAGTCGCACTGTCAAGTCATTAGTTAGATTTTACAGATTTTTACGACTTTAAATCCTGAGAACGCTAGTAACGAGCTGCTAAAATCGATATTTTTATACTCGAGTTTTAAAGACAATGTAAGCCATTTTTTAACCTGCTTTTCTTTAACACCGACTTATCAGCACCTGATAACCACACGTTTAACGCTATGTAGTTGCGTTATGTTTACCCAAGGACCATGCATCGCCAATCTCAAATTACTTATATCAGTCACGTGCATAATTTCGCAAATTATTTCGCTGTAGTTCATCAACACCTATATATACATATATATTAGTATCTAAAGCCAGCACTATTTATAACTCGGAAAATGCATATTAAGAGCCCCTGAAAACTTCGTTGTAAAAATAAAATTTAAATTTAAATTTTTTAAAATGTTTTTAATGTTTTTATATATTCAAAGATAAACAATTATCTCAGCAGAGTGGACTCTTCAGATACAAAACAAGTGTTTTCTTAAAATTCAAAATGTATTCACTATTATCGCCACGATGCAGTATGCCAGGAGAAACTCTGATATTTTGTGTGAGGGAGACACCAGGTTCTCTACAAGCAGCCTCTCTTGAGCAAGTAGAACAAAATCAGGTACAGAGGGAATAACAAAAACGAAATAACTGAATTTATAACGTAGGGACGGATGAAAAAACAACGAAATCTGGGACAGTACAAAAGCAGATGTGCATTACTCTCACATACTCGGCGCTTTTCAAAGTTTGTCTTGCATCTTGAAACAGCAGCTGCAGCATCTCCATATTCCTTTGGTCTCTCACACCCTGCGTTCTGCTTCAGATAATACACACATCGCCAAAGTGTGTTTATAGAGTTGAATCAAAGTTTGAAAAGGCACACAGCCAGTCCACTCAGCAGAAAGCGCTCAATAGCGATGTCTCAGCAAAACAATGGCATAACCTCTAGCACCTTTGTTTGTACCAACTTCTGGAGGTGCTGTCTGCGAAAGTTTAGCGATACCCACGCTTTATTTCTGGAACACCTTGATTGTTCGCGAAGAAACGTACACTTCCAATAAAGAGCAGCTTCCAAAACTTAGTCCCGAAGTTCTCTTTGTTCCCATTTCGGGTCAAATGATATGGAATCTTTGGGCTCAGAGAAAGGCATGTCTGGAAACGAAGCTGTCTCATTGCCTTTATAAGACCCGGATGACTTACCCACTCTGCCCCATGTTTTTCATAGTTTCCTCGGATCGGTTCTCATATTTTGTGGCGTGTGGTAGAGCCGAACAGATGGCGCTCAATGGAAACAGTATACGAGGTACGTCCAGAAAGAAAGTTCCGTTTGGTAATAAAATTAAATTGTGTCCAGATACAGAATAATTATTTATTGCACAACATTCTACAACTCTTAAACTACTTTTCCAGATAACTGCCGACATTTTTCAGGCATTTGTCATAGCGTGGCACAAGTTTTTGTATGCCTTCTACACAGAAGCTTGCCGCCTGTGTCTTCAAAAAGTTGGAAACATTTTCTTTCAGCTCTTCGTCAATGTTGAAGTGTTGACCGCCAAGGAAAGACTTGAGATGTAAGAGCAGATGAAAGTCGCTAGGAGCGAGGTCAGGGCTGTACGGAGGATGGTCAAACACGTCCAAGCCAAATCCCTATAGGAGGTTTTTCGTCACATTTGCGGTGTGCGGTCGTGCGTTGTCGTGAAGAAAAACAACACATTTTGACAGCAATCCTCGGCGCTTATTCTGTATTGCGCGGCGCAATTTCCTAAGTATCTCGCAATAAACATCTGCTTTGATTGTTTGACCTCGCGGTAAGAAATCAATGAGTAAGATGCCTTTCCAGTCCCAGAAAACTGTGCACATTATTTTTCGAGGTGTCAAGATTTGTTTCGGCTTAACCTTTGCTGGGGATGAAGTGTGCCTCCATTCCATTGATTGCCGCTTAGTTTCAAGGGTGTCGTAAGAAACCCAAGTCTCATCTCCTATGACTATCTGTGTCAGAAATTCTTCGCCGTCTTCATCATAAGTGCACTACCCATCCGTTTTGTTTTGTGTTGCTCAGTAAATATCTTTGGTACCCAACGTGAGCAAAGCTTACGAAATTTCAGTTTTTGGGTAACAATTTCATGAATTAGTGATCGTGAGCTTTGGGGAAATTCCATAGCAAGAGCACTAATTGTAAACTTGCTGTTTTCCTGGATCTTGTCATCAATCGCGTGAACCAGTTCTTCTGTAACCAAAGACGGACGCCCACTTCGTTCTGTATTGTGCACTTCACTACGTCCTTCATTGAACTGTCGGACCCATCTTCTCACCATTGACTCACTCATCGCATTTTGTCCGTAAACTTCGAAAATTTACCGATAAAGTTCAATTGGTTTCAATTTCCTAGCATTCAGAAAACGAATCACAGATTTGATTTCACAAGCGGTGGGATTTTCAATCAACACCGACATTGTAAACAAGCACAATAAAGCGTATGTGGTTGACAGCGATCTCAAAATGGCGTTAGTTTCTTCTCCTTGATACTGAGCTTCTACCGCGCATGTGCGGAACTGCGAACGCAGCGCTGCAGCGGAGATAAATTGAAACGGAGCTTACTTTCTGGACGTACCTCGTATTTCATAGACACTAGAATCGCTCTTTCTAGGAATCTCCAGCAGTGGAAGGAATCTGGAGTTGTCAGAGACTTTCACTCGACTTCCTGCGACCTATAACCTCCGATGATGCTTTTCATCCATCTTTCTGGAGAGTGGGAAGGCGCAATAGATCTATGTAATCTAATGCATGCCCCTAACCCTAATAATACAAATAAAGAAGACATCGGGATTAAGAAATTAGGATTATTATCCGTTCCATCAGTTCTCCTTATTCGTCATAAATTAACCTTGTTAATGGCAAAATGATGAAATATATCTGAGCTTCGTATGATGATAACTGCCAGTTAATTGGACATTAATTGGAACGGAAAGAAGAGTTGAGACTGGTGCGATGATTATTCGCTAATAAGAGCTGAAATGACAAATGATGCAATTAGCAGTTTAATTAATGGAGTGATGGGAACTTACAGAGAAGCGGATGGAGTACTAAATTATGAAGCATAGGAGTGCCAAAAGGGGAGGGAGAAAACAGTGTCCTTTTGATTTGAATGGATCTTTAAATCTGCTGTGGAATGGTTATTGATTCTGACGGGATAATGAATTTAACTTAGCGGAAATGGATCCCATTTCTAAATCCAGGAACATGATTTCAGCTGGGCTAATAGACTTGCTGTGGATTCCCTCTTATTGTTGTTAGGTTAAAGTAGACAATTTACTGGTATTGGAAATTCACTTTGTAAAGTAGTGTTTATCTCGGACAATACCTCCAATAACATCCTCGAAATAGAAAGCGCCAGAATGCCCTATGACGTTTTGACTAGCTCATAGGGTGGATGTTAGGAAATTGACAGACCATCAAGTTTGTGCCTTTTGTTTATTTCATTAAAAATATTTGATGGACATGTGACTCGACGATCCGCACACTTAAGCGGTTCGGAGGGGGTCACGAGTGCAGTCTGGGACAGAATGAAAGTAAATTTGCAGCCTTTACTGTGTAAGGACCAGTGTTGATTTCTAATCTGTTACTACTTTTTCTACCCTTACCTATAGTAAGCAGAGGAAGTATTATATTCCACCAAATTTGAGTAGTAATATGATCATTTAAAATGGGCTATGGCCATCATGTCAGCAATTCACAACCCCCACATGGCTGGAGGACCGCACTCGCCATTGTCAGTGGGTCCAGTGAACCTTGATGGCAGTATTAAATATAGTTCACCGCCTGGGGACACTCCTCAACGCCGTAGTAGGCAACTGCGAGGTTTGGAGGACATTTTAACTCACTCAAATATTAACCTTATAAAATGTGTACTGCTGTGCAGTGAACATGTTTTAATGAATGGAACCATTTTAGAAACTGCACTTCAAATTTACTGTCCGATTAAAATCGACTGGGAAGCCAGACGACTAATGGCTTATACTCCATGGCTGGATATTAGATTAAGTAAATAAATAGTATTCGTGCCAAAAGTTTCAAATCGGAATTTCACTGCAAATATATTCTTTGAGGTCCCTTTAATCAAAAAACAGAGTTTTAAGGGATAAGTCCATGTATGTGTGCGCGCGCGCACGTGGAAAGCATAACTCACAACACATACATTAATTATATTCCCTCATTTATTCTCTATTCAACTATTTTTGTTTAGTTTTTGTTTTGCGCTTTCATGCAAAGGGAACGACTTTCAAAGCCATCACGTAGCGACAAACGTTTAAAAAATTTTACTTTCGGTTTAATTTAGTGTATTCTTGTCTTACCTAAGAAGAAATGTATAATTAAACTTAACTCGTTTGTGAGGGATGAATTGGATCATTAACAAGAAGTATATGGAAAAAATCTGATGTGTTCCATTCACATGACTTTCTCCACATCTCTACTAATTGAGAAAACATTAGCAGAAATAGTCTTATTACTTGCTTCCTTGAAAGTAGAAGCGAAATAAGGGAGTACGATAGGTTAAAGTGATAGTCAAAAGCTGGTTGCTATGTGACTGAAGTTCCATTGTTTTTATGGACACGAGTTGACAAATTCCTGAATGAGAAAAGTATACGCTTTTCATGGCTGAAACCAAAAAACAAGAAATATTTTAAAAATAATCAACTCCACTAATAAAATGTATATAACATAAATTGTGTGTTTTAATGTGCTCTACATTTTCTGTTTGGTAACTTTTTGTCCATCTCTTATGGTTTAGCAATTATGCAAAATTCCGTAAAATTTATCCAGAATAAAGTAGTCTTCAGAGGCTATTCCCAAAAAATTCAAAATATACATTTTATTTGTCAGGTAAATATCTTAATATACGATATTTTAATCAAAATCGTTAGAGCCATTTTTTAGAAAATCAAAAATTTCGAAAAAAAGTTCCATTTAAGGGTAGTTTGAGTTGGGGAGATTTTTCTCAAAATATTCGTGTCACATCCCTGGAAAATCTAAACTTAAATACCAAGTTTGGTATTTTACCGACTTTTCGTTTTTGAATTATCGCGTTCACAGACACATGGACACACACACGGTCCTTTTTGTGAAAATAGTTTTTTTGGATACAGAGGAGCCTAAAACATATATTTCCGGTGAAATCACGGTATCGAGTTTTTTGGTGGAGTGCAATACCTTCTCTATACACTATGTACATAGTAGTGTAGAGAAAGTAAAAATCGGCTTTCGTATGAGTAAATTGTAGAAGAGATCAGATTTATTCACATTTAGGTGTTAACCATTTTACACCCTAATGGTTTTGGTGAATGTATTTAATATAATTGTCTGCTTAACAAGGTGAATAGTTTTTTTTTTTTTTTTTTTTTTTTTTTTTTTTTTTTTTTTTTTTTTGCAGTAAGTTACTGCTTATCTGGGTGAAGTGGTTTGGTTGGTGAGGGGTTAGCTGGTTTGATAATGTAGATAAATCAATAATTTTCTTCAAATCATATTCAAAATTAGCTCCCAACCTGATATAACATGCTGTTTAGTAGCTATGAAGAGGTTATTTAGAATGAAGACTTCACAGGCTGAACTTCAATAACATGTTTGTAGTTTTATCGATTATTCTTCACATACCTTTTACTAGAAATCTTATTTGTTGCGTTAACATGATCTTCTCTATTTACTCTCTAAACAATTTTTTTTAATTTACTTTAACGTCCTTTAACCTAGTTGGTAACATCGTACGGTGAATGAAGGTGTTCAAATGATCTCGGGAACCATAGAGCTTAAAGTTACTCGACATTCACCTTCTCAATATGAGGGAAAACACAGAAAAAACCTTATGCGGGTAACACCCTAAGCAAGATTCAAACTCGCGATCTGTTAAATGTGAGGCAGACACGCTATCACCGCACTACACAGACCGGCAAAAAACAGCTATTCTAACGAAAGATAATTATTTTATATACATAATGCTGATAAAGATAAGCATAACCAGTATTGGTCGTATTAGCTTCTTATAAGGAGAGGGGAAATAAGGGAAAGCACCAGGCTAATGCTCAGCTGTTGCTATGCGATTTCCATTGAAATTCAGTTACCTTACAATGGACAGGAGTAAAACAAAACATATATGATAAATTGGATGACGACTTCTGTTTCAGAAAAAAAAAATATTTTAAAACTTAAACCAATAACAAGAAATATTTCGGAAATAGTTAGCTTTACAATAAAATCTCTAAATAATCTAAATTGGGTGTTTAAGGAGATGTAAGTTTGTTGTAGTAACCTGCTGTGTACCTCTTGTGGTTTATCAGTTATGGAAAGTCGTTCACAGTGAAGAGGACTTTAGAGCCTATTCCCAAAAATTCAAGATATGCGTTTTATTTACCATGCAAATATCTTTAATATGTAGCATTTTAATTAAAATATCCACCTTTTATAAAATCGAATATTTAGAAAACTGTTCTACATAAAGTGCTCTTTGAGGTGAAGGCATTTTTCTGAAAGGCTTTGTGTCAAATCCTTGTAAGATACTGCCTTAAAACACTAAGTTTGATATTTAGCGAACTTCCGTTTTTCAGTTTTACCGCCCGCCGACACACATACACACAAGCAAACAAACACACACGGACTTCTTTACTTTCTCTACACGTACTATGTACATAGTATATAGAAAAGATATTGTAATGCACCCAAATATTCGATACCGAGATTTCACTGGAAATATATGTTTTGGGTCCCCCTGAATCCAAAAAAAGCATTTCTGGAAAAAGGTCCTTCTGTGTTCGTGTCTGTGGTCAGCATATCTCAAGCACGAAAAGACCGTAAATGCCAAACTTGTATTTAAGTTTGGTATCTTGCAAGGATGCGACACAAGATTTTCAAGAAAACTCCCCCGCCCTCAATTACTCTTTACATGAAACATTTTTCGAAAATTTTGATTTTCTCAAAAATTGCTCTAATGATTTTGGTTGAAATATGGTATATTAATGATATTCACCTGACTAATAATACGTATATCTTTAATTTTCTGCGAATAGCCTCTGAAGTCTGCTTTATTCTGGATGAATTTTACGGAATTTTGCATAACCGATAAACCGTAAGAGATAAACAAAAACTTACCACATAAAAATGCAGAGCACATCAACATACACAATTTATGTAATATAAATTTTTTGTTGGAATTGATCGTTTTTGAGGCATCCCTTTTTTTTTTTTGGTTTCAGCTTTAAAAAAACATAATTTTCTCATACAGGAAGTTGTCACCCCCTATCTGTACAAACAAAGGAACTTCAGTCGCATAGCAACCAGCTTTTTGTTATCACTATAACCTATAGTATTCCCTTATGTTGCTTCTACTTACGTACAAGGAAGCAAATAATAAGGCTATTTCTGTTATTTTTTTCTCGATTAGCATTAAGTCAATAAAACCTTAAGCTTTTTAACAATAATTTGTCGTAGAGATGTAGAGAAAGTCATGTGAATGGAACACATACGATTTTTCTGAAAATGCTTTTTTTTTTTATAAAGGGGACCCTAAAATATATATTTCCGGTGAAATCTTCGTATCGAATTTTTGGGTGGAGTGCAATACTTTCTCTATATACCATGTACATAGTACGTATAGAGAAAGTAAAATACGGACACTTCCTGTCTAAGTATAGTATAAAGTACTTTACAATTGAAACCAATAACAAGGAAAATCTTGGAAACGTCAAATCTATAACCAAAATACATGAGTCATAAAATGTGTGTTTAACTAAATCTACATTTTTTGTATGTTAAGTTTTTATTCTGATACAATAACAAACACGGCGGAGGACGATGGATTTTTTCGAGTGTAAAAATCCTTAGCATGGCTTCCTTCAGAAGGGAAGTAAAGCCGTGGGTCCCGTGTCGTAGATTTACGGCACGTAAAAGAACCTCAAGCCTGATAGAGAGGCCTCTGAGCAAAATTAAGTGGTCTTTCACGCCCAATTTAGAATGGGACGCTGAGATGGATGGATGGATGGATGGATGGATGGATGGATGGGTGTACGGACGGACGGACGGATGGATGGATGGATGGATGGATAGTTTATTTTCAGTCATTAAGTATGAGACATACATAGGCTGCGTCATGAGAGAATAAAAATTAATGAAACATTCTACATACAATAATGTTACAACAATACATTTAAAAATGGATAAGATTAATCCCATTTCAGGCCATAAATTTCTGAAATGCTATAAAGAGGATTTGAGAACCATAGTAGTTGTAAAAAATAACACGCCATTTACATTTTATTTGTTACAATAAACAGGATTATTCCTCGTAATCATGTTATTACTTCTGTAGTATGCCATCCTACAAATAGAGTTTATACTTTTTTAGAACATGTCTACAAAAGCAAATTAGGTTTACAAGATAGCGCTTAACCTTAGTAAAACAAATTATATACTTCCATTTCTTACGGTTTACTAGTTATGCAAAATTCAAAAAAACGTATCCAGAACGAACATGTCTTCAGAAGGTATTTCCGTAAAATTGAATATATCCATTTTATTTCTGAAATATAAGATATATTAATCAGAATCGTTAGGGCCAATTTTGAGTAAAACAAACATTTTCAAAAAATGTTTCATGTAAAGGGTATTTTGGGGTTTGGGGAATTTTTTGAAAATCTTTGTATTGCATCCTCGGAAAATAATAAAGTTGAATACCAAGTTTGGCATTTAAGGGTGTTTTATTTTTGAGATATGCTGTCCACAGACACACATATGATTTTTAAGGATTCAGGGGACTTCTAAACATACATTTCCGGTGAAATATCGGTACCGAATCTTTGGGTGGAATACAATACCCTCTGGTAAATAGAGAATCATAAGCTATTTTCACGGCCGGTGTCGTGATATTTAAAAACCGCAATTTCCGGGCAGTTGTGCCAGGGTCATAATGTTAAAATGCGAACCATACGTTTCGCATTTTAACCTACGACCAGGGCACAACAGCCCGGAAAATACATTTTTAAATATACTGCTAAATGTTTAATGTATATGTGTGTATTGTAATAAACAGACAATAAATTCAGTTTATTTCAACAGCTTAACAGTTTCTTACCGCAATACTTGTGTTGATTCTATAGATTTTACTACCAGCAGATGCTACATATATTGGAGATATCTACAAGGTGAGGAAATGATTGGGTTCAGTTGTTATACATATTGGAGATATCTACAAAGTGAGGAAATTATTGAGTTTAGGTTGCTATACTTATTGGGGATATCTACAAAATAACGAAATTATTAGGTTCAGGTTGCTATATATATATTGGAGATATCTACAAAGTGAGGAAATTATTGGGTTCAGGTTGTTATACATATTTGAGATATCTACAAAATGAGGAAATTATTGGGTTCAGGTTGTTATACATATTCGAGATATCTACAAAGTGAGGAACTTATTGGGTTCAGGTTGTTATACATATTGGAGATATCTACAAATTGAGGAAATTATTGGGTTCAGGTTGTTATACATATTGGAGATATCTACAAAGTGAGGAAATTATTGGGTTCAGATTGCTATACATATTGGAGATATCTATAAAGTGAAGAAGTTATTGGTATACACATTGGAGATATTTACAAAGTGAGGAAATTATTGGGTTCAGGTTGTTATGCATATTGGAGATATCTACAAACTGAGGAAATTATTGGGTTCAGGTTGCTATACATATTGGAGATATCTATAAAGTGAGTAAATTATTGAGTTCAGGTTGCTATACATATTGGAGATATCTATAAAGTGAAGAAGTTATTGGTATACACATTGGAGATATTTACAAAGTGAGGAAATTATTGGGTTCAGGTTGCTATACATATTGGAGATATCTACAAACTGAGGAACTTATTGGGTTCAGGTTGTTATACATATTGGAGATATCTACATACTGAGGAACTTATTGGGTTCAGGTTGTTATACATATTAGAGATATCTACAAACTGAGGAACTTATTGGGTTCAGGTTGCTATACATATTGGAATAACTACAAAGTGAGGAAATTATTGGGTTCAGGTTGCTATACATATTGGAATATCTACAAAGTGAGGAAATTATTGGGTTCAGGTTGCTATACATATTGGAATATCTACAAAGTGAGGTAATTATTGGGTTCAGGTTGCTATACATATTGGAATATCTACAAAGTGAGGACATTTTTGGGTTCAGATCGCTATACATATTGGAATATCTACAAAGTGAGGAACCTATTGGGTTCAGGCTGCCATTCTCAGAGCAGACCCGGCAACATCGATCTAGGGTGTTCTAATGCTTGGAAGGAGATGACAACTGCGCTTTGCCGAGGAGAATATCGAGCGAAGAGAATGCTATTCGGTTCCTTCCACGTTCTTACCTCCGTCCCCTCGTTTGCAGATATGCCAGTGTTAACATAATAGCTCCTTTTGTCTCTTTAACTAGCGAAGAGGTTCTTGAACACCCGCTGTGGTGTAAAGCGAATTACGGACGCCTGTAAAGATAAATTGGCGCACGAGTTGACAAGCGTACGCGACTTTGCACTCGTAAAACGAATTGGAACAATTATTATTAACTCCCCCGAGCTGTGAAGAGCCCCTTCACAAAGGTTATCTTGCAAACGGCGCGCTTCACGACCTCTTAAAATAATGTCACCATCTGTTTAAACAGCGCTAGTTTGATTGCTTACATTCTTGTAATCTTCTTGACAAGCAACAAGTGGATCCATTACTCCTCACTTATGTTCAGTTATAAAGCTGTATCAGTATTGGACAGGTAGAGACAGGCTGAAAAAAGTATGATGAGTTACATTCACATGACTTTCTCTATATCCCTGAAACAAAGTATATTCTTTAAAGGCTTATGCTTCCATTAACTTCATGCTAATCAGTAAAACATCAGCAGAAATAACCATATAACTTACCTTGTAAGTAGAGGTCAAATAAGGGAGTACCATAGGTTAAAGTGATAATCAAAAGCTGGTTGCTAAGTCACTGAAGTTCTTTGTTTGTATGGACAGCAGTTAACAAATCCCTGTATGAGAAATGTATGTTTTTCATAGCAGAAACCAAAAATAAGGAATGTCACAAAAACGACGAAATCCACGAAAAAATAGCATATAACATAAATTGTGTGTTTTAACGTGCTCTACATTTTTTGTCTGTTAAGTTTCTGTCTCTCTTACGGTTTAGTAGCTATGCAAAATTATTCCAGAATAAAGTAGTCTTCAGAGGCTATTCCCAGAAAATGCAAAATATACATTTTATTTGTCAGGTAAATATATTTAATATATGATATCTTAATCAAAATCGTTAGAGACATTTTTTAGAAAATCAAAATTTTTGAACAAAGTTCCATGTAAAGGGTAGTTTGGGATGGGGAGATTTTTCTCAAAATCTTCGTGTCGCATCCGTGGAAGATACTAAACTTAAATACCAAGTTTGGTATTTTACAGACTTTTCGTTTTTGAGTTATCGTGTTCACAGACACACGGGCACACGGACACACATGGACCTTTTTCTGAAAATGCTTTTTTTAGATAAAGAGGACCCTAAAACACATATTTCCGGTGAAATCTCGGTATCGAATTTTTTGGTGGAGTGCAATACATTCTCTATACACTATGTACATAGTGAGTATAGAGAAAGTAAAAATCTGATGAGTTACATTCACATGTTTTTCTCTAGCTGCTCTACAAATAAACTTCTTACTACACCATTCTAATCGAGATAAACATTAGCAGAAGGTTCTTATAAGTAGAAGAGAACTAAAGGAATGAGTTATGCTAAAGTGACAGTCAAATGTTTTAGAAACTGTCGTTTGTGATTGTCATTGCTTCTTTGCTTGGCCAGGAGTAGAATAAAAGAAAATCTGATGTGTACCATTCACATGACTTTCTCTACATTTCTGCAACAAGTTATTGTTAAAAGCTTATGCCTCTATTTACTTCCTACTACTTGAGAACAAATTAGCAGAAATAGCCTTATTAGTAGAAGCGAAATAAAGGTGTCTAATAGGTTAAAGTGATACTCATAAAAACTGGTTGCTATGTGACTGAAGTTACTTTGTTTATATGGATAGGAGTTGACAAATTCCTATATGAGAAAAGTAAGCTGAAACCAAAATCAATGAATATCTCAAAAACGATCAACTCCGCGAAAAAATGTATATAACATAAATTGTATGTTCTAACGTGCTCTACATTTCTTATGTTGTAAGTTTTTATCTAAATCTTACGGTTTAGCAGTTATGCAAAATTCCATAAAATTCGTCCAGAATAAAGTAGTCTCCAGAGGCTACTCCCAGAAAATGCAAGATATACATATTGTTTGACAGGTAAATGTCTTTAATATATGATATTTTAATCAAAATCGTTACAGCCATTTTTGCGAAAATCAAAATTCTTGAACAAAGTTCAATGTAAAGGGTAGTTTGGAGTAGGGTATTTTTCTCAAAATCTACGTGTCGCATCCCTGGAAGATACTAAACTTAAATACCAAGTTTGGTATTTTACCGACTTTTTGTTTTTGGGTTATTGTGTTCACGGACACACGGACACACGGTCACACACACACACACACACACACACACACACACACGGACCTTTTTGTGAAAATGCTTCTTTTGGATATAAGGGACCCTAAAACATATATTTCCGGTGAAATCTCGGTATCGAATTTTTGGGTGCAGTGCAATACCTTCTCTATAAACTATGCACATAGTGCATGTAAAGAAGATAAAAACGGACACTTCCTGTCTAAGTGCATTACAATTGAAAACAAAAACAAGGAAACAGTTACCTCCACAACAAAATCATAAGGAACATAAATTGTGTTTTGACGAGATTTGCATTTTTGTGGAGTAAGTTTTTGTCTATCTCTTACCATGTTGTCCACAGACACACACACACACACACACACACACACACACACACACACACACGGATCTTTTTTAAAATGCTTTTTCGGACTCAGGGGAGCCCTAAAACATATATTTCTAGTGAAATCTCGACATCGAATTTTTGGGTGGAATACAATACCTTCTCTATCCACTATGAACTTGTGCATGCGGGTTAGAGAAAGTAAAAATCTGATGTGCCCCATTCACATAATTTTCTCTACATCTCTGCAACAAATTATTGTTAGTAAGCTTATTCTTCTATCTACTTCATGCTAATCGAGATAAACATTAGCAGAAATTGGACGTATTACTTACTTCCTTATACATAGAAGGGAAATAAGGAAATACACCAGGCTAAACAGATAGTCAAATGTTTTAAAATGCGGTTGCTACTGGATTGAAATCCATTTCTTTGCGAGCCCAGGAGTTGACACACATGAGAAAAGGTTATCTAAGTATTTTAAAACTCAAACCAATAAGGAGGAATAGCTCGAAAACTGTCAGCTCCTCGAAAAAATGTATATTACATAAATTGTGTGTTTTAACGAGATCTACAGCCTTGCGCAAAATGCAGAAAAATTCATCCAGAAAAAATGTTTTCAAGGCTATTCCCAGAAAATTCAAGATATACATTTTATTTTCATCAAAGTATTTTAAATATAAGATATTTTAATCCAAATGTTTAAGGCCATTTTAGAGAAAACAAAAATGTTTACAATTTTTCCATGTAAAGGGTACTTGAGTTTTTTTAGTGAGTGACGCCCACATTTACTAGAAATGGCACCGCAGGCGAGTAGTTGTGGATGGTGGGATTTTGTTGAAAATGTTCGTGTCGCATCCTTGTAAGATCCTGAACTTAAATATCCAGTTTCCAATTCAACGGACTTTTCGTTTTGGACGTTTTATTGCTGCCCACAGACCCACACACACACGCGCTCACACAGCCATTTTTCTAATAATGTTTTTTTTTTTTTTTTTTTTTTTTTTTGATTCAGCGGTCCATAAACATGTATTTCCGGTGAAATATTGGTATCGAATTTTCGGGTGCAATCTTCTCTATAACTATGTAGAGTACGTGTAGATAAATTAAAAAAAGAATGTGTTCCATTCATATGACTTTCTCTAGCTATTTCACAAACATGCTTTCCTTACAAAAGATTACCCTTTTATCTACCTCATGCTAATTGACATAAAAATGAACAGAAATAGTTTTATTAGTTGCTTCTTTATAAATAGAAGGGAAATAACGGAATACCCTAGGCTAAACTGATAGTCAAATGATTTAAAGGTTCATCGCTATGTGAAACGAACGAGATTCGGTTCTCTTTTGCACTTCCTGGATTAAAATAAAAGAGATGAAACGAAAATTGACTTCCCGCTTGAAAAGGTTAAGTAGTTTAAAATTCAGACTAATAATAAGGAATGTCTCGGAAACGGCTAATTCTAAAAAAACAGTATATGGTTTATGGAGTCATACAAAAGCCATCCAGAGTGAAGAGGTCTTCAGGGACCATTTCCAGATAGTTGAAGATATACATTTCCGTTGTAATGAAAATATCTTAAATATACGGTATTTTAATCGAAATCATTAGAGCCATTTTTGGGAAGATCAAAATTTTCAATGTAAATGAAGTTTGGGGTGATGGAATTTTCCTGGAAAAATTCTTGTTGCATCCTTGGAAGATACTGAACGTAAATACAAAGTTTTCGTTTCTGGGCTATGCTACCCACAGTCACACACACACGGATATTTTTTCTTAAAATCCTTTTGTATAAATTCAGGATTTTCAAAACATGCATTTCCTGTGAAACCCTGAGATCGAATTTTTAGATGGAATACAATACCTTCTCTATCTAATATGTACAGTCGTGGCCAAAAAGAATGAGCCATTTCTGGAACGCCAAATTCGTCTATATCCTGCATGGCAAAGCGCCTTGTTCCTAATCTTAATATTGCTATCCCATATGATCAATAATCATAATCAAACATATAACTTAAGCATCTTCAGCAACGGACTACCAATATTAACCAAATATATTGACGCAAAACATGTACACTTTGTACTCTACATCATTATTAAATGTGTGTGTATGCTTGAAGAAAATAAAATGATTTAAACCTACTGACAACTAGTTGATCTTAGATGTTAAAGGGCTTAAAAAAATGGGGGAAAAAAAAAAAAGATTGCTGAAAAGATATAAGAAATTATCTTAAGATGTGATATTTTTGTCATTATGTTTTATTAGTTCTATTAATATTTATAGTTTTATTAAGATTTATTTTAGTATATATTGTATTATGAATAATATGATTTATTTCATTGAATGGGAAGCTGTTAGATTACGATCTTCATCTATTGTTATGACTAGTTCTGCAATTTCCACACACGTGTCATAATTTCGGCCTATGGGTGGTGAATTGATACTTCGTCACATTGGCGCATAGTGGCGCAATCGCGAACTAGAAATACTAAAAAAACACTATACACCAACATTAAGTGAAAGGTACTTGAAAATTATTTATCTATTTCTTTAGTTTTAGATTCAGGGTATGTTATAACGTATATTTCCCGTGAAATCTGGACATTTAAGGGTGGAATACTTCCTCTACCTATTATGCTAGTAAAGAAAGTAAAACTTCCTTGTGGATAAATCTCTTCTTTTTGGTGACGCTGCTCTTTTGTGTATCTAGAGCCCTTTTTGCGAGAGCACTTACTGAGTGGATACTGTAAGTTGATGTTACATTGCCCCATTGCGCCGCCATGTTGGCACTTCAGCAGGGCAATTTGCGGTCTAGCTGCTCTGCTTATTGCAACGCGACGAGTAAATATGTCAACGTTGATAAGCTCCATCGGGAGACGAGCTAGAATATGTCATGTAAATTTCCCTGGTGCTCGGCTAAGACTCAGCAGATTCCTGATCATGTATGAAAATTAATTTCACATAAAATCTTGATTACCAATGTATTTTTACACTGCTCTGTAGGTATCGAATTATTAAATATATTAAATATCGACTTATCAACACTCAAAATAGCAGAACAGTATACAAGTTAATGTTAACCTTCCGTTATATGTATACTAGTCAGTGTATACTTCTATCGTTCTTATGTTATGCACAACAAATTTAACTTCTTAGAGATATCCACACGAAGGGCAAGAAAAAAAAAAATCTGACGTGTTCCACTCACATGATTTTCTCTATAGCTCTGCAACAAAATATTGTTAAAAAGCTTATGCTTCTATTTCCTCCTTGTAAGTAGAAGGGAAACAAGGGAGTACCATACGTTAAAGTGATACTCAAAAGCTGGTTGCTATGTGACTGAAGCTCCCTTCTTTTTGTGGACAGGAGTTGACAAATTCCTGTGTGAGAAAAGCATACGTTTCTTAAAGGTGAAAAAAAAGGAATAACTCAAAAACGATCAACTCTACGAGAAAAATTAATATAACATAAATTGTGTGTTTTAACGTGCTCTATACTTTTTGTGTGGTAAAGTTTTGTCTATCTCTTACTGTTTAGCAGTTATGCAAAATTCCGTAAAATTCATCCAGAATAAAGTAGACTTCAGAGGCTATTCCCATAAAATTCAAGATATACATTTTATTTTCTAGGTAAATAACTTTAATATATGATATTTTAATCAAACTCGTTAGAGCCATTTTTAAGAAAACCAAAATGTTCGAAAAAATGTTCCATGTAAAGGGTAATTTGGGTTGGAGGGATTTTTCTCAAAATCTTCGTGTCGCATCCCTGGAAGATACTAAACTTAAATACCAAGTTTGCTATTTTAGCAACTATTCGTTTTTGAGTTATCGTGTTCACAGACACACAGACACACGGACACACAGACCTTTTTTCTGAAAATGCTTTTTAAGGATACAGGAGGTCCTAAAACATGTATTGCCGGGGAAATCTCGGTATGGATTTTTGGGTGGAATACAATACTTCTCTATCCCTATGTACATTGTACATACGGGGCTAGAGAAAGTAAAAACAGCAACAACAAAAAAACCGCCTATCTATCCCGCTCGGCGAAGCTTGTCTCACTCCGGTACCTGGGACTCAATGTGTGAGTCGCTACAACATTGCACCTCAAAGACCACATACAGTGTTAAAAATGCTGTGCGTAGTTAATCTTTCTTACGTTAATTTATATTTAACACTTGTTCTTTCACAGTGTATGTTTGTATTGTACCTTATCTGGGTAATTCACCCTCACCTTGTTTCAAACTCGGGTATTCTTAAATGTGAGGCAGACATATTACCGTTACAACACAAAGATGGGCAAATTGAATTTTAATTGTTTTTTCTCATAAGCCATGAGTAAGGCAAGAGTTGGATAGGTAAAGTCAGACTGAAAAAAATCTGATGTGTACCAATCACATGACTTTCTCTACATCTCTGCAACAAATTATTCTTAAAAAGCTTATACTTCTATTTACTTCATAATAATCAGAACAAAATAGCAAAAATAGTCTTATTATTTGTTTCTTGTAAGTAGAAACGAAATAAGGGAGTACCATAGGTTAAAGTGATAGTCAAAAGCTGGTTGCCATGTGACTGAAGTTCCTTTGTATATACAGAAGTTGACAAATTCCTGTATGAGAAAAGTGTAAGTTTTTCAAAGCAGAAACCAAAAATAAGGGATGTCTGAAAAATGATGAACTCTATTAAAAAAATGTATATAACATAAATTTTATCTTTTAACATGCTCTACAATTTTTGTGTTGTAAGTTTTTGTCCATATATTACGGTTTAGCAGTTATTCAAAATTCCGTAAAGTGCATCCAGAATAAAAGTCTTCAGAGGATATTCCCAGAAAATTCAAGATATACATTTTATTTGTCAGGTAAATATCTGTAGTATACAATATTTTAATCAAAATCGTTATAGCTATTTTTGAGACAATAAACATTTTCGAAAAAAGCTCCATGTAAAGGGTAGTTGGGTTGGGGGGATTTTTCTCAAAATCTTCGTGTTGCATTTCTGGAAGATACTAAACTTAAATACCAAATTTTGTATTTTACCGACTTTTCGTTTTTGAGTTATCGTATTGACAGGCACACGACACACGTACACACACACACACACAGACACGCGCGCGTGGACCTTTTTCCGAAAATGCTCTTTTTTTTTAGATAAAGCGGACCCTAAAATATATATTTCCGGTGAAATCTCGTATGAAATTTTTGGGTGGAGTGCAATACCTTCTCTATACACTATGTACATAGTACGTATAGAGAAAGTAAAAATCAATACCCTAGCTGGAATTTTAACCACATTAATTGTTCATTGTTGATTGAATTAAGAGCCTGGAAGTTAAAGTACTTACAATATTGTAAGTTGTCATTGGGGTACACCATCTAAAAATAATTTAAGATCACCTTGTGGTTTACTGGGAAACTTGCTTTTTGAAAACTGACGCTATAGGCTGCACTTTTGTCTTGATAAGCTGGAAATAACTGATCTCTTATTGTTAGCGCAGTTGTCTAAACTTCTACAACATTGAACCTCACTAATCAAAATTTCAATATCGTAGATTAACCTAGGTTGGAATTCTCGCTACAATGCTACTGTGATACAGGAAGGGAGAGGCCCACGCAAAATAAATGCGGATTGGCATATCTAACGATCACCGCACCTCGGTAGAATGGTAACGAAAAAGATTTGTTAGAAATGTGTTAGGAAAATAAATTAAGGGGATTTTATTTTCGCTTTTTCTTGTCCTAAGCCCTGTGAATATTAATCTATTCAAAGAAGATACCGGAATATACATAAAGAAGGTTGGAAATTATTGAAAGTTAACCTTTACCTATCTCGAACAACAAATACAGATAATAATAACATATGGGGCACCATTGAGCTGGAAAGGGTTAAAGTGCTGTGTCGGCATGTTACCATGATAACTCAGTAGTTAGAGCAACGGCTAGAGATCGGGAAATCCGTAATTCAAACAGGGTATGGCATTGAACTTTTCAGTCTGACTCTACCTATGCAAGTTGATTTTTACTTTCTCTATACGCACTATGTACATAGTGCATAGAGAAGGTATTGCACTCCACCCAAATATTCGATACCGAGATTTCACCGGAAATATATGTTTTAGGGTCCCCTTTATCTAAAAAAAGTATTTTCGGAAAAAGATATTTACCTAAAAAATAAAATGTATATCTTGAAGTTTCTGGGAATAGCTTCTGAAGACCTGTTTATTCTGGGTGAATTTTGCTTAATTTGGCATAACTAGTAAACCGTAAGAGATAAACAAAAACTTACTACCAAAAATTTAGGTCTTATTAAAATACACAAGTTATGTCATATACATTTTTCTCATGGAGCTTACCCTTTACGGGGTACTCATTGTTATTAGTTTCAGTTGTGAAGTCCTTATACTTTTCTCAGACAGGAGTGTCCGTTTTTCTTTTGTTCTACTCCTGGCCAAGAAAAGAAGCGATTTGTAATGACAATCGCATAACGACAGCTTTTAAAACATTTCACTATCGATATAGCCTAGTGTATTCCCTTATTTTCTTCCTATTTATAAGGAACTAAGTAATAAGAACATTGTACTAATGAGTAGCTCGAATTGCAAGGTGCAGAAAGAAGATTTATCTTATGTAAAAAGTTTGTGAAACAGCTAGAGAAAGTCATGTGAGTGTAGCATATCAGATGTTTTCTTTTTGTGACGCGCATTCGGGAGGTCGTAAGTTCGATCCCAGAGCCCTCCTAACCGGTCCTTAATTTCCATCATTACCTAATCCTCTCTTTCAAACTTTGACCGGGCGACGTTGTACAGTGTGCTTTGCCTGGATGGAGGCTTGCGCGTTGTAAAAACGTTAATCTAATACTGGCGTCGTCCCGCTCTGTCGGGCCCCAATTTCGGGTTTTGTGCTGATAGTCTGCCGGGAGTTTTTTTTACGTACAGTCTGGTCGGGACTCCGGCTCTGTGTACTCTACTTTTATTTACCTAATTTTTTTTTACTTTGATTGCTGTATGATAAATTTTTGTTTTTCTACTTTTACACACACATACACAAACATATAACACCCACGCCCAAGGCGGGACTCGAACCCACGATCCCCTACGCTACGAAGCACCAAAGCGAGACGCCTTGGAGAGCGCGGCCAGGTGTACCGGCTAGAGGTTGGGCCTTAGGCGGCATCGGAAACGTATCAACCGTTACGTAGCCCCATCCATTCTAGCAACCGCCGTATTCCGGATCTGGCCATAGTGTGGCTCTTTCCCGTCATTCCTTCCTTCCTGGGGTCATGTAAGATGCCTATGTCTGTTACTGTGCCTAAGTTTTCTAGGGGAAACTGCATTCAAGGGAATGTTTAAATTGGGTATATGCATATACACAGTGAATTAGGATTAACAGAACGTGACGTCTCACAGCGAAAATTATGTGAACTCGCGGAAATGATGCCAAGGGTCAAACTGCCACGACATCTGGTGCAGAAGGTCTCCTCGCTGACCATGGTCCCAACGAATATTTTTATAACGTGTCTGTTTAAATCGAACTACCATTGGATTGGGCTCCTTTAGGACAAAATAAAAGGACCAAGTCATGAGCAGTAACTTCACTTAAAAGTTCTCATTGCCACAAAACTCGCACCTTTTGCCAAGAGCTCCCCGCCCTCAGGAGATTCCTCTACCTTGAATGTTTACAGGACTACTTGAATCTGATGAGGGCATTTAACGAGTGCACGAATGATGCCCCAAGCGATGAGCTTGGAGACGAAGTCTTCTAAGTCTAAATTCTTCAAGTGCAGATACTAAATTATAGTTACTTGCAGAGGTATTACAGATGTTAAAATATTTAATTGGAAATACACGGGTAATAAATATGGCCCGCAGGACCTATCACATTCATTTTACAAACAAAATCTGATGTGTTACACTCACATGACTTTGTCTAACTGTTCTACAAAAGATTCTTCTTCTTTCTACACCTTGCTAATCGTGGTACTCATTAGCACAATGTTCTTATTATTTAGTTCCGTATAAGTAGGAAGAAAATAAGGGAATACACTAGGCCACACCAATAGTCAAATGTTTTAAAAGCTGTCGTTATGCGATTGTCATTACAAATCGCTCCTTTTCTTGGCTAGGAGTAGAACAAAAGAAAAACGGACACTCCCGTCTGAGAAAAGTATAAGTACTTCACAACTGAAATTAATAACAACTTATACCTCGAAAACGGTAAGCTCCACGAGAAAAATGTATATGACATAACTTGTGTATTTTAACAAGGGCTACATTTTTTGTACAGTAAATTTTTGTTTATCTCTTACGGTTTACTAGTTATGCCAAATTAAGCAAAATTCACCCAGATTAAACAGGTCTTCAGAAGCTATTCCCAGAAACTTCAAGATATACATTTTATTTTTTAGGTAAATATCTTTAATATATGATATTTTAATCAAACTCGTTAGAGCCATTTTTGAAGAAAATCAAAATGTTCGAAAAAAAGTTCCATGTAAAGGGTAGTTTGGGGTGGGGGGATTTTTCTCAAAATCTTCGTGTCGCATCCCTTGTACATACTAAACTTAAATACCAAGTTTGGTATTTTAGCTACTTTTTGTTTTTGAGTTATCGTGTTCACAGATACACGGACACACACAACGGACCTTTTTCTGAAAATGCTTTTTTTTGGATATAGGGGGTGCTAAACCATGTATTTCCGGTGAAATCTCGGTATAGAATTTTGGGTGGAATACAATACTTCTCTATCCCTATGTACATTGCACATATGGGGCTAGAGAAAGTAATAAATAGCTGGAAAGGTTTTAAATTATTTTTTCTTGCAAAAGGACTGATGTTTTTGTCTCATGCCCCACAAGTGCCCCATACAACGGTCGTCATCTGGATCTCGTCCGTGAGGATCTGTCCTCTCATCCGTCCTAGGGTCATGTAAGACCGGTGATCTACCCAAGTGTCCTGGGGCCCACTTCATGCATAATCTTAATCCGATACACAGTATCAACGAAATATTGAAATTAGGTAGGTTCGTTGTGAATTGGCGTCTCATAGAGTAGAATGTGTAAGCTCACGTAAATGAGGTCATAGCTCAGACTGCCACGACACCCGATGCTGAACGTCTCCTGCCGTTCACCGTCCCAACGAACATTTTTATAATGTTTGAATAAGAAGCAATTTCGCCGCTAGCCAGGTGTGCAATAAATTGAGCTACCTCCGGATCGGGCTCCTTTAGAACATAATGAAGTAACTGAGTAGTTACTCTTCACTTAAGAGTTCTCACTGTCACTAAAACTCGTACCCTTTCACGAGAGCTCTTCTCCCTGAGGTTGTTTCTGTACCTGTGAGTTGTATGCTCACTATTACTTGCATTGTTGCAATACTAGCTAGAACTTTACAGAACTACTTTACTCTGATGAGAGGATTTAATGCGTGTAGTATAGTAGGATACTGGCGTGCAGGATACTAAATTATTCAAGTACAGATTATAAATCATACTTATTTTCAGAGATGTCACAGGTGTTAAGAAATGTGTTGTGTTCCATTCAGATGACTGTCTCCACCCGTTCTGCAAACAAACTATTCTTAAAAAAGATTATTCTTTTATCTACTCTATACCATTCGAGAAATTGTCTTTTTACTTATTTTCTTCTAAACAGAAGGGAAATAAGGAAATCCACTAGGTTAACGTGATGATCAAATTTTTTAAAACCTGTAAGCTATGTGAAGTTTGGTTAGCTTTGTATTATCAGTGAAACAAAAGAGAGAGGAAACAAATGTGACCCCATTTCCGAAAAGTTGTGTAGTATAAATTCAAACCAATAACAAAAAATATCTCGTAAAGATCAACTCATCAACAAAAATGTATATGACATAAACTGTGTTTTAATGAGCTCTACATTTTTGTTTAGAAATTTGTTTCGATTTCTTATGGTTATTCAGTTATACAAAAATTCAAGATAAACATTTCATTTGTGATGAAAATAGCTTTAATGTATGGTAATTTAATCAAAACCATTAAAGAGTCATTTTTGAGATAAACAAAAATTTCAAATTTTTTCATGTAAAGGAGTTGTGTGATTTTCTTGAAAATCTTTGTTTCGCATCCTTGGAAGATAATTAACTTAAGTACCTAATTTGGTATTTAACGGTCGGTTAAAATTATTTTCTCTAGCAAAAGGACTAATGTTTTGGAATAATCGCACATGGTGATACAATTTTATATTGCTCTAAAGCGAACAAAAATCCATTTTATTAATTTCTCTTCGCGTACTTGTACATACTGTATAGAGGAGGTATTGCATTCCACCCAAATATTCGATACCGAGATTTCACCGGAAATATATGTTTTACGGTCCACTGTAACCAAAACAAGCATTTTCAGAAAAAGGTCCGCGCGCGCGCGTGTGTGTCTCCATGTGTCTCTGAGCACGATAACTCAAAAACGAAAAGTCGCTAAAATAACAAACTTGGTATTTCAGTGTAGTATCTTCCAGGGATGCAGTACGAAGAGTTTGAGAAAGTTCCCCCAGACCAACTACCCTTTACATGGAACTTTTTTTCGAAATTTTTGATTTTCTTAAAAATGGCTCTAACGATTTTGATTAAAATACCGTATATAAAAATATTTACTGACAAATAAAATGTATATCTTGAATTCTCTGGGAATAGCCTCTGAAGAGTACTTTATTCTTGATGAATTTTATGGAATTTTGCATAGCTGCTAAACGGTAACACATGCACAAAAACTTTTCACACAAAAAATGTAGCGCACGTTAATTTTTTTTTTTAATGTTTAACGCCCGCTTTTACTGCTCTGGCACTGCAGGTGATGACACTGATGATACACGAAGATAGAGCCCCGGTGGAATGAGATAGCGAGGGAAACCGGAGAACCTGGAGAAAACCCGCCCATGCGCCGCTTTGTCCACCACAAATCTCACATGCGGTCGCTTGAGATCGAACCCGGGCCGTCTAGATGAGAGGCGAGTGGTCTGACCACTCGGCCACGGCGCGGCCAGCACACGTTAAAACACACAATTTATGTTATATACATTTTTTTCGTGGATTTTTTTTTATTAGATATTTCTTGTTTTTTGTTTCACCTTTAAAAAACTTATACTTTTCTCATACAGGAATTTGTCAACTCCTGTCCATAAAAACAAAGTAACTTCAGTCACATAGCAACCAGCTTTTGGCTTTCACTTTAACCTATGGTACTCCCTTATGTCGCTTCTACTTACAAGGAAGCAAGTAATAAGACTTTTTCTGCTAATTGTTCTCGATTAGGATGAAGTAAATAGAGGCATACCTAAGCTTTTTAGCAATACTTTGTTGCAGAGATATAGAGAAACTTATGTGAATGGAACACTTCAGATTTTTTACATCATCATGTATCTCAGGTAAATAATGACGAGCTGACCCGGGGTCACAAAATTGCCGGATTGAGTTTCGGTTCATTCCATGATATGATGGAGTAGATGTAGTCTCTACAGCCCGTTTCGTAACGTGTTGCAGCTATGCTCACTGTCTGGCCTCGTTCAGTTCCTGCTAGTATTTAAACCAGTGAGCACGGAAAGAGAGCGCGGATTAAAAATGTCGAAAATACAAAAGGGTAGGCGTTTTATACTGATCAAACTTGTGTATATTCAAACATATTTTGAGTGATACTCCTATCACTCAAAACATATTTGAATACATTCTTTCGATACATTACAAGATGAATTCTGCGTGAGTTTGGTTGATTTATGTTCATTGCCATTTCAAAGTCCTGCAATTATTAACCTGAATATTTCATATCAAGCTTTGTAATTTTATTTGTAAAAGTACAGTGCGTCTTTATCTACTAAACATATTATGAAATAATTGTTTCACGTTTTGCTTTCTGAATTAGAATTATGCTTATGACCATGCACTACCCTTCTTTATACCGCTGACTGCTGTGTGTTTTCATAACTCTGCGCCCTTCGGAACCCAATAAAGATACTCTAATAATGACACTTGTCGATTTGCGTTCGTAGTAAAGAACGATGGAGAAGATATATGTCATTGAACAACATAAGAAGATCACCCGAATGAATATTCCATGTAATGCAGGCCTCTGCATGCTTTGCCCGTCCAATCCCACTGTTGCCCTTGTCTAAGCTAGAATCGCAAAGAGGTCACGCAATATGCGGTGGAAAACAAGACAACTGTGTAGGATACCGCTCTGCTTGCATTTATGCAGTATGAAATACATAATATTCTGCTGCCAACGAGGTGGGCTCTTCGCCACTACAGAGGCTGATTGACAATATACGTTCTTGCATGTTCCTGATGTAATGTTTACTTTTGCTACCTTAATACCAACAAATTAGTTAAGTCCGCACTGCATTACATCCTGGAAGAAGTCAATATATTGATTTTTTTCTGTAATTTCCCCCAAATTCTTTAAGCATAGGAAGAATTGTATCAGCAAGGAATGATGCCATAGATTATAGGGTATAGAACGTAGGAGAATACTACGCATACCACGACTTATGGAGTCTATGGCGCTTACTAATTCTCCAAAGAGGAAGGGCTGAAGCGAAGGAAATACAGGAGAATAAAGGCTGCAGACAGATATGTCACAAAAACGAACGGAAATCTATAAATTTTCTAGAAAGAGCGATGAAGAAACTTTGTAACCAGGCGGCCCACTGGTGTCCACAGGAAACACACTTTTCTGGGAGCATGATCTGTCCGACCCGTCTCACACCATGAAACCTAGAAGTACACCATAACCATGAAAATTATATGGGATGAAGGAGACAAGGGAAAGAGAATTGAAGTTGAAAATAAATCCAGCATTTGGTTACTGATCGGAAGAAACCACAAAAATCCCTAAATCGGTAGGCGGTCGAAGGGAATCAAATACAAAATACGATATTTAAAATACGAACTTTACACTTACCAGGGAACCAACTTGCTTTGAGGTACAAGGTCATAAGGTATAACACTAATTGGAAAATTGCTTATACCAAGTATATCCAGGTATAGAAAGCATTAACAAGCACTTATACGTGTTGTGTTTCGTGTAGGGATGGGAGTGTGAATCCCTAGAAACCTGTCAACATGAAGCTTGTTCTCGTTGCATAACTGTCTGGAATACATCTATCAAATCCACTCACCTCTCCTAAGGTTCAGTTTGCATCACCTTTCATATGATCGATGAGCTTGCCTATGGCATGTTCGGAACTGTAAAATCCTCTGGGCTTTACTCTGTCAACAGCATGGCCTGAAGAATGGTCACGAAACTCTGCCTACCGATTGACTACAAAGTCACAGTTTTGATTGAGAAAGACACTCCATCACAATTATTAAGTGCTTAACTTCCATGATAATATGCTATGCAAACCAACTTTCAAACCTCGTGTTCACGCAGCTAACTCCGCATACACTCATTGCAAGATGATGCTTATTAAAGCATGTATATTGTCGTTATATAATTCGTATTTATATGAACTATCGTATTACATATAAAAAGAAATGTAGACACATGCCAATTAGTAGAAGATTACAAGACTCCAGTCCAAAGGCTTTAAGTACTTGACTGTACCCTTTGCAAGGCTGAATTTAATCAACAGAGCGATATTACAAGTGATATTACTGTATACAATAATCTACCTGATGATGTTAAACTATGAATATTGATTTGTTTAAAGCAAAAGCAAAAAATGAAAAGATCCCTCATAAGTCCTTTTATACTCTGAGTGAATATTTAAGTGCAGATGTATTTTAATATATTGTTAATATAGTATTCCCATTTAAATTATTATAACAAAGGCTGAATAAATTGAATATTGTACATATTCAGCCCCTTAATTTTCTTTTGTTCCTTTAAAATTGACTTCTTTAAATGAAAAGTACAAATCTGATGTGTTCTATTCACATGATTTTCTTTACATCTCTGTAACAAACTATTATAAAAAAGCTTAATTCATCTGCAGTTTTATTCAAACTAATCTAGATGAAATTAGTAGAAATGGCCTTATTACATGCTTCCTTGGAAGTAGAAGGTAAATAAAGAAGTACCATAGGCTAAAGCGATAGTCAAATCTTTTAAAAGTTTGTTATGTGTTTGAAATTCCTTGATGATAATCTCTCTATGACAAAAGTTTAAGTATATTAAAGCTGAAAGCAATAACAAGGAATAACTCAGAAACGGTCACCTCACATAAATTATGCATTTAACGAGATTCAGTTGTTTGTGTAGGTAGTTTGACTATCTCCTACAATTTATTAGTTATGCACAGTTCATCAAAATTTATCCAGAATAAAAAGGTAGTCATAAAATTCAGATTTCAAATATTCCCAGAACATTCAAGATATACATTTTATTTTTCATGTAACAATCTTTAATATAGGTACGGTATTTTAAATAGTTTACGGCATTTAAAGCCATTTTTGAGAGAATCATGTTTTTTGAAAAAAATTCTATGTAAAGTGTAGTTTCGGGTGGTGTCATTTTCTTGAAAATTTTTGTCTCACATCCTTGGAAGATCCTGAACATAAATACAAAGTTTGATATATAGTACACGTTTCGTTTTTCAGCTATACTATCCATAGATACATTATCGTTTTTCCAAAAGTGCTTTTTTGAATTCAGGGTGTCTGAAAGCATGCATTTCCGGTGAAATTTCGAAACAGAATATTTGGGGGTACCTCTATGTAATATAGTAAAGATATGTTTTAATATTTTGTTAATGTAACACTGCCAGTAACCTTATTGTAACAATAAATTGAATTTTAATTATATTCAGCAACTTTGTTTTCTTTTGTTCTTTTAAAATCAATGTTTAAAAGAAAGGTAAATAACTAGCCCCTTGTACGTTCATTTCATAGTCAATAGGGAATAGAGAAAGAACATATGTCTTTTACTTGCTTTGGGATCTATTACTTTTTAAACTATGGGGACAGGACAGTGTGAAAGTGATGAAAAACATAAATGATAAAATAATTTCAATTTTAGTATTATCATAAGATACTTTTATTTATTTATGGCATTTGTATTTACTCCACTCTTAAAGATTTTCATAATCGTTGGTCCATTTGATTGAGTGCTGTAATGAAAGTAATAAGCTCATTTACTAAAGATGAAAAACACAAAGGTGTAGACGTGCCCGCCTAGAAGGTGTGGGGATAACATGTATGCTTCCCATTCGAGAGGTTGCGAGTTCGAATTCGCTTCGGCGAATTACCATGATAAGTACTTTTTTTTTCTCTCCCTCTGAGGTTGTCCTTATACAGAGAAAACGCAAGTCGAGTAGCTTTAAGCTGTGTGGACCCCGAAATCATTTGAGCACCATTTTACCTGTTTCATTAATCGTCCAATATGGCCAACTAGGCAGTCTATTGTAGAAGACGATTACAGAAACACGGATTTCATTTATATTAATTTCTCTACCTTTTCTCAATATTCTGTACAACTTTCGCAACATATTACCAAAAATATTATTTTTCTTTCTACTACACATTAGTTGAGATAAACGTATGCAGATATTATTTCATTACACATTTCGTTGATAATGCAAGATAGATACAGGAAAGTAAAGCAATAATCAAATGTATAAAAGCTATACTGCTCTTAAGATGCCATACTCTTTCCTTGATATCGCGAAAAACAAAAAATAACTCTGATCACTGAAAAACTGAAAAAGTACTGGCAAATTCCAACCAATAAGACATCTCGAAAAAGGTTGATCGATATATTGGATATTAAGCTTTGTCTATCTTTTTAGGTTTACAGGTTATAGAAAATTAAAGAACATTTGTTCCAAAAAGCGATGGATTTCTATGTCCCCTCCCCCAAAATCATAATTTGTGTTTATTTGGGATGTAAATATCTCAAATGTAATTTATATCGTCGATAAACTATTTTTGGAAAACCAAAAATAACCTAAAGTGTTCAATGCGGAGGATTTCCTTAAAAAACGTGCATATCTTCATTTAAATCTCTGGAGGATACTGAACTTAAACATTTTGTATTTCGTTTTTGGGTTACATTTTTAACGGATGGGTGCACACACTCACATACACACATTGAGGTTTTATAATGTGCCTTTTTAGTTCTTCTACTAAGTAATATGTACATACATATTAAACAGAGGAAATATTGTACGAGTATTCCACGCTACATTCCAGCCAAAATTACACCACAAATTCAAGTTTGAAAGTCCCTTTTTAAAATCCCCCCCATCAAAAAACATTTTTAGAAAAAGATCGTGTGTATCTGTCTGTGTGTATGTGCGTGTTTGTGTGTGTTTGCGTGCCTGTGTAGCATAACTCATAAACTAAAAGTAGGTTAAGTATCAAGGATGAAAAAAAATCCTCTTACACCAAACTACACATTACATGCTAGATTTTTCGAAATTTTAGATTTTCTCAAAAATTACTCAAACTATTTTTATTTAAATATCATACATTTAAGACCTTTTGTGCTAAAATAAATGTATATTTTGAGTTTTCTGGTAATAGACTCTCTACTTCTGTTCATTTGTATAAATTTTGCATAACTATAAAGTATAAGAGAAAAACATTAAATAACTGCCTCCGTGGTCGAGTGGTCAGCGAGCTGACTTCTCACCCGGAGGTCCCGGGTTCGATTCAGGCTGGGGCGGGGAATTTTTCTTTAACCGGAATTATTCCCTATCCCCCATAGAGTCTAGAAGTATGAATGTTTAGTAATATTAAGTTTAATCTAATGTTCTGAACCTACAGTTTCACAAGTGAAAGCCCCCAACATGACCATTGATGTTAAAAGGGGCTATGCAATTGAAGCAAAAAATAACAAAAGCAAAAACAAAACAAAAAAATCATTAATTTACAAAGAAAACATCATATCAAAATATCAAGCTTATCTGTTACTGAAGTGGATTCCAGTAGAATTAATATTTTTCAATTTACAGGGAAGTTTGCAGCAAAAAGCATGATTTGTGATTGACTATTCGAATACTTTCACTGCATATACTGCTCACATCGTCTTTATTTACGTACTGAAATTAGGAATATGGTATTCTGAAAACGTGTCTATATAATTCTACATACAAAACCAGGAAAATGTTTTATTAATGCTATATGTTTATGCAAACACCGCTTAGAAATATGGATGAAGCAGAAACTGAGATAAATGCATCCATCTACTTAAAATCTGTTTAAATACATATACTGCTGTGGCAAGGAAATTGGTAGCACAATTGATTGCTTTCACATGACATTTCTAAGTAAAAATGATTTTCCAGCGAGTAGATAAGGGGGCACACGAGTGCATATTCACACATCTCCTAATTGGTAAAAAGCAGGCTTTATTTTTGTCATGAAATTAGAGAATTTGAAACGCATACCAAGTGTAGAATTAGAGCAATTAAATACTAGCAGCATATTTATCCGAAAGGTTTATGGTTAATTAGGATTACCTTTTAACATAAGGTGGAAGTGGGGAAATGGAAACGATTTCGACATGAGCATCAAAATTAAGAACATGCTTGAAATTATAGGAGTTTTGTTTTGTCAGTGACACAGATAGACGAAGAGAAATATTCAAGCAAACGAAATCGATGCCATTGCTAGCACAGTCGGGGTTAATATCTTTATGTAGAATGTAGCATTATTATTCCAAACAGATACCAAATACACGAGCTGCGACTCTAGTGTCTTAGAATACATGTTTCTATTTCCTTTTTATTTATGGACGCTATTTAACTACTTGGGTTCTTAGCGCCTGCATTGGGTATGAGAAATAAAAAAAAAATCGCTTACAGGATTTTCATCATGCTTGATGTTCATGTACGTGCCTTAAACCTATGGTACTTATTTCCGAAAAGAAAAAAAAAGAAAACAAAGAACAAAAAAAAAAAAAACACACAGTTCCGGAGGAATGTTGGCTTTCCGGCTCTGTATTCTTTTTACTCTTTCCCTACATTTCCTTTTTTGAGCAATGTAACTTACTGTTTGATTTTTGCTTCCAAATTCACATACGTACACGCATTAACAAACACACAAACCCCATGTCCAAGGCGGGACTCGAAACCACGATCCCGTGCGCCACGAAGTACCAAAGCTGGGCGCTATAGCGAGCGCGGCCACAGGGACCTTCAGACCTAGCGTGGTACCCTCGGAGGACACTATAAAGATCATTCCTAAAATATTTTATATTTGTGAGGTAATGGAACCAAAATTTATAGAACTGATTGTTGGAACGAGGGACAATGAAGGCATATGGCACTTATATTTCTTTTAATTTCCTAGTGCAATTTCTTTCTCTTTTGGAATTCTCTGCATTTTAATTATGTAATTTTATTCCTTTATTATTCTGCGCAGTGTGTAAACATACATACATAGATACTAGCATAAGAACTTACGTACCCCCCCCCCCACACACACACACACTGTCTCGGTGTCATGAAACATCAAAGTATTGACAGTGCTATCAGATGTTTTCGACAATCAAATGTATTACAATAATGAAAATGTCTATCGAATGAAAAATTCGGTTGATTATTCGTTTTTAGAAGGCGTTTATTTAGAATAGGGAACTTACTAAGTAGTATTGTTCGGATTTAAAGGCATGTTATAATAAGTGCTTCAGCCCAAGGTAATATAAATAGGATTTATGGCACATTATAATATTATAACACTACATTGTGGCTATTATCTAGTAATCAGAGCAAAAATCAATTCCATTAATATCTTTTTGTGAAAGCATACACACTAGCATATACAATTCTGTAATAAAACCTTATATTATGTAAATAAAGATATATAAAAATGAAATATGTTCACATGTGTATCAGTTGAGAAGTTGGTTCAAATGCCGGCATTTGCATTGAGTTTTTTAGTCTGACTCTACCAATTCAATTCCTGTCCTACACAGTGCTTGTGTGAAACAAATAATTAAATCAACACTAATTGAGCTAACAGTTAGCTAACCTATGAAGCCCAAAATACCTACGGCATTGTAAGTTGCCCTCTCAGTTTGGGATCACCCTATGGTTTACTGATGTAGTTGAGAGTATTAATGCCGTGTCGAACTGTTGCCATGATAGCTCAGTGGTTAGAGCAATCGGTTATAGACCAGGATATCCTTGGTTCAAATAACGCAAATGACATTGAATTTTTCATTCTGAGATTATCTTTAAGATTATCTACGTTTTGCAGTGTTTTTTTTTTGTAGTATTTAACGCCCCTTTAACTACTTATGGCACCGCAGGCGGTGACACTGATGATACATGAATGATGATGGAGCACTGGTGGAATGCGATGGCGGGAGAAACCCGCTTTGTCCACCACAAATCTCACATGCGGTCGCTTGGGATCGAACTCCAGAGGTCTAACCACTCGGCCACGGCGCGGCCTGCAGTGTTGTGTAGGGTTATGTACTAGAGGTAACATTGCAACGTAGCAATTGTAAATTCTTAGATCTAAGTGCACGATGTTTCTTTAGTGCATAGTTGGGTAACAGATGATTACTAAGCAAAAAATCTGTGCTCCATTTACATGACTTTATGTACCTATTGTGTGACAATCTGTTCTTACAAAAGCCAATTCTTCATTTTACTTCATTCTAGCCACGATAAACATTATCCATAAATGGTTTTATTATTAAATTTATTTCCTTAAAAGTTAACGGGATTCACATGCTACGATAGAGACAGTCATATGTTTTAAAAGGTGGTTGCTATGTTATGTGAAGTCTGTTCTCTTTGCATGGCAGGAATAAAAGAAAAGAAAAAGTTTGATAAAAGTTTAACTAACAACAAGAAGTAGTAGTACTAAGTATTTGTCTTACAATTTAGCAGAATGAAGAGGTCTTCAGAGATTACTCCTAAAAAATTCAAGAATTACATTTTATTTTTTATGTAAATAACTTTAATATGCAACATTTTAATTAAAATCGTTAGATTAATTTTTTAGAAAATACAAATTTTCCAAAATTTTTCCATGTAATGAGTAGTTTAAGTTGAGGGGATTCTTTAAAATGTTCTTATTGCACCCTTACAAAAGTTGAACTTAATTATCAAATTTGGTACTTAACCACTTTTCGTTTTCGAGCTATGTTGCTCACAGACGTGCTACACTGTATTAAGCAGAGCAAACTTTAAAATCAATATAATAATATTAAGTAAAATAAAATGGAGTCTATACCACAATATAAAAAATATATACCAAATCCATGTGTATAATCTAGAGTTAATCTGCAAAAGCATAAGTAGATTTAATAATAGGTGCATAGTTGAACTAGTTTAGAACTTAGTTCTGAGTTTGTTATCAATTAAATGACTCTCGATACCTAGTCTTGTGTTTGTAATGTGTGTCACTAGGTTACACGAAATTTTAACTTTCATTCAGCATTCAACTTCTATATATTATTAATGTATAGAATATTGAAAAATCTGATGGGTTCCACTGACATGGCTATCTCTACATCTCTGCAACAAATTGTTATTTTATTATTATTGTTGTTGTTATTTTGCAGTTATGCCAATTTCTGTAAAAATCATCCAGAATAAACTAGTCTTCAGTGGCTATTCCCAGCAAATTCAAGATATACATTTTATTTGTCTCTTAAATATCTTTGATATACGACATTTTAACAAACAGCGTTAGAGCCATTTTTAAGAAAATCAAAATTTTCGAATTTTTTTCCATTTAAAGGGTAGTTTGGGGTGGAGGGATTTTTCTCAAAATCTTCGTGTCGTATCCCTGGAAGATACTAAACTCAAATACCAAGGTTGCTATTTTACCGACTTTTCGTTTTTGAGTTATCATGTTCACAGACACACGGACACACACGCACGGACCTTTTTGTGAAAATGCTTTTTTTGGATACGGGGGACCCTAAAACATGTATTTTCGGTGAAATCTTGGTACTGAATTTTTGGGTGGAGTGCAATACCTTCTCTATACACTATGTATATAGTACGTATAAAGAAAGTAAAAATTAATATTTACCTGCATGGCTTCATAACGGTTACATATCTACTTAACTGTTGCCTAGAAGGACTGGGATCAATTCTTGCTGTGGGTTTGGATTTCATCTTCTTACTTTCTAAGAGGAAACAATTTTCTCTCTAAAATTGAATTTCAGAGAATTTATCTTCTGTGTAAACGCTGACATAAGAAGCTGGTGGCTCAGAGCCTGGCAAGCTGTTTATGTTTACCTTTCAAGGCCTGGTAGTAATAGATAGGGCTCTGAATGTAAGTGCTGTAGTTAACACAATGAGCAGAATGTCATCTAAATGTAAAGCAGGAGATGGAAATATTAGTCTGTATATGAATACTTCACCAATCAGTACATATAACTTATATTTTACAGTAGTTTAAATTCAGATTTACCATTAAAAAACCAAATATACTTTCTATTTTCTCTACACTTACTCTGTACATAGTGTAAACAGAAGGTATTCCACTCCACCCAAAAATTGAAACCGAGATTTCACCGGAAATATATGTTTTAGGGTCCCCTATATCCAAATAAAGCATTTTCACAAAAATGTCCGTGTGTCTGTGAACACGATAACTCAAAAACGAAAAGTAGGTAAAATATCAAACTTGGTATTTAAGTTTTGTATATTCCAGGGATGCGACACGAAGATTTTGAGAAAAGTGCCCCCAACCCAAAGTACCCTTTACATGGAACTTTTTTCGAAAAGTTCGATTGTCTCAAAAATGGCTCTAACGATTTTTATTAAAATATCATATATTAAAGACATCTATCTGACATATAAAACGTATATCTTGACTTTTCTGGGAATAGCCTCTAAAGAGTAGTTTATTCTGGATGAATTTTACGGAATTTTAAATAACTGCTAAACCATAAGTGATGGACAAAAACTTAGTACTAAAAAAAAAAATTAGAGCACGTTAAAACACACAATTTATGTTATTTATATGTTTCGTGAAGTTCATCGTTTTTGAGACATTCCTTGTTTTTGGTTTCTGCTATGAAAAACTTATACTTTTCTCATACATGAATTTGCCAACTGCTGTCCATACAAACAAAGGAACTTCAGTGACATAGCAACCAGCTTCTGATTATCACTTTAACCTATGCTACTTCCTTATTTCGCTTCTACTTACAAGAAAGCGAGTACTAAGACTATTTCTGCTATTTTTTTTTTTTTTTTCTGATTAACATGAAGTAAATAGAAGTATAAGCTTTTTAAGAATAAATTGTTGCAGAAATGTAGAGAAAGTCATGTGAATGGTACACATCGAATTTTTTATTTTTAGCTTAATTATTTCTTTATAAAATCTGATATGTTACATTCATATGACTTTCTTGAGCTGGTGTACAAACTTCTTACAATAGATGATTCTTCTCTCTACACAATGATAATGGAGATAAACATTAGCAGAATGCTTTTATTACATACTTGCTCATAAGCAGAAGGGAACTAAAGGAATGCGCTATGCTAAAGTGGTAGTCTAATGTTTTAAAAACTTTCATTATGCGATTGTCATTGCTTGGCCAGGAGTAGAAAAAAAATGGACGCTTCCTGTCTGAGAAAAGTGTAAGTTCTTCACAATTTGAAACCAGTAGCAAGGAATATCTCGGAAACGGTAACTTCTACAACAAAAAACGTAAAGCACATACATTGTGAGTTTTGACGAGATATACATTTTTTGTGTAGTAAGTTTTTGTTTATGTCCTACGGTTTAGCAGTTTAGCAAAATTCCACAAAACTCATCCAGAATAAAGAGGTCGTCAGAGGCTATTCCCAAGATATACATTTTATTTGGGATGAAAATATCTTTAATATGCGGGATTTTAATCAAAATCGTTAGAGCCATCTTTAAGAAAATAAAACTTTTCAGCACACTGAAATTTGCATCGACCGTGGTAAGACCTGGGAGGATACACATGAGTTTAATGAGAACGCGAAAGAAAACACCAAAGCGATTCGTAGACAAGAAGGAATATAAATCTGGAATTCGAACCTGGAAAGGAAAGAAGGAGAGCAGAGAAATAAACGTAGCTGGCGGAGTTCCTTGAGCTGGTGATGATGATGTAGAGCCAGTTCATGTATAATTCACGTCGAGCTCGGAATTTTTCTTTCTCTGGTCCTCCAGAAAAGGAATTTATTATCAGCATAGGGAAGTAGTGTATGCCACAATATGACACGGCTCTTCAGCTGACAGCTCTGTGTCTCAGGCGTTGCAATATCACATGTTCCGAATTTTGGATTGAAAAGTCATTATCATTTCTTTCAGGCCTACAGCTGTGGTAAAACCTTTCTCTGTAAGTAAAAGTGTTATCGAATTTAGTATTGAAGCTAATTTTCGCTTCCATAAGAATAAGAAACTTTTTAAAGAAATGATGATAACAGCTATCATGCAATGGCTAAATCTGAATTAGGAAAAATATGTCACAACGAGGTGCATCAAAAGAAAATGGATAGATTGACGAGTTTCATTTACTCAAAGTTTTATCATTGATACATAATTTTCTTTTAACCAGTTCTACCTAATGAACACAACATAATGCAATTAAATAAAAAAGGAAAACATAATTGATATAACAAAATACGTTGAAGTATTCATTGCTTCGAATCACTTATTAATATTCAAGAGTACCTAAACGAAAATATCCCACATGAAAATGGATTATAGCATTCTCACCCAAGTATCACTTAACTTTTAGTGTTCTAGCATTTCACTTCACATAGCAATCCAACGTACCCATCACACACCCATCCAACAAGCCTCTCACATGCTTATTGAACAAATCCCTATACCGATCCGACAAGCCCCTCACACACCGATGCAGTACATCCCTGACACACCGAACCAACACATCACTCACATACCTATCCGACACTCCGCTCACACAATGATCCGGCAAACCCCTCACTCACCGATCCGACAAACCCCTTACATAGCGATCCAACACATCCCACACATACCTATTCGACAGACCCCTCAGTCATCGATCCGACAAACTCCTGAAATACCGAGCCGACACATCCCTCACATACCTATCCGACAGACCCCTCAGTAATTGATCCGCCAAACCCCTGATATACCGAACCGACATACCTCTCACATACCTACCCAACAGACCCCTCAGTCATCTATCCGACAAATCCCTGAAATACCGAACCGACACATCCCTCACATACCTGTCCGACATACTCCTCACACACGATCCAACGCATCCTTCACACACCGATGCAACAAACTCCTCACACATCGATCCGACAAACTCCTCACTAAACGATCCAACAAACCCCTCTAATACCTTCCCGACACATACCTATCCAGCATACCCCTCACATACCAATTCAACACACCCCTCATATACCGAAATATGAGTATATCCTTGCTTTGGATTGTTTATTAAAGCTCGTAGAATTTAAGTCGTAAACCTAGTGGGTTAAAACTGAATTATTTAACCGAACTTTAACCAATCTGAAGGAAGAACAGCTAAGCGTAAATTGTAGAAGCCCAAGTGGGTACTACCACAAACAATTCAGAAGGAGATGGAGAGTTTGAGCTGCAGTAGAATAAACGAGGAGAGGGCTACCGAGGTGAAGAAGGCCATTTTATTTCAATGCATTCATAGAATTGGCGTCGCTCTTCCATTGGCTTAAGCATTTGCAGCATAGCTGTAGAAAAATTGCACAGGAGCAAGACTGGGAGATACATCCTCCTTTTTTAAAATATCTAAGACACGAAGGACCCAATAAGTATAAAAGATTTCAATAACTTTTATACATATTTGTTTTGAAGTTCCGCATAAGCAACGGATATTCATAATAAATTTTATGCTATGCTATATGTATTAGTGTACAAATTAGAGATACCGACAATGGTAGCCGGTATCGTTTAGGAAGTGAGCAGAAGGCCTGCGTTCAAATTCTGCCAGAACCGTCCCTCACTGAAGGCACCCTAATCTTGGACCAGGATCGTTTCATCGCTTATCATTTCATTGTTCATCAATTCAGTAAGAACGAGCATTAACCACCACCGCTGCAGCGTTTCATACATTTGAACGAAAATGCTGCATAAAATCGTACAAAGATTGATTCCAATGCCATACAAAAAGTCACTTTTCCCCAATATTCATTCTTATGTGTCTGACTTTTAAACACCTGTAGATATAATTAGAATGCGTGAATAGCTTGTCGTCCCTTGTGAGTATTTTATTACTTTGTCTACACGTACTATGTACATAGTGTATAAAGAAGGTATTGTATGGCACCCAACAATTTGATACAGAGATTTCACCGGAAATACATGTTTTGGGTCCCCCTGAATAAAAAAAACATTTTTGGAAAAAGGTCCGTGTGTGTCTGTGGACAGCATAGATCAAAAACGAAAAGACCGTTAAATACCAAACTTGGTATTTAATTTTGGTATCTTCCAAGGATGTGACACGAAGATTTTCAAGAAATTCCCCCACCCCCACTACCCTTTACATGGAACGTTTTTTGAAAATTTTTATTTTCTCAAAACTGTCTCTCACGATTTTGATTAAAATATCGTAAATTAAAGATATTTACCTGACAAATAATATGTATATCTTGAATTTTCTGGGAATAACTTATGAAGACTACTTTATTCTGGATGAATTTTACGAAATTTTGCATAACTGCTAAACCGTAAGAAATGAACAAAAACTTAGCACACAAAAAGATGTAGAGCACATTAAAGCACACAATTTATGTTACATACATTTTTTCGAGGAGTTGATCGTTTTTGAGATATTCCTTGTTTTTTGTTTCAGCTTTGAAAAACCTGTACTTTTCTCATACAGGAATTTGTCAACTCGTGTCCATACAAACAATGGAACTTCAGTCACCTAGGAACCAGCTTTTGACTTCACTTTAACCTATGATACTCCCATATTTCGCTTCTACTTACAAGGAAGCAAGTAATAAGACTACCTCTGCTAATTTTTTCTCGATTAGCATGAAGTAAATAGAAGAATAAGCTTATTAACAATAATTTGTTACACAGAAGTAGAGAAAGTCATGTGAATGGAACACATCAGATTTGTTTTATTTTGTTTTTGCATAGTAACAGCTAGTTATCTGTAATGATTCGCAGTTTATGCAAAGAATGATGTGTTTATTTACTATATAGCTGGTGGAAGCACACGAAGAACACAGCAGACTTTGGGAGAGGATTTCCTGATGTTCAACCCCCATCACTCCAATCGATTAGAAAACTCAAGAAACGATTTGAGAAACTGTTTGAACATATTCAACCTCATACTCAAAGCTGTAGCATAGTCCACCAGAAGGTATGCCGAGCTGGGGTTTGATCGTACAACTTATGTGGAACTGAGCCAATATCGACCGAGGCTTTTGAAAGCGCTGCATTATAATGGTGCTGGCTATCGTTCAGCATTCTACTTATTGTGACAGTTCCGTCTTTTGCAGTTGTTCTCACGTTCGGTTTGGTATGTTAGTCATCACCATTGGAGACCTTTGAATGCGTAAACAATGCAGAAGAGCGGCGCAATGTAACAGGGACCTTTGGAACGCAAGATTCTTCTGGCGAGAACGTGATTCTTCTCGAGCTTCAAGATACTTCCGGAAGCTTTACTTTCCACAAGTTACCACAAAGTTCTGTGACGTCATTTTCTAGCTATAAAAAGAGGAAGAACTGCTAGTTGTGTTGCGTTGTGAATTACAATAAGTTGTGAGTGACTGGAATGTTAACGCGCAGTGATGAACGAGTCATGGATGGCGTACAGCCATAAAGTGTCTAAGTGTCGAAACGTCGAGTGTTTATTTACAGCAGTGATTTAAAGACTTTATTTGTTACTTTGTTACTTTGTTGAGTTAATAAAGACATTTGTTACATTATGTTTATTTATTATACATGAAGCCGATTCTGCACCAAAGGCAAGTGAATTGGCACAATTGGTTAGTAAAAATTCATTTGAAATTATCTCAAAATATCTCTTACGGTATAGTTGTGGGGTTACATTTGAAGACGAGCTATTATAGAACCATTCTTGTTTGAAGAAACTTTATTAGCGTCTGGCACCTTCAGATGTTACAAAAGGTGATTATTTCATAACTTGAAGACAGTCCCAGTTTTACCGATATTCTATCGATATGGCTATCAAAAGAAACAGCGTTTCATTTTTGTGCTGTAGTAAGGAATCTCGATAAATCGACTGGTCCGGGAGAATGGTCTTCTGGACCATACGGTTTTCTCCTACCGTTGTTTACGTTCAGAAACCGGAAGATATATGTCAGTTGGAACAAGTCATTATGAAAGCCATACAAGCCTCAATAATGCTAATCAGATGTACATAAGTTATAAGCGTTTCAATTTGGTGTCAAAAAATAAGTTCTATTTTGGATAGTCTCTGTAAAGATATATGTAATCAGATGAAAGTGAAACGTAAGGAATTGTTGATGAAAGAGGCTTTTGAACCTGCGTATATCAGGGGTGCACAATTTGGAAAGTTCCACACGCAGACTAAATATGTCTATCTTAAATAAATAAACGAGTGCTAAATTACATATACATTACATACCTCACCGTGGTTTCCACGTACACTACAATACCTTCATCTTATGTCAAACCACAAACTTTTCTTTCTGATTCCAAATGGGCATACATCGTGCCTTCGTTTTAAGCCAAAGTCACAACCACCTTATATGCCTATCGGCTGAAGCAGCAATGATCTCAGTATTATGCCACTGCGCAGATTCGGCGTAGGACGTATCAACAGTGCGTTTTTGAGCTTTGAGAACTGTCTTAGTCATTGCCAGTATTGGTAGTATTTCGAGAATACGCATGTTGTGTGTGATTTCTCTAGGAATGTTATTCTCTTATTAATCCACGTTTAAATAGCGTATTTTTATGTACAATATATACATGAATATTAAATCATGTAGACAGATGTGTAGATAATTTCAACAGCAATTTCTAGTTATTCAGTATCGGTTAAAGACACTCCGAGATATTTGGTCAATCAATTTAGAACATAGGGATTGCTAAACGATAAACCAAAGAAGCAAAAACATGTTTTAGATGAAATCGAGCGCTCACCTAAGAAGTCTCTCAACCGTATTGCACAACAAGTAAGTGTTTCACCAACCTCTGCTCATGCAATTACTAAACTTTTAAAATTAAACCATATGGTGTGATTATAGTGCATAAATTATGAGCATTATGCAAGAAGAACTTGTGCGTGTGCATGGAATTTTCATCCGACTCTGTCTTCGGCAGATGGAGAACACTTTCAACACATTTCAAACAAGATTAGTTGCTCGTTACATGTACAAGAGTCGTCTCCTTAACGCGGTGGTAAAGTTGCTGCTCGCACAGCGGGAGACCTGGGTTCGATTCGCAGTACCAGCATGGGGATACTTCCTTCGCTGAGAGACCTGGACCGGTGTTCACTTAGCCTCGTGAGTTCCCTGGAGGGGGGCAATAGGGGAGCTATTTGATGGAGAAGCAGCGGCACCAGGTGGTGAAGACCGCATTAACTGGTCGGGGGGGATCGAAGCTCTGACCACGGCTCACCCCCAATACTGCACCCCATCCATGACGTCTGTAATGGACCGAGATGGGAGACGCAGCGGCCGGGAGGTAGAGCAAGGCTCTTAGTGAGCTGTGCCAAGGAGTCGTCGTACATATACAAGAATGTTACTAACTCTCGTGAGTAAGTAATGCTGGAGTTACGGAACGGAAAACCTCGCAGTGTGTAGACTGTGTGCGCGCATACATTCGCACTACTATTTTTCTATTCAATATATTTTCCCATTTCTGGTTGAGATTTAGGCTAGTTAAGTTCATATGTGAATGATATGTAAAGATACAAAAGTGACGAAAAGATCTAAGACATTTTAAGAGATATTAATTGCAACCGTTATGTCCTCTTATAAAAATTATTGTGTACAACTAGAAAGTTGATTAAAATGTTTACTTTATAGGAATCTGCATATATCAAATAGTTATGTGTTGTAACGGACGGTTCTAGCAGTTGGTCCTACCTTGAGCAGGTCTTGGTTTTGGTACCGGCTAGCGTATGGTCCTTCAGAGAGAAGAAATGTCCAAAATCATTGGACTGGAGCTAATATTCGGGGAGGCGCCGTTTGAGTATAAGATAGTCGCTGGTCTAGTTTTTTCTGCAGTTCCACAGTGAGAATTTGAGATGCGAGCATATCCCTGTGCAATACGTAAACGACCATGAAAGAGAAAATGATGATTTACCCACCTAAAATTTGAATTTGTCTTTCTTAACTTAGTAAAACAACACTACAAAAACACAAACATTTCTTTTCTTACATAATTCCTATAGAGAGAAGCATCTTATCAGAGAATATGAAGTTATTCTCTTTTCCCTGAGAAATAGAAAGAGAGTGAAGTATTTTGTTTGTTAATGACGATATCAATTGCCAGGATCATATCAGCACCGCCGGTGTACCGGAATTTTGTTCTACAAAAGTTCCTTTATGCCAGTAGGTCAACTGACATGTGCCTGACACCTTCAAGAACTTAAAACCATCGATTTGGGTCGGTTTGAAACAGCGATCTTGAAATCAGAATCAGAAAGCCAGTGCTAGCGAAGTGTATCACCAAACCTACGAGACAGAAAGAAAGAGAGGGGGGTATAAGTGATTATGTTGGTATTGAAATGATGTTTTTCAAAATGAATAAAAGGAATAATTACGACTGACAATAAATAAATTGTTATATTGATAATAATATTCATAGTAATTACTTTTTACTGAATAACCTGGAAAAATGTATGATTGAAAAATAATATGTATAGTCCTAAAAGAATTTATTCCTTGGGAGTGAATGTATCTATGACTCAATGACTGCTATTGGACTAAAAACTGCAGTGCTTCAACGCCTGAAGCAATCCATTAAACGTACTTCACTTTGTCATTAACATTCTAGGCTTAGAAATCCCAAAGGAGAAGTTATTACTGGAAATAATCAAGAAATGTGTCCCTAGGGTAAAGGGAAGTTAAAAACAAAGGACAGAGTATTATGCATCTGAGACTCATTTCCTTTAATCCTCTTCTTGTGGTGAACCGAAGCTTTCTGTCACTACGCCTGAGGTAGAAACCAAAGCGATGAAATAATGACAGTAACTATATTCCTTCGATTCTGGTAGAGCCTGTTGCTTCTGTCGAGAATTCTCTTCCTTGAAGATTCAATGTAATCTATCAATAAAGTATATAAAATGTTGCATCTGTGGTATAGGGTAGCGTATCTGTGAGGTCACGAGTTCGATTCTCGGTTAAGGACAGTTGCCCGTTTACGACTCTTATCAGGACTACTCTTATTCTGAGTAGACGAATATAAGATAACTTTACTCTCTTTGAGCATTATATGACCATTTCATTAATTCCTTTTGATATGAACTGCAAGTTTAAAGGAATAAAGAAATGATATGCACAGCGTGGGACGTGAATAAATGCAAATAATTTGATATTTAGTAGAGAACAAAGCGTACAACACATAAGTGTATCTATTTTATCTGCTTACTAATAGCATTGTCATAAATAAAACACACATTTCAGGATTTAATGTGTTTAAACGACCCTGAACTATGTTCTGCTGTGATTACATATTGATGACCCACCACAAGAAGACAAGGTAGAGGAATGCGTAACGTAAGCACTTACGTAAACCCTTTTGCTGTCCGTATGATGTTTATGCTCGACATCTGGATATGACAAGGACGCTAGGTTCATATAAAATATACAGTGTTGTCACATAACTCACACTTAGCTAGAAGTCTAGTTGTCGTGCAAGATCCGAGTCGGAGAGGTCCTCATCTTCGCTTAAATATTAAACCAAGAATAAAAGTAACAACATATTATATAACTGTAGTACTGTATGCCGTAGCACGTGTTAGCAGCGAGAGCCAGATAATGCATAATACATCACTGCAGTTACTGTAACGAACATTAGATCTGGCAGCAGTAGGTTGGTTCATATACACACGTAGTAAGCGTAAACAGATCCACCAGTACGTGACCAGATAACAGTTCAATCCCCGCCCCCTCGCTCGCTCGCCCCTCAGGCCCCGCTTGCCTTTCTTGTGTTGGGTGGACAGTACATCACTCCACCTATCGTCGGGCAGGTCAAGGCAGAGGAGGGTGAACCGTGCGCCCTGTTACGTAAACAACCGAACGTTTGGGAGAGGGAATAATAAATATCCAAAAAATCCTGAAATTTTCCTCATGAATATAACTTAAACAGCGAAAAAACTGCAAATACTGGATCATCACATCGTCCTTAAGCTGATATAAATATTTATATTATCATCCCTATTGTTTCATTACAATATTATTTGAATGTACAAGGGGAATAAAGAAATGCAATAAGATAAAGCAGTAGTCAACTCTTTAAAAGTCAGTCGCTATGCGATAGAATAGAAATTTTGTTCTCGTTGCTTGACCAGGATTAAAAAGCATAAGCATTTTTGAGAAAAGTATGAGTATTAGAACATTTAAATCTATAATAAGCAACATTAGCTCCACAAGAACATACGTTTGGCATAAATGATGTGCTCTAACGAGATATACGTTTATTTTGTAGTAAGCTTTTGTCTATGTATTATAATTTATTAATGATCCAAAAGTTATTCAGAATAAAAAGTACGTCAGAAGCTATTCCAGGGAAATTCAAGATGAACATTTTATTTGTCAAGTAAATGTCTTAAATATGCTGAATTTTTAAAACATCGTTAAAGCCATTTAGGGGGAAATAACATTTTTCGAAAATTGTTCTACCTAAAGGCTAGGTGCTGAATTTATATATCAAGTTTGCTATATAACTGACTTTAGGCATATAACTTACACGGGCGCGCAGACTTTTTCCAAAGATTTTTTGTTTGCTTCAGGGACCCAAAAAAAGGTGTTTTCAAGGAAACTTCGGTATCTAAATTTTGGGTGGAATGTAATCCTCTCTAAGTATGCACGAACCAAGAAAGTAAAAACAGATCTGATTTATTCCTTTCAAATGACTTTCTCTTCCTGTTTTGCAAATAAACTTCTTACAAAAGGTTATTCTTATATTTACTTCATGCTCTTATTACTTAGTTATTAATAAGCAGAAGGGAACTAAGCGATTGACAATGAAATTCGGTTCTCTTTGCATGATCAGAAGTAATACACAAGATAAATAGATGACGACACCCTGTTAGAGTAAAGTGTCAATATTTTAAGATTGTAACCAATGCTTGAGTAGTGTGGTGGTAGCGTGTCTGTCTCACATTCAAAAGGTCTCGAATAACTTTAAGCTCCATAGACTTCGAGATCATTTGAGCATTATTTCATCAATTTCATTCATCGTCCTATATGGCCAACTACGATAAAGGACGTTAAACCACAAATAAAAAAAAATAAAAAAACAAGGAACATTTTGGAAATGGTTAGCTCCACAATATAAATGTATATGACATAAATTGTGTGTTTTAATGAGGTCTTTGTCTTTTTTTGTAGCTTTTGTCTATTGTTTACAGTTTAACAACAATTATCCGGAATCAAGAGGATTCCCACGAAATTCAAGATATACATTTTAGTTTAGGATATTTTAATCAAAATCTTCGTGTCACAGGGACTGAATTTCAATATCAAGTTTGGTATGCAACTGTCTACGTTTGCTTTTCACAGCCACACGAACCCACATACACAAACACACATGGATGTTGTTTTTTTTTATTCAGGGAACCTAAAACGTATGTTTCTCTTGCAATAACTCCATGGCACGACAGCTCACGGAGAACCTTGGCCTACCGCCCGGCCGCTGCGTCCCCCATCTCGGTCCACTACAGACGTCATGGATGGATGGGGTGCAGTATTGGAGGGTGAGACGTGGTCAGCGCCTCGAGTCCCCCCGGCCGGTTAATGCGGTCCTCATGACCTGGATCCACTACTTCTCCATCAAGTAGCTCCCCAATTAGCCCCCCAGGGACTTTACGAGGCTGAGTGCACCCCGGGCCAGGTCTCCCAGCGGGGGAAAAATACCCCGCCGGTACTGGGGATCGAACCCAGGTCTCCCGCTTGGTAAGCAGCTGCGCTATCACCGCGCTAAGGAGCCGACCACTTCTATTGCAATATCGATGTAAAAATTTGTGGATGGAATACAATATATTTTGTACGAAGTAGAGAAGTAACAAATGAAAAGATGCATTTTGTATATACATCAGGCGAATGAAGAAAATCTGTGTTCTCGTTTAATTTCGAATATTTTATAGAAGAAAGCACCACTGTCTATCACCCAGCTTGCATGTATACGTAGCATAACAGCCCTGTCATGTTGCTTAAAATATGTACATAACACACATCATTAAAGGAATGTACTAATAGAAAGAGCAACCCTAAATCACATGGCTAATCGTTTTGTTGTCATTTAAACCCTACATTCGCAGAAATATTAATGCACCATACTGATATAATACATATTTATGCGCCATACTTCACATTACATACAATTCAGCGACTACAATCTACGCCTAATACCGCATAATAACATAACTCTGTTAAAACCATTTCAGCAGGACTGCATTTTGTTGTGATCATATACATCTCGGTGAATTTCATGAGTAGATTTAACAGGGCATCCGGACTTTAATAATAGAAAACAATAACAATGTATTTAATAATCACATTATTTTATTCTCTTTTTTAGCATTGTGTACATTTAGAAAATACAATTTCAGTGCAATATTTTAAAGTCAATAGGTAACACAAAGAGGGAATGCATCACCCAAAATTCTAAATCTAATAGTTTCCAACTCATCAAGCTGGAATTTTTAATATGTTGTGCAGTAGTTATATGCTTTAACATTTAGTTTATGTGTCATAAGTAGTTTCTGAGTTATTAATTTTAAAATAAAAATCTGGCGCCAAATTCAAATCACCTCGCACAACGAAAATGATGAAAAAGTTTATATTTTTATTTTAGAAAATATGCATTTAATTATCAAGAATAGAATTATATGAATTTGTTATACCATAATTAGACCTAGAGATAAAATTAAAGCAAGAAACAGACAAAAATAAACAATTTGATTTTAAATATCGGAAATCGGATCTTTGCAGCCGTAGTGTTAAATTGCTACTCCTGAAAAAGTGACAACTGTCATTGTTAATGCCGATCTTTGATTGGTGGAGATGTGTAAGGGGTGCACGCGTTTGGAGCTGAGATGTTTTAAAACCAGAATTTATGGTACTTCTTTTCAATTAAACGTGTAGTAACGTTCTTAAGTTGAATTGCAAAAAAAGTAGAAATAAATGTAACTCGTTTGGAGCTTAGTAAATATATTACAATGCTAATATTTAGCATAAAACCTAATCCAGGCATTCCACCTAACAAACGAGAGCATAAAAAACATGCAACTTGTCCAAAGAAAAGTTCATAAACATGCTCACAGCATTTCAGCCACTGCCCTGGATTCCATTGTGCTTGTGTTCCACTTTAAATGGCGATAAAAATAAAATGCAGCATACTTATTTCCTGCAATTGGTTTGCAGGCAGCCGAACGTTCTCTAAATTGTATCAATGTTATCTTACAAAATCCAATTACGTCTTGATTAATCCGAGCCAGCTGGCTCAGGCGTTTCATGTGGAATTGGCATTCGGGAGATCGTGGGATCGGCTCCCCGCGGCCAACCTCTGACCCAAAGGTTTTTCGGGAGGTTTTCCGGGTCACTAATTGAATGCTGGGGAGATTATTTCCTGCCCCTTTATTTCATCCCAACCGGTATCGTTCGGGGTTGTGTTGTCAAAGCTAGGGGTATGGGGATTTTCTTGAAAATCTTGTTGTCGCAACGTTGGAAGATACCAAACTTAAACACCAAGTTTGGTATTTAACCGTCTTTTCGTTTTTGAGCCTTACTGTCCGCAGACACACACACAGGACCTTTTTCTGAATTTTTTTTTTGGATCCAGGGGAAATCTCGGTATCGAATTTTTGGATGGAATACAATACCTTCTCTATCCACATTGTACATACGGGCTTAGAGAAAGTAAAAATGAGAAGAATGTTTTTCTAGATGAAGGATCTCTAGAATTGATTTGCTCACGTTGACATTTCGTTTGATAATCCATGCTGTGTTGCCAAACGCAGCAGAAATTTGCTCAGCCAAACGGAATCGAGATGAGTTTATCCGTTCATGCTGATAGTTTGTTTACTGCCGTGTAAATGTAATCCTATCATGGGACTCTGACTTATTTGATTGGCAAGCCTGACTGTATGTGTTTACACGAAGAGAGTAGAAAATGCTTACGTAGCGGACTGCTCAAATCCATGGATTCGGTGACGGTAGCAATATGCCCATCGTATGTACGTCTGGCAGAATTTGCGACCGACATAATACATACACGTATCCTTCACTGTACCTCCGCAGACAAGTGACAGAAGAATGTGACGTGATTTGGTGGTCAATGTGAAATGTGAGCTCAGTGACATTGTCAAAGAGTAACAAAAGAATTTACTGCGAGTTCAGTAAAATCTGTATATGCTGAATAGTGCATGGCTAAAATAACCATAGTATAATTTGAATTTCTGTTTAAGTAGAATTCTTCACATATACCAAAACAGTAAGTGCTACCCTGGTTGCTTCTCGTGCTATTAACTTATCAATTTCGAACAACAGTGTCCTGACAGAGCGTAATCCTAACGAATTTATGTTCGCAACAAGCGCAGACGTGGACAGTTTTGCTCCTCATTGGTTGTCATCGCAATTTTTACTTTCTCTAGCCCGCATTTACAATGTACATAGTGGATAGAGACGGTATTACATTGCAACCAAAAGTTTGATATCGAGATTTCATCGGAAATATGTGTTTTGTGGTCCCCTGAGTCCAACTAAAGCATTTTAGAAAAAGGTCCCGTTAAATACCAAACTTAGTATTTAGGTTTGGTTTCTTCCAAGGATACGACACGAGGATTTTCAAGAACATCCCCCCACCATAAACTACCCTTTACATGGAAAAATTTTCGAAAATTTTGATTTTCTCAAAAATGACATTAACGATTTCGTTTTAAAGACCGTATATAAAGTATATTTACCTGACAAATAAAATGTATATCTTGAATTTTCTGGGAATAGCCTCTGAAGACTACTTTATTCTGGATACATTTTACGGAATGTTGCATAACTGCTAAACCATAAGAGATGGACAAAAAGTTACCGCACAAAAAAAGTAGAGCACATTAAAGCACATAATTTATATTATATACATTTTTTCGTGGAGTAGATCGTTTTTTTAGGTATTCTTTATTTTTGGTTCAGCTTTAAAAAAAACTTATACTTTTCTCACACAGGAATTTGTCAACTTTTGCCCATACAAACAAAGGAACTTCAGTCACATAGCAACCAGCTTTTGACTATCATTTTAACCTATGGTACTCGCTTATTTCGCTTCTACTTACAAGGAAGCATGTAACAAGACTATTTCTGCTAATTTTTTTTTTTCTCGATTACCATGAAAAAATAGAAGTATAAGCGTTTTAACAATAATTTGTTGCAGAGATGTAGAGAAAGTATGTAAATGCAAAACATCAGATTTTTACCTTCTCTAGCCCGCATTTGCAATGTACACAGTGGATAGAGAGGGTATTGTATTCCACCCAAAAATTCGATGTCGAAATTTCACCGGAAATATATGTTTTGGGGTCCCTTGAATCCGAAGAAAATATTTTTACAAAAAGGTCCGTGTGTGTGTCTGTGAACAGCATAGCTCAGAATGTAAAATACCGCTAAATACCAAACTTGGTATTTGGATTTGGTATCTTTCAGAGATGCAACACGAAGATTTTCAAGAACAGCCCCCCTCCATAAACTACCCAATACGTGGAAACATTTTCGAAAAGTTTGATATTCTCAAAAACGACTGTAACGATTTTGTTTAAAATGCTGTATATAAAATATATTTACATTTCAAATAAAATGTATATCTTGAATTTTCTGGAATAGCCTCTGAAGTTCTCTTCATTTTGGATGAATTTTGCCGAATTTTGCTTAACTGTTAAACAGCTGTAAGAGATACTCAAAAACTTACTGCACAAAAAATGTAGATCTTGTCAAAACACACAATTTATGTCCTGTACGTTATTGTTGTGGAGATTCCTTGATATTGTTTTCAGTTGTAGAGCACTTATACTTTTTTACAGACAAGCAGTGTCCGTTTTTCTTTTGTTCTACTCCTGGGCAAGCAAAGAAGCGATTTGCAATGACAATCACATAAGGACAGCTTTTAAAACATTTGACTATCGCTTTTACTCTAGTGCATTCCCTTTTACTTATAAGGAACTAAGTGATAAGGGCTTTCTGCTAATGTTTATCTCGATTAGCATGATATAGAATGAAGAATAATCTTTTGTAAGAAATTTGTTTGCAGAGCAGAGAAGACCATGGATTGTAACACATCAGATTTTTCTACTACTATCCTCGTACGTTTTTGGACGCTCGTTTCCCGGCGAAGGAAATGCAGGTGGGAAGAAGTGAAAACTGGCCCGCCTGTCTTTCTGCAGTTATCATTCAAAGAAGGTTTTAATTGTCCTTATTCCGGGAGCATGTTTTGAATTTTGTGATTCTCATTAAATTGGTTAATGATGAATTTATGATCGGAATACAATACTTCTTCTATTTAATATAGGTAAGATATAAAATATATACCGGATGTCACAAAAAGGTATGGCAAAAGTTTGGGAAAACATTTTTTGTGTATATAGAATAAATTAGTTATTTATGATACAAGAGATAAAAGTGTAGTTTTATTTTGCGAGAAGGAAAGTTTGCGTAACAAGGCCGTAAGGACGAATGTAGCAATCCTACGAGCAAAATAAAAACACTTTTAACTTCAGTGTCATACACTATTTTTAGACAGCACAATATTTCTAGATTTATCAATAACTTTATAATATACGGTTCAGCATTCGTTTTGTTCAAGGAATATTACGTTTTCCCATCGCTTGGAGGCGTGTGTGTATGTGGGAATAGAATGCGTCTATCGATATAGATTGGTAATTGATGTACTCGTAGTAATGGCAGTTCTTTACTCTTTATCATAAATATTATAAATTAATATTTCTGTTCCATTCATTCTGCTTTTAAATGATAAACTAGAGTATGTTACAACCAAATACCCAGAAATGTTTGAAGTTGCCAATCGAAGAAAATTGTTGTCTAGTTGAGTATGTTTAGACACGAGAACGGAATATTAAAGAAGGCGGTGCTACTATTATTGATTTTATTTTTTTTTTCCTCACGAACATAACCTCATTTACTTTTATACAGATAAATAACAGAACACATATACAATTCTTGTTAATAATAGGCAACATAAAGTTCTTAACCGTGCAATTATGATGAAAGTGTGATATTTATTGTACAATTACGCATCGGTACTCACCTCATTGCTTGACCTAGCACCGAGTTTCAGTTGCAGTAACATTTACATCTGATTTGACAGATTCTCATTTAATGTACAGGTTAGGCGAAGGTAGTACAGTAGTGTACTAAATGTCAATTCTGTGATTACTGTATGTTTCAGGTACAGGAACATGTACTCAAATACGGAATTGGCGGATGTTCATGTAATGTACGGATTAGTTTAAGGTAATGCTGAACTTTGATTTTTAGTTTAATTTTTATTTTTCAAAGAAAGTTCCTGTGAGGGGGAAAAATAATCTTGTATTGGCAACACTGATGCGATATGTGTGGTGTGAGGGAATGAGAAAAAATAATGTGATAAATGCATTAAAACATGCCAAGTAAAAGGAAATTGTGGGGAGTACTGCCCAGATGTGCAAGTGTGTTACGCCATTCCAACATTTCAAATAGTTCCCCTCCGCGGGGGCTTATCTGGTAAAAAATTTACAAATAAAACATGATTTGATTAAATACTTCGCCTCAAATCTGTAAACGCTACCATTTTAAGCGTTCTTGCATTGTTTGCTTATGCGAGAAGCATGATGAATATATAGGAAAATGTTAACCCACTATATAAATGAATGTTCTGTACATATCTTCTACTAGTTTACTCCAATCATGCTTTATTGCTGCTCCTTTCTATTCTTGTGTGTGTGTGTTTCCAATGTTGATATATAAAATATATATGTAGGTAATATTGTAAATTCAAGTATTTTGGACAGCATGTACGGTTACCCGACGCATGCGACTGTGTGACGCAACTATTTTATTATTGCAAACTTAATAAGTAGTAATAGTACTACTTAAGGTAATGCAAGTTGTGTCTACCAACAAAAATTTCCAGACGTTGTCCTTATAGGAGAACTTTTCAACTAATTCATCGTTGTCTGAGGAAAAATGGAACCTTCGAGCCTGCTATTTGTGACTGTGGATGTCGAGAACACCATAACAGGAGGAGGCGATTGTTGATGCTGTTGAGGAAGACTGGTGTCAACTCTCGACAATTAGCTGTAACACATAACTGGAGAGTGTTGCGTGAGAACCTACTGTATCCGTACCATTTACAACGCGTGCAAGCATTATCACCGGTGGATTATCCCGCACGATTAGCGTATTGCGAATGGTTTCTCTACCAATGTGCTAATCCAGACTTTGCTACAGGTGTGCTGTTAACAGCTGAGGCTTCATTTCACGAGATAGGATTGTGATTTTTCACAATCAGCATGCATGAGCTGAGTGAATCCGCTTGCAATTGTTCCAGCAAACCATTAACATCGATTCTCCGTTAATGCTTGGGACGGGATAGGTAGTGACTGTTTGGTGGGACGTAGGCATAGAAGATTCTTACAAAATGATTCACTTGTCTTGTTGCAAGATATTCCATTAGCAGTGAGACGAGACTTGTCCGTCATGTACGATGGAGCTCCTCCTCATTTCAGTCTTTCTGTCCGGCGATTTATGAATAACAGGTTGCCTGGTGGATGGATAGGAAAAGTTAGAGCAATTCCCTGGCCTCTACGCTCGCCTGACTTAAACCCACTAGATTTTTATGCAACTCCAGTTCCAACAGGTGGTGAGTTCGAATCACGCTTAGGGTGAGTTACCCGGATAAGCTTTTTATGAGGTTTTTCCTTATCCTAAGAAGACGAATGCCGAGTAACTTTAAGCTCCCTGGACCCCAAGATCATTTGAGCATCATTTCGCCAATTTCATTCATTGTCCGATATGACCAAACTGGTTAAAGGACGTTAAATTAAAAAAAAAAAAAAAACTCCAGTTTTAATTGTAGAGACTCCATGTACTTGTATTGTGGAAGGCTTCCGGAAAATACGGATGCATTGGAGCTAATAGAGGGCATTTTGTGCCGTAGTTTCTGTTTCCCCATGGTTTTGTCAATGAGTGTTCTTGTATGGGGTATGGCTGTAAAAAATGCTCTAAAAAGGAAATAAACAATTTCTGGAAATATGTTCATATAACATTTTTGTATCCTCTATCTGCAAGAAATGTGGTCTCAAACGTTTTGCATACCTTTTTGTTACATTCTGTACAAAGAAATGACATTTATTTGATCAACTCTGTATATCAACTTAATTTATAAAATACAGCCTCCAATATGTATAACACTTTCTCTTGGTGTTACGTATTTTGATGTCCCAATTTTGGGTTACGTTTGTTTAAAAGTATAAAGCTCTGCGAACAACTTCGTAAACAGTGAGAGGGTAAACTTAATTGAATAAAGTTCGCGTGTAGTTTGTGGTGAAGAATACGAGATACTTTACAGGAATGTTAAAGAAGTCTGTGACTAAAGAGAAGCAAAGATTGGAAATGGGTCAAGCAGTAAGTGGAGCGACTTGTGTAACAGCCCTTCACACAAAACTTTGCTCACCGTCTTTACCATTGTAGTTAGAACGAGAGACGTACTAGAAGGAAATACAAAAGGCCCACAAAACCTCTCTCTCAACTATTTGCTGTTCTCGCGACGACTTCTGGTTTCTTAATACCTCTTCCTCCAGCCACACCGAGACGTTAGCTTCTTCATAGTTCAAAGGGCCTCACCTCCTCTCGTAACTTGATATCGAGAAAAGGAATGAGTCTGCACTCTTTAGGCAAACAGTGACCGAACTTTAAGGCAGCAAGGTCAAAGAGATGAAATGGAAAGAGAAAGAGTAAATAACCCACAGCAGTGTAAGTAAGGAAAGCCGCAGAAATGGGTCTCTTGGATGGCACTTCAAACATTACCTGCCGTAAATGTATTTATCTCCGTCTTTCACCTTAGATTTGCACTGCCATTTCTTTGTTTGAACAGCAATGATTTAAAGAAGCAAAAGCTTAACATTTTTACTACTATATGGTTTAATACGTAAACAAATATCACTTAAACAGCTTTATTTTGCTTCCTACAAACATATATTATATGGACAATGGTGCTCATTTTGATCCATTTCCTTAATAGTTTAAATAAAATGTTAAAAATCCCCCAAATATTGACAGGTTTGTATACTTAAACGTGTAATGTAAATATATTTTAACTGCATTTTACTCCTCGGCTTTCTTTTGTTTGTTAACATTGACTTACGCTTTAATTCTAGTAACATTTAATATAAGTGTTACGGCGCAAGCAGCCATGTCACCTTCAGTTGTTCGCTGCCATCGTCAATACTTTCAACTGTTACTAACAGATCACAGAAGGACACATGAATTCACAGAGAATAAAACTTCTAGTATTTTAATTTCGTATTCCTATATATTTCTTATATTTTGTCTTCCAAAAAACACCTTGCAATATATATGCGTCTTTATGGGAACTCGTTCAGTATTTTCAAATTTTTTCCTCGAATACATTTATACATTTGCATCAATATACTAATTCAGACTGATGCACTAACTGCCTTAATCCAACTTTTCAGAACACACTTTTAAAACTTATGCTTTTTCCCCCCTAAAATTGTGTAAGCTGAATGCAATCTCTTTATTTCAAAAGAATTTAATTTCATAAAGCAGCGCGCTAATGACCACTGTTAAAGATTAAATTGAATCGTGTATTCCAATTAGAAAGATGTGTTAATCGAGAAATTTGATAAAATATAATTCAATTATTAAAGCTTAGATATGTATTTAAATTAAATAAAGATAAAATGCTAACATGAAGAATTAGGTAAAAACTTCACTCATCTGAAAAAACTCTCTTTACACAAATATGCAACATGTAGAGAGGTCAAATATTTTATTCATCTCTTTTAATTAAACACCTTCCGACCCATAATCTATACTTTTGGAAAACATTTAGCCCAAAAATATCCTTAAGGAGAATAGATAAGTTTTATATAACTTATAATGAAATTAAAAATCTGATGTGTTCCATTTACATATGCGGTAGTTTAATCAAAATCTTCAGAGCCATTTTTGCGAAAATAAATTTTTTCGAAATGTTTTCCATTAAAGAGTAGTTTGGGGGTGGAGTTCTTGAACATTTTCGTGTCGTATCTTTCGGAGATACTAAACTTGAATGCTACATTTACTACTTAACGTTATTTTAGTTTTTGAGCATTGCACACACACACACACACACACACACACAGACTGATGGGTTTCAACCACGGATATTGAGCTTGTCTTGCCAGTGCTCTAATTAGTTGAGCAGGATTGACTTGAATTGTGTGATTTAACGAGATATACATTTGTTATGTAGCAAATTATATTCATGTCTCAGGCCATTATTTCATCACCTGTTTCTTAAAAAATCAAACCTCCCTTACTACGTATATGCGACAAGGAGACAATTCAATTATTTTATTTCTTATGTCTTTCGACCAATCATCTATAGTTTTGTATGGAATTTAGTCCAAGATATCCTTAAGAACAGAACAAATTGTTGCAATAATGTAGAATCAGAATATGAATTCAATGCGTAGCCGGCAATTCAGCAAGGATATTCGGAAATGGAGCAGCTGTCAGCATATTGTGCGGTTGAACGAGATATATATTTTTATGTAACAAGATGTTATACTAAGATAAGTCATAATGAAAAGGACTTAAAAGGCTATTTCCAGAAAACGCAAGATATTCGTGTGTTTTAACAATGTCTACATTTTTATATAGTAAGACTTCGTCTATCTGTTACGGTTTCCAATAACTATTCAAAAGTAATTCAGAATGAAAAGCACTTCTCGGGTTATGCATTTTGTCATGAAAATAACCTAAGGGAATTCGAAATGACCTATCTTGCCAATGTTAAAGTTTGACCCATTATCTCAGCAATTATTTAAGACAATGAGCTAAACATTTCAAATTATATTCAGCAATACCTTTACTGATGGTTGATGAAAAATAGAATACTTGTGTTCATTAGAGGGTATGGTATGATTTTTTTAAATAAAACTTTTAACATTTAATTGAAAAATTATGATTTTTAAATTAAAAAGAATAACTAGTACATAAAAGCTTTTTCGTAAAAACAAGGTCTATTATAGTATGAATGGATGAATAAGTGTATTTATTGACATAACAATATGATACATAGAATTTCAACAGTCGCACGGGTCCACAGACCGTACGTGCTTTTGTAATACACATTACAAGCAATATTAAAACAACAACAACAACAACAACAAAGAATTAAAAGAGTAAACACGAAAATAAAAAGACAAAGGAAATACACAGTCAAAAGCAATATTAAACAACAATAAAGAATTAAGAGTGAACCCGAAAATAAAAATACAAAGATATTAAATTATAGCAATTTAAATTTACAGCACAGAGTACACCTTCATAAATGCACCCTCTTATAATAGATAATTACACTTAAAAGACATATATACACATAATATATACACCATAAATAAAACCATAGCACAACAGTGACCTAAGGATAACATAATATATATGTATGTAAAACATTGTAGTCACTTTTGTTTAGTTGATCTTATCCCCCCCCCTTCTCTATTGGCAGCCTCCTCAGATCTCAGCTGTCTTGCCTTAAGTATAAATTTACCTAGCCCGTCCACGTTTTCCGTGCCTGCCAGTAGCGTCCAACATGCTTCTAGACCTACATTCGCAGTGTAAAAAATCGCGGCAAATATTTTTCCCGCCATTCCTCCGTCCCTCTACATCTTGCCAAGATGTGAGTCCACGACTCTTCCTCCTCGCAAATGGGACAGAATCTCGTACCATTCTCGTCAGAAATGTTCGTGCTCCTCCATGCTCCTAGTCTAATCCACGCGAGCCCCTCTCTAATGAGTTTGGTACCTGTTTTGATGTATTGCTCCATACCCCACTCCGATTTCAACCCAGACGCTACTTCTAATGACACCTCTGTGCATTGCGCAATTATTTGTTGTCTGTCAATATCACAGAGGTGGTTCTTAATTTTTCTCCAAATACTTCGCCTGTTTTCCTGCCCCGCCAACCAAATGTCTCCAATCCCAATGGTTTCCAACCCTTTCCTTAATTTTGATGCCCACGTCGAATTACCTTCAATTCGCAACTGTTCACGGTAGCAGACTGCCCTAATTAGAGATTGGTTTCCGTGAACGATTCTCAGTCAATATTTAACTGCTCTGATTTTGCACTCTATTGTTTCACTATGTGCCCCGAATTCCCTCATTATTCCGCAGTTTGCTGCACCCCTCCCTACATCCAGAATTCCTTTCTAAAATTGGGTCCACACTTGATCCAGATTCCCTGTTTGTTCTCACCCCCATATTTCTCCTCCGTATGTCATCGTGGATCTAACTGTCGCTCCGTATACAGTTTCCATTAAGAATATGGATATATTCGGTATTCTGTAGCGTATTCGGAGAGCTTCCGACGCTTTCACCCTTGCCTTGTGTTTCGTATTGTCAAAGTGTTTTGTCCATTTTCCGTTCATTGTAAATGTGAGTCCTAAGTACACAAAAGATTTAACATTGTCCAGTATCTGTCCTGCATATGTCCAAGTCTCCTCCCTGCTATAAACACAACCCTTTTTGAAAGTCATTGCCTTAGTCTTATTCACATTAACTGTAAGTAGCCATTCATCGCAATAATTCTTAAGTTTGTCCAGTCCTCGTTGCAATCCGTTTACTGTCGTAGAGCACAATACTAAATCCTCTGCGAATAAAAGTGTTGGGATCTGCAAATCCGCTACTACTGGTGCTTGGATATTCTCTGCTTTCATTGTATCAGTAATATCATCCACAAAGAGATTAAATAGCAAGGGAGATAAAATACAACCCTGCCTCACTCCCCTATAGCTTCGGCAGCTCTCGGACACTCTGTTTCTGTCGTACTTCACACAGAATTCAACATTTTGATACATTGCCTGCAATGCTCTAACCATTTTACTTTATAACCCCTTTCTGCCTAGTTTGTACCATAATGCATTTCGATTGATGGAGTCAAATGCCTTCTTAAAGTCCACAAAAGCACAATGAAGCTTTCCCCGCTTAATTAACAGTTGCTTCGTCCTTAAAGTGTCTAATACAGAAGCGGCATCTATGGTACTGTGTCCTTCTCTGAAACCCATTTGAAATTTTGAAAGTTTGCCAAATTTAGATTCCCAGTCCTTTATCCGATTATATAACACTCTACAATAAATTTTCTCCATAATTGGCAACAGAGTAATCCCCCTATAGTTATCCGGATTTCCAATAGTTCCCTTCCCTTTATAAATGGGATGAATAATGCCCTTTCCCCAACAGGTAGGGTAATTCCCCTCAATAAACAATCTGTTACATATGTGGAGCATCCAAATTCATTAACATTGGCTGCAGCTTTAAAAACTTCCGGGGGCAGCCCATCCCACCCTGGAGCTTTGCCTCCCTTCAGACTCCTCAGCGCCTGTGCTATTTCTCGTGCTGATATTTCCTCGTCCAGTATTGGGATCTCAAGATTTCCCAAAATTTGCACTTCCTTTATAAAAATTCCTTCCCTTTCACCTTTCCCGAATATTCACATAAAATTCATTGCCCATTTTCTGGGAGAAATTTCGTTGGGTGCCTGACGGTTGCCTCTTAAATGTTTTACTACTTGCCACATCTCAGCATTATCTCCCCGCGTTACAATATTACTAATTTTCTGAGTAATTTTGTCTTGCCACGTAGTTCTCTTTTCCCGTAAGAGCTGTTTATGTTCCCTTCGCTTTTTTGTAAAAATTTTCCTAATGTCATCTCCCCTTCTGAATTTTGACAGAGCCTCCTCTGCTTGTTTCTTTACAGCTCTGCATTGCAGGTCATACCAACCATTGAATCGTTTTAACCTACCATGCATTTGGACTTTCACTGTCCCCGCAGCCGTTGCTATTATATGCGTTAGTTCCTCCGCTGTGTCTGCGTTCCTTTCCCCTAATCTTCTTTCTAATCTATCAACAAATACTTATTTTTCTACCGGTTTCCTATAAATTTACTAATGAATCTCCCTTCGTCCCCCTGCCCCTCTTCAGGTGCATGCGCCGCCATGGCCGTCTCTATATTCAGTTCCAGGACAACCGGACAGTGATGTGATTCGATACGATCCCCCACCCAAAAAATTTCTAATTCTGCCAATTAAACGCTGACTTATTAAAATAAAATCTATTGCACTACCCCCATTTTCATTTATGAATGTGAGTTCTCCCTCTCGATCCTCACCGTACTTGCCATTAATTATGTCTAAAGAGAAGGCATCGCAGAAAGCATGTAATTGTCTGCCCTCCCCATTAATAAAACTATCCTTGCTCTTTCGTTGACCTTCGCGGAATTCCTCCCCCCATTGATGACTCCCCGTTAGAGAAATAGTCTCCCCTCCTAACCTCGCATTAAAAATCTCCTAAGAGTATTAATTCAGCTAATGGAAACTTTTCCTGTAACTGCACTAACGTTTCGGTTAAGTCACTGAAGAAATTCCTGTTTCATACTTGGACGTTGCTGGCTGGTTGTATAATTCTATAACTATTATATATACGCCCCCCTGTGCCAAAGATACAGCAGTCACCCCTTCCAAACTGATTTCTAATTTAGTTATCTCAGCCTCTATCCAGACTTGAATGAAACTGATACCCCCCTTGGCCACTTTCCCCTCCTTCCCCGTGTCTCCCTTCCCATACTAAAACTATGGAAATTAGCAAGTGTTACATTTTCTCCGTTTTTCAACCAAGTTTCTGTTAAGCATACAACGTCAAAATCACTAAGGAAATACAAGAAATTCCGCACTACTTCTAGGCTGTTCCATCCGCTCCAGCTCCTGTCGGGTCCAGACTCGCCCGTTAATGAAGAGCTTGTCATAGCGCAATACGGCATGACAGCCTTGCTTCCTGGCCTCAAACATGTGTCCCTTTAAGAATTCTCTCTCTTCTCTTACACGCTGGCTAGAGTCCACGCTAATGCTTATTCCCATTCCCCGTAAATAACGAGCATCTCGAAGGATGGCCACTTGAGTTTATAATGGGCCAGTTTACACACAATAGGTCGCCTTATATTGCCACGTTGACCTACACGATAGGCCCTCTCCACATCAAACTCGCGGAGTTCGATTCCTATTTGTGAGATGACACTTTTCACTATTTCCTCCGTCATCAACCAACTCTCTCCTGCTTCTTCTGTCACACCATATAGCACAATATTATTTCTACGAGATTGGTTCTCTAAATAATTCATTTTCTCTTCCAGAGCACGCATTCGAATTGACAGATTTTCCACGGCACTTTCCAGCGATTTTAGGCTGCACTTTTCAAATCCTAAACGCATTTCCTGCCTCAACTGTTCAATGAGTTCTCGTACGCTCTCCATTTTCGAACTTCTTCCAGGTAGCTACGAGCAAGACATAAAACACGACCGTCCCCTTTCACACTCGGACCGCAACAACCCTATTATAGTATAAATGTGTGATAAAAATTCAGCTCTTAGTGTCAAGTAGTTTCTGAGATAATTGGACATTTGTATACAACATTTTACTTCTTCAGAAATTTCTTTCAAACATATATTAAAAAAATGTAACCTAACTTTCCAATCACAGCTTCACATACTTCGAAACTCTCACATGAAGGAAATATGAGTGGAATGCCAATGCTGCCAACAGCTAACAAAAACTTTCTGATCAAAATAAGAAAAATATTTCTTCTCTATCACTAATATTTACAAAGTTATTGATGTTTTACCATGTGAGTGTACCAAAATGTTTTAAAAAACTACTACACAATTTAATTTTCAACAGTAGTTTAAACTGTTTACAATTTGCATACCTCTATGAAAGTTATACCAAAATGAGCGGGAGATTCGAAATAATCTTAGGTAATTAAAACATGAAAATGGAAAAAAAATTGAAAATTCCATTTTGACTCCCCTTAAATGATATTTCAACCAAAATCATTAGAACCAGTTTTGAAAAAATTAAAATAGAACTAACGTGGATGGAGAGTTTTCCTGAAAGTTGTTGTGTCTCTTCTTTGGAAGATGCTATTCTTAAATTTCAAGTTTGGTATTTTACCAAGTGTTAAGATCTATACTACATTCACAATTAGGTGCAAGCGCAGACGTAACGCAGCATTTGCGCAAGCGCGAGGGGAGATCATTCACAATGCTTAGAAGTAAGCATAACCCAAGAAGTGGGCTCGGGTTCTTACACATAGAGACTTAAATTGCGTACATGCGGATATCTTCCAAGCGCTCCACAAGTTTCAAGTTGAATAACATAACCAACAATACCATATAAGAAACTTCACTCAATCATTTATAAATAGGTTAAAAAAATTGCTTACCAACAACTGACGCTCGCGTCAGTGACTTCACATAATTGTTTATCCAAAAATATTGAAAATGATGCAAGCATAGAGACCTACAGAAAATGCTAAAGCGGAACTTTTAATGAACTGTGATTTAACATGATTTATGATAGTCATAAAATTTAGACGTAGATGTGGATACATCCATCAAATAAAAGAAAAATTCGTAAGGAGACTGGTATAATCTCTTGAAGGAAATGAGAAATGGCGCGGCACGGCCAAATAAAAGAACATGTATGTATAGTAGGCTCTGGAAAATCTCGCATTGCTATCGTCTGTTATTGAACAGCAGGCAATGCATAGAGGAAGGAATGTAGAAGTCTTGCTCTATGTACGCAACGCAATGATAAAGTTTGGAGTTTGCAAACTCTTACGTTACGTTGCATTGCGTAGCGTGATAAGTGTGTCTCTGTGAATGCTTAGATTTAATAATATGGGTGCAAATTGCACAATTGTAAATGCTACATTACATTTCAAGCATACAGAACATTAGCACACATAGACACATACAGAACTTTTTAAATTTTGTTTGTATTAGGAAATCTCAAAATATGTTTTTGCAATAAAATACCAGTATTGAACTGCAACATTTTTTCCATTTACTATAGGTAAGCAGAGAAAGTATTAAATGACGTTGGTTAGAGGAAGTAAGGAGAATGTAACGATTTTTTTCATTAAGAATGCTAAACATTATTGTTTAGAAACTATGTTAACTTCTAAGAATTGCTCTTTTTATATGTTTATGTTGTGCGATTTGTGTACAACTGGTTAACAACTAAACAATCATGCTTTTATAGCAAATGTTTGTTGTAACCTTCGGGAATCCATGGAGAATCAACATGTAGCTCTCTCGCTTCGGACTCTACAATTATTTTATGATCGTAAAAGACGTCTGTGCCTTAGCAAACTATACTTTGGATGATGACTAGATACCTATTTTGGTGGAATGTGCACGGTGGAAAAACCAAAGAACAATTAAACTATAAGAAACATGGATAGGTAGAGTCAGACTGAAAAATTAAATGCCATGGCCGGTATTTAAACCACGGATCTCCCGGTCTCTAGCCGATTGCTCTTCCATTGAGCTACCATGGCAATATGCCGGCATAGCATTGAATTTCTCAACTGGCTTGCGTGTTTCCCGGTATACCACAAGGTGATCTCAAATTATTTTGAGATAACAACCCCAATGGCGCAGTACATTTTTGTGCATTGACTTTAGTAATTTGACAGTTACTGTCTTTTAACTGGCGCTCGTATGTCCCTCTTTCCTTTGGGTTTGTAAGACCAGTGTTGGAATCTCTATTTCTTCCATTTATATTTTATCTTTTGCTCAACAATGTTCACTTCTCCTCTAATGTTTTACTAGGAATCCTGTGCAGCTTACTGCAGCCTTTAGCTGCTCATAAAAATTTCATTTCATCCACTTGAAGTCGATTCAAAACTTTCTTCTTCATTACCCAGTATTCGCTGCCATAAAAGAACAGGCATGTCCATCACCTAGAGATTTTGTGTCTTTTTACTTTCTCTACACGTACATAGTGTATAGAGAAGGTATTGCACTCCACCCAAAAATTCGGTACCGAGATTTCACCGGACATATATATTTTAGGGTCCCCTCTATCCAAAAAAAATCTGATATGTACCATTCACATGACTTTCTCCATATCCCTGCAACAAGTAATTCTTAAAAAGCTTATACTTCTATTTACTTTATGCTAATCAGAAAAAATTAGCAGATATACTTAAAATACTTCTTATTACTCGCATCCTTGTAAGTAGAAGCGAAATAAGGGACAACCGTAGGTTAAAGTGATAGTCAAAAGCCGGTTGCTATATCAATGAAGTTCCTTTGTTTATATGGATAGAAGTTGACAAGTTCCAGTATGAGAAAAGTATACTTTTTTCATAGCAGAAACCAAAAATAAGGAATGTCACAAAAACGACGAACTCCACGAAAAAAAAATGTATATAACATAAATTGTGTGTTTTAATGTGCTCTACATTTTTTGTGTAGTAAGTTTTTGTCCATCCCTTACGGTTTAGCAGTCATTGAAAATTTAGTAAAATTCATCCAGAATAAACTACTCTTCAGAGGCTATTCCCAGAAAATTCAAGATATACATTTCATTTGTCAGGTAAATATGCTTAATATCCGAAATTTTAATCAAAATCGTTAGAGCCATTTTTGAGAAAATCAAAATTTTCGAAAAACGTTCCATGTAAAGTGTAGTTGGGGGTGGGGGGATTTTTCTCAAAATCTTCGTGTCGTATCCCTGGAAGATACTAAACTTAAATACCAAGTTTGATATTTTACCGACTTTTCGTTTTTGAGTTATCCTGTTCACAGACACACGGACACACGGACATACGGACACACACACACACACACACACACACACACACACACACACACACACACGGACCTCTTTGTGAAAATGCTTTTTTTGGATATTGGGGACCCTAAAACATATATTTCCGGTGAAATCTCGGTATCGAATTTTTGGTGGAGTGCAATACTTTCTCTATACACTATGTACATAGTGCGTATGGAGAAAGTAAAAAGGCTTTTCACAAAAAGGTTCGCGCGCGCGCGCGCGTGTGTATCCGTATGTCAGTGTGTCTGTGAACACGTAACTCAAAAACGAAAGGTTCGGTAAAATACCAAACTTGGTATTTAAGTTCAGTATCTTCCAGGGATGCGACACGAAGGTTTTGAGAAAAATCCCTCACTCCAAACTACCCTTCACATGGAAATTGTTTCGAAAAGTTTTATTTTCTCAAAAATGGCTCTAACGATTTTGATTAAAATATCATATGTTAAATATATTTACCTGACAAATAAAATGCATTTCTTGAATTTTCTGAGAATAGCCTCTGAAGACTACTTTATTCTGGACGAATTTTATTGAGTTTTACATAACTGCTAAACCGTAAGAGATGGACAACACTTTACCACACAAAAATGTAGAGCACTTTAAAACACACAATTTATGTTATATCCATTTTTTTCATGGAGTTATTCGTTTTTGAGATATGCCTTGTATTTGGTTTCAACTTTAAAAAAATATACTTATCTCACACAGGACTCTATCAACTCCTGCCCATACAAACAAAGGAACTTCAGTCACATAGCAACCAGCTTTTGACTATCACTTTAGCCTGTACTACTCTCTTATTTACCTTCTACTTACAAGGAAGCAGGTAATAAGATTATTTGTGCTAATTTTTTTTCGATTAGCATTAAGTAAATTGAACAATAAGCTTTTTAACAATAATTTGCTGCAGAGATGTAGAGGAAGTCATGTGAATGGAACACAACAGATGTTTTAATCATCTGCCTCATGTGCTTTGAAATCTCTGTAATTTAATATATACGCCCTTGTCTTCGTAAAAGTAAGACATAAGTAATTGAAGAGCTCAGCTTGTACTAGGATCCGATGCTATTGCAATTTTATTTCGCACTGTGTATTTCTCATTGAAGGGTTTTATTCACTCCTACCTTAAAATTATAATCCCTTCCAACTAATGAACTGATTTGAATAGTTGATACATTTTCGGAATTTACCATTAAATTCATATCATCAGCATAGAACAGTATGTTAATGTATTCATTCTTCTTTCTCTCCATTTGTGAATGTTGTTTTATAAAATTGTTTTTCTCAAAACTCTCTCATACCCTCACAAAATTCCTAGTGTCTCAGTTTTTGTAAATAAAATTTCTCAGAGTGATAATGACAATAATTATTCTTCAAAGAATATTATATTATGAAAAAATTATTGATTTTTAAAGACGAAAATGGTTGGCCTTTTTTAAATACTATCATAATTCAGTAATCTAGTTATTGAAATGTACACACGTAAATTTTGTTTTGCGGTTCAAAGCTCCAATTCAGAATATGGCAAATAATTTTGTCAAATTTTGAGGAGTGGAACATTTTGAGTTGGCAATATATTTACATAATAAACTGTATTAATTAAATTATATTTAGCAACGTTTTTATCCGGTTTGAATAAAATTTGGGGTTAAATTAACATAACAGCAATGATATTTCAGAAACATTTTCAGAAAAATCTACAAAAGATACCGAAGATCCGAATACCAATTGAAAAGAAAAAACATCCGATGTGTTCCATTCACATGACCTTCTCTACATCTCTGCAACAAATTATTGTTACAAAGCTTATGCTTCTATTTACTTCACGCTAATCTATAAAAAAAAATAGCAGAAATAGTCTTATTACTTGCTTCCTTGTGAGTAGAAGGGAAATAAGGGAGTATATAGTTTAAAAGGCTAGCCAAAAGCTGGTTGCTATGTGACTGAATTTCCTTTGTTTCTATGGACAGTGCTGGCAAATTCCTGTATGAGAAAAGTATGTGTTTCATGGCAAAAACCAAAAACAATGAATATCTAAAAAACTATCAGCTCCATGAAAAAAATGCATGTAACATAAATTGTGTGTTTTAATGTGCTCTACATTTTTGTGTGGTAAGTTTTTATCTATCTCTTACGGTTTAGGAGCTATGCAAAATTCCGTAAATTCCATCCTGAATAAAGCAACCTTCCGAAGCTATTCCCAGAAAATTGAAGATATACATTTTATTTGTCAGGTAAACATCTTTAATATACGATATTTTAATCAAAATCGTTAGTGCCATTTTTAAGAAAATCAAAATTGTTGAAAAAAGTTCCATGTAAAGGGTAGTTTGGGGTGGGGTAATTTTTCATAAAATGTTCATGTCGCATCCCTGGACAAGTTTGGTATTTTACCGACTTTTCGTTTTTGAGTTATCGTGTTCACAGTAACACGGACATACGGACATATGGACATACTGACACAAGGACACACACACACGGACCTTTTTCTGAAAATGCTTTTTCTGGATACAGGGGACCCTAAAACATATATTTCCGGTGAAATCTCGGTATCGAATTTTTGGGTGGAGTTCAATATCTTCTCTATCCCTATGTACATTGTACATACGGGGCTAGAGAAAGTAATTATTGATAGCATTGTGGCAACTACCATCTCGTTAACTGAAATACATGCACGAAGTAGAGGTCAGAGGTCTGGAGAGTAGAAAATCTGAACCACTGATCATTGGAATCAGGTAATGCAGGTGAATCAAACTTCAAACTATTCCCTACCGCAGGACGTGCTTAGGTGTGGAGAAATGCGATGGGAATGTCTTCTTACCACAGTACAGTACTGTGAAGCTCTATTGCGGTTTGTGCGGTCATTTCGCGGCTTCTAGCACGTTCCTTTATCACCTTGAGAAGGAAGAGGTTTGGGAAAGCTATGAGCAACCGTATCCATTCGCTGTAAATGGCATGCATCTGAATATATTAAAAATCTGATGTGTTACATTCACATGGCTTTCTCTATATCTCTGCAATAAATTATTTTTAAAAAGCTTAGGCTTCTATTTACTTCCTGCTAATCGAGAAAAAATTAGCAGAAATAGTCTTTTTTCTTGCTTTATTGTAAGTAGAATCGAAATAAGGGAGTACCATAAGTAAAAGTGAAAGCCAAAAGCTGGTTGCTATGTGACTGGAGTTCCTTTGTTTGTATGGACACGAGTTCACAAGGTCCTGTATGAGAAAAGTATGTTTTTTATAGCTGAAACCAAAAATATGGAATATCTAAAAACAATCACTTCCACGAAAAACATGTATATAACATAAATTGCGTGTTTTAAAGTGCTCTACATTTTTTGTGTGGTATGTTTTTGTCCATCTCTTACGGTTTAGCAGTTATGCAAAATTCCGTAAAATTGACCCAGAATAAAGAAGTCTTCAGAAACTATTCCCAGAAAATTCAAACTATACATTTTATTTGTCAGGTAAATATCCTTAATATACGATTTTTTAATCAAAATCGTTAGAGCCATTTTTTAGAAAATCAAAATTTTCGAAAAATGTTCTATATAAAGGGTAGTTTGGGGTGGTGGGATTTTTCTCAAAATCTTCTTGTCGCATCCCTGGAAGATACTCAACTTAAATACCAAGTTTGGTATTTTACCAACTTTTCGTTTTTAAGTTATCGTGTTCACAGACACACGGACACACGGACACACTGACACACGGACACACACACGGACCTTTTTCTGAAAATGCTTTTGTTAGATACAGGGGACCCTAAAACATATATTTCCGGTGGAATCTCGGTATTGAATTTTTTGGTGGAGTGCAATACTTTCTCTATACAATATGTACATGGTGCGTGTAGAGAAAGTAAAAATTGTTTGGTGACAATTATAACAAATTACCTCTTCTCTATTCCCGTGTCCAAACTGTAGAAATGTTGAGATTCATTTTGGAAGCATCTAGAAAAATTAAATTAATTTATGCCTGGATCTATTCTTCTAGTATTTCCTTCTTCCATTCTTTTTATGAACTGTTCTATTCTGCCAGTACAATTCTATTTAATGTTTTAATGAATACTTTAAGATCTTATCTTTTATATTGTGGCTTGTAGTTCACTAACCGGTATTTAAAACGTCAGTTCTATCTTAATTGGTTTTTCTTACACACAAGTCGTGTGTATGAAACAAGTTGGATAGGTAGTGTCAGACTGAAAGTTTCAATACCATAGCCAGAAATTCAACCACCCACCTCCCGGTCTTTAACCGGTTGCTCTAACCACTGAGCTAGGCCGCGCCGTGGCCGAGTGGTTAGACCACTCGCCTGTCACTCGATCCCAAGCGACCGCATGTGAGATTTGTGTTGGACAAAGCGGCGCAGAGCGGGTTCTCCGGTTTCCCCCGCCATCGCAATCCACCGGTGCTCCATTTTCATTCCATTAAACACCAGTGTCATCGCCTGTGGTGCCATTTTAGTAAAAGCGGGTGTTAAACACTATCCAAAAAAAAAATATCCACTGACTTCTGTGGAGACATGCCTCTTAGCATTAAATTTCCCGCTGAACCACAAGGTGATATCAAATTATTTTCAGATGACATACCCCAATGGCGACTTACAATGTCGTAAGTCTCGGACTTCATAGTTTAACCGACTACTAGGACAATAATGTTAATCAATTAATTTTCACCGTGTGGTTTAACAGGAAAACAAACAATTAGGCTGGAAACTTTAATGGTGTGCTGGCATAATGCCGCGGTAGCTCAGTGGTTAGAGTAGGCAGGCAATAGCAAGTAATGTAGCATGTTTTGCTGTGTTTTCGTTTAAAAAAATAATAAAAAATAAGGTAATTGGGAGATCAATGTTTTATGCATAGCTACGAGTAGGGTTTGGACCTTTAGAGCCATTTGATTTTGTCTTAGACTTTGTGAATAATGATTACCAACTCCAAACAAACATTTACTGTTTTTCTCATTTTTCTGCTACATATCAATGAATATCCTGTTTATTTCCTGAAAATAAAGCTTATTTAAAATCCTAAGGCCAATAACTTTGCTGTGTTACTAATTTTAGTAACATTTATATATAAATGTATGCCGTGAAAGTGAAATTAACCAATAACACACATAACATACTTTACTATTTCTTTTATTTGAATTTGTTAGTGGCGCTATCAATAAAAGCATGTCCAAACAATTCGGTATGTCTAATATGACTTGCTGTTTTCTTTTTCTGTACGTTTACAACTTAGAAAAGAGTGTTGAGAAGGGAAGTTATCATCGCGGCTTGACGTATTGGTTCCCTCACTCTTGCCTCTCCCGCCCTCTCACTCTGTATCTTCGCCGATCTGCCCACCAACCAGTTGCGTATTATGTCATCGTCACGTTTCTTTTTCTTTTCTTTATTGAACAATTTAGTGTACCAAGAGTACATTACAGTTGTGATAAAGAATTGCAAAACAAAAATGAAACGTGTAGTATGGGTAGTCCCAAAATAAATATCTTCAGGAGAATTCACAGATAAGTTAACATAATCGTAAATCGGAGTCGCCCTCGCTAACTTCATATACCCAAGGTCGTAGGTTCAAACCCACCGAGCAATGGATTTTTTCGGGTATAAAAATCCTTAGCATGGCTTCTTTCCGAAGCGAAGTAAAGCCGTGGGTCCCGTGTCGTGGATTTAGATAGAGAGACCTCTGAGTAAAATTAAACGGTCTTTCACAATCAGTATAGAATGGGACCCTGAGAACCACAGCAGTTTAAAGAGCGTCCATAAATAACACACCATTTATTTCTTAAATCGGAGTGCCATTTCCGTTTCAGTCCACTGACCGGCTGAGCAGGTGGGATGTACAGGCCGCGGAGAAGAGGGTTGTAATGACGAGTGCAAGAACGGAATAATCGTTTATACGAGGCGCAAAGGACAGTAATACATGGTATCCTGAAAGTTTGTGTTCGAGATGCAGATCCCCAAATAGAGATAAGCGAGGTACAAATGAACTGTTTATGCCTAACCACAAAGGCGATTTTCCAGACATGAGTGATTCTATGCCGAACAGTCTGCACAACACGTGAGATATGCTTATCCCACGTAAGTTTGGAATCCAGGAAAAGACCAAGGCATCGCGTTCATCGTCACCACTTACCCACTGTTTCTGCGCGCCCGTGAGGTGGAGATAGAAGGTACGTAGTGGAAGAAACGTCTCTCCACTTACGGGCGCCTGCACGGAACAACATTCTTTTCTAGGTTGTTCACCTACAGCAGGTGTCTCCAAAGTCTACGTCACCAGAGATACTGTATCGCACTACAAACGAATTGGCGGCAGTTGGCTGTAGGGATATAGTCACGATGCTGCACTGTAAACATCTGCCGCAGGTCACAATGCAAAGTAAATTTAGTAAAAGAGTTATGACATAGAGTATTAAAATCTAATTTACTATCAAATCTAATTTACCGTTTTCAATTTTGAAAAATTTTTCAGTTCCTGGGGTTGTATTGATTGCACCTTCCATCTCTATACTGTCATTATGAATTATACACTTTTATCCATTATCACATTTCTACATCCCTAAGAAAATATTACGCTCCTATTTACAAAACCTTCTAAAGTAGAAGGTGTATTCTATAAGTCCTTAGAAAAATGATAGGAATATAAATCATTTTTGGTATATTTTATTTTTCTTTTTCTTCATAACCTCCTTTTAGCTTGGTACACTTTTCCCAGCGTTTCTCCAACTTTTTAAGCCCTCCAAAAAGTAGGATTTCGGAAGGTCCTCAAAATAAGCATCTGTTTGGGAGATGACGCGAATTTTTCAGTTTGGAAAAAAAATCACTGGGGGCCAAATCTGGTGAATATAGTGGATGTTGTAGTAATTTGAACCGTAATTTGCAATTTTCGCCATCGAAACTGCGCAGGTGTGCACCCTACATTGTCTTGATGGAAGGGAATCTTATTCTTTGCCAGATGAGAGCGTTTTTCTTGATTTCTCCGTTTAATCGCTGCAATAACGATGCATAATACTCTCCATTTATCGTTCTTCCTTTTTGCTAGTAGTTAATGTAGATCATTTTGAGTGCATCCCAAAAAAACCGAGACCATCACCTTGTCTGCATATTTCACCACCTTTGCCTTATTCGGAGCTGATTCGCCTTTAAACTCTCACTGTTTCGACTGTACTTTTGTCTCTGGAGCGTATCCATGTTTCAGCCACACTTATGAATTGAGAAACTCGTCAGGGTTGAAAGTTTAAAACCGGCTTCACACAGTTTGTTTATTCTCCATTGAGAGCAACGTGAAACCCATCTTGCTGAGACCTTTTTTCAGACCTAATTTTTGTTACAAAATTGAGAACACTGTTCCTTGTATTATGCCTGTGACCTCTACTATTTCATGAAGCTTGATTCGTCGATCACTCAAACCTTGTCCTGGGTTTTGTTAACTATTTCGAAGGAGATCGCTTCTACTGGACGCCCGGAATGATGTTCATCATTTGTGGATGTAGGTCCACGTTTAAATTCATTTATCAATTGTAAATTGTTGCAAACGAAGGTGCAAGTGGGCCATGAACTTCATTCAACTGGCTCGTATCTCTTAAAGTTTAAATACAAGTGCTTAATCACCGCACATCCATCTTTATATACAAGCTCACGATTGTTGATTAAATTTCCTATGACAACCAAACCACTTGATGGATATAGCTGAAACTTTAACTGCCATCTAGTAAGGGACGGCGGTTACTAAATATAAATTTTTTTTGATGCTGAGAGTGTCCTTACTTGGATTTTCTAAGGAACGTCCCTAAAATGTTTAAAACTCTATTTATTAAATTATACTCGTACATAGCAGTAAATGGTAAAGATAATGTGAATAAACATAATAATAATAATAATAATAATAATAATAATAATAAATATGATTGTATATGATAATCAGTGCAATTACGCTTGATTCATTTTGTTAAAATTACTTGCGTCTAATGTTCACGTGCTCTTTATGACACGCAATATGACATCTTATATTAGGCTTATACTCCCGTAAACTCTTGGAACAAATAAGGCACCTTACATTTTCGTTAGAAGCAGTACATAAAAATTTTACTTCCCCTCCCCCCCCCCCCCCACATTCGTCCTTCGTGCATACACACCATGTCACTGTGACAGACAGCTCACAACTGCACGTCTCAGAAATGCAGTGAATGGACTGGAACGTTACGTCATATCCCTCACCGTCCTCCTCTCATTCAGGGGCTGTATTCGCGAGTACAGTTTTGGAGACGTTTCACATATAGTAAGATATTTTGCAAGAGTTTACTAATCGAAATTACATACATGCCCAACGATTTTGACATAAACTATTTTCTATTATCACGTGCACATTCTTGTATAAGAAAATGTTCTCTTCACAAACAATAGCATCACTGGGCATAAGTAATGGATGCTAATGCTGTAAGATCTAGTAGCTACTAATACTATTTTTACTTTCTCTACACGTACTATGTACTTAGTGTATAGAGAAGGTATTGTATTGCACCCAAAAATTCGATACCGAGATTTCACCGTAAATACATGTTTTGGGTCCCCCTGAATCCAAAAAAAAAACATTTTTGGAAAAAGGCCCGTGTTGGTGTGCGTTATGTGTGTCTGTGTGTCTGTGAACAGCATAGCTCAAAAATGAGAAGACCGTTAAATACCAAACTTGGTATTTAAGTTTGATATCGTCCAAGGATGCGACATGAAGATTTTCAAGAAAATCACCCCACCCCCAACTACCCTTTTCATGGAAAATTTTGATTTTCTCAAAAATGGCTCTAACGATTTTGGTTAAAATATTGTATACTAAAGACAAATAATATGTATATCTTGAATTTTCTGGGAATAGCTTCTGAAGACTACTTTATTCTGGAAGAATTTTGCATAACTGCTAAACCGTAAGAGATGGACAAAAAATTAACGCACAAAAATGTAGAGCACATTAAAACACACAATTTATGTTATATAAATTGGAGTTGATCGTTTTTGAGATATTACTTGCTTTTGGTTTCGGCTTTGAAAAACTTGTACTTTTCTGATACAGGAATTTATCAATTCATGTCCATACAAACAAAGGAACTTCAGTCACCTAGTAACCAGCTTTTGACTTCACCTTAACCTATGATACTTCCATATTTCGCTTCTACTTACAAGGAAACAAGTAATAAGACTATTTCTGCTAATTTTTTCTCGACTAGCTTGAAGTAAATAGAAGAATAAGTTTATCAATAATAATTTGTTACACAGAAGTAGAGAAAGTCATGTGAATGGAAAACATCAGATTTTTGTATATTTTTCTCATTGTAATGATGAAAAATCAGCCTTAAGTTTTCAAAGATAGGATTGCAGCTTCGAAGAACATGCAATTCTCATTGACGATTAATTCTTTTCTAGGAATATTGCTAATGACATCCAAAGATTCCTTGATTGACAGGGTTGGGATTTTCAAGCAATAAATAGCTTATTGCATATTTTTGTAATATGGCTTGATATATTATGTAAGGAAAGTAACTATATTAAATATGAAAAACTAAAAACCACCATTTGTAGCATTTTTGGGCATATGAAATTCAGCTATATATAGCCCGAAGCGGTGTGACACAGTAATGTTCTTAAAATAGTTCATCAATGAGAAGAACACAATCTGATGTGTTCCATTCACATGAACTTCTCTACCTATGATGCAACAAACTAATCTTACTAAAGGTTATTCTTCTATCTACTTTATGCTAATCAAGATAAATATTTCTGAAATAGTATTATTCCGTAGTTTTTAGAAGTAGGAGCAAAATAAGGAATACACTAGGCTAAAGTGATAGTGGATTTCTTTAAAAGATGTAATGGAATTAGCTTTTCATTCTGTTCTCTCTATTTTTTTTTTTTTTTTTTAATTTATATAGCCCCCTTTAACATCTAAGATTACATCGGGGGCTTAGCACCTGAAACAACTCGTTGTTCTTTTACATAGATCTAAATCATTTTATTTTCCTCAAGCAAACACACATTCACTCTCACATACATACTTCCAGACTCTGTGGGGGATAGAGAATAATTCTGGCTAAAGAAAAATTCCCCGCCTCAGCCGGGAATCGAACCCGCTGACCTCTCAACCACGATTCGGTTCTCTTTGTGAGGCCAAGAATGCAACATAAGAAAAACCCCTTGTTTGAGAAAAGTATAGTGTTTTAAATGTTAAACCAATGATATGGAATATCTCCGAAATCGCTAATTCTAAAACGAACTCTACAAATCTGAATTTTGTGTTGTAAGGATTAGTAAGTTATTGTTTTCTACCGTCTGCTAGTTCTTCAAAAGTAGTTGAAAAGGATTCTCTAGTGATTAGTTGCAGAAAGTTCAAGATATAGTGTATTTTATTTACGATGTAAATACGGTAATTAATCGAAATAACTAGAGCCAGTTTTGATAAAATTAACATTTTCGAAACTTTTTCTACATAAAGAGTAGTTCAGGTAAGGAGATTTTCTTTAAAATCTTCGGATCGCATTTTGGAAGATGGTGAACATAAATATCAAGTTTGGTATTGAATGAGTTTTCGTCTTGAGCTATTGCCTAAATATCATATATATACACACACACACACACATAAATAACTCCATGGCACGACAGCTCACGGGGAACCTTGGCCTACCGCCCGGCCACTGCGTCCCCCATCTCGGTCCAGAATTGGAGTGTGAGACGTGGTCAGCGCCTCGAGTCCCCCGGCCGGTTAATGCGGTCCTCCTGGAGCCGCTACTGCTCCATTAAGTAGCTCCTTAATTGGCCCTCCAGGGACCTTACGAGGCTGAGTGCACCCCGGGTCTCCCAGCAGGGGAAAAATCCCCACGCCGGTACTGGAGATCGAACCCAGGTCTCCCACTTGGTAAGCAGCTGCGCTACCACCGCGATAAGGAGACGACCAATATGTATACATATATACACACACATAGATATCTTTTTATAAAATTGTATATTCCTGGTGAAATCTCAAAAAAATGGAAATGGAATGGCGTTTTATTTATGGACGCTCTTTAACTGCTGCGGTTCTCAGCGTCCCATTCTATACTGGGCGTGAAAGACCGCTTAATTTTGCTCAGAGGCCTCTCTATCAGGCTTGAGGTTCTTTTACGTGCCGTATCTATCTACGACACGGGACCCACGGGCTTTACTTCTCTTCCGAAGGAAGTAATGCTAAGGATTTATACGCCCGAAAAAATCCAACGTCCTCCGCCGGGTTTGAACCCAAGACCTTGGGTGTATGAAGTCAGCATGGTAACCACCACACCACGGAGGGCGACTGGTGAAATCTCAGCATGGAATATTTGAGTAGAATACAATTCCTTCTCTACCTATTATGTACATTGTACATACATTGTCGAGAGAGCAAAAATAGGTTAAAACCTAAGTTATGTCCAAGTTATTAGTTTTCGCAGTTGCGTCTAGGAACATAAACGGTAAAGCAAATCCAGTACTGAACAAGACAGGCATAGAGATGCACATGCTCTTGTTGACATGGAGTTAAAAAGGGAAACAGGGTTTCTGTTTATCCTGTCAGGCAGCATATTTTCAACGCAACGGTTGTTAGCATGAGTGAGGGACAAGTATGAGGATATGACATGGCATGTATTACACGAATAAAGCTTCGTAGAATAGTGTGACGTCACTCAGTCTCTGAAAAAGAATTCTCTTCGATGCTCATGAGCGGATACAAAAACTGAAAGCATCTTCTTTTGTTCACTTTATTGTTGATTCTAAAAACTTTATAGTGTGTAATAAATTATGTATAACTTTTATTTCTATAAGTATTTACCGAGCAGGAAAGCTTAGGCGGTTTCGTTTGTAGGACTCATTCACAAGGTCTTGCATAGGTTTCTTTCACCCCTGGAGTGCCTGTTCCTCCACGTCATTTTCATTGTTATTTCATTCACGATTCATCCCATTCGTTTCTTTCAGGTTTGGAAGTATCGGTGATGGTGCTCGGTGCGGCGTGGCATGGATTGCAGATGCGTAACAGATACTCATCGTCAATCTCCGTTTCTCAACTTCGGCTTGTTACCGAGATGAGGATCACCTGCTAGTAGAAGCGTTGGACTTATTATTTGCTTCCTAATAAGTAGAAGGGAAAAAAGAGGAATACACTGAGCGATAGTCTAATCTTTAGATACTATCGCTTGAAATTCGGTTCTCTTTTGCACTCGTGGGATTAAAATAAAAAATGATCAAACAAAAGTTGACCTCCTGCTTGAGAAAAACTTTAACTAGTTTAACATTGAAACCAAAAACAAGAAATATTTCCGAAAGGATTACATTTACAAAACATCAATATGAGATAAAATGTGCATTTTAATGAGATCTACATATTTTGTACACTAAGTTTTTGTTTACCTCTCAGATTTATGAGTTATGCAAATGTCGCCAAGGATGAAGATGTCTTTAGAGGCTATTCGTACAAAACTCAAGTAATACATTTCCTGTCATGAAAATATATTAAACATTTGGCATTTTAATCAAAATAGTTAAATCCATTTTTGAGAAAATTATAAATTTTGAAACATTATCCATTTAAAAGGTAGTTGGGGTGTGGGAATTTTATTGAAAATCTTTCTGTCACATCCTTAGAATGTTTTTAACTTAAATACTAAGTTTGGTATATAACGGACTTTTCGTTTTTGAGCTATGCTGGCCGCAGACAAATACACACACACACACACACACACGCCCCCACACACACACATAAACATACACACACATCTCTAAAATTCATTTATTGAATTCACGGAGTCTCAAAAGTTTTTTTTTTTTTTTTTTGTTTTGTTTCATTTGTATAGCCCCCTTTAACTCCAATGGTCATATCGGGGACTTTGACTTGTGAAACAACTCGTATTACTCTAGGTTAGAAGATTAGGTTAATCATTATTATATTGAATGAATGAATAAGTGTATTTATTGACATAGCAATATCATACATAGAATTTCAACAATCGCACGGGTCCACAGACCGTACGTGCTTTTGTAATGCACATTACAAGCAATATTAAAACAACAACAACAACAACAACAAAGAATTAAAAGAGTATACACGAAAATAAAAAGGCAAAGGAAATACACAGTACAAAGCAATATTAAACAACAATAAAGAATTAAGAGTGAACCCGAAAATAAAAATACAAAGATATTCAAATATAGCAATTTAAATTTACAGCACAGAGTACACCTTCATAAATGCACCCTCTTATAAAAGAAAATTACACTTAAAAGACATATATACACATAATATATACAACATATATAAAACCATAGCACAACAGTGACCTAAGTATGACATAATATATATATATATATATATATAGAGCAATGTAGTCACTTTTGTTTAGTTGATCTTATTCCTCCCCCGCCCCTTCTCTATTGGCAGCCTCCTCAGCTGTCTTGCCTTAAGTATAAATTTACCTAGCCCCTCCATATTTTCTGTGCCTGCCAGTAGCGTCCAACATGCTTCTAGCCCTACATTCGCAGTGGTAAAAATTCGCGGCAAATATTTTTTCCGCTATTACTCCGTACCCCTACATCTTGCCAAGATGTGAGTCCACGACTCTTCCTCCTCGCAAATGGGACAGATTCTCGTACCATTCTCGTCAACAATTTTCGTGCTCCTCCATGCTCCTAGTGGAATCCACGCGAGCCCCTCTCTAATGAGTTTGGTACCTGTTTTGATGTATTGCTCCATACCCCACTCCGATTTCAACCCAGACCTATCTTTTAATGACACCTTCTCTGTGCATTGCGCAATTATTTGCTGTCTGTCAATATCACAGAGGCGGTTCTTAATTTTTCTCCAAATACTTCGCCTGTTTTCCTGTCCCGCCATCCAAATGTCTCCCATCCCAATGGTTTCCAACCCTTTCTTTAATTTTCATGCCCACGTTGAATTACCTTTCATTCGCAACTGTTCACGGTAGCAGACTGCCCTAATTAGAGATTGGTTACCATGCAGATTCTCATCCAATATTTAACTGCTCTGATTTTGCACTCTATCGTTTCACTATGTGCCGCGAATTTCCTCATTATTCCGCAGTTTGCCGTACCCCTCCCTACATCCAGAATTCCTTTCAAAAATTGGGTGCTCACTTGATCCAGATTCCCTGTTTGTTCCCACTCCCATATTTCTCCTCCGTATGTCATCGTGGATCTAACTGTCGCTTCGTATACATTTTCCATTAAGGTTATGGATATATTCGGTATTCGGAGAACTTCCGACGCTTTCACCCTTGCCTTGTGTTTCGTACTGTCAATGTGTTTTGTCTATTTTCCGTTCATTGTGAATGTGAGTCCTAAGTACACATAAGATTTAACATTGTCCAGTATCTGTCCTGCATATGTCCAAGTCTCCTCCCTGCTATAAACACAACCCTTTTTGAAAGTCATTGCCTTAGTCTTATTCACATTAACTGTAAGTAGCCATTCATCGCAATAATTCTTAAGTTTGTCCAGTCCTCGTTGCAATCCGTTTACTGTCGTAGAGCACAATACTAAATCGTCTGCGTATAAAAGTGTTGGGATCTGCAAATCCGCTACTACTGGTGCTTGGATATTCTATGCTATCATTGTATCAGTAATATCATCCACAAAGAGATTAAATAGCAAAGGAAATAGAATACAACCCTGCCTCACTGCCCTATAGCTTCGGCAGCTCTCGGACACTCTGTTTCTGTCGTACTTCACACAGAATTCGACATTTTGATACATTGCCTGCAATGCTCTAACCATTTTACTTGATAACCCCTTTCTGCCTAGTTTGTACCATCATGCATTTCGATTGATAGAGTCAAATGCCTTCTTAAAGTCCACAAAAGCACAATGAAGCTTTCCCCGCTTAATTAACAGTTGCTTCGTCCTTAAAGTGTCTAATATAAAAGCGGCATGTATGGTACTGTGTCCTTCAATGAAACCGATTTGAAATTTTGAAAGTTTGCCAAATTTAGATTCCCAGTCCTTTATCCGGTTATATAACACTCTATAATAAATTTTCTCTATAATTGGCAAAAGAGTAACCCCCCTATAGTTATCCGGATTTCCAATAGTTCCCTTCCCTTTATAAATGGGATGAATAATGCCCTTTCCCCAACAGGTAGGGTAATTCCCCTCAATAAACAATCTGTTACATATGTGGAGCATCCAAACTCATTAACATTGGCTGCGTCTTTAAAAACTTCCGTGGTCAGCCCATCCCACCCTGGAGCTTTGCCTCCCTTTAGACTCTTCAGCGCCTGTGCTATTTCTCGTGCTGATATTTCCTCGTCCAGTATTGGGATCTCAAGATTTCCCAAAATTTGCACTTCCTTTATAAAATTTCCTTCCCTTTCACCTTTCCCGAATATTCCCATAAAATGCATTGCCCATTTTGTGGGATAAATCTCGTTGAGCGCCTGACGGTTGCCTCTTAAATGTTTTGCTACTTGCCACATCTCAGCGTTATCCCCCCGTGTTAAAATATTACTAATTTTCTGAGTAATTTTGTCTTTCCACGTAGTTCTCTTTTCCCGTAAGAGCTGTTTATGTTCCCTTCGCTTTTTTGAAAAAAATTCCTAACGTTTCTGCTTGTTTCTTTACAGCTCTGCATTGCTGGTCATACCAACCATTGAATCGTTTTAACTTACCATGCATTTGGACTTTCATTGTCCCCGCAGCCGTTGTTATTATATGCGTTAGTTCCTCCGCTGTGTCTGCGTTACTTTCCCCTAATCTTCTTTCTAATTTATCAACAAATACTTCTTTTTCTACCGGTTTCCATATAAATTTACTAATGAATCTCCCTTCGTCCTCCTGCCCCTCTTCAAGTGCATGCGCCGCCACGGCCGTCTCTATATTCAGTTCCAGGGCAACCGGATAGTGATGCGTCTCGATACGATCCCCCACCCAAAAATTTCTAATTCTACCAATTAAACTCTGACTTATTAAAATAAAATCTATTACACTATCCCCATTTTCATTTATGAAAGTGAGTTGTCCCTCTCGGTCCTCACCGTACTTGCCATGTATTATTTCTAAAGAGAAGGCATCGCAGAAAGCAAGTAATTGTCTGCCCTCCCCATTAATAAAACTATCCTTGCTCTTTCGTTGACCTTCGCGGAATTCCCCTCCCCATTGATGACCCCCTGTTAGAGAAATATTCTCCCCTCCTAACCTGGCATTAAAATCTCCTAAAAGAATTAATTCAGCTCCTGGAAACTTTTCCTGTAACTCCACTAACGTTTCGGTTAAGTCACTGAAGAAATTCCTGTTTGCATACTTGGACGTTGCTGGCTGGTTGTATAATCCTATAACTATTATATATACTCCCCCCTGTGCCAAAGATACAGCAATTACCCCTTCGAAACTGAGTTCTAATTTAGTTATCTTTTTTTTTTTTCGAGTGGAGGAGAAAATCGACCTTATGCACTAACCCGGGCAAGCCCGGAGTGTCGGGGTCTCCTATGTGGGCATACTGATTAAAAAACCCCTCCACCGGTATTAGAAGGAAGAAAGGAGAGGCGGTACCGCATGACTGCACACGCGGATTCAAGGCGATAATTTAACTGACTGCAGGGTGCTGTCAGAGGGGTGAAATGAGGACCGGGAGACAGACTTGACCGAGGCCCAGACTGCCACCGCGGAGTATTCGGGGAGAGGAATGAAGGAATTCTAGGGTGAAGGATGGAGTTAGTGCTGGTTGACTCTGTTGAGCCAGTCGTCGTATCCTGGGACGTTTTCGAGCCTAAGCCGTTTGCGCCTACTTTGGATGTTGAATTTGGAAGTTTGAGGTGCCGACTTCTCCAGTAGAGCTCTCACCTCCTCCCTGAAGATGAGTCAGATGTCGGTGACTGTTGTTGCTATTGCTTGGTGAAGTTCTGGATGTGAAGTGGTGCTGTCCTGTTCCTGAAGCCCGTCCTCCAAGGCCGTCAGCTTAGCCGTAAGAATCAGGACCTCCGCGTGGAGGTCCTGAATGGCCTCACTTAGGCCCTGGATTTCCTGCTGCAGGATGGTTTGTGTTGGTTGTTCAGTCTGCGGAGATGGCTGTGTAGATGATGGTTTCCGGGCTGGTTTAGGCGATGAGTGCCTGCTCTTTGGGTAGCTGGGGCACTGGGCTTGCCCGGTGAAATGTCCCGTACCACCACAGGTGGCACAGAACCGGCGACGGCGGCGGAGGTCGTGCCCAGTGCACTCCGAAGTGAATGCGTTGGTGCCACAATAGTGGCACTTCGGCGGCGAAGAGCAGTCTTCTTGGCTGTGCCCGTAGGCACAGCAGCGACGGCAGGGCCGGTGTCTTTCCTGTTTGTTTGCCTCAACGTACAGAAGTCGACCTAATAAGGGCAACCCTGACGCCAAGGCAGCCTTCAGGTCTGATCGGTCGTGTAGCTCCACCCTTACTAGTGGTGTCGGGCCCCGGTCATAGATTATTCTAGTGGCCCTCGAACATGAAGGCCATTTAGATTGTGCAGCGGCGAGGAGGTGCCGGTGGAGAGATTCCGAGGGACCCCCCTAACCATGGCACTGTACCGGGGCGGCGTCGGCGTGGAGCTCAGCGGTGGCGGCGATGAAGTGTTGGCTGCCGGTGAAGCAGCGGCTGTTGGCGGCGGTGGTGATGGTGAGCGCGGCAAAGGTGCAGCGCTCACTGCCGGTGTAACGGTAGGTGGCGGAGATGCCGGCGAGCACTTCCTACCGGCGGGTGACGGAGAAGCGGTGGCTGCTGTAGGAGCTGCTGGTCTGCGTTGATGCTTCCTCTTCGGCATCTCGAAGAATCTGGAGCATCAACGCAGACCAGCAGCTCCTACAGCAGCCACCGCTTCTCCGTCACCCACCGGTAGGAAGTGCTCGCCGGCATCTCCGCCACCTACCGTTACACCGGCAGTGAGCGCTGCACCTTTGCCGCGCTGACTATCACCACTGCCGCCGACCGCCGCTGCTTCACCGGCAGCCAACACTTCATCGCCGCCACCGCTGAGCTGGAGGCTGAGATAACTTTATTTATAAGCACATAAATAAAGCTATCTCAGCTTCCAGCTCAGACCTGAATGAAACTGATACCCCCCCCCGGCTACCTTCCCCTCCTTCCCCGTGTCACCCTTCCCTACTAAAACTATGGAAATTAGGAAGTGTTACATTTTCTCCGTTTTTCAACCAAGTTTCTGTTAAGCATACAACGTCAAAATCACTAAGGAAATACAAGAAATTCTCGCTACCCAACCTTTTTTTGAAGCCTTCAATGTTCCATGTGACAATCCTCAGAGAAGGGGTTGGGTCCTATTGTTTCCTTGCTGTTGGTCTTCCTACAACTTGGCTGACCCTTTGTCGAGCTGTTGTCAGCCTAAGGGCACGGAGGGGCGTTGTTGTTGGCTTCTCCGGCGAAGACTGTCTCACCCTCCTCTCCTCTTTGCCCCTCCCTGTCCACATAACTTGAGGCACCTGATGTTGTTCTGCTGAGGGACCTGCTACCTGCTGGGCTGATGCACTGGCTACCTGCTCTAGCTGCCCTGTCCTGGTATGTCAAGTATGTTAAAGGAAAAAAAAATCCTATGTGTTACATGAGTTTCCCTACTCGTTCTATTACAAACCATTCTTACTTAAAGGTACCTATATATCTGCTTCTTGATTTTACAAATAAATTTTCATTACATTTCATTGTAAGATAAGGTTAAAGTGGGCTAAAACGTAAAAATCTGAATTTCTCTGAGATGCTTTGAAATTTCTAGCTCATTATATGAGTATTAGAAGATACCAATAACAACTTCTAGTCCACAAATTACGTATTTGAAAATTCATAATACTTAACGCCACAATAAAATAAAACATAAATATAAATATAACACACACTTCTTCAACGAGATCTACATTACCTGTATAGTAAGATTCTATCTACCTCTTAAGAAACGTATTCATTATGAAAATGTATTCACAGGATTTCCCATAAAATTTAAATTGTAAATTTATTTGTTATGTAGATATTTTAAAAATAGAAATTTAATCAGAATATAGAGGCATTTTTAAGGAAACCAATAATAGTGAACATTTTTCCTCGAAAAGAGTAGTTTTAGTTGTGAAGTTTTTCAAACCTCGTGTCATACCCATGGGAGCCATTAAACTTACATAAAAAGTTTAATATATAACTGATTTTTCGTTTTTGAGTTCACATACATACATACTCGAACACACGCACATTTCGGGCGTTTTGGATCGGTTTGTGAAAGGTGGTTTGAGTGTAACAGAACAAAGACCTACCCTACCAAAATGATTATCCACGCTCGCTGAAGTACCTCGTTTGGTGCTTCGTGGATCGTGCCTTCCGTTCTAGGTCGGGTGTTTATGAGGTTGTAAATGAGTACATTAGAGTGTATTAGAAGCAAAAAGCAAACGGTAATCAAATAGAAAATAAATCTCACGTGTTCCATTCACATGACTTTCTCTACAACTCTTCAATAAATTATTGTTAAAAAACTTATGCTTCTATTAATTCCTCTAATAGAGAAAAAATTAGCAGAAATGGTCTTATTACTTGTAAGTAGAAGCGAAATAAGGGAGTACCATAGGTTAAACAGATGGTCAAAAGCTGATTGCTACGTGACTGAAGTTCCTTTGTTTGTATGGTCACGAGTTCACAAAGTCCTGTATGAGGAAGGTATGTTTTTTATAGCTGAAACAAAAAACAAGGAATGTCTCAAAAACAATCAACTCCACGAAAAAATGTATGTAACAAATTGTGTGTTTTAAAGTGGTCTACATTTGTTGTGTGGTAAGTTTTTGTCCATCTCTTACGGTTTAGCAGTTATGCAAAATTCCGTAAAATTGACCCAGAATAAGTAGTCTTCAGAGGCTATTCCCAGAAAATTCAAAATATACATTTTATTTGTCAGGTAAATATCTTTAATATACGATATTTTAATCAAAATCGTTAGAGCCATTTTTTAGAAAGTCAAAATTTTCGAAAACAGTTCCATGTAAAGGGTAGCTTGGGTTGGGGGGGGGATTTTTCTCAAAATCTTCGTGTCGCATCCCTGAAAGATTCTAAACTTAAATACCACATTTGGTATTTTACCGACTTTTTTCGTTTTTGAGTTATCGTGTTCACAGACACACAGACACACTGACACACGGATACACATACTCACGGACCTTTTTCTGAAAATACCTTTTTTAAATAAAGGGGACCCTAAAACATATATTCCCGGTGAAATATCGGTATCGATTTTTGGTGGAGTGCAATACCTTCTCTATACACTATGTACATAGCTCGTATAAAGAAAGTAATAAGGGAAATGTTGGGAAAACGAAAAAAATTTAAAGGAAAACAAAACAGCGCCGGAGTCCCGAAAATACTCCGGACCTGTATTTTTTTTTTATTTTTTAAATATCAATGAAATTTCGGCATCAAATTCTTTAATGGAATGCAATAATTCCCTTGCTTATTGTATATACATGTTGGGGAAAGAAAGAAGTTATATTTGCAGTTCTCTGAACAGTCGAAATTTAGAAATATAAATTATAATGAAATATTCATAGTTCAAAATGATTATGGATAATTATGTAAAATCAAACTTTTATCATATTTGTATATGTGTATTGTTAAGAGTATAACGAGAAGCTTTTTAATGATTATAAGTAATATTCCCTTGTTCCATGATTATAATACAGTATAGAACGATGCAAATTAACAGTAAAGACGATTTTACTATAACTAGATGTAATATATAACAATCTCATAATTGCATCAGAAGCTTAAATATCAGAAAATCAGCTTTTGCTCTTGAACGTAATGCTACTACAGATATGAGTGCTCTGAACTAACAGTTCCTATCCTAGTCAGGTGAAACTGATTTCAAGCTTCTTTATGAAATGAACATACTTTAATTTGGCAGAAACATATCTTGCATAACCTCATTAAAATGATATTAATATCTTTTCTTATACTCTAGATACGAATACAAAAACTAGTCAGACTGCATAAAAGTCATTTTAATAGAAAGGCTTACCTAATAATAGCAATGGTCCTATAAAAATTGGTAATTATCTTAGTATATTGAGAGATGGCAATAATCATCATAGAAATAAAAAAAATACGACACACGCGGCCCTTAAACAAAGGAATTGCTCATTACTGCTCTAAATGATTCCAGATAGCCTTTTAGAAGTATAGGAGATTGACATTTTCATAAAAAATACGACGAATGGAATTTAAAACTAGTCCTGAAAGAAAAGCATTCTTTCAGAGAATGTGAGTTATTTAGTTTATTTCTTAATTTCTATACCGATTGTAATAATAATAATTATAATAATAATAATATGACGCAGTATTTTACTTCACCCCCTTTCAGGGTTAGTAATAAATTTACAATCCTAAATTATTTATGACGTCACGACGAGAAAATGCCATGAACTCGTAAGAAGGAATTATAACATGAAACATTTAAAGTTACTTATGCTCTGTAATTCTTGTATTAATTAATTAACAATTAACAGGCACTTGCTATTATGAATTCAGAACACAAACATTACTTAAAAGAAATAAATAAATGAAAAGAAAGAAAAATACGAAACGTAACCGGATGTTAACGAAAAATACTAATATACGGAGTCAAACAATTTGTAAATATTTTATATTTAAACCTAAAGGTACTGTTAAATGTATAGAATTAAGAAAAAGTAATTATTAATTTATTATGTTTGTAAAGATGCAACACACCGTCTCTGTGAAATATGATGAATGTAATGACTATTATGAGTATGAGTATTATGAGCATAATGAGTATTATGAGTTTAATGAGTATTATGAGTATAATGAGTATTATGAGCATAATGAGTATTATGAGTTTAATGAGTATTATGAGTATAATGAGTATTATGAGCATAATGAGAATTATGAACATAATGAGTATTATGAGTATAATGAGTATTATGAGTTTAATCAGTATTATGAGTATAATGAGTATTATGAGTATGAGTATAATGAGTATTATGAGTATGAGTATAATGAGTATTATGAGTATGAGTATGAGTATTATGAGTGTGAGTATTATGAGTATAATGAGTATTATGAGTATTATGAGTATTATGAGCATAATGAGTATTATGAGTATAATGAGTATTATGAGTATGAGTATAATAAGTATTATGAGTATGAGTATAATGAGTATTATGAGTATGAGTATGAGTATTATGAGTGTGAGTATTATGAGTATAATGAGTATTATGAGTATTATGAGTATTATGAGCATTATGAGTATTATGAGTATTATGAGTATAATGAGTATTATGAGCATAATGAGTATTATGAGTATAATGAGTATTATGAGTATGAGTATAATGAGTATTATGAGTATGAGTATGAGTATTATGAGTGTGAGTATTATGAGTATAATGAGTATGAGTATTATGATTATAATGAGTATTATGAATATAATGAGTATTATGAGTATAATGAGTATTATGAGCATAATGAGTATTATGAATATAATGAGTATTATGAGCATAAGGAGTATTATGAGTTTAATGAGTATTATGAGCATAATGAGTATTATGAGCATAATCAGTATTTTGAGCATAATGAGTATTATGAGTTTAATGAGTATTAAGAGTATAATGAGTATTATGAGCATAATGAGTATTATTAACATAATGAGTATTATGAGCATAATGAGTATTATGAGTATAATGAGTATTATGAGTTTAATCAGTATTATGAGTATAATGAGTATTATGAGCATAATGAGTATTATGAGTATAATGAGTATTATGAGTATGAGTATAATGAGTATTATGAGTATGAGTATTATGAGTATAATGAGTATTATGAGCATAATGACTATTATGAGTATAATGAGTATTATGAGTATAAGGACTATTATGAGTTTAATGAGTATTATGAGCATAATGAGTATTATGAGCATAATGAGTATTATGAGTATAATGAGTATTATGAGTATGAGTATAATGAGTATTATGAGTATGAGTATTATGAGTATAATGAGTATTATGAGCATAATGACTATTATGAGTATAATGAGTATTATGAGTATAAGGACTATTATGAGTTTAATGAGTATTATGAGCATAATGAGCATTATGAGCATAATGAGTATTATGAGCATAATGAGTATTATGAGCATAATGAGTATTATGAGTACAATGAGTATTATGAGCATAATGAGTATTATGCGTATAATGAGTATTATGAGCATAATGAGTATTATGATCATAATGAGTATTATGAACATAATGAGTATTATGAGCATAATGAGTAATAAGACCATAATGAGTATTATGAGCATAATGAGTATTATGAACATAATGAGTATTATGAGTGTAATGAGTATTATGAGTATAATGAGTATTATGGCCATAATGAGTATTATGCGTATAATGAGTATTATGATCATAATAAGTAGTATGAGTATAATGAGTAGGTATTATACATGACAACCGTCAAAGGAAAGCAGAATAACATATATAAATTTGATAATTTCCACTACTCTGATATAGCTTCTGAGAAAATAGCGTCAATGGAACGTAGACATATTAGGGAAGTAATATCTCGAATTATAAGTTTAATTATAAAAGTGATAATTCACATTATAAAGTGACAATGCAGTAGATATTGTAAGTATACATCAATAAGACATTGTGACAACTATGATAATAGAATGATAGCGCCACTAAGCTTAAGACGCATATACACTTAATTTCAATTCAGTTACTTTTGTAAACAGATAAAAGAAACCTTATTTATTCTTATTCCTACAATATTAATTCCCGAGATTAAATAGTTAGGTTATAGCACACATACCACACCTTCCTGGACAAATCACATAATTTATACATTCAGTGAAGTAAATCATTTGATACCGCAGCAACTTCTGTTCCTAACCAATAATAGTCAACATTAGAATAGCTGTGAATAAGAAGACGTCACTACCAACAGAACTCGCGAAAAAAGTCTTCACGTTTTTCATTTTACCAACCCACCTTTTAGTTCGTACCGCAGTAACCAGGGGAGCAGCAAGTCAGCTACAAGGCGGAATTTCCAGGGGACTACGGATCACTGTCGAGGGGGCTACGCCACACCAAAGGTGAGGAGCAAATAACGGCAGCTGCCACACGTTTGTAACCAGTACCCAAACAGCCAACATAGCAACACCCACTCCCCACAAGGAGCAAGTCCAACACCCGTATATGTACAACATATAATTTTACCTTCCTCTCCAAATAATAATAATAATAATAATAATAATAATTGTGCGCTACATAGGTAATTTCATACCAAACACGTATTGTAAACGTATATTTTGTTAACTTACTTTGAAAATATAACTAAAGATTATGGGAGTATAAAAAAGCGACATCTTTACATAATACACAACAGGAAGAAGCAAGCAAGTAACGAGTTTAACATATAACGTTAAGTCCATAATTTCAGACATAAGCATGAAATAGATATTCGCTGCTTGTTGTCTATACATTCTTTAATTTTACATTAATTATATTCTACAATAATGACAAAAGAAAATTAATTAATAGTTTTATAAAGTGCAGTTCTAATACTTTGTTATAATTTAATTTTGAGATTATCAAATTGGTCAATATGACGCGCTAAAAAGAGAGGAATTCAAATCATAAAATGCTACTCAAATCATTTAATTTAAGAATATCATATTTAGAAGCAAATGTTGCACCTCTGATAAAGAGAATTATGATCATGGTTAATAATCAATTAGTTGGTCAAGCAATAGGTATTATTTAACTTTCTGGACAATTATGTTTTCTGTAAATTCAATAATAATATCAACAAAAATTGAAATTATCTATATTTACGAAATATTAATAGAAAACGATATAATAAAGAAAAAAAATAAATAATATAATACACTTGCCTCAATGGCTCTGAGGGTATTACATAGAATTAAAGAAACTTAAAGGAAGCCCCAAAAGCAGAAATATATTTTTTTAGAAACGTAGAAGTAATATGAAGATCATATCAGAAAGCATGCTACAAATTTTGAAAATGCAAATGATATAATGCTGAATGGGCTCATATAGACTGGATGGACAAATATAGGATACCAAAAACAAATGTAATGCCAAGTTAAATGAGAACCAGCGGAAAGACAGGACGCAAAGTTGACCAAGAATGAGATAGTCGGATCAAACATGAAGATTTGTGGAGGCTAACGGTGCTATACATGTACTTATGTCATAAAATGTGGCCCATAATGGAATGGAGCTGTTTATATTGGTACTGAAAAAATATCGTCTCACCTTCTCGAACAAGATCACATTTTTACGAACATAATTCTACTCACTGTATTGATTTGTACCTTTCCTCCCCTAAAATATGACCAAACTGTCGCAGGGTATCAATAGAACTTAAACTTCACATTTTCCTGCCGTAATACTGTTTAATATTGGTTTGGCTGTTCACTTTTGATGACAGCAATAACTTTAACTTCGTCTCCATGTCGTGATGAAAGCTCCCATATGTATATGTAAGTTGAAAATATTTTTCACCCTTTCCTCCAGAAGGCCGAATTATGTTGTACTTGGTGTAGCCTTTGCTTGTGCATCCATCGTAGCGAAAATATTGTATAGTAATGTATGCAACCCAGCCATTATAACATGCTTCATTGGTTTGCTTTTAAGTTCCTGATTAGTTTTCCATATAGAGAACTGATATTGGCTGGCTGAAGTCAAAGTTTGGTTGCCCGAAGTTGGAAACTTACGGAGGGAAAAAACACTATTACAATCTACAGGAATGGACCACTTTTAATGATTAGTGCTTTAATACTATGTCTTTCTATGTGTTTCCCTGCAAGACTTTCGGAACTTCTATATCTCCAGGCCCAGAACAGTCTTCTTCCAGAGTCATCTCTTTCCAATGGTCAAAAAGTAATGATACCGTAATATTTAAGACTGGAACGTTTGAAGCCGGCTACGAACTATATAAGAGGCCAACTGGTAAATTGAATTGAAGTGAGTTAAAAAGTCAATCTAGTGAATGACGAATGCTAAGAAACTAACGTGAACTTAGTTATTTGAGTACCAAAAGTGTAAGTGCTGTGTTAGTGAATAATAAGGCGAATTTAACATAAACTGGCGTATATTGTGATACAAGTTTGGTGAGTGCATCTTTGCAAATTGAGAAATAAATGTCAAAACATGAGGCGAAGACGAATATTTTCTCTTACGAGTTTCTACATGTGAGGCATGTGTATTTTATTAGGGTCATTCAATAAATAACCGGAGATATTTGTTTGATTTTTTATTGCGAGAATATATACAACATTTATTATTTCTCAACGTAATCACCCCAAGTTCTATGCATTTATGCTAGCGCTGAATCAGCTTTTTAATTCCACGTGATAATAACTCTTGAGGGAATGTGCGAAAACAGTTATGCACTGCCGCGAGGACTTCCTCATCATCTGCGAACCTTGGGCCACTAAGAGCTGCCTTCAGTGGGTAAAAAATGTGATAATCTGGATGAGCGAAATCCGGAGAATATGGGGGGTGGGACAAGCAGACGAATTTCAGGTCTTTTATGGTATCTAATGTGACTCTAACAGTGTGTGTGTGGTCTTGCATTGTCAAGCAGTAGCAACAGTGCGCCAGGGGACATCAGTTGGGGTCCGCAACCTCAAAATTGTTGGTTTCAAATTTTTTTCACATAAGATTTGCGTAGTCTCACTATTTATATTCTGAACTCTCGGCATGTAATGTCTCATGGTCCCAACTGGCACCTCATTCAGGTCGCACCAATTTTGGTTTTGGAATTCCTCCTTATCTGCCCAGTCATAATGCACTTTGTTCGACTCAAACAACTTTCACCATATTGCACTACCATCCGACGGTGAATTTCGATTGGCTTCAAACTTTCTGTTGACAAAAATCTAATAACATTCCGCTGCTCCTCGCTGGTGCAAACCTGTGAGGGTGTCGCCATCATTGCATTCCCGAGGCATCCCTACCATAATAATACCTCTAGGACACCCCCAATACAGTACAAACAAGCACACGCTTTGTCAAAGTTTACGGTTATTTATTGAATCGACTTTGTGTAATATTTTAGGCTGTTATAAATAATACAAATGCCTATGCGAAGATAAAATTAATAGAGATACTCCTTCATATTGATATTACTTAAAACTTTACTCATACGGAAACTGGTCAACTGGCCACACAAAGAAACGGTTTTCTGTCCTATAGCAACCACATTTTAGATTCGTTTATGTATTCCATTATTCTTTTATACTTACAAGGAACTAAACAATAAAACTTTTCTTCTAATGTTTTAGTATGAAATACACAAAAGAATAAGCTTATTAATAACAATTTGTTATAGAGATGTAGATAAAGTCATGTGAATGAAATACATATGATTTTTTAAAATGCAGGCAATAAACGTATTTATATAAACTACATGCAATCTAGTTAACCGGCCGGGGGGGGGGGGCTCGAGGCGCTGACCACGTCTCACCCTCCAATACTGCACCCCATCCATGACGTCTATAGTGGACCGAGATGGGGGACGCAGCGGCCGGGCTGTAGGCCAAGGTTCCCCGTGAGCTGTCGTGCCATGGAGTTAACATGCAATCTAGAATTTTGACTCAAGGCGGAAATATCACTATTATTGTGTACAACAATTATTGCTGTAAGTTTCAGTAATATATTTTGTATACCGTGGACTTTTCAAATTTCACATTAACCAAATTATTGTGGTGACATTCTTCTGTCATTCCATGATTAAGGGTTTTCCACTACAAACTACTCTTTTCTTTGAAGTGACACAGCTGAGTGCATTAAAAACCCTTTGTACGTAGTGAAAAGGCATCTAAATTTTGGCGTGTTCTCTAGAGTAAAATGTCTTCCTTGAGAGTCCCCTACATTAGCACTGCAGAAGCTTGCCCGTCCACACGCTACGCAAGCTAAACCAGAAGTGTTTTTATAACAACGTCGAAGCCGTGCCGTCGTCTCGATTAGGCTTGCCAACATCACAAAGAGAGACGCGTGTGGGGAAACAGCAGTTGACAAGGGCGAGACGCCTCCAAGGGGAAGACGGATGTCATGTTTATGACGCTTTGACGACAACTTCCTGCACGTACTCGTCCTAAAGCGCTGAATACCCGAGGGATGAAAATGTCCTCCGCACTAAGCTATTAGCGCTCTTTCATTTCATGTCGTTTTTTTACTCTATTTTTCTTGCTTTTTCATCCCGAAACAAGCGAGTTCCATAGGGAAATAGCTGGCCACTTTGTGTTCCCATTTCCTGCATACCTCTACCACCTCATATAACAGTTTCGCTTTTAGGGTCGTGGCGGCGTTATATACTGTTTTTATGTGCCTCTCCAGCGCCCGCCAGTTCCTGCTGCGCGGTAGCAGAGACCCCTGTTTATGCCATCATTGCGTTTTTATACATTCAGCTTCGCCGAAGATTTATAATCATCCGGTTGCCATTCATCGCGCTCTTTCAATTCCCCTACATTCATATATATATATATATATATATATATATATATATATATATTCACTCAGGAGTCAGGACTCCTCTTTACATGTATAGTCCGATTCGGATCAATATTATATTTATTCGAAACGTTCCGTGTATAACTTGCCCCATATTACTTAACTTCCACGTGTGCTGGCATAGAATAGTGAAGCTGTATTAAGTCCTTATACCATAAAATTGATGTAATAGTTAATGTAATAATTAGTGTAATACCCAAAAATCAACCACTAAAAGGATAAATAATAATTGATTGTTTTAAATAGTGAGGGCAGATGAAGTTTTTCAAGAAAAAATGCCATCAGCTATTGAGCAATACGATATACAGGGTGTTAATGAACTACACCGAAATAATTTGCGAGATTGTGTACGTGACTGATATAAGTAATTTGAGATTGGCGATGCATGGTCCCCGGATAAACATAACGCAGCTACATAGCGTTAAACGTGTGGGTATCAGGTGCTGATAAGTCAGTGTTAAAGCAAAGCAGGTCGAAAAAATGGCTTAGAATGTCTTTAAAAGTGCTACCCGAGTATAGAAATATCGATTTTTAGCAGCTCGTTACTAGCGTTCTCAAGATTTAATGTCGCAAAAATCTGTAAAATCTCAAACTAATGACTTGATGGTGCGACACTGAGCATTCATTAAGTACTTTCTTGAGTTATGTAGCCTACTCTGGAGATCTTTTTTCAAGTGCTCTGGTAGCTTTATGCATGACGCGGGAAGTTGCTATCCCAGGTTATGAGTTCGATTCCTGTCATACAGTAAATACTTTTTTCTTATTATTATTATTTTCATTCGCGATACGTGGCATACTGGCACTTCAGAAACTTATAGCAGTTACTTCTAAATTTCAATAAACAGACCATAAGTCACCTATTTCAAATTACTTATTTAAGGAATCTACATATTCTTTGAAAATATTTCGATATAGTTCATTAACACCCTGTATATATGTAAATATATTAATTAGTTAATTCAAATTCAAATGGGGTATAACTAGGATTGCTAGGGCTCCCGTATTTCAGCCTTATTTTGTTTAGTCTCCCGGCTCCCAAATTTTGGACTATTTCTCCCATATTTCATGCACTACCATGATATCTGGTCTTTAGAAGGATATTTGGAAAATGGGATATATCGAAGTGCTAGTTCTTTTTTCTCAATGTTGGCAGAGGTATTTTAATTAGCTGATGGTAGCAATGGTAGAACGCGCCTCGTTCACTTGCGTCTTTGATTTGAAGAGAGGGACACGTGCTTTGTTTATTTATGGCTCTATAAGGCATGAAAAATCAAGGAAGTCCATTCCTGAAATCTCCCTTATTTTCAGTTAAAAAAGCTGGCAACGATAGGCATAACACATAACGGTTTTTAAACTAATCGGAACACTGTATGCTTGATCGAAGATATGCTTCAGTCACGTTGCAATGTTCACAGGGACATGAAGTTTCAGTTGATACAATTGGTATGTAGTAAACCTCATGATAGTAAGAAGTTAAAACCTAGCTAATCTAGCGGATTTCACTGCCCCCCCCCCATTAGGTTCTCACCCGGTGTTCAGCTGAAATTCTGGAGATATTTCAATAGCTATCTGGTTTGTTCTGATAAACATCGCAACTGACCTGGAATCAGTGCACAGTACGTGTCTTGTCACGGAGCAAAGAGTTATTCAGAAGGGAAAGATAAATCATAGCTAATAATATAAATTATATCAAGAAGGGAAATATAAATGTACATTGAAAACGGGAAGGGAAGAAAGATTTCAAACACGTATAAGTAGGCGAGTTGTCACGAGCCAGCGAGGGACCCCGAAAATGCCGTTAGAGGGTAGTGCATTGAACCGAAGGGGAGGAGTGGACACTGCCCAAGAGGAACATGACGGGATGAGAAAACAATGCTCGCTGTTCAGGCGACACTGTTTGAGGCACTTGGCGAAGAACCTCCGCACAACCAAGATAGTGTCCGTGGTGGAGCCGACCAGGCTACCTTTAGTTGCGAGTGAAATAGTTATGTTAATACAGACCAGAGTATGGCCGATATCACGGCATCAAAATTAATAAGTAACAATAGTCGCGTCGCGTAAAGTATAGTTCCACAAGAGAAAATTCAGAGGAATGCGTGTGTGTTTGACGGCGGAAAAAAGCCGAACTAATTGAATAAAGCACTTGTGTCATATCGCACCCTAAAAGAGTTTCCATGCTAGTAAAAATCCTGGGCTAGGGCACCCACAAATCCACACCATTCCGAATATCCAAAACCCGAATCCACGTTACCGTCCCAACTGTCAATAATTGTCGACTGTGTTACGAACTTAATAACAAAAATGAAATTAAGCTATCAGTGAACCGTCATCTAAAACTCCATGTCATTATCTACGTTGCAATATGACTAGACTGCTTATTTGTCCAAGCATATAAAGTGGCAATTGGTTTACAAATGGCAAGTGTTTATATTCCTTTCTATATGTACTTGGAGCTTATTCTGTTATTACAAGGTGGTAGTAGTAATGTGGCGTAGAGTACCGGAGGGGATTCTGCACCTCAGCCAGTGATAGTTTTTTTTTTTTTTTTTACGTCAGACACCGGGAGAATAGGATGAGATGAGAGCAACTACGGAGGGCAGCAGGAACCAGACTGAGACAGAGAGCCTCATGGAGAGTCCCTAACACATCCCAGACGTGGGGAGCACTAGGAGCCTGCACCCCTGAGTATACCGACAACCCCCAGCACCATCCTACCGCAGAGAGCTGATTTTTCAAACCACAATCATCTCTACGAGAAGGCGCCGCCCTCGCAGACACATACAACCCCTGAAAGAAGACCAGATAATTAAATGGAGGGACAAGAAAGCCGAAGGAATGAAGAACCCTCCCCAACATTCGCCTAATGACCCAAGAAACTCCCCTAAAAACCCATGGTTCAGAAATGCAGCGGAGAAATGAAACCACGGCCTTCCGGATGCCAGTCCCAGACGGAACGCCTGAGCACCTGGCTCGGAAATTTCATGGTGAATATATGATATGAATTGTTGTAAATTTAATTACGATCAAGATAAGAAATACAAGAAAAGCATTAAAATGTACAAAATCAGAAGTTCCAAGACAAGATAACTGTACAAACGCAGATTCATAAACAGGCTGTAGAATATATTTTCAAATATGACGGAGAGGGATGACTTTTTCGGCCACGAAAATCCTTAGCACGGCTTCCCTCGGAAGGGAAGTAAAGCCAGTGGTCCTATTTAATGTTTATTTGCAAGTAAAAAAAACTCTTTGCCTTGAAAGAGGATAGTTTCTGGGTAAAATTCCGCTATTTTGCGTCAGCAATTTTTCGTTCTTTTTGTCATTTGTGAGCGACGAACCGATTAATCGTTCCGAACTAGAAATTCAAATCCGATCACGGAAACATCGTAACGATGCCCTATGCTCCAGGAAAATAGCTAACAAGATATTTTAAATTATAAAATTAACATAAATAAATAATGATTAGATAATGATAATCAGATTCACAAGAAATTAAATAACATATTTAAATTCTGTTATTTATATACACGACGTATTATACGTTAAGCTTTAAGTTAAGATTTTTGTTAGAATGTTTTTTATTAGATAACAGCGGGCAGAATACAATAGAAATCAATAAGATCTTCACGTTTCGAAATGTATATACAACCTTTATTGACTTCCGGATGCTTAGAAGCGTCTTTAAGAACAGCTTGGCACGAGGTCTGAAGAATGAGAAGATCTTGCCTATTAACATGCAAAAATAGAATAAATCGATGTAACTATATTCTATTATTGCCAATCAAACAAGCTAGCAATGTTGACTATAAGCATTGAAACTAATTGTTTTACAAAGTGAAATCAGCTAAAAGTGATACAAAGATTCGCAGCATCGTAAACTGACGCCATCCAATAATCTTGACTTGTTACCTCATTCCTATTCTAATACACCAGAACTGGATGATAGAAATCTCAAATACCCAGGATTGATGCTAGCAGGTTTTCGGTGTTGCAGTAGAAACATCCAGGGCAACATTTTCAAACAAAAATCACATCCAGTAGAACAGTTTGTTGCCCTCCAGTTACACAATTACACTCAAAGTTAAAATACAAGTTCACCAACCCAGTGGTCAAGCTAAGTGGAGAATTAGCGGCAAACCTAAATGCGCTAAAACCCTCTTTTAGTAACAACGACCTCCAGTCCAGCTGATCGGTGCGGAGGACCAGGCGTCGACCCACGGTAGAATGGCAATATCACCAACCAAAGTGAGTAGGACATCAGTCTCCTCTGTTAGCCGCGCCGTGGCCGAGTGGACAGACCATTCGCCTCTCACCCAGACGGCCCGCGTTCGATCCCAAGTAACCGCACGTGAGATTTCTGGTGGACAAAGCGGCGCAGGGGCGGGATTTCTACGGGTTCTCCGGTTTCCATCACATTCCACCGGGGCTGCATCTTCATGAATCATCAGTGTCATCGCCTGCGGTATTATTGCAGTAAAAGCGGGCGTTAAACACTACCAAAAAGTCTCCTCCTCGTGTCACCACAAAGACGGACATCACACATCTCAATTACTGCTACAATAGAATGGTTCTTTCAAGGATTAGGCATTCTAAACACTGTTCCAGTCTCTAACCTCTTATGACAAAGATCTCTTTCCAATCGATGGATTTTTTTACCACTTTTGTAATGACAATATGATCCTTTCATTTCATTTCATTCTTTTTTCTTCTATCTTATCACTAACTGAAAGGATTTTTAAACTAGATATTATTGTTTTATTCCTTATTTTATCCATTTTAGTGAATGTTCTTGCACATCTCATGAACTTCACCTATGATGCCTGTATGCGTGATATTTTATTTTTTTGTTTTGTTATTGCCCTGATTTGGAAACATACACAAACATAGGCACAGTCTTAGAACTATAGAATTTAATTTGTTTTATTTCTTATTTTTCATTCCAAGCTAGAAATCTAATAACCTTTCTCTCAATGTATTTGTCAAATAGTATTCAACTTAGATAATTGAGGTAGCATATTTGTTCTAAAAATGTCTCATTAATTATTATTTTCAATCTGATTATATGCTTACCTTTATAAAACATTATTAGTAGGTTTAGTTATGGTGTAGTGCATTTTGGGTTGATCCACACATTGCACTTTGTAAATAACCTTCTTTTTCCTTTATGACTATTTGGTCAGCAACATAAATTGAGTATTGCACTATATAAATTATCTTCTGTTTCCTGTATTACTGTTTGGTCATCAACATACAATAGAGCATTAGCTAGTATGCTAGAAATACTGCTCTTTATAAATCATCTTCTATTTCCTTCATGACTGTTTGGTCATCAACATACAATAGAGCATTGACTAGTATGCTAGAAATATTGCTCTTTATAAATCATCTTCTATTTCCTTCATGACTGTTTGGTCATCAACATACAATAGAGCATTGACTAGTACGCTAGAAATACTGCTCTTTATATATCATCTTCTATTTCGTTCATGACTGTTTGGTCATCAGCATACAATAGAGCATTGACTAGTATGATAGAAATATTGCTCTTTATAAACCATCTTCTATTTCGTTCATGACTGTTTGGTCATCAACATACAATAGAGCATTGACTAGTATGCTGGAAATATTGCTCTTTATAAATCATCTTCTATTTCCTTCATGACTGTTTGGTCATCAACATACAATTGAGTATTTACTGGTATGCTGGAAATATTGCTCTTTATAAATCATCTTCTATTTCCTTCATGACTGTTTGGTCATCAACATACAATTGAGTATTTACTGGTATGCTGGAAATATTGCTCTTTATAAATCATCTTCTATTTCCTTCATGACTGTTTGGTCATCAACATACAATTGAGTATTTCCTGGTATGCTAATATACTGCACTATATAAATTATCTTCTGTTTCCTGCATGACTGTTTGGTCATCAACATACAGTAATGTATTAACTAGTATGATAGACATACTGCACTTTATAAATTATCTTCTATTACCTGAATGACTATTTGGTCATGTATTACAATAGAATATTTACTAGTTTTGATAGATACTGTAATTTATACATTTTCTTCTGTTTTTGGATGAATATTTGATCGTCAACATTCAATAGACCTTTTATTGGTGTGTTAGATATACTATACTTTATACACTTTCTTCTGTTTCTTTGAAGAATATTTGGTCATCAACATACAGTAGAGTATTTACTGATGTGCTAGATATACTGTACTTTATATATTTTCTTCTGTTCTTTGGATGAATATTTGATCATCAACATACAATAGAACTTTTACTGGTGTGTTAGATATACTTTACTATATACATTTTGCTTTAATTTTCTAATTCGGAATCTGTGCTGAGGAGATATTTACGTGCCAGCTACAATGCCACAGTTAAAGAAGGTATCAGAATCCGGGACAGAATCTAAGAAGAGGAAATCTAGCCTCTTGTTTCTAGTTTATTTATCATAAAGTTATTCGGAAGAATAACAGCTTTAGTAACCATAGGTTCTGGAAATATAACGCAGTTTTTGTTTTTTTTAAAATGTGGCAACATTTTACATTAAATTGCTCGCATGTTAGTATTAACTCACAAGGAGAACTGTCACAATATTGTCCTAGAAATAGCTGACATTTTATAGTCAAAATATATTAACAAAAGAATTGCATGTTGATTCGTTGAAAACTAATTAAAACGATTTAAGTGTAACGACTGAACTTAGGTTTGTATTCTGCTCATGTGATATATGTCACAGCCCCCTGGGAAATATTTTATTAAATAAATAGGACAAGGAATGCGACGGGACGCTGCTTGCTTGGCAGCAAGGATAGCTACTAGAATAAAAAAGAATCAAAACAAAGGAACCACTTTAAAAACAAGCAAATTTTATAACAAATTTAACTTAACTTACATCATTAATGGGTTCCAAGTGGTCTTGGAGCAATGCAGCATGCTAACAGTTATTTCGTTGTACATATACATATTCACTTACACTTACTACAAGGTGTATTTTCTAAGACTGTATGCCAAAAGAGGAAGCAGCTCCACGCTGCATGGAATTTATAAGGGGTACTGCCAACTTAAGAAACCTAAAAACCACAACAATTTTGCACTTCGACGAAAAGTCTAACTATAAGAAGATTACCAACCTATAAGCAATACAAGAGGCTGTCAATATACCACAATACTATATACGGACTAATAATTAAGTTTTCATGCGGCGAGACTACAGTATCTGCCCGCAAGTCTTAGATATCTTGCAACCTAGAGTTCGTTTAGCGAAGAAAATTTCGGCTGCAGATGGTTTCATTTCTTTACCAGTGATGGCTAGCTCCAAGAAATACAACATACCATGTGTTCTATTCGCATGGTTTATTCTATCTATTTTGCAAACAAACTATTCTTACAAAAGATTATTCTTTCACCTACATCATGCTGATAAAGATTAGCAGTATTAGTTTTCTTACTTAGCTCCTTATAAGGGGAATAATATGCACTAAACTGATAGTAAACTGTCTTCAACTTTGGTTGCTAAGCGATTTACTTTGAAATTCGTTAAAAAAAAAAAAAAAAAGTACAAGTGCGGGTAACGAATTTGCGTTTGAGAAAAGTACAACTATTTTAAAAAATCTGATGTGTACCATTCACATGACTTTCTCTATATCCCTGCAACAAATTATTCTTAAAAAACTTATAGTTCTACTTACTTCATGCTAATCAGTAAAACATTAGCAGAAATAGCCATATTACTTGCTTCCTTGAAAGTAGAGGTGAAATAACGGAGTACCATAGGTTAAAGTGATACTCAAAACCTGGTTGCTATGTCACTGAAGTTCCTTTGTTTGTATGGACAGCAGTAGACAAATTCCTGTATGAGAAAAGTATAAAGGTTTCAAAAACAAGGAATATCTAAAAAAACGACCAATTCCACTAAAAATATGTATATAATATAAGTTGTGTGTTTTAATGCGCTCTATATATTTACCGACTTTTCGTTTTTGAGTTATCGTGTTCAAAGTCACACGGACACATAGACACACACACATGGACCTTTTTCTGAGAATACTATTTTTGGATACAGGGGACCCTAAAACATATATTTCCGGTGAAATCTCGGTATCGAATTTTTTGGTGGAGTGCAATACATTCTCTATACACTATGTACATAGTGCGTACAGAGAAAGTAATAAGACTATTAAGAATGAATATGTCTGATATTTTAAGCAAAGTCGTAAGACATTTTTGAGAAAATCTAAATTTTAAAGAATAATTTAAGGGAGGGGGAGGAGCTCGAAAACCTTTGTTCCACACTCTTGAAAGATATTGGTCATAAATAAGCAAGTCTGGTATTTATCCACTTACTATGTACATAGTACATTATAGAGGAAGCAAGAAACTGAAAAATTCTTCACTTTGGTAAATTCCCTGGTTTAATAATTATATACAGGATATATGCAAGGAATTAAACATCATTAGTAAGTGATATTAATTTACAAATCAATTTTAGTTGCAAACTAATGTATGTTGGCGAGAAAGTCGACACGCGTGTTTTTTTATTTTCAGTTTAATTTCACTAAAATATTCCACTTGATCTATAATATCAATATGACGCCAGGTAGTATCATTCAAGTATAAAGTATAAAAATCTGATGTGTACCATTCACATGACTTTCTCCATATCCCTGCAACAAATAATTCTTAAAAAGCTTATACTTCTATTACGTTATGCTAATCAGAAAAAAATAGCAGAAATAGTCTAATTACTCGCTTTCTTGTAAGTAGAAGCGAAATAAGGAACAACTGTAGGTTAAAGTGATAGTCAAAAGCTGGTTGCTATGTCAATTAAGTTCCTTTGTCTATATGGATAGGAATTGACAAGTTCCTGTATGAGAAAAGTATACGTTTTTCATAGCAGAAACCAAAAATAAGGAATGTCACAAAAACGACGAACTCCACGACAAAAATGTATATAACATAAATTGTGTGTTTTAATGTGCTCTACATTTTTGAGTAGTAAGCTTTTGTCCGTCTCTTACGGTTTAGCAGTTATTCAAAATTTAGTAAAATTCATCCAGAATAAACTACTCTTCAGAGGCTATTCCCAGAAAATTCAAGATATACATTTCATTTGTCAGGTAAATATGTTTAATATCCGAAAGTTTAATCAAAATCGTTAGTGCCATTTTTGAGAAAATCAAAATTTTCGAAAAAAGTTCCATGTAAAGGGTAGTTGGGGGTGGGGGGATTTTTCTCAAAATCTTTGTGTCGCATCCCTGGAAGATACTAAACTTAAATACCAAGTTTGGTATTGTACCGACTTTTCGTTTTTGAGTTATCGTGTTCACAGACACACGGACACACACACATACACACGCAATCACGGACCTTTTTGTGAAAATGCTTTTTATGGATATTGGGGACCCTAAAACATGTATTTCCGGTGAAACCTCGGTATGGAATTTTTGGTGGGGTGCAATACTTTCTCTATATGCTGTGTACATAGTGCGTATGGAGAAAGTAAAAATTGGAGTATTTTTTAAAATATTGCAAACGTGGTGCGTAAATTTACAATAAGCTATAGGATTCGAGGTTCCGTCTTATAATCTATTGGCGTATGACTGAGTTTATTTGATGGTCGCTCCTAATATTTGCGCTTATTTATTTTACGTTATATAGGTTTTAACACGCGCAAATTTAAGTTTTTCACAAATGACGTTCAATAAATTAAATGGCAAACTCTGAAAATCTAGTTGAATCTACAATTTAAAAGATTTGATGTTTCCATTCGCATAACTTTCTCTAGCTGTTCCAAATAGAAACTATTCTTATAAAGGCTTATTCTTTTATCTACATCATGCTAATCGAGATAAATGAGCAGAATTGGTCTTATTATTAGTTTTATTGTAAGTAGAAGGGAAATAAGAGAATAGGTTATGCTAAAGAGATAGCCAGCTCTTTTAAAATCTGATCGCTTGGTGAAACAATTGAGGCTCGGTTCACTTTGCATGGCTCGTTTGAGAAAAGTTAGGTAGTTTGAAACTGAAGCTAGTAACAATTAATATATAAAAAAACGGCCACTCTACAAGAAAAACGTATTTGACATAAATTATGTGTTTTAAAGAGATCTACAGTTTTTGTGCATTAAGTTTTTGTCTATCTCTTATGGTTTAACTGTCATATAAAATTGTAGAAAACTCATCCAGAATAAAGAGCCCACAGTTTATTCCCAGAAAATTTAAAACATGCATTTATATGTGATGCAAATATCTTTAGTATATGGACAGTAAAACACTGTTACAATCCAGGAGAATGTGCCACTTTTTGTGTATGCGAGCGTAAAGTTGCAACAACCTTGCTGCTGTCTTCACATTAGCTTTCTTGGAAGCAGCACTTACATTTTCTTTACCTGATTGTACTTCCGATGATGTGCCAACTTGTTCCTCTTAACACCGAACGCGTTCATATCGTGGTCGACTCGTACACTGCTTACAGAGATGCTTGCAGAAACGTTATGAACTCTCTACTTCCGTAATTCTCTATTTGCATTTTGTCTCTCTCGGATAAACCTTAATGAACTCCAAACCATGAACAATGATAATTTACGTTATAATTCTGGTGAGACATCATTGGTTGCGAGATTAAAGTTCCACTGACCACAGTTTAAATGAAGCCATTATAACATATGGGCACTATTGGAACAACGCACGGTGAAATATATTACAGAGCAGATTATACCTAACGAGGTAGCGTGCAAAGAGATGTGTGCTAGAATAATCACACAAGCATGTAATTCGGGATGTAATCATCACCAAAGATAATAGATTACAGCATGTAACTGGGAATATTTTCCCGTTGAATCCAAATAAAGCAACATTACAAAGAGGAACAAAAGATAAAGGAAAGAACATCCCATAAACACCAAGCAAAGGTTTACGCATTTATTTTGCACTGTACTTTCGTCCCACCTCTGGTGTAATTGTATCACATTCAGGAAATCCAGAGTTCGAACCTCCATTACGGTGAGTTGACTGCAAAATGGAGTTTACCGCGGTTATCCTGAAACATTTGTATGTCGGGTAACTATAAACTGAATGGCTTTGGATTCATTGGGGAAGTATTTCGCCCATTTAATGCAGTCATCGATGTGCCCTACTCCGTTAAAAGATGTTACACACTAACAAAGTTATTTACATAACCCTTTGGTTTGTTTGTTGCACCGGTCAATGATGAGAGAAAATATTTGGAATATATTTATTAGACCAATTGTGGAGATAGAAATCTGACTTTTCATTGCGTTAGATTAAACAATGCCTTCAAGCTCAAAATAGTATAAAGGTTATGTAATCAAAATAAAAATAAGTAATGTTAAAGTTACATGATATATCAGTTGAACATAATAGGGAAATATGTACTATGGTTACAGCATAAAAATTAATCTTATTAATACGACTAAAAGAGTTTGTTAAAGTATTTTATTTGTTTCTTTCATTTGCATTGCAGGCATTGACTTCTAAAATCCCATAAATATTTCGCAAACCTCGATTTAATTTTTAAAGTTACAGTCTATAGATAAAAATAACCGTTAAAAAAGGTAATTTGGCATCATATTGCGACACTTTGAGACAAGATTTTAATTTTTAAACGTATGTAAAGTTTAAATATAATTGTGTTTTATTGCATACAAATAGTATTATAGTTATTTTACAATATAAAAAATCTGATGTGTTCCGTTCACATGACTTTCTCTACGTCTCCCTAACAAATTTTATTAAAAAGCTTATGCTTCTATCTACTTCATGACAATCGATATAAACGAGAGGTGAAACGTTTTCTTTTAAGTAGAAGAGAAATAATGGAATATACTAGGCTAATGCAATAGTCAAATCTTTTAAAACCTAGTTGCCTAATGGATGAAATCCGTTTCTTTGCATTTGCCAGGAACTGACAAATTCCCGTATGTGAAAAGTAATAAGTATTTTAAAACTGAAACCAATAACAAGAAATATCTAATAAATAGTCAACTCCACGAAAAATATGTATATTACATAATATATATGTTTCAACGAGTTCTACATATTTTGTGTAGTAGGTTTTTGTCTATCTTTTGTGGTTTATTAGTTATGCAAAATCCGGCAAAATTCATCCAGAATAAAGAGATCTTCAGAGGCTATTTCCATTAAAATTCAAGATATAAATTTTATTTTTTGTGTAAACTTCTTTATTACACGGTATTTTAATCAAAATTGTTAGAGCTATTTTTGAGAAAATCAAGGGGTGAGGACATTTTCCTCAAAATCTTGGAAGATACTAAATTTATATATCAAGTTTGGTATTTTACCGAGTTTTGGTTTTTGAGTTATTGTGTTCACAGACACAGCATCGCTCTGACACACACACAAGCGCGCGCTTACCTTTTTCTAAAGTGCTTATTTTGGGACCCTATTTCCGGTGAATTCTTGGGTGGAATGCAATACCTTTTCTATAAATTAAGAACATAGTACCCTTAGAGAAAGTAATACATGTTTCGCTCTCTTACACAAAATTGTCTGTCTCAGTTGGACGTTGTTAATTTATTAACTCTGCTTCTGATAAAAAAAGCGGGAAAAGCACTTCTATCTTCACTTTCTTCCGCAGTCGGCTTTTAGCACTCTTTGAATAGACACACTCCCATATGCCTATCTTCAGAAAACATTCTGCTGCGCATGCTCTCTTAGCCCGCCCCCTTCCCGCTTCATAGCTAGAGAGAACGTAACCATTTGAGAATGACACGAGTATATCGCTCACTGGCATAGTCTTTTACTTTCTTCAGAGTCTATCAGCGTTTTATTTATTAGTGTATTCTTTTGAAGCTGTAAATTAATCAATTGTTAAAATTTTATTGCATATACTGGCAAGTTAAACCGCCAGTAGAAATTTTTCTGTAAAACATTCATTATCAAAATAAATCTTCAAACCAAAAACATTTTAAAATCCTAAAATATATCTACCAGTCCTACATCCTTCTCAGAAGGAGGAAAGAAAACTCCAATGTACTGGATCTAAAGTATAAATGACTTAGATGTCTTAGTTGTAATGAAGTACTTTGTCATTACCAAAGGTCAATCCGGAATTGCCGGGTTAAGATTCGGTGCACACAGAGTATAACTATGGCGTCATGTCCCGTTTCGAAGCCTGTTGCACTACCTAGCATTACTCACTGCTTGACCTCGTTCAGTTCCTGCTAGAAGATAACACTAGAAGAGAACACAAATCTAAAGATATCGAAAATAGGACACTGAAGAACCTTCTGGATGATTCAAACATATTTTGACAGGTGGAGAGCCTTTTCTTTCGATTCAGTAAAGATGGTCTTGTAATTACTGCAATGAATTCTGAGTATGGTTGATTTTTGTTCAATGCTTTTCCAAAGCTCTGCAAATTATTGTGCTGATTTTGCTTTAGACTTTTATTTACAAAATCACAAGGTGGTTTACTTACTTATCATATTATGAAATAATGCTTATTCTATTACTTTATGCTTTAGAAAGATACATATAATATTAATACATGTAAAGAGCTACTTTTGTAACAGATTATACCTCAACGTGTACATGTTTACACTACAAATCCCTCCCTATTACCATCTCTTTATATAACAGATTGTTCTGTGTGTTCCTAACTGTGTGCACTTAGGAAACCAAAACCGAGCTCTAATCATTACTACTTGGTACAGAGTAGCTCATGGGGAGTCAATAAACGACTTTGAAGGTAAAACTATGAATCACACCAGACAGAGGTGGTAATTAAACTATAGAATTACTTGATATATTAGGAAGAAGAATAAAATGTACATTATTGTAAAGTTTAAAACCTTTCTCGGCAGGCACTGAAACAATGAAAATGTGACGTATCAATTGGGAACATTTGGCAACAATACTACTACCAGGTGTGCACGCGACGAAAGAAAAAGTCTAACCATTTATTTGTTACGCTTTATTGGGTGAAAAGCCACTTAATTCTTTCCTTCTTTATAACAATTAATTAAATTAACTGTTAAGTCTTAAAGCAAAGATTTAAAAATGCAATTTCTTGTTTTTATGTCTTTATGTTGTGAAAGGCCCCCTAGATAAAGAAGAAAGGAAACAAGGAAAAAAAAAAAAAAACAACTAATTTGCAAGTGAAATGGTTTACAGAAAATATATATTTATAGACTTAAAACATCTACAGGTGTCCAAAAATATCCCCTATCCACACTAAACCTTGAAAAAACGGATCTGAAAATGCATATACAATTTATTTAAAGATAGAAATACCAGGAATAAGAAAACTACTAGAAGTGAAAGTCTTTCGGAGCCAAACAAGCTTATCTGTATTGCGATCAACTGAGGTAATTTCTGGTGGGATTTAGATGGGCTTTTCTCAGCGGCAAAATGCTCCGAAGTTTATTGTGAATGGATTAAATGTATTCACAAAGTAATTTTCAACACAATACACCCTACAATTCCATCAAAATGGGGTCGAGGAAGTAACACATGCTATTTTTGTTCTAAGCTTTCAATTTATTTCCTGTTTTCAGAATCAAGGTATAAACGTATGACCAGCCTAACTGTTTACAAAATAAAATTATGAATTCAAGGAAATCTATACCTCTTTTTAAATGAAACTGTAACATTTAAGATAATTTAATACTATAATGTGGCATATTTGAGTTATAGAATTAGAACAATTACTATTTTTTGTTATATTTAATAAATTAATCTTTGAATAAGGACCATTGCATTACTTATAAGATTGGTATGTGGGAATGTATTAAGTAAAAAGAAACAAAGGCCTGCCCTCCCAAAATAATCAAATTAACCCAAAGTTCGATTTTAATAGTACTTCAGAACATTTGTTAGCTTAATGATATTCTATTATTATTATTTTATACTACACAGTTTCCAGTTTTTTCAATATAAGGAAGAGACTTTTATCTTCTAATCACCCCAATTACAATAAATTAGAAAATAACGCAGATAAAACTACAATTCTTACAAAACTGTTTTCATTCCTGGTCCTTTCTCCTTTTTTACTTTACCTAATTGTAAGACAGGCAAGAGCATTTTTGAGCCCACTACCTCAAGGATAATTTTTGTCTTAAAAATTGAATATAAGCTCTCTTTTTGAGTAAATGCCTCTTGGGAGTGTGTGTGTTTTATTGTAACTAAAGACATTCATTTGAATGAAAACCAATTAGTAATTGATTTAACAACAAAAATGTGGAGTAAACGAACTTGAACTTGATATATATGGTAATTTTGGTTTGCTCAAGTATATATATGGGACTCGGGAATGATGTTTTCAGGTTAGACTATAATCTGCGATATATATACACACACAAGGTGGTTCACCTGTGCCTTATTCTCAGGTTTTATGCAACCCGCAGATTACAGTCTAACTTGAAAACATCGTTTCCGAGAGCCATCTTCTGCAGATTAATACTATGGACTGTGGCAAGTTATAGTGAACAGTGGCGTATTTGGTTAACGCGCACTGTTACTCTGAGTTCCAAGATGCTCCATTCAGTTTCGAATCTTAACAAGACGTTGACGATTTTTTACCCCCGCTTTCTTTCTTCCAGATTTGGCAAGTTTGTTAACTTGCTTATTTATTAATTTTATTGTTGATCTCTTTATTTATATTTATTTTAACTTTATTAGTCTTTAAATTCTTAGTGAAGGTTCTTTTTCAAAATAATTACAATGAAAATTAAGACTCGAAAACTGAAGAACATGTAAAATGAACTGCCGTTTGTTCTTGGTTCGTATACCTTTTAAAATTTACTAGCACCTTGCACCTTGAAGGATAATACGTAAATGAGAAGAAAAAAAAAAAGTGTACGCAGACGGAGTGACTCGAACCACTGACATGCTGTAGGTGAGCAGAGAACATGAAATTAACCAGTTGAGCTACAATCATTACGGCCATTTTCTTTCTCAAAATGTGTAGGTATAATATCAAACATATCTCCATCTCCAATTCTGATCTCTTTTATATGTGTCGTGTGACTTCTTTTTGTAACTTAAGCCGTTTGATTAACCCCCATACTTTATAATTTGCGTTGCGGTACACATGACAACGATCCTATATATAGCATGTACTGTAACAGGAGTGCGCATACTTTTGGAATGGACGTAACTATTGCTGCTAAGGTCTATTTTTCTATGAAAATTAGGCTAGATATTGCGTGGTTAAGAAAGGTCGACAAACACGGTAATTTCGACTTTATTACTTTCAGAGTGTGAAGTGTTGCCTATCTCCAAATATAATAAGGGACAGGTGAACCACCTGGTATATATACAAACTTTGCTAGATATGTTAAACCAACTTAAAATTATAGTATATTGCGTATTAAGAACTGTAAGTTATACTTATCATGTTGAGAATGCATATAGGGAATACGAGGCCTGCAGGGCCAGTTTTCATAAGCATTCGAGATTTGATAATTAACTTACAGTTTGTGATTAGCCAATTACTTTTTTAAATACTTAAAAAAGTTGCAAAAAAAAAAAAACCAATACTAAATGAAAATGTTTTTCCATATTTTATTGAACATTAAGAAAAATGAATTCTCGATGTGAACACATGAAAGGCTACATCTAAATCATATGGACAAATCCTTCTTATACATTCTTTTGTTAATGAATTTTGCAATAAATTCTTTACTTGAAGTAGGATATGTCTTGAGTGTTACGTCATTTCCTAATTGTATTGCAAGTATTAATTACCTCTCAAACTCTTACTGTAAGTACTTATAGTGGTTGTAGACATTACAATTAATAAATGAATTGTAAATTTAGCTTACTTTACCAAATATGTGTTCAGAAAGATTATTTATTGACTTTGGATGCAGTGAACCTCTTTGTTATTAATGTTTTACAATAATGAATTTTCTATTTATATATAATGATATTTGTAGGAAGAAAGCAAAGGTATGGAACACTTCGTGCAAATGATGCTACAATATCTTTATTTACATTTCATAAACGGCTTTTTGGTACATATGGATTGATATTTGTTAGAGAAATCCATGAAATCAACGCTTGAGATTCTTATGCGTACAAATAATGGAAAAAATTAAGTATTACTGTTCTTTCAGATCATAAATAAAAAATACAATCACCAACTGACAGCGTAAAAACTTTCCCATGTAATGTACGTGTGATTTTCAAGAACAAAGTTATTTCTCCAAACACAGAACTGTTATTGTATATTCTTTAGACCCGTCATTGCCAAGTTGAGTTATACACTTAAGCGCTGTGGAGCAAAATCAGTCCAGGAATGTACACAAATGTCGGAGCATGTAAATATTTGTCGAGTCAACAGGAGTGTCGATCCGCACAGATCGACAGTATCCATTGTGTTATGATGTGGTGGGAATGCAAGCAAATGTGTGACGCTGAGAGACATTCCGAAGCCCAGTCTATGGATGCGCTTCCCACAACATAACGGTCTGTGTTCTAACTTGGATCTGTGATAACACTGCGATGACAAGAGAAACAGAGTATATTATAACATCAGAGAAACTAATTTATAAGCAAAACCAGCAGAGAGAAGTGTTATTCTTCTAGAAAATACTTACAGACTTCCATTTCAATTCACCTTACACCACAAAACTAAATTTTAAAGCTGGTGAACTGAAATAGATTTGTAAGAAATATCTGATTTATATGAATTAGCAAGCTTGTTAATACTCATATCTTATTTCTGAATGTATCTTTATTACCTGTTTAAGCACCAGATTGATGTATAAGGCCTCTCAAAAACCACTTCAAACTTAAACCAATATAAACATTTTAATATTTGAAATAGGATAAAGATATAGAAGTCGGCAAGCTATGTGCAAAAACGGTCGAATGACCAATATGGACAATGGGGTTAGGTTTTGTTTTGTTTTGTTCTCTTTTACTTTCTCTAGCCCCGTATGTAAATGTACATAGGGATAGAGAAGTATTGCATTCCAACCAAAAATTCGATACCGAGATTTCACCGGAAATACATGTTTTAGGACCCCTTGTATCCATAAAAAGCATTTTCAGAAAAAGGTCCGTGTGTGTGTCCGTGTGTCTGTGAACACGATAACTCAAAAACGAAAAGTCGGTAAAATACCAAACTTGGTATTTAAGTTTAGTATCTTCCAGGGATGCGACACGAAGATTTTTGAGAAAAGTCCCTCCCCCACCACAAACTACCCTTTACATGGAACTTTTTTCGAAAATTTTGATTTTCTTAAACATGGCTCTAACGATTTTGATTAAAATGTCGTATATTAAAGATATTAACCTGACAAATAAAATGTATATATTGAATTTTCTGGGAATAGCTTCTGAAGACATGTTTATTCTGGATAAATTTTGCTTAATTTGGCATAACTAGTAAACCGTAAGAGATAGACAAAAGCTTACTATACAAAAAATGTATGTTTTTTTTAAAATACACAAGTTATGTCATATACATTTTTCTCGTGGAGCTTACCGTTTTCGAGGTACTCATTGTTATTTGTTTCAGTTGTGAAGTACTTATACTTTTCTCAGACGGGAGTGTCCGTTTTTCTTTTGTTCTACTCCTGGCCAAGAAAAGAAGCTATTTGTAATGACAATCGCGTAACGACAGCTTTTAAAACATTTGATATTGGTTTAGCCTCGTATATTCCCTTATTTTCTTCCTAATTATAAGGAACTAAGTAATAAGAACATTGTGCTAATGAGTACCTCGATTAGCAAGGTGCAGAAAGAAGAATTATCTTATGTAAGAAGTTTGTAGAACAGCTAGAGAAAGTCATGTGACTTTTTCAGTTCACCGTTACCATAGGCACAGTTTTGTTGAACAACACATTAGTAGTTGTATACGTACTATTAATAGAATTCATTCATATTCTTTATCTAATTGACGAAAGTTCTAAATCTGCATTATCACTAAAAACTATTGGACATCAATGATATTGAAGTTATGAACATTCAGGTTTTTCAGGTGCTGAATTTGTTTCTTATAAAATTCCACAAAATGAACTAGATCTTTACAATATTTGATTACTTTAGTTGATAATCGAAAAACTTTATCAATAAAAGCAATAATATGAGTTCTAATTACATCAGAAGTAGGTTTTATAGTTTGAGCTGAATACATATTTTCAGTCAGAATAGATGTTGATATAAGAGCTTACTTCACATCAGATACTTTAATTATGGTGTTCCAACAGGAATTAAAATTTACAGCTGACTCGCAACAAATATAGTTCAAAAATTATTTTTAGATCTGCATCAATATGAGCTTTGGGTTTCATTTTTACTTCCTCTACACATACTATATACATAGTGTATAGAAAAGGAATTCCACCCAAAATTTTGATACCGAGATTTCACCGGAAATATGTTTTAGGGTCAGAAAAAGGTCCGTGTGTCTGTGATAACTAAAAAAAGTGGGTAAAGTAGGAAACAGTAATTTGTTGCTGAAAGGTAGAGAAAGTCATGTGAATGGAACATTTCAGATTTTTCTTTTTACAGTAGGGTGTCTAGCAGGCGTAATTCTAACTCATGTTGTAGCTCATTTCCATTATGTTCTTTTCATAGGAGCTATATTTGCCATTATTGTTGGATTTGTACATTGATACCGATATTTAACGGACTATCTCTTAATGGATTGTCATTGAAATATAATTTGAATGTGGATTTAATTGAAATTTTGTATAGATTATTAAAGTCATTATAGCTCTATAATGTGTATGTATACATCAGTCTCGTTATTAAGTCGAGATAAGTCACAACAGACTAGGTATCATGACTTTAGTATTAAATGATAGATCTATTATGAAATCAAGAGGAGTTTATCTCACCGTCTGAGACAATTTAGAACTTTTACATTTTAAGAGCAGGCTCATATCCCATTCGTAATAAGGAGATTTACTCAGGAAGTTAGAGGAAACTATCTGTTGCTGATAAGAAGTAATCTGGAAGGCCAGAGGTAATCGATGAGGTGCTCTACACTCTTGCAAAACAATCAATTGTCCAGATCTTCGATGACCCTGTCATCAGTAAAATAGAGTTTCCAACAAAATGGACGTCGCGATCTCAAGATTTCAATCCGAGCGACTGTTGGTTGTGGGATTAAATTAAAGAACGAGTTTTCTTGACACTTCCAAAAACCTAACAGCGACTGAAATGTTATCTCGTAAGAAATTGCTAGTGTTCCAAGACATCTGCAAAATGCTGTGTAGAAAATATGGCGCATTAAATAAGTGACCGGAGGATGACATATTCCAAAATCCCAATATTGCCCAATATGCAACTTATTTTGTTTTTTCCTATCTGAGATACTATAATGCTTAGAGATATGAACTGAAAGACTATAATTATTTTAATAGCTAACGAACATAAATTACAACACGGAAATGGAACGTTGCAAACAGTTATACCAAATGTTTAAGTGAAAAACTGCAACTGTTTTGTTAGTGGTTTTTGTCAGATACCAGATGACCCAACTGTTTCATATTTGATGTGTGCAGATATGTACGTTAAAGGAGTTGCAGAACTCCACGGGGCAATTTCAAGTTAAAACCGGTCTTGCAGAACTGACGTGAGTGACCTGCTTGATAGGTGCACATTATATAGCAAAGCTTGTTGTATGGCTATTTTCCAGTCTTACCCTTTTAGTGAGACACAAGATGATTTCATTGTCTATTTATGGAACTCTCATTAGGTAGATACATTTATTCGTCATTCCAGATTCTAAAAATCTGATGTAACATTCACACGACCTTCACCTGTTTGCTGCAACGTAAAATTCTTATAAAAGCTAACTACTTCCTGCTATTCATATAAACATTAGCAGAAATTGTTAATTACACATTCTCTTGTAGATATAATGCGAACAAAAGAATACGTAATAAAGACATATTTTAAAACTTTTTTTACCTACTTTACGATAATTAAGATTAACATTTGGATTCATATTTCTTGTACATATAAAAGGTATTTAGGGGTGGGGGGATGTTCTTGAAAACCTTCGTGTCGCATCCTTGGAAGAAACTCAACTTAAATACCAAGTTTGTGTTTAACCGTCTTTTCGTTTTTGAGTATGCAGTCCACAGACAGACAGACAGATACACAGACAGACAGGCAGACAGACAGTCACACACACGGACCTGTTTCTGAAAATGCTTTTTTTGGACTCAGGGGGTTCTAAAACATCGAATTTTTGGGTGGAATACAATACTTCTCTACCCCTATGTACATTGTACATGCGGGGCTAGAGAAAGTAAACATTTAAACTCGAGAAAAATGAATCTAAAGGTTATAACGGTAAACATCACTACTTCTGAGTACATTTACGGACTGCTTCTTTTTTTCTGAGACCACTCATGAAAGGTTTATAAACTTTAACGTCGACAAAACGTTTTACAGCAGTTTGATAGGAATTAGGCTTAATATCAGACATTTAAATTGCCACACGATATTAATCAGAAACTACCTAAAATGAAAACAGCAGATCTTTAGTGTTTTATATAAAAAATCTGATGTGCTGCATTCACATGATTTTTTCTCCACTTCTGTAACACATTATTGTTAATAAGCTTATGCTTCTATTTACTTCATGCTAAACGAGAAAAAAATAGCACTTGGTTCGTAGTAAGTAGAAGCGAAATAAGGGAGTACCGTAGGTTAAAGTGATAGTCAAAAGCTGGTTGTATATGACTGAAGTTCCTTTGTTTGTATGGACAGGATTTGACAAATTCCTGTATGAGAAAAGTATAAAAGTTTCAAAAACAAGGAATAACTAAAAAAACGACCAATTCCACTAAAACAATGTATATAATATAAGTTGTATGTTTTAATGCGCTCTATATTTTTTGTGTCGTAAGTTTATGTCCATCTCTTACGGTTTAGCAGTTATACCTAATTCCGTAAAATAGATCCAGAATAAAGTAGTTTTCGGATATATAAATATTTTATTTGTCAGATATATATTATTAATATACAATACTTTAATCAAATTGTCAGAGCCATTTTTGAGAAAATAAACATTTTCGAAAAATGTTCCGTGTAAAGGTTAGTTTGGGTTGAGGGGTTTTTGCTCAAAATCCCTGAAAAATACTAATCTTACAACACACCAAGTTTGGTATTTTACCAACTTTTCGTTTTTGAGTTAGCGAGTTCACAGACACACGAACAATGAACACACACACACACACTCACACGCACACACTCACACACACACTCACACGGACACACACTCACACACACACTCACACACACACTCACACACACTCACACACACACTCACACACACACACTCACACACACACTCACACACACACCCACTCAAACACACACACACTCACACGCACACACACACTCACACGCACACACTCACACACACACCTACACGCACACACACTCACACACACGCACACACACTCACACGCACACACTCACACACACACGCACACACTCACACACACACACTCACACGCACACACTCACACACACACACACACACACACTGAAAATGCTTAAATGCTTTTAGGATACAGAGGACCCTAACACATATATTTTCGAAGTTTTGTGTAGAGTGATATACCTTCTCTATACACTATGTACATAGTACGTGTACAGAAAGTAAAAATCTGATGTGTTACACTCACATGACTTTCGCTAGCTGTTCTACAAGCTTCTTACATAAGATTATTCTTCTTTCCGCATCTTGCTAATCGAGGTAATCATTAGCACAATGTTCTTATTACTTAGTTCCTTATAAGTAGGAAAAAATAAGGGAATACACTAGGCTAAAACCATAGTCAAATGTTTTAGAAGCTGTCGTTATGCGATTGTCATTACAAATCCCTTCTTTTCTTGGCCAGGAGTACAACAAAAGAAAACCGCACACTCCCGTCTGAGAAAACTGAAACAAATAACAATGAATAACTCTAAAACTGTAAGCTCCACGAGAAAAATGTATAGGACATAACTTGTGTATTTTAACAAACCACAGTTATTGTATAGAAAGTTTTGGTCTATCTCTTATGGTTTACTAGTTATGCCAAACTAAGCAAAATTCATTGAGAATAAACAGGTCTTTAGAAGCTATTCCCAGAAAATTTAAAATAAATGACTCATATGTCAGCTAAATATCTTTAATATATTATATTTTAATCAAAATCGGTAGAGCCATTCTTAAGAAAATCAAACTTTTCGGAACAAGTCCTATGTAAAGGGTAGTTTGGGTTGGGAGGATTTTTCTCAAAATCTTTGTGCCGAATCCCAGGAAGATACTAAACTTAAATACCAAGTTTGGTGCTTTACCAACTTTTCGATTTTGAGTTATCGTATTCACAGACACATGGGCACACTGACACATGGACACATGGACTTTTTTGTGAAAATGCTACAGGGGACCCTAAAAAATATATTTCCGGTGAAATCTTGGTATCGAATTTTTGGATGGAATACAATACTTCTCTATCCCTATGTACATTGTACATACGGGGTAGAGAAAGTAAAAATGCATATTTAAGAATGTTGGCAGCTTTTAGCCGTTTCAATGACGAGTAACCTTACTTTTTTACGATAATTATTAACGTTTTTAAATGTTCAAGTTGTTTTTAACAAATTTGGCGTCTATTATGGGTAGAAATGAACAGAGTATGTTCTAATTCAACAGCTCTTTATTTTGAACCTCATCTTAGTTTTATTTCTGTCTTGAAAATACCTTTTACGATAACAAAAGGTTGTGTATAGTTTGGTCTTGTTTTGAATCCTTTTTGCAACAATGTAATCAGAGTTAAAAAGCCACATACGTTTTGTTTTTCTTTTTGCACATCTGCGTGTAAGTGTTGGTCTGCGTGCTGGAGGTAGTAATGCATGTTTGATTCATAGACTGCGATACATCTGATTCAAAACAACTTGTTCCAGAAAAAGTACAACCTTTAAAAACTGAGATTACATCTTTTAGCTTTACTGAGCTTTTAATGTAAACAACACGCACGCAACAATCAAAATCGTTAGATATACTTTTTAGAAAATAAAAATTTTCGAAAAACGTTTCGTGTAAAGGGTAGTTTAGGGTGCGGGGATTTTTCTCAAAATATTCTTGTCGCATCCCGGAATATACCAAACTTAAATACCAATTTTGGTATTTTACCAACTTTTCGTTTTTGAGTTATCGTGTTCACAGACACACGGACACGCGGACACACACACACACACACACACACATACACACATACACACGGACCTTTTTCCCCCTTTTTTTCCGGTGAAATCTCGGTATCAAATTTTATGGTGGAGTGCAACACCTTCTCTATACACTATGTACATAGTGCGTGTAGAGAAAGTAAAAGAGTAAGTTTTTCATAGCTGAAACCAAAAACAAGGAATATTTAAAAATCTGATGTGTACCATTCACATGACTTTCTCCATATCCCTGCAACAAATAATTCTTAAAAAGCTTATATTTCTATTTACTTTATGCTAATCAGAAAAAAATAGCAGAAATAGTGTAATTCAAAATCTTCTCGGGCTTCTAGCCAGTTTTTACCTGGCTAGAAGCCCGAGAAGATTTTGAATTAACACGTCGCCAGGAAAGCTTCAGTTCTTATTTTAGAAATAGTCTAATTACTCGCTTCCTTGTAAGTAGAAGCGAAATAAGGGACAACCATAGGTTAAAGTGATAGTTAAAAGCTGGTTGCTATGTCAATGAAGTTCCTTTGCCTATATGGATAGGAGTTGACAAGTTCCTGTATGAGAAATGTATACGTTTTTTTTTCATAGCAGAAACTAAAAATAAGGAATGTCACAAAAACGACGAACTCCAGAAAAAAATGTATATAACATAAATTGTGTGTTTTAATGTGCTCTACAGTTTTTGTGTAGTAAGTTTTTGTCCATCTGTTACGGTTTAGCAATTATTCAAAATTTAGTAAAATTCATCCAGAATAAACTACTCTTCAGAGGCTATTCTCAGAAAATTCAAGATATACATTTTATTTGTCCGATAAATATGTTTAATATCCGAAATTTTAATCAAAATCGTTAGAGCCATTTTTGAGAAAATCAAAATTTTCGAAAAAAATTCCATGTAAAGGGTAGTTGGGGGTGTGGGGATTTTTCTCAAAATCTTCGTGTCGCATCCCTGGAAGATACTAAACTTAAATACCAAGTTTGGTTTCTTACCGACTTTTCGTTTTTGAGTTATTGTGTTCACAGACACACGGACACAAGGACACACGGACACACACACACACACACACACACACACACACACACACACATGGACCTTTTTGTGAAAATGCTTTTTTTGCATATTGGGGATCCTAAAACATATATTTCCGGTGAAATCTCGGTATCGAATTTTTTGGTGGAGTGCAATACTTTCTCTATACACTATGTACATAGGGCGTATGGAGAAAGTAAAAAACGATCAACTCCACGAAAAAATATATATAACATAAGTTGTGTTTTTTAACGTGCTCTACATTTCTGGCGTCGTAAGTTTTATCTAAGTCTTACAGTTTAGCAGTTATGCAAAATAGTAATAATAGATGTGGTTAAAACGGACGATTTCAGTCCTGTACATTATTACTTTCTCTATACGTACTATGTACATAGTGTATAGAGGAAGTATTGTATTTCACCCAAAAATTCGATACCGACATTTCATTGGAAATACATGTTTTAGGACCCCCTGAATCCAAAAAAAAAGAGCATTTTCAGAAAAAGGTCCGTGTGTATTTGTGTGTGTTTGTGGACAGCATAGCTCAAAAACGCAAAGACCGTTAAATACTAAACTTGGTATTTAGCTTTGGTAACTTTCATGGATGCGACACAAAGATTTCCAAGAAAATCCCCCCACCACCGACTACCCTTTACATGGAAAAATTTTCGAAATTTTGATTTTCTAAAAAATGGCTCTAACTATTTTGATTAAAATCCCGTATAGTAAAGATATGTATATTCCAAATAAAGCGTATATCTTGAAAATTCTGGAAATAGCTTCTAAAGACCTGTTTATTCTGGATGAATTTTGCTTAATTTGGCATAACTAGTAAACCGTAACAGATACTCAAAGACTTATTATACAGAAAATGTAGGTCTTGTTAAAATACACAAGTTATGTCATATACAGTTTTTTTGTGGAGCTTACAGTTTTCGAGGTATTCATTGTTATTAGTTTCAGTTGTGAAGTACTTATACTTTTCTCAGACGGGAGTGTCCGTTTTTCTTTCGTTCTACTCCTGACCAAGCAAAGAAGCGATTTGTAATGACAATGGCATAACGATAGCGTTTAAAACATTTTACTATGGGTTTAGCCTAGTGTATTCCCCTATTTTATTCCTACTTTAAAGGGACTAAATAATAAGAACATTGTGCTAATGAGTACCTCGATTAGCAAGGTGCAGAAAGAAGAATAATCTTATGTAAGATTTTTGTAGAACAGCTAGAGAAAGTCATGTGAGCGTAACACATTAGTTTTTTTTTTATTTTTAATACTCTCCAAGATATTCCTAGCTATTGATTTCAGTTTTAAAATACTTATATTCATCTCAAACGGGAAGTTTTCGTTATATATCTCTTGCTTCTTTACTCCTGGCCACGCAAAGAGAACCTCATTACGACACCTTTTAAAAGTTTTGATATCGCTTTAGCCTAGTGTATTCCCTTATATCCTTTCTACTGACAAGGAAATAAGAAATAAAACCATGGGTAAGGAACTCCGGCAGTGGGAATCTGATTACCTCCGGAATGCATGTAAAACGTACTTCCCTTGCGCCACCATTGCCTGTAAGTGACAGAGAATATAGAAAGTAACGTGTATCAACCATCATTGTTATATTAAGCGACGTTTAAAAGAAGGAATTAGAGCACTTAAATCTACATATATTTATTCTATAAGGAATATTATGTGGAATTAGGCCTTTAAATCAACATCCGAATGCTCAAAAATAAATGTTTAAAATATGAACTTCAAGCACTCTTTGAAGAGATTTGCTTCAGTCTCCTAATGACCATTCAAACTCATTACAGCGGTTTTAAATATTTACATACATTTTGACTCCCTAACAAAGAGGTATGAAGGAGAATTATAGAGAAGATTATGAGAAGAAAATTGTGCCTCATGCAGGAATATAAGTCCTGTAAATTAATTCTTGGAATAAAAACTGACTTAACCGAGATTTTACTGTGTTTTTCCATTTACTTCTCTTCACCCATCTGCGATAGAAACTACAAAAGCCCACGTTTTATAAGTTCGTTTTTATAAGGTAAATGCCTTCAAAATGTTAAAACTTCCAAGCTATTGTAGTCGTATCTGTTCCAATTCCCAAAGAGAAACAACTTTCTCGCCTTGTTTTGACCTTGCATGGGGGTATGGCTTGGGTTAGTTTTTGGACAAACTTCTCGGTTTGAAAAGCTCGAGGCTGCATGAACTTTCGTATGCAAGCAATATTACATTAACTTAATGGGTAATGTTACATTTCTCGTGATAATAGTAAAATATTCTGGATTACTGATACAATCTAACTCAATTTATGACTTGCTAGATAATTGGCAGGGAAACTAGGCATATCTAGCACGAAAAATTCTAAACCAAGGCGTCCTCAAAAGTGCACGTTTTGATGTCTCTATTACAAAAAAACTGTTTAAACAAATATATAAAAACATATGTTTTCCATTCACATAGCTTTCTCTACATCTCTGCAACAAATTATTCTTACAGAAACCTAATATTTAACCTATTTCATGCTAATCGTACAAAATATTAACAAAAATGGTTTTATCTCTTGCTTTCTTGTAAGAAGAACAAAATTAAGGGAATACACTAAGTTAAAATGTTACTCAGATGTTTTAAAAGCTGCTTGCTATGCGATTGCAATTCGTTCTCCCATATTAAAAATATTCAAATATTTTAAAAGTAAAGACGATTAAATCAAGCAATCTTTTGATTTAATCAACCTGAAGTATTTTATGGTCAATGCTCAGATGTTGAATGTTAGCACCACACATTTATACCTATCTTAAAAGAAAGATAATACCATTGAAATTTGTTATTGTTAAAATATAAGGATCTTAAACTGGGCAAAAATATTTAATTTACCTATATTGTATAAGTTAATTGATATGTATGAAAATATAAAAAATTAGCCACTAATAAGGAATACCTCGGAAACGGTTAACTCCACCAAAGTTGAATATAACATAACATGTGTAAAATAAGAGCTGAAGCTTTCCTGGCGACGTATTAATTCAAAATCTTCTCGGGCTTCTAGCGAGGTAAAAACTTGGCTTGACACCAACGTTTCGAAGAAGTGCATCTTCCTCGTCTTCAGGGTGAACTGATGGATTGAGTCCAGAGTACAGAGTCCAAGAACAGGTCGTCCAGGTTCCCCTGGACGGAGTGTAAGATCGCCACAGTACCTAACCGCTAAAAGCGGTTTTACCTGTGCGATATTATAGGGAAAAAGATTTTGTTCACAAGCTTTTGTGTCTGTGTCCGCCGGGCGGTGTTTTCTCCGCGGCCTTAGGGCTGAGTGTAGTCGGTCACTTGGGCGGTCACCCACCCAAGTGGTGAACAATATGAGGACGTCGTCGGCATATTGGCACAGGAGAGTTCGGGGTTCCGTCGGTCCAGAGTCCAGAGTCCAAGAACAGGTCATCCAGGTTTACCTGGATGGAGTGTAAAGTCGCCACAGTACCTAACCGCTAAAAGCGGTTTTACCTGTGCGATATTATAGGGGGAAAAGATTTTGTTCACAAGCTTTTGTGTCTACGTCCACCGGGCGGTGTTAAAATTCCTCCGCAGCCTTAGGGCTGAGTGTAGTCGGTCACTTGGGCGGTCACCCACCCAAGTGGTGACCACGCTCGATGCTGCTTAACTCGACGTGCCGCTTGTGTGGCCACCGGGTTAAGCAGGCAAGGTGGGAGGAAAGTTGGTAGGATTATGGATTTGGGTGGGTGATGTGTTCCAGGTTAGTCAGAGGGGGCAGGGTTTCAGCCGGGTGGTCTCCAAACCGGCTGCCACCCCTTCCGTTGCTGTATAACCTGGGGGCTTGTTTGGATTAAGGGATGGCAGTCTCTCAGGCCAGTGGACCGAGAGCGTCCCTTGGCAGGGGGTAGGATTTTCTCCTTCTTGGCGCCCTAAGGTCGTAGTCGCCCAAAGTGCGCACCAGAGGGTTAGGGTGAAAGGGGAGTTTATCATACAACGTGCGGGCTCGTTCCCTCACGACGTCGATGATATACGGGATTCCGGAGTAGGTATGTAGGATGTGAGATGGGAATCTGTGCCCAGTATCGTAGATCATCCTTAACGCCCTGCTCTAGACGACTAGAAGTCTGCGAATTGTGGTCGGCGCCGCTGTTCCCCAGTTCTCGCAGCCGTACAGGATCAGGGGGGGAATGATCGCCTGATACAGGCGCAGTTTGAGGTGTTTAGGCATGGCGGATTTAAAAACCGGGTACAACTGCCTGAGGGCGGCATGGCCTAGCCCCACCTTGCCCCTTACATGTGGCGCGAAAGTGAGCTCGCGGTCGAGGAGAACCCCAAGATATTTGGCGGTGGTGACCCATGGGATCTGCCGCCGCCTCAACCTCAGGGCACGCATCGGCCGCCAGCGACGGAGGTTTCGTCGGAGCCAGGAGCAGGAACTAGTCGCCCGAGTGTACTCGGGCGGGGGCAAATCACCACGGTACCTATCCGCTTTTCTCGCGGATTTATCCGTGTGATATAAAAGATGTAGTCTAATGCAAGCGTTTTTGTCTGTGTCAAAGTAATGTGGGCAGGGTGTTTCCCTCTGTGCAGCCGGCGCGGGCTGGCTTACCTACCTGAGTGGCCACCCACCCAGAGATGGACCAGGCCCGATGCTGCTTACCTTGGCCAGCCGCTTGCGGACTGTCAAGGAAAGCAGTGCCGGCTAGCGGGGGGAACTGAAGGGATATAGGTACGGGGTGGGGGAAGCCAGTGTTGCAGATCTGGTCGGAGTACAACTGGACGGTCACCCGTCCGAGTCGGGACCGGGCCCGATGCTGCTTAACTTGGCAGGTAGAACTGTAAAGGGAGAGGCTGCCGGAAAACTACCATCCCAAGGCGTCCTTGGGAAGGCGGTAGCTTACGCGTCTCCTAGGCAGCGTGTGGTCGTAAAGACCGAGAGTGTTCACCTGGGGATTTGGGTGGAGAGCAAGTTTAGTGTACATTGTGCGAGCTCTTTCTCGCACAACGTCCACTATGTAAGGGATTCCGGAGTGGGAATGGAGAATGTGGGACGGGAATCTGCGGTCTGTGCCGTATATCATCCTCAATGCCCTGTTCTGCACGGTCTGCAGCCTGCGGATGGTGGAGCGAGCCACCGAACCCCAGACCTCGCAGCCGTACAGCATCAGGGGCGGGATGACTGCGCGGTACAGCCGTAGTTTTAGGTGTGTAGGCATGGTGGAGCGGAAGATGGGAAACAACTGACGTAGGGCAGCGTGTCCCAAACCGACCTTCTCCCTGACATGTGGAGTGAAAGTAAGGCCGCGGTCGAGGAAGACTCCAAGGTATTTGGCGGTGCGGACCCAGGGGCACGTAACTGTACTGGGTTCTGTGGGGAAGTCGGACATGTAGGCAGCAAAGAGTAACGGCGACAGCACGCTGCCTTCCGGCACTCCCGCCGCTATGGGTCTGACTGTGGAATGCCTCCCCTCCACCCTCACCCTGAAAGTGCGTTCCCGAAGGAAGCTACTAAGCAGGTGAAGGTAGGGGGGAGGGATTTCTGCGCTCTTGAGCTTGTACAAGAGTCCCTGATGCCATGGGGTGGCGAAGGCCTTTTCCAATTCCAAGAGTACCGCGACTGTTTTGAAGTTGTCCTGGAAGCCCAGGGCAGCCTTCTCAGCCAATCGCAGCAACTGCAGGGTTGTGGAATGTCCAGTACGGAAACCAAACTGATGATCCGGGAGTAGGAGTCTCTCTTCGAAGAGAGGGGTGAGGCGAGGTAGGAGTAACCGCTCGAATACTTTCGAGACGATCGGAAGTAAGCTAATAGATCTGTAGCTTGACGGGAAGACCGGGTCCTTACCGGGTTTCAAAATGTATACCACCCTCGCCTCCTTCCAACACGTTGGAAAGTGACGTAGGTGCAGGCACGCATTGTAAATCCGTGTCAGGTGGATTACGGCCTTTCTGGGTAGGTGCTGGAGCATAGGCGCCGTAACGCCGTCATGTCCAGGGGCTTTGTTAGGCTTTAGGTGGTTGAGTTGGGAAGCCACCTCTTTCGGGGTGACTAAAGGAATGTGGATCTCCTCATGGGGCGGCGGGGGCTCCTCATAGAGGTAGTCTACCGTCGCTTCCACGAGCTCAGTAAAGTCCTCGTCCTGGGGGTCTTCGCGGGGTTCGAATTGGGACTCCAGATAATCTGCGAAATCCGTGGCTTTATCCTGGGGCTCAAAAGAGAGTCTCCCACGGGTGTCATGGATGGGATGCTGAAACTGACTTTTGTCTTTCCTGAGGGATCGGATGATCCTCCAGGGTTGTTTCTCTTCCAGGTTTATATGTGCCATTGTGTGTTCCCAGGCCACTTTGCGGTGCGCGCGAAGCAGGCGCCTTGCCAGGGATTTGAACCGCTGGTACACTGCTTGGATCCTGGGATGGCGGAAGCGCTGCCATAGCTTCCGTACGGTTGCCTTGGCTTTTAGCAGCTGACGGAGTTCATTCGGTATGGTTCTCGGGTTAGGTTTGTTAGATGGGATGCGGTAGGTATGCGCGCGTACCACATTCAGGAGTTGGCGGGAGAAGGCCGTGGCTGCCGCTTCCAGCGCTTCGATGGAATCGATGCGCGGTCGCGGGTCCACGGTTTGGTTTAGGTCTAGGACGGCTGCGTCCCAGTCGATCTCATTTATCCAGTCTGGTGTTACCAGAGCTGATACGGTCTCGGTTGTATCCACCACGACAGGGTCATGGTCGGAGTCCAACTCGTTGACCGCCGAGAGGTCTAGATGAAATGGTGTGTTCTTGGTGATTATGATGTCAAGAACATCCGGTCTGCCGCGAGCCGGATGATACGTAGGTCCTCTCGGTCCGTGCGCGACGAGGGCGGGGTTGCCGCTGATGAGGCGGTAGAGCCCGCGGCCTCGGGGGTTGTTGGTGCGGCTGTGCCAGAGGGCATGTTTCGCGTTGAGATCTCCTGCGATGCATACCACTGGGTGAAGGAAGCGGTAGTTTGGTGGGTCATATGCAGCTATCAGCAGCGCGTTTAGCCCGGCGACGGCAAGCCGGATTGCACAGGCCTCCACGTGCTGTAGTGCTGGGAGTTGGACAGGAGTATGGGTTATGTGGTTCTTAATGAAGATAGCTGTACCGCCACCCTGTCGGCCGACCCGATCGGACCGATGGGTGACGTAACTAGGCAGCGAGAAGTCAGTAACAGCATCCAGATGGGTTTCGCAAACCATCAGGATGTCAATTCCGTACGATTGTACAAACTCAATGACGCCTGGGCGTTGCCCCCGGATGCCGTTCGCGTTCCAGTACGCGAGTCGCAATGGTCTCCGAACGAATCTAGAGGCCATTACTTAGCGGAACCCGGGTAACTGCTCCAAGGTTTGGAGGAACAGGGTGTGTTTCTGGAGGGGGGAGAGTCTGGGGTCACTGTACTGCAACTTAAAGTTTCGCAGTACAGGTAGGACCTTACTTAGGAGGTCACCGAACCACAGGGCTAGGTCCTGAAGTTCATCCAGGTCCGCCTGTGGGATGGCCGCTGTAAAGGCCGAGGAAGCCGCTGTGGCAGTAGGTGCAGCGGGAGCCTCCGCTGCTGGAGTCAGCACTGTGGCGGCCGCTACTGGAGCTTCCGCCACTGGTAGCTGCTGGAGTGCTGGAGGCGTGGCCTCGGGTCTCACAGAGGTGGGAGCCTCTGATTGGCCCGACTGGCCGGGCGCCCGACGGTTCTTCTTTCCTCTCCTCCTGGACTTCTTTTTTGGAGAAGTCCGGCGTGGGCCCTCTGTCGAGGGCGTCGGGGCGGCTTCCTCCGTTGACATAGGCGGACCAGGTTGGGGGGATGGGGTCTCCGTCAAGGACGGAGCTGGCACGATCTCTGCAGTGACTGCGGGGCTGGGAGTTGCTGCTGCCTCAGCGGCGCGCAGTGTTCCCTCAGCGCGGTTTAGTGCCGAGGAGAAGGACACCCCAGGGCGCACATTAACTGGCTCCTGGGGGCCTCCACGGCGGCTCTCAACAAGGCGCTTCCGCACCTTACATCCTTTGTATGAGCCCACGTGCGCCTCACCACAGTTCACACAGTGGCGAGCTTCATGGGGCTTTGTGCAGTCCCTCAGTAGATGGGCTTCACCGCACCGCAGGCATGCGAGCTTGCGCTCGCACACACTGCTAGAGTGGTTGAAGCCCATGCACCTATGGAACTGCACAGGTCCCTCTTTGCCGTGGTATCTTTCGATATGCACGACGGTGAAGATAAGCCGACGGACGGCGTCTATCGGCTGAACTGTCTGGGCGCGTTCCCTTGGTACCACGACCAGGAATAAGGGCATGGGCACTCGCTGAGTGCCGTCGTCTGTTGCCACCGTCTTACTGAGACGTGCCACGGAGGTAGGGGTGATGATGCTGTACTCGTCCTGAAGAGCCGCCTTGACATCCTCAGGGGTGCAGTCGGAGTCAAGGCCCCGAATTATCCTACGCTCCACGTAGGGCCGCTGCAGCGAGTAGCTGTAGAACGGGATTTGTTCGTCCCGTAGTACTGCCTTCGCTGCCTCGAAATCCCTTTTCGAGGAGGTATGGAGGTGGACCTTCCTTTGCTTCCGCCGGGCCTCGAAGGGGCCCCTAAGCTTCGTTGCCAGCTTTCTCATTACCACAACGTGGTTGCGGATAGCGTCGGCAACTATAGGCGGGATTTTTCGCCCCCCTTGGGTTGGGGGTTGGTTAATTCCCTGTGGTGGTGCGGCTGGGTTGGGGGAGGAACGACCGCTTCTGCGGCCCCCTGCGTGGACAGCTATCCACGGCCCGTCAGGTTCGACGTCGGTGTCAGAGTCGGGCATAGGAATGGTGTAAGGACTGGTTGGGTCCTGCTCGGTTTGAACGCTCTCAACCGCTACGAGGCGGTGAGGCGAAGATGGCTTGCGCCTGTTGCTGCCGCCAATAGACGTACTGCTTCGCTTGCGCGAAGGTTCGGCCGTCTCTGGTGAGGGAGTAGGTAGACTTGTGCTGGTGCTTGGCTGTTGCCCGTCATCACTAGTCAGTGTCGGTGCGGTTGCCCTACGGCTGTCCGCAGAGGACCGGACCTCCTTAGAGGAGGCGCCTGTGCAAGCCATATCGGCCCGAGGTTTCAGGCCAATGGCCTTCACCCTTGGCTCTGGCCTTACTGACCCGCTGTTTGCGTTGTCTGTCGGTCTAGTCAGGTCAATGAAAAGAAAGATGACAGTAGAAGAGGAGTAAGAAAGTAGGGGAGTTCCTGCTCTTTACAAAATGACAGCAAGCTGTCTGTGGGGCCGCTCGCACACTGGCGGCGGAACGGCAAGCTAATAGGGGGAGGTTCCGTCGGCTTGCGGAGACTGGCATTTATAAGAGCTGGAAATACCAGGCCATACTATCACGAGAACCAATCAGATGTTAGTTTCATTCCAGCTCTTACAAATACCAGTTGCACTTCTTCGAAACGTTGGTGTCAAGCCAAGTTTTTACCTCGCTAGAAGCCCGAGAAGATTTTGAATTAATAACATGTTTGTTTTAAGGATCTCTATATATTTTAAATAGTAACTTTTTGTTTCTGTCTTACGGTTTATCAGTTATGCAAAAGTCATGCAAAAAGAAGAGAACTTCAGAGGCTTTTCCCAGAAAATTCAAGATATATACTTTAATATCACGTATCAAATCCGTTAAATGCAGTTGTGAGAAAATCAAACTTTTCTAATATTTTTCCATGTAAAGGGTAGTTTGTGGTGGGGATTATCTTTGTGTTGATTTATTAAAGTTTTGTACTTAACCAATTTTTACTTTCTCCATACGCACTATGTACATAGTGTATAGAGAAAGTATTGCAGTCCACCAAAAATTCGATACCGAGATTTCACCGGAAATATATGTTTTAGGATCCCCAATATCCAAAAAAAGCATTTTCACAAAAAGGTCCGTGTGTGTGTGTGTGTCCGTGTGTCTGTGAACACGATAACTCAAAAACGAAAAGTCTGTAAAATACCAAACTTGGTATTTAAGTTTAGTATCTTCCAGGGATGCGACAGGAAGTCCCACACCCTAAGCTACCCTTTACATTGAACTTTTTTCGAAAATTTTGGTTTTCTCAAAAATGGTTCTAATGATTTAGATTAAAATATCGTATATTAAAGATATTTACCTGCCAAAAAATGTATATATTGAATTTTCTGGGAGTAGCTTCTGAATACTACTTTATTCAGAATGTATTTTATAGAATTTTGCATAACAGCTAAACCGTAAGCGATAGACAAAAACTTACCACACAAAAATGTGGAGTACGTTAAAACACACAATTTTGTTATATACATTTTTTCGTGGAGTTCGTCGTTTTTGTGACATTCCTTATTTTTAGTTTCTCATACAGGAACTTGTCAACTCCTATCCATATAAACAAAGGAACTTCATTGACATAGCAACCAGCTTTTGACTATCACTTTAACCTACGGTTGTCCCTTATTTCGTTTCTACTTAAAAGGAAGCGAGTAATAAGACTATTTCTGCTATTTTTTTCTGATTAGCATAAAGTAAATAGAAGTATAAGCTTTTTAAGAATAATTTGTTACAGGGATATGGAGAAAGTCATGTGAATGGTACACATCAGATTTTTCATTGTTGAGTTATCATGTTCACAGACACACGGAAACACAATCGGACCTTTTTCTAAAAAAAATGCATACAGGTGACCCTAAAAGGTTTATTTACAATGAAATCTCGGTATCGAATTTTTGGAGGGAACGAATACTTGTCTACCTATACTAAGTAGAGAAAATAAAAAATTGTATGACTGGCAGCTCTGCCGGTGGAGTGTCTTCCTGCTTTGGTAGGGGCCCCGGTTTTGATTCTCGACTGAGGATGGGAATTTTTCTCTAGTCAAGAGTGTTTGCTATTCTTCTCAGAAGCTTGAGGTGTGAATGAGTTTGTGATGATCTGTGGGATGTAATAAAGACAATCAGAAGCACAACTACAACGCTACGCAGTACTTGTATCTCTAAGGTAAATGCCGTAAATGGAGGAATTTAGAAGAATCCTATTTAGGTCAATATATTTTAAGGAAATCAAATAAAGATTTCATCAATATTCTGGATTTAAAACAGTGCTTTATAATATTATAAAATAGTCACTGTTACCCATATAGAAATTCATTTAATGATTATAATTGAGGTCTAAATCGTTGTATTTATGCCTATTCGAATAAAATGCTTTGTCTTTGAGGCAACCTTACAATAGAGGAAGCTACGAAAATAAAATAAAATGCATACTTTGAATTATTCTTAATAAACATAAGACTCATTTCATTGTAAATGTACGTTTAACTTTAATTTCATAAAAAATTGAACAGCTGTTTATTTACCAATCGTGATTTAAATATTAGAGCTGAGTGAATCCTATTTAATTTTGAATGTGGTGATAATTATTTTTTAATATGTCTTAGAACATAAACACTGGAAAACATTTAATTTTCTCTTTCTTTGAGTTCTGCTACGAAGATTTTCCTTTAAAAATAAAACACCCTCACAAATAGACAACGCTTGTATTAAATTGAAAAAAACAATCGAATTTTGTTAACTGCAAAGATAAGACCACATAATTGATAATAAGCTAATAGCCTAGGAATAATATTTAAGCGATTAAATCCTTGTAATATAATATAACTAATATAAATATATACAATAGCATATAATTAAGTTAATATAATAAATATAATATAATGAATGTTATAATAAGTACGTCAGTTGATGACTAAATAATGGTAATACAAAGTTGCTCTAACTTAAATCAGTCGATAATGTAATAGATTCAAGATAACTAGCTTTCCTAATACAAGCACGTGTTTGCAAGGGTTGCATGGAGCTAACAACTAACATATCATTGTTAATGATAGCATTGAATGATTTGTTCTAATTAAGAAGTGTTGATTGAGTAAAAACTATTTAGCTAATTAAAATAGCATTAATATGTCATATTGAAATTATTAATAAATTAATATTTCTTTATTCCTCAAATAATACCACTAAATTGAAATTTTATTATTTTCATTTTGATACGACAATTCTTGACATCACTGCTTAATAATGATAGTCGTCTTGCTATCAAAGAACCATAGACAATCCACAATACTTTGATTACCTTAATTACATGTTTATATAAGATTTACTTTATTTTCTTGTATTTATTTCATAATTTAACATTAGCTATGCGAGGAAAATTTGCGATCCTACACAGTAAGATGTGACAAAAGGCAACCTCTATTGTATGTAGAACCTTGCGAATTCGCAGGATTTGTGTGCACCAGAGGTATTATGGGTTATTTATTTTTTCAGATTCTATATAATGTATACCTTTAAATTTTACTAAGGGAGTTAGATATAAACCTTTAATAATCGGGTTAGATTCAATTAAATACATTGATTTAAGTTGAAGAGAATTTTTTGGTGCTCAAAATTTATATTATAGTGCGAATAAGAAAAGGTCCCAAATATTTCCCTTGCACGGTATTTTTCTTTGTAGTTCCCTGTCATATGGCTTCAATAGAATAGAACCGCGTGATATGATGACACCGAGTATAAATTTTGGCGGTAATGAGAGCCAATCAACATTAAAAAGGACATATTGCCTCCTAGCCGATTTAAATAACCACAAATCCAGAATTTGTACAGTTTGCCCTGTCATTCAGAGAAGTAATCCACGCTACTCGGCATAACGAAAAGCGCCAGAATCTTTAAGTGCGTGACGAGTATAAGAGAGAAGAGTGAATATTTTTTTTTCAAGATGCCTCCACCGTCAATAATTGATGTTTCATCGCATAATAAACACCCGAGTGTATAAGGATCCTGTTTCTGTACTTAATTCATCACACACTATCCGTACCAACACTTTTTTCCTGTTTCCACCTTCTCTACCGAACTTCGAACCCAGGGACAGCTACCCGAAGAAATGCCGGTCCCCATGGCCACGCTCGCTAAAGCGTCTCGCTTTGGTGCTTCGTGGGCAGGGGATCGTGGGTTCGAGTCCCACCTTGGGCGTGGATGTTATATGTTTGTGCAATGTGTATATGTTTGTAAAAGAAACAGTAAAACCAGTAATCAGTAAAGCCTACGGGGGGAAATGTAAATAGGGAAATAAAAAAAATAAAAAAAAAAAAAAAAAAAAAAAAAAAGTAGAGAAAGAATCTACTTCTACAAAACAGGTAGCTGAATCCTGAACAGGTCCGGCATCGAGTATAGTGGACTGATCTCAAATTCCTTACATATTGTCAGTAATCACTCGACCGACACGTCCAAGAAAACTATATTTATAGAGAATGTTGTTCCCACACACGCCAGAAATAAGATTAAACTAGGCGATAACAAAGCGGACAGAACAATCACACATGACACGATACGACAATTTTTACTTTCTCGATACGTACTGTGTACATAGTGTATAGAGACGGTATTGTATTGTAACCAAAAAATTCGATACAGAGATTTCACGAAAATACATGTTTTGGGTCCCCATGAATAAAAAAAAGGATTTTTGGAAAAAGGTCCGTGTGTATGTGTCTGTCTGTGGACAGCATAGGTCAAAAGCGAAAACACCGTTAAATACCAAACTTGGTATTTAAGTTTGGTATCTTCCAAGCATGCGACACGAAGATTTTCAAGTAAATCCCCCCACCTCCAACTATCCTTTACATAGAACTTTTTTCGAAATTTTTTATTTTCCCAAAAATGGCTCTAATAATTTTGATTAAAATACCGTATATTAAAGACATGTACTTGGCAAATAATATGTATATCTTGAATTTTCTGGGAATAGCCTCTGAAGACTACTTTATTCTGGATGAATTTTACGGAATTTTGCATAACTGCTAAACCGTGAGAAATGAACAAGAACTTAATACACAAAAAATGTAGAGCACATTAAAACACACATTTTTTCGAGGAGTTGATCGTTTTTGAGATATTCCTTGTTTTTTGTTTCAGCTCTGAAAAACTTGTACTTTTCTCATACAGGAAGTTGTCAACTCCTGGCCATACAAACAAAGGAACTTCAGTCACCCACTTTTCACTTTAACCTATGATACTCCCATATTTCGCTTCTACTTACAAGGAAGCAAGTAATAAGACTATTTCTGCTAATTTTTTCTCGATTACCATGAAGTAAATAGAAGCATAAGCCATTTTATAGTAATTTGTTACAGAGATGTAGAGAAAGCCATGTGAATGGAACACATAAGATTTTCTTACTTTCCCTAGTCCCGTATGTACAATGCACATAGGGATAGAGAAGTATTGTATTCCACCCAAAAATTCAATGTCGAGATTTCACCGGAAATACATGTTTTAAGACCCCCTGAGTCAAAAAAAAAACATTTTTAAAACAGGTCCATGTGTGTGTGTGTCTGTCTGTCTGTCTATCTGTCTATGTGTGGGTCTGTGGACAGCATAGCTCAGAAACAAAAAGATGGTCAAATACCAAACTTGGTATTTAAGTTTGGCATCTGCCAAGGGTGCGACACGAAGATTTTCAAGAAAATCCCCCCACCCCTAACTATCCTTTACACGGAAAAATTTTCAAAAATGTTTTTCTTAAAAGTGGCTCTAACGATTTTGATTAAAATATCACATATTAAAGCCATTTCTATCACAAATAAAATGTATATCTTGAATTTTCTGGGAATAGCTTCTAAAGACCCGTTTATTCTGGATTAATTTTGCTTAATTTAGACTAACTAGTAAACCGTAAGAGATAGAAACAAACTTACTATACAAAAAATGTAGATATCGTTAAATTACACAAGTTATGTCATATGGATTATTTTCGTGGAACTTACCGCTTTCGAAGTATTCCTTGTTATTGGTTCAGTTGTGAAGTACTTATACTTTTCCCAGACGGGAGAATTCGTTTTTCTTTTGTTCTACATCTGGCCAAGGAAAAAGGCAATTTGCAATGACAATCGCATAATGACTGCTTTTAAAACATTTGACTATCACTTTAGGCTAGTGCATTCCTTTAGTTACGGTCTAGTTATAAGGAACTAAGTATCAAAGTTCTGCTAATGTTTATCTCGATTAGCATGGTGTTGAAAAAGAATTATGTTTTGTAAGACGTTTGTTCAGACAATAGATAGAGAAACTCATGTGAGTGTAACACATTCGATTTTTTTAATTTGTAATGGCAAAAATCTCATGTGTTACATTCACATGACTTTCTCTATATCTCTACAATTAATTGTTAAAAAGCTTCTGCTTCTATTGACTTCCTGCTAATCGAGAAAAAGGTAGCAGAAATAGTCTTATTACTTGCTTCCTTGTAAGTAGAAGCGAAGTAAGGGAGTACTATTGGTTAAAGTGATGTAAAAAGTTGCTTGCTATGTGATTGAAGTTCTTTTGTTTGTATGGACAGGAGTTGATAAATTCCTGTGTGAGAAAAGTATGTTTTTTAAAGCTGAAACCAAAAACATGAGTATCTAAAAATCGATAAACTCCAAGAAAAAAATGTATATAAGATAAATTGTGTGTTTAAGGTGCTCTACAATTTTTTGTGCTGTAAATTTTTGTCCATCTCCTACGGTTTAGCAGTTATGCGAAATTCCGTAAAATTCCTCCAGAATAAAGTTGTCTTCAGAGGATATTCCCAGAAAATATATAATATACATTTTATTTGGCAGATAAATATCTTTAATATACGAAATTTTATCAAATTCGTTACAGCCATTTTTGAGAAAATCAAAATTTTTTAAAAAGTTCCATGTAAAGGGTAGTTTAGGGTGGGGGCATTTTTCTCAAAATCTTCGTGTCGCATCCCTGCAAGATACTAAACTTAAATACCAACTTTGGTATTATATGGACTTTTAGTTTTTGAGTTATCGTGTTCACACACACACAACGGACCTTCCTCTGAAAATGCTTTTTTTGGATACAGGACACCCTAAAACATATATTTCCGGTGAAATCTCGGTATCGAATGTTTGGGTGGAGTGCAATACCTTTTCTATACACTATGTACATAGTGCGTATAGAGAAAGTAAAAAAGAGTCAGTTGTTTTCATATTCCTTCAAGTGTTAGGATGCTCCAGTTCGTTTCAGCGTTGGAGGCAAAAGAGAGACAGACTTGGAAGTTGATATCATCATTAACGAAACGCACGCGAGGAAGTTTAAGTCCGAAAGAGCTGTCATCTGTTGAGAAGCATACCAAGAGTTTGCTGTAACACGGATTTTACTTCTTCATTAGCAGTTGTTCCTGTTTCAAGCTTCTTTCCTAGCCACTGTTAATGAAGTACCACTAGGTTGGTATGGATGCAATGTTTTCTTTCTTAATCAGTCATTAGCTCGACCAAATATGGCTAATACTTGTCATTTCTGTTAATGGAGTATCGTCATGAATTTAGAATGAAATGCTAAATGGAATACTTAAGCGCATTTGTCACAAACTACCAGAAATTTTACTATGCGATAAAATAATTATGATTTAAAGAAATTGTATTTTATTATTTGTAGAACTTAGTGTGAGACATTTATGTTCGCTGATGATCTGGCTTTAAATATAATTAATGAAAACAAAAATAAAATACATGCTATACTCAGTGAGTTAACTAAATTAGTTCAACTGTGGTGTAATGCCAACAATTTAAATATTAACAGTACAAAAACTGCAACATTGGAGAGTTGATATTGACGAGAAAAAATCAGTTACATTTCTTGGCCTGCACCTTGAATCTAATTTGTGTTGGCTAACTCATATTGAATATGTTGCTAAGAAAGTAAGCAAGGGCTTATTTATGTTAAGAGTATTAAAATAATATCACTACTGAATCATTAATTATAGCTTATTATGGCTTCATTCATACTCACCTTAACTATGGTCTTTTACTTTGGGGTAACCATACATCTGCTTTTATAGAGTGTTTGTATTGCAAAAGAAAGCCTTGAGATTAATTTATGGAGTTTCATCTAAGTTTCATTGTAAACCACTTTTTATTAAATCAGGTATACTTATTCTGCCCTCGATGTACGTTCTGTCCTGTCTATTGTATGTAAAGAAACATATTACTGAATTTACAACTTGTGCTTCTGTACATAGTCATGATTCTCGAAGTAATTCTAATATATATATATATATATATATATATATATATATATATATATATACATGAGAGTAAATACAGTATAAGTACAAGTAGTTTCAATTATATGTCTCTTAAGCTTTACAATAGCATACCTTTGCATATAAGACAACTATCATTTCAGGTTTTTAAGAGTAGGGTCAGTACCACATTGAGGGCAAATCCTTTATATAGTCTAAATGAATTATATAGTATAACATTTACTTGATTTGTACAGTTTTTGACGATATCATGAATACCTGTATTCCTCTGGCAAATATCCACCCACCCATCCATCCACCCATCCACCCACCCATCCATCCACCCATCCATCCACCCATCCACCCATCCATCCATCCATCCACCCACCCATCCACCCATCCATCCACCCATCCATCCACCCATCCACCCATCCATCCATCCATCCATCCATCCACCCACCCATCCACCCATCCATCCACCCATCCACCCATCTACCCACCCATCCATCCACCCACCCATCCACCCATCCACCCAATCATCCACCCACTCATCCACCCACCAATCCACCCACCCATCCACCCATACACCCATCCACCCACCAATCCACCCATACACCCATCCACCCATACACCCATCCACCCACCCATCCACCCATACACCCATCCACCCACCAATCCACCCATACACCCACCAGTCCACCCACCCATACACCCACCCATCCACCCATACACCCATCCACCCACCAATCCACCCATACACCCACCAGTCCACCCACCAATCCACCCATACACCCATCCACCCATACACCCATCCACCCACCAATCCACCCATACACCCACCAGTCCACCCACCCACCCACCCATCCACCCACCCACCCATCCACCCACCAATCCACCCACCCACCCATCCAGCCACCCATCCACCCACCCATCCACCCATCAACCCATCCACCCATCAACACACCCATCCACCCACCCACCCATCCGCTCACCCACCCATCCACCCACCCACCCATCCACCCACCAATCCACCCACCCACCCATCCAGCCACCCATCCACCCACCCATCCACCCATCAACCCACCCACCCATCAACACACCCATCCACCCACCCACCCATCCACTCAACCACCCACCCACCCACCAACCCATCCACCCACCCATCCACCCACCAATCCACCCACCCACCCATCCAGCCACCCATCCACCCACCCATCAACCCACCCACCCATCAACACACCCATCCACCCACCCACCCATCCGCTCACCCACCCACCCATCCACCCACCCATCCACCCACCCACCCATCCACCCACCCATCCACCCACCCATCCATCCACCCACCAATCCACCCACCCACCCATCCACCCACCCATCCACCCATCAACCCACCCACCCATCAACACACCCATCCACCCACCCACCCATCCACCCATCAACCCACCCACCCATCAACACACCCATCCACCCACCCACCCATCCGCTCACCCACCCACCCACCCACCAACCCATCCACCCACCCATCCACCCACCAATCCACCCACCAATCCACCCATCCACCCATCCACTCACCCACCCATCCACCCACCCAACCACCCTTCCAACCACCCATCCACCCACCCTCCCATCCACCCACCCATTCACCCACCCACCCGCACACCCACCCACACACCCACTCACCCATCCATCCACCCATCCAGCCATCCACCCACCCACCCACCCACCCTTCCACCCACCAATCCACCCATCCATCCACCCATCCACCCACCTACCCATCCACCCACACACCCATCCACCCACCGAACCACCCATCCACCCACCCACCCATCCACCCACCCATCCAGCCACCAATCCACCCACCGAACCACCCATCAACCCACCTACCCATACACCCACCCATCCACCCACTCATCCACCCATCCACCCAGCCACCAATCCGCCCATCCATTCACCCACCCACCCATCCACCCAGCCACCCATCCGCCCATCCATCCGCCCATCCACCCACCCATCCACCCACCCACCCACCCATCTACCCAGCCACCCAGCCACCCATCCGCCCATCCATCTATCTATCTATCTATCTATCTATCTATCTATCTATCTATCTATCTATCTATCTATCTATCTATCTATCTATCTATCTATCTATCTATCTATCTATCCATCTATCTATCTATCTATCTATCTATCTATCTATCTGTCTGTCTGTCTGTCTATCTATTTAATTAGTAGGCAGCTGTCAGATACCCTGACTGGATCATATTTGCTACCACTACCACACTTCAAGATTTTTATCCGGAAAGAACGGAAATTGGAAAAACCAGATCTCTCTGTCGTTGGATCTTGGGTATTTACACAGCTGTTGGTTTCCAGCTATGACAGTGAGCTATCAAAAAAATTACCTATAAATTACAATTATCATAATGATTAATGTAACTCTTTCTTATGTATTATTCTGTATAATATGAATATTAATAAAAAAACATAAACAGGGTGAAAAAAATTAGAATTAAATTACTACTTTTGAGTGAAAAATGTTTAGAAAGTGTTTAATTTTTGAAACACCTGCTGAGGTATATTATTCTATAGGTACGAAACAGGATAAGTGTTTAAAATGTTAACAATGCAAGAAATACGTTCAAAGTTAACGAAATTCAACAATTATTTATTTAAATGTTTACGGATTTACAGACTCCTGAAAAACTATTTAAACTAATTAAACTAAAATAATAATGATAATAATAAAAAAATTAAAATTAACCCTATTAATTAAAAGGTATTTAAATTAATCTGTAAGTCTAGCTAAAATGTAGTTCTAGCTCATTTGCATCAATAAGTGCTCACATACAAAGTTAACACAAGATTAATTTTTAACACCTAATATAATTTTAAAGTGGCATTAAAATACTATAAATTTTTACCATGTCAAACTTTCAGATGTCTAGGTTTAGTAATTCAAAGACTTTGTTTTTTGAAATTAATAACTATCTTTCAGCAGGTATTTCAAAAGTTACACAAATTCTGAAATTGCTCATACAAGACTAGAAATATAATGTAATAACATACCATTAATTTAAACCAAGAATGTTTTATTTTTAGTGAAAAATATTGTATTTGTTGTTAGCATCACAGAAAGAATGTTACAGTATGATTAAATTCTTCAGAAATTCAGCATTACACTGTTCAGAATAGTCTTATTACTTACTTCTTTGTAAATAGAAGCGAAATAAGGGAGTACCATAGACTAAAGTGATAGTCAAAACCTGGTTGCTATGTGAGTGAAGTTCCTTTGTTGTATGGACACGAGTTCACAATGTCCTGTATGAGAAAAGTATGCTTTTTTAAAGCTGAAACCCAAAACTAAGAATATCTAAAATACGATCAACTCCACGAAAAAAACATATATAACATAAATTGTATGTTTTAACGTGCTCTACATTTTTTGTGTGATAAGTTTTTTCTCCATCTCTTACGGTTTAATAGTTATGCAAAATTCCGTAAAATTCATCCACAATAAAATAGTCTTCCGAGGCTATTCCCAGAAAATTCAAGATATACATTTTATTTGGCAGGTAAATATTTTAAATATAAGAGATTTTAATCAAAATCGTTAAAGCCATTTTTAAGAAAATCAACATTTTCGAAAAAAGGTCCATGTAAAGGGTAGTTGGGGGTGGGGGAATTTTCTTGAAAATCTTCGTGTCGCATTCTTGGAAGATACCAAACTTAAATACCAAGTCTTTTCGTTTTTGAGGTATGCTGCCCACAGACACACACTTACACGGACATTTTTATAAAATGCTTTTTTTGGATTCAGGGGGTCTCAAAACATATATTTCCGGTAAAATCTCGGTATCGAATTTTTGGGTGCATTACAATACCTTCTCTATACACTATGTACATAGTACGTATAGAGAAAGTAAACATTTTAGTTGCAATTATCCATTTTATATGGTTTCAATACGGTTTAAAACGTTTACACGCCAATGTACAATAGAAACTCTATTTAAACTTCATTTTCCTAGAGGATCGGATTTGAAAGCCATATGGAACTGAATCATACCTATTTACATATCGTATCGATTACGAAAATTGAAATCAGATCGATTTTAATACTACATGTAAACGTACATTAGCCTAATGATTCGATGCTGCTAGAAATACGCTAAATTACTCACTGTGTCTTATTCGCTTCAAAATTCGTGCTTGGCATATTACGGTGTTTACTGCATAAATATTCCAAATCTTCCCATTATTCTGACAGATTCAAATATTAACTATGTACTTATATGTACTTAAAACAGTCAAAACATTTTAGTTTATAGCTTGCCTTAGAATTTTTATGGTGAAATATAGATTGAGATATCCTTAGAAAAATATCCTTTTTCTGACTGCTCAAATGAATTTGATAAAAGAAGACTGAAGAGATAATATAAGACCTCCGTGGTCGAGTGTTCAGCGAGCTGATTTCTCACCCGGAGTTCACGGGTTCGATTCTCGGCTGGGGCGGGGAATTTTTCTTTAACCAGAATTATTCCCTATCCCCCACAGAGTCTGGAGGTATGTATGGGAAAGTGAATGTGTGTGTGTGTTTGAGAAAAATAATACGATTTAAACCCAACGTAAAGAACCTACAGACGAGTTGTTTCTAATGCAGAGCCGCCAATATGACCTTAGAGGTTAAAGGGGGCTATATAAATTAAAGGAAACAAAATTAAGTGATGAGTGACCGTGTACCGACTGTCTAGCAACGCGCTAAACTTATCGCCGACTTGGTAGTATTATTTCACTTGTTAGCAGTTCAGTCACAACACTTTTACTTGGATAGGTAGCGTCAGACGGAAAAATTCAATGCCAAAGCCCGGATTTGAACCACGGATCTCCCGATCTCTAGCCGGTTGCTCTGCCACTGAGCTGCCATGGCAACATGCCGGCATAGCTTTGAATTTCTCAACTGACTCGCATGTTTCCCGGTAAACCTAAAGATGATCTCAGTATTGATATTCTGGAGGTAATATTCTAGTGGTATGCTGTGAGTTTTTCTCAGAGGGTAACCAAGGAAGAGTTGCACTATTAGCCTTCTTTGAATATGATTGTACAATTTAGCTGATATTGTCCACATCCATGGTTATCGTCAGAGAAAAACTCACAGCTTGCCTCTAGAGCAGCACTCTGACAATAGACGAGACTGACTGACCCTGACCATCATTCACAACCCTGTTACATTAGGAATAGTGCTTTGGGCACTGCATGTGACCGCCGTGTTCTTGACAGGCACTAAACAATGCCAACTGTTTGGCAGTGTGCTGCAGAACTGTGGAAGCACAAAAAGATTACAATGCATTTGTTAACATTCTCTCAAGAAGAGACGGGTTTGTTTAAATTGCAATAATTAAATAACATCTAATAACTTTGTTCGAACATCCTGTTTCATATAAACCTTCACAAGCATATAGCAAAACTAAAAACCTGTTAGCTTTCGCAGCTTTTACTAAACGGCTATTCATACAGAATGGAAGTTTTTACTTCCTTTACTACCTACGGTGAGTAGAAGTATTACATTCCAGCCAAAATTTCGATAATCGAGATTTCACCGGAAATACTTCTTCAGCCTCCCCAATTACAAAGATACATATTTTAATACATATGTCCGTGTGTGTGTGTGTGTGTGCGTGCGCGCTTGTAAACAGCATTATTCAAAAACGAAAAGTTGGTTAAATGCTAAATTTAGTATGTAATTTAATTATATTTCAATGATACAACACGAAAGTTTTCATAGAACAGTTTTCAAAATTTTTGATTTTTTGCAAAAATGGCTATAACGATTTTGACTAAAATACCATATATTAAATATATTTGCATTGTAAATAAAATATATTTTTTGAATTTTCTCTGAATACTTGGAGCCAACAGACATCTTGGTATAATCATGCTAAGCGATAAACGAACATTTGCTACATCGAAAAGTTAGTTCTTTTATAAGCAGACAATTCATTTCAAAAAAGTATTTTATTCATAAACAATTTCTGATATATGTGTTAATAATGATTCTAATTCTTCAGTTCATTGCAATTATTTATAGGTCCTTTCAATATTCAGTTTTTTGTTTTGCAATGAAAGAGTTTTAAGGCTATTATATAGCTTCCAGGTCTTAAATAGTTTAATACCACATCCATTTATTTTAATTTAAAATATTCATGATCCAAGTTTAAACTGACGTGAGTTAGTTTGATTTCTAAGTTTAAATACATTATTTTTTCAGTGAATATTATTATTTAAACTATTTTTGCAGAAGCAGGTGTGAGTAGCTATTTATCCAAAACTTTATCTCAATTAAAATTAACTGTATGTAAAAAATCACATGACTTTCTCTAGCTGTTCTACAAACTTCATACATAAGATTTTTCTTCTTTCTGCACCTTGCTAATCGTGGTACTCATTGGCACAATGTTCTTATTCTTTAGTTCCGTATAAGTAGGAAGAAAATAAGGGAGCACACTAGGCTAAACCAATAGTCAAATGCTTTAAAAGCTGTCGTTATGCGATTGTCATTACAAATCCCTTCTTTTCTTGGCCAGGAGTAGAACAAAAGAAAAACGGACACTCCCGTCTGAGAAAAGTATAAGTACTTCACAACTGAAACTAATAAAAATGAATACCTCGAAAACGGTAAGCTCCACGAGAAAAATGGATATGACATAGCTTGTAGTTTAACAAGACCTACATTTTTGTATAGTAAGTTTTAGTCTATCTCTTATGGTTTACTAGTTATGCCAAAATAATCAAAATTCATCCAGAATAAACAGGTCTTCAGAAGCTATTCCCAGAAAATTCAAGATATACTTTTATTTGTTAGATAAATATCTTCAATATATGATATTTTAATCAAAATCGTTAGAGCCATTTTTGAGTAAATCAACATTTTCGAAAAAAGTAATAAAGGGTAGTTTGGGGTAGGGGGATATTTCTCAAAATCTTCTTTTCGCATGCCTGGAATATACTAAACTTAAACACCAAGTTTGGTACTTTAGCTACTTTTCGTTTTTGAGTTATCGTGTTCACAGCACACGGGCACACAAACGGACCTTTTTCCAAAAATGTTTTTTTGGATACAGGGGGTCCTAAAACATGTATTTCCGGTGAAATCTCGGTATCGAAGTTTTGGGTGGAATACAATACTTCTCTATCCCTATGTACATTGTACATACGGGGCTAGAGAAAGTAATAAAAAGCTTTCGTAAGAATATTGTATTCCCACTAATAATATTTTGGGCAGAGAAAATCATATATATATATATATATTATTTCTTAAATTCTTAAGAGGGCTAATCAAAATCTTTTAGAAGTAGTTACTTAACTTAAATTTAAATCATAACAAAGTGCAACTTGCTCATTAGGGAGAGCGTTCGGGCAAGCCAATTTTCCACTTTTCATACGTTCTTCTGTGTATGGAGTTTTAAATGCTCATTAAATAGACTTGGTTTAACCTTCTTTCTTGTTTCCTTGTTAATCTGAAATTCTGGGTTGGATGACGTAAAAGAACAACAGCGAGAGCTATCTTATTTTCAAGGAATTCCCCAGCGTTTTTAACGCTTCACCACAACATTCCGCAAGTTTGTTTCAAGAGGAGCTAACGACTCAGCCTGATTAAATCCCCAGGGCTACCCAAAGTTTCACATGTAATCTTCTTTTTATGTAACATGAAGATGCTGGAAATGTTATTGCTACGTGGCTGGAGTGCAGAAGAGAGAACTTGATTTACAGTTCACAAGAAAAGAAATGTAAAAGTAACCTCATCTATCATCGAATATGTCTAGAATTCCGGAGTGGTGAAATCTAACCCGGAAAACTATACTTGTTCATATCCATTGGAACATATATGCTGAGCATCAATTTCCGCACGTTGTACTGTTTTATCTCTACATGGGCTAAGATATATCTTTAAAAATCTAATGTGATTGGTTCACATGACTTTCTCTACCTATTCGGCAACAAATTATACCTTCAAAACCTTATTTATTCTTTTATCTACTTCATCCTATCGAGTAAAGCATTAGCAAAACCTTTTAGAAAGATTGTTACCGTGTCACTAGTGATATTGAAATTCCATTCTCTCAGCACGGTCTGGAATAAAAAAAAAAATATTTACTTCCCATTTTAGAAATATAAAGTGTAAGTATTGGAAAATATTGAAACCAGCGAATGCGAATACATTGGAAATGGTTAACTCAACAAGACCAAAAACATATCTGACATAAATTATATGTTTTAATGAAATCTGTACATTTTTATATAGTCAGATTTTCTCTATATTTACCAGTGCTGAAAAAATCATTCAGAATGAAGAGAAATGTGTAGTCTTTTCCCAGAAAATTAAGAAATAATTTACATTTAGCTTGAACATATCTTAAATATATGGTATTTTAATCAAAATCTTTTTCATATAAAGAGTGTTGTGGGGTGAGTCGATCTTTTTGAAAATCTTCCTGCCGATCCTTGTAACATGCCGAAGTTAAGTATCACTTTTTTGTTTTTAGTTATGCTGTTCACAATCAGTCAGACAGACGCGCACACATATACAGGGCTCTTTTACTAAAAAATCACTTCATGTCCTGCCCTGTAATAGAATTTCAATCACGTGGCAATCAGTTTTTAAAAGATTTGACTATGGCTTTAGCCAAGCCGTGTTCCCGAATTTCTGTTCTACTTATAAGGAACTAATTAATAAGACCATTTTTGTTAATCTTTGTACTGATATTTGAAATAAATAGTAGCATAAGCTTAAGAATAGCTTGCTACAGAATAACTAGAGAAACGCATGTGAATTGAGCACATCAATTACTTTTATATTAACCACTAATTAGCATGGCAAAAGTTACAACTTTTTGTATTTTCTAACACACTTCAGTTTTGAAAAGCCAAGCATTTATTTATAAAAATTGTTGCATTTATTTGAAAAAGTATTGTTCATTTCATTTACTTTTGAAAAAATTACTAAATATTTTATAAAAGTTAGTGAACATTAGCATTCTGTAGGACATTTTAAAATTTAAATTTGGGCATGCGTTTTTCCATTTAAGGCTTCACTTGGTTGGTAGTTCAAATTTGCCAAATAGAGCAAAATGAATTTTATTAAAGTTTCGAATTCATATTAATTTGTTACAAGAAAATATAAATTTTAAAATGTTTTACTTTTTTGGTCCATTTTCACAGATTATTCACCTTAAATCAAACATGGACATACTTGACCACGCGTGTCACCCAGTGCCAACACCCAGTGCCAAACGACTTAAACCTTCAGAATTGCTATTTAAAACACAAAAGCAGCATACAGAGGTGCTCCAATCAGTATTTTCCACTATTTCACAGTAGTTGGTGGGACATTAATGAGACAATAGCCTCTTTCATATATTATTTGTTACCAAATTCAGTCACTCTCAACATAGTCTATCTAAAGAGAGCATGCTAAACAATAAAGGCAGATAAATACAAAATTGAAATTATACACAGTTCAAATTGCTGTTAACACGGTTTTAACAACGTAAAACACTATTTGAAAATAATTATTATATAAGGAAATAATCTTCACCTAAATATAAGAATTTATATATAAGATTAAATTAGTTAACATGGAATAAAATGCCTTCTAGTATAGTTAGTGACCCTTTATTAAACTCGAGGGCTTAATAAATGAACGTTTTACTCATATTTTCTGCAAAATAATACAAAACCTTGGGATAATAATCCTGTATCCAATTAGCCGGTCAAAATAAGATTATTTTTGTTTTATTTGTTTTTTTCACACAAGCCGTGTGTAGGACAGGAGTTGGATAAGTAGAATCAGATTGAAAACTTCAATGCCATAGCCGGGATTAGCACCATGGGTCTCGCGGCCTCTAGCCGGTTGGTCTTCCACTGAACTACCATGGCAACATGCCGCAAAGCATTGAATTGCTCAACTGACTCGCATATTCTCCGGTAAACTACAAGGTAATCTCAAATTATTTTGAGATGACAACCCCAATGGCGACTTACAATGGTTAAGTACTTTAGACCCAGGATTCATAGTATAGCCAACTATTATGGTCAATGGGTATTGGTTTTAATTGCTTTTTCACACAAGCCGTGTGTAGGACAGAAGTTGGATAGCTAGAGTCAGGTTGAAAAGTGGCGGCATGTTGCCATGGTAGCTCAGTTGAAGAGCAACCGGCTTGAGATCGGGAGATCCGTGGTTCAAATCCCGGCTATGGCTTTGAATTTTTAATCTGACTCTACTTATCCAAGATTATTTTTATTTGTTGTAAAAAGTGTAAGTACGGAGAATTTTTTTGATCATTTTTCGTGCAGGTTTATAAGCGATATCATATTTGTTTTTTCAATTTTATAAGAAGCATAACATATTTTGAGTTGCAAACATTTATTATGTATATAATAATGATTATAATACTGCCAATGATAACAATAAGGGAGATAAGCACCGACTCAGCATTTCTCACAACCTATTATGTCACAGCATCAAAAGAGGTATATTAGTAACAGTACCGCCTTGCTCCGCCCTTCTGGAATAAGGTTTGCGAACGCCCATACCTGTGTTAAAGCGTTAACTACTTCCTTTGCGTTACGAAAAATCTGATGTGTTCCATTCACATGACTTTCTCTACATCTCGGCAAAAAATATTATTAAAAGGCTTATTCTTCGATTTACTTCATGCTAATCGAGTAAAAATTACCAAAAATGGGTTAAAATGATAGCCAAAAGCTGGTTGCCATGTGACAGAAGCTCCTTTGTTTGTATGGACAGGAGTGGACAAATTCCTGTATGAGAAAATTATATTTTTCCAAGCTGAAACCAAAAACAATGAATATCTAAAAACGATCAATTCCAGGAAGAAAATGTATATAGGTGAAATTGTGTGTTTTAAAGTGCTCTACACTTTTTGTGTGGTAAGTTTTTGTCCATCTCTTACGGTTTAGCAGTTATGCAAAATTCCATAAAATGCATTCAGAATAAAGTAGTCTTCAGAGCCTCTTCCCAGAAAATTCAAGATATACATTTTATTTGTCAGGTAAATATCTTTAATATACGATATTTTAATCAAAATCGATAGAACCATTTTTTAGAAAATCAAAAATTTTGAAAAATGTTCCATATAAAGGGTAGTTGGGAGTGGGGGATTTTCTTGTCGCATCCTTGGAAGATACCAAGCCTAAATACCAAGGACATTTACACACACACGGACAGTTTTCTAAAAATGCTTTTTTTTGGATTCAGGGAGTCTCAAAACATGTATTTCCGGTGAAACCTCGGTATCTAATTTTTGGGTTTATTACGATGCCCTCTCCATACACTATGTACATAGTACGTGTAGAGAAAGTAAAAATGAATAAAAATTCCGCGGCTTTACGGATTATACAGGCTCTAATGCACTTGTGATTTTAATTGATGAAATTAAACATTTTAAAAAAGGTTGTTGCATTGTTTAAACACATTTAAAATGACAATCTAGTGCATGAACTTGTTATTTTCACAAACTTTTTCTAACCTTTAAAACTTACTTTTTTCAAACTCAAAAAATTCTTTAACGAAAAGTCTCGCAGAGCATTCGGGAGCAAAAGGCCTCGAGCATAAGCGTGACGCTTGAAATGTTTCTTTTCTTAAGCTTAGTTTTTCATGTTTTGCTCAAGTTTTCATCACTTGCAAAACTAGAAATAAAAACTCACAAAATTAGTACTAAGAAGTAACGCTTTCTATTTAAGGGATAAGCCAGCGACACAAAGTTGTTTCTGCTAGCTTCTGTTCAACGTGCTAAGCACATGCAAAGTAATTTCAGTTTATTTCCCTTTTTCGGAAGCTTACTCGCGAAAAGAGACTGATGTATCTACTTGAAGCTTTTTGTATCCATAGTTTGTGACATTGTACGAGTTTCTCTGGAAATGTGTTTAAAACGCAACACTTCACCTACAAAGTCCTTTTATTTTCACCGCTTGGCTTCACAAAAATGACATCATGTTTGCTCGTATACTACCTACTCTACCCATGGTTGAATGTATTTCTAAACAAAAATCTACACTCAAATGTTAGTAACTGATGAGATTAAAAGCTCATTAAATGACCAGTCTTTTTTTTTTCGTGTGTATACTGACAGTTGTTCATAGTATATTTATGTTAATGGCAGTTCAGCTTCAATAAGAAAAAGCATAGGTTTATTTTTATACATATTTTAGAAGTCGTTGTTGTTTAGTGTAATAACTTGTCATTGTTATTTTATGTAGTTTAACGTTGCCGGTCCCAATGGCTGCGCTGGCTAAGTGGCTCATTTTGGTGCTTTGTGGCGCAGGGGATGGTGGGTTCGAGTCCCGCCTTGGGCATGGGTGTTTGTCTGCTTGTAAATGTATATATACATATATGTGTGTGTGTATGTGTGTTAGAAGCCAAAAGCAAAACAAAGGAAATGATAGGAAAATTGAAAGAAAGAGAAAAATAAATGAGGAAAACGGAAAAGGAATACAGCGCCGGACTTCTGACAGAACTCCGGAACTGTATTTAAGAAGAAGAAGAAGAAGAAAAAAAACCCAAAAAAAGAAACCTAATTTAGCCCGGTAGGTTAAATCGGACTATAAATGAAATTGTAGAATGATCTCAAATGAGTCCGGGGTAAATGGAGCTTAAAGTTAGTCGACATTTATCTTCTCAGGATAAATGGAAACTTCGAAAAAAAAAATATTATACTGGTAATTCACCCTAACCAAGATTCCAACTCTGGGCCTCTTGAATGTGAGGCAGATATTTCACCACCACAACATCCACACCGAACAAGAGCATACCGTCTTAAAGGAAATGTGGGCGTGGAAGAGGGATGGAGAATAGATGACCTTCAGTATGTTATATGGACCGGGATTTTACGTGGACGTTACACCGAATCGCATAGTTTTAAGAGAAGTACTACAAAGAACTGATTATATTTTGGTTTATAAAATATATTAAAACTAACAAACCATTATATTGACTTTTATATTTAAATTCTTAGCACAAAGGGCTTTCTAAAATCAATAGGAAACTAATAAATACCTTTTAAATTAGCAAGCTCTATTGCGACACCTCGGCGTATACTGGGCCACCATTGCAGTAGTTTCTTGATCATAGAATTTCTAGTTCGTGAGTTCACCACTATGTGCCCATTGATGGCACTACAGGACGAAATCACGACTTGCGGACGCCAAATATGGCGAATTTAGCCCAACGACCTTTTCTTTCAAGGTATGGATTTTTTATATGCAAATAAACTTTATACAGAACCAATGGATTTACTTCTCTTCAAAAGTAGGCCATCCTAAAGATCTTTATGTCCGAACAATATCCATCACTCTCCGCCGAATTTGAATCACTAGCACCGTAACCATTTCATCACGGAGGATGACAAACGTTATAGAGAATTGAATATCAACTTTTCCAATTTCATAAGAATTTATGTTAATTGTTATTATAGGAGAGGAAATTCTATTATATCATCTATCTCAGGCATGGCGAAGAGTGCTCGGTAGGTGTGATAGCTTTCCCCCTACTTCCCCTCTCTTCTTGACTATCAAAGCATAGCGACCGGTTCAGTTGCGTGCTGACATAGCACGTACTGGTGTAGTTCTCAAAACAAGCAGTGATAGTTTCACCTTCAACTAATACTCCATTATATGTTACGTAATTATACTCGCAGAATTAAACGCCCTGTTTGTTGTGAAATAAATGTCAATAGAGCAAATATAGTAATAAAATCCTTGATATATGATTTCAACTCAAGAAACTATATTCAAACCTGGAACTATAGACAGCCCGCCACTGCTAGAAATAAAAAAAAATCTGAGTTGTTACACTCACATGACTTTCTCTACATATCTGCAGCAAATAACTGTTAGAAAACTTAAGCTTCAATTTACTTCATACTAATCGAGAAAAAATTAGCAGAAATAGTCGTATTACTTGCTTCCTTGTAAGCAGAAGCGAAATAAGGGATTACCATAGGTTAAAGTGATAGTTAAAAGCTGGTTACTATGTGACTGAAGTTCATTTTTCTGTAAGGACACGAGTTGACAAATTCCTGTGTGAGAAAAGTACAAGTTTTTCAAAGCTGAAATCAGAAATAAGGAATATCTCAAAAACGATCAGCTCCTCGAAAAAAAAAAAAATATATATATAACATAAAGTGTGTGTTTTAATGTGCTCTACATTTTTTGTGTGGTAAGTTTTTATCCATTTGTTACGGTTTAGCAGTTATGCAAAATTTCGTAAAATTCATCCAGAATAAAGTAGTCTTCAGAGATTATTCCCAGAAAATTCAAGATATACATATTATTTGTCAGGTAAATATCTTTAATATACGATGTTTTAATCAAAATCGGTAGAGCCATTTTTAAGAAAATCAAAATTTTCGAAAAGTTTTCCATGTAAAGGGTTGTTAGGGGTGGGGGGATTTTCTTGAAAATCTTCGTGTCGCAACCTTGGAAGATACCAAACTTAAATACCAAGTTTTATTTAATGGTATTTTCGTTTTTGAGCTATGCTGTCCACAGGCACACACACGCACACACACACAGGGACCTTTTTCCAAAAATGCTTTTGTTGCATTCAGGCGGACCCAAATTTGTATTTCCGGTGAAATCTCGGTATCGATTTTTGGGTGCAATACAATACCTTCTCTATACACTATGTACATAGTACGTTTAGAGAAATTAAAAACCGGTTCCATCTACGCGTGTGTATGTATTTACGCTGGTAGCGAATACAGGTAAAGAGGGGTGGGTCTAATTTGTTCACACTTTGCGAGTAGCGTTCGCAATCCCTGATCTATCTGAAACAGATATACAATTCTGTAAAGTATATTATGGACAAAGGTCGCAATATTTGGGTAAAATTAATCGTATTCTGAACAGAAGAAGTTTTCAATTCCTATTCGCAGCCGTTTCATAATAAGGTCCATGGGGTCAAATCAAAAAGTATTTGCCCCTATTTTTCTTCGGCCGCATGACGAATGTAAATCGAAAACCAACATATACATACAGGGTGTTAATGAATTGTACCGAAATATTTTCACAGAATATATAGATTTACTTAACTAAGTAATTTGAGATAGGAGACTTATGGCCTGTTTATTTAAATGTCGAAGTAACGGCTATAAGTTTCTGAAGTGATAGTACGCTACTGGCTAATTTATCAACCATTCGAGAGGGCAACACTTTACAGCGTACCTCTCTAGCGTAGTGGTTATGATACTAGCTTTCGAGGGAAGGATTGTATCAGAGTTCGGATCCCGTTAACTTGGGCTTTTTTATTTCTGTTTCCCTTTATCCTTTTTTTTTCTTTCTTTCTTTCTTTATGCTTTTGCAGCTTTTAATGCATGTTTCAGTCTTAGATACTAAATTCTTATTTGGTGTTAGATTCACCGTAAATGAGGTGCATATCTGCAAGTTCAGAGAAGGTGTACATGTTCTCCATGTTGCCTCACAGATAATCTTAGGCATACTAACCTCAGTGAGCAGCAATAAGGAAGTGATAACATTGTTAATGCACTGGTCATTTAAATTCGCGACCTGTGTATATTTATCGTGGCACTTCGTCTGGAATGAAAAACTAATAATAAAAAAACTTATACTCTATGACAGTAATCGAACTCACGACCTTTGGATAGCAATTTCCTGCGCTACGGACTAAGCCACCAGAGCCGTCGAAAAAACTGCCTCCAGAGTATCCTACCTAATTCAAGAACGTAGTTAATGAATGCCCAGTGCCGCACTGTCAAGTGATTAGTTCGAGATTTTACAGATGTTTTTGACATTAAATCTTGAGAACGCTAGTAACGAGGTGCTAAAAATCGAAATTTTATACTCGGGCAGTAGTTTTAAGGACATGCTAAGCCATTTTTACTTTCTCCATACGCACTATGTACATAGTGTATAGAGAAAGTATTGCACTCCACCAAAAATTCGATACCGAGATTTCACCGGAAATATATGTTTTAGGGTCCCCAATATCCAAAAAAAGCATTCTCACAAAAAGGTCCGTGTGTGTGTGTGTGTCCGTGTGTCCGTGTGTCGTTGTGTCCGTGTGTCTGTGAACACGATAACTCAAAATCGAAAAGTCGGTAAAAAACCAAACTTGGTATTTAAGTTTAGTATCTTCCAGGGATGCGACACGAAGATTTTGAGAAAAATCCCCCCACCCCCAACTACCCTTCACACGGAACTTTTTTCGAAAATTTTGATCTTCTCAAAAATGGCTCTAACGATTTAGATTAAAATTTCGGATATTAAACATATTTACCTGACAAATGAAATGTATATCTTGAATTTTCTGGGAATAGCCTCTGAAGAGTAGTTTATTCTGGATGAATTTTACTAAATTTTGAATGACTGCTAAACCGTAAGAGATAGACAAAAACTTACTACACAAAAATGTAGAACACTTTAAAACACACGATTTGTGTTATATACATTTTTTTCGTGGAGTTCGTCGTTTTTGTGACATTCCTTATTTTTGGTTTCTGCTATGAAAAACGTATACTTTTCTCATACAGGAACTTGTCAACTCCTATCCATATAAACAAAGGAACTTCATTGACATAGCAACCAGCTTTTGACTATCACTTTAACCTACGGTTGTCCCTTATTTCGCTTCTTCTTAGAAGGAAGCGAGTAATAAGACTATTTCTGCTAATTAATTCTGATTAGCATAAAGTAAATAGAAGTATAAGCTTTTTAAGAACTATTTGTTGCAGGGATATGGAAAAAGTCATGTGAATGGTACACATCAGATTTTTTCAACCTGCTTTGCTTTAACACCGAGTTATCGGCACCTGATACCCACACGCTATGTAGTTGCGTTATGTTTATCCGGGGACCATACATCGCCGATCTCAAATTACTTATATCAGTCACGTGCACAATCTAGCAAACTATTTCGGTGTAGTTCATTAACAACCTGTATATATTCGAAGTAGTGGACTTTTCATGGGTCGGTCCTCACAGAGTTCCAGCTGCTGCCGGCGGCAGCGCTACTGTCAGTGCATTCAAAATGGCAGGTGTGCTTAACACGTCCACGGCTTATGATCAACAAAGTATGATCCGTTTTCTATGGTGTAATGGACGAATGCTCATCGAGATCGACAGGGAAATACAGCCCGGATCTTGTCCCAAGTGATTTCCATCTTTTCAGTCCACTGAAGAAGTTCCTGGCAGGACAGCGATTCACTTGCGACGAGGAAGTCAAGACAACACTGCGACAACTGGTTCTGTAGTCAGACGGCAGCGGCATTGCAAAATTAGTGTTGCAATGTCTGAACCGGCACGAGGACTATGTGGGAAAATAGTGAAAGGTACAAGAAATAATATCTACATGTTTAATTGGCTGCATACCTACCTTATTTTACCAGAAAAAAAAAATATGATGTGTTCCAATCACATGGCGTTCTCTACCTTTCTGAAACAAATTATTGTTAAAAAGCTTATGCTTCTATTTACTTCAAGCTAATCGAGAAAAAATTAGCTGAAATAGTCTTATTACTTACTTCCTTGTAAGTAGAAGCGAAATAAGGGAGTACCGTAGGTTAAAGTAATAGTCAAAAACTGGTTGCTATGTGACTGAAGTTCCTTTTTTTTTGTATGGACAGGAGTTGACTATATCCTATATGAGAAAAGTATGTTTTTCAAAGCTGAAACAAAAAACAAGGAATACCTCAAAATATATCAGCTCCACGAAAAATGTATATATAACATAAATTGTGCGCTTTAATGTGCTCTACATTTTTTGTAGGCTAAGCTTTTGTCCGTCTCTTACGGTTTACCAGCTATGCAAAATTCCGTAAAATTCATCCAGAATAAAGTAGGCTTCAGAGGCTATTCCCAGAAAATTCAAGACATACATTTTATTTATCAGGTAAATATCTTTAATATATGACATTTTAATCAAAATCGTTAGAGCCATTTATTAGAAAATAAAAATTTTCGAAAAATGTTCCATGTAAAGGGTAGTTTGGGGTGGGGGGATTTTCTTGAAAATCTTCGTGTCGAATCCTAGGAAAATACTAAACTGAAATACCAAACTATGCTGCCCACAGACGCACACACATACACACAAACAGACAGACACACACGGACATTTTTCTAAAAATGTTTTCTTTTTTGGATTCAGGGGGTACCAAAGCATGTATTTCCGGTAAAATTTCGAAGTTTTTTATTTGCCCTCGTAAATCCAGAATGACTCTAAAACGCAGTATATTTCTGACTCCTACATTGCAGAGAATCACAATAATATGCTCGTTGATGTCAAATGTTCCACAAAGGGATTTTATCTGTGAACCTCAGGCTCGGCGCGGCGGTGACTTCATGGTTCGTGGACAGTTTGTTCCTGGGTGGCCTTTAATGAGGGTTCATGGTTTGTTAGTTTCTCAGTGCTGGATCTACTAGCTGATACATGTTTACTAAACCTCCTGAATTTACAGTTGCTAACTTAGACAAAATAAAACAAATTAAAAACTGAACCAAAACTGATGTGTTACATATTCATGACTTACTCTACCTGTCTTATAACATGTTATTCTCACAAAAGAATATTCTTTTATACTTCATGCTAAACTAGATAAATATCAGCAGTAAATGGTTTGTTATATAGCATTTTGTAGATAGAGGGGGAATAAAAGAATGTACTAGGTATAAACGATAATCGAATCCATTAGAATTAAGTCGCTATGTGTTGAATTTGGAATACTGCTCTCTTCGTATGGCCAGAATGAGAAATCTGATGTGTTTCACTCACATGATTTTCTCTACCTACTCTTGTTCAAATTACTGTTACGAACACTTTTATTAATGTATCTAGTTCATGTTAACCATATTACAATTTTCATTTTATTTTCCTTTTTAGCGGAATACAATTATTTAAAGCGATAATCTAATCTTTGTATCCCTATGTGACGATTTTAAGTTTCTGTTTTCTTTGCTTGACAAAGAGAAAAACAGAAAACGAGTTCCTATTTGAGAAAAGTATAAAGCATTTTAAAATGCAAATCAACAACAAGGATATTTTTCGCAAATGGTTATTTCCACAAAAATGTATTTGACATAAATTATGTTCTTTAACGAGATCTATGTTTTTGTGAAGTAAAATTTTGCCTACCTCTTAAGTCATTCAAAAGGAAGAGTACTTTAGAGAATTTTCCCAGAGAATTCAAGATATGAATTTCTTAAAATCAAATTCATTAGAGCCCTTTTTTGAGAAAATAAAGATGTTCGAAGTATTTTCAAGTAAAGGGTCCTTTGTGGTATATGACGTGCTTGAAAAATCTTCTTTCCGTAGACGTGGGAAGACGCTGAATCTAATTACTTAATTACGAAGATTGGTTTTAACCCAATTTTCCCACTGAGCTATACTGTTCACAGGCACTCGGATATTTGTTTCTTCTAAAAATGTCTTCATTGGCCTCAGACATATATTTCCGGAATACAGTACTTTTCCAACTACTATAGAGAAAAAATAAAAGATAAAAAATGAGGAAACTGAATTTCTCTTAGAGAAAATTATAGTTTTTGAAAAACTTAAACCAATAACAAAGAAATTCTTGGGAATTATTAACATTACGATTAAAATGTATTCAATATAGTTTGTGTCATTTTAACGAGATCTACATTTTTTTAGTATAAGATTTTGCCTGTTACTTACGCTCTACTAAACGTGCACAAGTCTCTAAAAAGAGCTTTCGCAGTGTGCATGTATGTATATATATATATATATATATATATATATATATATATATATATATATATACACAGTTCCAGAGTCTAGTCGGGACTCCGGCGCTGTATAACCTACTTTTCTTTGCCTATTTTTTTTACTTTGTTTGCTGTGTGATTCTTCTTTTAAATACACACACACACACACTTACATATACACAAACAAATAACATCCATGCCTAAGGCGGGACTCCAACCCACGATACCCTGCCCTACGAAGTACCAAAGCAAGAATACACTCAGACGCTTGTGGCTGTGGTTAAGTTGGGAATGTAGCTATGGAGGAGGAGCATTATTTATTTTTGAATATGTTCGATATTTGCTTCAAGTCAACATTGCTTGAAGTCAAAATTTTAACCATTGAAAAGAGAGTGTTTTAGTTGGCGACATACTCCTTAATTCAGATAGAATTTCAGAAAATGTAAAGTATACATTTATTGAAGGCGGCGCCATGGGTGATTGGTTAGACCGCTCGCCTCCCGTCTAGGTGGCTCAGGTTCGATCCCAAGCGCCGGCATGTGGGATTCGTGGTGGACGAAGCGGTGTCTGGGCGGGTTTTCTGCAGGTCCTCCGGTTTCTCCATCAAGTCATTGCCCCATCATCACCTTTATCAATCATCAATTTCGCTTACATTTCATATCATCTATTTCGTCACGTCATATCTGGCTCCCCGTCAGACTTCTGATCCCTAGGCATTGAATTGTACGTCCTAGCGGGGTGTTAGTACGGCGAGGATAGGTTGATTACGAAACGAAACATTTATTGAACGTTTCGAACACTCGCTTGTCTTCATTGTGAATCTGTTTGGGATTTTATTACTAAATTGCAAATTCCCTGAAACAGTATGCTTTTCTGAAAAGTGCTAGGTTTAAATTTTTAACAGGCTAAACTGGATGAAATTTCAGATGTAATGTTACGAAGCCGCACTAAATAATGCAGAAATTAGCACAGAAAACAATTGTTTCTGTGCAGCCAGATCATAGAGTCGTTAGTAAGGAGATGAAACTGCAGCCCTATAAATGCAAGTTGCCCAGAAAAAAAATGAACTAAAGCATATCACAAGTTTACGCGAGAAACCCTACATAAAATGTCCGAAATAAGGGCAAAACATTCGAACTCAGCCTAGAGCATTTATTTCATCCTATATGCAGTGGTAAATAATCTCAGTTTCAGTTCACCTTCATTTCGAATAATAACTAGCGGATCCGTTACCAACCGAACTGTGATGAGTGAGCGCGCTAGCGCATTCAATTCACTGCGGAAACACATCTGAGACACCCGTTACATTGACACTCTAATAGGAAAATGTACAATCATATGTGATTAAGAGATAAATGCAGTACATACCCAAAATTCTCTGAAAAATGAATAATAGTTACCTACACTTCAAGTCCAATAAACAATTAAATGATATTCCAATACATAAAAGGTTTATACTGAAATCCTAACAGGAATAATACATTGCTATGATAGTAAGAAATACGAGGGCCGTTTTTTTCAACCTCCGATAGGCTATAAATAAAAGACAAGTTCATAGAAAACCATTTTTTATTACTAAAAGTGTTGTACACTTATAGTTATTTTCAACATAATCACCGAATACATTGAGACATTTATTGATCTTCGTTGGTTTGAAAGTGCTGCCCTCCTAGCCACGTCTTCAGTTCAGGGAAAAGGTGAAATTAGCTGAGTGCCGGGTGGGACTGTACGGGGGATGATCAAAAATGTCCCATTGAAATTGTTCAAGGAGCCGTTGGCTTGTGCCAGCAGTGTGTGGGCGAGCGTTGTCATGGATCAACACAATTCCTGAAGTCAGCATTCCTCTTCGTTTGTTTTGAATGGCTCTCCGCAAACGTCGTAAAGTACGAAGATCTTCAAAACAAGTCAAAGTTGATTTGAAATCATTGACGGCAACATTTATTGAAGCGAGTATTGCAAAGCTTGTGCACAGGTACGACAAATGTCTCAATCTTTTCGGTGATTATGTAGAAAAGTAACCACAAATGCACAAAAATAATGTTTTTTTATGTTTTATTTATAGCCTATCGGAGGTTGAAAAAAACGGCGCTCGTATATGCAGAACCTTCTTATGGTTCATTATTTAAATTTCCTGAAGTTTATACAAGGTTTTATTATAGATTCGTCTATTTTTCTTCGTTTTCTTCTTCGAGCATACAGATTACACATCAAGGTTTTAGCATCGTTTGCTTGAAGAATCAAAGGAAGCCACAGTGCGTAAAAGGCTGTACTATCAAATATGGATTGGTCTTTCTCACCTCCTTTGGGATAACACATCTGAAATACCTACGCTTTATATTCTCCAATCCTAGTTTAAAATATATAAATAGGAGCTAAGATTGCCAGCTACAGAAAATTATAAGAGAATGTAATGTTTTATTTCAATCTGAAAATAACTCAACCTGAAGCGGTATGTCATGCAACAATATAGTTATGCTATGGAAGGTTTGAGTAGTTCATTACAAATGTATAATATCCACTTCTGTTCAGATAAAGATATATTTCAGTTAAAATTAACACATATCATAGTTTGCAATTACTTGTTTCTTGTCATAACCCTATGTAATTCAAAGCTACAAGCCTTTTGTTGACTATAAGAGCTTAGCGCAAGTGTATTTTCTTTGTAATCAATGTGTGTAATAAGGGGCCAAGGTTATTGTTAAGCGATCCCAGAAATATACGGAATTAGGGGATTATACATTGTTTTCTCAGTCACATGGACAATTTTGTCAGGTGACTAATAAACGCTATAAGAACTAGGATATGGCGCGAAAATTTGTCCAATGAGAAGACAGCGTATTTAGAAAGTCTGGGTATTATAAAAGGACGAGCAAGGTGGAAATCGGGGCAATTCAGTTCAATTGGAGGTGCACTTCAGTTGGCAGTTTAGAGTAATTTAATACAGTCGCAGTTAATTTCGGAGTGCGTTAGATTCACGACCGGCAGGGTCCTGAAGGACAATAATATGAATGACGTGAGTGAAAATGATCTAATATGAAAGGCGTGCTTGTCTGCCAGTGTAGAAGTTAACGAAAGGCTTTAGAGTAAATTCTTAAAAGCACAAACTCAGGAAACTGCGTAGTATTGTATCCACGGTACTTGTGTTAAGGAATAGTTGAAGGTAAACTCATGTCAAAGAAATAGTTGTAATTGTTATTCTATAGTGACTAAAATAGTTTCTCCTGTTACTTTTCCACCAAGGGAGTGATCACCGATTCCGAATCAACTAAGTAGCCGAGAGCAGTGAAAGAAATTCCAAAAGGTACGTGGAAAAATAAAATAACTGGCATTATAGACCTACGATAACTACAATTTAGGCGCCATAGGTAAGAACCAACACACCGACGCACATCTTTATAAGAGAACGACTACTTGCTATAATTGATAAAAGCAGGACCTTCAACTTAGGAAGAAAACGTATTAACACACATTAAAATTAATAAATTACATTTTGTGCATTTATAATTAAAACATAGGTTTACTGATAAGCCAGAAGTTACTATTTGAACCACAAGAGACTTCTGACTAACATTAAACTTGATGCAAGCATTTACGTAGTCAGGAGTTACCAACTCGCGTGCAGTGTACAAACACGTTGTGTTAGAGACGGTCTTCTGGGTCTGTTGTTCATTGTATATGCCGGGAACAGAAAGCGGTCCAACATGCAGGCCATCGACTCCTACGTTTACCTTGCCTGAGAAGAATCTTTTTTATTTATACAAAGTGGCGTACATTTGTTCTGTTTAAGCTATTTTATCATACTTCAATCGTTAAGTATTGTAGATATCAATTAAATGCCAAGAGATATGTAAATATTCACTGTTATAAATGTAAGGTTTTCGAATTGTATTAGATATCAATTAATTACCAATATGGCAATTAAAATTCGATGCTATAAATTTGAAAGTTATTCTTCACAAAATAACTCTCATATTTGAGTCTCACAATCTCATTGTAACACTTGGGGCAAGTTAAAGGGCTTGTTTTACCACACTAATACCACATCAATCGTCATGTCTTTGCAATGGTTAATGTTAAGATTACCAAACCTATGAAAACATGCATATGTCCATGTCATAAATAGTATAGATACTAACACAAAAGACGTTGTCATGTAAAAATTATTCTATCTTCATGAACCTACAGTAGTCCTATGAACGGTGGATTTTGTATTGTAAATGTAAAATATTGCACTGCCATTGCACTTTATGAATTTCCTTACTGTATAAGGCTATGTAGTGCACAGTAGATGATTCAGTGCGAACAACGCGCAAGTTTGCTCTCTCTACGTTACTCAAAGAGTAATCTGCTTGTGTCGCCTGTTCTAAGAGAGTGATGTTAATAAGGTGTATAGAAATCTTATTCACAGTTATTGGAGTAATTAACTCTGTTCACTCTTTGTTACTGGTGTAGCTATATGTAGAGTGATATTATACATATTGACTAAGTATACTCCGGTTAATTTAATTGCTTTCTCACACAAGCGGCGTGTAGGAAAGGAGTTGGATAGGCGGAGTCAGACTGAAACATTCAATGTCATAGTCGTGATTTGAACCACGGATCTCCCGGTGCTCTATCACTGAGTTACCATGGGGACTTAGCGTCACGGCATTAAATTCCTCAAGTGACGCATATATTTTCCGGTAAACCACAAAGTGATATCAAATTATTTTGAGATGACACACCATTGGCGACTTACAATGTTGTAATTTAAGTCACGGACTTCATAGTCAACTATTAGATCAATTATATTCATTTAATTGTTTTTTTTTTTTTCACACAAACTATGTGTAGGAAAGGAGTTGGATAGGCGGAGTCAGACTGAAAAACTCAATGCCATAGCCGTGATTTGAACCACGGATCTCCCGGTCTCTACCTGGTTGCTCTATCACTTAGCTACCATGGGAACATACCGGCATGGCATTAAATTCCTCGTAAATTTTGTAAACTACAGGGTGTCTCAAATTATTTTGAGATGACATACCAATGGCGACTTACAATTCTGTATTTTAAGTCCCGGGCTTCTTAGTTTGACCAATTATTAGGTCAATTCATTTTTCATAGTCGGCTTACCCTCCTCATATTTAGGACTAATATCTTCTTAGGACTTACAAGCGGATGCCTAGGGGTTAGAATCTTCGTGGAGCCAACGTCACGGAACCACATATTGAGGAATCTTGAACGAGTGTTCGGCATGAGCGTGAGGAAATAGATGATATCAATGCGAAAGCGAAATGGATGACAGTAAAGGTAATGATGGAGCAATTGATGTAATGAGTGTCGGGGGGAAACCGAAGGACCCGGAGAAAACCCGCCCAGACGCCGCTTCGTCCACCACAAGTCCCACATGGAGGCGCTTGGGATCCAACCCGGAATGGGAGACGAGCTGCCTAACTACGGTGCGGCCAGGTAAATTAATTTTGATTTTTTTTTCCACATAAGCCGTGTATAGGACAGGAGTTGAATAGATAAAGTCAGACTGAAACAAATGTCCGGTATTGGATTCGCCTTCACAAGTTTACAAACTTAAAATGCTATTCTTTTGCTGCTCTTGGTCTTGCTGTGTTTCTCTCCCCCTTTCTCTGTGTTGCTTTATAACTAATTCTGTTACCTTTTCGAGATACTTGGTTTTCTGTTGTAAATATTCATTTGGGTTTAATTTGGGGTTTCGGTGATTCTTACTGTGTCTCTCTTTAAGTTGGTAGTCCTTTCCTTTAGAATCTCAGATGCTCTTAATTTCATCTAGCATCTTATTATACCGTCTTTGTTAATGGGAAGAATTTTGGAGGACACTCACTTCCTCGAACACAGAATTGCTGTGGTGTTAACTTAACAACTCAATATTTACTTTATTGTAACAAATATATGGTTACGTAGTAAAACCTAATTACACCTACAGAGTAAATAAATGAAAAAACGCCAAATCAGCAAATCCTATAGATAAAGTTCTTATTATTAAACCTGTCTTATTAATGAACATAAAATTAAAGTCAAAAATAAAGAAAAAAACGGGACAGATATAATATAAGAAATAATTAGACACTAATGGATTTATATGTTCTTTATATGTTCTTTACAGGAGTATTTTCTATGAAATCTCGGTATTGAATTTTTTAGTGGAGTGCAATAGTTTTTCTACCTATGTACGACGCAGAGAAAATAAAAAGACATCGACTAACGCTATAATAAATATGAGCTGCCAATGAACGCATAAGAAAATGTAATTTCAAGGAAAAGATGTATGAATAGGACACAAAAGTGAGGACGAATTAAAATGGTTTTGTATTATTTAGAAATATCGGAAGGAAAGATAAATTTTCTGGGTTGAAAGAGAAAAAAAAAAAAAAAATCTGACGTGTTCCATTCACATGATTTTCTCTATATCTCTGTAACAAATTATTGTTAAAAAGCTTATGCTTCTATTTACTTCATGCTAATCGAGAAAAAACATCAGCAGAAATAGTCTTATTACTTGCTTCCTTGTAAGTAGAAGTGAAATAAGGGAGCACCATAGGTTAAAGTGATAGTCAAATGTGACTGAAGCTCCTCTTTTTGTATGGACAGGAGTTGACAAAACTCCTGTATGAGAAAAGTATACATTTTTTAAAGCTGAAACCAATAATATCGAATATCTCAAAAACGATCAACTCCACGAAAAACACGTATATAACATATGTGTGTTTAAACGTGCTCTACATTTTTTGTGATAAGTTTTTGTCTATCTTACATTTTATTTCGCTTGTAAATATCCTTAATATAAGTGATTTTAATCAAAATCATTAGAGCCATCAAAATCAATCAAACATTTTCGAAAGGGTAGTTTGCGTTGGGGGTATTTTCTTGAAAATCTTCATGTCGAATTCTTGGTATTTAACGATCTTTTCATTTGTAAGCTATGCTGTCCATACACACACAAACACACACACAGACCTTTCTCCATAATTTTTTTTTTGATTCAGGAGGACCCAAAACATGTATTTCCGGTGAAATCGAGTTTTGGGCGCAATACAATACCTCCTCTATACACTATGTACATAGTACGTGTAGAGAAAGTAATTAGATGAAATAACATTCTCCGATGGAAGTCCGTCTCGAGAGGCGAACACACATATAACATTATTTCGCGGCACATACAAGGCATGGACAGCGCTGATAGCGTAGAATGATTGACACGGTACAGGAATAGCTGTAGCGATATCATTTGGATGCCCTCGCTCCAGAGGTCAAGTAGGTGAAACAGACCACGTACTGGCTAAGGTGTTAAATTCTCCTCAATTTCCATCCTATCAGGTGTCTCTACTCCCCCGTATTTACTCGTGCAGAAATCCGTTTTTACGATATGAGAGTTGCAGGTTAAAATCAGCCAGAGAACCAACAAGAGTTTTACCCCTCGCAAAGGGGGCAACCCGTATCAGTTGGTAAGCAAGGTGGATAAAGCGAAGGTCGCTCTCGCCGGTATTCCACTGGCTGATTTAACCTTTGAGTTCTATTGTACGATTTCCAAACATTTTTGTTCTAATAGAGACCCTTACAGTATTCAAATGATTCCTACCTTGATACGCCAGCAGCAGATTGCGCTTCTTTGTTGCTGCATGTTATTGGCCGAAACATTTCTTACCTGTAAAATAACGAAACAAAATGTTAAAAGTACCAAAAAATTATGTATACATTTCAATGCATTTCTCTAAACTGCATAGAATATCATTTCGGATGTCCATATAACTTAGCCTAACTGAGATTAGAACTCAAGAGCTCGCTTTTCCACACCATGTATGTGATATTCATTTAATTTGTTACATTTTACTTTCTCTATACGCACTATGTACATAGTGTATACAGAAGGTACTGCACTACACCAAAAAATTCGATACCGAGATTTCACCGGAAATATATGTTTTATGGTCCCCTGTATCCAAAAATAGTATTTTCAGAAAAAGGTCCGTGTTTGTCGGTGTCTCCGAGAACACGATAACTCAAAAACAAAAAGTATCTTCCAGGGTAGCGACAAGAAGATTTTGAGAAAAATCCCCCCACCCCAAACCACCCTTTACATAGAAATTTTTCCAAACATTTTGATTTCCTATAAAATGGCCCCAGCGATTTTGATTAAAATATCGTACATTTAAGATATTTACCTGACAAATAAAATGTATATCTTGAATTTTCTGGGAATAGCTTCTCAAGACCTGTTTATTCTGGATGAATTTTGCTTAATTTGGCATAACTAGTAAACCGTAAGAGATAGACAAAAACTTACTATACAAACAAATTAGATCTTGTTGAAATACACAAGTTATGTCATACACATTTTTCTCGTGGAGCGTACCGTTATCGAGGTATTCATTGTTATTAGTTTCAGTTGTGAAGTACTTGTACTTTTCTCAGACGGGACTTTCCGTTTTTCTTTTGTTCTACTCCTGGCCAAGAAAAGCGATTTGTAATGACAATCGCATATCGACAGCTTTTAAAACATTTGACTATTGGTTTTGCCTAGTGCATTCCCTTATTTTCTTCCTACTTATACGGAACTAAATACTAAGAACATTGTGCTAATGAGTACCACGATTAGCAAGGTGCAGAAAGAAGAAGAATCTTATGTATGAAGTTTGTAGAACAGCTAGAGAAAGTCATGTGAGTTTAACACATCAGATTTTTACTTTCTCTATACGCACTATATACTTAGTGTTTAGAGAAGGTACTGCAATGCACCAAAAAATTCGATACCGAGATTTCACCGGAAATATATGTTTTAGGGTCCCCTGTATCCAAAAATAGTATTTTCAGAAAAAGGTCCGTGTGTGTGTCCGTGTGTCCGTGTGTCTGTGAACACGATAACTCAAAAACGAAAAAGTTGGTAAAATACCAAACTTGGTATTTAAGTTTAGTATTTCCAGGGATGCGACACGAAGATTTTGAGAAATCCCTCCACCCCAAACTACTCTTTACATAGAACTTTTTTCGAAAATTTCGATTTTCTAAAAAAATGTCTAACCATTTGATTAAAGTATCGTATATTAAAGATATTTACCTGACAAATAAAATGTATATTTTGAATTTTCTCGGAATAGCCTCTGAAGACTACTTTATTCTGGATCAATTTTACGGAATTTTGCATAACTGCTAAACTGTAAAACATCGACAGAAACTTAACACAACAAATGTAGAGCACTTTAAAACACACAATTTATGTTATATACATTTTATTCGTGGAGTTGATTGTTTTTGAGATAGTCCTTGTTTTTGGTTTCAGCTAGAAAAAACATACTTTTCTCATACAGGACTTTGTGAACTCGTGTCCATACAAACAAAGGAACTTCAGTCACATAGCAACCAGCTTTTGACCATCACTTTAACCTATGGTACTCCCTTATTTCGCTTTTACTTACAAGGAAGCAAGTAATAAGACTATTTCTGCTAATTTTTTCTGGATTAACAGGAAGTAAATAGAAGCATAAGCTTTTTAACAATAATTCATTGCAGAGTTGTAGAGAAAGCCATGTGAATGGAACACATCAGATTTTTACTTTCTCTATATGCACTATGTACATAGTGTATAGAGAAGGTATTGCACTCCACCAATGCTTTTTAACAATATTTTATTGCAGAGTTGTAGAGAAAGCCATGTGAATGGAACACATCGGATTTTTACTTTCTCTATATGCACTATGTACATAGTGTATAGAGAAGGTATTGCACTGCACCAAAAATTCGATACTGAGATTTCACCAGAAATATATGTTTTAGGGTCCGCAATATCCAAAAAAAGAATTTTCACAAAAAGGTCCGTGTGTGTGTATGTGTCCGTGTGTCCGTGTGTCCGTGTGTCTGTGAACACGATAACTCAAAAACGAAAAGTCGTTAAAATACCAAACTGGGTATTTAGGTTTAGTATCTTCCAGGGATGAGACACGAAGTTTTTGAGAAAAATCCCCCCACCCCCAACTACGCTTTAAATGGAACTTTTTTCAAAAATTTTGATTTTCTCAAAAATGGCTCAAACGATTTTGATTAAAATTTCGTATATTAAAGATATTTAGCTGACAAATAAAATATATATCTTGAATTTTCTGGGAATAGCCTCTGAAGAGTAGTTTATTCTGGATGAATTTTACTGAATTTTGAATAACTGTTAAACCGTAAGAGATGGACAAAGACTTACTGCTCAAAAAATGTAGAGCACGTTGAAGCACACAGTTTATGTTATATATCTTTTTTTCGTGAGTTCGTCGTTTTTGAGTTATTCCTTATTTTTGATTTCTGCTATGAAAAACGTATACTTTTCTCATATAGGAACTTGTCAACTCCTATTCATATAAACAAAGGAACTTCATTGACATAGAAAACAGCTTTTGGCTATCATTTTAACCTATAGTAGTCCCTTATTTCGGTTCTACTTACAAGGAAGCAAATAATAAGACAATTTCTGCTCATTTTTTCTTATTAGCATAAAGTAAATAGAAGTATAAGCTTTTTAAGAATAATTTGTTGCAGGGATATAGAGAAAGTCATGTGAATGGTACACATCAGATTTTTCTACTAGCAATAGGTGACCCAACTGCCTCGTATTAGGACCCGAAGCGCCACAGAGGTGGCTTTTCTCCAGATTCTTCAGTTTCTACCGCCATCGCATTCTACGGGCGCTCCATCTTCATTCCATGTGTCGTCACTGTCATCACCTGCGAAGCCATAGCAGTAAAAGCGGGCGATAAACACAATGAAAAAATGCCCCATTTTTGTCGTGTTCAGATTTTCCTAGGTGCGTTAAGACACAAAGGGGCTATATCAAGCTAAAACGCGCCTGTGGAGAACTACCGAGAGTGACCTTTTCATCTTTCGCAATGAACACGACCCGCTAAGAAACACGGGTAAAGTGAGGTTCCATATCACCAGTTCTCCACTGCGGGCTTTATCTTGAAATAGCCCCGCCGTGTTCTGCAACTGCTCTAGCCTCAAATGGATATCGCACATGTCAAATACGGGGCTCCAGGTTATATCCATCTAATATGTATAACTCAGCAGTTATCACGATGGGCATACAGTCTTTTTAAGTTCTGTATATTTTCGACACTCTAAATGTAATTCAAATGAAACATTTGTTTCCTACAAAAACAGTTTAGAGTTCTTACCTAAATTATTTTCGGAATAACCTCTAAAGAAAATGGGATGAACAAATTCATAAAACATGGTTTTCAGATAACTCCCTCAATAATAGCCTTAGGCTATATTTTACCTGTTATGCTGAACGCTCTTTTAACCAGCTTTTCTTACTCATTGTTCGCAGAATAACGCCGGAGGAAGGAATAAACAGAAGAGAAACAGCAGCAACGCCAGTGTTTTGTCCTCCAGGCTACCTTATGTTGCTTCCTAAGGTGATGTGTGACATTACCATACTGTTTCTTACTATGCCTTGTACACAATATGAAAGCAAATTTTGTTCACGTTATCGGTATAACCGTCAATATGTAGCAGCTCTTTGAAACAAGAGTGCAGAAACTCACTCATTTTATTTTACGCCCCCAAGCCCAGCACAGAATTTTCCTCAACAACTGGAAATATACAATACTTTATATATGAAACGAAAAATATGTAAGACACACAATTTTAATAAAATATTAAATAATTATGTAGTTCAAATTCTTTTTCATTATATATGGTTCTTAAAATATTTCTTGATGGTGGATTTTACAGTATATGGAATCACAAATGGCAGACCGCATGAAATGAAATGATCATTAAAAAACAAATCTGGAAAGAAATATTGAAAATACACGTTTTCAGGTTCCCTAAATCTAAAAACTAGAAAAAAAATAATGCGTTTGCGTATGTGTGTCGGTATTGCATTCCATCCAAAAACTTGATAGAGAGATTGCAAGGGAAATACGTTTTTGAGGTGCCCTGAACAGAGAAAAAGCATTTTAAGGAAAATGTCCATGTCCATGTCTATGTGCAATATAGCTACAATTTTTGCATCAGTGATATTAATAACAACTAATAAACAATCAAGGGTTGAGAAAATCATGTGAATATAACATATACTTACTTTCTCTACATATACTATGTGGTCGTCTCCTTGCGCGGTGGTAGCGTGGCTGCTTGCTAATCGGGAGACCTAGGTTCGATTCCCCGCTGGGAGACCAAATCCGGGGTGCACTCAGCCTCGTGACGTCCCTGGGGGGCAATTGAGGAGCTACTGGATTGAGAAGTAGCGGTTCCAGATCGAGAAGACCGCATAAAAAGCCGTGTCTCACCTTCCAGCAATGCACTCCATTCATAACGCAACCGGGCGGGCGGTCCCTTGTGGACTGTCGAGCCGTGGAGTTACGTTACACGTACTGTGTATGGTGTATAGACCATTCGATGTCGAGATACATATTTTTAGGTGCCAAGTCCAAAATAAAGCATTTTAGAAAAATCTGATGTGTTCCATTCACATGACTTTCTCTATATCTCTGCAATACATTATTTTTAAAAAGCTTATGCTTCTATTTACTTCCTGCTAATTGAGAAAATATTAGCAGAAATAGTCTTATTTCTTGCATCCTTGTAAGTAAAAGCGAAATAAGGGAGTACCATAGGTTAAAGTGATAGTCAAAAGCTGGTTGCTATGTGACTGAAGTTCCTTTGTTTGTATGGGCACGAGTTCACAAAGTCCTGTATGAGAAAAATGTAAGTTTTTATAGCTTAAACCAAAAACAAGGAATATCTAAAAAACAATCAACTCCACGAAAAAAATGTATACTACATAAATTGTGTATTTTAATATACTCTACATTTTTTGTCTGGTAAGTTTCTCTCTCTCTCTCTCTCTCTCTCTCTCTGTGTCCCTTACGGTTTAGCACTTATGCAAAATTCCGTAAAATTCACTAAGAATAAAGTAGTCTTCTGAGGCTATTCCCAGAAAATTAAAAATATACATTTTATTTGTCAGGTAAATATCTTTAGTATACGATATTTTAGTCAAAATCGTTACAGCCATTTTTTAGAAAATCAACATTTTCGAAAAAAGTTCCATATAAAGGGTAATTTGGAGTAGGGGGATTTTTCCCAAAATCTTCGAGTTGCATCCCCGGAAGATACTAAACTTGAATACCAAATTTGGTATTTTATCGACTTTTCGTTTTTGAGTTATCGTGTTCACACGGACACACATACACGGACCTTTTTCTGAAAATACTTTTTTTATGGATACAGGGAGCCCTAAAACATATATTTCCGGTGAAATGTCGGTATCAAATTTTTGGGTGGAGTGCAATACATTCTCTATACACTATGTACATAGTACGTATAGAGAAATAAAAATGCATGTGTGTGTGTGTGTGTGAACAGTATAGCTCAAAGAATACATGCCGTTAAATAAAAGACGTGGCATTTAAGTTTAGTATCTTACAAGGAGCAGACACGAAGATGTTCAAGACAATGCCCGCAGTCAAACTACCCTTTACATGGACAAATGTTCTGAAAATTATGTTTTTCTCAAAAATACTTAACGATTTTGATTAAAATACTGTATATTAAAGCACATTCCATCAACTAAATGTATATCTATACAGCTTAAAATTACCCGCCTGGGTAGTGTGGTTGTAGCGTGTCTGCCTCACATTCAAAATGTCTTGAGTTCGTTTATGGTGATTTACCGGGATAAAGTTTTTTTCGGGGTTTTTCCTTATCCTGAGAAGACGAATGTCGAGTAATTTTAAGCTCCTCGGACCCCAAGGTCATTTGAGCATCATTTCACCAATTTCATTCATCGTCCGATGTGACAAACCAGGTTAAAGGACGTTAAACAAAAAATATATATTAAAATTCGTCTTCTCAGGATAAGAAACAAAAACCTCACTAGTAGGGGTGCGTTTAGTGAACATTTTTATATAGGATACTTATGGTCTTTAAAGTCACAATCGGTACCAATAAATCCAAATATTTAATCAGCCAGTACGCCACTGATAAAACTTCTCTAAGTTTTTGCTCATTATAGATAATCATACCCATTCAAAGCGAAGGGCGAGATAGCCGAGTGGTAAAATTACAGAGACCGTATTGTCGTTCGCATGGCTTATAGCTTAGAGGTTCAAATCGCAGCAAGGTTATTTAGCTTTTATCCGTATTGTGATTGTGTAAAATGCGAAACTAAATCCGACCCATTTCATGTGCTTACTTGTACTGTTAAATTTAATAGAGGAAATAATTTTAAAGAACAATGAACACCGCAATCTTTGTTTAGGGGTGCAAAAGTGTCGCACGTACTAGAGAAAGAAAATAGAACATTAAAGCCGTTCTCGTTCACCTCAGGACGGAGTAAATGTAAAGGAACATGACACATGAATAAATTTGCTACTTATTAACAAAAAGAAAATGTATCTATATTTTCGCAGATGCGAGAGAGATGAATAGATAATAAGCAACGTATTTCCATTATCTGCTCATTCCATGTAAAAGTTCAGAAAAAATAAGGAAATTGATCTTTACTTTCTCTACATGTACTGTGTACATAGTATACAGAGAAGGTATTGTAATGCACTCAAAAATTCGATTAAAAGATTTCACCGGAAATAACTTTCTGGGTAGCCTGTATCCAAAATCCCTGTGTCCGTTTGTCTCTGAACACGATAACTCAAAAACGAAAAGCAGTTAAACACCAAACTTGGTATATAAGTTTAGTGTCTTCCAAGGATGCCACACGAAGATTTTGAGGAAAATCATCCCACCCCAAACTACCCTTTGGTTTTCTCAAAAGTAGCTCTAACGGTTTTGATTAAACTCCGTATATTAAAGAAATTTACATGCCAAATAAAATGTATGTCTTGAATTTTCTGGGAAGACCTCTTTTTTCTGGATGAATTTTGCCAAATTTTGCTTAAGTGCTAAACCGTAAGAGATAGAAAAAAATACGTACAACACAAAACATGTATATCTCGTCAAAACGCACAATGTATGTCCTTTACATTTTTGTTGTGGAGGTAACTGTTTCCGAGATATTCCTTGTTATTGGTTTAAATTGTGAAGTACTTCTACTTTTCTCAGACAGGAAGTGTCCGTTTTTCTTTTGTCCTACTCCTGGCCAAGCAACGAAGCGATTTGCAATGACAATCGTATAACGACAGCTTTTAAGACATTTGATATCACTTTAGTGCATTCTTTTTGTTTCCTTATACTTATAAGGAATTAAGTAATAAGAACATTCTTCTAACGTTTATCTCTATTAGCATGATGTAGAAAGAAGAATAATCTATTGTAAGAAGTTTGTAGAGCAGATAGAGAAAGTCATGTGAGTGCAACACATCAGATTTTTTGTATTCACTCCTCTAATTTAGATGGGATTCAAATAATAAGGAACAAGAAAAAAGAATAAGGAGAGAAATCAAAATTGTTATTCACACCTTAAAATGGGAGAATCTTTGGCATAACAGACGATAAACCAAATTTAAAATCATTATTCACAATGCACGTTAAAGATATTCCTGATTCACACAAAAGAATAAATAAAATCAAGCTTCTTATTCGTGCCTCGAAATATCGTATTAGTGTATTCCCTTATTTACTTTCTACTTAGAAACGCTTTGGCATGGCTGTTTGTGTGTTTGTAAATGTGTGTGTGTATTAGAAAAAGAAACGGTAATCAAACAGAAAAAAACAAAAGAAACGTTAGTAAAATAGTGAGAAAAAAAATAAATGACAAAAAAAAAGGAAGCAGGTAATAAGACCCTTTCTGCTAATGCTTATCTAGATTAGCATGAAATAAATAGAAGAATACGCTTTTTAACTATACTTTATTACAGAGATGTAGATAAAGACACGTGAATGTAACATAATAGATTTTTCAGTAAAATTTTGGAAACACCGAAGGAAAGAGAATTCTGTTACCTTGGTCTCGAAATATTGCTAGAGGCCTGGTTCATTGCGGGTGGGCAGAAATCAGGGCGTGAAAAAGGAGCAGCATATAGGTTGTGCTAGCGGAAAATTACAGAAGAACGGCCCCTGCAGTGAACTGGAATCGAGGAAGGTGCGTAGAGGTCTACAGGCAACTTAAAGATGCCTACAATATTGATTTATTATTTCAAGATCCAAAAAACAATTCTGATGTGTCCCATTCACATGATTTTTCTACAGACTCCTTATGCTAATTGAGGTCTTATTACTTAGCCTTTATAAGCAGAAAAGAACTAAGGCAGTACACTAGGCTAAAACGATAGTAAGATATTTAAAAATCTGATGTGTACCATTCACATCACTTTCTCTATATCTCTGCAGCAAATTATTGTTAAAAAAGCTTATGCTTCTATTTACTTCGTCCTATTCAGAAAAATATAGGAGAAATAGTCTTATTACTTGCTTCCTTGTAAATAGAAGCGAAATAAGAGAGCACCATAGGTTAAAGTGATAGTCAAAAGCTGGTTGCTATGTGACTGAAGTTCCTTTGTTTGTATGGACAAGAATTGACAAATTCCTGAAAGAGAAAAGTATGTTTTTCAAAGCAGAAACCAAAAACAAGGAATATCTCAAAGACGATCAACTCCACAAAAAAATGTATGTAACATAAATTGTGTGTTTTAACGTGTTCTACATTTTTTTGTGGTAAGGTTTTGCCCATCTTTTACGGTTTAGCAGTTATGCAAAATTCCGTAAAATTCATCCAGAATAAAGCACTCTTTAGAAAATTCAAGATATACGTTTTATTTTTCATAAATGTGTTTAATATACGATATTTTAATCAAAAGCCATTAGAGCCATTTTTGAGAAAATAAAAAATTTCGAAAAAAGATCCATGTATAGAGTATTTGCGGGTGGGGGGATTTTTCTCAAAATCTTCATGTCGCAACCCTGGAAGATACTAAACTTAAATACCCAGTTTGATAATTTACCGACGTTTTTGAGCTATCGTGTTCACAGTCATACGGACATACACACACGGACCTTTTTCTGAAAATGCTTTTCTAGATAAAGGGGACCCTAAGACATATATTTCCGGTGAAATCTCAGTATCGAATTTTTGGGTGGAGTGCAGTACCTTCTCTATAAACTATGAACATAATACGTATAGAGAAAGTAAAAACCTGTCGCTATACGATTGTCATTCATATTCGCTTCTTTTTAGGGGACAAGATACTCTTAAATGGTAAAAAATACCATTTGTTGTTTTAGACACTAATAAAATCTCTATTGTTTCTAGTTTAGAAAATGTATACTTTTGGGTGCTAAAAACGATTTTAATCCATTTAAATATAGTTGAAAATCTAGTTTGCATTTCTTTAAAGCTGTTATGCAATGCCTAATTTGTATATTTGAATTCAGTTTTCTCAAAAAAAAAAAAAAAAAACATTTTTTTATATTTATGTACTGTATTCTCAAAAAGTATGAGAGCAGAAAGCTGAAATTTTCAGCATATATATATATATATATATATATATATATATACAATACATCGTTAAGCTATCTGAATCAAAATCGTGAAGTTATAATATATATCATATTAAGAAAGCAAGAACATGGCAAATTTCCACACTTTTACCTTTTTGAATTTGCAAATAACTTTTTTTTATTTTTACTAAAATTGCAACATAGCTAAATAATTAAGGTTCAGAAGACAGATAATTACACTAAGAACAAGCATGCAAAAGGGGATTATGTTTTGAAAGTAGTATCAGGCAAAAATATATATGAATTCACTTGTTTTATGACTGAGTTTTATACTTTTTATAGATTCAACCACATAAGCCATTAATGCACACAACCACGTAAAAAGACTGTCATAATTTATAGAATAATACATTCAAATTTCTGCAAAAAGAATTCGATACTTTAAGAGCAGTTGTAATTCAATTCATTTAAGGTATAATTTCCGTTGTCCAGACTATCTTGTCCCCTTAATGGCGAGGAGTAAAACAAAGGAAACACGGACAACTTCTTGTTTGAAAATAGTGTAAGTATCTTGAAATTGAGACCAATAACAAGGCATATATCCGAAATAATATGCTCAATAACAAAAACGTACGAGACGTAAGTTGTGTGTTTTGACGATATCTACATTCTTTGTGTAGTAATATCTCACATATCCCTTAAGTTTTAGCAATTATAAAATAGTCATTCAGAATGAAGAGTCCTTTAGAGGCCATATTTTTGTCCTGCAAATATATTTAATATTCAGCATTTTAATAAAAATCGCCAGACATTTTTCCATGTAGTATGCGCAGGCGCCTGGAGATGACGCAGGATAGAAGCAGGCAGTTGTGTGTTCCGTCCAATTAAAGCAGCAGTGCGTGTGAGGACAGAATGGCGGCTCACATTCAAATTTGGCGATTGAGAAGTAGCGAGATGTTTCAGATTTTTGACTACAGAAAGAATTAAACCGGCCAATATTCATCGTCGGATGATGGTCGTATATAGGACCTAAAACCAGTGAAAAAGTTTAGTGTCAATTTTCTAGATTAGTTCATGTGGGAACGGCTTAGCATCCGCCCTACAGCCCGGACATGTCCCCCTGCAAATTCCATCTGATTGGTCCGCTAGAAAAACATCCCAAAGTGAAGTGCTTCAACTCGACGACGAGCTGAGAAATAACACAGTGGAGGACTAGCTTTTCTCACAGCCACAGGAATACTTGGAATAGGGAACTCTTTGGCTTTGAAGTAGTGGCATAGTTGAGCTTACGTGTTTGTGATTACTTTCGAATAAACACTTCCATTATACTCATAATGTCGTTTCCTACCTTTACATTTGAATACCCCTCATAAATAAAACAGTGGTTGAAGAAGGTAGGGTATTGTAAGATATCAATACCCTGATTTCGACGCGAATACATATTTTGAAGTACCCTTAATTAAAAGAATCTAATGTGTACCACTCACATGACTTTCTCTACATCTCTACAACAAATTATTGTTAAAAAGTTTATGCCTTTATTTACTTCATGCCACTCGAGAACAATTTAGCAGAAATAGTCTTCTTACTTGTTTCCTTGTAAGTAGAAGCGAAATAAGGGAGTACTATAGGTTAAAGTGATAGTCAAAAGCTGGTTGCTATGTGACTGAAGTTGCTTTGTTTCTATGGGCAGGAGTTGATAAATTCCTATATGAGAAAGGTAAGTTTTTCCATAGCAGAAACCAAAAACAATGAATATCCCAAAAACGATCAACTCCACGAAAATAATGTATATGACACAAAATGTGTATTTTGACATGCTCTACATGTCTTGTTTAGTAAGTTTTTATCTAAGTCTAACGGTTTAGCAGTTATGCAAAATTCCAAAATATTTGTCCAGAATAAAGCAGTCTTCAGAGGCTAATCCCAGAAAATTCAAGATATACATTTCATTTGTTAGGTAAATATCTTTAATATATGATATTTTAATCAAAAGTTCCATGGAAAGGGTAGGTTGGGATGGGGGGACTTTTCTCAAAATCTTCGTGTCGCATCCCTGGAAGATACTAAACATAAATACAAGTTTGGTATTTTACCGACTTTTCGTTTTTGAGTTATTATGTTCAAAGACACACGGACACACACACAGGAACCTTTTTCTGAAAATGCTTTTTTTGGATATAAGGGATCCTAAAACATACATTTCCGGTGAAAACTTGGTATCGAATTTTTTGGTGGAGTGCAATACCTCCTCTATACACTATGCACATGTATAGAGAAAGTAAAAATTGTTTTTAGAAGAAGGTCCATATGTGTCCGCATATGTGTGTTTCTGTGACCATCTTAGCTCAAAAACGAGAAATCAATTACTTACCAAAATTAAGCTCAGAATTTTCAGAAGATGCGACATGATGATTTTCAATAAAACCCCCCTTCCAAATACTCTTTATGTGTAACATTTTTTTTAATGTTATTGAGATTCTCAAAAATGGTTCTAATGACTTGCATTAAAATATCACATTTTAAGATATTTTATGCAAAATGAAATTATATTTTGAATTTTATGTGTATAGTTTGTGAAATCTAATTCATTCTGAATGAGTTTTAGATAACTTGTAAAACATAAGCTAGAGACAATTTTGCCTCACATAAATGTAGATATTGTTACAACAAACAGTTTATGTTGATACATTTTTCTGTAGAGTAATCATTTCCGAGGTGTGTCTAGTATTTTGTTGTAGCTTTAAAATACTTATACATTTCTCAAATGGAACACCGTTATTCATTTTTTACTTTCTCTGTACGCACTATGTACATAGTGTATAGAGAAGGTATTGCACTCCACGCAAAAATTCGATACCGAAATTTCACCGGAAATATATGTTTTAGGCTTCCCAATATCCAAAAAAAAAAAAGCATTTTCACAAAAAGGTCCGTGTGTGTGTGTGTGTGTGTGTGTGTGTGTGTGTATCCGTGTGTCCGTGTGCCCGTGTGCCCGTGTGTCCGTGTGTGTGTGAGCACGATAACTCAAAAACGAAAAGTCGGTAAAATACCAAACTTGGTATTTAAGTTTAGTATCTACCCGGGATGCGACACGAAAATTTTGAGAAAAATCCCCCTATCCCCAACTACCCTTTCCATCGAACATTTTTCGAAAATTTTGATTTCCTCAAAAATGGCTCTAACGATTTTGATTAAAATTTCGTATATTAAAGATATTTACCTGACAAATAAAATGTATATCTTGAATTTTCTGCGAATAGCCTCTGAAGACTACGTTATTCTGGGTAAATTTTACTGAACTTTGAATAACTGCTAAACCGTAAGAGATGGACAAAAGCTTACTCTTCTAAAAATGTAGAGCACATTAAAGCACACAATTTATGTTATATACATTTTTTTTTGTGGAGTTCGTCGTTTTTGAGACATTCCTTTTTTTGGGTTTCTGCTATGAAAAATGTATACTTTTCTCATACAGGAACTTGTCAACTCCTATCCATATAAACAAAGGAACTTCATTGACATAGCAACCAGCTTTTGACTATCACTTTAACCTACGGTTGTCCCTTATTTCGCTTCTACTTACAAGGAAGCGAGTAATTAGACTATTTCTGCTATTTTTTTCTGATTAGCATAAAGTAAATAGAAATATAAGCTTTTTAAGAATTATTTGTTGCAGGGATATAGAGAAAGTCATGTGAATGGTACACATCAGATTTGTTTCTCTCCTGGTCAAGCAAAGAGGACGGAATGCTAATGCATCACATAGCAACCAGTGCTTGAAAGATTTGACTATTAATTTAGCCTAGTATATTTAGTCTCGCTATCTACAAGTAAGTATGTAATAACAATATTTCTGTAATCTTTATTTTCAATATGCTGAATATAGATAAAAAGTAAGGCTTTATAAAATAGTTTGTTACAGAATAAATAGAGATAGCCATGTGAATGTTACATATCTTTTCCTTTTTTTTGTCTTTACTTCAGGCACTGCAGATACAGAGTGTCAACGCAATGTTCAGGTGGACGGACATTACCTATTGCGACTTAGATATTAGCCTGTCTTTCACGGATAGAAGGAAATTGTAACGAAACATTTGCTGTGACTCCTAGACACCTGTTAACTGTGACTTGTAGTATCATTTATAAGCAAATTCCTTCTCAAATTCTTCCAGAAATAAGACAGACCGATTTAAAATATATGGCGTGGACAAAATGCTGTAAACACGTAAAATGTCCATCACTCTAAGGGTGGCATCTTCTTGATATTTGTTCTTGTTTAGGTAGACATTTTACCAGATTTAATGGTGTTATCACTCCAGCCTTGTATGAATCAAGATATTACACTTTCAACGTAGTCGCTGTTATTAGCTCAGATTTCTAGTGGAAATGTACTCCGCAAAATAGTGGTCCAAATAATTCGATTTTAGGAATATTTCAAAATATGGGTTTGTTTAAAAATATTTCCAGTATTATTTCATATTACACAGATTATATTTTATGTTTGTAAGGGATGTTTTGGATTGGTTTGTGCCTTCCCCTCGAAATAATCAACTTTGAACAAAATTTGATTTTAAAAGTATTTAAAAATATTGCTTTGTTTAACAATACTTTTAGGACTATTTGATACTACACAGATTCCATTTAATAAGAACAAAATACTATCGATAAACAATAGTCTTACTTCACTACTACGAATAATTCACTCGACGCTTCGATATGTAGACGGTTGCACGGCATTACGCGTTAACACCGCAGTTACTCATGACTTACGCTAGCTTGCAATTCTTGTTTCTTTTATATCTAGAAAATTATTTACAAAGCTTTCTGGAAACTTGTGGAAGCTGAAGCTTCTAGAAGAATCCAGACGTGTCGCTCTCCAAAGTCTCCGGATACCGGTAAGTCACACTTCCTGTGCTGTTACGCATTCCAAGGTCTCCAACTGCGCCGACTTATATACCAAGGCGAGATCGCCTTCACACGGATGACACTGTTACAATATTTGATGTTGCAGTTTACGGAAGTCCTTGGTCATCGTTACCTTCCACTATTGGATCTTGCCTGGCGGAGCAGAATAGAAACGAAAGGAACACGGATATTATTAGATGGTTCTAGACAATATAAAACTACTGGCTGAACTTAAACCTTCTAGATTTGTAGTCCTATAAATTTCAGATCTACAACACAGCGGCAATAGATGTCTGAATCTTAACTGACTGTATTCTTGGTAACTGACATAAACTGCGGTCCAAAAAGATCTATTACATTGTTACGATGAGTAAACAACCTCCTAAAAGACCTTTGTCGAAATTATGCAACTCGATTTTCAGTTTGAGTCTAATGGAATTACGCTTTGCAGATGCTGTACTGTTATTATTCTAGGCAAATAACTGAAGTAAAAAAAAAAAAAAAAAAAAAACAACAACAACAGAAAATTGTAAAAAAAATAAAGGCCTAATGAGAAAAATTCCTGGAAACAACAAAAAACAGTGGCAGAGTTTCTTAATTTGAAAACTTCCAGCTAGCAGCCAATATACATATAACTGCTTTTACTGTTAATTCTTGCAATCGATGAAACACCTGATTATTCCAACTAGCAAAGAGAGTTTTTTTAAAATAATAATAATAATTTAGATTCACCAAAATATATTCAACCCCACAATTTTGCCCAGGCCAAAGCAGAGCCCACTTTTGCCTACCTTTGGCGGTTAAGGACAGAAACTTCGCTGTGCGCTCAAATACGAAATGTTCCTCGATAAATTTCCAGCTAGACTGAAGGACTTTTTTCCTTCGTTGAGAGATTTCCCACCAGATCACAGTTGATACTCGTTGCATCGTCACTATGAAGATTTGGGAAGGATTTGTTTATCCCATGAATGCGACAATGCTATGAAACTTATAAAAAACAGACGATGAACACGAGTATATTTTGAGTCGGTAAGCCTTTAGTTAAACACCATTTAGTTACAGCGTACCGCTTTAGCTGGGGATTTTATTGAAATGTAGGCTAATCGTAAAAGAACAGCTAAGTTATGAGTCCCAACTACGGGAGCAGGCTTGGTGAAATGCGCTACTTGCTTGAAGCACAGTAATATCCACTGCAGCTCCGAGCATCAGTTAAAACATAAATGGAAGTGAAACTAATTGGTGGCCAGAGAGAGTCACAAAGTATTCGTGAGTTACACTTTCACGACTTAAATTAAAACATACAACTGCGTTGCTAAACCACTGAAGTTACAGGAATAACCTATGTTAGCAAATAGCTTTTATCGATCTTATTATTGGTGAACCAACGAACTGAACAGAGTATACAGTAATCCCGATGTATGCATTAAAACTATTTGTAAGAAAAGAGAAAATGCAATTTATCTGTGTGTTCGCATTAAAACAAACAATTTATTTATATTTAATTAGAAGCTTAATTTCCCATTTTCTCAGTTTTGTTGGTCACAACTTGTTGACTTTTTTATAAGAACTTCAGGAGATTTTAATTATGAACTAATTACTTGAATGTAGTATTGTGGTGACTGATAAGTTAATATCTTTACAATATTTTATAAGTATTTGTTAATTATTTAAAAATGTAGGTATCTTCTACATAGTGCAAACTTATTTCTGTTACAAGTTTAAGGATTCCAGTTTCAATAGTTCCTGAGAAAAAGGAGCATTTCTAGCGAGGGATCTTAGTAATTCACAATTGAAACCAAAAACAAGGAGTACCTCGAAAATGATAAGCTCCACGAAAAAAATGTATAAGATATAATTTGTGTATTTTAGCGAAATCTACATTTTTTGTACTGTAAGTTTTTGTCTATCTCTTACGGTTTACTAGTTATGTCAAATTAAGCAAAATTCATCCAGAGTAAATAGGGTTTTAGAAGCTATTCCCTAAACATTCAAGATATATGTTTTATTTGTAATAGAAATTACTTTAATATATGATATTTTAATCAAAATTGTTAGAGCCATTTAAAGAAAAAGAAATCGAAAATTTTTCCATGTAAAGGGTAGTTAGGGGTGCGAGGATTTTCTTGAAAATCTTCGTGTTGCATCCTTGGTAGATACCAAAATTAAATACCAAGTTTGGTATTTAACGGTCTTTTCGTTTTTGAGCTATGCTGCCCACAGACACACACGCACGTTTTTTTCAGAAATGCTTTTTTTTTTTGTTTGTTTTGGATTCAGGGGAGCCCAAAACATATATTTCCGGTGAAATCTCGGTATCAAATTTTGGGTGCAATACAATACCTTCTCTATACACTATGTACATAGTACATGTAGAGAAAGTAAAAAACGTGCAACGTAAAAATGCGGAGATTCTAAGAAATCATTCATCTTTAATACTCTTGCAGACCTGCAACGTTCCTAGAATAGGGGCAAAGCCTTGCCTGACGTCATTCTGCGCCTGTAAATTTATTCTCTTTGTTTCCAGGGCAAAAATCCACATCCAGTGTATTTTGTTTTTTGCTTATTTGCTGAACTTATCTTCAACAATTGCATTAGCTCTGGTACACGGCCTTTGCTCACAATTTCTATTGGATTTTTACCTTTATTTACTTCAAGCCTGACATAAATATTTGCTTATTCTGTTATAACTTTCGAGTCTACTATTTACCTTTTAAATTGTCTCCCGGTTCGTTCGATCTTCGTACGCTTAAAATATAGTTCACATTTAGAGTTACGCGGCTCTAAATAAACGCAATTAGAACAGGAATTCACAGAAAAACGAATTCCGAGCTCAGCAGTTTCAAAAAGCAATTTAAATAGTCGTCCAAATATTATTATTTACCACTTCAATGTTTTCCTTTATTTTTTGCAAATTTTAGGCAACGATGCTCTCTGTAATTTCTGACAAAATATGACTACAATTTTGGACCGGAAATGTTTTAATGAGATTGAAAAATCTGAGGTGTTAATACTTTCTCTACCTATTCTGTAACAAACTATTTTTACAAAAACATTTTCTTCTATCTAGTTAATGCTAATCAGAATAAATGCTTGTATAAATGGCCTTATTAATTAGTTCCTTATAGGAAAGGGAAGTAAGGGGCAACCAAATCCTTTAAAAGGTGTCGCTATGTAAAACAATTGAAATTCGGTTGACTTTGCAAAGGTCATGAGTAAAACAAGAGAGAAATTAAAACGAAATATGACTTTTCCTTTGAGAAAGTTTAAATATTTAAAACTGAAACAAATAACAAAGGGTATATTGGAAACTGTTAACTCTGCAAAAACGTGTATGACATAAATCGTCTGTTATAAAGAAATCTACATTTTTGTGCAGTAAGTTTTGTCCATCTTTTACGATTTCCCAGTTATTCAAAAGTCGTCTCAGAGATTATTTCCGGAAATTTCAAAATATACTTTTATTATCATGTAAATAGCTTTACCAAGTTTGGTATTTAACGGACTTTACGTTTTTGAGCTATGCTTTCTGAACATACATTGGCCTTTTTCTAAAAATGGCTTTTGGATGCAGAGGGTCTCAAAGCATGTATTTTACGGTGAAATCTAGAAAAAGAATTTTTGGGTAGAATACAGTACCTTCTCTACCTGCACTGTACATACGTATTAGATAAAGTACAATATTATTACTTTATCAACATTGAAATAATTAGGGAAATAATTTTTAATCAATACCTTGTGCAGATTTGATTTTTTTTTAATTTATTAGTAGTGTTGTTATTTATACATAATCAAATACTGATTCGTATTCTAAACATGTATTTTAGGATGTGGGCGAGCAAATTATTATGAATGTTGCTAGACTAGAGGTTTCACTTGGATAGTTGGTAAGTAAACTATTACTATTACATTCAGTTGCTTTTTTATGCAAGTTCTACAGTATTTTGTGAAACATAAATTGACCGCTTAAAGCATCCTGAAATAACTCTAATTTGCCTCATCGTTGCAGTAAATAAAAGGAAGCATTGATTCCACTCATATCGAGATTTCATCAGGAATATATGTTTTGAGAGCCATTTTTTGGTATTACAAATTGTATTACTACATTAAATCCATTATTTACTAAATTATTTCTTAATTCAACTTGATTAAAAGGCAAATTCTTCACGTTATTTGTTCGTGTTAATTTAACATTCTTTCCTCCCTGAACCCCAGGCCCCTCCATCATATTTTCTTTCTCTAGCTCGTGTGTATAACGTACATTGTAGGATGAGAATGTACTATGTTCCACCAAAAGAAATCGATAGTGAGATTTTATTAGAAATATTTTGAAGACCTCTAAATCCAAGAAAAACATTTTTAGAAAAATATCCGAGTGTGTTTGTGTGTGTCTGTGGATAGTATAACTCAGAAAATGAAAAGTCACTTAAATGCAAAATTGGTATTTAAGTTTAATATCTTACAAGATAGCGACAGGAAGATGACATTAAAAGTTGGACTTCGTTTTCACGGATCCATTTCTTAACGATCTTGGCTAACGGTGTAGGTCAGTTTTGCGGAGATAGAACACATTTCCAGGAAAACATTTTAATTCAACAGAGCTGTCATTATTTTTCTTCAAACTTTAATTAATAAAATATATATTTAATCGACAAAAAATTAAAAATTCCTGTATTATACTGTGATAAAATGCCATTTAATTCATTGATTGCAAAAATTACTTTATTAATGCGTAAATTTACTACACAATCCTGGGCTTAAGTATTTATTAGTTGGAAGAATAAGATTCTGTAGCAATATTTTGTAGAGTAGTGAGTACAGAGGGTTAAGTGAATTGAAAACACAAAGTATTTCTTAATTACTTTCTCTTTACGTGCTATGTACATAGTGTATAGAGAATGTATTGCACTCCACCAAAAAATTCGATACCGAGATTTCACCGGAAATATATGTTTTAAGGTTCCCTGTATCCAAAAAATAGTATTTTCAGAAAAAGGTCCGTGTGTGTGTCCGAAAAGTCGGTAAAATACCAAACTTGGAATTTAAGTTTAGTATCTTCCGGGGATGTGACACGAAGATTTTGAGAAAAATCCCCCCACCCCAACTACCCTATACATGGAACTTTTTTCGAAAATTTTGATTTTCTAAAAAATGACTAACGATTTTGATTAAAATATCGCATGTTAAAGATATTTACCTTATAAATAAAATGTATATCTTGAATTTTCTGGGAATAGCTTACTTTTCTTTACTCTGGGTCAATTTTACGGAATTTTGCATAACTGCTAAACCGTAACTTACCAAACAACAAATGTAGAGCACCTTAAAACACACAGTCTATGGTATACAGAGTGTTTCAAAAATACGGAGCATAATTTCAGGTATGTATTTCCCACATGAAGACAATCAAAATAGTTCATTATAACATGTGTCCGGAAATGCTTCATTTCCGAGTTATGGCCTTAACAACATTGAAAGTCCCACCTGTAGACAATCAAAATAGTTCATGTCCGGAAATGCTTCACAACATTGGAATTCACTGGAACGTTTTTCTTTCCGCATGTCTTTGCCGTCAAAGGAGATATTAGGAGGGCGCTCTGATAGTTCATTCTGAGGAAGGTTACATTCAGTGTTCTTTAGTCGTTAAGACTGTGCGACATGTATTCAAATCAAGAGCTGGCAGAGATACACTTCATGTACGGTAAGGCGGACGGCAATGCTGCGCTGGCTCGTCGTTTGTACCAGGAGAGGTACCCACAGCGACAATGTCCAGATCGGAAGACATTTGTACGTCTCCATTCCCGTCTGTGCGAGTATGGAACATTCACCTCTCCTGGTTTGGGAAGGGGACGACCAAGATCAATAACTCCAGAAGTGCAGGAGGAGATTTTGGAGGCTGTGGACAGGACTCCTTCTATCAGCACACGACGGTTAGCGTTCCTCATACGACTGTCTGGAGACTGTTGAACGAGTATCAATTGTATACTTATCATTTGCAACGTGTACAGGCCCTGTCACCAGCAGATTACCCTGCACGAGTTAGGTTCTGTCAGTGGTTCTTGCAGCAGTGTGGTGTAAATCCGAACTTTTCTGCCGTCGTATTATTTACAGATGAAGCACAGTTCACAAGAGATGGAATAACAAATTTCCACAATCAGCGTGTATGGTCGCATGAAAACCCACGTGCAACTGTTGTATCTCATCACCAGGTACGGTTCTCCCTCAACATGTGGGCCGGTATCATTGGTGATCGATTAGTTGGACCCCATGTACTTGTAAACAGGCTTACGGGGCAGGCGTATACAAACTTCCTGGAAAACACCATACCTGACGTTTTCGAAGACACTCCACTGATCAATCATCAACACATTCACTTCTTGCATGATGGTGCTCCTGCACACTTCAGTCTTACGGCTCGCCGGTACTTGGATCGAAGGTTTCCTGATCGATGGATAGGTAGAGGTGGCCCAATTGCTTGGCCTCCACGCTCACCTGATCTGAAACCTCTCGATTTCTACTTGTGGGGCCATTTAAAATCATTGGTTTATTCGTCTCCGGTGCCGGATTTGGAATCCCTTCGGAATCGAATTGTGGCAAGTTGTGAGGACATACGCAATACTCCTGGAGTTTGGGATCGTGTTTGCAGGTCAATGAGACATCGATGTGAGGTCTGTATTCAAGCAGGAGGTGGACATTTTGAACATCTTCTGTAATGACAACCTGCGGAAAGAAAAACGTTCCAGTGAATTTCAATGTTGTGAAGGCCATAACTCGGAAATGAAGCATTTCCGGACTCATATTATAATGAACTAATTTGATTGTCTACATGTGGGAAATACATACCTGAAATTATGCCCCGTATTTTTGAAACACTCTGTATACATTTTTTTCGTGGAGTTGATTGTTTTTGAGATATTCATTGTTTTTGGTTTCTGCTATAAAAACTTACACTTTTCTTATACAGGACTTTGTGAACTCGTGTTCATACAAATAAAGGAACTTTAGTAGCAGAGCAACTAGCTTTTGACTGTCACTTTAACCTACGGTACCCCTTATTTCGCTTCTAGTAACATGGAAGCAAGTAATAAGACTATATCTGCTAATTTTTGCTCCATTAGATTAAGTAAATAGAATAATTTGTTGCAGCAATATAGAGAAAGGCATGTGAATGGAACACATTAGATATTTTTGATTTCTGATTGTACAAATTTAACATCTCAGAAAATTATGACATTTCTTGACGGATTCCTTGATTTCTTGGAATAGTTTCAAACAGAATGCTCTTTGTGCTGGTGCCATTGACAATACATCCCAGCGAAGTAAGTTATCTCTATTTTCCAAGGATGAATTTTTGCCTTCCAAGATACCCACCGACCAACAGAGAGTTCCTAAGCTAACATTTGTTCCTGTGCGGGATCCCTTTCTTATCTACAAAACAAACACTGAAGATCTGAGTTGAAAGTCAGCCAGCAATGCTAGTTTGGGACTACAATGCTATGCTCCAAGTTTTTGCGCATCTTCGTGCCCCTATTATTCTGATGGAGTGACAATTCTTTGCTTGTAGTGTTCGCCCCTTTTGTCTGCAATAGCGAGGTCTGCCGGATAGATAGGAATGCAAATTCTCTGTGGATTATCACGTAGCATAGCCAGCAGCTGCTTGCGACTGATAAGGGGAGGTCTGTGCGTGTGCTTGAGTTCTGCATCTCTTCACGCCTTAGTAATGTTGGATTGCGTACGAGCTTCTGCAAATCTAACTTGCTTAACACGTGTGCAAGAACACAACAACGGGCGTTCTCTATGGATTAAAATGGCATTTAAAACAACAGAATGTCTAAAATCATCTCAAACAAAATTTCTAACCTCTAGCTGAGTAGCTTTTTCAGTAGAGCACCTACTTATTACTTTCTCTGCACATATTATGTAAATAGTGTATAGAGAAGTTATTGCACGCCACCCATGGTGACGTCATGTACCCAAGGTCGCGGGTTCAAACCCGGCGGAGGATGATGGATTTTTTCGGGCGTAAAAATCCTTAGCATGGCTTCCTTCGGAAGGGAAGTAAAGCCGTTGGACCCGTGTCGTAGATTTACGGCACGTAAAAGAACCTCAAGCCATTTTTTTTTACCCGAAAATTCGACACTGAGATTTCACTTGAAATATATGTTTTAGGGTACCCTGTATCCAAAAAAAAAAACAATTTCAGAAAAATGTCCGTGTGTCCGTATGTCTGTGTATCCGTGTGTCTGTCTGTCAGCGTGTGTCCGTGTCTGGGAACACGATAACTCAAAAACGAAAAGACCGTTAAAAACCAAACTTGGTATTTCGTTATCTTCCAAGGATGCGACACGAAGCTTTTGAGAAAAATCCCCCACGCCAAACTACCCTTTACATGGAACTTTTTTTCGAAAAAATTTATTATCTAAAATATGTCTCTAACGATTTTGATTAAAAGATCGTATATTAAAAAATTACCAACAAATAAAATGTATATCTTGAACTTTCTGGGAATAGCCTCTGAAGACTACTTTATTCTGGATGAATTTTACGAAATTTTCCATAACTGCTAAACCGTAAGAGATAGATAAAATCTTACCAGACAAAAGTAGAGCACGTTAAAACACACACCTTATGTTATAGACATTTTTTTGGGAGTTGATCGTTAATGAGATCTGCCTTGTTTTTGGTTTCACCTTTAAAAACCTTAGTTTTGTCATACAGGAATTTGTCTACTTCTGTCCATACAAACAAAGGAATTTCAGTCACATAGCAACCAGCTTTTGACTAACATTTTAACCTATGGTACTCCTTTATTTCGCTTCTACTTACAAGGAAGCAAGTCATAAAAGTTTCTGCTAATTTTTCTTCTCGATTAGAATGAAGTAAATAGAAGCATAAGCTTTTTAACAATAATTTGTTGCAGAGATGTATAGAAAGTTATGTGAATGGAACACATCAGATTTTTGTTTGTTTGGTTGTTTTTTTAATTTATGGACGCTCTTTAACTGTTGCGGTTCTCAGCGTCCCATTCTATTTTGAGCGTGAAAAACTACCTAATATTGCTCAGAGACCTTTTCATCAGGCTTGAGGTTCTTTTACGTGCCGTAAATCTACGACATGGGTCCAACGGCTTTACTTTCCTTCCGAAGGAAGCCATGTTAAACATTTTTACACCCAAAAAAATCCATCGTCCTCCGCTGGATTTGAACCCGCGATCCTGATTGATTTACGAGGGTTCCGGAATAGATTCCCGGCTTGGAGTGGGAATTTTTGTCTAGCTAAGAGTATTCCCTATTATCTCCAGAGTCTGGAACTATGAATGAGAGTGTGTGTGTATATGTGTGCTCTAATTATAAAATCTATATTTTTCAAAAACTTTTAATTTCTTAAAAATGAGCTATAATGCTTTTTATTAAAATATCATATGTGGAAGATTTTATATCACAAATAATATTTATCTTGAATCTCTAAAGAATAGTCTCTGAAGTTTGCTCATTCTGAATGACTTTTGATAATTGGGAAACCGCGGATGGGAATTTTCTCTATCCAAAATTATTCCCTCTCCTCTCCAGAATCTGGAAATATGAAAAGCAGAAGCGATAGTCAACTCTTTCAAATTGCCGTCGCTGTATTGACTAGGATAAAAAAATGAATGCCGACTTCCCGTTTGAGAAAAGTATATTGTAAAATATAAACATATAACAAGGAGCATCTCGGAAATGGTTGGCTTCACAGTCAAAATGGATCTAGCAAACTTTAGTTTATATCTTAGCTTTGTACACGGAATTAATATTGCAATAAAACTATGAAAGCATGAAGTAAATAAAAGAGTAAAGTTTTGTCTTGGAGCTCTATCTTTTTTACTTTCTCTATACGCACTTTGTACATAGCGTATAGAGAAGGTATTCCACTCCACCCAAAAATTCGATTCCGATATTTCAGCGGAAATATATGTTTTAGGATCCCCTGAATCCAAAAAAAGTATTTTCAGAAAAAGGTGCGTGTGTGTGTCCGTGTGTCAGTGAACACGATAACTCAAAAACGAAAAGTCGGTAAAATACCAAACTTGGTATTTAAGTTTAATACATTCCAGTGATGCGACACGAAGGTTTTGAAAAAAATACCCCCACCTCCAACTACTCTTTACATGGAACATTTTTCGAAATTTTTTTTTTCTAAAAAATGGCTCTATTGATTTTAATTAAAATTGCGTATATTAAAGATATTTATCTGATAAATAAAATTTATATCTTGAATTTTCTGCGAATGGCCTCTGAAGAGTACTTTATTCTGAATGAATTTTACGGAATTTTGAATATCTGCTAAACCGTAAGAAATGGAGAAAAACTTACTTCACGAAAAATGTAGAGCACGTTAAAACACACAATTTATGTTATTTACTTTTTTTTCGTGGAGTTCATCGTTTTCGAGACATTCCTTGTTTTTGGTTTTTGGTTTGAAAAACTTATACTATTCTCATACAGGAATTTGTCATCTGCTGTCCATACAAACAAAGGAACTTCAGTGACATAGCAACCAGATTTTGACTATGACTTTAACCTATGGTAGTCTCTTATTTCGCTTCTACTTACAAGGAAGCAAGTAATAAGACTATTTCCGCTATTTTTTATGATTAGCGTGAATTAAATAGAAGTACAAGTTATTTAAGAACAATTTGTTACAGAGATATAGAGAAAGCCATGTGAATGGAACGCATCAGATTTTTTTAGATGTTATCATTAGATCACACACACATACACACATTCACACGTTCATTCTTGCACTAGTTAACACTATTGTCTATAGGCAATGTGCTCCAAAGGGAAATACCGTCGATATGACCATGCATTAAAGAGGTTAGGTATGCATGGAGGAAACAGAGTCACTATCGCAGTTCCTTAATATTTCAGAAAATTTTGGCAAGTAAAGGTAAAATGGGTGACAATGTAGGGGACACATCGCGCTCTGCGACGTATACACATCCACTGAGTTTAATCACACTTACATTTGAGAGAGAGAGGGAGAGAAAGAGAGAGAGAAATTAAAAAATAAAATAGAGGAAGTTACACTGACAAATTTTGTCCAAAATGCTGACTTCTGCCAAGAATTGGTGAATTTTAAATCGAGGACCAGAAACATCATGACCACCAAGAGAAGAAAATATTAATGATTTGGATATGTAGAGTCAGACTGAAAAATTCAATGCCATATGCTTCAACCATAATTACTCAAAGATTGATGAGGTATGACCTACAAACTTATAGCACCATATATGCTTGATTCGTCGGTTACTCCACGAAGAACTTGTCAACACCAGTACTATGTATTAGCGAACGCACCTAACGAAAGATGGAACCAGTGCCTTAAAAGTAATTGAATAAAAAGCATTTAAGACCACACAGCACATTTGCATCTGCATAAAGTAAAATAGAGTACATGTAGGCTCTCAGAAGTTCTTTCCCGACTCAAGTCCCATTTTTCACTTGAATGTTTGTGTAACATTAAGCTGGTGTTTTGTTTTAAAAAGGCAAGCAAATTTCGTGCAAATGCTGAAACGACCTAATGAAACTAAAAATGTAACTGGATCACCCCTGGGAAGGCAAGTTCTAATGTTATTTAATAATGTGGCAGCGGATAGCGCAGTAAAACACGGTGGCTATTTAAATCAGCAGAAACAAGAAATTAGAATATATTTGTATATATTACTAGCGATATTCGCGCTCCCTGGTCCCGGCAAAGCGGTCGGTGAAAGCGCAGCGCCAGCAGTTTTAGCTCCGCAAATTCACAGCCATTTAAAGAAGACATTAAAGTAGATAAGGTCGTTTCGTAGTGCAGTTTGTATTACGAAGATGGGGATTAAGGAATCAATTCTCTCCTGTAACCCACTTTCACTACAAACCACCGTAGAAACATTACTGGCTTTTATCCAGCACAGCGTGCTTGACTCCCTTTACGATTAAATTGCCTGCATTCTTTCTGAACACTTACCGGTAATAAAAGACTACGTTGTTCAAGAAAAAAATCTGATGTGTTCCATTCACATGACTTTCTCTAGCCGTTCTACAAACTTCTTACATAATATTCTTCTTCTTTCTGCACCTTGCTATTCGAGGTACTCATTAGCATAATGTTCTTATTATTTAGTTCCGTATAAGTAGGAAGAAAAAAGGGAATACACTAGCCTAAACCAATAGTCAAATATTTTAAAATATGTCGTTGTGCAATTGTCATTACAAATTGCCTCTTTTCTTGGCCAGGAGTAGAGCAAAAGAAAAATGGACACTCCCGTCTGAGAAAAGTATAAGTACTTCACAACTGAAACTAATAACAATGAATACCTCGAAAACGGTAGGCTCCACGAGAAAAATTATATGACATAAATTATGTATTTTAACAAGACCTAAATTTTTATGTATAGTAGGTTTTTGTCTATCTCTTACGGTTTACTAGTTATGATAAATAAAGCAAAATTCATCCAGAATAAACAGGTCTTGAGAAGCTATTCCCAGAAAATTCAAGATATACATTTTATTTGTTAGGTAAATATCTTTAATATATGATATTTTAATCAAAATCGTTAGAGACATTTTTAAGAAAATCAAAATTTTCGAAAAAACTTAATAGTCTTATTCCCCGCTTCTTTGTAAGTAGAAGTGAAATAAGGGAGTAAAATAGGTTAAAGTAATAGTCAAAAGCTGGTTGCAATGTGATTCAAGTTCCTCTGCTTGTACGGACAGGAGTTGACAGATTCCTGTAAGGGAAAATATAAGTTTTTCAAAGCTGAAACCAAAAACAAGGAATATCTAAAAAACGATCAATTCCAAACAAAACTGTATATTACATAAATTGTGTTTTTTAACGTGCTCTACATTTTTTTGTGTGGTAAGTTTTTGTCCATCCCTTACGGTTTAGCAGCTTTGCAAAATTCCGTAAAATTGATCCATAACAAAGTAGTCTTCAGAGACTATTCCTAGAAAATTCAAGATATATATTTTATTTGTCAGGTAAATATCTTTAACTTACGATATTTTAATCAAAATCGTTAGAGCCATTTTTAAGAAAATAAAAAAATGTCGCAAAAGTTCCATGTAAAGAGTAGCTGGGGTGGGGGGATTTTTTTTGAAAATCTTCGTGTCGCATCCTTGGAAGATACTAAACTTATATACCAAGTTTGGTATTCAACGGTCTTTTCGTTTTTGAGCTATGCTGTCCACAGACACGCAGACATCCAGACTCCAGGCATACAGGCAGACAGACAAACACACACACGCACACACATGGACCTTTTTGTTAAAATGCTTTTTTTTTTGTATTCAGGGAGCCCTAAAACATGTATTTCCGGTAAAATCTCGGTATCGAATTCTTGGGTGGAATACAATATTTCCTCTATACACTATGTACATAGCATGTATAGAGAAAGTAAAAATTGTGCTTCTTAACTACAGCACATAATAACTTCCAAATTCTCGGAAAGTCTTCATTGTATTATTCAAATTATAATGCGTTTAACGCTAATGCTGGCACACACTAGCATTTATTTGCCCGCCTGGGTAGAGTGGTGTTAGCGTGTCTGTAAGCTCCATGGACCCCGAGGTCATTTCACCAATTTCATTCATTGTACGATATGAACAACCAGATTAAAGGAAGCTAAGCTACAAAAAAACAAACAAATAAAAAACATTTATTTCTGCTTCACATACTATACTGTGCTGCATATACATATAGTACAGAAACTGCTTTAAATTCTGGCTATACAGACGATTTTACCGTTATGGTTGCAGAACGAGGCGCTCTACATTAACGGTAGATTAAAATCCTGTCCTCTACTTCTCAAATTTACTAAATGTATAATCTCATTATCTGATAAACTGTTAAAAATATTAGACTGTAATTTTTACAGGATGTCACTGGACGTCTTTCAAATTCACTGATGCATTTTTATTCAAGTGTTTCATTCAGAATTATTTGTTTATCATTCATGCGCTTGTTGATTGAAAGCTTTAGGCAATTAGTTTAAGCATTGTTAAATACCCCATTAACACCGAAGTAAATCCACATTGTATTTATCATAAATAATACAACGAGAGCTTCAACTTTTATCGACACTTTATCTAGCGATAGATTGTAGCTCGAGTTGTACTTAACAAAACTATTTTGTGAATAAAATAATAATGATTGTCCTATAAGGACACGAAGAATAATATTCCTAACATCCCATTTGTCTTGATGTATATTTGCACCGAAATTACTACAACTTGATATCCATATCATAAATTTCAGATCTCTTTGTTTGCTACCTTTTATTATTGTGACGTAATATAAACATATTGTATTGCTACATTCTATTATTTTGGCTTAGTAAAGCTTGATTGCAATGAATATGTCTATTGGATCTTCCACCTTTATGAACAGGAATATCACTGCACACTGATATTCAGAGAGAAAACAAATGCACGTGGGTGCGATAAATTTAGAAAAACAATTGCACTGCGTGTGATAAAAATCTGACGTGTTCCATTCACATGACTTTCTCTACATAGCTGCAACAAGTTATTGTTAAAAAGCTTATGCTTCTATTTGCTTCGTTCTAATCGAGAAAAAATTAGCAGAAATAGTCTTATTACTTGCTTCTTTGTAAGTAGAAGCGGAATAAGGAAGTACCATACGTTAAACTGATAGTCAAAAGCTGGTTGCTATGTGACTGAAGTTTCTTTGTTTGTATGGACAGGAGTTGACAAATTCCTGCATGAGAAAAGCATAAGTTTTTTCAAAACTGAATCTAAAAACAAGGAATATTTAAAAAACGATTAACTCCACGAAGAAAATGTATATGGCGTAAATTGTGTGTTTTAACGAGCTCTTCATTTTCTGTGGAGTAAGTTTTTGTCCATCTCTTACGGTTTAGCAGTTATGCAAAATTCCGTAAAATTCATCCAGAAAAAAGTAGTCTTCAAAGGTTATTCCCAGAAAATTCAAGATATCCATTTTATTTGTAAAGTAAATAGTCTTAATATACCATATTTTAATCAAAATCGTTTCAGCATTTTTGATAAAACTACAGTTTTTCGAAAAAAATTCCATGTAAAGGATAGTTTGGGATGGGGGGATTTTTTTTCAAAATCCTTCAGTTGCATCCCTGGAAGATAATAAATTTAAATACCAAGTTTGGTATTTTACCGACTTTTCTTTTTTAAGTTATCGTGTTCACAGACACACGGACACACTGACACACGGACACACACACACACACACACACACACGGACCGTTTTGTGAAAATGCTTTCTTTGCATACAGGGGACCCTAAAACATATATTGCCTGAGAAATCTCGGTATCGAATTTTTGGGCGATGTGTAATACCTTCTCTATACATTATGTCCATAGTATGTGTAGAGAAAGTAAAAAACGATTAAAATGTAGACATACTGAGTTCCGATTGGTTGGAATTTGACGCGCCAATCTACTGAATTGCCACTTCCTAAGATCACCGGAGGTACCTAAAATTTCATGTAGCTAGTTTCAGTACTTTAAGAGTCAACGTCTCATTTATCTCTGAACCTGTCAATCACATGGCTTGAGAAACAACTGTTGATATTTTACTTGCGGAACTGAAAGATTTTTTGTTGTTTGGTTTTTGAGTATTATACTATTCAACGCACACACATTCACGCTAGTTCATTCTTCCGAACTCTTTGGAGGATACGAAATGATTCTAGTTAAAGAAAACTTCACCGCCCAGCCGGAAATGGAACTCTGGATGAGAAGTCAGAATGTTGATGTCATGACCGCAGAGACAGTTCCTTTCTTCAGATTGGAAGATGGATAAATGAATTGGGGTGAAATAATGATCAAATGAATCTGGGGTCCATAGAGCATAAAACTGCAAACATTCAACTTATCATTTCACGTAGACCCAAGCGAGATTTGTGGTGGACAAAGCGGCACAGAGTGGGTTTTCTCCGATTTTCCCCACCATCGCATTCCATCGGTGCTCCATTTTCATTCTATGTATCGCCAGTGTCATCGCCTGAGGTACCAAAGACCGATCCCGGTGGCCGCGCTCGCTAAAGTGCCTCGCTTTGGCGTTTCATGGTGCACAGGATCGTGGGTTCGAGTCCCACCTTGGGCATGGGTGTTTCTGTGTTTGAAAATGTGTCTATGTATGTGTAAAAGAAAAACGTTAAGAATAAAAAGGTCTACTAAGCAAATAAAGGAATGGAGAAAAAAAGGAATACAGCGCCGGAGTCCTGACAAGCCTCCAGAACTGTATTTATAAAAAAAAAGAAAAAAAAAAGTAATAAAAGCGTGAACACTCCACAAATAATCGTCTTTTCAGGAAGAGCGAAAACAACGAAAAAAAAAAAAAATCGGGATAACTCATGACCTCTTGAATGGGAGGCAGACTCGATACCACTGCACTACAAAATAAACCTGAAAAACATAAACAATGAACAATTATCAAAACAAAAGTACAAAATCCACAAATAAAGTTGGATTTCAAGGCATTCTACAACCATTTAGTGAAGCTGTAAATTTGTTTTGTAAAGAACTTAGAAATCCAAAGGCTATATTGATTGTAAGCTACGACTTTGTAATAATAATAATAATAATAATAATAAAAAACCTAAACATTACATCGGCACTGGAGTGAAGATTGAATGGGGGTTTAACAGTGCCGCAGTTAACAGAAAACCTAGGACTTTCTTATTTTCCAGTTCCATCCAGATAGAATCTGCTTCGTTCACAGAAATATTTTAATACCAGGGTAAAACTTTTACGATAATCACAGATACGCGTAGAGACATTGCACTGTTCTCCAAGATGACGAAAAAGGTTTTGGTTGTCTTTAAAAAGAATAATCGTGGTCATTGAAGGCTCTATCACTTTTGTCCCCTTTTTGACTTAAATAGAATCCTGAAATGATAAAAACTATGAGCTCATTTTTTTCAAATTGTTATTATTACTTTCTCTACAGTACTATGTACATAGTGTATAGAGCAGTTATTGTGTTGCACCCAAAAATTCTATACCGAGATTTCATAGGAAATACATGCTTTGGGTGCCCCTGAATCTAAAAAAAAAAAAAAAAAAAAAAAAAAAAAAAAAAAAAAAAAAAAAAAAAAAAAAAAAAAAAGCATTTTTGGGAAAAGATCCGTGTGTGTATGGGTGCGTGTGTCTGTGGACAGCATAGCTCAAAAACGAAAAACCTTTAAATACCAAACTTGGTATTTAAAGTTGGGTATCATCCAAGGACACGAAGATTTTCAAGAAAATCCCCCCACCCTCAACTACCCTTTACATGGAATTTTTTCGAAAACTTTGATTTTCTCAAAAATGCACCTAACGATTTTGATTAAGATACCGTATATTAAAGACATTTACCTGACAAATAATATGTATATCTTGAATTTTCTGGGAATAGCCTGTGAAGATTACTTTAATCTGGATGAATTTTACGAAATTTTGCATAACTGCTAAACCGTAAGAAATGGACAAAACCTTGCCTCACAAAAAATATAGAGCACATTAAAACACACAATTTATGTTATATAACTTTTTTTCGAGGAGTTGATATTTTTAGATATTTCTTGTTTTTGGTTTCAGCTTTGAAAAACTTGTACTTTTCTCATGTAGGAATTTGTCTACTCCTGTCCATACAAAGAAAGGAATTTCAGTCACATAGCAACCAGCTTTTGACTATCACTTTAAGCTATGGTTGTCCCTTATTTCGCTTCTACTTACAAGGAAGCAAGTAATAAGACTATTTCTGCTATTTTTTTCTCGGTTAGTATGAAGTATATAGAGGCATACTCTTTTTAACTCCAATTTGTTACAGAGAAGAAGAGAAAGTCATGTGAATGGAACTCATCATAAGTTTTTAGTTATTTTCAACTTATAGTTTTTGTAAACAGAAACGTTTGCTTGATAAAATATTATACGATGTCTGTACTGTATTTTGTTTATTTTCATCTTTAATTTTGTGGATCTTTTACGTTTCAACAATTGACTAATGCCATAGGAAAACCGAACAGTAATCCCTCTAATTCTGATATAGATATGAATAATTTATGTCCAGCATTCCTCATAGTACATCAACTCACCGAAAACAATCTTTTGTAACTTTTGCTCAGTTCCAGATGCTTAAGACTTATTAATAATAGCAAAACAATAAAAATAAAAGAAATATATAAAATTATCACAAAGCTTGCGTACCCTGTTATTTACTATGCAGGAAAACTGTGCACGTTATCACTTGACCATGTTTATTTCCTGCCACTTAATACCTCCTTCATAAACCATTTTCATGGTTCAAAGTGTTCTTATAATAATAATTCTACAGTGATATAATATCAATTTGTATATTATAGTGTAAATTAGGTTAGCCAAATTACCTGTATCTATGGGTATCTGGTATGCAGAAATTACTGCCTTCTATAATTATAAAATAAAATTACGTGCATTCCTCTTATATGTATGTGTGAAGGAATTTTAAGTCTATATTACTGACAGATAACTTCAGATATTCATAATACCCCATAAAAAGAACCCACTTCAATTTCCAGAATAGGTTCTACACTTACTACCTTCTACCTGTGAGAGATCACTACCTATTCTGCAACAAACTATTGCCACAAAAGCTTACTTTTCTACCTACTTCACGTAAATATAAGTATTTGCAGAAATACATTTATTATATACTTTCCTGTAGATACCCGGGAATATGCCAGACTAAAGTAATAGTAAAATATTTTTACAGCTGGTCGCTAGTTTCACTTTGCCTGACCAGAAAATAGACACATAAATAATTACTTCTATTTGAGAAATGTATACATATTTTAAAATTAAAACGAATAACAAGGAAATAACTAATTCCACAACAATAAAATGTTTGACATAAATTGTGTGCTTTGACAAGATCTACATTTTTTGTAGTAAGTTTTTGTCTATATTTTACAGTTTACCTGTTATGTAAAACTATCCAGAATGAAGAATAACTTCAAGGTTATTCCCAAAAAATTCAACATAGGCATTTCATTTGTGATGAGAAATCTCTTTAACATAAGGTACTTTAAATAAAATCATTAAAATCATTAAAATTATAATTTTTTGAAAAATTATCTATGAAATGAGTAGCTTGGGGTAAGAGGATTTTCTTGTTGCATACTTGGAAGATTCTAAGCTTAAATACCAAGTTTGGTATTTGAATTATGCTGTTCAGTGACACACGCAAACACACCCAAACTTATATATGCATACACATGAATCTTTTTCTAAAAATAATTGTTTTGGATTTAAGAGGTGCATATAAGTAGGTATGTATTTGTTGAAATCTCGAAATCAAAATTTTGGGTAAAACACAATACTCCCTTTCTGTACATATTAAATATAGTAAGAATGCAGAGGTAATGTGGACAGTACATTTTAGTATTATGGCAACTGCTTTATTTAGCACTAATTTATTTTTCATTGTTACTTTATCAAGTCTAAACGCTAAGGTTATTTAGATACCTTAGAGACTTAGAATGCAAAGACAAAAAACTTTTCATGTACCCTTTCAAAAAGGAACGAGAACATTGAAGTCTATCCATATTTTGTGCAGCATAAAGACAAGAGAAATGACATGTGAAAAGAGTGAAGTAGGAAAAATATGAGAAATAAAACCGCCAACTTTCACAGCTTAGCAAATTTCCTTTAGATGTAGAGCTTACTCAGTAGGTGTTAGGATCCGCGCCAGACGGCTGCTTCTGTTTTCATTATAGCGTCACAACGAAGGCATGTCATTCAAAGGAGAAAATGAGGTACTTTGTTATCGCTGTGAAGGTACACTGCAGTCTATGTGAAGGAGACAAGCTGTGCTATAGATTATTATCCAAAAATGAAAATAAGAGTGTAATTTCCAAGAGGGGAATGGCGATAATTTATATATGACATCTATAAAAGCTTTCCATTTAATGTCATTCCACAGTAAAAAAATTAGTATAATATCAGATGCTACAAGACAAAGATTCAAATTCCAGTTATAACCCTAAATCATTAATAATTTTTCAATAGAATAGATAAATAATCATATTTCTAACTTTATATATACCTGATGTATATATACATACACTACATAGCCCAGCTACCCCTATATAACTTGTGTATAATCTTCCTTAAAGAGTTAAAAGAGTTGCAGAACTCAAAGGGGTTATTTCAAAACATTGAAGACTTAGACGGGGTCTTTTCCAGACTCCAAAGTCTATTTGAAAACCTACTTTACTGAAGGGAAGGGCTGTAAAATTCATAAAGAGGGGTAAAGATTTTGGGCTTACGAAAGGCGAAGAAAGTAAATGGGAGTCGCTATTAGTTAGTCGCGCTATTTAAAGCTTATAAAGCTTATAATTAATTTGTATTACTATTATTAACTGTAGGATTATTCTTTTAAGTGCATTTTCTTTTATTTAACTCTGCCGCCGGGTATTACCAAATTGCAGAGAATAAATAAATACATACATTAACATGATACATAACTTGCAAAAATTAAGTTCTAAGTTGAACAAGTGATCCTTAATCTTTCTGATTGGATAACAGTCCACCCCTCTCACCGGGTGGTAGAAAATTAGGTTAATATTTTCTCTGCCTTACACATTGAAGCTCTAATGTGAAGGTAATTCGCGCACATGGTAGACTAAATAACAAAATGCTTATACAGGTCAAACTGATGGAGCGTTAAGCAGGGTTGAGGGATGAAGGGGTGTATTGTCCAACCGGTTTTGCCTTTTCTTACTCGCGTAGCATGTTATACCAGAATGGCACCAATGGAGTCCCCGTCAAACGTTCACATTTTCAGCAAAACTCATAGCCAGGTTATTTTTAATGTCTTTGAGTGTACACTTGGTTCCATATATACCATCCCTACTGCTTCACGGAGCATTTTACCAAATTCTCGGCCGGCACGTAAATAGCAGGAAGGGGTGTCTGTGGAGGCTTCTGACCTTGTTATTCGATTAAGCACTGGTGTGCGTTAACGGGAACTCATTAACGCACTGTATGCAAATGATTTGGAGGTACATCGGGAAGAATTATAAGTATATGGGAAGCCAATTTGCCATTTGAGAACATTGATAGGGCAATTTCGTACAATATTTCACACTTATGTAAGTGTTTTAGGGGCAAGGCACTAAATCAGGTACTGTACAGAAATGTATCTTGTTTGAGAGTAAAAGGAATAATTTACTTCAATTTTACATTATGTTCTCATTAAAAACTTTTGGTTGTAGGAAAGTTGTATAAAACAGTGTTTTAGTTAGTTTTATATTTAAATATGGTTACTACAAGCAATGACGAGCAAATCTATTGATCAGTTATATATATTTTCGAAGAATGTTCCATGTAAGAGGTAGTTGAGGTGGGGGGATTTTCCCGAAAATCTTTTGTCGCATCCTTGGAGATACAAGAGATAAATACCTAGTTTTTAGTTTCAGAGGACCCTAAAACATGTATTTCTAATGAAATCTTAGTCTCAAATTTTTGGATGAAATACAGTACCTTGTCTAGGTAATATATACAGTGCTAGAGAAGGTAAAACTTGAGTTTTATTTATAGATGATCTTAGCTGCTGCAGATCTTGGCATCCCAACCAAGATGGGGCTTAAAAAACCGACTAAATTTGAAAGAGGCTTATTTATCAGGCTTGAGGTTCTTTTACTTGCCGTAAATCTACAACATGGCACCAATTAATTTACTTCCCAGCCGAAAGAAGTTTTTCTTACAATTTTTCCCCGAAAAAAATTCCATATGCCAGCTTTGAACCCTCGATTTTGAGAACCAGTGGTTGGCGTATTACCTCATGAACCACGGAGGACGTCGTTGTATTTGATGATAGATGATACCATCTAATGGCTTACTTAGATAATAGAATACTCTTCTATTTCATGATTGCAGTGATGAATTTGAATAGTATTCTCTAACACTCATGTCTTCTAAATATTTTTGATGAAACCAGAAATAATTTTCTGAATTTCCTCATGAAAAGGCTCCGGCAATCATTTCCCTAAGCCTAAAAGCTGTGAGCGTAACTAAATGAAGGCATCTCACTATGGGAAAACTAATGGAATTAATTTTGGTGAAGGACGCCTTAAAGCTTGATAAAAGGCTAATCACTATTATATTTTCACAAACCTGCTATTATGAACAAACTGTTATCTCAATTCAAAATCTTCTCGGGCTTCTAGCGAGGAATTAACACGTCGCCAGGAAAGCCAGGAAAGCTTTAGTTCTTATTTTAAACTGTTATCTATTGTATCTAATACCGTGTATAATTTGTTCGTTATGACACACAGGTCAATAATGAATTTTTTTCCTATAGTACTAATGCACACTGGTATTACAGCTAGGCATGACTTACAGAAGGAAGAGAAAGCCATTTAGCGATATTCTTGTCTTTTGTAATGAAGGTACAAACATCTATATCCGTATATAAATATTTAATAATAAAGATCCGAGTTTATAATTGTCACCATACCATGTTAAAATAGGTTTCATACAGTCCGTAAAACCTGCTCACGTCTCTACCAGGAAAAGAATTTTGTCTTGTCTAGTGTTTAACGCCCGCTTTTACTACAATGGAATCGCAAAAAATGAAATGGCGTTTTATTTATGGACGCTCTTTAACTGCTGTGGTTGTCAGCGTCCCATTCTATGTTCGGCGTGAAAGACCGATTAATTTAGCTCAGAGACCTCTGTATCAGGCTTGAGGTTATTTTAGTGTCGTAAATCTATGACACGAGACCAACGTGTTTACTTCCCTTCCTAAGGAAGCCATGCTAAATATTTTTACACCCGAAAAAATCCATTGTCCTCCGCCGGGTTTGAACCCGTGACCTTGGATATATGAAGTTAGCATGGTAACCATTACACCACGAACGGCGACCGGAAGCGAAGACACTATTGATACATGGAATGGGATGTAGCATCGGTGGAATGTGATGGCGGGGAAAACCGGAGAAAACCCACCCTACGCCGTTTTTCTACCGCAAATCCCACATGCGATTGCCTGGGTTCGAACCCGGGCCGGCTTGGTGAGAGGAGAGTGGTTTAACTCGGCGCGGCCATCAGGAGTTCAACACGTCAGTTAGTGAGAAACTAAGTCTCATCTATGAACATAATTATGAAACATCTTTCATTTATTTATTATGGATGTTGAATTATTTTATGTTCTATTTCACAGAGATTATAATTCTAACATTGCATATTGTAAATCCAACTCGTGCATAAATTACTACTGATATGAAGCCTATGCTATATGGATTTCTATGTGTCTGTTGCTGTATATTAGCGAATCATAAAGTGGTCAAAAGCTTCATTACTATTTTATTAATTGTATGATTAATGTAGAAGTTTTAATTCGCAATAACACATACTATGCTGCTTTATGATGCTTAAGTAACTACAAATGAAACATCATCTTTGGTTTGGAAACTGTATTTTATGTAAGAATTCTATTTTCAAAAGCTCCATCACTGCTTTTAAGCCAGTTTCAGCGAATTACGAGTTTATATGACCTAATACCTGACATAAGCTAACTGTTCCTTTAAAATAATAATATAAATTTAAATGAAAATATAAAGAACAAGGAAAACATTATTTTTCACCAGAGATGACCATAACCTTAGATCCAATTACGAGAATTACGTCATTATACCAAGCGAAGACTGGGCCGATTTCTGAGGTGGAGGCGTCAAGGTAGATGATGACGGTTGTGAAATGAGAAGACCTACCGTTTACTTTCTCTAGCCCGTATGTGCAATGTAATTAGGGATAGAGAAATATTGTATTCCACCCAAAGATTCGATACTGAGATTTGACCGGAAATACATGTTTTAGGACCCCCTGTATCCAAAAACAGCATTTTCAGAAAAAGGTCCGTGTGTGTGTGTGTGTGTGTCCGTGAGTCTGTGAACACGATAACTGAAAAACGAAAGGTAGCTAAAATACCAAACTTAGTATTTAAATTTAGTATCTTCCAGGGATGCGACATGAAGATTTTGAAAAAAATCCCCCCATCCCAAACTACCCATTACATGGAACTTTTTTCGAAAACTTTGATTTTCTTAAAAATGGCTCTAACGATTTTGATTAAAATATCGTACATTAAAGATATTTACCTAAGAAATAAAATGTATATCTTGAATTTTCTGAGACTAGCTTCTGAAGACCTTTTATTCTGAGTGAATTTTGCTTAATTGGGCATAACTAGTAAACCGTAAGAGATAGACAAAAACTTGCTAAACAAAAAATGTAGGTCTTGTTAAAATACACAAGTTATGTTATATACATTTTTCTCGTGGAGCTTGCCGTTTTCGAGGTATTCATTGTTATTAGTTTCAGTTGTGAAGTACGGGAGTGTCCATTTTTCTTTTCTTCTACTCCTGGCCAAGAAAAGAAGTGATTTGTAATGACAATCGCATAATGACAGCTTTTAAAACATTTGACTATTGCTTTAGCCTAGTGTGTTCCCTTATTTTCTTCGTACTTATACGGAACTAAATAATAAGAACATTCTGCTGATGACTACTACGATTAGCAAGGTGCAGAAAGAAGAAGAATCTTTTGTACGAAGTTTGTAGAACAGCTAGAGAAAGTCATGTGAGTGTAACACATCAGATTTTTCTATTTTTAAAGTAGACTCCGAACCACCTTTTGCTTTGGGGATTTTCCACATGAGGTAGTAGCAGGTGGAGGCTTGGATAGAGCCGACTTAAAATCCCATCCCCAGATCCTGGTATCTTACCATAGACCCTCTGCACAGGAGTCGTGAGTGAAACCACTGTGATATTGGGGCGCCCTTGAGCATAAAATATACCAGGATGATTAAATTAAAACATTGCTGGGTAGGGTTTATTCACGATGCTCTTTAGTCATGCTCCAATTAATTTATGACGCAATAAACCGCCTAAACTAAAAAACCCTTTGTAATATACGACAGTGTTTGAGTGTGTTTGTGTATGTAACAGCTCTGTTTTGAGGCCAGAAAAAAAAAAAAAACAATATGTTGCATTCATACTACTCGTGCTTCTACAAATTATTAATAAAAATCTTATCTGTCCATTTCTTGTTAATTCAAATAAATGTTCAATATATTTGTATAGTAAGATTTTATCTATCTCTGATGATTCACAATTATACAAAATGCATATGAATTGAAAAGGACTTCATAAAATATTCCCAGGAAATACATGTGATAGATTTTATTTTTCATGTCTTAAACATGCGGTGCTTTCATCAAAAGCTTCAAGTCATTTTTGAGAAATTAAAAATCTGTGAACATTTTTTTACGAAAAGAATAATTTCATATATAAGATTTTCTTGAAATTTCCTTTTCGCATCCTTGTAGATGCTGAAACTAAATACCAAGTTTGGTAACTAACTGTCTTAACGTTAATGAGTTATGCTATCTAATTTTTATTTTTTTTTCTTTGGAGTCAGTAAGTCTCAAAACGTGTATCTTCGGCAAAATATGGAAATAGAATTTTTATGTGGAATACAATATAAGTTTTTCTTTCATTATTAGTATACGATGGTTCCAGCACTTACTTCTATACGTAGGCACTTTTGTTATTTCGTCATTACTAGTCTGTTATAAACATTTAGGGTCTTAAACTGAAAAGCGCAGTCCAACATGGAGAGGGCCCTAAGCCGCAAAGCGTAGCCGAGGGATATTTTTTATAAGTTGAGGAGTATAGCAGTTGCGGCCGAAGGTAGGGTGTAGCCGAGGGATCTGTGAAGTAAAATCCCAATGATCCCAAGAAAAAGTAAAAATTTCGGCAATCTGGCAACTTTCACGTCTGAACAATTCCATTTTCAACACTTTCAAGTATGGATCACCAGTAAAAGTCTTCAGACCGTTTGTTTGTGTGTATGTGTGTGTGTGTGTGCGCGCGCGTGTGCATATGTGTAGTAGAACCATCGTATAGCTTTACCTTTCTTTCTATAGAAAAGTAGTAGAGAAAAAATCTGACGTGCTCCATTCATGTGACTTTCTCTACATCTCTTGAGTAAATTATTTTTTAAAAGCTTATGCTTCTATTTACTTCATACTAACAGTGAAAAAATTAGCGGAAATAGTCTTATTACTTGCTTCCTTGTAAGTAGAAGCGAAATAAGGGTGTACCAGGTTAAAGTGATTGTCAAAAGCTGGTTGATATGTGACTGAAGTTCCTTTGTTTGTATGGATACGAGTTCACAAAGTCCTGTATGAGAAAAGTATAAGTTTTTTATAGCTGATACCAAAAACAAGGAATATCTCAAAAACAATCAACTCCACGAAAAAAAATGTATGTAACATAAATTGTGTGTTTTAAAGTGCTCTACATGTGTTGTATGGTAAGTTCTTGTCGATCTCTTACGGTTTAGCAGTTATGCAAAATTCCGTAAAATTCACCTGAGGCTATTCCCAGAAAATTCAAAATATACATTTTATATGTCCGCTAAATATCTTTAATATACGATATTTTAATCAAAATCGTTAGAGCCATTTTTTAGAAAATCCAAGTTTTCGAAAAAAGTTCCATGTAAAGGGTAGTTTGGAATGGGGGGATTTTTCTCAAAATCTTAGTGTCGCGTCCCTGGAAGATACTAAACTTAAATAGCAAGTTTGCTATTTTACCGACTTTTCGTTTTTGAGTTATCGTGTTCACAGACACACGGACACACGGACACATACACACAAACGGATCTTTTTCTGAAAATAATTTTTTTGGATACAGGGGACCCTAAAACATATATTTCCGGTGAAATCTCGGTATCCAATTTTTTGGTGGAGTGCAATACCTTCTCTATACACTATGTACATAGTACGTATAGAGAAAGTAAAAATTTGCGTATTAAATTATACCGTTTTCAGAATAAGTACGGTATAATATCAAGAATTTGCTACTCGTCGAACTACAGAGCAGGTGATGATAACTCGACTGTTTGGAATAATTCCTTAGTATTTTAATAAGGTTCAATGTCCGCTTAAGTCCTCATAACTCGTGAACGATGATAGAATTAAATAACTGGAATGGAAATTTAAGATAAAGACGTTACAGACATTGTTTATTTAAGATTACTGAAAAAAAACCTTGTGAAAATGCTCCTGATGTTTTATATGCCCTTTATTTTCCCCTCTGTTTTTATTATTTTCTGAATGTTTTCTTCCATTTTTCACTGAAATGCACACATTTATGAACACACAAACGCCCATGGCCGAGACAAACCTGAACCAGCTATCCAGGTCTTTATTTATCTCGGCCAGTGGTGTTGCTAATTTTGTAATGATTATATTATTACATATATATATATCTTTTAATTTAACATTCACATGGCGAATGCGAACCTTTCCAACATTACTGTATCCAACATGGCTTTTTCATTGGAAAGTCACAGCTCAGCTGAAAGGATTTCTAAAACGTTATTCATACACAGAACTAACAATAGTCTAAATACCAAGAGGTATTGAAATGGTTGTTATAACCATCAGATGCTCTCGTTATCAGAGATATTAAATTGGGAAAGAATTGTCATTCATCACATTATCTTCATTTTCTGCCAACGACATCAAATCGTTTTCACCAGAACAATTGCATTCATTAATGCAAGACGACGTATTATCATACTCAAAATGGATGCCATTGTGTACATACAAAACGGTCCCCGCTTCATATACACAACATTAACGAATATTGTCCAGAAAGAAAGTAAAGCGCACTGCTTCCTGTAAATGTCACATTGTACTTTCACTCTCCTGCTACTTTCTTTGGTGGTTGGTATCTGTCAAGCGATCATATGCTGGACGGTAACACGTGTATCAAAGTGCTTTTCTCTACACTAGGTGGTTGAATAGTCCGTATTTTACGTGTGCAAATATCCCTTCGTTGGTTAAAAGAGTTGCAAAACTCAACGGAGCGATTTCAAATTAAAACCCGCCAGTGAAGAACTGGTGTGAACGACTTTCATTTTACCCTCAGTGGAGACGGTTAGTGGGCTGTGAGGGTCACTCAAGCTAATTCCCCATTGGAATGTTTTAACCTGAAATAGCGTTTTCTGCAACGCATGAAGGGATATCTGCACACGTCAAATATGGGCAGTTGGGCAACTTGGTATCTGCGAATTGATTTTTCAGGCCCACTCTGCATTTTAATGCAACAATATTTATATGTAAAGAAGAATATATTCTTAAGGGGTTAAATATTCGATTACTTTACATTGTGAATACTATATTTTGTATTGTTTTTACATTGCTGTCACCAGTAACTCCAAAGGTACTACGCTCTTGTTCTTGGTTAAAAATCCACCAACTAGTCTAGAGTTTTATTCTCGATTCCTCACGTGAATTGTCTGACCTTAAATAATACACCATAATAAACAAGAACCTAACACATGAGGAAAGGCAATGTGTGTGTTTCAAATTTCGTTTCTTATTATAAGTTCGCGCAGTAACTACCGTAAATTTTCGCATATAAGACTATAGTTGAATTATAAGATAACAAAAAACAGGAATCCTCTTATAAGGGTGTTAATGAACTACACCGAAATATTTTCACAGAATATGTAGAATACTTAAATAAGTAATTTGAGATAGGAGACTTATGGACTGTTTATTGCTATTTCTCAGTAACGGCTATAAGTTTCTGAAGTACCAGTACGCCACTGGCTAATTTATCAACCATTTGAGAGCCTAACACGAAAAACGAAGGAACGTATTACAGCGTACCTCTCTAGCGTAGTGGTTATGATACTGGCTTTCAAGTGAAAGATAGTTTCCGAGTTCGGGTCTAGTTCAAGTATTGTGGCACTTTGTCTGGAATGAAAAAAATAATAATAAAAAACATTTACTCTATGAAAGTAATCGAACTCATGGTCTTTGGGATAGTAGCTTCCGCGTTACGCATTAAGCCATCAAAGCAGTTGTAAAAACGCCTCCAGAGTAGGCTACCTCAAGAACGGTGTAAATGAATGCTCAGTGTTGCACTGTCAAGTGATTAGTTCGATATTTTGCAGATTTTTGCGACATTGAGAACCCTAGTAACAAGCTGCTAACAACCGATATTTGTATACTCGGGCAGCAGTTTTAAAGACATTCTAAGCCATTTTTTCAGCCTGATTTGTTTTAACGCCGACTTATCAGCAGCTAATAGCCACACGTTTAACGTTATGTTTATCCGGGGATCATGCATCGCCGATCTCAAATTACCTATATCAGTCAGGTGCACAATCTCCCAAATTATTTCGGTGTGGTTCTTTAACAGCCTGTAGAACAGCTACAAACAAATTATATTGAAATGTATGTATCTATTTTATAACTATTATATAAAATAAAGCAAATCACTATACCGCACTGTTTTGTGTCTAGAAACGTTTACAACCCCATGTCATAAGAAATAAAGCAATTGTTATTATATTGGTGATATTATTAAATGGTTTTGTGTTTTACTATTAGATGGAGCTGAAAAATGCAATGCCACAGCCGGAATTTGAATACGGTTCTCCTGCTCTCCATGCGATTGCTCTAACCATTGGGCTACTGTAACAACATACCTGTATGACATTCAGACCCACAACTGATTAGGTTTTCACCTGGTGAACCAACCGGTATGTCTCATAGCTTCAGAGATAATACCTTAATGGTTATTTACTACCGTTTACACCTCTCTATAAGGAAATACGTTAGTACTTCTCCAAGTAGCTGAGGCAGCTGGCTTCAAACAATATAGCAGTCAGAAATTACGCCTGCGAAGATACCAAAGACTATCAGTCATAAGTTCCTGGTGGTATACACTGGTTCTAACTAAAGTGGATAGAGCGCCCTGTTCTTACCTCTCTAAGCAGCTTTGACTGCCTCTCCCAGCAGGGTTTATAAGGGCGATTCACAGACATTGTGAGAGAGTTCCAGTTGTCCATCACACGAAAGACTCGCCTGCGGTGCCAGAGGTAAACGTGGGCGTTAAACACTACAAAAAAAAAACAAACACGAAAGACGACATAGTGGGTGCATCGAGGGGAACACAAAGTCGGTGCCATCTTGTATAAGAGGTAACATTTTGAACATTAAAGTTTTGGGTGAAAATTACTTATTTTGGCCATTCTAAATTCTTTTTCCTGCTTTGTTACGTGCTCCTGCTTTAGTTAAACTTTTGGTCAAATAGTACGAGAACCACAAAGACTTGATATTGTGATTTATAATTACTAATCATATTTAACGGAAGAGATAATAGTCACGATATGTAGCTAAGCTAAATTCTAATAGTGAAATAAACAACTGTGGAATAGAATTATTTAATCCTGAGATTTAGAAATCCTTATTAGCAACCGCAAAAGGTCCCTTCCTAGAACACCAAAAAGAAGAAAACCCAGTACATCTATAGTAACTAAACAGTTACCAACTGATTACCAACGTAGTTTATACAAAGTATTTGGCAATTTAATCATATTGATGATGTTATTTTAAATGATTGAAACGTGTTCAAATCCCTGCTGCGACATTCAACTTTTCGGCAGCTCTGTCAGGAAAACAATTGTGATTGTTATAAGATGCACTTTAGCTATTTTAAAACATAATTTATCCAGTTTTTAAAATTATAATGAGCTAACCACATCTATTTTGAGATATTTTTTTTACTTTCTCTACATAGTACATGGTACGTAGGTAAGAAGATATTGCACTCCACCCAAAATTCGATACGCGAATTCACCGGAAATATACGTATTGTGGTTCCTGTATATATATATATATATATATATATATATATATATATATATATAAAAATAAACATTTTTAGAAAAAGGTACGTCTGTGTGTATGTGTGTCTGTGTGTCTGTGTGTTAGTGTTTCCATCAGTCTATGAACACGATAACTCAAAAGCGAAAAGTCTTTTAAGAATGAAATGAAGATCTTGAGGCATATCCACCCCCATCACAAACTACCCTTCACATGGAAACATTTTCTCAAAAATTTTTTCGATTCTGATTAAAATACCGCATATTAAATAAATTTACATGATAAATAAAAGGTATATCTTGAATTTTCGGGAAAAGCCACTGAAGACTTTTTTATTCTGGATGAATTTTGCTGAATTTTTCTTAACGGGTAAGTAATTCTAACCTCAATATGACTTATTCCTTCACGAAGAATAGTTTTATGAACTGCAGGAACGTGTAGTTATAGGCAGCGTCTTAATGAATGGAGGCTTCCCGGTTTTCCTAGTCCAAAGTCCTACACATAGTGCTGCAAAAATGATGTTCATTGTGGTGTACGACATTGATGGCTGCATTGCGCTGTAGCACCAAGGGAGACGACAGTCCCTGTGGTTATGAGCTATTTGTCAAAGTGAAAGAACCACTGCGAGGGATCCAGTATAATACCAGAGATGACATTATCCTTGATATAGGGCGGTCAATACAGTAACAGACGCGCTGATAGTATACGATGCCTTCCGAATATTTAGCAAAATGTTATAAATAACAGGGACGATTATATTAAAGTCTATAAATACCTCTGCAAATAAAATTATTTCAGTGAAAACAAAATAGTTGTCATTACTTTTTGTCCAGCCCTTGCATTTCGGAGGGGGCATCCTAGTAACTTCGACTCAATTAGAGAATCTATTGCGGCTACCACGTTCCATGAAGAAAAGGAACCACGACAAGCAGAGAGGCTACAGATGCGCGCGGAAGTCCTAAGAACTCTCAGTTCAAAGAGCACATTCACCACTAGAGTTGCAGAGAGATTGATAGACATCCTTGGGTTCCTGCCATCTGTCAGGAGTCCTCCCGCCACCTAGAAGAACACTTAAAGCATTAAAAGAAAACGTAAATGAAAGGGAAATTAAGGACAGAAAAATGCATTGGAAGAAAAACCATCCCAGTATTCGTCTAGGAAGCAGAGAAACAATAGAGAAAACCCGAAGATCAGAGTAGACAGTGGACTGGAATCGAACCTAGAACATCCCAAATACAATCCTCACACGTTAGTGCAGAGCCAACCCTCTTGTAAAACAAATGTAGTAAATGATTGTTAATGATATTAAAGCTATAAGGATGAAAAACATTAAAATGCAATTTTGTCCACTTCTTTTATATGCATCATTTTTAAAGTAAGGCATATAAAATTTCTCAGGCTTTAAACCTAATAAACCATACATAGTTTGTAAAAAAAAAAAATGTAATGTATAAAGTTCACATGTCATTCACTACCCATTCTTATAAAAACTTTTTTTCTCCCTACTTTGCGTAAATCGAGAAAATCATTTGACCTTGTAGCCACAATGAAATAGAGGAGTATAATAAATGTGATATGCTTAAGTAATCGACAAAATTTTAAGAGCTGGTCGCTGGTAGAAGTCATTTAAATTTCGGTATCTTTACTTGTATCAGGAAAACAAAAAAACGAATAACGATATCCACTTTGAAAAAGCATAAGTATTGGAAATTTAAACAAATGAGAAGAGATATCTATAAAATAATGTACTTGATATAAATTGTGTACTTTACCGAGATCTACATTTACATATTGCCAGATCTTTTTATGGTTCATCAGTTATGGAACGAAGAGGAGTTTTGAGACTAGGAAATTTACAATATAGGTACACTAAACTTTTCGTGAAAATATATTAAAAAGTGGTATTTGAAGCAAAATTATGAGACACTTTTTTTCTTCAGAAAATCAAAAGTTTCAAAAAACGTTCCGTGTAAGGGTAGTTTAGGACAAGGGATTTTCTTTAAAATCCTTGGAAGATCGTTTCGTTTCGTAATCAGCTTACCCTCCCCGTATTTATAGAATTGACACCACCCTAAGACTTACAAGCCAATGCCTAGGGGTCAGCAGGCTGTCGGGGAGCCAACGGCACGAAACCACAGAATGGAGAACCTGTTACGAGGGATCGGCCTGTAACCAGGCATGAGTATAAGGAAGTGGATGATATGGAATATAAGCGAAATTGATGACTGGAAAGGTGATGATGGAGCAATTGGTGAAATGAATGGCAGGGAAAAGCCGAGTACCCAAAAAAAAAACCGGTCCATACGCCGCTTCGTCCACCACAAATGTCACATGCGGGAGCTTGAGATCGAACCCGGGCCGCCTAGATGGTGATGAGATACTGAACTTAAATACCAATTTTTATATTTAAGTGATTTTTAGTTTTTTTAATTATGTTGTCCACAGACACACGTGCAGAGATTTTCTAAAACTGCTTCTTTAGATTCCAGATCTCAAAACATATATTCCCTGGTGAAAACTCGACATATATTCTTTTGGTGATACAGTAAAACTCCTACTTATTATAAGTAATACAGAAAGTAAAAATCAGATGTGTGCCATTCTCATGACTTTCTCTACATCTCAATAAAAATTATTGTTGAAAAGCATATTCTTCTATCTAATTTATAATAGTCGAGATACATATTAGCAGAAAGGTTCTTAATTTCTTGCCTCTTTGTAAAATGAAGAAAAATAAGCAAATGCATTCGGCTAAAACGAATTTCAAATCTCTTAAAAGAGAGTTGCCATGTGGTTGAAAAATCCAGGAGTTTACAACTTACGGAAGGAGAACAGTGTAAGTATTTTAAATCCGAAACAAATAACAAGGAACAACTCAGAAATGGTCAATTCCAAGGGAAAAAAAAACGTAGGTATATGATATCAATTGTGTTTTATTCTGATCTACATTTTTTGTGTAGTAAATTTCCGTCTATAACTTACCAGTTACGCAATATTCAGCAAAATTCATTCAGAATAAAGAGGTCTTTAGAGACAATTCCTAAAAATTTCAAAACACACATTTTATTTTCCATATAAATATCTTTAATATACGGTATTTTAATCAAAATCGTTAAAGCCATTCTTGAAAAAAAAAAAAAAAACGTTTCAAAAAAGTTCCATGTAAAGGGTATTTTGGGGTGGGGAGATTTTCCTCAAAATCTTTGTGTCACTTCCCTGGCATAAAATAAACTTAAATACCTAGTTTGGTACTTTACCGACTTTTCTTTTTTGAGTTTTCGTGTTCACAGACACACTCACAGAGATACACATACGAATCTTTTTCAAAAAATATTCTTTTGGTAACAGGGGACCCAAAAACGTTTATTTCCGGTGAAATTTCGGTATCGGATTTTCTAGCAAAGTGCAACACCTTCTCTATAAAGTTTGTATACATTGGAATACATTATCATTTTTGTAAGTAATTCTTTTTATTAGGGAGCTTTAGATAAAAAAATGCGTAAAAAAGACTGGAGAGCATCAAAGGGAATAATTCTCCTAGGAGGCCATAATGATCCAATATCAATAGCAGGAGCAACACTTCAGTGATAAAATGATCAGAAGAATGATACAAAAAAAAAAAATCTGATGTGATCTATTCACATGACTTTCTCTACACCTCTGCAACAAAATATTGTTAAAACGCTTAGACTTCTATTTACTTCATGCTAATTGAGAAAACATTACCAGAAATAATCTTAGTACTTGCGTCCTTGTTAGTAGAAGCGAAATAAGGGAGTACCATAGGTTAAAGTGATAGTCAAAAGCTGGTTGTTATATGACTGAATTTCCTTTGTTTGTATGACAGGAGTTGACACATTCTTGATGAGAAAATTATGCTTTTCAAAGCTGAAACTAAAACAAGAAATGTCTTAAAAACGACCAACTCCACGAAAAAAAATGTATATAACAGAAATTGTGTATTTTAATGTGCTCTACATTTTCTGTGTGGTAAGTTTTTGTCCATCTCGGTTTAGCAGTTATGAAAAATCCGTAAAATTCATCCTGAATAAGGTAGTCTGCAGATGCTATTCCCAGAAAATTCAAGATATACATTTTATTTGTCAATTAAATATCTTAAATTTACAGATTTTAGTCAAAATCGTTAGAGCCATTTTTAAGAAAATCATAATTTTCGAAATTTTTTCCATGTAAAGGGTAGTTTGGGGTGGGGGGAATTTCTGGAAAAATCTTCGTGTCGCATCCTTGGAACATACAAAACTTAAATACCAAAATAAGTTTTTAACGGACTTTTCATTTTTGAGCTATGGTGCGCACAGATACACACGTGGCCCAGTGGTTAGAGCACTTGTCTCTCACCTATACGGCCAGGGTTTGATCCCAAACGATCGCATGTGAGATTCGTGGTGGACAAAGCGGCGCTGGGGCGGGTTTTCTACGGGTACTCCGGTTTCCCCCGCCATCGCATTTCACCGATGCTCCATCATCATTCAGGTATCATCAGTGTCACCGCCTGCGGTGCCATAAGTAGTTAAAGCGGGCGTTAAACACTACCCCAAAAAAATACCAGACAGAAACACACAAAAAGAAATGACGTGTTATTTATGGACGCTCTTTAACTGCTTTGGTTCTCAGCGTCCCATTCCATATTGGGCATGAAAGATCGCTTAATTTTGCTCAGAGGCCTCTCTATCAGGCTTGAGGTTCTTTTACGTGCCGTAAATCTACGACACGGGACCCACGGCTTTACTTCCCTTCCGAAGGAAGCCATGCTAAGGATTTTTACGCCCGAAAAAATCCATCGTCCTCAGCAGGGTTTGAACCCGCGAACTTGGCTATATGAAGTTAGCATAGTAACCATTACGCCACGGAGGGCGACACACACACACAAACACACAGATAGACTGTCAGACAGGCAGACACACACCCGGACATTTTTCTAGAACTGCTTTTTTTGGATTGGTGGTGTCTCCGGTGAAATCTCGGTATCGAAGTTTTGGGTGCAATACAATACCTTCTCTATACACTAGGTACATAGTACGTATAGAGAAAGTAATACTTCTATGTACATAATACACGTAGAGAAAGTAAAACTGGGCAAAGCGGAAAACAATGTTGCAAAGGTATTTAACTTCCGACGTGTAAACCCGAATTGCTCGGTTTATTGTTGCTGCTGACTTCGCAGCGATGTTGCAAGACAGAGAAAGCTATATTGTCATTCGTACTGAACAAGAGACGACAGCAATGAAATACTATACATAAAGTTGGTCGTTAGTAAGCGTCTGTAATATAGTAACTCACAAAGCAACAAAGAGCTTCCGCTCAAACTACCTCTAAGAAGCTATAACTCTCAAGTGACTTCAAACCTCCATGAATAGATCTTCCCTATTATTACCTATAACTTTAGAAAACTAGCAATCCCAATTAGCAGTAATGGTGCAAAAGGAGAACAAAGAAAGCCTTACGTTACTAAAACCGAGAACATTCCTACAACTAACACAATAATATATACTCAGTAAATTGTTACTTTACACCTAGCTCCATAGATAGAATTGAGAAGAAACAAAATATAATACATTACATTCACATGACTGTCTGCCCTATAACGTTTTTATTTCTCTACGCGTACTATTTACATAGTGTATAGAGAAGGTATTGCATTCCACCCAAAAATCCAATACTTGGATTTGACCAAAAATAGACGATTTAGGGTCCCGTGTATCCAGAAAAAGCATTTTAGAAAGAGGTTCGTGTGTGTCCGTGTGTCTGTGGACACTATAGCTCAAAAATGAAAAGTCTCTAAGATACCAGTCTTTGTATATAAGATTATATAAGATTAATATCATCCAAGGATGCGACAGGAAGATTTTGAGGAAAATTCCTCGACCCCAAACTACCATTTAAATAGAAAATTGTTCGAAAACTTCGATTTTCTCAAAAAACGCTGTAACGAATTTGATTAAAATACCGTATTCTAAATAAAATGTGTATTTTGAATTTTCTGGAAATAGCCACTGAAGACATCTTTACTCTGTATGCATTTTGCTGCAATTTGCATAACTAGTAAACCGTAAGAAATGTACAAAACCTACTACACAACATATGCAGATCTCGTTGAAACACACAATTTATGTTCATATACATTTTTGTCATGAAGTTCACCATTTTTTAAATATTCCTTATTATTGAAGTTTTAAAATACTTTAACTTTTTACATGCGGGAACGTTTAAACTGCTGGCATGCAAAGAAACGGATTCCATTCAAGTGGCAATCAGTTTTTAAGATATTTGACTATTGTTTAGGCCTAGTGTACTCCATTATTTCTCTTCTACTTACAAGAAAGCATTTCTGCTAATGTTTATCTCGATTAGTATGAAGTAGCTAGAAGAAGCTTTTTAACAATAATTTGTTACAGAGGTGTATAGAAAGTCATGCGAATGGAACACATCACTAGATTTCACCAGAAATATATGTTTGATGTCCCCTGAGTCTGGAAAAACAATTTTTAGAAAAAGGTCCGCACACACATGTGAGTGTGTGTGTCTGTAGACAGCATAGCTCAAAACGAAAACACCGTTAAATACGAAACTTGGTGTTTATGTTTAGTATCTTCCAACGATGTGACCAAAAATTTACAAGAAAATTCCCCATCTACGAATTATCCTTATATGGAGCAATTTTTGAAAAGTTAATTTTTCTCAAAAATGATTCTAACAATTTTAATTAAAATGCCGTATATCAAATATATTTACATTGCAAATAAAATTTATATTTTGAATTTTCTGGGAATAGACTCGGAAGATCTATTTATTCTGGATGAGTTACAAAAAATGTAGATCTGGTTAAACCAAATCATTTATGTCATAAACGATTTTCTTGTAGAGTTGACCATTTTTAAGCCACTTACATTTTCTCAAACAGGATCATGCAAAGCGAACGGAACCTCAATTGTTTCTCATAGCGGCCAGCTTTTAAAATATTTGACTATCGCTTTAGACTAATTTTCTCCTCCACTTACAAGAAATCAAATAATATGAACAATTCTGCTAATATTTATCTGGGTTAACATTATGTGAAGAAAAGAATCATCTTTTGTAAGAATAGTTTGTTAATGGAACAACTATGGAACGTTTTGTGAATAGAACACAACAGATATTTTTATATGGGTACTACAAAATATTCTTAGGAAAGCTTCTTGCACTCTCTTCCACGTACCATGTTGATAGGCGTGGTATTCAAGTCCATCTAAAACTTCGATTAAGATATTTCGGAAATGTGAGTTTTAAGGTCCCCTTTAATACAAAAAATCCGTTTGTGTATATAGATGAGAGAGCGAGAGAGAGAGAGAGAGAGAGAGAGAGGGAGAGAGAGAGAGAATGCCATAACCGGAGTTCCTTTAAATACGAACATTTATGTTCAATATCTTCCAAAATGTGACACAGATATTTTGGGATTTCTCCCCACCCCAAACTTCAACATTTATTAAAGAAAAATTACATTTTCAAAATTGGCCCTAACATTTTCATTAGTTACCTTATGTTTAAGATATTTTCATAATAATGAAATGTATATCTCTAATTTTTGGATGTAGCCTTTAATGTCCTATTCATTTGAATGACTTTTGTATAACTTGTAAACCGTAAAAAATAGGCAAAATCTCCCTGCACAAAATCTCGTTAAAGCACACAATTAATGTAGTATATATATATATATATATATATATATATATATATATATATATAACTCCATGGCACGACAGCTCACGGGGAACCTTGGCCTACCGCCCGGCCGCTGCGTCCCCCATCTCGGTCCACTACAGACGTCATGGATGGGGTGCAGTATTGGAGGGTGAGACGTGGTCAGCGCCTCGAGTCCCTCCCGGCCGGTTAATGCGGTCCTCATGACCTGGAGCCGCTACTTCTCCATCAAGTAGCTCCTCAATTGGCCCCCCAGGCCGGTACTGGGAATCGAACCCAGGTCTCCCGCTTGGTAAGCAGCTGCGCTACCACCGCGCTAAGCAGACGACCTATATATATATATATATATATATATTTGCTGTGAATTTAACCATTTCCAACATATCCTTTGTTATTTGTATACATTTCCAATACTTAATAATCATCTCTTTTTTTTTTTTTTTCCTGAAATGCAAAGAGAACCAAATTTCAGAATCGGTGGCAATGTTTGGGATGGCTCAAGAGGATCTGAATTGGACCAACGAGGTTTAGGTTAACGTCTGGCAAGAGGTGGAAACAGGTAATGCACCCAGGAACATCCTAAACATGGTCGTTTTGGCGGTCCGGCTGTTATCTGTGGGGAGGTATAATATTGTAAGGGCACACCGAATCTGTGAACACGTTATTGTGATACTATAATCCTTCCGCATGTGTGTGTCTTTTGAGCAGCGCAGTCGGTCCTGGTTTCATTTGTATGGATGACAATGCGCGACCGCATCAAACAGCGCAGGTGGAGGATCATTTGGAAGGAGAGGTTATTTCGCAAATAGACTGACCTGCCTGTTCCTCCGATTTGCATCGCATTGAACACGTGTGGGATGATTTGGGTAGACGCATTGCAGTACCCAATGCATCAACGGCCATCCAATAGTTGTCAACGGTGCTAATGGAGGAATGTAGCGCCGTCCCAGAACAACTCTTTACCAACCTTAAGGGGGCAGGTTGGGGAGCATGCATTGCTGTCCGTGATGATCAATAAGCACCATCTTTCTATTTTTGAAAATCTAGAGGACATAGTGACTTTAGTCAAGATCAAACTCCGAATTCTCCTTACATAGCACATGGTGGTAAATAGAAGTTATCGCTTGTTTTACGAAGCTTTAGTTTTGAATTTATTTCCCATATAGTGGGCTGTTCGGCACCAAAATGTTTCAATGGATCTCATAAAGGATACTAGTTATTTCGATTCCTGACTAATGATTCTAGAGCAGCAATTTGGCTTCAAAATATGCACTTGCTTATATTGAAGTATGAATGCTACACTACATTAATTTATTGATTTCCACTAAGCCACAAATGACTTGGCTATTAAAATCAGCCATTAATGTTTTAACACACATGGATATTTGAGGTTGACAGAAAACAATATTATATTAAAACAGCATATTGTTATTCATTTGCTGTACCTACTCTTATTAAATCTGTGAGAGGTTATGGACAGCTACCTTTGCTGTGTAGTTCAGAAGTTTAATATTTGCTGCTTTTATTTTGTCTCATTTGTTGATTTGACATTTAAGAATAACAAACCTTAGATGTGTAAACAACCTGTTAAATTTAAGGAAAATCAGTGCAGAAAAACATAATATCAAATACAGGAGTAAGTATAATAGGAATGTTAATATACCGCTGTTTTGCTTTTGGAGCTGCAGTAAATTAGCATCTTGTAAATGCTAATAGAAGCCCTGTAAACTTAATAGAAGTAAAGTGGAGAAAACGGGATTTTTTAAATCGGTGGCTGCTTCAATTTTAGCTCAAATAGCTTTGAAATCCCGAAGAAGGCTTTTAATAAATTAATTCTGCCACGACTTTCCGATTCTGCCGCCAAAAAAGGTTAAATACTTAAGTTCAATATTTTTAGGATGAATATGTAGACAAGTAAATGCTGAAACAATTTCTTTAAATTCTGCAGATAAATATATTCCTTCCACGAGAAAGAATCTAGTTAGCTTAACGTAATTACTTTGCATATAAGGCTAAATACAGGGAATGAAGAAATAATTGACGGAAAAAACGTAAAGGAAATGTTGTTTATCCTTAAAATGAACATATTTATGTGTTTAATTTGACTTGAGAGCAGCGGCAGAGAGAAAAAAATAAACGTTGGTTGGGAAGAGTCAGACTGAAAAATTCACTCACATAACCGGGATTTGAACCAAACTATTACGGTCAATTTGTATGGAATAACTGTTTTGTTTCTTACACATAGCCGTGTGAAGGACAGGACTTACAGCATTGTAAATTGCCATGGGGTTGTCATCTCAAAATAATTTGAGATCCCCTTGTGGTTTACCGGGTAACATGCGAGTCAGTTGAGAAATTCAATACTATACCGGCATAATGCCATGGTAGCTCAGTGGCAGAGCAACCGGCTAGAGTTCGGGAGACCAGTGGTTCAAATCCGGGCTATGGCATTAAATTTTTCAGTATGACTCTACCCATTCAACTCCTGTCCTTCACAATGCTATGTGTAAAGAACAGTTATTCCATATAAAAATAAACGTATTTATCACGGGTCGGAGCGACTTTGAAAAAAATGGCGGACGATTATACCTGGTGTTTAGAGATGTACTTTAGTGTAGCTTATTTTTATGAATAAACGTGACATTTATGTGCGTCTCATTGCATATTTCGTTTACTTTTCTACTGTTGAATACTGTAGCATCTCTCTCTATACATGATTCAATTTTCAGTATGCGAATGTTACTTTCGTGCTTAGGTTTCTGCAGACAATGTACTTTAAAAAATCTGATGTGTTCCATTCACATGACTTTCTCTACATCTCTGCAACATATTATTATTAAAAAGCTTATGCTTTTATTTACCTCATGCTAATCAAGAAAAAAAAAAATAGCATTAATAGTCTTATTTCTTGCTTCCTTGTAAGTAGAAGCTAAATAAGGGAGTACTATAGGTTAAAGTGATAGTCAAAAGCTAGTTACTTTGTGACTGAAGTTCCTTTGTATAGACGGAGTTGAAAAATTCCTGTATGAGGAAAATAAGTTTTTTAAAGCTGAAACAAATAACAAGGAATATCTAAAAATGATCAACTCCACGAAAAAAATGTGATTATAAATTTTTTGTGTAGTAAGCTTTTGTATATTTCTTACGATTTACCAGATATGCAAAATTTAATAAAAATCATCCAGAATAAAGAGGTCCCAGAAAATTCAAGATATACATTTTATTTGGCAAGTAAATATCTTAAACATAGAGAGTTCAATAAAAATCGTCAGCACTATTTTTGAGAAAATTAAAATTTTCGTAATTTTTTCACGCAAAAGGTAGTTTTAGTTGGGGGGATTTTCTTGAAAATCTTCGTGTCGCAATCTTGGAAGACATCAAACTTAAATACCAAGTTTGGTAATCAAAGTCTTTTCGTTTTTGAGCTGTGCTGTCCTCAGACCTACAGACAGAGAGACACACACACACGCTCACAGACCTTTTTCCAAAAATGCTTTTTTTGGATTCATGGGGACCCAAAACATGTATTTTCCCTTGAAATCTGGGTATCAAAGTTTTGGATGCAAAAACAAAACCTTCCCAGCCTCTGGTGGTGATGGTGGTGGTGTTGCTGGTGGTAGTGTTGGTGGTGGTGGTGGCGCTGATGGTGGTGGTGGTGGTGGTGGTAGATGGTGGTGGTGTTGGTGGTGATGGTGGTGGTGGTGGTGGTGATGGTGGTGGTGGTGTTGGTGGTGGTGGTGTTGGTGGTGATGGTGTTGGTGTTGGTGGTGTTGGTGGTGCTGGTGGCGATGGTGGTGGTGGTGATGGTGGTGGTGGTGATGGTGGTGGTGGTGTTGGTGGTGATGGTGGTGTTGGTGGTGTTGGTGGTGCTGGTGGTGATGGTGGTGGTGATGGTGATGGTGGTGGTGTTGGTGGTGTTGGTGGTGCTGGTGGTGATGGTGGTGGTGATGGTGGTGGTGGTGTTGGTGGTGATGGTGGTGGTGTTGGTGGTGGTGTTGTTGGTGGTGTTGGTGGTGATGGTGGTGGTGATGGTGGTGGTGATGGTGGTGTTGGTGGTGATGGTGGTGGTGGTGGTGATGGAGGTGATGGTGGTTATGGCGGTGGTGGTGTTGGTGGTGATGGGGGTGGTGTTGGTGGTGATGGTGGTGGTGTTGGTGGTGATGGTGGTGGTGTTGGTGGTGATGGTGATGGTGTTGGTGGTGATGGTGGTAGTGTTGGTGGTGTTGGTGGTGATGGTGGTGGTGTTGGTGGTGTTGGTGGTGATGGTGGTGTTGGTGGTGATGGTGATGGTGTTGGTGGTGATGGTGGTAGTGTTGGTGGTGTTGGTGGTGATGGTGGTGTTGGTGGTGATGGTGGTGGTGTTGGTGGTGTTGGTGGTGATGGTGGTGGTGGTGTTGGTGGTGATGGAGGTGATGGTGGTTATGGCGGTGGTGGTGTTGGTGGTGATGGGGGTGGTGTTGGTGGTGATGGTGGTGGTGTTGATGGTGATGGTGGTGGTGTTGGTGGTGATGGTGATGGTGTTGGTGGTGATGGTGGTAGTGTTGGTGGTGGTGGTGATGGTGGTGGTGTTGGTGGTGCTGGTGGTGATGGTGGTGGTGGTGGTCGTCGTGGTGGTGGTGGTGGTGTTGGTGGTGATGGTGGTGGTGGTGGTAGTCGTGGGGGTGGTGGTGGTGGTTTAATTATGTAGTAATGTACTCCAAGAGCATCTGAAAAGCCTAAAATAGTTTGGAAGTAGCTTACTCCCATATGGAAGGAGCCAGGTTGACTTAAAAGAAGTTTACTACGGAAGGAAAATTAGTTTTAAGTTGGTGCACATCGTCCTTAGAGTGTAAAAGGTGACGATTAAAATAACCCAAAGATTTAAGACGCAGTTTTCTCAGCACAGCTTTCTGTAATTCAAACTCTCTTAACGAAATGTAAATGCTTACTTCATTAAATTATTCTTTCAGTTTTTTTGTGTTCCTTCTGACTTCTTTTCTTGCAAATTCTGCAGGGTTTTTTTGAGTTCGTGGTTTGGTGCTGCTGTCCTTCAAGCTTGAAAAGTTAATATCTTGCTGTATAAGCGCTGTGATAAAAAGAAACGTAACATCTGTGAGGATTAGTTAACTAGGGTACGTACTTCGCTTGTTAAACACATTTAACGAGAATCGCTTCTGCTTTCCGTTTCTGCTCGTTTCAGGTTTAAACAGGATTTGAGATGAAAGGGAAAAAATGGGCCTTTCTCCTATTTTACATTCTACTTTTCTTGAACAATTCACCAGTATTTTCTCAGTTTCTTTATATATTGCCACGTGTACAAAATACTCAACTAGGTAAGAACAAGTGCTTAATTGTCAAGGTTTTCTGTTTCTTCTTCTTCTTCTTATTATTATTATTTTTATTATCATTATTATTATTATTGCAATTATAATAATCACCATTAAACTAACACATGTGGCCTATGTCGTTAAAACAGTGTTCATAAATAGGAGGTCTATGATGTAAGTCACACCCGGGTCGGCCTGACTCAGTTTTTCTCTTTTTCTTTTATCTTTTACTCAGTTATAAATTGCAAATGCCAGGGACGTTACATCTCATTCTCAAGTTTCCTGTTGGAATGTTTACTTCATTTATTGTTCATTAGTGTAGTGCAGTGTTTCCCAATCTTTTGAAGTTCACGGCACCCTTGGGAATAACATTAAACACCAGGGGCACCCTTCCTTGAATTAAAAGAAAATTAAGCTTAATATGTTAATTTATTGAAATATTATATAATAACAACGTACACCATAACATAATACAGTAAACTTTACTACAATCACTGAGTAAAAATACATCAATAAATTTTGTTCGATTAATGATTAATGTGAAACTTGTGATTGGTGCTTAGAGCACTAATATGTGATGTCGGGTCTTACAGTTGACAGTGAAACACGTAAATCATCCTCAAGGTTATTCAGTCTATTTCTTGCTTTGCATTTTATTGTCACCATAGCAGAGAAGGCTTGCTCGCATAGATAGGATGTTGAAAAGGGCAAAAGTGCGTTAATTGCTTTCTTCATTAGGTTAGGGTACTCCTCTCTCCGTTGAAGCCAAAAACTAGCCACCGACGCCTCACTCTTGGTGAACTTACCTTTGAGTGTGGAATCAGCGCAAAGATCAATAAATGCATCTCGTTCGTAAGCAGTGAAATCTATTTTCTCTGCACTATCTACGAAATCAAATGGTGAGACAACCCAGTCCAGATTCGTAGTGGAAATAGTTGGAAAGTATGCATCTATTGCATCTTGCAATCTTGATAAATGATCACAAATGCGGTCTTTTAGTTTACCCAGATCTTTATCTCCTGCCACATTAAGAAGAGATGGAAAGTTCGACAAATTTCCTTTTTGAACTGCAGACTTCCAAGAACTAAGTTTTCTTTTAAAACCTTTCATTTTATTGGTTGAGGAGATTATTGTTTCATGTCGACCCTGCATCGAAACATTCAGTTCATTCAGCTTATGAAAAATATCTGTCAGATACGACAGTTCAAAACACCAAGAATCACTTAGTAAGAGCTCATGGAATGTGTCTTGATTTTCATCCTTAAAAAAAGCTTTTAGCTGTTCTTTAAGTTCGAGAAACCGGTTCAATACACGACCCCGTGACAACCACCTTACTTCTGTGTGAAGTAACAAAGAGGTATGAGCTGCATACGTTGCGCGACATAACTGTTCAAAAATTCTGCACTTTAAAGGTCGAGACTTCATATAGTTCACCATTTTCACAACTTGGTTAAAAACTTCAGCAAAATCTTCATTACACGCTTTCACGACTAATGCCTCTCTATGCAGAAAACAGTGAGTTATAATAATGGATGGATTTTCATTGAGAGCTCTGGCAGTAAAACCTTTAATTTTCCCAGACATAGATGGTGCACCATCTGTACATATACCACAACAGTCTTTCCATGAAAGATCATGGCCATTGAGATAGGAATTAATAGAAACGAAAATACCATGGCCTGTAGTTGTAGTCTCCAGCGGTCTACAGAACAGAAACTGTTCACTAATATCCTTTTCATCAATATATCTGATAAAATCAAGGATTTGCGGTTTGTCACCAATATCGAGACTCTCATCTACTTGCAAAGCAAATGTTCTATAAGTTTTTATTTTCTCCGTGACTTGTTCGTTGATATTGCATGACATTTCAGATATCCTGCGGCTGTTGTGTTGTTGGACAGAGGAACTTTCGAAATTTGATTAGCTGCTCCTTCGCCAAGTATTGTTGAAACTACAACTTGACATGCAGGGCCAATGATTACCTCTCAAAGAGTATGAGGTTACTTTTTTTTAGCTATCAGTTCTGCTACTTTAAATGAGGCTTCAAGAGCAGTATCACCTATGGTCATTCTCTTTACCATTCGCACAGCTGTTTTCTTCTCCCCTTCTAATATATGTGAAAAATACATTACACTTTTCTGTGACACACTAGGATGCTTTGTTGTAAGATGCCGCTTCAGTTTGCTAGGTACCATGGCCTCGTTGCTAAGTGTTTCACCACAAACTAAACACACAGGGATGGGGTTTTCCTCGTTCTTATTCCACTTAAATCCATACGCCAAGTAACTGTCCTGGTATGTTCTTTTCTTTCGTTTGTCTTCTTTATGTGGTGAATTCGACGGTCCGGGAGAAGCTGTAAGATTTGGCTTCTTAAAGCAAGCAGTAGGAGCCGACTGTTCACTTTCACTGTCCTGGCGTTTACGTTTAACAATGAACTTATCCATAGCTAAACACTGTGAATCAACGCGAGGAAGACAACTGAAAGCGCCAAGCGGCGTACACTTTTATATATTCATGTCGAAGTCTCGGGAATGTTCGTGAGGAAGCGAGTAGTCTCGGGAATTTTCGGCAGCGTATAGCTGTAATGCCATCTGTGGGACACTAGTATAAATGAATTATTGAAATGAATCGACCACTATCACCATCTGCCGTGCATGAGAGTAATTGATTTTACTTATTTTATTTCAAGACCTTACAAGACTTAAGGCTTTAGTAGAAGGTATTTTTTTTTTGTTTATCTCAATATCTCGCGGCACCCCTTAGCCAATCACACGGCACCCTAAGGTGCCGGGGCACACCGGTTGGGAACCGTTGGTGTAGTGAGTTATGCTGTAACAACCGCGGCGTCAGTAAGCAAGATGACTCCTCCGTTCCTTGCTACACACCTACTTCACATGGAAAACTTAACACAGACAATGGTGAAACAGATTCACAATAAGAAAGAGCTATGACAGGTGATAATAATTAGAAGAATTATATATATTATGTAATATAAAATGTTATAAGTGTAGTTTAAAAGAACAATATTTGTAAAAAGCCGTAGAGGAAAATATACTAACCAGTTAAAGCAATTAATAGGAGTTTAGCAGAGAGTAAAATAGCCCCTACAACAGGATTAGGCGCAAACCTAACCCCTAGATACAGTAAAATGTGTGTGAGAAGAGAGAGAGAGCGAGAGAGAGAGAGAGAGAGAGAGAGAGAGAGAGAGAGGAAGGGAGCACCGATGAGAAAAAGAGACAAAGGGCATAGGAATATCGAGATATGTATATAGTAGCGTGACTGTAAGAAAATAAACAATTGAATTCTCAAACAACATTATAACACCAGTAAAATGCTGCATTATTAGCACGAACGTGTTCGTCATATATTTAAATATAAACCTTGAACTCTTATTAAGAAAGTGACTCCGATTTATTAGCATCAACAGGTAGAATGTGTAAATTCCTGACACGATGGAGGAGATAGCGTGTGGCTCAGTGCACTTTGCATTCACTAACATTTTCACAAATAGACGAAAATCATGAATACGGAGGAAATATGCAAAATAAGTGACCAAGGGAAAGTTATTCGGCTGGCCACTTTTAGATATTTGTTTGTATGAGCAAATCACTTAATAGACCTTTTGCATATTAAAATTATCTGGGAGTTTATCTAGGCCATCTCACAAAGATCTAAGTATTCAATGATAGATTCGCGAGTGAGAATAATGGTTATATGATGAAATCTATAGCCTGGAATGATATTAATATGTATCTGATTACATAAATATTTAAAGTTCTTTTTACTTGCCTAGTTTATAATTTAACTACCACTTATGATTACTTTGAAATTCTATCACTTACCACTTTAAAAGTATAAATTCAAAATGGTGACAAAGAGTATCTAAGGAACAATTTAATTTTACAAAGCTATGCCTATATTTTGTGTAGTCATTTCTTACAGTTTACCAATTACATATAAGTTATTCAGAATGAAGACCATTTCCATAAACTTCAAGCATACATATTATTTGTCAATAGAATGTCTTATAGTAGGACATTTTAATTAAAATTGTAGGTCTCTTTTGAGAAAATAAAATAATAACGAACAATGTTCCATGTAAAGGGAAATTAGAGCCCGTAATTTGCTGGATAAATTTCGTTGTTGTATCCTTACCAGATGTTAAACTTAAGTATTAACATTTTTTTTTTCTTTTTGAATTATGCTCCTGATAGAGACACATATATATTTTTTCTAACAATGTCTTAGTTTATTTATCCAAGGATCTTCAAAACATGTATTTCTAGTAAAATATGGGTATATAATATTTATTACAACGAAATTCTTGAGCTAATAGTATAGCTTCTATTGATCTCCTCTGCATTGCGTAAGAACCTTAGAAAAATGCTGGGTATACTACGTAGAACGAAAGTGAAAATGAAATTAGCATATCATTGGCTCTGAGCAATTATAATATGTGCTCCACTCAGGAAAATGTGGCTGTAAGGAATGTCTTGTTCAACTCCAGCGTTACCTATGTAAGGGCCGCGCCGGGACCGAGTAGCTAGACTATTCGCCTCTCACCAATGCCTCTCAATTCCAAGTCACCACACGTGGGATTTGTGATGGACAAAGCCGCGCAGGGAGGATTTTCTCCAGGATCTCCGTTTTCCCCCTCCATCACATTCCACCGGTGTTCCATCTTCATTCAAAGTATCATGATTGTCATCACTTGCAGTAAAACTGTAGTAACAGCGGGCGTTAAACAACCGTAAGAAAAATTACGCCTCTACTTTCAACATGAGACTTGCTAGGCTCTTGGAAATCATGTGCTTTTGTGCTAGCAATGCTATATATATATATATATATATATATATATATATATATATATATATCTGTGTGTGTGGGTGTGTGTGTGTGTGTGTGTGTGTGTGTGTGTCACAGTGCCCTGAACTGTCATGTGATTTTGTCCACTCTCGTTCCTCCAGAGAGCAGAACACCACGCAGACCTTTTCTCGTCAGCGGCTTACAATAGTGTCGTTTATATTTGCTTTCAACGAGCGACCTAGAGCGGTGTGCGACTCGCATTCGGGAGGTCATGGGTTTGCTCCCCATGGCAGGCAAAGCTGATTTGGTTGGGGCTTCCCTTGGGTCGTCAGGCGAACGCTGGATAGGTTCAATACACGCATAGCCTCCGACCTATAACCTTCTCGTCATCTGTTTCAGGGTTGAAGAACCAGAGACGGCGTTCAGTGAGTTGTGGCTCGATGGTGGATTTTGCACTAGCGTTGTCGTCAGTTCCACTGGATCAGGGCTCGCCTTCGGAGCTTTCGGGCCCTGTTCTCCAGGGAAACCACCGGAGCAGGAGCCGAGCGGCGTCGGAAGCGTTCTATCTGTAGCTGTTTGGTATCCGTCCATGCTTGCACCCGTCGTCCACCGAATCTGATCATACTTTGGTTCTCTCCCCTCATTCCTCCATTTCTGTGGTCCGTAAGATGAGAGTGCTCTGCCCCAAAGACTGGGACCCCATGGGCATTAATCCGTGAACTTTATGTTTTGCTTTGTTCACAAACAAATAACATATGTCTATTTTATAACTCAAGAATGCTTATAAGCAGCCACAGCTTTTTCAAAACAGAAATGTATTCGTAGATATTGCTATCGTGTTTTAAAACCAAAACCGGAATGGCATAATAGTTTGTAGTTTCCAGTTTCCTCTGAAGTGTACTGAAAGCCACCACCTACACTAAATTTGAATCATGGCCCTAAATAACTTGCTCCCCGTATTGGTAAGCATAGAAACGTAATCCTACTACTTCGTTTGATCTCATTAACTTACGCATTTCAATTGATGATTCGTCAATGTATGATGCAATGAGCTCCAGCCCAGCAACACATGATCATTATCGCTATGTTTATTTATGCATGAAACTAAACTCCATATTCTCCTGGTATTACTAATTAATCATTTAACCTTCCACTCCAACAAAATAAAGGGAAAACGAACAAACAAGCTTTGGGACAGAAATTTCCAAAATTACGTCATTCATGAGAACTTACACACACGTTCTGTGAAAACCTGATGTGTTCCATTCACATGCCTTTCTCTAAATCTCTGCAACAAATTATTGTTAAAAAGCTTATGCTTCTATTTACTTCATACTAATCGAGAAAAAATTAGCGGAAATAGTCTTATTACTTGCTTCCCTGTAAGTAGAAGCGAAATAAAGGACTACCATAGGTTAAAGTGATAGTCAAAAGCTGGTTGCTATGTGACTGAAGTTCCAACACGAGATGACAAATTTCTGTATGAGAAAAGTTTGTTTTTCAAAGCTGAAACCAAAAACAAGGCATATCTTAGAAATGATCCACTCCACGAAAAAAATGTACATAACATAAATTGTGTGTTTTAATGTGTTCTACATTTTCTGTGGCGTAAGTTTTTCTCCATCTTTTACGGTTTAGCAGTTATGCAAAAATCCGCAAAATTCATCCAGAATAAAGTAATCTTCAGAGGCTATTCCCAGAAAATTCAGGATATACCTTTTATTTATCAGGTAAATATATTTAATATGTGATATTTTAATCAAAATCGTAGAGCCATTTTTGAGGAAATCAAAAATTTCGAAAAAAGTTCCATGACACGGTAATTGGGGTGGGGGGATTTTCTTGAAAATCTTCGTGTCGCATCCTCGGAAGATACCAAACTTAAATACCAGTTTGGTTCAACGGGCTTTTCGTTTTTGAGCAATGCTGCCCACAGACACACACACACACACATACACACAAACAGACAGACAGACAGACATACACACACAATAACATTTTTCTAAAAATGCTTTTTTTGCATTCTGGCCGTCTCAAAATATATATTCCCGGTGAAATCTCAGTATCGAATTTTTGGGTACAATACAATATCTTCTCTATACACTACGTACGTATAGAGAAAGTAAACATTAGATATGTTCAATTCACATGTTTTTCTGTGCCTTTTCTACAAACAAACTATTATGACAAAAGATTATTCTTCTACTTTACTTCATGGTAAGGTTTTAGTAGTTTTTATAAGAAAAGGGAAATAAGGGAATACACTAAATTAAACTTTTTAAAATAATCGCTACGCTATTGACATTGAAATTGTGTTGTCTTTCCATTGCCATGAGTAAAACAAAAGAGACAGAAATTTGACAAACCTTTAAGTATTTTAAACAATAACAGAAATATCCGGGACATTGTCAACTCTACAAAAAATATATGGCACAAATTGTGAGATTTAACTTGATATACATTTTTTTCGTGTAATAGATTTTTGTTTATTTTTTTCGGTTTACCACTTATGTAAAATTCATTCTCAATGAAGAGAACTTCAGAGACTCTTTCAAGAAAATTATGATTTACATTTTATTTGTCATTTAATTGTCTTTAATATACGGTGTTTTAAACAAAATTGTTAGAGACTTTTTGAAAGAAAATTGAGGATTTTGAGACTGTACTGAAGTGATAAAACCCCTCAGATAAATAAGAGCAACTTAATTATAAAACATGAAAAGGAACGAAAGAAATATAACAAATCAGATAAATAAGAAGGAAAATAACATAAATAAACAGTGGGAATTTAAGGAAATAAAATGAAACCACGAATAAACACAGAATCAGAACTACTTAAATAAAGCTAGCTATGTCAAAAGGGAAACAGATAGTTGAAATGATATAACTTAAAATAATGAAAGTTCATGAGTCTAGCGCGAGAAGGCCAGGACGGGTCGTTAGGGAACAATGGAGACTGGTATTTCAAAGCCTGAAGTTCAGAGCTGCAGACAATAAGTGGAAATACCCAGGCGATACTCAAACACAGAATGAGCAATCAGACGTGTTAAAATGTTAACAGCCCTAAGAACATAGCGTGGCGTCTAAAATTGTCAGATCCAATGAAAACGCGATAAAATATAAAAACAATTGATGTATTCCATTCACATGACTTTCTCTACATCTCTGCAACAAATGATTGTTAAAAAGCTTTTGCCTCTATTTACTTTATGCTAATCGAGAAAAAAATAGAAATAGGCTTATTACCTGCTTCCTTGTACGTAGAAGCAAAATAAGGGAGAACCATAAGTTAGAGTGATAGTCAAAAGCTGGTTGCTATGTGACTGAAGTTCCTTTACTGGCTGGAATATAATCCGGGCTTGTGGGCCGTGGTCTACAGGGCTCCTCCTTCTTCTTCCCAGACAGTTTCGTCTGCGACTACGACAGACATCTTCGGTGTCAGCGGCGAGGTCGAAGTGCTCTAGTGGAGTTTCAACTTCACAGTCGCAGACGAAACGTCTGGGAAGAAGGAGGAGCCCTGTAGACCACGGCCCACAAGCCCGGATTATACTCCAGTCAGTATTGACACCGGCCGTGAAAGCCTAAGAATTTCGATGAAGTTCCTTTGTTTGTATGGACAGGAGTTGGCAAATTCCTGCATGAGAAAAGTAAGTTCTTCATGGCTGAAACCAAAAACAAGGAAAATCTAAAAAACAATCGACTCCAGGAAAAAAAATCTGTATAACATAAATTGTGTGTTTTAACGTGCTCTACATTGCTTGTGTAATAAGCTTTTTTATCTAAGTCTTACGGTTTAGAAGTTATTCAAAATTCCGTAAATTTCATCCAGAATAAAATAGTCTTTAGAGGCTATTCCCAGAAAATTCAAAATATACATTTTATTTGTCAGCTAAATATCTTTAATGTAATATTTTTTAAAAAAAATCGTTAGCGCCATTTTTTAGAAAATCAAAATTTTCGAAAAAAGCTCCATGTAAAGGGTAGTTTAGGGTGGGGGGATTTTTCTCAAAATCATCGTGTCGCATCCCTGGAAGATACTAAGCTTAAATACCAAGGTTGGTATTTTACCGACTTTTCGTTTTTGAGTTATCGTGTTCACGGACACACGGACATACGGATACACTGACACACACACGGACCTTTATCTGAAAACCTTTTTTGGATACGGGGGACCCTAAAACATGTATATCCGGTGAAATCTCGGTATCGAATTTTTTGGTGGAGTGCAATACCTTCTCTATACACTATGTAGATAGTACGTGTAGAGAAAGTAAAAACGCAACATATTCTCAGACAATAAAATTGGTGAAAGTAACCAAAATAGCAAAAGTCTAGGCACATCCTAGAATATGGCCAGCGAATAGACTCTTGCATAGCCGAAGTAACTTATAAAAGTACGGTTTCACATCGAAACTTGAACGTCAGACATAGGGTGGTGAACCCGCGAAGTGAGGAGTTTGATTCACGTGCAAAGGACATTAAGAGAGAGATTAGCCTGATGGGAAATAATTAACTTTATTTGTGAACGGTTTAGGCGAGGCTCGGCCGTGAAAAAATGTTGGAACTTAGACGGCCAGTGGGACGTGTGAAGTATCACGTGCGGGACAATAAAGGACATTCAGGAACAGATGCAAACGGGCGATAGTGTTTCATTAAGGTTCTACCCCGCATAAAATCATCCCTGAGATGCGACAACAAAACCGCCAAAGTGAAGAGTAGTTTGAGGGAGCCCCCTTTTCTTTCAAATCTTCGTATCGTATCCTTGGAAGTTGTTGAACGTAAACATCTTTAACCGTCTTTTCATTTTATACTTTCTCTGCACGTATTATGTACATAGTGTATAGAGAAGGTATTGCATTCCATTCAAAAATTCAATACTGTAAATTCATCGACAATAAACGTTTTAGGGTCCCTGTATCCAAATAAGACATTTTTAGAAAAAGGTCCCTGAGTGTGTGTGTGTGTGCGCGCGCGCGCACGTGTGTCCGTGTGTCTGTGAACACGATAACTCAAAAAACGAAAAGTCACTAAAATACTAAACTTGATATTTATCTTTAGTGTCTTTGAATAAAAATCCCCCCCCCCCACCAAACTACACTTTACATGAAAAAAAATTCGAAAATTTTAATTTTATCAAAATTGGCTGTAACAATGTTCATTAAAATACCGTATATTAAATATATTTATATGAATAAAATGTACACCTCGAATTTTCTAGGAATAACCTCCAAGACCCCTTTATTCAGGATGCATTTTACTGAATTGGGCATATCTGGTAAACCGTAAAAAAAATGTAGATCTCGTTAAACACACACAATCTATGTAGGTATTTTCGTGGAATTGACAATTCCTGAGATAATTCAAGTTATTTGTTTCAGATTTAATATACTTTAAATTTTCTGACACGAACAGTTGTAAACTCCTGGTCATGCATAGAAACGGATTTCAACCACATGGCAACCAGCTTTTTAGCCTAGTGTATTCTCTTATTTTCCCTTCTACTTACAGGAAAGCAAATAATTAAAGCAATTTCTGCTAATGTTTATCTCGATTATCATAAAGTAAATAGAAGAATGCATTGTTAACAATAATTTGTTACAGTGATGTAGAGAAATTCATGTGAATGGAACATATCAGATTTTTGGGATATTGAGTTATTTTGGGTTAGTGTTACAAGAAAACGTTGATTTTTTTTATACCAAATATATTGATTTCACCTAGAATTAGCTCTCAAATAACTGTCTTCCTTCAATGCTTTCGTAACAATGGTTTCTTTTCGATGTTCGTTGCGGCGACGACTACTGCTGCTCGCAAACATTTTACTACGAGGCGGAATTTGGGCAGGGCTTCTTTCCCATTTTTACTTTCTCTAGCCTCATATTTACAATGTATATAAGGATAGAGAAGATATTGTAAATCACCTAAAATTCGATGTCGAGATTTCACCGGAAATATATGTTTTGGGGTCCCCTTAGTCCGAAAAAAGAATCTTTGAAAAAAGGTCCGTGTATGTATATATATATGTCTGTGGACAGCATAGACCCAAAACGAAAAGAGCGTAAAATACCAAACTTGGTATTTAGATTTAGTATCTTCCAATGATACGACACGAAGATTTAAAAAAAAAAAAAAATCTGCCACCACAAACTATCCTTTACATGGAAAAAATTGCGAAATATTTTTTATTTTTTTAATGAGCCTCTAATAATTTTCATTAAAATCCTGCATATTACAGCTGTTTATTTCCGAAATAAAATGTATATCTCGAATTTTCTGGGAATAGCCTCTGAAGATGTCTATATTCTGGATGAATTTTGACAAATTTTGCTTAACTGCTAAACCGTAAGAGATAGACAAAAACTCACTACACAAAAAATGTAGATCACAGCAAAACACACAATTTATGTCAATTACGTTTTTGTTGTGGAGGCAACCGTTTCCGAAATATTCCTTGTTATTAGTTTCAATTATGAAGTATTTAATGTTTTCTAGATAGGAAGTGTCCATTTTTCTTTTGTTCACTCCTGACCTAACAAAGAGGCGATTTGCAATGACAATCACATAACGATTGCTTTTAAAACATTTGACTATCACTTTAACCTAGTGCATTCCCTTAGTTCCCTTCTACTTATAAGGAACCAAGTAATAAGCATATTCTGCTAATGTTTATCTCGATTAGCATCGTGTAGAAAGAAGAATAATCTTTTATAGGAAGTTTGTAGAGAAGTTAGAGAAAGTCATGTGAGTGTAGCACATCAGATTTTTATACCTGTCGATCACATTTCAGGAAAATTCCAGAAATATTTACACGTGCGACATCAAAGAGCCTTTCAAAAGTAAAGGTGTAACAATCACAGCTTCGACGTTAAAAGTGGATACGTGTGAAGTCGGCACACGTATCCACTAACGAAGAAATAACATTGGATCCTAACAGCTATAACTTATAAAACAAACCACAATCAAGTTTGGTGACTACGGCCGCCGAGCTTAATCGCAATATATTAATCTTTTCGACATCTAGCATAAAATTATAATCATTTGTAAAAAAAAAAAATCTCTAGGTAAATATTTCCTTTGAGTTTGAGATTTGCATGAGTTTTTAAGTAATGATAAGAACAGGATTTTAATGTCGTATTACAAATCACTGATCTCATAGAGACTACAACAGCCCAAAACGTTTATTGAATTTACGGCAATTCTGATTGAATGACAACGCTTACTGTATTGAATATAACAGTTGAATGCAAGTCTTTATTGTATCTGATACAGTAACCCCTCGGTATACGTCATGTTTCCCATTTTTCTTGCGCTACCAATGTACCTACTAGCTGAAAACATATTGAATAGCTATCTCTTTGTTCATTCATTATGCAGAAGACATTAGGGGCTACTGGATAAGCTCCTCGCCTTTGCTAAAAGGTTCCATGCATATTATTCTCTCTGATCATTTTTTAAAAATGACACATGCACATTAATGATGAACATTGCCAATGTGTGCTACGCAACCATATATGTTGTACTGGTACAGACCTTTACGATCAGCGAGATACTTCACCGTTATTAGTCCTCATCCATCGTGAATTACAGTGTCTCTTCACTCTTAAAATTAACAAATCGGAGTCAGGATTTTATAGGAGCACCCACACGCACACACAAACACACACATATAGTCGATTATCTATTAGCTTTGACTTGATGTCGCAACTTTCAAACTCTTCCTTTTAAAGTTTGACGTGACGCACACATTTGAGATTAGGCAGCGAAGGAACAACGGTTGTAATGCGCCACACCTACATGCTACGTTTTCCATTACTAAGGTGACCTGTCCCGCGCCGGCGTGTCTATCAAACCACGCCTGCACCATGCGACTTAGACCTTCGCTACCAACCGGCATCTCTCTTGGAATGGGCCAGGCACGTGCCATTTGGCTATGTACAACTGCCTAATCCATGGTGATTTTATGTCAGTTTTTGTATGTGCCGAATTGTATGTGCTGAAAATTATATTCACGTATCACGTATCACGTACGGTATGACCAACATATCATCCACTTCCTCATGTTCATGCGTATGGGTCGGTTACGGGCCGACCATTCGTTCTATGTTCTTCATTCCGTGTTACATGCCGTTGTCTCCCCGACAGGCTTCTGACCCCTAGGCATCCGCTTTTAAGTCCTACGGAGGTTTCAGTCCTATAACGGTGAGTGCGAACCGACGACGTAACAATTTCACCGAAATGACTTCAGGTCCCCTATACATAAAAAAAAAAAAAAAAAAAAAAAAAACTTTTTAGTAAAAGATCCGTGTGTGCGTGTTCGTCTGGCTATGATACTATAAGTGAAAAACGAAAAACCGGTAAAATACCAAACTTGGTATTTAAGCTTAGTGTCTTCCAAGGATACATTACGAAGATTTTGAGGAAATATCCCCCACCATAAGTACCGTTTATACGGTAAATTCCGAAAAATGTTATGACTTCTAAAGCTTTTGATTAAAATATGTATATTAAACATATTTACAAGACAAAGTTTATTTCTTGAAATTTCTGAAGAGTTCTTCATTCTGGATCAATTTTGGGTAGCTGGAAAGCCGTAAGAGCAAGACAAAAAAATTCTGCTCTATAGCTCTCGTTCAATTTCATATTTATGTCCTATACATTTTTTCGTGGAGGTGATCATTTCCGAAATATTCCTTGCTGTTGGTATCAGTTTTAAAATACCTAAACTTTTCTCAACTGGGAATTTGTCAACTCCTGGCCATGCAAAGAAACGGATTTCAACCACATAGCAACCGGCGTTTAAAAGATTTGACTATCGTTTTTTATTCCATGTTCATTCTGTGGTGGGAATATGGGTAATAGCATTCGTTAGTTAATATGGTATTTATCTGGCTACCGAGGAAAGCGACTGCAAGAAAGTACCTAATCAATTGGCCAGATATGGGAATTCAATTCTCGACCTTCCGAATGCATACGCACTACCTTAGGTCTTTGTGACAAAGTATTTCTTCAGTGGTCTTTTACAAGGGACTGGGGACATACAAATAAAATCTATATGTAAACTGGTCGTACCGGTACTACAGTGGGATGAGGTTTGTCCTTGAGCGCCACCAGGCCAGCAACCAATCAGAGTGCTCTGTGTTAACATATTGCATTCGCGCTTAACTGGGTAGTAACGCGTTAAGTGTATTTGGCTCACAAAACAACTACTTGTGCGGAGACAAAATATTCAAATTTTGTAGAAAATAATTCACGAGGAAGATAGGGAGTAATGTTCTTAGCAGAACCTTAAAACCTACGATGATTAGCTCTAATAGCTTTCATAATACACATGAATAAACATGTCGCCGGGCACATTTGCATGCTCAGTGTGCGAGTGAGAGGGAAATATAAAAGGAGTGGGGGTAGCGACCTGGCAGAACACGAAAATGCATGACATTCGCTGCAGTGTAGAACATCTTAGTGCCTTTATGCAGTATATCAGTAAACCACTGTTGTACCCGAACAAAGTGCAAATCCAATTGTAGGCACTGCTTTTGAATAGCTACTTTTATTTCATCTTCTAGTTGTTCGACGCTGCTACCCGTTCTACGTCACCATATCCTAAATATGTGGATTTATCTTTAGATAAATTTATTTAGTAGAGAACAATGCGAAAACACATAGTTTCCGCTCACTAATAGCATTGGCATAAATAAAACACAAATTTCAGGGTCTATCTGTTTTGAACGGCCCAGAGATATGTCTCTGCTATGTTTACATACATGACTCCATCTATACTCTGAGAGGGCAGAGGCCAGAGGAGGTTCAACCGTGTAGAATGTTGCTGAATAACCGAAATTCTGAGATGGGGAACAAGGTGCATCACAAAAATTTCATGAAGTTTTCTTCATGAACAAACTTTAGAAAATACCACAAAAACTGCAATACTGGATCACAACTAAAGCTCGGTCTTGGGTTCTGATGCAAATGACTATATCCGCAGTCGAGTGGTCAGCGAGCTGATTTCTCATCCGGAGGTCCCGGATTCGATTCCCGGCTGGGACGGAGATTTTTTTAACCAGAATTATTCCCTATCCCCCACAGAGTCTGGAAGCATGTATGTGAGAGTGAATGAGTGTGTGCTTGAGGAAATAATTTAAACCAAACTTTAAAAAAAGAAAAAACCTACAGACGAGTTGTTTCATGTGCAAAGCCCCCAATATGACCTTAGATGTTAAAGAGGGCTATATAAATGGGGAAAAAGAGAAAAAAAAATATGTGCTGAGGAGGTAACACATACGATTTTCTATTATAAAAAAAAAGCGCATAAGTTGCGAATACACAGAGGAGTCAGCGGTATAAAGAGAGAGTAGTGGGGAGGATTTTGTAGCGCAAACATGCACAGTTCCCAAAGTAGTTCATTATATGTATTGCCATTATATTCATCGTTCTAACAATAAAATAATCACTTCATAATATGAATAGTAAACAACAACGCCTTGAAGTTTTACAAATAAAAGTATAAAGCTCATAATAAATGTAGAGGTTTGAAAATCAACCAAACACACTTTGAATTCATGGCAGTGAATTACAAGAAACATGTTTTCTATATCGAATGAAAAAGCTTTCCTCGTGACATTCAAGGTATGTTTGGATCATCTACAGTTTATTCAGTGACGATCCCTACCCTCTCCAAACTGAACTCTCTTTCAGTATTCAAGGTTTATCTGCTAGCAGGAACTTAACGAGATCAGGCAGTGAACATTGGTAGTAGTGCAACGCCTGCTCCATTACGACATAAGTTATGGTCTGTGTGCACAGGACCTCAATCCGGCAATTACGTGACCCTAACCATCACTATGTCCTGATATAAATATTTGCGCTTATTCACCTATGATCTTATATAGTTTATTCATTTAAACATATTTTTTCAGAGCAAATGACTTGGGTTATCGCTTAAAGAGGAATCCTTATCGTCGCAGTTCAAATTATTGTATTTGGCGCATACATTTTGTTTAAATACCGTGTCTGACATGATGCCTCTCTGCAAGTGGTTTCTGCTGAACATTTTATGAACACTATGTTCTTCTGCAGCGAAAATACTGACAAATCCACACCGGATATTGTTTTTATCCATGATACGAATGAGAAATTGTTGCTGAAACTTTATTTCTAACAATCTCTAATACATAATAATCGCACATAGTTATATACAAAGTACTAACAGGTTTGAACATTATTCTGTCATCAAAAACACGAAATTGAAGGGCAGAGTTTTTCTTGAACTACTATCCAAAACTGTTAATTGTTACCGTTAAAGGTTTCTTTTTTCTGATGTGGATCCAATCCAATTTCTTCATAAGTAACAGCCTGTATTTGTTTGGAAGCTATGGTGCCTGAAAATTTCTATATAAAATCAAGCTGATAGTTCAATCAAGCAAAAATTAGCATATATGTACAAATTGTTCTGTATTATTCACCATGATAACTGCACACATTAAGCACAGTTGACAGATAACATAACATTGCTCCTATTATACACAATGTCAAGCAATAGCGCCTCCATAGGTACCTTAGATGAACTACCGCCAAATGAGATGATTGAACCCGATAACTGATTCGAGTCAGGCTCGAGGTAGTAAGTTGCGTCATTCAAGATATACCTGGTATATATACCATGTTTTGTATTAAATTATATATAAGGAATTCCTCATGGACATTTTGTTATTTTTGCTCTTCCATTCATATCTTAGACGTGGTTTAAAGAAAAACCTTCCCTCTTTTTGAATGTGAGGCGTACACACCAGGCTCATACAACGAATAATGGTCAACTAGACTTACTGTATTAGCTTTTTTATTTGTTTATTAATTATTTATATCTAATGGGATTGAAGATATACGTATTCTTTTGCCTTAACGTTTCTCAAAGTGGTTATCTGGTGAACGGATGGGTAAACAATCGCATTAATTTTCTTTTCATATTTGTTATTTTATTTTGATGTGTTTTTCTTTTTCATTCCCTCCATTTACATAAATACGTATAGAGAAAGTTTAAGACGTTCACTGATAGTTTGTAGTTTTTCTCCCGGAATCATATTTCCTTTATATTAATCTGTAAACTGCCAGTCCCTATAACCGCGCTCTCTGAAGTGTCTATCTAGTGGCACAGAGAATCGCGGTTTCGAATCACGCCTTGGACATGGGTGTTTGTGTTCGCACTAAATTATACTCTCTCCCCTGTCCCCTGATGGCCAAATAGGTCACACCTGAAGATCAATTTATAATAAATGTTTAAAATTATTAGTCATAATTGAAATGATAATGATTGGAAAGTATATAAATTTACATATAATACTACTTTTATGCATACTTATTTATGAAGCTCTAAAAGCAAATTCTAGAACGCGAAAGTTGAATTGTCATTTAAAGCATTTACTCTTGAACATCTCTCTTGAGAAGTTCATAAAATTCTCACACTGATAGCCTGCATGGCAAGTGGTCACCCGGAGATCCCGGGTTCAATTCCCGGCTTTTCAGTCCCCGGGTTGGTTTATAGCAATTGTCAACTCTGATCTTCCTAATGTCCTTTTGAATTCTTTATTAATTCTACAGCTCATGTCGTTCTTAATTTGTTCGATGTCTTACACTTCCTTTGCTATTTTTGCCTTCAATTGCACCTTCCACTATATTTTTTAAAATACTCTATTTAATAACAAATTCCCTATGAATTGTGTTCCATTTCCCAAACTGTAATATTCATGCAAGCCATCAATAGAGCAACAACTGTTACGGCCGCGCCGCGGCCGAGTGGTTAGACCGCTCGCCTCTCACCTAAACGGCCTGGGTTCGATCCCAAGCGACCGCATATGAGATTTGTGGTGGACAAAGCGGCGCTGGGGTGGGATTTCTACGGGTACTCGGTTTCCCCCGCCATCTCATTCTACCGGTGCTCCATCATCATTCATGTATCATCAGTGTCACCGCCTTCGGTGCCATAAGTAGTTAAAGCGGGCGTTAATCGCTACCAAAAAAAAAAAAAAAAAAAAAACAAGTGCTACTAGATTTGATAAAGCAGTAAACATCCTAGCATTATAGACTCAACATTTTGATATTTAAAACGCCTTTTTCTTACTTTATTTCAAATTTCTCGTTCTGTTTTGGGTCTCTTATTAACTTTTGTGTTGGAAATTTCGTCAGCCCAATCAATTTTCTGCTGTTTTCTGTAGTACTATATTAGTATTTGTTCTCGTACAGAAGCTTTTGATCTTATTCTTTCTGATTTTAGGATCGACTAAACTTCACATCCGTTATAACATTATGCATGTCTTCAACAAATTCTTTCTAATTTCAAACTTAATATTCTTAATGCAAGTAATTTATATGTTTTATTGAAGGTTAAACATTTATTTTTTATTTCTTCTGTTGCAATTTAATTTGCTACACAGGTGTTGAAATGCTTCAACTTCTAATAAGTTTTCCTTAACTTGTGTTTTAATATTTACTTCTTTTGTACAAGTTAAAATTTGTGTTTTAAGCGTATTAATATTTAAATGATAATTGTATCTTAGTATGTTTTCCAATTTATTAATAAATACTACTAAATCTATTCTATTTTCCATAAAATTGTAATATCATCTGAAAATGGGAGTATATTGATTTTAAATCCCTGTGTTTTTATATCTATGTGTATTATTTCAATAACTTATTTAATGGTTTTTGTACATGTACATTGAACAGAATTGGTAATAATTCACACTCTTCTGAGATTATTCAGACCTTTTCTTCTATTTCCACAGTTTATACCTAATTGTTTTTCATATTATATAAATTCCAAATTATGCTCATATTATCATCATCAAATTTCGTGGTTTAACCTTTTGGCTCGGTCTTATCATTTAAACTGTTCTGTCCATCTTGTTTTCGGTCCGCCAATGTTTAGTTGACCTTTTGGTATACATTCTAAAACCAACTTTGTGATCTATTCCATCCACATGCTGTTTCTAGTGTTTTGATTTTCTTTGATTCTTTCTAATAGGTTAAAGATTTTTAATTCTTTTCGTATGTCTTCGCATATGATGCTAGAAAACGCGTCTCAGCCGTTTCTATTTGTCTTTCCATTTATTTGGTCACTGTCCAACATTCAGATCCATACATTAACACTGGAACAGCCATCACTTTGTAAAATTTTATTTTTATCGCTTTCCTTTTTAAATTTAAATTTCGATTGAGGGTACCGTATATCTGGTTGAATTTACTTAATTTGTTTCTTTTGTCATCATTTTGAATATGATTCACTATAGACTAAGTAATTAAGAGCTTATTTGTTCTAGTATTCTCTCTTGTATTACTATTTTTTCTCTTACTATTTGAGGTCCTCTAAAGCCATTCTTTGGCTTTTTTGCTGATATTTTATTATATCGTTCTCATATCATTTCATTACTAATTATTTAAGTAATTAAAATATTTTTTTCCAATTCACATTACTTAACGCCTTTTCTGTTTCTACAAAAGCTGTATATTTACTTTTTTATCTTTCCTTAGACGCATTGCTAAAATGCTTCTCTCGTGGCAGCATTCTTCCTGAAACCAATAGGCCAATTATGAAAATTCTTGCTGACATTGCTCTCTTGTGGCAGTATTCTTCCTTAAACCACTTAGCCATCTGTTAAATATTCTTGCTAATATTTCTTCTCTTGTGGCAGCATTCTTCTGAAACAATCAGCCATGTGTTAAATACTCTTACTAATATTGCTTCTCTTGTGGCAGCATTCTTCCTGACACCAAATGTTTATCTGTTAAATATTCTTGCTAATATTGCTTCTCTTGTGGCAGCATTCTTCCTTAAACTAATTAGCTACCTGTTAAATATTCTTGCTAATATTGCTTCTCTTGTGGCAGCATTCTTCCTGAAACTAATTAGTTATCTGTTAAATACTCTTACTAATATTGCTTCTCTTGTGGCAGCATTCTTCCTTAAACTAATTAGTTATCTGTTAAATACTCTTGCTAATATTGCTTCTCTTGTGGCAGCATTCTTCTGAAACCAATTAGCCATCTGTTCAATACTCTTACTAATATTGCTTCTCTTGTGGCAGCATTCTTCCTGAAACTAATTAGCCATCTGTTCAATACTCTTACTAATATTGCTTCTCTTGTGGCAGCATTCTTCTGAAACCAATTGGACATCTGTTAAATATTCTTTCTCTTGTGGCAGCATTCTTCTGAAACCAATTAGCCATCTGTTCAATACTCTTACTAATATTGCTTCTCTTGTGGCAGCATTCTTCCTGAAATCAATTGGACATCTGTTAAATATTCTTTCTCTTGTGGCAACATTCTTCTGAAACAATCAGCTATGTGTTAAATACTCTTGCTAATATTTCTTCTCTTGTGGCAACATTCTTCTGAAACAATCAGCCATGTGTTAAATACTCTTACTAATATTGCTTCTCTTGTGGCAGCATTCTTCCTGAAACCAATTGGACATCTGTTAAATATTCTTTCTCTTGTGGCAACATTCTTCTGAAACAATCAGCCATGTGTTAAATACTCTTGCTAATATTTCTTCTCTTGTGGCAACATTCTTCTGAAACAATCAGCCATGTGTTAAATACTCTTACTAATATTGCTTCTCTTGTGGCAGCATTCTTCCTGACACCAAATGTTTATCTGTTAAATATTCTTGCTAATATTGCTTCTCTTGTGGCAGCATTCTTCCTGAAACTAATTAGTTGTCTGTTAAATATTCTTGCTAATATTGCTTCTCTTGTGGCAGCATTCTTCCTAAAACAAATTGGATATCTGTTAAATATTCTTGCTAATATTGCTTCTCTTGTAGCAGCATTCTTCCTGAAACCAATTGGACATCTGTAAATATTCTTGCTAATATTGCTTCTCTTGTGGCAGAATTCTTCCTGAAACCAATTGAACATCTGTAAATATTCTTGCTAATATTGCTTCTCTTGTGGCAGCATTCTTCCTAAAACCAATTGGTTATCTGTTAAATAAACTTTGACTGGTGTTCCTACACTGCTATATATAATTTTAGTTACACTATACATTATTTAGATACACGTGACAATAAACAAGTAAGATAGTCTGCATATTTTTATACTTTTTGGTTTTGGTATTATTTGTGTGTGTAGGTGTGTGAGTTGTATATATATGAAACCGTAGTAGTTCCATAAGATTACAAAAACCGTTAAATTAATACACAATATTATATATAAACTACTACGTAATATATATTAATTCAAACAGAGTCATTTTTAATTTTTCATCTTCAGCTTTTTTCATTGAATCTTTCATTCTCTGATGTTCGATATTTTAAACTCTTTATTCATTTTTAAATTCCTCTCTTATATATGATGTCCTCTCACTTCTTCCGTTTCTTCTATATATCCTATTAATTCCTCTAATTATTTTCACCTATCACGTGTCCTAGGAATGTATTATTTACATCAGTTAGCCATATTTATCAGTTAATGATCCATTGATATATCTTGGTTTATTCCAGTGACTTTTGTGCTCGTTCTCCACTAAGAATAGCAATTAATTCAATCCTTTAAACCAGAGATACGCCTCTATGAATATCTCATTTATGCTGATGACTACTTGCTTTCTCTTGAAATATGGGGGAAATTTGACAAAGGCGGTTTATCGCATGCAGGTGGGTGGAATTATCGCATTTGCCATGGAACATGTTGCGTACAATGGACGCTCATTTTGTGATGCTGTAGCAAAGTTGTTGCAACATTATGAGAACCAACTTTGGTAATGGAGCTTAATGCCATATGCGGGAGAGATATTGCTCTGCACTGCGACGTTTGCAGATCTATTGCGCATCCGCAGGTTTGTCAGAATCCAGAAGTCTGGTGTTTATTACGTACTGAATCAAGATATATATCGAGATGGTTGAAACCTCCTCCAATTTTGGAAAATGACTTCAAAAACCAATCTCCAGGCTTTGCTATGTGGTAGGAGTTAATTTTGTTACCGTTTATGTACAAACTTACCAGAATGACGACTTTTGAAGTGAAGACAGAGTACTGGTGCTGGCGGCTATAGTGTGTGGTGCTGTCCGGACGCAAAATCCCATCTGATGAGCAAACATTCTCATGGGGCAGATAAAAATGTGAGTTTCTACTTTCTCTGTACATAAGTATAGAGAAGGTATTACATTCCACCGAAAAATTCGATTCCGAGATTTCACCTGAAATACATGATTTGGGTCCCCCTGGATCCAAAAAACAACAACACATTTTTACAAAAAGATCCGTGTGTGTCTGTGGACAGCATAGCTCAAAAACGAAAGGACCGTTGAATACCAAACCTAGTATTTACGTTTGGTTTCTTCCAAGGATGCGACACGAGGATTTTCAAGAAAATCCCCCCACACCCAATTATCATTTATATGGAATTATTTTCAAAATTTTTGATTTTCTTGAAAATGGCACTAACGATTTTGATTAAAATATGGTATATTAAAGATGTTAGTTGCATATTAAAGATATGTACAATTTGAATTTTCTGGGAATAGCCTCTTAAGACTACTTTATTCTGGATGAATTTTACGAAACTTTGCATAACTGCTAAACCGTAAGAGATGGACAAAAATCTATCAGACAAAAATGTAGAGCACTTTAAAACACACAATTTATGTTATGTAATATTTTTTCGTGGAGTTGATCGTTTTTTAGATATTCCTTGTTATTAGTTTCAGCTTTGATCAGGAATTTGTCAACTCGTGTCCATACAAACAAAAGAACTTTAATCACATGTACCAGCTTTTGAGCATCACTTTCACCTATGATACTCCCTTAATTCGCTTCTACTTACAAGGAAGCAACTAATAAGAATATTTGTACTAATTTTTCTCAATTAGCGTGAAGTAAATAGAAGCATAAGCTTTTTAACAATAATTTGTTGCAGAGATGTAGAGAAAATCATGTGAATGGAACACATCATATTTTTTTCCCATGTCAAAACAAGTGATTACACCCATATTTATAACGCAAGTGCGAATACTTAGAGAGTTGTTGACATGTTAATAAGTATGGGAGGGGGTGACGTTTGGTTTCATTTGAAAAGAAATCAAATTTCTTATTTTAATTGAAGCTTCTCGGGAGTACCACACATCTCCAAATTCTGTTACTATTCCTGGACATACACCCTGCAGTAATGGTAATAATAACTCCATGGCACGACAGCTTACAAGAAACCTTGACCTGCCGCTCGGGCGCTGCGTCCCCCATCTCGGCCCATGACAGACATCATGGACAGGGTGCAGTATTGGAGAATGAGACGTGGTCAGCGCCTCAATCCCTCCCGGCCGTTTAATGCGGTTCTCATGACCTGGAGCCTCTACTCTCCATCAAGTAGCTCCTCAATTGGCCGAGTGCACTCCGGACCAGGTCTCCCAGCGGGGGAAAAATCTCAACGCCGGTACTGGAAATCGAAACCAGGTCACCTACATGGCAAGCAGCTGTACTACCACCACGCTAAAGGAGACGACCCTGTAGTAATGGTAACCCACAAAAAAGCATGTAAAACATAATTTCGCTGTACACCACCCACACTTATTAACTACTAGTGTTTACCTTCTCTACACGTACTATGTACATAGTGTATAGAGAAGGTATTGCACTCCACCCAAAAATTCATTACCAATATTTCACTAGAACCCCTTTTAGGAACCCCTGAAAAAAATTATTTTCAGAAAAAGTATGTGTGTGTGTGTGTCCGTCGGTCTGTTTGTCTGTGAACACGATAAATTCAAAAATGAAAAGTCGGTAAAATACCAAACTTGGTATTTAAGTTTAGCATCTTCCAGGGATGCGACACGAAGATTTTGAGAAAAATTCCCCCACCCCAAACTACCATTTACATGGAACTTTTTTTGACATTTTTTATTTCCTTAAAAATGGTTCTAACGATAATGATAAAAATACCGTATATAAAAGATATTTACCTGACAAATAAAATGTATATCTTGAATTTTCTGGGAATAGCCTCTGAAGACTACTTTATTCTGGATGAATTTTACGGAATTTTGCATAACTACTAAACCGTAAGAGATGGACAAAGCTTACCACACAAAAAATGTAGAGCACGTTAAAACACACAATTTATGTTACATAATATATTATTATATGTTATATACATATATTTTTTGGTGAAGTTGGTAGTTTTTGAAATATTCCTTGTTATTGGTTTCAACTTTAAAACACTTATACTTTTCTCTTAGAGGAATTTGTCAACTCCTGTCCATACAAACAAAGGAACTTCAGTCACATAGCAACCAGTTTTTGACTATCACTTTAACCTATAGTACTCCCTTATTTCGCTTCTACTTACAAGGAAGCAAGTAATAAGACTATTTCTACTATATATATATATATATATATATATATATATATATATTGATTAGCATGAAGTAAATAGAGGCATAAGCTTTTTAACAATAATTTGTTACAGAGATGTAGAGAAAGTCATGTGAATGGAACACATAAGATTTTTTGCATTTATCACATAGTCCTTCCAGTACTGTTGGCTGCTGGTTGGCCTATTATTAAAAAAAAAAAAAAAAACATTTCCAAAACACAGCAGATTATTGCTTTAAGAATTAAAAAGACTATGTGATAATATAAATTCTGCTAACGGTTAATTCGATTAGCATGATGAGATAAAAGAATAATATTTTGTAAGAGTAGTTTCTATTTGGACCAGGTAGAGAAAGTTACGTGAATGAAACACATCAGCTTTTTTTTTTTCTCTTGTTTCCGATTCTTTCCTTTTTTCTGTAGTTTTATCTACTTATTTTCAGTTTTAGTTACTTATATTCATGCATACATTTAGAAACACAGAAACATCCATGCTTGAGATGGGATTCGAACCCACGATCCCTTGCGCCACAAAGCACTACAGCTAGGCACTTCAGCGAGCACGGGTATGGGAACGGCTCAATTCCGGACCTCTTGAATACAAAGCACACTCGCTACCAGCACACTATAGAGGCGGGTCTGCATATTTTGTACTTGCATTACGAGGGCTAAAATTCCACTCTATTGGTGAAGTTTTTTTTTTCATTCCTTTTTTCCTTTTTCTTTCCTTTTTCTCATGTTCAATACGTATCAACGTATCACAGCAGCAGCATATATGAAGTCATGACCCCAATCTCCAGCCCGGCGCCCGATCAATGGTTTCATAATCAGAACTGGATGAGGAACGTTAAGGTTGGCTGCACTGGAATAGTAAGAACATATATTAGAATCCGGCCTCGCTGCATGTTCACCGAGGTTTGGGATCGATGTAGAGGAACATACCTGGCACGAGGAGCGACATCAGTGGCTACTCTCCGAATTAAAACATCAGGCACTACTGCCCCGAACAAATCCAACTAACTAGACCGTGAGATGTTCTGCAGCATATTTAATCCAACACTGCACTGAGTCGTTTTAACAATGAGAAATCTGATGTGTTCCATTCACATGACTTTCTCTATATCTCTGTAACAAATTATTGTTAATAAGCTTATTCTTTTATTTATTTCATGCTAATCGAGAAAAATTAGCGGAAATAGTCTGATTTCTTGCTTTGTTGTAAGTAGAAGCGAAATAAGGAAGTACCATAGGTTAAAGTAAAAGCCAAAAGCTGGTTGCTATATGACTGAAGTTTGTTTGTTTATATGGACACGAGTTGGCAATTTCCTGTATGAGAAAAGTGTAAGCTTTTCAAAGCTGAAACCAAAAAACAAGGAATATCTGAAAAACGATCAACTCCACGAAAATATGTATGTGACAGAAATTGTGTGTTTTAGCGTGCTCTACATTTTTTGTGTGTTAAGTTTTTGTTCATCTCTTACGGTTTAGTAGTTATGCAAAATTCATCCAGAATAAAGTAGTCTTCAGAGGCTATTCCCAGAAAATTCAAGATATATATTTTATTTGTCCGCTAAATATCTTTAATATACGATATTTTAATCAAAAACGTTAGAGCCATTTTTTAGAAAATCAAAATTTTAAAAAAAAAGTTCCATGTAAAGGTAGTTGGGAGTGGGGGGATTTTCTTTAAAATCTTCGTGTCGCATCCTTGGAAGATACCAAATCTAAATACCAAGTTTGGTTTTAACGGACTTTTCGTTTATAACCACAGGTACACACAGACAGACAGACACACACACACGGACCTTTTTCTATAAATGCTTTTCTTGGATTCAGCAGGTCTCAAAACATGTATTTCCGGTAGAATATAGAATTTTTGGGTGCATTACAATACCTTCTCTATACACTATGTACATAGCACGTAAAGGGAAAGTCAAAAGAGCTTAAAATAATGTGTGCAAGAGATTCAAAGTAGCTTCAAAATGCAGCGCGATTTCTGTGAAACTAATGTGAGAAAACCGTTCGTATGACTTTCTCTACATCTCTGCTACAAATTAATGTTAACCCTTAACTGGTATTATGCAGTCTTGAGGAGCGCCAGTGACATGTTAAATGATATACTTTCGCGCTTTCTGCACCCCGCTACCTTCTTATCGGTGAGTCTGCAGTCTATGTAGAAAGTGGACGTTTTCTGCTTGTTTACATTGTTGAGTTATATTGTCTGGAACTCAAGAAGCGTCTCAAAACGTCTAGTACCAGTTACATTATTCATTTCCAACAAAGCAGATGGTTTTACTTATTCATATTTTATAATTCTAGATTTAAATTATTGAGTTAAATAATGCGTAATATTCCTACTATTAAATAAACATGAATTTGTATATATTATATATTACTTAGTATTTAATTAATAGTATATTTATAATACAAATTCTTGCTGTAAATTAAAGGTCTATACACGAATATGTTTTAAAAAAAAAACAAGCATCCACATTATAACAAAATATATAGCTGGTACTAACATATAGAGGATTTTGCTCGATTCATTTACAGAAAATGTCGGAAAATCTGAGCTCATCGTCCATGAGAGCAGACGATCCCAGACTTAGTGAATTCATAACTAGGAAGAAGAGGTTTCAAAACAGAAAAACATTTACTTTGTGCCCCCTGAGCTGAAAAGAAAAACAGGATAGCCTTGCTACAAGTGTCAGTGTGCAATATGTCGAAAAGTTTATCAAAAGATGTGTGTCGAATTTCTGCAGAGAAAGACTGTTTATATCAAAACGTGTTTAATAGAGAACTTTTTAATAATGTGAAACAGTTTTTCAACAATTATGCTGTCAGGATTGTTAAACTGGTTGTTTTAAACTTACGCGGTCTCTCAAACCTCCTGTACCAATTATGTTATATTTTCGTATCGTACCAGTTGAGGGTTAAAAAGCTTATTATTACATTTTGTTTTCATGCTAATCGAAAAAAAATAGCAGTAATGATCTTATTGTTTGCTTCCTAAGTAGAAGGTAAATAAGGGAGAACCCAGTATAAGCTAAAGCGATTTAAAAACTTGGTACTATGTTAATTCAAATCTTCTCGGGCTTCTAGCCAGGTAATAACTTGGCTTGACACCAACGTTTCGAAGAAGTGCATCTTCCTCGTCTTCAGGGTGAACTGATCAGTTCACCCTGAAGACGAGGAAGATGCACTTCTTCGAAACGTTGGTGTCAAGCCAAGTTATTACCTGGCTAGAAGCCCGAGAAGATTTTGAATTAACACGTCGCCAGGAAAGCTATAGTTCTTAATTTAATTTGGTACTATGTGTTTGAAGTCCATAGTCGACTCCACAAAAAATGTATATAAGAGAAATTGCGTGTTTTAACGAGTTCTACATCTCTTACGGTTTACCAGTTAGCAAAATTCCGCAAAGACGACATCCAAAATAATTGTCTTTAGAGGCTATTCCCAGGAAAATCAAAATATACATTTTAGTTGTCATGAAAATATCTTTAATATACCATATTTTAATCAAAATCGTTGGAGCCATTTAGAGAAAATAAAACTTTTCTAAAATTTATCCATGTAAAAGGTAGTTGAAAGTGGAGGATTTTCTTTAAAATCTTCACGTCGTATCCTTGGAAGATACTGAACTTAACTACCAACTTTGGTATTTAACGGTCTTTTAGTTATTGAGCTATGCTGTCCACTCATAGCTAAAAATGTTATTTTTTTGGATTCAAGGGGTCTCAAAACTATATTTTCGGTGAAATCTGGGGTATCGAATTTTGGGTGCAATACAATACTTTCTCTATATACTACATAGTACGTGTAGAGAAAGTAAAAAAACCTTGATCCTACTCTGCAACGGACTTGCCTCATCTTCAAAAAGCTCCGAGTTGCAATGTCGTTTAGAGTGAAAACCTGATAAAATGATTTGCTGGGTTTACCCTTTCCTGAGCAGATGAATATAGAGTAACTTTAAGCTTCACGGACCCAGACTCATTTGATTAATCGTTCTGCCCAATTAAATGATATTAAAAAATATTAAAAAAAAAATGTTTGGCCTTCTTCCTTTTAGGAAGCAAACTCAAAAATCTGATGTGTTCCAGTCACACAACTTACTCTAACTGTTCCAAATAAATACTATTCTTACAAAATATTATTCATTTATCTACATCATGCTATTCGAGATAATTAGTAGAATTGCTCTTATTATTTGCTTCATTGTAAGTAAAAGGGAAATAAGGGAATAGATTATGCTAACGCAATAGTCGAATCTTTTAAAAGCGGACCACTATGTGAAACAATTGAGGTTCGGTTCGCTTTGCATGGACCCGTTTGAAAAAAGTTAGGTAATTTAAAAGTGAAGCCAATAACAAAGAATATATATATATATATATATATATATATATATATATATATATAAGGTCAGCTCTACAAGGAAAACGTATATGACATAAATTATGTGTTTTAACGAGATCTACATTTTTGGTGGATTAAGTTTTTGTCTATGTTTTACGGTTTAATTCTGCAAAAATCATCCAAAATAAAGAGGGTTTCAGAAGCTATTCCTAGAAAATTCAAAATATACATGTTATTTGTGGTGTAACTAACTACCTTCAATGTACGACATGTTAATCAAAATCGTGAGAGGCATTTTTGAGGAAAGTCTAATTTCCAAATATTTTTCCGTGAAAAGCGTAGTTTGTGGTGGGAGAATTTTTTTAAAGTATTTGTATCCTTGGAAGATACTATACATATATAAAGTTAATGCTTTTTTTCGCACTCAAGGGACCTCAAAATGTATATTTGCGGTGAAATCTCGACATCTATGTGATACAATTGAATCTCGGTTTTTTTTTGTATGAACAGAAGTTAAACAAAAGTGATATGACATGAATGACGACTTCCCGTCTGAGAAATGTACATATAAATATTTTAAAATTGACATCAATTACAAGGTATATTTTGGAAATGGTCAATTCAAAAAAAAATATGTGTTTTAACGAGATCTACATTTTTTCTGTAGTAGGTTTTTATCTATCTCTAACAAAAATTCATAACATTTTACTTGTTATGTATATATTTTTATTTTACGACACCTTGATCAAAATCGTTAATTATTTTTGAGAAAAGCTGAATTTTAGTAAATATTTCCCTGTACAGGTTAGTTAGGGTGCGGGAAATGCTTTGAAAATTTTCATGTCACATTCTTGGATGTTCGTTTTTGTGCAATGCTACCAACAGACTAACAAGCGCGCACATTCACACATATACACACACACTTTTTCTAAAAATGCTTTTTTTGGACACAGGGGACCGTAAAATCGGTATTTGCAGTGAAATCTGTATGCAGTTTTTGGTGGAATGCAATACCTTCTATAACTAAATACAACATATATGTAGAAAGTTAAGAAGCTTCCGTAACTTTAGGGCAGAGAAAGATGTGTGAATGTAACACATCTTACCAAATATTCCAGCAGTACATGCACAGAAATGCTAGAGATCACAGCATCTGGACCGTTACTGGGGAGAGAGAAACCAGAATGCTAGTGATTAATTATTGCTCTGTTTTTAGAATGCGGGCACAATAAGCTAACCCACAAAAGATGCCAGTAGTACAAAGCAGAGTTTTTGTACGGGATGAACAGCTAGTGACCTTCATTAGTAATGCTACGCAGCTCGAAAAATGGAAACCTCGGAGTTTTGTGCGTAACGTTTTTGTGTCTAAACCAGAACAGATAAATACAAATCCTTTTTTATCTGGGAATATCTAAACCAGAAAAAAAGGAAACAAAAAACTCTACATTAAAAAAATTGTATCTGGTCAAAAGTGTTACTTTTTCTGATATTAAATTCTGATACAGTCCTCATTTCTCTGTGAAAACTGTAGGAAATGTATTAAATAGTTGCTGGTTTGGTTGATAAAGGATAGATAGGAAATGTCTTTTCCATCCATTTTGAACACACACACACACACACACACATACATTAGTTGAATTTTGGGCGAAAATTCTTTTTTTGGGGGGGGGAGGGGGAGGTCCTTTGTTTATTTTTGATTAATCTATCTATAATAAACAAAGACCCTTCCTCCCCCCCTGCAATTTTTGCCCAAAATTCAACTAATGTGTGTGTTCAAAATGGAAAAGACATTTCGTTTTTAGGATGTGCAGCGATTCCCGTTATAGGTTGCTCTAAATAGGCCCCGGGTTCGAATCCTGCTTGACGTTTCAGGGGATTAAGGATGGAGTGGAAGTGTGAACGCCTTAGCTCAGGATATGTCAGCATGTAATCTTTCTCAGGGGTGGTGTTAAGACAGAAGTGGTTTCCTTTGAGTGGATGATTCCGGTAGAACTCATTTATTTTTTCTTTTCTTTGATACAAACATTCCTCCTAGGTTCTTCCCTCCTCCTTTCAGCTACTCTTTACGCGAACGCACCTAATCTTCCTTACTTGTGTGTATTAATAGACGATGTTTCCATAAAGATCATACTTAGCCCGCTCGTCTTCACCACTGAATCAAATATCACGTCTTATCTCATCGCGTCCCTCACAGCAAGTGAAGTCGCTTCTCTCGCCCAAGAGTCCACCTTAGGACAATGAACTCTTTCATCGCCTTCGGTTTGTTATCTCTCCAGTAACGATATATGTCTACCTAGGTTGCTTGCCAACCTATGTACTGGGCACATTCGCACCTTAGTAACATCCGTCTTTACACTTTTCGATGTTTTTCACATTTTCTCTGGATATTTAAAATGCTTATTTTCCCCTTCTTAATGCAATTTATATCTCCCTTATAAACACCTTTTAATTCTGTGATAGGGCACGTGTTATCTGCGATGTGATCCATATATATGAAATGGTAACCCACTATAGTTATAAAAGTTATATGTTGATGGCGTTTGGAGTCTCATTAGCTGAAAATAATTCTCATTCAAAATTTCTGCACTGGATTGGGAATACACAATATTTGAGATTACAATATTATACTTGGCACAATGCATATGAGAGTTGGAAGGGCACTGAATACAATGACATACAAGTCTCACTTTTGTAAAAGTTGGGTTTACAACACCTTGATTTATCAAGTAATGCGACTAATCTGACCGTATCTGATCTAACCGATAACATTCAAAGGTGGAGCTGAATTTATCTGGAAGGGTCAGACCGTCGAATGATATTTGATAGATAAAACATGAGTTTAAACACCATATCGCAAATATTTGATCAGATAATGTTAAAGTCTGCATAAAAATAACATGGTAACACTGAAAGAATGACCTAGTGATAAATGCTGCAAACGCCACTATGTATGAAATAGTCTTTACACATTTAGTAGTATTTAATGCGTTCTTAATACATAAAAACCAAAGGCGGTGATACTTGTGATACATAGATTGAAATGATTGAAATAACAACTAATGATGATGGAATGGAAGAAAAGGGTCCTAACTTTCAGACCTAGTATGCACCGGGGAAGAATGCTGCTCGGGGAAAATCCTCAAGTCCCCACTGGGAATGGAGCCCCGTGTCAAAGGTAGGAGTTCTATCACTGCGCTATGGGACAGAAAATTACAATTTCAAAGAGAAATTTGAAAAGGAAACGTCTCAAGCATTTGCCAATTATGAATACTCAGGTGAAGCTGAAGATTCAGGCAAAGAGGACAGTCCTAATGGAGTTTTTAACCATGCCCTTACCGTTCACAAGTCCAAGTCTTAAAGATCCTGGCCATGTGAGTCGGTGTCAGCTATTCAACCATATGCTAGGAATGAAATTTGGTGTAATGGCATCTTGTGTATTGGAATGGGATCTTGATGTATGTTTTGTCCTTTGAGCACAGCCTTTACCCACTTTGTAGATGACTTAGTACTGATATAATTATTGAATGAACTGCATTAATTTTACCAATGATTATTCTTAATTGGTTTAATTGTTTTTGTTGGACAGGAAGGTAGAGTTGGAGTAGGTAAAATTCAATACCATAGTCGGGATTTGAATCACGAATCTACCGGTCTCTAACCGGCTGCTCTTCCACTGAGTTACCATTGCAACATGCCGGCATAGCATTGAATTTCTCAACTGACTCGCATGTTTCCCGGTAAACCACAAGGTGATCTCAAACTATTTTGAGATGGCAACCCCAATGTTGTAAGTACTTTTAGTCAGTTAGAGCAATTGGACGAGAGAAAGAGTTCTGTAGTTTAAGTCTCGGCTATGGCATTGAATTTTTCAGTCTCACTCTACTGTTCCAGATGTGTAGGACACCTGTATACTAATTTAAACAAAAATTTTGAAAAATTACACAAATATTTGTTTCATAACAAAATGATATGAATTCCAAACTTTCAGAAAATATATAGTTTCTCTTCCCACTTTAACTACCAATTAAATGAAATTACCATGGGGAGGTGCTTGCTTATTAATCGGCACTCCGAAGTTTAAACTTATTTTCTATCAAACTTTTATTCCTACGTTTTTCCATAGTCTATATACGATGCACTTTTTTCATTAATTTTTTTAAAAGAATTATAGTAGCTTTAAAAAGTACATTAAAGAAAATAGTCGTATTCTTTTTCGGAATAATTCTGCAATTTTAAGAAATTAATTATCATATTTTGAAAAATCAGCACCATTGAAGAAAACAAAAGTAATAATTTTTCTACACTAATTAATGCTAACATAAAAATAAAATATGCCAGGGATATTTGCCATCTCATTTACTGTAAAACAGACTTGTTTGTGTTAATATTTTATTAATGCATGGCTCATGTTTCTTTGAGCAATGAATTTAGACAATAAAAATTATTATTTAAATAACCACGGAAGCATTTTGATGCATTGCAAAATTATCACTGTTATCGAGTATAACTAGTACCAATTTCAATAGATATCTTATATACTGTGCATTTTCCAAATTTCACAGATTAATCACCTTAAAACTGGGAGAACTGGCAGTTCCGACCAAGTTGTTTTAACTCCGAATATTCTTCCCCAATATTGTTCTTACTTTCTACCTCTATGTTTCCATTCACTTTTGCCCTTCCGTTTCTTCCAATTTGCCCTTTCTTTATATAATGTAAATGGAATATCATATTTGGTATATTGGTTAATTAGAATCTTATCCCTAATTGCATAGTTCATTTTGCTACATATATCATTCTTTCTCTAATTTACAAACCGGTATTTATATCCCTTTCACCCGCTAGACAACTAAAGCCTGGCTATTCATTCAAAGCCAAATGTCGCGAGTTTGAGTCCCAGCGACTGCAGTCAAATGTGCCTGTGATAAAGGACGGGGAAGGCCCATGTAAAATAAGCTATGTGATGTCACGCTTTTATGCTGAAGGGGTTAAATTTGACTGCAGATCCATAGATTTTGCTCTTTTGCATTAAAAGGCAATACAGATTTGTTAAAAATAATACTTTTATAATATAAAAGACCTATAACTAGTATAATTTTATTGCTGAAGGTTAGTGTGATACGAAATTAGGAAAAAGCCCACTAAAATACTACAAAACTTTGGTAAATCATCTTTGTTACATAACTGCTACACCATGCAATTAAGGGTTAAGGTAACGAGATAATCACAACCTCAGCACTAGAATTACAATATTAGTTACTGCAATAATAGAAGCCAAAGTTGGTATACCTTCTTCAGTACACATACTTAAACATTTTGTAAAACGTAACAAAATCTCCGGAAAAGAAAGTTCATAAAATCCTACTAAAATACTTTTGGCATCCAACATAATGGAGAAAATGTTTTATTTATTTACTTCATGTCCCAATAACTCGTTGTCATTTCAGTTCATGACATCTGCTTCTGTAATTCAAAAGGGAGAAGGCATAAACATTTTTTTTAAACGCGAGCTTTGGGTTCAGAGAAGACCGCAATACGTGTTATCATTTATTTCATCCAAAATCCAAAATAACCAGGAGATTACAACTTTTTCATATGGGTAACACACCTGTCAGATGTGCTCGAATTATAGTCTCTCTGTCTCTCGCTCCCTCCCTCCTGCTCGTTTTCTCTTCCTCCATTTCTCTGGCTTTATCCTATTCTCTCGCACATCATGTACGTGTTCCACCACCGTCCCCCTTTCCCATTATCTTTTCCTCTCTGTATAACACATGTCAAAAATGCGAAGAATGCTAGAGGGGGAGGTGAGGTGCCAGGGGAGTTAATCTGTTTACTACAACGTGCCATGTTGCCAACGTAGCAGAATTTCGTTGCTTCACTCTAAATCGAGACGTTGAGATTTATCTTTCTACGTTGTAATTTTAGTTGCGAACCTCTTGATACCTCTGGATGACAAACTTGACCCTGTGTGTATGTGTGTGAATATTTCGCAGCACATTTATTCCTGTTGTTAGCATTATGCTCATAAGTGAACTGTGCATGTAATATGAAACCGGTATTTCTTTTTTGGGTAGTGTTTAGCCCCGCATTTAGAACTGCGGCACCGCAGGCGATGACTCTGGTGATACATGGAATGGAGATGAAGCTCTGGCGGAATGCGATGGTGGAGGAAACCGGAGAACCCAGAGAAAGCCCGTCCCTGCGCCGCTTTGTCCACCACAAATCTCACATGCGGTCGCTTGGGATCGAAACCGAGCCCTCTAACCACTCGTCAACGGCGTGGCCTCAAACCGGTATTGATACTTAGTTTTCTGAGATGGTACTTAACCTCAAAATAAAGTATCTAAAGTTTATTAGTATAATTGCTTACCCCTCTTCCTTATTCATCCATTAAAAGTTATTACAATTATCTTCCTAACTATTCAAGATATCTACTGTTTGCAAATGATAGCAAGAAATAAATGTATTTATAAAACGTTACATACTAATTAAAAATTGAGCAATAAGAAATATACTCCAAATATTCGATCTTAGGTAAAATCAATAAGTTACCGCATATATTAAATCTCTGAGCAGCAGCTATGAAATATTTAGGACTAAGTTTATTACGAGGGGTCTGAAAATTCTTGAGTGAAAATATAACACAGGTGCATAATGAAATTGGTATTTTTTGTTTTCACTATAAACCGCTATTGAAACTTTAGATCTGGAAAATAATCGACTGGAACACAATAAACAAAACACTAATTTTTCCGTTTACTTTACATATCGCGATGAACCTATTAGGTGAGATCCTCATTAATCCGAATGTGGTGGAGGTAGTTTTATGATTTCATCCCGTATCGAAGCACTTTCGCTTCGAGCCAAGGAGATGGTGTTTAGGTTGGCATCTAGTTTTAATGTTTTTGTCATCTGTACTCAGTGGAATACAGTCAGCATTCAAAGTCTCATCTGGCCGCGCCGTGGCCGAGTGGTTAGACCACTCCGCTCTCACCTAGACGGTCGGGGTTCGATCCCAAGCGACCGCATGTGAGATTTGTGGTGGACAAAACGGCGCTGGGGCGGGTTTTCTCCGGGTACTCCGGTTTCCCCCGCCATAGCATTCCACCGGTGCTCCATCATCATTCATGTATCATCAGTGTCACCGCCTGCGATGACATTAGTAGTTAAAGCGGGCGTTAAACACTACCAAAAAAAAAAAAGTCTCATCTCTTCACACAATCCCAATTTTTAATATAAATGTTCAGGCTTATGGACCGTGATAATAAACAATCCGGAATTTGACTTAAAATACTAAATAAATTGTGGTTTAGTTTTTCTCTTATTAAAAGGTAAGTATTCCAATGTTCAGGCGTCTTCCTTGATCCTGAGATTCGGCTCGGCGAAGCATACAGCTGCCAACGCGGATCAAGGGACACTCCTGAACATACACTATGAAATATCCGCTAGCCCAAACCCAGAAAACGGCCAGTTACTCTTACCGTAGCCTACGTCTTTATAGCAGGCCTTAGAATGCCGTCTGCAAAGATATTACAATAGATGCAGTTCTAACTTGGCCGCTAGAAGTGAGGTGTTTTCCCTGTCGTTCATCATGTGTGTTAAATGGAAGTATAGGCTAATTTGTGGCATATTTTGTGGTAGTGTGGCTCTTATTTTTGTTTTCAAGAATAAAGTGAACATATATAAATTAAATCATCCAAGGATGCGACACGAAGATTTTCAAGAATTCCCCCCCCCCCGCCCCCAATTACACTTTACATGGAACTTTTTTCGAAAAATTTGATTTTCTCAAAAATGGCTCTAACGATTTTGATTAAAATGTTGTATACAAAAGATATTTACCTGACAAATAAAATATATATCTTGAATTTTCTGGGAATAGTATTTGAAGACAACTTTATTCTGGATGAATTTTACAGAATTTTGCATAATTGCTAAATCGTAAGAGTTGAACAAAAACTTACCACAGAAAAACTGTAGAGCACATTAAAACACAACATGTATGTTATATACATTTTTTTCGTGGAGTTGATCGTTTTTGAGATATTCATAGTTATTGGTTTCAGCTTTAAAAACGTATAATTTTCTCATACGGGAATTTGTCAACTCCTGTCCATACAAACAAAGCAACTTTATTCACATAGCAATCAGTTTTAACTAACACTTTAACCTATGGTATTCCCTTATTTCGCTTCTACTTACAAGGAAGCAAGTAATGAAACTATTTCTGATAATTTTTCTCTCTCGATTAGCATGAAGTGAATAGAGGCATAAGCTTAAGCTTTCTAACAATTAGTCCTAGAGATGAGAAAGTCATGTGAATGGAACGCATCAGATTTTTGTTGTTGTTTCATTTATATAGCCTCCTTTAACGTCTAAGATGATATCGGGGCCTTTCATTAGAAACAAGTTGTTGTCTGAGGGTTCTTTATGTTGGATTTAAATCGTTTCTTTTACTTTCTCAACACATACTATGTACATAGTGTATAGACAAGGTACTGCATTCCACCCAAAAATTCTATACAAAGATTTCACCGGAAATACAGGTTTTCCGTCCCCCTGAATAAAAAAAAAACATTTTTAGGATGTGAATGTGGACAGCATAGCACAAAAACGAAAAGACCGTTGAATACCAAACTTGGTATTTAAGTTTGGTATCTTCCAAGGATGCGACACGAAGATTTTCTCCCCACACCCAACTACCCTTTACATGGTACTGTTTGTTTTGTTTTTTTTGTCGCCCTCCGTGGTGCACTGGTTACCATGCTGACTTCATATACCCAAGTTCGCGGGTTCAAACCCGGTGGAGGACAATGGATTTTTTTTAGCATGGCTTCCTTCGGAAGGGAAGTAAGGCCGTTGGTCCCGTGTCGTAGATTTACGGCACGTAAAAGAACCTCAAGCCTGATTGAGAGGCCTCTAAGCAAAATTAAGCGGTCTTTCAATCCCAATTTAGAATGGGACGCTGAGAACCACAGCAGTTAAAGTGCATCCATAAATAACCCGACATATTTATGGAATTTTTTTTCGAAAATGTTGTTAATCTCAAAAATGGATCTAAAGATTTTGATTAAAATATCGTATATTAAATAAAATGCATATCTTGAATTTTCTGGGAATAGCCTCTGATGGCTACTTTATTCTGAATGAATTTTATGGAATTTTGCATAACTGCTAAACCGTAAGAGGACAAAAACTTACCACACAAAAAATGCAGAGCACGTTAAAACACACAATTTGACATATGCATTTTTTCGTGGAGTTAATTGTTTTTGAGATATTGCTTATTATTGGTTTCAGCTTTAAAAAACCTATACTATTCTCATACGGGAATTTGTCAACTGCTGTCTATACAAACAAAGAACTTCAGTAACCAGCTTTTGACTATCACTTTGACCTATGCTCCCTTATTTCGCTTCTAATAAGACTATGTCTGCTAATTTCCCCCCCTCCCCGATACTTATTTTGTAGTGTTTAACGCCTGCTTTTACTACTTGTGGACACTAGGCGATGATACATGGAATGAAGATGGAGCACCGGTAGAATGTGATGTCGGGGAAAACTGGAGAAAACCCAAAATCTCACATGCGGTCGCTTGGGATCGAACACGGGCGTCTAGGTGAGAGGTGAGTGGTCTAACCTTTCGGTCACAGCGCAGCCTTTTCTCAATTATCGTGAATTAAATAGAAGCATAAGCTTTTAAACAATAAGTTGTTGAAGATTTGTTCACTCTCACTTCCAGACTATGTGGGGAAAACCTCCCAGTCCCAGCCGGGAATTGAACCGGGGACCTGCGGTGGAGAAGTCAGCTCGCTGACCACTCGACCACCGAGGCAGTCCAGCTACATGGTATTGTTCAAGAAAATCTGACTTAAACGTTAGCATTTTAACCGAAAATGCACTTAAAGGCAGAAATTGATGTTTTATATGGCCTAATATACATAATTTTTCATCATAAATATTCTAGTAATGATATAAACGTGGTAAAATCCTTATTTTTGGTCTGGTCATTTCTTCTAGAGTTAATTGCCTAATTTTGACATTTAATGTCATTTAAACCGTGTTAAAAGGACAGGGATAACGTCTGACATCTTGCGGCAGCTGTAGAACTCTTACAATTTGCCAGTTTTTCTCGGTAAAAATCGCTTCATTCTAGAACTGTTCAGGCGTCTTCCTTGATCCTGAGATTTGGCCTCGGCGAAACATACAGCTGCCACCGCGGATCAAGGGACACTCCTGAACATACACTATAGAGTGCCCGCTAGCCCAAACCCAGAAAACGGCTATTTATTCCTACATAAAGGACTATAGGCCACACAATCCGCCATCGCAGACTATGGCAATAGCTCAATAAAATTGCAAACCTAACATCTTTCAAGCCACTAAGCAATTACAGAAGATGCCAAGAGAACAACCGGAGCTGACATCTATAGTATTATCCTGGAACTAATTTAAATTTACTATTAGTAGATAAATAACTTATAGAACTCTGTACAAATTTGTAAATAGCCCTATAGTGAATTTAAAGATAGGCATTGATAAAACAAAAGAGAAATAAACAGTAATGGCAAAACAGCCTGGGATATAAAATAAAGCCCAAACTAAAAGCCAAAGAGGCATGACCTAGCAGAAGTGTAGATTTCGGCTTTTTTAATTTCTCTACACGTATGCTATGCTATGTACATAGCATATAATGAAGGTACTGTATTGGATCCTAAAATTCGATACCGAGATTTCACCGGAAATACATATTTTAGGTCACCCTAATTCCAAAAGAGCATGTTTTGAAAAAGGTCTGTGTGTGAGTGTGTGTGAGTGGACAGCATAGCTCAAAAACGAAAAGACCGTTAAATACCAAACTTGGTATTTAAGTTTAGATCTTTCAAGGAAGCGATACGAATATTTTCAAGAAAATCTGTCAGAACCTTTACATGGAAAAAAAATTCGAAAATTTTAATTTTCTAAAAAATGACTCTGATACTTTTGATTAAAATCTCTTATATTTAAGATATGTACATTTTCTACATTGAAAAATGGCTCTAACGATTTTGATTAAAATATCGTATATTAAAGATATTTTACCTGGCAAATAAAATGTATATCTGGAATTTTCTGGGAATGGCCTCTTAAGACAACTTTATTCTGGATGAATTTTACGGAATTTTGCGTAACTGCTAAACCATAAGAGATGGACAGAAACTTATCATACATAAATTGTAGGGCACATTAAAGCACATAGTTTATGTTATATACATTTTTTTAGTGGAGTTGATGGTTTTAAAAGATATCCCTTATTTTTAGTCTCCGATTTGAAAATCTTACTTTTCTCATAAACTCTTTTGTCAACTCCTGTCCATATAAACAGAGGAACTTCAGTCATATAGCAACCAGGTTTTGATTATCACTTTAACCAATGGTACTTCCTTATTTCGCTTCTACTCAAAAGGAAGCAAGTGATAAGACTATTTCTGCTAATTTTTTCTCGATTAGCATGAAGTAAATACAAGCATAAGCTTTTTAACAATACTTTATTGCAGAGATGTAGAGAACGTAATGTGAATGGAACACATAAAATGTTTTAACTTGAATTTGGCCATTTTTGAGATATTCCATGTTGTTTATTTCAGATTTAAAATAATTTCATACGGGAGCTTGTTAACGGTTGGAGACGCAAAGACGTGGATTTAAATCCCATTACAACTGCACTTTAAAACATTTTACTGTCGGTTAAGACTAGTGAATTCCTTATTGCCATTCATCTTATAAAGGAACTATGTAAGAAGTCCGTTTATGATAATGTTTTAGCATTAAATAAATAGAAGAATAAATTTACTAACAATAATTTGTTACAGAGATGTAGAGAAAGTAATGCGAATGGAGCACATTCCAAAAGGATAAGAGTATATAAAATTAGAGAAATAATTCGTCTACTACTCCGATTTCGGTTTTTTAGAGAAGATAATTTGTTCACTTGTTTCTTGTGCTTTAATGCAGCCCATTTTAATACACTACATTATGCCTTAGTATATGTATATATGTAAATAAAAACTTACGATGTCGCTCTTATACAAATTCCGAAGTGATGAATATTATTTATCACGATGATCTCGAACGGTCTGGCTACTAATTTGGGTTTCTGGTGTTTCTGGTCCAGTATCAGATGGGTTAAGGGATTCTCTGATCTAAATGCTGGGAGGATAGAAGGAACCTGGAACAAGGTTGGCTCGATCTACGGCTGCAATGCAATTCCTTGACAAGCTGGGAAACTTCTGTAAAATATAAACGGATTTAAAGGGATAAGAGCAAAATTATGGGGTACTTCACTCCCCTTTGCTACCCTAAGCAATGTTTCGGTCAACTTTCCGTTAGATCAGACTTAATCTACTAGTTTTAAGCAGAGAGCGAGTCTCTAACTTGGATTTAGCGGGCAAACGTTGCAATTTGGTGACAATATTTTCAGAGTGTAATGTGTAACGTGCTCACTTCGAAACATTAGCTTTTTCTCACTCTGCGGAGTTGGAAATGCACCCAAAACTTTAATAAATTAAGAATTCCTTCGGGAGTGCTATAAGACTTACATGCTTTCTTCCAATTTTCATGTTCTTCTTTTTATTTTAGCTTTCTCTATACGTACTATGTCCACCCAAAAATTCGATACAGAGGTTTCACCGGAAATATATGTTTTAGGGTCCCCTGTATCCAAAAAAAGTATTTTCAGAAACAGGTCCATGTGTGTGTGTCCGTGTGTCAGTGTATCCGTGTGTTTGTGAACACGATAACTCATAAACGAAAAATCGGTAAAATACCAAACTTGGTATTTAAGTTTACTATCTTCCAGGGATGCGACACGAAGATTTAGAGAAAAATTCCCCCATCCCCAAATACCGTTTACATGGAACTTTTTTCGAAAATTTTGATTTTCTAAACAATAGCTCTAACGATTGTGATTAAAATATAGTATATTAAAGTTATTTACCTGAAGACTACTTTATTCTGGATGAATTTTGCATAACTACTAAACCGTAAGAGATGGAAAAAAAACTTAACCCACAAAAAATGTAGAGCACGCTAAAGCTCACAATTTATGTTAAATACATTTTTTTCGTGGAGTTGATCGTTTTTGAGATATTCCTTTTTCTTGGTTTCAGCTTTGAAAAACATACTTTTCTCATACAGGAATTTGTCAACTGATGTCCATACAAACAAAGGAACATCAGTCACATAGCAACCAGCTTTTGGCTTTCACTTTAACCTATGGTACTCGCTTATTTTGCTTCTACTTACAATGAAGCAAGTAATAAGACTATTTCTGCTAATTTTTCTCGATTAGCATGAAATAAATAAAAGATAAGCTTATTAGCAATAAATTGTTACAGAGATATAGAGAAAGTCATGTGAATGGAACACATCGATTTTTTACTTTTACTTTTGAAGCGTATAGCGCATTTCAAGCTCATCAAGACCATTCATATTCAGAATCGTCATCTTTACTTTCTCCACTACGTATGCAACAATAGTAGGTAGTTTAATGTCTTCCAAAGATGTAACATGAAGATTTTCAGAATACTACCCTTTAAATGGAAAATTTTTCAGAATTGTATTTTCAAAATACTGGCTCTAATAGTTTTAATTAAAATGTATTACAGTTGTTTTCATAATAAATAAAAATTATATTCGGAATTTCTTTGGAATAGTTTCTGAAATCCTTTTCATTCAGCATTTGCATAACTAATAAAACGTAAACAACATTTGCTGCATAGAAATGTAAATATTGTTAAAACACGAAATCTTTGCTCTAAACATTTTTGTACAGCTAACCATTCCTTAGATATTCATTGATATCGATTTAGTTTTAAATCACACATTTTTCTCAAAGAAGATATCATTTCTTCGTATCTTTTTGTTTTACTCCTGGTCATGAAAAGAGAAGGTAATTTCAATTGCTTCTATTTAAAAGAATCAACTATCGTTTTAGCCTGATGTATTCCCATGATTCCCATCTGCTTAGAAGGAACTAATGATCCTTTTCTGCTAATGCTTATCTTGCTTAGTATGAAGTAGAAAGGAGCTGTTGTAACAATAATTTGTTGTAGATTAGTTAGAGAAAGTAATGTGAATGGAATACAAGATCTTTTAGAATGTAGAGGATAATATACATAAAAAATCTGGTGTGTACCATTCACATGACTTTCTCTATATCCCTGCAACAAATTATTGTTAAAAAGCTTATGCTTCTTTTTACTTCTGCTAATCGAGAAAAAATTAGCAGAAATAGTCCTATTTCTTGCTTCCTGTAAGTAGAAGCGAAATAAGGTAGTACCATAGCTTAAAGTGATAGTCAAAAGTTGGTTGCTATGTGACTGAAGCTCCTTTGTATGGATAGGAGTTCACAAAGTCCTGTATGAGAAAAATATAAGTTTTTATAGCTTAAATAAAAAACAAAGAATATCTCAAAAACAATCAACTCCACGAAAAAAATGTATACAACATAAATTGTGTCTTTAAATGTGCTCTACATTTTCGTATGGTAAGTTTTTGTCTCTCTCTTACGGTTTAGCACTTATGCAAAATTCCGTAAGGCTAATCCCAGAAAATTCAAAATGTACATTTCATTTGTCAGGTAAATATCCTTAATATACGAAATTTTAATCAAAATTGTTAGAGACATTTTTGAGAAAATCAAAATTTTCGAAAAAAGTTCCATGTAAAGGGTAGTTCGGGGTTTGCTTAAATAAACTTTTCGTAACTTATTTTCGTAATGCACTGGAATACAAGTGCTTGGGCATTTTTTTAAGAAGACACACAATTAAGTTGCTGCATTGTATTTCCCAATGCTACTTCGTTTATGCACGACGAAACGCACCTTATAGGGTAATTAGTGTTTTATACTTAGTAAGCTGTACCACACAATATCTAAATCTTGCGCACAGCAAAAACTGCAGTTGATCGATATAAAGTGTCATTACGATGATCCTCTTCCCACTAAAGTATTGATAAGATGACATCTCTGTTGGAATTTAGTGAAAGGCCACGTATCTATGCAATTATCATCGTTGGAAGTACTTTTACTATCAGCACTCCATATTCGGGTGGGCATTAAGTGACAAACGATCAAGGATGTTTGTTAGATTAACAATTGTCAACGTTATCCTATCATAGGTTTTGATCACGTTCTAAGGAACATTTGGGATCCGGGAGCAATAGGCAGAAAAACACCAAGACAATCCAGTAGACCTTCTAACAAGAAGAATAATAGCTACCTAACTGAAGAGCTTACCACCACCACTATGATGTTATGGACTTGCTTGGCACTCATGGCCTTCGCACTTCTGGCAGCGACAAACAATCCTGTTGAAGACACCATTGTCGAAGCAGCGCATGCGCATAACTACCAACCGCTCTTATCCATTGCATAAAATACGATAATTCGTATTACTGGAAGCTTACAAGTATTACATTCCGTGGAGAAAAGACCGCGTGAGGTTATAGCAAAGAAACTTGTTACAGCGTCACAAATATAATGGGTATTAGTAATTCAACGAGAATGTTTCCCAACGTTGCTTCATGCACTACAAAAATTAATACCACACGCTGAATCTAAAATTACTTGCTAGCATCTCTTGCCATATTTGACTGATGTTTCCTTAGAGCAGGGCAATAGCCTAAAGCCGGCTGGATTCCATCAAATCCCTAAGCTATAGAAGTAATAGCTCAATGTATGGTCTGCACTCTGAAATCTTCGTACAGAATTCTGAGCGTTGAGAGATCATTAAGCCGTAAAGAAAGTTTTACCCACTTGTCTGCCACGAAACTTGCGTGTAATCGATTCTGCCAAAATATGGAAGTATAACTGTCTGATGAAGTCTACTCCATTTGAAGTAGATAGCAAACACCTTGTTAGACCGCTCTATGTTAAAATGACGAACACAACAAAAAGGCAACACCTCATCTAGATTAATTGTACTCCGATTTGACTGTTATTATTTTCCTACTTGCACTCCAGAGATGCATTGATCGACGAGGACTGACACACATTATGTTCATAAACAACTCCCATGCTGCAAATAGGGAATTTCTTCGTTGTTGCCACAACCTAACGCTTCCGCATTACACCACTTCTTAGCTCAGCACATCACTTGGCGATTTATTCATTCGCGCCTGGTGGCGAGAATGATGGAGGAGAATGGTGAGCACGACGAAAAGATACCTGCGGAAGATTCTGGGTAAACCACTGGCGAACGAAAAACGAAACGCTCTCTTGCGGTAATTGAAGCCATCATAAATTTCAGAACCCATCACCCAGGACTCAGGTTCTACACAACCGCTAACAACCGTCAATAGCCTGACCGGTCGAAAACTGATCAACATTCCTAAAGGACCTGAGCCGACATCGACTGTGCATCTGGCAAAACGACTGATCATCCGGTAAAAGATCGCGGATGATTTCTACGCTAGACGAGAGAATATCTAATGAGCCGCATTGAAGAACTGCCGAATCCGTAGAGATGATGTCGTGAGTACTCCCATTGTGAGAGACTCCCGAGGCACCAGACTGACATGTCTAATCCAAGTGGTTTTCCCACTAAGAGGGGCGTAGGATCTCCTTGACTTTATCTGCTTTGTGAATGTCCTTGATTGGGATATACTTTGTGTGTCATTGGCTAATTAGGGCGAAAATAAATAACCAATGAAGCTGCAGCTGGAGTAATAGCTTTATACATACAATGAACATAATAAAAGTTTCAGGAATTTTAGATTTTAAATAAATTGTCAGTACTAACTACATAATAACTTAATAAGCTATGCTAAAGCCAAGAATACAAATTTTAATTCCAATAACAGAAATGGATAGTTGATACTAACATGTGTATATAATGGACAAATTAAAAAAACATGTATGAAATTTCTCTGTAACAATAAATTTCAATTAGAAAGATGCTCTCTGATGCGTTCCCAAAGGCAGGGTTCTGCATGGGCGTAAAGTAATGTAAAAATATTTTCTTACACTGCAGCACTTGAAAAAAATAATATGATATAGATCATAAATACTATGTTTTTCAGAATGAATTTGATTTACCTCATTTCCGTACACTTAATGCTTATGGATTTGTGAACCAATTGTCATTACATTGTTTTGCATGCCCACAGGTACTTACAGCATACTTATCACAGCAAATACATTTTTTACCAGCTTTTGTTGACATAATTTTATCAATATCCCCGGAATCACATTTTAATTGTCGGTTATCAAAATATCATGGCATATAATAAATATGTTGCACTTTTTGGAGTAAAACGAATCAATTGAAATACCCATGCCCATTTAGGAGCCTCTGAATGTATGTAATGCATTTAACATGTATAACGCACTCATACCTTTTTCTTAAAATCCATTTTTCTGATTCAGGTGACTTCATTTCCACTGAAATATCGATTTCTGTTTTTGAGTGGAATACAATACATTCTCTAACTACTAATAATTGTAGAGATAGTAAAAGTAGTTTATTCTGTTATCACTTTAACCTGAGTTCCATTAAAGTATTGTACTATTAGGCACTTCCCTCATACTTGATGCGGGGCTGGAAAATATCCAAAAATACAAAAAATTTCTTCTGCCATGTTCAGTCACCACCTTATATCCGGTTCTTGTATGTCAATGTCTGTCTTGCTTTCTCCTATTCCTTCGCTCCTGAGCTCGAAACATTTGACTTTTGAGGCCAAAAGAATACAAGTTGGAAACATTCAGAGATTGTTTTATTCGTCGTTGTGAAGCATGCCTTCCACTCACGTGAAATGTTTACGTACTTCTCCCCTTTCGCGCTCACTTAGGCCTGCCCTTTTTTCATAGGTCAGTGCTTATCTAACGTGATGATTTTAAACCAATAAGTTAATGGCTTGTCCATGACTAGTCGGGAAGCAATTTTCTTTTCGGTGAACACATGCTGTAAAACATTTCCAAACATTTTAAAGTTGGATGTTCATATTAATCTCACCGGACTTCAAAACTTTCCTTGAATCAAAAATTCAGACGTTTTATTTTGTCCGTTCATTATAAACATGGCAGATTTTCATTGTCTTCCAATCCAATGGAGTAAACAAAAGTATTTCTTGAATTGCGTTTCAAAAGCTTAAAATTTGCTTATTGGAGGTTTGGTTTGTCACGAAATTTCTATGTTGCGCATTGTATTTCGTACAATAAATTATAGGGTATTTCAAAAGTCACTTCAAACTTTAAACCGCTATAAATATTATAATGTTTGAGATAGGATAAAAACAAAAGAAGTCGCATTCTGGGTATGTAAGGGGGCTTGGTTTTCTTTTCTTTTTTTCAGTTCGCCTTACTATAAGTACAGTTGATGATGGAATACAGCTGATTCAATGCTATTATGAGAGCAAGATTTTTCTCAAGCTCTGCGAGCATATAGAATTCCTACTAATTTAAGAGTACGCCGATGTACCATTCGTAATTAAGGGGATTTAATCAGGAAGTTTAAGGAAACTAGTTCTGTTGCTGAATAAGAAAGGAACCTCAAAGTTATCAACTGTGTTAGTGTTGCTGAGTTGCTTCACGCAAATAAAGAAATAAATGGAAATAATAATTATGAAATTAGTTGTGTAGCACAGGTAAGGAGGAAACTTCAGATGAGTAATACCGCAGTTTAAGAGTTCTAAGAAAACATCTTAACATGTATCCATATAAACTAAAACCAACTTTACTTTTCAAAGAAAGTGTCAAGTTGGATGGATATGATTTAACATTATTTTTACCAAGAGGGATTCAAATTATTAATAAAATTGGTTGAACTAGGCATTTTGGACGATAAAGTACATTTGTCTCTTAATAGTGAAATTAACACATATAATTTCAGAATTTAGTCAGAAATTGACCCTCAAATTTTAAATCCAAACTCTTCTTGACTTAGAAGCTGCTGTATTATGTGGCTTCAATGCACATTCATCATTGGCCCTTATTTCTTCTAAGACAAAAATGGAAGAACGTAAAGTTAGAGACAGTTACTGTAAATGGTGGGCTGTATATGGCATGCTAAAAAACTTCATCTTTAGACTGAGGATTCACGAAATGGAAAACATTATCTTTAAATAAGATGGCGCTGTGACTCATATTTGAAAACAGTTATCCAGATCTTTGGGCAATGGAGTCATCAGTAGACACTTTCTAACATGGTGGCCACCGTGATTGCCAGATTCAATTCGACCGATTTTTGGTTGTAGATAGCTTAAAGGACGACTTTTCCTGACACATCCAACAACCGGACAAAAACTGAAAGATGCTGTCTCGCAAAATATTGCTAACATTCCAAGGTATAGTTTGCAAAATACTGTGCTCGGTGTTGCAGAAAAATACATAATATTTTACAAATAATACAAATATTTTACTTAGTTGAGATAAGATACATGGCTAAATAAAAATCGCACTCAAAATTCAATTTGGCAAGACTCCTCAAAATAGGGTGGTCTAAAGGTACCTGTTGGAAAGGCAGTCAGCCCATCCTTTGTCATGTAGGATTTGCTAAGACAAAATTTCTGCCTGAAAGCAAATGTTTTTTTTTCTGTGCAAAACCACCTCAACCATTATTAATAAATGACAGCTGATACATTTAAAGAACGGTTTCTGAACATATTGTTATGTTACTCAGAAGAGGGAAGCACATGTTTAATGGATAATGTACTATATACCAATCTGTTTTTGAAAGCAAACTTCCGAATACGACCAGCAGAAAAAAACCAAATTGTTGGAAAGTTGGATTTTCGGCAACAGAAACTAAAACTCAGTTATTGCCACGAGTACTTCCGTTTAAAAAACAAGGAAAAACTGTACCAGCTGGATTAACTTGCAATTGGACACGAAGTAATCTGCCTCCGCCCCTTATCACTGTCAATATATTACAATTAAGTTAGTGTGAGCTCAAATAAAACGGTGGGGCTACAAACAGAAATAACACATTTAAATTGACTGCCGTTGAACGATTTAAACACGAAGAAATTGACAAAGCAACACAGCAAGACGGGGAATTCTGCGTGCGACATGCAGAAAAACTACAAGACGGCATTTGGAAAGGAATAGGTCGTCATGAGATTTTGGAACCTATCATTATAAATTACAGACTCAGACAATGAAGACAATGACAATGACGAATTGTTGTCTCTTGACGTAACTGATGACAGCGACACGAAGGAGCCAATGGCAGTTCCATTTGTTTAAAAGAGCAGGTAATACATAAACTATAATAATATAGAATTTAAGAAAACGTGTACAGAATGTGCAAATTGCATGTTCAAGTTTTAAATTTAAAAACTGTAAAACCACAAAAATTTAGAAAAATCAGTTGGGATTTCCTTATGTTTGTCGTTCATTATGTCGCTAGGCAGATTTGCACGCTCAGTGTGCGACTGAGAGGTATACACAAGGCAGATAACGCATTTCATTCACTCTTCCCATTTGAAAACGTTTTTAAGTACTCTTATTGCCGTGATATATTGAAAATATGTGCTGGTATGTTAAGTTTTTATTGTTATAGTTGAAATAGTATTACATACTTGAAGATAAAACACCTCTTGGTGTTTAGAGCGCATTGACAAGAATTTTTATTCTATTTCTTGGAATATTTTGGATAACTTTACGTTTAGATGGGGGTTCCAGCCACGGAAACTCAGCATCACATAGCCTATTGTGCCCTTTGCGACTTAGGAGGACCTAGGAGGAAAGATACCCAAGATCCGGGGGGAAAGCTGAAGATAAGGACGGGTATGGACGGGTTTCTAACGTCTCCAGATAGAAAGCGTGTGATGTCGCCTGGCTCACTCTGACATCGCCCGCAACTTCTAGCTGAAGGATCACGACCAGGATCTAGGCTAGAAAGCTTCCGCAATGACGCCATGAACAACGACACAACCTGCGGGATATCGTCTTTGTTCATGAGACCTTGACGTCAGATAAGTATGGGTACAGGAAATCCATCCAAAACACCCTGTCAGATTTAAAAGTCGCCGGGGATCGAAACTGTAACCTCCCGAATTCTTGCCACAGACATTACAGTGAGAAGCATCTCGCTCGGTTATATTTTAAGTAATTTTGCAATATTAATAAGCTGCTTTTATAGCTACAATGTTGACAGAGATGTAAATGTTTCCTAAACCCTTTAGTTACATTAGATAATACATGAACTTGATGATTCTGATGAAAGAATCAGGCAAAACTTCGGAAAATTATCCTTATATGACCTCAGTAATATGGCCTTAAACATAAATATATTTTATTCTTGCTGCTGCATTCATGTTATCCAAAGTGCTCAAAAGTTTATATCTTTAAACTCCTAAATGCAGCAATATTAAATATGCATTATTTAAAATATACCAATATAATATAATATAATATAATATAATATAATATAATATAATATAATATAATATAATATAATATAATATAATATAATATAATATAATATAATATAATATAATATAATATAATATAATATAATATAATATAATATAATATAATATAATATAATATAATATAATATAATATAATATAATATAATATAATATAATATAATATAATATAATATAATATAATATAATATAATATACTATACTATACTATAATATAATATAATATAATATAATATAATATAATATAATATAATATAATATAATATAATATAATATAATATAATATAATATAATATAATATAATATAATATAATATAATATAATATAATACAATACAATATAATACAATATAATATAAATTTACCAAGTTTACTTTAGTAACAATTTTACCATGTTTGTAACTTTAAGGCTCGTAAATGTTTGCTTTCTCTAGAATCTATATACAATACATAAAAGATAGCAAGTCTTCCACCCAAAAATTCTATACAGAGATTTCACCGAAAATACACATTTTGAAACCCTCTGAATCAAAAAAAAAACATTTTACAAAAATGTCCGTGTGTATATGTCTTCGCGCCTGTACCTATGTGTGTGAATGTGTCTGTGGGAAGCATAGCTCAAAAACGAAGAGATCCCAAACTTGGTATTTAAGCTCAGTATCTTCCTGGGGAGTGACACAAAAAAAAAACAACAAAAAACAAACGAATGTAATGAATAAAATCCCCCCAATCCCAATTAGCTTTAACATTTTTTCTCAAAATGACTCTCAGAAGTTTTGATTAAAATGTCATATGTTTAAGATATTTTCATGACAAACGAAAGGTATATTTCGAATTTTCTTGGTATAGCTTCTGTAGAACTCTTCATTCTGGATGAATTTTATATATGTAACTCGTAAACCATAAGAGATAGACAAAATCTTACTAAACAAAAAATGTAGATTCATTAAACGTACAATTTACGTTATATCCATTTCTGTAGAGTTAACTGAGATATTCCTGGTTATTGGCTTTAGTTTTAAACTGCTTAAACTTTTCTCAAATGGTAGGTAAAATTTCGTTTCATTTCTTTTGTGTTCTCACGGGAATGTAGAAGAGAACCGAATTTCAATTACTTCACATAGCGATATGTTTTAAAAGATTTGACTGTCGCTTTCATTAGTGCATCACTTATTTCCCTTCTACTTACAAGGGGTCAAGAAATAAGACCATTTTTGGTAACTTTTATTTTCATTCGCGTATCTAGATAAAACAATAATCGCTTGTAAAGAAAGTTTGTTTGTGGAACAGCTAGAGAAAGTCATGAGAATGCAATACATCGTAATCTTCTATGAAGATTGATGATATTGCGAAAAACACTTTTATAGACAAATCTGATGTGTTCCATTCACATGATTTTCTCTATATCTCTGCAACAAATTATTGTTAAAAAGCTTATGATTCTATTTACTTCTTGCTACTCGATAAAAAATCAGCAAAAATAGTCTTATTACTTGCTTCCTTGTAAGTAGAAGCGAAATAAGAGAGTACCATAGGTTAAGGTGATAGTCAAAAGCTGGTTGCTATGTGACTGATGTTCCTTTGTCTGTATGGATAGCAGCTTACAAATTTCTGTTCTTTAAAGCTGACACCAAAACAAGGAATATCTCAAAAACGATCAACTACACGAAAGAATGTATATATGATAAATTGTGTCTACATTTTTTGTGTTTTAAGTTTTTGTCCATCTTTTACAGTTTAGCAATTATTCAAAATTCCGTAAAATTCATCTAGCATAAAGTAGTCTTCAGAGGCTATTCCCAGAAAATTCAAGATATATATTTTATTTGGCAAGTAAATATCTTATATATAAGAGCTTTGAAACAAAATCGTTAATGCCATTTTTAAGAAAATCAAAATTTTCAAATTTTTTCTATGTAAATGGTAGTTTAGGTTGTGGGATTTTCTTTAAAGTCTTCGTGTCGCATCCTTGGAAGATACGAAACTTAAAAACTAAGTTCGGTATTCAACAGCCTTTTCGTTTTTGAGCTATGCTGTCCGCAGACATGCAGACACACACAGGCACAAACACACACGTCCTTTTTGTAAAAATGTTTTTTTTTTGTACTCAGGGGGACCCAAACATGTATTTCCGGTGAAATTTTGGTATCGAATTTTTGGATGGAATGCATTACCTTCTCCATACACTATGTACATAGTATGTGTAGAGAAAGTAAAAATTAACTTTAGGTACCTACATTAAAACATTAACCACCGAACTCAGAACTAGCAATGTACTATAACGTATATTTGGATTTAAGAAGGCTAAACATATGTGTGTGATGTTTCACGATGTCCAACAACCATGATTTACATAGGCTAAAGCTACATCGTTTTGTTTTGAATTCACCATATGACGCTCTATGTCTTGGTTGCACGTACAATATAAACAGATGTGTTTCACATAACCTCCAAACCGCAATGCATCGTCCGTTACCTTCGGGATGTGCGTAGATAGCGAATTTAATGCACATGCTACCTCACATTTACCAATGGTTAATGCGAGCTCTTCCAATTGAATCACTGCCACCCAGAATCTCTTACATCAATATGCCTCCGAATGTTGATAATAGTTTTAATTAATCTTTTAAACAGCATGCGTTAAATTAGAGCTTTTAACATCGTGGGCTGTAATTTTTATACCACACCATTTTGGTATTTAAGTTCAGTGTGTTCCAAGGATGCGATACGAAGATTTTCAATAAAATTCCCCCACCCACAACTACCCTTTTCATGGTACACTTTTCGAAAATTTTGATTTTCTCAAAGATGGCTCTAACGATTTTTACTAAAATCTTTCATATTTACGATATTTGCATGTCAAATAAAATTTATATTTTGAATTTTCTGGGAATAATCTCTGAACACCACTTTATTCTGGATGAATTTGTCTCAATTTTACATAACTGGTAAAGCGTAAGAAATAGATAAAGCCTACTATACAAAAAATATAGATCTACTTAAAACACATGATTTATGTCATATATATTTTCTTTGTGGAGCCGGCCGTTTTCGAGATATTCTTTTTATTGTTTCAGTTTTAAAATACTTACACCTTTCTCATGTAGAACTTGTCAACTCCTGGCCACGGAAAGAAACGGATTGCAATCCCAGTTTAAAACATTTGACTGTTGGTCTAGCCTAGTATATTCTTTATTTCCCTTCTATTTATAAGGAACTAAGTAATACGACCGTTTCTGAAGACACCCATGAGTAATGTAGGTGGGTCACTAAAACGAACCTACGAACTGCGGCCACGGACGAAATTTAGCATAACTTTACAATACATTTTTCACTTTCTCTACTACAGAAAATAAGGCATATATTTTATTCTTCCAAAAATGTAATGTCAAGATTTCATCACCAATGTGTTCTGAGATACTCTGAAAAAGAGAAACTTAAAAAAGAAAATGCCCATGTGTGTGAGTGTTTGTGTGTGGCTGTGTGTGAACACCACAACTCAAAAACCAAACCTCCGTTAAATACTAAATTTGATATTCATTTCAACGTCTTCCTAGAATCAAGGCAAAGATTTTTAAAAAATATACCACCCCAAGCTACACTTTACATGGAATATTTTTAGAAAACTTTGATTTTATCAAAATTGCTAAACGACTTTAATTAAAATAACAATTGTTTAAGATATTTTTAGGCTTAAATTCACCTATATTCTGAATTTTCTGGAAATACTCTGAATTTCTTTTCAATCTGGACTAATTATGCGTACAGGTAAAGCGTAAGAATTAGAATCATATTGTACAAATTGTCCAGTTAACCATAACAGACCTATATATATATTGTGCTATTGATTTCATTTTTAAAATACTTATACAATTCTTAAACGGGAAGTCATCATTCGTTTTTCTTTCTCTCTCTTTATTTCTGTCTTTTTACTTCTGGACAAGAAAAGAGAACGGAATACAATATCGCCACATAGTGACCAGTTGTTAAATTTCACTATCGTTTCCGCCTAGTGTATTCCTTTACATTTTCCCCTTTCCATTTCTGCTAATGTTCATCTTGATTAGGATGACGTAGATATAATGACACTTGTAAAAATAATCTGTTGCAAAATAAGTGGAGAAAAACACGTGAATGGTATGTATTAGATTTTCATAATATTTCTTCCAAGCAGGCTGTAATCCTTAATTAAATAACGTATAGGAGATTGCAGCTCTAAATTATTGAAATAATTACGCAAAATATTTTAATAATCAATGTCACTGAACAATAGATTTTGTTTCTTTCACATACGTTTCTCTATTTATTCTCCAGGCAAATTATGCTTACAAAATGTTATTCTTTTATCTGCATCATGTTTATCGAAATAAACATTAGCAGAAATTCGCTTATTACTTCCTTCCTTTTAAGCACAAGGGAAATAGGGCAGTACACTAGGCTAAAGCAAATTTAATTTTATTAAGAAACTAGCCGCTATGTGAAAAATTGATGTTCGGTTCGCTTTGCAAGGGCAGGAGCAAACTAAAAGAGATAAGAAATGAAAGGTAACCTGCCGTTTGATAAAAGTTAGGCAGCTTAAGATTGAAACCAATAATAAGGAACGTCTCGGAAACGATCAGCTCTACAAAAAAGTATATGACATAAAATGTGTGTTAACGAGATCTACATCTGTTATATAGTATGTTTGTGTCTACCTCTTACGTATTACCAGTTATGCAACATTCGTTCAGAATGAAGAGGCTTTCAGAGTCATTCTTAGAAAATTCAGATTTACATCTCATTTCTAATATAAATATATTTAATATATTTTATTTTAATCAAAATCATTGAAAATGTTTCCAATAAAAGGTACTTTGGGGATTTTCTTGAAAATCTTGGCGTCGCATCCTTGGAGTATGCTAAGCTTAAATAAGGTATTGTATGGTATTTCGTTTTTGAGTTATGCTGTCCACGTACACAAACATACACGAGCCTTTTTGACCTAACGGACCTCAAAATATGTATTTCCTGTGAAATCTCGGTATTAAATTTTGGGCGGAATACAATACCTTCTCTTTACACTGCGTTACTGTAGAGAAAGTAATATTATGTTAGAATAAAGAATCAAGGGAGTACTAACTTAAAGGAATTATGTTTAAATGCAACTGTTGTTCAGCTTTTTACGGTTTGAATATATATTTATAAAAGAAACAAAAAGGAAGCATTATACGAGCACTTCTCCCTTTCTCACTGTAAGTCCCAGTGAGCATTTTGTGATTCCCACCCGAAATACTTGAACTTGAAAGCTGCACTGGAGTGTACAATATATGTAACATACGGGAGGAGAAAACGTGCGGTAGAATCAAATGGAGAATAGGATGGTGAATGAGTGCATTCGTGCACGAGGGGATAAATTGGTACCTAGTCTGCGCTTTAGAGAGCGGAACAACAGCTAGATTGTCATCGCCGATGCTAAGAGGCTATAAAAATGCTCAAGGGGTAGGAATGGCCTTGGAAAATAACCACTTTGAAGGCTGAACGCAGAAGCTAGTGTGTTTGTCATTGGGTAACATATAAACAATCATTCACATTTGTTGCATCGCTGTAACAAATTATTGTTAAAAACATCTCTTCTATCTCCTTACGAGCTAAACATTATCAAAAATTGTCTAATTACTTGCTTTCCTGTAAGTAGAAGGAAAAAGAACGGAATACCCGAGGCCAAAACGATAGTCAAATCTTTTAAAAGCTAGTTGCCATATGGTTGAAATGGTTTCTATGCAGGGCCAGGAGTTTCTTTAAATCTGAAACAAATATCAAGGTATATCTCAAAAATGGTCAATTCTACAAAAAAAAGTGTTTAAAACTTTTTGCATGTAAAGGGTAGTTTGGGGTGGGTGAATTTTCTTCAAAGTCTTCGTGTTGCAGCTTTAAAAGATATTAGACTTAAATGTCAACTTTGGTATTTTACCGACTTTTCGTTTTTGAAGTATCGTGTTCAAAGGTACACTGACACACGGACACATACACACGGACCTTTTTCTAAAAATGCTTGTTTTTGATACAGGGAACCCTAAAACGTATATTTCCGGAGAAATCCCGGTATCGAATTTTTGAGTGGAATGCACTACATTCTCCATAGACTATGTACATAGTACTTAAGTGTAGAGAAAGTAAAATACAGTGTAATTATTTGTTTTAGGAAAATTACTTTACAATAATTTTGCATTTAAGGATACCATTACAGGTTAAAATATAAAAAATCCTATGTGTTCCATTCACATGACTTTCTCTAGCTGTTACACAAACAACTTTGCTTACAAAAGTTTATTCTTTTCTCTACGATGTGCTAATCAAGGTGAACATCATCAGAAATGGTCTTATTACTTTTCCTTGTAAGAAGAAGGGAAATAAGGGCAAACAATAAGCTAAATCCATAGTCATATCTTTTAAAAGCTGATTTTACATGAAATAACAGAAGTTCAGGTTGCTTTGCATGGCTTGCAGTAAAACAAGAAAGATGAATAGAAATGTCACTTCCTTTTTGAGAAAAGTTATAGTACTTTAAAATTGAAACCAATAATAATAAATGCCTTAGAAACGGCGATCTACATAAAAAATAATGTTTTAACATGTTTTTGTATAGTATATTTTTATCTATATCTTACGATTTAACCGTTATGCAAAACTCATCCAGAGTAAGGGAGTATTCAGGGTCTATTTCCAGAAAATTCAAGATACATTTTGTTTGTGACGTAAATACCTTTTGCATTTTATTCAAAATGATTAGAGCCATTTTTGAGTAAAGCAACATTTTCAAACATTTTTTCATGTAAAGGCAAGACCTGGGGTGAGTGGACTTTCTCGAAAATCTTCGTGTCGCTTCCTTGGAAGATATTAGACCTAAATACCAAGTTTGGTATTTAACGGTCTTTTCGTTTAGAGCTATGCTATCACAGACACACACACACGTGCGGACCATTTTCTAAATAAGTTTTTTTTCGGACTCAGGAGATCCCAAATCATATATTTCGGTAAAATCTTGACAGTGAATTTTTGGATGGAATACATTTACATATTGGGATGAAGGAAGTAAAAATGTGCATTTTCTGACAAATATATCATAACATTGTTTCATCCTTTCTGTTTAATAATCCAAACTATATGTACATTCAGTAAATATTTTTTTTCAGCGGTAGCTCACAGTGATATTTTCAGGATAGGCAAATATCCGCAATACACAAATTACAGATCTAGCAGAAACGTTTTGCTTAGGTACTTTGCTTGTTAACTGTATCAATGCTTCGATTCATTATGCTGCTACATCGCTTGATGCCAGCATGGAACCATGCCTCCTGTTTTTCCAGCGAACGAAGTTCGCGTCGCCCTGTCCTGTCCCATTGTGCTGCTTAAGTAAGACCTCATTCTGTTCAAGCAAGCTTCTCTGGACAATGCAACTTGTGGAAGGAATTGTTACAGCTAAGGTAAGCAGTCCGTACACTTTGAAAATCACTTTCCACAAACAGTTTTATAACTACAGTTACACTTCTAAACAAAAGATGGTCGTCGGAGAGATCGTCGCAGTGTATAAACTCGGGCTCGTTTCTCAATCTTGAAAGGTCAAAATGTAATAACTTCTAAACAAACTGGTCCTTTGTAGAAACAAAAATTTTAAGGCATATAATTTATCAATGTAATGCAGTAATTTCCATTTAGTAGGCACTTAGAAAGGAATTTCACTTCTAGTTCTCTTTTTCTTCAAAACACACTATTATTAGTGGAGCAATACATTTTTCGCGCACGTTCTAGTTGACTTCAGGAAAGCCCGTCAACAATTGGCAGGGCAGACAAATTTACGTCTGCAAGTCTTGATGTACAATGCATGCGCCACTCCAGCATTTGTAACAGCATTTTTTTCTAATACTTTCTACCGGGCGCCAAATATTTGGAGCTGTGATTGTGACGTTAGAAGGCAGGTTAGTTCAGGATTTGCCTGCCCTTCGCGGAAAGTAACAATTATCGTTTCATCATTCCAGTATCTAGCGTATTCTCATTTAAAATATCACTCTTTCCTTCCAGAAGAAAGCAGACCTGCCGAACTTTTAATAATTCTGTCATTTAAATTAGTCTAACGCATGGAATGTAATATTGGATGTATATTTTCTTTTGTTAAGTGAAAACATTTCATTTTAGCTTCGATCCTCATACTCGTTTATTTCGTTAAGTGTATTATAAATAATCCTTAAAAGTATTTTTGGGAGCCGCCTCTGATTTTCTTATTTTCCATGTCAAAAATAAATAACCATTAAGCCAAAAAGAACGGGATTTTCAGCTACCTCCAATATACTACAATCTGATATGTGTTAGTAGCATATGCTGAACGAAAGAGAGGTGTTTTTATCTATGTGATTATACTCTTTTCTAAATTTGGCAACATATTTAAATACTTTAACATAAAATACTGTCACATCATTTTAAAAACAATCTGTATGAGAATGTTTTTTAAAATTAAGCATATCTAAACACTCACAGAGTAAACAATTTGATGTGTTCCATTCACATGACATTCTATATTTTCTTATAAAAACAGTATTCTTTTATCTATATAATGCGAATCGAGTAGAAATGGCCATATTACTTGCTTAATTGTAAATAGAAGGGTAAAAAGGAAACGCATTAGGCTAAAGTAATGTTCACATTTTTAAAAGTTGGTTGGTATGTGACACAACCGAAATTCGTTTCTCTTTGAGGTCAGGAGTAAAACAACATATATAAAACGAATCGTGACATTCAGCTCGAGAACATTTTATAAGTATTTTAAAATTGAAATAAATAACAAATAGACATCGAAAATGTTTAATTATACAACATATTTTGTGTATTTTAACGATATTTAAGTACATTTTCTGTGCAGTTCTTTTTATACATCTATAAAAGTTTACCAGTTATACAAAAAGTTCTCAAGTGCTATTCCCAGAAAATTCAAATGTGCCATTCATTTTCCATTAAAATATCTGGAGCATATAAAACTTTATTCAAACTCCTTTGAACCATTTTTGAAAAAAATCAAAATTTTCGAGAAGTGTTCCACATAAAGGATAGTTTGGGGTTGGGGATTTTCTTGAAAACTTTCTCATCGCATTCTTGGAAAGTGCTTAAATTTAATATCAAGATGGGTATTTAAACAACTTTTTCATTTTTGATCTACGCTACTCACAGACACTGCCACACAGGCCTTTTTTGTTATTCAGATGATATCAAAACGTGCAGTTTTCCTAAAATTTTTGTTTCAAAATTTTGGATGGTATACAAAACCTTCTCCACCTACTATGTGGTCGAGGAAGTAAAAATAACCAAAATATAATTATTTGACTGTGGCATTCTTCTTAGGCAATTTCACTACTTTGGTAACAAAGATCTACAATATCCTCAAATGATATTGATAGACTGCAGATATTTATCAGCATCCTTGTTCGCTTCTCTCCCAACGTACGCTAATGACAAATGTATGAAAGCTGCATAAATGTAATCAATAAAAACAATTGGGAGAAAAGTAGAATGAAGACTCAAATTGAGTTCATACATTCAGTAGCTCTGTGAACCAAGGTGCCTTCACAGATGTTTGTAACACAATGCAGTTCGATTAACACAGCTTAATGTTGGATATTGTAAACTACTATGACTAGAAAAGCTTGTACATATATTTACTTCATGTTAATCAGACTAAAATAGCAGAAATAGTCTTATTACTTGGTTCCTTGTTGCTATGTTTGCTTTGTTCCTTGCTGGTTGCTATGTTACTGAAGTTCCTTTGTATGGAAGCAGTTGACAAACTCCTATATGAGAAAAATATAAGTCTTCATAGCAGAAACCAAAAACAGGGAATGACTCTAAAACGTTGATTCCACGAAAAAAAATGTATATAGCATAAATTGTGTGTTTTAACGTGCTATATATTTTTCGTGCTCTATATTTTGTCCATTTCTTACGGTTTAGCAGTTATACAAAATTCCGTAAAATTCATCCAGAATAAAGTAGACTTCAGAGGTTATTCCCAGAAAATTCAAGATATACATTTTATTTGTCAGCTAAGTATCTTTAATATACGAACTTTTAATCAAAATCGTTAGAGCCATTTTTAAGAAAATCAACATTTTCGAAAAAAGTTCCATGTAAAGGGTAGTTTGATGTGGAGGGATATTTTTAAAAATCTTCGTGTCGCATCCCTGGAAGATACTAAACTTAAATACCAAGTTTGGTATTTTACCGACTTTTCGTTTTTGAGTTATCGTGTTCACAGACACGCGGACACACGGACACACTGACACACGGACACATGGACACACGGACAAACGGACCTTTTTGTGAAAATGCTTTTTTTGGATACAAGGGACCCTAAAACATATATTTCCGTTAAAATCTCGGTATCGAATTTTGGGTGGAGTGCAATACCTTCTCTATACACTATGTACATAGTGCGTATAGAGAAAGTAAAAAATAAAGACTTCTTTCGCTATTTATCTTCTCGTATGTAGGACTTACATCCCCTCAGGACTTACATTTTAGCGACTGAAAGTCAGATGCCAGTTGGGGATCAGCCGCACGCTGGATCAAAGAGAGAAACCAGGATAAGTGATCAGTTTGATTTATGGTGCGAGAGTGAGGAAGATATCATATGAAATTGATAAAAGAAAACACAATGATGGGAAATATGGTGGAATGCATGGCGGGGGAAACTCGAGAAACCGGAGAAAACCAGCCCAGGCGCTGCTTTTTCCACCAGAAAAGTTTTTTTTTTCAGAGAAAATCATTTAAATTTAATTCAGAATTAATTTAGAGGAAAACTGGAAATAAAACACGACATATATGAAAAAATATAAGAAAATAATAAAAAATATATGGTGTAAGTTATATAAAGTGGCAAACTTAACGAAGGACTTAAAACGCATGCTTCACGAGAGAATTCTAAAGTTTATTTTAGATAAAAAAAATGAAGTATATAATTTTGTATAGGCGTACAAATGATGGAAAGTTAATTCTCAGGAGTCTCCTGTTTAGGAATTAAGTCGCTAAGAAGGAGGAAGAGGCGGCGGCGGGGGGTGGTGGTGATAGTGATAGAAGAATCATTCTTAAATTACGGCTAACTCGTAAAAGATACGGAATTAAAAGTAATTGAAACTTTGCAATCCATGTAAAAGTAGGATATCGGAGTAATTGAAATCACCTTTGTAGGTTTATCGGAATATATAGCTCAAATAAGAGAAGTCTATACGTTCAGCTATAGTACAGTGTCGGCCCGTTAGACCATTGTTCAAATTTAAGCCCGACGTTGAGTTATCGATTCATCCTTTCAAAAGAACCGTTAATAGATATACGATGCGTTTGCCTCGCTATTAGAATCGGAAGAAAGGACAAAGGTAAGTAAAGCAGCAATATTTTTTGGGTCACGTGACCTGGATCCAATGAGTCACTCATTGCTCCTTCCTGAATGCAGCTCGTGGAATGTTGTATTCGTGCACACAACATTCGCCATTAAGGGTGGAATCAAGACGCAGAGCGACCGAGAAGGAAAGAGACAGTGTACTCTCTCTGCCTCTGTCTCTCTCTCTCTCTCTCTCTCTCTCTCTCTCTATGTGCAATAGCTTTCGCCCCACCCACCTTCGTTCGTCCTCCCGACGAAATGTAATAGGAAATTAATACACTTGCAAATTACTACTGTAAATCTAGCTTTTTAAACAACATACCTTCAGATTTCAGTTCTCTTTCATCCCATCTTAACAGCATAAACATTACCTGTAACACACGAGAATGCAAATATTGATAATTTCCTGGAGCTAGCTTACACAAATACATAGTATGTACTATAACGTTATCTTAGCATATATTCATGCGTACCCTAAAGGGTAATTACACATTTAACACCAAAATAATATCAATATACAATATGCTTACAATGTGATACGTCAACTCCTTGCATTAAAGAAACCTATTAGTCAAGCTACATAAAATATGATTGGCTGTTTACCTCTAGCTAAATTAATAAGAATAAATAAATAAATAAAAAGCTGTTGCGTCATAAAGTAAACATCCTTTTTAATAACGATTGTGAGCGCGGAATCCTATTGTTAGCCCAGGGTAGCCCGACGGAGAGTATTATTCTTTGGTCAGGGTCTTTTGAGACAGTAAAAAGGGAACACACATTGTCTACCTAGGTGTGAGCATCCTGCTTTTTAGCCTTTGACCTCTGTACTGTCTCAAAAGACTCTAACCAAATAATATTAATTTTAATCGCTTATATGGAAGATGAGGTTGCAGGGAGACGGGTAAAAATGAGGTTGAGTTAGAAAGTATAAAACGATTGTTCCTCGGCGATTTCTTGTCTGTATAGCTGGTATTATGGGATTTCTAAAAGTTAAATAACTATGAAAGTGCTGTGAATTTTGAACCTAAGCGTCTCTTCAAAGGATTGTATAGGAGCGTAGGTTTAGCTCCCGTTTGAAGATACTCTAGAGGCGACCACAGCCGTGCTGGAAACGCTGCCTCAAGTGGTCTTGTCTGGGTTTGTAATTGCAAGAGACCTAACGAGGGCGCTCCAATGGAAAACGTTCCAAGATTTTGCGGCCCGGCGCCTCATTTCTCTTCCACGCATAAAAACGAAGAGATTTCGTGAAGTTGTCTCACGGGGAAGGTAGGCATACAATAAATATGGCTCCAACACCCCTAACACAAGAGTGAGCATAATTTAAGAATACACGAAAAGAGAATCGAAAAGTTAAAATTGTGATAGCAAATTCAGCATTCAGAAATGCTTAACCGGCAGATTTCTAGTGTGTTTTGCCCTCTACCGGAGCTTGGGAATATTAAACCGGGGGGGGGGTATCCCAAAATTATACATCTAATAGGGATATCTAATACAGAGTTCTGCCACTAGATGGCAGCATGTGGTAACGCTGCTTCATCCTATGCTTTGTATTTAAATGAATATTAAGCTAGATTTATGCATCCGTAAGTATAAATGCATATAGCTGGTCCGCAATGGAAACAACAATTAAACAGAATGAAAGAAAATAAAGCTCCAAAAGTTGCATACACTTACCAGTCACAAGGTCTAAGTAAACGAGGAAAAGATAGGAGCAAAGATGGAGACGGAACAGGCTAATAGCCTAAACCGGGTTGTGGAAGAAGACTTTAGAAAGAACGTACGAGAGGTAACTTCCAGAACAACACTTGTAATTATAAAAGTATAGCCAATACTTGCTAATCCACCTGTTGCTAAATTTACGAAAAATAAAATATAAGCCACAGTATGAGGCTCAAGTATATACAAATTATATTCCTGTCCTACACACGACTGGCGTGAGAAAACAATAAAGAACTGAACACTGTTTTGTTATTTGCTGCCACAAGGACGTTTATCCACCTTCGCACGTGCGAATGCTGCATGAAATTGCCCTAACAATGTCCTCAAATGGCAAATTGGCTTCCCATCTACTTCTTCTCCAATGCAGCACCAAAATATTTGCTTCTATCGCGTGAGGGAGCTACCGTTAACACATTACTTGGCCGAACGAAGGCAGAACTTCCAAACACCCCCCTCCCATCCCGTTGCTATGCACGCTTCGGCCGAGAAGACTGGTAAAAGCACCCTGAAGCATTAGGACTGCGTGCGTATAGGTACGTGCGCTACTCCCCTCTCCACGCTGATATAGTCTGCTGGAAATGTATTCTCCGCATCTGTTACACGGACTCCATCAGTCCTGCTTGCACCACCGCATATTTACGTTTCTTCTGAACCTCGAAGATAGAAGCGTCGTCGGCATTCCGATTTACGGCTGAACTTTTAGCTTTCTGAACTCCGCAGGTCTCCAAGCGGCGCGAGGTATACCGTGAGCGAATCGCCCTCAGCTAACACATTAACTTCATAAATATAGAACAGTAAAATCGCGCAACCAATGCGTGCTAAACATACAAATCAAATGTATATGTTTTTAAAAAAGCCTTTACATACAGTAAATCTGGACATCTATTGCAGACACATGCTCCTCTAGAAATGGTGTTGGTGTTGGTAAACTGGACGCGTTTCCCCAATCTTCGTTGTCATTTTCTTTTGGAGGTTAGCAGACGAAGGTTGTCGAAGCGAATCCAGATTACCAACACCAACACCATATCTAGTGGAGCAAATGTCTGCAATTTTACAAAATGACTGCACAAAACAACTTAATCTGGCAATACATTTTGGAAGCGAAAGGTGGGGTATAGATCGAACATGAACAATGCTGATGGCAATGGAGACAATTGGCTTTGTGGTAAAGCGTGTGGCTCATTGATTCTCTCCCTCTTGCCTTGATTTTATCGTGGTTTACTCTGATGATAGGAAAATGGTGATGCAGTTTCTCTTATAACACAATTTTCTTTTCCCCATTTCCCTTTCATTCGTTTTCCTCATGACATTTCCGATGTTCCTAGGTTTGGTGATATGTGGTTTGACCAGACAGTTAACGCGGAAGAGTATTCCCTTGAACAGAAGAGGAGTGCCTGGTACGATGTGTTGTTTATTGACCTCTCTAGGCTACTTCTTTAGTGGGAGAGATCTTCGAACAAGGAACTGCTTGAGATTTCCGTACATCTCTGTAGCATATCTTCCTGATTGTATTTAACCGACTTTTCTAAGTTATGCTGTTCACAAACACACACACACACACACACACACACACACACATATACATGGAAAGTTTTTTTAATTTCGGGACTTCATGGTAACCCGAAATCTGTACTTTCGGTAAAATCTCGACCTCAAAAATGGTGTGTTTAATGTAAAAAGTAAAAACTCCGTTTGTGTAGTTATTTCTGCACATAAATTAGAAACAGAGTGAAACATTTCAACATGTTAAATGGTAAATTGAATTAGTTGCGCTGTGGTATTTTAATTATAGAGTTCTATACAGCGTGTTCCATTTATCTTGTGCACTTATTAAAAACCTTTATGTTTTCATTAAAACTTTAGTTTCAGAAAGAATCTTAGAAGCAGGGACTAACATAACTATGGGGATTTTGTTCTTGTAGCTCCGCTCTCAAAATACAGTAATCCGTTTTTCAAATACCAGCACATAATCGTTTTACTTCCATAAGAGGAGTTCAAAAATACATTGTAACAAATTAATTGTATTAACAAACAGCGTACTAATATCCTAAATATAAATGGGCCAACTGAAGGTGATTTACGTCAGATATTGTTCGTTACGTTCGATAATGCCAGCATTCAAGCTTCCTCGTCCTGCATGCACTGTTTATCACATAATGCATGTAAACAAACCAAAATAGCGGCTTTAATCACAATCTAACCCATTCATTCAGGTAGTTGCTTTCCAAGTTGGATGTTGACGAAGTCTTACAATGGTTACAGTGGTCCGCTGTGAAGTAAAGGTTGATATTAATCTCATTTACGGGAAATGTCAAGGAAACGCTCTGAGAGCTTAGGAGCTTTCCAGAAATCAATATTCTCAGAAAATGCAACCATCTCGAATGATATTCCTTGTCGAACTTCACTGAAACAACGAATATTTCAGCTCGCAAACTTACTGTCACAGAATCACCGCTGGTTAAGCTGCAAAAGGCACTAGAGGTGTTGAAATGCTAAGTGGTATATCGAAATCAAGAACCCGTGGTATATTTAACCCGACAGCGTCGCGGTATGCATATTTTATTCATAAATGATTTAAAACGGTGATAACTGAAAAAACCGTTAACGTTATAAATTCTCTGGGTGAGACTATAACATTATAATAATATTTATTTATATTTTTGAGTACCACGTCATATGCCTTTGTCATGCAGATAACATACCTAAGGAGCTATAAGAATGTATTTTATCAACATTGCGCCTAACGAAGGGTTGGGACCTTTCTACTATGACTGCGGTTCAACTTGCGTTACAGTATATTCGGTTCTCTGTGTTGTCCGAAAGCTACTTGGTGTGTTTTCTTACGAACAAAACTTTGAAAATAACCTAAGGTGTCAAAATAATTTCAGAACTCTGAAGTAGTGTGCCAGATCAAAAATTACAGATGATATCACAGGACCCAATAGGCCTATATTAAAATATTGTGCTGTGAGAAAATTTACCTATTGTTTGACAATTCGAACCTTACATTTCAATTAGAACATTTAAAAAAAAACTCCCTGAAGATTATTTATGTGAATTGTAAACTCATGCAACGACCAACCTTGTAAATGTTTGGTAGAGAAGTTAAAAAGTTGCTTATTGTGTCAAAAGAAATATTTGCATGAAAACATGTGCAATCTGTTATGCAATATGTGTTTCACATTTCAACCGCATAATATTACAGAAATTCCGAGGATTGTCTGTGTGAATAGAAAACTCTCGTTACGATCAAATTTTTAACTTCTCAGGTAGGTAATTTATTATATTATGATGTGAAACAATAGATCTGCTTGTTGGAAACATGAATTGGATGTTTTGGTACCTAAACATTTTATTTCAAACAGAATAATTAAATAAATTCTAAGGATTGTGTGTGTCGAACCGCTAGACTCTAAGTTCCATGGTGAACTTTAAAGGACACTCACAAGAAGATAAATAAATGCATAAAACAGGTGGCAGCAATTCAGGCAGCAAATACATTTTATTTATAGTTTATTATTAAATATTCATCCAATATAATTAATTAATGAGAATGAAAGTATTTTACAAAGGATAATTTGATTAAGAACTAAACCATTGTTTTGAAATATTCTTAAAATCCAATTTTTGGTAATTTTGGTTTATTTTGGATGTGCCTTTCAGGAAACGCATTTGATTTTGAGGTGATGGGTTGAGGGGAATGTTCAGCACTTGGAGCATCTTTGTTTCTCAACCATGTATTGTATTTCTAAAGGTTCAGGTTTCAGTTCTCTTGCTTTTGTAGACTTTTAGGTGCCATTCTATTGAATGTTTTCAAACTGCAACTGACGCTATGGTTTCTTAACATGTCGTGACGAAAAGTGCATTCATGGCAAGATTTCACTAACAAAAGGTGCTGAAGTGATTTAAGTTCCGTTTGGGTTGTTTTAACGGAAAGCAGTACGCTATTTTAATAAAGAGACGTTATAATACTTTTTTTAAAATTGTCTTAAAGTGATTAATTTAAGTAAAATAAATAAATTATGTAGCTATTTGAAACAGCGATGACATCAGTTATACCTTGAGACGTTAATATATGGAAGCCAAGCGTTTTCATATGAAGTGTTTATTTTTGTTAATGGAAGGGAATTGATGCCATATTGACTTATTGACTATGTGATAAAGGAAAACTATTTACTTAAAGTAATTACCTTGTAAGTGTTCTGTGAATATCAGAATATTGAATTTAATGTGTACTTTAAGTAATTTCATTTATGATCAGAACTAATTATTTTAAAAAATTCAACAATGATAATTGCATTGCTACGGCATGAAAAAGGAAGTTGTTCTTCCTAGTATACCGCATCCCCAAGCGTTTTTTACCCATATTTAAATATTCTCTAAGTGCAAATAGCTTATGAAATAAATATTATATGTAGCAAAAGTAATTTAGTTATAAATAAAAGGATGTCTGTATTATATACTTCCTTAAAGAATGTTTAATAAGGAGAAACACGTAGAATAAGCTTTGAGCCTATATGAGAGCTGATTAGACGCTCAACCTTTTTCATTCCTTATTGGTCAGTCTTCATGTGATCATCGTTGCTCGGCACAAGGATTGCGTCCTAAATTAATTTGGCGGGAACGCGTGGAAAACAATCTTAATTTATCTGTGCCATGCTAAAGTGTTAGTAATTATTGCATCCAGTGATATTGAAGAATATACAAGAACATCTTACCAGTGTATCATTTACAAGTATTATATTACCTGTAATGCATTCCCCCCCCCCCCCGTGGCCGCGGCCCTCCGACGTAATAATACCTATTAAGTGAGTAATACTTAAAAAGCATCTCAAATAGCTCGCCTACATATTTGTTACAAAATGGCACCAAACTGATGAGCAAAAACAGGCAAGTTCTACTAAACTTCAATAAGAATGGAGTTAAACGAACCAAATCTCTATAATTATGCTATCCGTAATGATAAAATTACCTATAAATAGAAACATTTTAATTCCACCTGAAATTTCTGTCGGGATTTCAACCAGGAAACTGAACTATCAGAGAAATATTGGCCTCCTATAGGAAGATGACTTTGTGGGCGGTGCCAAACAACAGATGAAACATGATGTCGGAGATCTTGACATTAAACTACACTGTAATATAGTTAAACTTGAGCACGAACACCTTAGAAAACATTTCACAGAATTTCGATGCAAACTTGTCTAAACTTCGGCAAGGCCTCCTTAGAAGACTCTTGGGTTTTAGCGGATTTCTTAGGGTATTCCTTTCCATGAAGACGCTTTAAAACTGGTGTCCAGGTAGAACTAAACTGACGACCAGAGTCACAGTTTAGGTTGTTATTTTTCTTGGAGATGGCTAGGATCTCTTTTACTCTCCTCTCTCAATATTGGGAGCACTTAGCTATTTCACAGGGAATTCAGTATGTTCCAGATGTTGTGAGTTTTAGATCATCCTTCACTCATTTAATTAATCACCTGAGGTTTATGAACGGTTGTTATTCCATATTCATGCAGGATTCTGCTTAATCTACAAAAGAGTTCCACGTGAACGGTATTCAGGCTACAGCAACCGGGTTTTCTATTTCTGTACTTCATAAGAGTTGTTTTTACTTTCTCTATACGTACTATGTATATAGTGTATAGAGAAGGTATTGCATTCCACCCCAAATTTTGATACCGAGATATCACCGGAAATATGTGTTTTAGGGTTCCCATTATCTAAAAAAAAGCATTTTCGGAAAAAGGTCAATCTGTGTGTGTGCACCTCCATGTTTCTATGAATACGAAAACTCAAAAACGAATAGTCGGTAAAATTCCAAACTTGGTATTTAAGTTTAGTATCTTCCAGGGATGCGACACGAAACTACCCTTTACATGGAACTTTTTTCGAAAATTTTGATTTTCTCAAAAATGGCTCTAATGATTTTGATTAAAATATCGTATATTAAAGATATTTACTTGACAAATAAGATGTATATCTTGAATTTTCTGGAAATAGCCTCTGAAGACTACTTTCTTCTGGACGAATTTTACAGAATTTTGCATAACTGCTAAACCATAAGAGATGGACAAAAACTTACCACACAAAACATGTAGAGCACTTTAAAACGTACAACTTCTGTTATTTGCATTTTTTCATGGAGTTTGTCGCTTTTGAGATATTCCTTTTTTTTTGTTTCAGCTTTGAAAAGCTTAGTTTTCTCATACACGAATTTGTCAATTCCTGTCCATACAAACAAAGGAACTTCAGTGAATAGCAGCCAGCTTTTGACTATCACTTTAACCTATGGTACTCCCTTATTTCGCTTCTACTTACAAGGAAGCAAATAATAAGACTACTTCTGCTAATTTTTTTCTCTATTAGCATGAAGTAAATAGAGGCATAGGCTTTTTAACAATAACTTGTTGCAGAGATGTATAGAAAGTCATGTGAATGGAACACATCAGATTTTTTTTATATCTGTACTTCATAAAATTGTTTTTTTACTGTGAGATCTTTTGAATGCAGTCTTAAAGTCTCTTTTTGAATAGCCTTTATGTTGTAATGCGAACTGTAGGTGTTGAAGTTCTGTTTGCAGGTCTTCAGAGTCTTGAGAGGGCGATAGCTCTTTGTGCCAATGTATTTAGAATTCCCATTATTTATGATGGAAGCTCTATGCATTAAAATAAAGGTGCATGGTATGTTATCACCTGGGTGGAAGTTCAAGAAGAGTTTTAGGTACATATTCGCCTGAGAAGTTTCAGTTCATATTTTAATTACAGTATAAACATTAAAGTTATTATAAGAGTTATTATCGTAGATCAATGAGATAGATGGCACACCCTGTATACATTCAGGAAATGTTTACATCCGCGTACGGTAGCAGGTAATGTCAGCATTACTGTTAATGTGATAAGTTGTGTGTACCTGCACGGAACGCTGTTCTGTCACTACGTGCCGAATTCAATTTAACAGTACATTTCCTGATTAAAAATATGCTATCTGACTTTTGAGTTCAGTTCCATTTTTTCAAGCTAACAAGAGTTGTGAAAATGAAATGTAACGGCTGTTACAAATAACCACAGAAACTAATATAAAAATACAATTACTTCACCCAGTTTTATAATTAAAGTACAGTAGAGTAAGTAACAATACGCCATAAACTAATAATCTAATAACCACTTTGTGGCATATTTTTAGACAGTTGAATATATATAGCAACTAGCACTCAAATTTTAATTAACTGGTGTGTATTTAAATTAAATGAAAACTGCAGCAGATGACTTTTGGAAGTTAATAAGCTCAGAAGTAAATGAAGACTTTGGGTATAATTTTAAGTATGAGTGAAATCTCCTTTGGGTCGCTAAACTCATAACATTGGATGTGAAACGTCACAGAGTATTCAAGCTGTTGCTTTTTCTCTATCTAGTTCTTCCTTATACTTTCTTTATTTAAAGCTTGACTTCTTACCTATTCCTACATTTTTGTAAGCTTTCCGTTTCGTATACCTCCTACTATTTAGGATTTCTGATCTTCATGTATCGCATTTGCTGTTCCTCTTATCAATCAGTTTTTTTCCATTTCATCCTTTTTTATCCTCGTTTCCTTCAATTCTTGTATAAGCTAATTCACGTATTACTTTCTCTAGCCCCACAATGTACATAGGGATAGAGAAGTATTGTATTCCACCCAAAAATTCGATACCGAGATTTCACCGGAAATACATATTTTAGGACCCCTGTATCCAAAAAAAGCATTTTCAGAAAAAGGTCCATATGTGTGTCCGTGTGTCTGTGAACACGATAACTCATGTAGGTATTTAAGTTTAGTGTCTTCCAGGGATGCGATACGAAGCTTTTGAGAGAAATTCCCCCACCCCAAACTACCCTTTACATGGAACTTTTTTCGAAAATTTTGATTTTCTTAAAAATGGCTCTAACGATTTTGATTAAAATATCATATATTAAAGATATTTATCTAACAAATAAAATGTATATCTTGAATTTTCCAGGAATAGCTTCTGAAGACCTGTTTATTCTGGATGCATTTTGCTTAATTTGGCATAACTGGACAAAAACTTACTATACAACAAATTTAGGCCTTGTTAAAATACACAAGTTATGTCATTACATTTTTCTCGTGGAGCTTTACGTTTTCGAGGTATTCATTGTTATTAGTTTCAGTTGTGAAGTACTTATACTTTTCTCAGACGGGACTGTCCGTTTTTCTTTGTTCTACTCCTGGCCAAGAAAAGAAGCAATTTGTAATGACAATCGCATAACGACAGCTTTTAAAACATTTGACTATTGGTTTAGCCTAGTGTATTCCCTTATTTTCTTCCTACTTATACGGAACTAAATAATAAGAACATTGTGCTAATGAGTACCACGATTAGCAAGGTACAGAAAGAAGAAAAATCTTATGTATGAAGTTTGTAGAACAGCTAGAGAAAGTCATGTGAATGTAACACATCATAGTTTTTTTGCTTAAGTATTCCATTTCCTCTATATTACTTAATGTTCGTCTTTATTTCGTAATATTTATACGAGGGTAAATAAAACCGCAAATTCCTTAGTTTTTGTAGAAAAATGGTTAAACATAAGGAAAACCACTGTGTTGTTGTATAGCTATTTTATGTTTTAGAATAGTTACCAAATAATATTCAAGTATTCTTCATTAATTTGCATCTAGTTACTTTCTCTACAGCGTTTACTGATAAATACCGGACCTCACACAGATATGGCGCCACTAGACAAGTTGGACGGTAACATCGTATAGTTTAACTCTAGACTAGCTTGTATACATAGCTACAGGTCAATAGCTTATTTAGTTTTCGAATGACAGCATTTTAAACAAGACAAATTTAGAATTTTCACGAAAATAGAAAAACAGCAGTATTTAAATACTTCCATTTGAAAGACTTAACGCCTAAAGAAATCAAGGAGGAAAAACACGGTACATTGAGAAACTCTGCCATTTCATGTTCAATTATTAAAAGGTAAGTTGCAGAGTTTAAAATGAGACGTACTAGTGATGAGCCTCGCTCTGGACGCCTGTAGAAGTGACAATTCCAGTGATCATTGAAAAAATGCATGTTTAATACTGAAAGACCGCAGATTAAAGTTTTTTGAGATAGCAGAGGTTGTAAACATATCAAAAGAACGTGCAGGTAATATTTTAAGTAATGTTTAGGGCTTTCACAAGGTCTGTGCAAGATGGGTATCCCGTTTGTTGACACCTGATCAAAAGTTGCAAAGAAAAGATGTTTCTGTTAGAAATGTGATGCTCTGCGGTAAAAATCCCAGTGAATTTTTGAGACGGCTTATTACAGGGATGAAACTTGGATACACCACTACACTCCAGAAAGTAAATCACAGTTAAAACAATAGATTGCACCAGGTGAACCAACTTCAAAAAAGGCAAAGTACAATTTTGTCAGCTAACAAGGTTGTGACGAGTGTTTTCTGGGATGCACAGGGAATTATTTTTATTGATTACTTGGAAAAGGGTAAAAGTATCACTGGTGAATTCTATGCAAGCTTAACTGCAACGTTTGAGTGATGAAATGAAAAGCTTAAGTCCTGATTTGGCAAAAAAAAAAAATCTTGTTTCATCACAATGCAATGAGAAAAATGTGCGATTTAAAGTTGTAATTGCTTGAAAATCCACCCTATTCGCCAGATCTAGCGCCCTGTGACTGCCACCTGTTCCCAAACATCAAAAAAATTCTTAGAGGACGAAGATTTCACAGCAACGAGGAGGACATTGATGCGGTAAACAGCTATCTTGAGGACCTTGATAAATCGCACTACAGAGATGGTTTAATTAAATTAGAACACCGATATGACAAATGTATTAGCCTTTCTGGAGATTATGTTCAGAAATAAAGCAAAAAAAAAATGAATTTTGTTTTCATTGAGAGGCCCGGGACTCATCAGCCGACCCTCGTAGTGTATAGAGAAGATACTGTAATGCACCCAAGATTTGATACCGAGATTTCACCGGAAATATATGTTTTGAGACTCCTTGAATCCGAAAATAAGCATTTTTAGAAACAATTTTCAGTGTATGTATGTGTGTGTGGGGGGGGGCAGCCTAGCTCAAAAACAAAAAGTCTGCTAAATACTAAATAGCATTTAAGTTTGATATCTCCCAAGGTTGCGACACAAAGATTTTGAAGAAAATCCCACACTCACAAACTATCCCTTACATGGAATATTTTTCGAAAATGTTGATTTTCTCAACAATGTCTCTAACAATTTTGATTAAAATATCATATATTAAAGATATTTACATGGCAAATAAAATGAATATCTTGAATTTTCTGGAAAAAGCCTCTGAAGACACCTTTATTCTAGACGAATGTAGCAGAGTGTTGTATAACTAGTAAACCACAAGAGATAAACAAAAACTTAGTCTGCAAAAAATGCAGCGCCCGTTAAAACACATGCTATATACATTTTTTTCGTGCAGTTGACAATTTTTGGGATATCCCTTGTTATTGGTTTCAGTTTGCAAATACTTATACATTTCTCGAACAGAATTTGTAAACTCCCGGCCATCAAACAAAGTAGCTTCAAACACGTTAGCAAACATCTTTTAAAAGATTTGACCATAGCTTCAGCTTATAATACTCTTTTCTACTTATAAGGAAGCAAGTAATAAGACCATTTCTGTCAATGTTTTCACGATTAGTATGAAATAAATAGAAGAATAGCCTTTGTAGCAATAATTTGTTGCAGAGATGATGTAGAGAAACTCATGTGAAAGGAACTCATCAGAATTTTTTTATTATTAAAAAGATGTGCTATATTTCGCATTTTATTTCGTTGCGCTATTCTCCAAATTCGCGATCAGATAAGGGTCCAGAAGCGCCAAAAGGGCCAATAAGTAGAAGGAGGAGGTTGCGAAGGTCAGGTGTGAGGAATGTTTGAGGTGATGCCGGCGACATGGGAACGATTCTGCTCCGCGTGTAACATTTAAGTAATTTCAAGGCATGTTAAATTCACTTGATAAGCAGTTCAATTTACAGCCCCAGTCATGAAATCAACCAAGAAAGAGGATTTGGAAAGAAAAAAAAAAAGTCATATATCGATGGAGTCAGAGTGTTCGAAGTTCGGCTGAAGGGGAGCTGATAGCCAATATCTCGCCGGACGAAGGTCGCAATATGACCCCTTGAGCTTCTTAGCAGTCTTTAAGTTGTATCGTTTATCCTAACATTACCGGCAATATTGACTATTTGACTATTTCTCTTTACTAAAAAGGAAGAACTCCCAAAGTGTCTTGTATTTCAAAAGGACATGAAAATGGAACGTGCGTTGTTATACAACACTTTATTCAGCGGTGACGACTGCTTACCTCAAATGCCAGACTGTATTTGATGCTGCAAGCAGACTCCTGCAAGTCGGAATATTCTGCTGCTCCCTAATGTGAAATACAGTCTGGTGTAATGGATACCTACTTTGAACGTACTCCTTTCCTTGGGGTTTTCAGTTTTAAGATGAGAAAACTTGCTTCTGACTTACCCAGGTATATCCTATTGCCAGTTTAGTAATTTAGTCAGTAACTCTGTCTCCCTATTCTTTGTTTCTGTCTGTCTCTCTCCCTCTCTCTCTTTCACGTATTCTTGTCCAAAATTAGAAAGAAAACCTCTGTCAAATTCTACCTGATTTAATATTTTTTCTCAGAAGAAAAGCCATAAAGAAAGAAAGAAAATGTAATATAAAATATTGAGAACATTTTGGCGTTTATTGTACTAAATGTTCTTGAGATTTTGTGGTAGTAAAAATATGTTAAATATAGGTCTTGAAATGACTTGAAATGCCAGGTTCTTTCCATGACAGTGCGAGAGTAATAGAATAAAATAAAGTTTTGCAACATTCATAGAATAACAATGTGCATCCCGGGTATTACTTATGCAATAATGACATTATTTTTAACCAAGTTTATATTAAAGTTCTATGGTTTTAAGAAGTACATATATTGTCTCTCTTATTATTAGTTATTCCAGTTAAACAACATTTCTTCCGAATAAAGAGCATTTCATTCACCGAATGTTCTGAAAATTCATTATTCATGTAAATATGTAAATTTATGATAACTTAATCTAATTTCTGGACAATTTTTTAATAAATTAAGCATTTCTTCAAATAACCTTTCAAAGATACTGTACTTACTACTTATCAAACATTTTATTTTGAGTTATGCATTCAACGACGCGCGCACACACAAGCACACAGATATAAATGTACACAGATTTTACCTACAATGTTTCTTTTTTGTTTTGTTTTTTAATTAAGGGCCTCAAAAGTGTATTCGTGTGAAACATCTATATCGGATTTTTGGGTGGAATGCAAAACTTCATCACCATATTACATGCATGTCAAAGAAAGTAAAAAGATGCTTGGTCAGGTTTACACCCAGGCCAGGATATTCCTATAATGTCGTGAACAGAGGTAAGGAATGAGAGCTCTTGTTAAGTTAAATAAATAGGCACAGCAAGCCAGCGAAGAAACGCGAATAATATGTATATATGGAAAGTAAGAAAGAATGAAAATTAAAACACCTGAGAGAAAAGGGTTTGAAATTGTTCATTTCTAAATGCCTACATTCCTAACCTTAATGCTGAGCACGCTTTTCCAAAGATACTACACGAACTTAAATGTAATGCTGTATTAAAGTGTTAATGTAAAGGAGTTGGAAAAGTAGAATCCAATTGAAAAAAATTGAACATATTGAACACATTTATTATGTAGTAATAGAATATAGTTTAATTCTGGCATAGATCTACATACACTTTAATATATACAATACTGTTTTGTTTAATTTTGTTGAATTTATAGCGTCAATTTATCATGCAGTTTTATTAAATTATAGGAGATAACACCTATGCTCAGGATTTTGAATAGCAGCAATTCTGAATTACTTTTTATAGGGAATTGATTATTAAATAACTAATAAAACACACTCGCTTACCCTCAAACATAAAATCCTGGATATGGGATGGAACGTTCTTCATTATAAAAATATTTCTCGAATCGAATCGAATGCAGGAACAAGTGGGTGCTCTACCGACTGAGCTGCGGGACCAATCCTAGCAGTTGATATTAGTTTCCAAGCATTGGTGTTTTATTTAGGAAGGTTTGTTCTCAGTCGGTATGTAGTCTCTTTTACAGTTTTGGTTAGGCAAATATTTTGGCATCCACGTTATCCAAGATAAAGTAACTTCAAGGAAGAATGCTTTGTTTCGGCCCACTCATAAATACAAAGGACATTTAAAACGAAATACCGGCGGCTTTGAAATGTATTTCATTGCACTCAAATTTCGTTAAATCCTCATTTAGTATTATCTTAAAATGGAAAAATTTACTCCTAAATTTATTAAGATTCATGCTGTGTTTGTTTTTACATACTATGTATGCACATATGCATTAGGAATGGGCATGTAAGAAAACAATACAGTTCTAAATTGGGTACTAAATTCATACCATTGAATAGCTATAAACATGTGCTTATATATCTACTCACAGATAGACATGAACTACCCGTAGACAGCATTGTTGATTTGTTCATAATTCAGCAGCCGTTTATTTTGCGTTGCAGAATCTGATCGATTCCTTCTTTCTATTTACTCTCGTTCCTTAATACATGCTGAAGAGTAAGTGCATTGATTATGTATTTCTCCGCTATGTCCGATTTCTTTAGAGTTTTAACAATTCATACTTTCTGTTATTTATACTTACTCACTTTTCCTACTTATTTAAATCAGGCCTGCTCTCAACACAGTGAAATTCCAGTCTATGTAAGTAAAACCATATTTCGTCTGCAACAATAAGCAGGTGAAACAAAAGTTTACCATTTAACGGTACCTTTTTAACAGACTGCCGAAATATGGAATTGGATTTTTTTTTTGATGACTTCAGCTGAGACAAAACATGGCACGGTTAGGGATGAATAAATCACTTCACGTGCGACGTTTTATTGTTAAGATTGAACAAACCAGGAAACGTTATTGTAATTGTTCATTACGGTTTGAAAACGTTTTTCAAATTCGTTTAATGGATCATACATTCATTAAAGGGAATTTATTATTTTCCTTGTATTCACATTTTTGCTGTAATGACGTCTGTACAATTTAATAATCTAACATAAACGCCTATGGAAATACAGTAGGAGAATTCGGTTTTACTTTTTGAACTTCAATTCGTTACAGTGAGGATCTGAGTGTATGCAAATGCAAATTTAGCATTATTTCCGGAAAGAGACTTGGGTTTCACTTCTGGTCCGTGCACCAAACAATATGTATTTCTGAATTCCTACAAAAATGTCTGTTTCAGGAAGAGAAAGAGAGAAAGTAAAGGAACAGGGAGGGAGAAGACGAGAAACAAATAGGTTAGGATCGAGAAAGTAAGACACGGGGAGGGTATAGTCGATAGAAATCATATCGAGCAATAGGTCGAGAGCGGGGAAGTAAGAGCCGGTAAGGGAGAAGCCGGAAAAGAGAGATTATTTAAAAGAAATTTGCAGTTGTAGTTTTATTATTTTTTTTACTTTCCCTATACGTACTATGTGCATAGTGTATAGAGAAGGTATTGTAATGCACCCAAAAATTCGATACCCAGATTTCACCGGAAATACAAGTTTTGAGACCCCCTGAATAAAAAAAAGTTATTTTAGAAAAATGTCCGTGTCTGTGGGCAACATAGCTTAAAAACGAAAAGTCTGTTACAAACCAAACTTGGTATTTAGGTTTGTTATCTTCCAAGGATGCGACACGAAGATTTTTAAGAAAATCCCCCACACCGAACTACCCTTTGCAAAATTTTGATTTTCTCAAAAATGCCTCTAAGAATTAAAACATCGATTATTAAAGATATTTACCTGACAAATAAAATGTATATCTTGAATTTTCTGGGAATAACTTCTGAATACTATTTTTTTCTGGATGAGTTTTATGGAATTTTGCATAACTGCTAAACCGTATGAGATACACAAAAACATAACACACAAAAAATGTAGAGCACATTAAAGCACACGATTTAGGTTACATAATTTTTTTTTCGAGCAGTTGGTTGTTTTTGAGATATTCCTTGTTATTGGTTTCATCTTTAAAATCTTATACAATTTGTCAACTGCTGTCCATACAAACAAAGGAGCTTCAGTCACATAGCAACCAGCTTTTAACCTATAGTACTCCCTTATTTCACTGCTATTTATAACGAAGCAAGTAGTAAGACTATTTCTGGTAATTTTTTCTCAATTAGCATGAGTTAAATAGAAGCATTAGCTTTTTAATTTGTTGCAGAGATGTAGAGAAAGTCATGAGAATTGAACACATCAGATTTTTTCTTAACACAAGACCCTAAAGAGCAGATTAACGATCATGTCATAGCTGCAGTTTCCGGGAAGGCAAGTTAAGGTAATGAAAACTATAAATAAATGTGATATACAACTTACAATGATGAGTAATGATACGGTTATTAGATTCTAACGTTGCAGCATTATAACATTCTTAGCTGTGCAATTTATTCTCCACTTCTTGAATGGCGAGGTTGCGGGATCATTGCAGGTCGCAGAGATGGAGAACTTCGTCATAATGAGGCAGTCTTATCCTTCGTTAAGTTTTATATAGAAGCTAAGCAGAAGAATTGTGATAATGGATACCTTAAAGCATACCGCCAAGTGGTTTCTAGTCAGGAAGCAGATGAGTAGGGCAGAAAACTCTCAAATGTAAATCTCTTTGGAGCTCTGAATATCATTAATGCTGCTGCAATTGTTTCTTGGCATTCATGAGGCAAGAGAAATGTTAAACCGTTTAGTCTGATTTTTAGTTGCGGTATATCCTAAAATATGGGCATTTTTACTTTAGGTGCCAGTTTTTTTTCTGGTGTTGTCGGGACTCCGGTACTGAATTCCTTTTTTCCCCCATTTTTCCAACATTTCCTTCGTTTTCTATATGTTTACTGTTTGTTCCTTATACACATATACAAACACCCATGCCTAAGACGGGACTCGAACCCTTAATCCCCTGCGCCACGAAGCACCAAAGCTAGGCGCTTAAGCGACCGGTCCAGTTAAAATAAACATAATCCTGGTGTTGATTTCATTCTTCAACTAAGTTGGTCTAAGAGGTATATTTATTTCTGAGAAACTACGAAAATTATTTTAAACAAAACACTATATGACGTTTCAGTGGAACCACTTTCTCTACCCACTGTCCTTTATATATCTTAAAACTATTTGTACAGAACTTATTCTTTAATATGTTCATGTTAATCGAGATAAACATTTTCGAAAACAGCTTCATTACACGTTTTTTTTATAAGTACAAAGAGAAAATAGGAACCCGAAGCGAGAGTCAAATGTTTAAAAGTTCGTGGCTTAATGTGACTTAGAATGTGCATAGTCTTTAAAAACATCGCGGGAAACAACTGCAATTCAAAAACTAATAATATATTGAATAATTCAAATCAATTATATTGGAGATCTAAATGCCACAAAAATGTACTCAAAAAGCATGTTTTTAAAGATATTTAAAATATTGTAGGGTACCCGATGGTCATTTTGAATAAAATATACAGGGTTACTACAAAAGAAATAGACAACTTCAACTGCCTGTAAAACAAAAACTATTAAAGATACCAACCTAATTATTTTGGAGGTATGTTGAGAAACTTTCAAAGTTTCGTTTGTTACTATTGGTAACGCTGTAGTGTTTTGTCTGTTGTTGCAGAAGCTGAAATGGCGAAAAATCCTGTGGAAAAGGCATATTGCGTGTTGGAATTTGCTAGAACGCAATCAGCAACTGTTGTCCAACGACATTTTAGAACACGTTACCCCAAAAATGAAATGATGCGCTCACAAAAACCAGCATCGTCTTCATCATGTCGCAACATGTCGATGCAAAAGCCACGCCGTATGGCCTTATCTTCTTCACTCAGAAACTGCAACATCTGTAATCTGTAAGGCATCATGTGCAGTCGCTTCCGCAAGATTTTTCATACAGTTTGCTGTGGAATTTGTAATTGCATGCTTGCCCTAGATGTCGATTTCTGTGGGCTTCTTATGTAGGCAGAACGAACACGTTTCAACGTTTTCTTCCGAAACTCTTGGTCTTCCCGAGCTCTTCCCTTTGCACAAACATCCCGTTGTCTCGAATTTTCTATACCAGTCGTAGATTGACTGTCTAGTCGGTGGCGTTTTGTGACTTACTCGTGTCCTCGTAAAGCAGTGCTGGCATAAACATGGTCTTAACAATAAAGTCTTCTATATCTGGATACCAATTGTGGAGTAGCATCTATCACTGAGCTAGTACTCGGGCATGAAAGAGAGAAGCAGTGGCTTCAGGATTAAGGTGCAGGAGGGTGTACATTTGGGGAGAAATCGGAAGCTGTAAATATGTACACCGTGGGTGTGAGGAGACACAGTGCTTTTACTATTACATAGATGAATTCATAAGAATGTATGGCTAGGGAGAGCAAGCCGAAAATCTAATGGGCATTCTAATTCCACTCAGCTCACCTCGTATATCGTGATCTTCAGTTCAAACTTTAATGCAAAGATTTTCCCCTTTCTGCCAAATTCGATAAGTGTCAGTATCTCCGTGGCCTAATTATTGAATCTCCATTTATTAACCCTATTTTACAAAAGTACGTTAGTTATATTTTATACATTCGATAACGTAATATAACAAAATAGAAAATAGTATACAATAACACAATAAAAGTACTTAACATGCAAAAAGAAAATCATCGTATTTTACTCAAGAATATAGCATACTATAAAAGGAACTTAATATAAACTTTTAAGTTTAGAAAAAAAATAACAAACTCTTTTAAACAGCACATAGATGTTAAAATTGTTGCAGTTGTTATTACAATTGTTTAAATTTATAATTAAATAAAATCTACCTTTATTAAAACAGAACAATCAATCACAGATGAAGCACACTCTTGACACACACAGAAAAAAATATTTATAGAATTTATTTTAAATCGCTCAAAATAATCTTCGAATTTACTACGTCCAGAAAGAAAATTATTGATTATAAGCTCTCAACACATCAACCTTGAACAGTATTATAGAACAGCTGCCTAGTCAATGCACTAATACCGCTGATAATTCACTTTTCATTAAATTATTCCACCATTGAAATGTTACATAATCGTTTAATAAGGCAGATGGGATACTTACTATATTGATATTCTGTAGCTTTTGAAATCATTTCCAATTGCACCACTATGTCCTCTTACAAATGGGTAAACTACTTTCCATAATTAATTTTCTAACACAAACACAGCCAGTGCATTAAGACAATATTAATTATTAACTGCTTTAAGTGCTCTTGTGAATACTAAACATAAGTAAGTACACTAACTCCATTATTTATTCTCATTGCACTGCTTCTTTGAGAGTTAGAAGTGCTGCTTGGAATAGAGTACACTGAGGTTTCAAACTAACTTTTACTGATATATGTATTTTCTACATTATTATAGTAAACAACAAAAGCACATTCAACTTGAGCCTTTCCAGTAATTTCGCGGTAGGAAAATGCCATCTGTATAAAGGTTATGAACGTGATTATTTTCACAGTTGGAGGACACACTAGCATGCTTGATAGCTACATGCGGGGCTAAACGCTCTATTTCCAATCTTGGAACAAATGCATCACGACCTTTCTTGATGTTAATAATTTTTGCTCCTGAGAGTGCAGTGAAATGCAGAGATCCAAACTGCATCAGTAGATATAATACAAAATGGTTTGGTGATATGAAGAAGAAAACTTATTGGTAAAAGATAACATATCCGGGCTTGTAGGCCGTGGTCGAAAATTAAAATTATTAAAACTTGACGTTTCGTCCTTGGCTGTGGAGGGCATCTTCAGAATGAACCTGCGCAGGAACGGCTAGCGACTGCTATACTTTTGAGGTAGTGGGAGGGGAGTAATTTGACTGCTGTGTTCTGATTGGCTGTTGTGTTTGCCGGTGCGAAGATGCTTTGATGTTTTAATTTCAATTTTCGACCACGGTCTACAAGCCCGGATATGTTATCTTTTACCAATAATAACACCGGCCGTGAAAGCCTACGAGCATATATAAGAAAACTTATGATTATTGGAGACTTTATAATTAATTTATAATTAAGACCTTGCTTAATCCAGCATGGCTTTATAAGGACACAACTATGTCCACATTTACCACATCTTGCCACCAATATCGATTGCTTAAACTGATGCATCCTTACCCCTTGCTAAATGAAATGTAATTTATTTAAAAGACCATATCATAATATATATATATATATATACTGATGGCACTTTTCTACCACGAAATTACTGAAAAAACTCAAGTTGAATGCAACGTTGATAATATTTCAGTAAAATTTAGTTTGGAACCACAGTGTATTATATTTCAGGCAGAACTTCTGACTCTTAGAGAAGCAATGGAATGGAATATAAATAATGGAGTTAATGAACTTATATTTAGTGTTTCACAAGCAACAATTAAAGCAGTTAATATTGTCTTAATACTTTTACGCTCTCATAAACTTCTTCACTAACAACTTTATCAGTCCAAATAATTGTCACATTTTTGCTATAGCAAATGTATCTATTCTTCTTGCTTCTGAATTTTGACTAATTTTCACAAACATATAACATTATGATCGTATATATGTTTTCAACAAATTGTTCCTAAATTCTAGTAATATTGAATGTAATTATTATTGGATGACATTTTATTTTTCTACCTAATTATTGAAATTCTTAACTTCAAATCATAATTTATAATCTAATCTAACTGGTGTAAACTTCTTACAAAAGTTATTCTTCTTTCTATTCCATGTTAATCGAGATAGTCATTAGCAAAATGTTCTTGATGCTTAGTTCCTTATAATTATAAGAAAACTAAAGGAATGCTAAAGCGATTGCCAAACGTTTTAAAAGCCGTCGCAATGCAATTTTCATTGAGCTTGGCAAGAAGTAAACCATAAGAAACACGTGGGACTTCCTGGCTGAGAAAAATATAGTTATTTTAAAATTAAAGCCAATAACAGGGAATATCTCGAAAACGGTTACTCCACAATAAAAGTGCAAAGGACATAAAATCGTGTTTATCTTTAATATACGGTATTTTAATAAAATCATTATAACTATTTTTGAGAAAATCAAAATTCCTGGTAATGTTTTCCATGTAAAGGATAGTTTGGAGAGCGGAATTTTCTTGAAAAGTTCGTGTCCTATCCTGGAAGATACTGAACTTCAAGTATGGTTTTTAACGGAATTTTCACTTTTGAGTTATGCTATCATAGATACACACAGACAGATGGATGGACAAACACACACTAACCTTTTCCAATTTTTTTTATTCAGGGGATCTCAAAACATACCTTCCCAGTGATATCTGAGTAACGAATTTTTGGGTGGAACACAGCACTTTCTCTAATTACTATGTACGTTGTACATCAAGCTATAGAAATTAATTTATTTTCCATGAAAAGAGAAGTTTAAAGTTGGGATATTTTCTTGAAAATCTTCTTGTCATCTTCAAAAGATATGAGCTTCATTTGCAAGTTCAGTAATATCAATGCATTAATAAAATTAAAGAGCAAACTAATATTTTCAAGAGTAATATATATATAATAAAATACAATTGTTTTGGGGTAATATATTTTGATCTAGATCACTTGATCTAGTAGGAATAATAGCTATTGATAAAATTAATGCAATTTTAGCATCAAAGATTTAAAAATAATTGCATTTAAAAGTCGTAGCGATTTTTATTTTGAAGTAATATTAGTTACACACAATCATATAAACACACACATACACGGACAAATATTTTAACAAAAAATCTTCCTTTCTTATCAGGGAACCTTAAAATGTGTATTTTCCGAAAATTTCGATATCGAAATTATGGATGGAAGGAAATGGTTACTCTACCTATAGCTACGTGGTAGAAATAGTAATATATAGGGCATGAAGTTTTATGGCCTATACACTCATAATATGCAAAATAAAATACCTAAAATTTACAAAAATATCCGGAGTAACACAACATTTATAAAACACAATATTATCAAAATAAGGGGAAATTAAGGAAAGTTAATTAGGAAATTTAAGTATCTCATTGCTGATTTTTACAATTAGAATCATTATGGATATGCTTCATTTTATTTTCGTCGCTGAATAACTTGAATAAATACAACTCATTATTTTCAACTTCCCTAGCTTAAAATAATCTTATGAAAACTATTTTCATTGCAGAGCTCTTAGAACAATTTAAGACTAGTTTAGTTAATGTACAAAATCACTTTTACTCCGATTACACTACCATTTCGATATCACTCATTACAGAACTAAAATTTAAGATGTTATTAAGCAATGGACATTAAATCTTCAAATGTTACTGCACTTTTCGGATGGTCCTGATCAATTTTTTTCTTCAGCTCATTAGGAGGGTCAATGTACACTTCTTTTACTGTATTATTCTGTCAGTTTATAAAAACCTTTATGCTCAGATTTCATATTCTCATAGTAAATTAAATAACGTCTAGCTGAGAGGTATTTTTTACCAGAGAAAAATAGCACGATTAAAAATATCTGAATTCAAAAGTTGCGTACTTTATCTTGTTTAAAGCTGGTGTATGCAAAACACGCTATGTGTACGATTCATGTTTCTCAAGTGTGGCCACTATCGAAGTTTTCTTTTTAGAAAGAAAGCAAGCGACGGTCTTTCGACTTTGCCCCCTTTTTATTGGATAGCCTAAGATGCGTGCTCTCTCTCTCTCAGTGTTTCTCACAATAACTCAGTGTCGAGTAGCAGTTCTGTATTTGGAGAAATGGGTATTTTAGCCTCATGTCCAAGTATATTTTTGGTGGTTAACATATATTGTTGTTATGTGCTATGTGCGTAAAATAAATGTAAATTATTAGGTTGACCTCATACATGTAAATATATATTTCACTACTGGCCTTAACAAGGATGTACTTACTATTTAAGCACATACATACATTAATGAAAATGTATATGAAAAACAACTATTAGCTATGAACCCTGAAATAACTATTTGGTGATTCTAATTATGAAGTCATTATAATGCATTAAGATAAATGAACATCTCAAAATACATTGAAATTTTCTCCTTTCACAGTATATTATACAAAGAGAAATCTAAGGTAGAGCCGCTACCTCCAAATGGGAACGAAATAAAAATGAATTATTACTTACCTATCATAATCATCTGAATTAATACAAAATATAGTTGATTTGTTTTACGTTAAACAAATCAGCATCGTTATATAGCAACACATTTTTACACACTTTGTAAACACGAATTTAATCAAATCTGAATGATCTATCACTTGGACCGCCCAAGACCATCCATTCCAGTCAGCAAATATCGCTTCCAACATGCTCCTTCGAAAACATTTCGCCTTGCTCGGACATTTTAGATTACCGGCTCCACTCATACGTTATGATGGTTGCATACGCAGTAAAGCTCACGTCTCACAATCTCAATTTATTATCTCAAGATGGAATATTGCATTCCACTATTAGAAACCTAAACGAGAGTTTGCATGAAACAACCTTGAAATAAAAATAAAAATTGATAGAGAGGTGTAGTTTTATGAACTGTATTTAGCATAAAAAATAATTACCATATGCAGTTTAATTTTTTCTGTACTTTTCTCCCTTGAAACCATTTAGGGATTCTAAGTTTTAATTGTGGCTTTTATAGTTTTTATTTGACCACGTATATGTGCTAAAAACGTTATAATATTTTAATTTATAAAACGTTATAGTATTGTTCTTATATTATAATTATTTATCTTGTTTTTCTTTCACTAATACGACCTACATATAGCTATGGTTAATTTATTTAATAATATTGTAAATTCATTTGTATTATAACTATAACCATAATATACTTTCAGGTGAAATAAGGTTTTATGTACTTGTATATTCAATAAATAAATATATGTACTAAAACGGGCTATACAATTTATATCCTTATGCCAGCGTATTTTGTTTATCTTATTTACAGCTGTTGCTGTTATTTTGAATGCCCTGGAGCTTTTCATTCTTTTGTGCTGTTTTAAAAATAAGTTTCATGATCTCTTATAGCGTAAATATTCTTTTGTTTACATTAAACATTTATTTGTTATTATTAATGTGATTTTAATGAAGCAGTATACTGTAATTCCAAACACTGAAATAAATGATACAGAGCTTATATCTACATATTTAATACTAAATGAAGGAGTAGTTTGTATGCATTTTGTTATTTTGAAATATGTTTTCCGTCTCCTAAATAAGCAACAAATTAACGTTAGTATTCTTTTTTTACGTTTCAACGTAGCATTCCACATACAAATGGGAAAATGAAGACATAAACACTCTTATAAAAATAAACATTACTTTCCCTTAGGAAAGAGGTTCTTGCGAACTTTTTCATATAAATTTGTTCCACAGGAAGGAAATTATCATGAATTATAAACCCTTAGACTGAATAACAAATTATTTATTAATTTAAATTCAAGCTTCGTAAAATATCCTACAAAACACATGATATACAACAAGTCTTCTGTGAAATTGCATCAAGAAGTACAAACATGGGTGCTTCATTATTGTTGTGCCTTCGATAATTTTGTTTGCAGTTATCTACACATTGAACGAGGAATATATTATGGCTAACATTAATTTTATTACACATGAATAGTAGGAGTTGTAATTCTATTTTTAGTTATACCAACAGCATTTATAGGTTATGTATTACCTTGAGGACAAATATCTTTTTGACTAGCTATAGTAGTGACAAGATCAACTTGTCTGAAACTCCAAAATTCACCACTTCTACACTCAGTTATTTTGAAGAGATTTTCAAGTACTTAATTATCTAAAAGTAATGAAAATAACTTACGTTAAATTATTATTATTATTATTCTTATTATTATAATATAATTAATATTATAAAATTATTATTATTATAGGTTCATGAATCCGTTAATTAAAACTTATTTTATAAATTTTCTTTTAAAAGTTTCTATAAGTGTACTTTCAGAAAAAGTGTATTAGTATTGATTAACATCAAAACTGAAGCTTGCAAATTTGATTCCATACCAAGATTGCTGCACGAAGATTTTCAACAGCACAGTTTTGTAAGTGTAATTCGTAAGAGGTATATAAAGGCTTACACAAAACAAATGCCATTTATTTTACAAATATTTTAAGCCGCTATTCGTTACTTTTTCACCTCTTGGTCATGCATGGAGAACAGAATTTCAATCATCATAATATGGCTTTAATGATAGGCTATTCACAAAATATGCATTATATTTTAATGTCTTAAATATATGGAATTTCAATCAATATCGTTTGAACCATTTCTGAGGAAATAAAGTATAATAAAAATTAGTAAATGAAATAATAAATAATATTTCTGAGGAAAACTCTAAATATAGTTTGGAGACGATGATTTTCTTAAGAATCGTCGTGCCGCTTCTTGGCATTCAATGAAATTTTCGTTTTTAGTTATGATGTTCACAAATACTGACTCTTTTTTTTTTCTAAAAGTGCCGCTATAGCCCTTACAAGAAAATTCCTCACTCCCAATTACCATTAACGAGAAACATTTTTCAAAACGATTTCGATTAAAATGCCATATGTTCAAGATATTTTCACGACAAACGAAATATATATCTTGAATTTTCTGGGAATAGACTCTCAAGAGCTGTTCATCCTGGATGACCTTTGTGTAGCTCCTTAATCGTAATAGATAGACAAAAGCTTGCTACACGACACAAAAGTGTAGATATTGTTAGAACAAACTCTATATAATACTCATTTTTACTTTCGCTACTCGTACAATGTACATAGTGTATAGAGGAATTATTGTATTCCACCCAAAAATTCGATACCGAGATTTCACCGTAAATACATGTTTTAGAACCTCCTGAATCCAAAAAAACAAAACATTTTTATAAACATTTCCGTGTATGTGTCTGTCTGTGTGCCTGTGGACAGCATAGCTCAAAAATGAAAATACCGTTAGTTATCAAACTTGTTATTTAAGTTTGGAATCTTCCAAGAATGCAACACGAAGATTTTTAAGAAAATCCCCCCCACCCAAAACTACCCTTTACATGAAATAATTTTCGAAAATTTTCTTTTCTTAAAAATGGCTATAACGATTTTGATTAAAATATGTTTTATTTAAGATATATACCTTAAAAATAAAATGTATATCTTGACCTTTCTGTGAATAGCCCCTGAAAATATTTTTATTATGGATGATTTTCATTGAATTTTACATAACTGGAAACCGTAAGAGATAGACAAAAACCCACACAAAATGTAGATCTCGATAAAGCACACAATTTAAGTCATGTACATTTTTTTCGTAGATTTTGCCGTTTTCGAGATATTCCTTGTTATTGATTTCAGTTTTAAAATACTTCAACTTCTCTCATTAGGGAACTTGTCAACACTTGACCACACAAAGAAACGGATTTCAATCCCATAGCAACCACATTTTAAAACATTTGTTAGTCGGTTTAGCCTAGTGTATTCCCGTATTTCCCTTCCTCTTGTAAGGAATTAAGTAATAAGACCGTTTGTGATACTGTTTATCTGGATTAGCATTAGGTAGATAGAAGAATAAGATTATTAACAAAAATTTGGTACAGAGATGTACAGAAAGTCATGTGAATGAAGCACATCAGATTTTTTTATTTTTTTGTAAAGTTAACCGTTTCAGAGATATTTCTTTTTATTGGTTTCAATTTGAACCTACGTAAACGTTTCTCAAGCGGGAAGTTCAACTTCTTGATTCATCTCTTTTGTTTTACTCCGGGATTGCAAAACATAACTGAATTTCGTTTGTTTTCCATCGCAATAGCTTTCAGAAGAAATCGATTTAGCCTAGCGTACCCCCAAGTAATAAGATGTTTATCTGTATTAACATGACATAGAGAAAGTCATGTGAATGGAACATACCAGATGCGTTATGTGTCTTTTTCAAGCATAGCTGTAAAACGTAAATTCAGTAAGATCCAAACTTGTTATTTAAGTGCAAATCTTATCGAGATTACGACTCAAGCACTCCGCCACACCACCCTTTAAACGGATTTTTCCGATTTTCTCAAAATTTTATTTCCCGATTTTAATTAAAATTCTTAATATTAAACATATTCTATGAAATATGAAGTGTATATCCGCAATTTTTTGGGGATAGCCTATAATGGATATCGATAAAACACAGCTTATGTCAAATACCTTTTGATGGAGATAACCATTTCTGAAGAATTTCTTGTTTTTAGTTTAAATTACGCAATATTACTTTTCTCTCTTAAGAACTCATCATTTGTTTTTATTATTTTATTTTTCCTTTCTCTATACGTACTATGTACATATGTATAGAGAAGGTATTGGATTCCACCAAAAAATTCGATACCGAGATTTTACCGGAAATATATGTTTTAGGGTCCCCTGTATCCAAAAAAAGTATTTTCAGAAAAAGGTCCGTGTATGTGTCCGTGTGTCCGTTGTCAGTGTGTCCGTGTGTCTGTGAACACGATAACTCAAAAACGAAAAGTCGGCAAAATACCAAACTTGGTATTTAAGTTTAGTATCTTCCAGGGATGCGACACGAAGATTTTGAGAAACATCTCCCCACCCCAAACTACCCTTGGAATTTTTTTCGAAAATTTTGATTTTCTGAAAATGGCTCTAACGATTTTGATTAAAATATTGTATATTACAGATATTTACCGGACAAATAAAATGTACATTTTGAATTTTCTGGGAATAGCCTCTGAAGACTACTTTATTCTGGATGAATTTTGCATAGTTACTAAACCGTAAGAGATGGACAAAAACTTAACACACAAAAAATATATAGCACGTTAAAGCACACAATTTATGTCATATACATTTTTTCGTGGAGTTGGTCGTTTTTGAGATATTCCTTTTTCTTTGTTTCAGTTTAGAAAAACTTTTACTTTTCTCATACAGGAATTTGTCAACTCCTGTCCATACAAACAAAGGAACATCAGTCACATAGCAACCAGCTTTTGGCTTTCACTTTGATCTATGGTACTCCCTTATTACGCTTCTACTTACAATAAAGCAAAAAAGAAGACTATTTCTGCTCATTTTTCTCGATTAGCATGAAATAAATAAAAGATAAGCTTATTAACAATAATTTGTTACAGAGATATAGAGAAAATCATGAGAATGGAACACAGATTTTTATTCTAATAATGCAAATAGAACGGAATCCCAAGGTATCACATAACCAGCTCTAAAGAGGCTTGACTATTCCCTAATTTCCCTTGAACCTAGAAGCAAATATGTAACATTACCATCTCTACTAATGCTTAGCTTGATTAGAGCGAAGTAGATAGAAAATAGGCGGTGAGTAATCAGACAGCTCGCCTCCCATCAAGACGGCTCGGGTTCGATACCATGTGCCCTCATGTGGGCTTCGTGGTGGACGAAGTGGTGTCAGGGCGTTTTTTCTTTGTGTGCTCTGATTTCCCCCGTCACTTATTCCACCAACTGCTCCATCATCACCTTTTCAATCATCAATTTCGCTTACATTTCATATCATTCACTTCCTCATGTTCAGGCCTGGCTACGGGCTAACTCCTCGTAACAGGTTCTCCATTCTGTTTTTTTTTAATACAGTTCCAGAGTCTGATCGGGACTCCGGCGCTGTATACCCTACTTTTTATTTACTTAATTTTTTTACTTTGATTACTGTATGATTACTTAATTTCTGTTTTACTTTTCACACACATACACAAACATATAACACCCATGCCCAAGGCGGGACTCGAACCCACGTTCCCCTGCACTACGAAACACCAAAGCGAGACGCTTTGGCGAGCGCGACCATTGGGACCGGCTGGTTTAATGGCGCGGGCTCTCCGACAGACTTCTGACCCCTAGGCATTGGCTTGTAAGTCCTAGGAAGGTGTCAGTCCTACAATTATGGGGAGGTTAAGCCGATTACGAAGATAGAACATAAAGTTGTGTAGCATAGCATAGGTAAAGTCAGAGTGAAAAATTCAATGCCTTAGCCGGGATTTGAACCATGGATCTCCAGATTGTTCTGCCACTGAGCTACCCTGGCAACATACCGGCATAGCATTGAATTTTTCAACTGCCTCGCATGTCTCCCGGTAAACCATAAGGTGATCTTAAATTATTTTGAGATGCCAACCCCAATTAATTCAATACCAATTGACCATCATAGTTGGCTATACTATGAATCCTGGGTCTAAAGTACTTAGAACATTGTAAGTTTGCCATGGGGCTTGTCATCTCAAAATAATTTGAGATTACCTTCTGGTTTACCGGGAAACATGTGAGACAGTTGAGAAATTCAATGCTATGCTGGCATTTTGTCATGGTAGCTCAGTGGGAGGGCAACCGACTAGAGATCCGGATATCCGTGGTTCAAATCCCGGCTATAGCATTGAATTTTTCAGTGTGATTCTACCTACCCAACTCCTGTTCTACACACGGCTTGTGTGAAAAAACAAAAATTCAATTTTGTAGCAATAGATAAAGAATGTAATGTGAATGTAAAACAAAGCTGTTGTTTTTTTTAATCTTGAAAAACCAATCGTTCAGTGGTAGAAGCCTTCTTCGTAGCTCGTTTCGTTGCGTTCCTTTTAATGGCCACGCAATTATCTGCCATTTGATAAAAATCACCGATGTTTAATCTAGCGAGTAGCTGGTTGCTTACGCACTAAATATGCTCGCTCGCTGCAAGGGCGCCCGTATTCTGATACAAATTATCCTGGCAACAGAATGATGGTGGGGTAATGTAACACTAATTTTCAGAGGGAGAATGTAGCAGATGGTGCAGCAAAGTTTTTATTTCACGAAGACAATCGACTATTCTGTCGATATCCTTTGTTTCGGGTGGTGTTTGTTTAAGCCGAATGTGCGGTTCCCCGTTCCTTCCTGTTCCAAGATGGAAACTCAAGTTGTTTCTTGGTGCAAAAACGATCTAAGTTAAATACGACCTCTTACAAGATGACAAAACAATGGTTTACTATGTCAGCGACTCTTACTGTTGTACCACGTTATTCGTGTTTTGTTCGAAATGGTAACTAAACTGCTATTCTTCTGCTTGCACCTTTTGAGTTTCCTATTTGCATAATTTTAATCTAAATTGCGTTAATAATTGATTATTGGCAATAAAAATGTATTTAGTAAAGACTTTAAATGAAGTTAGATTTCAAAATAACATTGCCAAAACTGAAAAGGATGGTTCAGGTAGTTACTACTGGGACCCAATTCGGAAGGTCATAGGTTGAAACCCCCGGCCCGTCCAATCTGTTATTTTATTTTCTCTACACGTACTATGGTATTGTAATGCACCTAAAAATTCTATACAGATATTTTACCGGAAAAACAAGTTTTGGGTCCCTCTGAATCAAAAAAATATCATTTTTAGAAAAAGGTCCGTGTGTGTGTGTGCCTTTGGACAGCATAACTCAAAAACGAAAACACCTTTAAATACCAACTTGGTATTTAATTTTGGTATCTTCCAGGGATGCGACAAGGAAAACTTTCAAGAAAATTCCTCCACCCCAAATTACCCTTTGTATAAGAGATTTCTCGAAAGTATTTATTTTTTAAATTTGGCTCTAACGGTTTTGATTAAAATACCTTATGTTTAATATATTTTGGTGATAAACGAAGTTTATATCTTGCAATTTTATGGGAATAGCCTCTGTTGACTTCATTCTGGATGATCTTTGAATAGCTGGCAAACCGTAAAAATATACAAAAATTAACACACAAAAATATAGATCTCATTAAAACATGCACTTTATGCCATATAATTTTTTGTTGTACAGTTAACCGTTTTTGAGGCATTCCGGAGTATTTATTTCAATTTTAGCCATCTACTTTTATCAAATGGGAAGACATTTCTTCTTTTGGTTATCTCGTTTGTTTACTCCTTGCAAGCAAAGGAATTTGAATTTGAATTGTCTCACATAGCGACCGGCTTGTCGCTTTAGCCTGTGCATGTTCTTGTTTCCCTTCTGCTTACATGGAAGCTAGTAATAAGACTAATTCCTCATGTGTTTATCTAGATTAGCATGATCTAGATAACAGATTAATGTTTTGAATAAAAGGTTTGTTTACCGAACAGCTAGAGGACATCATGTGAATAGAACACAGCATTTTTTTCCTTGCAACTTACAAGGGACCGGACCAAGTAATAAGAACAATTTCTGTTAATGTTTATCTCGATTAGCATGATGTTGATAGAAAAATTAGTTTTTTAAGCATAATTTATGACAGACATGTAGAGAAAGTCATGTGAATGGGACACAAGATTTTTAGAAAAAGATCAGTGTGTGTCTGTGACAGCATAGTCAAAAACTAAATGACCTTTAAATTCCAACGTGGTATTTGAATGAGTTTTGCAGAATTTTGCATAGCAAATCATAACAGATCGACAAAAACTTAGCACTCAAAAAATATAAATTTCTTTAAAACACACTATTTATCTAATATACAATTTTTGCGAGGATTTGGCTGTTTTCGAGACATTCCTTGTTATTTGTTTCAGTTTTAGAATACGAATACTTAAAACTTTTCTCCTGGCATGGCCAGAATCTTGTCAACTCTTGGCGATGCAAAGAAACTAATTTCAGTCCCATAGCAACCACATTTTAAGACATTTTACTGTCAGTTTAGCCTAGTGTATTCCCTTATTTCTTTTCTACTTATAAGGAACTAATGAATAACACTGTTTCTGCTAACGTTTACCTCGAGAAGGTGATAGAAGAATAAGCTCATTAATGTTACAGATGTAGAGAAAGTCATGTGAATGGAACACATCAGACTGTTTTATTTGATAACCACTCATTGCACTAAAGCGACAGTAAAACGTTATAAAAACTCATCGATACGTGAAACAATTGAGGTTTGCATGGTCCCATTTGAGAAAAGTTGGGAAGTTTAAACTGATATCAACGTATATGACATAAAGATGTGTGCTTTAATGAGATCTACTTTTTGTGTATCAGGTTTTTGTGTATATCTTATGGTTTAACCGTTACGCAAAATTTTGTAAAACTCTTCCTGAATAAAAATATCTTCAGAGACTATTCCCATAACAGTCAAGATATACATTTTATTTTCATGTAAAAATATTTAATATGCGATATTTTAATCAAAATCCTGTGTCATTTTGAGAAAATTAAAATTTTCGAAAATGTTTACATGTAAAGGTTAAATGGGAGTGGTGGGAGCTTTTGAAAACCTTCGTATTACATTCTTTGCGATACTAAACTTAAACACCAAGTTTGGTATTTAACGAACTTTTCATTTTTGAAGGGTGCTGTCCACAGGCAAACATACACACTGATGTTTTTCTAAAGTGGTTTTCTTGGACTCAGGGGACTTCAAAACATATATTTCCAAAAAAATCAGACATCGAATTTTTGGGTGGAATACAATACTTTCGCTACTTACTATGAACATTGTATGCACATATGGGGTAGAGAAAGTAATACGAATACATTAGAGCATCAAAAAACACTTCAATCAGGACACTACATTGGATATATTGACAATTATGGCAGCTACAAGTTGTCGCTAGATACACCCACGAGCATGAAATGTGGCTCACCATGGAAAATGAGCTGTTGATTTTGGTGTTGATCAAATCTTGCCCCACCTTGTACAAATCTTTTAGTAGAGAGTAATTCTAATACCGGATTGGTAGCGTATCTAACCTCTCCCAAAATATGGCTAAACTACCGAAGGTTAACAATGCAACCTAACTCTTATATTTCCATGACATAATCGTTTTCTTAATATTGATTCCGTCATACATTTAAATGTCGTAGCTCCTGTTCATTTTAATGACGAAAACCTAAAATCGTTACGCAACAGCCCGAACTCGGGCGAAGGCATACCGTCCGACCGCTCCATCCTCCACCCTTATTGGTCGCCCTCCGTTGTGTAATGGTTACCATGCTAACTTCATATACCCAAGGTCGCGGGTTCAAACCCGGCAGAGGACGATGGATTATTTCGGGTGTAAAAATCCTTAACATGGCTTCCTTCGGAAGGGAAATGAAGTCATTGGTCCTGTGGCGTAGATTTACGGCACGTTAAAGACCTCAAGCCTGATAGAGAGGCATCTGAGTAAAAATTAAGCGGTCTTTCAAGCCCAGTATAGAACGGGACGCTGAGAACTACAGCAGTTAAAGAGCGTCCATAAATAAAACGCCATTAATTTTTTTTTTTTTTTTTCAATTTCAGCCCTTGCCCATCACAGACGTCAAGGGTGGTGTGCAATACTAGAAGAGTAGAGCCACTACTTTTTCCTCAGGTGTCTCCTCAGTTGCATCCTCAGGGACCTCACGAGGCTGAGTGCGCCCCGGACCAAGTCTCTCATAGGAAGAAAATCCCTACACCGGTACTGGAATGGAGCCTGAGCAGTGGCGTTACCTCGTGGTAAGAACATGAACAATTGTTTATAAACACGTGTAAATAATCCGTCACACCTGCCTCTAGAATGTACATAAAAGAACCTCAAGACTCTGATCAAAATTAAGCGGTCTTTCTCGCATAGACTGGGACGCTGAGCTCCCATAAATAAAACTCAATTTTTTATTTTCTAGAATTTCGAAATATTTTGTAATTGATTAGCCTTTCCTTGCATACCAATTGTAGCGAAACACCTTCATAGAGACTGTGAGTATATTTCATAACATTTATAACATCGTTGTGTTATGTCGCTCAGTATTTCTTCAGTCCCTCTTAAAACTGATAATGGCTAAGAAGAGTCAACGTTATGTCACCTGAAGTTGGAACCCTTACGGAGAAAATAAAAACAAAAAACACTGTTTCTATCTAAGGGAATGAAGTAATTTTTATGCAGGCAAGTAATTTTATGCAACACGGCGGAGTCATTTCATTTACTGCGTTGCCTTAACAAAAAAGTTGAACTGATGATGATGATGATCCTGATGATGGAAACTGGGTATTAGGTTGAATTCTAATGACTTTTTGCAGATGTTTTCATCATAATGCTAGAGCTTGAGATGAACGGAAATTAATTTAGAAAAGAAAAAAGAAAAAAAAATCCTGTAATGGAAGTGCATTACACTTCCCGGAACCGTGAAATGTTTGTGAAATATTTTTGGCTGGATAAATATTGAAGCTATTTTTATTACCGTTTCCCTTTGTTTGTTTATGAAGTGTAAAACTTCGAAATCAAATTTACCAGGAAAACAGGACCAGTGAGGAGCTGCACCCCATTCACCTGTAAAATAATTGCAGTATTTGCAATTCGATTAGAGGAAGCACTTTTTTTCCAACTCCTATAATGTACGGTGCATAAGTAGTATAAATCCACTTAATTTACGTAAACATTAAGTAAAAATGTTTTAGCTCTTTTATTTATTTTAAGTAGCTTCAAAAAATATCCTCCCAATTGTTTTCAGCTTCCCTACACATAATGTAAAGAGGAAGTATTGTATCTCCCCAAAATTCGATACTGCTAAATTGGTATTTCGGCTTTGTATCTTTCACGGATGAGACACGAAGATTTTGAAGAAAATCCCTCTGCCTTAACTACCCTTTACTTAATTTTTTTTTGGAAACTTTTTATTTTCTCAAAAATAGCTCTAACGATTTTGATTATAGTACCGTATATTAAAGCTATTTACATTAAATAGAATGTATATATTGAAATTTCTGGAAATATCTTCTGAAAATGTGTACATTGTGGATGCATTTTTACTTTCTCTACACGTACTATGTACATAGTGTATAGAGAAGGTATTGCACTCCACAAAAATTTCGATACCGACATTTCACCGGAAATATATGTTTTAGGGTCCCCTGTATCCAAAAAAAGTATTTGCAGAAAAAGGTCCGAGTGTGTGTGTCCGTGTGTCCGTGTGTCTGTGAACACGATAACTAAAAAACGAAAAGTAGGTAAAATAACAAACTTGTTATTTAAGTTTAGTATCTCCCAGGAATGCGATACGAAGATTTTGAAAAAAATCTCCCCACCGCTAACTACCCTTTACATGGAATTTTTTTCGAAAATTTTGATTTTATCAAAAATGTCTCTAACGATTTTGATTAAAATTTCGTGTATTAAAGCTATTTACCTGACAAACAAAATGTATATCTTGAATTTTCTGGGAATAGCCTCTGAAGAGTAGTTTATTCTGGATGAATTTTACTGAATTTTGAATAACTGCTAAACCGTAAGAGATAGACAAAAACTCACTCACAAAAAATGTAGAGCATGTTAAATCACACAATTTATGTTACATGCATTTTTTCCTGGAGTTCGTTGTTTTTTTAGATATTCCTTGTCTTTCGTTTCAGTTATAAAAAACTTTTTTCTCATATAGGACTTTGTGAACTCGGATCCATACAAACAAAGGAACTTCAGTCACATAGCAACCAGCTTTTGACTATGGTACCATCTTATTTCGCTTCTACTAACAAGGAAGCAAGTAATAAGACTATTTCTGCTAATTTTTTCTCGATTAGACGAAGTAAATAGAATAATTTGTTGCAGAGATGTAGAGAAAGTCAGTGAATGGAACACATCAGAATTTTTCATAGATAGAATAGTGGGGCCGGGTATACGTACGTAAGGTTACAAGACCTTGCATTGGAGTATATTTAATTACAACTTTAGTATTAAATCTTGTTCCTTAGTTTCCAAAAATAGTGTTTAATAAGTATTTTTACTTTTTCTAACACGTATTTACAATGTAGTTAGTAGGTAGAGAAGGTATTATATTCCGCCAAAAAATTGATACCGAGATTTCACCAATGAATCAAAAAATAAACAATAAAATTTATAACAAGTTCAGTACTTTTGTGTATATATATATATATATATGTGTGTGTGTGTGTGTGTAACTCTACAACGAAAAGCCCGTTATGCCAAACTTGCTATTAAGTTCAACATATTTCAAGAAAATCCCTCTAAATTTATGTATCCTTACTTGAAACTTTTTTTCGAAAATGTCCATTCACATGGAAAAGTTTTCGAAAATTTTGATTTTCTAAAAAATGGCTCTAACGATTTTGATTAAAATATCATATATTAAACATATATCTTGACAAATAATATGTATATCTTGAATATTCTGGGAATAGCGATTTTATGTAACTGATAAACCGTAAGAGATAAACAAAAACTTACCGCACAAAAAATGTAGAGCACATTAAGACACTCAATTTATGTTATATACATTTTTTTCCTGGAGTTGGTCGTTTTTGAGATGCTCCTTGTTCTTGGTTTAATCTTTAAAATTTATAATTTTCTCATACAGAAATTTAACAATTGCTGTCCATTCAAACAAAAGAACTTCTGTCACGTAGTAACCATCTTTTTCTGTCACTTTAACCTATGGTAATCCCATATTTCGCTTCTACTACAGGGAATCAAGTAATAAGAATTTTTCTGCTAATTTTTTCTCACTTTGCATGAAGAAAATAGAAGCACAAACTTTTTAACAATTTTTTTTTTGCAGAGATATAGAGAAAGTCAAGTGAATGGATTACATCAGATTTTTTTTTTTTTTGATTCATTAGTGAAATCTCGGTATCAATTTTTGGGCGGAATATAATACCTTCTCTACCTACTAAGTACACTGTAAATACGTGTTGGAGAAAGTAAAAATACTTTTTAATACTATTTTTGGAAACTAAGGAATAAGATTTAATACCAAAAGTGTAATTAAATATATTCCTTTAATGTTTGATCAAAGGTAGTGTTAAACAATAAAGTGTTAGAACAGGTGGAAAAATTTAACTACTTGGGTTGTAATGTTACATTTAAAACAAGCGATGATGAAATAAATAATAAAGTGAGTAAGTTCCAATATATTTGTGGAGTAATAGCTCGTACCTTAAAGAGAAAAACCAGAAAAGATACAAACCTAAAATTCTATAAGACAATGGTTGTTCCAGTTCTATTATATGGTTCGGAGACATGGACACTTAAAAAGAAAGATTGGAGCCAAATACAAGCGGCAGAAATGAAATATCTCCGAACAGTAAAAGGATGCACCAGATAAGATCATATTAGAAACGAAGACATCAGGAAAGAATTAGACATATTTTCCTTAAAAGAAAGGGTACAAATAAATAGAGAAAAATGGAAGTCATTTACAAAGAATGGATAATTCTCGCAAATATAAACCTCTAGGCTACAGAATAATAGGAAAACCAGTTAAAAGATGGGAGGAAATATGAGGCTGGGACAGGAGAATTCTCCTAAACCATGAATACTTGATGAAAAGTGGTAAAGTTATGTTGGAAAAAGTGGTAAAGTTACGGAAAATTGTGTGATTTTAATACAATATTTCTAAATAGTTTTATTTCTTAAGGTATCTCTCAATCACGTACCATGATATTTTGGACTTACTAACATTTTTTGTTTTATTGCTAAGCTGCCTAAAAGAGCTAGGAACGAAAAACAAGAGAGATGGAAGTATGGAAAAACCAAATCTGTGTTGAGTACAAAAAAGGCCTTTACACGGATGTTTTTTTCACTCGCAGGTGCAAACAGGCGTTTAAGATTCAAGCAGCGATTTCTCCATTTTCAGGCTGAGATTTCATTCGATACCTGAGTTGATCACATTGCCCGCCCACCCTTTCCCGTGTCATCGTGCTCGGGTAAGCAATATCTTTTGATCAGGGAAGCCCTGCGGTGCAACCATCTGTAACTTATAATTTCAGTCTCGGTGGAAGTAGGAGACGGTATTTCTTGTAAGATGGGCACACGGCTTGATCTTTCCAGCAGCTTTGTCACTACTTTGATCCATACCGCGAAATAGAAGTCTCCGGATTTCCTGTTTATTCCATCTTAAGTATCTTAGACGATTGGGCAGGTCTGATCGGATTTGGAGCTGAGCATTTTCTTAGCCGGTTCCCATCAGCTTCAATGCCTCTGAAGCGTGTAATATTTTCATTGGAAAATTATTATTCTAAGTCATGTGATTTATCTTGACTTTTGGTTGTTTTGTCTCATTTAAAGTTGCGTAAGGTGCGTGCAAAGTAAATAATACGAATGTTTTTCATATATTAGATTCCTACAGCTATAACTAATTAATTTTTTATTTGATGCTAACGAAATTAATTCTTTCACACAGGCATATGCAAGTCTAAATCTAGGTTTTAAATATTGAATCGACCGAAAAATTCAATGGCACGCCTAGCTTGAGCCAAGTATTTTCCGAATTCCGCCCGGTTCCTCCAACCACCTGAGCTACAATGGAAAAATGCCGGCACGATGTTAATTTCCCAACTGACATGCCGTTTGTGTGAAAAAACGATGAATTCCTTGATTGACCTAATATTTTATTACACCATGAGTCCCCGAGACTCAAAATACTTACATCATTGTTAAGTAGCCATTGAGGTATGTTTTCTTAAAAATGACAAACTTGTGACTTACCCTAGAGACATGCAATCAGCTGAGAAATTTAATCACGTGGGGATATGGTGGTATGGTAGCTCAGTTTGTTAGACAAACCAGATGCAAATGGGAAGATCCGCGGTTCAAATCCCAGCTATGACATTTAATTTTTCAGCTTGATGCTATTTCTACAGAATTTTCTTATAATGCTTATCGGGGGCTGCAGTTTTATTTAATTAGGAAATACATTTACGAATTAAGATAATATTTAACGGTAATGTTTGTACTAGTAATTCCAGTTTCTCGATTAGAAGTGCTATAAAATCAATGGTCGACCCTACACTAGTATATGGAATGAGACACGGGTCATTACAAAAGTGATTACGAAGTACAAAAGATGAACATCTTGGGGAAAACAAAATTAGACATATTCAAAATGACGGTATAAAAGCAAAAATGAATACAGATTCAATAAATTTTTAAATTGAAAAATATCAGAATAAATAGATGCAACATGTTCTAAGAATATCAGATTCAATATTGCCTAAGGTTGCATTTCAGCACCAACCAGATGCCCGACCCCGAAAAAGGTGGAGGGAACTACTGTGAAATGAAATGAATTTTATGTCGTTGCCATATAAAGAAGAAGCAATTCCTTTTAGAGTAAACTAATGTCATTACTAATACCTAATATTGCATTTATTAAATAAACCTTAAATTACTAAAGTTAAGGTTTAAGAGGGACAGATCTTTACCTTTAGAGTTATATGCTACCGTCTCCCAGACTGAACGTATGCTGTTAGAAACTGCTAGGAGGGAAACTGCAGAAGAACCAGCTGCATTTACTCTTGAGCCAGGATTCCATAAAAAGTATACAAGATCTAGACTTTTTTTAGAATGCTGGAAAGCTTTAAGCCTTCTGGGAGGAAACAATCTGCTCATTTTGGAGGAGTGCCAGATCATTATGGGATTGAAGGTAATGAAAATGCTGTTAGAGTTTCTAAAAAGCCAGATACACCTTTTATACTATAGGAACTGGACCTGTACTAGTTAATGGTTTAACTCTGTAAAGTTAGACCAGGATTGCAAAAAAATGCTAAAGACTAGCATGCCAAACACTGGAGCAAATTTTCAGTAAAAAAAAAAAAAAAAAAAAAAAAAAAAAAAAAAAAAAACATGGTCAACTTATAATTAAGTTCCTCCGGTTTTAACTTGAAATAACCCCGTTGAGTTCTGATACCCTTTAGCTCACGTCAAATACGAGACAGTTTGGCCACCTGGTACACAGGCCATCGATGAACTAACAGTGCTAGAGTGGCCTTAAGCCACGTCCAAAGCCATGATTAGTTTCTAAATGTGTCGATGTTATTCAAACATCCAGAGTTGATAAAAAGGTAATACTGTGAACATAACAAGTGACAAAATCCATATGCTTTATTTATAGGTGTATTTATTTTAACTTCCACATGCACCCACATGAATACTTCCGTACGAATTGAAATGCCCTAAAGGCATTCACAGTAAAATTATCTTTAAAATACGAGGGGTTTTCAATAGGCTATGCATATGATTTTATTCTTTCTGAACGTGTCCTTTACTACAAATCCAAATAATCTACATAATTTCCAAATTAATTGGCTATAGGTAACTTTATTGCATATAGTTTCCATCCAAATATATGGTCTTACGCTATCTAAATGTATGTTCCTTTTTTTTTTTTTTTTGTGAATCATCCATAAATCAATATTAGACTCTTTAATCAGCTTTGCTTTAACTTTCTAGGGTAATCAGAAACAATATGAGTGGAATTCATTAAGACAAACATACTAAACATCACCACTACTGTATAATATAATAAATTACATGTACTTTATTTTTTGTTTTTTTTACAACATTCAATTTCATATTTACAGCTGATTAATTACTTTATGAAGAATGTGCATGGTATGTTACATCATGCTAAGTGTTGTTCCATTTGTTCACTGCTTCAGCCTTGTCTGTAGGTGCCAGGAGAAATGTCAGTTCGCTCTCTTAGTAATAAGCGCACGCCTGCAGACATAAGACATATTTTGGCCAATTTTCTATGAATAAGAAGTCCTGACAATTCAGCTTCGTGTTTGTTTAATGTTATCCTTCGAATTGGACGTATATCAGAAGAACTTTGTGGTTCATGAGGAGGAGCTCTGAACTCAAGCATCTTTGCCTTCAAAACAGACATGATGGCTACATTATACCTCACATTTGCAGCATCCATATTAATTTCCTCATTTGATTGGAGTTGTCCACAGTTCTTCGTCTTATTTTAACGTTGTATCTTTAGTTTTAACCTTCCAAATCTATTTCCACTACTCCTTACAGCTTGAATATAAATTGCTTTTCTCTTCCAGTTCGGTACCACTCAGATAGTCTAGGCCACGTCTTGACGTATCGTTTGACTTGTCATATCGTTTCCTTCAGGGGCCCAAACAAATGAAAGTTATAGAGAGCAAGATCCGGGCTGCGTCTCTTGAAGGGTGCACAGCACGTGTGTGTGGCTTCGCGTTATAGTGTTGAAGGAGAATTTGGTGATCTTTTCTACGGGGACGAACACATTGAAACCTTATCTTCAACTTCTTCAGAGTGTTGATGTGTTGTTTCACCAGTCCCGAATAAACCTATAGAAGTGTTGAACTGTCCGGTGTCACAGTTTTTCTGAGTGGGAGATCTGACAATCTTGATTTACCTCGTAGTCCCTCGGACACTCTACACCAGTGACTGGCATTATGTAAGCGTCTCTCCGCTGAAAGAAATACAATCACAGCCCTTGCGTGGTACTGGTTTCATGAGCGGCCACCATCTGTCAGAAAATAATGAAGCTTCATCATATTAAAGTGTCCTTTATTTCCAATAAAAGGTTGTTCATAAACAACATTATGTGCGTTGCTTATTGAGCGAGATGAAGTGTGTAAATATATTCTTTGGGTATAAAAGCTACACTAAGTATGTCTTAGTCCTAATTTTTTGGAAGGATAGACCTTTGTGTCTTTTTACTCAACACTCCCGTCAAAAGCCAATCCAACACTCTCCTTATTAACCTAAATTTATGAGGAAAGTAAAGTCTACATTTAACAAAGGCAATAGCGGTTTTTAATGTAAAATTAACAAAATCGGATTAGAGCATTTTTATATTACACACACGCATTCATCTCTCTCTCTCTCTCTCTCTCTCTCTCTCTCTCTATCCCGATTGTTCGTACCTGAAACACTTATTTTATAATATTTAGACTACTTGCTCAAATACTGGACATCTGCCCAGCCACCTGGATTATTGCAGATGTGGGGGATATGTACAAAGAGTGCTTCGTATTGCCACCAGGAAATGGCGTGTTAGTTATGGACGCTCTTTAACTTCTGTGGTTCTCAACGTCCCATTCCGAATTGGGCGTGAAAGACCGCTTAATTTTGCTCAGAGGCCTCTCTATCAGGCTTGAGGTTCTTTTACGTGTCGTAAATCTACGACACGGGACCCTGGGCTTTACTTCCCTTCCGAAGGCAGCCATGCTAAGGATTTTTACACCCGAAAATATCCATTGTCCTCCGCTGGGTTTGAACCCGCGACCTAGGGTGTATGAAGTTAGCATGGTAACCATTACACCATGGAGGGCGACACCGGGTTGGTCGTGAACGTGAACAAGTGTGCGAGAGTATCTGAATAGTACCCTGGATTGCAACAGGTGTCTGCCACCTTACACCTGAGGATACTTTTAATAATAACCCAATTACAATCGCTTTGTGTGCGCCTTCCTGCAGCTCTGGAAACTTTGATGGTAGCAGACTGAAAAAAGTAATTTTTTAAACATTCCACCTTTCTCGTAGATTATTACAGAGTGGAAGATGATCTATGATTATTACTGTACGGAATAACTGTTGGTAATGAATAGTACAAACACTTCTAAGAGTTTTGCTGTTTTAAAGTAGTTTTTGAGAGTTTGCTGAATATTAACTCTATTTCAAATGAAGATTTTATGAAACATCAATACTTTTTAAAATATTTCCAGGAGAATATATATTTTTATATGTTCAAATATATTTCGAATTGCATTTCTCACTCTCTATTATTATAATTCTAAATTTGACTCAGTCGAATATATATCGTTAGCTGCTGGACTACACAACACAACACTGTAAGAAGTGCCCCAGCTGTGCTTATGGCTGGTTTTCTCTAAACATTAAAAATAATGTTTCATTTCTTCCCTTACTTACTTGCTTTAATTATTCACTGATTTTATAATTCGTAAAGAAGTGAAAAATGTTATATCTTGGGTTTCTCATTCTTCTATTTACTTTTATAAATAAATGTTCCTGTTAATAACTTGCGTGATACTGTAAAATATTCTTCAGTTCCACATTGACTATGGAATTTAAGTTACCTTACAATTATGAGAGTGTTATTTGTTTGTTGTCATAGTAGCAGGTGCTGGAGAATTAAAAGCTAACTTGTTGAATGTAAAATGAGGCTGTAGAATTTGCGGTGTTGTAATACAACTAATATGTTACGTTGGCATGACTTTCTCTAACTGTTCTACAAACTTCTTACAAATCATATTTCTTCTAAAATAAGAACTAAAGCTTTCCTGGCGACGTGTTAATTCAAAATCTTCTCGGGCTTCTAGCCAGGTAAAAACTTGGCTTGACACCAACTGATCAGTTCACCCTGAAGACGAGGAAGATGCACTTCTTCGAAACGTTGGTGTCAAGCCAAGTTTTTACCTGGCTAGAAGCCCGAGAAGATTTTGAATTCATATTTCTTCTTTCTGCACAATGCTATTCCAGATAAGCATTAGCAGAATTGTTAATTAGTTGCCTATAAGTATAGGGGAACTAAAGGAATGCTCTATGCAAAGTTATCGTTACGCGATTGGCATTGAAGTTTGTTTCTTTGCTTGGCAAGGAGTAGAACAAAAGATAAATAAACGCTTCCTGTCTGAGGAAAGTATATTTTAAAATTGAAACAATTAACAAGGAATATCTTGGAAACGGTCTACTCTATAATAAAACTGCACATGATATAAATAGTGTGTTTTAACGAGATCTACATTTTTTGTGTAATAAGATTTTGTCATCTCTTACGGTTCAAACGTTAAGCAAAGTTCTGCAAAAGGCAACCAAAATTAAATACTCTCTAGAGGCTATTTACAGAAAATTTAAAATATATATTTTATTTGTGTTGTGAATAACTTCAATATAAGGCATTTTAATTAAAATCTTTATGGTCATTTTTGGGAAAACATAATTTTAAGAAATTTGTACCTGTAGAGGGTAGTTTGAGGTAGGGGCATTTACTTGAAAATCTTCGTCTCCCATACTTGGAAGATAATAAACTTACATACTAAGTTTGGTATTCAACATCTTTAGGTTTTTGAACTGAGCTGTCCACTGACACGCACACACACACACGCGCGCGCGGGCCTTTTTCTAAAAAAAATTTTTGGGGATTCAGGCGGTCTCAAAACATATATTTCCGGTGAAGTCTCGGTATTGGATTTTCGGCTGCAATACAATACCTTCTCTATACACTATGCACATAGTACGTGTAGAGAAAGTAATAAGTACTTCTCGGACAAAATTGTGTAACTGAACAAACTCCAAACAATGTGCTCTTTCATACTAGTTTAAAAAATGATCATAGGTCACCTTTCATCTGTATAAGAGAAGCTGCAAGGGAGGTGTCAGAGGAAATCAATTGTGCCAGTGCAACTGCGCCAGAGAGACAGCAGAACAAGTCCACAGCTGGGAAGTCGATGTGGAAGTTTGGAAATCATTGACATTTTTGTCTTAAAAATTGTATTATAATAGAATCTGTTTCCTTATATTTAAGCACTTTATAAAGGCAGAGCTTTATCTTGATATATAGTTCACTAATGATTTATTATAGTTTCTCTTGTTGAAAATCAAATATTATCATTCTTAAATCTAATCAATTGACTGTTATACTTCTATGCGTAGGAAAAACAAGATCAGAGAAATTAAAAAATTAATACTATTACGAAGGTATCCAAAAGCTTTAAAAGTAAAATGTAAAGCGGTAAGTTAATGCATTGAATTAATTTAATTCGCAACTAAATAACATGATAGTGAGTTTCTTGAGTCTATATGGGCCTTTAAACCTTTGGCTTATTTTATTAGGAAAATACAATGGTAGTGTAGGTCCATATCTACATAAGAGATATATAGCATGAGGAGGAAAATAAGGAGAAGCAGTATTAATGAAGGGTCTATGAACACGTACAATTATAGATATATGGTGGAGTCTTCGTTTTTCATTCGAAAAGTTTTATGGTCCATTTAGATGCAACGCTTCCGTTCAGAGTAAATGAGCCTATTTATGTTAAAAAATAAGAGCAGGAGAACCCCAGAATGACCTGTTAAGTTCTATTGTTGATTTTTGAAGAATACGATTTAGTTGCTTACATAAAAGAAGGTATTTTTCTCGTCATCCAATCTGAAAGTCTGAATCGATTCTTTTTATCGCGCTTTCAAGTGAAATGTGCTTCAGACTAAGCAGCTTGGATAGTGAGAACTGCTGTCCAAATCCCTGATATACCGATATTTTTTAATATGAACTAATAACAATACTAATGGACAACATTTAGCTGCAAAAGAACATACCGTCCTGCTGCACAGATAAAGCGGAAAAGTCGGCATATCAGGGGTTTAAACAATAAGCCGGATTCTGCAAAACCCTATTAATTTGCGCTAAACGTCACCAACTCGCTTTATTTTGTCCTAAAGCAAGCAGGATTGCTCCGTGCATGCAGTGGGTAAACACGTGATAGCAGGGATTTTTTCTCTTCCTTGTACAGCGTATCATTCAGTTTCTGTCAGGAACAGAAAGCAATCAAACACGCAAGCCATCGATACCTACGCTTTTGCTTGCCTTGGAGAAATCTTGCTTATTTATAGAAGGCAGCGGGATAAATGCTTAATTTGGGGAAAATGTCTTCACACAGAAAATTAAATTTGCAGCGTCATTACGCAATCCATCCAAGTGAGGACAATAATTACTGAGAAAAGAGCGTTTCTTTCAACATGTCTGATTGTATTCACCAATGTGATAGGTTTTAATTTTACATTAAATCTTATTCACGTATAGTAAACTTTATATGTACCATAATATATTTAAATAAAGAATTCGAATGGAAGGTATAGCAATAAACACTGTTAGTATTACAATGCAATCCAAAGGTATTTCGCAAATTAAATAGCTTGTTTGTTTCATTATATTAATATTACAGTAATTGTCATTATTTTTGCAAGTATTTATGCTGTAACTACCAATTATTACCAAACCTATGAAATATATATATATATATATATATATATACATACAAGTTCACACCCGAAGTATAAATAATAATAATAATAATAATAATAACAATAATAATAGTAATGCAAGAGACTAATACATCAATTGTTTTAAAATTATGAACTTACTTACGTGATTTAAATTTCTGAATGTTAGATTGCGTATTTCCAAAACAAAATGTTGCGTTCGGACTCAGCACTGAGGGAATTATCTGTTCTTGCTTTCTCCATAGTTGGTCACGCAATGCATATTAGGTGATTTTTTTTTTATTTAAAAATACAGTTCCGGAGGCGTTACCTTTTTTTTTTCTAGTTTCTAAATGTCCTTAGTTGACCTATTCGTTTTCCTTTTTACACATATATACACAAATACATTTACAAACACAGAAACACCCACGCCCAAGGTGGGACTCAAACCCACGATCCCGTGCGACATTATCAGTGTATAAAAAATGATTCACAGATGTATCAAGCAAATTTTCTGTCTCTGCTTCACTCATAAGAGCAACCAGTTGGTGACACCTGGTTTAGGAAAATCAGCTGTCTAAGAACAATGTACATTAGTTTGATCACTCTCTCAGTTTAAACCTACTTAAAGATTTATATAAAGAAACACAAACACTGAATCAAATAAGTTGGCTAGACCACATACACATATTTAGAATTGCTTTTAAAACTAAATTATTTGGACGCATCTCCTGTAATATAATTTATACTATTTTCATCGCTAGATTTTTAGTAGATATTATTTAATTATACATTTAGGTTATGTATATATATATATATATATATATATATATATAACTACCACAAGTAAGAGTATTATAAAACCCAGATCCTTAATCTTTAACTATAATATTTAGATTACTTAAATTTATCAAAATTCAAACTAAAAAGGAAAATACATTGTGAAATGTAATAGTTGATACAATTTACATATCATTTCCTCAGAGCTAGTAAGCAAAATATCCACATCAAGTATATTTCAGATGGAGTTTAATTAATTCTTATATGAGAGCAAGCATTCTCGAAAACTGCTTATAATGAAGTTTTAGAACTTCTTAATATTATTTAAACACTTGTTGTGAAATACAAGGATAGAGAATGTTGGTTGGTCAGGAAAAGACATTCATTATAAAGGTGTCAAAGTATTTCAGACCTTCTTCTGTATATTGAAACCAGTTTTGCATCTTTTTTTCTTTCATTCCTTCTTGCATTATACCATGTGTATACATGATCATTATGTCTTTTTCCCTAGGATTTTTAACTGCAATTTATTTTTTAATTTTTCATGCCTAATTACATTTAAATTAGAAAATAATAAGGCTAAACATAATGTTAAGGTTTTCATGTACACACAGACACACGCTCTTTCCCTCTCTAGCCTATCCTAGTTTTGGAATAGCGGTGAGCAAATATGTGTGCAGATTTTATATAATAAAATGTTCAATAATGAACACTTGTTCCTCTTCAACAAAGATTCCACGTGTAGTTTGCCTCTTATGCAACAAGCAATGGCCTCATTGAAAGATTGACATTTATTAATTCTGTTAGCAATATTGTAACTGCTCTTGAAGCTAAGCATGTAATTGAATACAAGAGGGCGTAGTACTCGTAGAGTTTCAAGCTAAAATGAAAAGAAGGGATGGGCTGAATGGCCTAAAAGGAGAGAGTAAGCAACCTTTCAAAAAATACGATAGGGAAGTACGTGGGAGCTTTCAGCTATAGAAATTTAATTAGCTGCTCTCTCTATATATAATTTGCGACATGGGCCAGTTTTTCTCTGCTGCCGAAGAGGAAGGAAACGTGCGAAAGGGAGAAGGAAAGATCGATATATCGAAAGCAAGGGCAAGTTTGTCGAGATTTGCCTATAACATCCATGTTTCGGCTGGCAGCTCCTCGCAAGCAATGAGCAACAAGATAACAAGTCTGACGTCTTCTGTTTTCTTTGTTGAGCGCTGCAAGGCTGCTAGTTTCCATGACACCCCTCCCGCCCCATGCCGGCAATATGTCGGAAAGATATTGCCGCCCCAAATCATCTTCAACCCATCCTTTTCCACCCGGAAACTCTCAAACAAACTCTAAAAACAGTAAACTTCTCAACAAAGGGACTCCAAACATGCTTCAGAGAGCGTCATTTCATTGTCTCTTCCTATCCTGTTTTGTTTTATTTTATCAGGCACATTTTCCGCAATGAAAAGTCAATTGTTGGTTTTTGGTAGCATTTTTATGTTCCCGTTTTTATTGCTTTGAGCTTGTGTTACAGAAATCCGGAAAGAATACCAATATTGCTGCCAAAAGTATGAAAAGTATGTAACTTCCATGAAAACCATTCTCTAACAACCTCGTGCAATATAAAGAGCATAAAAAACTGAAAGGGTTGCGTGATAAACAAGCACGGCAAATCTCATGACCTCGGAATAATACACGATAACTGTTTCATGAATGTTGTTTGCACCATAAATCGTTTTTCAACCTCAAATATTGTTTATGAACGTGCATATTAAACACATTACTCCCTGCTGGCTCAGCTAGCAAAAAAAAAAAAAAAAAAAAAAAAAAAAAAAATCTGATGTTTTCCATTTACATAACTTTCTCTATATCTCTGTAACAAATTATTGTTAATAAGCTTATCTTTTATTTATTTCATGCTAATCATGTAAAATTAGCAGAAATAGTCTTATTTGATGCTTTATTTTAAGTAGAAGCGAAAGCGAAATAAGGGAATACCATAGGTTAAAGTGAAAGCCAAAAGGCTGGTTGCTATATGACTGATGTTCCTTTGTTTGTATGGACAGGAGTTGACAAATTCCTGTATGAGAAAAGCATGTTTTTCAAAGCTGAAACCAAAAACAAGGAATATCTCAAAAACGTTCAACTCCACGAAAAAAATGTATATAACATAAATTGTGCGTTTTAAGGTGCTCTACTTTTATTGTGTGTTAAGTTTTTGTCCATCTCTTACGGTTTAGTAGTTATACAAACTTCATCCAGAATAAAGTAGTCTTCAGAGGCTATTCCCAGAAAATTAAAAATATACATTTTATTTGTCAGGTAAATATCTTTAATATAAAATATTTTAATCAAAATCGTTACAGCCATTTTTTATAAAATTAAAATTTCGAAAAAAATTCCAGGTAAAGGATAGTTTGGGGTGTGGGGATTTTTCTCAAAATCTTCGTGTCGCATCCCTGGAAGATACTAAACTTAAATACCAAGTTTGGTATTTTACCGACTTTTCGTTTTTGAGTTATCATGTTCACAGACACACGGACACACGGACACACACACACACGGATATTTTTCTGAAAATACTTTTTTTGGATACAGGGGAGCCTAAGACATACATTTCCGGTGAAATCTCGGTATGGAATTTTTTGGTGGAGTGCAGTACCTTCTCTATACACTATGTACATAGTACGTATAGAGAAAGTAATACAATTGATGCTTTCGTTCACTTTTATGAGGTTAAAAGTCTCTTTAAAGTATTCTCTTTAACCGTGGTATAATGGTGGTGGTGCGAGGTCTGGTAGGCTCGTGGTGAGCCTAGGTGTAGCTTCTGTGTACCTACCCTGGTAAGGGTTTAACCACAGGAATAAGGTGGATGGTTAAGGATTGGTAATTTGAGGTTTCGGGTGATGATGTTAAGGAACGGTTGCATTTTTTTTTTTCAGGAGCAGCATCCTTTTACTTTGCTCCGCTGGTGTTTAATTTATGAAAATTGTTTTTGTTGGAGGATTTTGATTAATTACTCCCAATGCTGGGAGGGGGGTGTACTTAGTTCAGCTAATTTGCTGTTGGCTGTTTGGTGTGATGGTTACCCAAGGACGCGGGTTCAAACCCAGTGGATGACGATGGATTTTTTTGGCGTAAAAATCCTTAGCATGGCTTCCTTTGGAAGGGAAGTAAAGCCGTTGATCCCGTGTCGTAGATTTACGGCTTGTAAAAGAACCTCAAGCCTCATAAAGAGGCCTTTGAGCAAAATTAAATAGTATTTCACGCCCAATATAGAACCACAACATTAATGAGCGTCCATATATAATACTCCTTTTCATTTCATAACCGACTGTCCAACTGCCCCGTGTTTGATGTGTGCAGGCATCCCTTCTTGCGTTAACTCACTGATCAATGAGAAACTGGTGTGAGTGACCTTCCTTTTACCCCTCTCAAAGAGCGCGACCCGCTAGCCCTCTCAGTCGATAAGTAAAGGGGGTTAAATAAAGGTATCCACGCCAACTTTCCAATAGCACCATTGTACGTATTTTACATCTTGCTTAATACAGGAAAGGATATCTGCATACGTCAATTACGGAAGTTGGTCCATCCGACATTAGACACCCCTACTTGGACTGCTGTGTAACCTACATAATTCTCAAGCACTGCATAAGAATAGCTGTAATAATAATTAACTGTACTTAGTTTTCATTTCCAATTATTTACAAAATCATGTCTCCTATTAATTAAACTATATTACTTATCTTCTGCACATTTAGGCTTGAGTGTATTTTCTTAGCGCCCTATCTATTACTGAGTGTAGCCTCTTTTTGTTTATGCCGCTTATTCCATCACAATCTCTGTTTTCCTCTCTTTCTTTTTTATTATCTACTTTTCTGTTACATTTCCCAAATATTGTTATAGTTCTTTAATTGGTCTTTTTCCCTTGACATTCAAGACTTTTATCACTGCCATCTCTCCAGGCATACTATCACGTTTGTGCCCCCAAATTTCTTTCCTTCCACTCTACGTCTTTAAATTCAGTTAAACGTGAACAATTTGTGTTACTCCCCCCATAGAACACAACGTTCTAGTTCATTGCTTCTCATCCCTTTCAAAAGTATTGCCCCTATCATCATTCACACAGATCATTCTATCTTATTACTTTTTCTATACGAACTATATACATAGTGTATAGAGAAGGCATTACACTCCACCAAAAAATTCGATACCGAGATTTCACCGGAAATATATGTTTTAGGGTCCCCTTTATCTAAAAAGAGTATTTTCAGAAAAAGGTACGTGTGTGTCCGTGTGTCAGTGTGTCCCTGTGTCCGTGTGTCTGTGAACACGATAACTTAAAAACGAAAAGTCGGTAAAATACCAATCTTGGTATTTAAGTTTAGAATCTTCCAGGGATGCGACATGAAGATTTTGAGAAAAATCCCCCACCCCAAACTACCCTTTACATAGTACTTTTTTCGAAAATTTTGATTTTCTAAAAAATGGTTCTAACGATTTTAATTAAAATATCGTATATTAAAGATGTTTACCTGATAAATAAAATATATATTTTGAATTTTCTGGGAATAGGCTCTGAAGACTATTTTATTCTGAGTGAATTTTCCGGAATTTTCTATAACTGCTAAACCGTAAGCGATAGTCAAGAATTTACCACACAAAAATGTAGAGCACATTAAAACACACAACTTATGTTGTATACATTTTTTTCTTGGAGCTAATCGTTTTTTAGATATACTTTGTTTTTGTTTGCAGGGTCGAAAATCTTAACTTTTCTCATACAGTAATCTATCAACTTAAGTCCATACAAACAAAGGAACTTCAGTCACATAGTAACCAGCTTTTGACTATCGCTTTAACCTATGCTACTCCCTTATTTCCTTTTTACTTACAAAGAAGAAAGTAATAAGACTATTTATGCTAATTTTTCTAGATTAGCATGAAGTTAATAGGAGCATAAGCTTTTTAAGAATAATTTGTTGCAGGGATATAGAGAAAGTCATGTGAATGGCACACATCAGATTTTTTTTCATATATTTACATAGCCTCTCTTAACCATTCTTTCTTTATTTTGACATAAAATGAAACCGACCTTTTATTTTCTAGTTCATTCTATGTTTCTTGTTTTTTATATTTTAATAGTATTTAAGGATTGTGCTTACTATATACATAATGTACACTTACTATGACACCCAATCTGGTGACACATAAAATGAAATGATATTTACGAAAGGAAATTTGTTATAAAAATGTATTAGGTCTAAGTTTAGCGCACCCTCCTATATATAGCAGGGAATCCTAGTAAAACCGTCTGACCTGGTGAGATTTGAACCGCATTTTATGAGTACGGCCTTAACGACCTCGGTGGTCGGTATAACAATCTATATAGCTAAGAAACGGAACGTTTCATACGGCACAAAGGTTCACTAATGCGCATTGTTGTTAATAACATGTGTTTAATAACCTAAATCCACATGTCATTTAACGTGCTCAAGCGGACTAATTCTGAACTGGTGTTTCTGTATCGAAATATGTAGGTAAGAATGTATGATTAGCAACAACGAGATACAGCCTTCAATGCTTTTAAGGATAATAATTTTAAATATAATTACTCAGCAATCTTGAAAATTTGAAACGTTTTCCTAGCATGTTCAGACAATTGTTTCAATAAAAGTAATAGTTGTAGTTGTAGTAGTAATAATAATAATAATGACATAACTTTCTGGTAATTCAAAGAGACAAATTAGATCAAATTTTTATATAGATATGTAAAATCGTACGGAAGAAATTGCGATTAAGCTAATTAAGTTTTGTTTCAATACAAAAGTTAAGCTGGGGTTTAAATAAGTCCCTTAATTTATTGGTATAGATAATCAAAAATACTATCATTTTCAAAATTGTAAATAATCGTTGAATATTTAGTTCTTATGTACCACCAATTTTAATAGCTGTGAGTAAAGCATTTTCATTTCATATAAAACGTGCAAAAGATTTATTTTAGTAAATCCATAATTTCATTTTGTTTCTTCAAACCAGTACTTCATATTCTTTAGCTGCTTTCCGAACTTTCTCCCCAATATATGGATGAATAAATATAAAAACACCACAAGGATCACCTTTCCTAAGCATTTTTTCCGTATTGCATTACTTCAGTTTGTGTATTAATTTTAACATTTGATTGTCACTTCAATTTCATTTCTCTTTCTCATATTTTTGTAATATCTGCTTTGCAAGCACGTGTTCTGTGTCTAAAATCCCTTCCAAGATCTTTACTGCTCTCTTCAACGGCTTAATCAGTAACTTAACTGATGGCTCTGCAAGAGCATATGAAACAAATGACTGTGTGCAGATCCAACTTACAGGGAGCACAATATTTACCCAGTATATCAAGTAATTACACACACTATAATACAAAATATTGAGCATTACTGTAGAAAAGTGTTTTAAGGCTTTGTTTCGATATAAAGGCTTCAAGTATGCTTCGCCTGTAAACATGTAAATCATCCTGAAAAACTCACCTTAAGTATTTTATACAGTTACGTAATCTGCTATTTTATTTTCTGCACTACATAAATTAAAGAGGAAATTTATTGTATTCCCCCCATTACACGTGACGCAATTCCGAAAATATATATTTTTAAGTCTCCTAAATCCGAAAACGTCATTTCAGAAAAAGTCCGTTTGTGTCTAAACAGAAACGAAAAGTTCGCTAAATACCAGACTTGATATTTAAGCTCTACATATTTTAAGGAAGTGACACGAACATTTTAAAAGCCCTCCCCACCTGAATCTACTATTTTCATGGAATATTTTCGAAAACACATTTTAACATGATTATAACCATTTTTATGAAAATATCATATATTTAAGACCATCTGGAGGAAATACAGCACTTTCTCGACAATATTATACATTTATGACAATAACTGACACCGACATTAACTGAATAGTTTCCTAAAAATCCAAAAATTAATCTTTTCTTCACTGATTTTTGAGACCGAGCCCGTTGCAGAGCCCGCATGTCCTCATCTACAGTCGATACGGTCCGGGAGAAAGGTTCCCCATAATGGTCATCATGGGCAGCGAACATCAGGCTTTTGCATTATGGAGTTGGTCCTAAGGAGGACATCAGCAAATATCTGGACAACGAAGCTGGTGAAGCCAAATCTACCTAGACCGACAGATGACTGTGCAAATACTGACAAGCGGTTCAGCCACGAAAATTTGCACAGGATACACCATATGTTATTAATATAGAAGCTGTAATCTTGATAGAATGCAGTAAACGAAACTAATAGTCCACTAATATTAGATCATAAGGTAGGCACAAAGATCATGACTAGTACGCCTTCCCTGCACATAACCACAAAAAACTAGCAACTCAACAATTAACCATCTACTAGTAACAGTACTTCCAGGTACTTATTCAGGTTTCATGGACAATTCCAGGAATTAACATTAGCACGCTCTCATGCAATGCATGCCAGCAATATTAAAATAATTTATAAATTTTGTTTATCTTGAATTTAAAATATATAATTGATAGATAATAAATATATTAAGAAAATTCAAATTTTCATAATTAAAAGATTTAAAATACAATAAAGGAAATATAGGATTGTTAAAATGTGTATAGCTTACACATACTAACCTGGGTGCTATGCGCAACCCGAAAAATGCACGACTACATGATAAAATACAGCATGACATGATTACTTTAATGATAAATTTCAAATATCTTGAATTTTCTGGGAATAGCTGTGAATGAGTTTTCCATAACTGCTAAAACGTAAGAAATAGAGAAAATCTTATCACAGAAAAAATATATATCTCAAAATACACAATTTATGTTTGATACTTTTTACTTTCTCTATACGTACTATGTACATAGTGTATAGAGAAGGTATTGCACTCCACCCAAAAATTCGATACCGAGATTTCACCGGAAAATGTGTTTTAGGATCCCCTGCATCTAAAAAATCATTTTCGGAAAAAAAAAGTCCGTGTGCGTGTGTGTCCTTGTGTCCGTGTGTCTGTGAACACGATAACTCAAAAACGAAAAGTCAGTAAAATACCAAACTTGGTATTTAAGTTTGGTATTTTCCAGGGATACGACACGAAGATTTTGAGAAAAATGCACCCACCCCAAACTACCCTTTACATGGAACTTTTTTCGAAATGTTTGATTTTCTTAAAAATGGCTCTGATAATTTTGATTAAAATGCCGTATATTAAAAATATTTACCTGACAAATAAAATGGATATCTTGAATTTTCTGGGAATAGGCTCTGAAGAGTACTTTGTTCTGGAAGAATTTTACGGAATTTTCAATAACTGCTAAACCGTAAGAGATGAACAAAAACTTACTACACAAAAAATGTAGAGCACTTTAAAACATACAATTTATGTTATGTACATTTTTTTCGTGGAGCTCATCGCTTTTGAGACATTCATTGTTTTTGGTTTCTGCTATGAAAAGCTTATACTTTTGTCATGCAGGAATTTGCTAACTTCTGTCCATACAAACAAAGGAACTTCAATTACATAGCAACCAGCTTTTGGCTATCACTTTAACCTATGGTACTCCGTTGTTTCGCTTCTATTTACAAGAAAGCAAGTAAATTAGACTAATTCTGCTAATTTTTTCTCGATTAGCATAAAGTAAATGGAAGCCCAAGGAATTTAATAATAATTTGTTGCAGAGATGTAGAGAAAGTCATGTGAATGGAACACATAAGATTTTTACACTTTTTTTTTAGAGTTAACTGTTTCTGAGATACTTCATGATTTTGATTTAAATTTCCCAATTAATGGAAACTCCTCATTCGTTTTTACTACATGCAAATGTCACCTAATTTTAATAGAATTACATAGCGATCAGCTCTTAAAATTTGGATCACAGCTTTAGCCTAAGGCCTTGTTCCTTTTACACATTCAAATAAATAATTTATAAGACTATTTCTATTACTATTTATCTCTAATAGCATGAAGTAGATAGAAGAATAAGCTTTTCTAAGAACAGTTTGTTGCAGAATAGTTAGAGAAGGTCACAAAAGTCAGCTGAATGTATCAACAAATTCATTTTTGAATACACTAACGATAACAAAATAAGTGACTTAGGACATTTACGGCTTTGTTCAAATATTATATGGCGATGTATCATTCCGCAAGCACTTGTAATTGGAAAAATGGTCGCGTTATTGTAGCGACCATCTTGTCAACAAGATCCATTTTGTTTGTTTGTTTGTTTGTTTGTTTTTTTAACTTTAACTTCCTTTAACCTGGTTAAAATGAAATTAGTGAAATGATGCTCAAACGATCTCGGGTCCATGGAGCTTAAAGTTACTCGACATTCGTCTTCCCAGGATAAGGGGGAAAAAAAAAACCGAAAAAACCTTATCCGGGTATCTCACCCTAAGTTTCGAACACACGACCTGTTGAATGTGAAGCAGACACACTACCACCACACTACCCAGGCGGGCTTGTCAATGTTGTCGAGAAAAGAAAAAGTAAAATCTATTATGTCTCAATATAAACTAATATAGTTTATATCTGCAAAGTTGCAGTATTGCATTGAATAAATTGAATCAACACAACTCAGAAGAAAAGCAGTAAAACATTTTGGTGGCAGTGGAAGGCGAATTGCTAAGCTCTACTAACTAAAGGGAGGCAATGCTGACCCTTTGTCGTGGAGGTGGTTCACAAATTAGTAAATAAATGGCAACGCTAAATCCTTAAGGGATTAGGCTACCCATTTCCCGGTCTTAGGGACCCGAACTGGCGAGCATTACGAGGCGCTCGCATTTCACCCAAGGAGGCTTAGGAAAGAAACCCCAAGACACTGTTTTGGGTATAACATAAGGAGATGTAGACAAGCCGGAAAGAAATATATTTGTAGAAGTTTCTCTTACCTCTCTCGTGGCTTTTTATAACAGCAGGGCGAAACACGAATGAACTGCTTTTGTCACAGTGTGACACATGTAGCTAACGAGATTGACAGGCTGGGGCGCGAATTGAAACCACGTGATTCTTCTAGTCCAGTCATGGTCCGATGAAGTAAAATTACAGTCGCCTAATACATCTATATTCTCGACAACCTTTAAAATTAGAAATACCAAATGTTCTCATAGTTACACAAAAAAAATAGTTTATATTTCCTGAACTAAACATTTCACGGTATTCATTATTCTGACCCTTTTCTCTGTTTTTCTCTTTTCTCGTATAATTTATTATACTTATATAAATATAGATATAAGAGATATATAACCTATCACAAAGAAGATGTATATCTCGTTAAAACACATAATAAGTGTCATACCTACTCTTTTTTATGGAGTTAACCATTTCCGAAATATTCTTTATTATTGATTTTTAAGTAGCCAACACCTAGTATTTTCTTATACGGAAGGTCGTTATTCTCTTCTTTTGTTACACTCTGGTCATGCAAAAAGAGTGGAATTCTAATTGCTTTAGCCTAGTCTAAAGTTTATTTGTAATTACAACGAGTTAAGTAATAAGACTATTTCTCTAATGCACGCAGTATCTTGCTAGTTAGATTAGATTAGAACTTTAGGTTCTAGTAGCTTCGTATAGGCCAGGAAGGCACTGAACATAGAATTTGTCAAGGGATATACATGTATACATATATTTATATACTACGAAAAAAACAAAACAATGTATAAAGCTCTAGTGCAAAAATCACGGGTTACAAAAACAGCAGAATAGACATATAATTACACCATTTGCTTTTGGGGCCTGTACGCCACTGCACTGTATTTAATATACTCTATAAAAGCATATGTACTTCTTTTTTTTGTTTTTGTTTTTGTTTGCATGTACATAAAAACAAAGAGTATAAAAAATTAATGCTAAAATGTATAAATAAATATAATTTCATTATATGTACCACTGATGTAATATCAGATTATAGTTTTCTAATTATTGCCATAACAGTTACTAGTAATTATATAACACTAACATATGATTATTGTATTATGTACTCTTCATTAGAAGCAGTAGATAGTAGAAAAAGCTTTTGCAAGAATAGTTTGTTGCAGAAATGGTAGAGAAGGTTATGTGAATGGAACACATCAGATTTTTGTCAACTTTTCATCGATTGGTTCGTTTAAATTACTAAACTACAAGGGGAAATATAATGTTAGAATGTATGAAATGGTAAGGAAAACAACTTTCTCTAGTTTAGTCCGTGAAAAGCGAGGTCCAAGCCTCGAGTTCTACTATAATATGGCATTGTAAGGTTTTTCTCTGTCCCTTACCCTCCGGTGCTGAAGACTATAGCATAGACGACAGATACTTGTGCGTTCTACACACTGGAACCAATGGAGTGTGTGAACAAGCATAGAAATTCGTGCTCATGCTGCCAGATCTCTTTTCAGAACGTACGAGGCGAATTCCAACGCAGCAACACAACCATGCAGAAAGAGGGAAGATGAAAAGGGATCGAATGGAAGAGGGCAACTTGCCTGACAGAAGAAGTGGAAATGGAAAACAAGCGTTCATGGAAGGCCTGTTCTCTCGATCCACGTCTTTTATTTGGAAATGGCTATGGTAATGAGGATGTTCACTGAAGCTCGGTGTCCCAGAATTTCTCATTTGACGGTGCTCACACCAGAACTTCGCTATACAAATGGCGTATTTGCCTGCAGCTATTGTCTTAGATTAAAGCATTTTGCAACAATAGCAGGTAAGGAGAAATGAAGGAGGGCCAATGGTTTATACCTAAACATACCTACTAAAACAACGAGAACATAAAATACAATTTTTGAGATCTAATTTTATCCTATGGGCAGTAAAACTAACTTTGCTTAATTAGTCTTGCATTCTAATGTAACGCTGACGACACAGATATTACTATCTACAACTCACTTTAAAAAAAATCTGATGTGTACCATTCGCATGACTTTCTCTATATCCCGCGACAAATTATTTTTAAAAAGCATATACTTCTATTTACTTTATGCTAATCAGAAAAAAATTAGCAGAAATAGTCTTATTACTCGCTTCCTTGTAAGTAGAAGCGAAATAAGGGACAACCATAGATTAAAGTGATATTCAAAAGCTGGTTGCTATGTAAATGAAGTTCCTTTGTTTGTATGGATAGGCATTGACAAGTTCCTGTATGAGAAAAGTATACGTTTTTCATAGCAGAAACCAAAAACAAGAAATGTCTCAAAAACGACGAACTCCACGAAAAAAATGTTTATAAAATACATTGTGTGTTTTAATGTGCTCTCCATTTTTTGTGTAGTAAGTTTTTGTCCATCTCTTACGGTTTAGCAGTTATTCAAAGTTCAGTAAAATTCATCCAGAATAAACTATTCTTCAGAGGCTATTCCCAGAAAATTCAAGATATACATCTTATTTGTCAGGTAAATATGTTTAATAAACGAAATTTTAATCAAAATCATTAGAGCCATTTTTGAGAAAATTAAAATTTTCGAAAAAATTCCATGTAAAGTGTAGTTGGGGGTAGGGGAATTTTTCTCAAAACCTACGTGTCGCATCCCTGGAAGATACTAAACTTAAATACCAAGTTTGGTATGTTACCGACTTTTCGTTTTTGAGTTATCGTGCTCACAGACACACGGACACATTTACACACGGATCTTTTTGTAAGAATGCTTTTTTTGAATATTGGGGACCCTAAAGCATATATTTCCGGTGAAATCTCGGTATCGAATTTTTGGGTGGAGTGCAATACCTTCTCTATACACTATGTACATAGTGCGTATAGAGAAAGCAATTAATCTGATTGCAACACTAATATATGTTTAGTGCATGTGAAAATTAGTGTTACAATGAGAGTATACACGTGACATACAACGTTTTATGCAATTTTAGTGTTAAATACCTAAAAATAATTAACAAATGTTCAGAACGAAAAAAATCTGATGTGTTCCATTCACATGGCTTTCTCTACATCTCTGCAACAAATTATTGTTAAAAAGCTTATGCTTCAATTTACTTCATGCTAATTCAGAAAAAAATTAGCAGGAATAGTCTTAGCTTCCTTGTAAGTAGAAGCGAAATAATGGAGTTCCATAGGTTAAAGTGATACTCAAAAGCTAGTTGCTAGGGGACTGAAGTTCCTTTGTTTGACAAGTTCCTGTATGAGAATAGTACAAGTTTTTCAAAGCTAGAACCAAAAACAAGGAATATCTGAAAAACCACCAACTCCACGAAAAAGATTATATAACATAAATTGGGTGTCTTAATGTGCTCTACAGTTTTTGTGTGGTAAGCGTTTGTCCATCTCTTACGGCTTAGCAGTTATGTAAAATTTCGTAAAATTCATGCAGAATAAAGTAGTCTTCAGAGGCTATTCCCAGAAAATTCAAAATATACATATTATTTGTCAGGTAAGTATGCTTAATATACAATACTTTAATTAAAATCGTTAGAGCCCTTTTTAATAAAATCAAAAAATTCGAAAAAATTCTATGTAAAGGGTAGTTTGGGTTGGGGGATTTTTCTCAAAATCTTCGTATCGCATCCCTGGAAGACACTTAACTTAAATACCAAGTTTGGTATTTTACCGTCTTTTCGTTTTTGAGTTATCGTGTTCATAGACACACGGGCACACACACACACATACGGACCTTTTTGTGAAAATGCTTTTTTTGGATAAAACATATATTTTCGATGAAATCTCGGTATCGAATTTTTGGGTGGAGGGCAATACCTTTTCTATACAGTATGTACATAGAACGTGTAGAGAAAGTAATTATAAAGTCACAGATGTATGACCTAATATGGTTGCTAAGTAGATTTTTTGTAATTGTTTCATTTGTATAGCTCCCTTTAATTTCATATCGGAGGCTTTGATATTATTGTAGGTTTAGAACATTATGTTAATCAATTTTGTATTTCTAAATACACGATCATTCACTCTCACATTCATACTTCCAGACTCAGTGGGGGAGGGGGATAGGGAATAGTTCTGGTAAAACGAAAATTCCCCGCCCCCGCGTGGATCGAACCCGGGACCTTTGGATGAGAAGTCATCTCGCTGACCACCCGACTACGGAGGCATTCTAAGCAGATGTTGTTTCATTAGTTTCAACACTTAGAGGAAAATGAATGGTAATGATTAAACTATTGAAAATATGGATTGTACTGCGCTTGACTTTTTGAATGATTCTAAGAGTGCTGAGAGTTTATTGATTCCAGAAAAATTAAAATATACTAAGAAAAACAAGATGAAATGTTTTTGGGACAGAGAAACGAAAAATGCGATAGTTTGATAATGAAACCATATTACTAGCACATCTTTTAGACCTGGTAATTATCCAAACACTTATTGCTTCTTAGTATAGTAAGCAATTTAAACTTAGATTGTAAGTTCCTTGTATAAGCTTCGGCGGCTAGTGTCCGTTGTGTCTAGGTCTTCTGGGAAGGCCACGTCTTGGTTGAATTTACTGTCGACGTTTTGCCTTACTATGTAGGGTTTCATGAGACAGTAACTCTTCTATATCCGCGCAATTATGTACTAACAATAACATGTAGAAATAAACTGTATTGCGCAACGATATGTATTAACGATATTGATCATTATACTTAATTAAATAGATAGCATTTGTATGTAGCAGTGTATTTATTAATCATAGGCTTTGTTTCACCATTATTTTACTTGTGAATATTTGTATTTTGTAAATATTTTACACGCTAAGACGACGAGGTTTGAAACGTGGTTTTAACTGTAAATGTACAGAGTTCCGTTAGCAAGAAACCTTTATGTACTGTGAGTTGGGCTTTCAAAAGGAAACATTCTAAATGTTATTGCCCTGTCTTTTGTATAACGTTGAGTGACTTTAGGGAATAGAGGCACAAGTACATGCAACCAATAGCAAGAAGGGACGCTATGTATACAGAAGGATATTTAAGTTTAAAATCACAACCATTTTGAACAGTTCTACGCCAGATTCCATGGGCGACACTATGTTGGTCGCTGAAGCAAAATCGCGCCAATTTGATCACCGCGGTTGAAACAAAGAATTCATGGTTTTGCTTTACCCAGATTTGTAATCATCACCCACAAGTTAGCAGGAGTCACTTGGTTGCAAACGTTAGGGATTATACCGTGTAACATTATACCACGTATAATTTTTACTTTCTCTATATGTACTACGTACTTAGTGTATACAGAAGGTAATTGCACTCCACCAAAGAATTCGATACCGAGATTTCACCCCGGAAATATATGTTTTAGGGTCCCCTGTATCCAGAAAAAGTATTTTCAGAAAAAGGTCCGTGTGTCCGTGTGTCTGTGTGTCTGTGAACACGATAACTCAAAAACGAAAAGTCGGTAGAATACCAGACTTGGTATTTAAGATTAGTATCTTCCAGGGATGCGATACGAAGATTTTGAAACAATTCCCCTACCCCAAACTATCCTTTGCATGGAACTTTTTTCGAAAATGTTTATTTTCTAAAAATGGCTCTAAAGATTTTGATTAAAATATCGTATATTAAAGATATTTACCTCACAAATAAAATGTACATTTTGAATTATCTGGGAATAGCCTCTGAAGACTACTTTAATCTGGGTCAATTTTACGGTATTTAGCTTGACTGCTAAACCGTAAGAGATGGACAAAGCTTACCACACAACAAATGTAGTGCACTTTAAAACACGCAATTTCTGTTACATACATATTTTTGTGGAGTTGATTGTTTTTGAGATATTCCTTGTTTTTGGTTTCAGCTATAAAAAACTTATACTTTTCTCATACAGGACTTTGTGAACTCGTGTCCATACAAACAAAGGAACTTCATTCACATAGCAACCAGCTTTTGGCTTTCACTTTAACCTATGGTGCTGCCTTATTACGCTTCTACTAACAAGGAAGCAAGTAATAAGACTATTCTACTAATTTTTTCTCGATTAGATGAAGTAAATAGAATACTTTGTTGCAGAGATGTAGAGAAAGTCATGTGAATGGAACACATCGGATTTTTTCAATAATACTTACGAACCAGTGTTTAGTGTTATTTTTCTTCCCTACCTTTTTGTATTTCCTTCTGTACCACGCCCTGTACCGAGTAATTCATGTTCGCCGATGACGAGAAACAACCTGAGCTGAGATCGGAGCGGCGAAGACATCAAAAGGTAGGGAAGTGTCACTAGGTTCCACCCTAACCGGACCAACTGATAACGCCGACGCAACTTTTTCTTTTACTATTTAAGATAATATTCAGGACAAAGTCGCAATACTAGTTGCATTCCTCAGGATTGTCCTCTCTCCATGACAGTTCACCTGGCAACAAGCCGTGATGAAGCCCCACATAGTGAGACGAAACGACCGCAATAAATTCAGCCAAGACGCGGTCTTCCCAGAAGACCATTTACACAATAGATTATAGGAGTTGTTTTCTTTTTTCAGTCAAAGACTTTTAAGCTTGCGACGCTCTAGTGTGTGTATTCAAGGGTAAAACGTATGCTGAAATTAAAAGAAAACGTCGATATTTCATCGTTTGTTAAGGTTTCTGACAGTGATGATATCATTGCTAAGGTAATTACGTCATTAATTTTCAAGTAGTGGTGCCAAAAATAGGTTAATTTCGTACGATTTTCTACTAGGATTGCATAAGTACTTATTTTCGTGTCGCATCCTTGAAACATTCTGGCTTAAATGCAAAGATTGGTATTTAACAGACTTTTCGTTTTTGAGAAAGCTGTTCACACACATACACACACGGACGAGCACATGCCTTTTTGAATTTTTTTTATAGTACCTAAAAACATATATACGTATATTCGGTGTAATCTTTACATCGAATGTTTGGGTGGAATACAATATCTGCTCTACCAACTATATACACAGCATGTGGTAGAGAAAGTAAAAATCAAAGCCATAGCTTGTGTTTCCCGGAAATTGTTGATGGTTCACATAAATATATTTGAAATAAAATGTTAGTTTTAATGATAAAATCATCTTTTGTGAGGAGATTTTATTTGCTTCTTATGATTTAGCACGTATACAAAAGCACACTTGGTTGTTTACAGAATTGAGAAATCTTCATAATCAATTCGCAAAAAAGTTAGAATATATCCACATGTGAATAATCCTATACATATTTTAAATATATGGCATTTTAACAAAACCCACAAAAACTGAAATAAATTCTGTCAGTGTTATCGATTAGTGTTCGAGGAAATAAGATATGTCTGTGTAATACCCAAACCACACGTTCAAATATTTTAAAATCAAACGAAATTGAACTGCTGCTCATAAATTATTTATATGCCAAATGGATTTTATAATAAGCGCATAATAGGACAGGTAATTAATTAAATCTGTTAAAATATATATCAAGATATTGATAAATGCAAATGTCATAGGGTTCCTGATCAAAATTATGCTTCCATTTGAGCGACAAGCATTAAATAACTGGTAGAAATACTGAAAACTGTATATCAGATGAGTTTCTGAAGATTTTCCTAAAAATCTTAGAATATATTACTTGTGGATATCGATAGTAAGTATTAAAAAACTTAGAAAAGAGCATATAAATGGCAACCGGGAGAATCAATACAATACAAGATAATAAATGCGTCAGAATAAAATATGAAATAAAAAAAATATGTTCCATTTACACGATTTTCTCTACATCCTTGCTACAACTTATTGTCTGAAAGCTTCTTTTTACTTACTGCTAATCGAGACAAAATTAACCGATGTCGTCTTATTACTTACTTCCTTGTAAGTAGAAGCAAAATAAGATGTACCATAGGTTAAAGTGATAGTCAAAAGCTGGTTACTAGGTGACTGAAGTTACTTTGTTTGTATGGACACAAGTTGACAAATTCCTGTATGAGAAAAGTTTTATAAAGCTGGAACCAAAAACAAGGAATGTCTCAAAAACGACTATTCCCACGAAAAAAATGTATAAACATAAATTGTGTGTTTTAACGTGCTCTATTTTTTATGTGGTAAGTTTTTGTCCATCTCTTACGGTTTAGCAGTTATAAAAAATTCCCTAAAATTCATCCAGAATGAAATAGACTTCAGAAAATTCAAGAAATATATTTTATTTGTTAGGTAAATATCTTTAATATACGGTATTTTAATCAAAATCGTTAGAGCAATTTTTAAGAAAATCAAACATTTCAAAAAAGTTCCATGTAAAGGGTAGTTTGGGGTGGGGTGATTTTTCTGAAAATCTTCGTGTCACATCCCCGGAAGATACTAGACTTAAATACAGACTTTTCGTTTTTGAATTATCGTGTTCACAGACATATGGACACACACACACTCGGACCTTTTTCTGAAAATGCTTGTTTTGGTTACAGGGGTACCTAAAACATATATTTCCGGTGAAATCTCAGTATCGAATATTTGTGGGGTAGTGCCATACATTTTCTATGTATTGTGTACATAGTAAGTGTAAAGAAAGTAATAATGCAAACTTGTGTTTGACATCTGAAATATCTATATATTGCAGGTAACTACTTGTACGACCGCACTTGTGCTCCACAAGTTACTTAATCTGAAAAACTTATGACAAACTGCGGAGTACAGGATAAAGTAAAGTAGAGAAAAGATATATGACTATCTCTACCCGCTCTTCTGCAAGCTATCGTATAAAAGTAATTTGTTCTGTCAATAAAGATAAATGTCTGCAGAAAACAGTTTCCTAAAAATTTCGGTGTATCTATAAGGGAGATTCAGGAAGCATAAGCAAAAGTCAGATATTTAAAAAGTTAGCTTATAAGTTCCACTTTATAATTATATGATCGCCAGAAAAAAAAACAGAAAAAAAAAAACAGTTGTGACTTAGCATTTGAAAGAAAATTTATGTAATACATTCACATGCCTTGCTGTATAAACAAACTTCTTACAAAAGATTATTCTTCTTTCACACAATGCTAATCGAGGTAAAATTAGCAGAATGTTCTTATTACCTAATTCCTTGTAAGTAGAAGGGAACTATGGGGGATTCACAAGGTTAAAGTGATGGTCAAATGTTTTAAAAGCCGTCATTGTGCGATTGTCATTACAAATCGCTTCTTTGCTTGGCCAGGAGTAGAAAAAAAGAAAAACGACACTTCTTGTTTAAGAAAAGTATAAGTACTTTACAACTGAAACCAATAACAAGGAACATCTCGGAAATTGTTACCTCCACAACAAAAAATTAGAGGATATAAATTCTCTATTTTGACTAGATCTACATTATTTGTGCAGTTTTTGTCTATTTCTTTCGGTTTAGCAGTTAAGCAAAATTCGGCAAAATTCATCCAGAATAAAGAGGTCTTCAGAGGCTTATGCCAGAAAATTCAAGATATACATTTTATTTGTGTTATAGGTGTCTTTAATATACGGGATTTTAATCAAAATTATTCGACCCATTTTTGAAGAAATCCAAATTTTCGAAAATGTTTCCATGTAAACGGTAGTTTAGGTTGGGGGTATTTTCTTGAAAATCTTCGTGTCGCATCCTTGAAATATACTAAACGTAAATACCAATTTTGGTATTTAACGGTCTTTTCGTTTTTGAACAATGCTCTCCACAGACACACACAGGGACCTTTTTCTAAAAAAAATTTTTCGGACTCAGGGGACCCTAAAACATATTTCCGGTGAAATCTCAACATCGAATTTTTAGGTGAAATACAATACCTTCTCTATCTACTATGTACGTTGGACTTGCAGGCTAGAGATGGTATAAAACCCATAAACTATAGAAAATTTAAACCTGCATTAACGAATATCTCTGAAATAGTAAATGTTACAAATAGTTTTTTTTGGCAGAAGCTGCGTGTTTTAATCACATTATATTTTAAGTTGTAAGTTTTACTGTGATAAGAATCTAGGAACCTAAGGGAATAAGTTTGGAGCTTGGCAAAATTATAATCTAAACACAACTAGACAAACAAGGGAAGAGGTTGAAACAAAGAGGAAAAAACAAGGACGTTCAAGGTACTCCAAATTTCTTGTGAGGCTTTTAGAATGTATATATCAGAAGATCGCAGTAACAAGGGGACAAAACTATCCCAGCTTGAGATTTGTTGACCTCGAAGTATTCGCAGCCACTTTTTCAAATTAACTGATGACTCACATTACAGTGCGATGGAATATAAATGTAATAATAGGGCTAAAATTGAACCAAACGAAGATTAATTTGATGACAAACAAAAACGAGATAGATATTACTTTAACGAACGTTCAAGAAACTTTATGCTTGGGACAATGCATTTCTTTTACACGATGATGCGCGGCAATAGCATGATCTAAATTCTGGTCCCAAAAATTCATTCTTAACAAATACTATAATATAAATTTAAAAAACAAAATAATACAAAATTCACCGTGTAAATTGTATGGCTCGCAAACGTGGAGTTGAACAGAAAAAAATTATGATATATTCCATTCACATGAATTCCTCTACATGTTTCACAAAAAGAACTACTCTTACAAAAGTGATAATTTAACTGTTTTCTCACAGAAACCATGTGTAGGACGAGTTGGATAGGTAGAGAAGTTAATGTATCCTATGCATGAAATTCACCATCATGTCTGAATAAAAAGGTATTCTTAGAAAAAGGTACGTGTGTGTATATCTGTATGTGTCTGTGGATAGCATAACTCAAAAACGAAAAGTTGATTACATACTAAACTTAGTACTTAAATGTAATGTCTTCCAAATCCTTTCCTACACATGGTTTCTGTGAGAAAACAATTAAATTAACACAATTGTCCATAATATTTGGCTATACTATGAATCTTGAGTCTTGAAGTACTTACGACACTGTTTAGTCTCCATTGGGGTTTATCATTCCAAAATAATTCGAGATCACCTTGTGGTTTACCGGGAAATATGCAAGTCAGATGAGAAATTTTATGCCGTACCGGCATTTTGCCTTAGTAGCTCAGTGGTAGGGCAACCGCTAGAGAACGGGAGATCCTTGGCTCAAATCCCGGAAAGAGCATTGAATTTTTTAAGTTTGAGTCTACCAATCCTATTCTTATAAAATATTGTTTTATCTACAGCGTGTTAATCAAGATAAACATTAGCAGAATCAGTCTTATTACTTGCTGCCTTGTATGGAAATAGGCAAATATCCTAGGCTAAACCAATAACAAATGTTTCAAAATCTGATCGCTATTTAAGTTTTCTTTGCCTGCCCGGTAGTAAAATAAAAGAGAAATGAGAAGAAGAATGACTTTCCGTTTGAAAAATGTTTTAGTTACATTAAAACTGAAAGAAGTAGAAAATTATATCTCGGAAATTGTTAACTCTACAAAAATAATGTGTATTGTATGAGCTATGTTTTAATAATGTCTACATTTTTTGTGAGTAAGTTTTTGTCTATCTGTTATGGTTTACCAGTTACACAAAAGTCATTCAAAATGGAGAGATCTTGAGAATCTATTTGCAAGAAATTCAAGATATACTTTTTATTTGCTATGTAAACATCTTTAATATATGGTATTTTAATGAAAATCGTTAGAGCCATTTTTTCGAAAAATATCCCGTGTAAGTGTAGTTTGGAAGGAATTTGCTGAATATATGTCCTTATCCTTGGAAGTTACTAAACTTAATTACCAAGTTTGGTATTTAACCGAATTTTTATTTTTTAGCTATACTATCCACAGACACTTACAGATCTACATACAAGGACCTATTTCTAAAATACCTTTTATTTTATGTATTTTATGTATTTCCAATGAATTTTGGGTGGGATACAATACTTTCTCTACCTACTATGTACATTGCAATACGTGCCTGAGAACGTAAAACTAGAGGCAAGAAATAGATATCTATAAAAGAGAAATGGAATGAATGTATTGGGTATAACAACACGAAATATAATGCATAACCAAGAAATAAAAAAGTAGCAGCAGATTTGATCAATACTTCGCCAATATTATGCTTCTTTTACTTTTCAGAATGAATAGAGACATTTCATGTAAAGCATGAACAGCACTTTCGTTACTGCTTCCACCGACTGTATACATAACCTTTTGTTCAATGTGCAACACATCAACTTTTGCTTTTAAAAAGTTGGATTTACTAACATAATCCATGTGTTTTAGCTTAATATCTCAAGAGGGTTTTCTGCCGATTTATTAGACAGAACTTTTTGTCATAGCGCGCTAGAGATGCAAACTTCTCATTTTTTTAATTTAAATGAAGTCAAGATTAATGTACGAATCAAAATGTGTGAAATCTTCTCTGCACTAGCTCAAAATGGATTTGCACAACTTTCAGCAGCAAGAATCTACTTCATATTTTTGTGAAACTTTACATATATTATTTTTTCAGTCTCTGCAGACCTACAGTTTAGTTACCGGCACACTTAAACGTTTTCATTTTCTGCGGTGCCGATGTTTATGATAGCACCAGGGGCTTCAATACTAGGAGTCTCTGAAAGAGCTTCACAGTATCAAACTATCTTGTTTTCTTTATTTTTAAGCACATAGGCGTAGAGTTAGAAGAAAATTCAGAAAACTGGGAGGGTTCCGCCTGAGCACCATTGTTAGTTGCGCTAGTATGGCGCTCTGCAGCGGAAGACAGGAATGACTTTTGGATTGAGCCAGAACCCAATCATGAGTGAACCCTGTATATTTTATTTTTTATTTTATTTCTGCGTACGAACGCTCTTGAGGCGTCAAGGTACTCTGAAATGGTAAAAAATAACATTTTTTGTTTCTGAAACTTAACAAAACCTATATTATTGTTTCAGTAAATGTATACTTTATGGGGGATTTTCATCAATTTAAATATAATTTAAGTGCTAGCCTGTACCTCCTTAAAGCTGTTATGCAACATTTGCAACAGCTGTTTTAGAACATTTGTATTTTTAAATTCAGTTTATTCAAAACGTCATTTTTGGATGCTAATGTACCTTTTTCTTAGAAACTCTGAGAGCTGGAATGCTGACATTTCCAGCACATATAAACACATACTTGACGTTTCAGAACTACAATCGGGATGTTATAGTATTGATCAAATTAAGAAAGCAACAACATTGCAAATTTTCTTCGCTTTTACTTTCCTGAATTTGCAAATATATTCCTTTTCTAATGTCAACTGAAATTGTATAATAGCTAAATAATTGAGCTTCAGAAGATAGGTGATTATACTAAGAACAAGCATGCAAAAGTGTGATTTTATTTTCCAAGCGGTATCAGAGAAAAATGTACATGAATTCACATGTTTTAAGACTAAGTTTTGTTAGCTTTCTGCTGAGTGAAATACTTTGTAATGACTCAATCACATAAGCTATTAATGCAAACAACCACTTGAAATAATTAACATGATTTATATAATAATTTGAACAAATTTCGGGAAAAACAATTGAATACTTTAAGAGCAGTGTTAATTCAACTCACTTAAGGTACATTTTCCGTATGTTCAGACTACTTTGTCCCCTTGAGTCAGGGTTGTGCACAGCTTGCTTAGAGGTATGGCTTCAAGAAAGGCGAGTGTCTTGTACTCTGCCTGGTTCTCACGATACTGCACTTCCTTTCAGCTGTAGTAGTCAGTGAACCCTTTTATACGAGGGCCGTTTTGTTTTCAATCTCCGAAAGGCTATAAATAAAATACAAATTCATAGAAAACAATTATTTTATATCTAAAAGGTTTGTACACTTGTGGTTACTTTTCAACATAATCACCGAAAAGATTGAGACATTTATCGTACCTGTACACAAGCTGTGCAATACCCGCTTCAAAATATGTTGCCGCCAATGATTTCAAATGAGCATTGACGTTGTTTTGAGGATCTTTGTTGGTCTGAAAGTGCTGCCCTCTTAGCCTCGTCTTCAGTTCAGGGAAAAGGTGAAAGTCGCTGGATGCCAGTAAGAACTGTAAGGCGAAAATGTCCCACTACAATTGTTCAAGGAGCAGATGGGTTGTGCCAGCAGTTTGTGGACGAGCGTTGTCATGGATCAACACAATTCCTGAAGTCAGCATTCCTGTTCGTTTGTTTTGAATGGCTCTCAGTAAGCGTCGTAAAGTACGAAGATCTTCAAAACAACGTCAATGCTCATTTGAAATCATTGGCGGCAACATTTTTTGAAGTGGGTGTTGCAAAGCTTGTGCATAGGTACGATAAATTTCTCAATTTTTTCGGTGATTATGTTGAAAAGTAACTATAAGTGTGCAAACATTTTAGTAATAAAATAATTGTTTTCTATGAACTTATCTAATATTTATAGCCTATCGGAGGTTGGAAAAAACGGCCCTCCAGTAGCTACCTAAGCATGCGAGCGTGCGAGCTTTGATTATAACTTACTACCCAGGCAGACCAGTAGGTGGCAATTACAATGTCACTAGATCGCGGTTAGTATTATTCTCCATGCAACTAGCAAAGCCAAATACAACTCGGTTATTTTGTTTAGAAAATCTAGGTACATTGGTATCAAATAAATTATTTATAGTAATATAATATTTTATGGCTGATCACAGACGGCACTATCTACCACTATTTATGCTATGATTATTCGAGATTTTAAATTTTTCATTACAGGAGATATGTAATTTAATGCAATGGTTATTGCTATGTATATAACGTCCATTACGATATGCTGAGTATTATGAGAAAAGATTTTTAACACCTGCCTCAACATACATCTCGATGTTTCTTAGAATTTTATTTTTCTCCTTTATGTAATTTGTATTATATAGTGGCTGCATTGAAAAAAAGGATCTAATATAGTATTTTACCTTTCTTATTTAATCAATTAACATACTTCACATCAAAGCTAGTGTAAGTACAAGTTGGACATTTTAGATTCATTGGTATATATTATGATTTTTATGGACAAAATTTTGTTGTTGGTAAAAATTGTACTCATAATAAATTAAAGTGCTAACTAATATCCCCAAAAATAGTGTATATAATGAGAATATAATTGTTTTTGGGCAACATTTCTTTTGTTGAATTAAAGTGGTTCAGATACAATCTGTATTGGTAATTATTAATGTTGTATATATTATTCGTATGTAATATTATCAAGAGAGAACCTGTGAAAATCCTGTTGCAGTAAAGGAACCGGTTACCAGTGTCCAGATCGATTACTATGTCGAGATTTTGTGTCAACAACCCTGCAGTCACGTTTTTTTTGTAGTGTTTAACGCCCACTTTTACTCTACTTGTGGCACCGCAGGCGATGGTACTAATGATGTATGAAACGAAGATGGAATATCCATGGCGGGGGAAACCGGAGAACCGGGAGGAAATCCGCCCCTGCGCTGCTTTCTCCACCATAAAAATCACATGCGATCACCTGGGATTGAACCCGGGCCGTCTAGCTCAGTGCAGTCACGTGACTTCCTTATCTCCTACTTCTTTACCGTTTACTTTTTAATTTAAGGACTTCTCCACTTTTCAGTGGTTGTCCTGTATTCCCAATCCCATCTTGAGACTGTACAAGTCATCCTCCACCAATCGTTCATCAATCTGTGAATCTGTCCTCTCCTCTGCCCCACTTCCACTAGGTACCCATCTAAAACGGTCTTCACTCACTCCATTCTTCTGACGAGTCCATACCATTGAAGACCCCGCCTATTATCTCTCTCCACTACTGATTCCTCCATATCCACCATATGTCTCGTCTCCATATTCGCTTTCTTTGCAATCCATTTTTACTTTCTCTACACGTACTATGTATACAGTGTATAGAGAAGGTATTGCACTCCACCAAATATTTAATACGAGTTTTCACCGGAAATATATGTTTTAGGGTCCCCTGTATCCAAAAAAAGTATTTTCAGAAAAAAGTCCGTGTGCGTGTGTGTGTCCGTGTGTCTGTGAACACGATAACTCAAAAACGAAAATTAGGAAAATACCAAACTTGGTATTTAAGTTTAGTATCTTCCAGGGATGCGGCACGAAGATTATGAGAAAGATCCCCCCCCACCCCCAACTACCCTTTACATGGACTTTTTTTGAAAACTTTGATTTTCTAAAAAATGGCTGTAACGATTTTAATTAAAATATTGTATATTAAAGATATTTACCTGACAAATAAAATGTATATTTTGAGTTTTCTGAGAATAGCCTTTGAAGACTGCTTTATTCTGAGTGAATTTTACGGAATTTTGCATAACCGCTAAACCGTAAGAGATAGACAAAAACTTACCACACAAAAATGTAGAGCACATTAAAACACACAATTTATGTTCTATACTTTTTTTTTCGTGGAGTTGATCGTTTTTGAGATATTTCTCGTTTTTTGTTTTCAGGTTCGAAAACCTTAACTTTTCTCATACAGGAATTTGTCGACTCCTGTTCATACAAACAAAGGAACTTCAGTCACATAGCAATCAGCTTTTGACTATGGCTTTAACTTATGCTACTCCCTTATTTCCCTTCTATTTACAAGGAAGCAAGTAATAAGAGTATTTCTGCTAATTTTTTGTCGATTAGCATGTAGTAAATAGAAGCATGAGGTTTTTAAAACTAATTTGTTGCAGAGATGTAGAGGAAGGCATGTGAATGGAACACATCAGATTTTTATTACCAGGATCTTAGATGTTTGTCTCTCTACCAAATTCTACACCTCCGCAGCATACGTCATTATACTTTCCAACAATCTTCAAGATCCTCCTCTTTGTACAATTTAACATGGTTCTACTCCACCCATTCAACATTCTTATAGCTCTTCATGCTTGCTCTAACTTTACAGTCCTCTGGTTCATCAATAAGCGACCCCAGATGTAAACATTTTTTAATTGTTATAATAATTCCTTGGGGTAAGAAAGTGTCTCGTCCACTTCCTCCCATCACCAAGTATTCAGTTTTATCTATATTTACTCGTAGTTATCCTACCTCAAGAGTACTCAACCTTTCCTCATTATATATTTTACATCCTCGCGACTCTATTCATCTGTAAATAACAGTGAATGTGTAATTTCGTTGCGCAATCGGTTTAACTCCCACGAAACTACAGAATGGAGAACCTCTCACGAGGGGTCGGCCCATAGGCAGGCATGTGCATGAGGAAGTGGATGATATGAAATGTAGGCGAAATTGATGATATGAAAAATGATTATGGAGCAACTGTGGAATGAGTGATGGGTAAACCGGAGGACGTGGAGAAAGCCCACCTAGATGCCGCTTTATCCACCATAAATCCCACATACAGGACCGCCTAGATGGGAGGCGAGCGGTCTAACCGCTCAACCACGGCACCGCCGTGAATATATTATACCACCCCGAAATGTTATACCCATTCCTCCACAGGACCGACTTCATTGCTCTAATAAATGTTGAATTTATATTTTAAATAAGATAAGGGACATACTACACCCTTCTCCTTCTACTGTTTCAGAAGACTTGAACTAAATAGTAAGTATAAAATATCACAGAGCTGTTAATTTAAATTTCGAAGACAAAGATACGAGTAAATAATCCCAGCGAGTAATATAAATGATCGAGCTGTGTTATTCTATCCTCCGAGATGTAATATTTACCATGCTGACTTTATATACCCAAGGTCGAGGGTTCAAACCCGGCGGAGGGCGATGGATTTTTTCGGGAGTAAAAATCTTTAGCATGGCTTCCTTCGGAAGGGAAGTAAAGCCGTTGGTCCCGTGTCGTAGATTTACGGAACGTAGAAGAACCTCAAGGCTGATAGAGAGGCCTCTGAGCAAAATTAAGCGGTCTTTCACGCGCAATTTAGAATGGGACGCTGAGAACCACAGCAGTTAAAGAGCGTCCATAAATAACAGGCCATTTCCATTTTTAAATGTGTTATTGTAATTCAGTTCGAAGTAAAATTGTCACTCTTACTACTCGGATTTCTATACCATGTCTCCATAAAATATCTCTTAACCCAAGTTCAAAGGTCACGGAGTGGAGGGTGTGCAAGCGTGACCTGGAACCCAGATAAGGATGCACCGAAATCACAATATCTCTCAGGTCATATGGAGGCTGCACACGCACCATCCAAAAGTCCTCGCTAAGCCGATGTGAAGATTTCCGTGCTGCTTCTGATTGGAAATACGATTTGGGTTTCCCTCTCCCTTAAAGGATAGCCTCTAGGAATATCGATTTTTAGAGCACATTTGGAAAGTTAATGGCCACTCCGTGGTACCGCTGGCACACATAAACCTAGTGCCCTCTGTTACTTCCAGGCAGTGTAACTCTGTTTAAAGTCGTCCTTCTTTCATGTAATCCATTATTCAACTGCATCTTGACTTGAAATATTGTAATTTTATATCCGGCACAAGTTTATATGTAGCTAATTTTGTCTTTTGTTACTTTCTCTATACGTACTATGTACATAGTGTATAGAGAAGGTATTGTATCCCACCTAAAAATTCGATGCAAAAGCATTTTTGGAAAAAGGTCCGTGTGTGTGTTTGTGTATGTATGTCTGTGAACAGCATAGCCCAAAAACGTGAGACTGTTAAATACCAAACTTGGTACTTAAATTCGGTATCTTCCAAGGATGCGACACTAAGATTTTCAAGAAAATCCCCCACCACAAACTACCGTTTACATGGTAAAAATTTCTAAAATTTTGATTTTCCCAAAAGTGCCTCTAAAGATTTTGTTTAAAATCTCTTTTGGTTTACCAGTTATACAAAAGTCATCCAGAATGACGAGGTGCGTGTTCAGAGGCTATTCCCAGAAATTTCAGGATATACATTTTGTTTGTGTCAAAATGTGTTAAACATATGGTATTTTAATCTAAGTCTTTAGACTCATTTTTTGAGAAAATCAAACTTTTTCAAAAATTGTCCATGTAAATGGTAGTTTGATGTGGGCGGATTTTCTCGAAAATCTTTCTGTCAAATCCTTGGAAAATACTGCACCTAAATACCCAGTTTGATATTCAAGCAGCATTTCGTTTTTGTTTTATGTTGTTCACACACACACACACACACACACACACACACATACACACGAACTTTTTCAAATAAGACTTTTTTGGGGATTCAGAGCAGTATCTCAGTATCTAGTTTTAGGGTGAATAGAATACCTTCTCTATTATGCACAATGTATATAAGTTGTGTATTTGTAAAAATTTTTGTCTCTTATTCTGTGGACTATAAAACCTGTACATCCGGTGAAATCGCGGCATCGAATATTTGGGTGGACACATACCTTGTGTATCTCCTTTGTGGATTGTGCATTCATGCTAGAAAAATCTGATGTGCTCCATTCACATGACTTTCTCTACATCTCTGCAACAAGTTATTGTTAAAAAGCTTATGCTTCTATTTACTTCATGCTAATGGAGAAAAAATTAGCAGAAATAGTCTTATAACTTGCTTCCTTGTAAGTAGAAGCGAAATAAGAGACTGCCATAGGTTAAAGTGATAGTCAAAAGCTGGTTGTATGTAACTGATGTTGCTTTGTTAGTATGGACAGAAGTTGATAAATTCCTGTTTGAGAATAGTATAAGTTTTTAAAGCTGAAACCAGAAACAAGGAATATCTCAAAAACGACCAACTCTACGAAAAAATGTATATAACATAAATTGTATATTTTAATGTGCTCTACATTTTTGTGTGATAAGATTTTGTCTGTATCTTACGGTTTAGCGGTTATACAAAATTCCGTAAAATTCATTCAGAATAAAGTAGTCTTCAAAGGCTATTACCAGAAAATTCAAGATATACATTGTATTTCTGAGATAAATATCTTTAATATAAGATATTTTAATCAAAATCATCAGAGCCATTTTTGAGAAAATCAAACTTTTTCGGAAAATTGTCCCTGTAAGTGGTAGTTTGGTGTGGGGGAATTTTCTCGAAAACCTTTCTGTCAAATCCTTGGAACATACTCACCTAAATACCAAGTTTGATATTGAAGCAGCTTTTCGTTTTTATGTTATGTTTTCACAGACACACATACATACACACAGGTGCGCTCGGACTTTTTCAAATATGACTTTTTGGAGAATTCAGAGCACCCTAAAACATAAGTATCCGGTGAAATCTCGGCATCGAATATTTGGGTGGAATAAATTCTTTTTGTATCTACTATGTGGATTGTGCATTTGTGCTTAAAAAATTACCAATAAAGGGAGTTTGTGATGTCTGTTTTAGAACTATACAGATTAGTTTGGATATGGGGTGGCAAGAATTTGTCCTCGCTTTTGCCGTCCTCCTGAGTAGTTTAAAGAATGTGATTCAAGTTCCTCACAAGAATCTATTTAGCCACTATATTCTTAGAATTTATAATTTTCTAGTACTAGAAATTTATTACAAAATTACTCTTCATCTGAAAAACTGGGCTTTGTCTATTTCAGTTGCTTTTCAGTCTATTATTTACGCTTTTTGAGGCTTTTAGAGCATTGCACTTTGTGGTTTGTCTTACTTGATAAAATATATGAAAAGCATCGTGGAGAACAATTTATCTGAAATATGTTGTCTCCCATATGAAGTCGTTGTTTTCATGTTATTGTCCAAGGGACGCAATACCATATGAGAACAGAGAATGTGAACGACAGCTTGGCGGCAGAAAATAAAATTGTCTTGTTTCGTATGTTGCTGTTCTCTCCAAGGATATTTCATATTGAGACCTGATAGGAATAACCATTTCAGTTCAGATAGGTCTTGCTATTCCCTCCCTTCCTCTACGAGAAAAAAAAAATATAAAAAGATATAAGTAAAAAAGAAAGAAAACAAAAAATAATTTACTTGTCTAGAGCAGATACGCAAACACTACCCATTATAAGTTAAAAAAAATGTTTCTTTACATGGCTTTCTATATCTGATTTGCAAATAACTATTTTTTTTTTTTTTTTTTTTTTTTGTAGTTTAACGTCCTTTAACATGGTTTGTCATATCGGACTATGAATTAAATTGTTGAGTTGATGTTTAAATGATCTCAGGGTCCATGGAGTTTAAAGTTATTTGACACTCCTCTTCTCAGAATAAGGGAAAACCCCGAAAAAAACCTTATCCGGGTAGCTTACCTAAGCGAGATTCGGACTCACGACCTGTTGAATGTGAAACAGGGGGGCTGCACCACTATAATTACGAAAGATAATTCTTTTATCTATACAATCCAGATTGTTTTATCCACATAATCAACATAAACAACATCAGAAATCAGCAAGCCGACTTCTCATCCGGAGGTCCCGAGTACGATTCCCATTTTTCTTTAACCATAATTATTCTCTACCCCTCCCCGAGAATGTGAGAGTGAATGTGAGTGTGTGTCTTTAGGGATATAAAAATGATTAACCTAATGTTCTAAACCTACAGTAATATGATTTTCACAAGTCAAAACCTCCGATATTGTCATTGAATACAAATGAAACCATCAGAAATGATGTTAGACTTAGTTCTTTATAAATAAAAGGGAGCTAGAGAACACGCTGCGCTAAAGTGACAGTCAAATCTTTTATTAGCTGATGCTACGCGATTGTCATGGCCAGGATTAAAATAAAAGACATATGAAACGGATGAAAAAAAAAATCCCTTCCTTCAAGATAACGCAAGGGTGCACATTTGCGCAGTTTCGATGGCGAAAATTGTAGAATTAAGGTTCAAATTACTACAACATCCACTATATTCACCAGATTTGACCCCTAGTAACTTTTATTTTATCTCTAAACTTGAAAAAGTGGCTTGGTGAGAAACAATTCACAGCTAATGAACATTCTGCCATTTTGAGGACCTTCCGAAATCATCCTAGACGGCCTGGATGTGAGACTTGTGGTGAACAAAGCGACGCAGGGGTGGCTTTTTATCCAGATTTTCCGGTTTCCCCCGCCATTACATTCCACCAGGGCTCCATCTGCATTCCAGTGTCATCGCCTGCGGTGCTACAAGTAGTAAAAACAGCGTTAAACACTACCAAAAGAACTTCCGAAATCCTACTTTTTGGAAGGCTTACAACAGAGAAACACTGGGATTAGTTTATCGAGTTAAAAGGAGATTATGTTGGAAACAATGCACCAAAAATAATTTGTTTTCTATCTTTTGCTATGGAGAACATTTGTCATTGTTGACGGAAACTGGAAGGAAGGTTAGACCCTTGTATCAGTAATTTGTATAATGTGGATGAAAATGTGAAAGAATCAGGTGAATGGTACGTTTGTGAGCATTTTAATTGTTTTCTCACAGAAACCTCATGTAGGACAGACGTTGAATAGGTCGAGTCAGATTGAAAAATTCAATGCCGTAGTCAGAATTTGAAGGGAGATCCGTGGTTCAAATTCAAGCTATGGCATTCAATTTTTCAGTCTGACTCTATCTGCCCATATGGAACGTTTGTTTTATTTTGGAATCAGAATAGGATCATGCACACAATTACTCACTTTCAGTCATCTCGACCCCGCCTGGGATTGAATGGGTGAAGCGAGTGCAGGGTCGAAACGATACGTGGTTTACAGGTCGGCTTTACGACAATATACATGTTATCATACTAACTATGCGGTTTAGCTCCAGGGGCCCCAACGCCAAATCACGCTCTCTGTGTATGTGGCGTTTGAGACATGCCCTTAATGAACTTGGGTCAGAAACTAGTTAACGGTATCCAACATCATTTTCAATAAAAGCCCCAAAGAGCGTTTTTGTTACAAATTGATATTATCCTTTGAAAGGGATGTGCATTGTGTGGAAGCGGATGTGCACGGTAGAACCATTCTTTGTAAATTGCTATTGGTCGTTACGATAAACTAATAAGTGAGGGTTGACGAGAAAATCTCCATAAACATAAAACAACGGTCTTCAAACAATGGACCAGCTGTAATATAGCGAAAGTGCATGATGTGCAAAAAGAAAAGTGGTCCCATTTTATTTTCATAACCGGTATACAAACTCAGCCTCGGCACTAATAGCAAAAAATGTTTGCATAACACAAAAACGCTTTCGTTTTCAGCTTAGGATAACCGTTTAAGAATTAACTGAGTTTAGTGGTCAAATAGGACTTTATAACTTATATTATGTAGTATTTGGGTCAAAAGTTGGAAATTAGCGTGTGAACTACGTGTAATTGTTTGTCCAAAAGTCGGTGTTTTGGCTTGTGATTCCTCCTTCTGTCGCCCATAAAATGAACAAATGAAGTTTTATAGTAAGATTCATGTAATCAGCTGTTTTAAGGTGAGTCGAAACGGAATTTTCATTTTTTCCCATTTCCATGTTTTAATTGCATATGAATATCTCGAATCTTCCACTTATTTTGATATACCTTCCATAGAGGTACACTAATTGTAAATATTTTAAAAATATTTTGGAAACAATCCTCCGTAGTAGGTTTTTAGAACATTCTGGTACACTTACTTGGTGAAACATCAATAACTTTATAAATATTAATGCTAGAGTAGAGATACTTTTTTTTATTTTGATCGGAAAGCTTCACTTTAGTTATCCGCAGAATTGGCATCCCGCTCATAATTAGTTCATGTGAAAATTTTGATTGTGTTTGGAAAGTTAGGTTACATTGTTTTTAATTTTATGTTTGAAAGCAATTGAAGAAGTAAACTTCTCTATACAAATGCCCCACTATCTCAAAAGATAATTGCCACTAAGGGCTGAAATTGTTACCATATATTTGTACGTAAATGGGCTTTATTTTAACGAAAAGGTTTTTATGTATATGGATAAGTTATTTTTTTAAAATTTAAAAGTCACCGTTTTCAACAAAATTTTAAGAGCTTTATTAAAAAAAGCATACCTTTTCTTGTAATCAACAGAAGTATTATGTTTTTCATCAATCAACAGTAAAAGTATTGCAGAATATACTTTCAAAAATTTAGCTCATTATCTTAAATATTTGCTGAGATAATGGATCAAACTTTGACAAGATAGGGTTTTCGACTCCCTTAAGCTGTGTCTAGTACTGCAAACGAGCGATGTAAATCGATTTCAGCGCTCGGCTTTTCCGATTTTTCTCGATATATAATCGCTCGCTCTCTGCATCCTTCGGAGGTATCGATTTCTGGTCATGCCGAGTGCTCGCGTTCTTTTATAATCAGGAGGGCAACACTGGTAATGTATACAGTTTGACATTGTGGCTTAAGTCCAGATGGGCAGGTTACCTGCTCTGTGACATTTCGCTGCCCAGTGTTTCTTTTTTCTCAGTACACCTGATTCCAAGAGCACCGAGAGTGACGGTCAGACACAAACCTTCCACTGAACTGAAGCGGACTTTGCAGTCTACCTACATGAGTGTGTTGAATTGTTAAACTATAGTGGTGGCGCAGCCAGGGTTTATTTAATTTATTTATGCCATTGGAGCCCTTTCTTCTATTATTATAATATATAAAAACGCAACATAAGCTGTTTTAATAGAGCTCAATAAAAATGATATAGCAACTTCTCTTTAGGACTCTTTGGAAGTTTACCCCATCCCCTCCCCCTCTCTCTGCGACATTGGATAAAACCTTTGTTAATGTGTTTGTGTTTATTAACACCAGTAATATAAACCCTAATTAATAGAAAACTAATATTCGAACCTGAATCATCTAGAATAATATTAATTTTACTAACAAATAAATAACTGCATAGATAGAGTCAAATTGAAAAATTCAATGCCATAGCCGGGATTTGAACTACTCCCGGTCTATTGCCGGTTGCTCTAACACTGAGCTACCACGGCAACATGCATTGAATTTCTCAACTGACTCGCATGTCACCCGGTAAACCACAAAGTGCTCTCAAATTATTTTGAAATGACATGCCCCAATGGCAACTTGCAATGCTGTAAGTACTTGCAACCCCAAGATTCATAGTATAGCCAATTATTATGGTCAATTATATTGATGTGAGTCAGTTGAGAAATGTATTGCTATGCCGTCATGTTGCCAATGTAATTCAGTGGTAGAGCAACCAGATAGAGACAAATCCCGGCTATGGCATTGAACTGTTCAGTCTAACTACTTTATCCAACTCCTGTCCTTCACATGGCTTGTGTGAAAAAAACAATTAAATCAAGTAAATGACTGAATTTCATAATTAATTATAATCAATTTTAATATATAACTAATATAAAACACATTCCAATCACAATTTTGGTATCATTTTTTCGTTGAATAGTAAAAAACAACTGAAGCTTTGTGGATACAATAATATAACACAACAGTTTTTACATAAGTACAGCTTATCATATGTAGTATATGCTGTAAATAATGGTTTCATCCAATAAGCAAACAAGTAAAACAAAACACGGGGGCTACACTACCACACTTCCTGACCGCTGTTTAATGTGCACTACCCGTAACTACTTTTCACACGTTTCCAACGTCACAAATCTAGCTTGCCAACCGTTATCAATAATACTGCACTGCAGTGATTTAACATCTGTGCTTGCCATACTGAAAATGTGGTTATATCTCGCATGGTGAAAAATCAAGTTTTCTCTTTGTTTCACTTAGTAATTTGATGCCTATAACGTTTTTCCTGTGTGACATCCCAACTGTGAAAGAAGCGGAAGACATTTCTTCAGAGCAAGCAGAGTTAGAAGCCAGGGAATGGCGGTATGCCTAGGAAAGGTAATCCCAAATATTACTGAGTGAACTTGGAATCCCTATCACAAAGCTTAACCCTCGCAGTGCTCGTAACGCGGCCAGGGAATTTCATGTGCAAGGTTCTCATCATTTAACCTTCGTATAGCAATAATTAGCAGTTAGTTAATTTCCTGTAGCTTCTACGTGAAGTGGTCGTCGCCTTAGCACGATGGTAGCGCGGCTGCTTGCCAAGGGGAGACCTGGGTTCGATTCCCGGTACCGGCGTGGGGTTTTTCCCCTGCTGGGAGCCTTAGGGTTCACTCGGCCTCGTGAGGTCCCTGGGGGGGGGGCAATTGAGGAGATACTTGATGGTGAAGTAGCGGCTCCATGTTGAGAGGACCGCAGGGACCGAGGGACTCGAGCCGATGACCACGTCTCAACCTCCAGTACTGCCTCCTATCCATGACGTATGTCCTGAGCCGAGATGAGAGGCGCAGCGGTCAGGTGGTAGGTCGTGGCCCCTTGTGTGCTGTTGCGTAGGAGTATAATTTAATTCTACGTGGAGCATAGGACATTATTACGATGTTTCTGTAATTGAAATTGAATTTCTAGTTTGCCGCTATGCACCATGTCGCCCATAGATGACAATTGCGGACGCGAAATGGCGAAATGTTGCCAGGTACCTTTACTTCCTTCCGAAGTAATCCAAGCTAAGGATTTCGCCAGGTTTGAACCTGCAAATTTGGCTTTTAGAGGCTAGCATGGTAACCACGACACCATGGAAGGCGACTGTGTATCAATAAAGAAAACTAAAATCATGGCTCATCATAGGAAATACCACACCCACTCCAAAATAATTATAGAAAATATTCCCACTGGAGCAGTGTGCAGCTTCAACTTTTTAGGAACGACATAAGCTATGATACGGACAAGAATATAGAAAGTAACACTAAACTTCTGATGTGTCCCATCCAATTGAATTTCTCTACCTATTCTTAACAAACTATTTTTATAAGGGCCTTTGTTTAATTTTAATCAATACACTCACACAATACACAACCTATAACCTACTTCATGCTAATCAAGATAAACATTAACAGAAATGGTTTTATCTCTTAGTTCTTTATGTGTAGATGGGAGGCTAAGGAAATACATTCAGATAAAGCGATAGCTTGATCTTTTAAGAGGTGGTTGCTATGTGATTGAAATTAGGTCCTCTTTGCATGACCAGGAGTAAAACAAAAGAAAAAGTAATGGCAAATTTCCGTGTGAGAAAAGTATAAGTCGTTTAAAATGTAAATCATAACAAGGAATATCTTGTAAATGGTAAACTTCACAAAAAAATGTACATATATAAATGGCGTGTTTTAACGAAATATGCACTTTTTGTTTAGTAAAACGTTTGGCTATCTGTTAGGTTTACAAGTTATGCAAAATTAATCCAGAATAAAGAGATAAGCAAAGGATATTCCCAGAAAATTTAAGATATACTTTTTATTTGTCATATAAATATCTTAAGATACAGATTTTATTAAAAATCGTTAGGGTCATTTTTGAGAAAATAAAAGTTTTAGAATTTTTTTTATTTAAAAATAACTTAGGATAGGGGGATTTTTTTTAAAAAATCTTTATGTAGCAGTCTTAAAAGATTCTGAACTTAAGTATCAAATTTCACATACACACATGCACATACGGGCCCCTAACTAAAATGCTATTTAATACAGGGAACCCTAAAACGTGTATTTACAGTGAAATCCGGGTTGTCGAATTTTTGAATGGTATGCACTACCTTCTCTGTGTTCTATGTATAAAGTAGCAACACTAAAAATTCCAACCAATATACGAGGGGATAAATAAATAATTCCAAAACAAAACGGAAGTTGTATAAAAAACATATTTTTACTGTAAGGTCCTTTAACCTGGTTGGTCATATCGGACAATGAATGAAATCGATAAAATTATCCTCAGAAGATGTCGGGGTCCATGGAGCTTTTAATTACTCGAAATTTGTCTTCTCAGGATAAGAGAAAACCCCAAGAAAAACAAAGAAAAAATCCGCATAACTAACTTTAAGCGAGATTCGAACTCACGACCTCTTAAATGAGGCAGATACGCTATCTCCATACCATCGAAGCAAGACTAAAACCATGGCTACACCTGTATATATCTAAGAGAGTCAAGGATCCTTAGAAAACGCTATAAAATAATCCACAATCAGCAGAAATGGTTTCTCAGGAATTTTAGATGTGTTATTAGGGAAGAACATATAGGAAATGAGAACATTAGGATTCACTTGGATATTTGTAATTCTATGTGAAAACATTACCTGCAATCAATGAGTGTAGAGCGAATCCCACGTGAGGATATGCTTCATTAACCAAGAGGAAGAAGCGACATATGGAGACCGCGAACGAGGTGGCAGTAAAAAGTGAAGACACAACATGTGGGAGTGCCTAAACCTTGAGGAAGATAACGTTTTTATTACTTTCTCTCCTCGTACTATGTACATAGTGTGTAGAGAAGGTAGGTACCAAAATACAAGTTTTGGGTCGTGAAAAGGGTCCGGGTATGTGTGCGTGTGTCTGTGTCTGTGTTTGTGGACAGCATAGCTCAAAAACAAAAATACCGTTAAATACTAGACTTGGTATTTAAATTTGGTATTTTCCAAGGTTGCAACACGAAGATTTTCAAGAACCCCCCCCCACCCTTAACTACCCTTCACATGGAAAAAGTTTCGAAAGTTTAGATTTTCTAAAACATGGCTCTAACACTTTTTATTAAAATATCGTATATTAATGAGATTTACATAAAAATGCATATCTTGGGTTTCCTTAGAATAGAATTATGCGGAATTTTGAATGACTGGTAAACCATAAGAAAGAAATAAAAGCTTACTATACAATACTTTTGAGCTCGTTAAAACACAAAATTTACGTTATATAATTTTTTTCATGAAGTTGACCGCTTTTGAGATATTTCTTGTTAATGGTTTCAGGTTTAAAACACTTATACTTTTTTCATCGGGACTTTGTCAACTCCTGGCTATACATACAAACAAAGGTACTTCAATCACATTGCAACCAGCTCTTAAAAGATTTGACTATCATTTTAGCCTAGTGTATTCCCTAATTTCCTTTCTAATTACAGGAAGCAACTAAAGATACCATTTCTGCTAATTTTTTCTCTATTAATATGAAAGAAATGGAAGAATATAAATATTAGCAATAATTTGTTGCAGAGATGTAAAGTAAATGGAACACATCAGGTTTTATTACAATATAATTCATGTAAGTATACACACATGTTACACATTTACACAAGACAGAACTTAGTTTTAAGATATCTTACACATTGTTAACCCTACGCTTTCTATTTAGGAGAGTTTCCGAAAATTAGTTTTAGGTTAAATCTTTCGAAAGAATACATGATGTTAACTGCAGAGGCATGATGAGGCAATTCAAGCACCCAGTCATATCTATTTATTTTGATAGGAGTTTAGCTACGACTTTGTTACCATACTGAGAATGAACGCAGCTATCATGTGATAGTAAATTGCGAGTACAAAAAGTAGCTCACTACCCTGGATTGTGATAATAAATTTCTCTCCGTAAAGTTTCTAGCTTCAGTCAACCAAGTCAATATCGGTTCTCTATGTCCTCTGGCCCATAACACAAACAGGGATTAAGAAATAAACAACCAATTACATCATTCGGAGATTACCTTCGTGGTCGAGTGGTCAGGGAGCTGACTTTTCACCCGAAGGTCCCGGCTTCGATTCCCGGCTGGGTCGGGAAACTTTTTCTTAGCCAGAATTATTCCCTATCCCCCACAGAGTCTGGACGTATATATGTGAGAGTGAAATAAAATTATGTATACTTACAGACAACGAGCTGTTTCAAGTGCAAGGCCCCCGATATGACCTTAGATGTTAAAGTGGGCTAAATAAATTAAACAATAATAAAAAAAAAAAAAATCTGATACCTCTTATTAGTTACTTTCCTGTAAGTAGAAGTGAAATATGGGAGTATCATAGATTAAAGTGAAGTCAAAAGCTGGTTACTAGGTGACTGAAGTTCCTTTGTATGGACACGAGTTGACAAATTCCTGTATGAGAAAGTACAAGTTTTTCAAAGATGAAACAAAAAGACAAGGAATATCTCAAAAACGATCAACTCCTCGAAAAAAAGTTATAAATTGTGTGTTTTAATGTGCTCTACGTTTTTTGTGTGGTAAGTTTTTGTCCACTTCTTACGGTTTAGCAGCTATGCAAAATTCATCCAGAATAAAGTAGTCTTCAGAGGCTATTCGCAGAAACTTCAAAATATACACATTATTTGTCAGGTAAGTATATTTAATATACGATATTTTAATCAAAATCGTTAGAACCATTTTTGAGAAAATCAAAATTGGTTAGACCACCTAGACGGCCCGGGTTCGATCCCAAGCAACCGCATGTGAGATTTTTGCTGGACAAAGCGGGACGGGTTTTCTCCTGGTTCTCTGGTTTGCCCCCCCCCCCCGCCATCGCATTTCACCGGTGCTCCATATTCATTCATGTATCATCAGTGTCACCGCCTGCGGTGCCATAAGTAGTTAAAGCGGGCGTTAAACACTACCAAAAAAACACGCACACACACGGACCTTTTTCCAATTTTTTTTTTTTTTGGATTCAGGGGAACCCAGAACATGCATATTTCCGGTAAAATCTCAGTATCGAATTTTTGAGTGCAATACAATATCTTCTCTATACACTATGTACATAGTACGTGTAGATAAAGTAAAAAAATACATTATTCGGCATTCTACAGGAAGGGATGAATGAATATTTGTATGTCTCTGTAAACTCTTATATACAGGTGTTAATGAACTATACGGAAATATTTTCATAGAATATGTAGATTACTTAAATAAGTAATTTGAGATAGGAGAATTATGGCCTGCGTATTGAAATTTCGAAGTAACGGCTATAAGTATCTGAAGTGACAGTACGCCACGTATCGCGGCACTTCGTCTGGTACGAAAAAAAGAATAATAAAAAACATTTCCTCTATGCCAGGAATGGAACTCATAACCTTTGGAAAAGCAGCTTCCAACATTACCCATTAAGCCACCATTGCAGTTGAAATACCGACGTCAGAGTAGGCTACATAACTCAAGAACAGCCGGTTCCTATGGCCGTGCTCGCCAAGGCGTCCCGCTTTGGTGCTTCGTAGCGCTGGGGATCGTGGGTTCGAGCCCCGCCTTGAGCATGGGTTTTATATGTTTGTGTTTATGTGTGTGTTGTAACAGTAAGAAAACAGCAATCCAGTAATAATACAGAAAAACAAGGTAAAAGAAAAAAAAAGGTAAATAAAAGTAGGGTATACAGTGCCGGAGTCCCGATCAGCCTCTGGTACCGTATTTTTTTAAAAAAAAAGAAGAAAAGAAAAAAAAAAGAACGTAGCTAATGAATGCTCAGTGTCGCACTGTCAAGTGGTTAGTTCGAGACTTTACAGATTTTTTCGACATTAAATCTTGAGAACGCTAGTAACGCGCTGCTAAAAATCGATATTTTTATCCTCGGACAGCAGTTTCAAAGACATTCTAAGCCATTTTTTCAACCTGCTTTGCTTTAACACCGACCGAAGGACGGCATTAACACATTTATTTTTGCCACATTTGAGCCAATGACGTACCGGAAATTTCCACAATCTTCCTCTACTTCCTAATAATCATAACCAAAATCAAGACTAGAATTTTAGGCTTTAACCTTTCAATCTTCCAACCTACTGCTTAATTTCACTAAACTTCAACTCTAGTAATAGTGGTACAGGGTTACTGAATCGCCTATTCTCTTAAACACCCATAAGTTGTTAACATTTAAGAACAATAGCAAATTATAGTGCAACGGAGATAAGAGACTTTTAAAGAGCACCCTTACAAAAGTTCTAGATAGTGTCATAATTTCTTAACTTAGTGGTTCAATGGAAAGTGAAAAATTTCTGGATATAAAAAATTGCCTAAAGGGCACAAAGTTTATCAATGCACGACCACAAAGGGGCTATAAAAAGAACAAATTTTGTTGGCAAGGAAAACCTCAGACTTTGATAGTGGACGGGTTAATGGAAGCAGCAACGTAATTTTATCGTTTAAAGAGCGGCTAACTTTCCTTAGAACGCTCGGATATATTGAGAGATTAAAAGTATTGTTGTAATTTTTGATTGAATGGTGGTGGTATTCAAAAAAGTGTATGTAGATATGTGTGAAAATTATTCAATATTATGTGGTGATTCTATTGCTTATTTCAGGTCATGCCTTGCTTTTAAAATCTAAATATTCATTTGAAACTTTTAGATGCACAAAACGTTTTTTCTTGAACGATTAGGAATTACGGAAACAGTTTTTTTTTAGTGTACAATAATTAGTGATTAACAGTGTTCAGCCATGAACTGATAAAACAGGAACACGTGCACGTTGTAATATAATATTCCCAAATTTGTTTAAATTTTATTTGAATTGAACATGTTGGAAGCTAGGGAAGTTTTTGAGACAAAAAAAAAATAAATAAACATCCTCCATGTAAAATGTAGTTTATTGAAGCCTTTGTTAGGCATTTTCTAAATACACTAAACTTGATCACCAAATTTTGTATTTATTCAAATTCTTTGGTTATTCTGTTTACAGACACACACACTCATATACGCACCCAATTTCGGAGTTTTCTAAAAAAAATTAGGTGTTTTTGTACTTGCTTCAACTTGCATTTGTAATGAAAATCTTACCTGCATTCAATTTTAATAGAAATTCAATACTTTCTTTACTTATAGTAGTTAGGCGGTAGGCAAAGTAGTTTATAAAAATATTCTATCAGTAATATGTAATAAAAAGTTTTAGTTCTTATTTCGAATTCAGTTGTCCTCAAAATATGTATTTTCGGTGAAATATCTATATCGAACTTTTCCGTGCAACACAACATCTTCTATAACTTATATTCATTTTACATACGTGCTAGAGAAAATAATAAACATCCCTAAGAATAACTAGGGCCGTCTCCTTAGCGCGGTGGTAGCGCAGCTGCTTACAAAGTGGGAGACATGGGTTCGATCCCCAGTACTGGCGTGGGGATTTTTCCCCCCTGTGAGACCTGGACCGGGGTGCACTCAGCCTCGTAAGGTCCCTGGGGGTCCAACTGAAGAGCTCTTTGATGGAGAAGTAGCGGCTCCAGGTCATGAGGACCGCATTAACCGGCCGGGAGGGATTCGAGGCGCTGACCACGTCTTACCCTCCAATCCTGCACCCCATCCATGACGTCTGTCATGGACCGAGGGTGGGGGACCCAGCGGCCGGGCGGTAGACAAAGGTTCTTTGTGAGCTTTCGTGCCATGGAGTTATTAAGCTTATATAATAACTAAAGATAGAGGCTGGAAAAACCATAAGTTTTTTCTACTATTTTCAAGCAAACATTAAAGTGTGATAGATCTTAAAGACTGGTTAGGGAACATGCAAGCTTTAAAAAACGAAATTAACTAATCTGTACGCTGCAAATCATTGCTACTTTTACCTTCAAGGGAGAAAGTGGTACGAGTGACAAAAAAAAAAAAAAGGGTTGTGAATTAAAGAAAGCCGTACGACTGTTCGGAAGGGTTTCTGTGGTATATTTCAAGCTGAGAGGTTAAGAAAAAGAGAGGACAAAAAATCGCAGCTGCTGGCTTGAGATCAAAAGCTTTGCTACTTGAGTGCACAAAAAGGAAAGACGTGGGCAGCATTCAAAGCCTTAATGTGCTTCATTAATCTTTACGTCGCTTCGTTAAATATTAAACCAAACAACCAATTACCGCGCTGCATAACCTTAATTACAGTTGCATTCTTGTTGTCACAAAAGCACCCTTAGAGTAGCCCTCTTTACCGGCTCGGGCACCGTTTTTTATGTGGTGCTTCACAAACAAAAACATATCAACCTGTAGAGAAAATGTGCGCAAAAGGCAGAGACGAGAATCAAATGAAACTTCACGTTGCGCTCTTGAATGACATGGCAAAAGCGTGTGTAATGAGAACTGATAGACAGGTACGTAATTATTTACACACCCTAAACGAGTTTTCACCAACACAAACTGCCGCAGACTGCAGAACTACTCAAGAAGAAACGTGTTCGTGAAAAGCTGCAAATAAAGTGGTTTCGTTGAGTGAGGCTATATAGATATGCTTACTTTCTCTCGTAATTACATGGTACGGGTAGAGAAGGCTTTGCACTCCAAAAAAAATTCGATACCGAGATTTTACCCTTAGGGTCCCGTGTATAAAAAAAAATTAGAAAGAGGTCTGTATGTGTCCTCGAAAAGTCGGTAGAATACGAAACTTGGTATATAAATTTCCTCTCTCTCTCTCTCTCTCTCTCTCTCTCTCTCTCTCTCTCTCTCTCTCTCAGGAAATTCCATCCGATATTTTACGGCTCAGGGTCCCCTGTATCAAAAAAAAAAAAAAAAAAAAAAATAGGAAAAGGTCTGTATGTGTTCTCGAAAAGACGGTAAAATACCAAATTTGGTATTTAAGTTTTCTCTCTCTCTCTCTCTTACGATTTGTCAGTTATGGAAAATTCTCTCATAGCACATGGTACGAGTAGAAAAGGCTTTGCACTCCAAAAATTCGATAGCGAGATTTTAATCCCTTGATTAAAAAAAATTAGAAAAAGATGTGTATGTGTCCTCGAAAAGTCGGTAAAATACCAAACTTGGTATTTCAATTCTCTCTCTCTCTCTCTCTCTCTCTCTCTCTCTCTCTCTCTCTCACGATTTGAAGTTATGGAAAATTCAATAAAGTTCATCTAGAACGAATAGGCTATTCCCTGAAAATCAAAAATATTTTTATTTGCATTGTAAATATCTTTAATATAATTTTAATTAAAATCATTAAAATCATTAGAGCCATTTTTTGAGAAAATCAAAATTCTAGAAAATTTTTCCATGTAAAGGGTAATTAGAGGTGGATCGACTTTCATAAAAATCTTCGTGTCGTACCCTTGGAAAATAAACTCCATACCCACTTTAACTTTTCGTTTTTGAGTTATCGTGCTCACAGACACACTGACACTGCTCTTTTGGATACAGGGGACTCAAAAAGGTCTATTTCCGGTGAAATCTCCGTATCGAACTTTTGCGTGTAATGCAATACTTCTCTATACACTATGTACATGATACGTGTAGAAAATAAAGCAGCATATTTTAAAAACAGTAATAGAAGGTCTACTAACACAAAATCCTAGACAATAAATGAAAATATGCTAAGAAAATTTTTGGCGAGAGAAATGGATATACTTGGAGGAAGTATGAGAAAATCCCAATTACAGCATGTGGGGAATACTTAGATTAGACAAAATGGGTGCAGATGAAGCTACAGACATAATAGAAAAGAAATCTCCTCAGTGGTATGGGCAGATACAATGCATGTCGAAGGAATGGTGGATCGAACTATCCTTAACTGGATTGTTCCAGGCAGAAAAAAGCGTAGAAGAGTTAGGAATATCAGTGGAAGTTGGAATATAAGGCGATCTGCTGTAAAATGGAAGCCTATAAAAGTAAAGTAAATTACCCTATAGCGCTATATTACCGCGATGCACTTTAATAGAAACTTTGCTAAACTCTCCCATTATATGTTTTGTAAGCTCGGCTTACCACGTAGAATGATTCATTCTCATGCTTCAAGCAGGAATAAATACAGGATAGAAGAAACATAGGATTTACAGAAATCAACCAACCCACTTTTAGGGGTTACAAACGAATGTTATGGTCGTATACGCCAATCTCCATAAACACTCCATGACTATTTCGTTCATGACACATGATTTTAGGAAGTGAACAATCCAGTACTTTAGCGTGTAGAATTCCAACCAATCGCAAATCATTATCTCTGCATTTTAATCGTTTTTTATCACACTTACGTGCAATTGTTTTTATAAATTTATCGTACCCACTTGCATTTGTTTTCTCTCTGAACTAATGTTCATCTCATAATAATAGTATCAGTATGCAGTGATATTCCTTACATAATGGCGGAAGTTCTAAAACCAATATTATTTTTTTTTTTATTGTTTCATTTATATAGCCCCCTTTAACATCTAAGGTCATATCGGGGGCTTTGCACTAGAAACAACTCTTTGTCAGTAGGTTTAAATCATTTTGTTTACTTCAAGCACACACACATTCACTCTCACATACATACTTCCAGACTCTGTGGGGGATAGAGAATAATTCTGGCTAAAAAAAAAAAAAAAATTCCCCGCCCCAGCAGGGAATTGAACCCGCGACCTCCAGTGGAGAAGTCAGTTCGCTGACCACTCGACCACGAAGACAGTCAAAGGAATACTATTCTTCGTGTTCATAAGGGCTAATTATTGTTATTTTATCCATAAAATAGTCTTATTTAATACAACTGGAACTACAACTTGCTAGAGAATTTATCGATAAAAGTTGGACCTCTCGTTATGTTACTTATGATAAATTCTGACTTAACAGAGATGGACGGTCATTTGTGGTGCACCGACGATGGAGATTTTATAGTTATTAAATCTGACCGGCCTTTACGGTCGATTTCGTTGATTATCTTCAATTTTTTGTGAAATGTTGTCGGCACTTTTTGGCTTCAATGCGTTGGTTGCACTACTTACATCTGAATATGACACTTAACATAATCCTCGGACTAAGTTTGTATTGTTGCCATCCTTACAATGTCATATTATATAATTTGAAGCATAGTTTCAAGAACAATATAGAAATAAGGAGAGCTATTTATTGCAATTAGTATAATTTCAGGTATGTTTGGATACACTAATTATACATATATAAGAATAGTGATGGCGACGCTGAGGTGGAATGGTTTGACCACTCGCTCCCACCTAGGCGGCCCGGGTTCGTTCACAAGCGCCTGTATGTGGCGGGACTCGAACCCACGATCCCCAGCGCTACGAAGCACCAAAGCCGGACGCCTTGGCGAGCGCGGCCATGGGGACCGGCCTGTTAAGCATCTTGGCTCCTCGAAGGGCTTTTGACCTTTAGGCACCTGCTTCTAAGTCCTAGAGGGGTGTAAGTTATACATAAGGGGAGGATAAAATGCATATAAAAGAATGGTAAATTAACGATGTAAGTTGTAAAGTTGTAAGTGTTCGAGCTTAAAATTTTTATAGAGCAGGGTAATTTTCTTATTTTATCTGTCTCTCTCTTTCGGAATATGAATGTCGACTAAACTAAACTGGAACTATAATCAGTGTGAAAAAGGAAGGAAAACTAAACTCCATAATAGATCTCTACTCGATAATTGCTTCCTATCTTTATTTTATACCATTTTTACTTTCCCTAGCACTCATCTACATACAATATGCATAGCAGCTAGAAAAGGTATTGTATTCCACCTAAAAATTCAATGTCGAGATTTCAATGTAATATTGAAATATGTCTAGAGATTTCCAGAGTAAAAAAAAAAAAAAAAAGCGTTATCAGAAAAAGACCATTAAATATCAGATTAGGTATTTATATTTAGTATTTTCAAACATTGCGCCACGAAGATTTTCAAGAAAACCCTCTCACTGCAAGCTATCCTTTAAATGGTTATGTTTTTGACAATTTTGTTTTTCTCAAAAATAGCTCTACGATTTTGAATAAAATACAGTATATCAAAAATAAAAGTAATATTTTGTATTTTCTGGGAAAAGTCTCTAACGGTCTTTTTATTCTGGATGAGTTTTGCAGAATTTTTCATACCGGTTGAACCGTAAGAAATTGAAAGTAAAAACTTATTGCTTAATAAATTAGGTCTTCTTAAAACGCATAATTTATGTTATATAAGTTTTAGTGGTAGAGTTGGTCGTTTTCGAGATATTCATTGGTATTGGTTTTAATTTTAAACTACCCAGTTTTCCTCAAACTGGACCATGCAAAGCTAAACGAAGCTCAATTGTTTCATATTGTGACCGGATTTTAAAATACCTTACTATAGCTTTAGTCCAGTGTTTTCTCTTAGTTTCCTTCTACTTACAAGGAAACAAGCATTAAGACCAGTTCTGCTAATGCTTATCGCGATTAGCATGTTTAACATAAAATAATAATAATAATAATTTGTAACAATATTTTGTATATGGTACAGCAAGAGAAAGTTATGTGAATGGAACACACCAGATGTTTTAAAATTTGTTTGAAAAGGCACATAACATACGGCATTTTTCTAAACATATATAAAGTTGTTCTTTGAGATATCGCGGTTTTAACGGATGATATATTATTATATAGGGTGCTATTATTTATAATGATATTATTCTTGTAAACATCATCGCCTAACTAGTATTTAGAGAATAGTTTACAAAATATTTATATTTAAAATGTAATAAGATAATACAGGTGTTAATGATCTATACCGAAATATTTTCACAGAGCATGTAGATTACTTAAAAAAGTAATTTAAGATAGGAGACTTATGGCCTGTTTATTGAAATTTCGAAGTAAGAGCTATACGTTTCTGAAATGCCAGTACGCCACTGACTAATTTATCAACCATTCGAGAGCATAACACGAAAAACGAAGGGACATATTACAGCGTACCTCTCGAGCGTAGTGGTTATGATACTAGCTTACAAGTGAAAGATAATTTCCGAGTTCGGGTCTCGTTCACGTATCGCGGCACTTCGTCTGGAATGAATAATAATAATAATAATAATAATAATAATAATAATAAACATTTACTCTATGACAGAGATCGAACTCATAACCTTTGGGATAGCAGCTCTCCGCGTTATGCATTAAGCCACCAGATCAGTTGAAAAAGCGCCTCCAGAGTAGGCTACATAACTCAAGAACGTAGTTAATGAATGCTCAGTGTCGCACTGTCAAGTGATTAGTTCGAGGTTTTACAGACTTTTGCGACATTAAATCTTGAGAACGCCAGTAACGAGCTGCTAAAAATCGATATTTCTATACTCGGGCAGCAGTTTTAAAGACATATTATTTTTTGCAGCCTGCTTTTCTTTAATACCGACTTATCAGCACCTGATACCCACACGTTTAACGCTATGTAGCTGCGTTATGTTTATCCGGGGACCATGCATCGCCGATTTCAAATTACTTGTATCAGTCACGTGCACAATTTCGCAAACTATTTCGGTGTAGTTCATTAACACTCTAATGTTAGTTTGCTTCAATTTTCAGCTACAAACATGTTTTATAAATTGCAACATATTAACTATACTGTGATTCCTGAAAGAAACTCTTTATCAATTTAATACACACAATATTAAATAACACATTGATAATTCGAATTTTGGCATAAGCGATTCTAAACCCAGAAATTGAAGTTGTACCTATCCAAATACTTTATTGAATAACATATTTTTATGAGTATCTTTAAATTAAATCTTAAGAGTACCTTTGCGTGAAACTTAAACGGAATCTTTAAAGTTTTACACATAATATAGATAAAAGTTATATAAAGGAAAAGGATACCTTGCGTGCCGCAACCTTAATAGGTCTGTTGTGGCTACCGTTCCAAGGGGGGATGGATATGGTGGGTAGCCATAGGCTACAAAGTCAGACTTACTACAAAGGCGAGCGGAAGTCCCTAATATTTGCTGGCTCAAAGACTCTACCACTATTGGCTAATCAGAGAGGATGATGAACCACTCCTGCAACCAAACAGAAGATGCTGTATCATTGGAGCAAGCACCCACGCTCTCTACCGGCATCATCACATACCACGAGCGTTGGAAGGAATGGGAATGTGAATGCAAGGGAAATTAGGTAAACTAAATCGTGGTAGAAGAAATACAACCCCCTGCATTCACGTTAACGATCCGGGGGAAGCCCAATAAATAAAAGGTCAGACACGGTGATCAACGGGGATTGTACCCGGACCTCTCAAATACGAGCAATCTCGCTTTAATTAATGTATACATGACTGCTGTACTGTTGGTCCACCACAAGAAAGCGAATGAAGTCAGACATACGCAAGGAGGTATCTGTTCAAGTTTACCACAAATATATATTTGAGTGTAAGCGAGTCATACAAATCTAACAGCTGCAATAGGTATAATTTTATTGCGTATTTTCAAATTCTCGTTGCTAGATATTAAATTATTGCACATAATAATTTCTCTTACATACACTTTTTTCGGATTGATTCTTTTATTTTGTTCTGTTCAAAGAATTTCATAGATGAAACTTTTGGGATATTTTCTTGTAATGTTCAACAGAACACAAACAGAATAACCTTAACCTATTTGAAATATCTGTCTTTCGTTTTTAAGAATTCCAGAAATATTAAAAACATATTAGTTTGGAAACATACTGCGTTTTCCAAACATTCTTATTTTATAGAGTTCATCACAGAGTTCAAATGGTTCCTACCTCGATCTACCAGCCCCTGTGTCAGTGAGTGCAGAAAGTTCTTTGTTGCTACGTGTTATCGATCATCATATTTCTTACCTGTAAACAAGCAAAACAAAATGTTAGGCTAAAACATCATGTGTACTTTCTAATGTATTTTTACTTTCTCTACACATATTATGTACATAGTGTATAGAGAAGATATTATAATGCACCCAAAAATTCGATACTGAGATTTTACCGGAAATACATGTTTTGGGTTCCCCTGAATCCAAAAAAAAAGGCATTTCTGGAAAAAGGTCCGTGTGTGCATGTGTATCTGTGTGTGAGTGTGTTTGTGTGTGTCTGTGGTCAGCATAGCTCAAATATGAAAATACCGTTAAATACCAAACTTGGTATTTAAGTTTGGTATCTTACAAGGATGCTACTCTTTACATGGAACTTTTTTCGAAAATTTTTATTTTCTCAAAAATGGTTCTAAAATTTTGATTAAAACATCGTATATTAAGGATATTTATCTCACAAATAATATGTATATCTTGAATTTTCTGAAGACTACTTTTAATTTTAATTTTAGGGACTTTTGTAGAACTCTAAACCGTAAGAGGTAGACGAAAACTTACCACACAAAAAATGTACAGCGCATTAAAACACACAATTTATGTTAAATGCATTTTTTCGTGGAGTTGATTGTTTTGACGTACCTGCTCCTTGTTTTTGGTTTCAGCTTTAAAAAAAAAACATACTTTTCTCATACATGAAGTTAACTGCTGTCTATACAAACAAAGGAACTTCAGTCACATAGCAACCAGCTTTTGACTATCACTTTAACCTATGGTACTCCCTTTTTTCGTTTCTACTTAATAGGGAGGAAGTAATACGTCTATTTCTGCTAATTTTTTCTCAATGAATGTGAAGTAAATAGAATCATTAGCTATTTAACAATAATTTGTTGCGGAGATGTAGAGAAAGTCATGTGAGTGGAGCACATCAGATTTTTATTCATGCATTATTTGTTCAAACTGCATTGGGTACCATACAGATAACTTAGCCTAACCGAGATTAGAACCCAACACCTTGCTCTTCAACACTAGAACCTGTATTTATTAGAGCTGTATAGACTTATAAGAGAAAGTTAGTCACGATAGTAAGACAGGCGTACATGTTCATGTTGACCTTCGAAAACAACTTCAATTAATACATTCCCAATTTGGCTAATAATGCTTAAAATACATTTATTACTCAAGGTGGTTTACTCTGATATTTTCAAACTGAAACAGGTTGCGAGCTGAACTGGCATATATGTAATGCCTAGTCATTATACACAAGAACTCAAGTGATCAACTTTGATGGCTACATGTCGATAATGTGAAGTTTTTAACTAAAATATATTAAATTCAAACATCTTCATATAGAAACTTAAATTCACATGTATATTCATTTTCTGTGCATAATCTAAAATTCCTCTTCTTTCTGATTGAATTTTGTACTTTTTTTTGTAGTTTAACGTCCTTTAATCTGGTTGGTAATATTAGACGATGAATTAAATTAGGGAAATGATGCTCATATGATCTTGGGGTCCATGGAGCTTAAAGTTACTCGACATTCATCTTCTCAGGATAAAGGAAAACCCCGAAAAAGCCCTTTCCCGGGTAACTCATCCTAAGCGAGATTCGAACTCACGATCTTTTGAATGTGAGGCAGACATGCTACCACCACACTACACAGGTGGGGATTGCACTTTTAGTATCAGAGAGAAAACTGTGTAAAATATGTTTTCGGGATTTGACGTTTTCTAAATTCTACAGCTTTTTGTTTACACTTTTACAAACACGTCATCTAACGGAATTGGTTGTCATTATTTTTATCTCTCCGTCCATCACAATTTTTGATTACAGGTGAATGTTCAATAGTGTCTTCTCATATTCTATGTGAGTAAATATCTATTTATTAACTTGAAAAAACTTATTCTTAAAATGGTATTTTATACCGTCGGAGGTACCCAGAACTCCAAGAAATAAAAGTCTAATGATTTTACATTTATATTACATTCTCTACGGATTATTCTACAAATAATTCACAAAAAAAGCTTATTCTTCCATCCAATTCATATGTTATTTAGGATAAAAATTTGCAGAATGCTTATAATACGGATTTTATAGACACATGGCAATAGAGAAACTCTGACTTATAGCGATAATCAAATATTTTGACAGTTAATTGCTATATGATAACCTTAAACTTCCGTTATCTTTGCTTGACCAGGAGAAAAAAAAAATGAATAACGAATTCTCTATAGGAAAATAATGGGTATCTTAAAATTAAAACCAATAACAAGGAATAACTGGGAAATGAGTAACTCCACAAAATAAGCATATTTACATTAACTATGCATTTTAACCAAATCTACATTTTTTTTTTTTTTTGTCTGGGAATTTTTTGTCTATCTCTTAAAGTGTAGCAGTTATGCAAAAGTCATTCAGAATGAAATTAAAGATATACATTTAATTTGTCATAACATTTTGTTTAATGTATGGTATCTTAATTTAAGCACAGTCGTGTTTGAGAAAATAACAAATTCAAACATTTTTTCATGTTAAGAGTAGTTTGGATTGAGGGAATTTTTTTTGAAAATGTTGTATTGCAACTTTAGAGTGTACGGAACTTAAATATCATATTTGGCATTCAAACGGCATTTAGTTTTTGATTGTACTATTCAGAGACACACAAAACCTATTTTATATAAAAATGGTTTTGGATTCAGAGAAACTTAAAACTGTATTTCCAGTGGTCACTGTACCGAATATTTTGGTGGAATGCAATACCCGCCTTCTCTAACTACTGTGTACGAGATAGAAGGGGTAAAAGTAGCTATGTTGCTCTTCTAGATAGGTATAAATATATTTGTGAACTGAAATCAGGTGTTTTCTCCAAGGGAAAGTGGCAGGAGTGGTTAGACCGCTTGGATGGATCGCGGGGAACTATATGTGGGATTTGTGTTGGACGAAACGGTTCTCCAATTTTCCCCGACATTCATTCCATAATCATATTTCCCGCTTTCCCGTCATTTCATGTCACCCACTTCCTCACTTTCATTCCAGGCGTCGGGCTGATCACCCATCTTGGCTTCTATCTGATCCAGAAACTGTGCTCCTCAACAGGCGTCTGACCCCACGCGCTGGTTTATAAGTTCCGAAGATGGTCAAGAAAGAAAGAAAGAAAAAGAGAACGTCACACTTAAGAGCCAAACTGTGAATTATAATCAAAAAAGCTGGAAAGAAATCAATCCTATTTGGATGCGAAGAAATTGAAATTCATACCTTCTGCCACATTCACTTTTACTGACATATGAAATTTATCGATTTCTGCTTGTTTGAACCTGAACTTATGATCTGATTATAAAGGGGAGCGGCTGGAAGATAAAACACGCCCATAACAAGTGTCCTTGAAGAGATACGCGCGTGATGAATATTCTTTTTATAAAGGAGATAAGGCATTTGTCAGATCATAAGCATTTTATGAGACGGGAACATTGTAAAAAATTAACTTAATAATAAACTTTTTATTAAAGTTGCTTTACCATCAGTTTACCCGGGAATAGCCTATTGCACAACAATTTTACTTAGTTGATGACTTTCTTCCTTCCTCTATCACATGATATTCCCTTACTCTTGTAAAACAATGGACATAATACTGGTCTGTGGTCAGCGCACTAACAGAGCTTATATTACCAACCTAGGCCACTCATTTGCATTTCCAATTACGCTTTGATGTATTATCAAACAACATTCTCATAGTTTCCATCAGAACAAATGCATTTGGTTTGTGTAAATTTTGTTTAAATGTAGACTAAACTATTTAAAATGGAGGCATGCTTAATTCTGTACTAGACAATTATCTTTACCCTGATTATATCACAATATATTATTAATTTCGAGATAAAATATAGTAAATATTTTAAGTATTGCGTGTACAACCAGATTAGAACATGATATTAAATGCTTTAATATTTAAAACCAGAGAAAAATAAAATGACTGTGTTGTGGAATCAAATGAGCATGCTGTTTACAAGTAACGTCCACTCAATTAATGTATTTGTTTCATGAATTGATACTATTATGAAGATCTTGTTGAATTACACTCTTAGGGTCATTTCTAACTAAATTCCACATTAAGAAAAATCAAATGTGTTCCATTCACATGACTTTCTCTACATCTCTGCAACAAATTATTGTTAAAAAGCTTATGCTTCTATTTACTTCTTACTAATTGAGAAAAATTAGTAGAAATGTTCCTATTACCTGCTTCTTTGTAAGTAGAAGCGAAATAAGCGAGTACCATAGTCAAAATCTGGTTGCTATGTGACTGTAGTTCCTTTGTTTGTATGGACACAAATTGACAAATACCTGTATGAGAAAAGTAAGTTTTTCAAAGCTGAAACCAATGACAAGGAATATCTAAAAATGATTAACTCCACCAAAAAAGTTATATAACAGAAATTGTGTTTTAATGTGCTCTACATTTTTTGGGTGGAAGGTTTTTGTCCATCTCCTACGGTTTAGTAGTTATGCAAAATTTCGTAAACTTCATCCAGAATAAAGTAGTCTTCAGATCTTGGTTCCCAGAAAATTAAAGATATACATTTTATCTGGCAGTTAAATATCTTTAATATACAATATTTTAAACAAAATCGTTAGAGCCATTTTTGAGAAAATCAAAATGTTCCAAAAAAGCTCCATGTAAAGGGTAGTTGTGGTTGAGGGGATTTTCTTGAAAATCTTAGTGTAGCATCCTTGGAAGATACCAAACTTAAATACCAAGTTTGGTATTTAACGGTCTTTCCGTTTTTGAGCTATACTGCCCTCAGACACACACACACACACACACGGATATTTTTATAAAAATATTTTTTTGGATTCAGGGGCCTCAAAACATATATTTCCGGTGAAATCTCGGTATTGAATTTTGGGGTGCAATACAATACCTTCTCTATACACTATGTACATATTAACTTTGAATATAATTGTTTTTTCATTTATTTTGTCTCTAGAACGGCAGTTTGGAAAACTGTAATCAGTCACGTACTTTTTGTCATGTTAAATAAACTTCCAGTTAAATGAGACATACATAAGCCTGTTTTCCCTCCGCAAATATTATATGTCAACTTTACAATCACATATTCCAACAGATGGTGTTGTTAAGCCAGATCATTAATGCATTTTGAAATATTGATTTATGACGTGTTCTGATAGGATCTTGATGGCTTGATTACGCTGCCATTTGTTCACTCGATTGTTTGAATGGCCGAACAATAATAACACTAGAAATATAAACAGCCTTCAAGCCATTCAAGCATATTGTTGATTTAAATACATGGATAATGTTTTTGTTATTTCTATACAAAGGGTGCATGTCGTAATTTACCAATATAAGACAAAGGCTTTGTTCAAATAATCGAACTGACACAACGTTGGTCAGTTTTAGAGCAGAGTTGTTTATATTAGGGATAAACAGATGAATTATTGCAAACAAGAAATATTTCGTATATTACTATATTATAACTCCATGGCACTACAGCTCACGGGGAACCTTGGCCTACCGTCCGGCCGCTGCGTCCCCCATCTCGGTCCACTACAGACGTCATGGATGGGGTGCAGTATTGGAGGGTGAGACGTGGTTAGCGCCTCGAGTCCCTCCCGGCCGGTTAATGCGGTCCTCATGACCTGGAGCCGCTACTTCTCCAACAAGTAGCTCCTCAATTGGCCCCCAGGGACCTTCGAGGCTGAGTGCACCCCGGGCCAGGTCTCCCAGCGGGGGAAAATCCCCACGCCAGTACTGGGGATCGAACCCAGGTCTCCCGCTTGGTAAGCAGCTGCGCTACCACCGCGCTAAGGAGACGACCATTACTATGTTATATATAGTTCTATTTAAATACTCCCTTGGAAAAATTATATTTCTTTTTAATTTCTTCGGCACATGCGTATATTAAGTAAAGAAAGCATTTTATTCAATTCCATTGCTTCTTTGGGGTTTTTATTGTTTCATTTGTATAGCCCCCTTTAACATCTAAGGTCATATCGGGGGCTTTGCATAAGAAACAACTCTTCTGTAGGTTATTTAGATAGGTTTTAAATCCTTTTTTTATTTTCCTCAAACATGCGCACATTAATTTTCCAATACATACTTCCAGAATCTGTGGGGGATAGGGAATAATTCTGGTTAAAGAAAAATTCCCTGCCCCTGCCAGGAATCGAACCCGGGACCTACGCCTGAGAAGTCAGCTTGTGTATGAGCAGCATAACTTAAAGCAAAAAAGTCGGATAAATACCCACATTGTCAGGAATAAAGTTCAGAATTCAAGGAACAAACATTAAAATCTGATGTGTTCCATTCACATTACTTTCTCTACATCTCTATAAAATTATGGTTAAAACGTTATTTTTCTGTCTACTTCATGCTAATTCTGATAACAATTAACAGAGTAACTTATAAGTAAAAGGGAAATATGGAATAAAACGGTATAAAATGTTTTAAAAGCTGCTTGCCATTCGGATGAAATCCGATTCTTTAAGACGTTGACAAATGCTCGTGTGTGAAAAGCTGAAGTGTTTTAAACATGAAACTAATAACAAGGAATATCTAAAAAATTTTGAACTCCACTAACAAAAAGTATTTTACATAATTTGTGTGTTTCAACGATAACTAATATCTTGTGTAATTTTTGTCTCTCTCTTACGGTTTACTAGTTATGCAAAATGCAGCATAATTTATCTAGAATAAAGATGCCTTCAGAAATATAAAGAAACCCATTTTATTTGATGTCTAAATATCTTTAATATACGGTATTTTAATGAAAATCGTTTGAGCCATTTTTGAGAAAATCAGTTTATGTCAAATATGTGTTTTGTGGAATAATCCGTTTCGTAAATATTTTCATTAATAATTTAAATATGTCAATACTTATATTTTTCTTAAATATGAAATCGTCATTCTTTCTTCTTCTACCCCTGATCAATTAAAGAGAACCGAATTTCTATAACTGCCAGATAGCCCAGCAGTTTTTAAAGGATTTGAGTATCATTTAACTTCTAACCTAAAATTCTACATTGGAAGTAAAGGACTGGAGATTTTGCTCAGAGGACCGTTCTTCAGAATTAGGAACCGTAAATCCACAACACAGCACCAATGGGTTTACTTCCCTTTAGATAAAAGTCACGGTAGTAGCGCAGCTGCTTACCAAGCGGGAGACCTGGGTTCGATCCCCAGAACTGGCGTGGGGATTTTTCCCCCGCTGGGAGATCTGACACGGGGTGCACTCAGCCTCGTAAGCTCCCTGAGGGGCCAATTGAGGAGCTACTTGATGGAGAAGTAACGGCTCCAGGTCATGAGGAGGTGGGAGGGCTCGAGGCGCTGACCACGTCTCACCCTCCAATGCACCCCATCCATGACGTCTATAGTGGACCGAGATGGGGGACGCAGCGGCTGAGCAGTAGGCCAAGGTTCCTCGTGCCATGGAGCAAGATTTTTTACAAAAAATAAAACAAAATAAACATGACTTTCTGTGCATATAATATGCAACATATTATTGCTAACAAGTTTATACTTCTATTTACTTCATTTTAATCAGAGAAAAATACTAGAAATAGTCTTATTACTTGCTTCCTTCTTAGTAGAAGTGAAATGAAATAAGGGATAGTCAAAAGCTGGTTACTATGTGACTGAAGCTTCTTTGTTTGTATGGACAGGAGTTGACAAATTCCTGTATGAGAAAAGTATGTTTTTGAAAGCTGAAACCAAAAACAAAAATGTATCAAAAATGATCAACTCCACAAAAAATATATATGAGATAAATTGTGTGTTTTAATGTGCTCTACATTTTTTGTTTGTTAAGTTTTGGTCCATCTCTTACGGTTTACCAGATGTGCAAAACTCCGTAAAATTCATCCAGAATAAAGCAGTCTTCAGAGGCTATTCCCAGAAAATTCAAGATATACATTTTAATCAAAATCGTTAGAGCCATTTTTGAGAAAATCAAAATTTTCGAAAAAAGTTCCGTGTAGAGGGTAGTTGAGTGTGTGGGGGGTATTCTTGAAAATATTCGTGTCGCATCCTTGGAAGATACCAAATCTAAATACCAAGTTTGGTATTTAATGGTCTTTTCGTTTTTGAGCTATGCTGTCCATACATAGTCACACACGTACACTCACACGGACCTTTTTGTAAACATGATTTTTTTGGATTCAGGGAGTCTGAAAACGTGTATTTCCAGTGAAATCTCGGTATGGAATTTTTAGGTGCATTACAATACCTTCTCTGTACACTATGTACATAGTCCGTATAGAGAAAGTAATAAGTCCATCATCTTCGGATTTGAACAAGATCTTGGGAGCTGATGTTGGCATGGTACACCTAGACAACGAAAAACTTTGCGAGTGGGTTTGTTATTTAGGACGTCACGATTTAATGCGCGCTAACGTTCAAGCTGATTATTTCCATCCTTACTTTAATGTTTCGAAATACCTTAGCTGGTGAATATAATATAATCACGATATGGCATGGGGTGTACTAAAGGTGTGTAATGTTGCCGTTTTTTGAATGAAAGCTACATGTTTACTTTCTCTATACGCACCATGTACATAGTGTATAGAGAAGGTATTGCACTCCACCAAAGAATTCGATACCAAGGTTTCACTCGAAATACATATTTTAGGGTCCCCTGTATCCAAAAAAGAGTATTTTCAGAAAAAGGTCCGTGTGTGTGTCCGTGTGTCTGTGAGCACGATAACTCAAAAATGAAATGTAGCTAAAATACCAAACTTAGTATTTAAGTTTAGTATCTTCCAGGGATGCGACACGAAAATTTTGAGAAAAATCCCCCCCACACCAAACTACCCTTTACATGTTACTTTTTTAGAAATTTTTGATTTTATAAAAAATGGCTCTAACGATTTTGATTAAAATATCGTATATTAAAGATATTTACATGAAAAATAAAATGTATATTTTGAATTTTCTGGGAATAGCCTCTGAAGACTACTTTATTCTCGGTCAATTTTACGGAATTTTGCATAACTGCTAAACCGTAAGAGATGGACAAAACCTTACCAATACAACACATGCAGAGCACCTTAAAACACACAATTTATGTTATATACATTTTTTTCGTGGAGTTGATTGCTTTTTAGATATTCCTTGTTTTAAGTTTCAGCCATAAAAACTTTTACTTTTCTCATACAGGACTTTCTGTACTCGTGTGTATACAAACAAAGGAACATCAGTCGATGAGCGAACAGCTTTTGATTATCACTTTAGTCTATGGTACCCCCTTATTTCGCTTCTACTATCAAGGAAGCAAGTAATAAGACCATTTCTGCTAATTTTTACTCCATTAGATGAAGTAAATAGAATAATTTGTTGCAGTGATATAGAGAAAGTCATGTGAATGGAACACATCAGATTTTTTAATTTCTCTTACCTACTATGTGCGTAGTGTATAGAGAAGGTATTGCATTGCACCCAAAAATTCGATACTGGGATTTCCCCGGAAACATAGATTTTGAGACTTCTGAATAAAAAAAAAAATTAGAAAAATGTCCCTATGTGTGTGTGTCTGTCTGTGTGTATGTGTGTGTGTGTCTGTGAGCAGCATAGCTCAAATACGAAAATAACGTTAAAAACCAAACTTGGTATTTAAGTTTGATATCTTCCAAGGATGCGACACGAAGATTTTCAAGAAAATTGCCTCACACCTTTTTTTCGTTGAGTTGATCCTTTCTGAGATATTCCTTGTTTTTCGTTTCAGCTTTGAAAAACATAATTTTCTCATACCGGAATTTGTCAGCTCCTGTCCATACAAACAAAGGAACTTCATAGCAACCAGCTTATGACGATCAATTTAGGCTATAGTACTCCCCTAACTCACTTCTACTTACAAGGAAGCAAGTAATAAGACTATTTCTGCTAGTTTTTTCTCGATTAGAATGAAGTAAATAGAAGCATAAGCTTTTTAACTATCATTTGTTGCAGAGATGTCGAGAAAATGAAGTGAATGGAACACATCAGATTTTTAAACTTTAATTCTATGATTATTTATTTATTTTAAATGTTGTTTTCATTTTACGCTTGATATTTATTGCCAAAAAAGAATGATCTACGTTTATCTCCTCGTTAAAATGTTGTAGCAAAAAATCTTAATTATCCTGACATCATTAAGTTAAGCATAATGGTGCTTTTCTCTGAACAGAAAATGTTAACAGCGCCCTTTAAGAAGGCTAAAAACTGTTCCAACAGAACTGAACATTAAGCTGATGTATTTTACCTTTGTTGTGGAATTAACTGGTGTTAAAATCAACAGCTTACCGTAAAACGCTTTAACTTTCGGGCAGTGACCTGCTTTAACAGGAGATATGTGATAAAAGAGTTAAAGTGCGGTTGTTTTTCCTCTCCATTCCCTTTATGACCGCAGGTCTGCAATTTCTAGTCCATTATCAACAAAGTGAAACAATTTTATGTCCCTTAAGCTTCCATTCCGATGCCCATCCTTTGTATTCGGATCTTTCCAGAAGGACAATAAAATATCCACAGCACTTCGGGTCTGCATCATGGACCGCATTGAAAAATAAACTGTCCAGCAGATTTCGCACTGAAATGACGCATGTATTTCGTTACTCTGGACTTGACATAGCTACTGCTGACCTTTTCACAAATTCTAGTATGCATCAGTACAGAATATTTTAACTTTGGTATCAAATAAGTTCAATTATTTCAAAACAGCTCTTGTGAAATAATTGAGTTTTAATCCTCTGGTTACTTTCTCTAGCCCCATATGTACAATGTACATAGGGATAGAGAAGTATTGTATTCCACCCAAAATTCGATACCGAGTTCACCGGAAATACATGTTTTAGGACCCCTGTATCCCAAAAAAGCATTTTCAGAAAAAGGTCCGTATGTGTGTCCGTGTGTCTGTGAACACGATAACTCAAAAACGAAAAGTAGCTAAAATACCAAACTTGGTATTTAAGTTTAATGTCTTCCTGGAATGCGACACGAAGCTTTTGAGAAAAATCCCCCCACCCCAAACTACCCCTTACATGGAACTTTTTTTGAAAATTTTGATTTTCTTAAAAATTGCTCTAACGATTTTGATTAAAATATAATATATTAAAGATATTTACTAACAAATAAAATGTATATCTTGAATTTACTGGGAATAGCTTCTGAAGACCTGTTTATTCTGGATGAATTTTGCTTAATTTGGCATTACTAATAAACCGTAAGAGATAGACAAAAACTTACTATACAAAACATTTAGGTTTTGTTAAAATACACAAGTTATGTCATATACATTTTTCAGGTGGAGCTTACCGTTTTCGAGGTATTCATTGTTATTGGTTTCAGTTGTGGAGTACTTTTACTTTTCTCAGACGGGAGTGTCCGTTTTTCTTTTGTACTATACTGGCCAAGAAAAGAAGCGATTTGTAATGACAATCGCATAACGACAGTTTTTAAAACATTTGACTATTGGTTTAGCCTAGTGTATTCCCTTATTTTCTTCCTACTTATACGGAACTAAATAATAAGAACATTGTGCTAATGAGTACCACGATTAGCAAGGTGCAGAAAGAAAAGAATCTTATGTATGAAGTTTGTAGAACAGCTAGAGAAAGTCATGTGAGTGTAACACATCAGATTTTTTCACACAAGCCGTGTGTAGGTCAGGAATTGGATAGGTAGAGTTAGGCTGAAAAATGTAATACCGTAAGCGGGATTTGAATCACGGATCTACCGATCTCTAGCCGGTTGCTCTGCCACTGAGCTATAATGGCAACATGCCGGCATAGCATTGAATTTCTCAACTGACTCGCATGTTTCCCTATGTACTTCTCTATCCCTATGTACATTGTGTATATGGGGCTAGAGAAAGTAAAAAAGAAAGATTACCCAATATGTTCTATGTTTATTACATAATTGTAAAACTTTTGTTTTAATAAATCATTCTTGTATGATTTATTCACATATCATTCTGTGCCGTCTTAATTTCTTCCCGTCTTTAGCACGTACGTTCCATTTATATCAGCGTGAAGGAAAGTGAATAGAAAACATAATAATTGTACCTGACATGGCAAGATACATTCCCTACTGTTTCAGAACAACAGAAGACCAAAGAACGGGAAGGCTAATGTATTTAAAGTTACTTACATTTGATCCAGTATGCTACAGGATCTTAGCGTATAACAGGGCTCATCATTTAGGCAACAGCATACACACAGGAGCAACGTTCCATTGTTTCCTCCCTCAGACGCTGCTTACTTCCCGCTCATGTTAGGATAATAATAGTCAATGAATATGAAATGCGTGTACATCAAATAAACAGGCGTGTTGCATAGCTCCAGGCAGCGGCAAGATCCGGTAGCCTCAAAACAGTATGAGCGCGAGATTAAGTATGCAACGTTAAAACCTCACATGCATCCTAGGGTTGGATTCTAAAACAAGTGAAAATGAGTATAAGCAGTGTGGGTCTGGTAAACTATAAAATAAAATTACAGTTAATTGTGAAGTTGATAAAAAAATCTGATGTGTCCCATTCACATGAATTTCTCTACATTCTGTAACAAAATATCCTCAAAAAACGTTTTTTTTTACTATTATGTAGGTTGTAACTTACGATGCTTCTTAGGTTAGATCTTAGTACAAGTCTTGCACGTGTTTTCTATATTCTTTGTAAAATATATTCTATAAATCCAAATACGATAATAGCCTTCATTATTGGAACCTTCACTTCTTCAATTCCGTTTTGTGTTTTTACGAAAGGAAAAGGGCTTTTAAATTGTAGGCTTAAACTCAAGGAGTTTAAGTAACTATATGCAACGAAAGTCTAACACATTATATTAAATGGAACTATCTAGGGTTCCTTAACGTGACTTATATCGTACCTGTGTACAAGCTTTACAATACCTGCTTCAAAAATGTTGCCGCAAGTGATTTCAAATGAGCACTGACGTTCTTTTGAAGATCTTCGTACTTTACGACTTTTGAGGAGAGCCGTTCAAAACAAACGGAGAGGAATACTGACTTCAGGAATTGTGTTGATCCATGACAACGCTCGTCCACACACTGCTAGCACAACCCATCGGCTAATTGAACAATTTCAATGGGAAATTTTTGATCATCCCCTGTACAGTCCTGACCGGCACCCAGCGACTTTCACATTTTCCCTGAACTGAAGATATGGCTAGGAGAGCAGCACTTTCAAACCAACGAAGATCTTCAAAACAACGCCAATGCTCATTTGAAATCATTGGCGGCAACATTTTTTGAAGCGGGTATCGCAAAGCTTGTGCACAGGAACTAAAAATGTCTCAATATTTTCGGTGATTATGTTGAAAAATAAGCATAAGTATACAAAACTTTTAGTAATTAAATAATTATTTTCTATGAACTTGTCTTTTATTTATAGCCTATCGGAGGTTGAAAAAAAAAAGGCCCTCGTAGAACCAAGTGCCCTGAAGTAATAAAACCAACCACCAATGACGAATATTTCCTGTTATGTGAAGTGCATCCCAATAGGTCTTCAGTTTAGCAGCAGTTCTTAACGTGACAGCCCTGGCACGTTAAAAAAAAAAAAAAAAATCTTCATCGAAAGCCAAGTTCTAATATTGCTTAGGGTGTTTTAACTGGATAAGGCCTTTCTTCCAGATCTTTCTTTATCTTCAGAATAACCGAGGCTGCCTTTGCAGTGTAGGGATAGCGTGTCCATCTGAAATTCAAGAGGTACCGAGTTCGAAGTCTGTGTGGCTAAGTTGGTTATGCGATGACCTCATCCCAAAGTTGCGGGTTCTTATCCTGCCAAGACCACTATTTCAAGTGTGCTTAAAGGCGACAGCTCTATGTCAATTGATTTACTGACAGGTGAAATAACTTCTGTGGGACGAATTCCGGCACAGCATTGTCGCTGATATGGTCCTGGCAATTGACAGTGTCGTTAACAAACGATATTTGTCAATCGCAAATAACATATCAGCATCACCAATGTGCTGGAATTTCGTTCCGCGACGTTTATACACACACACACACACACACACACACACATGCACCCATCAAGAAAGAATTTCCCGAATAACTCCATACTATGTGGAAGTGTAGAACAGTGTGCAAGCTATAAGTGATTATGTATTCAGAGGGATGGGATACACACAAGCCGAGCAGAACCCTTTCGTGTCGTTTCGACAAGGTCAATGTTGCACCAAGTGTAGTCAGTTCAGAGCTGTCAAATAAGGTGGAAACATAAAGTAAGTGCCAGTATGCCGTCGTCGACGTCAAAAGGGCCATCCATATCGGCATGTGAGTGAGTTCAAATGGGACAGAATGGTCAGTCCCCAGGAAGCGGATTTGCCTTACTGTGACATTTCGGCTCGTACAGGGCATGTTGCTACGAGTAATGCGTGTGTGCAGCAGTGGATAGATGAAGGCCGTACGCAGCATTGAGCGGATACTGGACCACGGATGATAACCACAGCAAGGAATGACAGCCATCTTGTCCACATGGCCATAACGGACCGTAACACTTTCATCCACAGTGTAGGCTCGATACTGGATCACTGCAACAGATGTGAATTTATCTGTAAAGGTTCGTCGCCGTCTGCTGCGAGTTGGATTGATTGCACACATGCTATTACGTCCGTTTACTTTGTCCAGAAACCACATGCTCCTCCGACGGCAATGGGCACGTGAACACCATCACTGGGGTGCTGAGTGTCAAAATGTAGTCTTTCGTGTCCGGCGGTACCATGGTGAGCGCAAAATGAAAGACTGCGCTGTTAAGCGGCATAGCAGACACACCAGTGTGTAGGTTTGGGGCGCCATTGCTTGCTTCTTAAGAATTGAGAGCACTGTATACAGCAACCGATATCTAAAAGTGGTTGAAGAGCCCGAGGTACTCCCCCTGCTTCAGGCATCTCTACAGGTCACATTTTAGCAGGACAATGCCCGGCTACACATTGCGAGGAAGCCTTATTCGATGAGTGACGGGTGCCATTGCTTCCCTGGCCTGCACATTCACCTGATATGTCACCCATCGAACATATCTGGGATATGGTTGGTCGGCACCTGGTGCGTCACGGTCCTCCAATAATCAGTGTAACGGATTTGTGGACTCGAATACAATCGTAGAGGGAAATTCCTCAGGAACTTATTCGGTAACTTTTTAATTCAATGTCACGACATATAACAGCTCTAATTGTGGCGCATGGAAGCCACACCAAATACTGAATATGAGGGCTCGAAGGTCATGTATAATTTGAATAAAGCGGTCTTCAGAGGCTATTCCCAGAAGATTCAAGATATACATTTTATTTGTCATGTAAATATCTTTAATATCCGAAATTTTAATCAAAATCGTTACAGCCATTTTTAAGAAAATCAAGATTTTCGAAAAAAGTTTCATGTAAAGGGTAGTTTGGAGTGGGGGGATTTTTCTCAAGATCTTCGTGTTGCATCCCTGGAAGATACTAAACTTAAATACCAAGTTTGGTATTTTAGCTAATTTTCGTTTTTGAGTTATCGTGTTAACAGACATACGGACACACACACGGACCTTTTTCTGGAAATGCTTTTTTTGGATACAGGGGGTCCTAAAACATGTAGTTCCGGTGAAATCTGGGTATCGAATTTTTGGGTGGAATACAATACTTCTCTATCCCTATGTACATTGTACATATGGGGCTAGAGAAAGTAAAAATGTATCATTTATTACTTGTTATGTACCTAATATCAGCTTTATCCATTGCATTCACGAATTTCCTTCTTGGTGTTGCAATTTTCACAAACGGCAGTGTGTATGTGTGAGTGTATGTGTATGTGTGTGTTTCGAATCTTGGATAAAAAAAAAAAAATGGAAATGGCGTGTTATTTATGGACGCTCTTTAACTGCTGTGGTTCTCAGCGTCCCATTCTATAGTGGGCGTGAAAGACCGCTTAATTTTGCTCAGAGGCCTCTCTTATCAGGCTTGAGGTTCTTTTACGTGCCGTAGATCTACGACACGGGACCAACGACTTTACTTCCGTTCCGAAGGAAGCCATGATAAGGATTTTTACACCCGAAAAAATCCGTCCTCCGCCGGGTTTGAACCCGCGACCTTGGGTATATGAAGCTAGCATGGTAACCATTACACCACGGAGGGCGATAAATCTTGGATAAGGTGAGTTACCTGGAGAATGTTTCTTTCAATGTTTTTCTTTTCAATGTTTCAATGTTTCATTGGTCTCCAGCCAAGACCAATGTCGAGTAGCTGTAAGCTCCATGAACCTCGGAATCAACTGAGCATCATTTCACCGATTTTAGACATTTCAATATGACCTACCAGGTTAAAGGACGTTAAACTTAAAAAAATAAAAAAAAAATAAAAAATAATAATAATAATAATAATAATAAAGAAAAATAACTGAGCTATGTAGCTACCCGAAAAGGCGCGAGACTCACATTCGGGATGTTCTGAGTTCGATTCCCTTCCTATTGGCTACTCTGATTTGTTTTTACTTTCTCTGTACGCACTATATACATAGTGTATAGAGAAGGTATTGCACTCCACCAAAAAATTCGATACCGAGATTTCACCGGAAATATATATGTTTTAGGGTCCCCTGTGTCCAAAAAAAGTATTTACAGACAAAGGTCCGCGTGTGTGTGTGTGTGTGTGTGTGTGTGTCCGTGTGTCCGTGTGTCCGTGTGTCAGTGTGTCCGTGTGTCTGTGAACACGATAACTCAAAAACGAAAAGTCGGTAAAATACCAAACTTGGTATTTAAGTTTAGTATCTTCCAAGGATACCACACGAAGATTTTGAGAAAAATCCCCCCACGCCAATCTACCCTTTACATGGAACTTTTTCCGAAAAGTTTGATTTTCTCAAAAATGGCTCTAACGATTTTGATTAAAGATATTTACCTAAAAAATAACATATATATCTTGAAATTGACTAAGAATAGCCTCTGAAAACTACTTTATTCTGGATGAATAATATGGGATTTTACATAACAAACCGTAAGAGATGGAGAAAAACTTACCTCACAGAATATGTAGAGCACTTTAAAACACACAATTTATGTTATATTTATTTTTTCGTGGAGTTTATTGTTTTTGAGATATTCCTTGTTTTTTGTTTCAGCCATAAAACACATACTTTTCTCATACAGGACTTTGTGAACTTGTGTCCATACAAACAAAGGAACTTCTGTTACATAGCAACATTTGACTAACACTTTAACCTATGGTACTCCCATATTTCGCTTCTACTTACAAGGAAGCAAGAAATAAGACTATTCCTGCTACTTTTTCCTCAATTGGCAGGAAGTAAATAGAAGCATAAGTTTTTTAAAAATAATTTATTGCAGAGATATTGAGAAAGTCATGTGAATGTAACACATCATTTTTTTTTTTCTGTCATGAATATCCTGTTACTCTATTTATTGTTATTACGTCAGCATTTGTTACACAGCATTATTATTATTATTATTATTATTATTATTATTACTAATATTATTATTGGTATTGTTGTTATTATTATTACTGCTATTGTTATATTTTATTACTGCACTATGAACAAAAGCTGCCAAAATATGCACAATTTTTCACAGCACTTACATAAATGATTGCCAAACTTGTTCCTAATAGTGTAAGGCCGATTTATTTCAGTAATTTGGCACTATAGTAACAAATTAAGTTTTAACGCTTGCAGCTATATTTTCATTGTAGGTCTTGGTATATTGTTTCTCTCTAACATAGTCTGTGTACAATAGTTTTCATATATACAAATTGATAAATATTATTGCATTTTAAATGTTTTACTAACATAAAGTTGAGTATCGTTGCACGTCCTGTCACTAATTTGACCGCTATATGCGTATCTTAACATTTAAACATCAGAGGAATTTTGTGTAGGTCAAAATCCAGGTTTTAATGAGCACAAAAATATTTTGAGGTTTAATTCACTCGCATAGCAAAGCCACATTATACTAAAACGCTCAGGACAGAGTGAAAATAAGCGCAGACAAAATAATTAAACATAATTTTACAATTAAATTACGATCACTAACGACTTTAAATTAATTATTGCTGCAAAGCAATTTTACGCATAAAAATATATTTACATATATATACGCTAACCAAATTTCTCATTATTATTTTTGTTAAGAGAAATTAATTGGGTGCACGTAGCATTCATTATGTTCAGGGGTGGAATTGTTCGTTTACCCTGAAAACTAATATTTATTTCATTAGTTATAAAATGCTGTTTGTGCGTTGGAAATACATTTGATTTCTGGCAAACATTTTCAATCTTCTAGCAATCTAAGACACTAAAACTTTATTTGGAAAATGATAACTAATTTATTTTCAGTTTTCCATTCGTCATAAAATATTATAGGGTTATCAGTTAACTTATTAAGAACTTGTATTGGATAAGAAACAAACCTTAACCATCTCAACTTAATAAAGTTCTAATTAAGTTGGGATTAATATCTTCAGATAGCATATGTTCTAGATCAGAAGAATGCGAAAGTAAAATAGCATAGAAATCAGCATTGAGGAATTAAAACAAAAGAGGCAGAGAAGGTTTTTGTATGAGCTTGCTAGTTTTTAATTTTACATGTTCAAAATATCTAGAATCGCATGGATTCTTTTCAGAAATTTCTACTAATTACATGGTCCATTCCAGCATCTGTTTTAGTTGCTAGTCTAAATGCCTATGCATTATAAATTTTCTCTAATTTGTATTTTTAACGGATATTTACTGAAACTTAGTTTTGTATGTTTGCCTGCATTAAAAATTCTACTGATTTATGCACACGGACTACAAATATTTTACAAGGCTATGATGATAATATTATGCATAAATTCAATATGGATTGGTCACGAACTACAAATAGATTTAAAGAAGTTTTGAGATTTTTGAGTTTTGATCTGAAACTGATTTTACGCTATATAAGAAATCATTGTTTTAAAATAACACTTTGTACTATTCTGTATGCACATAAAGCTAGAGCGGGCATATTTTTTCCTATTTTTAAAGATTTTTTAAACTCATTATTTAAATGGTAGTGATACTCCACAGCCAACTGTGAACCTCGCATCCGGATGCTTCCGGTATCAATTCTTATCCGTTTGGTGACCATGAGATATTTTCGTAGTTTTCCCGGGTGATAGGTGAACGCTGTGGTGATTTCGCTTCTATCAGGGCTTCCTCTCCATCATTTCTTGTCATCAGTTTCAAAATCGTAGGATCAGCCGATGTTGGTTCGTATGTTGCGGCAGAACGTTAGATTTCGCAAAGGAAATATCTCTCCGTGGAGATTAACGGTACTGCTGGGTTTCCTTCCTTGTAGGGGGTGCCTCGTTGCAGGGGAGGGGGTAAGAGATGGCTAGCCAGTATTGGTATCATGTTGGATCGTTAGGAACCCCGTTCATGCTGGAACACATCGTTGTCCGCATCTGGTAGACTTTCGGGTCACCGGAGTATCGCTTCTTCGCAGGGGTCAGATGGCCAAGAAGTGGTATTGTGCTCCAGTTACTGAGATTTAAGTATTCCTAGGATTACGATGGTACATGAACGGTGTCCCAGACACTGAGTCAAAGTACTGCACATAGACTCTGAGGTAACACTTTGTGACTTACCCTAGGAGGGGCGAGATAAAGAGATAGTCCCAAAATGCGACCAGATTTGATTAGCGAAGAGCGCAAGAATGGACGGAGCTCCTAACGGCTTGCCGGTCCCCATGGCCGCGCTCGCTAAAATGCCTCACTTTGGTGCTTCGTGGTGCACGGGATCGTGGGTTTGAGTCCCGCCTTAAATGTTTGTAAAAGTGTATATGCCCTGACAAGCCTCCGGAAATGTATTTTATTTAAAAAAACAACTGTTAGAGAGGAAACGCCGACCGGTTCCACACACGAACCCAAGGTCCCGAACGAATGGTACCGACGACGTCAGAATAAATCTTTTACAGTGTGCAATTTACCACCATTCTGCAACCCGCCGAACATCGAACAACAGTGGATAAGGAAATGAGGAACACGAAATTGAGATCAGGAAAATTCACCTGGAGACCTGGGGAATCGTCCGTAACAAATCCCATGGGGCAGATAAGTCGGCCACGGGTATCGAATCCACGACTTCCGGAATGAGAGATGCGGAGCTAAACTAGTCCTAACTTATTCGAAAAAATTATCTAAACTTTTACATAGGCATGGTTATCACCAAAGCTCCATTCAATTGCAAAGTTTCTTATTTCTAAATACTCTTACACAAATCTCATGTATTATTCATAAAAAGTGAAACAATGAAGTAGAGGAAAACATTAATTTTATGTTGTAATAGTTGACGAGTGATAAATTGAAAACTTTATTTGAAAATGACGATAATCCTGACCCAAATTTGCAAAACTTGTAACCCGTAAGAGATACACAACAGCTCACTAAACAACCATGTAGATCTCGTCAAAACACACAATTAATGTTTTGATTGTGATTCCGAAATATTCCTTGTCATTGGTTTCAATTTTAAAGTACTTCGATTTTTCTCAAACAGGAAGTCGTCCGTGTTTTGTTTAATATGATCATGCAAAGAAGCAGTTTCAAGTACAATCCCATAGCAACAGCTTTTAAAACCTGACTGTGCTTTAGCATTTTGTACTTATAAGGAACTAAATATTAAGACCATTCTTCTGATGTTTATCTCGATTAGCATGGAGTAGTACGAGGAATACTCTTTGTATGAAGCTTGTTTGTAGAACAAGTAGAGAAAGTCATGTGATGAAACAGATGAGATATTTTTATGATGTTTTATTTTACATGTTTTTTTGTTAAATACCATTAGGTCAATGAGGTTCATACAACAACGTATTCGTCTGTATTCATTAGGTCTTAGTTCTTTTTACTTTCTCTACACATATTATGTACATAGTGTATAAGGAAATGAAATGGCGTTTTATTTATGGATGCTCTTTAACTGCTGTGGTTCTCAGCGTCCCATTCTATACTGGGCGGGAAAGACCACTTGATTTTGCTCAGAGGCCTATCTATCAGGCTTGAGGTTCTTTTACGTACCGTAAATCTACGACACGGGACCAACGGAATTACTTCCCTTTTGAAGGAAGCCATGCTAAGGATTTTTACACCCGAAAAAAATACATCGTCCTCCGCTGGGTTTGAACCCCCGACCTTGGGTGTATGAAGTTAGCTTGGTAACCGTTACACTACGGAGGGCGACATGTATATAGAAGGTATTGCACTCCACCCAAAAATTCGATACCGAGATTTTACCGCAAATATATGTTTTAGGGTTTCCTGTATCCAAAAAAATATCTGATGTGTACCATTCACATGCCTTTATCTACATCTCTGCAACAAATGCTTCTTAAAAATCTTATAGTTCTATTTATTTCATGCTAATCAGAAAAAATTAGCAGAAATAGTCTTATTACTTGCTTCCTTGTAAGTAGAGCGAAATAAGGGAATACCATAGGTCAAAAGCTGCTTGCCATGTGACTGAAGTTTTTCGAAGCTGAAACCAAAAACAAGGAATGTCTCAAAAATGATAAACGCAACGAAAAAACAGTATATAGCATAAATTTTGCGTTTTAACTTGCTCTACATTTTTCGTGTAGTAAGTTTTCTTAGGGTTTAGCAGTTATTCAAATTCCGTAAAATTCATCCAGAATAAATTTCCCTTCAGAGGCTATTCCCAGAAAATTCAGAATATGCATTTTATTTTTCCGGTAAATATCTTCAATATATGATATTTTAATCAAAATTGTTAGAGCCATTTTTGAGAAAATCAAAATTTTCGAAAAATGTTCCATGTAAAGGGTTGTTTGGGGTGGGAAGATTTTTCTCAAAATGTTCGTGTCTCATCCCTGGAACATACTAGACTTAAATATCAAGTTTGGTATTTTACAGACTTTTCGTTTTTGAGTTATCGTGTTCAGTGGCACACGGACATACGGACACGCTGATACGCGGACACAGGGACACACACACAAATGGACCTTTTTCTGAAAATACGTTTTTTGGATACAGGGGACCCTAAAACATATACTTCCGGTGAAATCTCGGTATCATTTTTTTTCGTGGAGTGCAATACCTTCTCTATACACTATGTACATAGTACGTATAGAGAAAGTAAAAAAGCATTCTCAGAAAAAGATCCGTGTATGTTTCCGCGTGTCTGTATGTCCAAGTGTCTGTGAACAAGATAACTCAGAAACAAAAGGTCGGTAAAATACCAAATTTGGTATTTAAGTTTAGTATCTTCCAGGGATGCGACACAAAGGTTTTAAGGAAAATCCCCCCACCCCAAACTCAAAATTTTAAAAACAAATCAAAACATTGGTTCTATTAACAATACTTTTAGTAAATTTTTATACTTATAGACCCTTTATATGGAACTTTTTTCAACAATTTTGATGTTCTTAAAAATGGCTCTAACGATTTTGATTAAAATATCGTATATTAAATATGTTTACCTGAGAAATAAAATGTATATCTTGAATTCTCTGGGAATAGCGTTTGAAGATTACTTTATTCTGGATGAATTTTATGGAATTTTGCGTAAGTGATAAACCCTAAGAGAAAGACAAAATTTACCAAACAAATATTGTAGAGTACGTTAAAATACACAATTTATGTTATGTAAATTTTTACGTGGAGTTGATCGTTTTTAGATATTCCTTGTTTTTGGTTTCACCTTTAAAAAACTTATACTTTTCTCAAAAGAACTTCTGTCACATAGAAATCAGCTTTTGACTATCACTTTAAACTATTGTACTCCCTTATTTTGCTTCTTCTTACAAGGGAGCGAGTAAGAAGACCATTTCTGCTAATTTTTATTGATGAGCATGAAATAAATAGAAGCAAAAGCTTTTTAACGGTAATTTGTTACAGAGATGTAGAGAAAGTCATGTGAATGGGACACATCAGATTGTTTAAATTTGTATCTATTAGCGGAAACATCCTAGGCCACAGACATGTCTGGAACAAACTATAGAAAATTCCAAACGTTAGTAGGAAATTCAGGTGAGCTCTAAACGCCGAATAGTATGGACGAAAATGTAGTATATCATCCAGTTCCTCTTAGGCATACACTAATGAAGAAGCTATGAAGCACGCTCATTGGTAGCTCTGCTACTCCCAATGATCAGGAGCTATTCACCTCTAGGGCGTACTCAAATGACATTAAAATCTTCAGCTTTTGAATCGAATCGAAAATTTGTATTTAACAATTGTGCATTCCAGCATTCGGTTCCATTGCCATAATCTAACTGGGACAGAAAATAATCTGATACGAAGTAACGAATACAGAAATAACAGTTACTGAATGTACTTGGGTGCAGAAACTTAAAAAAAAAAAATGATCATTATTATCACCGGAACTGGTTACCCAAACACCGGTATTATTAGGGCCCGGATTTTTGGGTGACTTAACGGACACTTGAAGTGAAATTTTACATTTCTTTATTTTTGTATACATTTTTCGAATTTTACTGTTATTGCATTGCTGTTATTAAAATTGGATTAATATTTTATAACATAAATTTTTTTCATAAATTTTTATTGTGTAAACATATTCGATAACAAAAATCTTCTTGACGCCTTAAAATATGAGAAAATTGGTTGGAATTTTTTAATTGAAACTTTGAACACAAATCTTTATGCTATGATATTTTATACTTTTTATTACTGAATATGAAATTTAAATCTCGAAAATTAATATTTTTTTCATAAAAATATTTCTATAAAAAGTACTATTAATTATAGGATTATTTTGTCACCTGTAATATTACAGTACATATTTTTTAACATTCTGGGAAGTTTTAGTTGCAGTTAAACAAAACGTGAGACGTGTAGAACATTTTGAAAGTGGAAAATTTAGTTATGAGAAAAAACCTATTTTAAAAAACCTTGTGTGTTCCATTTACCTGACTATCTGTACATCTCTGTAACAAATTTTTGTTAACTATTAGGAGAAGTGCTTTCTTATAAGCAGAAAGGAAATAAGGGAATACACTAGGCTAAAACGACATTAAAAGCTGGTTGCCATGTTGATGAAATCCGTTGCTATGCACTGCCAGGAGTTCACAAATCCCCGTATGTGAAAAGTTTTAAGTATTTTAAAACTGAAACAAATAACAAGCAATATCTGAAAAATGGTCAGCTCTATGAAAAAATTACATGACATAAATTCTGTGTTCTGACGAGTTGTACATTTTTTGTGCCATAAGTTTTTGTCTATCTCTTACGGTTAACTAGTTATGCAAAATCCAGCAAAATCCATCCAGAATAAAGTCTTCAGAGGATATTCCCAGAAAAGAAAATTCAAGATACACGTTTTATTTGCCAAGTAAATGTCTTTAATATACGGTATTTTAATCAAATCGTTACAGCCTTTTTTGAGAAAAACAACATTTTCGAAAATTTTCCATGTAAAGAGTAGTTTACGGTGGGAGTATTTTTCTGAAAATCTTCCTGTCGTATCCTTGGAAGATACTAAACCAATATACCAAGTTTTGCATTTTACTGACTGGTAAAATTCGAGTCTTTGAGTTATCGTGTTCACAGACATACACAGCGACCTTTTTCTAAAAATGCCTTTTTGGATACAGGGAACACTAAAACGCCTATTTCTGGTGAAATCTCATAATCAAAGTTTTGGATGGAATGCAACAAACTATCTATACACTATGTACATAGTACGCGTAGAGAATGTATTATAAGAAACAGGTAAAATGAAAAATGGTTCTCAGCTTCCCATTCTATACTGGGCATGAAATACCGCTTAATTTTTTGCTCAGAGGCCTCTCTATTAGGCTTGAGGTTCTTTTATGTAAATCTGCGACACGGGACCAACGGCTTTACTTCCTTTCCGAAGGAAGCCATGCTAAGGATTTTTACGCCCGAAAAAATTCATCGTCCTCCGCCGGATTTGTACCCGCGACCTTGGGTATATGAAGTCAGCATGGTAACCATTACATCACAGAGGGTGCTCTCTAAATGGTTATAGAGCTGCAAACAATGGAAACAGCTATGGATGCCCAAATATTCTAACCATAAATTTCTTAAAAAAGATATTTTTGTTTTTCTTGAGTGACTAATCAAAATTTCAGCTCCAGTATCCCATACAATGTGAATACATTTTTCATGCCTGTTGTTAAATCATTTTTCTTCACACTTATTTTATACCATTGCGTTTTCTCCATCAATAACACTTTCTCACAAACTTGGGCAAATGCATAATAATAATAATAATAATAATAATAATAAAATAATAATAATAATAATAATAATAATAATAAAGCATGCATTCTTAGAAGTACCTTTGGATTTGTATACAGAACGATAAACTATAGAACCTAGCATGCACTCATTCAGCATTAACACACCACTAACACGCATGGCATGACTTTGCCGCGTTTTGTTAGTGTCCATGTAGAAAGAAGTTAGTACCAAAGTATGGTTGCAAATGCCACAGCATAGCGATTCTCTAAACTGAATACAAAAGTTTTGCGCTGGAACATCACCTTGTGACAGTTCGGATTGCCAGCTTAACCTTAGGGTTACCTCTCCCTTTGAATGGAAATGGAGAGGGAGTTTACGAAATGGAAAAACAGTGCCCCGTTTCTCTCACGATGCCCAAAACGATCAAAGTTTCACACAGCGCTACTTCCGCTAATTGCGAACCTCAAAGAGAAAATAGAAGAACTCCTTATGTACCTTTGTATAACCGGAAGTTAGCTATGAGTCTAGTTCTAAAGAAAAGTTTGTTGCGTTTGTTTCAATCGAATATATTGTTGCCGTTGTAAAGTTTAACACAAGATAATGGTCGATACAGGACAGTACTAGGTAGAATCAGACTGAAAAAGTCAATGTCATAGCCGGGGTTTCAACTACGGATTTCCGTTCTCTACCCGGTTGCTCTACCACTGAGCTACCATGCAACATGCCGGCAGTGACCATAATAGTTGGCCTTACTGTGAATCCTGGGTCTTAAAGTACTTACAGCATTGTAAGTCACCATTGGCTCTGTCATCTCAAAGTAATTTCCAACACCCGGTGTTTTGCCGGGAAACATGCGAGTCAGTTGAGAAATGCCGGCATGTTGGCATGATAGCTCAGTGGTAGAGCAACTGGCTAGAGACCAGGAGATTCGTGGTTCAAATCCCGGCTATGGCATTGCATTTTTCAGTCTGACTCTACCTAACCAATTTCTATCCTACACGCGACTTGTATGAAAAATCTGATATATTATACTCACATGACTTTCTCTAGCTGTTCTACAAACTTCATATAAGATTCTTCTTCTTTCCACACCTTGCTAATCGTGGTAATTATTAGTACAATGTTCTTATTACTTAGTTCCGTATAAGTAGGAAGAAAATAAGGGAATACAGTAGGCTAAACCAACAGTCAAATGTTTTAAAAGCTGTCTTTATGCGATTATCATTATAAATCGCTTCTTTTCTTGGCCAGGAGTATAACAAAAGAAAAACGGACACTCCCGTCTGAGAAAAGTATAAGTATTTCTCAACTGAAACTAATAACAATGTATACCTCCAAAACGGTAGGCTCCACGAGAAAAATGTATATGACATAACTTGTGTATTTTAACAAGACTTAAATTATTTGTACAGTAAGTTTTTGTCTATCTCTTACGGTTTACTAGTTATGCCAAATTAAGCAAAATTCATGCAGGTTAAGCAGGTCTTTAGAAGCTATTCCCAGAAAATTCAAGATATGCATTTTATTTATCAGATAAATGTATTCAATATACGATATTTTAATCAAAGTCGTTAGAGGCATTTTTAAGAAAATCAAAATTTTCGAAAAAAGTTCCATGTAAAGGGTAGTTTGGGGTGTGGGGATTTTTCTCAAAATCTTCGTGTCGCATCCCTGGAAGATACTGAACTTAAATACCAAGTTTGATATTTTAGCTACTTTTCGTTTAAACACACACACATACACGGATCTTTTACTGGAAATGCTTTTTTTGGATTCAGGGGGTCCTAAAACATGTATTTCCGGTGAAATCCCGATATCGAATTTTTGGGTGGAATGCAATACTTCTCTATTCCTATGTACATTGTACATACGGGGCTAGAGAAAGTAAAAAAGCAATTAAGTCGTTGTTTATGTTGCCAATGGTGAATTTAGCTTCGACCTTTGCCAGAGTGACCTCCTCTAATCTCGAAACAGACCTGTAGATATCTTGAGGCAAAGCAAGAGCAAAATAAGTTGAGCAGTGGCCACTCTTTACCTGAAGGGCTCATGGTGGGAGAAGTTGCGCCAACATGTATGCGCAGAAGTCATAGCATTTCTGTCCATAATGGAGTGAAGTACGCTAGCGCTAGTTTTAGTGTGACATTCTTTGGTGTTTATGCAAATTAACACTAGCAGACTATTAACTTGGAAGAAGAAAGTGATGTCAACGATATCATTAACGATGCTGGGTATGAGAAAGAAAATGAAGGTATAAAGAGTGGGATTGAGTAGCTGTAGAAACGTTTGGCGAGTATAGTATTGGTTACGTTCATGGTTGCCAACTATGTGTGATAAGCTGAATAGCAACTAAAAATATCGACATATCTTCAAGCAAAACACTCCATCTCACACTATATATATTGTTAATGCCATATTATACTGAGTGATTTATGTAGAACTGACGCATTTCCTTCTTTAATTATTCCGTTGGAAATTCATTGAATGACCTAATTTTAACACCAAATTTAGCAGAATATTCTTGAGTTTCAATTCCTTGTCACTAGATGCGCAGATGTTTATGTTTTACTCCTAATTTCATTGTTAACAGCTACTTCAACATTTTGTTCTTGCAGTCAACGTGAAAATGCAGTACGATGTAGAACTGAGTCAAGGATATTTTCAGCAAGATGACGCTACATGCCATACATCAAATGAATCCATGAGCCTAATTGCAAGTTTCTTTGACGACCGGATAATTTCCAGGAACCTGTGGCCACCGAGATCTCCGGATTTGACATCGCCGGACTTCTTTCTATGGGGCTACTTAAGAGACAGGGTTTACGCTACACGTCCCCATACATTGGACGATCTGAAGCACATCACAAAAGAGATTCAAGCTATTGACAACAGAGTCCTCCAACGAGTGGCCAATAACATGGAAGGACGTGTTGAGTTGTGCCTTATGCAGGATGAAGGACATTTTCAACATTTGCTATAGAGGTAAATAATCTCCCAAAATTCCTATATAATTTAAGTATTATAAGTTAAATAAATTATAACACGTTTTGAAACAATTATTGAAAGAAATGTGTCAGCTCTATATAAATTATCCTGTATATGCATAAAAGTTATTTTGATAACAAAGTGATTTCGCTATAAGTACGGATATGTGCCAACACTCTAATATAAACTGCAATAATCGTTAATCTGCACGCTGCTGTGCTATTCGCGCCAAGCCGTTGCAGAAAGGGAGGGAAGGAAATCAACTTCCTCTGCATGCAAGGAACAAATTAATGTCTCTTCTCACGACCTAAACATACGGGCAGTCAGCGACGTTTTCATTGACAGAAATTATCATTATGGTAAAACGTAAGCAATTATTTTGCAACCCAAGGTTTCAATGTAATGATAAATCCATGGCACGACAGCTCACGGGGATCCTTGGCCTACCGCCCAGACGCTGCGTCCCCCATCTCGGTCCATTACAGATGTCATGGATGGGTTGCAGTATTGGAGGGTGAGACGTGGTCAGCGCCTCGAGACCCCCAGCCGATTGATGCGGTCCTCATGACCTGGAGCCGCTACTCCTCCATCAAGTAGATCCTCAATTGGCCTTACGAGAATGAGTGCACCCCGGGCCAAGTCTCTCAGCGGGGGAAAAATCCCCACGCCGGTACTGGGAATCGAACCCAGGTCTCCCGCTTAGTAAGCAGGTGCGCTACCACCGCGCTATGGAGACGACCACTCAATGTAATGATGCCCCATTATAATTGCAATTAGAAATAATTAAATGAGCAGAACTCCTCTAAAACAATAGCGAACACGGCTTGCAACCTTACCAAATGTTTCCAGCCGATACCGCAAACTGAGAGATTTTGCAAGTCGTATTGTTACAATGTTTGGCTCCACATATATGTGAGCAATTTTTTCTAAATTAAACTATGCCAAGAGTAATGCACATTACGGTTTGAATGATGATAATCTCCTTCAATACTGCGTCTTCCTGTGTGTCTACAATAAAGCCTAGCATTGACAAATTAGAGTGTAAAAATCTGATGTTACACTCACATGATTTTCTTTTCTGTTCTACAAACTTCATACATAAGATTCTTCTTCTTTCTGCACCTTACTAATCGAGGTACTCATTAGCACAATGTTCTTATTATTTTGTTCCGTATAAGTAGGAAGAAAAGGAAATACACTAGGTTAAACCAACAGTCTAATGTTTTAAAAACTGTCGTTATGTGATTGTGATCACAAATCGCTTCTTTTCTTGGCCGGGAGTAGAACAAAAGAAAAGCGGACACTCCCGTCTGAGAAAAGTATAAGTACTTCACAACTGAAACTAATAACAATGAATACCTCGGAAACGGTAAGCTCCACGAGAAAAATGTATATGATATAACTTGTGTATTTTAACAAGACTTAACTTTTTTGTATAGTAAGTTTCTGTCTATCTCTTACGGTTTACTAGTTATGCCAAATTAAGCAAAATTCATCCAGAATAAACAGGTCTTCAGAAGCTATTCCCAGAAAATTCAAGATATACATTTTATTTGTAGGTAAATATCTTTAATATATATTTATTCAAAATCATTAGAGCCATTTTTAAGAAAATAAAAAATTTCGAAAAATGTTCCATGTAAAGGGTAGTTTGGGGTGGGGGATTTTCCTCAAAATCTTCGTGTCGCATCCCTGGAAGATACTAAACTTAAATACCAAGATTGGTATTTTAGCTACTTTTTGAGTTATCGTGTTCACAGACACACGGACACACATACACACGGACCTTTTTCTGAAAATACTTTTTTTGGATACAGGGGTTCTAAAACATGTATTTCCGGTGAAATCTTGGTATCGAATTTTTGTATGGAATACAGTACTTCTCTATCCCTATGTACAATGTACATATGGGGCTAGAGAAAGTAAAAAGGAGTCAACGTTTTACTATATGCCCAAAAAGGTTTGTAAATCCTTCTTTGAGGAACAAAGACCGCAAGATATACTTCGGTACTCTGTCACCGGGTCACTTGTACTCTACATAGTCTCGATGACAACTCCAGGAGGAGTAGAGAGACGTCACACCTTCCCTCCGTTTAACACCTCTCCAGGGCTTTTCTAGAGGATAATTCTAATCACTGGATTGGCAGAGCACATTACCTCCCCTAAAATATGGCTTATCTACCGAAGACTACATTAAAACTTAAGTGGTTTATTAGTTAGGTTACTCCCTTTGAACGAGAGCAATAATTTTAACCCTTCTGTACATGACGTAGCTGTTGTCCACTTTAACGAGATATTTGAATAATCCTTTACCCCTTCCTCGAGAATTCAGAATAATGTTGTAATTGGCCTAGCCTTTCCCTTTTTATAAATTGCTCCATTTACAGTGTGTGCACAAAGTCCGTATACCCCTATATTAAATTCAAACTGACGTGAAATAAAAGTACAAGTGTCCAATATGTATGTAATTAAATGTTTCTCCTTATATCTTAGGACTCCAAAACATTGGTATGTGTCCCCACATTGTCTCTGCACAGCCAAATACGCCGCCATGTTCTCGAGTTCATCTTACTCAACATTGGAGTCGCTGAATGAAATATCAGATGCTGATTTGGAGTCACGTGTTAATGCTTGTGTTAGAATGCTGCAACACTTCATTTTCAGATCCACTTTAATGTGCTTCCTCATGGTTGACTTTGACCTTCAATGGAACAATGGATCAGATTTTTTTTATTTTCTCACGTTCACAGACGAATGTACTTTGAAAAGCATGTGTTTATTAATTGTCACATTCAATGATTCCGCTACCCCTAACTCTGCAGCACTTTCCTTAAGAATTTAACCGGAGATTGTTGGATAGATTTTTCCACGTCAGCACAATGTCCAAGTCTGATGGATGGTCTTCAACTTCTCGTCGCGTCGCGAACTCTGCCCGTTAAAAACGTCTCCTTTATTGGTGCTACTTTCACAACGAAATCGTCTGACAGTTTTCATTGATTTGCCATTAATTTGACGCTCATGAACCCTCACAGCGGACACTGAGCACTCCTCAATTGTGTAATCACTTGTATCAGCCATTCTTTCTCAATATCTCGGCATCAACTCATTTGAGTCATAAGATTTTTTGATTTGTTGTCATAAGAGCGACAACAATCGAACAATCGAAGTCGTCAACAATGGGAATCTGACTGACAGGAGAATAATATGAATATATACCAACCTCAAAAAAACATATTTACTCACGTAATTTTAAATTTAGTTCAGCGGTATACGGACTTTGTGCGCACACTGTATATCCGGTTTTAACCGCAATGGTCATATTTTCCTGTTACTTTCTCTACACGTAGGGGTGCCCGGGGCAAGTTGACGAGTGGCGAATGACTTAATTTAAGTTCATATTAGTAGGTAGTAGTTCCATCCATACGGCTAGACACTAAAAGCTCGTAAAATGAGGTTGGTGCCTTTTTTTATTATTATTATTTTTTTTTTTTTATGATTACGGCTTTGTCTGACGTGTTATAATTTTCGAGAGCTTCTAAATAAGTCCTCGAGAACAATAGGTAAGATATTTGAATATTCTTTGCTACACATGATTACCTTAGTCATTATGATCTTCACAACATTATTTATTATTGTTGTTTATCCTGCCTCAAACATCAAATACTTTTAACGTTCCCGATTGGAGCAAGTTTACTTGGGGACAAGCTAACGACATCGCCATCTTGCTTTTGTGATTATATGCACTTTTAACTTTCTCTATACGTATGTACATAGTGTATAGAGAAGGTATTGCACTCCACCAAAAAAGTCGATACCGAGATTTCACCGGAAATATATGTTTTAGGGTCCCCTGTATCCAAAAAAAGCATTTTCACAAAAAGTTCCGTATGTGTGTGTGTCCGTGTGTCAGTGTGTCCGTGTGTCTGTGCACACGATAACTCAAAAACGAAAAGTCGGTAAAATACCAAACTTGGCATTTAAGTTTAGTATCTTCCAGGGATGCGACACGAATATTTTGAGAAAAATCCCTCACCCCTAACTACCCTTTACATGGAACATTTTTCGAAAATTTGATTTTCGCAGAAATGGCTCTAACGATTTTGATTAAAATATCATATATTAAAGATATTTACCTGCTAAACAAAATGTATATCTTGAATTTTCTGGGAATAGCCTCTGAAAACTACTTTATTCTGAATGATTTTTACGGAATTTTTCATAAGTGCTAAACCGTAAGAGAGAGACAAAAACTTACCACACAAAAAATGTAGACCATATGAAAACACACTTTATACTGTATAGATTTTTCGTGGAGTTGATTGTTTTTGAGATATTCTTTATTTTTTGTTTAAGCTATAAAACTTATATTTTTCTCATACAGGACTTTGTGAAAAAACAAAGAAACTTAAGTCACATAGCAACCAGCTTTTGACTATCACTTTAACCTATGGTACTCCCTTATTTCGCTTCTACTTACAAGGAAGCAAGTAATAAGACTATTTCTGCTAATTTTTCTCGATTAGCATGAAATAAATAGAAGCATAAGCTTTTTAAAAATAATTTGTTACAGAGACTTAGAGAAGGTCGTATGAATGGCACACATCAGATTTTTTATTTTGTTTTGAAGTTTTTTGAGCTACGTGATCTTCAAACTGTACCATAATGCGATGCGTTACTTATTTACTTTTTGTCACGTGAGTGAGCTTTAAAATAGTTTTATTCCTTACGCACATCCTGTTAAAATGTTTTAAAGATAAATAATCAATTAAGGTCAGACGATGTTAAAGGCACAGCTTGTGTCTTTACAGATATGAAAAATACTAATTGTTTGTTTTTTACTTTCGCTACACGTACAACGTACATAGTGAATACAGAAGGTATTGCACTCCACCAAAAAAAATCGATACGGAGATTTCACCGGAAATATATATTTTAGGGTCCTCTGTATCCAAAAAAAAAATATTTTCAGAAAAAGGTCCGTGTGTGTGTGTGTGTGTCCGTGTGTCCATGTGTCAGTGTGTCCTTGTGTCTCTGAGCACGATAGCTCAAAAACGAGAAGTTCAAACTTGGTATTTAAGTTTAGTATCTTCCAGAGATGGACACTAAGATTTTGAGGAAAATCCCCCCCCCCAAACTACCCTTTACATGGAACCTTTTTCGAAAAGTTTGATTTTTTCAAAATTGGCTCTAACGATTTTGATTAAAATATCTTACATTAAAGATATTTACCTGACAAATAATATGCATATATTGAATTTTCTGGGAATAGCCTCTGAAGAGTACTTTATTCTGGATGAATTTTACGGAATTTTGAACAACTGTTTAACCGTAAGAGATGGACAAAAACTTAATCCACGAAAAATGTAGAGCACGTTAAAAGACACAATTTATGTGAAATACATTTTTTATGTGGAGTGCATTACTTTTGAGATATTACTTGTTTTTGGTTTTAGCTATGAAAAATGTATACTTTTCTCATACAGTTCTTTGTCAACTCCTATGGTACTCCCTTATTTCGCTTCTACTTACAATAAAGCAAGAAATGAGACTATTTCTGCTAATTTTTCTCGATTAGCATGAAATAAATAAAAGAATAAGCTTATTAACAATAATTTGTTACAGAGATATATAGAAAGTCATGTGAATGGAGCACATCAGAGTTTTAAAGAATTGTAACGACGGAGGTGAAGGCTTAACCAAGTGAAAGTGAAGTTCCTACCACAGTTACGTGCTCCTCAGGTTTGGCAGTACATTGCTTGTGGCAGGATGTATGTATGCTCTTAACGTTTGTGCTTGTCCATTGCGATGCATAGCTTGAGGGGCGCCTCATGCTTATCGCATGTACTAGCGCCCCAGACCGGGAAACTTAGTCAGGCAAAACTTCCCCAGTGGCGCGTGAGGATCGGAATTTATGTCTCGGTTGTGTTGTGGATTCAAACTAGCCGATATCAGCGATTTGTTGCAGACGCTTCGATCCACCCATTAATCTTCCCCTCTCCGGAATAAAGCCAGCGGGATGTACGGACACCCAAACTCTAATACGGACTCTTCCGAAATGTATTAATCTTCAGCAAGCAAACTCAGGCGTGAAAACTCTTAAATTTTTATTCACTGGATCATTCACAGCCCTTGTTTTCGAAACAAAACACAAGAGCAATGGTTTTGTTTGAAAAATGGAATCTCTGTTAATCAATGAAGCCAACATAGCAGAATAAATTTCGTCACGTTTTAGTATTGCTGTTGCGAAAACAGATTTTGTCGCTTTTGCTCAAAGGTACTATTTAATCAGCACCATCATCATCTACGTCGTTCCGATCCGACTCGACTGAGCAAGAGTACACGCACGTACTCACAAGCAAACGTTGTGATGGGGAAGAAAATAATCTAATTGTTTTATTTTCTGGTGTTCACTATTTAAAAATAAGCGCTTCTGCAAATTTTGACCACTCAGTGAATGAGAGAAATGAAATTATAGAAGGGAGACGTGAAACATGATTTTTTTCTGAATGTTAAAAATAATATTAATAATAATAATAAGAAGAATAATAATTTCTGACCATAATTTATGGTAAGGCGTATTACTGGTCTTGAACAAATGTACTACAACAATGATAGTCATTAAAAAGTGCGTGAAACATAACTTTTCTGTACACCAACTAATTTGATAACAAGAATTCTTTCATATTTATCACATTGCCCTTTCTAATATGTGAAACAATAGTCAGTTATGTTCTGAAAATTCTCACAATATCTTTCAGCTAACCATCCATGGAACTTTGGATATGCTAAGGATATGTTGACATATGTTGATATGCCAAGGACTCTAGTTTGAGGATATTATCCCACTGCTACAACCTAACATCCAGGTGATCGAATTCAACGTTGTGAGATAGTTCACATATCGAACATCTGTACATCCGTAAGAAATATCGATCTAGAGGTTGTAATTCGTACTTAGAGGCGCGTGCCTTGCGAATTTCATATTAAGTTTTCTCCTTCCCTAATGGAGTTCGAGTTGTAAAATGCTGCGGATATGTTTGGATAACATACTAGAATATTACAATATAGCAAAAACGGATATCCTTTTCTGCCCCATGAGTACTTGTCAGCCACAAAACTCAGAGAACCTAAGGGGGAGAGTGATAGCGAATCCTTATGTCCAAGCCACTTCATTTCCAACAACTGATTCAGCCGTGAGTTAGCTTGTGCTTATGCTGCTCCGCAATACACATTGCAGGTACGCCCCTGTGAATCGCTAGCTACTAGATGCTGTTGTGTCGCGAACCCAAGCTGGTCTGCGTCTTCGTGTTTTAATTTTTGTCATCTTCTTTTGCAACAAGAAATAAGTTAACCTATTCCTTCTGGTCTCATGCAAGTCGTAGATATTCTGCGTTCACCCATCATTTCAACAGTGCCAACGATAAAATAATATGAGCAGAAACATTCCTGAGACATAATATCTCTAAGTTCGAGTTTAAAAGTAAATCAGACCGTAAACAAGTTCAGTGAGCATCGGTTATAAAAGCCTGAGTATGGGCTCAGGCGGTTTCGTCTTCAAGCCGCATTTGAGATATTACATATTTTAATATTATGGCCAGCCTACCTGACCCATGGATTTTTCAGGGGTTTCTACGATTCGCCAGGGAAATGCTGGTGGAATTCTTCCACCCACCGATTTTCCTCTGTTAGATGGCTCCCCACCCTATGGGATTGACGCGCGGAAATGCCGTACCTACTTCTGTTCTTGCGGGAGCAAAAGGAGGGGGGGGGCGATTTATAAAATAGGTACCGGTCTAGTGGAGAACCCCCCGGAAACCCCTGAGGTGCCTTTCAGTGCCTGAAATGTGAGGTCCCTGCTGTTTGGTTATGTCTCCTCTTGTCTCTTTCCATCTCTTTTTCATTATTTTCATTCCTGCTTCATCCAGTTGGTTGCTTTCATGGTTAGATGTGTTTTGCCGATGGGGTTCAGTAAAGCCCGGCAGGGAAAAGGATGTCCATTGTTACTATCCATTCCTCGACTTTGGCCGGCTGCCGTGATGAAAACTACACTGGCGAGGCCGTTGGAACCTATGCGGTCCCCGATCTGCCTTTCTGACGGATGGGGTGCTTCAATCTCGAAACTATAATGATCCTGCTGTGGTGTCGCTCCTGGATCCGGCTGCCTACCTCCCTCCTTAGGTGTAGGTATAATAATCACATAAACTTCCTTGGCAAGTCCTTTCCCTCCGCATCGTATTCCTAATCCTGAACATTCCATGTGATTCCTACCAGATGTGTGCCTCAATTAAAATACTTGTGCAAAATTCTATAAATAGTGTCCTATCGCAGATCTCAGCTATTTGCTACAAATCAGACTACTACGCTGCACGTTGTAACCACAGTCAACCATTCCATCAGCTGTTCAGTCGTCTCGATCCCAGCCAGCACAACCTTGTTCACTCAGTCCACTGCAGGCTCAGCCACGACAACAGGCACCACAACAATGCTGGAGGACGTTTCTACACCCATCGCGGATATCGCCAATGCTACCCTGAGATATAGACGTCACTATCATGTACCTTGAGCCACCATCTAGGCAGTTGCCTCCACTTACTACAAAACAACAAACATCTAGAGGTGGTTCAGGCGTCAACCAGTAAGCAGCCTGCAGCTGTTGAAGTAGCAGAGCACAGCACCAACAGAAACTATGCCGGAACATTAAATCACCTCATCAAGCTCAGAATATCACTCAATCAACTAGCCACCAGCAAGGACTCGGAATTGATTGCTTCGGTACAGCACAAGCATATCGAATAAAGAACTATATTGAGGAAGCCAGTAACCGCCGAGAGACAAGCGACGAACTAGTCACGTAGTTGAATGCCCTTGATGCCTCAATGCCGAGCTTCGAGAGCTACACAATCAGACACCACTCGCCAAGGGCATTTTCAAACATACCACTACAAGCTCGATGAAGGCTACATCTTCATACGGAATCTAATCGAGTATTACATTACCGGCCCTAAAGCAGGACTTGCAAACTGAAGCCTCACAATCCATCATTCAGAAATTCATATCCAGAATAAAACCTTGTCGACATTTCAGCCTGCGCAAATAAAATAAACAAAATAACTGATTTGTTGCTGTAACATAGCTTCCTATAAGTATCCTGCAAACATATTATTCTTAAAAATATTATTATTTTATCTACCTGATGCTAATCAAGATAAACATTATCATAAATAGCCTTATCACTTAGTTCCTTATAAGTAGAAGAGAAATAGGAGAACACACTAGTCTAAAGCGACGGTGAAATCTTTTTAAAGTGTTGCTATGTGTTTGTCATGAAATTCGGTTGTCTTTCCAAGGCCAGGAGTTAAAATACAAGAGGACACATGAATATTTTGAGGTTTAACTAATTTAATATGGAAATCAATAAGAAGGAATATCCCAGAGAAAAGGTTAACTGTTCAAAAATGAGTACGACATAAATTGTGTGTTTCTATGAGATCTACTTTTTTGCTTCGTAAAGTTTTGTATATTACTTGCGGTTTACCAGTTCAAGTTATCCAGAATGGAGAAGTTTACAGACTATATTCTCAGAAAATTCAGGATATTGCTACATTTTGTTTGTCATGCAAATATCTTTAATATATGAGATTTTAATCAAGATTGACTTTTGAGAAAATCAAAATTTTCGAATTTTTTTCCGTGTAAAGAGTAGTTTGAACTTGGAGGATCTATCTCAAAATCTTCGTGCCACATCCTTGGAAGAAACTAAACTTAAAAACCAAATTTAACCGACTTGACGTTTTTGAGTTATTGTGTTCACAAAAACACCACTTACACACACACACACGGATATTTTCCTAAAAATTATTTACTTTCGGATATAGGGAGCATTAAAAGTGTATTTCCGATGAAATCTCATCATGAGAGTTTGGGTGATGTGCACTACCTTGGCCGAGTGTGGTGGACAAAACGACGTCCGGATTCTCCGGTTTCCTCTGCCATTGCATTCCACCGGTGTTCCATCTTCATTACCTATATCACCAGTTGCCATAGTAATAAAAACTGGGGCGTTAAACACTATACAAAATGTGATCACATTCTCTCTATGTACTATATACTAAGTAGAGAAAGGAAAAATGCTTTTCTTGAATTCAGGGGTCCTCAAAACATGTGTTTCCGGTGAAATATCGGTATCGAATTTTAGATAGAATGCAATACTTTCTCTTTTACTATGTACATTGTACATAGGTGATAGAGAAAGCAATAAAACCCAATGACTGTTCCACACAACAGCCTTTAGGGACCCTGGTCAAATGCGGGGCAGTTGGACCACCTGGTATTACGCTTAATTACATTTCTAACTCCGAAATATGTTATCAACCATACTTCTCTTGAATTCATTTCTACTGTCTCTATTCGTCATTCTTGTGTTATGTTCAAAATCCGAAATTACAATCGGAAGCACTATTACTTTGTAAAACTTAATATTATTGATGTGAATTTATTACAGTAATTTTATCCTTACTTATAGGTCACTAAACTTATATATTCTATTTTTAGCTTCTTCGTTTTTCAAATCTGCTACATCTTTTTGCCCGCAAGACTTTGAGAAGGCATCTGTATATAACGGGATTTATGCATTACTCTTTATGTAAGAAATGCCAGAATGCGGAGATTTTCTTGTGCACAGATATGTGTCCCCAGGGTCCTTTTTCAATGAAGCGTGAGGATATAAGAAGGGCTCATATCTGTCTTTTACGGACTTCCCTTACTAAGAGGCGAAGGGATTTCAAATTGGCCTGATATAAATATCGTCAAAACAGAAATCACCAATAAAAACTTCAATAATCATCTAGGAAACACTTTACTGAACCGAATTATTAAATGAACTCCTACTGTAACTTAAGTTGAAGAATTTCTCTGTGGAAACTTAAGATCTATCATCATAACATCCAATACATAACCAAAGTAGTTTAATTTCTATAACAGTTGTAAAACTCAACTGCTCTTAAATACTGACATTTATGCCTTCTCTACAAATATTTTATATCATATATTTTCTATAATTTGTATCTCTAGCTCATACGTACGATGCACGTCGTAGACAGAGAAGGTTGTATTCCACCGAACCGAAATTTCGCCGGAAATATACGTTTTAAGTATATGAAAAAAATTAGGGAAAGGTTAGTGTGTCTGTGAACATCATAACTCAAAAACAAAAAGTAACTTGCTATTTATGTTTAGTATCTCCTAATGAAGGCAACATTTTCAAGAAAATCACACCCAACCACCCTTTACGTGGGAAATTGTTCGAGATGTTTTTCTCAAATATGGCTCTAACAGTTTTGATTGCAATACCATGTATATAAGATATTTTAATGATAAACGGGATGTATATCTTGAATAATCTGGGAATATCCTCTGAAGCTCCTCTAACTCTACTATGTACTAAGTAGAGAAAGTAAAGAATTGTTACGCGTGTTAGCATATAAATCGGTTACTCCCGACATAGGCCAAAATGCTCATGAAGACAATAGTGAAATACAGATTTCTATTTGTTAAAAATATATTGTTCACTATTCTTGAATCACTTATTGTGTTACGATCTGGAGCTAAATCATAGTATGTTAAGGATATTACAACAATAACTTAAAATAAATAACCTTAGTTACGCAGTTTATTCACTGCAAGAATTTCAATAAGCATATTGTTTGCACCAAAAGTATTATAATGACATTTTTGTAACATATTTATGCTGTAATCGCATCAAAGTAATATTTCCATGTCTCATTGCTTTGTATTTGTTTATTTTCTATTTTTAAAAAGTGTGTACATTTCAATGTGGAAAAAGCTTCCCGAAAGGACACAACAATGCTTACTTCTGAAAGTACCAGCTCCCATTTTACGATGTAACAATTCATATATATTAAGAAAAACTATCATGCAGTAATCTGTTAATTCAATTGCATTACTTCTCTTGCAGGAGCTTTCTGCGCTATATGTTACACAACTGTCCTTTGGCATAGTGAAATGTTCCATCTATAAACATTTCACACGCAATTTGCATACAACCAGAGTAATGGCATAAACTGTTACAAAATGGTTTCTCAGCATAAACATAACTGTCCTCTATTATGTTACTGCAAGAGAGGTATTCTCAAAATGACCATTACTCAGGGGCAGCATAAGCAGCCATTAATTAAATTACCCATAACCAAAATTAGAGACAGACAACATTTTGTAACATTACGCAACTCATTTAGATGACATAGACAGAGTGAGCACAGAGGCAGAACTCAAAATGAACCCCAGAAGGAATAAGTCTATAACAAACGCCTCAGAAAACCCATTTGATTATGTGCAATAATATTACTTAGGCCAAAATTTATCGTCTGAAATGAGTACTTAAAAAGAAATTAAGAAAAGAATTTGGGCAGACATGAAAATCATTTTGGAATATAAAATATATCCTAAGTGATGACGCACCCAATTTGAGCTCAAGGATGGAGGATCTAGAGAGATGTAAAATAACAGTTCTTCTGTATTCAGTCAAACTTGATCGCAAAAAGAGTAAATGAACAGATCGATTTAAATATGCCAACGAAAAATGGTTAGGGAAAGAGAACCAGAATACATAACGAGAAGATTAGGAGGAGAACGGATATGGGAGACTCAATTATCATGACAGAAGTCTCAAATGGAAATGGGAAGGCCGCAATGCAGGGATTTTTGTGATAGTGTTTAACGCCCGCTTTAACTACTTATGGCACCGCAGGCGGTCCGCAGGCACTGAAGATTCATGGAATGCTATAGCGGGTCGAATGCGATGGCGGGTGAAACTGGAGAGCCCGCATTGTCCACCACAAATCCAACATGCGGTCGCTTGGGATCGAAACTGGGCTTCCTTTGTGAGAGGCGAGCGGCCTTGCGTTGCAAGTGTAACAAGAGATGGACTAACAGAAAAACCATTAAGATCCCAGAACAGGAAGAAAATATGTGAACTGGCAGAGAACCAAATGGGTGCACTCTTTTGAATCAGAAGGAGGGGCTTCTTCGGTCGAGGTGTGCAAGACAGAAGTGTGGTAAGATGTAGAAGGGACAAAGACACAGTAATACAGCAGAACTTTAAAAAGTTAAATTAAATTAGTGTTAATATTAGTGTACAATTGTGTACTATATAGGGCAATAATGAAATTTATTCCTAAGACTTAGCTCCTCAGGGTTGGAGACCTTAGCCCTCAGGGATAAAACAGCCTAATACATATATAACTGAATTAACCTAACAAACTGAGAAATGTGAAATGACATATATACGCCCAGCGGAAAACATTAACATTAAAGAATATTTCCCTTAAAATATTCCCAAAATAAAAAAACTACAAACAATTACATAAGCTAGGCCTCCACTTGTTTCGCATGACTTTTAAATGATTTAGAGAGACCTACACCGAAAAGGGAAACGATCACAGAGACCAACATTGCAAGTCGCCCTAATAACGGCTACATGCTCAAACAGTTGAAGGTCTGGAGAACAAGTCGCAGGGCTAGGCAGATACACCAGTCTCGGTGTGAGGCAGAAAAACCGTCTATCAAAGGAAACAAAACAAGCACAGGCTGCGTATCTCATATACAGCCTTCGCCTATGTAAGCATGAAAACAGATCATACATAAACTCGCACGGCATCAAGCTGAACCCATAATTGTAAATCTGTAACTTCAATTATTTTCCGTATTTGATAGGGGAAAGTATTCTATATTCTAGAAGATAAAAATTAACTACAGTAAAGACTGATCACTTATTCCGATAAGTTCACAGGATCAGACGAATGAAGTATTACTACTTGAGAACTTAACCTCAGAACTCTGTTGTCTATTCACTTTTGGTTAAGCTAAGTGAGGGATGTTCGTGTGTGACCTGGGACCGGGTGAAGCGTGATGCCTGGATTCAATATGTATTGCTCTTTTAAAAACTGACAATGCGATACGCTTGTTAGAAATTAACCCTTCCTCCTGGCTAAAACACCGGTGAGTGCGCTTTAATCATTAAATTGCATTGCATTTTCCTCTAGTTAACAATGAAATATAAACTGTATATATGTGTTAAAATCACGCTGATTCCAGCTTATAAAGTGTAAATCTATGGCTTAATTTTTCGGATTAAATGAGATCGCCTTGGAAGTTCACAATGGTATATGAAATCGGATAATAACATTTAAGAACGCAAAAATGTCGGAAGTCGGAAGTCTCCTTATGGTCCCTCAACAAAAATATAAGAAGCCCAACATCCATGATACCACTTCCCTCTATGGCATTACATTTTTAAAATGTCAATCAAGTTTCAAAACATGGCATGTGTTGCACCGAGAATTACTAGGTTTTTTAAACAACCATCTGTCTCTAGTAACACTTTTTAATATTTATAGCAATATTACAATTTTTAAAATAATATGAAATAATTTGCCCCAGTAATGACTATTATACAGTGATAGTATTTTAAATATCTGTTTATGCAAGTAACCTATTTATGCAGGAGACCACAGTGTACTTTTTTGCCTATGAGAAGAGAAATGTCACAAAAGCCAGTGGAAACAAATAGAATTCAGTAAATCATTTACTACAAACGGAATACTTTGCATGGTTGTACACAAAATCTTGTTTGAAAGTATCCCCAAAGTATGTGAAGATATTTACTTGGGAAAATAGTTACTTATTAACGATTACGGAAGTAACGAATTCAAAGCAAATAGTTGCCCAGGAACTGTTTCAGTAAGTAATAGTTATCCCACGGCTCAGAAACTGATAACCTGAAAGTTGCTGAAACATTACCTATATAAGACATAATTTTATAAATCTATAATCTAGAATTATTGAAAAGACATATAAAACGTCGTTAATTTTATGATAACATGACATAAAATGATAAATTGAATGACTTAATGAAAATTAATCATAATTTTTGCTTTCTCAACACTTACTATGCACATAGTGTATAGAGAAGGTATTGTAATGCACTCAAAAATTCGAAACCAAGATTTCACCGGAAATATATGTTTCGGGTGCCCCTAAATCCCCCCCCCCCCAAAAAAAAGCATTTCTGGAAAAAGGTCCGTGTGTGTGCGTGTCTTTGGACAGCATACCTCAAAAACGAAAATACTTTTAAATACCAAACTTGGTAATTAAGTTTAGTATCTTCCAAGGATGCGACACGAAGATTTTCAAGAAAATCCTCCCACCCGCAACTACTCTTTACATGGAACTTTTTTCGAAAAGTTTGATTTTCTCAAAAATGGCTCTAACGATTTTGACTAAAATATCGTATGCTAAAGATATTTACCTGACAAATAATATGTATATCTTGAATTTTCTGGGAATAGCCTCTGAAGACTACTTTATTCTGGATGAATTTTACAAAATTTTGCATAACTGTTAAACCGTAAGAAATGGACAAAACTTACCACACAAAAAAATATAGGGCACTTCAAAACACACAGTTTCAGCTTGGAAAAACTCGTACTTTTCTCATAAAGGAATTTGTCAATTCGTATCCATACATACAAACAAAGGAACTTCAGTCACATAGCAACCAGCTTTTGAGTATCTCTTTAAGTTATGGTACTCCCTTATTTCGCTTCTACTTACAAGGAAGCAAGTAATAAGACTATTTCTGATAGTTTGTTCTCGATTAGCATGAAATAAATAGAAAAATTAGCTTTTAAACGATAATTTATTGCAGAGATATAGAGAAAGTCATGTGAATGGATCACTTCAGATTTTTTTCTTATTTCATAAAACACGTAGACATTTGTAGTGTCTTGTGCAATGAAAAGATTCTTTTCACTTCAACTGATATCCTGGATGCATAGCTATAACGCCGATGGTTCCTTGAAAGAGCAATAAAAGCACATCAGCGTCGAAATTTTCACCTTGCAAAACTGTAACAATTTTACACTTTGTATGGTGACCAACATTCCTTTACATATTCTTAATTTTCTTGCTTGATCTATTTTGACCAAAAGTGTTCCAAAACTTTTCGACGCTTTGTATCTTCTCTAGAACAAACACTGTTTATTCTAACCACTTTATCGTTTGTCATAATGGAAATTCATTTCTAACGCATGCCAAACCTTTCAAGTCAGAATTAACTAGTAAGCCTTAAAAATTCCTATTACTACTGATTTTCTTCCACCAAAAATTGCAATCGCTGATTTGACCAAATCATTGTTGCCAGAATAATGAAACAAGAGCAAAATGAGAATGTGCAGCTAGAGGTAGGAAAATGTTAGATAAATAACGGCACCTCATATAGAGCAATTGCGAGCAATGCTGAAATAATTATACGTCAGCGAAAGATAAAAAGTGCAACAAAAGTTTGAATATTTCCTAAAATATGACAAGCAGATAATAACATTCTGAAATAAATACAAAATAGAATGAAGCTACTTTCCTTTATCCTGAGGTGAAACAAATTTCTATCATATCCAGCATTTTCCAGGATGCCTGAGGAAAAAGATAACGTTTCATCAACTTTCACGCCCTAGTGATTTAATTAATGATTACTTAAAGTGACAAGTCACTTACTGAGTCAGGGTGTGTCGGTATCCCATTTCGGAAACTATCTCAACAATCGTTACACCATATCAAACTCTTGTGCACGAGAGTGAGTGGAATTATGAATCTAATACACACAATCTAAAAAGACTACTAACTATCCACTTTTAATAGGCATATATGCATACAAAATGAGAATATGTATTTTTGTGTGATGTTAGTCAACAATTTTCATTTTTTATAATAATGTAAACGACATTGTCAAATTAACAAAAGATTAAAACACAAAGCATCCTCTAAAAAACTCGTTTAATATAGAAGTGATGCACAGGCAGCTATTTTTTGTATTTTTCTTTAAACAAATTAATACTAAGTAATTATACATCTTCAAGTAGCTTATTGTATACATAAATGAATTAATATCATTTATACCACATCGATTTTTGGATAGATTCATCCTTTCAAAAGGTACAACCACATTTTTTATATTATTGATATTTTAATAATACATTTCTTATAACTGATGTGTGTGAACATTTCATATTACATATAGTATTAGATCATATGACTACAAATGATTATATCAATATATGTGCAATGTTCAATTAACATTGGATTGCAAGAACAGATAATACGTAAAACACCTAGCAATTTGTTCTCCGTTCTCTATTCCATTCAAATATTTCAGTCGAAATACACGCATTGAGACTCCTTAAATAAAAAGGAAGAATGAATAAATAAACAAATAAAACTACTTTTAGAAAAGGGTCTACGCATATGTGGTGTCTGTGAACAGTATAAATAAAAAAACAAAAGTCGTCAAATACCAATCTTGGTATTTAGGTCTAGTATCATTCAAAGACACGACATGAATATTTTGACGATATAAAAAAACTTCCCTCGTCTTAAACTGCTTTCCTATGGAAGAATTTTAGTAATTTTCCATTTCCTCAAAAAATGACTAGAAATGTTGATTAGCTTACCATATATTAAATTCATCCTCCGTGGTGTGATGGTTAACATGCTAGCCTCTAAAACGTAATATTGCAGGTTCAAACCTGGCGGGGGGTGATAGATTTTTTTCGACACATAGCTTCCTTCGGAAAGGAAGTAAAGCCGGTGGTCCCCTATAATGTTTATTTCCACGTAAAAAAACCCTAGACCTTGAAAAAAGAAGGTCCATGGGCGGAATTCCACTCTGTCATTTCACGTCCGTAATATTGATTTCGTTCACCATATGAGGAGGGTAAGCAGACTGAGAGAAAGAAGTATATGGATAGGTAGAGTCAGACGGAAAAATTCAATGCCATAGCCGGGATTTGAACCACGGATTTCTAGCCGGTTGCTCTGCCACTGAGCTACCATGGCAACATGCCAGCATAGCATTGACTTTCTCAACTGACTCGCATGTTTCCCGGTAAACCACAAAGTGATCTCAAATTACTTTGAGATGACAACCCCAATGGCGACTGACAATGCTGTAAGTACTTTTGAACCAGGATTCATAGTATGGCCAACTATTATGGTCAGTTTGTATGGAATAACTTTTTTTTATTTTTTTATTTATTTACACTTAGCCGTGTGAAGGACAGGAGTTGGATAGGTAGAGTCAGACTGGAAAATTCAATGCCATAGCCGGGATTTGAACCACGGGTCTCCCGATCTCTAGCCGGTTGCTCTGCCACTGAGCTACCATGGCAACATACCGGCAAAGCATTGAATTTTTCATTTTTCAATTTGACTCTACCTATCCAACTCCTGTCCTTCACACGGCTATGTGTAAAAAAACAGTTATTCCATTCAAATATTGTATATGTGTAGCTTTTTTCAGATTTCTACATTTCTCACCTATGAATTTCATTTTTGCGGATTTTATTACCTGCCCAACTCATACTCTTCTTTTCGCTTCTATAAGTTTCCATTCACAATGCCATTTTCTCATAAAATATTCTTTGTTCCTTTGAATCCTTTTTTTTTATTTTTAATTTATATAGCCTCCTTTAACATTTAAGGTAATATCGGGGGGCCTTGCATTAGAAACAACTCGCTGTCTGTAGGTTCTTTACGTTGGGTTTAAATCGTTTCATTTTCCTCAAACACACACACACACACACACACACACACACACACACACACATTCACTCACATACTTACTTCCATACTCTGTGGGGGAGAGGGAATAATTCTGGTTAAAGCCCCAGCCAGGAATCGACCCCAGAACTTCTCGACCACGGAGGCAACTATTTTGAATATTGTTCTTTAATGCTCTCCTTATTGTTGTATTTCATTTGTCTTATTTATTTAATTTTATATTCAGATTTTCATGTTTACTATACGATATATTGAAATGTAGTAATTCAAACTAGAAACATGCAATCATTTCTTCATCAATAAATATCTTACATGGTTTATCTCTTTAAATGCTATTAGTCATATATGCAGCATTATTATATTCCTGATAACTGAAAGAATGCTGTTATTTAACCTTCTCATAGCTTTGTGATCAGAGCCAAATGGACGCAATATTATTTCTGAGGTACTTAATATCGAACTTAATACCCATAAATCGAGTAAGAGGATTTTTCGTCTGCTTTCAATACTTTTACTGGCTAGAAATAATGCTCCGCGCTGCTCTCGGAAAAAAAAAAAACAAAAAAACAGAGCTCTCTTCGTTTCCTAAAATTCATTTGTAGAGGAATAAATAATTACCATGTGTCTCTCCGGGAAAAGGGAAATAAAAAAGGGAAGAACATCGCTAATGCCACTGTTGAGAAAGATGGGCGGGGAAGGAGGGACTGCGGCATGTAGCTGCCTCGCTGTAGCCGCCCGGGGGCGAGGAACCCGGTATTGGAAAAACGGGAGTGTGAGAGACAGGGTGTGTAGCGACATGCATCTGTCCGGGCAGAGACATATTGCCTATGTTAGCTACAATTCCCCTAAACAGGACATTTTTAAGGCTTAGCATAACGGAGGTTGAATGACCCACTTTAAACTCCTTAGCCCCTGTCGCCACCGTTGGGTATGACGAAGGGGATCATCAAGCCATTCTCACGGCAATTTAATGTTGTTTACTGCCAGAATGGAAGATATTACCAGTAGAACTGTGCCACTTGAAAGACAAAGAAAGCCATTTGGCATCTGGAAAGCTGGGGTCCATTACGTCTCTCACGTGGAAGGTCATCGAAAAGAATACCAGCTAGCTCCAAGGCGAGCTCTCTCACTCAATGGCCATAAGACCTGAGTTTATGGCTAAGTGAATTTGGAGGGCTGCTTAAACTGTGGTAAGGGGCCACGGATTACCAGAAAACTTTCACTTACTCCTGAATCCTCCACCTGGCATGAAATGAGATAAAGGAAACCGTGGAAACTAGCAGTTGCCAAAGACATTTTAACTGCACCGTAATGGGCTAATTTTGGTTGTGTCCTTAGCGCGGTGGCTCGATCCCCAGAACCGGCGTGGGGATTTTCCCCCCGCTGGGAGACCTGGCCCGGAGTGTACTCAGCCTCGTAAGGTTCCTGGGGGGCCAATTGAGGAGCTACTTGATGGAGAAGTAACGGCTCCAGGTCATGAGGACCGCATTAACCGGCCGGGGGGCTAGAGGCGCTGACCACGTGTCACCCTCCAATTCTGCACCCCATCCATGACGTCTGTAGTGGACCGAGATGGGGGACGCAGCGGCCGGGCGGTAGGCCAAGGTTCCCCGTGAGCTGACGTGCCATGGAGTTATTATGTTAATGGGCTAATTTTGATCTGTCTTCTTCACGGTTTGGTGCTTTCTATTGTTTACTTGCTCTACACATACTATGTACATAATGTACAGAGAAGGCATTGTAATACACCCAAAAATTCGATAAGGCTACACCGAAAATACATATTCAGGATCGCCTTGAATACCCCAAAAAACGTTTTAGAAAAAGGTTCGTGTGTGTCTGTGGACAACATAACTCAAAAAAGAAAATGTGTTAAAATACCAACTTGATATTTAAGTTTAGTGTCTTCTAGGAATGTGACGCGAAGATTTTGAGAAAAATTCCCCCACCCTAAACTACTCTTTACTTGGAAAAAATTTCGAAAGTTAAAATGGATTTTGATTAAAATACGTATATTAAATTTACTTATATGGAAAATAAAATGTATTCCTCGAATTTTCTGAGAATAGCCACTAAAAACCTCTTTATTCTGGATGAATTTCCCTTAAGGTTGTATAACCGGTAAACCGTAAGACATTGACAGAAACTTGCTAGACATACAAAATGTAGATCACGTTAAAATGCAAAATTTATTTCATGTAGGTTTTCTTCGTGGAAATGACCATTTCTGAGATATTTCTTGTTCTTTGTTTCAAATTTAAAATACTTTTCACACACGGGAATTTTCGACAGCAATATATAGAAATGGATTTCAACCACATGGCAGCCAACTTTTAAAATATTTGTCTATTGTTTTAACCTAGTGTATTCCCTTTTTTTTTCTGCTACTTAGCATAAGAAAGCAAGTAATTAAAACAATTTCTGCTAAACTTTAACTCGATTATCATAAAGTAAATAGAAGAATATGCTTGTTAACAATAACTTGTTATAGGATGTAGAAGTCATGTGAATGGAGCACATCAGATTTTTTACTTTCTCTATACGTACTATCTGCATAGTGTATAGAGAAGGTATTGCACTCCACCCAAGTATTCGATACCGAAATTTCACCGGAAATATATGTTTTAAGGTCCCCTTTATCTAAAAAAAACATTTTTGGAAAAAGGTCTGTGTGTGTGTCCGTGTGTCACTGTGTCCGTGTGTCTGTGAACACGATAACTCAAAAACGAAAAGTCGATAAAATGCCAAACTTGGTATTTAAGTTTAGTATCTTCCAGGGATACGACACGAAGATTTTGGGAAAAATTTCCCCACCCCAAACTACCCTTTACATGGAACTTTTTTCGAAAATTTTGATTTTCTCAAAAATTGGCTCTAATTCTGGTTAAAATATCACTAATTAAGGATATTTACACAAATAAAATGTATATCTTGAGTATTCTGGGAATAGCCTCTGAAGACTACTTTATTTTGGACGAATTTTAGGGGATTTTGCATAACTGCTAAACCGTAAGAGATGGAACAAAACTTACCATATAAAAATGTAGAGCACTTTAAAACACACAATTTATGTTATATGCATTTTTTCAAAGAATTGATCGTTTTTTAGATATATCTTGTTTTTGGTTTCTGCTTTGAAAAACTGTTTTCTCATACAGGAACTCGTCAAATGTTGTCCATACAAACAAAAGAATTTCAGTCACAGAGCAACCAGCTTTTGACTATCACTTTAACCTATGGTATTTCCTTATTTCGCTTCTACTTACAAGGAAGCAAGTAATAAGACTATTTCTGCTATTTTTTTTTTTTTTTTTCATGAATTATATAGAAGTTCAAGGTTTTTAAGAATAGTTTGTTGCAGAGATGTAGAGAAAGTCATGTGAATGGTACACGTCAGATTTTTTCATTAGTTATATAGGATTTGTAGGAAAAAGATGAGCATGCGCGCGTGCGTGTGCATGTGAATACACCTAGGAAACAAAATGAACTGTATTCTTATCCCAGCTGTGGCAGTGCATTTTTCAGTCATGCGCCGTGGTGACGAGGGATCGGTTCCTCGTTTTCACAAATGGCACTGTAAGACGCAATCATGACCTGTGGAAACAAAAGCTGGCGAAATTTTGCCCAGGAATCTTCTTCTTTCAAGGTATGGGGTTCTTTTACGTGAAAATAAACACTACACACAACCACAAGCTTTACTTTCCTTCCGAAGGAAGCCATCCTAAAGATTTTTGCGTCCGAAAAAATTTATCACCCACTACCAAGCTTGAACCTACAATCTGAGGTTTTAGAGGCTCCCCTACTAACCACTACACCATGGAGACAACACATACCGTTGGTAGACCTTAATATAACATTATGAATACAATAATTAGTATTTTTATGACTTTCTCTACATATACCATGAACATAGTCTATAGAGAAGGTATTGCATTCCACACAAAATTTAGATACCGAGATTTCACCGGAAAAACTTGTTTTGAGACCCCCTGAATCCAAAAAAGAAACTATTCAGAAAAAGGTCCGTTGATATTTAAGTTTGGTATTTTCCAAGGATACCATAGGAAGATGTTCAAGAAAATTCCCCCGTCCCAAACTACCCTTTACATAGAACGTTTTTCGAAAATTTTGAATTTTCCAAAAATGGCATTAACGATTTTGATTTAAATATCGTATATTAATGATATTTACCTGACAAATAAAATATATATCTGGAATTTTCTGGGAATAGCCTTTGAAGACTACTTTATTCTGGATGAATTTTACGAAATTTTGCATAACTGCTAAACCGTAAGAAATAAAGAAAAGATAACTGAATAGAAAATGTAGAGCTCGCTAAAACACACAATTTATGTTTTATACATTTTTTTCGTGGAGTTGATCGATTTTTAGATAATCCTTGTTATTGGTTGTAGCTTTGAAAATTTATACTTTTCTCATACAGGAATTTTTCAACTGCTGTCCATACAAACAAAGGAACTTCAGTCACGTAGCAACCAGCTTTTGACTATCACTTTGACCTATGGTACTCCCTTATTTCGCTTCTACTTACAAGGAAGCAAGTAATAAGACTATTTCTGCTAACTTTTCTCGATTAGCATGAGGTAAATAGAAGCTTTTTAACAATAATTTTTACAGAGATGCAGAGAAGGTCATGTAAATGGAACACATCAGATTTTTTAATATATTGCCCTCCGTGGTGTGGTTGTTACTATGCCATATACCAAGGTCTCGGGTTCAAACCCGGCGTAGGACAGTAGGTAAAGAGCGTCCATTAATAGAACTGCATATCCATTTTATTTAATATAATTATTTAATACAACTAATTTTTGATAATATTAACTATCATCCGTAAAATATAATTAAAATACGCTTCAAACACACCACTAATAACTTCAGACACACATTAAACAAATTGTAATAAGGTACCAAAATGTTTAACACTTTCTGCTCATATACATAGTGGAAATTTACCAAAATACCATCAAGGAAGGCAGGATCTTTGTACAAGGTGAAGTCAAGCTCAAACATCTGATGCGCTCTATTCACATGAGCTTCTCTAATCTCTGCAACAAAGAATTGTTAAACAGCCTATTTATTTACTTCATGCACATCGAGAAAAAAATAACAGAAATAGTCTTATTACTTGCTTCCTTTAAGTAGAAGCGAAATAAGGGAGTACCATAGGTTAAAGTGATAGCTGAAAGCTGGTTTCTATGTGACTGAAGTTCCTTTGTTTGTATGGACAGGAGTTCACAAAGTCCTGTGTGAGAAAAGTATAAGATTTTTAAAGCTGAAACCAAAAATAAGGAATATCTCAAAAACGATCAACTCCAAAAAAAAAAAAAAAAAAAAAAATAAGTGTAACATAAATTGTGTGTTTTAAAGTGCTCTACATATTATGTGAGGTAAGTTTTCCTCCATCTGTTACGGTTTGTTATGTAAAATTCCGTAAAATTCATCCAGAATAAAGTAGTTTTCAGGGTCAATTTATGTTATATGCATTTTTCAAAGAGTTGATCGTTTTTGAGATATTCCTTGTTTTTGGTTTCAGCTTTAAAAACTTATACTTTTCTCACACAAGACTTTGTCAACTTCTTTCCATTGAAAAAAAGGAACTTCAGTCACATAGCAACTAGCTTTTGACTATCACTTTGACTTTAACCTATGCTACTCCCTTATTTCGCTTCTACTTTCAAGGAACCAAGTAACAAGACTATTTATGCTATTTTTTTCTTGATCAGCATGAAGTAAATAGAGGCATAAGCTTGTTAACAATAATTTCTTGCATAGATGTAGAGAAAGCCATGTGAATGGAACACATCAGATTTTTTTATCATATACCAACGTTGTGCATTAAATATAAATTTTTAAAATTCACTATTGGTAGTTATAGGGGTATTCTGCCCAGCCGCATCTAGAAAAGTATTGTCATTTCACATCTGGAAGTAAATTATGTGATTGGTTTGCCGGGATACTGTTAGACGAAGAGAAGAAACAACCAACATATCGAAGCGGATACACAATATAGCTTCGAATTACCAAAATATGTGTATCTATACCCCTAACACCTGAGCATTTCTCTTGTTTTCATATTCACTACTTTTTCCGGGTAAGTTTCTTTCGTAAAAATGGACAATTCCTTTTCAGTGCTAATTGTCCTCACCAGCCCTGGGGAGCTGGCAAACGGTGGGGAAGTGTGGCGTTTCCCCATTCCACCTGGAGTGGAAGAGTGTTGTTCGGCATATAAAGTACAGCAGTGGCCAAGTTTAAAGGCGAATGGCCGGGTACCAAAATACGTCTTACAGTCTTTACAGGCAATTGAGGCTTTACAAATCTTTTATGTGGTACAGTAAAACGCTGATACCTTTTCGTCATACAAATTTATCAATGTCAGCCTTAATTATTGCAGAAACAGACTTCGTAGTATTGATAGAAGTATGTGTCCATTTAAACTGGGGGGTTAACACTGTTAATATAGTTCATTCTTTTTCACTCATACCTGAAAGATGTCGCTGGTTGTTGTGCGCCAATATGTCTCCGTTCATTTGTCTACCTCGGAGTTGGTCTGGATTAGCACCCGCGATACACTTTATAAACGGACGTGTACGTATCTCTGAAAAGTCCTTTGATGTACCGGCTCTGCTCGTCCATGTAGAACACGGGTCTGACTCTCACTGACGGGGACAAAGAAATAATGGGATATGTAACACGGGGTAGACTTAGAAATAGAAGTAATTCACTTGAAATTCCACTGAATGAATGCTTTTATTCCCCTTTGTTGCTTGTTGAGGCACTAACCTTACGAGCGACTCCCGAAATGGTAATTCTTGAAGACGTAGAAATATTAATATCTAGTGCTATTTTCTGCTGTTTACTAAGTTCTTATTTTCGACGGTCATCGTTAATCACTGCGTACTTTCCTATTACGCGACAATCGACTCGTATGATAACTACAATATCTCGCGTAATAAAATCACATACTTAACACTCACACCCGCGTTCACGTACGTACAACGTACAGCCTATAGCATACCGCGTTCAGCATCACGCGTCTGTCACGAAGAATAAGCAGCATAAGCAACAATAATAAAAATAATAATTCCTTGTAAACACATCGCTTAAATAGCTAAAACTCATTCCTGAAACAAGCGCGAAAAGAAGCACGAAAATAACTTTGTAAGTTCTTTGTATTAAATTCATTTGACCGCTCTTTATAATGAAAAAGTCCTTAGCTGCTACAAAGGCAATTGTGTTCCTAGCATTAACAATGAAAGTAACCTTGTCTTGCACAATATCTGCTTCTTCGCCCTAAGCTTTTGCGTTATACAATCTGCTCGGTCTTGGCTGCTGAAGCAGATATTTCCTATATGAAACCTATGCAAAATAATAATTAAACTAACAAAATACACAGCGGGCTAATATACTGTCGCAAAGCTAAGCTTTTCTATGCTAATTAGTATGTGTAGAATTAAAATATCGTCTGATGTAGCACAATTATTTAGTACACAACAAACATTCAGACTTTTTACCAAATATAAGGCATAAAAAATAAATTTAACATTATAAGTGCATCTCCTATGCCTCTCAATGAAACATCGTAGTCTGTCTTGTTCGTCATGTACACTCCAGTGGCGGAATCGTGTCGTTATGAGGAACACCTGTTAGGATAGTCGGTGTAGGACACTACTCCACAGCCACGCCCCCATTCAAACTCCTGTCAGACGTGACTGGTGACATGCACGACCCTTTGATTCGCGATGGTGGAGGCAACCCAGAGGCCCAGAAAATTGTAAAAGAATTAAAACATATAATTCAGAATTCGACTTGTGTTAATGTGATTACATAATCAGCGGTTATTGAGGAATGCAGCAAAACTTTTGCTTATTTTACGTGAGAAGGGGATGAGAGATAAAGCAAATGTATCTGTTTTATTATATGTGTACTAACTTAAACCATATATATACACACATATATGTGTACACACACATGCCATTTCAAAACGACATGAAACGAAGCTAGCAGTCGATTAGCTTACACTTTGACTTGTCCGAAACTTGATGTCGCAATTTTCAAACTCTTCTATTTAAAGTTTTATGTGTGTTTAAAATTAGCACACATTTGGGATTAGGCAGCGAAGGAACAACGGTTGTCATACGCCACACTCAGATGCTAGGTTTTCCATCACTAAGGTGACCTGTCCCGCGCCGGCGTGTCTATCAAACCACGCCTACATCACGCGGCTGAGACCTTCGCTACCAACCGGCATATCTCTTAGAGTGGGCCAGGCACGTGCCATCTGGTTATGTACGATTGCCTAATCCATAATGATTTTATGGCGGTTTTTGTATGTGCCGAATTTAGAGCTAAAATTATATTCACGTATCACGCACGATATGACCGACAAGGACCACATATTCCTTTGGTGTCGTTTTGAAACATCGAGTGTATGTGTGTGTGTGTGTGTGTGTGTGTGTATATATACATATATTTATAATGTTGTGCCATTTCATTAGAAAATAAATCGTAAATTAAACCTCAATAAACATAAAATTTACGGAGATATAAAAGCATTCCTAAAGAATATTCTCGTTAAGTAAATACATATAAGGGTGAAAACACAAAGATGATCATGGAATAAAGTTAGCTAATGTACTAATAATTGATCCACGAACCTCCGTTCTTTATAACAGTATCTATTTTACCTGGACTGAGAATGAAAAATATACTAAAAGTATTATTAATGAAATCAATGTTTTGTAATTTTTTTAAGAAGTCGAACTTGGGCAAAATTCTTTTCTTGAAGCGAAAGGCCTTTAATGGTCATTGCAGACGTCGGACTGGAATATAACAATAGGGGCAAATCTAGGAAGGCGTAGAGCACCGCTAACATTAAACAAAGAAATACACTACTAAACACTAACAGCATGGGCATGTTGCTATGCACCGGACTATAGAAAGGTAAGCAGACACAGTGGAGTGGGTAAAGAATGGGTGAACGTTTTTTCGCACAAATGTGAGTAAATGCCCCAGGTCTGATCCTCAGAATCTAAAATGATATATTAATTATTATATTTTATTATGAACCCAGCTATAATATAATTAAATAAAAGGTTGTTCTCCTGTCCCTTATTCTCTTGTTTTATGCAACCCCGAAAACATCGTTCCCAAGACCCATCTTCTGCACACCAACATAAAGACTTTGTGACTACAAGTTATAGCTAAACAGTAGCGTAATTGATTAACGCGCGGTGTTAGTATGAGTTCCAAGATGCTTCATTCAGGTCGAATCTTACCAAGACATTGACAATTTTTTTCCCGATTGCTTTCTTCCTGATTTTAACACAAAGCTAGATGGGATATTGGAACATTTTAACTTGCTTATTTGTTTCTTTTTTATTGTTCTCTTTATTTATGTTTATTCTAACTTTATCAGTCCATTATATGAAATACAAATGAAAATGAACATTTTTAGGCGTACTCATTCAGTATCCTCTAAATATGCAGGTGTTATTACAACGTTTTAAAACTAACATAGGTATTTATGATAACACTACAGAACCAGATCCATTTTCAGGGTATCTCTAAAACAAAAAATACACAAAATACTTAGGCTGATAATCACAAATTGGCAAATACATAGGTATTCACCAATATTTTCAGTTGGAAAGAGAATTAGGTTTAAACTTCTCAATATCCATATCTACATATTTGCTCCGTGCATTTGTACATATCTAATGGGTCATGTTTAGACCCAAAATGTCTTACGGTAGTATTCGCTAACTCACTGAGGGTACCAGCTGCTAAAAGTTTGTAGGGAACATTCTCTAACTACGAAGAACTATCCATGACATGTTAGGTGTTCTAATATTTTAAAATAGCTTTGTTAACCTTATACGTTTTGAAAATTTCCTTTATTATTTAAAGTCTTAGTGAAGTTTCTTTTTCAAAATAATTACAAAAAAATTAAGGAACGAAGACCGAAAAATAAGTAAAATGAACCGTCGTTTATACTTCTTTCGTATACCTTTTTGTTTACATCTAAAATTATTAGAGTGACAAACAGTGAACTAACTTTGCACCACGATGGATAATATATAAAGAAGCAAAAAGTGAAGGCAGGCTGGGGGACTCGAACCGCTGACACGCTGGAGTTGATGTGGGAACATCAAATTAACCAGTTGAGCTACAATCATTGCGCACACTTACTGCGTTAAGCTTTTTATCTATAGTATCACACATGTATCCCTCTCCGCTTTTGATCTCCTTATAACTGTTGTGGACTCCTTTTAGTAGCTTAAGCCGTTCATTTAGCCTTCATTCATATAATTTACGTTGCAGAACGTATGACAGCGATCCTATTGGTATAACATGTACTGTAACAGGAGTTAAGCGCATGTTTTTGGAAAGGACGTGACAATTGCTCTAAGATCTATTTTCCAATGAAGAGCAGGCTAGATTGTTATGGTTACCAAATGACCGACAAGCACGGTAATTTTGAACTTATTAATTTCAGCGTATGAAGTGTTGTCAATCTCCAAAAATAATAAGGAACAAGTGAACCACCTTGTATAAATGTTGCTACTCCACACCTGTTTTGGTTCATCGTGTACACTCGAAGAAGTTTTACAGTTAAATCTAGCAGTACTTAGAAAACAAATGGAAATAACTTGACTGCCGACCACGGAAGAAGATTCCGACTGCAATTATGAAACAGCTTTCCACCACTTCCGATTAACATCATAGCCTGGAAAAGCGCCGAATCCCAATCGATAGTTTATTCCTTCTTCTGACTATGTTTGCAGGTTCTCCATTATATTAGTCGCAACGCGAGTTCTGTACTGCTATAGAGTCGTCCATTTAAAAGCTTAGACAAAACTCGGAGGTCTGTGCTACTTTAGGTGACCTATATGATTGCATAGTTTATATGTCTATTTATTGAAAATGTTACATGGATACTCCCCCGCCTTAGAAATAACAACATTCAAAAATGTGATACCAACCCTTTCACCACAAAAACATATTTTGTGTAATTAGCACTGAGTTCAAAAAAGTATTTTTTAGTAAAATTTCCTGTCTGCATGTGCGTTTGTGAACAACATAACCAAAAACGAAAATTTGCATAAACACCAAACTTGGTGTTTAAATTCAGTATCTTTCAAATATGCGACATTAAGATTTTAAAAAATTCATCCCGCGTACTGTTTACGTGAAAAAGTTTTAAAACATTTTAATTTATAAAAAATTATAACGATTTTTATTAAAATACCATATATTAAATTATTTACTTAACCAAAGCATGCAGTTAGATTTTGAATTATCAGGGAGTAATTTATGAAGTGTGCTTCATTTGGAAGGTTTTTTAGTAATCTTTTATGTGCTGTAGCTGCGCAAAAATATAGCGATAGATGAGCATTACTTGTGGGACGTTTGTATTTGTCTGTCAAAGAGAAGAAGAAATACTTCCTTGGTGGAAGAAGACGCTAGAAGATAAACATTATCGCCCTCCGTGGTGTAATGGTTACATGCTGACTTCATATACCCAAGGTTGCGGGTTCAAACCGGCGGAGGACGATGGATTTTTTCGTGCGTAAAAAACCTTAGCATGGCTTTCTTCGGAAGGGATGTAAAGCCGTGGGTAGCGTAGCGTTTTGGTTCTTTTACAGCACGTAAAATAACCTCAAGCCTGATAAAGAGGTCTCTGAGCAAAGCTTAGCGGTCTTTTACGCCCACAATAGAATGGGACGTTGAGAACTAAGCAGTTATCATAAAATTCTATTTCTTTTTCAGAGGGCCATTGTGTATCGCAATATTGTGTATCCCGTTGAGGATATTAAAAAAACTGCTGCGCTACATATCATACACTCAATGTGTCCAGTGGATTATGCACTAAGCTTAGCATGTTTCGAAATGTTTCTTCAACAAGGAGAGGATATTAATTTTAAAATGTTTGCAGTGGATTGAGGCGGGAACTGGTGACGTACCTGGTGGTGCTGGGCTGCGCAGCGACGACTGGTCTTCTCTCCGGCGTTGCAGCTGCTAAAGTCAATTTTCGATGCTCCTCGGCTATTGGTGGACTCAGCGACGAGCAATTGAGAGCTATTTATATCTAGCTCAGGTATTAACCTACGGTGAGCTTCAGGGAGTGGTACGGGAATTAACTTAAAATAACGTCGGCACTTTTCGTTCAGTCAAGGTTTATTCCTCTTTACAAGCATTCCCGAGAATATTCCTGGCGCGATTGAGTTCCGATAATTTCCCTCGAACAAGGGCGTAACGCGCATAAAGATAACTAAAATTTACGCGTCGACGAGTGCAACTGTTACGTGCAGAATAATTGTAGACACTTTAACTTTCTGCCGTGGCTTCCTTATTTCCGGCGTCGCAAGTTACGCGTGACATTTATTTCAACTGCGTGGATCACTGTAATAACTTTACTACATTTACAAGGATTCTTGTTTCGAGCATCAGGTTCTGCGTGTAGTTACATTCCAACTGCCTGAAAATTGCGGAGATACTCTACATTTATAGCAAATTCTATCCACGCGCAAAACTCAACTTGTAATCTTAATCTCATTGGCCCATTTTGGCGCCGAAAGTAGCTTGGGGTACGCTTCTGCCGTGACGTGATTATTTCTAATTGGTCAATGCGTCTTTCACGTGATTCTGGACTAAATTTCCTCGTGGTTCCCCGGTTTATATGTCACCCTCACCTTCTCTTGCGGAGACGTGACCATACAATAGCGGCTTTATACTCTTGCAATATACAAAGAAATAGCTCAAACATCTGAATTCGTCGCTTGAGAACTCTTGGGTTGAAGTTTGAAAGGCTTTCCAAGAACAATCTCTCTGAACATCCAATATACAATAAAATCATGATATCTTACTAATTAACATAAACAATTTAATCAACTAAAATATATGCTATACGCTTATTCACCTGGGTGACAATCCGTCTCAAGATGAACCAGCGTTTAGTAGAAGTATGATGATGATGATGATGATGATGATGATGATGATAGGTGGGGCTTAAGGGCGCTCAACGTCTTGGTTAAGCGCGCTAAAAACAATCCGTGTCAACCATACATAAAAAATCTGATGTGTTCCGTTCACATGACTGTCTCTACATCTCTGTAACAAATTATTGCTAAAAAGCTTATGCTTCTATAAACTTCATGCTTATCGAGAAAAAATTAGCAGAAACAGTCTTATTAGCTGCTTCCTTGTAAGTAGAAGCGAAATAAGGGAGTACAATAGATTAAAATGATAGTCAAAAGATGGTTGCTATGTGACTGAAGTTTTTTTGTTTCTATGCACACGAGTTGAAAAATCCCTGTATGGGAAAAGTAAGTTTTTCAAAGCTGAAACCAAAAACAAGGAATATCTAAAAAACGTAACTCCATGAAAATATATATAACATAAAGTGAGTGTTTTAACGTGCTGTACATTTTTTGTGTGGTAAGTTTTTGTCCATCTCTTACGGTTTAGCAGTTATGCAAAATTCCCTAAAATTCATCCAGAATGAAGTAGTCTTCAGAGGATATTCCTAGAAAATTCAAGGTATATATATATTATTTGTCAGGTAAATATCTTTAATATAGGATATTTTAATCAAAATCGTTGGAGCCACTTTTAAGAAAATCAAACATTTCGAAAAATGTTCCATAAAAAGGGTAATTGGGAGTGGGGGGATTTGCTTGAAAATCTTTGTGTCGCATCCCTGGAAGACGCTAAACTTAAATACAAAGTTTGTTATTTTACTGACTTTTCGGTTTTGAGTTATCGTGTTCACAGGCAGACGGACACACGGACACACATACACACACTCACACACGGACCTTTTTGTGAAAATGCTTTTTCTTGGATATAGGGGACCCTAAAATATATATTTCCGGTGAAATCTTTGGGTGGAGCACAATACCTTCTGTATGCACTATGTACATTGTAAGTGTAGAGAAAGTAAAACTCTTATTCTTGAATTCACTTCATGGTAATTGAGATACACATTAGCAGAACGGTCATATTGCTTACTTGTAATCAGAAGGAAAAAACGATAGTCACATGTTTTAAGCAATTTAAAACTGAAACCAATATCAAGAAATAAATTGTGTGTTTTAACGGGATATACATTCTTTGTGTTGCAAATAAGTTGTTATATCTTACGGTTGACTAATTATACAACATTCAGAAAAAAATTCAACCAGAATAAAGTGGTCTTCAGAGGCTAAACCTCAAAAGTTGAAGATATACATTTTATTTGTCACATAAACATGCTTAATACAGGGTATTTTAATCAAAATTGTTCGCGCGTTAATGAGAAAATCAAATTTTTAGAAATTTTTATCATGTAAAGGGCAGTTTGGAGTGTGGCGGGGGCATGTCTCTCTAAATTTTCGTGTCGAATTTCTGAAAGATATACTAAACTTAAATGCCGCGTTTGGTATTTTATTGATCCTTCGTTTCTGAGTTATCAGATTCAAAGTATCAAGGACACACGGACATACACCTACACCTGGACCTTTTTATAAAAATCTGGTGTATTTCATTTGTATTACTTACTCTTCACCTCTGCAACAAATTATTGTTAAAAAGATTATTCATCTATTTACTTCATGCTAATCGAGAAAAAAATTAGCAGTAATAGTCTTATTGCTTGCTTCCTTGTAAGTAGGTGGGAAATAAGGGATAACTATAGGCTAAAGCGACAGTCAAATCTGTTAAAAGCTGGTTGTGTGATTGAAGCTCCTTTGTATGGCCAGGAGTTGACAAATGATAAAAGTAGAGGTAGTTTAAACCTGAAACTAATAACAAAGAATATCTCTTCGTTTTTTGATAATGTTTAACGTCCGCTTTTGTTTAAATGGCACCGTAGGTGATGACACTCATGATACATGGAATGAAGGTGGAGCACCGGTGGAATGCAAAAGCGGGAGAAACCGGAGAACTCGGAGAAAACCCGCCCCTACGCCGCTATGTCCACCACAGTCCCACATGCGGTGGCTTGGGATCGAACGCGGGCCATCTAGATGAGAGGCGAGTGAACTAACCACTCGGCTACGGCGCGGCTAGCAATCGCTTTAATTCCACTTTCATCGTTGCTGTTAATTTAAGTGAACCTTAGCAAAATGGCTGTTTTTTCAATCCTAGACTGAAACGCTAAATCTCGCTAAACTTCTAACTAGTTTAACCTCTTCCGCTGCTTTGCACGCGAAGATCTCTTGAGAGAATGAACCTGGCAAAAGTCTATAATTTTTCACAACACAAAGTTTTGTTGGAGGAGGGATGTTAAACCTCAAAGCGAGGTAGGTTGAACCACAGATTGGGGAATATTACATAAGATGAACTTCGTTAACTTTAAATTCTCCACTGCGGGTTTTTAGATTCAAGCGAGGGAAAGAGAAAAAGGAATGCGCCCAGAGTTTGCACTACTGATAGAAACACAAGTATACACAGGGAATAAGTTCAGACACTTTTAGTGGATATCCGCCGAGATTACGGGTCCATTAAGGAGCTACTCCACAACCGATCTCACTCTCCAGTGTACATACGGTTTCTCTCTCTCTCTCTCCCTCTCTTCGTTGAAAAGACTGGAAAAACATTCCTAATGCTACAACGGAACTGAGCTGTCTTCCCTATTTTGCTTTGTTCTCTAACGAGTAATATATTTAGGATAAAGGGAATGGCTGTGTAATGAATAGCTGAAAATAAGTCCAAAGATGTTCGTTGAGAACTTAACTTGCAAATAAAACTAACAAATGGCCTTCTCTAATCCTTAAGATTTAAGTAAGAGATAAACAGAATAGCTGTTACTGCCCATTAATTTAAGGTAGAAAATTAACTGCTGAAGCTAAAGAAAAAGCAAAAAAGGATGTTCGTCGATTAGGAAACTTTTCCCAAAAACAGGGGTTTTCTTGTATCTCCTCTGGGTGAGCGAGTGCATATGTACTTGAGTTTCCTTTTCACATAAAAATGACGGATCTGATTAAATTGTTAAAGATTTGAAGTTTTATAGATGTTATTACAGATGACTTCACGGATAGCAACCGACTTAAATTGGAATAGGAGAAATCCAAGTTAGGGATGACGAAGACCATAGAGTCAAAGAGCTTGGATTTCTCCAATTCCAATTTAACTGGGTTGCTATCCCGTGAAGTGATCTGTAATGATTAAACTTGGAATAGAGGATTAGTTTTATCACAATTTGTTTCCGGAATAGATCTGGAGCGGTGAAAAGGTTAATGTCCTGGATTCCTGTCATTTGGAGAAGTATTTGGAAGCAGAAAACACCACAAGATCAGAGCGATGATAGCTGAAGAACTTAGAGAGAGTGACTTCACTGAAGAAGTTGGTGATATTGTAACCAATGGTAGTACAATGCGAGAGAATATAATTTTCTTGAAACCATCATATATGTGTAATTATACTATTACAGACTCTACCGTGCGCTTTGAGTCTCGTGGACAACCTGATGAAGTAAATAGAGAAAAAGTTTGCATCTATAAACCTACTATCCTATATTATAAAGAGAAGTATGACCTGTATAACTTCAAAGTAAATATGTTAATGGACGGAGCTAGAGGGACACAACACTTCTTGCTTACTTTTGGACATAATACGACTTGAAAAAATACCAACTGAAAGAAATAGTCTTAGCTGAACTAAAAGAACCCTTATTAATTCAATGACACCATTTTTACAACACCCAACTTGTCTAACAGTGATATTTTTGTATCTTTTTTTTTTTTAAATCTGAATATGCCTTGTTTATTACTGGATATTACTCTATCTTTATATTGATATTTAACGACATTAATCACTTTTTCCTTCTTATTACTTTTTTTATTTATACATGAAAAATTGTATTATAAATAGTATACCTTATCCTTTTGGCAGCCCCACTTAGGAAAGTTAAGTAATAAATAAAGTAAAAATTTGCATTTCCTCTGCAGTTTCCTTGATTTGTGTAGTAGGCTCAAATCTCTATTCCTGGGACTAGGGATTCACCACTTCTAGTAAGACAGCTAAAACAATACGTAACAGCTGGTTGTATATTTTATTGCGTTGTTAGAGCGCTTTTGAGGTTAAGAGCAAGGCACATAACTATGCCCACAAACGATTGAGAATTCAGAAAGTGAAAAACAATTCTGCAGTTTCGCAAGTTTTCCACGCTTTCCGAATTGAATTTACTGCACATATGTTATTATTTTGTGCTCATTAGATGAGTATGTTGACATTTTTCGAAATCGGAAAGGATATTTCTGCATCGGAAGCCAGTTATATGTGATGTAAAATTGATGATTAAAGTCATTAGTTCCAAGAAAATTTAAACATTCTTCTCCCCACCGCTAGCTCGTCAGTCTTTTTAGGCATTTTTATTTTTACCAGCATATTTATCTAATGTATATTGTTTATATGGATTTTTGTTATCTCAAGCTATAGAATTTTATTTATTTCTCACCGTTTTTCCTATCATATATATCTTTGATGGGCGATCATAAGAGTACAAGTCAAATTTTGGCCAAATTGAGACATGTGCTTTTTTCTCATCGTCAGCTCGATGTCCATGTTTGGAAAAATATGACAAGTCAAAGCCTGCTATAGAATGCTCAAAACAAAGTGCGATCAAAACAATACAACTTGACCTGTACTATTATCACCACACAATAGTAATGCAATTGGTACCTGACTTATAATGTTTGTGCCACAGATGTTTCCCATAGTAATTCCATAAGATATGTCTTCAATCACTGTAATGTGTAACATGTGTAGGTTTTTACTATCATATGATATATAATCTTATTCATGAGTTCTTCAATATGATCTTCTGTAGTAAACGTTACTCCCGAAGTAAATTACTTCAACAAGGACACGCTGTCTTAGTATTCAGTTTGTTCTTCATTATTTTCTTTTTACTTTCTCTAGCCCCATATGTACAATGTACATAGGGATAGAGAAGGTATTGTAATGCACCCAAACATTCGATACCGAGATTTCACCGCAAATATATGTTTTGGGGTCCACTGAGTCCGAAAAAAAAATTTTAAAAAAAGGTCCGTGTGTGTGTGTGTGATTGTGAACAGCATAGCTCCAAAACAAAAAGACCGTTAAATACCAAACTTGGTATTTAGGTTTAGTATTTTCCAAAGATGCGACACGAAGACTTTCAAAAAAATCCCCCAACATAAACTAATCTTTACATGGAAATATTTTCGAAAATTTTGATTTTCTTAAAAATGGCTGTAAACATTTTGATTAAAATCCCGTATGTTAAAGCTATTTATGTCCGAAATAAAATGTATATCTCGAATTTTTTGTGAATAGCCTCTGAAGACCACTTTCTTCTGGATGTATTTTGCTGAATTTTGCTTAGCTGCTAAACCGCAAGAGATAGAAAATAACGTACTATACAAAAAATGTACCTCCTGACAAAACACACAATTTTTGTCCTTTTACGTTTTTGTTGTGGAGGTAACCGTTTTCGAGATATTCCTTGTTATTGGTTTCAATTGTGAAGTGATTAAACTTTTCGCACACAGGAAGTGCCTGTTTTTCTTTTGTTCTACTCCTGGCCAAGCAAAAAAGTGATGTGCAATGACAATCGCACGATAGCATTTAAAACATTTGACAATCACTTTAGCATAGTGCATTCCCTTATTCCCTTCTAATTAAAAGGAACTAAGTAATAACAATTTGCTAAAATTTATCTTGATTAACATTGTGTACAAAGAAGAATAATATTTTGTAGTAGTTTTGTAGAGCAACTAGAGAAAGTCATGTGAGTGTAACACATAAGATTTTTTTTTAGTTTTAAGCCCAGTCTAGATTTAAATGTATATAAGTCTTTTGTACCTACTAATTTATGTTGTTATAGATGTATATGAACATAGGTATTTCAGACGGGGATAATAGATACACGGATCTCTTCTTCTTTATTGACGTAGTTTATAGCTGTTACTATGCATAAGCTTAAATATGCATTGCATTTTCCGTAGCAAAATAAAATTACGTTAGAGCAAACATACTAACAAAGGAATCCGCATAATTTTCAGTAACAGTTACCATACAATATTAATGCTCGCTACCTAACAAATATATTGACAGTGCTAATAATAACTATTGTATAAGAGGATAAAAACATGTAAACAATATGTGCATCGAATAAATGATGCAATTGTGCAGTTGGGTATTGCGAAACTTGATTCTTCCTTGATACAGATAACAATAGGGATATTGTCGTTTACTTTTGTGTTGAACAGATTTCTGCACTAAGATCCACATGCATGCTTAATAATAATTACGTATAGCTAAATGGAATAGAATATTCATTATGTTATACATGTATTTCCTGAACTATTATTAGATCACTATTTATAAGGCTCACCAAAATGTATATTTACCACATGGGCAGCTAAAATTGGTGCATCAAGCATTAGTTACACTGATGTTTCGATCGTAATTAATTTTATTTCAATTTCGGTGAGACACTCCGCGAATGTAACCTTGTCAGTTAATTTTGAAGCATATAATTGTGTGCATTATGATTACTGCTTTTAGAACCTTAAAGAACCGGTCAGTAATTACCAAATTAATGTAACTAGATTATTATATTGTAAAAATATCTGCAAACACTTATGTCATAGACAAACTTAGTAAACATATTTTAATAAATAAATGGTGCAGTTTGGTAATTTTACAAAATGTTAATGCAATCCTTCTTTCACTTCGAGCTAATAGATAGATAGATACTTTATTTCACTGCTTAGGGCGTGGTCCGGTGGCAGCGCTGTCAATGTAATAATACAATGTACAATACAATGAGTTAAATAAACAATAATGTGAGTAATACACTGTTAAAATGCCAATGACATCATAGTATACTAATACATAATTGTAACAACAGTAATAATAACGCAATATTTTTATTTACTATCCTGACTATAAATCACTCTTCTTTAGTCTCTTTTTAAAACTATTTACACTTTGAGGCAAAGTCTTCAGTAAATCTGCAGGTATTTTGTACCATTCATTTATTGTTATATTTGCGAAGGAAAATTTACCTATGTCTGTTTTCTGTTCCCTATTTCTTATTTTTTCCGAGTGATCATTCCTCCCACAGTATAATGGCTTTAATAATCGTTTGGATATGTCTTTCCATGCAGGTTCCCCCTTATGGGCTCTAAAAATTGCACATGGCCTTGCTCGTCTCCTACGTTTTTCTAGTGTTTCCCAGGAAGTAGCAGTGCTGGTATGATTTTCGAATCGTTTACTTCTGTCTAAAAGTTTAACTGCTCTTTTTTGAACTCTCTCTAGTGTCAATTTTTGCCCCACCCGATACGGATCCCAGCATGCAGCACTATATTCTAATATTGGTCGAACTAAAGAAGTGTATGCCAAATTTCGCAACTTTCCATTGCTGCGTCTTAAAATCCTCATTACGAAATGCAACGCTTTCCACGCCTTCCCAGTGATCGAGTAAACATGTTTCCCCCACCCCAATCTTTGATTTAGTATTAGCCCTAAATATCTGGTGCTATCGGTGGTAGCGCAGCTGCTTACCAAGCGGGAGATCTGGGTTCGATACCCAGTACCGGTGTGGGGATTTTTCCCCCGCTGGGAGACCTGGCCCGGGGTGCACTCAGCCTCGTAAGGTCCCGGGGGGGGGGCCAATTGAGGAGCTACTTGATGGAGAAGTAGTGGCTCCAGATCATGAGGACCGCATTAACCGGCCGGGGGGACTCGAGGCGCTGACCACGTCTCACCCTCCAATACTGCACCCCATCCATGACGTCTGTAGTGGACCGAGATGGGGGACGTAGCGGCCGGGCGGTAGGCCAAGGTTCCCTGTGAGCTGTCGTGCCATGGAGTTATGTTATCTGGTGCTATTTACTCTGAGTATTTTCTTATTGTCTAATTTATATATTACGTTTTCTACTATTCTTGCCCTTGAAAATACAATTGTTTTACATTTGTTTGGATTTATCTCCATTTTATTATATTTTGCCCAGAGTTGAATTTTGTTTAAATCTTCTTGTAGATCTATTGTGACACATTTACCGCTAATATTTCTATAGATTATACAATCGTCTGCAAATAGGCGAATCTGAGATGTTATCCCTTCCCGTAAATCATTTATATATGCTAAGAAAAGCAACGGTCCAATCAAGCTTCCCTGGGGCACACCAGAAGTTACATTTGTAGGAGACGATAATTTATTTCCCACCCGCACTCTTTGGGTTCGTTCTCTCAAGAATTCCCGAATCCAAGTTATCACTCTGTTGTCTATTTGCAGATTACAAAGTTTTTCTATTAGTCGTCCATGAGGTACAAGGTCAAACGCTTTAGAAAAATCAATCAAGATAAAAAGAAAATTACAGAAATTATCGTATTAATTACTCCCTTACAAACAGAAGGAAAATGGGTAAAGGATGATGCTGTTTGATGTGATTGAAATTCATTTATTTGCATAGCCCGTATGAGAAAAGTATTGATATTTCAATACCAAGAAATATCTCTTAAATGGTCAAATTCACGAATAAATGTATAGGATATTAATTGTGTGCTTTAACGAGATCTGCATTTTTGTGTATTAAGCTTTTGTCTATCTCTTACGATTTATCTACCACTAATGTAATTCGTACAGAATGAAGAGGTCTTCAGAGGCTATTCAAAAAAAAATCTGATATACGTTTCGTTTTTCATGAAAATACCTTAAACATTTCAATCAAAATCGTTAGGGCCATTTTGGAGAAAATCAACATTTTAAAAAAATATGACCATGAAAACGGTAGTTCAGGGGGGGGGGGAGATTTTTCTCAAAATCTTCGTAACGCATCTGCGAAGTTGCTAAACTTAAATACTTAGTTGGTATTTTAGCGACTTTTTGTTTTTGAGTTATGTTCACGACACACGTACACACACACACAGACCTTTTTGTCAGAAATATTTTTTTTTTATTGAGGGGACCTGAACTTATATTTCCGGTGAAATTTTGAATTTTTGGGTGTAATACAAAACCTTCCCTATATATGTTTTCGTAAACTTCCACGGCCAATATTAACATTATCTTGGTCCAGAGTTTCCGGTGTAGACCGCGTCTTAAGGCTAAAATCTGCCGACGTTTCGCCCATCTTATGATAAGGCTTCCTCAAGGCTAACTGCAGTTAGCCCTGAGGAAGCCTTATCATAAGATGGGCGAAACGTCGGCAGATTTTAGCCTTAAGACGCGGTCTACACCGGAAACTCTGGACCAAGATAACTTCCCTATATACTATATACATAATACGTTTAGAGAAAGTAAAAGTAGGGAGTCATGTACATTTTGCAAACGTTTCAATCTGATATCTTAAATAGTGTCATTAGGGTGATGCATTTAGCAGATTTATTCTATCGGATAGGACTAATGTGCCCTTAAAACATTAGATTTTAGCAAGAAGACTAGGCAATGCGATTGGAAACCGAATGCACGAACAGGCTATATCTCTTGCAGTATAGATTTTCACGTAAGGTGTAAACTAAACTGCAGCTCTATTGCTAATTCCTCGCGTTTGTATGCACCACATAGCGCTTGTATTGTGAGTTCCCATGTGAAGTGTGGTCTGTAGATTGGAACGGTGTCCGAGAAATGATCTTCACTAAGCTGGCTATGGGAATAGTTGCGGACTTAGAGCTCCATATCCATAAAACTGGCTATACAAGAGGCCGACTTCTGCAAATAGCAAATTATCGTTAAAAAGCTTATGCTACTTTTTCTTCATGCCTAATCCAGAAAAATAATAGCAGAAATAGCCTTATTAATTGCTTCCATTTAAGTCGAAGGGAAATAAGGGAGTAGCATAGGCTAAAGTATCAGTCAAAATCTGCTTGCTATGTGAGCGAAGTTCCTTTGTTTATATGGACAGGATTTGACAAATTCCTGTATGAGAAAAGTTTTTCGAAACTAAAGACAAAAATAAGGAATATCTCAAAAACGATCAACTGCACGAAAAATATGTATACAACCTAAGTTGTGTGTTAATGTGCTCTACATTTTTTGTGCGGTAAGTTTTTGTCCATTTCTTACGGTTTAGTAGTTATTCAAAATTCCGTAAAATTCTGTCAAAATAAAGTAGTATTCAGAGACCATTCCATGAAAATTCAAAATATACCTTTTATTTGTCAGGTAAATATCTTTAATACACGATATTTTAATCAAAATCGTTAGAGCCATTTTTTTAGAAAATCAAAATTTTCGAATAAAGTTCCATGTAAAGGGTAGTTTGGGATGGGGGGATTTTTCTTCGTGTCGTATCCCTGAAACATACTAAATTTAAATACCAAATTTGGTATTTTACCGACTTTTCGTTTTTGAGTTATCGTGCTCACACACGGACACATTGACACACGGACTCACACGGACCTTTTTCTGGAAATACTTTTTTTTTGGATACAAGGGACCCTAAAACACATATTTCCGGTGAAATCTCGGTATCGAATTTTTTGGTGGCGTGCAATACCTTCTCTATACATTATGTACATAGTGCGTGTAGAGAAAGTAAAAAGACCCATTGCACGAAAAACATATACATTACATAAATTGTGCGTATTAACGAGTTTTTGCGAAGTAGGTTTTTGTTTATTTCTTACGATTTGCCAGTTATGCAAAATTCCATAAAATTCATCCAGAATAAAATAATCTTCAGAGGCTATTCCCAGAAAATTCAAGATATACATTATATTTGTCAAATAAATATCTTTAATATACGATATTTTAATGAAAATCGTTAGAGCCATTTTTTAGAAAATCAAAATGTTCGAAATTTTTTCCATATAAGCGGCATTTGGGGGTGGGAGGATATTCTTGAAAATCTTTGTGTCGCCTCCTTGGAAGATGCTGAACTTAAATACCAAGTTTGGTATTTAAGGTACTTTGCGTTTTTGAGCTATTCTTCCCACAGGCACACACACAGACACACACACATAGATAGATACCCACACGGGCATTTTTCTAAAAATGCTCTTTTGGTTTCAGGGGGTCTCAAAACATATATTTCCGGTGAAATCTCGATTTGGGTGCAATACAGTACCTTCTCTATATACTATGTACATAGTACGTATAGAGAAAGTAAACATTTAAGGGCACAGCAGCGCTTTTTAGTAATAGGCTTAAGTAATAATTAAGTCTTTTAGAAGCTGTGACTATATAATAGCTTTGAAATTTTGTTGTCTTTGCTTCACCAGGAGAAAGAAAAGCAATAAAAACTTCTCAATTGTGAAGAATATAAGTAATTTGTGTGATGTGAGTGCAGTGTGAAAACTGAGGCCAATAATAAGGGGTACCTGTTGATGCACTACTCCTCTAGAGAAACTATTGTAGATAAAACTACCGCTAAACATTCTTATGCTGTCCACAGCAATGATTAGAAAAATCACTTTTAACGTAAATCTTGCGCTCTCAGGAACACAAGCATGATGATGTAACCAGCTTCTCCCTCGAGCTGGTAGTGGGACGAAGAGTGAAAAGACGATAGAGGGAACTCATTGAGAAACAAGACCGGATAGCGAAGAGCGTTCAGCGTGTTTCGGCATTGGTAAAATTCATTTACCATTATGATCTAATTTTAAGTAATTACAAACTTTCATAATTATTTCTGTAGGATTTGATGCGCAAGGAGAAAGGAATGTATTTAAGTAGAAGTAATTCAAACTCATTTCTTTAATGTAAATTCTATTTTATAGTAAAGGAAAGAAACATTTCTTAAAAGGAATGGGACGTTTCTTATAATTAGGTTTGGTACACAAACTCAAGAGAAAATGTAAAAAATCAAAGCTTATATGCTTTTAGGCAGATAAAACTAGTAATGTTTGAATACCCTTATGTTTAAGTAAACAGCAATTTAGATTAACTTTGTAGTTAGGTTCCGTGGAGTCCTGTGAATTCTTCTTCCACAAAGACCCTGAAATATAGTAGGAAAAATAAATAAAATCTACTCTTCTAGCCAGAAAAGACGATAAAAGTAAAAAAAAAAAAAAAAAAAAAAAACAAAAAACGGTACAGTACTTACGAGATCTGCTTTTTGAGTAGTAAGATTTTGTCTGTGTCGTACGGCTTACCAGTCATAAGAAAACATTGTTTGCCGAACAGCTAGAGAAAGGCATGTGAATGCAACACATAAGATTCTTTTACTCTCTCTACACGCACTATATGCATAGTATATAGAGAAGGTATTGTATTCCAACAAAAATTCGTGACGAAATTTCCCAGGAAGCATATGTTTTGAGGTCCACTGAGATAAAAAAAATTAAAAAAAAAGTCCTATGTGTGTGTGTGTTTGGACAGTATAGCTCAAAAGCTAAATCACCGTTAAATACCAAACTTGGTATTTAGGTATATTACCTTCAAAGGATGCTTCAAGATTTTCAAGAAAATCCCCCGATCTCAACCTTTCCTTTATATGGAAAAAGTTTGACATTTTTGTTTCTCTCATAAATGGTTCTAACGGACTTGGATAGGTAGGTAGAGTCAGACTGAAGCATTCATTGCCATAGCTGGGATTCTAACCACGGATCTCTCTGTCTCTAGCCGGTTACTCTAACCTCTGAGCTACCACAGCAACATACCGAATGGCATTAAATTCCTCAACTGACTCGCAAATGGCTTCAATTACAGCTACGACATTGACATTTTCAATCCAGCTTTGCCAATCCAATTCCTATTCTGCTCAAACAATTAAATTAGTTCTGAAGCTCTGTATGAGGTGAGCATTTTAACGTCAGGAGACACCAAGTACTATTCTATTGCGCCTACCATCCTTCAGGCGAAATGATAAGTGGTGGGGAAATCACAGGTCAGCACACAGGAAACGAAGAGCTAACCGCAGTGACGCATGGAAATCCCTAACAGTTTTAGTAGATGGCAGCCCTAGCGCTACGGAGGCTATATAGGTGCCGGGAGGCCTCTACAACGGCACATGAGAGGACTCCGGTCTATATATTCTGTGTGTCGACGTTTCCCTTTGATGCTACTAAATGAAGCTTCGGCCCTCCCATATGTGGAAGATGTCATTAGGCGCCGGGCTCAAAAATTCTACGCAAGATTGGGCGATCATGAGAACGCAATTGTCAGATCACTTGGGGGAGTACTTACCCACTGAATGCCAAAAGAGGCTTCAAACCAACCAACAGCGAAAAAACTGAACTAAGTACTCACCCCTCCCAACATTACGAGTGGTCAATCAAAAACTATCCAACAAAACAAGTTTTCGCAAATTAAAAAGAGGAAGGGATACTGCTCCTGAAAACGCAACCGTTCGAGGAGCCAATCTAGCACCGCCTCCTTAATAGCATCACCCGAAGTCTCAAAATATAAAAACCTCAACCTCTTACTCATTCCTGTAGTTAAACCATTATCAGGGTAGGTACACAGCAACAATACCTAGACTCACCACGAGCCTAGCACGTACGCACAACGGCATTAACTCCAACCTGCGCAACCAGGGGGAAGAGAGTTTCACTCGGAGCAAACAACCGTGCCATCTGCCTGCAAAATCTCAAGTCTCATCTGCCGCCAACTTGAAAGATAAGAAGAGAAATGAAATGAAGGAATGAAAGCGAAAGGAACCGTGGTAGAGTTACAGCATCCCAGCATTTGCCTAAGCGGCCCCAGGGAAACCACGGAAAAAACCAGGCCAGAGTGTGCGGCCAAAGGGGAACGAACCCGAATCGCCTGAGCCACCAGGCTCGGTCTGGAGACGTGTTTATTTTGAATGAGTTTTGCTACATTTTACATATCTGGTAAACTGTAAGAAATATACAAAAAATGTATATCTCAATAAAACACACACATGTATCATGTATATTTTTGTTGCAGAATTTTCCCTTTCCGAGATACCTTGTTATTGTTTTCAATTTTAAACAAAGGATATTTTTCCAAACAGGGTCAACTTTCGCTTTATTTTTCTTTTGTCTTTCTGTTGACAATGCAAAGCGAACGAATTTCAGTGATCACATAGCGGTCAGCTTATAAAAGATTGACTATCACTTTAGTCTAGGGTATTCTTTTATTTTCCCTCCCGCTTAGAAGCAAGCAAGTGATAAGACCAGTTCTGCTATTGTTTCTCGCTTAGCACGATGTAGATAAAAAATATCTTTTGTAAGAATAGTTTTTTAGATAATGTAGAGAAAGTAATGTGAAATTCCAGATTAATAAGTCCCAATTTCACTCTAAGAATATAAATATAATGTATAAAATACCTTAATTAATTTTATTTACGTTCTTAACTAAACCATTAAAAGAAACATTTAATCCCTAAAAAAAAAAAAAAAAAAAAAAAAAAAAAAAAAAAAAAAAATAAATTAAAGCTAATCTTGGAACGCACTAACTTTTTATGTTATTTGATCATTATTAATGATGTGTAATATCATTAAATATATTTTTCTTTCCTTGCTGCTTATAAGCAATGCAATGGCCACAACAATCCGTCGCAGAGGTGTTTACTACTTCCTATTTTGTTTCTATTTAGGCTGTCATACTTCAATTTATTTTATTTTTTATTGTACTGCTATTTCTTATAGTGATTTTCCTTTTTTCTGTTTATTAATATCCAAGTGAGTATGCTTATAAACTATTCACTTTTCCTTTCTCTACACATACCATGTACATGATATCTGGGTAACATATTGTATTGCACCCAAAATTCCATACCAAAATTTCGCCAGAAATTCATGAATTAAAAAAAATGGAAAAACTGTGTGCGTGTGTGAGTGTCTCTATGTATGTGTGTTTGTGGGCAGCATAGCTCAAAATCGAAAGTACCAAACTAAGTATTTAAGTTCAGTATCTTCCAAGGATGCGACACGAAGATTTTCTAGAAAATCCTCCACCCCCAATTACCCTTTACATGGAAAAAACTCGAACATTTTCAGTTTCTCAAAAATGACTCTAACGATTTTAATTAAAATATCGTATTTTAAAGATATTTACCTGAAAAATAAAATGTATATCTTACATTTTATGGGAATAGCCTCTGAAGACTTCTTTATTCTGGCTGACTTTTACGGAATTTTGCATAACTGACAAACAGTAAGAGATAGACAAAAACTTACCTAAACATAAATGTAGAGCTCGTTAAAACACAGCATTTATGATATACACTTTTTTTCGTGGAGTGGACCATTTTGAGATATTCCTTTGTATTAGTTTCAGCTTTAAAAAACGTACACTTTTCTCATACAGGAATTAGACAGCTCCTGTCTATACAAAAAAAGGACTTCAGTCATATAGAAGCTAGCTTTTGACTAATATTTTAGCCTATGGTACTCCCTTATTTCCCTTCTACTTGCATGAAAGCAAGTAATAAGGCTATTTCTACTAATTTTTTCTTGTTTAGCATGAAGTAGAAAGAAGCATAAGCTTTTTAACAATTATTTTGTTGCACAGAGTCATGTGAATGGAACACATCAGATTTTTGTCTTTGAATTGAATTGAATTGAAATTTATTGTAACATACCAATAGTACATGGATTTACAAGTCAGTATAATAAGAAAAACACAGTAAAATACATAACCGATAACATGGTAAATACATAATTAATAACATTTTAAAATTTGTAACTTAAAAACTCTTTCAGGGAATAGAAATATTGATTCATTAAAAATCGTTTTACATATGCATTTCGAGTATTGTAATTTTGAAAATCTGAATTTTTGTAAAATAATTTCTCATTTGATTTTAAAAAGAGTACGTTCTTAAAAATATAAATGGAAGGAAACGTTAAAATTTTATATTGCATAAAATAAGGTTTACAGGAGTCCATGCTCTTTAAATTAAATATGGTGCGTAAAGTTCTTTTCTGTGCGATAAATGTACTATATGCGTTAGTAGAGTTGCCCAATAGGAACACGTCATAACTAAGATATGCAAAAACAAGAGAGTAGTATATATAGATCAGTGTTTTTGTGTCAAGCATATCTCTAAGTTGCAATATGGCAACATTTGCAGAACATAGTTTCTTGGCAATAAAGTCTGAATGTTCATTCCAGGTTAATAAATTATCCATATATATTCCAAGAAATGTAGAACTTTGTTGACTTTGGATCAATTTGTTCTCAAATTGTACATTTAGCGTAGTATCAACTAATTTATTTATGACTTTTAGACACACAGTTTCTTCAATATTAATTATTAGTTTATTATTATCACACCACAATTTAAACTGAGAAATAGCTACTTTGATTTTGTCTAATAAATCATCATATACATAGGAACAAACAGTAATAGAGGTGTCATCAGCATAAATTAAAACTTTCCCCACATCTATATATTCTGATAAATCAGACACAGACACACGGACACACATAGGCCTATTGATCTATTTCATTCACGTGACTTTCTCTACATGTCTGTAACAAATTATTGCTGTTATTGTTATTCCTATATATGCTTCATGCTAAGCAAAGTAAACATTAACAAAATTGTTATCGTGTTCATAGGCACACTGACTCACACATATACATGGACCTTTTTCTCTAGTTTTTTATTCAGGGTTTGTCAAAACATGTGTTTCCGGTTAGATTTCTATATGGAATTTTTGGATGGAGTGCAATAATCTCTATGTCTACGTACCATAAAATATGTAAGGAAATTAAAGTGGCTTTTCATTCGGGGTCCTAAAAACTGTATTCCTTATGAAATCTGGGTATTGAATTTTTTAGTCGAATACAATACCTTTCCCTACTCTATTGCACATAGTAATTGATAGAGAAAATGAAAATCTGATGTAATACACTCACATGACTTTCTCTAGCTACTCTACAAACCTCCTACAAAAGATTAGTCTTCTCTGTACACAATGCTAATCGAGATAAATATTAGCAGAAAGTTTTTATTACTTAGTTCCTTATAAGTAGAAGGGAATAAGGGAATGCGCTATGCTAAAGTGATTGTCAAATGTTTTAAAAGCTATCGTTATGTGATTGTCATTGTAAATCACTTCTTTGTTTGGCCAGGAGTAGAACAAAAGAAAAGCGAACACTTCCTGTCTGAAAAAAAGTTTAAGTACTTCACAATTAAAACCAATAACAAGGAATATCTCGAAAACGGTTACCTCCACAACAAAAATGTAAAGGACATAAACTGTGTATTTTGTCGTGATGTACATTTTTTGTATTGTAAGATTTTTTCTATCTCTTACGGTTTAGCACTTAAGCAAAATTCGGCAAAATTCATCCAGAATAAAGAGGTCTTCAGAGGCTATTAAATATTCGAGACATACATTTTATTTAGAATATAAATAGCTTTAATATACGAGATTTTAATCAAAATATTTACAGCCATTTTTAAGAAAATTAAAATTTCCAATTTTTTTCCATGTAAAGGGTAGTTTGTGGTGGGGGATTATTTTTGAAAATCTTCGTTTTGCATCCTTGGAAGATACTAAATCTAAACACCTAGTTTGGTATTTAACGGTATTTTCGTTTTGGGGCTATGCTGTCCACAGACACACACACACACACAAACACACACGTGGACCTTTTTTTTTAAAAATACTTTTTTTTCGGACTCAGAGGACCCCAAAACATATATTTCCGGTGAAATCTCGGTATCGAATTTTTGGGCACATTAGAATACCTCCTCTATCCCTATGTACATTTTACATATGGGGCCAGAGAAGTGATAGCTAAGGAAGGAACTGCAGTAGATAAAGGCAGACAAGTTGAAACTTGGTAATTATCTTAGCCAAGGAAATTAAAGGTGTATCTTAATGTGGTAGCTTTAAACCAAAAGTGAGTCATTACTGCCAGTTTATGCAAAAAGGTTCCCATTCACGCAATGATGAAACTGCCACACATTCCCACGTAATTACCCAGTATATATGATGAAAATTGTAGTGCGTGAGTACAGAAACATAGTGTAGAGAAAATGACTTCTTTTCTAATGAATGAGTGACTGAAACGGACGTTCTAGAAAACACTACTGATGTTGCTAATAAGGTCACTTAATTACCGAGTATATTGTTGAGCATACATGCCTGCCTCTTTCCGCTTTACTTTCTCTAGCACGTATGCATATATCCAATGTATATAGTATCTGGAGTATGTATTTTTTTTTTGTTTCATTTATATAGCCCCCTTTAACATCTAAGGTCATATCAACTCGTGGTCTGTAGGTTCTTTTTAAATCGTTTTATTTTCCTCAAACACACACACACACATTCACTCTCACATACATACTTCCGTGGGGGATAGGGAATAACTCTGTTTAAAGAAAAATTCCCCGCCCCAGCCTGGAATTTAACCAGGGACCTCCGAGAGAATGTATTGTATTCCACCTAAAAATTTGATATCAAGATTTCTCCAAAAATGTATATTTTGAATCCCTTTAAAACATTTCTGCTTTCTCGACACCTTTATTGTATTTGATAACATCCAAACTTTCGATATCGAAATTTCAACGAAAATGCAGGTTTTGGGAACCCTTAATTCTAAGAAAAGCATTTTTAAAAAAAATGTACGTGTGGGTGAGCAGCACAGGTCGAAAACTAAAACTCCGTTAAATACCAACATTGATATTTAAATTCAGTGTCTTTCAAGAAAGCGATACAAGATTTTTCAAGAAAATTCCTCTTACACCAATTACTCTTTAGCTGGAAAAAATGTCGAAAATGTTGGCTTTCTCAGAAATGGCTGTATCGGTTTTGTTTAAAATCTCTTATATATATCGCCCTCCATGGTGTAATGCTTACTTGTAAACAGTATGTGAATTGTTTCTACACTGGTATAGGTAGTTACTTTGCATCTAGTATAACATCAAGCAACTGATGTTTTGTGAATGAGTAGTCAAAGTGTTTGCTCTCGCCGCTCAACTAGAAATTCAGTAGTGTGTGCCATGTGAGGTAAGTAGAAAGGCGAGGTTGGTTATGTTCGTGAAGGACGAACGGGGCATGGAGAAGGTATGCAGCACTTTGTACACAAGGCACAAAAAGAAATCGGCACTGTCTTGTTCCGTACACCGCATTCCTTACCGTCTGTAGGGTACTTTATTACGTCATGTTTTTATTTTATTGGTTGATACTGTCATCTTGCAGGTGCGTGTTCCATATCAAACCAATAGAGGATATCTATGCTGGGCTTGTCAACTCATTTGCTAATAGGTATAACCACCTTACTCAATTGGAAGTGAGATTAGGTAACGTGTACTACTACAACAGTAAGCTACAACCTCTCCTTTTTACCCAACGGCCAGCAGATATCAGAAGACACGCCCTATAAATGCCCCTACACACAATCAGAAATTCGATGTCTATTACTATTTGTGCTCTTTGTACACTCGGTTCCATCTACGCCGTCCCTACTGCTTCATGGGGCATTCTACCAACCTTCACAGCCATCGCGTAAACAGCAGGCAGGGTTTAGCCGTTGTTCGATTAAGCAGTGGTAGCTCACTAACGCGATGTATACAAATTTTTGGATGCATCGGGGAAGACTTATGAGTATGTGGGAAGTTAGCTTCCATTTGAGGGCATTACTTGGGCAATTACTTGCAGCATTTTCACTTAGTGATTCAGTGCCAAGGTGGCTAAATCAAGTACAGGGTCTGGATTTTTTTTTATATGTTTGACGCCCACATTTACTAAATAGGCATCGCAAACGATGGCACTGATCACATATGCAATGAAGATGGAGCTCCGGTGGAATGCGATGGCGGTGGAAACCAGAAAACCCGAAGAAAACCCGCCACTGTATCGATTTGTCCACCAAAAATCCCACATGTGGTCGCTTGGGATTGATAGTGTATGGCACCTCAAGTGAATGAAAATGGACCACGGCGGAATGCAATGGCGGAGGAAACCGGAAAAAACCCTTTCCTGCGCCGGCTAGTGCACCACAAATCTCACATGTGGTTGCCTGGAATCGAACTCGGGTCGCCTTGGTGAGGACAAGAATGAAGATTGAACTGATTATTAAAATAATGTTTAATAAATCTGTTTAGGAGTAAAGAGCATAATTTATTTCAGTTTTATATTATGTTCTCATTAAAAACATTAGTTCGTGGAGAAATTTTGCAAAATAGTGTTTTGGTTAGTTATATATTTAAACACGGTTATTATAAGTGACGTCGAGTAAATATTGTTCAGTTATATATACATATATGTATATGTGAATAATCTACAATTGTGGAATTAAAATAGACTGCTACTGCATGCGCAAAAACGTAAAGATACTCACTTCCCTTCCTAGACATACAAAAAACTATGAAAACCAGTAAAATGTCTCCTAAAGACTGTGGTGACGGCATTAATAAAAAGGACATCTATATGGTTATAAGTAGACCTTGGACTTCATTGAGTGCCTTCTCAAGTTACCTACGCTTGGAACGTTAGGTTATGCCAACACTTTGGTTTGGAATAGGCCTTTTCAGACGCTTAAAATTACATGCACCCTAACCGAGGTGCAAAGGTGCTATGTAACTTGCATCGCTCCATCTCAGTTCGGCTCGGATATTTTGCAACCTGGTAGGAACAGTGGTGTGGGTGAGGAAGGGGGAGACAGATGGATCGCGAGACAAGAAAAGGAAAGAGAGAGAGAGAGACAGAAGGAGAGAGAGAGCACCAATTGTTCAAAGTGAAGCGGGGCTTTGCCCTCTTGTCAACCTAGCGAACTTGTTATTAGCACTTGCGCCGGTGAATTGCAGGCACTGGTTCGGAGGCACCCGGAGGAGTAGACAACATTACTCACTCGCATCGTTATATAAGACAGCATTGTTACTTCATTTACATTATAACATTTTTCCAATATAATATCAATGTCCCACATCTGATATAAAATATTAGTGACAATTTTAAACGAATGCAAACGATTAAACAGTTTTATTTTATGACCATTGTAAGTTTCCACATTTTTATTACAATAAACATATATCTTTGTAAATCGTCAAATAAGACTAAATTTATAATATAGATCTAGAAGATTCAATAAATTTTTTTACAAATTATCCCTATAGCATGACTTTCTTTGCAAAAGAAGTAAAGCCGTTGGTCCCGTGTCGTAGATTTACGTCATGTAAAAAAATATCAAGCCTGATAGAGAGGCCTCTGAGCGAAATTAAGCCGTCTTTCACGCTCAAGGGGGGCGTGAGAACCACAGCAGTTGAAGAGCCATTTACATTTTTACTTTCTCTACACGCGCTATGTAGATAGTGTATAGAGAAGGTATTGCACTCCGCCAAAAAAGTCGATACCGAGATTTCATCGGAAATATATGTTTTAGGGTCCCCTGTATCCAAAAGAAGTATTTTCAGTAAAAGATCAATGTGTGTGTCCGTGTGCCCGTGTGTCCGTGTGTCTGTGAACACGATAACTCAAAAACGAAAGGTCGATGAAATACCAAATTTGGTATTTAAGCTTAGTATCTTCCAGGGATGCAACACGAAGATTTTGAGAAAAGTCCCCCCCCCACCCCAAACTACCCTTTACATGGAATCTTTTTCGAAAATTTTGATTTTCTAAATAATGGCTCTAACGATTTTGATTAAAATATCCTATATTAAAGATATTTACCTGGCAAATAAAATGTATATCATGAATTTTCTGGGAATAGCCTCTGAAGACTACCTTATTCTGAGTGAATTTTACGGAATTTTGCATAACTGGTAAACTGTAAGAGATGGACAAAAACTTACCACAAAAAATGTAGAGCACATTAAAACACACAATTTATGTTGTACACATTTTTTTTTCGTGGAGTTGCTCGTTTTTGAGATATTCCTTGTTTTTGTTTTCAGGTTCGAAAAACTTAACTTTTCTCATACAGGAATTTGTCAACTCGTGTCCATACAAACAAAGGAACTTCAGTCATATAACAACCAGCTTTTGACTATCTATTTAACCTATGGTACTCCCTTATTTTGCTTCTACTTGCAAGGAAGCAAGTAATGAGGCCATTTCTGCTAATTTGTTGTCGATTAGCATGAAGTAAATAGAAGCATGAGCCTTTTAAATCTAATTTGTTGCAGAGATGTAGAAAAGTCATGTGAATGAACACATCAGATTTTTTTAGAATTGCAGTAATACTGAGTGAAATTCTTCTCTAGCCATTAAACCATATATATTTTTTTCCTCTTATAGTGAGATACGTATGTCCAAACTAGCTCACATTCAAGCAAAATACGTCTGTTTACTTCTGAAAGGCTGTCCCTCTTACAAGTATGTATTCTCTAAAAACGAATGACATATTTCTGTACGTGTTGACAATGAGTGCCTGTCCATTTCTGTATACCTATACTAGAATGAAGAATCTGACGTAATACGCGGATGTATGAAAGACCACGTTGTTTATGAATCCCAAAGCGGCGTGAGACATATCTCACACAACTGAGTTGGTTGACTTTTAAAGCATGACAGGTCTCTAATCCTTTGGTATAATTCTGCATTTATTTAGTTTTTTTTTTTTTTTTTTTTTTTTTTTTTTCGTTTTTCTTTTGTGGCTTAACGTCCTTTTACCTGGTTGGTCATATCGGACGATGAATGAAATTGGTGAAATGGTGCTCAAATGATCTCGGGGTCCATGGAGCTTAAAGTAATTTGACATTCGTCTTCTCAGGATAAGGGAAAACCCCGAGAAAACCTTATCCGGTTAACTCACCCTAAACGAGATTCGAACTCACGACTTTTTGAATGTGAGGCAGACACGCTACCACCACACTACCCAGGAGGGCTATATGTAATATAATTGATAAAAATTTGGTCCTCGCAGAAGTACTTGTATTTTGGACTACTTTAGCAACAGTATTTTGAATTGAAGTTAATAATATTCCTAATTTCCTAAAGTTCGTAGTGTTTGTTAATTTGTATAAATGAAAAACAATTCTACAATGTTAGCAATCTATATTAGTATTATAAAGAGAGAATATTTATTTGTATATGAGTGCTCTGGCTAATTTAAAAAAAATACTGCAGATTTTAATAATTCTTTCATCATTGAATATTTCAATTTTTCTGACGAAGCTAGGGATACAAATCACCTTATAATTTATTTTCATAAATTAATAAGAGAATAAAAATATCTATGAAGTCCATCTAGTAGAGTTCAACTTAGTTGAATTATATAAACTATAGAAAATATTTATTGTTACAGCACATTACTTGTAAAATAAGACAAACAATATGGTCATTTCATTCCAAGTAATACAAGCATTTAGTAATAACGACACATTAAAATAAAAAGAGAACCCAATCTGTTTATAGCGCACTCGATAAAAGTGCCAAAATATGTAATAACTCTCAAGAAGGATAGCTTGCTTGATTTGATTTGTATTTATAGTGTAGTCTACTTCATTAGCAGAATATCTAAGCAATTATTAAATTTTACAAATTAAAAAGCAGTGACTCAACATGTTTTAACGAACAACTGAAAACATTATTTTGGCTATGATCACAATGTATCTTTTCCAAAGCGATTAACTTGGTGGCCAGGGAGTACGGAATCTATTATTTATTGTTAAGCAATATTCAGCAACTTCAACTCTATTTCGTTGTATATTATGTACAACTTTACAACTGTTATGATATTAAATAGATATGGAATCAAAACAAGGTGAACGATACCTATTTTACCACCAAAGCGTATTTATAACTCATGCAATATTTCTGGAACTTCGGAGACTATCGCGGGATGGTTAATTAAGTCAACAATATATCACAGCACTTAGTGTACATATTAGGAGGTTTCCTTTGCTATTAGTAATAACGGGGCTGTAAGAAATTATAATTATGTGGGATAAAAGGGAGAATTAACTATTAAGCTTTTTCAACAACTATTCAATATTTTCATAAACATAACCGTAAATGAAGTTAATTAAATTGCCATTGGAATTTAAAAACCCATCCTGCAATGTTGAGCAGCAATTCGATAAAAATGCACGAATGTGAAGTGAAACTATATAACATAGGTTCCAATGTGAAATTGATTTAGTCCTTGTAATTATTAAGTTTACGGTATGCCTAATACACATCTGTTATTAATTAATACAATTACATTTGTAGAAAGTGATTACTATCTTCAGATTTAAGAATAATTGTCACGTTTCAAAACAAAGACCTGCAGGGAAAAAAACATAATATAATGCAAAGAAACACGTGGTGCAAAATCTAGCTTGAAACTTCTCTTAGTTCACGCTAGTCCTTCAAGCGCCTGCTATAACTTGTTTAGGCAATACGTGCCACAGACGTGGTGAAGAATTTATCTGCCTACAAGGCGCTCTAACCAGGCCCCTTCAAATTCTTGGCACGTAACCCTGAGGAACCTTTCACATATTCTATGTTGGTACTCACTCGCAGAAATGTATACCTCTTGTTTAAATTAATTTGCAAACTGTCCTTACCCACGTTAAGTAGAACAATCATTTTTAGAAATAAAGAACAGCTTTTTCTATCTCTGTTCTGCAAATTCTTAGACTTTGTTAGCATTATTGAAAACTATATAATATGTGATTGGAATAGCAGTTGTTCTGAGAAGTTATTTGTAAGAGGAAGATAATTGTCAATTTTTTTCTCCATTTCCTACTCCATATTGTTAACATTATTCTTCGGAGATACATGCAATGAATAAATAAAGCACTCAGGTTATATAAGGAGTAGCCGCAGAAGTTTGGTATTCTATGTGTTGAAAATTAAGCAACCTTGTAGAATCGACTGCAATCGTCTAAGAATTTTCATTCTCTCAAGAATGGAGACATATGTTTTATATATTTCACGTTACACTTAGATGAAATCGGAAGGAAATTGCAGAATGATACAATCCTTTATTGGAAACGTTTATGCGTTTAAATTACCTGTAAATACATAATTGTTAATGTTTTGTAGTTTACCATGATTGTGTTATTACTAACACGCTACTCTTACAATATTATTATTATTACTATTATTATTGTTATTATTATTAAGATTATATACTATATCTTTCAACAGATCTATTGGATTGTAATGAATGTAAACTTGTATTGTTTATTACGGTTATTATTATGATCATCATCATGATTCATTATGAGTATGCCCGACTGAAGGAAGATTATATAATTTTTCACAGAAGTATTGGTTTGTGATGAATATAAATCTGTATTTTTTATTATGGTTATCATTATTATAATGATCATTGTCATGATTATTCATTATGAGTATGCTCGGCTGGAGGAAGATTATATATTCCTTCAGCAGAAGTATTCGTTTGTTACGAATATAATATTGTATTATTTATTATGGTTATTGTTATTACTGTTATTATCATTATCATAATTTATTATAGTATCTTCCACTGGAGGAAGATTATTTATTTATTCAATAGATCTATTGATTTGTGATAATAATAAAACTATATTATTTATTATGGTTATTATTATTATTATTATTATTATTATTATTGTTATCATCATGACTCAAGAGTATGTTCGGTTTGAGGAAGGCTATATATTTATTCAATGTATCCATTGGTTTGTGATGAATATTAAATTGTATTATTATTGTTATTATCATTATTATTATTATTATTATTATTATTATTATTATTGAAGCTGATCCTATATGATATGGATAATATTTTAAAATATTAATCTAAAATTGCATAAATGACGTTAATAATATTATTGAATTAAGGATAATGTAAGACCAATGAGAATGTGAAATATGGTGACAACATAATGACTGATGGTGGTGGTTGTTGTGGTGGCGGTAGAGGAGGTGGTGTTGGCGCAGTGGTGGTGGTGGTGGTGATATTACTGGTGGCCAAGACCGCGGAGGAGTTGATGATGGTGATAATAGTGGTGGTAATGACATCATTGTCATTATTATGGTTCCCGATATATTTGTTGCACTGCATAGACACTCAAACTCGTTTCTTAGCTTTAGTTATTTTAGAAACACTAAACGTACAACTGCCATTCGTATTATATTTTAGTAATGCATTGGTTCACTGTATTTGCACCTTCAGCTTTCAGCGGATTGGTTCGTCTTTTTGACTGAAATGTTTTCCCTTCTAAGGGATTTCAAATGATGGTGTTACGAGTCGCGCTGCTTTTTGATCTCGGCAGCTGAACTGTCACAGCGGGGCGCATCTTCAGTCAGACTTTACTTCTCGGAACGACATACAAAAAAGTATAGAACATTCTATAGATATCAAAAGGATTGGACCTGGTGAGCGATCTCCTATTGAGGAGCTTAAGAAATATTTGTAGTTTCATTGCGTATGTTGTCCATGAGCTCTTATAGTGTGTGAGGTATTTTTCTTGCTCTACATATAGTATAAATATAGTAATAGAGAAGATGCAGAATTTCACTCAAAAATTCTATGAAGTGAATCGATTTCATGATAAAGTGTTGAGATTTCCTCAATCCAAGAAGAGTATTTTTAGAAAAAGGTCTGTGTGTTCGTATGTTTGTGGACAGCATAGCTCAAAACCAAAACACCATTAGATATTAAACTTGGTATTTAAGTATAAAACTATCTTCAAAGAATGAAGATTTTCAATAACATCCCCTTGCCCTTTACAAAGATCATTCTTTTAAATTTTTTTGTTTTTCTTAAAAATGGTTCTAATAATTTTGATTTAGAGACCTGTATTAAAGATATTTGCATGGCAAATAAAATTTATAATTTGATTTTTTGGGGGGAATAACCTCTGAGAACTTCTTTATTCAGAATAAACTTTGCGTAACTGGTAAGCATAAGAGACAGACAAAAACTTACTGAACAAAAAATGTAGATCTCGTCAAAATACACAATTTATATCAAACACATTTTTGTAGAGTTAACCGTTTCCGAGATATTCCTTGTTTTTGGCTTTAATTTTAAGCTACTTAAACTTTTATCAAACAAGAAATCAGCTTTTGTTTCATCTCTATTTTGTTTTATTCCAAAATGAATTTCAAATGTTTCACATTGCGACTGGCTTTTTAAAATATTGGACTATCGCTTTTACCTAATGGAAAACCTTATTGTGCTTTTACTAAGGAGCTAATACAAAAATTTCTGTTAATGCCAATCTTAATTACCACGAAATAGGTGAAGAAAAATCTTTTGTAATAACAGTTTGTAGATGGAAAATATAATTTTTTTTATTATTATTTTTAGTCAGAAAGCCTTACGCAAGACACTTATCATCGCTAGCCTAAGGTAACATGAATTATTTGCAGAGTACATTGCGGTTTCTTCTATTAATGTAAATGAAATTTTTGTATATGCGCAATTAATTGACGTTGGTAGCATTATACAAGTAAAACAATTGTTTTGCTCTAGCTTTCCCTCAAAAAAGTGTCTCTTAAAAAGGTTCTTCTTTATCTACATCGTCATAAACTATTAGCAACTGCTTTATTGCTTGCTTCTTTTTAGGTAGAAAGGAAATAAAGGAATGCACAAGTTAAAGCGATGTTGAAAACTTTTAGAAGCTACTCCCTACACGAAACAACGGATATACAGTTTTCTTACCTTGCTAGGAATAAACAAAAGAGACGATAAGAAAGATAATTACATTTGGAAAAAATCTGATGTGTTCCATTCACAAGACTTTCTCTACTTCTGTGTAACAATTTATTTCTAATAAGCTTATTTTTCTATTTATTTCAAGCTAATCGAGAAAAAAATTAGCAGAAATAGTCCATTACTTGCTTCCTTGTAAGTAGAAGCGAAATGTGGGAGTATCATAGGTTAAAGTGAAGTTAAAAGCTGGTTACTAAGTGACTGAAATTCCTTCGTTTGTATAGACACGAATTGAAAAATTCCTGTATGAGAAAAGTATAAGTTTTTCAAAGCTGAAACCAAAAACAAGGAATATCTAAACGATCAACACTTCGCAAAAAAATCATATAACATAAATTGTGTATTTTAAGGTGCTCTACATTTTTATGTGGTACATTTTTGTCCATTTAGCAGCTATGCAAAATTCCTCCAGAATAAAGTAGTCTTCAGAGGCTATTCCCAGAAAATTCAAGGTATACGTATTATTTGTCAGGTAAATATCTTTAATATACGATATTTTAATGAAAATCATTACAGCCATTTTTGAGAAAATAAAAAATTTCGAAAAAAGTTCCATGTAAAGGGTAGTTGGGGGTGGGGAGATTTTCTTGCAAATCTTCGCGTCGCATCCTTGGAAGATACCAAACTTAAATACCAAGTTTGGTATTTAACGGTCTTTTCGTTTTTGAGCTATGCTGTCCACAGACACACAGACACACACACACGCACACACATAAACCTTTTTACAAAAATGCTTTTTTTGGATTCAAGGGGACCCAAAACGTGTATTTCGGGTGAAATCTCGGTATCGAATTTTTGGGTCGAATACAATACCTTCTCTATACACTACGTACATAGTACGTGTAGAGAAAGTAAAATGAAACCTAGGTACCTTAAAGCTAAAAGTAATAAACACGGAATATCTCGAAAACGGTTAACTCGACAAAAAATGTATATGACATTAATAGTGTGTTTTAGCGAGATCTATGTGTTTTTTTGCGGTAAGCTTTCATCCATCTTTTGTGGTTTACCAGTTACACAAAAGTTCTACAGAATTCATCCAGAATGAAGAGGTTTTTAGAGGATATTAAGTCTTAAACATAAGCAATTTTAATTAAAATTGTGCAACAGTATATTAGCACGCTTTGCATCACAGGACGTACACGCTTGTTTTTAAAGTATTTCACTATTTCAGACCGACTCCAATGTAGACGAAAGAAATGTGACAGTTATACCCATTTTTGAGAAAACTAACATTTTCAAGAAAAATTCTACGTAACGAATGGTTGGGCATGGGGCGGTTTTATTGAAAATCTTCGTGTCGCATCCTTGGAAGATACTGAACTTAAGTACCAAGTATGGTATTTAACCGACTTTTCATTTTAGGCTATGCTGCCCACAGAAAAACGAACGCACACAGACATGTTTGTAATTTTGTTTTCAAGGGGTCTCAAAACCAGTATTTCCGGTGAAATTCGGTATGCAATTTTTGGGTGGAATACAATTATATTCTCTATTTACGATGTATATTGTAGGCACATTCTAGAGGAAGTAATAACATGACTGATTGTTTATTTTATTGCATTTTGCGCTGTTGGTACGTCATTGCGAGGCACGTTAATTGGCCTGCTCTTTATAATTAATGTCTATACTGCTTCGGTTTCAATCCCGTGCTTGCAAGATGTTATTCCCTTAGAGCTTCAATGAACCATGGTGTTCTATATTCAATTCCGTACCATAAATGGCACTAGCCGGTATTCTATTTTAAATATTAATTTGACAATTTAGCTGAACTATTAAAGCGGCAATGCAATGGCCGAAATCAGGCAATTTCAACCAATTGCGGTCATCTAACTGGAACAATTCTGTTGAAACTACTTATCGCACCTGATGTTAATTTCTTTGAAATCTTGTCGCATCAGATGTTCGTTTATTTAATCTCCTGTCTTGGTTATTGGTAATAATATAGGCATGGGGAAAAAAATGTAAATGGCGTGTTGTTTATGGACGCTCTTTAACTGCTCTGGTTCTCAGCGTCCTATTCTAAATAAGGTGTGAAAGACCGTTTAATTTTGCTCAGAGGCCTCTCTATCAGGCTTGAGGTTGTTTTACGTGCCGTAAATCTACGACACGGGACCGACGGCTGTACTTCCCTTCCGAAGGAAGCCAAGCTAAGAATATTTACACCCGAAAAAATCCATCGTCCTCCGCCGGGTTTGAACCCTACCTTGGGTATATGAAGTCAGCATGGTAACCATTACACCACGGGGCGGCTATTGGCATGGGAATGGCCTCTGAAGAACTAAGCGATAGTCATATCCTGTAAAAGCTGATTGCTTTGAAGCTAAAATCTGTTTCTTTACATTGGTAGGAGTTGGTAAATGCCCATATGTGGAAAGTTTAAGTATTTTAAAACTGCAACCAATAACAAGAATATCTAAAACAAAAAAGAAGAATATTACATTGACTGTGTGTTTTAGCGAGATCTATATTCTTAATATATTAAGTTTTGTCTATTTCTTACTATTTGCCAGTTATGCAAAATTCAGAAAAAATCATCCAGAAATTAATTGTCTTCAGAGGCTGTTTCCAGAACATTCGAGATATGAATTTTATTTGCCATGTAAATATTTTCAATACACGGTATTTTAATAAAAACAGTTTCAGTTATTTTTGAGAAAATAAAAAATTTAGACATTTTTCCATGCTAAATGTAGTTTGGAGGGTGGGGAGTTTTCTTAAAACCATAGTGTAGCATTTTTGGAAGGTACTTAACTTAAATACTAAGTGTGGTATTTTACAGACTCCTATTTCTATTTCTATTTTTTTTGTTTGTTTGTTTGTTTTTTTTTTTTTTTTGTATACGGGGAACCCTAAAGTTTTTAGTGCTGTGAGATCTGGATATTGATATTTGGGTGAATGCAATACTTTTCCAGTGCACTAAGCACATGTGTAGAGAAAGTAAAACTGGTGTGTTGGCTTGAAGACAGGTTATTAACAAAATCTACTCAGAACAATGGCTGGTGTAAGGGTTGGACGTTATTTCAATTATACCTGCATAATGAAATTTATTACAATTTGAAAAGGTATATCTGGCGGCTATTGTCCACAAGTGCCTGCATACCATTGCATTTTAATTCTTTGCTCGGATGATGAAAATCAATGAATCTGCGTCACGGTTTACCCTGGAGGGCAAGTCACCAGGCCCCTCGGATCGATTTGAGTTTCCCTACGGTCCGCCCTGGCAACCAACTGCAAAACTAAATCCTGCCGTGATTATAACAAAATGTTTCAAAAAACCGCAGTTCTATAATACCGAATATCAGCCTCAAAGACATCAGTCCATACGTCAGTTGCATAAGAGACGAAAAACAAAACATATGTTTAAACTCTGTGAGATTTTGTCAATTCAAAAATACCCCAAACAGAAATGAAATTAGCCAGCTTTTTATATTGACCGCAATGGTTTCAAAGACATTAACAGCCCATACCACTATTGTTAAATATGCTAAAGTCATAACCCATTATCATAATACCGACCTAGAATTATTTACAGCGTGTAAATAATTACATGTAATGTAATAAATACACTCTAGAATCCCAGCAATCTAAAATACACTTAACAAATCTAATTTTGAATATGATTAAAAATCAGGTATATTCTATCCTTATAACTTCCTCTACATCTCTGCAAAAAATTATTGTTAATAAGCTTACGCTTCTATCTACTTCACATTAGCAGATACGGCTAGTTCCTTATAAGTAGAAGGGAAATAAGGGAAGTGCACTAGGCTAAGCTGACAGTCAAATGTTTTAAAATATGGTTGCTACGGGGTTGAAATCTGTTTCTTTGCATGCCCAGGAGTTTACAAGTTCGCGTATGAGAAAAGTACTTTTAAATTGAAACCAAGATTAATACATATATTCAAAACGGTCAACTACACCAAAAAATAGTAAATTACATACATTTTATGATTTAATGGGCTTTAAAGCTGTTGTGCAGGAAGTTTTTGTCTATCTCTCACGGTTATGCAAAATTCACAAAAGTTCATTCAGAATAAAGTAGCCTTTAGATTAAAAATCTAGATATAAATTTTATTTATCATGTAAATAAAATATATATTAATAAAAATATTTAGAACCATTTTTGAGAAAACTAAAATTTTCAAAATCTTTACCATGTAAAGGGTAGTTTGGAGTGGGGGGGGGCTTTCTTGAAAATCTTCGTGTCGCATCCTTAGAAGATATAGAACTTAAATATTAGGTTTGGTATTTAACAGAATTTTCGTTTTTGAGCTATACTGCCCACAAACATGCACGCACACACACACACACACACACACACACACACACACAGGCAGACACACACACGTGGAAATTTTTCTATTTTTTTAATTCAGCGGGTCCCAAAACACATATTTCCGGTTAAATCTCGGTATCGTATTTTGGATGCAATACAATACCTTCTCTATACACTTTGTGCATAGTACATAAAGTAAAACGATAAATGCTTTATATACTTTAAGATAATTTATTAACTTAGACTTTATTTAAATTATGAATATTTATATTGCAGGAATAGCAATTTGTAATACGAAAAATGTTCACGGTATTAGTTTTATAGGAAATGTTATATCTTTTATATCTGTATATTTTATTGTGTTAAGTTTTGCTTTAAGTGGTGTGGCTTTTAAACAGGATTTTATTTCTAAGTTATAATTTTTAAAGTGATTTATTTAAGAAACATAAATATATTTTTATATTTTTTCTACAGGTTTTAAGTCAGCTGTTCTTTCCATTGAGGCATTACAAACTTGCTGAAATATACGCCTAATACATTTCTTTCCAGGCGGGCACAAACATAGGAGTCGATTGCCTGCGTGTTGGATTGATTTTGGTTCCTCGCATTATAAACTAGCCCACGCGCGCAAAACTACTTGATCTAGCACAAAATAAAGTGATTTGGTGACGCCTGGTCTAGCGAATGTTATATGTTTGTGTTTGTTATTTAATAACACATCGGCCAAATAACTACATTTAATGATTGTCATTGAACAAATAACTTGGAACACATTTCGAGTGATATACTTAGTACTCGTACTGGAGAATAATTAGCCTATAATTAATCCATCTATTCGGTGAAAGCAACTATTTAAATAGCCCGCCTGGGTAGTGTGGGGGAATGTGTCTGTCTCATATTCAACAGGTCGGCAATTCGAATCTCACTTAGGGTGCGTTACCCGGATAAGTTTATTTTCGGTGTTTTCTCTTATTCCGAAAAGACGAATGTTGAGCAACTTTAAGCTCCATGGATCCCGAGATGATTTGAGCATCCTTTCACCGATTTCATTCATCGTCCGATATGACCACATAGGTTAAAGGATGTTAAACTATAACAACATCTACAAATATTCAAACAATTAGTTCCATTCCGCCTTTGCGAACCATGTTGTTGGGTAATCAGACTGGATTAATGATGGCATGAAGGTACAAGGGAAATCAAGTGCAAATGAATATAGTGAATTTCACCCCGCATAAGTTTGTTGTTATTATTATTATTATTATATCATTAACATATTTAACAATTGCATTACCTGTAATCAATATTAACCATTTACTCTATATATAAAAACATGAGTTACCATTAAATACCATCTTCCTCTAGCAGAATACAATACAGTAAGACTTGATAATTTCCTCCTGTAATACCTTTATACGACTACGCTTTTTATTTCTCTACACGTACTATGTACATAGTATATAGAGAAGGTTTTGTATTCACCCAAAAAATCGATACCGAGATTTTAACGGAAATATATATTTTTAGAGCCCTGAATCTAAAAAACACATTTTTAGAAAAATGTCCGTGTATGTGTGTGTTAGTGTCTGTGGGCGGCGTGCTCAAAAACGTAAGGTCTGTTAAATACCAAACTTGGTATTTAAATTCAGTATCTTCCAAGGATGCTACACGAATAATTTTAAAAACAATCCCCCCAACCCAAACTACCTTACACATGGAACCTTTTTCGAAAATTTTGGTTATATTAAAAATGCTCTAACGATTTTCATTAAAATATCGTGTACTAAAATATTTACATGACAAATAAAATGTATATCTCGAATTTACTGGTAATAGCCTCTGAAGATATCTTTATTCAGGGTGAATTTTCATAGCTGATAAACGTAAGAGATAGACAAACACGTAATAAAATGCAGAGCTCATTAAAACACACAATGTATGTCATATCCATATTTTTTTGGAGTTGACCGTTTTTAAGATATTTCTTCTCGTTGTTTTCAGTTTTAAAATACTTACGCTTTTCTCATACTCCTGGCCATATAAACAAGGGAACTTCATTCGTATAGCAACCAGGTTTTAAAAGATTTAGCTATCGCTTTAGCCTGTGATGCTCCCTTATTTCCCTTCTATTTACAAGGAAGCAAGTAATAATTCTGCCAATTTTTTCTCGATTACTTGAAGTAAATAGAACAATAAACTTTTGAATAATAATTTGTTGCAGAGATGTCGAGAAATTCATGTGAATGAAACACATCAGATTTGTATATTTTTATTTTAACTTTCAACACGTAATAGTCTTGTACTTTAACCAGAATAAAATGAGTAAGAAAATAAATTATTGAATATATTATTTTATAATATGGTACAGCAAACACTCTTCCATGTGCAAACCTGCCTTGAAATTTATTCTAGGAAAGCTATGTAGGAAAACAAATTATCCAAAACAAATTATCTACCAGTTCAAATTTCAAGGCTTTTCAGACCTCGATTCCAGAAGTGCGAACATGTACAACTGCGTATTTATTTTTAAATCTGTGAGCCATTCTGAAAGATTATTTCACGTAGGATCCCAATGTAATATCAAAAAGCAAAAATAATAACAGAGTAGTAAATTTCAGAGAGGTAGCGCATCCTCTTTGGGCTGACTTCACCGTTTAGTTCGCGGTTTCGAACAGAAAGAATTTAACACGTGTGCTCTGTAATATGCGTTGTTTATTTCCTTATTATTCTAGTAAACAATGTAGTAAACTAACACGGTTCAGTAATGTATATAGCAGAAAATGTTCTATGTTCTATATTTACGTAATACAAATTAATAAACAAAAATTTCTGAAAAGCAGTTTTAGAAAGAGATTTAAATTAATATTTTACTTCATTGAGAATTAGCAATATGGTTACTATGCTTCACTATTACCATCTAAAAAGTAATCAATAGCACTTTTAGGTTTTTTTTTATAGACAATATTTTTCTTCCAACTTAGTAAACTTGAATTATTATATAACAGGTGTGCATTATGCTATTTAATATTATACTTCTGAAACTTACATTTTGGCAATGTCAAAACAATTGTTATTTCTGAAAATCTATGCTACAATTAATGTATCCATGCAGGTAGATTTTCTGATTGTGCTTTAGTAAATCCTTAATTCTCGTTATTTTGAAAAAAATGGCTGAAGATCGTCCTAAACGATAATATTAAATCTCGGTCGTTTACGTCAGAAGCATTTCGAGACACTTTCGAAATGAAGCTTCAACAAGTGTTTCTTATCTTCAAAAAATATTCATATTTTCAATAATTTTATCATTACCCTACGTTTTCCTGTACAAGTTTGAAACAATTGAAACAACAAATACCTAGTAACCATATTACATCATAATCTGATACAATATAATTACTTATTTTTACGTATTTCAATGATAAACTTCAAAGTAACACGTGTATAATCTGATTGTAAGACTCGCAAAAATTCCCTATATATATATATTCTCATGAAACAATCAGTTAGATTATAGATTAGTTACATAAATAACTAATAAACATAACTCTTGATATACAAACATTTATAATAATATTAATTTTGGATAGATAGTGTCAGACTGAAAAATTCAATGCCATAGTCGGGATTTGAACCACGGATCTCCCAATCTCTAGCCGGTTGCTCTGCCACTGAGCTACCATTGCAACATGTCGGCATAACATTGAATTTCGCAACTGACGCGCATGATTCCCGGTATACCACAACGTGACCTCAAATTATTTTGAGATGACAACCCCAAAGGCGACTTACAATGTTGTAAGTTCTTTAGGCCCCAGGATCAGACAGAAAACTTCAATGCCATGGCCGGGATTTGAACCACGGATTTTCCGATCTCTAGCCGGTTGCTCTGCCACTGAGCTACCATTGCAACATGTTGGAATAGCATTGAATTTCTCAACTGACTCTACCTATCCAACTCCTGTCCTACACACGGCTTTGTAAAAAACAATTAATTCAATACCTATTGACCATGATAGTTGGCTATACTATAGATCCTGGGATCTAAAGAACTTGCAGGATTGTAAGTCGCCATTGAGGTTGTCATCTCAAAATAATTTGAGATCACATTGTGGTTTACCGGGAAACATGCAAGTCAGTTGAGAAATTCAATGCTATGCCGGCATGTTGCCATGGTATCTCAAAGGAAAAGCATCCGGCTAGAGATCGGGAAATTCGTGGTTTAAATCGCGGCTATGGTATTGAAGTTTTCTACCTATCCAACTCCTGTCCTATGCGCGGCGTGTGTGAAAAAATCTGATGTGTTATATTCACATGGCTTTCTCTATATCTCTGCAATAAATTATTCTTAAAAGCTTGTGCTTCCATTTGCTTTCTGCTAATCGAGAATAAATTAGCAGAAATAGACTTATTACTTGCTTCCTTGTAAGTAGAAGCGAAATAAGGAAGTACCATAAGTTAAAGTGATAGTCAAAAGCTGGTTGCTATGTGACTGAAGCTCCTTTGTTTGTATGGACACGAGTTCACAAAGTCCTGTATGAGAAAAAAATGAGCTTTTATAGCTGAAACCAAAAACAAGGAATATCTCAAAAACAATACCTCCACGAAAAAAATGTATGTAACATAAATTGTTTGCTTTAAAGTGCTCTACATTTGTTGTGTGGTAAGTTTTTGTCCATCTCTTATGGTTTAGCAGTTATGCAGAATTCCGTAAAATTAATCCAGAATAAAGTAGTCTTCAGAGGCTGTTTCCAGAAAATTCAAAATATACATTTTATTTGTCAGGCAAATATCTTTAATATACGATATTTTAATCAAAATCGTTAGAGCCATTTTTAAGAAAATCAAAATTTTCGAAAAAAGTTCTATGTAAATGGTAGTTTAGGGTGGGGAATTTTTCTCAAAATCTTCGTGTCGCATCCCTGGAAGATACTAAACTTAAATACCAAGTTTGGTATTTTACCGCCTTTTCGTTTTTGAGTTATCGTGTTCACAGACACACGGACACACACACTCACACACACATGGACCTTTTTCTGAAAATCCTTTTTTTGGATACAGGGGACCCTAAAACATATATGTCCGGTGAAATCTCGGTATCGAATTTTTGGGTGGAGTGCAATACCTTCTCTATACACTATGTACATAGTACGTATAGAGAAAGTAAAAAACAATTAGTTCAATATTCATTTTAATTTTTCTTCCTTTTTGCAACTTCTTCTGTATAATTTTAGACCATTGTCTTTACCATGGTGTTGAGTTATGCGTTTATCACAGGGTATCCGCTTCATGTTGAAGGATTAGCAGCACGTTTTGTGCATGTATCGATATCACGTCGATTAGTTCTCATGCAGATGGACGAGTAATCGTACATGCGATATTCATTGCTCTATGTACCCCAGGGTATTTGTGTATTAAGGCCGGAAGCGTCCAGTTGCATTTTGAAAAGTGCACAACGCACGTTGTTTAAAATGGGTTTCTAGGCGTGCCATCCAATCTCTGCCCATGTATACTCCCAAATGTGGCAACACTGGTTTTATCCGTGTGTTAATAACATCAACCGTTATTACAAAATGCCAACTGACAAATTACTTGCGCAAATAGATCTTGATTAAACATGACCCGACCTCAGATGTAATGAGGGTTTTGGGCTTTCAAAACGGCAGTATTCAATTATTTGCTACAGCTAGAGAAATTAATATTCATCCTGGACAGCATTAATTACGTCAGCGCGAGATCTCTGTCTCTGTAAAGTTTCGGGTTTTGAACACTCAAATTTCATTGGATAGTCCCTTCATTTTTGCTCCAGTGCACTTCTGGGTCTTTTGTGGGATAGAATATCACATATTCCCTAACCTAGAAAATTTTAGTCTTCTATATTTTTAATATAAATTCCAAAATCTTTTATTTAAGACCTTCTTATCCTATGAATGGTATGAGGTTTACTTTGAAAGCAGTTTTTCTTATCTCGGGATGTAGTGATAGCTTCTAACACTCAAGAATACGGGTTGAAACCCGGCGGAGGGTGATGGTATTATTTTGGACATAAAATCCTTAGCATATCATTCTTCGGAAAACAACTAAAGCTGTTGGTCTTGTGTAAAGTTTATTTGCATATAAAACAGGCGTTTATCTTGAAATAAAGGTCATATTTCAAGGTCCGTAAGTCGTGATTTTGTTCTTTACTGCCATCTATGGACACCTTTTGCACCTAGTGAACTAGATAGAAACTACTGTACATATTTCTGAATATACACCAACATGGCGTGATAAACCTGAGAAAAGAAGAAGCTACAACATCTGAAAAATATAAATATTTATCATTAGCGTATTAAAATTCAATTAAACATTGAGACTGTGGGAAATAGGGTATAAATTTATTGATACCATTCATAAAAGAACATTTATTTATTGAATCTACAAAACATAAAGGACCCTATATTACAATCATATATGAAATACAACAATAGGCTATAAATAATAAATGATAACAATAAAGGTAAATGTAACTATCAATATAATGATTAACTATTATCGATGTACAAGATAAATGACTGGAATTAGAAGGATAAATACAAAGTATATTGCTCAGTTTTGAACATCAAATGACCTCCACTAAAAGAATGCTTATTAATTTTAAGGCACCATTAGGAACACCTGAGTAGTTTACCGCGAAAATCGTCAGTTGGAGAATTTACTGCGTGTCGACTTGCTCAGCAGTTAGAGTAACTGGACGGAGACCAAGATTCAAATCCCGGCTATGGCATTGAAATGTTCAGTCCAACTCTACCTTTCGAACAATATCTAGCTTTTGTGAGTTTTTATTTATAAGACTTTTTAAAAAAATCTATACAAGCCATGTTTGTTAGGCTATTTTCACTTTACCTTTAAATTGCTCTTTAATCATATTCATAATTTTTTCTTTCTTCATATTTTTTATTTCTTAATTATTATTTTAAACATGAAAATTGAATATTCTTGAAAGTATACCTTGTCATCTTGGCAGACTTATGTTTAGATAAGTTTGAATTAATAATAATAATAATAATGAAAAACATTTTAGTACTTTAATATAAGAAACTATTTACAAAGTTTTAGGTAATCTTTTCACAAGGTTCTGGAATTTTGAGCAACTACACTGTTCACGAATAACTTGATTTAATGGTGGCATGAATATATTAGACATGTATATAGGTGTTGAACAAATCTAAGTCGTTTCCTTTTCTGTACTGACCAATCAAAAAGAAGAATACGGATATCTTATAGGTATTTTATGTGAGCATAACATGTTAAGATTAATTATTTTAAAACCTACCGCGAGACCGGTCATAAATTATGTTTTTAAATATAACGACTAAAAATATTTAAGGAGAACGTTTAAACTTGCTAATAATAATAAATAAGTGTCTAGACTATTTTATAGAGTGGAACAGTTAATTTATTTAAATGTATTTATTCCCGAAAATAATCTTGTATAAATTATTCTGAAGTAAACTAACCGTACTTAATTTACCAGAAATCTTAATTTTCAGTAACAGAGCGGTAAGTTACAAATATGGTTATTAAATAAGTGATTTTAAAATACAGAAAAAATCAATAGGTCTGGTTTAGCATGTTTAGGAATTTTATTTGGGATTTTTCCTCAGTTCTAGTATACTTCCATAATAATTTTCGGGTCCCTAAAGTAATGTTGGTTAAAACGTTCATAAATTCATAATAAATGTCCGATTTTGGGCTGGTAACGTTAATAAGAAAGAAGGAACAAATATGGTTTTACAAAATCAGTTGTTATATTGATGACATTCACTCTGCTTTAGGCTGCATAATGAAAATCTATTAAAGCTTTTACACACAGTAAGTGTGTATGTGTGTGTGCGTGTGTGAGTGTGTAGAGGGGCTTCATATTGTGCTGCTTGACCATCAGTTGTGCAGTAAATTCGAGTGGATGGCTATTTATATGTATTTCATCCCCTAATAAAAACTCTGTTTCCTTCACACAGATGATTTAGTACATCGTTTAACAAGCTTTTATAGCTTACAGCTGTCAAAATCGTAGGAACATCTTCTATCGCTCCAGTAGAACACATCATTAAAACCAAAATTAAATAGTCTCGCAACAGCGAATTTATATTGAACAACTTAGTTTAATTGGTACCTGGTATAAAACTAAGTCCTTTATATTAGTTCAGAATGTACACCTTCGTGCATAAAATGTGACCCATAATAATGTCTGCTTATGTTATTACCACAGAACAAATTTTGATGACATAAAAGCCTAAATATGACCTAAAGTGTCTAAAAATTATTTAAAATTACCTGAAACATAATATTCTCATAAATATAATACGTAATAATTTAATAAAAGAATCTGATGTGTTCCATTCACAAGATTCTTCTCTGCATCTCAGTAACAAATTATTGTAATACGTTTATTCCTGTATCTACTTCATGCTAATTGAGATAAAAATCAACGGAAACTGTATTATTACTTGCTTTCTTGTAAGTAAAAGAGAAATAATGTAATATTATAGCCTACAATAGTAAAATCGTTTAAAAACGTAAGCCACCTTGTAGTTTAAATTTGTTTCGTTGTCTGGTCAGGAGTTGATAAATTTCCCTAAGAGAAGTTTTAAGTATTTTAAAACTGAAAACAACAAGAAATATCTAAAGTATAGTCAACTCCACGGAAAAATGTAAAATTGTGAATTTTGCTGAGATCTAAATGTTTTGTAGAGAAAGATTTTGGTGTCTTTTACGGTTTACTAGTTACGCAATATTCAGAAAAACTCATCTATAGCAAAGAGGTTTTCAGAGACTACTTTCAGAAAATTCAGTTTATGCATTTTATTTGCCATGAAAATATCTATAATACGCAGTATTTTAAATAATATCATAAGAGCCATTTTGAAAAAATCAAGCTCTTCGAATAATTTTACTTTTAACGGTAGTTTGGTGTGGATGGATTTCCTCAAAATCTTCGTATCATATCCTTGGAAGATACTAAACTTAAACACCAAGTTTGGTATTTTAACGACTTTTCATTTTTCAGTTATTGTGTGCACAGACACACACACATGGACACACACATTGTCCATTATTTTTATTTTCTCAAAAATGGCTGCAGCGATTTTGATTAAAATCACTTATATTTAAGATGTTTATATAATAAAAATAAAATGTATATCTTCAATTTTCTGGGAATAACCTCTGAAGACATGTTTATTCTGGATGACTTTTGCAGCATTTTGAACAACTGGTAAACCGTAGTACATAGACAAAAACGTACCACACAAAAAATGTAGAGCTCATTAAAACACACAATTTATTTCATACAATTCTTTCGTGGAGATAGCCGTTTTTTAGATATTCCTTGTTATTAGTTTCAGTTTTAAAATATTTTTCTCATACAGGAATTTGTCAACTCCTGTACATACAATCAAAGGTACACTCACATAACAATCATCTTTTAAAAGATTTGACTATCGATTTAGCCTTATTCCTTCTACTTACAAGGAAGCAGGTCTTAAGACCCTTTCTGTCAATTATTTCTCGATTAGTATTCAGTAAATAGAAGAATAAACATTTTAACAATAATTGAATGCAGAAATATAGAGAAAGTCGGGTGAATGGAACACATCAGATGTTTTACTTATATTTTGTATCCTGAAATTAATCTTGGATGGAAATCACGAAATTCAAATTAACTCAAATCACACGAGATTCTGAAGACCGCAATTTCAATAAAATTACTACGTTTGTACGTCTCTGTTTGCTACTAGCTAAGAACATGACCGAAGCGATCCCTCTACTTCCCTTCACAACCATTTCAACATTGATTTCAAGGTCCATTTGCCGTAGAAACCATTTTCACATTTTAGTTGAGGTCGTGCCCGCCAGGTTTTTCATTAACGATGTTATAAAATGTGCAAATACTTTGATGCCTGAGGTTATATAGCAGGCTCTCCAGGAAGTCGTCCCGGGCCCACAACCCCATGCGTACCGGATGTCCCATACGTTCCCTAGAGTCACTGGTGCATCCGGTTGCAAATACAAGAACAAATGAACTGAGAATAACGCAAAATTTTGCTCTTCTCCCTACGGAAACGGAAATGCTGCAAATTTCTTGTGAGTCTGGCAACATAAAGCGCTATATGAAGTTGGTTCTAGCCATTGGCATTGATTAATATCATGCTTGGCCCACAGTTCATTATTCATGAATCGCCTCGCCTCTCGTGAAGAATGGCCTCCTTAACGGAAATGAAGCAAGAATGAGTTGATTAGTGTTCCTGCCTTCAGAGGCCAACTTGGGAGGGGCACATCCAAAGAATTGAACGATTCCAAAAATATTAGCATGTTATTCTCTACTTTTAGTTTTACAATGTGTGCTTTAACTATGGCTAATAATAACTCAAGAGAAAAGTTTACAGAGTAGAAAAATACGATTGGCTTCTCATTTATGGGTTCTGGTTCGAGTCCTGCTTTTGATGCTAGTGAGCAAGTTATTGAAGTTTTTACATGTTCAAAAGTTAAATTGCTGACTTGCACAGTAAAGGCTACATAACTGGAAATTTCTAAATATTGCAGTTTTCATCTCTTTTATTATATTGTGCTGAGACAAAATTATAAGTGTTTGTTTAAATTTCAGAATACACTTAACAGTTTTTTTTTAAATCGCTTCACTTTCATTATTCTACTGGATCAGGTGTTGCACAATACGCAGAAATGTTATATTTAAAAACAAATAAAGTACTACTCATTACTGTTGCAGAAGATAAATTTTTAAATATAATTTTCTGATGATTTATCCCGAGTAATAGTATTAATTATGTTATATCTTGAGCTATTTGCAAGTTTTATAAGTTTGCTCTCTGATTTTCTTCTGCAAAATTGAATAATTATGGTTTCCACCACATCTTATGATACAATGTTAACACTCAAAAGTTTAAGAGAACTCAAAATCATACATTGGGCAGAAATACACGTTCTAGAACATTTTAAGGTCACATGTTGAAACTTTAAAGGGAAACACTTGATGTGTAACTTAAGTTAAAGCTCAAATTGTTTTTATAAAAATTAATTTATGAATCTATTAATACTTTTAACTTATACGTATCTTTAAGCAATCTATTTGTACATTTCTGGAATCCAAAATAAACCATAATATAAGTTATTGGCAACATATTTTATTATAAATAAATGGACGCCCAAGTATTTGCAAAATAAGTGGGTCTTGAAAACATTAACACCTGCTAAACTGGACCTACAGTGTATTAATTTTACACACACACACACACACACACACATATATAATGAACATTTCATATTATGAATTAGCGTTAAACTTTCTCTACATCGCACTATCTACATAGGAGGTATATAAAGCATTGCATTTTACTAAAAATTTGATACCGGGACTTATGCGGAAGTATTTGTTTTGAGGTCAAATGAATACAAAGGACTTATTTTTTGAAAAAGTTGAATTTCGTGTGTGTGTGTCTGGCCACGCACAGTATAGCTCAAAAGTGAAAAGTTCATTAAATATCAAAGTTGGTATTTAAGCTTATCGTCCTTCAAGGATGTTGGAACTATTCAACAAAATATTGCCACTCAATGAAAGTTAATAGAACATTTTGATTCTCCCAAAGTAACTCTAACGATTTTGATAATAAAACACAATATTTTTAAGATATTTTCATCACAAATAAAATATATAACATGAATTTCCTAGAAATAGCTTCCAGACCCTTTTCATTTGAGATGATTTGCATGACTGGTAAGAGATTAAATAAAGATACTACACAAAAATATAACTCTTGTTAAAACACACGAATTATGTCATATGCATTTTTGTGGAGTTTTCTTTGCTATTGATTTTTAAATTTCAAATTCTTTGACGTTTCCCAAATGCGAATTTGATATTCACATTTGTCATTAAAAATAAGTTTTTTTTTCATGCAAAAGCACGAAATTTCTATTACGTATTATAGCAACAGATTTTAAGAGTTTACTTAGCCTAGCCCTTTTTACCTTCAAATTATAAGGAATTAATCGATTAGATTATTTCTGCTAATGTTTATCTTGCTAAAGTTTGATTGGCATGAAGCAGATAGAAGAATAAGATTTTGTAAGATTAGTTTGTTGCAGAATAGGTACAGATTAAATATAACTTTTGGTAGTAAATATAATTTTGTTTCATACTCCTAATGGAATTTTAATTCTATATATTATATAAGAACCGTAAAATGTAGCAAACACATACGGAATGAAACCTGAGTACATTTTATTGCGAGGCATATCGAGTAAGTTATTTAATAATTTCAAATAATGGTAAGCATTTCAACAACACTTGCTTAATCATTTCTTCACTTCTTAGTTTACCTATTTTTTAGTTGCTTTTCCTTCTTTGCTCACAAACGCTTGGCTACCCTGCTAATCGTATTTCCTCTGTCTCCATCAGCTCGAGAAACATAAATGAAGACTGCTTCTAGTCGCAGCTCCTCCATATTGGGTAAAACAAGTGAAATTCTCAGAATAATGAAAAGTTAACGGAGGGAAGAAACGGCTGTAATAGTATCCCAACCGCTTTCCTTTTCCATTAATTGTGTATCTGTATGTATGTGTGTATGTATGTGTGTATGTGTGTATGTATGTATGTATGTATGTATGTATGTATGTATGTATGTATGTATGTATGTATGTATGTATGTGTGTATGTTTGTATGTATGTATGAATGTGTGTATGTATGTATATGTGTTTATGTATGTATATGTGTTTATGTATGTATGTATGTATGTATGTATGTGTGTATGTGTGTATGTATGTCTGTGTGTATGTATGTGGGTATGTGTGTATGTGTGTATGTCATGTCTGTGTGTATGTGTGTATGTGTGTATGTATGTATGTGTGTATGTGTGTATGTAATGTCTGTGTGTATGCATGTATGTATGTATGTATGTATGTGTGTATGTGTGTATGTATGTCTGTGTGTATGTATGTGGGTATGTGTGTATGTGTGTATGTCATGTCTGTGTGTATGTATGCATGTATGTATGTATGTATGCATGTGTGCATGTGAGTATGTGTGTATGTATGTCTGTGTGTATGTATGCATGTATGTATGTATGTATTAATTAAGTGAATTAGGAAGAGTGATAGAAGTGAAGTACAGACAACTGAGTTTAACAGATTCAGTAAAATAGAACTTGCACAATATTGCATGATACGGAATAATTAAGTGAAAATACTCTTAATATAAAATAAGGTTACAGTGCTTTCATTCTACACGGTAATCCCCGCTCTCTATCTATCTCTCTATCTGTTTCTACCAGCTTCCGTAGATTGAGACCAGAGAAACAACAAAACTGAGTGGAATGGAGTAACGATTATACAGCTGGGAAAATTACGTTGAGTGGACTGGCCAAAATGAAAACACTTTAATGATTACAGGCACGATTGGAATCCGCATACTAATAGACGAGTATGTCGGGATCCAAAAATAGCAGTAACAATCCTCGAATGAAAAGAAAAAAAGCTGATGTATTCGATTCACATGACTTTCTCTACGTTTCTGTAACACATTATTGTTAAGAAGCTTATGCTTCTATTTACTAATCCAGAAAAAATTAGCAGAAATAGTCTTATTACTTGCTTCCTTGTAAGTAGTAAGGAAATAAGAGAGTACGATAGGTTAAAGTCATAGTCAAAAGCTGGTTGCTATGTGACTGAAGTTCCTTTGTTTGTACGGACAGGAGTTGACAAATTCTTGTAAGGGAAAAATATAAGTTTTTCAAAGCTGAAACCAAAAACAAGGAATATCTAAAAACGATCAATTCCACGAAAAAAAATGTATATTACATAAATTGTGTGTTTTAACGTGCTCTACTTTTTTGTGTGTTAAGTTTTTCTTTTACGGTTTAGTGGCTACGCAAAATTCCGTAATATTGATCCAGAACAAAATATTTTTCAGAGGCTATTCCCTGAAAATTCAAGATATACATTTTAATTGTCATGCATATATTTTTAATATACGATATTTTAATCACAATCGTTAGATCTATTTTTAAGAAATTTAAGTTTTTTGAAAAAAGTTCCATGTAAAGGGTAGTTGAGGGTGGGGGATTTTCTTGAAAATCTTCATGTCGCATCCTTGGAAGATAGTAAACTTAAATACAAGTTTGATATTCAACGGTGTTTTCGTTTTTGAGCTATGCTGCCCACAGACACACAGACACACACACGCACACACAGAGCTTTTTCTGAAAATGCTTTTTTGGATTCAGGGGGACCCAAGACATGTATTTCCGGTGAAATCTCGGTATCGAGTTTTCGGGTGGAATATAATACCTTCTCTATACACTATGTACATAGTACGTGTAGAGAATGTAAAAATCTGATGTGTTCCATTCATATGACATTTTCTATATTTTTTTAACAAATTATTTAAAGGCTTCTGCTTCATGCTAATCGAGATTACCATTAGCAGAAATGGTCTTAATTTCTTATAAGTAGAAGCCAAGGGCTAAACTGACAGTCCAATGTTTTAAAATGTGGTTGCTATGGTTTGAGATCCGTTTCTTGAAATTTATAAGTATTTTAAACTAAAACGAATAATAAGAAATATCTCGGAAACGGTCAATCCCACCAAAAGAATGCATATGATAATATAAAATGTGTGTTTTAATGAGATCTCCATTTTTTGCGTAGTAAGTTTTTGTCTCTTATGGTTTACCAGTTAAGTAAAAGTTTACATAATGAAGAGTTCTACAGAGGATTTTACAAGAAAATTCAAGATGTACTTTTATTTTTCATGTGAGCATCTTTAACACAAAGTATTTTAATCATAATCGTTAGAGCTATTTTTAGGAAATCAAAATTTTCTATTTTTTTCCATGTAAAGGCAGTTGGGAGAGGGGGATTTTCTTGCTAATCTTCGTATCGCATTCTTGTAAGATAGTGAACTTAAATACCAAGTTTGGATTTGTCGGACTTTACGATTTTAAGCTATGCTGCACACGTACGCAGCGACATTATTGTAAAAATGCTTTAATGGATTCAGAGAGTTCCAAAACATGTATTACCAATGAAATCTCGGTCTCGAATTTTTGGATGCAATACATTAAAGTTTCAATATACTATGTACATAGTACATTTAGAGAGTAAAAAGGCGCTTCCGGGAATCAGATGAATTGTGGTGAGTTGAAATAGGCCATAGAACCTCTTCCGTAATTGCTAAGAACACCTTTATTCTTACACAGGATTTTAAATGGTCAAGAACACGTTAATGCTGGTGCAGAATGCTAAATGTTCTCAGAATTTGAGAGGAACATACTAAATATCTTCACGATAATGAGGAGTAAGAAGACGGATTTGTAAATTCCATTTATATATAGCATGAAAAATAAGAATATCTTACAGGTCTCTGCAGAGTGAGAGTAGTGTGACTTTCTCACATTCGAGAAATCGCGAGTTTGAATTTCGCTTAGTGTGAGTTACAGCATTTTTTGTTTGCGTGGTTTTCTCTTAGCCTGAGAAGACAAATGTTGGGTATCTTTAAGCATCATCAGAGCATCATTTCATCGATTTCAATCATCGTCTAATATGACCAAGTATATTAAAATGCATTAAAACTGCAACAAAAATTAAAATATATTCTTTTATAACCACCATTGCTAGGCAATCTGTAATTCTACACTTTGCATATTTCTCTCTTTGATATTATTATTATTATTATTAATGATAGCTTCACGGAATAACAAACAGTTAAATTGGAGTCAAAATCCAAGCTTAACTCTGCGGTCTTCGTCAGGGAACTCAGAAGTTGAGCATTTCTGATATATTCCTTGTTATTGTTTTCAGTTTTAATACTTAAACTTAACCTCATTCGGTAATTTGTTTACTCCTGGCCATGCAAAGAAACGAATTTGAATCACATAGCACCCAGCTTTTAAAAGATTTGACTATCACTTTGGCTAGTGTATTCCCTCATTTCCCTTCTACATTTCTGCTAATGTTTATCTCCATTAGAATAATAAGCATTTTAACAATAGTTTGTTGCAGAGATGTCTAAAAAGTCATCTTAATGGTCCAAATTAGCATTTTTACTAAGCATCTACGTTTCCATAACTGATTGTGAATTAAGATTATGTTAAATAGTTTTATTATCAGTGTTTTGTTTTTTAAGAAATTTTAAATAAAGAAGTTTGACAAGCTCTTTGAAGTAATGAAAAATTGTGGCTTGGTTTCAAGTAGTTCTCTTTATTTATTTATTTATTTCCATTTCTTGCGAGCTTTCTTTTATTTTTGTTTCTAATACCAAACCTGTCGTGGTGTTTCTTTCTCCATTAACATATACACTAAAGTGGATAATGCAATTTCATCAAACTACTACATGTACAATATTTTTCAGACCATGGTAACCCTGCTCCACTCTCCTTCCAAAGGCTTTAAAGTTTGGAATTATGAAAAGTGGGCTGGATACTAACCATCGCAGTTTTCCACTTACTGATCGCTTAATATGTGTGCAGTAACTCACTAGTTTGGACATGTACTAAGACGACATACAAACCTGAATTGTCTACAGAGTCTACAGGAATCAGAGATTTTACTACGTTACCTCTCTCTCCTAGTAGGAGGTCGCCTTACGTTTAGTAATGGTTGTTCAGCGGTTCGGCTGAGACCTATCACGATTTGAAGAAAACAGCAAGTTTCTCTTTCATTCTCACACTTTCAGAAACGTCGCCCTCCGCGGTGTAATAGTTACCATGCTAACTTCATAGACCCAAGGTCGTGGGTTCAAACCCAGTGAAGGATGATGGACTTTTTCGGATGTAAAAATCCTTAGCATGGCTTCCTTTGGAAGGGAAGTAAAGCCGTTGGTCCCCTGTCGTAGATTTACGCCACGTAAAAAAACCTCAAGCCTGATAGAGAGGATTCTGGAACGCTGAGAACCATAGTAGTTAAAGTGCGTCCATAAATAACACGCCATTTATTTTTGAGCCAGAAACGGCATTTGGTTAGGGTTTCAGTGGCAGAATTTTTACATTCAATCAGTGAAATTCGGAATCATCGCGAATGTCTTAGAGTCACTAAGGCAAAATACTCCAGTTTCCCTCCTCTTTGTTAAACCCAATAAGAGCGAAGAGGTGTGCAACACAACTGGAAATGGGATTCTCTGACATTAAATAAAGAAAAATACTATAGGGAACCAAAAGCCTGGACACGTTGTTTTGCTCTCAACTGTACGTGGTATTTTTCAATGGAATGCTATTCTTCCTCTACCTACTAGGAATGTGGTAGAGAAAGTAACAAAAATTGAGCTCAAGATATCAAGAATCCGAAGAATAAGTTCGAGTTTTAAAGTCTTCCCTCAGAGTGAGAAGATTTATCGCTGATCTCCTTTTCAACATCAAGTCTACCAGATTATTGGCTCTGAAGTGACAAATATCTTTCACATGAGATGTTATTACTTACATGGTTCGTAAGAGAGTGAAGAAACGGGGTTTTCTCGCACATGCGCGCTAAAGGCACCGAGAAAGATTTATTTTGAAGGCATCGATCGTCACGAACCAGTGAATTATTTGATCCTCTGCGACAGACATCACTCAATGTCAGTCGCTGCTACTGCATACGCGGCCAGCTTCCTGTGTGCACAGAATGGCATTTTGACTCTGGCTTCTGCCCTACATTTCATTTCACAAAAATACTCTCTCTCTTAATTATTGAAACAGATTGAAAATTCCCTCCAAAGTGTCCAACTAGTGAATTGCTCATGCAAAATATATTGTTTATATACTTTTTCAAGTGGTATTCCAGTGTAGTAGTAATAATTTAAACTAGGTAGTATCTTTATTACTTTTTCAATAAGTGCTATGTACATAGTGTATGGAGAAGATATTGTATTCCACCCAAAAATTCGATTCCGAGATATCACCGGAAATACATGTTTTGGGTACTCCTGAATCCAAAAAAGGATTCTAGGTAAAAGGTCCATGTGCGTGTGTGTGTGTGTCTGTGGACATCATAGCTCAAAAACGAAAAGTCCGTTAAATACCAAGTACCGAATATCTACCAAGGATGCGACAAGGAAGACCTTCAAGAAAATTCCCTGCCCAATAACATGTATATCTTGAATTTTCTGGGAATAGCCTCTGAAGGCTACTTTATTCTGGATGAATTTTACGGAATTTTGCATAACTGCTAAACCATAAGAGGTGGACAAAAACTTACCGCACAAAAACTCAAGAGCACGTTAAAACACACAGTTTATGTTATATACATTTTTTCATGGGGTTGATCATTTTTGAGATATTCCTTATTATTGGTTTCAGCTTTAAAACACATACTTTTCTCATACAGAAACTTAACAATTCCTGTCCATACAAACAAAGGATCTTCAGTGACATAGCAACCAGCTTTTGACTATCACTTTAGCCCCTACTACTTCCTTATTTCGCTTCTACTTACAAGGAAGCATGTAATAAGACTATTCCTGCTGATTTTTTCTCCATTAGTATGAAGTAAATAGAAGCATAAGCTTCTTAACAATAATTTGTTGCAGCAATATACGGAAAGTCATGTGAATAGAACACATCACATTTTTAGTTTTTCTCTCGTTTCCGAAACTCTTCAGATAGACCAACCTATTAATTTTAAAAGGGTGTTTGTAATGCCTCACGTTGAGCGAGAAACTGAGGCGAACGATTGCAGATTTTTTACTTTCTCTACACAACCTATGTACATACTGTATAGAGAAGGTATTGTAATGCACGTTTTGAGACCCCCTGAATCCAAAAAGTATTTCTAGAAAAATTACGTGTGTGTCTGTGTGTATGTGAGTGTATGTGGGCAGCATAGCTCACAAACGAAAAGTCCGTTAAAAACCAAATTTGGTATTTAGGTTTGGTATTCCAAGGATGCGACACGAAGTTTTTCAAGAAATCCCCCCCCCAACTTCCCTTTACATGTAACTTTTTTTTTTCGAAAATGTTGATTTTCTCAAAATGGCTCTAACGATTTTGATTAAAATAGCATATATTAAAGATATTTACCTGACAAGTAAAATATATGTATATCTTGAATTTTCTGAAAATAGCCTCTTAAGACTACTTTATTCTGGATTTACTTTACTTTACTTTTGCATAACTGCTAACCCGTATGAAATAGACAAAAACCTAACACACAAAACATGTAGAGTACATTAAAACACACATTTTATGTTATATGCATTTTTTGTGGTGTTGATCACTTTTGAGATATTCTTTGTTATTGGTTTCAGCTTTAAAAAACTTATACTTTTCTTATACAGGAATTTGTCAACTCGTGTCCATACAAACAAAGGGACTTCAGTCACATAGTAGCCAGCTTTTGACTATCACTTTAACCTATGGTACTCCCTTATTTCGCTTCTACTTGCAAGGAAGCAAGTATTAAGGATATTTCTGCAATTTGTTTTTCTCGATTAGCATGAAGTAAAGAGGAGCATGAGCTTTTTAATAACATTTTTGCAGAAGTGTAGAGAAAGTCATGAAAATGGAACACATCATATTTTTTTTCAAGAATTTTCAATTGAAACACGTAGTCAATTCATGTATGTCTGTTGCAATAATACTTCTGTAGTCGAACGACGTATAATAAAGATTAAAAATGGTTTTTGAATGGGTGTACTTCATTGACTTGTGCCTCTTCAAAGAAAATCTGTTGCTAAGCATAAACATTATACACTTTCCCGCTATCTTTTCCCACCCAGGCATAGGTCGTTTAAGAAAACACAGCAATTATTCACAGGGCATCGATTTTTTCCATGAGTTCGATATTTCGTAATCATCACAGACACCTTAAAAACAGATCCTATTCAGTACATGAGGTCACTCGTGGAAATCTTTTGGTGAAAAAGTGGCAATCCCAGATATTCTGGATTTCAAAAGCTATGGAACTTCACTGCAATAGTATGCTATCTTGAAGAGATAGAAAGAAAACTCAGAAACGAAAGTTAAATTCTAATCACTAATCTTTATTTCTTTGTCAATTTCTATGAAAGAAGGAGTATACTCGGTAACAGTTTGGTCTGCCATACGTTCCTCATGAGTGTTAGTTCAAACGTTATCCCGACACCTTTTTACAATTTTTGAAACATGCCCATTAAAAGGGCAAAACAATTGATATCTATATTCCTCAAGAGCACACGAATTTCTAAACAGGAATCATTTCTTGGCCTACATCGAATAAGAACAATGAAAACGTTTAACTTAGATGAGAAGAGTATTGATGTTATTTACGTATTAATTGTTGTAATTTGATACATAACAATAGCTCTTAATGCTAGTATGTCTTTAAAAAATCATTATTTGCAATTCAAAAAACAAGCAAACTTCAGTTATTTCTGATGGTATTTGTTTAAAGTAAGCTGGTATTTTTTAAAAGGGGAAATAAAGTATAACTTAAGGTAAAGATATGTTTGATATAATCTCATATTTGAACTTAAAATCACACAAAACCATCAAAATATATACTCGTATATATGTTTTACTTTATTCCTGTTACAATTTATAATACTACATAAAAAGTGTAGATCACGTTAAAACACACAATTTATGTTATATACATTTTATTCGTGGTGTTGATAATATTTAAGCTATTTTTTATTATTGGTTTCAGCAATAAAATACTTTTCTCATATGGGAATTTAAGCTCCTGTCCATACAAAGGAACTTCAATCACATAGCAACCAGTTATTTCCCTTTTACTTGCATGGGAACAGTAATAATACAATTTCTGATAATTTTTTCTAGACTGGCAAGAAGAATAAGTTTATTAATAATTTGTTGTGCAAATTAGAATGTAACACATGGGATTTTTACTTTCTCTATACGTACTATGAAAAAGGTCCGTGTGTGTCCGTGTGTCCGTGTGTCAGTGTGTCAGTTTGTCCGTGTGTCTCTGAACACGATAACTCAAAAACGAAAAGTCGGTATAATTCCAAACTTGGTATTTAAGTTTAGTGACTTCAAAACCACCCCACCCCAAATTTTGATTTTCTAAAAAACGGCTCTAACGATTTTGATTAAAATATCATATATTAAAGATATTCATCTGACAAATAAAATGTATATTTAGAATTTTTTGGGAATAGCCTCTGAAGACTATTTTACTCTGGATGAATTTTGCATAACTACTAAACCGTAAGAGATGGACAAAAACTTAACACATAAAAAATGTAGAGCACGTTAAAACACACAAGTTATGTTATATACATTTTTTCGCGGAGTTGATCATTTTTGAGATATTCCTTTTTCTTGGTTTCAGCTTTGAAAAACTTACACTTTTCTCAACTCCTGTCCGTACAAACAAAGGAACATCAGTCACATAGCAACCAGTTTTTGGCTTTCACTTTAACCTATGGTACTCCTTTATTTCGCTTCTACTTACAATAAAGCAAGAAATAAGAGTATTTCTGCTAATTTTTCTCGATTACCATGAAATAAATAAAAGATAAGCTTATTAACAATAATAATTTACGGAGATATAGAGAAAGTAATGTGAATGGAACACATCAGATGTTATAATCCCTGTGTTTTAGTCGTCTTTATTATTCAATGTATTTACAAACATTGCTTACGACCAAATGAGGTTAATCTGCTTAGACACCATACTATAGGATCAGATCTAAACGGACTCCAATACTTGCAAACACCCATTTCGGCTTAAGGCCGACCAATTCGTGTATTTACCAAGCTGCCAGTGGTTTTCAGCTGAAATCTTTAATTCCACAGCGGCTCTGCTGAAGTTAAACAACCACAGAATAAGCTTTAATATGTTGAGTAGACTACATTGAATATTCACAAAGCGACTTTTCGCCTCCCCTAGCGTTCTGTTTTGCCGGTCGGCTGATCCCTGGCAAATTTCCGGAGCTCGCTCCCGACTGTCTGGAAAAGCCGCACCTCTCCCGTCATGATATAGTGCCCAATAGCCTGACTATTGCTCATTTGCATATAGAGCGCGAGAACAGCTGATTTCGAATCTCCAAATTCTAACCTTTCGTGGTATGATGACAACCACTATGCATTGAATAAGAAGATCGTTCTGCTGAGGTTTTATCACTTATTACTTTCTCTATACGTACTATACACATTGTGTATAGAGAAGGTATTGCACTCCACCAAAAAATTCGATACCGAGATTTCACCGGAAATATAAGTTTTAGGCTCCCCTGTATCCAAAAAACGTATTTTGAGAAAAAGGTCCGTGTGTGTGTCCGTGTGTCTATGAACACGATAACTCAAAAACGAAAAGTCGGTAAAGCACTAAACTTGGTATTTAAGTTTAGTATCTTCCATGGATGCGACACGAAGATTTTGAGAAAAATCCCCCAACCCAAACTACGCTTTACATGGAACTTTTTCAAAAATTTTGATTTTCTAGAAAATGGCTCTAACGATTTTGATTAAAATGTCGTATATTAAAGTTATTTACCTGACAAATAAAATGTATATTTTGAATTTTCTGGGAATAGCCTCTGAAACCTACTTTAATCCGGATGAATTTTTCATAACTACTAAACCGTCAGAGATGGACAAAAACTTATCCCACAAAAAATATAGAACACGTTAAAACACACAATTTATGTTATATACATTTTTTCGTGGAGTGGATCGTCTTTGAGATATTCCTTTTTCTTGGTTTCAGCTTTAAAAAACCTATACTTTTCGCATACAGGAATTTGTCAACTTCTGTCCATACAAACAAAGAAACATCAGTCACAGAGCAATCAGCTTTTGGCTTTTACTTTAACCTATGGTAATCCCTTATTTCGCTTCCACTTACAATAAAACAAGAAATATGACTATTTCTGCTAATGTTTCTCGATTAGCATGAAATAAATAAAAGATAAGCTTATTAACAATAATAATTTACAGAGATACAGAGAAAGTCATGTGAATGGAATACATCAGATTTTTTTTTAAAAGTGAACCTGCCAACCTTGTGGAGCTACTTAGCTCCTCTCCAATAGCTTTATGAATCTTGAATATCGCTTTACCAAACCAAGCGAGATGATGGCTCCGTGGTAACGAACGAGCCTCGCACTCGGTAGGTCCTGGATCCGATTCCCGGTAGACACTTTTTTATTCTTTAAAGTGGTTAAGGCGCGCTTTTACTTCAAATGCCGCAGCCGATGACACTGATGATACATGGAACGAAGATAGAGCACTTGGGGAATGCGATGGCGGGGAAACTGGATAACACCCGCCCTGCACCGCTTTGTCGACCTCTTGAGACCGTTAATTAATCTCGTAGTAATAATAACCATCAATGTTATTAACTATCTAAATATATATGTAAAGAAACTTAATATTTAATAAGTTGTATGCATAGGAACCAAGAAGCCAGCTGTTTACTTAAATGTTACTAAGAATCATGACGCCAGACTGGATAGAGGGGTGAGAAGTTGCTTCTTTTGTGAAAGTCACATTCGAGTTTAGTATAAGGGGAAACCACAGTGTAAAGCACACAAGGGGACTTCTTCTTTATATTTGTGGTATCATGTGATTGTTCTGGGAGATTTGCAATGGTTTTTGGGTAACGATGGTGTCATTTTGGCGGACCTTCCAACCAATAAGAAAGAAGCCACCATGACACCGTTTTTTGTATATAAGAAGTAAGGTTTGGCACATCGAGATCGTTTTGCTAAGAATTCACCTGTGAGAGAGGCAACGTCGTTGCATGTTAAGAATTCACCCGTGTGTGAGGCAAAGTCGTTTGTTAAGAAGTTCGCGAAGTAAGTTTATTATAATAAGCAACTATATGTGAAGTAAAGTAACGTAGCTCACCTATTTAACAGTCAGCTCGTGATTACGTGAAAGTGAATTGTGCCATGTATTCAACTAAAACAGTGTAATTGGAAGTACTTGTGGGTAAGTGAAGAACATCAGTCAGCAGTATAAAGTGTATAACCAGGTGCTTGTCTTCAAAACTCCTTTAGAATAAACAGCAGTAAAAGGTTACAAGTGTTTTCTTAACAATTACAAGATCACTCCTACTAGCCAAATCCACGCCTGGGAGAGTCAATGTTCATGCAAGACTGAGCAACGCCGTGGTAACCCATCCCAGAAGAGCTTCAGTACCAGGTACGTGAGTGTAGTGAGTTGATTTGAAGTGACACTTAGGTACGCTGCACACAAGCACCCAAAAGGAGACGTAAACTCAACAAACTAAAATACTCCCGCTTATGGCACATAGCGTGCACCACTAACAACGCAGCAAAATCTCCGCTCCGGGCCGTTCTAGATGAGAGACGGGTGGTCTAGCCACTCGGGCACGGCGCGGCTCGTGAGTATTCTGGCATATATTGCTTTTTTGTTTGTTTTATAATGTTTAACGCCCGTTTTTACTACAAATGACAGTGCAGGCGATGACGCTGATGATGATACATGGAATGAGGATAGAGCATACATTTCATGCTATATTTCAAAAGCCATCACAGAGCGACACACTCTTTATAACTTTGATTGTCGCTTTAACTACTGTATTTTACAACGAAAAGTTTAAATGTTAACAGAACATTTTTCTGGATTAAATAGAATAGGTAGAGAAAACTATGTGTGTGCAGCATATACGACTTTTAGCGACTTATGTATGTTTTTGTGTCTTTCTCTGTCCTACATCCATACCATTATTGCTTTGTAATTTTTGTTTTTCGACAATGTTTGTTGACCCACTTCTCGTTCATTTTGTCAGGGTGAAAATTGAATTTCCTTATTTAGTACAGGTATATTTCCCTGTCTAATTTTTTTGTTCTTTTACTGCAAATATGTGCATTAACTACTTTAAGTGCTATAAATTGTTATACGTGTACCACATTAGAAACCAGATTTGTTTCTGTTTTGGTTTTAATCGTAACAAAGAATTAAGTTGTCGATTTGTACATGAATCGATTTTTTGAAGCAACGTAACTCATTCTTTGAGTATTTTTACTTTCTCTACACGTACTATGTACATAGTGTATAGATAAGGTATTGCACTTCACCCAAGAATCCGATACCGAGTTTTCACCAGAAATACATGTTTTATGGTCCCCTGTATCCAAAAAGAGCATTTTCAGAAAAATGTCCATGTGTGTGTGTCCGTGTGACTGTGAACACGATAACTCAAAAACAAAAAGTCGATAAAATACCAAACTTGGTATTTAAGTTTAGTATCTTCCAGGAATGCGACACGAAGATTTTTAGAAAAATTCCCCCACCCAAAACTACCCTTTACATGGAACTTTTTTCGAAAATGTTGATTTTCTCAAAAATGGCCCTAACGATTTTGATTAAATTTTCGTATATTAAAGATATTTACTGACAAATAAAATGTATATCTTGAATTTTCTGGGAATAGCCTTTCAAGACTACTTTATTCTGGATGAATTTTACGGAATATTGCATAATTGCTAAACCGTAAGAGATGGACAGAAACTTACAACACAAAAAATGTAGAGCGTCTTAAAACATACAATTTATGTTATATACATTTTTGTCGTGGATTTGATCTTATTTTGAGATACTCCTTGTTTTTGGTTTCAGCTTTAAAATGCATATTTTTCTCATTCAGGAATTTAACAATTTCTGCCCATACAAACAAAGAAACTTCAGCCACATTGCAACGAACTTTTTCTATAACTTTAACCAATAGTACCCCCTTATTTCGCTTCTATTTACAAGGAAGCAAGTAATAGGACTATCTCTGCTGATTTTTTCTCGATTATTATAAAGTAAATAGAAGCACAAGCTTTTTAATAATGATTTGTTGCAGAGATATAGAGAAAGTCATGTGAATGAAACACATCAGATATTTTTAATGTTCTTTTTAGCGTGCCTGTTATATAGTCGAATTTATATATTTTCTCTGTTATATATACTTCTTCCTGGTAGGAGACATTACATCCTAAATATCTGAAGTGTGATATCTGCTTTGATTATATAGTCAAAGTGCTAAATAACTGTTAAAATTGGAATGCGTTCCATTCACATGACTTTCTCTATATCTCTGGAAAAAATTATTGTTAAAAAGCTTATGCTGCTATTTACTTCATGCTAATGAGTAAAAATTAGAAGAAATAGCCCTATTACTTGTTTCCTTGTAAGTAAAGCAAAATAAGGGACTGCCATAAGTTAAAGTGTCAAAGTTGGTTGCTATGTGACTGAAGTTCCTTTGTTTGTATGGACAACAGTTGACAAATTCCTGTATGAGAAAAGTAAGTTTCTCATAGCTGAAACCCAAAACAAGGAATATCTAAAAAAAAAAAACGATCAACTCCACGAAAAAAAATGTATATAACATAAATGTTCTCTTTTAAAGTGCTCTACATGTTTTTGTGTAGTAAGTTTTTATCTAAGTCTTACAGTATAGCAGTTATTCAAAATTCCGTAAAATTGATCTAGAATAACGTAGTCTTCAGAGGCCATTCCCAGAAAGTTGAAGAATACATTTTTTTTCAGGTAAATATCTTTAATATACGAAATTTTAATCAAATTCTTTAGAGCTATTTTTGAGAAAATGAAAATGTTCTAAAAATGTTCCATGTAAAAGTTAGTTTAGGGTGGGGTGATTTTTCTCAAAATCTTTGTGTCGCATCCCTGGAAGATACTAAACTTAAATACCAAGTTTGGTATTTTACCGAATTCTAGTTTTTGAGCTATCGTGTTCACAGACACACTGACACACGGACGTGCACACACACGGACCTTTTTCTGAAAATGCTTTTTTTTATACAGGGGACCTTAAAACATATATTTCCGGTGAAATCTCGAATTTTTTGGTGGAGTGCAATACCTTCTCTATACACTATGTACATAGTACGTATAGAGAAAGTAAAAATGAATTATTTGTTAAAGACGCAATCAATTGCCAGGATCATATTAGCCCCGTTCCGAAGTTCTGTTATATCTATTCACATGGGGTTTTTAAATACATTAAAAAACTCTGGGCCGGGTTGTGCCCACGACCTTGGAATCAGTACGCCAGCGCCTGAGCCACCACGATGACCTAAATAACTGTGCTGCTCTACTGATTTTCAGCGCAGTTTAAAGCTCATCCGCTTCGCAGATAAAACTTCTGAGAAGCAGAGAAAAACACAGTAGTGAAAATGTGCTGAGTATGTTTGTCACGGATTGTCGGACAGTGATTCTATTTCATACAGCGCATGGAAATTGCAACCTGAGAGATTACTGTCGCAGAGGAAGAAATACACAAACAAATGCCAACACCAGCGCGGGATGAGGATTTCCTCTTTTGTTTGCTCTCGTATGAGTGATTACAAATTGTGGTGACGACCTGTCAACAGTTCAAGTACTTAAACAAAGACAGTTCTACTGTTGATATTTGAATTTGTATACAAGCTTTTTTGTTTTCTTTGCAAGAGGAAAAGGATGAGTGAACGATAACACTGGTGTTTCATTACAAATAGTTGATGACTGCCAACACAGATGAAAACTTTTATTGCCAATCGAATATGAGAATGATAAAAGCAAAATACGAGGATGTTCAAATAATGAGAGTAAACAATGATCATAATGGAAATATATTTTCTGGTATTTGTTTTTCTTTAGATGGTCTGCACGATATCCGGTTGCAATTGTGTTTTCAATGATACAGCATTTTCACTTCACAATACCTTTAATAACAAATGATGGGATTCATAAACACATACAGAATAATTGAAAAAGATCATAACAAAATTAGAGAAAAATCATGATGTCTTGCATTATATTAAATTGTCTAACTACAAAGTATTCTTAAGCTTACGTTTTAGAGTACTTCTTAATATAGATAAACGTTTATTACTCATTAACAAAAATTTTGTTGGAAATTCTCTTAACAATTCCCACTAATAATAATTACAATAAGTAATGTTTTATTGATATTTTACCATAAATTCATATTAATTTTATGGCAATTTTGGGGAAAATTAAGAGTAATTGCATGATTAAAATGAAAATGAACAGGCAAATAGAGTAATATTAATGCTAAAACTATTTATTACGAGATTTGTTATTTGCTGTATGTCAATCTATTCAGATTTGTCATTTTGTTTTGGCAACTCTGATGCTGAATTCATATATTAAGTGTTTCATTCGTTATGAGTTTTTGAAGTGGTCTGGAGTTCAATTTCCGGCGTCTGGCCACTCACATCTATCTTTTTCCATGTTTTACCTGGGTTTCAGACGAATGCTGGAGTGGTTCTTCTTTTATTGCACCTTTTTTCCTGCCCATCGATTCCTGTGCCCGTTGCGTCCTTTTCTTTTATTTCAACGTTGAACTATTGTACCATAGTAGGACCATTGATTTTTTTAATTAAATATAACGTTTGATTTACATCTTTAAACTAACTAAGAAGAAAATTAATTTTAATCAGTGTACTCTTCCTTCACCATACAGATTCAAATAATCATTTAGGAGTTATTAGAAATGTTAGTGAATGTGCGCTTTGTAGAGGTTTCTCCCCTGGCCTCGCCTCCGGGTGCTCTTGGGTGGCCGCCCTTCGAGGGAAAAATGCCTCCGAATGATTCACGGGTGGTAGCGAATGTGTTTCCTCTGGAAACCTTAGGGACTCTGTTCTTCAATCGGATCTGGTCGCCCTTCGTATCTCTCCCCACATTCCCCTCTCCCATTGGTTAGAGTATGAATGAATGAATAAGTGTATTTATTAACATAGCAATATCATACATAGAATTTCAACAGTCGCACGGGTCCACAGACCGTACGTGCTTTTGTAATACACATTACAAGCAATATTAAAACAACAACCACAACAAAGAATTAAAAGAGTAAACACGAAAATAAAAAGACAAAGGAAATACACAGTCAAAAGCAATATTAAACAACAATAAAATTAAGAGTGAATCCGAAAATAAAGATACAAAGATATTCAAATATAGCAATTTAAATTTACAGCACAGAGTACACCTTCATAAATGCACCCTCTTATAATAGATAATTACACTTAAAAGACATATATACACATAATATATACAACCCTAGCACAACAGTGACCTAAGTATGACATAATATATATATATATATATATATATATGTATGTAGAACATTGTAGTCACTTTTGTTTAGTTGATCTTATTCCCCCCCCCTTCCCTATTGGCAGCCGCCTCAGATCTCAGCTGTCTTGCCTTGAGTATAAATTTACCTAGCCCGTCCATGTTTTCCGTGCCTGCCAGTAGCGTCCAACATGCTTCTATCCCTACATTCGCAGTGGTAAAAAATCGCGGCAAATATTTTTCCCGCCATTCCTCCGTACCCCTACATCTTGCCATGATGTGAGTCCACGACTCTTCCTCCTCGCAAATGGGACAGATTCTCGTACCATTCTCATTGGTTAGAGTAAAAACACAAAGGGCCAGGAGCCTATGCGTGGAGTTCTGACAGTTGCGCCCCTTCGTTCGTCCTTTTACTACTCTGATTGATAACAGTGGCTTTATACTAGACTGTTCCATCTTTGGGTACACGGCAAAAGAGCAGCATTTTACTCGCGACTCACAAGGAGTATGAAATGGAGCTGGGAATCGAGGACAAGCTATTATCAGGCTGAATGAACTTTTGGGATGAGATGCCAAGAGTAAGCATTGTGTCATGGTCTTCACGCAGAGACAAATTGGGTATGACGCTCTCCCCCCTAGCCTATACCGATGTCTGTGTTTGAGTATGCATTAGTACTTTAAGACAAGTAAATTTGGATATAGTGATGAGAGGAATACCGACTATGTATTTCCTTTATGCAATCCTAGCATTAAACCGGTTTATTTTGACGACATAAATCTTGAGAAATTTCTAGATATCTTTTGATTTTTATGAAATTAATAAACTCTCAGATTTCTTGGTTGTTTTCAAAATGTCAAGCGGAATACAATCCAATCTATAATAGTACATTATTTAACTAGGTACAAAAGTCGAGCTTTGCTGATAAATGGGTCAAGTTAGATCACAACCTCAGGGATCTAATACCCACGAGTTAATAAAACTACTTTTGCACCTGTTTGAAAAAACTACTTTATCTACGTTACTTAAGGAAATGCGTTTAAATGCAGGAAATAATAATAATATGCCATATTAAATCTTATATCAGTGAAAACATTCTATTTTATTACTATTCATGTCTTGAGCTTGATTGTTGTTATAGTAACCATTGTAGTTAATTGAAATCAATAAATCGCCATTTTCGATTATGGATGTTAAAATTATAATTTTATGAAATTATGCAGGCTGTTTTTGGTGATCCTATTGAACGTGGTACTATTGAAACGCGTAACCAGATGTATGAAAAAGTTGATGTTAAAAGTGAAACAAATGAGTCAGTTCATGTGAAAACATGGCTCCCCAAGTCAATGTTAAAAATAGTATAAATTGTCAGATTACCATAAATTTCCGTTAGAATTTTTTTGTGTGATTTATGGTTGAACTCACACTTAACCGAAAAGTTATAGTTTAATTTCATGTGTGATTACTTGGCAATAATCAGAAGAAGAATGTTTTCTTTTTTCAAGACTTTCTATTGTACTCGAGAGAAACAATATATTAAAAATCTGATGTGTTCCATTCACATCACTTTCTCTATATCACTGCAACAAATTATTCTATTTACTTCATCTAATGGAACAAAAATTAGCAGAAATAGTCTTATTACTTGCTTCCTTGTTAGTAGAAGCGAAATAAGGGGGTACCATAGATTAAAGCGATAGTCAAAAGCTGGTTGCTCTGCGACTGAAGTTCCTTTGTTTGTATGGACACGAGTTCACAAAGTCCTGTATGAGAAAAGTATAAGTTTTTATAGCTGAAAAAAAACTAGGAATATCTCAAAAACAATCAATTCCACGAAAAAAATGTATACAACATAAATTATGTGTTTTAAGGTGCTCTACATTTGTTGTGGTAAGTTTTGTCCATCTCATCCGTAAAATTGACAGAGAATAAAGTAATCTTCAGAGGCTATTGCCAGAAAATTCAAAATATACATTTTATTTGTCATATTTTTAATATACGATATTTTAATCAAAATCGTTAGTGCCATTTTTTAGAAAATCAAAATTTTTGAAAAAACTTCCATGTAAATGGTAGTTTGGGGTGGGGGGATTTTTCTCAAAATCTTCGTGTCGCATCTCTGGAAGATACTAAACTTAAATACTAAGTTTGTTATTTTACCGACTTTGAGTTATCGTGTTCACAGACACACGGACACACGGACAAACTGACACACGGACACACACAGACGTACCGTTTTCTGAAAATGTTTTTTTATTTTTTTATTTTGGGGACCCTATAACATATTTCCAGTGAAATCTCGGTATCAAATTTTTTGGTGGAGTGCAATACCTTCTCTACACACTATATACATAGCACGTATAGAGAAAGTAAAAATTTGGAAAGGGAAATGTTTATTTCATAAGAATCATGACGTAATTTATAAAGTGCTGTGTAACACGTTGCTATGTGAAAATACATAACGACGTGTTATTTACTTTATACGAAAATAAACAAAAGCTTTAGAAAAGTAACAATTAATAGCCTGCTTTTGAAACATTTGAAACGGAAGTAGATAAATAGTTTTATCATTACCTTCCATTTTGCTCTATAAGCGTTGAAACAAATGAAACATCTGCTTAGCAGCCGTATTACATTTACATCTGTGGTTTGTGACACATAATATTTCATTGCAAATTATTTTAATGCTAAAATTGCATAGCACGTTGTACTCGTATGTAACACGTATATAATCTTTTCATTGTAACACTCGACTAGTATATTCATGTCATAATCAATCAGACTACACACTAGTTACATGAATAACTATTATGTGTTTTGTAATAATTTGGGCTTTGAAACATATACAGAAATATTTCACATTTCAGCAGACAATATCACAGCCGGTGAAAATTTTATAAGGGAAGTCAAAAGCAGCATTTTAAAACAAAGTTGTCAAAGTATCCTTTACATTTGAGAGACAATGAAGGATCTTCTAATATTTCCTCTTGTAATCAGCTTTAACTGACAAATAAAAGCTGGTTGTTAGACAGGAATTCGCAATATGTAAAACGCTCGTAATTATATTTCGTGCTTACCAGGGATATCTTCTTCCGGCCTCAATTTATTACATGGTGCATAAAGGTCGACAGGCTCATCTAACGTCAACAGCTCTCTCCGGCGTTAAAAATAAAAAGGAAGAAAACCAGAGCAGAAAGGCTAATATTCCGTGCTCTTATGGAACAAGTTTTGCGGAACATCCATCATTTGTTGACGTCACGTAGCCTGAGGACTACGCTTTTAACGCGGATAGGTAGTTCGGCCCCAGGCACGTTATGGAAGGGGCAAACAGATTTTCAGCCGGCACAAGACCAGATTAGTTGTGTTTCCCATTACGCAGTTATTCCGTTCCACCCTAGGGCAAGGGGATTTGCCGGAGGTTAAAAAAAGTGCCAGAGATGAAGGAAAAAAAATACTATCTGGTACTTTCTCAGCTTTGAACACGGCCAAAAGGCGTGATACAGAAATGAAAGGGAAGAAAATGAAGCCATGGTAAGGGCGAGAGAAACTAAATTTTTTAGATAGGATTCGTTCGTGACAAATTCAATTACCCTTTTTTTTCCTCCTTTACTTCGCTGCGACTTCAAATAAAACAGAATTTTCCAGTTTTTTCAGTCGCAGTGGCGTATGAAACACGTGTTCGAATATACAAGATTTCTCAAGGAGCATGTTTATGTTTGTGGAAATGGCGTGTTATTTATCGACGCTCTTTAACTGCTTTGGTTCTCAGCGTCCCATTCTATATTGGGCGTGAAAGATCGCTTAATTTTTCTCAGAGGCCTCTCTTATCTAAGGATTTTTATGTTTATGTTTGTCAAATTACTAGCCATATATTACAGTAATACGAAATGTGACTTAAATCTGCGAAAGAAGTGCAATTAGTGCCTATTCAGCCCGTGGTATACGGAAAACAATTTAATGCAATTTTAAAAATTAAAAATGACCAAATTTAAGTTAAAGTCTTGCCAACCTTACAGAGAAAATTATTAGTGTCAAGAAAATCATACTTGTTTTAAAACTGCAAACCTTGGTTGATTAATTTTCAGCGCTAAATATCACATTTTGTTATCCTTATTGGGAAATGAATTATCCGCTCGGGAGGTCATTGAGTTCTGCAAATCTTTTAACACACGAAGGAAAATCTACACACGTCAAATACGGGGCAGTTGAGCTACAGGTAGATTGAGATGTTATATAACACAGCTGTTAATGGGAACTTCGTTTCGCAGTCGGCGTATCCTCCCTAAATCTAGGACTGATATCCCCCTAGGGATCAAAAGCCTGTCGGGGAGCCAACGTCACGAAACCACAGAATGGAGAATCTGAAACGAGTGGTCGGTCAGTAGCAGGCGTGGGCGTGAGGAAGTGGATGATATGAAATGCAAGCGAAATTGTTGATAGGAAAAGTGATGATGGAGGAATTGGTGGAATGAGTGCCGGGGAAACTGAGTACCCGGAGAAAACCCACCCAGTTCCGCTTCGGCCACCACAATTCCAATGCGGGCGCCTAGATGCAAGTGATCTAACCAACCATCCGAGGTGCTGCCTGATGGAGGCAAAAATGAAAAAATAAAACATTTATCCAAAGTCCATTTTTTAAGAGTTTCTGGCATAAAATGCAAATGTTTTACTCCAATAATATTCCAAATTATCTGCTCTGGTTCACTAAATCATCAAATCATCATGGACAGAGGGCAGTAGTGAGGTGGGATGTGGCCATCTGCTAATCTCCAAGCATTACATCGCATGCAGGCAGGTGATACACTACTCAACTCTCTAAGACTTCTAGAGCATGAAAGCAATAGAGGAAAAGCAAATAAGCAGAAAATAAAGTGCAAATGTATATTTTTATTTTTGGTACCTACTTTAAAATAGCTATAGTAAAGTATATTGATAGAGTAGCATTGCCTTTTCTTCAAAGGTTTATTTAAAATTTGGAGTTTTCTGTGCAAGTATTGAGTCTTAAAGGTAGATGGGAATATCTACTTTCTGAGCTACGTGTTTCTGGTTCAACTTCTCTATGAAAAAGAGTGTAATTATTCCAGTTTCTATAGGTGTGTTTAGGTAAGTAGATAATGTTTCTCTCCCTTTCTATCATTCGTGCATGTTCGTCTCTTTTTCACGCCCTTTGTCACCTCTCTCTCTCTCACTTATTTCTTTCTGTTCGTTCTGTTTTTTTACTAGTGTTGAACGCCCGCTTTTACTACAATTGGTACCGCAGGCGATGACTCTGATGATACATCGAATAAAGACGGAGCACTAGTGGAAAGCGATGGCGGGAGAAACCGGAGAACCTGGAGAAAACCCACCCCTGAACCGCTTTATCCGCCACAAATCCCACATGCGGTTGCCTTGGAGCGAACCCGGGCCGCCTGGATGAGAGGTAAAGTGGTCTAACCACTCCACCATGGCGCGGTCTCTTCACCTGTTTTATTTCCAACCAATTACCATGTAATTTTTCGGAAATCATTAATAACATAAGTTAATGATTAAGTATTATTAAAAAACAAAAACATAGTTATTTGTGATAATATTGTTATCTTTGCCAATGTCCTAAATGCACATTTACAATAATGCCATGCGAATTCATTCAAGTGACTCATTAATCAAAGATAATATATCTTTGTTGCTGCAAATCTTCACCTCACACCCTAGTAGAATATGTTTTCCATTTGAAACATTAGTTCTACTTGAATCACTCCTATACACTTCAGATATTTTACTGTTAGCCCATATCCTTTTTTAAAATATATAGCTATTCCTAATGCTTCATTTATACTTTATAAATGATTCTCTAGTCTAGTATGTAAGTTATAAATATTTACAAGGCTATTTATAATGTTTGTATAGGATACTATAATAAAAAACCTGAAGACTGCAAAATATAACGCGATTTAAAATTATTGATTATATAATGTAGATAAAGATTATGAAAATGTGCATTTAATGAAATATATTTTGTTTTGCACTGTCCATGTATACCTCCCAAGTTATCAGCCTTTTAAGAAATGAATGTTCTCTTAAGCGAAAAATTACTCTTTGCTTCTTCTATTACACCAGATGGAAACGGTCGATTTGTCGAAGGATATTAGAGAAAAAAATTCTCCAGTTTTATCACATACGTAACTACTTGAACTCCGGTAGACGAAGTTGAATGGTAGGAGCCGCAAGGGAGACTTGCAACCAGGGTTTACTGCGATGTAGGTCACAATCCGTAATATTTGAGAATTATTTCAGAGATTTCATTAATCGCCCGAATTGACTAACTAGGTTAAAGAATCTTAAATTACAAATAATTCAAAAAACAACAACCTATCCGAAAGATGTGTTATATTCCACAAGGATATCACCGCCCATTGCTATAAAACCTTCACCGACAAACGGAGTACTATCTCAGGAGAAATCAAGTTATAGAGAAAGTCTTCTAAGCTGCCACAATCGCAAGAAACTGATGTGCTCCATTCACATGACTTCTGCTACCTCTTTGTAACAAATTATTGTTAATAAGCTTATTAGCAGAAACGCTTTTACTACTTAGTTCCTTATAGGTAGAAGAGAAATAAGAGGATACACCAAGAGTCCAATGCTTTAAAATGTGGTTGCTATGGTATAGGAATCCGATTCTTTGCATGGTCACGTGTTGACAAGTTCTCATATGAGAAAATATTAAGTATTTTATAACTGAAATAAATAATAAGGAAAAATTGCATATTACACAAATTGTATGTATTAATGAGCTCTGCATTTTTTGTATCGTAAGCCTTTGTCTATCTCTTACGGTTTACCAGTTATGCAAAATCCTGCAACATTCATTCAGAATAAAGATGTCTTCAGAGGCTATTCCTATAAAATTCAAGATAGACATTTTATTTGTCATTCAAATATCTTTAATATACGAAATTTTAATTAAAATCGTTTGAGTTATTTTTGAGAAAATCAAAACTTTCGAAAATGTCTCCATGTTTCTTCGTGTTTAATGGACTTTTCGTTTTTGAGCTATGTTGTCTACACACGGACGTTTTGCTAGAAATGCTTTTTTTTATTGAGGAGGTCCCAAAGAAAACATACATTTCCGGTGAAATCTCGGTATCGAATTTTTTGTTCTATTATCTACAATACCTTTTCTATACACTATGTACATAGTACATGTAGAGAAAGTAAAAAGTGATTGTTATGGTAACCAGAAGAAGAATAAAAGTTGGAGATCTTGCAATGTCAAACATGAATCCGTTATGACAGATCGGAGGTAATTATTTAAAATCCGGCGAACATATTGGTCACTCCCGGAGATTGTAGCTGTTACTTGCCTGTCTCATGCCGCTTGCTTAAATGAAAACCTTCAAGAATCAAACTGAATACTTTTCTTCCAAGAGTTATCAGGGCATGTAACCAACAATTTTGCATCTTCCCTTTCCTTACCATGCGCTGTGATGTAATTAGTCATGTCAGACTATCCAAAATTTCACTTTCAACAGTTCCAGAGACTGCACTTCTGTTCCAAAAATATTAACTTCAGCGAAAATGCAAAAATATTTGCTCTCGTGGCCTAAGTTTTCAGGCTTTAATGGGAAAAAATCTGAAGTGTCACATTCACGTGATTTTTTCCACCTCAGTGTAACAAATTATTGTTAAAAAGCATATTCTTCTGTCTAATTTATGATAATCGAGATAAACATTGGCAGAAATGTTCTTAATTAACTTGCTTCCTTGTAAGTAGAAGGGATATAAAGGAATGCACTAGGCTAAAGTGACTGTCAAATCTCTGTAAATCTCGTTGCCATGTGGTTGAAATTCGTTTCTATGCAGAGCCAGAAGCCTACAGTTTTCCGTGTGAGAAACATTTTAAGTATTTTAAATCTGAAAAAAGGAGTATCTCAGAAATGGTGTTTTAACGTGATCTACGTTTCTGTGTAGTAAGTTTTTGTCTATGTCTTACGGTTTACCAGTTTCGCAAAATTCAGAAAAATTCATTCAGAATAAAGAGATCCTTAGAGGCTATTCCCAGAAAATTCAAACTATTCATCGTATTTGCCATATAAATATCTTTAATGTAGGGCATTTTAATCGAAATCGTTAAAGCCATTTTTGATAAAATCAAAATGTAATACTTTTTTCCATGTAAAGGGTACTTTGGGGAGGGGATTTTTCTCAAAATATTGGTGTCGCATCCCTGGATGATACTAAACTTAAATAACAAGTTTGGTATTTTACCGACTTTTCGTTTTTGAGTTATCGTTTTCACAGACACACGGATACACGGACACTGAAGATTTTTTTTATATAAATATGATTTTCTGGATACAGGGGACCCGAAAACGTCTATTTACGGTAAAATTTCGGTATAAACTTTTTGGGTGGAATGTAATACTTTTTCTATACACTATGTACATAATGCGTATAGAGAAAGTAAGCATACAAAGAATGCACAAGAACTGGCCTGTGAGAAACACAATACAGTTATTTATAGTCATGCAACAATATAGACAAAACTGATAAGGATAACTCAGCCAGTCAAAATTGGATGTTTAAGAATTTACTTCTTTGAAAAGAATGAGAGATCAGAGGAATGCCAGTCTACACCAAGAACTAAAAACAATGAGGAAGCATTCGTGCTATCTCTGTGGAAGAAGTCCATGAATCTGGCATCAAAGTCAGTATTCTGTTAGTAACCCATTTCGGTTAAAACGCTTTTAGTTTGAGTTCCGGAAAAGACCTGGAATATACCCCTCCGCCTATCCGAGAGTGATGGATGTCTAGAGTCGACGCCACCTCAATCAAAAGCTCAAAAACGCCACTGGATGTTGTTGGTGCTAGCGGGGAGAAAGAAAAGGCGCAGTATGTTGCTTTCAGTTCACCTAAATTCCGTTCCTTTCATTTATTATATTTGACAGTTCGCTCATGTACACTTGGCAGCAAGGGGATATTCTACAACAAAGCGGGAATAGAAAACGCACAGGAGATTTGGGAGAGTCGTATTTTGCGAGAGACCAATCCCAGAAGGATAAAGAAGTATTATTCACTGCACTATGTGTAGGTGAATCAATACAGTACAATGGTACAAAATGCTTCTTTTCTATCACAAAGTGTCAATGGAACCAAAATATCGGCCTGTTTGTCTCTTCCTTACAATACTTTCTGTTTATCTTTCTTTCACTTTAATCACATATTGCTTAGTAATGACCAGGGAAAGTAAGTGGGAGACCTGTGTTCGATTCCCAGTACCGGCGTGGGACCGGAGTGCACTCAGCCTTGTGAGGTCCCTGGGGGGCCAATTGAGGATCTACTTGATGGTGAAGTAGCGGCTCCAGGTCAAGAGAACCGCATTAACTGGCCGGGAGGGATTCGAGGCGTCTCACCCTCCATTACTGCACCCCACTGCATCCATGACGTCTGTCATGAACCGTGATGGGGGACGCAGCGGCCGGGCGGTAGACCAAAGCTCATTGTGAGTGAACGGGGACGACGATTTAATTCGTCATACCGGCGTTTCGTAATGGCAAACGATGTATCTTTATCGCTAAATATTGTAGTAAGTTGATCAATACACTCTTGAACTGACAATCCACGTTCGAAAGTCATAATAAATTATCGCATGAACATTTTCATGAGTTAATTCCATCTTTTCGCTGAGACACCCTTTTAAGGTCATTGTAAACAAGTCACTCTATTGACAAAATATCTGAAGTAGGTCAAGGCCAACAATGTCAAACTTTTCAGAGGAAACACAAGATGGCATCTACCGCAATCACTTTTACCAATGCTCAAAATATAAATAGTGGACCTCATAATAATTATAGTCGGAACGAACTAATAAAGTTTAATTCCTGCAAGCAACAGTAGAAGAAGAAAAACAAAAACGTTCTGACATAGGCTGCTTTAGAAACTCATAAGATATGAACAGTGTCAATTCGGTACGACAGATGGCAGTCAGTCTAAATATTGGCCGCTACGATATTTTCTGCATTATTTTTTTCGCTCGAATAATCCGCTAGAAGCGTCTACTTCTCAAGAGTAGCTACCCCAGAGAAAGAAGAAAAAAAAACTGTATCTAGTGGAGCTTGACTAGCGCGAAATGTGTGTGCTTCTATCCCCGCCAGAGACCTCTCTAGGACGTTCTGGGGAAATCCGACCTCGGAGTGAGGCCTTACTTTTTTTGTAACTGCTTGTACTTCTTGGTCTTTTCTGAAAGGCATTTTGCTTGTTTTTCAATTGTAATATAGTTGAATCCGGCGCTTTTGTACACAAGTAGATGGCTAGTTGTAAATTTATAAAATCAGTGCACTTCAAAAAGAATTTACCTATAATTTTTAAATTTATTATAATTTATTATAAGATTTATTGATGGTTATACTCATATTTGCGAAGGGTCATTATTGAGTATTTTGAAAACTAATGTAAATTTATACTATTGAAGCTTAAATGTGTTATTGTTCATAAAACTTGATGGTGATAATGACAGGAATTTTATTTTTAGAATAATTTAGGTCGCCCTCCGTGGTGTAGTAGTTACCATGCTGACTTCATATACCCAAGGTCGCGGGTTCAAACCCGGCGGAGGACGATGGATTTTTTCGGGCGTAAAAATCCTTAGCATGGCTTCCTTCGGAAGGGAAATAAAGCTGTTGGTCCCGTGTCGTAGATTTACGGCATGTAAAAGAACCTCAAGCCTGATTGAGCAAAATTAAGTGGTATTTCACGACCAATTTAGAATGCTGAGAACCACAGCAGCTAACAAGCGTCCATAAATAACACGACATTTACATCTTAGAATAATTAGAGGCGACATCTGAACTATTTTTTAATCTTTTATCATAAATTTCGGCGAGATGCGAGAACATAAACAGAATTTTGCTTCAGGAAATACACTTATATGCAACTGTTTAAGTAACATCCGAATAATAGTTCAAACATACGCACATTAAAACAGGGCTTGTTTGACTTCCTCCTTGCAAACAAATAATGACAGCCTGCGACTGGGTTATTATATTTCCAGGAGCGGCAGGTAACAGGAAACAAATAGAGTCGTTTTTCTGCCACACGGCGCTAAATAGACATCCTGTGTTTCACATCCGATGACTGCCCTTTTGACTAATGGGTACGTGCATCGCTAATCAATAATTCATCTCACAACATGGAGTGCCAGGCACAAATGAGCTGAATCTGCTACTATTGTGAATGCAACATGATCAAGTTTGAGGTCAACCGTATGTATGTGTGAATTGCGCGTACCTGAAGTACGGATCCAATTAATTACTATTACGGCAAATTTCATTGACACTGATAGGCACCTAATTTTGACGAACTCTCTTTTTTACTTTCTCTATACGCACTGTGTACATAGTGTATAGAGAAGGTATTGCACTCCACCAAAAAATTCGATACCGAGATTACACCGGAAATATACATTTTAGGGTTCCCAATATCCAAAAAAAGCATTTTCACAAAAAGGTCCGTGTGTGTGTGTGTGTGTGTGTGTGTGTCCGTGGGTCCGTGTGTCCGTGTGTCTGTGAACACGATAACTCAAAAACGAAAAGTCGGTAAAATACGAAACTTGGTATTTAAGTTTAGTATCTTCCAGGGATGCCACATGGAGATTTTGAGAAAAATCCCCCCACTTCCAACTACCCTTTACATGGAACTTTTTCGAAAATTTTGATTTTCTCAAAAATGGCTCTAACGATTTTGATTAAAATTTCGTAGAATAAAGGTATTTACCTGACAAATAAAATGCATATCTTGAATTTTCTGGGAATAGCCTCTGAAGAGTAGTTTATTCTGGATGAATTTTACTAAATTTTGAATAACTGCTAAACCGTAAGAGATGGACAAAAACTTACTCCACAAAAAATGTAGAGCACATTAAAACACACAATTTATGTTATATACATTTTTTTCGTGGAGTCCGTCATTTTTGAGACATTCCTTATATTTGGTTTCTGCTATCAAAAACGTATACTTTTCTCATACAGGAACTTGTCAACTCCGATCCATATACACAAAGGAACTTCATTGACATAGCAACCAGCTTTTGACAATCACTTTAACCTATGGTAGTCCCTTATTTCGCTTCTGCTTTCAAGGAAGCAAGTAATAAGACTATTTCTGCTAATTTTTTTCTGATTACATAAAGTAAATAGAAGTATAACATTTTTAAGAATAATTTGTTGCAGGGATATAGAGAAAGTCATGTGAATGGTACACATCGGATTTTTATATCATATATTAACAAACTAGTAATATATTTATCCACGATTCTTAAACACTGCATTAATTAACACTGAATATATAACTTCATTTTTACTTTCCTAGCCCAGATGTACAATGTACATTGTGAATAGAGAAGGTATTGTATTTCATCCAAAATTCGATGTTGAGATTTCACCGGAAATATATATTTTGGGATCCTCTGAGTACGAAAAGAGCATTTTTAGGAAAAGGTCCGCGTGTGTGTCTGTCTATCTGTCCGTCTGTGGACAGCATAGCTCAAAAAAAAAAAAAAAAAAAGACAATACTTGGTATTTAGGTTTGGTGTCTTCTAATACTGTAAGCGAAGACTTTCAAGAAAATCCCCCACCTCAAACTTTACATGGAAAAAGTGTTGAAAAGTTTTCATTTCTAAAAAATGGCTCTAACGATTTTGATTAAAATCCTATATTAAATATGCCAAATGGAAATGTATATCTTGAATGTTATGGGAATGGCCTCTAAATCCCTCTTTATTCTGAATGAATTTTGCTAAGCTGCTAAAACGTAAAAGTGGGCATGTGAAAGTTTCCTGACACGTGATCGACAGGTGTAAAAATGAGAACGAGCCCTAAAGAGAGTTCAATTTTAAGCTGGAATTGCATAGCCTGCAACAAGGGCCGCCGCCGCCGAAGCGAACTATGTGGCAGAATTGTTGAGGAAGCATGAATAAACACAAACTCACCCAGGAGTACTAATGCCCTGTCTGGATGTCAAAGAACTTGCTGATAGCACAGTGTCCTCACGCAAGTGTAATAAGCTCAGCTTCGATGTCAAAGGAAATCGCCGACGGCACACGTGTCCACTAACGCATGTATAAAACTCTGATGTGTTGCATTCACATGAGTTTCTCTATATCTCGGTAACGCATTATTGTTAAAAAGAGTATTCTTCCATCTACTTCAAGTTAATGGAGACACACACTAGCAGCATTGGTGTTATTATTTGCTTCCTTGTAAGTAGAAGGGAAATAAGGGAATATTCAAGGCGAAAACGATAGTCAAATCTTTTAAAAGCTGGTGGCCATGGGGTTGAAATCCATTTCTTTGCATTGCCAGGAGTTGAAACATTCCTCTATGTGAAAAGTTATAAGTATTTTAAAACTGAAAACAACAACAATAAATATTAAAAAGTGGTCAACTCCACGAAAAAATATATGACATAAATTGTGTGTTTTGACTAAATCTATATTTTTGTGTAGTACGCTTTTGTTTATCCCTTACAGTTTACCAATTATGCAAACTTCAGCAAAATTCATCCAGAATGAGGAGGTCTTCAGAGGATCTTCCCAGAAAATTCAAGATACACATTTTATTTGCCATGTAAATATATTTAATATACGGCATTTTAAATAAAATGGTTACAACCATTTTTGAGAAAATCAAAATGTTGGATTTTTTTTCCATATAAAGGTTAGTGTGGGGCGAGATTTTTCTCAAAATCTTCGTGTCGCATCCGTGGTATTTTCACGGCTTTTCGTTTTGGATTTATCGTTTTCACAGACATAATGACACATGAATATTTCCAAGAAAATCCCTTACACCAAACTACCCTTTGAAGGAACATTTTTCGAAGATTGCTATTTTCTCAGAAATGCCTTTAACAATTTTGATTAAAACACCTTATGTTTAAGATATTTTAATTACAAACGAAATGTATATTCTGAAGTTTCTAGTAATAATTTTGCTTGACTTTTAAATAACTGGCAAACCGTAAGAAATACACAAAAACTTACTACACTAAAAATGTAAATCAAATTAAACAGCACAGTTATGGCATATACTTTTTTTTGTAAACTTAACCGTTTTCGAGGTATTCCGGATTATTGGTTTTAATGTTAGACACTTAAACTTTTCTCAAACGGGAACACATATTTTTTCTTGTTTCTCGTTTGCTTACACCTAGCAAGCGAGGAGGTTGGAATTTCAATTGTTTTACATAGCGACCGGCTTTTAAAGGTAGAGAGTATCCTTTAGCCTGTGGGTTTTCTTATTTCTATTTACAAGGAATGTTCTGCTTATGTTTATTTTGATCAGCACATATATAACAGATATTAATGTTTTGAATAAAAGTTTTACTTACCGAACAGCTAGTGGATATCATGTGAATGAAACACATCCGATTTTTCCCTGCTACTTGCAAGAAAAAAGTAATAAGGACAATTTCTGCTAATGTTTATCTCTATTATCATGAAACAGATAGAAGAATAAACTTTTTAACAAAACTTTGTTACAAAGTTTTAGAGAAAGTCATGAGATTTGACCACATCTGAATTTTTTTTAAATATAACCAATTATCTAGTATGCGCAACAGTAGTAAAGTGTCGACTTTATCATTCTGAAATTTCAAATAGCTGTTTTTGATGATATAATATATAGATTTGATAAGTAGACTGAAAATCAATGCGTAGTCGGGAATTGAACAACAGATCACCCTGTCTCCCTCCGGTTGTTCTAGTCACTGAGCTAATATGGCAACATTTCAACACCAAATTAAATTCCACATCTGCCCCTCATTGTTGCCAATAAACCAAAAAGAACTTATATTATCTTTAGATGATGTCCTAATGCCAACTACAATGCCGTAAGTAATTTAAGTTCCAATATTCATATTTTTGACCCACTATTAATTGACATATGGGTTATCTGGATCGGAAAGGTATAGAGGTTAAAACAACAAAAAGAAACCAACCAGAATCTCAATGAAGCAGATGTCGCCATACCGAAATGTGGTACCAATTTATAGAAATAAAATTGCCCTAAACTACATACTAAAATGGCTGTACTCCAAAGAAAAAACGGTTTATGATTTTTTCTGTGAAATTATGCAAAAATTGGTTATAAAATGAACCATTTTGGCAATATTTTTAAAAAGAAGGAATATGCTTACACCGAAATCCAGTTTATAAGACTGCAACAAAAGTTAAAGATGTAACGAAATGAAAATGAATGTACCTCATATGACTATTTTAGTTTTAAAAAGGTAACAACCAATTTACTGAAGGGCAATCCACCACAAATGAGTTTTATTCAATACAGAATTTACCAACTAATGCAATTTTACGCTATCAAGTGTGGTGCATTTTTGTAAGCTTTTCACTTAAACAACTATTGCTTAAATATCATCTAAATTTACGATTAGAATGTTCTACCATTAGACAACATCAGCAAGTGTTATGAGGATTAAAATATGACTCATTAATATCGCGTTAATATCTAATTTCTGAGCAAATTAACTTTGCTACCGATTTCTTGTTTTAATCCTAAGGTATACACATATTTTTCTGTGAGTTCCTCTTTGTTAGGAATGCACTTTATATAATTCGTTTATCAGGTAAATCATTAGCTGTTACACAAAAGTTAAGTTTAATTAAAACACCCAACTAATATAAAATCAAATTTGTGCAACATTAGCCGTTTCCAAGATATTCGTTCTTATTAAGTTTTATTTTCCATTTGTAATTTTTAAATGCTAATTATCTCCTCTATGTTAATAAAGATTTGGAAACAACTCTTGAGTAGGACAAAGCTGGAAAGGTTGAATTAGACTGAAAAATTCGATGCCATAGCTGGGAGTTGAATGTCTATGTTCCTATTTCCGCCCGGTTGCTCCAGCCAACCATATAATCTCCTCTGTTGGTTAGAACGACCGTGCTGAAACCGGAAGATCGTGGTTCAAAATGCACGACATTGGATGTTACAGTCTGATTCTGCCTTTCCCTTTATCTATAGTTTCTTGTCATGTGTTGGAGGAGAGGAACTTGAAAAACGGCAAATCCTTAATTTCCCGTAATTCTCTTTAGTTGTACCTAAACTAAATATGTACTGGAACCATTTCTGCATCTATCTTGAAAAAGCGGTATATTTGATCTTTGAAGATACAATTACGGCAGCACCAGGAAACGAAGACGGTAGCAATATGGTGAACAAAGAGAACATTTTGCATTTTCTGGCAGAGACAATTACAGAATAAATGTTTTACAACGTTATTGTTGACAGACTGTGTCAAGAACTGAAACATTCCGTTATATAATTGAATGTGAAGAAACAACGTTGTGCAACAAACAAGTTATACCTAAAAATGGGACAATGTTAACAAAGAAGCACTAAAAGTTAGGGTAGTGAAAATACAAAAGCAAAAGAGAATATATAGGTAGAGTAAGAGAAAAATTATTTAGAAAAATAAAGAAAAATTCATTTTTTATGGCCCACCATGCATAAATAACCACGATGTTAAAACGCATGGTGCACTAAGGAATAGAATAGCAACTCAAAATAATGTAAGAAACATTTTAAGATTTTGGTATAGTATTATGAAAAAATAAATAGTTTACATTACCAATGTTTTAATATTATGCTTACCATCGTATTAGAAAAAAAAATTGATGTGTTCCATTCACATGACATTCTCTACATCTCTGTAAAAATTATTAATAAGTTTATGCTTCTATTTACTTCATACTAATGGAAAAAAATTAGCAGAAATAGTCTTATTACTTGCTACCTCGTAAGTAGAAGCGAAATAAGGGAGTATCATAGGTTAAATTGATAGTCAAAAGCTGGTTACTATGTGACTGAAGTTGCTTTGTTTGTATGGACAGGAATTGACAAATTTCTGTATGAGAAAAGTATAAGTTTTCAAAGCTGAAACAAAAACAAGGAATATCTAAAAACGATAAACTCCACGACAAAAACTGTGTATAGCATAAATTGTGTGCCTTAACGTGCTCTACATTTTTTGTGGTTTAAGTTTTTTTCCATCTCTTACGGTTTAGCAGTTATACAAAATTCCGTAAAATTCATCCAGAATAATGTAGTCTTCAGAGGCTATTCCCAGAAAGTTCAAGATATACATTTTATTTGTCAGGTAAGTATCTTTAATATGCCATATTTTAATCAAAATCGTTAGATACATTTTGGAGAAAATCAATATTTTTGAAAAAAAGTCCATGTAAAAGGTAGTTGGGAGTGGGGGATTTTCGTGAAAATCTTCGTGTCGCATCCTTGGAGGATACCAAACCTGAATACCAAGTTTGGTTTTTAACGGACTTTTCGTTTTTGAGCTATGCTGCCCACAGACACACACACACACACATAGACATACACACGCACAGACAGACAGACAGACACACACACACACACACACACACGGCGGTATCGAATTTTTGGGTGGAGTGCAATACCTTCTCTATGCAGTATATAGATTGTACGTGTAGATAAAGTAAAAATCTGCACTTCTTACATGCTGTAAGTATTTGGATTTGAATCTAAAATGGAATTTAAACATATTCGGAATGTAATTTCATTAATGTCACTTTATTAAGGCGATTCATTTGGCTAATGAGCATTTAATTTATTCATACAGAATTTTCAAATCAACATACAATAGCATAAGAATGTATATGATGCTCAAAATATAGGTAGAAGGTTGGAAAATAAGTGGGCTAGAAATGATTTGAAATGTCAAGAAAGTACATCATTTCCTTAGGAAAATGTTCAGTAAGCCGATAAGTCGAGCAATTCAAAGCTTTTATTTAACTCCTAGCTAAACAATTATTTTAAAGCAAACCGACAAGCAATAAAGCTGAAGTAACAACGCCCGAATTTAATCTCTGAACATCGTCTACCTATACTGATACTACCTCCCGCTGCTTAATTTGTACGCCTCAGAGTGATGCAATTTGGCTCGAAGTGGGTCTGCTTCATTTCCAAACCCATTCCGCAATACACCTATATTTAGTGTATGTGTACCCCCCCTTTCCATTTGCATAAACTTGTTCTATAGAGCAATATGTGCATACTTGGTAGCAGTAATCATCTATAGCTATTCGCGCTAATCGAGTCATAACATCCTGACAAGGTTTGGCGCTATAGAATCAAAATTACTAGAGATAGCTGCCTAGTAAATTAATCAAAACTATACAGGGTCTAGGCAGTAATGATTTATGGTAGCTAGAGACAATATCTAATTTCTCTAGCTCATAACTATAATATACATAGTTGATAGAAAAGAGATTGTATTAAAATACATATCTTCAGACTCTGAATCCAAATCAAAGCATTTTTACTTTCTCTAAACGCATTATGTCCAAAAATTCGATACCGAGATATCAGCGGAAATATATGTTTTGGTATTCCCGGAGTCCAAAAAATTTAAAAAATAGTTCATGTGTGTGTGTGTCTGTGGACAGCATAGCTCAAATACAAACTTGGTATTTAAGTTTGGTATCCTCCAAAGATAACAAGAAAACCGCCAAACTACCCTTTGCTTGGACAAAATTTTGAAATATTTGTCTTTCTCAAAAATGGCTCGATTTGTATTAAAGTACCCTATGTTAAAGCTATTTACATCACGAATTAAATGTGGATCTTGAATTCTCTGGGAATAGCTTCTGTAGACCTGTACGTTCTGGATGAATTTTGCTAAATTTTGCATAGCTGGTAAACCGTAAGAGTAAAACAAAAACTTTCTGCACAAAAGTGTACATCTCGTAAAAACACACAATTGTTGTACAATTGACCCTTTCCGAGATACTCCTTGTTATTGGTATCCATTTTAAATTACAAATCTTCTCAAATGCGGTCAGCTTTCATCTCTCTTTTGGTTTTCTAGAAATGCAAAGCGAAATGAACTTTAATTGTTCACATATTAATCGGTTTTTAAAAGATTTGACTGTTGTTTTATCCTGGCATATCTGTGTAGCTTTGGTGTATCTATCACAAGCTTGTAGAAGATCCGTATGTTAATCATTCTTTTCTATTGTTTTAGAGCTCGGCAAATTCTGTTTTAAATGCATTAAAATAAACAATGTTTCTTTATAAAATTTCTCCATATAGAGCCCGAATTTCATTAACCCTTTAATATGGCTTTTACGGTTAAAGGAGGCCATACTTATAAATAATATGATTCTTATTTATTTATCAGCCTGACGTTTAAATGAGTTTGCCTAATGACACAGAATAAAATATATACAGTGATTTTTACAAAACTATTACAAATGAGTATTACAAAAAATATTTTACAATACGTTAAAATATTTATATAAAATTAAGCTATGAGAACAAATTGTAACAAGGACTATAAACATTCATGTGGTTTTCTCTACCTATTATCGCTTACTTTAGAATTTCCTGTTTCCAATGTAATTAGTTTTAATTAATTTATTATGCAATGTTAAAAGGAATGTTGCGAATGTGGAGATCCTGTAAAATTTTACCAAAACCAATAAGGCGTTTTCTGCCTGCATAAATGTTGCAGTCGTATTCTAGGATTAGATGTTGATATTTTGAAAACATTTAACGCAAACACATAGTTTCCAATACCTATTCTATAATAAACTAATTTTTTTGTAGTCGGCTTACTCTCCCCTCATGTAGGGCTAACCCCCCCCCACTAGGACTTACAAGTGGGTGCCTAGGCGTCCGAAGTCTGTCGGGGAGACAACGGCACGAAGCTCAGAATGAAGAATTCGAGACGAGCGGTCGGCCAGTAGCCAGGCATGAGTATGAGAAAGTGATGATATGAAATGTAAGCAAAATGGATTATAGGAAAGGCGATTATGGAGCAATAGGTGGAATGAGTGGTGGGGGAAACCGGAGGATCCGACCCAGGCACCGCTTCATTCACCACAAATCGCAGATGCGAATACCGCCGCCACAACCTATTCTTACAAATCATATTCTTCTGTTGTAGTCCATGCTAATTGAGATAAACAATAGCAAAATATGAAATAATTGTTTTTTCACACAAGACGTATATAGGACAGGAGTTGGATTGGTAAAGTCAGACTAAAAATTTCAATACCATAGCCGGGATTTGAACCACGGATCTCCCAATCTCTTGCCGGGTGCTCTGCCACTGAGGTACCATGGCAACATGCGGGAATAACATTGAACTTCTCAACTGACTCGCATGTTTCCCGGTAGACCACAAGGTGCTCTCAAATTATTCTGAGATGACAACCTCAATGACGACTTACAATGCTGCAAGTACTTTAGACCCAGGATTCATAGCCTGTTGCCATGGTAGCTCAGTGGCAGAGCAACCGGCTAGAGATCGGGATATCGCTGGTTCAAATCTCGGCTATGGCATTGAATCTTTCAGTCTGACTCTACCTATCCAATAGCAAAATACTTTTCTTTTACATATTTTCTTCTACGAAAAAGGAGAATAATCGAACAGAATAGGCTAAAATAAAAGTCAAATGTTTTAAGAGCTGGTCGTTAAGCGAAGGCGTTTGTATTACATTCATTTTACATGACCAAATTGATAAAGTTGCAAAACGACTTCCATTTGAATAAAATTAAATGTTAGAAAACTGAAAGCAATAACAAGGAATATCTTGAAACAGGTAAGCTCCATAAAAAGAAAGAAATAAATGTAGCCGACATAAAATGTGTGACTTAAGGAGATCTAAAATTCTGTATACAAAGATTTTTCTATTTAAAACGGCTAACACGTTTTGCAAATCTCATCCAGAAACACACAAGTAAGACAAAGAAAACAAAAGGTAAATAAAACAAAATAATATGACCTTCTCTATCTGTTCTTAAAAACTACACCTACAAAGGTTACTCTGTTATCTACATCTAGCTAATCAGGATAAACCTCAGCAGAAATATTCTTATTATTGGAAACCTTATGAGTAGAAGAAAAATAAAGGAATACACTATGCTAATACGATAGTCATTTTTTTTTAAAATATCGCTATGCAATTGAAATTGAGTTCTCTTTCCATGGCCAGGAGTAAAACAAAATAGATATGAAACAGATAAGGATTTCCGTTTTAGAAAAGTTTAGGAACTTTAAAATTGAAACCAGAAACAGGGGATATCTTGAAATCGTTAACTCTACAACAATTTACATGACAAAATGTGTGTTTGAAGGAGAGTTATATTTTTCTTTAGTTAGCTTTTCCGTATCTGAATCATTTAGATGACGAGGATTTCAGAGACTATTCCCATAAAATTCAATACATAGATTTCTTTATGTCACGGCAAAATCTTAAACATATCATTTTAATCAAAACTGTTATAGCAAGTTTTGACACAAGCAATTATGTTCCTATCATGTCAACTAAAACAAATCATGTGATTCGAAAAACACTTCATATAAAATGTAGCTTGGTGTCTAAGATTTTCTTCAAAAATGTTGTATCGTAGCTTTGTAAGATGCTGAACTTAAATATTAATTTTCGCATCTAATGGACTTTTCCACAGATACTCACACATACACAAACATATACATACAAACTTTTCTATAAAATTGTTTTTTTGGAACCAGGAAACTTGAAGGTATACTTTCGCTGAAATATCAGATCAAGTTTTGGATGGAATGCGATGCTTTCTCTGCTTACTGCACGCAGTAGAGAAAGTTAAATGTTTAAAGCTTATGAACATGGTTAGAAAGCAAAATCATCTTTAAGTGCTGTAAAACCTAACATATGAAGACCTGGAAAGAAAATTAGTTTGAGTGCAAATATAGTTAAATGTTGGTCCAGTGCCAGAGCACTCGAGCTGATGAGCCAAATGGATATTAAATTATGACACTGTGTCCTTGTGTTCCTGTTAGAGGGGAAAACATAAATTCAGCAATAGAACGGGAGTTAAACTTTGTACCATTACTTTTGCTGCTATTTTCATAGTTTGGTCACACATGTAATGTATAAAGCTTTGTCGGGCTTACAAAAGGTTAAGTCCTACTATCATGAGCGAGGTGCTGCCGCGGTAATGCCGAGAGTCATATTCGGGAGGAGCCAGGTTCGATTTTCGCGACACTAATTCGAGGTTTTTGTGGGTTTCCCTAAGTCTCAGGCATTCATTTCATTCATCGCTCACCCCATTTGATATGTTTCAGGGGTGTAAGTGCAGAGCGGACTCGAAAAGGGGTATTCTCGGTGGAGCTTTCTCTAATCGTTGGCCTTCGACTGATTACCGGGGTATACGGAATGTGCCCTTATGGGAAGGTGGCACTTTTTTTTTTAAAAAAAAAAATACAGTTCTGGAAGCTGGTCAGAACTCCGGCGCTGTATTCCTTTTTGCTCTGTTTTTTTCCAGCTTCCTACATTTGTTTAGTTGACCTATTAATTGTTAACGTTTTCCTTTTACCTATACACACACAGACATATACACATTTACAAACACAGTAACACCCATACCCAAGGCGGGACTCGTACCCACGATCCTGTGCACCACGAAGCACCAAAGCGAGCGCGGCCACCGGGATCGGCGTGTGTCCTCTAGGTGGAGCGAGGTTCCGGTCTACCTGTTCACTTTTTTTTTTGGAAGTGTTAAGCCCGCTTTAATTACTTATGATGATGGAGCACCGGTGGAATGCGATGGGGGGGGGAGAAACCGGAGTACCCGAAGAAAACCCGCCCCAGCGCCGCGTTGTCCACCACAATTATCACATGCGGTCGCTTGGGATCGAACCCCGGCAGTCTAGGTGAGAGGCGAGTGGCTTAACCACTCGGCCACGGCGCGGCCGTTACCTGTTTACTACTGGGGCATCTCAATATGGAAACTAGAGATCCTGTTATTCCTAGTTGCGGCCGCTCGGTGTCTCCTCTCGCGGGCGTAGCTCAGCTATCCTACATGAATCGACGCCTCTGAGAACGTCCAATCGTTGAAAATTGAAAGAGCGTTATTTTTTGTCGAAAATAGGCAAATCATTACGCTGTTAACAGTTATCTGAAAACAGTAGATTTGACCGGAGGACGTCAGAATGCACTTCTACTTAGTTCGGGGCTAGAGTTGAGAGCGCACACGAAGATGGGTAGAGTAAATACCGCGCACAGAAAGAGAAGAGCTCTTTCTTTCATTCTCACCCTATGTGCTGGCAGACCACTTGACTCAGAGGAATGCTATTGCGCAACCCGTCTTCATCTATGGACCCGATACTAAGAAACGAGGGCGAGAAATTCTCGCATTGCTAATTAACGCACACATAGGGATCCTTTGGTGAGATTTGTGAATCAGCAGATATATAGGCATTTATTAGTTTCTACAGAAGTATTTCCCTATAAGTATTCTTACTGCTGCAAATAATAGAATGCAATAATGGCGATAATAAGCAACTATAATACCAGTAACTAACTATATTTTATATGTATAGAATACCATTTTCAGTTGATGAAGCTCAATATTAGTCTTTAACTGCAGTGACGAAATTTGATCGTCTAATGGAATATACGGTTGCACAAACTCTATATCTGACTTCTCGCTAGTACAGTATATTTTAAAATTAGGCAAAGTACACCTAATTGATCTATAATTTATTAAAAAAAGGTATGCTAAACCACGAATGAATGTCTAATGTGCTTTAAGCAATCCAAAACACCAGCAAAATTGAATTTTTTGCCAGAAAAACCCATTTTGTATCCTATTTCAAGTGTATTGTAGGTATTTTAATCAAAATATTTAGATCCATTGCTGAAAAAAATCGAAAATTTTGAAACATTGTCTTTTTGAAGGATAGTTTTGATTACAGAGATTTTCCTGAAAATCGTCGTGTTGCATCCTTGAAATATACTGAACTTATAATGGCAACCTTGGTATTTAATCAACTCTTCGTCTTCGAGTTTATGTACAGACACAGATATCTACACACATACACACAAAAGACAGTCAGAAGCGTTTTTATAAAATGGCCTTTTTTATACGGTATCCTCAAAATATATCACATCGAATTATTGAATGGAATGCAATACCTTCTCTTCCTATAATGTAAGTTGTAGAGAAAGTAAAAGTTTAGTCAAACAGCAATAATAATAACAATAATAATAAGTAAATGTGCTATTAATAATTTCATTCATCTATTTAGTTAGTAGACGATATTTTCCAAATATCTTGTATATTGGATAGCATATAATAAGTGAGTATAGGAAGATGAGACCAAACGGATTTCAGTTCTACAATACATGCAATAAATCAAATACTAACACTAGATACGAAATGTTCTCTATTTGGAGTCGAGCAAGCCACAACGAACAAAAACGTGACGTATGCAATGCAATTTTCGGCGCATAGTGCTGTTATTTCCACACAGATTAATTTAACCTTTGTCACACTTGGTCGTATTCCATTACGGAAGCTAGAAGAGTACACATTTCAAGCAGTGCTGCATTTATTATCATGTAAACAATTTTGTTCTTTTAAATTTATGTACATACCGATGGCCGGTCATTTCAGCTGCACCTATATTATGAATAAAACAGATCCGATTAGAAGGAGAGAGTGAAATATCGATATCTCTGCCAAAATTTAGGTAATATGTATTCAATGTTGCCTTTGAGGCAGGAAAATAATACAAAACTTTTTTACAATGCACATAACAGCTAGTAGCATTTGTTCTGCCCAACATATGAACATTTACTTTTTATTTCGATATATTGAGGTTTTAATGTTCTTTACAACTATCAAGTTTATGAATTTTAATTAAATGAAATATCAAACAAACTGATACTATATTTTCCAGGGTAAAGTAAACTGAAAAAAACCTTTCTTAGGCTAGAGTATATAACTTGATAAACAAACAGTTAGATTGTCTGGTTATTTATTTACCTAATATAAATACACGTAGTTGGATACTGGCTACGAATGAATAATGATGACCAAACAATTCAGAGAGCAATATATTATCGTCATCAACTGAATAACATAGAACATCCAAAATGGTTGTTGGTGGAACTAAACGAGGATTATAAAAAAGTGGTTTAGATGATATTTTGTGACGCGGCTACATGTCATGAAAAAAAACTAAAAAAGTGACTATTTCATATAAACAGACAGTAAATACACTCTGAATGTGAAAAATGAAATAAATATTGACGATGTAAGCAAACATTTATTTTGAAATTGGGTATGAAACAGAGACAAGGATTATGAGGGTGGAAATTTTGTAGAATTGTTGACAATGCTAGTAGGAGGGTTTGTCCTTTATGTGGGGAACAGAAAGATTGGAATTTGACACTTAAGCAGCCAAACTGTGCAAGATTAGGCACATACTTAATGAAAGTACGTATACTAAAATGTATGGTGTTCATGTAAATATATAATATAATAGCTATTTGGTATTTGAATATTTACATGCCTGTGAGTGTGTGTATGTGATGTGGATATGTGTTATTTAGAGTGATTTTTCTTTGCATGTATACATATACAGTGTTGGGAATATAAAGTATATTTACTAGAGATAACCAAATCAATCAAGTATTTTTACTTTCTCTACACGTACTATGCACAGAGTGTACATGCATTCCACTCAAGAATTCGATACCGAGATTTCACCGGAAATACAGGTTTAGGTTCCTCTGTATCCAAAAACAAATATTTTAGAAAAAGTCCGTGATTGTGTGTGTACCTGTGTCTGTGAACACGATATATCAAAAACGAAAAGTCGGTAAAATACCAAACTTGGTAATTAAGTTTAGCATCTTCCAGGGATACGATATCAAGATGTTGAGAAAAGTCCCCTCAGCCCAAACTACCCTTTACATAGGAAAAATTTCGAAAATTTTGATTTTTTCAAAAATGCATTTAACGATTTTGATTAAAATACCATATATTAAAGATGTTTGTGTGATAAATAAAATGTGTATTTGGAATATTCTGGGAATGCCTCTAGAGATCTCTTTATTCTGAATGAATTTTGCTGAATTTTGCGTAACTGGTAAACCATAAGAGATAGACAAAAACTTAATACACAAATAATGTAGATCACGTTAAAATACTCAATTTATGTCCTACACTTTTTTTGTGGAATTGACCATTACTGAGATATTCCTTGTTATTTGTTTCACAATTAAAATAAGTAAACTTTTCTCACACTCAAGGTTATAAACTCCCGGCCTACATAGAAACGAATCCAACCACATGGCAAACTGTTGTATAACAGAAAACTTGTTATAAGCTATTCCGTCTGTTTAAACTGTGCTTGTATATTATCACGGACTTGAGTACAAGTATAGATTCTCAATAAAGGTGGTTTCTTTGCCCATTTTGCTGGTTGTCAAGAAGTTATCGCAACTGACCAGGTTTACTTGGAAGTAATTCGTTGAGTTCTGCAACTCTTATAACGCACAAAGGGTTATCTGTACGCACGATACAGTATATCTACAAATGCACAACCTGTGTAAACAATGTTTTACTCACATCATAGTAGTTACACTGCTTGGTACTTCCAAAAATGAATCTAGTCCATCCACTTCAATCAGCAAATATCGCTTCGAACATATTGAACTGTTTGCCGGTCCCCATGGCCGCGCTCGTTAAAGTGCCTCGCCTTGGACATGGGTGTTTCTATGTTTGTAAATGTGTATATGTCTGCGTATGTATATGTAAAAAGAAAAAAACGTTAAACATTAATAGGTCGAGTAAGGAAATATAGGAAACTGGAAAAAAGAGGAAATAGGAATACGGCGCCGGAGTCCTGACAAGCCTGGGAACGGCATTTTAGATTACATGCTACACTCATGCGGTTTGATGGTTGCATATGCGGCTAGGCTCACGAATTGGTTTCATGTCTTAACTCCCAACTCTGTAGATATTAGTAATGACCCTTCATGGCTGAATAATGAATACTTACGCTAACTTTAACAGGTGGAGGATGAAGATGATTAGTTATTTACATATCTTTGAGGTAAACATGAACAGTAAGCACGTATATATGACTATTATACGTGTATCCTTTTCCTTATTATGGCAAACCATGTATTCCGTATAGACGATGGCTTTGTTCACATTCACGTAAGGGAGCTGCAAAACTATCTTTTAACAAAATCGTGAAACACTCTAGAGGTAATAGAAAACATCCATTCATACACATGGACTATAGATATCAAATGCCTGTTTGTTAGGCAACTTCTCCAACTTACAAGTCATGCGGCTCTGCGAAAGTACTAGGCGGTTGGTATTCCGGGCCCACAAGCAAAGATTCTCATCATGGGGCAGATAAACGTGATTTGTTTTCTTCCAACACGTATGAAATGCCAAAACAAGTGCTTATACACGTTTTCATAACGGGAGTGGGATTACTTCGCGAGCTATTGACATATTAATAAGAGCGGGGAGGGGGTGACGTTTGGTTTAATGTGAGAAGAAATGAAATTTCTTACCTTAATTGAAACTTTTTGGGAATACTATACATCTCCAAATGGAGTTATTATCCCTGAACATATACCCTGCAATATTTATATCTCACAAAAAGTACAGCATCCACACCTAATAACTGACAATCTTTCGTATTTATCACATAGTCCTTTCAAATTCTTAAAGAAATAATCCGTTGCGTTTTGGAAATGTTTTTTCTTCTGATAGTCCAGCCAGCAGCTAACCGCACTGGAAGGACTATGTGATATATGCGAACAAGTGACAATTGTTAGGTGTGGATGATGTACATTGAAATTATGTTTTTTACACTTTTTTGTAGGGTACCATTACTACAGGGTATAAGTGTAGTACTCCCGAGAAGCTTCAAGTAAGGTAAAAAATTTGATTTCTTCTCGCATGAAACCAAACGTTACCTCCTCCCCCGTTCTTATTAATATGTGAACAACTCTTGAAGGAATCGTACTCGCATTATAAAAATTATATTAGCTCTTGTTTTGACATTAATAATAAACATTTTTATCTGCCCCATGAGAATATTTGCTTATCAGAGCTAGACAAGTAGTTTCATACAGCACTTCAAGGCACTCTTAGAATTGAACACCCAGTTAGGTGTGGCGGAACAAGAGTCGTAAAACTCTGAGAGGGCCCTTGGTAATTTGAAATTATTTCACGTGACATACGGGCCAGCACCAGTATCTCATACCAACATTATTAACAATATGTTCAGTGAAAAAATAAACTATACATGGAAGTTATGTTGTCAACTTCACCAAAACTATAACCAAAGAAACATTTTGATGTGTGTTCAATGTATATAGTAGATAGAGAAAGTGTTGCATTCCAGCCAAAAATTCAATACCGGGACTCGTAGATTTTTGAGTACCCTAGAATGCAAATAAAAACGATTTTAATAAAAATTCAATGTGTGTGTGTCCTTGGACAGCATAACTCAAAGCTAAAACTCAGTTATGTACCAAAATTGGTATTTAAATTTACATCTTTGAAGAATGTGACAAGAACATTTTCAGAAAAGTTCTCCACTCCCAAGCACGGAAGATTTTTCGAAATTTTCAATTTTATAAAAGTCGCTAAAAATATACTGTAGATTAAAAATGTTTACATCCTAAAAAATTCAGGATATTCACTTTATTTGCCAAGAGCCACTGAATTCCTTTCCTTCCTGTGAGACTTTTGCATAACTGGAAACCATAAGAGGTAGACAAAAGCCTAGTGCAAAAATAGTGTAACTCTCGTTAAAACACACATTAGGTCATTCATACTTTTTGTAGGTTAATTCATTTCCGATATATTCTTTTTTATTTGTTTCATTTTTAAACTACTTGTTTCTCAAAGAGTAAGCCATCTTTCGTTTTATTTCTCTTTTGTACATGCAGAGAGAAAACTCTCAGTTATTTCATATAGCAACCAGTTTTTAAAAAAAAAATGTCGATCGCTTTAACCTAGTGTATTCCCTTGTTTTCCTTCTACTTACAAGGAAGCAAATAATAAGACAAATTCTGCTAATGTTTATCGCAATTAGCATGGTGTATGAATACTTTATTTGTGGGACGTGTAGAGAAAGTCAATTGAATGGAACACATCCTATTTATTACGTTTCGTATCACTCGAAGTTTCTTATTATTTAGTAAAAAGGTATATTTGGCTCTAAAGTAGAACAACTGAAATGGACAACTTACTTCAAAGTCGTACACGCCACTGAATGAAACGTGACCAAAGAACAGAGAAAAGAGGCGATAGGAGAAATTGGGGAATGGACGGTGGAATGAGGTAAGGGCATCTTTCAGTGATGTGGCACCATAGAGCCATTTTCCTCTTGCCTGCACTGGTAGTATTTTTTCACACTTAAGTTCAAAGTATAAGTAAACAAACCCTAATGTATCACTCCGCTGAGTGCATGCAGCGCCACGTGGAGATCGTGGGAACTCAGTAGCTGCGAGAATAGATTGCATCAGACAGAATGCGTATACGCAACTTGTGGATTATTGTTTTAACATTTTATATGACTTACTCCTAAACTTTAACTTATACAAAAATATATTAGATGGAGTAAGATAAAAGCGGCAACTGAATAGTTCGGCATACAAGTGATTAAAGCAGGTTTTATTAATTATATATTTAATAACTGTATAATGTTTCATTTTTGCTTTAAATGTTTATAAGTCGCGTACAAGAGTTAACTATTGTTCAATTTAACTTAGAAAGTACAGCAGGAAAGAAACGTGGCGCCTACAATCAAAGCAACAATTATGCATCACTAAAATAACGAATTGTTAAACCACAGCAAATTACATTCATTGTCAATTAAAGGTGGTAATGACAGAATTGTAACGCCAATTTGTGTAATTACTATACTCAACTTACAACTCAGTAACAACAAGAAAGAAAGAAAGTCCATAAATTAAGACGTTTGTTGCTCTGAGAATTTTAATTACTGGAATTAAACAGATTTTCAACCCTGGTAAATGTATGAATTTCTTACATAAGGAGCCGGTATTCAGTCGGAAGCTGGGAGAGGCTTGACCCATTCAGGATTGAGTGTCATTGATGAATCCAATGAATTGGAGTCTTTGAACAAACTTTTAGTGGGAGCACAAAGATTGCCAGTTCTTACCCTCTGCTTTTGAACACAGGCATTATGCAACAGAAGCATCTGTAAATTCAGAAGTTTATTTAACCACATCTATTGCAAGAGAAGGCGCTCATCATAGAATTTGTTCAAAACATTAACCAAAGTATCATTTTTTTCCACTTTTTAAACGGGTTTCCGCGTTAATTTCTTTCCATAATGGCCAATACACCATTGAAAAAATTATTTTGGCAACATACTAACCATGTAACATAGAGAATACTGACTGTTTAAACGTACACCGAAATTGAACTACAGCGCCTGCACATAGCGTCATAATTCCTCTGCTGTAATAGTTCAGTTACTTATAGCGGAATCTGAACAATGAAGTTTTATTCTATAAATTGAAATCTTACATAATTTTTTTTAAATTCTCCGTACAAGAATAACCACAAACATTTACAATCTGAACAGAACTACTTTATGTACAGGAAGTTGACATCTTAACCGAAAAACGTTGTAATTTGTCCAACAGCCAATGAGACGATTCATTGTCATGTGCTTTTGTATTAATCTCCTACGAACTTAAAGTGAAATGACAATAGCTTCGCAGAGTGACGGTATTAATTTCATAAACAAAAGCAGCCCCTTTCTCAGCTCTACTCCTCTTGTTGCAGACCTGCTGTGAATCAGCTTTGATTCCCTTATAGAATTAGGGATGTAGGAAGGATTGTGTTACGGTGCCGAGGTGTGATGCAAAGGAATACCACGCATTCAAGGTATGCCAATTACATCATGCATTAATGAAGCGGTAAAGAGAACATTCGATTAACTCTTAGTTGTGGAATTATGCTCGGAAATAGAATGCTTTGTATGTTTCTCTGAGAATAGCGTACTGTCCTGTGTATTTAAGCAATAACTCCTTGTATATACAAAGTAGGGTGAATAAGTGCGGACAATACAATACATATTGCACATATGCATCTCATTTTGTCCGTTTATTAATATCAATCATAAATGAAGCATAAATTAAATGCTCAGGATGAAAGTATTAAATTTACTATGGAAATTGAAAATAACTATATGCTCCCTTTCTTGGATATCAAGATTTTTGCAGCAGATTCAATTTGAAGAAGGTGTTAAATAAACCACTTGACAAAACAGGGAATAAGTTAAATCGAGGTACGTCCAGAAAGTAAGTTCCGTTTCAATTTATCTCCGCTGCAGCGCTGCGTTCGCAGTTCCGCACATGCGCGATAGACCCTCTGTATCAAGGAGAAGAAACGTGCGCCATTTTGAGATCGTTGTCAGCCACATACGCTTTGTTGTGCTTGTTTACAATGTCGGTGTTGATTGAAAATCCCGCCGCCTGTGAAATCAGATCTGTGATTCGTTTTCTGAATGCTAGGAAAGTGAAACCAATTGAAATTTATCGGCAAATTTGCGAAGTTTACAGACAAGAGGCGATGAGTGATTCACTGGTGAGAAGATGGGTCCGACAGTTCAATGAAGGACGTAGTGAAGTGCACGATGAACAACGAAGTGGGCGTCCATCTTTGGTTACAGAAGAACTGGTTCACGCGATTGATGACAAGATCCAGGATAACCGCAAATTTACAATTAGTGCTCTCGCTATGGAATTTCCCCAAAGCTCACGATCACTAATTCATGAAATTGTTACCGAAAAAATGAAATTTCGTAAACTATGCTCACGTTGGGTACCAAAGATTCTTACTGAGCAACACAAAACAAAATGAATGGGTAGTGCACTTCAGTTTTTAACCCGTTATGATGAAGACGGCGAAGAATTTCTGACACAGATAGTCACAGGAGACGAGACTTGAGTTTCTTACGAAACCCCTGAAAGTGAACGGCAATCAATGGAACGGAGGCATAGTTCATCCCCAGCAAAGGTTAAGCCGAAACAAATCTTGACACCTCGAAAAATGATGTGCACAGTGTTCTGAGACTGGAAAGGCATCTTACTCATTGATTTCTTACCGCGTGGTCAAACAATCAAAGCAGATGTTTATTGCGAGACACAGTACGAGTAAATTGCGCCGCGCAATACAGAAGAAGCGCCGAGGGTTGCTGTCAAAAGGTTGTTTTTTTTCACGACAACGCACGACCACACACTGCAAATGTGACGAAAAACCTCCTACAGGGATTTGGCTGGGACGTGTTTGACCATCCTCCGTACAGCCCTGATCTCGCTCCTAGCGACTTTCATCTGTTCTTACATCTTAAGTCCTTCCTTGGCGGTCAACACTTCAACAATGACGAAGGGCTGAAAGAAAAAGTTTCCAACTTTTTGAAGACACAGGCGGCAAACTTCTATGAAGAAGGTATACAAAACTGGTGCCACGCTATGACAAATGCCTGCAAAATTTCGGCAGTTATGTGGAAAAGTAGTTTAAGAGTTGTAGAATTTTGTGCAATAAATAATTATTCTGTATCTGTACACAATTTAATTTTATTACCAAACGGAACTTACTTTCTGGACGTACCTCGTAAATCTGGTGTCTATCAAGTAAACTACAATGATTGTGAAAAAGTTTACATTGGCAGAACAAAGAGAAACTTAAAAGTTCGTCTTAAGCAACATCAAAGAAATATTAAATTGAAACAGTTAGATACATCAGCAGTACCCAATCATTTCTGGAGCACTAACCACAAAATGGGGCAGGAAATTAAATTATTGAAAGCCATTAATACTCCTTCAGAGTTGGATATCTGGGAAAAAATATTCATTCATAGTCATAGCAGTAAGTGGTTAACTTTGAAATACCACCAGCAGATATCATTTTAGAAACTTGTACAAAAAAACTGAAAGACAAGCTAAAGACTCAAAACTAGCAAACAGTTCCGAAATGTTCCACCATAGGTCACCAAGGACTCGCAAGGAGAAGGCAAATGTCAATGAAGTCCGGCTTCTACCACCTGATTTTTTTTTATAGTGTTTAACGCCCGCTTTAACTACTTATGGCACGACAGGCGGTGACACTGATGATACATGAATGATGATGGATCACCGGTGGATTGAGATGGCGGGGGAAACCGGAGTACCCAGAGAAAATCCGCCCCAGCGCTGCTTTGTCCACCACAAATCTCACATGCGGTCGCTTGGGATCGAACTCAGGCCGTCGAGGAGAGGCGAGTGATCTAACCACGGCGCGGCATTCTACCACCTGATGCCACTACGGTCAGACGAAACTGCCCAATTACCTCAGACGTCTGCTAACCTGCAAAAAAGGATGACAACGAAAGTTGTGGAAACGCGTCCAGTGTAACATCATCTACACCATGTCCAAGTGAAGAACGTGTCGGCAATAGATGTCTAGATTTGAACAAGATGATAGCTTCACTGTATGTAAGGGCTTTTTAAAATGTTAGAAATAAATTTCAGAGTCTAGTAAGTGTATTTTGAACGACTCTGCGTTATGCATCGCTTGTATTTACATACGCCATGTAGCGTACAGCTCCTGTGTTTAACACAACTCGCATACCGCTGACCTGCATTTCTGTGACTCACAGTGAGGGAACGAAGGACCAATTCAATATAAAAGTTTCTGTTAAACAATGCATGGCTTTACATATGCCGAATTAGCAGACATCCGTTTAATTTAAGTTCATACTGGGGAATATCCATGATGGGAGAAGCTGTATCATTGGCAATTTCTAAATGGTATCTTCATAAAAGACGAGCGTTAACTGCAGTGTATCAAAGGACCTGTGACACCGACTGTCTTAATTCCCAATTTGAAGCTTTTTTAAGTGTTGAGATCTAACTGTTTAATTTTTCACCTTTCTAAGTGCAGTGAGTCATTTAAATAATAAAGTGCAATTGCTAAGTTTTGGTTTCAGTTATGTATTTTTTTAACAAAAATAAATTTAAATAATGTCGTTGTATGCACTATTTTATTACATTGTCAATCCTAATCCGATAATATTGTATGAAAACAACAAGGTATAGTTACGTAGGATGAAGTTTCAGAGCAATCGATATTCTTCCCTCACATCACACAATCTATAGTTGGGCAGGGCAGAGAGCCTATAACGTAAACAATCATGGAATGTCTAATTGGAAATAATAACATCCTAAAAACATGGTTAAATTTTCCTCATGAACATAAGTTTAAAAAATAGCAAAAAACCTGCAAATACTGGATCACCACCTCCTCCTCAAACCAGATACAAATATTTGCAATTATTCACCTCCCACTCTATATGTATAACGCTCATCTTATGCTTTTTTGTACAATGACATATGCTCAGGGGCATAGACCCAGATGGTATGGATGAGCCCATCATGGGTTTTTCACAGAGGCACTCAAACGCACGTAAATAAGATTTCTTCCTCGAGCGGAAGCTCATAACCGTGAGAGAGAGAGAGAGAGAGAGAGAGAGAGAGAGATAGTGCTTAGGGAAGAAAGGGAAGGATGAAGCACATAATTCTCTCCGCCCCAGGAGGCATGTCCTCGCCACACAAGGATGGATGTCTTGATGGAGAAGAGATCCAATTTCAGGTCACATGGGCCCCGCGTTGAAGCGTGACGATGGACATACAACCAGGAGGACCTAGTATGCCTTCTGGGGGTTTCGGTCCAATATACAGAAACAGCAAAAATTAGCAAAAAAAAAAAAAAAAAAAAAAAACACTACGTATTCCTCCATTACCGAATGAAAGGGAAGTATGGTGGTTTAACTCTTAAATGCACCGCTTTGCATCTATGCAAAAGTGATTTTTAGACATTTTAATGCTTTTTATTGGCAGTTTTAATCACACTGACCTTAAGCAATAAATACAAGCAAAACTATTAGATTAATTCCATACTATTGTATGGTATTTTAAATAAAAATCAAAATACATACATCTGCAGCCAAACGTATCTCATCATCATCCTTTATCATAGGCATATGTGACCCCAGTTATCGAGATTCGAATTCACGACGTCCGTTGAATGAATGGTCAGTCCATTACTAAGCGCACTAACGATCACGGCTATTCGAACTTCTCCACCAGATAAAGAAGAAAGGCATCAGTAATTAATTTACGAAATAAAAGAAGAACAGCATATGTAGCAAATTAATTTCTCATTTAAGGGTTAAAAGAGGAAACTCAGGGAAGTTATTATTTTTACTTTATCATTAACACTGTATACCATCCAAAATTCTGATTAAAATACGCATCATAACCTAGCATAAATTCCCAACCTTGCTCAAAGAAAGAACTTTTGTGCTCAAAAAGCTCAAAAAGAGGAAAACGGATGAATACAATTTTTGGACTTGAGTACTCTGTGAAATGTTTCCTCTTCCTAAGTAATCCTTAGTCTTGTTTTTATTTTCCAAGACTTTTACTTTCTCCATACGCACTATGTACATAGTGTATAGACTAAGTATTGCACTCCACCCAAAAATTCAATACCGAGATTTCACCGGAAATATATGTTTTAGGGTCACCCATATCCAAAAAAAGTATTTCCAGAAAAAGGTCCCTGTGTCCGTGTGTCTGTGGACACGATAACTCAAAAACGAAAAGTCGGTAAAATAACAAACTTGGTATTTAAGTTTAGTATCTTCCAGGGATGCGACACGAAGATTTTGAGAAAAATACCCCCACCCCCAACTACCCTTTACATGCAACTTTTTTCGAAAATTTTGACTGTCTCAAAAATGGCTCTAACGATTTTGATTAAAATTTCGGATATTAAACATATTTACCTGACAAACGAGATGTATATCTTTAATTTTCTGAGAATAGCCTCTGAAGAGTAGCTTATTCTGGATGGATTTTACTAAATTTTGAATAACTGCTAAACCGTAACAGATGGACAAAAACTTACTCCACAAGAAATGTAGAGCACATTAAAACACACAATTTATGTTAGATACATTTTTTTCGTGGAGTTCGTCGTTTTTGTGACATTCCTTATTTAGTTTCTGCTATGAAAATCGTATACTTTTCTCATACAGGAACTTGTCAACTCCTATGTATATAAACAAATGAACTTCATTGACATAGCAACCAGCTTTTGACTATCACTTTAACCTACGGTTGTTCCTTATTTCGCTTCTACTTACAAGGATGCGAGTAATAAGACTATTTCTGCTAATTTTTTCTGATTAGCATAAAGTAAATAGAAGTAAAAGCTTTTTAAGAATTATTTGTTGCAGGGATATGGAGAAAGTCATGTGAATGGTACACATCAGATTTTTAAAATATCATATGTTACAGATTCTGATACGAAACACATAAATGTGCATTTGTATTTTCCATAAATAGTTTATGCATGTCTATTATTATTATTATTATTATTATTATTAATATTATATTAACGTCCTTTAATCTGGTAGGCTGTATTTGACATTGAATGAAATCGTGTAATGATGCTCATATAAGATTGGGATCTAAGAAGGGCTATTGGAGATTATTATTCTTGGATAGGTAGAGTCAGACTGAAAAATTTAATACCATAGCCGGGATTTGAACCACGGATCTCCCGATCTTTAACCGGTTGCTCTTCCACTGAGTTTTCATGGCAACATGACGGCATTGCATTGAATTTCTCAACTCACTCGCATCTTTTCCGGTAAACCATAAAGTGGTCTCAAACTATTTTGAGATGACAGCCTCAATGAGACTTACAATGTTGTAAGTACTTTAAGTCCCAGGATTCTTAATATAGCCAACTATTATGGTCAATGGGTATTGGTTTAATAGCTTATTCACACAAGCCGTGTATAGAACAGGAGTTGGATAGGTAGAGTCAGACTGAGAAATTCAATTCCACAGCCGGGATTTGAAACATGGAAACCTTGTGGTTTACCGGGAAATATGCGAGTCAGTTGAGAAATTCAATGTAATGCAGGCATGTTGTCACGGTAGCTCATAGATAGCGCAAACGGCTAGAGATCGGGAGCTCCGTGGTTCAAATCCCAGCTATGGCATTGAATTTTTCAGTTTGTCTCTACCTATCCAACTCCAGTACTACACACAGCTTGTGTAAAAAATCTGATGTGTTCCATTCACATGACTTTCTCTATATCTCTGTAAGAAATTATTGTTAATAAGCTTATCTTTTATTTATTTCATGCTAATCGAGTAAAATTAGCAGAAATAGTCTTATTTCTTGCTTTATTGTAAGTAGAAGCGAGATAAGTGAGTACCATAAGTTAAAGTGAAAGCCAAAAGCTGGTTGCTATGTGACTGATGTTCCTTTATTTGTATGTACAGGAGTTGACAAATTCCTGTATGAGAAAATTATATGTTTTTCAAAGCTGAAAACAAGAGAAAGGAATATCTAAAAAACTATCAACTCCACGAAAAAAAGATATATAACATAAATTGTGTGTTTAAACGTACTGTACATTTTTTGTGTTAAGTTTTTGTCCATGTCTTACGGTTTAGTAGTTATGCAAAATGCATCCAGAATAAAGTAGTCTTCAGAGGCTATTCCCAGAAAATTCAAAATATGCATCTTATTTGTCAGGTAAATATCTTTAATATATGATATTTTAATCAAAATCGTAAGTGCTATTTTTTAGAAAATCAAATTTTTCGAAAAAAGTTCCATGTAAAGGGTAGTTTGTGGTGGGGGGATTTTTCTCAAAATCTTCGTGTCGCATCCCTGGAAGATACTAAACTTAAATTCCAAGTTTGGTATTTTACCGACTTTTCGTTTTTGAGTTATCGTGTTCACAGACACACGGACACAATGACACACGGAAACACGGACAGAAACAAACTCACGGACCTTTTTCTGAAAATACTTTTTTTTGGATTCAGGAGACCCTAAAACATATATTTCCGGTGAAATCTTGGTATAGAATTTTTTGGCAGAGTGCAATACCTTCTCTATACACTATGTAAATAGTACTATAGAGAAAGTAAAAAACAATTATTCTTAGTATAAGGGGAAACCAAACAAAAAAAATCTTATCCGGATACCTGAACTCAACACCTCTTGAATGTGAAAAGACCTTTACACTACAAAGGTGGGCCCATTATTTTTAAGTAATTGTAAAAATATAAGATACTGGAGAAGATTTATAGTAGAAAAGTGCAGAACTTGCTAAAATCTACAGTTTAGGTTTCACAAAATATTCATGACTACAATGATTTCCAGGATATTCACTTTAATTGTCCTAAATTCTTGAATATTTTAAACAATAATTCTTTGAAGCGCTGACTCACAAATTGGCGTTCAAAGCCAATCTTTTTTAGATTAGTGCAATAGATTTAAGCTCCACAAATAAAGTCTATATTCTTTTTAGAACATGTCTACACAAGCAAATTTAGGCTTGATTAAATAATTTTATCATTAATAAATACATTTATAGATCGATAAGTTATAGACGGTCAATTGAACAGTTCTACCTGTCGTTGCTCTACACTTAAACTAGCTGTCTGCGAAACGTAAGGATATATTTAAATTTGAGTGATAATTTAATTAATATCAATAATCTACACCTGTTTGTTATTATATTTTTATATAATTATATGTAGGATTATATTTACCTCTTATAATTGCAATTTCGTGGAATTCTGGCTAGCAACAATGAAACTATGACTTCCTTAAGATCTCCCGACGTCTTCAAGGTTTTGAAAATGCTGGATGCCTATAAGTACCAGAATAATTGTTGGCAGAATAATCGTTGTTAGAATTAATCATGTAACTTTTCAGATTGTAAGTGTCATTTTAAATCTTTGTACGTTCTGTTCGGTACCAATGTTATTTAGTTGCATAAAGGCTGCATAGTTAGCACACAAGACATATAGACTCTTAACATATACAGGGAAATGGAGGTGAGGCTTCTAGGAAAATAAAATAGAAATAGTTTAAAATACATCTTCATGTGTATCGACTAAATGGTGCGGGATTAAACGGTGACTAAATAACGCACCAGAAAATAATCAGTCACAGTACATTTGTATAGCGCTTAAATAGTGTGTGAGTAAACAGTCAATGAATAGTATGGTTAAACAGCGACTACATAATGCACTAGAAAACAATCGGTCGCAGTTTACATCTGTTTGGCGCCTACATGCAAGCCTAAACAGTGAATGAATAGTATGATTAAATAGTGACTAAAACAATCGGTCGAAATTACATCTGTACTGTGATTAAATGATACGAGACTAAACGGCAAATGAACAGCGTGATTAAACAGCACAAAATAATGTACAATAAAACAATACATCACAGTTATATCTGAGTAGCGACTAAACCGTGTAAATTAAAGAGTGACTAAATACGAAGACCACTATTTATATTTTAAGCTTTGGTAATACTGATTTTCATCTGGTGTTTCCAATGGAAGGTTGACATTGCTAACCTTGAGTTACTTCAATATTTTGTTATAGAGTATTATTTTGTTGGTTAGAATGAGTTTAAAACTGTGTCTCGGCGAAAGGAAGGAATGAACTCGTTGGAAAATGTTCGCGCGATGATTTATTATGATTTTCGACTGTGAAACCGCTGGTATAACGAGTGTAATCGCGGCCGCCGTTCGCTCACTGACGAAATTGGTGATGGTCGTCAAAATTAAGCTGTGCCAAAAAAACATTGATGCTGTGCAAAAACTGATGGTGAAATATCATTATGCCTCATACTGTGAGATAGAGGAAAACCGACTAGATGATATAAAATATTACATAATCTTTAGCCAGGTTTGCTCCTGGTGGATCCCACATAATTTGAAACAACCTCAAAAGAGTACTCAAGTCAATTGGTACATACAAATTCTCAAGAAATACAATGTATATGTATTGTATCCGGTGGCGAATCGTACATGGATCTATGCATATGAGCGGATGATGAATTAAAGATGAATCAAATCTAATTCAGACTGCCTCCGTCCTGGGTCCGATTCCCAGCTGGGGCGGGTAATTTTTCTTTAGCTAGAATTATTCCCTATCACCCACAGAGTCTGGAAGTATGTATGTGAGAGTGAATGTAGGAATAAAATGATTTAAACCTACAGACAACGAGTTGTTTCAAGTGCAAAGCCCCCGATATGACCTTAAAGGGGGCTATATAAATGAAACAATAAAAAAATATAATTCAGAAATACTGAACCTGGGGCAACAGAGCCTATAGAGGATCTTAAAACTGCCAATTCTGAATAGAATAAAGCAATTTGTGTGCCGGAAGTTTTCGATGAAAGGAAAGCAAACAAGATAATGCGAGCGCTCACACATGTGGTCTAGATCCGACTATTTGAATACTCAAAAAATCATACTGATAATTCATCCGCTGTGCATTTCTGATTTCGCACCCAATGATTTTTTTTCTCTCCTGAATATCAAGAATAAAATGCGTGGACAACGATTTTCGTTGGCAGAAAAAGTCGTTGAGCGTTCAAAAACCATGTTTTGGTGTTGTCTCAAGCGGAATAGAAAATATGTTATGACAAATGGTTCGAACGCATGCAAAAGTGTATTGATGATAAAGGGGAATATTTGTGAAAACAATAAAGACATTTTCAATGACAAATTACTGTTTTTACTTTCTCTATGTGTACTATATACATAGTGTATAGAGAAATTATTGCATTCCTCCCAAAAATTCCACACCGAGATTTCACCGGAAATACATGTTTTGAGACCTACTGAATCCAAAATAAGCATTCTTAGAAAAATGTCCCTGTGTGTCTGTCTGTCCGTCTGTGTGCCTGAGTGTGTCTGTGGGCAGCATAGCTCAAAACCAAAAAGAGTATTAAAAACCAAACTTGGTATTTAAATTTGGTGTCTTCCAATAATGCCACACGAAGATTTTCAAGAAAATCCCCCTCCAAAACTACACTACATGGAAAAAATGACTATAACAATTTTGATTAAAATCTCTTTCATTTAACATATTTGCTTGCCAAATAAAATTTATATGTTGAATTTTCTGGGAAAAGTCTAAAAAGAACTCTTTATTTTAGATGATTTTATTGAATTTTGCATAACTGGTAAACCGTAAGAGACAGGCAAAGGTTTACTTCACAAAAATGTAGATCACGATAAAACACACAATTTACGTTATATACATTTTTTCATGGAGATGATCGGTTTTGAGGTATTATTCCCTGTAATTGGCTTCAGCTTTAAAAAACTTATACTTTTCTCGTACAGGAATTTGTAAACTGCTGTCCATACAAAGAAAGAAACTTCATTCACATAACAACCAGCTTTTGACTGTCACTTTAGCCTATAGTGCTCCCTTATTTCGCTTCTACTTATAAGTAAGCATGTAATAAGAATATCTCTGCTAATTTTTATCGATTAGCATTAAGCAAATAGAAACATAGGCCTTTTAAGTGTAATTTGTTGAAGAGATGTAGAGAAAGTCATGTGAATTGAGAACTTCAGATTTTTTATTATTAGGCTCAAAACATAAATAGTGCCATTTGTAAAGTACCATAAAATAATAGATCAAACTAATTATATGTGTGCAGTGATTATATACAGTAACTAAACAATATACCAAAAAAAGAATCAGATATAGTTACTCTATATAATTCGAAATAAACATGCGTAACGCTTAGCGTGAAGTAGCTTACCACATTACAAGAAATAAGTTCCCCCCATTCAACAGGGAGTCCTTGCCCTCATGGGATACATGAGGCTATTTTATGATTTTACTATACACGTACTTTGTACATAGTGTATAGGGAACGTACTGAATTACATTCAATATTCTATTTCACCGGAAATAGACGTTTTGGGTCCTTTGCATCATAAAAATAATTTTTATAAACAGGTCCGTGCCTTTCTGTGTGCGGGAACACGATAACTTAAAAACGGAAATTAGATACAATACCAAACTTAGTTTTAAGTTTATTATCTTCCAAGGAAGTGACACGAAGAGTTTGAGCAAAATACTCCCCACTCTAAACTATCCTTTACATGGAAGAATGTCGAAACTTTTGATTTTCTCTATAATATCTTAACGAATTTGATAAAATTCCGCAATAAATGTAAATTGGAATAGCCTCTGAGGACCTCTTCATTCCGAATAGTTTTTTATGAATTTTGAAATGGTGTTAAACTTTATGGCATAGCCGAAAACTTACTACACAAAAATCTAGATCCCTAAAACACACAATTTATGCGTTATACATTTTTTTTGCGAAGTTCACCATTTCTGAGATATTCCTTGTTATTGGTTTTAATTTTAAAATAAACGTTTCTAATTCTAGAATCTGTAATTTCCAGACCATGCAAGGAAACGTAATCCAACCACATGGCAACCAACTTTTAAAAGCTTTGACCATCTCTTTAGTCTAGCGTATTTCTAGCGTATTTTTGCTCTTCTGCTTACAAGGAAGCAAAAAATAAATACAATTTATGTTAATGTTTATCTCGATTATCATGAAATAAATATAAGGATAAGCAGAATATTCACAGAACGTTAGTGAGTGGTACACATATCCCTCCTTTATTGCAATTGTCAATCAATTGTACTTTTGAAACATATCGACAATGATGTCAGCTTTATGTCAGTAAATTTTATTTCTAGATTTTATTCCTTTAGGTTTCATACATGTCGCATACACAACCTACATATATTCATATTCTCTTTCATTTTTTCACATCCTGGAAAGGATAGTAATTAATCTTAGCAAGAGAAAATTCCCATCCCTAACCAAGAATCGAACATGAGATCCCTCGCACAGAGAAAGAAATTCTAAAGGCCATGTTGCTGTGCCAACCATATCTGGGTTTGTATTTGAAAACAAAGGAAAACTTTTTTAGATGCAAGAAGCCAGTTGCACCGTGTGACATCTTCTCGGCCAGTTTTTCAAGTGCTCCGCAGAATATTCAAAAAGTAACAGCATGCTAGGGGAAATTTTACGTCTGTAAGGTACATTTTATTCCTTTGGGCGACACAAGCATGGCAAGCTGAATGGATAAACCGCACGCTCGCGCGCCAATAAAAATGCACATGCTACAACGTCCTCATTATATATCGCTTACGCAGCATGGGGTCCCGCTTCTGGGTAATAGAGCGAGCATCAGCTTCCAGCCTCCCTTTAGCGTCTCATGTGCGGAAACAGGCATAAACATCATGCATTGTGAAAGCCTTTGGTAATTTTGTGGGGACTACACGAGATCTCTAGAATAAGGGGATATATCATACCAACCAAAAAGAAATAGCTAAATAGTAATAACTAAGCAATAATTTATGAAAAAAAACATCAGCCAAATTAATATAAATCGGTCATTTTTGGAATATAAACAATGTAAACATACCATTAGAAAGCCAGTACAGTTCTGAATATTTGTTTTAATTTTGAGCAATATTGAGGAATAAATAGCGACATAATTCAAGATATGTTTTTCGGTAAACCTGGATTGATAGGCAAAATTTAATTTTCTCGGAGAGTGTAACTCTCGGATATCTGGCTGATCGACAGAGCGGCGTCTTCTCATTACACCCGCTTCCGAACGCTATCCTTGGGCCAATGAGAAAATAATATTTCAATTTAAACAAAACTGTCCGGCAATCTTAGTCAAGCATCAGTTTTTCTAATTGGCGAGATTAGCAGATAATATAAATAGAGTTGTCCTCCAAGTTCGGTAACTAGTTGGTCATAACGCGCGCAGACTCCACGTAGCTCATAATCAATTTTGCACCATTAAGAATGTGATAATCTATTATAGTAAAGTCAGGCGTAAATAAATGTAACTACAAACAAGCCAAAGATTAAGGAATTGCAAGATTCGTGTAAAGTAAAGTAAAAATGAAGCAGATTTTAAATTAATCGTCGCTGCGAACCAGTCAATGTTGTATTATTTAATTTTCACGTAACAACATCCACAGGTTCCCAAGATAGCTAGACGGAGGACAGACATCAACGACGAGATACGACTCTGAGATCACCTACTCCTGAATCTCCAACGACCTTCAACTCGAAAAAGCGTCGAGAACCAAAAAGAGGTTTTCACCACAAAACATCCACCTCAAACGTATCACCTCAAGTATCAAAGATGGACATCCATTAAAGAACACTATTTACAATATTAAATGAGAGTTTAAATTAAGAACTATACCAAGAAACAATTCAAGTCAAACACAATGACTTATATTAGTGTTAGATGAAACACCAATTTAATATTTTATATAGTGTAAAACGATATACTTCATCGTAATGTCTTTCCATATTATATAATAAAAAATGCCGTTTTGAAATTTCACCGGAGAGAAAGCACTTTTGGGTAAAGGACCGAAAGTAATCGTTCTTGGAGAAAAACATTCCATTAGACCGAAAATAGAACAACATGGTAGTATAATTAAGTTATCACACTTAATTATCTGGAATATTTATTTCATATGAGGGTTGAGAACCATAGTGGGCCAAGCACCATTTTTTAAAAATGCTGAAATAAAAGGTCAATGTATTTTCAATATCATAATACATTGAGCCAAGTTACACGTAATAACTAAATACCACAGCGATCTAGAATATATCTATATTAGTACAACGTTAATGTGGCTTCATGCAAAATTAGGTTTTACAGTTATTTATTGGGAGCTGTTTTCCTTTGCTGGGATTTGGCTCAGCCTAAAGAAATGTAACTTGCCATTTCCATACATCTAATCAATGTCCTGCTGATCATCATTATTGACTTGCACACGCAAACTCTTGTAAAAATCATGATTCACTGGAGGAACAAATGGTAGCATGGACATAAGATCATTATATGCGGTAGCGTGATTTGCTGCATGGATTTGGACCACTCTGACTCTAACAGAATTTGTAGTTTCATTTAGACCGATATTTTGATGCTCTAATGTTTGTAAACAGGAAATGCTGGACATGGCCCACTGCAATATAAGAGGTATAACCATAAACTATACCAATAGGTGGCAACAGCTCAATTTTGACCTCACATGGAGTTGGCCCAATATGATTCTCAGACCTTCAATTGTTCTTTTGCCTTGTATCAATTGATTTCTAATGTTAAAAATTTAAGATTATTGATTCCTTTAGCTCCGTAAGCTGGGTTTGGTTTTAGCTCTAGCAAGTATCCCTAACAAGACGTGAGCGGTGAAGGAATCTATTATAGAAAAACACAAATGAAATAAGAACTGAAGCTTTCTTGGTGACGTATTAATTCAAAATCTTCTCGGGCTTCTAACCAGGTAAAAACTTGGTTTGACACCAATCTTTCGAAGAAGTGCATCTTCCTCGTCCTCAGATGCACTTTTACGAAACGTCGGTGTCAAACCAAGTTTTTACCTGGTTAGAAGCCCGAGAAGATTTTGAATTAAACACAAATGAGTTTGAGTTTTGAATTTTAATTAACACATTTGTTTAACATGTTGCCATTTGGTAACAAATATGAAGTTTTAATGTATTTAAGTCAGTTTTATTCTATATTCATATTTTGCTGCTATTTATCAGTAAAACGAGAGACTGTGCATCTATTTGACATAAAATATAATACTGTATATCATGCAACTGCAAAGTCCACGCAACTGCAGCCATATATAGCCCGTCATCAGCCACGCGTGGCATTACACCGTATTTTTACATGGGCCCTTCCCGTCCTTTACCACAGGCACATTTGACTGCAATATCATTACACTGGTTATTTTACATAGGTTCTCCCGTTCTTTTACCACAAGCACATTTGATTGCAGTCGCTGGGATTTGAACTCACTACGTTTTGCTTCTACTTGATGGTAGGTTTCGCCTTAACGACCATGGTTAACGAACCGTTTATTTTATCATCCCTGCAATAGGGATTCTAAAGTGGTTTAAGAATTAAGAAGTGGCATATGAAATAGAATAATGCATGCAGTAGTGGGTTAAAGAATAGAGTTGAAATTGTATTTGCAACAATATTACAATCTTCACAGCTTTTTCTACACGTAGTTTAAAACTTTTGGAAAATAAGCTTTTAAAAGGAACTGGAGTTTTCAGTCTTACATTTATACATAAACGCCTACATGTAACTCTTACTCTGAACTGAAAATCTGGGTCCTATAACTGTTATACTTTGAATTTATAGATTTCTCCGCACTTTCTTTAAGTATTACAACTGATTACGGGTTGGCTTTAATTTTGTGCGTGTTCTATTTCTTTAGCCAATCGCTGAGTTTTTAATATCCACATTGGGTGTTTATCTAATGTTAACTTTCTAGTTTCTAACAGTATCACAACGATCCTATACATTTCCTGCCTTTTAACTCAAGATCTATTCTTAGCATTATCGTCCAATCCTGCAAGCTCAGATTGCTTGAAGGACTTCACAACAATATCTCTTTCATACAGTTTCAGTTATGGTATGTTTTTTCATATAGAATCTTACCAAAAATGAAATGGTCTGTTATTATGGAAGCTCTTTAACTTCTTTGGTTCTCAGCGTCCCATTCTATATTGGGCGTGAAAGATCGCTTAATTTTGCTCTGAGGCCCCTCTTATCAGGCTTGAGGTTCTTTTACGTGCCGTAAATCTACGACACGGGACCCACAGCTTTACTTCCCTTCCGAAGGAAGCCATGCTAAGGATTTTTACGCCCAAAAAAATCCATCGTCCTCCGCCGGGTTTGAACCCACGACCTTCGGTATATGAAGTTAGCATGGAACCATTACACCACGGAGGGCGACTAGGATCTTACCACTGACATTCGTTGAACATGTATTACTTTCTCTAGCCCCATATGTACAATGTACATAGGGATAGAGAAGGTATTGTAATGCACCCGAAAATTCCATGTCGAGATTTCACCGAAAATACAGCTTTTGGGGACCCCTACGTCCGAAAAAAGCATTTTTGAAAAAAAGTCCGTGTGTGTGTGTCTGTGGACAGCATAGGCCTAAAACGAAAAGACCTTTAAATACCAACCTTGGTATTTAGGTTTAGTATCTTCCAAGGATGCGACACGAAGATTTTCAAAAACATCCCCCACCACAAACTACCCTTTACATGGAAAAAATTTCGAAAAATTTTAATTTCTTAAAAATGGCTCTAGCGATTTTGATTAAAATCCCATATACTAAAGCTATTTATGTCCGAAATAAAACGTATATCTCGAATTTTTTTGGGAATAACCTCTGAAGGCCTCTTTATTCTGGATGAATTTTGCTTAACTGCTAAACCGTAAGAGATAGAAAAAAACTCACTGCACAAAAATATATATCAGAACAAAACACACAATTTATGTCCTTTACGTTTTTGTTTTGGAGGTAACCTTTTCCGAGATATTCCTCGTTATTGCTTTCAATTGTGAAGTACTCAAACTTTTCTCAAACAGGAGGTGTCCGTTTTTTCTTTTGTTCTACTCCTGGTCAAGCAAAGAAGTGATTTGCAATGACAGTCGCATAACGACAGTTTTTAAAACATTTGACTATCACTTTAACACAGCACATTCCTTTAGTTGCCTTCTACTTATAAGGAACTAATTAAGTAATAAGAACATTTTGCTAATATTTATCTTGATTAGCATGGTGTAGAAAAAAGAATATTCTTTTGTAGGAAGTTTGTAGAGCAGCTAGAGAAAGTCATGTGAGTGTATCACATCAGATTTTTTAATTAATTTCTACAGTGATTTTACGTTTTCTAGCTCGTAGTGCAATGTCGAAGCCGAGATTTCATATATGTTTTGAGTACCTTTGAACCCAAAAAGAGCTTTCAGTAAAGCTCAGTGTGTGTTTGTTTGTGTGTGTGTGTGTGTGTCTGTGGATATCATAACTCAAAAATGAAAAGCCTGTTCAACCAAGTTCAGTATCTTCCAAGACTGCGACATAAAGATTTTCAGAAAAGTTCCCACTCCAATTACCCTTTACAGAGAATATTTGTGCACATATTTATTTTCTCAACAATGACTCAAGATGTTCAATAAAAGTATCATGTGTTTATAATATTGTTTTTTATGAAAAACAAAATTGTTTTAAATTTTATGGCAATATCTTCGAATAGCTTTTCATTCTGAATGCTCTTTGTAAACTGGCAAACCTTAAGAACTAAATTCTTAGGTACTGCTTTCAACAGACGTTGTCAATGTCTGTATAGTGCTTTTAGACACAATAAATAAAATGAAATGAAGAGATTGACTAACATATAATTTACAAAAAAACAAAGATCTCGTTAAGAGTTGTTCTTTCTTCTTGATTTAAATTTAAGCCCACTAAGTTTTTCTCAATCAAAAATTAATCTTTCGTTTTATCTCTGCTTTGTTTTCTTCTCCTGGCCATGCAAAGAAGACCGAATTCCAATTTATTACATAGCTACCAGCGTTTGAAAAGATTTGATTATCGTTCTGCCAGTGTACGCTCTTAGTTTTCTTCTAATTACAAAGAAGTAAATAATAAGACGTTTTACGATGAAGATGAAATTATACATTTTTTTTTAAAAATGGTTTGTTTATGGAACACATAGAAAGTTATGTGAATGGAATACAATAGACCTTTTTGGCTATAGGGTGACTTAAAGTATATATTTCTAGTGAAATCTCGGTATCGAAATTTTGGGTAGAATTCAATACTTCTCCTATTTATTATATGCATAGGACAAATCAATATCTATTGTTATTAGTATAAGATAATAGAAAAAGGGGTTTTATATTCATAATGTAATATGTAAGGTATATTTGTTGACTGTTTTTATGTAAATCACTAAGAAGAGATTTGAATTCTCTTGGAAGTGAAACAGCAGGAGCTCTACAATGAAGTGTCACTGGTATGCTGAGCTAGAGGAAGAAGGCCAAAGCAACCCAGGCTTCTCTTATATTAGTTCTCGGGAGACAGCTGGTGGCTTGCTTCCCCTTCACTGCCAACCCTTATTTAACTTTCCAATCTAGCGAACGTCGAGCCACTTCTCCTTGAGGTGAGTCTAGCGGCCCAAAACTTGATCTCACGCCTAATTTGGAGCTGAAATAAAAAGGGGTTTCCCTTGGGTTTCGCTGTTGGTAAGCAAGTGCTCCAAGGGTGAGATTTATCTTGCCGTCAGTTATTCCCTTTTTCAACATCTGTGGAATATTACCAACAGACGCAAGCCTTCCTTAGGAAGCTGTGTCACCCCTAAAAGCTTTTTTTCGCTCTTGCTCCTCTCCCTGTCACCAAGAAGGAAAATCTTCGGGGAACTGGGAGGAGCATTTCTTTGGAATGAAGTTTATCCATACCTTGTGATGCCACGCAGTGAGTTCATCCAAAGGATGACATAATCTGATACACTTTTTGATATGTTCTATATATAGTGTAGACACGGTAATACATATATATATATATATATATTATAATATAAACAGTTAACTTATAAAAATCTTATGTACTCTATTTACATGACTATCTCTACAACACATTATTGCCAAAAAGTTTATTCTTCTATTTACTTCATACTAATCGAGATAAAAAGGGAAATAAGGTAGTACCATAGGCTAAAGTGATAGCCTAAAGCTGATTGCTATGAGATTGAAGTTCCTTTGTTTGTATGGACAGAAGTGACAAATTCCCGTACGAGAAAAGTATAAGTATTTTATAGCTGAAACTAATAATAAGGAATATCTGAAAATCAATCAACTCCACGAAAAAAATTTATATAACATAAATTGTGTATTTTGAGGACATATACATTTTCTATCAGTTATCTCTTACGGTTTACCACTTATGCAACATTCTGCAAAATTCATCCGGAATAAAGTTGTCTTCAGAGGCTATTCCCAGAAAATTTAAGATATACATTTTAATTGTCATGTAAATATCTTTCATATACTACATTTTAATCAAAATTATTAAAGCCATTTTTGAGCAAATCAAAATTTTCGAAAAATGTTCCGAAAGGGTAGTTGGGGCGAGGGAGGGGATTTTCTTGAAAATCTTCCTGTCACATCCTTGGAAATACGAAGTTTGGTATTAACAGCCTTTTTGTTTATGAGCTATGCTGTCCACAGACACAGACACATACACACACACACACACACACGCACACACACATACGCGCGCGCGCTCAAGGACCTGTTTTTAAAAAAAAATGTTATGATATAAATTAAAATAAAATTATGTATGCCATTCACACAACTTTATCTATTCTGCAAATAAACAATTCTTACAAAAGATTACTATTCTATCTACTTCATCCTAATCGAGATAAACATTAGCAAAAGTGTCTTATTACTGCTATGTTGTAAACAGACGAGAAATAAGAGCAAACACTAGGCTAAAGCGATGCTCATTAGGGTGACTTTTGTATAACCGGTAAACCTTAAGAGGTAGACAAATACCTACTATACAAAAATGTCATATACATGTTTATATTTATTGTTATTCGTTTCAGTTTTAAAATAAATTTTTCTCATATTTTTTCATGCAAAAAAGCTAATGTGAATCACCAGCTTTTAACTTATATCTATAACTCCCTTATCCTCTTATTTTCCCTCAAGGAGGTAAGTAATGAGACTATATTATCTGCTAATGTTTATCTCTATTAGCATGAATTAGATAGAAAAATAGGCTTTTAAATAATAATTTATTACAGAGATGTAGAGAAAGGTGAGTGAACGAAACACATCAGAGTTTTATATTATTGATATCCTCTCAGATTCTTCATCACCTTTTTACTTTCTCTACACATACTATGTATATAGTATATAGAGAAGGTATTGCACTCCACCTGAAATATATGTTTTAGGGCTCCCTGTATCCAAAAAAAAAAAAGTATTTTCAGGACAGGTCCGCGCGCGCGCGTGTGTGTGTGTGCGTGCGTGACTGTGAACACGATAACTCAAAAACGAAAAGTCGGTGAAACACCAACCTTGGTATTTAAGTTTAGTATCTTCCAGGGATGCGACAGGAAGCTTTTGAGAAAAATCCCCCCACCCCAAACTACCCTTTACATGGAACTTTTTTCGAAAATTTTTATTTTCTCAAAAATGGCTCTAACGATTTTGATTAAAATATCGTATATTAAATATACATGGCAAATAAAATGTTATCTTGAATTTTCTGGGAAAATAGCCTCTGAAGAGTAGTTTATTCTGCATAAATTTTACGGAATTTTGGATAACTGCTAAACAGTAAGAGATGGACAAAAACTTATCACACAAAAAATGTAGAGTACTTTAAAACACACAAATTATGTTATATAATATTTTTCGTGGAGTTGATCGTTTTTTAGATATTCCTTGTTTTTGTTTCAGTTTGGAAAAACTTATAATTTTCTTAATCAGGAATATGTCAACTCGTGTCCATACAAACAAAGGAACTTCAGTCACATAGCAACCAGCTTTTGACTAGAATTTTAACCTATAGTACCCGCTTATTTTGCTTATCCTTACAAGGAAGCAAGTAATAAAACTATTTTTGCTAATTTTTTCTCGATTAGCATGAATTAAATAGAAGCAAAAAATGTTAAACAATAATTTGTTACAGAGATATAGAGAAAGTCATGTGAATGGAACACATCAGATTTTTAACTAAGTACTGTGCTTATATACATGGGCGTTACACAATACAGAGGGAAAAGTATGGAGTAACTACTATATATGTAGGTAGAGGGTTGATCTACAGAGCTAGAGCTTGGGGCCATTGGAATACCAATCCATGCTTTACACCGGCTTCCAATAAACCATCGCCGCTCCCCCGGGGCAGAACGCGAGAGGATTGCTGAAAATGCAGCCTCAATAAGCCCAGACAAAATGGTCACATTTTGTTCACTTTGGAACAGAGGTGCCCAACACATGTACCAGAAAATAAGGTTTTCTGTAACCAACATGGCTACACTAAATCCTGTTAAGCGAAGGATGCATATTCAAAACGACTCAAATAAAAATCTGATGTGTACCATTCACATGACTTTCTCCAAATCCCTGCAACATATTATTCTTAAAAAGCTTATACTTCTATTAACTTCATGCTAATCAGTAAAACATTAGCAGAAATGGCCATATTACTTGCTTCCTTGTAAGTAGAAGTGAAATAAGGATTGAAGTGATAATCAAAAGCTGGTTGCTATGTCACTGAAGCTCCTTTGTTTGTATGGACAGTAGTTGACAAATTCCTGTATGAGAAATGTATAAGTATTTCATAGCAGAAACCAAAAATAAGAAATGTCACAAAAACGACGAACTCCACGAAAAAAATGTATATAACATAAATTGTGTGTTTTAACGTGCTCTGCATTTTGTGTGCAGTAAGTGTTTGTCCATCTCTTACAGTTTAGTAGTTATTCAAAGTTTAGTAAAATTCATCCAGAATAAACTACTCTTCAGAGGCTATTCCCAGAAAATTCAAAATATATATTTTATTTGTCAGGTAAATATCTTTAATATACGAAATTTTAATCAAAATTGTTAGAGCCATTTTTGAGAAAATCAAAATTTTCGAAAAAAGTTCCACGTAAAGGGTAGTTGGGGTTGGGGGGATTTTTCTCAAAATCCTCGTGTCGCATCCCTGGAAGATACTAAACTTAAATACCAAGCTTGATATTTTACCGACTTTTCGTTTTTGAGTTATCGTGTTCAAAGACACACAGACACACACACACACACACATACACACAGACCTTTTTCTGAAAATACCTTTTTTGGATACTGGGGGCCCTAAAACATATATTTGCGGTGAAATTTCAGTATCTAATTTTTTGGTAAAAATGTGTAATTCCTGTAGGTTTAGATATTTTGCTGTTTTAGCAACAGTTGACTGTCTCACGCTGTGAATAGTTGTGAGTAGCGTTCTCGAAATCAACAAGAATGTCAGAAAAGTAGAGGAAAGCTACAGCTATAAAGAGTTCTTTCCAAACTACAGGAATTTCTAAATGTCCTTCAGGTAGTCATAAATGAACTAAAGATAGTGCTACTTTTAACTGAATAGGCTAAAATTATTCAAAGGTATAAATAAAAACTCTTTTAATATATTTATAGAAAGTAAACAAAAAATAATATTTAGTTTAAACAGTAGCCCAAAAATAAGTTCTAAACATAATATCCTTACTATTTTGGGAATAGACATGTTAATCTATAAAATTGGTTATGTTTTCAAAGAATCGTTTATTATAAGAAAGTAAATGTTACATACAGAGAATAGATTTTAACACGCTTTGTTACTAGAATAGAAAACACATCAGTTACTGCAGATAACTGTTAAAGCAGGGGTTTAAGTCATCTACATTTGTTCTGAATGTTTTTTTGTCACAGTAGATTAATTTTTATATTACATTACACAACTAAAGATAATATACATCGTCGGGTTGCATGTGCTGCTCGGTAAAGTGTTAAAACTGGCAAAATCTATAACTTATATAAAATTTGGTATAGAATTTCAAGATGCCGGGAAAACACAATGAGGTCACATTTATTGACACTTTATTGTATCCATTATTGGTTTAAAAGTTGGAAAGTGTAAAACGGAATTTCGTTTTAAATGTGCATGCCGGCATTAATTTCTTCTGAAGCGTTTATTATATGCCTAAAGAAATACTGTGGTCTTTTCCGTACAATTCGAGTTTGTACTCGTTTAGTTTGATCTGTTAAGAAGCCTACAAATCTATAGTCTTGATATCTCATCAGGTTCTTGACCATATTGCCCATAAGATAGTTTCAGCACACAATTCATATGATATAATTAAGAATCTAAATTGCTACAAATCTGTTCAACCCATTTGGTAACAGTTGGTGAGACAGTTAAAGTCCTTTTATACAAAGTATAAGAGCAGATTTGGCTATTTAACTATAAAATAGAGTCTGATCATTCCTTCTTTGAGTACTCCTCTGGCAGTGAAAGGTCTTCTTATAGTTTAAAATAGCAGATTTTTAAGAGGTCATTGTCATTTGACTTTTTCGCTGCACTGAATTTGTAAACACATATTGCTGTGATGTTAAAATATATTTTAGGTCTCTAACTTTTACCACTGAAGTTCTTGTAATTCGTCTATTCACTTACATCAGCCACAACCAACCCGCCTGCGTGGTGCATGAGCTTGAATGCGGCAGTGTGCTGATTCAGTGCATACATCGCAGTCGCAGTGGTCGGTCTTGAGTAGTGGTGGTCAGTACATCAGCGTCGTTAAAGCCAAGAGCACCCACGCCAACAAATTATATCAATCCAGAATGGGAAGCTGCGTACTTCTTCATGGAATGTAGCGGTAGTGCCATTTGTTTGATTTGCCATAAAAATTGAAAGTGCTGAAACGATATATGTTCATTATACTGCATCTTAATGATTATTCAGTCCTTGAAAATGAATTCATTAAACATTTCAAATTAGTTTGAAACCTCGTTGTAATATTATCACTGTATAGAGTGTTTTGTTTTGTTATTTTATATTTGGACAACATTTCTAGAATCAGGAAATGCTGTTTCGTTCTTGTAGCAAAATACATTATATATGTTATCATTTGTTTTTATAAAACAAAAGCGTATAATTGATTTGCATTTTGTTCTTTTTTATAAAATAGTCGTGTTTTAAAGTATCTAATACCAAACACAAGAGCAATATTAAACCATGTATAGCTTAGATTTACTTACTCCTTCTCTACTATCCAATATTTAATATTTCAATGATAGGGCAAATACACATTACCGGATACTACTGCGTGAAGTATTGAGTGACTATTTGGCGTATACCTCGCCGGTAGAGACCGCCGTACACATAGTGCAGATACGGCGTGCTTGGGAGTTGGTAATAACTCCCTAGACTCACTACTTGTACAGAATAAGCACGTGGGATTTCCTCTAATTTTTCTCTGATTTCTACAAAACAATATTGCTGCTCCCAATCACTGTTAAAACTCAGTTTTAACAAGTTTTATTAGGAACAATAATCAATCACAAGATATGTAAGATATATCGTCACAAATGCTCAAGTTTTACTGAAAGTTTGGTTCAAAAACTGGCCTCTTTCCTCTTTATTGGTACAAATAACAATTTTCAAAGGGGAACTTATAGTTTGGAGCCTCCATTTGTGACGATTAAAGTGACTTTGTCTCCAATTTCCAAGAGGTTGAGGTCTGAAAAAAGCGTAAATTGATAGGAGGAGGTGGCTATAGGTAAACCTATCTCTCTTGTTTACGGCAGAAGGTTTTGTGACACCGCAGTGACTCAACTAGTTGAAGGGATTAAAACACCAGTAAAGCAAGTGTCCTGTTGGGGGTACAAAAAAAGGACTGCTACTGTTTGGCTAGAGGAATAATGAATACAGCTATGAGTACACAAAAGCATGCTTCAGAGGGGTGCACTAGGAAGATGTCCAGAATTCGAACAGTTTTGTTTGGAAACTTGATTATTTGGTAAAGTTTGACTTTCCGCTTCCTTCAGTAGGGAGGTTGCCACGAGAACCAAATAAACGAACTTAATAAAGAAAACAACAGTACTTAAAACAAAATTTGCGTACAAAATTGGACTTATATAAAGTTGCTTAAAATAAAAGAAAACGTATAAGAGTTTAAGCAGTTTATAATTGAAACCAATAAATAGGAATCACGGTTAATTCTAGAAAGAAAATGTATATTCTATAAGTTGTGTGTCTAAACTAAATTTATATTTTTGTGCCTTTTAAATCTGTAGTAGCAATATTATAAGTGTAAGATGCTTTTTTTCTTATGAAGGATACCAGAAATATACGTTAGACTGTATTGGCGTGGAGTATCAGGATTCCCCAGCTCTTACATTTGGATGAAGTGGTTATGATGTGATGAAACTTCTTTACCTTCATAAGCACTATATTCTGTATGCGTGCTTTTTCAGGATATGGTGATATTTGATTACACAAGTCCTTTGCGAATACACAGATGGTGTCCCACTATTCAGAAAGTTAATGGGCACTAATGGTTGAAGGTAAGGCTTTTGAAAAGGTGACAACGATGGATATTTTCAGTAGGATGATCTGGGAACTTGAGCGGGTACGACAGCAATGTATTGATAGATGTATGAAAACTCAGGACGTTGAAGCAATTTTAGAAGTAGCGGCTACTGTCGCGACGATATGCTATTTGGCTTGTAACAGATTTAAAACTTTTCAACAAATAAGCATTTCTTCCAAGGTTTTCAGTCTCCTATAGATGTTAATTTCAATCACGAGAGGTTTAATATCATCTGTACTGCATAGCAGCGTAGTAAATAGCTAATAAGCGTGTTACCTTAGCACCTTAGGTGGGAGGAGGTAAATCAAAAAGCCAAGAATACAAATTGCTAACTCCAAGAGGAATGAAAAGGCTAACTATCCATAAACAAAAACAAAAACAGAAAAAAGATCTTACGCGTTTCATTCATATTCTCTACCTATTCGGCAATAAATTATTCTTACAATAGGTAATTCTTCTTTCCGCTTCATGTTGATTCAGATAAACATTGGCACAGTGAATTTATTGCTTACTTTCTTGTAAGTAGAAAGGAAATAAAAGGCATACATATATTTTAAAAGCTGTCACTATGTGGTACTCCTTGTGTATCTAGGAATAAAATAAAAGAAGCACGAAACAAATATGTGCCTTTCCGTTTGAGAAAAGCACGAGTATTTTAAAATTGAAACCAATAACCAGGAATGTCTCGGCTATGTCTAACTCCACAAAAGGTGTGTAGGACATAAATTGTGTGTTTTAACGAGATTTACATGTTTTGTGTAGTAAGGTCTATTTGTTATAGTTTTACAGTTATACATAATTCTTCCAAAATGAAGAGGATTTCGGTGGGTATTCCCAGAAAATTCAAGATACACATTTTGTTCGTCATGTAAATATCTTTAGTATTTGGTATTTTAATTATAATATTTAGGGCCTATTTTGAGAAAATAAAAAGTTTCGAAAAGTTTTCGAAGAAATACTTAGTATAACACTATATACTGGCAGCTCTACACTTAATAAAAAACCACAGTGGTTAACACAGACAGATGTAACAATAATCAAACTGACTCATGATATAGCTGCTCGCAAGAATTGATACTGATTTTGTGAACTACTCATGCTTGGTTTTATTAATTTTTCCAAAATATACATATTAACCATATTGTTAAAACTAATGAAAGACAGATAAATTCTGAAATGGATATTTTATCACAAGGGATAGCATCTTGCGGACCGATAGCGGGACAGAATCTAGTTAGCACAGCATGGTATATAGTGTTAACAATGCAGTGTGCACGTAGTGGTATTGAGAGAAGAAAAATGGAGCTGTGGTTGGGTGGTAGACTGCGAAGTTTTCACTAAGAGTGGAAGGCGATTGAGATTGGGTGTATGGTGAACATAAATGCTACCGATATACGGGAACTAAAAGTATAATATTTACATATATACAACTGCTGTTGTGAGACAAGTCGTTATCCGTTTCATTTTCTGTCACGAAACATAGATTACAATGCACAACAACATAACGTCTCAAATGCGAAGCGTCTCCGATTGGCACGAAAACGGGCTTTACATTGCAAAAAATTTCGTTCGAGATATTGGAGCAAAACGAAAATAGGACTGATCATCGACTATTGCATAAGATACTTCAACAGCAATTATTTCCGTAGCATATTTCGTATTTCACTCATTTTTTTTATTTTTTCCAAACACTGTCTTCACTTTCTTTTTCACAAGGTCTAAAACAGGTATCACGGGTCTCTGATTAATTATTTGCACAAGTTCATCAACAGCTTTGAGGGCTCACGGCATTTCAATGTTCGATGTTTCCAAATAGATGTTATTGTTGTAGATATATCTGCAAAGTTCTTCTGTGAATTGCAACTTTATGTAATCCATTTGATATTACAATCTTGATTGAAGGAACATGTAGTATCATCAGAGGCAGTAATTACTTGTAAAACAGAATTGTAATATACAGCATAATATATTGCCACGTAGAGCAATGTTTCCCAACGCGTTACCATATGGCGCCTGCAGTCTCTACTCAGTAGGTATGCAACTGGTATCTGCGTGCGTCTCTCTATCGGTCTTTAAGATGCTGTCCCTATTTATTCGTGTATACAAAATTAGTTTTTTTTAAGAATTATTTCATGTTTTTAATAAAATTATTTTATACCATTCAGTGCTTCAAATCATTACCTTCGTTAATATCCGGAACAATTCGTTATCCGAAACAATTCCGCAACATTAAGTCGGTTGAGTGGAGTGCTTTTTGTTTGCCTTCCTCATATACAGGGCTTACATTTTCCTCAGGACTTTAAGCCAGTGCTTAATTATTACTTTCTTTATACGCACTATGTACATAGTGTATAGAGAAGGTATTCCACTGCACCCAAAAGTTCGATACCGAAATTTCACCGGAAATATATGTTTTAGGGTCCCCAATATCCAAAAAAAGCATTTTCACAAAAAGGTCCGTGTGTGTGTGTCCGTGTGTCTGTGAACATAATAACTCAAAAACGAAAAGTCGGTAAAATACCAAACTTCGTATTTAAGTTTAGTATCTTCCAGGGGTGCGACACGAAGATTTTAAGAAAAATCCCCCCACCCCCAACTACCCTTTACATGAATCTTTTTCGAACATTTTTATTTTCTCAAAATGGCTCTAACGATTTTGATTAAAATATCGTATATTAAAGTTATTTACCTAACAAATAAAATGTATATTTTGAATTTTCTGGGAATAGCCTCTGAAGACTACTTTATTCTGGATGGATTTTTCATAACTACTAAACCGTAAGAGATGGACAAAATCTTAACACACAAAAAATGTAGAGCACGTTAAAACACACAATTTTTGTTATATACATTTTTTCGTGGAGTTTATCGTTTTGGAGATATTCCTTTTTCTTGGTTTCAGCTTTCAAAAACTTATACTTTTTTCATATAGGAATTTGTCAACTCCTGTCCATAGAAACAAAGGAACATCAGTCACATAGCAACCAGCTTTTGGTTTTTACTTTAAGCTATGGTACACCCTTATTTCGCTTCTACTTACAATAAAGCAAGAAATAAGACTATTTCTGCTAAATTTTTCTGATTAGCATAAAGTAAATAGATGTATAAGCTTTTTAAGAATAATGTGTTGCAGGGATATAGAGAAGGTCTTGTGAATGGTACACATCAGATTTTTTTTATTAAAATTGTTTCATTCATTTGAAGAACATTTTAAATAATTGAAATAAATTTTAATTTTGTTTTATTATTATTGTATACACTGAGTTGAAGTACCTGGGATTAGACGCCGTTGTGGAGCAGAAACTCTGGATCAGAGGGAGGCCGGGATTGGTGGTAGCCTGGTGTGTAACTGAGAACGAAGATGATATGAAATGATGGTGAAATGGATAACAGAAGATAGGTTTATGGTGCAAAGCACCCGGAGAAAATCTGCCCAGCACTACAAATCCCACATGAAGTCTTCTGGGATCGAGTCCGGACCGCCTAGATGATTACACTGTCGAGGGTTCTACTGCAGTTTTATAACTTGTTTACAAAATATCGTATTACATGTACGTTGCACAGAGTAAAGAGAGGGATAAGTGTGAGAATGAGAGAGCGGAAAGCGAGAAAGCAGCAAAAAGAGAATATAGAATAGCAGAAAGTAGGTGAGTAGGAAAGAAGTGAGAACCGGAAGAGGGATAAACAAAGATAAAGTAAGAGATGGATAGACACGAGTACAAATATTAACTTGACTCAATCATGCAAGAAAATCTCGAGTTCTGTTTATATATAACAACATTTTTAAATTGTCTCTTTGGAAACAACTTATGGATGGAGGAAGGGAGGGAGAGAGGAACGAATGCTAACGATCAGTCAAAGAAAGTGAAACAACTGAACTGTTACTCAAATGATGCTTCCTTGTCCCGTATGCTGCTGATTCTTAAATACATTACTCATCAATCAGCTTCCAAAAACAGGCTTTCTTTCTCTAAAAGCAATATTAAAGAAGAGAGTCGGATATTATGTATTAAAATCTTTAAAGATATGGACGTGATATGACGCCCTGTGCATGATTGTTAAATAACCCATTTTACCAACAGTAACGTTGGATAATTCCATTAAATAATACAAATAATGCGAACAAGAAGACCCAATAAAAGCAAACGGTGAGATAGTCATGACGTCTAAGGCTCGATAGTACTACCTAACTTATCAAATCAAGGATCGCGGAATCGAATGTAGTCAAAATATATGCTCTGATTTCAAGAGAAACTGCGAAAAGGACGGGGAGGTCACAACAAAAACATCGGTGTTATATTCATGAGGTCTAAGGCACGATAGGAGTGGCTAACCCGTCAAACCAAGGATCGCGAATTAATATCCAGTGGAAATGAATGTTCTGCATTCAAGAGAAATTGTGAAAAAGGACGGGGAGAGTCCAACAAAAACAATTGGTGTGATGGAATGGTTGGATATTAACGGGTTTCGATTGAATTAAGGGACATACATTTTACCATTTTATTGCGTTAAAAAGTTCACTCACATTATTACACAGAATTATAAGCTCAGATAACACAGCAGCCTCCATTTGGTAGAATGACTGCGTTGTCTAAGGTATAGTACGTAAGAGTTGATCAAATTGGTACGTTGGAGGCTTGTGCCATAACGTACCAATTTTTTATAGATTTTTTTTTATTTTCCTGGGAATACTGCAAGTATCAGGGCCATCAAGGGACAGAGCTGACCCTTGATCATTCATCATTAACTGCTTTGAGCTGGAGTAGTTTGGCAGACCAAACCTCTAAGGTATCGATGTTTATTCAATAAATTGGATTATATTGCTAACTAGGGTCCAAACTCTATCCTAAATGTGTTGATTTAGTTGATTAAATACAGTCTAGATATATTTATCTACTCACGAACCAACTGGAATAGAGTATCGAATAACCGCTCAAGCACATAACATTACCAGGGTTAAAGCGATACGTCCTGAGTGGAGATGCTGTCTCTCCTGAGAAGGTTAGTTCAGATAAAATGTTTAACTTAATACAATTAATTAAAACACTTATTACTTTATACATTCGTATTGACTAAATTAATATAAGATTAATATGAGAAATTTGATGGTCATTAAAAAAATATGATGTTTTTCATTCATAACTTTCACTACATCTCTGCAACAAATTATTGTTAGAAAGCTTACACTTCTATTTACTTCATGCTAATCGACAAAAAATTAGCAGAAATAGTCTTATTACTTGCTTCCTTGTAAGTAGACACGAAATAAGGGAGTGCCATAGGTTAAAGTGATAGTCAAAAGCTGGTTGCTTTGTAACTGAAGTTCCTTTGTTTGTATGGACATCAGTTGACAAATTCCTGTATGAGAAAAGTATAGTTCTTTAACAATAACAAGGAATATCTAAAAAAAAAAAAATGAACTCCATGAAAAAATGTATGTAACATAAATTGTGTGTTTTAACGTGCTCTACATTTTTGTGTGGTAAGTTTTTGTCCATCTCTTACAGTTTAGCAGTTATGCAAAATTCCGTAAAATTCATCCAGAATAAAGTAGCTTTTAGAGTCCATTCCCAGAAAATTGAAGATATACGTTGTATTGCTCAGGTAAATATCTCTAATATACGATATTTTAATCAAAATCGTTAGAGCAATTTTTGAGATAATCAACATTTTCGAAAAAAGTTCCATGTAAAGGGTAGTTGGGGGTGGGGAGATTTTTTTGAATGTCTTTGTGTCGCATCCTTGGAAGATACCACACTTAAATACCAAATTTGGTATTCAACGGTCTTTTCGGTTTTGAGCTAAGCTGTCCACAGACACACACATACACGCACACACGGCCTTTTTCTAAAAATGCTTCTTTTGGTTCAGGGGGATCCAAAGCATGTGTTTCCGGTGAAATTTCGGTATAGAATTTTTGGGTGGAATGCAATTCCTTCTCTATACACTGTGTACATGGTACGTTTAGAGAAATTAATACTGATTTCAAAGTTACTTTCCAGAATGTTAAAACAAATAATACATATCCGTAGCCGATTTTAAAAATAAACAATCATTAAGTCTCAGAAAATATATATTTGTGACGATTAGCTGAGTGGAATATGACGCCTTAAGGGCTTCCGAAAATATACTATACAGAAGAAATTTCGTAAATGTTAAAACAAAATGTATTATCCTCCTTTAGCTACAACTAACTACTCTTTATGCTTTTACCTTTCAAGCTGTTTAAAAACATGTAGATTGAGAGTCGATAGACTCTTTTACACGATGCAGTTTTTAAACTATATTACTTGTTTGGAAGCCAGAATCTATGAATACAAAATCAATTTTAAGAGTAGCAGAGGATCTACATGCGAGTTTGTTTTGTTATTGATACATTAATGCTTGTCTTGCTATTGAGAAACTAATGCTAAAAACTTCTTATTACTTTCTCTACACGTACTACGCACATAGTGCATAGAGAAGTTTTGTATTGTACCCAAACATTCGTTACGAGATTTCACCGGAAATATATGTTTTGGGACCCCTGAATGTGGACAATATAGCTCAGAAACGAAAAGACCGTTGGGTATCAAATTTGGTATTTAAGTTTGCGATCTTCCAAAGATGCGACACGAAGATTTTCCATAACATCCCCCACTGCAAACTATCCTTTATATGGGAAAAAATCGAAAACCTTTATTTTCTGAAAAATGGCTTTAACAATTTTAATTAAAATCTCTTATATTTATCATATTTTCATGCCAAATACTATTTATCAGATAAATCTCTTTAATATATGATATGTTAACCAAAATCGTTAGAGCAATTTTTGAGAAAATCATAATTTTCGAAAGAAGTTCCATGTAAAGGGTATTTTGCGTTGGAGGGATTTTTCTCAAAACCTTCGTGTCGCATCCCTTGAAGATACTAAAATTAAATACCAATTTTTGAGTTATCGGGTTCACAGAAACACGGACACACGGACACTCGGACACGGACACTCGGACACACGGACCTTTTTGTGAAATTGCTTTTTTTGGATACAGGGGACCCTAAAATATATATTTCCGGTGAAATCTCGATATTACATTTTTGGGTGGAGTGCAAAACCTTCTCTATACACTATCTACATAGTACGTGTGAGAGTAAAAATACAAAAAGAAAGTCTCGTATGGAACTTTCAAATGTCTATGTTCAGATATTTCTAATTTATACCTGTTCTTGTAAAAATTGTTTATTATACTGCAGACTAAGTTATATTGAATTTATCCATGGTTACACTCAAGATGAGGAAAGGACAGTAAAATATTTAATGTCGGTTTTTGCTTGCCAGTAATTCATTTGTGGGAGAAAAAGAGAGAATATGCAGAGAGCCAAGCAAAGGATCAAAGATGTGTGCATAGGAAACAATCGTGAGGGGCACGTTATGCTAACCAACGAAAACGTACAATGCTATAAACATTAACCTTATTAAATGTACATTTTTATAAGCTCTGCATGTCATTTGTAATCTTTATCTTTTTACTTTCTCTATACGTACTATGTACATAGTGTATAGAGAAGGTATTGCTCTCCACCAAAAAATTCGATACTGAGATTTTACCGGAAATATATGTTTTAGGGTCCCCTGTATCCAAAAAAAAAAGAAGGCATTTTCAGAAAAAGGTTCTAGTGTTTGTCCGTGTGTCCGTGTGTCAGTGTGTCCGTGTGTCCGTGTGTCCGTGTATCCGTGTGTCCATGTGTCCGTGAACACGATGACTCAAAAACGAAAAGTCGGTAAAATACCAAACTTGGTATTTAAGTTTAGTATCTTCCAGGGATGCGACACGAATATTTTGAGAAAAAGCCCCCCACCCCAAACTAACCTTTACATAGAACTTTTTTCTAAATTTTTGATTTTCTAAAAAATGGCTCTAACATTTTAATTAATATCGCCTATTAAATATATTTACCTGACAAATAAAATGTATATTTTGAATTTTCTGGGAATATCCTCTGAAGACTACTTTATTCTGGGTCAATTTTACGGAATTTTGCATAACTGCTAAACCGTAAGAGATGGACAAAATTTACCACACAACAAATGTAGAGCACTTTAAAACACACAATTTATGTTATATACATTTTTTTCGTGCAGTTGATTGTTTTTGAGATATTCCTGTTTTTGGTTTCAGCTATAAAAAACTTATACTTTTCTCAAACTTCGCGAACTCGTGTCCATACAAACAAAGGAACTTTAGTCTCATAGCAACCAGCTTTTGACTACCACTTTAACCTATGGTAGTCCCTTTTTCTTCTCCTACTTGCAAGGAAGCAAGTTGTAAGACTATTTCTGTTATTTTTCCTTGAGAGCATGAAGTAAATAGAAGCATAAGCTTTTTAACAACAATTTGTTGCAGAGATGTAGAGAAAGTCATGTGAATGGAACACACCAGATTTTTTAAGGTTCGCCACTGATTCAAAATTCACAAAATGCAGTCGAAGTAAAAGCGGATTCCCAAGATATCCATAGAAAGTGAAGTCTTATATTTTATTTTTCATGTCAGTATCTAAAACATCGGATGAACCTATGACTTCATTCTAAATGAAGTTTGATTAACTAGTTAATCATAAGAATTAGCTCGTATTTTATTGCACCAGAAATGTAGATATCGTTAAAGTAAGAAATTAGTCAAATTAGTTTCCCTACCTCCTTCCCTCATTCCAAGGCTCCCAGCTTTTCTTATTTTCTTTCTCTCTTTCTTTCTTTGTAGAATTAGCTATTATCGAGATAGTGTCGTTATTTATTTTCTCTCGGATTATGCAAAGAAAGTGGGATTTCAAAGTAAATACATGGTGATCAGCTCTTAAAAATATTTTACTGTCGCTTTGGCTTTCCCTATTCCCGTTTAACCATCAAGGAAATATATAGCAAAAGCGTTTCCAACTAATGTTCTAGATTAACATGAGATATAAAGAAGAATAACCTTTTCTTACCATAGTTTGTAGAAGAATGGGCAGAGAAAGCCCAGTGAATGTAACCCCTAATGGTTACAACATCTATTCTTTTAAGTGCAAATGAATTATATGAGAGTGTAAAACGTAGAAGGAATTTACATCACTAGCTCAAAGATACTGCCACCTTTACCATGCAAGTCTGTGATACATTTTAAATGAAGAACTTTGCAATAATAGGACAAAGTTCAAACAGGAAACTCAATTAAGAACAGATGGGATTCTGCAGCACCTTCTGAAACATTAAGAAGCTCAAGCGTGATTCCAGGAGGTGCCAATTTCTGTATCTAAGTTTAGCGGTGCTTCATTTGCACCGCCAGCAATTTCTTGAAAGAGACCACAACTAAGAAGAGGTGGCTGAAGGAAATAAGCTGCCTAGGGGAACACTCCTTCCTTGAGATTCACGGAAGGATAATTTTCTTAAAGGCTTTATAAAGGTTCGACAGTATTAAGCTTTACATCCTTGCTCAGTTGTTTTCCGTTTGTCACCTCTAAGGGATTACGCTTTTACTTTGAAGTGCTTTTGAACAAAATAATTATAAGTGTACGCACAGAGTTACGTGTAAGGTGTGTTCGTTTTGTGGTAGCTTTGACAAACTATAGAGTTGTAGTTATTGTGGGATATACTTCTAAGTCTCATAAATTTTAAGAAGCTCAGCGCCGAATATTTGCACATATTTCAAACAAATTTGCAACATACTGAACACATGTTCCTCAAAGTCACAACTATATACAATTTAACTTGTATGTATAGCAGTTATTTAAAATATCTTAGTTTTATAGATAAAGAGTACATAGCAGACCCACTGAGATCTACATAACATCCATTCACTCAGTAGGAAGGGATAAAGTGAAGCATTCAGCAGGAAGATACAAGCCTAAGGCAGGCCACAGAAACGCGCGGACGCGAGTTTTACAACCACTTTTAGCCAATATTCTCAAGAAAAAAATAGTTCTAATAATACAAATGTATAATAGAATCTCTTATTTTTGTCAAAAATGGAAGCATGCCGCAACAATCTTGACTCTAAAACCTAGCAAAAACAGACCAATTATCCCTCTGCTACTCTTCTATAAAATATTTGAATGATCACTAGTGTCACAGCTCTTAGAACAAGCAATTATATGATACCTAATACACTTTGGTTACCAATCTCTCTATTCATCCATACACCATTCAATCGAGTTGTAGATATATGTATGGATGAAGCTAAGTTAACTTGTCTTGGATGTTTCTAGATACAAAAATAGCCTTTAAAAAGCCTATCACAAAGATTACTTTGTAAAATGTAAGACTCTCTTTCCCTCCCTTCCTCCTTCTCTCTCTCTCTGTCTCTCTTTCTCTCTCAAACACCCATTATAGAGTGATACAATTTTATCTCAGAAACCGAAGCTTTACCGTTAAATTAACTTAATCTACTTAAGATCCTACCCAATTGTATCTGAAATTGTATAGGGTAGTGTACTGGGGCCGCTATTGTATCTTCTCTATACTTCTGATCTTCCCGAACTGTGCAGTAGTGCAGATTATGATGTTCCAGCAGTCTTCAGGAATTTAGCAACCAAACCCAAAATTGTGCCTGCAAATGGAGAATAATTTTGAATCCCTGCAAGTCAAAATTGTTTTATTTACACAGAAATAGAAATACCATCTGATATATTTAGAAGAGACTCCTATACCAACATTGACCACAGTCAAACATCTTGGACTGACACTTGAGTCTAAGCTCATGTTGAGTGCGTATATAACAGATACATTGACTAAATGATGTAATAGAATACAGCAACTTATATTCTCCAAGAAAAATGACCACTAGGGTTGTAATAGAGGGCACCCTTATATAACATCAATAATTCGTCCAATTTGGCGATATGTTTGTTCAATCTGGATTTCTATTTCAGGCAGACAAATCAAAAGGATTCAAACTATTCAGGATACAGTTCTTCACACGATTTAGAAGTTCCGGAGGTAACAAATTCCACCACACGAAATACACACGACTTCAAAGAGTATTAAACTCATCATAATCCTCTGATTCAGCATATACCGAGCCATTTAGTGCCTGACCCACCGCTGAGAAGCCTTAAATGAAAACATCACACGAACTTACGTATTTAACCAGAAAACATCTTGGTGTTGTTTTTACCTAAGCACATTTGTCTTGTTTTTTATTTCTGGAATTTTGAAATGTATGCAAACTAATACTAGTATTTAAGCGCAAAATCTTATAAGAAAAAAAATTCATCATTGTTGTGACAGTATACATTTTGCTTTTGAAATGTGTAATCCACATAACAGACGTTGAAAGATGTTATTGTAGGTTCATTATTAATAGAGTAATTATTCTATTACGTTTCTTGCATTAGTATTTATATTTTTGCATTAGTATTTATGCGTCAAAAATGAACATATACATATTTGCACAGGCTTAATGTTAAATAGTAGTCATAGAAAAAATAATCGCAAAAAATTACAATTAATATTGTATTAACATAATAGAACAAGAAACTCCTTAACTTTGTTAATATTATCATAATTGTGTGGTATTAACAACAATATGACAAGTAATTTTGAAACGAAAAACTTTCACATCTGTAGCAATGGATATGAACATGCACCTGATAATAATTAATTGGAGATCAACACACTTCTAAAGAAATATTCTGCTCCTTAGTTACTGCCGTATTCGCTTCCACGAGTTGGCTAATGACGCTGCAAGATGAATTTTCTTCGTGCAAAAGTTTACCACAAACTGTACTCTTATTCCGCCACTTTCTATAAATGAGAAAGATTCCTCTTAGGAGGGCGTGCATGTAGGGGTTGATAGCTTACATTTTGGATTGCTTTCTGTTCTCGACATTATAAACTGACACACAATATTACATGGATGTGAGAATATCCCTTCTAGCATATGTTTAACCTCTATATGCACGGAGCAAGCCTGTTTGTTTCGGTACAAAATCAAGTGAGTTGATGTAGCATAATTTAAAACATAATAAGTTGTTTCTACACATAATAATTTGTAAAATTACTATTTTTTTAGCGTTCACTTTTACTTACATTTTTAAACTTTTACAAAGTAGAACTAAATTTTAGATACTCAAAATTGCGGCAGTTCGCACTATAAGTTGCTTTAAAAGGATTCCCGGTTCGAATCCCGCGTGATGGTTCAGAAGATTAAGGAATGGTGTGGAAATGTGAACGCACTAGCTCATATTAACTCATCATGGTAATGTTATGTCTCAGGAATAATGTTAAGAAACAAGTGGTTTCCTTTGAGTTCATAGTTACAGTTGAACCTATTTAGGTATTTCTTTTGTCTGATATTTTCTGCCGTTGAACGCACACACACACACACACACACATACACACACACATTAGTTCTCTCCCCTTTTCATGTACTCTACTCGATCGCGCCTACCATTCCTTATTACTTGTAATACTTATTATGGTATATTAATTAACACTGTTTCTATATTGCTCATAGCAGTGGAGTCCCTTCTCTGGACGAACAAGAAATCCGTTGTTTTGCCTTCTTTCATTTCCAGCCTCAAGCAATGGACCTTCTACCCTCTTCGGTTCATTGTATCCCATGTAACGGTCCATCTGGGTCGCTTGCCAACCCGCATACTGGGCGGATTCGCACCTTGGTAAACGCCGTCTATAATCTTTTTGACGTATTTCACAATATTTCCTTCCTGGTCATTTCAAATGCATGTTTGCCTTTCTTAATGTAATTCATATCTCCCTTATAAATACCTTCTAATTCTGTAATGCGGCATGTATTGTCTCAAAGTCTAATTTTAGCTCTTGGAAATTGTATTTTTGGGAGCCTAAAAGTCTGTCTTCAGTGCGTGTTTGAAAGTCTATTTAACCTTTTCACGGTTAATTCGACCAGAGTTTTAATCACTGTAAATCTTAGAGTTTCATATGTAAAAGCGTTTGATCTGCGCGGGCATAATCATGCATTTGTTAGGATTCAAAAGAACTAACTCACAACAATCTCCCTACGGCATCTGAAAGGAAATAAAGTAAACCGGTGTAGGAAAACCACGACTTGTAGCTCTACATGCTTCTAATCACGTGATCCACGTGACGTAATCAGGGCATCCCAAAAGTAGTGAGATAATGGCTTCTTCAAGCAGTGTACGGCTTGAGGCTTTACCGTCAGATTTTTCGGAGTTTTGGAATATTGACAGTGATATTTACGTTCTGTTGAGTGTATAAAATATTTTAAAACAAACATTTGGAACTTCTAGAGCACCTAAAGAAGCCTACATCATTTCTGATGAGGTCATATTTCATTATCAATAGTTTTGCACGGTTTTCTGACAGTTTTAAAATGTGGAAAATTTCTGAAATTAACTCAGCAAGGAGGTGTTGCTTGCCTAAATATATGTAAGCAGCGAAAAGGATAAGGTGCCTAAAATCACCTTTTAAGGATCTAAAAATTCAAGTTGTATTTATAACGCACACAGGGCTTGGATATGCCTAATTTCTGCCTCTGTATACTTTTGTCGCTGGATGTACGCGTTCAGCCGCCACTGTTACGTCTTGCACATAAATTAAACAGCGGGAGTCGAGAGTCTCGCTCGGCGAACGGCGCGGCTGAAACAAGCTCGGTATTTTGTTGCAACTCCCTCGCTATTTGGGATCTTTGAAGTACCAGCATAAAGTTCCAGCATGCATGAACTGTTTGATATATATGATCCCTTTATTCCGTGATGCACATATCCAAGAGATGCCCTCATTTAGATATCCTATAGAGGCATTTGACACTTTACTCTTCACATTAGTTATTATTTGGATAAAGTCTATGAAAACATTGCTTGTTTTAAATCAGCTGGGTAATAACCGACAAAATGAAACAGGATGACTTTTCATAGGAGAAAAGTTCAGAAGGAATGGAAACTTTGTGATAAGCATTTTGTATATTGGCTTATTCTACAGTTCTGGCAAGGACAGAATAGCCTTTCGAACGTACAACAAATATTTCAGCATTTTTGTGTGTGCTTGGGCCTAAAAACACTAATTAGCCATTAAGATGCCATTTTTATTTTCCCTATTCGAGAATTTCACCGGAAATATATGTTTTAGGGTCCTCTGAATCCAAAAAAAGCATTTTCAGAAAAAGGTCCGTGTGTGTGTGTATTCGTCTTTCCGTGTGTCTGCGAACCCGATAGCTCAAAAACAAAAATTCAGTAGAATACCAAAGTTGGTATTTAAGTTTAGTATTTTCCAGGGATGAGACACTAAGATTTTGAGAAGAATCCTTCCATCATAAACTACCGTTTACATGGAACTTTTTTTGAAAATTTTGATTTTCTCAAAAATTGCTTTAACAATTTTGATTAAAATTTCGTATATTAAAGATATTTACCTGACAAATAAATAGTATACTTTTAATTTTCTGGGAATAACCTCTGACGACTACTTTATTCTGGAAGAATTTTATGGAATTTTAAATTACTCCTAAACCGTAAGAGATAGACAAAAGCTTGTCACACACAAAATGTAGAGCACGTTAAATCACACGATTTATGTTAAAAACATTTTTTTCGTGTAGTTGACCGTTTTTGAGATATTCCTTGTTATTAGTTTCAGATTTAAAATACTTATACTTTTCTCATACGGGAATTTGTCAACGCCTCTCCAAACAAAGGTACTTCAATCACATAGCAACCAGATTTTAAAATACTTGCCTATCGCTTTAGCCTATGGTAGTACCTTATTTACCGTCTACTTACTAGGAAGTAAGTAATAAGGATCTTTCTGCTAATTTTTTCTCGATTGGCGTTAAGTAAATAGAAGAATAAGCTTATCAAGAATAATTTATTGCAGAGATGTAGAGAAAGTCATGTGAATAGAACACATCAGATTTGTTTAAAGAAAAAACAAAGCAATAATCCACGAAACTGCAGCGAAAATAAACCCTGTCTGCTTCCTAGTGTGCCATTACGCTGGTTAAGCTTACTTGGAAGCTCTCCGTTCTTTACCAATGCTGCTGGGATACAAACTTGCGACAGTCCATAACGCCCGCGGCTATCCGAACCTCTTCGATGGTTGGTACCTTTGGAAGACTTAGGAATCAGAAGAGGAGTGGCGTGTGGAACAAAGTAATAAGGCATGACTTTCTCTAAATCTCTGTAACTAATTATTGTTAATAAGTTTATTCTTTTATTTATTTCATGCTAATCGAGAAAAATTAGCATGGATAGTCTTATTTCTTGCTTTATTGTAAGTAGAAGCGAAATAAGGTAGTACCATAGGTTAAAGTGAAAGCCAAAAGCTGGTTACTTTGTGATTGAAGTTCGTTTGTATGGACACGAGTTGGCAAATTCCTGTATGAGAAAAGTATGTTTTTCAAAGCTGAAATCAAAAACAAGAAATATCTGAAAAATGATCAACTCCACGAAAAAATGTATATAACATAAATTGTGTGTTTTAATGTGCTCTACATTAAGTTTTTGTCCATCTCTTACGGTTTAGTAGTTATGCAAAATTCATCCAGAATAAAGTAGTCTTCAGAGGCTATTCCCAGAAAATTCAAGATATACACTTTATTTGTCAGGTAAATACTTTTAATATGCGATGTTTTAATCAAAATCGCTAGAGCCATTTTTTAGAAAACAAAAGTTTTTGAAAAAAGTTCCATGTAAAGGGTAGCTGGTAGTGAGGGGATTTTCTTGAAAATCTTCGTGTCGTATCCCTGGGAGATACCAAACGTAAATACCAAGTTTGGTTCTTAATGGACTTTTCGTTTTTGCTATGCTGCCCACAGACACACTCACACACATACACACAGACACACGGACATTTTTTGGATTCAGGAGGTCTCAAAACATGTATTTCCGGTGAAATCTCGGGATCGAATTTTTGGGTGCATTACAATACCTTCTCTATACACTATGTACATAGTATGTATAGAGAAAGTAAAAGGATTATTCATTCACATGAACACTGTCATATCACAGACATGATCACCCAGCCACAAAAACGTCGCTCGAGCTGCTTGGAGGCTTCCCTCTAGCAGAAGCGGGGAGAAAACAGATCCCAGCAGTAGGGAATGAAGGGCTGTTATCACACCGCAATTAAAACACTAATGCTTATTTTTTTTATTTATAAAAATACAGTTCCGGAGGCTTGTCGGGACTCCGGCGCTGTATTCCTTTTTTCTCCATTTTTTCCAGTTTCCTATACTTCCTTAGTAGACCTTCTTATTCTTAACGTTTTCCTTTTACCTATACAAACACAGACACATTTACAAACACAGAAACTCCCATGCCCAAAGCGGGACTCGAACCCACGATCCTGTGCACCACGAAGCGCCAAAGCGAGTCACTTAAGCGAGCGCGGCCACCTATGCACGTTAAAAATACTGCAGTCCTTCAAATAATTTTCAGTGCACAGGTTAGATGTTATGATAAAGTTAAAAACCAATTTTACTACGGTTATTAAGATTGTAATTAGGAGAATTTTATTTAAATATAGTTTAAATTATTATTTTAATATAGTTAAATACAATTATTCCTAATCACAACCTGCCAGGTCGAGAATAAATTCCAATGCGCAAGCCCTTCGCTATGAGATCGTCATAATCAACTTGAAATATGAAAGTGACATGAAATGGGAGAAATTGGGTAGAATATATCACTCCACGCCTTCCTAACCAGGGAGAAACACGAAGAACCCAGGTCACCGGAATTCAAGTTCTGTATACGAGAATCCTAAATACCACGTTATCATCTTATTCGATATGAGAATGTTAATGTGAATGAATAATCCTTTATTGCCTTATTATTGCCCCTCTTCTGCTGGTTCCTAAATCTTTCGAAGGTACCACCATCGAAGCGGTTCCGATAGCCGCGGGCTTTTGGACTGTCGCGAGTTTGTATCCCAGCAGCACTGGTAAAGAACGGAGAGCTTCCAAGTAAGCTAAGCAGTGTAATGGCACACTAGGAAGCTGACAGGGTTTCATTTGGCTACAGTTTCTTGGTTTATTACTCTTTTTTCTAAAAATAAAAAATAAAAATATCAATAGAATATTATTTCAAAAATATGATGTGTTACACTCACATGACTTTCTCTAGGCATTTTACAATCTTCTTACATAAGATTATGCTTCTTTCTGCACCTTGTTAATCGAGGTATTCAGCACAATGTTCTTATTACTTAGTTCCTTATAAGTAGGAAGAAAATAAAGGAATAAACTAGGCTGAATCGATAGTCAAATGTTTTGAAAGCTGTCGTTATGTGATTGTCATTACGAATCGCTTCTTTTCTTGACCAGGCGTGGAACATAAGAAAAACGGACACTCCTGTCTGAGAAAAGTATAAGTACTTCACAACTGAAACTAGTAACAATGAATACCTCGAAAACGGTAAGCTCCACGAAAAAAATGTACATGACGTAAATTGTGTACTGTAACAAGGCCTACATTATTTGCTGCGTAAGTTTTTGTATATCTCTTACAGTTTACTAGTTATGCCAAATTAAGCAAAATTCATCCAGAACAAACAAGTCTTTAGAATCTATTCTCAGAAAATTCAAGATAAACATTTTATTTATCAGTTAAATATCTTTAATATACGATATTTTAATCAAAATCGTTAGAGCCATTTTTAAGAAAATCAAAATTTTCGAAAAAAGTTCCATGTAAAGGGTAGGGGATTTTTCTCAAAATCTTCATGTCTCATCCCTGGAAGATACTAAACTTAAATACTAAGTTTGGTACTTTACCGACTTTTCGTTTTTGAGTTATCGTGTTCACAGACACAGGGACACACACGCACCACACACACACACACACACACAGACGGACCTTTTTCTGGAAATGCTTTTTTTTTTTTTAATTCAGGGTGTCCTAAAACATATATTTCCGGTGAAATCATCGAATTTTTGGGTGGAATACAATACTTCTCTATCCTTATGTACGTTGTACATTCGGGGCTAGAGGAAGAAAAAATATAATATTTTATGCTATAACTGTTTAATTACTTGTATTTTATAACTAATGCTATTTTAATACAGAATGAACCCTAGAGTACAAAATCTATTTCAATAGTTGCACTTAAAGCAAACAGAACCCATAACTGCCGACCAGTAACAAAGGTTTAATACAAAAATGGCATCCTAATGTCACTTACTTCGTTTAGACCCAAGCATACACACACAAATGCTCAAATATTTGGTGTACGCTCGAAAGGCTATCCTGTCTTTGCCAGAACTGTAGAATAAGCTAATATACAACATGGTAATCACAAAGTTTCCATTCGTACTGAACCTTTCTCCTATGAAAAGTCAACCTGTTTCATTTTGTCGGTTATTATCCAACTGTTCTAAAAGAAGCTATGTTTTCATAGACTTTATCCAAATAACAACTAATGTGGCGAGTACAGTATAAACCCCGCTGCAATACAAAGTGGGACTTAGAAATATTCTGCTCTTAGAGTGCGCTCAATCATGTTTTCCATGACTGTTTATAAGAAGTATTCTACTCCATCCAAAAATTCGATATCGGATTTGGCTGAAAATACACTTTTAGAAAAGGTTCGTGAGTGTGTGTGTATGTGTGTGTGTGTGTGTGTGTGGATAGCATAATTAAAAAGCAAATGCCTGCTAAATTCCAAACTTGGTATTTAAATTCAGTATCTTCTAAGGATGCGACACAAAGATTTTCAGGAAAATCCCCTCACTCCAACTACCCTTTACATTGAACATTTTTAAAAATTTCAAAAACGAAAATTTTAGATATTTTATGACAAACCAAATGCATATCTTCTGTCAATAGCCTTTGAATACCCTCTTCATTCTAGATGACTTTTTCATAGCTGTTAAATTGTAAGAGATATACAAAAACTTACTAAACACAAAAGCACACAACGTATGTCAATTTTAAACTATTTGAACTTTTCTCAAATGAGAAGTCATTTTCGGTTTCACATCTCTTTTGATTTGTTCTTCGCCATGGGAAGAGAACCGAATTTCAACTCCTTCAAATAGAGACCAGATTGTAAAGGATTTCATAATCCACTTAGCCTCGTGCATTCTCTTATTTTCCTTCTACTTATAAGGATGCAAGCATTGCGGAAAATTTTGTTATTGTTTATCTTGATTAGCATGATGTAGATAAAAGAATAATCTTTTGTAAGAATAGTTTTATAATAGAACAGCTGCATAAATTGATCAATAAACAGTCCCATTGTGAATTTGAACATCTGCAGGTAAAACCTAAAACACCAATTAATTTATTTTAATACACTCCTCCCCTATCAAAATTGTTTATGACCTGATGTATTTTATCTTATTCTTGTAAACACATTAAAAGCGGTGAACTAAACGAATAAACTTATATCATGTAATTCTGAAAGCTTTTTGAAACATATTGGTGATTATTCTCACTTCCTTGAATTTGAAATAGGCGTCTGATCACATAAGCTCTTTAACTAGACTGTACTGTGTGTGTTTGTAACACAGAAGTACAAAAAACACTGCCGGCGACTAAGCCTTATACCTATAGCTGAGCAATGTATTCATTTAATTCTTTTATATTTTACTTTTATTTACGAGGTACAACGATTGCCAAACGATTCAATCGATGTTGTAGGGTGGTGGTTGAGCGTCCCTTTGAAATATATTTTATCGCATAAAAGAGACTTGTTTTGAATTAATAGAAATCTACGTAGCAACAAATATGAAAAATAAACATTTTATACTTTATACAAACGACAGAACAGTATATTTTTCGTATTTTCAAATAGCATTTATCTTCAAATGTGTTTTAAATAAATTTAAAGCTGAATTGGTCCATTTAATAACTTATCATTATACAGCAGGGATGAAAAAATATATTTTGAAATGATTTTCATTGTTACGCTACCATTAATAATTCTTAGGGGAAAACGAAGAGTAATCACTAAGCATCATACAAATCATATTGCTCTCATTCGTAGAATGCCAATACAAGATAGCTCAATCCTAAAAATACTTTAAAACATAGTATATAAATTAAAAAATAGGAGCTATTGCTCATAATTTCTAAGCTGTTTGAAGAATTATGTTATAAAAGAATATGTTATTGGTTAAATCACCAAAACACGCACAAATAGAACGATTTTTCAGTAGAAGATACTGAAACAAAACAAAGAAAATCTGATGTGTTCCATTCACATGACTTTTTCTACACCTCTGGAAAAAATATTATTAAAAACTTATGCTTTTATTTACATTATTATAATCGAGAAAAAATTATTAGTGGTTCATTGTAACCAGAAGCGAAATAAGAGAGTAACATAAGTTAAAGGTTAAAGTGATGTAAAAAGTTGGTTGCTATGTGATTTGTTTGTATGGATAGGGATTGAGAAATTCCTGTATGAGAAAAGTGTAAGTAAGTTTTTCAAAGCTGAAACCAATAACAAGGAATATCTCAAAAACGATCTACTCCACGAAAAACATATGTGTGTTGTGTTTTAACGTGCTCTACATGTGTGTGGTAAGTTTTTGTCCATCTTTTACGGTTTAACAGTTATGCAAAATTCGGTAAAATTCATCCAGGATAAAGTAGTCTTCAGAGTTTATTCCCAGAAAATTTGAAGATATACATTTTATTTGTCAGGTAAATATCTTTAATATACATATTTTAATCCAAATCGTTAGAGCCATATTTGAGAAAGTCAAACATTTCGAAAAACGTTCCATGTAAGAGGTAGTTGGGGTGGGGGGATTTTCTTGAAAATCTTTGTGTCGCAACCTTGGAAGAAACTGAACTTAAATACCAAGTTTTATATTTAATAGACTTTTCGTTTTTGAGCTATACTGCCCTCAGGCACACACACACACACATACACGCACAGACAGACACACACACACACACGAACATTTTTCTAAAAATAATTTTTTTGATTTCAAGGGGTCCTAAAACATGTATTTCCGGTAAAACCTCGGTATCGAATTTTTGGATGCATTACAATTCCTTCTCTGTACACTATGTTCATAGTACGTGTAGAGAAAGTAAAATTAAATATGTATCTTGGGATTTTTCCCAGTAAGGCCTCAATTTCATATATTGACCGGTGTAAGCCAAGTAATTAATTATTTTCTCCTTACATACTACTTACATACTGCATAGAGAAGGTATTGTATTCTACCCTAAAATTCGATACCAAGATTTCACCGGAAACACATGTTTTGAGACCCCCTGAATCATTAAAAAGTATTTTTAGAAAAAGGCCCATGTCTGAGGGGACAGTATAGCTCCAAACCGAAAAGACCGTTAAATACCAAAGATTTATAATATGTGTGACCTAGTTAAATTGATTCTATGATGTTACTGATCATGTTTTCAAAGTAAAGGGTAGTTTGGAATGGGGGATTTTCTTGAAAATCTCTGTGTCAAATCCTTGGAAGATACCAAACTTGAATGCCAAGTGTGGTATTTAACGGTCTTTTCGCTTTTGAGCTATGCTGGCCAAAGACTCACATACAGGCGCACACACGAATCTTTTTCCAAAAATGCTTCTTTTGGATTCAATGGGCCAAAAACATGTATTTCCGGTGGAATACAATACGTTCTCTTTGCACTATGAACATAGTAGGTGTAGAGAAAGTAAAAACATCTTATGAGTTCCACTCATATGACTTTCTCTACATCTGTGCAACAAATTATTGTTAAAAAGTTATACTACTATTTATGTCATGCTAATCGAGAAAAAATTACCAGAAATGGTGTTAACGAGTATTACTTGCTTCTTTGTAGGTAGAAGCGAAATAAGGAAGTACCATAGGCTAAAGTGATAGTTAAAAGCTGGTTGCTATGTGACTGAAGTTCCTTTGTTTGTATGGACAGCAGTTGATAAACGTATACATTCTGTATGTGAAAAGTATAATGTTTACTTTCTCTATACGCACTATGTACACAGTGTATAGAGAAGATATTGCACTCCACCAAAAAATTCGATACCGAGATTTCACTGGAAATATATGTTTCAGGGTCCCCTGTATCCCAAAAAAAGTATTTTCAGAAAAAGGTCCGTGTGTGTGTCCGTGTGTCCGTGTGTCAGTGTGTCAGTGTGTCCGTATGTCCGTGTGTCTGTGAACACGATAACTGAAAAACGAAAAGTCGTTAAAATACCAAACTTGGTAGGATTAGTAGGTGCGACACGAAGATTTTGAAAAAAATCCCCCCCACCCCAAACTACCCTTTACATGGAACTTTTTTCGAAAATTTTGATTTTCTAAAAAAAAGCTTAAATGATTTTGATTAAAATATTGTATGTATATTAAAGATATTTACCTGACGAATAAAATGTATATTTTGAATTTTCTGGGAATAGCCTCTGAAGACTACTTTATTCTGGGTCAATTTTACGGAATTCTGCATAACTGCTAAACCGTAAGAGGTGGACAAAAACTTACCACACAGCAAATGTAGAGCACTTTAAATCACACAATTTATGTTATACACATTTTTTTCGTGGAGTTCATTGTTTTTGAGATATTCCTTGTTTTCGGTTTCAGGTATAAAAACATACTTTTCTCATACAGGACTTTGTGAACTCGTGACCATACAAACAAAGGAACTTCAGCCACATAGCAACCAGCTTTTGACCATCACTTTAACCTATGGTACTCCCTTATTTCGCTTCTACTTACAAGTAAGCAAGTAATAAGACTATTTCTGCTAATTTTTTCTCGATTAACGGGTAGTAAATGGAAGCATAAGCTTTTTAACAATAATTTATTGCAGAGTTGTAGAGAAAGTCACGTGAATGGAACACATCAGATTTTTTCAAAGATGAAACCAATAACAAGGAATATCTCAAAAAGCGATCAGCTCCACGAAAAAAATGTAGATTACATAAATTGTGTGTTTTAACGTGCTCTACTTCATCTGATATGTTACACCCACTGACTTCCTCTAGCTAATTTACAATTCTACTTTCAACACCACGCTAATCGAGATAAACATGAGCAGAATTGTATTACTTAGTTCCTTATAAGTAGAATGGAACTAAAGGAATGGCCTGTGCTAAAGTGATGATCAAATGTTTTAAAAGCTGTGTTATGCAATTGCCATTGCAAATCGCTTCTTGGCTTGACCAGGAGTAGAACAAAATAGAAACGGACACTTTCGTCTGAGAAAACTAAAACTACTTCACAATTAAAACTAATAACACGGAATACATCGAAAACGGTAAGCTTCACGAAAAAATGTATATGACATAACTTGTGATTTTAACGAGATCTACAGTTTTTCTATTGTAAGTTTATGTCTATCTCTTACGGTTTACTAATTATGCCAAATTAAACAAAATTCATAGAGAATAAAAGGGTCTTTAGAAGCTTTTCTCAGAAAATTCAAGATATCCATTTTATTTGTGATAGAAATGGCTTTAATGTGTGGTACTTTAATCAAAATCGTTAGAGCCATTTTTAAGAAAAGCAAATTTTTCGAAAGTTTTTCCATGGTGGGGGATTTTCTTGAAAATCTTCGTGTTGAAAGACACCAAACTTAAGCACACACGAACCTGTTTCTAAAAATGCTTTTTTTTTGGGATTTAGAGGGTCCTAAAACATGTATTTACGGTGAAATCTCGATATCGAATTTTTGGGTGGAATACAATTCTTCTCTATCCCTATGTACATTGTGCATACGGGGTTAGAGAAAGTAAAAATTTGTATTTTGTAAAACATTACTCTAACAATTTTAATTAAAATTCCATAGATTTAAATATATGTACATGTATAATTATAATTATTCTTCATTTTTCTGAAAATAGTATCTGAAGCTCTCTTCATTCTAGATGACTTTTGCATAACCGTTAAAACATAAGAGATAGACAAATTTACACACGCATACACTCACACACATACTCACACACTTTTTGTCGGGTACATTTTTTGTGGGGTTAACCCTTTCCGAGTTATTGGTTCCATATTTAAAATAATTATTCTTTTCTCAAACGGAAGGTCGTCTTTTATATATCTGTTATTTTTGTCCTGGTGTTGTAAAGAGAACCAAATTTTAATAACATCGCATAGCAACAGCTTTTAAAAGATTTAACTATCACTTTAGCCTAGTGTAGTTCCTTATTTTTCTTCTGCTAACAAGGAACTAAGTAATAAGACTATTTTTGGTAATGTTTATCTCAATTATGAAGTAAAAAGGAAAAGAATCTTTGTAAGAATACTTTGCTCGGAGAATAGATAGAGAAAGCCACATGAATTTAAAACATCAGACTGTTACAAAGCAAATTATGTTGTATGACAAATAAAACTGAAGTTTCTCTTCACCCCTCTCGAAAACGTGACTATAATACCCCAGGAGTAGGTATTGTTAAAATAAATAATTTCTTCAAATTAAAACGTTTATAGGGTTAATTATTTCAAAACATTCACTACTATGAACTTGAGTTTATTTCAGGGCTCGATGCAATGAACTTTTTTTAAAAGTAAGGTAGTATTATTTCCGGAGAGAATACGCCAAAAAAGAATCGGTCTGTTTTATAACTTGGAGATGTTTTGAAAAATTAACAAACACATACAAATTTTCATATTATTCTTCATTTTTCCTTATTCATACAATTTGATCACCTCCTGCGTTTTTCCAGCGCTCTGCGCTATACATGGTTACAGGCAATCTTTTTCACTTTAACCACACACAATTAAATCCTCGTGCAATCGAGGTTCATTCTAATTGCATTTTCGTGTAGTTGGCAAAGTATTAGCACTCCAATAAAACAGAGATATCGAATATTCCATGTGAACAATTGGCAGTAACTAGCTTTTAAAGTACAGGGTCTTTCAAAAGTTACTTCTTATCGAATATTCCATGTGAACAATTGGAAGTAACTAGATATTACAGTACAGGGTGTTTCAAAAGTTGCTTCTTATCGAATACTCCATGTGAGCAATTAATTGGAAGTGTATTAAAGTATAGGGTCTTTCAAAAGTCACTTCATATCGAATATTCCATGTGAACAATTGGAAGCTACTAGCTGTTAAAATATAGGGCGTTTCAAAAGGCACTTTCTATTGAATATTCGATGTGAACAATCGAAAGCAACTAGATGTTAAAGTATAGGGTCTTTCAAAAGTCACTTCATATCGAACATTCCATGTAAACAATTAGAAGTAAGTAGCTGTTAAAGTATAGGGGTCTATAAAAAAACGCTTCATACCGAATATTCCATATGAACGATTGGAGGTAACTAGCTGTTTAAGTATAGGATCTATCAAAATTCACTTCCTATCGAATATTCCATGTGATCGATTGGAATTAACTAGCTGTTTAAGTATAGGGCCTTTCAAAAGTCACTTCATTTAGAATATTCCATAGGAAAAATTGCAGTAACTAGCTCTTAAAATATAGGGCCTTTCAAAAGTCACTTCATTTCAAATATTTCATGTGAACAAATGGAAGTAACTAGCTGTATAGAGTCTAGCAAAAGTCACTTCTTATCGAATATTCATTTAAACAATTAGAAGTAACTAGATGTTAAAGTATAGGGTCTTTCAAAAGTCACTTCATTTCGAATATTCCATGTAAACAATTAGAAGTAACTAGATGTTAAAGTATAGGGTCTTTCAAAAGTCACTTCATTTCGAATATTCATGTAAACAATTAGAAGTAACTAGATGTTAAAGTATAGAGTCTTTCAAAAGTCACTTCTTATCGAATATTCATGTAAACAATTAGAAGTAACTAGATGTTAAAGTACAGGGTCTTTCAAAAGTCACTTCATTTCGAATATTCCATGTAAACAATTAAAAGTAAGTATCTGTTAAAGTGTAGGGTCTTTTAAAAGTCCTTCATTTCGAATATTCCATTTTGAAGTACAATTGGAAGTAAGTAGCTGTTAAAATGTAGCGTCTATTAAAATCACTTCATATCGAATATTCCATGTAAACAATTGCAAGTAACTAGCTGTTTAAGTATAGAGTCTATCAAAAATCACTTCATATTGAATATTCCATGTAAACAATTGGAAGTAACTGGCTGTTTAAGTAAAGGGTCTATTAAAAATCATTTCATATCGAATATTCCATATGAACGATTGGAAGTAACTAGTTGTTGAAGTATAGGGTCTTTCTAAAGTCACATATCGAATATTCCATGTGAACAATTGGAAGCAAATAGCTGTTAAAATTTAGGGTCTTTCGAAAGCAATTTCAATTTTAAACTGCTATAAATATTATTCTCTATAGTTTGTCTTGAACGTATGTAAAATGTACATTGTGGATAAAGAGGGTATTGTATTCCATCCAGGTCGTCTCCTTAGCGCGGTGGTAGCGTTGCTACTTACCAAGCGGGAGACCTGGGTTCGATCCCCAATACCAGCGTGGGGATTTTTCCCCCGCTGGGAGACCTGGCCCGGGGTGCACTCAGCCTCGTAAGGTCCCTGGGGGGCCAATTGAGAAGCTACTTGATGGAGAAGTAGCGGCTCCAGGTCATGAGGACCGCATTAACCGGCCGGGGGGACTCGAGGCGCTGACCACGTCTCACCCTCCAATACTGCACCCCATCCATGACGTCTGTAGTGGACCGAGATGGGGGACGCAGCGGCCGGGCGGTAGGCCAAGGTTCCCCATGAGCTGTCGTGCCATGGAGTTATGTATTCCATCCAATAATTAGATACCTAGATTTCACCGGAAATCAATTATTTTATTCCCTGAATTCAAAACATATTTTTAGAAACATCACCCCATGTGTGTATGTGTGTGTGTGTGTGTGTGTCTGTCTTTCTGCCTGTTTGTCTATCTGTGGGCAGCATAGCTCAGAAATGAAGAGTCAGTTAAATACAAAACTTGGTATTTAAGTTCAGTATCTTCCAAGAATGCGACACGAAGATTTTCAAAACAATCTTCCCAACTACCCTTTACGTGAACAATTTTCAAAAATTTTAATTTTCTCTAAAATGGGTCTAACGATTTTGATTAATATGTTATATATATGTTTACGACATGTTCAAGTCAAATGAAATGTATATCTTGAGTATTCTGGGCATAGTTTCTGAAGACCTCTTTATTCTGGATAAATGTTGCTGACTTTTGCAAAGCTGTTAAACCGTAAGAGATAGACAAAAACTTACTGCACAAAATATGTAGATCTTGTTAAAACATATAATTGATTTCATATACTTTTATTGTAGAGCTGATCGTTTCTGAGATATACTTTTTTATTCGTTTCAGATTTAAAATACTTATGATTTCCTCATGCGGGAATTTGTCGACTCTTGGCCAAACAAACTGAGGAATTTCTATCTCATAGTAACCAGCTTTTAAAAGATTTGACCTTCCTCTAGCCTATCTATTCCTTTATTTCGCTTTTTCTTATATGGGGGCAAGTAATAAGACTCGATAAGCATGAAGATGAAAAAGCTTTTGAACAATAATTTGTAACAGAGAGCTAGAGAAAGTGAGGCATGAAATAGATAGATGAATAAGCTTTTTAACAATAATTTGTAACAGAGACGTAGAGAAAGTGAGGCATGAAGTAGATAGACGAATAAGCTTTTTGACAATAATAGATATATGAATAAGCTTTGTTAATAATAATTTGTAACAGAGAGTTAGAGAAATTGAGGCATGAAGTAGATGGATGAATAAGCTTTGTTAGTAATAATGTGTAACAAAGAGTTAGAGAAATTGAGGCATGAAGTAGATGGATGAATAAGCTTTGTTAATAATAATTTGTAACAGAGAGTTAGAGAAATTGAGGCATGAAGTAGATGGATGAATAAGCTTTGTTAGTAATAATTTGTAACAGAGAGCTAGAGAAAGTGAGGCATGAAGTAGATAAATGAATAAGCTTGTTTACAATAATTTCTAACAGAGACGTAGAGAAAGTAGAGGCCTGAAGTAGAAAAGCAACAATAATTTGTAACAGAGACGTAGATAAATTAGAAACATGAATTAGATAGATGAGTAAGCTTTTTAACAATAATTTGTAACAGAGACGTATAGAAAGTCATGTGCATGGAACACATCTTTTTTTTTTTTTTTTCTCCCCAATCTGACTATCTTTCCAACTCCAGTTCTACAGACGCTAAAACAAACAATTAATCGACAGACAATAGTTTGTTTTAAAGTAAGTGTATACTAGATAGGTAACAAGTGTATGAAACTAGGTCAAAGCAACCACGTTTTCTCGAAATATCTAGCAGCGAAAGGTTTAAAAGTATTTAGGGGGAAAACTTAAAGAGGTTTAGTTGGAGGTCTGGAATGGAGTTGAAAAGCAAAAGAAGTCTGAACATCGCAACCAAGACAGATTACTCCAGAATATCCCTTAGAAAACCAATTAAGTGCCGATGCCACTAGACCATTTTATCGTCACCTACCGAGAAAGAATTTGGTGGGTAAAGGACGCTAAACTACCAAACGAAGGGCTTGAAGTTTTACAACACTCCGGAGACTCAATCGTGGTTAACGGTAATGCTATGTAAATAAATAAAATAAAACCTTAATATTCCTGTAAATTAAAGTGATAAAACACCACGACCATCGGTAAGTTAATCTACTCCCTGAATGCAATAAAGCAGTCCTTATTGATTTTAAAAAATTTACCTTATGTAGCTAATGCCCGTAAAACGCGTCCATCACTTTGTCTTTTATTTTCAAACAGCTAAAAGCATTTTTACAACGACGTCAAAATCAGGGTAATATAACAACAATACAATTTAATTCCATTGTAATTGCATAATCCGGGTTCAGTTGGAAAAGAATACGTACCAGTTATTATACTAATGCCGTAGTCAATGTGCACTAATCCATCATAATATCATAATATTTTTGTTCGACAATGCCATATTGTAATAATTGTACGTGTGGTAGCTGCAACTTAATGACCCACATTAAAGTGCACCTCTTCATTAAAGTGCAGGTTTCCAGCAATCAAGAGATGCAGAGGTAACAATCAATACTTTTGCATCTAAATAGGTGTATCTCATAACGCTACCAGACAGGCAACTTAGAAAGCGCATTTACGATTATTGTCGTATGTTCAACCGAAGAACAACGAGCGAGAATTTAGGAAAAGTACAAATTTTGGGAAGTAGTTATAGTGAGATGCAACTTACATTGCTGGAAATTTATGCAAAGGCACAAAATGTAACTGATAATCTATTGCACAAAAATCAATAAACATATATGAAAAATGCTATGAAAGGTTCATGGATTGGAGAACATCAAAATGCAGCTTTTCACTGCGTAAGGTAAGTACAATACACTTACTTATTGACTCAAATAAGTGAGGTTCTCAAGTGGTTAAAATAGCACAGGTAATATCTACATACAAATAAAATCTAAATACCGCTGTTTGACCCTAGTACTTCCCCAGTTTTTTTGTTTTATTCCAGTGTTGTATTAATCAAGGTTCCTTCATATTTACAGTATTTAATATTGAACGCAACGTAAATATATTTCACAGATTTTTGAAAGTAATTTGTATTGGAGGATTTATACTGTCTCGGCTTTAGAAATATAAACTAAACGTATTGGTGATACTCAAATTATGTACCTCTTTGAGAAAAATTAGAAAATTAAAAAACTAAAAAAAAATGGGTACTTAAGAGGTCAGTGTGATTTTTGTTTTGCGAAATTCGTTCACCAGCACTATAATGAAAAACAGCTATATCAGCAAATCCTAAAGATATTGTTTGGTGAGAGTTGAATTGGTTTGGTTGGTGAGGAGTGAATGTAGTAAAATTAAATAAAGGCTCTTCCTTCAAAAAAAAAAAAAAAGGATTTGCCCAAAATGACTCACCACCAGCGCAGCGCCATAGCTAAGTACTCCTAATCTGAAATCTCCCAAACTATTAACATTAGCGTGCACATTCTCAAAGAATAGGCAATTTTGGCAAAGTTGCAAGTCATTAATTTTAAATGTCGTGTTGATTGTGCACCATCACTGATTTTTACTTTCTCTATACTCACTATGTAGATAGTGAATGTACAAAAAACTCGATACCGAGATTTCACCGGAAATATATGTTTTAGGGTCCCATGTATCCACAAAAAGTATTTTCAGAAAAAGGTCCGTGTGTGTGTCCGTGAGTCCGTGTGTCAGTGTGTCCGTGTGTCTGTGAACACGATAACTCAAAAATGGGAAGTCGGTAAAATACCAAACTTAGTATTTAAGTTTAGTATCTTCCAAGGATGCGACACGAATATTTTGAGAAAAATCCCCCCACCCCAAACTACCCTTTACATGGAACTTTTTTCGAAAATTTTGATTTTCTAAAAAATGGCTCTAACGATTTTGATAAAAATATCGTATATTAACGCTATTTACCTGACAAATAAAATGTATATTTTGAATTTTCTGGGAATAGTCTCTGAAGACTACTTTATTCTGGATGAATTTTTCATAACTACTAAACCGTAAGAGATGGACAAAAACTTAACCCACAAAGAACGTAGAGCACGTTAAAACACACAATTTATGTTATATACATTTTTTTGTGGAGTTGATCGTTTTTGAGATATTCCTTTTTCTTGGTTTCAGCTTTGAAAAACTTATACTTTTCTCATACAGGAATTTGTCAACTCCTGTCAATACAAACAAAGGAACATCAGTCACATAGCAACCAGCTTTTGGCTTTCACTTTAACCTATGGTACTCCCTTATTTCACTTCTACTTACAATAAACCAAGAAATAAGACTATTTGTGCTAGTTTTTCTCGATTAGCATGAAATAAATAAAAGATAAGCTTATTAACAATAATAATTTACAGAGATATAGAGACAGTCATGTGAATGGAACACATCAGATTTTTTTCTTTTACGGCCATACAAATGAGGCATTCGGAATGAAAATAGGACAAATAGATCCGAATTATTTTAATTTGGGCTGTTCGCGTGCAATCCAGAAAACATGCCATTACTTTGAGATTTGGCAAAAGGTTCCCTATGTCCATTGTTTATCAGACCCCTCTTAATCCTGCCAATTTGTGCGGTTGAACTCTGGGACACCTATAGAAGCATAACTTAGTCTCTCTTTAAAGGCTAATAGGATAGGTTAATTTAAAAATAGTAAAATTGAGATTGCAAAAGAATAATAACTTAACTCTATGGCACGACAGCTCACGTGGAACCTTGGACTACCGCCCGACCGCTGCGTCCCCCATCTCGGTCCAGTACAGACGTCATGGATGGGGTGCAGTATTGAAGGGTGAGCGCCTCGAATCCCGTTAATGCGGTCTTTATGACCTGGAGCCGCTACTTCTCCATCAAGTAGCTCCTTAATTGGCCCCCCAGGGACCTTACGAGGCTGAGTGCACCCCGGGCCAGGTCTCCCAGCGGGGAAAAAATCCCCACGCCGGTACTGGGGATCGAACCCAGGTCTCCCGCTTGGTAAGCAGCAACGCTGCCAGCGGGCTAAGGAGACAACCCAAATAATAATACCTATTATATTTTCTAGAGGATTATAATTTTAATCATAGATTTATTGAATCATTATATGCTGCTATATTGACACATCATTAAGAAGAATAAATAACTTTTTAAAAATCTGATGTTTTCCAATCACATGACTTTCTCTAGCTATCCGTAAAGAACATGTTATTACAGAACATTATTCTTTTATCTACATTGTATTAATTGAGATAAACGTTATCAGAATTGATAATAATACTTGCTTCTTTGTAAGTAGAAGGGAACTAAAGGAATGCATTAGGCAAAAGCGATATTCAAATCTTTTAAAAGACGGCCGCTATGTGGACCAATTGAAATTTTGTTCTCTTTTCTTGCCAGAAGTAAACAAAAGAGAAACGAAAAGAAAATGACTTCCCGTTGAGAATAGTTTAAGTAACTTAAAATTGAAAGCAATAACACGGAATATCTGAGACGGTTACAAGACCACAAAAATGTATATGATACAAATTGTGTGTTTCAAGCGGGTATACATTTCTGAGTAGTAAGTTTTTGTCTAACTCTTAAGGTTTACCAGTTATACAAAAATAATCCACAATGAAGAGATCTTTATAGTCTATCCGAGAAAATTCGGAATATACATTTTGTTTGTCATTAAAATGTTTTAAACATATTATATTTATGATATTTATATTTATTATATGACGGTATGTGAGATTTGTTCTTGACAAACCGGCGTAGGGGCGGATATTCCGGATTCCCCGGTCATTACTTTCCACCGGAGCTCCATCTTCATTCCGTGTATCATCAGTGACATCGCCTGTGGTGTCATAGTAAAAGCAAGCGTTAAACACTATCAAAAATAAATAATTAAAATAGTTAGAACTATTTTTGACAAAATCAAAAATTTAAAAAAAAATTCTAGTTTAAGTTGGTATTAGTTATGTTACTGAAAATCTTGTCGCACACCCAGAAAATATTAAACTGAGCTACTAATTTTGGTATTTAACTGACTTTGTACTTTTGTGTTATACTGTGCACAAACACACACACAAATACACGCACACACAGACTCACACACGCACCTTTTTCTAACAGTATGTTTTCCAGACGACGCTAAAATATGTATTTCAGGTGAAATCTTGGTACTGAATTTTTGGGTGAAATACATACCTGCTCTGCCTCACTCTTCTACCAATGTCTTTAAAGTTTGCGGTTGGAAACAACCCTCGCTGTTGCCAGGTGTTCCATTTATTGGTCCAACAAATGAGGGGCGATTCTCAACTTGCAAGCAGTGTCTACAAGAAACAGATTTTACTATTACGTCTCTCGCCCCTAGTACAGGTTCGTCTTTTCTTTGTTAATGGTTATTGTCCAGTTTGGTATTTAACTGACTTTGTATTTTTGAGTTATACTGTCCACATACACACGCACCTTTTTTTAATTTTTTTTTCAGAGGAAACAAAAATTTGTATTTCAGGTGAAATATCGGTACTGAATTTTTGGGTGGAATACAATACCTACTCTATCTACTATGTATAGTGTACATATAGTATGTTTCACAACATAATGATCCTGCCTCACTCTTTTTCCAAAGTCGGCCGGCCTGACTTTAAAGTTCGCTGTTAGGGAGTTTGCGGTTGGAAACCTAGCCTTGTTGTTGTCAAGTCTTCCACTTGCTAGTCCATTACATGAGACGTGATTCTCAACTTGCAAGCAGTGTGTCCAAGAAACAAAGTTTTACTACGTTGCCTCTCGTAAAGGTTCGTCCTATGCTTGTTATTGGTTATTACCAACTTTTAGGAGCGGTCCCTTTTTGAGCGTCATCTTGTTTTGGAGAAAACTATACGTGCTAGAAAGCAAAAACTCCGTGTGCCTGTAGTCAAATTAATCGCGGAATGCTGTTTCAAGACTTCTACCTCAACATAAAGCGACTCTAAAGAGATATTGTGTTGGAAATGTACTATTCTCTAAATCGTTTTACTTTAACCCTTAGTTGCCTGCTCTAGTATGCTACAAATATCGTATTTTCATTTAATTCAATTTAAATAGTTCTAGTTAAAATATTTGGGAATAAACCTATAAAAGTTATATAAAATAATAGAGAAAATAGAAATTAAAATAAATGTAGAATCTCTACTAATATTTTTTTTCCAAATTAAAAGTTTAAATTCTTCTAAACCAGTTTTCATAATTCTGCCAAAGACACTACCAAAAAAAGAAGTTCAAATGGCCATTCATTCAATGTGTTAAATGAGGGGGAGAGCCCAATAAAATAATCGGTGTGATGCTTGGAAGTTAATGGGATTACATTTGGCTGTAGTTATGTTGGTTTTCTCTTTTATTAAAAAAATCACTGCAATTTTAGGTATACATTTTTACAATTTACAACAGTTTTGATTACTTGTTTATGATTGAAGATTGGTATAACATAAAATTAATCCTGGAGTACAACCTTATTTGTATAGTTACGCTTAAAACAAGGAACTTATAGGTACAGACAGGCAACAAAGGGTTAATACACTGACGTCAAAGAATGTATTATGTCCCAGTGAGTCGCAGTTTATGCTGCTGCGCTTCCTTGCTGAGTAGCATGACGTGTTTCATTATTTCGGTAGGTGGCGGACAGAAATAGATGTTGGGGGCGGGAGCTTGCAATATACGACGTCGAGGGAGAGCAGACGGGAGTTAACACAGAAAAAATAAAAATGTTTCCATCACACCCGAAACTGCTTCCCTTGAAAAACACGGCGCACATCTGCGTCACCCTTCTGCAGTCGTCAACCATCTGTTCCGCGGCCTTGGTCGTTCTCGGTTAGTGCCACTTAGTATTAGGCACGTATTGCTTCTAGTAGGTGGCAGCACAGGAATTTTCATTTGCAAACATTTATGTCCTTCATTGATACTAGTAAACAGTTTTTTTTAATTCCTACTTTCTCTACATGGGTCTTCCTGAAACCAAAAGAGTGTCTCAGAAAAAGGTCCGTGTGTGCGTGTATGTCTGTGGACAGCATAGCTCAGTATCATTCGAGGATGCGACACAAAGATTTTCAAGAAAATCCCCCCACGCCAACTACTTTTTACATGGACAAATTTTCGAAAACTTTGATTTTCCCAAAAATGACTTTAAAGGTTTTGAATAAAATATCGTATATTATAGATATTTACAAAAAAATTAAACTATATATCTTGAATTTTCTGAGAATAGCTTCTGAAGACCTCTTTATTCTGGATGAATTTTACGGAATTTTGCATAACTGGTAAACCGTAAGAGATATTCAATATCTTACTTAACAAGAAATGTATGTATATAACAGAAATTGTATGTTTTAACCATCTCTACATATTTTATCCATTTTTTCGTGGAGTTGAGCGTTTCCAAGATATTCCTAGTTATTGGTTTCTGTTTTAAAACACTTATACTTTCCTTCTATGGGAACTTGTAAACACCTGGCCACGGAAAGAAACGCATTTTGATTCCATAGCAACCACATTTGAAAACGTGTGATTTTCGGTTTAGTCTAGTGCATTCCCTTATTTCCCTTCTACTTATAAGAACCAAGTAATAAAACCGTTTCTGCTAATGCTTAACTCAATTAGCCTGAAATAGAAGGAAGAATAAGCTTACTAACAGTAATTTGTTACAGAGATGAAGAAAATGTCATGTGAAATGGAGCACATCAGTTTTCTTTTTTTTAGATCAACTTATAGATTATGCTATCATGTATGAGCAGTGTGTGCATTAATCCTAAAACTTCATTAAAAGGTTTCTTTTATAATAAATGGAATTGTTATCCCTTATCCTTTCTCTACCAAGTACTACTAGTATGTACTAAACAGAAGTTAGAGAATATTGTATTCTATCCAATAATTCTATACTGAGATTGCACTTAATATGTTTTCAGAACAACTCGATACAACAATTTAAAAAAAAATATCTCTGCAATAAATTATTGTTAAAAAGCTTTTGCTTCTATTTACTTCAGGCTAATGGAGAAAATATTAGCAGAAATAGTCTTATTACTTGTTTCCATGTGAGTAGAAACGAAATAAGGAAGTAGCATAATCAAACACTGATTGCTATGTGACTGAAGTTCCTTCGTATGGACAGTAGTTGACAAATTCCTGTATGAGAAAAGTATAAGTTTTTAAAGCTGAAGTCAAAAACAAGGAATATCTCAAAAAGCAACTGCACAAAAAAATGTATATAACATAAATTGTGAGTTTTAACGTGCTCTACATTTTTGTAGCACAAGTTTTTGTCCATTTCTTAAAATGCAAAATTCCGTAAAATTCATCTAGATTAAAGTGGTCTTCAGAGGCTATTCCCAGAAAAGTCAATATATACATTTTATTTGTAAGGCGAAAAGCATTAGTATATGATATTTTAATCAAAATCGTTACAGCGATTTTGATTTGTAGAAAATCAAAAATTTCTAAAAAAGTTCCATATAAAGGGTAGTTTGGGGTGGGGTGATTTTTCTCAAAATGTTCGTGTCGCATCCCTGGAAGATACTATACTTAAATACCAAGTTTGGTATTTTACCGACTTTTCGTTTTTGAGTTATCGTGTTCACAGACACACGGACACACACACGGACATTTTTCTGAAAATTATTTTTTTGGACACAGGGGACATTAAAACATATATTTCTCGCTATCGAATTTTTGGGTGCATTACAATACCTTCTCTATACATTATGTACTAGCACGTATAGAGAAAGTAAAAATGGATTCCTATGTGCGTCTGTTTGCACAGACAGCATAACTGGAAAACGAAAAGCTGTTTAAATACCAAACTTATTATTTGTGTTTACTGTCTTCCAAGGAAGCAACACTTTATGCGTGAAGAGAAAGTAAAAATTTGACGTGTTCCATTCACTTGACTTTCTCTACATCTCTAAAACAGATTATTGTTAAAAAGTTTATTCTTCTATTCACTTAATGCTAATGGAGATAAACATTGGCAGAAATTCTCTTATTACTTGTTTCTTTGTAATTAGAAGCGAAATAAGGCAATACCTAGACTAAAGCTATAGTCAATTGAAATTCGTTTCTTTCTATGGCCAGAAGTAATCAAAGTATTTTCAAACTGAAGCCAATAACAGGATCAAAACGGTCAGATCTACAAAGAACGTAATATGGCATCAATTATGCGTTTAATGCGACCTACATTTTTATGCTGTAACTTTTTGTCTCTCTCTCCGTCTCTCTCTCTCTCTCTCTCTCTCTCTCTCTGTCTCTCTCTCTCTTACGTTTTATCGGTTACAAATACTGCAAAATTCATCCAGAATAAAGATTTCTCCTGCAAAATTGAACATATACATTTTATTTTTCCATGTAAAGGGTAGTTTAAGTAGGTATGGATTCTCTTGAAATTTCTTTTGTGGCATCTTTGGGAGTTACTAAATTTAGATACCAAGTTTAGTATTTAATGGACTTTTCGTTTTTGTGTTGTGCTTTCCACAGATAGACACACACACTGACTTGTTCTAATTTTTTTGTATTCAGGGGGTCTCAAAACTGTATTGTCGGTAAAATTCGTTATCGAATTCTTGGGAGGAATACCATACCTTCTCTATACACTGTGTAGAATGTACGAGTAAAAAAGTAATCTGTCTTATTTAGTCAACTATTCTAGTTATAGGGCCGCGCCGTGACCGAGTGGTTAGACCACTCGACTCTCACCTAGACGGCCGGGGTTCGATCCCAAGCAACCGCATGTGAGATTTGTGGTGGACAAAACGGCGCTGGGGCGGGTTTTCTCCGGGTACTCCGGTTTCCCCCGCCATCGCATTCCACCGGTGCTCGATCATCATTCATGTATCATCAGTGTCACCGCCTGCGGTGCCATTAGTAGTTAAAGCGGGCGTTAAACACTACCAAAAAAAAAAAATTCTAGTTATAACTGAAAAGTCAACGAGGTTTGACGTATTTTAGGGATACCAGAGTAACTGTGGCACACATATATTAAGAGGGCCTACTAACCCTAAAAGTTCTGGATACTGTAGACTGGCTCGTGGGTTTCCATACTTCTAAAATTACGAAGGGAGTAGCCAATAGAATCACACCGTTGTGGTGGCGCGGAAGATGACGGCAACAAAACCACAGCCCATGCAGCTCCTAGATGTAATTAAAGTCCTGTAAGGACATGCCATTCCAAGAGAGAAAAGCCACCAAACTGTCGATAGCCTCTTTGGGATACAGGAATCTCAAGTGCCGAAGCTGGGGTTCGTTAACTGCTCCTCTAAGGGAGCGTGCCTGGAATTCAGACCTGCACAAAGGCTTTGCGAGCTGCTACAAGCACTTTTACATACTTTCTGACGAATACGTTAAAAAATCGTATTCATATGACTTTCTCTACTTGTTCTGCAACAAAATATTCTTACAAAACCTTATCTTTCTATTTCATGCTAATAGAAATCAGCATTAACAGAAATGCTGTTATTTTTATTTCCTCTGCATCAAAAATATGGAAACACACAAATCCTTAGTATGGCTTCCTTCGGCCACGTAAAAGAAACTCAAGCCTGATAGAGAGGCCTATGAGCAAAATTAAGCGATCTTTCACGCCAAGTATAGAATGGGACGCTGAGAAACACAGCAGTTAAAGAACGTTCATAAATAACACGCCATTTATATTTTTTTGGGAAACACACAATGCTAAAGTGATAGTCAAATGTTTCAATAGCTGGTTGCTGTGTGATGACATTGAAATTGCATTTTCTTTGAGTGGCCAGGAGAAAAAATTACGATTTTCCATTTCAAAAAAGGATAAGAATGGAAAAAAGATAAAGCAATAAATATCTCAGAAATGCTTAACTTCACAAAAAGCGTATAGGATACGAACTGTAAAAGTTAATAAGTCCTACATTTTTTGTGGAGTAAGAATTTCTTTATCTCCAACAGTTTACAAGTCATACAAAGTATTCAGACTTAAACGTTTTTACAGTCTATAGATAATGCAAAATATACATATTATTGTTAATGTTCTTAAACATATCATATTTTAATCAAATTAATATGATATTTAGAGCCATTTTGAGAAAATCACCATTTTTGTATTAATTTTAAAATTAAAGGTTACCAACTCCGTAATCATTAGAGTATTAAATATTATAATTGCTTGCATGTGAAGAATAATATTTTGTCTTGTGTTAATTCATTTTTAGAACTGCTTATACATAATATTTATATTCGTTACTGTAGTTGGTAAAATAATCTTTTTTCTTAAGGTAAAACGACTCAGAATAAAGTTACTCTCCATACTAGTTTGAGGTTGATTTTGATGAAATTCGTGTCTCATCCTTCAAAATGCGGAACTTAAATATATTTGGTATTTCGGTAAAAAAAAAAAATGAGTTTAACATAACATGTTTGAACATAATGTAATATTCGTTCACGACAAAAATCCAAACAATGGACTTCCAAACGTACAACTCAGATACGGATATGAATTTTTGCTATGAAAAGTAGAATGAGGAAAAAGCAAAAGTTACTGTAAATTTGACAAACTCTATTACTTCGAGCTGCGATCCATTGTGGACCTAGACGCTTATCTATCTTAGTGCACGACTAACATACGTGTTTATCCATTTTCGCAATATTTATATTTAGGGCAGAATATGTGTATTTCGATTGCAGAAATGTAATATTTTGACTAACAATTAAGTTAAAATGAATGGAATTACCTTATATTAAGAACCAAGTTTTACTTTCTCCCTATCGTACGTGCTACATAGGTGGCGAAAGTATTGCACTCTCCCAATAGATCGAATACATGTTTTAGGGTCCTCAGTATAAAAAAAAACAAAACATTTTATAGAAAAAGATCAGTCGACAGACCATATATGTCTGTAAAAACGAAAAGTCGGTAAAACCAAACTCGGTATTTAAGTTTAGTATCTTACAGGTATGCAACACGAAGATTTTAAGAATAATATCCCCACCCAAAACTACCCTTTACATAGGAAAAAATCTGATGTGTACCATTCACATGACTTTCTCTATATCCCTGCAGCAAATTATTCTTAAAAAAACTTATACTTCTATTAACTTCATGCTAATCAGTAAAACATTAGCAGAAATAGCCATATTACTTGCTGCCTTGTAAGTAGAGGTGAAATAAGGGAGTACCATAGGTTAAAGCGGTAATCAAAAGCTGGTTGCTATGTCACTGAAGTTCCTTTGTTTGTATGGTCAGCAGTTGATAAATTCCTGTATGAGAAATGTATGTTTTTCATAGCAAAAACCTAAAATAAGGAATATCACAAAAACGACGAACTCCACGAGAAAAATGTATACAACATAAATTGTGTATTTTAACGTGCTCTACATTGTTTGTGTAGTAAACTTTTGTCCATCTCTTACGGTTTAGCAGCTATTCAAAATTTAGTACAATTCATCCAGATTAAACTACTCTTCAGAGACTATTTCCAGAAAATTCAAGATATACATTTTATTTGTCAGGTAAATATTTTTAATATACGAAATTTTAATCAAAATCGTTAGAGCCAATTTTGAGAAAATCAAAATTTTCGAAAATAGTTTCATGTAAAGAGTAGTTGGGGGTGAGGGCATTTTTCTTAAAATCTTCGTGTAGCATCCCTGGAACATACTAAACTTAAATACTAAGTTTGGTATTTTACCTACTTTTCGTTTTTGAGTTATCGTGTTCACAGACACACGGACACACGGACACATGGACACACACACGAACCTTTTTCCGAAAATGTTTTTTTTTAGATAAAGGGGACCCTAAAACATATATATCCGGTGAAATCTCGGTATCGAATTTTTTGGTGGAGTGCAATACATTCTCTATACCATATGCACATAGTGCCTATAGAGAAAGTAAAAATTAGATAATTTTATTTTCTCCTAAATAACTCTAACCATTCAACTAAAATACCATATGAAATATGTTTACATGACAAATAAAGTGTATATCTTGAAATTTCTGGGAATAGCCCCTAAAGATCTCTTTATTGGATGAATTTTTCATAACTGGTAAACCGTAAAAGATAGGCAAAAAATTGACACAAATGTAAATCTCGTTAAACAAAAAAATAGGTGATAAATATATTTTTCCGAAGGTTAACCACTTCTGAGATATTCCTCGTAGTTTATTTCACTTTTAAAATAGGTATTTGAAACTTTCCTCACACGGGAATTTGTGAACTTCTGACCATGCAAAGAAACGGATTTCAACCACATGGCAACCAGCTTTTAAAACAAGTTTTAGCTTAGTGTATTTCCTTATTATGCTTCAGCTTATAGGGAAGCAAATAATAAGAACATTTTTGCCAATGTTTAGCAGATAATATTTATCTCGATTGGCAGAAGTAGATAGAAAAATAACTTTTTTCACAATAATTTGTTACAGAGTAGTAGCGAAAGTGATATGAGTGCAGCACATTAGTTTTTACTTTCTCTACAGGTACTATGAACATATTGTATAGAGAGGATGTTGCACTCCATCCAAAAACTCGATACCGAGATTTCACGAAAATGCACCTCATAGGATCCCCTGTATTAAAAAAATTAGCATATTTAGAAAAAATTCGTGCGCGTGTGTGTTTGTGTGAGTGTAAGTGTCTGTGTGTGACCTTATCTGTGTGTCTGTGAATAATCCCCCACCCCAAACTACCCTTTAAATTGAAAACTTTGATTCTTAAAAATCACTGTAACGATTTTTAATTAAAATACAGTGTATTAAAGATATTTACATGACAAATAAAATGTATACATTGAATTTTCTGGGTGGAGCCTCTGAATATCTCTTTATTCTGAATGAATTTACCTAATATTGCATAACAAAACCTTTTACACAAAAATGTTCGTTAACATTCCCAATTTATGGCACATACATTTTTTTCCTGGAGCTAACCATTTCTGAGATATTCATTTTTATGGTTTCAGTTTAAAAATACTTAAGCTTTTCTCATAGGGGAAGTTTTAAACTCCTGGTCGTTCAAAGATTCGGGTTTCAACCAAATGGCAACCAGCTTTTAAAAGATTTGACTAGTGTACTCCCTTATTTCGCTTCTGCTTACAAGGAAGCAGGTAATAAAGCCATTTTCTACTAATGTTTTCGTATCTCGATTGTCATGAAGTAGAGGAGAGTAAAGTGTTCAACAATAATTTGCTATAGAGATGTAGAGAAAACCATATATGAAACACATAAGACTTTTTATGGGTATACTTGCACATCTTATTCGTTACCTGCACCAATAATAATAATAATAATAATAATAATAATAATAATAATAATAATAATAATAATAATAATAATAATAATAATTCCACTGTTACAATAACCCGAGCAATCTTCAGTTGATCCTGATTACGTGCAGATATTACTTTCTCTATACAAACTATGTACATAGTGCATAGAGAAGGTATTGCATTGTACCCAAAAATTCGATACCGAGATTTCACCGGAAATACATGTTTTGAGACTCCCTGAATCCAAAAGAAAAGCATTTTTAGAAAAATGTTCCTGTGTCTGTGTCTGCCTGTGTGTATGTGAAAATTTTTATTTTCTTAAAAATGACTGTAACGATTTTCATTAAAATAGCGTATATTAAATATATTTACTTGACCAATAAAATGCATATCTTGAATTTTCTGGGAATAGCCTCTGAAGACTATTCTGGATGGATTTTACGGAATTGTGCATAACTGCTAAACCGTAAGATATGGGGTAAAACTTACTACACAGAAAATGTAGCTCATGATAAAATACGAAATTTGTGTCATATATATTTTTTTCGTGAAGTTGATCATTTTTAAGATATTCTTGGTTTTCCGTTTTAGCTTTGAAAAACTTATACTTTTCTCATACAGGAATTTCTTAACTCCTGTCCATACAAACAAAGGAACTTCAGTTACATAGCAGCCAACTTTTGGCTACCATTTTAACCTATGGAACTCCCTCATTTCGCTTCTACCTTCAAGGAAGCAAGTAATAAGACTATTTCTGCTAATTACCATGAAAAACTTATACCTTTCTCATACAGGAATTTCTTAACTCCTGTCCATACAAACAAAGGAACTTCAGTTACATAGCAGCCAACTTTTGGCTATCATTTTAACCTATGGAACTCCCTCATTTCGCTTCTACTTTCAAGGAAGCAAGTAATAAGACTATATATGCTAATTACCATGAAGTAACTAGAAGCATATGCCTTTTAACTACAATTTCTTGCAGATATGTAGAGAAAGTCATGTGAATGGAACACATAAGATTTTTTATTGGTAATTAACAGCACTGTAATGACAAACTTACTTCATAGTTTGCTTTATTTCTGAAGTTATAAGTTTACTTACTCAGAGAAATAAGTAGGTGTGATACACACAAGGCATACCTGTTTATTTTCCCTGAGACCACGGGCTGATGCGTAACATTGAGGGTGCGGGCCTCGCTATAACGAATGTTGTATCAATCATATCTCAATTTGAATGTTTTCTGCCAGGCCAACGATCTCACTCTGATAGGCCACTAACTCACCGAAGTTGGTACACATTATTAAAATACACCCTAACGTGTATCAAAATGTCTTCTTTGTACCGCAAAAACCCTGTCTCAAATAGGATGACTGTGAGATTTTTTATAAGTTTAATAACTATAGCATATGTTCTTAGAAGTTCAAGTGACATACAGTAAACAAATAAACAACGGTTAGAAAGACATGCCTTAGAGATAAGATATAAATGTTTCAATGACCAGCATAGAAATCTAAAATATGTGGTATACCGAACACTCAGCCTAGAAATTACAATGAATAGGGTATTATCGCTTTCATTCTGAAGCATACATACAACTGGAATGCTCCAATTTGCGTAAGAATACCCATTTACTGCTCCTGAAAGTGATTGTTTTCATTAAACTCATTAATTTTTGGTGAAATCTCAGAGTCTGGTGATTATTTCCAATCAGTTTCCTTATGTTTCGATACTTTCAGTAGCTCAGACTTCTTACTGTTGTAATTAAACTTAAAATTTTAAATTGTAAACCGCTTTTAGTATCATTTATAGCACTTTGTTACTGATGTTTATCTCAACACCATTGCATTTTCAGAGACTTGCTAGAAATGTATGAAATCTTAAGAGCAAAGGAAACAGAACACAGGGAAAGCCTTGGGGGAGGGGGGGATCAGCCTTGGATGTGATCCAGACTGTTACAGGGACAGTACAAATTTGCACGAAGGCCTAGAAGGTCACACAGGCTGAGTCCTCCTTTGGATGCGTGCCATCGTACTTATCTGGCAGCTTGCTCTCTCTTAGGCTAGTATATTCTGCAGTCTTAGTCAGCTGATGAAGCTCTCCGCATGGCAAGCGGAGAAAAAAAGGAAAAAATCTGATGTGTACCATTCACATGACTTTCTCTATATCCCTGCATCAAATAACTCTTAAAAACCTTATACTTCTATTTACTTTATGCTAATCAGAAAAAAATAGCAGAAATAGTCTTATTACTTGCTTCCTTGTAAGTAGAAGCGAAATATGGGACGTTTTTCATAGCAGAAACAAAAAATAAGGACTGTCTCAAAAACGATGAACTTCACGAAAAAAATGTGTATAACATAAATTGTGTGTTTTAATGTGCCCTACATTTTTTGTGTAGTAAGTTTTTGTCCATCTCTTACGGTTTAGCAGTTATTCAAAATTCAGTAAAATTCATCCAGAGTAAATTACTCTTCAGAGGATATTCCCAGAAAATTCAAGATATACATTTTATTTGTCAGGTAAGTATCTTTAATATATGAAATTTTAATCAAAATCGTTAGAGCCATTTTTGAGAAAATCAAAATTTTCGAAAAAAGTTCCAAAGGGTAGTTGGGGGTGGGGGGAATTTTCTCAAAATCTTCGTATCGCATCCCTGGAAGATGCTAAACTTAAATACCAAGTTTGGTATTTTACCGACTTTTCGTTTTTGAGTTATCGTGTTCACAGGCACACGGACACACTGACACACGGACACACACACACCTTTTTGTGAAAATGTTTTTTTTGGATATTGGGAACCCTAAAACATATATTTCCGGTGAAATCTCGGTATCGAATTTTTGGGTGCGTACATAGTGCGTATAGAGAAAGTAAAAATGTGATGTGTACCATTCACATGACTTTCTCTACATCTCTGCAACAAATTATTCTTAAAAATCTTAAACTGCTATTTACTTCAGACTACACACACACACACTCATATGGCCTTTTTGTGAAAATGCTTTTTTTGGGACCCTAAAACTTATATTTCCGGTGAAATCTCGGTATGGAATTTTTGGGTGGAGTACAATACTTTCTCTATACACTATGTACATAGTAAGTGTAGAGAAAGTAAAAAAGGTCTGATGTGTTCTATTCATATGAACTTTCTCTACATATTTGTAACAAATAATTGCTGAAAAGATCATTTTTATGGCTACTTAACGATAATCAATATAAAATTAGCATAAAGATGTTATTACATATTAAGTAGAACACTAAAGCGATAGTCAAATATTATAAAAGCCGGTTGCTTTATGATTGAAAACCGTTTCTTTTCAAGATAAGCAGTTGAAACCAAGAACAAGGAATATCTCAAATATGATTAACTCCACAAAACAAATTGTATGAAAAATTATGTATTTTAACGAGATCTACATTTTTTAAGTTTTTTTTTATTGTTTCATTTATATAGCCCCCTTTAACATCGGGGGCTTTACATTTGAAACAACTCGTTGTCTGTAGGTTTTTTTACCTTGGTTTAAATCATTTTATTTTTCTAAAATACACACACATTCACTCTCAATACATACTTCCAGATAATAAATCTGGTATAAATCTGGCTAAAGAAAAATTCCCCACCCCAGCCGTGAATCGAACACGGGACCTCCGGGTGTGAAGTCAATTCGCTGACCACTCGACCACAGAGGTAGTCAAGTAAGTTTTATCTATCAGCAGATATGCAAAATTTAGCAGAGACTTTAGGGACTATTCCCAAAACATTCAAGATACACATTTTATTTGATATCTGATTGTATTTGATTTACATTTTTAAATATCTTTAATACACGCGGATTTGTTTTCTAAAAATGCTTTTTGTGGATACAGGATACCTAAACATTTTATTTGCACTGAAATTTTAGTATCGAATTTTTGGATGGATATTTCCACACATGACTTACTCTAAATCCCTGTAATAAATTATTTTTAAAAATGCTTACTCTTCTCTCTACTTCCCGCTAATAGATATAAACACTAGCAGAAATGGTCTTCTTACTTGCTTTCTTGTAAGTGGAAGGGAAATAAAGGGAATACACTAGGTTAAAGCGATAGTCAGATGTTTTAAAATCTCGCTGCCATGTTTGAAATCAGTTTCTTTGCATGGCGTTTAAAAATTACCTTATGAGAAACGTTTTAAGTATTTTAAAACGTATGCTAATAACAAGGAGTATCTAAAAATTGACCAACTCCGCGAAAAAATGTATGTCATAAATTGTGTGTTTTAACGAGATCTACTTCTGTTGTGTAATAAGGTTTTTATTTTTCTATCTCTTACCTCTTACTAGTTATGCAAAATCCAGCAAAATTCATCTGAAATATAGAGATCTTTAGAAATATTCCCAGAATACTATGTAAATATTTTTAATATAAAGTATCTTAACAAAATCTTTAGGGTCATTTTTTAAAAAATAAAATTTTCAAAACGTTTTCCTTGTAAAGGGGAGTTTGGGTTGTAGCGATTTTCGTCAAAATTTTCATGTCGCATCCCTGAAAGGTACTAAATTTAAATACCAAGTTTGGTATTTTACCGAATTTTCTATTTTGAGATATCGTATATATTGACAAACGGATACACTCACGGACCTATTACTAGTTTATTTTTGTATTCAAGGGATCCTAAAACGTGCATTTCCTGTGAAACCTCGTTATTGAATTTTTGGTGGAATACAATACTGTCTCGGCCACGCTGTGGCCGAGTGGTTAGACCTAGACAGCCCGAGTACGATCCCAAGCGATATGAGATTTGTGGTGGACAAAGCGCCGCAGGGGAGGGTTTTCTCCGGGTTCTCCGATTTCCCCCGCCATCGCATTCTACCGATTATCCATATTCATTCCATGTGTCACCAATGTCATCGCCTACGGAAATGAAAAGAAAAAAGAAAAAAAATGGCGTGTTATTTATGGACGCTCTTTAACTGCTGTGGTTTTCAGCGTCCCATTCTAAACTGGGCGTGAAAGACCGCTTAATTTTGCTCAGAAGCCTCTCTATCAGGCTTGAGGTTTTTTTTACGTGCCGTAAATTTACGACACGGGACCAACGGCTTTACTTCCCTTCCGAAAGAAGCCATGCTAAGGATTTTTACACCCGAAAAAGTCCATCGTCCTCCGCCGGATTTGAACCCGCGACCTTCGGTATATGAAGTCAGCATGGTAACCATTACACTACGGAGAGCGACATCGCCTGCGGTGCCTTGGTAGTAAAACTGAACGATAAACACTACCAAAAAGAAAACAAAAACAAAAACAATACTGTCTCTACCTCCGTACGATGTACTATGTAAAGAAAATAAAAGTGAACTTTAGAATCATATCATATTAAACATCATTGGTTGTGCATTTGGTTTACATTTAAGTGAATGTAAACATGCGGTTAAGCATGTAGCTTTCTTTACGATAATGAGAGCTCCAATCTCTCCTATTTAATTGGCAACAGAACCCAATTACCTCAGGAAGAAGGTGATTCTGCTCCACCGTCACATTGGTAGTTAGCAGACCTGTAATGGAGAGAATTCGTCTTTAGGTAGGCCGTATCCCGCGGGTAATTGCGACGTTTAGTGCGAGCAAGGTACTACCACTGCAGTTAGATTTAAAGCCCTTCCAGCCGGAGTGCTCTCATAGACCCTAGGATTAATTCAGTCTGAAAACTGTACCAGAGACCACACTCAGGGCTAGGGGAAGGTTATGGGTTAGATGATGCCTTACAAAAGTTTTATAAACTGTGTTATAATTGTCTGTGTTCTTGTTGTAAAGGAATAATTTTATTTCATGGCCTGTTAGCATAGCATACCCCTAAGGGGTTCGAAATGCCCTATCTTACCAATGTGAAAGTTTGACCATTTATCTCAGCAACTGTTTAAGATATAGAGCTAAAGTTGTCAAGATATATTCAGCAATACCTTTACTGGTAATTGATAAAAAATAGAATACTTCTATTCCTTAGAAGCAAATGTATGATTTTTTACTTTCTCTATACGTACTATGTACATAGTGTAAAGAGAAGCTATTGCACTCCACCCAAAAGTTCGACACCGAGATTTCACCGGAAAAATATGTTTTAGGGTCCCCTGTATTAAAAAAAAAGTAGTTTCAGAAAAAGGTCCGTGTGTCTCTGAAACGATAACTCAAAAGCGGAAAGTCGGTAAAATACCAAACTTGGTATTTAAGTTTAGTATCTTCCAGGGATGCGACACGAAGATTTTGAGAAAAATCCTCCCACCCCAAACTACCCTTTACATGGAACTTTTTTGATTTTCTAAAAAATGGCCCTACCGCTTTTGATTAAAATATCGTATATTAAACATATTTACATGAACAATAAAATGTATATTTTTAATTTTCTGGTAATAGCCTCTGAAGACTACTTTATTCTGTGTCAATTTTATGGAATTTTGCATAACTGCTAAACCGTAAGAGATGGACAAAAGCTTACCACACAACAGATGTAGAGCACTTTAAAACACAGAATTTATGTTATATACATTTTCTTCGTGGAGTTGATTGTTTTTTTAGATATTCCTTGTTTTTGGTTTCAGCTATAAAAAACATACCTTACTCATATAGGACTTTTTAAACTCGTGTCCATACAAAGGAACTTCAGTCACATAGCAACCAGCTTTTGACTGTCATTTTAACCTATGGTACTCCCTTATTTCGCTTCTACTTACAAGGAAGCAAGTAATAAGACTATTTCTGCTAATTTTTTTCTGGATTAGTAGGAAGTAAATAGAAGCATAAGCTTTTTAACAATAATTTATTGCTGAGTTGTAGAGAAAGTCATGTGAATGGAATACATCAGATTTTTTTAATAAAGCTCTTAAAATGTCACTATAAAATAATGATTTTTAAACTATAAAAAAATAACTAATGCAGATACATAAGATCCTTTTCGTTAAAATAAAGACTATTTAGGTGCAAATGTGTGCTGAAAATTTCTGCGCTTAGTATCAATTATTTTCTGAGATAACGGGACATTTGTATAGAAAATTCTACTTGCTTTCAAACATAACATTTAAAAAAAAAATCTAATTTGTTACACTCACATGAATTTTTCTAGCCGTTCTAAAAACTTCTTACATAAGATTATTCTTCTTTCTGCACCTTGTTAATCGAGGTATTCAGCACAATGTTCTTATTACTTAGTTCCTTATAAGTAGGAAGAAAATAAGGGAATACACTAGGCTAAATCGATAATCAAATGTTTTAAAAGCTGTCGTTATGCGACTGTCATTACAAATCGCTTCTTTTCTTGGCCAGGAGTGGAACAAAAGAAAAACGGACACTCCCGTCCGAGAAAAGTATAAGTACTTCACAACTGAAACTAATAACAATGAATACCTCTAAAACGGTAAGCTCCACGAAAAAATGTATAGGACGTAAGTTGTGTAATTTAACAAGGTCTACATTTTTTGTACAGTACGTTTGTGTCCATCTCTTAAGGTTTACTAGCTATGCCAAATTAAGCAAAATTCGTTCAGAATAAACAGATCTTTAGAAGCTATTTTAAGAAAATTCAAGATATACATTTTATTTGGTATTTTAGCCACTTTTGGTTTTTGAGTTATCGTGTCCACAGACACACGGACACACAGACACACGGACACACGGACACACACACAGACCTATTTCTGGAAATGCTTTTTTTTTTTTAGGACTCAGGGGGTCCTAAAACATGTACTTCCGGTGAAATCTCGATTCTCTATCCCTATGTACATTGTACAGACGGGGTTAGAGAAAGTAAAAATGTAACCTAACTTTCCAAACACAACTTCGCAGTACTTCGAAGGTCTCACATGCAGGAAATATTAGTGAGATGCCAATGCTGCGAGTAGCTCAAATAAAACTTTCCGATCAAAATGAAAAAAGATCCTTTCACTAACACTAATATTTCCAAAGTTTTAGCAGAATGTTCTTAAAGACTACTATTCAGGATTATTTTCGCCAATATTTTTAACTGTTTATAATCAGCGTACCTCTACGACAGTTATACCAAAATGAGCGGGAGATTCAAAGTATGCATATGCAATTAAAATTGATTTCTTGATAGTGCAGCAGGAATAAATTAGATGTCCAATTTGTTAATATTCAATATCTGCAAGAGAAGATCAAATTATAAAGGTACAGTTGCCAAAGTTTGTTAAGTAAATGTCTCACTAATATTTTATTTTTTTACATAACAGGGAAATATGACGCCTACTAAGGATTCTCAAGTTTAGTTAGCATTTTCATATGTCCTCGTTCGGTTTCTAGCCAACTTCAATTATTGACTCCTTTCTTTTTAGAAAGTCACTGAAACTTGGGTTTTGTGACTGATATAGTACTCGTGAGTTTCTTGGCTAAAGCTTCAGTTAATTATTATGGCGAATTTGCCACTTCTGTTGCGTGGATAGCGGGGCGTTTCCTTCAGCGCCAGCCGAAAGATTATTGACAATACAATAATTTAATTGTTTTTTTTTTCACACAAGCCGATCTCTAGCCAGGAGATCCGTGGTTCAAATCCCTGCTATGACATTTAATTTTTCAATTCCTGTCCTACACACGGCTTGTTTGAAAAAACAATTAAATTATTCTATTGAAATGTTATTGGCTAAAACATGGATTAGGAGAATAAAGATCGTAGTTATGTCTGCCACAGTTCTGAAACGCCTAGCGTGTTAATGGCTCTAAATTTCGCTTAAGTATTTTTCTGCAAGTCGAGCGGTTTAGCCAGGAAATACGTTTGACAATATTTTGTTTTCTTTTTTATTTCAGATAGATTTGCTTACGCCGCAAGAAAGCCTGCTTGTCAACACACCGTGGTGTAACAAGGGAGTAGGACATGAAACGATGACACTGCCTATAATTGAATATAGGCTAGGGACAGTGTAGTGTTTTAAGTTGTTGATGGTGAAGGGTCAGAATAAGCTTGGAATGGAGCTACGTTTGACACTCTTGCTGTTGAAGCAAAGATACCCTATCTTTTGGAATTTGTTATTTTCATTTAACTGATAACATTAAGTTGCTGATATGTTACAATCATTATTACATTTATTTTAAATAATGTGTTAAAAATTATAACTATGGTAGTTGTATTTTGAGAAATAAATTTCACATTCCTTTCCAATATGCCATGTGAAAGAGAGATAGAGGACAGTGAATATCTCTTATAAGATTGGAACATTATCACTTTAGCATTTCATTCTATTTTCTTATATTATCATTAACATAAATAGTGTTTAAATCTGATATTATTTATTCCTTAATTTAGCATTTTAGTGCATATCCTTACGTATCTCACGAATTGCTGCCTGCATGCTTGATGTTTTTTTCTTTTTTGCATATGCCATTGACAACAGTACAGCCAAATTTTATAGAATTTCATTTGTTCCTTTCTTGTTTTACTCCCTAAAGTTCAGCAGATAGTTTGAAATATGTTAGCCTTCTTCTCAATGTATTTGTCATAATTGAAACTGATACACTACACTAAAGCTGCTGGGAGACTCAGTTTGTGCAATATCGAGCAAAACATTAACCAACTATAAAACCATTTATTTCACCTTATGGATTGTGACGTAATACTCATTTTTAAAATGTATTACAGTCTAATGCAGTTTTTTTCAAGTAAACTACATTTATTTAACTCAGGTATAAATTATCTCAAGTAAGAGCGGCAAAGAATTTGTGACAAAAGAAAGTCGGTAACTATGTTCCGAACCCCGGGAAGGAATTTAATTGCCTTCTTATCTAACTACCATCATCCGCAAAGATTCCATTTACCCCATGAATTTTCTGGGAATAAACTGAAACAAACTAATATTAAGAAATAAATAAATAATAATGTATATAATATATTGTTTTAAGAAATACTTGACCACAATGTGATCATGGTAAACTTGAACAGTTCTCGTATGTAATAGGTTATGTATTATCAAAACAGATAAAAGGACCTCAACACCTATACTAATGTTGACTGTTTTCTAATATATTTTGTAAAAACTTATTTTGTGGACCAGCATTACAGAAGACAATAGACACAATGCAGACACAACGCCAAGAATAATCTTATTAGAAACTCGAACCGGAAAAACTGAGTGAAAGTTTGTATTTCGGAGTAAGCTTCACATTTCACAGTTTCCGTATGAAACTTTACCTCTATCTTTCGCAGACGTGGGTATTCTCTGCAGACTCCAGTGTGGGTGATGCATAGGGATGTGGATGGCGAGCATCAAATAAGTAATTCCGACTTGGCTAAGCGTCAGTTTCCTCTACTCTGAACACCTCAGATACTCGGAGGCCTGTAACCGATGCATACATAACGACGCTACGGTGGAATTGGAGCTGATGAAGTAATGTTTACCGTAGCGAAAGGCTTTCGCAGTTCATTAGAGAGAAACGTACCTACCCTTCGTCCAAGTATTCATAGCCTTGCTGCGATAAGCTTTATGCTTAGTGCTAATACCTGCTATACGAAAGTTCAATTCCCTTACGTTGCGAACAAAGTTGTTTATACAGCTGAAGATCTGTGGAGGAAAGTAGATGCTATCCATCATACAACAAGAACGTTTAACATATATAAAAGTATATGATTTTTAACAAAACGTACAATTTCAAAATCTTTAAACAGTGTAATAAGGAAGAAGTGTCTCATTTATTGAATGAATGAATGAATGAATGAATAAGTGTATTTATTGACATAGCAATATCATACATAGAATTTCAACAGTCGCACGGGTCCACAGACCGTACGTGCTTTTGTAATACACATTACAAGCAATATTAAAACAACAACAACAGCAAAGCATTAAAAGAGTAAACACGAAAATAAAAAGACAAAGGAAATACACAGTCAAAAGCAATATTAAACAACAATAAAGAATTAAGAGTGAACCCGAAAATAAAAATACAAAGATATTCAAATATGGCAATTTAAATTTATAGCACAGAGTACACGTTTATAAATGCACCCTCTTATAATAGATAATTACACTTAAAAGACATATATACACATAATATATACACCATATACAAAACCATAGTACAACAGTGACCTAAGTATGACATAATATATATGTATGTAGAACATTGTAGTCACTTTTGTTTAGTTGATCTTATTCCTCCCCTCCCCTTCTCTATTGGCAGCCTCCTCAGATTTCAGCTGTCTTGCCTTAAGTATAAATTTACCTAGCCCGTCCATGTTTTTCGTACCTGCCAGTAGCGTCCAACATGCTTCTAGCCCTACATTCGCAGTGGTAAAAAATCGCGGTAAATATTTTTCCCGCCATTCCTCCGTACCCCTACATCTATATTACAACACCACTACTAGTTGCCTTTGAGTAAAACAAAGGGAGCAAATTTTCTCGATGCTCCTGCGAAACACCTAGTGTGCAGTGTGCGACCAACTGCGCGGAAAGCAAGAACACTATAGTAGTGTGCAATATTTTGTGTTTGAAATATCTAATCCACCGTTCCACCAGTGGAACAGCCGTAATTGCGGAACATGTGTGAACGATTCCCTTCATAATTCATATCCGATTGTTGGCATCCATTATTATACCTGTGTGTTACTGGACACGTATGCCGACGCCAAGTTCTTTTGACATCCTAGGTGTGATTATTACAGCTGAACGAGTGGAACACGTGTTCTCTTGGATGCTGATTGAGTTTGTGACACCAATGGTTGTTTTTCACACTGTTGTAGTACACTAAATAAAGTTTATGTACACTAAGTTTAAGGCCCGTAAATAAAGCTATTCGAGAATGTCAGTTCACCTTGTGTGAAAGACATGCCAGATCCTCATATAACCTTGCAGTCGTTAGTATTATAAATGTATTTCCAGCAACAGATTGCATTCATGCCAAATAAATGCAGACACGCCATTTACGATTACTCTATCAACTGTCACATGGAGTCCATGTTTCGAGCTCAGGAGGAGAATACTTATTTTCTAAAAAAAAATAGGCTGTAACGATTTTCATTGAAATAACTGATATTGAAGATAGCTACATGTTAAATAAACTGTCTATCTTGAATTATTTGGAATGTGGAGTCCTGTTCATTGAACTATATTATCTATATTAACTATATTATCATGTATTTTAATAAAATCCGTTAGTCATTTTCATAAAATAAAAAAAACTCAAATAGGTTTCCATCTAAAGATAGTTTAGGTTGGAGGGTTTCTTGAAAATCCTCGTGTTGCATTCTGGAAAGAGGCTCAACATTAATGCCAATTTTGGTTTATAGCTTTATTTTCGTTTTTGAGTTATGTTTTTCACAGACAACACGGTGCTTTTGAATTCAGTCACCCTCCGTGGTGTAATGGTTACAACGCTGGCTTCATATATCCAAAGTCATGGGTTCAAACCCGACGGAGAATGATGGATTTTTTCAGGCGTAAATATCCTTAACATGGCTTCCTTCGGAAAGGAAGTAAAGCGTTAGTCCCGTGTCGCAGATTTATTGGACGAAAAAGAATCTCAAGTCTGATAAAGAGACCTCTGAGCAAAAGTTAGTGACATTTCACGCCCAATATAAAATGAGACGCTAAGAAACACAGTAGTTAAAGACTGACCATAAATAAAACTCCATTTCCTTTTCTTTTGGATATAAGGGACCTCAAAACATATTTCTGGTGAAATCTCAACATCGAAATTTTTGTGTGGAATAGAATACCATTTCTACCAGCTATGAACATTGTTCGTGGTAGAGAAATAAAACGTTTACTAGATTTAAGGTCCGCAAATAAAGGGATTCGTTTAGGTGGGAATGTTTGTTCAACTTGTGTAAAAGACACGCCAGATCCTCATATTCGGATGCTGTAAACCTTGCAGCCATTAGTATTATAAATGTATTTCCAGCAGCAGACCGCATCCAGGCCAAATAAATGTAGACACCCCCATTTGGCATTCGATGACACTACCAAATGTCGCATGGAGTCCATGTTTCGAACCCAGGAGGATATCCGCTCTCTATTGCTGGTTAACCATCAACAGCTGTCAGGAAAGGCATAATGGAAACATTTATTTTGGTGGACATTTTAAAACCATTCACCGTGAACCATGGATTTACATTTTCCAGAGGGAATTATGAATGCGCTTGCAATGAAAATGCGTTTAGATTATGAAACCGCTAATTTGAAACTGTTATTAAGTTATAATAAAGTTATGCTTTTCAATGACGCATTTTGCAGCATTAACACTGCGAACAATGCAGTTGAAAATTTGGGGATCAAGAATTATATTTTTCTGTAATTAAATGTTTCAAATTCAAGTAAATTTAAATTCTGAAAATCGACGAGAAAAAAAAAAAAGATGTGTTCCAAACTTTTTATACCTATTTTAAAAATAAATAAAATTAAATAAAATCTGTATATTAAACCCTGATAACTAATTTCTTAAACCAGAGTCAAATATCCCAAAATTTATATATTTATTACTACTTATCCCAATTACAAATTTAAGTATACAACTTAAATTTACAGATATAAACTTGACCTAACTTAGCCTAAAATTTTTTATAAATACCAATTAAAGCCATAATTATTATCAATTAAACTGTGTGTTAATATTTAATTCATACAATTTCAATTTAATTAATATTAGTATTATTATTACGTATTTTAATATATATTAATAATTTATATTTAATTTTAATGTATAATTTTACTATTACTATTATTATTTATTAAAAATTAATTTATATTATTTATTTATATTATACACACATTTTATTTTAAAAACCATTTTAGTATTTGAATAATTATTCATACCTATTTTGTAACAAATACATTTTGCAAAAAGATTTTTTTTCTATCTAATTAAACATTAGCTAGATGACCATTGGCAAAGGGCTGCGCCGTGGCCGAGTGGTTAGACCACTCGCCTCTCACTTAGAAGGCCGAGGTTCGATACCAAGCGACCAAATGTGAGATTTGTGGTGGACAAAGCGGTGCTGGGGCGGGTTTTCTCCGGGTACTCCGGTTTCCGCCGCCATCGCATTCCACCGGTGCTCTATCATCATTCATGTATTAGCAGTGTCATCGCCTGCGGTGCCATAAGTAGTTAAAGCGGGCGTTAAACACTACCAAAAATATTTTATTAGTTCCTTGAAATTGCAAGGTAAATAACAGAATAGTGAATCCATTAAAAGCTGTCGCTAAGTGATGAAATTGGAGTTCCATTCTGTTTCACCAGGATGAAAAAGTGAATAACGCCGTTACATTTAACAAAAGTCTATATATTGGAAATTTACAAACCAATAAGAAATACCTCAGAGATTGTTAACTCCGCAACAAAGTATATTGGGCCAAGTGCATAGATCACTCGCCTCTCACCTAGAGTCCCAGGTTCGACCCAAGCGACCGCCTGTGAGATTTGTGGTGGACAAGTGTCAGTGTACCATAGAAGTAAAGCGGGCGTTAAACACAATAAAGATCTGATGTGTACCATTCACATGACTTTCTCCATATCCCTGCAACAAATTATTCTTAAAAAGCTTATACTTCTATTTACTTCATGCTAATCAGAGAAAAATAGCAGAAATAGTCTAATTACTCGCTTCCTTGTAAGTTGAAGCTAAATAAGGGACAACTGTAGGTTAAAGTGATAGTCAAAAGCTGGTTGCTATGTCAATGAAGTTCCTTTGTCTATATGGATAGGAGTTGACAAGTTCCTGTATGAGAAAAGTATACGTTTTTCATAGCAGAAACCAAAAATAAGGAATGTCACAAAAACGACGAACTCGACGAAAAAAATGTATATAACATAAATTGTGTGCTTTAATGTGCTCTACATTTTTTGTGTAGTAAGTGTTTGTGCATCTCTTAAGGTTTAGCAGTCATTCAAAATTTAGTAAAATTCATCCAGAATAAACCACTCTTCAGAGTCTATTCCCAGAAAATTCAAGATATACATTTCATTTGTCAGGTAAATATGTTTAATATGAAATTTTAATCAAAATCGTTAGAGCCATTTTTGAGAAAATCAAAATTTTCGAAAAAAGTTCCATGTAAAGAGTAGTTGGAGGTGGGAGGATTTTTCTCAAAATCTTCGTGTCGCATCCCTGGAAGATAATAAACTTAAATACCAAGTTTGGTATTTTACCGACTTTTCGTTTTTGAGTTATCGTGTTCACAGACACACGGACACACGGACACACACACACACACACACACACACGGATCTTTTTGTGAAAATGCTTTTTTTTTTTGGATATTGGGGACCCTAAAACATATATTTCCGGTGAAATCTCGGTATCGAATTTTTGGTGGAGTGCAATACTTTCTCTATACACTATGTACATAGTGCGTATGGAGAAAGTAAAAATGAATTATATGACATAAAGTATGTGTTTCGACGAGATTGCATTTTTGTGTAGTGAATTTAGGATTTACCAGTTATGCAAAAGTCATCTAGAATGAGGAGGACTTCGGCGGCTATGCACAGGAAATTCAAAATAGGCACTTTTATTTGGCATGTATGTATACTTAATGTATGGTATATTTATCAAAATGGTTACACCATTTTTGAGACAATAAAATTTTTTCTGTAAAGTGTAGTCTAGGAAATCTTGAAAATCTGTCACATCCCTGAAAGATGCTGAACTTAAATACCAACGTTGGTATTTAACGGGATTTTCGTTTTTGTTTCATGCTCTTCACGGACACACACACAAGCACACGCTCACGCACACGCACAAACACACATTCGCACACACATATGGACACATACGAATCTTTTTTTACTTTCTCTATACTCACTATGTACATAGTGTATAGAGAAGGTATTGCACTCCACCAAAAAATTCGAATCCGAGATTTCACCGGAAATATATGTTATAGGGTCCCCTGTATCCAAAAAAGGTAGTTTCACTAAAAGGTCTGTGTGTTTGTGTGTGTGTGTGTCCGTGTCTGTGAACACGATAACTCAAAAACGAAAAGTCGGTAAAATACCAAACTTGGTATTTAAGTTTAGTATCTTCCAGGGATGCGACACGCAGATTTTGAGAAACCCCCCCACCCCAAACTACCCTTTACTTGGAACTTTTTTCGAAAATTTTGATTTTATAAAAAATGGCTCTAACGATTTTGACTAAAATATTGTATATTAAATGTATATTTTGAATTTTCTGGGAATAACCTCTGAAGATAACTTTATTCTGGATGAATTTTACGGAATTTTGCATAACTGCTAAACCGCAAGAGATAGATAAAAACTCACCACACAACAAATGTAGAGCACGGTAAAACCCACAATTTATGTTGTATACATGTTTTTCGTGGATTTTTTGTTTTTTAGATATTCCTTGTTCTTTGTTTCAGCTTTAAGAAACTTATGCTTTTCTCATACAGAAGTTTCTCAACATATGTCCATACAAATAAAGTAACTTCAGTCACATAGCAACCAGCTTTTGACTATCACTTTAACCTATGGTACTCCCTTATTTCTCTCCTACTTACAAGGAAGCAGTTAATAAGTTTATTTGATACTTTTTACTCGATTAGCATGAAGTAAATAGACGCACAAGCTTTTTAACAATACTTTGTTGCAGAGAAGTAGAGAAAGTCATGTGAATGGAACACATATTTTTTTCCTTTCTTTCTTTGTTCAGAAGACCTCAAACACTTATTTCCGGTGAACTCACAACATCGAAGTTTTTCGTAGAATGCAATACTTTTTCTGCCTACTATATACATACTACATTATACAGAAATCATTAATGCAGCATTTCCGTGTTCAATGCGCTTTTCCGTTTGGAATATATTTGTGGTATTTTGCTTTACCTTTAAAGGGAAAAATTGGTTTTTCCAAGGATCTTAGCCTAAGAATCTCTGTGAGTTTTGAAGTGTCTTTGATATTAGAGCACATCGGGTGGAGAATAGCAGATGTTTCTATATAAATACATTAATTTCCTTCTTAAAAATGGAACATATGCCCTTTTATAGCAAATGGACTGTTATTAAAATATTAGTTATTTTTCAACGCAACCATTTCATTTTATAAAATACTTCCCCATAATATACGCATATTAAGGAGAAAAACTATAACTGCTCGAAATTGTAAGCCATTTGACATTGAAATATATCAGGTTACCCCATAATAATTTGCAAATGAATTGCGGAATTTTAAGTATTATATTTTAATACTCGTGGAACTATGGGGTAAACTTGAAATATGATCTCCCCAATTAATTATGCAACCTCACCTTCATTTTATATTACTTTATTGGAAACTAGATCTTCCATTTAAAACAAGGTAGTTGAAAACACTTCCGGTAAAATATTTAGCAATTAGTTACCTCACCCACCGACGGGCATGCTAATTCAAAATACTACTTTATAGTTCCGTTTATATAAATACAGAATTTTAAGTTATTAAAATAATTGAAAATGGCTCCATTTCATCTTTATCCAACTCAATTAGGAAATACAATTGTATTTTTACGTGTGAATTTCATACAAAATATGAATTCGTACACAAATAAATATTTTATTAAACAAGAAAACAATATATTTTATGCTGTCAACAATTTATAATATAAAATAATGAGACTGTACGTGGTGAATGTTGTTAAAACTGCATTTTACAAATATAACAATCTCATTTCTTTATTCCGTAGAAAGTGAAATCCACATTTTATTCTTATTTTTAAGAAATATGCAAGAGAAAAGAAAGTAATCATTTAGATAAGAGAAATGTAGGGCAAGCAAATATCAGTGCACTGTGGTGATTTGCATCCGCAAAGAACGACTATGCCCGTTGAGTATACAGCTGCTATATGGAGATTGCATTGCTTTTAGTTTTTCCATTTTGTTATTATGCACCTTCTTTTTCCATTTTGTTTTTCCGCGTTATTAGTTTTGTGAAACTTTTAATTAAAGTGGGTGATATTTTTCTTCTCTTTTTAGTTTTGATACAATAAATATACCACAATGTTGATGTAATGACTTTTTTCTGTTCACTAGAAGCCGTATAACAGATGATGCTTTGCTAAAAAGTATCTCTGAGGAAAATTAAGCTTACCTAATTTCTTGTAAACAAAGCGAAAAGTATAACTAAAGATAAACAGCATATGTTACATTCTCTAGCACGTAGTCGTATATAAAATATACATAATAGCTGAAGTAAGTATTGTATTCTATTCCAACATTCAATAACGAGATTTCACTGTAAGTAATGTTTCGAGAACCCTAGAATAAAAAAAAAAAATAGAAAAAGATCTGTATGGGGACAGCATATCTCAAAAGTGAGTAGTCGGTAAATACGAAAATTGTTATTTAGGTATAGCATCTTGCAAGAATGAGACGATTATAATTAAAATGTCGTATGCTAAAGAAATATAATGATAAATAAAATTTTCATTCCCAATTTTTTGGGAATAGCCCCTGAAGTCCACTTCATTCTTAATGACTTTTGTATGACTGTTAAACCGTAAGAGATGTACAAAAGCTTACTACGTACAAAGTCAAGATCTCTTTAAAACACAGAATTTATGTATAGCTAACCATTTATTAGTTTAAATTTTATAATACTTTAAAAATACTTTTTAAATACTTCGTTTCACGTTCCTTCTGTTTTTCTTCTGGCCATGATAATCGCCTACCGACAGCTTTTAGATTATATGACCTTCACTTTAGCCAGTGTATGCTCTTTTATTTCACTTCTGCTAACTAAGGATCTAAGTTAATAGCTTAGTTTACAGATGGCGCAGTGAGCTAGAAGCCAGAAAATGTGTTAAGTACCTAGGTCGGTTGAAGGCTAAATACACATTCGGGGAAAACAAAGATAACATGCATGCATTCATTTCAAAACAAATAATGTTATGGCAGTGGTTCATTATACGTAAAATGAGCAATTTACTCAAGATCTAAAATAATACAAAAAATTTTAAAAAGCGTATAATATCTTTAAGTACGACATAATAAACATTGGCATTAGCTGATGAGGCATATGCAATAGCTTGAGAATAGATGTAATCAACTTTCAGCAAGTAAGCCTGTGAAAGTTCGACAGCTGATGAGAAATATGTAGGTACTGCATTTACCATACACGTCTGCATTTCAAGCTGATAGCATTGTGTAGATAAAAGAATAAACATTTTCAATAAAAGTTTGTTTACAGAACAGACAGAGAGTCATGTGAATTTCTAGATATTTTTAACTGCAACGTTCGCTTGTTTTTCAATGAATCACCAAGGAAGTTTATGCAGATGTTATGTTTCTAGAGTATTTTCCTTATTGATCCAATATGTCCTGCCCTTTATGCTACCAAATGGGTTGTCAATAAAAGTTTTGACTCATAGGAAACAAATTAAGGTCCAAAGACATAAGTGCGGGATGCATAGAATATTTCAACATTTATTGTCTAACAAATATAATAAATTTCATTTTCTGTGAATATTCATCTCGATTAAAATGAAGAAGGTAGAATAATACGATTCTGTAGCAGTAGCTTGATGAATAATAGAGCAACTGATATATTAGCTCCATGGCACGACAGCTCACGGGGAACCTTGGCCTGCCGCCCGGCCGCTGCTTCCCCCATCTCGGTCCACTACAGACGCCATGGTTGGGGTGCAGTATTGGAGGGTGAGACGTGGTCAGCGCCTCGAGTTCCCCGGCCGGTTAATGCGGTCTTCATGACCTGGAATCGCTACTTCTCCATCAAGTAGCTCCTCAATTGGCCCCAGGGACCTTACGAGGCTGAGTGCACCCCGGTCCAGGTCTCCCACGCCAGTACTGGGGATCGAACCCAGGTCTCCCGCTTGGTAAGCAGCTGCGCTACCACCGCGCTAAGGAGACGACCAACTGATATATTATATCTGAAAAAGTCCTTACCTCTATTTTTGAAATAGCTACACTATTTGTTTCGATACTTTTAAACTGAGGAGAATGTTTCGATACTTTTAAACTGAGGAGAAATATGGCATTATAAAATTATTTTATTGTGCATTCAGAACTATGTCTATGGTGATCAGATGTAGGGCGTTGGATAATGGAACGGAATGACTCACCTCGTTCACTGTGACACCAGATTCTAGCTACAGGAAGGTAAGGTGAGATAAAGCAGCCAAAGGAGATCCCAGGCTCGCAGACACATATGCCTACAGAGACTCGCAGAAGATCCTAATAATCCCAGTTTTAACACCTGTGTACTATTAGAGAGCAATCCCAAGAGCAGCGACCGAAATAGGCGTGAGAGATCACTCTGATGCTCACGAGGAAAAATATCTTCTTAGCACAAGCATCTGCGCCAGCTGTCCGACACTGTAGGTCCTAAAAACACACCTGAAACACGAAAGGGAAGTAAAAGGAGGGAAGAAGGAAAGAAGATTCACCTTGGTGACCAGGTGAAAGCCACCAAAACACCATGACCAGAGTCGCAGCAAATCGAACTGGGTGCTCCCGAATGCGAGCCTCACACATTACCGCAGAACAATCTCGGTCGGAATAAATATGCTTCAGAATTGTAAGGATTATGATGCTCAAGAGGTATAACTTACTTAAGATAAATGATAACAAATTAATTCTGCAACTATCTATATTGATTTTACTATATTAAAACGTTAGGTTTCATTTTATTAAAATTAATACAAAACTAAAAATAAATAGAAGAGAATTCGTGACAGTTAATGGTGGTGTAAGACTCTTTTTAATTTGTATATTGACAAATAGTAAGAATTTTGACACATAAAATTAAGGGAGGTATTAATGTATCAGGAATAGAACTGTAAACGATGTTATGCGCAGAATCAGATATTAATGACCATAAATGAAGATGACCTTCAGAAGATGTTACCTTATTTAAATAAAATTGCTACCGAATATTGAATCAAAATATCAGTAAATAAATCCAAATCTATGGTTTTCAGAGGAAAGAATCCAATTAGATAAAAAAATAGTACTAGATAATATAATGATTGAGCAGATATCACATTTTGAAGTTGATGTCACAGAGAAATAAATAAATTCAACTATATAACAGATATACTAAAAAGAATATTAAAAAATAAAGCCCGGAATTACATTTTACAAAACCATGGCAGTACCAACACTGATACAGTTTAGAAACATGGGCATTAACAAAAAGATATAGCACTAGAATACAGACATCAGATATGAAATTCGTAAGAATAATAGCTGGACACACTAAAATGGATAGAAAACGCCATCAAGATATCGAGAATGAATTAAAAGGAGAAGAAATAAATAATATAATTGCAAACAATAGACAACAATGGGAAAACATGTTCAAAGGATGGAGCTGACTTCTCATCCGGAGGTCCCGGGTTCGATTCCCGGCTGGGGCGGGGAATTTTTCTTTAACCAGATTTATTCCCTATCCCCCACAGAGTCTGGAAGTATGAATGTGCGTGTGTATTAGTATATAATAATGATTAACCTAATTTTCTAACCTACAGTAATACTAGTTGTTCCATTGAAGTTAAAGGGGGCTATACAAATGAAACAATAAAAAAAATAACATACCTAAAATAGCTATTAATTATAAACCTTAAGGTAAAAGAAAACAAGGAAGACCGAAGAAACATTGGGCAGATCAATTTGGAGCCGGAGCGGATTGAGAAGTCTAGAACCTGAAGCAGAAAAAGAAGTACGAAAAGACCAATAAAAGTCAAACTATCAATACGTTTTGTTAATATACTTGTTATTAACTTTAGTTATCTTAAAGGTGTTAAATATTATCAGATTATTATTTAATACGCGTCGAAAATATAACGTAGGTAATTGATATGAAAAAAGTACCTAACCATACTTGTTAAGTCGAGTAACTTGGAGCCAATCTCCATATTTTTTTATTTCCAGTGTCTCTGTAATATCTCTCTTTTAAGATTCCAGAATATTATAATATATACCAATGAAGAGTATATACTAAATTTTAAGTTATATGATAACAATATCATTAAACTCACCCACTATCGCTCTCCGTGGGTATTAGTTACCATGCTAACCTCATATACCCAAGGTTGCAGGTTCAAATGGATTTTTTTTTGGGCGTAAAGTTCCTTAGCATGACTTCCTTCGGGATGAAGTAAAGGCGTTGGTCCCGTGTCGAAGATTTGCAGCCCCTCAAGCCTGATAAAATTAATCGGTATTTTACGTCCAGTATAGAAAGGACGCTGAGAACCACAGCAACAAAAGAACGTCCGTAAATAAAACTCCATTTGCATTTCACTCTCTCACACCCCTACTTACTTATTATCGGTTACTTAGAGGAAGAATGTTAACTACAAACAATATAATGCTTGAGGTTTATGAGGAACTCGTACTTTGAAACCAAAATTTGATGCTACACTTCGCATGGATTAAAAACTCGTATAAAGTACTGGAAAATAAGCTTGCAGATTACCTATGAAATTAAGATTAGACGCGAAAGTGCGTCTGAGTATACAACAGCAATCATCGGTACTTGAGAGATTCAAAATTAAAAAGATCCAACATCGTGTGCAAATATAAGCAACCAACCAAACATTGCTGACATCTTGAAAACGGAGACATAGAAACTCCAACATTATGTATAAATAATTAGTGCCTTTTGGCCGCTCAACAATTGTATAATGTTACCAAAGAAAGTGTTTGTAAGTAAACTCAATTTGACGAACTTCATACACAATATTAATGGCAGAAGCAATGAATGTTGTAAATATGTTAATGCTTCTAAATTTGGCAAGACCAATAGTCCACATGGTATTATGCTATAGGACATACACGAAATAAAATTCAAACTTGTATGTAATGCACGCGCACACATATATAATCCATTCACACCTACCTACCTACCTACCTACCTACCTACCTACCTACCTACCTACCTACCTACCTACCTACCTACCTACCTACCTACCTACCTACCTACCTACCTACCTACCTACCTACCTACCTACCTACCTACCTACCTACCTACCTACCTACCTACCTACCTACCTACCTACCTACCTACCTACCTACCTACCTACCTACCTACCTACCTACCTACCTACCTACCTACCTACCTACCTACCTACCTACCTACCTACCTACCTACCTACCTACCTACCTACCTACCTACCTACCTACCTACCTACCTACCTACCTACCTACCTACCTACCTACCTACCTACCTACCTACCTACCTACCTACCTACCTACCTACCTACCTACCTACCTACCTACCTACCTACCTACCTACCTACCTACCTACCTACCTACCTACCTACCTACCTACCTACCTACCTACCTACCTACCTACCTACCTACCTACCTACCTACCTACCTACCTACCTACCTACCTACCTACCTACCTACCTACCTACCTACCTACCTACCTACCTACCTACCTACCTACCTACCTACCTACCTACCTACCTACCTACCTACCTACCTACCTACCTACCTACCTACCTACCTACCTACCTACCTACCTACCTACCTACCCACCTACCCACCTACCCACCTACCCACCTACCCACCTACCCACCTACCCACCCACCCACCCACCCACCCACCCACCCACCCACCCACCCACCCACCCACCCACCCACCCACCCACCCACCCACCTACCCACCTACCTACCTACCTACCTACCTACCTACCTACCTACCCACCCACCCACCCACCTACCCACCTACCTACCTACCTACCTACCTACCTACCTACCTACCTACCTACCTACCTACCTACCTACCTACCTACCTACCTACCTACCTACCTACCTACCTACCTACCTACCTACCTACCTACCTACCTACCTACCTACCTACCTACCTACCTACCTACCTACCTACCTACCTACCTACCTACCTACCTACCTACCTACCTACCTACCTACCTACCTACCTACCTACCTACCTACCTACCTACCTACCTACCTACCTACCTACCTACCTACCTACCTACCTACCTACCTACCTACCTACCTACCTACCTACCTACCTACCTACCTACCTACCTACCTACCTACCTACCTACCTACCTACCTACCTACCTACCTACCTACCTACCTACCTACCTACCTACCTACCTACCTACCTACCTACCTACCTACCTACCTACCTACCTACCTACCTACCTACCTACCTACCTACCTACCTACCTACCTACCTACCTACCTACCTACCTACCTACCTACCTACCTACCTACCTACCTACCTACCTACCTACCTACCTACCTACCTACCTACCTACCTACCTACCTACCTACCTACCTACCTACCTACCTACCTACCTACCTACCTACCTACCTACCTACCTACCTACCTACCTACCTACCTACCTACCTACACACACACATATACACACACATACACACACATACACACATACCCACATACACACATACACACATACAGACATACATACATACATACATACATACATACATACATACATACATACATACATACATACATACATACATACATACATACTACATACATTACTTGCTTTCTGCGATGCCTTCTCTTTAGAAATAATGAATGGCAATTACGGCGAGGATCGAGACGGAGAATTCACTTTCATAAATGAAAATGGGGGTAGTGTAATAGATTTTATTTTAATAAGTCAGGGTTTAATTGGCACAATTAGAAATTTTTCGGTGAGGGATAGTATCGAGTCACATCACTGTCCCGTTGTCCTGGAACTGAATAAAGAGACGGCCATGGTGGCGCATGTACCTGAAGAGGGGTAGGGGGACGAAGGGAGATTCATTAGTAAATTTATATGGAAACCGATAGAAAAAGAAGTATTTGTTGATAAATTAGAAAGAAGATTAGGGGAAAGGAACACAGACACAGCGGAGGGACTAATAGCAACGGCTACGGGGACAATGAAAGTCCAAATGCATGGTAAGGTAAAACGATTCAATGGTTGGTATGACCAGCAATGCAGAACTGTAAAGAAACAAGCAGAGGAGGCTCTGTCAAAATTCAGAAGGGAGGAGGGAGATGACATCAGAAAAATGCTTACAAAAAAGCGAAGGGAGTACAAACAGCTCTTACGGGAAAAGAGAACTACGTGGCAAGACAAAATTACTCAGAAAATTAGTAATTTTTCAACGCGGGGGGATAACGCTGAGATGTGGCAAGTAGTAAAACATTTAAGAGGCAACCGTCAGGCGCCCAACGAAATTTCTCGCAGAAAATGGGCAATACATTTTATGGGAATATTCGGGAAAGGTGAAAGGGAAGGAATTTTTATAAAGGAAGTGCAAATTTTGCGAAATTTTGAGATCCCAATACTGGACGAGGAAATATCAGCACGAGAAATAGCACAGGCGCTAAGGAGTCTGAAGGGAGGCAAAGCTCCAGGGTTGGATGGGCTGCCCCCGGAAGTTTTTAAAGCCGCAGCCAATGTTAATGAGTTTGGTAGGAGTATGCTCCAGATATGTAACAGATTGTTTATTGAGGGGAATTACCCTACCTGCTGGGGAGAGGGCATTATTCATCCCATTTATAAAGGGAAGGGAAATATTGGAAATCCGGATAACTATAGGGGGGTTACTCTGTTGCCAATTATGGAGAAAATTTAATGTAGAGTGTTATATAACCGAATAAAGGACTGGGAATCTAAATTTGGCAAACTTTCAAAATTTCAAATGGGTTTCAGAGAAGGACACAGTACCATAGATGCCGCTTTTATATTAGACACTTTAAGGGAGAAGCAACTGTTAGTTAAGCGGGGAAAGCTTCATTGTGATTTTGTGGACTTTAAGAAGGCATTTGACTCTATCAATCGAAATGCATTATGGTACAAACTAGGCAGAAAGGGGTTATCAAGTAAAATGGTTAGAGCATTGCAGGCAATGTATCAAAATGTCCAATTCTGTGTGAAGTACGACAGAAACAGAGTGTCCGTGAGCTGCCGAAGCTATAGGGGAGTGAGGCAGGGTTGTATTTTATCTCCCTTGCTATTTAATCTCTTTGTGGATGATATTACTGATACAATGATAGCAGAGAATATTCAAGCACCAGTAGTAGCGGATTTGCAGATCCCAACACTTTTATACGCAGACGATTTAGTATTGTGCTCGACGACAGTAAACGGATTGCAACGAGGACTGGACAAACTTAAGAACTATTGCGATGAATGGCTACTTACAGTTAATGTGAATAAGACTAAGGCAATGACTTTCAAAAAGGGTTGTGTTTATAGCAGGGAGGAGACTTGGACATATGCAGGACAGATACTGGACAATGTTAAATCCTTTGTGTACTTAGGACTCACATTTACAATGAACGGAAAATGGACAAAACACATTGACATTACGAAACACAAGGCAAGGGTGAAAGCGGTGGAAGCTCTCCGGATACGCTGCAGAATTCCGAATATCTCCATAACCTTAATGGAAACTGTATACGGAGCGACAGTTAGATCCACGATGACATACGGAGGAGAAATATGGGGGTGGGAACAAACAGGGAATCTGGATCAAGTGAGGACCCAATTTTTGAAAGGAATTCTGGTTGTAGGGAGGGGTACGGCAAACTGCGGAATAATGAGGGAATTCGGGGTACATAGTGAAACGATAGAGTGCAAACTCAGAGCAGTTAAACATTGGATGAGAATCGTTCACGGAAACCAATCTCTAATTAGGGCAGCCTGCTACCGTGAACAGTTGCGAATGGAAGTTAATTTGACATGGGCATCAAAATTAAAGAAAGGGTTGGAAACCATTGGGATGGGAGACATTTGGATGGCGGGGCAGGAAAACAGGCGAAGCATTTGGAGAAAAATTAAGAAACGTCTCTGTGATATTGACAGACAGCAAATAATTGCGCAATGCACGGAGAAGGTGTCATTAGAAGTATAGTCTGGGCTGAAATCGGAGTGGGGTATGGAGCAATGCATCAAAACAGGTACCAAACTCATTAGAGAGGGGCTCGCGTGGATTAGACTAGGAGCATGGAGGAGCACGAAAATTTCTGACGAGAATGGTATAAGAATCTGTCTCATTTGCGAGGAAGAAGAGTCGTGGACTCACATCTTGGCAAGATGTAGGGGTATGGAGGAATGGTGGGAAAAATATTTGCGATTTTTTACCACTACGAATTTAGGGATAGAAGCATGTTGGACGCTACTGGCAGGCACGGAAAACATGGACGGGCTAGGTAAATCTATACTTAAGGCAGGACAGCTGAGATCTGAGGAGGCTGCCAATAGAGAAGGGGGGGGGGATAAGATCAACTAAACAAAAGTGACTACAATGTTCTACATACATGTATGTTATATCATACTTAGGTCAATGTTGTGCTAGGGTTGTATATATTATGTGTATATATGTCTTTTAAGTGTAATTATCTATCATAAGAGGGTGCATTTATGAAGGTGTACTCTGTGCTGTAAATTTAAATTGCTATATTTGAATATCTTTGTATATTTTCGGATTCACTCTTAATTTTTATTGTTGTTTAATATTGCTTTTGACTGTGTATTTCCTTTGTCTTTTTATTTTCTTGTTTACTCTTTTAATTCTTTGTTGTGGTTGTTGTTTTAATATTGCTTGTAATGTGTATTACAAAAGCACGTACGATCTGTGGACCCGTGCGACTGTTCAAATTCTATGTATGATATTGCTATGTTAATAAATACATTTATTCAGTCATTCATTCATACATACATACATACACGCATACATACACACATACATACTCGCATACACACATACATACATACACGCATACATACATACACACATAAGTACACACATTCATACACGCATACATACATACACGCATACATACACATACATACACACATACATACATACATACATACATACATACATACATACATACATACATACATACATACATACATACATACATACACGCATACATACACACATACATACACACATTTATACACGCATACATACATACACGCATACATACACACATACACACACATACATACATACATACATACATACACACATACATACACACATACATACATGCATACACACATGCATTACATACATTACATAATACATACATTTATTACATAATACATACATTATACATTATATGCTTTTAAAGTGTAATGCTATTTAATACAATCATGTCCACAAAGTCGATTAAGAATTAGCTTTGTGCAAGGGAGCCAACCAAAAGACAAATAAATGAAAAAGAAAGTTACAGAGGATTAAGGAAGTGATCATTTTCAACTGCCTCAAATGTCTTCCAAATCTAAGAAGGTGCCCACATTTATATTTTAAGATAAGTGAAGGCCAGAATGATACATTTTGTTTAGATAGCTTACCCCAACCATGGTCTGAATTCAAGATATTTCGAATTACTAAGTAGAAGCGCTAAGCATTTCACAAAGCAAAATTGTAGGTTCTTGGTATGCACACGCATGCGTAGCGAGTTTTAATTTCGTTTTAATTTAGAGCCGGTTGGAAGAGATGGTATTACCCCTAGGGGAGTTACTTATAGCTAAAATTAGGGAAAACAAAAAATATCTAGTGTCATTAACAGATAAAATATATTAGTCTCTTGCACAAAGTTAGCACAGTAGGTGCTCAGGGATACTTCTGCCCATTCGGCTAGATTCCTGCATGTGAGATTTATGGACAAAGCGGCGCAGGAGTGAGTTTTTCCTGTCATCACATATCACCGGTGCTCCATCTTCATTTCATATATCATCTTGTCATCGCCTTAGGTGTCATAGTAGTAAAATAAAGTATTAAACACTATCAAAGAATTTGCTAAAATAAATACTCCTTTGAAACATTTAATAGCTTTGTTTACCGACGGCGCAGAGAGTTAGAAGTCAGAATCTTTGTTAAGTACCTACTCTCAGTTGAAGGCTGAATGAACATTCGGGGAAAACAAAGGTATAATCCATGCATTCATTTCAAAACAAAATAATAATATAACTGTGGTTAATTATATGTAAACTATGCATTTATTCAAGATCTAAAATAATACAAAGAATTTTAAATATCTTTAAGTACCATTTAATATACATTGGCATTAACTGATGAGACATATGCAAACACAATTGTTGGCTTGAGAATAGATATAATCAATTTACAGCAAGTAAGCCTCTGAAAGTTCAACACCTGATAGGAAAATATATACTGTATTTACCATTCACGTCTGTATTTCAAGCTGATAGTAGCCACCATTTGTCCAGGACAGACTTGGTGCTCTTGGAAACATTCTCAAAAGATCTGCCTGGCTGACTAGCCTTAGGGCACCACTGACAGTGATTGTACGAGACTCAGAAGATTAAGAAAATACTGAGTGCAGCATATGAAGACCACCTCCAGCTATTGCTTTCACAAAAGCCCACCTGAGGAGTTTACTAAGAGTAGAAAAGACATTTTCACACAAAAACGCAAAGAAATGTTCACACATTCTCAAGATCGGTCTAAAGTCTTCAAACCTTCCATTGCGTGTTGTAGAAAGTGAAACTCTATCACTTCCCTGGATTGATCGGTTGTTAAAGATAGGTGTTGGTTCTGAGTTCAAGTTTGTCGTACTCAATGAAAGATGGGTGTTTTCAGAGACTAATTGTATGAACTTAGTCGTGGGTGGTGTCAAAGACTAATTGTAAGAGCTAACTCGTACTTAAAGAAAGCTAGATCTTGTTAGAGACTAATTGCAAGAACTTAGTCGTACTCAAGGAAAGTTGGGTGGTGTCAGAAACTAATTGTAATAGCTTTCTCCTACTCAAGGAAAGTTGGGTGGTTTCAAAAACTAATTGTAAGAACTTAGTCGGACTCAAGGAAAGTTGAGTGTTTCAAAAACTAATTGCAAGTCTTAGTCGGACTCAAGGAAAGTTGAGTGTTTCAAAAACTAATTGTAAGAACTTAGTTGGACTCAAGGAAAGTTGAGTGCTTCAAAAACTAATTGTAAGAACTTAGTCGGACTCAAGGAAAGTTGAGTGTTTCAAAAACTAATTGTAAGAACTTAGTCGACTCAAGGAAAGTTGAGTGTTTCAAAAAATAAATGTAAGAACTTAGTCGGATTCAAGGAAAGTTGAGTGTTTCAAAAACTAATTGCAAGAACTTAGTTGGACTCAAGGAAAGTTGAGTGCTTCAAAAACTAATTGCAAGAACTTAGTTGGACTCAAGGAAAGTTGAGTGTTTCAAAAACTAATTGTAAGAACTTAGTTGGACTCAAGGAAAGTTGAGTGTTTGAAAAACAAATTGTAAGAACTTAGTCGACTCAAGGAAAGTTGAGTGTTTCAAAAAATAAATGTAAGAAATTAGTCGTACTCAAGGAAAGTTGGGTGATTTTAGGAACTAATTGTAAGAGCTTAGTCGCTCTCAAATAAAATTGGGTGGTTTCAGAGACTAATTTTAAGAGTTTAGTCGTACTCAACTTTGGGTGATATTAGAGACTATTGAAGGAGCTTAGTCGTACTCAAGGAAAAGTTGGATGGTGTAAGAAATTATTCTGAAAGCTTAGTCGAGTTCAAGAAAAGTTTGGTGATTTTAGAGACTAATTATAAGAGCTTAGTACTCAAGAAAAGTTAAGTGGTTTCAGAAACTAATTGCAAAGGTTTACTCGTAGCGAAGGAAAGTTTAGTGGTTTTAGAAAGTAATTTTAAGAACTTATTCCTTCCCACAGAAAGATGGATGGTGTCAGAAGTTAGTTCTATGAGCTTAGTGTATTCAAGGGAAGTTGGATGGTGTCAGAAACTAAAAGGCTAGAAGAACAAGAAGAAATAATGACTGTCATGTAGACCGCTGTTCATGTGGGTATCGAGTGTTTTAGGACTATTTATACAATTCTGAATGTACGAAATAAGGATGGACACTTTTACCGAGGAGTATAATGGAATACTTTAGAATGTTCTAGAATAATATTACATAATATTTCCTACACAAACACAGGTATAAACCCAAGACCCTGGCGGGAATTTCAACGCCGAGATTTAGAGGTTTGACAGTGTAGTCCTGTTAAGGAGTATAACTGTTCCTAATTAAGAGGTCACTAGATGTCTGCTCCTTACGGATGCACCCTAGCACTGTGCAGTTATACCATATTGCGAAATATCTCTCACTGAATACACCCTCTTATATACATGTGTTATTACTTGACATTCTCTTATGCAGATGTAACAGAAAGTTGCAAGCAACAGATAAAATTAAATATTCATATGTGAATTTCGTTAAAGTTTGCATTATTCGATGTACCGAAGCTAATTGGAATTAACTTAGCTAACTTCAAAACAATTATACATAGCTTATAATATTGGTAGTGGTTCAAAGAAATGAACCCTACAGAAATTGCTCCAGATTAAAGATGAACAGATTTTGGAATTTTATTTTATGTGCTAGTCTCTCTGAATATCATTAGTTACCACTCCGGTAGCGTTGACAGTTTTGGTATACTTGAGGTCTGAGACGTTACAATATAAGGTTCACATTTAAAACATAATATTACTTTACAAATGTATAAAAGATTTCCTTCAAGAGATAACTTCAAGAGCCTGTCTCTAGACTTTCCAAGAAAACAGTATTTCAGCATTTGTTGCTGCTATTGACGTCCGTATCAACGAAAAGGTAATGCAAATACTGATGGTGATAATGTTATTTGATTTACCCAACTTCTCTGAGATATTTATGTAATCTTTTATAAGAGATGTCTGCATCCATTTGCTCTTTTTAAATTCTTTTACTCCTATCTCCTTCACGTTGCCTTTTATCCTCTTTTTACTGCAATCGGGACTTATACAAGTCCCTCAACCACAGCGTCTAATCCCTTTTCCCTAAACGCACAAAGAAAAGTCAACATGTACACATAATCCGTTTTTTTTTATTTCTTTCTTCTTTATTTTCCTTTTTTCAAACTGTGGAGCTCATCCTGTTGCTATGTTAGAATATTTTGATCCTTAAAGCGTTTTGCATTTTAAAGCAACCAGACACTGGCGAAGACTGGCTGTATATACTTGAGTGCCTAAAATATGGACCATAATGAAATGGACCTGTGTGTTAATACTAATAATGAGTTTGATGTATTGCTCCATACACCACTTCGATTTTAGCCCAGACTGTAATTCTAATGAAACCTTCTCCGTGCATTGCGTAATTATTTGCTGTCTGTCAATAACACAGAGGCGACTCTTAATTTTTCTCCAAATACTCCGCCTGCTTGCCTGCCCCGCCATCCAAATGTATCCCATCCCAATGGTTTCCCACCCTTTCTTTAACTTTGATGCCCACGTCGAATTTACCTTCCATTCGCAACTGTTCAGGGTAGCAGACTGCCCTAATTAGAGATTGGTTTCCGTGAACGATTCTCATCCAAAATTTAACTGCTCTGATTTTGCACTCTATAGTTTCATTATGCACCCCGAATTTAAGTGTATTTATCTATTATAAGAGGGCACATTTATGCTTCTGAATAAGGTGTATTTTGTGCTGTAAATTTAAATAGCTGCATTTGAATATCTTTCTCTTTTTATTTACGTGTTTACTCATTTAATCCTTTGTTGTTGTTTTAATATTACTTTTAGTGTGTATTACAAAAACTCGTAAGGCCTGTGGACCTGTGCGATTGTTGAAGTTCAATGTATGATATTGTTATGTCAATAAATACACTTATTCATTCATTCGTAATGCTGATAAAATCTCACCCCACGCTCAACATACATGATCACTTCCTTTTCCCTAGTTACTGCATTGTCAGGGTATGTTACTTTACATTAAATATGGCCGAACAACCGAAGGGTAACATTTTAACTTAAATCTTGTAGTTTCACTCTGCACTATCATATCTCCGAAATTTCGATCCAGTTCTTTTATCTGTCAGTAAATCTAATTTCATTGGGTTGTTATTTTTAAACACACTTAAAAAGAAATGGGTTAAAGCAGGTTTCAAACCGCGATCTCGGGATCAGAAGCCAACCCTAATTTAACAAAGCCACCCAGTGTTCTAATTGTTTCAGTCTTTCCTTATAATCCAGTCCTAAAAAATATCTTTCATAGTGTTCGCCTTACGCCTACATTTCACATCGTTTATTGATTATTTCTTAAGCCCCTATTTGTTTTTCAGGCCAGACAGATGGAGAACTGTTACTGGCTGGTGACAATCAAAGTTTGGTTGCTTAATGTGGAAATCTTACGAAGGTAAAAACACTAACACAATCTAAGGGAATGGACACATGTGTTCATATCCATCTAGAATTGTTATCTGCATTTCAGTGTCAAGCAGCTATTAATTTCACAGCTGTTACAGTTTCCGCAACATCTTAATGTATATAAACCATCATTAAGATTCACTTTAAAACTGTTACATTGTTGTGGCTTAAGACTATCAATTAGTTCATATTATATTTGTTTTATTAGTGGTGAGTATTCTCTTAGTTTAACCGAGATGGCTCTGCGGTAATGTGTGATACTTGCATTTAGGAAGTCCCGGATTCCCGTCGATCTCCTACCATGGTTGGGCTGGTAGGCGAATGCTTGGAATATTACTCATTTCTTTCCCTATCATTATGTTTCTTTCTTACCTTTCAGTTGTTGCTTATAGCGGTGTCGAACAGATGGTTGGGATGCTTAGTCAAAGAAAAGAGTAGGTACTCCCGTGGATTCTAGATACCTTTTTGATTCATACATCGCTATTGCATTCTCCAGGCAGGTCTTCAAGATTGAACATTTTAGGAGCTCTACACGTCTTGGTGGTCTGTGTATCTTCAGCCTGTTGTCTCCTATGGTTCCTTCACATCATGTATTCCTCCTGTGGTCGTCCTCATTGACCTAGGGGTAACATGATAGCCTCTGGTCGTGGGTTCAAAACCGGCGGAGGGCAATGTATTTTTCGGAGGTAAAAATAGTTAACATATCTTCCTTTGCCAGAGAAGTAAAGCCGTTATTCCCGAGTCGTAGATTTAAGGTATGTGAGGTACTTCAAGGTGATAAAAGGGTCTCTGAGAAAAATTAAGCTGTCTCTCACCTTCATTATAGAATAGAACGCTGGGAGCCACAGTAGTTAAAGAGCGCTCATAGATAAAACACAAATTTCCTTCTGGAGATAGTAGCCACAACAGAGCTATGTTGCACGGGGTCATTTCTATTCTAACTTCATGTGTGCCAAAGCAGCAGTGAGATATTCACGACTCACAGGCAAGCGCAAGTATTGTGCTGTGAGTTTCGCTCAGTGATAAATGCTCACTGTCGTTAAAACAGCCTGCCCTACGTTATATATAAATTTAATACCTAGTTAAATAACTACAGATGTGCATATATGCATATTGCTCTTAGTAACCCTTAAAAGTGGTATTATAAACAATCTTGCTTCATTTAATTATACATTTTAAATTTTATATCGGGAAATATAAATTATTGAGATACATAAAATTAGGCATTTAAATACCAAGAGTTTCTCTAGCTACCATTATTTTATTTTCAAAGGATGTCTGCAGCTTATCTAAATAAGCCTTATCGCAATACGCATCAGTGGAAATAGTTTTACTGTAATAAAATGTTAGCTTATGTTCTTCAACCCGGTCTTTACGGACGATGAATGAACAGTGAAGCGATGTATAAATGATATCGAGTCTATGAAGCTCTAAGTTACTACACGTTCGTCTTCTTAGGATAAGCCCTGAAGAAACCTTATGCGAGTAACTCGCCCTAAGTGAGATTCGAACTCGTGACCTCTTAAGTGTGAGGTAGACATACTGCTCCCACACTACCGAGGTTGACTCAACATACATCCTGTTACAGGTATGCAGAAGTCAAATGTTTCGACTTAGGTCAGAGCCTGCTGACCTTGTTATTCTATTATCTGACGAGAGCAATTCGAATTGATTATTCAAAGTCTTAGATATCCAAATGAATAAGAGCGAATATCTCGGAAATGGTTAGTATGACAAAATGTCCATTACATTAAAGACATCTGCATTTTTTATAGAATATGTCTGACTATATACAGACATATTCTATCAAAAACGTATTAAGTCAAAAATCATATTTTTTTCATCAATGAGAGAAATTAAACAGAAACTATGGAAATTATTCTTCTATTTGATATTATACATTTTAATAAGGTCTTTGAAAACAAAATATAATTTTTTATTTTTCATCGATTGCGGAAATTTTATTAAAGTTTTTGCCTAGCATCTGAAATTATTATGGTACTCTATGTTTACTCGCACCTGACCTTTGGTTTTTAATTTCGCTACCATGCATAATGTACATAATCAGTAGAGGAGGCACTGTATTCTACTGAAATTTGAATAGCAATATTTCACCGGACATGCATGTTTTGAGATCCCCGAATTGAAAGAATGCATTATTAGAAAATATAGGTGTGTATGTGCGAGTGAGAAAGTGAAAGAAAGAGAGAGAGAGAGAGAGAGAGAGTAGGAGAGCATCATATCTCAAAAACAAAAAGTCAGCAAATTACAGAACTTCATTTAAGTTCACCTTACAAGAAGCATGCAAAATAAATATTTTTTAAAAATCTCCGCACCACAAGTTTCTTTTTACATGGAACATTTTTCAAACAGTTTGATTTTCTCAAATATAGCTACCGAACTGTTCAAGATATATATTCTGTTAGGACATAATTTGGATTTTATGGGAATAGCCTTAAAGTCCTCTTCATTCCGGATGAGTTTTGTAAAGCTATGACCGGAAGAGATAGAAAAAATTAGATATTGTTAAATCGCAATTTATGCTTGATACTCTTTTTCGAGATATTCCTTGTTATTAGTTTAACTGTTGTCTACTTATATTTACTCAAATGGAAAGTATTTTCCTACTCAGTTTTTTTCTCGATTGGCAGAGGAATATGCTTTTGTAGGAATAGCTTTTTGCAGAATAGGTAAAGAATGTCATGAAGGTAACACATCAAATTTGTTTAGAGAGCTACGGACAGCCAGACAGGCAGACAGACAAAAGCGCTCGCTCGCTTGTGGTAGTAGTTGAATTTGCGGTAACATTTCGATATCGAATCGATATGGAATTCAATATTTCCACTACCTCTCACAGGTAAATGATACAGAAACAATGTTTTTATAATGTTTAACACCAGCTTTTAGTACTATGTATCACTGATGATACATGGAATAGACTCCGGGCCGCCTGGGTAAGAGGCGAGTGGTCTAACCGCTCGACCACAGAGCAGCCTAACAACGGTTTTCAAATAAAACACGAGAGTGAGTTCTCTTGATCAATACTACGCATATCTCACAAGTTCGGTTAAATAACTAAATTGTATCTTCCAGGTTTGCGACACGGAGATTATCAAGAAAATACCCCCACCTAAAACTTGCCTTTATAAGGATTATTTTTCGAAAATTCTAATTTTCTCAAACACAGTTTTAAGGCATTTGATTTAAATTCCATAATGTACAAGATATTTTCATGCCAAAGGAAATGAATATGTTGAATTTTCTGGGAAATTCCTCTGAGGTCATCTATATAAAAAACCTTTTGCGGAATTAACCACTTACAAGAAATTCCTGTTTAGTGGTACGAATTTTAAAAATCGTATTTTTCTCATATAAGAAGCCGTTATTCTTTTCTGCTCCCGATTATGCAAAGAGAGTGGAATTTTAAAGGCATCACATAATGTCAAACTTGTATGCAATTTGACTATTGCGTAGGCCCACTGTTTTCCCGTATTTCTATTGCACCTACAAGGTACCTACAAATTTGTATCTCGATTAAGTTGAATTGGATAGAAGAATAACCTTTAGATGTTCAAGAATGTATAGAGAAAGGCATGTGAATCTAATATACTAAAATATTTTCTCCCGATCATGCAAAGAGAGAGCCATCACATTGCGACCGCTCTTAAAAAATTTGATTATTGCTTAGGTATACTGTATTACCTTATTTCCCTTTTACCTGCAAAGAAACATATAATAAAGCCATTTCTATTAATATTTATGTAGATTAATGTGAAATAAATAGAATAGGCTTTTGTAAGAATATTTTGTTTAATACTGGATAGAAAAAGACATAATTTTATTAGTGTCGATACATGAAATTAAATGATAATAATAATTGCGAAAGTAAATTTGTGAGGCAAGCTTTAGAATATCCTCTAGCATTAGCCAGCTATGATGAGTACAGCACGGTCTGGGTCACGAAATATCCGGATTAAGGTTCAGCGTACACAGAGTATATAACTATGACGTGATGGAGTAGCCGTGGTCTCTACAGCCCGTTATGAAACGTACCATCTAGCATTGCTCACTGCCTGACCTCGTTCAGTTCCTGCTAGCAGATAAACCAGTGAACACTGGAAGAGAGTGCAGATTGGAAAATATCGAAAATACGTAAGGATAGGGCGTTTGACCCTAAACAAACCTGTGGCCGATTGAAACATATTTTGAATGACAGGAGGAGAGCATGTTTTTGATTCAGTAAAGATGTATCTTGCAATTCCGTGAAGTGAATTCTGAACGGTTTGGTTGACTTTTTCCCTGACTTTACAAAACTCATTATTATCCTGATTTTTTGTATCAAGCTTTATACTTTTATTTGTAAAAATAATGTGTCTTTATTTACCAATTATGTTATGAAATAATTATTGTGTTGCTTTATGAATTAGAAAAAGGATATATTAGCAATACAAGTAATAGCTACTTTTGGAACAGATTGTACCTCAACGTGTGCATGTTGATACTAAAATCTCTCCCCACTACCTACTCTAGACGCTGACTGCTCTGTATGTTCGTAACAGTGTACGCTTCAGAATCCAAAACCGAGCTCTAGTTATGAGGACTGAAGAAAATCTGGAAAAGTCTTTTCATGGATGATGGTTCTGTGAAGGATTACACCACGCAAAAACCGCCAAGAAACCGTTGCTTATGAACCTCGGCGAACCATTCGTTACTAATCAATAAAAGCATAGCTTTCAAACAAACTCATATTTTAGATGTGGCATTTAAATTAATTTATCAAGAGGATGAAATAGTAAAATTTTTGAAAATATCTGGAAACTTTCTCTTCCAAGTTTCAGCAATTTTTTATTGTTGGATAGGATAAATATTTTTAAATGTCATAAGATTTGTAAAAAAAAAATTACTTATAAAACAGATAATTTAAAATACACCTGATGTGTTTCATTCACATGAATTTCTCTAGCTATTGCACAACTAAACTATTCTTATAAAAGATTATTCTTTTATTTACATCATGCTCATCGAGATAAACATTAGCAGAATTTGTCTTATTTCTTACTTCCTTCCTTATAAGTAGAAGGGAAATAAGCGGTTATAGTCAAATCATATAAAACCTGTCTCTATGTGAAACGATTGAGGTTCGTTTCGCTTTGCATGGCTATTAGTAAAATAAGAGAGACCAAAGAAAGGTCTGTTTGAGAAGAGTTAACATAGTTGAAACCAATAACAAGGAATATAGCGAAAACGTTCAAATCTACAAAATAGATTTATATAACTTAAATGATGAGTTTTAAAGTGATCAACATCTTTTTTGCAGTAAGTTTTTATCTACCTCTTACGGTTTATCAGCTATGCAAAATGCCAAAAAAAAATCATTCAGAATAAAGAGGTATTCAGAAGTTATTCCCAGAAAATTCTAGGTATACATATTATTTGTGATGTACATGTATTTAATATATGATATTTTAATAAAAGTCGTTAGAAACAGTTTTTAGAATAACAAGTTCTCAAATCTATTTCCATGTCAAGATTTTTGGGGTGGCGGGATTTATTTGAAAATTCTCGTGTTGTGTGGAAGATACTAAACATAAATATCAAGTTTGGTTTTTAATGTTTTTGGACTCACGGGACCTCAAAACATATATTTATGGTGAAATCTTGACATAGAAAGTACTTACGGCGGGATTTAAAACACTTACGACATTATAAGTCTTAATGGGGTATGTCATCTCAAAATAATTTGCGATGTCCTTGTGGTTTACTTGCGAGTAAGTTAAGAAACTTAATTCAATTCCGGCATGTTGCTATGTAGCTCAGAGGTTAAAACAACCGGATAGAAACTTGGAGATCTGTGGTTCAAATCTTGGATATGGCAATGAAAATTTTAGTCTGACTTGACCTATCCAAATCATGTGAAAAGGTTGCTCTTGTACAAAATCAATATTATCTGGTTATACAACATAATTTCTGTAGGAATAATCGTTTTATGATAATTTGTACAGCTTAAGAACCAAATTAACTCTAGCTACTTAAAAGTCCACGCAAATAGCGTAGTAAACAACAGTTTTCGATAGCTGGGGCACTTTTGCACATCCATATAACTATAAAATAGCGCACTCTCTTAACAAATTCAGAAAGCTATGGCTCAAAAGTTTATATCTCCGGAGTATAAACCATACAAATGCTGGGTATCTCGTTACACTAAAAGACAATTTTCTAGGATAATACGTTAAGGCTGAGGAACTGGCAAGCTGTTTTCCTATCACTGTGAACTACAAAAGATGTAAAGGATGTTCTAGCGTGAAAAACCTACAGAAATAATAGTGTAATACAGCTAAAGGATTAATAAATACTAAAGTAATAATAGTGTAGAACAGCGAAAGGATTATCAAAACCAACAGTAATAATAGTGCAAAACAGCGAAAGAATTATTAGAGTAATAATAGTGTAAAATATTTAAAGGATTAATAAAGCCTATAGTAATAATAGTGTAAAACAGCGAAAGGATTAATAGAGCCTACAGTAATAATAGTGTATAACAGCCAAAGGATTAATAGAGCCTACAGTAATAATAGTGTAAAACAGCGAAAGGATTAATAGAGCCTACAGTAATAATAGTGTATAACAGCCAAAGGATTAATAGAGCCTACAGTAATAATAGTGTATAACAGCCAAAGGATTAATAGAGCCTACAGTAATAATAGTGTAAAACAGCGAAAGGATTAATAGAGCCTACAGTAATAATATTGTATAACAGCCAAAGGATTAATAGAGCCTACAGTAATAATAGTGTAAAACAGTGAAAGGATTAATACAGCCTACAGTAATAATAGTGTAAAGCAGCGAAAGGATTAATACAGCCTACAGTAATAATAGTGTAAAACAGCGAAAGGATTAGTACAGCCTACAGTAATAATAGTGTAAAACAGCGAAAGGATTAGTACAGCCTACAGTAATAATAGTGTAAAACAGCGAAAGGATTAGTACAGCCTACAGTAATAATAGTGTAAAACAGCGAAAGGATTAATAAAGCCTACAGTAATAATAGTGTAAAACAGCGTAAGGATTAATAAAGCCTACAGTAATAATAGTGTAAAACAGCGTAAGGATTAATAAAGCCTACAGTAACAATAATGTAAAACAGCGAAAGGATTAATAAAGCCTACAGTAATAATAATTTAAAACAGTGAAAGGATTAATAGAGCCTACAATAATAATAAAGTAAAACAGCGAAAGGATTAATAAAGTCTACAGTAACAATAATGTAAAACAGCGAAAGGATTAATAAAGCCTACAGTAACAATAATGTAAAACAGCGAAAGGATTAATAAAGCCTACAGTAACAATAGTGTAAAACAGCGAAAGGATTAATAAAGCCTACAGTAACAATAATGTAAAACAGCGAAAGGATTAATAAAGCCTACAGTAACAATAGTGTAAAACAGCGAAAGGATTAATAAAGCCTACAGTAACAATAATGTAAAACAGCGAAAGGATTAATAAAGCCTACAGTAACAATAGTGTAAAACAGCGAAAGGATTAATAAAGCCTACAGTAACAATAATGTAAAACAGCGAAAGGATTAATAAAGCCTACAGTAACAATAATGTAAAACAGCGAAAGGATTAATAAAGCCTGCAGTAACAATAGTGTAAAACAGCGAAAGGATTAATAAAGCCTACAGTAACAATAATGTAAAACAGCGAAAGGATTAATAAAGCCTACAGTAACAATAATGTAAAACAGCGAAAGGATTAATAAAGCCTACAGTAATAATAGTGTAAAACAGCGAAAGGATTAACAAAGCCTACAGTAATAATAGTGTAAAACAGCGAAAGGATTAACAAAGCCTATAGTAATAATAGTGTAAAACAGCGAAAGGATTAACAAAGCCTACAGTAACAATAGTGTAAAACAGCGAAAGGATTAATAAAGCCTACAGTAACAATAGTGTAAAACAGCGAAAGGATTAATAGAGCGTGTTTTGAAATAAGCGTGTTCACTCTCATCTTCACTGTTGGCATTGTCATATCTGAATGGTAGAAAGAGATAATCCACAACCGTTTCTTGCAGTAGGTGTCATCCTACTTTCAGATGATCAAGTCAAGTTTGTACATCTTGTTTAAAAAAACCTACCACATTCAGTGGATATTCGTAAACATATATTGCATCAAATCATAATACGATGTTCTTAGAATGATAGAAATTGTATCCCAATAAATTTACCCTGAAGGTTTCTGTATTTCCTCATTTAGCATTTACCTCTGAGAGCTGATGACCACGACATTTAACTAAACAATCTTATGAAGCTTGTAATAGTTTCTCTTGGTATCCCAACATATCGTACATTGCTCTTGCAGGGCTATTCTTGGAAGGCCTTCAGAGAGAGACGGAAAAAAAAACCAAAACAAAAAAAAGCTTATGCGCGGAAGATTTCTTAACAATGAACGCAATGTCTCGCTAAGTAAATAGAGAGGAATCTGAGTTAAGCTATAAAAAATTAAGATTTTTTTTGTGTTTATGGTTTTGTTTCATTTTTGTTTTTCTTGTAAGTCGTTTTACACCAAGTGTGTTTTCATCCCATACGTTACATGTCTTCTTTCTCCTCTTCCATTAGTTACATCATGACGTGTCTCTTTCTTTAGGCTCTCTATTTTTGGTGTATCATTAGGTGTAGAGGCGTTCAGGATGCACAGTACATACTTATAAGTAATACCTAGATAGGCTTCCGGGAATTAATGGTGGGGTTTTATGAGTTCAATGTGAAATTATTATGTGTAATTGATTTAACCCTTTGTTACCTGTCGCTACCTATAAGTTCCGCTTGTTCTAAGCGTAACTATACAAATAGGTTTGTACTCTAGGATTAATTTTATGTTATATTAACCTTCAACCATAAACTACAAGAAACCAAGACTGTTTTATTGTTAAAATATATATAATTTTGCCCTAAAATTGCAGTGATTTTTTAAAAATAAATAGAAGAGTAGAACCCACATAACTACAGTCAAATGTAACCCCAAGTATCACACCGATTATGTTATTTGGGTTCTCCCCGTCCTTTACCACAGTCACTGGGTTTTGAACTCGCAACATTTAGCTTAGAATGGATGGCCAGTCTATTACCTATTATCTAACACTCATGGCCATTTGAACCACTTTTTGGTAGTGCTTTTGCAGGATTATGAAAACTGAAGAATTTAAACTTTTAATTGGGAGGTAAAAGATTAATAAAGGATTTACATTTATTTTCATTTCTATTTTCTCTATTATTTTATATAATAATTTTATAGGTTTATTTCTATATATATTTTAAAGAAAAAACAGCATATGCACTACAGTAATGCAGGAAACTTTTAATTAATACAGTAACTCAATCAGTTTACGTATTTTATACATTTTCTGTCATTATTCCCATTGTCATTATAAACATATTGTTGCAAGCATTTAGATTTTTACATTGCATGCTATTACATAAACACATGTTACATACAAATCATCTAAGTATAGATCATCTCCAAATTGTTTTGTTTATGTTAAAATGTATTCAAACTGTTTATACATGTGCTATAAAAGTGCTCCTTGCTTTCTTAAAACTGTTTTGTTTGTGTTTTGTGAAGTGTTTACTTAGAATAAATAGCTGTGTGTGTGTCTTATGACACAAGATTGTGGAACAGCGGCAAGTAAGATCTGAATAATGTCAGACGATGGTACAAACAGTTTAAGTAATCCGGCAGTGTGCATAAAGGAAAATCAACACAAAGGCCCAGAACAAGAGAAGTAAATTTCGAGAGAGTGGGAGCGTCCTGTGTTAAGGGCCCTCTGAAATCCGTTTCACGCTATAGTCTAAAATTAGGTCTTCCGAAGTCCACAGTATATGACTTTATACAGAAGAGATTGAAATTGCATTCCAATAAAATTCAATTCTTGCATACAATAAAACACAGGACAAATTGCTAGGAATGAACATGCTGATACCATGCTACAAAGAACCACAATTTCTTTGGAATATCACATCTCCGATGAGGTACGTTCCATGTTGATAATTGTGTTATTTGGCACCATTGTCGAATTTGGTGTTTAGAAAATGCAAGTGTGATAAAAACTGAACGTTTGTTGTGGCCTTAGGTGCCACAACATTTTTTGCCATATTGCATCAACTCCTTTGCATACATGATATGCTGCAGAATACGCTGCAGAAATTGGGTTACAAGTAATTTTTCAACAACATTTTTCAAACCATGTCTGAGAAAAGTTAGATGATTTATTTCCAAACAGATGGACTGGCAGAAATGCACCAATCTCATGGCCAGCTGGAAGTCCAGATCCATTAGACTTCTACCTTTGGTGCTATGACTGTGAAAACATTGGGAATATTATTTAATATATTATAGCCTAAGATCAATTTCTAATATCTATGACACCATAAATGACTTGACTCATTAGTACAGCTCACTAAGAGCCCTGGCCTACAGCCCGGCCACTGCATGCCCCATCTCGGTCCCTTACAGACGTCATGGATGTGGTGCAGTTTTGGGGAGTGAAACGTGGTCAGCGTTTCGATCCCCCCGGCCAGTTAATGCGGTTTTCACGACCTGGAGCCGTTACTTCTCCATCAAGTAACTCCTCAATTGGCCCCCCAGGGACCTCACGAGGCTGAGTGCACCCCGGTCCAGGTCTCCCAGCGGCGAAAAATCCCCACGCCGTTACTGGGAATCAAACCCAGTCTCCCTTGGCAAGCAGCAATGCTACCACCACGCTAAGGAGACGACCACACCAAAAATAGTACACACTAAATGTGAATTTCGCTTAGAACTTTGTCGTACCCACATTGAATTTCGCTAATGTTATTTAATTAATTAAAAGTACTTTCAAGTGTAATATAATATAATGCATGTATAACATACCAAGCATAGGAATTTGTGAGGGAGGCAAGTTTGGTAAATAGTTTAAAGTAATATTGGTGAAATCGAAAGGAAATGAAGATGTTTGTGAAAAGTGGTTAAAACACATCAAGGAAAGGAGGAAATTAGTATCGTGATTAATTAACTACTTCTGCCATATGGACATGATATGACATCCATGATGTACATGACTATTAAATGACTCAGTATACTAAGGGATAACATAGGATAACACCATGAATTAATGCAAATCTTGAGTCTGGATTTATGGTCATGCAGTCTAAGGCAAGATAGGAGTAGTTAACCTATTAAACCAAAGATCGCGGGATCGAATCTGTCAAAATGTATGCTATGTATTCAAGAGAAACATTGGAAAAGGATGAGGAGCGCAATCGTTGTGATGGCATGGTTGAATGTTAAGGTGTTTCGATTGAATGAAGATGCATGCATTTTACAATTTTGTTTTGAAGACGAGTCCAAATTATACTATGTAGTAATTCGTTGGGGTTTTGTGTTCCTCAATGAAGCTTCTTAGACGTTAAATATTTAAATATTCGTATCACAAACAATAATATACGTTTACTATTTCATATCTTTTTCTCCAAAAACAAAAAAATACAGTTCCAGAGTCAATTCAGTTCCCTTTTCATCTTCTTTTTCATTTTCCTAACGTTTACTTGGTTTTCTGTTGGATTACCATTTGCTTTTTTTCTGATAATACACACAATACACAATACACAAGCATATAAAAACCCATCACCAAAGTGGGACTCGAACCCATGATCCCCTACGCCGCGAAGCACCAAAGCGAGGTACTTTTAGTAAGCGCGGCCATGGGGATAGGCTCTACTGAAAAAGATAATTGAACTGGCTTTCAAAACATAAAATATCTTTTAACACACTGTATATGTATTAATAGTGTACAAATTATTAACATTTAATGATTTAATTAGAAAATTAGTTTAATTAGAAACTCCATGAAAATGAATATTTGCTGATAAGTAGCATAAAATAGGTTATAAAAATGGCATTAAGATGACTCCATTGTTGTCAGTTTACACTAAGGATCTAGCACATATATCATGACCATTTTGTCTAGTAGAAAGTTGCACATTTAACGGCAATTTGTCAATATGAGGAATGTTGGTATAACATTTGATTAAGTATTTGGAATCGGCTATTTTAATGTTATAAAATACTATAACCTTTATTGACATCCATGGATAACAGAAATAATGTTACGGATGTGCTATTAAAGTAGTGCACTACAACTAAAGTACTGAACTTCATACATTGCGTCGCCTTCCGTGATGTAGTGGTTACCATGCTAACTTCATATACCCAAGGTGGCGGGTTCAAACCCGGCAGAGGACGATGGATTTTTTCGGGTGTAAAAATCCTTACCATGGCTTCCTTCGGAAGGAAAGTAAAGCCGTTGGTCCCGTGTCGTAGATTTACGGCACGTAAAAGAACCTCAAGCCTGATAGAGAGGCCTCTGAGCAAAACTAAGCGGTCTTTCACACCCAATTTAGAATGGGACGCTAAGAACCACAGCAGTTAAAGAGCGTCCATAAATAACACGCCATTTTTCATACATTGCTATTGTATGAATGCATCAATTCATATCGTATAAGAACGGTTAATAAATTCTGATTTTATCTGACATATCAGTATTGTGGAAAAATGTGGCTATATTAATACCATTATTCCTCACCCTTAAGAGACAATAAACATTAACAGCAGTTACAATCTTCTAGTCTAAAACCGAGGGTCTACAATGAACTTTTGAGACTGATCCAGTAAAGCCATTGAAGTACTTTGGATACACTTGAACTGGGGCCCACTCTGTTGTTCGTACGTTAACACACTGTGAAAAGATACAAAATACACATTCTTTATTAATATTCCTTGGGACGCAATTTCCAGAGCCTAAGTAAGAAAATAACACTTGAAAGTTTGTCGCTTTGCCAACATGAATTGTCCCATCAAGTATACTTTATTCCTAAACACTGGCATTACTTACATCATTTTGATTACAAAGTATTATATGGGATAGATTATTTTCCGATTTTCTGTCCCACTCTATCTGTCCAGTTTGTGTCCTACACCGATTTGTGTGGGAAAAATATTAATTAATAAAGTAATATATACCGAGTTTTACTCTCATTGAGAAAAAAAAAAACTCTTAGGCTTAAACCATTCAAATTCCTGCTTTAAGCTATTAACTATTTCGCTCTACTTAACAATATTAAGACGTTTTAATAACATCCTGGCATCATCTGCAAAAATATATGATATCAACATCAATATTACAGCGAAGATTATGTATTATTTCATTTCATATTCTCAGATGTATTTAGGTATGCGTAAAATATTCGTACAAGTCACTTATCTGTTTTTAGACCTTAAAATAGTTATTTTTAATACAAAAGTATAAAGTTGCCTTACTTTATAACCACACGAGAATCGAAAAACAGCTTTTGTATGTGTGTATCATACAATGTTTTTGCAGCCAACATGATATTAAAATAAAATAAATATTAACAAGAAGTTGTCAATTTCAAGGATATATAACAGCGATTGTTTATTTGGCCATATGAATTTAAATAAGCTTTGGAAAGCATTGAATAAAGATGGCCATAACAATTCCACGGCCATAGAATAATTGTTACTGTTTCAATAAACACAGAATAATTAAGAAAACATTGCTTATTTAGAAGATGTTGCAACAAGCAGTTTCAGTTTAGCAGGAATAGATGATGTAGCGGGACTTGCTACTAGAGATTTGTGACCTAAAATGTTCAATAAATAGTTTGTTACATATTGTATTTTTTCATGACAGTGCGTAAAGTTACCATACAACTTGTTTGTTTTTTTACGCTTACGTGTATCTAAAATTCAAGTTGCACACTGCGTGTAATTCAATTATATACACTAATCCGCAAAAACATACTTAATTTATAGTTAAAATGTTAATTTAAGGCTAGAGATTAACATTCTTTTTGGCATTTAACCATGGGTGCACTGTGTTGATGTCTCTCTTTGACATGTTGTATTAGGATAATCTGCAATTATTTTACGAAATCGAAAATAATGTATTCTCCGTTATCGTTCTAGTAAGTATTTGACATATTTAGGATATTTAAGGTTCATTCTGATTTTCCCTCTGTATGGCATTATCTATTATCTCCCTATATTTTTAGTTTCGTCAAATCCTTCGTTGGTTTTACAGTCAAATACATACACATAAGTATTTGATGTAGCTTAGAGGGACCTCTTAACTATATAAACAAATGTAATACTATTAATCATCAACTTAAGGAAACATGTACGGCAAAATGGGTAAAAAAATGGAAATTTCGATTTTGCGTCTCCTGTAAAGTATAATTCGTTCTGAATACAGGGATATATGATCTGTCGACTTCCGTGGTGTAATGGTTATCCTGCTAACTTTGTACCCAAGGTCACGGGTTCAAAATCAGCGGAGGACGATAGGTTTTTTCGGGTGCAAAAATCCTTAGCATGACTTCCGTCGGAAGGGAAGTAAAGCCGTTGGTCCCGTGTGCTACAGCCTGATAGAGTCTTCTGAGTTAAATTAAGCGGTCTTTCACGCCCGATTTAGAATCTGACGCTGAGAACCACAACAGTTGAAGAGCGTTCATAAATAACACGCCTAAATACTTACCATTCTAAATGTCTTATAAATAAAAATTGCAAACTCTGTAGTTTTTCTTCTAGGATGCCTTTCTGATTGAGATAACTTTTTTTTTCATTCTTAATGTGTTGTAATTGTAGTACTGTTGTTTCCTCGTGTTATTTTACGGCCCTTCAAGAGGTTCATGTGTTCGCAATGTATTATTTATTTACAACCGCCCGCTAAGTTCGTAGTTTTTAGCTTTTTTTTTTATGCTATTTCTATTCTTGTAGTTAGTCATATCCAGAGAATATCCATTATAAGTAAGAGAAAGTTCCAATAAAATCAATATTTTAATTCTTTTGTTAAAAAACATGCAGCAGAACTATGTACTATAAAAGAGGTAGGTCAAATCTACCAAGTGCTTCAAAAATAAAATTAGTGTATTTTGATCAGCAAATAACTAATAGCAGTGATCTAAACAACTAAATAATGCTGGAAACATTATTGTAAATATTTGTCTTCTGTCTAATTGCATAAACAGTATGGTGAAGTGTAAATATTGTAACAGTGAAAATAGTATCGGCAGTTTTGAGGATGTAAATAGTAGAAAGGTTTTGGTATACAAGATGCAATTGTCTGTAAAGCTCTGAAAAGCTGAACAACTTCAGAAAACTTAAGGAGCAGGTATTTTGACACAAACATTCGTTTTACTTATGCCATGTTTTATATGAGTGAAGATAGAAAACCAGGAGCCACATTGTGTGCTATGATGGATCTGCCACCACCTTCAATGAAATTTGATAGGTATAATGTAGTAAGACATTTAGTATTGTTAGTGAAAAGTCAATATTCAGCTATAACGGGATCAATGAGCAGCTATTTCGGAATGACTTTCATGCTGGAACGTACTAATATTCAATTTATAATTCCAATTGGTGATTCGGAAACTTTTTCTAAATGTTTTTGTTCTTTTCTGCAAATTAGTTTCTTTTTATTTTGAGGAACATATTTCTCAAGAACAAAGAGAGCCAGAAGTATGAAATTTGGCACGAATTTTATCTTCAACTGGTATTAAATTTATAGTAATCAATAAAAACTTTGTATTTTAATTTGGCGTGTTATGAAAACTTTAATCAAAATTTGAATCTTGACGTATAGTAAATAAACCACAAATTTTACTAGAGAATGTTGATAAATATCTTTGTAGTGATGGCTTGTTGTATGATTTTGAAGAGGTCACATTTAATTAATTTAGTGTAACACGCTCCTTAATAAAATGTCGCAATGATTTATAATTATAATTTAAACTAAATGAGTACCAAATTTATATAAAATAATTAAAATAGATTCATGAAACACATAGGAGTCATTCAGAGCAGTTGTTTACATGTATGAAAATTTTCAATTTGATTCTCTGGTATACAGAGATTGGTTATGATATAAAAAAATCTGATGTGTTCCATTCACATGGCTTTTTATACATCTCTGCAACAAATTATAGCTAAAAGGTTTATGCTTCTATTTACTTCTTTCTAATCCAGAAAAAAATGGCAAGAATAGTCTTATTACTTGCTTCCTTGTTAGTAGAAACAAAATAAGGGAGCACCATAGGTTAAAGTGATAGTCCTGGATACTAATAGACTGAAGTTCCTTTGTTTGTATGTATAGGAGTTGACAAACTCCTGTATGAGAAGAGTATAAGTTTTTTTTTAAAGCTGAAGGAAAAAACAAGGAATACCTAAAAACAATCAACTCCACGAAAAAAATGTATACAACATAAATTGTGATTTTGTCTGGTAAGTTTTTGTCTATCTCTTATGGTTTAGCAGTTATGTAAAATTCCGTAAAATTCATTCAGTATAAATTAGTCTTCAAAGGCTATTCCCAGAAAATTCAAAATATACATTTTATTTGTCACGTAAATACCTTTAATCAAAACTGTTAGAACCATTTTTGATAAAATCAAAGTTTTTCGAAAAAAGTTGCATGTAAAGGGTAGTTGGGGGTGGGGGGATTTTTCTCAAAATCTTCGTGTTGCATCCCTGGAAGATACTAAACTTAAATACCAAGTTTGGTATTTTACAGACTTTTCGTTTTTGAGTTATCGAGCTCACAGACACACGGACACACACATACGGACGTTTTTGTGAAAATGCATTTTTTGGATACAGCGAGACCCTAAAACATATATTTCTGGTGAAATCTCGGTAACAAATTTTTGGTTGGAGTGCAATACCGTCTCTATACACTATGTACATAGTACGTGTGGAGAAAGTAAGAAGAATGAGCAGAGGATGTTCTTCAGTTTCTGTTTTTATGTAATGTTTAACTCCCGCTTTGACTACTATGTAAACTACCATTCTTTAGTTTCTTCTGAAAGGTATATATGTTTGTAGTCCATATGACCTGACTAATAAATTACCTATACGAAGCTGAAGAGGAAGCTTCAAAACTGATTACTGTTACATTTAATTCTTAGTTATTTTTTGGAAGATTGATAATTCAAATCTGCTTAGCTCAATTCAAATTTGGAATATACAGACAAACCTTGCGAACTTTATTTCGCTTCTCTCTTTGATCATTAGCAGCAACCTCAGATTTAAAAAAAACAAACAAAAACAAAAGGAACTATTTGTAGTGGTCTGAACATTCCCTGTATACAAATATGCAATGTTAGATATGAAAGATGAGTCGCAATAGTTGTATGCATTACCTTTAACCCTTTGTTGCATGTGGGTACCTATAAGTTCGTCTTGTTTTAAGCGTAACTATACAAATAGTGTTGTGCCTTCAACCATAAACGACAAGTAAACAGACTGTTTTATACTGTAAAACTGTATACAATGTTTTCACTAAAATTTTAGTGATTTTTTTTAAATAAATAAAAGAGTATAACCCACATAACTGCAGTCAAATGTAACCCCATTAACTTCCAAGCATCACACCGATTATTTTACTTGGGCTCTCCCCGTCCTTTACCACAGTCACTGGGATTTAAACTTGCAACATTTGGCTTTGAATGGATGGCCAGTCCATTATCTATCATCTAATACTAATGGATTATGAAAGGTGGTTTAGAAGAATTTAAACTTTTAATTTGGAAGAAAAATATTAATAAAATATCTACATTTATTTTCATTTTTAGTTTTTCTATTATTTTATATTATAAATTTAAAAGTTGTTCCCATACATTTTAATACAAATCCAGTTTTAAACTTGAATTAAAGGAAAAGCGGCATATGTAGTGTACTAATGCAGGCAACTAAGGGTTAAAGCAGTCCAAGGTGGTGAAAATATCCGTAAACATTTTGCAAGGTCTCTGTTACTAAATTTAAATAATGTTCATCGTGTAATACATGCTTGTCTTCTGGCATTTGTAATTCTATTCTTCAGCACCTGCTGATATATTGCTACTTTGCATGCGAAGAATATCTTCCAGTTCTGCAGCACAAATACGTTAATCATACCTTGGCCCAGCCAAATTCTAATCCCAAACACGCTATCCCTCTTGCTTTCTATAGAAAAAAAAATATAAGGTAGTAAAAAAGAAAGAAACATGAAGTTGTCCTGAAAAGAAACTTACATTAGTCTTCTTTCAAGAGTCAGAAAATGATTCAGCACATTTCATAAGATTTATTGTTCTTATAGTGAATTATATATGTTTTTAGAATATAAAAATAAAATAAAAACATACAGGAAACAATAAACCGAATTTTAAAAATATAGTTTTAATGTTAAGCGGTTTACCACTACTAGAATTGTTATATTGAATGTAAACCATTTCATATTATATATTGTGGTATCAATTCAGAGTATATTGTTAGAGTTTTAAAACTTGGACAGGATTGTAAATGTCAATGATGTTTGACAGGACAAATTCTATCACATCTGTCACTTCTCAAGTTGATAGTTATTGATTATTATAGCCATCTTAATCAAACCCTTAACAATATAAGATTACTCAACGTTCAATATCAGAAGTAGCCCTCGTTGAAACAACGAAACTGTACTGCTTTTTGGTATTCCCCAGTGTAAAAGGGAACCCCACATATGCTCATTTCCTTCTCCGTTATACTAAAGCATAAAAATATGCTAGAAGGGTTCGTTTTCCTACTGTGACTCAGTATTTTCTCTAGTTCATAAATGGAATCTTAAAATTGCAGCACAATGTACTAATTTCCAAAACTAAATACAAAACCAATTTCTTAACTCAGCAGTATTACATTGTTTTACAAAACAGATCTGTTCATTCACATGACTTTTTTGACATCTCTGTAACAAATTATTGTTGAAAAGTTTATTCCTTTATCTTATTTGTGTTAATCGAAATAAACATTGCATTCTTTTGGTAGATTAACGTCCTTTAACCTGGTTGGTCATATTGGGCGATGAATGAAATTGGTGAAATGATGCTCAAATGATCTCGGGGTCAATGGGCTTAAAGTTATTCGTCATTCGTCTTCTCAGGATAATGGAAACCCCGAAAAAAAAAAAAAACCTTATCCTGCACCTTATCCTCACCCTAAGCGAGATTGGAACTCATGACCTTTTGAATGTGAAGCAAACACGCTATCCCCACACTACCCAGGCGGGCTAGCAGAAATTGTCTTATTACTTGCTTCCTTTAAAGTAGAAGGAAATATGGGAATCCAGTAGCTAAAGCGATAATCAAATATTTTAAAAACCGGTTGCCATGTGATTGGAATCCATTCTTTTGCACGACCAGGTGTTGACACATTCCCCTATGAGAAACATTTTAAGTATTTTAAAACTGAAACCAATAAAAGAAATACCTCGGAAATGGTTAACTCCACGAAAAGATGTATCTGACATTAATTGTGTGTTTTAACGAAATCTAAATTTTTCTGTGGACATTTTTTTCCTACTTTTCTGTTTTGAGCTGTCGTATTTACAGACACACGCACAGATCTTTTTCCATTTTTCACTCTAAAACGTGTACTTCCGACGAAGGTTCGGTATCGAATTTGGGTGGAGCATAATACCTTCTCTATATTCTATTATATTCCATATATATTATTTTCGAATGAAACCTACGATATGAATGACAACAATTGTGGGTAAAGATTACAGTAATGAAATGTTTTTCCAGCAGTGTACAAAGTTAGATGTGTACTTCTCTTACGATTGCTTTTCTCCCTACTTTAACTCTCAGCAACATCTCTTCGTTTTCCTACAACATCCTTTTCTCATTTTTTAAACCTTCTTCTAGTTCTATTCCTGTTTTGGAGTAAAAAAAAAAAAAAAAAAAGCTAAAGCCAGAGACGGGAACGGAGGTTAATGGTCCCAGACAACCACTTGGTAGGGGATGAGAACCGCATGCGAGGCAATGAGAAGTAGTGCAACAGCTATGCCCTTACAGACGGAGACCAGGAATGAAAGAACTGAAAGACTTCGAAAATGAAATGCTGAAGAGGGTAAATGGGAAAAAGCTCTGCTTTTGTTCTAAATGTGCTCCCTTTTAGTGTATCAGTGGCAAACGGTGATTAATGAACAAGAAAGCATTGAAGAATGACCAGTGAGTGATCATTGAGCTGTTGTGGTCCAGACAAAAGATGTAAATAAAGCCTAGGAGAATAACAACCACTCTCTGGTAAAAAATCTGATGTGTTCCATTCACATAACTTTCTCTAGATCTCTGCAACAAATCGTTGTTAAAAAGCTTATGCTTCTATTTATTTCATGTTAATCGAGAAAAAATTAGCAGGAATTAGCTTCCTTGTAAGTAGAAACGAAGACAAGAAGTGGACAAGAGTTGACAAATTCCTGTATGAGAAAAGGATAAGTTTTTCAAAGCTGAAAAGAAACGATCAACTCCTCGAAAAAAAGTTATATAACATAAATGGTGTGTTTTTACGTGGTCTACATTTTTGTGTGGTAAGTTTTTGTCCATCTCTTACGGTTTAGCAGTTATGTAAAATTCCGTAAGATTCATCCAGAATAAATTAGTATTCAGAGCCTATTCCCAGAAAATTTAAAATATACATTTTATTTGGCAGGGAAATGTCTTTAATATACGATATTTCAATCAAACTCGTTAGAGCCATCTTTGAGAAAATCAAAATTTTCGAAAAAGTTCCATGTAAAGGGTATTTTGGGATAGGGGGATTTTTCTCAAAATCTTCGTGTCGCATCCCTGGAAGATATGAAACCTAAACACCAAGTTTGGATTTTTACCGATTTTTCGTTTTTGAGTTATCGTGTTCACAGACACACGGAGACACGGACCTGTTTCTGAAAATGGTTTTTTGGATACAGAGAACCCTAAAACATAAATTTCCGGTGAAATCTCGGTATCGAATTTTTGGGTGGAGTGCAATACCTTCTCTATACACTATATACATAGTACGTACAGAGAAAGTAAAAAAGAGAAAGTAATATCTTCTCCAACAACTTTATGAGACAGTGCAAGTAGAATGTAGCTCCCTTTGGGATCTTTCTCAAAATATTAGTTTCACAACATAAACCGTTAGAAAGCAGAACGAAGAAATCAAAGCCATATAATCATATTTAGCTGGAGGGGTTTACAAATCCCTAAAGAACACGCTTGTTATTTTCTCTAGAAGGTATGTATACAATATACATAGTAACTAGAGAAGGTACTGTATTTAACCCAAAAAATCGATATTTCACCAGACCTATGTTTTGAGATCGTCTGGGTCCAAAAACTAAAAGCATTTTTAGAAAATGGTCAGAATATATGTGCGAACTTGTATGTGTGTGGACAGTATAGCTCAAAAACGAACAGAGGGTTAAATATCAAACTTGGTATTTAGGTTTAGTATCCAAACTACCCTTTATATAAAAATATTTTGAAAATTGTATTTATATCTACATTACAAATAAAATGCACTCCTTGAATTTCTGGTAATTGTCTCTCAAGACCTGTTAATTTGGTTGAATGTTTCTGAATTTTGCATAACTGATAAACCTTAAGAGTTGGACAAAATCTTACTGCACAAAAAATTTAGATTTTATTAAAACATACAATTTAAGTCATCTACGGTTTCATTGGAGAGCGTTTTCGAGATATTCCTTGTTAGTAGTTTTAATTTTAAACAGTGTAACTTTTCTCAAACGAGAAGTCACCCTTCGTTTTATCTCCCTTGTTTTACTGCTGGCCATTCAAAACAAATAGAACTTCAATTGTTTTACATAGTGACCAGATTTTAAAAGAGATTATTGCTTTAGCCTATTGTATTCTCTTATTTCCGTTCCACTTACAAAGATGGTACAGCTCTGCTAATGTTTGACTCGATTAGCATGATGTAAGCAAAAGAATAATGTTTTGTAAAAATAGTGAATATGTGGAACAGCTAGAGAAAGCCATGAGAATATGAGAATATGTATCAGTGTTTTCCAATAGTATACTAAACAGTATTATTGAACCCACTTCCGTTTTTCCTTAGGCGGCTCAAGTCGGTGAATTTACTAATATCGTCCAGAAACCCAAACTCTGAAATTGGTAAAATTAAGAGCATCATATTCAGAGTAAAAACGTCCTGACGGTTTCCTGGTTACCACGGTCTCATTGGGAATTGTTATGTGAGTCCAATTCCATATGAATATGATCCGCATGTAAGAAGTGAGATCGTTTTGAATACGGAAGGTTTGAAGATAGACTTTGATTTATGTTGGCAACCTGTTAAAACTATTCATGTATTCTAAGCAGGTTTTGAGATTAGTGAATACTTTTGATAGTAATAAATTTCCATATTATGGAAACGACAAAAGTGACTCTTGTGTTTAGCAGTTGCTGGGAAATGTATTTAAGAAAACAATTTTATAAACGACAGTAGCAAATGCCATCTTTGGCGTTTCAGTACGATTTGAATACGCTTGCTTTAGTGCTTCGTAGGGCAGGGGATTGTGGGTTCGATTCCCGCCTTGGGCATGGGTGTTATACGTTTGTGTATGTGTATATGTGTGTGTGTGAGTAAAAGAAGAAAACAACAATTCAGTAATCATACAGAAAACAAAGTAAAAACATTAGGTAAATAAAAGTAGGGTATACAGCGCCGGAGTCTCCGGAACTGCATTAAAAAAAAATACGGTAGACGTTCGCATTCAACAAAATTTAATTTCGATCCTACTTTCTAAACTGGTCGAATCCAAGCTGCAAGACTACCAAAGCCCGCGTTTTTATACAGTATTTAATGTGCAATGTGGACTGAGATCGATTTCAATTCCTCTGGAAACGTAGTGAGTGACTAAGAAACCTATCAATTACATCATTGATGACGTTTCCAGCTATACTACTTCTCTAACCTGATCCGAACTTAATTACTTACTGATAACTTTTCTTACACTTAGCGTGGTGGTAGCGTTGCTGCTTGTCGAGCGGGATACCTGAGTTCAATTCCCAGTACCGGCGTGGAGATTTTTCCCCCGATGTGAGACCTGGACCGGGGTGCACTCAACCTCGTGAGGTCCCTGGGGGGCCAATTGAGGAGCTACTAGATGGAGAAGTAGCGGCCCCAGGCCGGGGGTCGATCGAAGTGCTGACCACGACTCACCCCCCAATACTGCACCTCATCCATGATGTCTGTAATGGACCGAGATGGGGATGCAGCGGCTGGGCGGTAGGTCAAGTCTCTTAGTGAGTTGTGCCAAGCAGAGAGTTTCCTTACACTTCTCATCTGCAGTACTTATAAACAAAAATTCAGAGCTTATTAATCAATATCATCATAAACTTCAAAGATTAAGCCTGCTGGTTTGTTTCAGTCTCATGGAAAGTTGGAATTGGTATGCTCAACTCTTTGCGAGCGACCTACAGTCCTTTAGCGGCTGGATCATTATTATTTGGGCCCACGACCTTCCGGTATTCTTTCCAAGTGCTCTTTCCAATTATGACATAGTGCTTAATTCTATCTGTAAGTTTAAGGATGCTCAATTGATTCCAGATGTTAACACAAATAATTAATGGTTAAAAAACTGCAGCTCTCTGTACTTTAGGCTTGCTTAATACAAAGATTATTATTTTCAGAATGTGTGACGACATTTTTACTTTATCTAGTCCGTATGTACATAGTGGGTAGAGAGGATATTGTATTCCACTCAAAATTCGTTTTTAAGTATCCTGAGTCCGAAAAAATGTATTTTAGATAAAGGTCCACACTTTCTATTTTAATTCTCCAGAGATAAAAGTGCATCTGAGCAACGCGGGAACCAATCACAGATTCTATACGAATGTATGAATCATAAATGAATATATTCAGTTAAATACGATACGGTACTGGAATAGAGCCATTCCATTTAATACGCATTGTATTGCTTCAACTAACAAGCATCTTCCACGATTGCGAGTATTCAACTCCTTTGAAACCTCGCGCTTCACCGCCGAGAGGCTAAGAGCCGTGAATCCGTTCTGCTCTATGTTGCCTACTAGAGATAACATCCTGGGAACCGATAGAAGGACACATGCGGATTTAGCAGTTGCAGAGAGCGATTGCACGCGCCGCATGTAAACAACCAGTAGTAAGGCATTGGGAAACGTGGCTCGATGCAGTAGTAGACAGTGCTGTATATTATAATACTGGTTTACAGGCAATTAATGCTTTTGAAAATAGGGCAGGCTCTTCAATCAAAATTGCAAAATCTTGCTTCAAATAGATTGCATGAAGATTTACAATTCATACGGAAGAACTTTGCAGATATATCTACGGCAATAACATATATTTGGAAACATCAAACATTGAAATCTCTCGAGCCCTGAAATATGTCAAAGAACCTGAGCAAGCAATTAATTATAAACCCGTGAAAGCTATTTTAGACCCCGTGAAAAACACATTGAAGATAGTGTTTGGAAAAAATGTCGAATTTTCAATAATGCGTGAGATATTGCTACGGAAATAATTGCTGATGGACTGTTTTTCACAACATAAAACACGTTTAAGTGCCAATCGGAGACGATTCACATTTGAGACGGAACAATATATCCTGTTGCGCATTATAATCTATGTATCTTGAGAGAAAATGTAATGGAAAATGATGTTTGTTGCACATCAGCAATTGCATCAATATAAATATTAAAATTGTTAGTGTAATGGTATTTATGTTTACCACCCACCCAACCTCAATCGCCTTCCACTGCTAGTGAAACCATCACAGTCTACCACTGCCCCCTTTTCCTTCTATTGTACTACTATGTACACACTGCATTGTTAACACCACAACTAAACACCATGCTGCGCTAACTTCGATTCTGTCGCGCTATCGGTCCCCAAGATGCCATCCCTATTGATTACTAATATTATTATATCGGTCGTCTAATCGCCTCAGCAAGTTTTAACATTTTACTATAGTATACGAGCAGAGAATCAAAATTTAATTTTAACGCATTTACCAGTTTCTATTCAATGTTACTGTTCGGAATCTTGTATGGGAACTTCTGTTAATTGTAACATTGGCGAGTTAGGCATGTTTTAAATTGTAGGTTGGTAGCTCTAACGCTTGTTCCTACGTTTTGTATCAAGAGATACGTTTGATGCAGTGTTAAATGCCACTGAAAACTCTTATCCCATTTGTTATTAACTTGAGTACACTGTACTTTAGACATTTTAAGGGATGAAAATACATTTAGGCACACACATTGTAAAGACCATGAATGCTTTTATTTTGGGAACATTTTGCATTATAGGGACAGTCTTCTACAGCCTTTCAGCTTTTTCTTTTGACCTTTCTAAGAATTTTCCTACGTCCAGTGTACTTAATGTAGAATGGGCGATTCATGAGTAATTACAGCTGTGTATTCTAAAAGTTATTGTTACTTAACATGTTATCCTCACAGTCTCTTCATCTAACTCTTCCTTCCTAGCCTTCTTACTTTATCTCTCCCATCTCTCCTTCTCCCCCTATCTCTCTTCCATATATGAGCACAGAGAAAATATTGAACTTGTAATATTTTCAATTTATAATATTTCCCTAAGTATATTTACTCAACTCCCTTTTAAATGCACCTGATACTCATCTATTTTTACTCAAATAATAATGGCTGCTGTGACATCGCTGCCTGAAGGTTCTCCCAAGGGGATGTCAACTCGTACGTGTTTCAACAACTGCAGGAACAAATGCTGCGAGTAATGCGCATAATTAATTTTAATAGAGTGTAATCTATATGATGGATGTCATATCAATTTTAGCGTTCCAAAAATAGCACATTTTTTTTATTTTCCAATACCATTCAATTTTACACTCCTGCTCTAGACATGTATTACATATCTTAATTTTCCAAACTAGGCGCCACTCATGAAGGTTTAGAAGCTGTCACAAGTCAAATTCTGGAGTTATAATTCGATTTTGAGTAAGTATAATATTGGACAGCGAACTGGACACGAGTGATTTGGGATAATGAATCACACTATATACCCTGTGGCAATCCGATTGAAGAGTTTGGTTTCAGCGAATGCCTGGAAAACGATACATGCCCATCATTTTTACTTTCTCTATACGTGCTATATACATAGAGTATAGAAAAGGTATTGTAATTCAACCAAAAATATACCGAGATACCGAGATTTCACCGGAAATACATGTTCTGAGGCCTTCTGAATCCAAAAAAGCACTTTTAGAAAAATGTCCGTGAGTGTCAGTGTGTGTCTGTGTGTGTGTGTGTGTGTCTGTGGACAGCATAGCTCAAAAACGAAAAGACCGTTCTAAGGATGCGACACGAAGATTTTCAAGAAAATCCCCCCACCCCAACTACCCTTTACGTGGAACATTTTTGAAAATTTTGACTTTGTCAAAAACGGCTCTAACGATTTTGATTAAAATATCGTATATTAAAGGTATTTACCTGACAAATAATATGTATATCTTGAATTTTCTGGGAATAGCTTCTGAATACTACTTTATTCTTGATGAGCTTTACATAACTGCTAAACCGCAAGAAATGGACAAAAACTTACCACACAAAAAATGTAGGATACGTTAAAACGCACAAATTATGTTATATAATTTTTTTGCGTGGAGTTGATCGTTTTTTAGAAAGCCCTTTTTTTCAGTTTCAGCTATGAAAAACTTTCTTTTCTCATACAGGAATTTGCCAACTCCTGTCCATACAAACAAAGGTACTTCAGTCACATAGCAAGCAGCTTTTGACTATCACTTTAACCTATGCTACTCCCTTATTTCGCTTCTACTTACATGGAAGCATGTAATAAGACTATTGAAGTAAATAGAAGCATAAGCTTTTTTAACAACAATTTGTTGCAGAGCTGTAGAGAAAGTCATGTGAATGGAAGACATCAGATTTTTTATTTAGGGAATCTCAAAATTTATATTTCCAGTAAAATATTGAAAAGAATTTGCTGATGGATATCATTTTCCTCCTTTACTTTACTTAGTAGAGAAATTAGAAATCAGAATAAGGCGCGACAGATTTTTCTTATTAATAGTTCCGGAACGTATAACACTGTTTTATATTAGCTTTACAAATGTTACCCTGAAACAGAAAAAGATACTTCTTCTGCTCCATGTGACATTGGAATGTATGTTATGTTTATTTTTAACGTCACTGTGGGTAGTACAAGTAGTAGAAGGTGGGTTGCAGCACCAAACATTCTGTTTATTTGTGTCGACTCAGAGAGTCTGTAAGTTACAGCTGCCGCAATAGTCACCCGCCAGTCATTGAATCAGATTTTAGACAATCAAAGATAGAATAGGTTAATTATTCTGTATATGATATTATTTAAGAAGAGAAAATTATGCCACTGAGCGGTATAAAATGATAATTCAGTGTCACCAACTTTGTTTTCCTGATAGTTGTGTAGATTATCCAAGAAAAAGTGTACTGTTGATATACCTAATCGCGGATGATTTGAATGCAATTAGAATTCAATAATTATAGAATCCAAAGTATCAGCCGAAATGTTACAAGCAGAAAAAAGTTAGCTGACATAAGAATTGCTTCAACAAAACAGTCTGGAAAACAGTATGATATAATTCAAAATCTTCTCGGGCTTCTAGCCAGGTAAAAACTTGGCTTGACACCAACGTTTCGAAGAAGTGCATCTTCCTCGTCTTCAGGGTGAACTGAAGACGAGGAAGATGCACTTCTTCGAAACGTTGGTGTCAAGCCAAGTTTTTACCTGGCTAGAAGCCCGAGAAGATTTTGAATTAACACGTCGCCAGGAAAGCTTTAGTTCTTATTTTAGTATGATATAGTTGGATGCGTAGGCTTCCACGACCTGTGTCTTGACGTGTACCACAATCTAGAATAAGAAATAAGACAAAAAGGAAACAAAAACCTGGAAAAAGAAAGCGTAAAGCAACTCCACACAACCAGGAAAGAACTGCGCCAGCACTCACGCCAATTGGTAGGCAACTAGCCAACCAGAAGCGAGAGGGCGGTGCAACCTCCACCGCACTGCCATTATATAAGCGAGAGCAAATAAGCAACCTCTGCACAAGAGCCCAGAAGAAGCTCACGGCAAGATGAGCGAAACGTCGGCATTCCCATGCAAGATAACGCGGCCTTCTCCGGAAGCTAAAAAGACACAGTATGATATAGCTTATAACAGTTTTGTTCATTTATAGTGTAAATCTGCTCTTATTTCCAAGATTTAGGTGAAACACAGAAATGTTCAGATATTATAAACTGTGTGTATGTGTCAAGGATAATGACATATAGCATATGCTATATACAAGCTGATAGTATTCTTGAAACTCATGTCTTAATGTTAAAGTATAGTCTTTCTTATGTATACTTTTTCGAAGACTGCGTTAGCTCTAATACTAAAATAAACAATTGAATACAAAGTCGTACTCAACATTCACAGATACGACACAGTTAAACAAAAACTAATTCTTTGCATTAACCTGTCTTTCCTATGTATTTCACAATAAACTATTATTGCAAAACTTCACATTTCTATCTTCTACATAGTAATTGAGATATATATTAGAGCAATGGCTTAATTACATACTTTCGCGTAGGTACAATAGAAATTAGGCTTAAGACAAGGTTAAATCCACTCTTAAAAACTTTTAAAAGCTTTTAATAACACTTTATGTATTATGTGAAATTTCAAACTTCTTGCATAATCCGGATGAAAATAGCTGAATAATGACTTCCCATTTGAGGAAAGTATATATACCTATATTGGAGAATTGAAAGCAATAATTAGGATTATATCGGAAGTAGAAAACTCTACAAAATATGAATTGGTCATAAATTGCATATTTTAACCAGAACTACGGTTTTCCATAATGCAGCAGAGAATTTTCCCAGTAAATTCAAATATACGTTTTATTTGTCAGTAAAATACCTTAAAATATAGTATTTTAATCAAAATGCTGCAACATTTTTTCCATATAAAGGACAGTTAAAATATATGGGAATTTCTTGAACATTTCTTATTGCACCGTGAAAAATGCAGAACTTAAGCGGAATTTTTGGTAGTTAAACGGTTTATTCTTTTGAGTTATGCAAATATACACATGGTCTTTTTTCTATTTTTTTAAACTCAGGGGTCTAAAAAAATCACTCCTTTGAAATGTTGACATCGATTTTTTGTTGGAATACTATACTTCCCTTACTACATTTAGCAGGTAAAATAATATATTATTTCATAATGTATTAAATGTCTAAGACTATAAGAATAGTATATGGTACATATGTTAAGAGAAATTTTATTCTTCTCGCGGGAGAAAGTCTAGCCATTAATTATTACATAATACATATTTTATTGATTTATAGGAGAGGCTGTCTCACCCATTTCATAGTCCATTTTTTGTAGGTTAGTAATTAAAAAAAAATAAATCTGTACACATTATGAGTCTATTTTATGTACAGGATGATTCAAAACACTTTTATAATGTTTGGGAATGCATTCGTGGTATAAAAACAGGAACATAGGTTTATATAGATATTTGCTATAAAACGCTTCGTTTTCACGTTATGAATTTTTTAATGAAACCCACCTTCAACGGCTTTCCAGCTCCACCCTAATTATTTCCTTTCATCCATAGAACGTCTTGACTCATTTTACCCTTGGCCTTGTGTTTCCATGGCTACATGTTAACATTTGTCATTTATCAGATGTGTAATACATTCTCCCAGCACGCCTTAGAAGCGCTGTCTTATGGGCTTCATTCAGCACACTCTCCCAGACTCATTAGAAAACGTTCCTCTGCAAATAAGAAGTAACACGTATTTTACGCATGATGCTGTAGCATATTTTAGTCTCGATATTTGAGATGCACTGGCTGTACCTAGCATGACAAATGGATAGGAAGAGGAGGACCAGTTCCATGGCCTTCGAATTCCCCGATCTCAATCCCTTGGAATTTTATCTTTTGGGGTTACCTTAAACCTCTGGTTTATGAAGCAGCATCCTGGATGAATAAACTCTTTATTGCGTGTCATGGAAACCTGCGAAATCATAAGACACCGACTGGTAGTATTTGATAGTCCATGCTTCGAGCAGTGTATGCGTGTCTAGATGTAAAAGGAGCCCATTTTGATCATTTCTTATAAGTGGTGTTTGTGTGGAACACTTCCTAACAAGCTGAAAACGTCAAAAATAGAATAATGTGTTACATTAGAATGTTTTGATTAATAGCATTCTGAACCTCAATAAACTGAAAACGAACGGTTTTAGGACATGTGTTTATATGAACATTTTGTCTTGTTTTGATGAAAGCAACCTGTCTCCAAACTTTGTAAAAGTATTTTTAATCATCTTATATAAGAGAAATATGTATATAAGGTTAATGAAACTATGAGCTGGTTTCAATATGTTGAACATTTTCTTTTTCTTTCCTTTTTTTTTTTTTTTTGTTTGTTTTTTGTTTGTTTGGGGTACTCTATAATGCTCTTGCATGTTTGAACATCATACCTTCTTCTGTGCTTTCATATTACTAATTTAGATAATTTTTAAATAATCCTTAGCACCGTACAATACTACACATTCCGATTTGAAGGCCGATATATTTCAACATCGTTCTTACTGAAAATGAACTATGTATTACATTCTTTTGATCATTTAATTTTCAATAAAACTTATTATAAAGCAGATTGTGACACGTTAAATATTTAAACACTTTGAGTGGGAAAAGAAAGTGTTGGTTACTTTATTTCATTAGTATTATTTATTTATTTTTCGTAATTTCACTTATCATAAGATATTTACACACCATGTGTACAATAATTAATACAGTTTTATTGGAGTAAAATAATATTTCATTTGAAGCTAAATTTCATTGATCTCTTATAGTCTTTGTTGTTAATATGGGTTTGGAATTTTCAAGAATTCGAATGTACCTATTATTCATTCAAAATGCGCATGTAAGTTTTTAAAGTGCAGTTAGAATCCACAAAGAAAACCAGCTTCATTTTAATAACTGATTTACAAAGAAACAGGCGGCAAAGACTGTTTTATAGCATCTTTACTGGTTTCAAATTAAGTAAGAAGAAATTGTTTGTAATCGGAAGATATTTCTTCAGAGCAGGTAGGTCTTGAAGCCTGCGAGTGGCAGTCAGCCTAATAATGGTAATCCGAAATATTACACAGCGAACTAGGAAGCTGTGAGATAGCAGCCCCATCAAAATTTATCCTGCACAGCGCTCGTAACGCGGCCAGGGTATTTAATGTATACTGACTCTCTTCACAATACACTCTTATTTACACCCACCATCCTACATGCCCCACATTTCGTCAGTGCATGATTAAATTCTGGCAAGCATGGGTACACATCTATCACACCCTTGGGCTACCCTCAGCTGATCCTGTCGTGTCACACTACACTGCCTTGGACGAGGTAGTAGTGAATGGAACAAGCACCAGTGCCTGTGTTTTGAAGGTAGAAGCAGAAACAGATTAAGAAGATAGGCTTTTAAGTGTTTTAAGTATGTTATATATGTTCAACTTAAAGACCTACCGTTTTGAAGTAGCGAAATAAGAGTTCTGGTGTGCTGACTCCTGGCTTACCTGCAACAAATGAAATACACCTTAGTGGAAATCGTACAAAATTACAAACTCTGAGAAATTTAAACATTTATATTTTTACTAAGTATTCATATTTTGACTATGAGTGCTTAACTAAACGCACATTAGCATTCAGAAAGATTATTACACGCAACATTCACTGAATTTCTCTACCCATTCTTCAACAAAAAAGTATATTCTTATATAAAAATAATTTTATTACCTTGAGATATAAAAAAATAAGGGAATACGCTAGAGTTCAGGGATAGTAAAATCTTTCAAAGTGCTGGAATTGAAATAACGTTGTTTTTACTTGGCCAGAAGCAAGAAAAACAAAACACGACATCCCAATTCAGGAAAGTGTAAATATTTAAAAGCATATCTCGGAAACGGCTAATTGCACAACAATAATACTGTTTATGATATGAATGTGTTTTAGTGATATCCATATGCCATATTCACTAAGTTTTTGTCTAGCTCTTACAGTTTACAATTGCACAAACAGTCGTCTTGATCGTAGAGGATTTCAAGATCTGAGTACATATTTCATTTATCATAGATATATTTAAACGTGTATTTGAACCAAAATCATTACAGCCACTTTTAAGAAAAGCTATCATTTTGAAAAATATTACATGTAAAGGGTAGTTTGGGGTGGGGGATTTTGATAACAATCTTAATGTCACATCTTTGCGAGATACTGTGCTTAAATAAAAACTCGGTACGAGAATGTAACCAATTTTTTCGTTTTTGAGTTATGGTGTTCATAGACACAGGCATACAAGCATCACTGTTTTATTATTGTTAATATTATTATTTTTATTGTTGTTGTATTCATTGAGTCTGTGAATGAATATTTTCGAAGAAATCTCAGTATCAACATATTGGATGAAATACAATGCTTCCCATACTTATTTCTATGTGGTAAAGGATGTAATACACTGCATGCCAAACTATTTAACCCTTTGTGGTTTGTGTAAATAAATTACAAAATGTAAATTTTTGAATATATATAGTAATTAAGTGGGTTGTGTCTAAAATTTTCCTGCACTCCTATCTCAATATTCAGTCTATCCGATCTTTCTTTAGTGTACTAATTTCATTTCAGATGGCGCATAGTTACGTCTCCCTACATAAAAACATAACACTTTTATTTGTAATTTATTACTGTAATATATAAATTATTTAATTGTCATGTAGTTTACATAGATATTTGATATTTTTATGGAATATACTCAGTTAAATTATAAAGTTAATTCTCCGTTATTCAGTTTTAAGCATAAAATTTAAAACTGCATTAGCTAGAGCTAACTGAAGGTTTTATAAATTAAACAAAAGCGGTGGTACACCCGAGAACAAAGTTACTCCCTAGTTCTCATTTACTCTCTTGCTTTGAATTAAGTAAGAGAAAGTCACTACTATGCATTTATTGCCTTAACAAAAGACAGAGGACGCTTTCGCTACATTTGCAAGAAACCGTCCCTTGAGTGTAGCTGGAACGTTTATCTTTAATTTCCAGTTTTATTTATCGCCTAGCCAAGTCTCTGACTTTCGCTGCAATTTTCCAGCTAGCCTCCAGAGGTTTGCTGGTTTCCTAAGACGATACAGACATCCATGCTGGCGGTATCTGCTTATCTCCGCAGCGTTGCTGTCTGCTGTTTCCTGATGTCTTCCTTTCTCAACGAAGCGAACTTGATAAAGCCAGCAACTCCCACAATCACAGGAGAAGCTTTTCATCTCTGGAAAATCTCAAGCGCCTGTTTACCACGGATTTTCGTTATTTGAAGTTGGTTCTTGTGATGGCATCCTCGACTACTTGCCTTATATTATTAACCACCAAATGCATATTTCTTTAAGTTTCTTTAAGTTTTAATTATGCTTTTAATCACTTAGTTCCCGAACTGTAAGCCTTAAGCCGATGTCCCACGGTCAAAATTGGGTCCAAAATGTTTTATACAACGTGAACGCTGTGCACAATTTCTCCATTCCATTCCCACGGGAGTGTGTATTGGTCCAAATATTTCTCGCATGCAGATCCACAAGTATTTACGTTCGCTGTCGCAAGCTTAGATTATATATTCATTGCAAGAGCATATTATAATAGACTGAAATAATTAATACAGAGGCGTTGGTGGACTAGACCATGGTTGGAACGTATGAATGCAGGCCAAGGAAGAGGTGAAACTATATATGCTGCAAAGTGAACACATTTCTGACTCTATAAATTATTTTAACTTCCTTCCTGAGGCAAAACTCACTCACCAAGACACAAATATGAGGCAGTCAATACCAGCAAATCAAATATAAGACAATATTTTTATATTTTTGACGAGAAAAGAAGGTGAGGTACAAATGGATCTAATAAAATACATTTGAAGGGTTTATGAATACCCGAGTCATAATTTCATAAACCTCTGCCGTACAAAAAAATGTGTATTTCAACAATAGCCCGGCTACTATAATTCTATTATTTAGGACAAAGTCTACAAGATACAGCAAAGTTTCAAAAACAATCATATGGGTGGGAAGGAAGACCCTGCGCTAGCTGCCATCTTATTACGTCATTATCAACAGATTGCTCATTGGTTGATTTCATAATTTTGGACCAAAAAATAGAAATCGTTTTATCCTGTTGTAGCAAACAGGAATTAGACCAAAAAATAGGACGGAAATTGTACACAATGAAATTATCCCATGACCCACGATCCAATTTGTAGTTTGAAGAGTATTGGACCAAAATATTAGACCGTAGAACATCGGCTTTATACTTTCTGTTGTTTCTTTTCTTCCTACTTGTAACGGGAATCGATCTAAGGACGATTAATACATTAAATTACATTTATTCACTAAAATACTTGGAAAACGAGATATGAAAAGACCAATAACACAAGGATATAGAATCACATCAAAACAAGAAAAAGAAAATATAAAGCAAATGTATACATAAATAAGCTAGCATCCAAATCCAATTAAAGATGTCAATATGTAGCATCACAAAATCCAAAGGCAAAAAACGCACAGATATGATGAAAAATAATTAATATAAATGTATAATGTACAATATTTAGGTAAAATAACTGAAAGGCTAGTAACGAAGCAACACAACAAAACGTGACTCGGCATTAGAAGCAGCTGTTTTGTTGTTGTTGTACCTTAACGTCCTTTAACCTCTTTTAATTTGGTTGGTCATATCGTAGACGAATAAAATCGTTGAAATTATGCTCAAACGATCTAGGGATCTATGGAGCTTAAAGTTAACCGACATTCATCTTCCGAAAAATCCTTATCCCGAAAACTCACTCTAAGAGAAATTCGAACTCCTATTTTTTTTTAATGTGAGGCAGTCAAGCTACCTCTTCACTACCGAGGCGGGCAAGAAGCTTTAAAAGAGAGGTCCATACTGTCAAGAACGCCGTTAGAGAGAGAGCAGAAAAGTGTCGGAGTAATATATTGTGTGAGATATAGTAATATAGATTACTACGATACATTTTTACGTGGGATTGATTGTTCCGTTTTGCAGTCGAGAAAAGTACAATCTAACGCGTGGCAGTATAAGGAATTAGTTAGCTCATGGGCAATAAGGAAAAGGATAAATAAAATAAAAATATTTCCGTACATCTGCATAAAGTGTTAGTTGGGGAAAGAAAAAGATACGGAAGGCAGAAGTATTGAATGCGATCCCTACGTCGGCAGTATCCGGAGAAATCTGGAGAGCCATCGAGATCCGGTTCGGGAACCATTGCTTGACCGCAATCTACAGCAGCCAACTCAAGTGAAGGCTCTAACACCTGAAGACACGATCCAAGAGTTTGCTCCAGCAATATTCCGCTTAGTAACACGTCCCAAGAAGCTGCCTACTGCAGGATTTCAAAAGCGTCATATTAGAAAGAATGTAATAAATTCCCTTCAACTCTGTATATTTTCGCTATACAGAAGTCTAAAAATGGATAACAATGGAAAACCCATTTAAAAAGAACAGATAACATAGAATATCAATTCAAATATACTATAGATATTTTGACTATGTCCGATTTTGCTCTCGCTTCGCTAAGTTCTCCTTTCACTTCATTAATATAATCTAATTTTAACTGTTACTTCGGTAGGCTCACCCTCTCACTTTATTAATGTGTACTGGTCCCCAACACTTTCTTCGAAACGTAGCCACATAATGTAGTTCACTCAGCCTCTTCTTCAGTTTGCTCATTTGCAGTAGCACTTATTACTCCCCACAACTGTCACCAAAACCTCGCTCGGAGAACGGCACTTTTTGTCTCACTAATTCATCGATTTACTTTTGAGAACGACCAGTTGTATAGCCGCTGCAACTGAATTGAGTATTCTAGAAAGCTCTAGAACCTGGGAGAAAGTAAATACAGAAAATTCTGATTATTTTACATTAGCACTTGGACGATAGCACTGTTTTTATGCTTTTCCCCAATTGTCAAGTACCAACATTACGAAACTCGAGCCATAGCCACTGTGTTACAATATAAACACTCAGAATACAGAAATATGCGATGGAAAGAAACACGAGGACACAAAAGCCGGTGTCCACTAAACCTTTAAGGGTATATAACAATGAGGATGATGAATTTCATGGCTGATTTGAATACTACAAATGGAGTGCAAACTCTTCACAGGTTTTCAAATCGTGATATACTTGATGTTCTGCCAGGCATGGTACTTGCAGCAGTCTAATGTTATTCTTTGGTCTTTTGCTGTCCAAAAAGTCCAAGATAAAGCGGAGCCTGATACCAAAACATTAAACAACCACGGCCGAAAATACGGTTTACAGTTTATACATATTTTATAATAAATCATTATTTTTAAATAAAGTATTTAATTTATTATATCAGAGGTTTACTGAAAGTGGATAGATAGTATCGCAATTATGACTTATTGAACTCTAATATAATCCACAGAATTCATAACGGATCAGTTGATAATCTATCTAAGGTCTCTTTGTATCTGTGTAATTTTTCCTCTTTCCGCTCTTTAATGAGATGTTTTCTTTATTGGATATCACAAACATTTTAATTCCCATGTAGTTATACAAAAGCTAATTCAAAGGTTAATATATCATTTCCAATTAAATGCGAGTCTGCTGGCAATTATAATTAGAAACCCTGGTTAAATTAATCAATATGCAATAATTTTACTGGTATTATATTTAGTTGAAGAGAATTCACTGCATTTCCTGTGTTTTCACACAAACGAGGTCAACTGTTGGCGTTATTGTGTTAAGACTAACAAGGATAAATATTGTATCAGCGTAAGTTAGTTTTATAAAATTGACACGTCATTAAAAATAGATAGCTGATTTTATATTCACATTACTTTCTCTATCTATTTTGCATCAAACTATTGAAGAGACGTTCTTTTATTATAAGGTGTATAATAATTTATTTTATTAAATAGAATTAGTGTGATTGAAAAAAACGAAACTAATAAAAACTTTAAAAAAGGCTTATTCTTCTACATGCTTCATACTAATTAGGATAAATATTAGCAGAAATGGTTGTATTATATATTTCCTTGTATTTAAAGGGCAAATAAGAGTATACACTATACTTAAGCGATACATATCTTAAGAGTGTCGCTCTCTTTCCATAACGAGAGTAAAAAAAGATTATTTACGACTGATAAAAGTACTACATAAATTTTGGACAATTTACATTAATAAGAAGAAATGTCAACAGTTTTTCCAAAAATGTTCCATGTCAAGTACAGTTTGTCATGGAAAGAATTTTCTTGAAAATGCACGTGTTGCATCCTTGGAATATACTTAAAATAAATACCAAGTCATGTATTTGACGCTCGTTTTGAACTGTTAACTCCACAAAATCTATTTTCCCATAAATTGTGTATTTTAAGGAGATCTGCATATTTTGTATGGTTCGATTTTATTTATATCTTTAAGGTTTACCAGCTATCAGTTCAGGGGATATTCCCAGAGCATTACATTTTATTTATCATATACATGTCTTATATCGCTTTAATCCTAAACATCAAATCATAGTTTAGAATTGGGGAGATTTACCTGAAAATCGCCTTATCACATACTTGGTAGATACTGAACTTAAATACCTATTAACTGACATTTGAATTTTGAGGTATCTATTCAGAAGCACGCACACACACACGCACGCAAAATAAAGCATGAACTTTCTAAAAATGCTTTACGTTTGGATTCAGAGGAGCCGAAAACAGGGGTTCACCATCAATTATAATGGTGTCGCCTCAAAATTCCTATAAAAAATCCGATGTGTTCCATTTACATGACTTTCTCTACATCTCTGCAACAAATTATTGTTAGAAATCTAATGCTTCTATGTACTTCATGTTAATCGACAAAAACATTAGCAGAAATAGTCTTATTACTTGCTTCCTTGTAAATAGAAGGGAAATAAGGGAGTACCATAGGTTAAAGTGAGAGTCAAAAGCTGGTTGCTATGTGACTGAAGTGCCTTTGTTTGTATGAATAGGAGTTGACAAATTCTTGTAAAGCTGAAACCAAAAACAGGGAATATCTCTAAAAGGATCAACTCCATGAAAAAAATGTGTAAAATATAAATTTTGTGTTTTAACGTGCTCTACAATTTGTTTGGTAAGATTTTGTCTCTCTCTTACGGTTTACCAGTTATACTAAATTCCATGAAGATCATCCAGAATAAAGTACCCTTCAGAGCCTATTCCCAGAAAATTCAAGATATACATATTATTTGTCAGGTAAATATCTTTAATAGACGATATTTTAATAAAAATCTTAGAGCCATTTTTATGAAAATAAAAATTTTCAAAAAAAAAGTTCCATGTAAAGGGTAGTTGGGCATGAGAAGATTTTCTTCAAAATCTTCGTGTTGGATCCCTGGAAGATATCAGACCTAAATACCAAGTTTGGTTTTAAACGGACTTTTCGTTTTTGAGCTATGCAGCCTACAGACACACGCACGGACATTTTTCTAAAAATACTTTTTTTTTGGATTCAGGGGGTCTCAAAACATATATTTGTGGTGAAATCTCGGTATCTAATTTTTGGGCACAATACCTTCTCTATACACGTGTAGAGAAAGTAAATAGGGTAAATAACGACGTCCATTTACATTGAAAAATTAATACCACATGTTTGCGTGCAGAACATACTTCAACCTACCTTAGGAAAGCGGTAGAGAAAGTAGGAATCGACAGTGCCGAAAATGAGAATATTACCGAAATTTTGAGGTGTTAACTAGGATCCTTTGTGGAAGGAAAGTTATAGTTTCTAATAGTCTCAAGATTCTGGCAGAAAGGCTAGGTTATATATGTGGAGACTTTGCTATTGCTATTCGACAAACAAGAAGCACGTTTGGAAGTTAGAAGTCCTCCCCCCACCCTTCCCCAGACAGTATTATCCTGCTTTGGCCTGATTACCTGCTATGAGGTAACTTTCCAAACACAATTACTGCAACTTCATACCAAAGAGAGCTGAACTGACATATATTTGAGACAAACTTGGACCATAATATCAAGAACGAGCTCCTTGAGTAACAAGGCAAGGAAAGATGATTTGACACCATTATCTTGTGTTTAAGTCAGAATTATAGTTTCCAAACATTTCCAACATTTGGTTTAAATACTGTATATATTGCATTACAAAATAATAAGTTCTTTACTACAAAAATCGTTAGTTAATACATTTATAGATATACTTTTGTTGTGGTGAAAATGATGGCCAATATTGCAAAAACGAGAACCTAAAGTCTCGCAAGAATTATTCTAACCACCTGCATTTTTATTTGATAATATACTATCCATATGAACATCATTCTTTTAAGGGAGTACCAAAATGTAAAAGCAATGCTCTAAAGTATTAATCCTAGAACATAATTTTTATTTTCTCTATACGTACTATGTACATAGTGTATAGAGAAGGTATTGCACTCCACCCAAAATTCGATACCGAGATTTCACCGGAAATATATGCTTTAGGGTCCCCAGTATCCAAAAAAAGTATTTTCAGAAAAAGGTGCGCGTGTGTGTGTGTCCGTGTGTCTGTGAACACGATAACTCAAAAAACTTGGTATTTAAGTTTAGTGTCTTCCAGGGATACGACACGAAGATTTTAAGAAAAATCCCACCACCCCAAACAACTCTTTACATGGAACTTTTTTCGAAAATTTTGATTTTCTAAAAATTGGCTCTAACGATTTTGATTAAAATATCGTATATTAAATTTATTTACCTGACTAATAAAATGTATATTTTGAATTTTCTGGGAATAGCCTCTGAAGACTACTTTATTCTGCATGAATTTTTCATAATTACTAAACCGTAAGAGATGGACAAAAACTTACCCCACAAAAAATGTAGAGCACGTTAAAACACACAATTTATGTTATATACATTTTTTTCGTGGAGTTGATCGTTTTTGAGGTACTCCTTTTTCTTGGTTTCAGCTTTGAAAAACATACTTTTCTCATACAGGAATTTGTCAACTGCTGTCCATACAAACAAAGGAACATCAGTCACATAGTAACCAGCTTTTGGCTTTCACTTTATCCTATGGTACTCCCTTATTTCGCTTCTACTTACAATAAAGCAAGAAATAAGAATATTTCTGCTAATTTTTCTCGATTAGCATGAAATAAATAAAATATAAGCTTATTAACAATAATAATTTACAGAGATGTAGAGAAAGTCATGTGAATTGAACACATCAGATTTTTTTAACAAGCATTAGTGGCAAAACATCTGAGTGTTCCATTCACATAACCTTCTCTAGAACTCTATAACAATTTTTGCTAAAAACCTTATCTTCTCTGTGCATCATGTTAATCAAGATAAACATTAGCAGAAATGACATTATTTGCTTCCTTGTAAGTAGAAGGAAACAGGCTAAGGCAATGTACAAATCTTGAAAGCTGTTTCCTATGTGCATCAAATTCCTTTGTTTGTACGGCCAGGAGTATAAGAAAAGTTTAAGTATTTTAAAGCTGAAGCCAATAACAGGAATATCTCAGAAACACATCTAAAAAAACATATATGACATAAATTATGGTTTTAAAGAGATCTAAATTTCTGTGTTGTAAGTTTTTGTTTACCCCTTCCGGGGTAAACATAGAAAATACATTCTAAATAAACAGAAGCTATACCCAAAAAATTCAGGACATTATTTGTGAGTAAATAACTTTAATATATGGTATTTTAATCAAAATCATTACAACCATTTTTGAGAAAATCATAATTGTTGAAAATATCACTTTCCATGTAAAGCGGGGTTTGGGGTTGGAGAGTGGGGGGCCCTTTAATATCCTCATGTCCCAACTACGGGAGATACTTAAATACTAAGCTTGGTATTTAACGGACTTTTCGTTTTTGAGCTATGCTTTCCACAGACACACACCCACACACATATAAAGACGCGCGCGCACACACACAGACACCAGACACGTACATAGACCTTTTTCCAAAAATTCTCTCTTTTTTTTTTTGATTCAGGGAGTCTCAAAATATGTATTTCCCGTGAAATTCCGATATCAAATTTTTGGATGGAATACAAAACAATAACATAATGACATACATTAAATTGACTTCAATTTCGGTTACAGAAATCTTTTAACTCTCATCTCTATCTTGGAGTAAAATTGTAAAATAAATTACTTTTAAATATAAGACAAATTGTAAATACAATTTTTTTTAAAATTACTGTTTAAATGCAGAATTAAAGAACTCAAATGTTACAACATACAAGAATATTTAAATATAGGTGCATTTAAATGACTTGCTGAGGAAACCTATTGCATTGTATGTATCCCAAATGGGAAAATAAAATATAATTATCATAAGTACTCAGTATGTGTAGAGAAATTAATAAGTACCAAATTTTACTGAAATATGCGTTAACTATTTTTAGAAAATTCGAAATATACATTTTATTTGTCAGGTACATATCTTTAATATACGAAATTTTAATCAAAATCGTTACAGCCATTTTTGAGAAAATCAAAATTTTCGAAATGTTTTCCATGTAAAGGGTACTTTGGGGTGGAGAAATTTTCCCCAAAATCTTCGTATCGCATTCCTGGAAGATCGGTATCGAATTTTTGGGTGGAATGCAATACCTTCTCTATACAATATGTACATAATACGTGTTGAGAAAGCAAAAATATAACCTAACTGGGTTATGATAAAACCCAGATCCTCAGAAAAAGTTCTTTGGATATCCGATCGGGAAACCATTTCTGTTTCCCCCTACTGAGAAACAAACTTTCCTCATCAACGCTAACTCCCAAAGCGACTTATTTCTCAAAGCTATCAACGGCTACTAATCGTGCCAATCAAAAATGTGGAGACTTCAATGAGATGAATTTTATTACAGTAGAAAATAAATCTATTGGGACACATCTAATATACAGTTTGGTGCACATTTAAAACCAAGTGAGTCAAATAAGTTACTGGAAATAAAAGCGAACACAATTCTTGTCACTACAACCAAAATGCCTGAATTTGCGTAGGAGAGTATAGACAGGACTCTGTTTACTGGACAAGGCAAATGGAAGAGGGCTATCGTCACTTGCAAAAATATTCTCCTTTTTCTATATGTCTAACACCTGGAAGCACGAAAATGAGAAAACTGCACACATGCGGAATTTAAATACCTTGTGTACGGTTAGAGGAAGTTTTGTAAAGTATTTCAAATTTGGTCAGAATTGCTGCACAATAAAGGTAATTTCTGCAAAAACATTTCACAATATTTGTTATTTCCAGGTCCTTTATGCGGTGGTAGCGTTGCTGCTTGCCAAGCGGGAGACCTGGTTTCGATTCCCAGTATCGGCGTGAGGATTTTTTCCCCGCAGAAAGACCTGGACAGGAGTGCACTCAACCTCGTGAGGTCCCTGGGAGGGCCAATTGAGGAGCTACTTGGTGGAAAAGTAGCGGCTTCAGGTCGTGAAGACCGCATTAACTGGCCAGGGGGTTTGAAACACTGACCACGTCTCCCCAACCCCACCAATACTGCACCCCAATAATGAGGCAGCGGCCGCGCGGTAGGCGGTAGGCCAAGGCGGTAGGCCAAGGCTGTGAGCTATGCCAAGGAGGCTAATGTTATTTCCACTGCAAAGAAAACCCATATTAAAATTATCACTCTGTGTACATTTATGTGTTTTTATAATGCTGAGGTGAGCTTAAAATATGAAGCAAGAATTGCATCGACCTTATAACATATAATCAGACACTTTGTAATTGGCGAAATATGCTTATGGAACTTGAGAACGCTGAAATTTATGTGTGCATAAATTATGCTGAGATAAATATATTTCGGTAAGCATAAATCTGACACATACACCACACATACACCATTAAGGAGTATTTCTAACGTTTCCGGGTATGCGGGTCTATCTGTTCTATCATCAACCAGGGGACCTGAGAATGAGCACCCTACTTAGGATAAGTAGTGCAACTCCTACATTCAATCATAGATTCGGTATGGAGATGTCATTGAGTAATAGGTTTTAAGGTTCCCTCTATCGCGGGAAGTCGGTGTCTCGTACCACCAGTGCCCTCAGCTCCGGCGTTAAAGAAGATTCCATTCCTAATCGCTTAATTAAAATTATCTCAGGGGTTTGTGGGTGAGGCTAATATTAAAAACACTGCATTTTCCCTTACGACTTGAAGCTATTGTATCACAGATTTAATGAGGGGCTAGCTTGTTTTCTTACAAAATGTGTTATAAATAAAAACCATCCCACCATTTAATTTATTAATCAGGAGCCTAGTCTAACCATCTACTCATCACTCCCCCCCACCACTAAGTACGTGCGCGCAACACAAAGTGACGTGAACACAAGCTCAAGAGAGTAACCACATAAGAGATCTACCTTGCCTTAAATACTGATCCTGGGTGACGCCAACTTTCGCGCCATAACATGTAACAGTATCTCTTATTGGTTTTAGTTAACATCACGTCACACTTTGTGAGTATAATTTGTGCCAAGCTTTGACGTCATAGCGTGCACATGACGTATTTGGGAAAAGCTATTGGTTCCTTCTCACTTTAACTTTATGCTTGCTTTATCTGTTTTTCCAATTTCCTGTACTACTTGGAAGGCAAGTCACTATTCCTGTCTCACTTCTCTCTATGTCTGTTCTTTTCTATCTTACATTTTTTAGCCTAAATCCTGTGCTCATTAGCAGGTGGTGGTTGGTGGACTGTTTCCTGGAATTAAGATAGCTTGCTTTCCTTAATGACCTAAGTTACAAACTCTTGCATTTATGGATATTTCTACCCTTGAATGTTCACAATTAAGTGTAAAAGCTAAATAAGGCAAACATAATCAATTCAAAATTAAATAAAGATATTAACAATTCAAAAAATCACAGATAAAAATAATGCTATACCGATATAAATATTAGCACAGAATTCTTCGGATGCTAATATTGTGTTATTTCTTCTGACTTTTTATCACGATAAGCTGTCGTAAACGTTTTACTTAACAAAATTGCACAAATACAAAAGGTATTTTTATTCCAGAATTTCTGTGGTTTTTACAGATATTGATACAGTTAACTGGAAGTTCACTCTATCCATTCGTGATAGCATGAAGTTGTCTGTGAGGCCCCGAAATGTGGATCTCTTGGAAGCAAGGTATAACCTATTTGAAGAAACAAAATGTTCTATGCGTCTCAAACACTCTTTTGGCAATAATGGTATGTTTTATTTGAAAGAAACTACACATCAGAAACTAGCGATAACACTCCGCAGTCACCTATGTGGTATCTGGGGTACTTAATTAATACTCCATCCAAATATCTGAGTCAAGTACAAATAACATATTTTCTGTGCAAAATCCCAAATTCTCAAATATGTCACTTTACATGTTTTACGAATTCCTCCATATAAATTTGTAGAGTATTATTCTTTTTTCTTCTAGTAAAGTGATATTATATTTTGTTATTAATAAATATATCGTATTTTCAGGATATTAATATAATAGTGAAATGTATATCTGGAATTTTCGTAGACTTTATCATTTACGAGATACCTACAATGATTATTTATCTTTTGACTCATCTAGCACATCAAGCATTATAATTTCAAATGAGTTCTTTTGTTTCCCAAGTTCTTGCTAGAAGTGGTAACATTGCTTGTTTTGTTTGCTTCATACTTCTTTGTTTGTCTTATACTTTTTTCATGTTTTTATATATCGATCATCCTCCGAAAGCAATTCGAACAACAGCAACAACAACAATAATAATGATAATAATAATAATCATAATCATAATTCGAATTTCCTCTCAAAATAAGTTATGCGATACAGTTAATTATAACATTTGATTTGAACTAAAAAAAATAGTTTTGGACGAATAATAACATCAATAATAACAATAAAAACAACAACAATAACAATAATAACAATATTACTACAACTACTACCACTACCACAACCACTACTACTACTACTACTACTACTACTACTACTACTACTACTACTACTACTACTACTACTACTAATAATAATAATAATAATAATAATAATGAAATTTCCATTTTTTCTCAAAAGAAATTATGCGATTTAGTTAATTATAACATTTGATTTGAACTCAAAAAAATAGTTTTAGATGAATTAATTATAGGTACTACGTAAGTTTTTTGTGTTTTTCAATTAATACATTCCCTAGGTCAGAGCCCTTTAGCATTGCTCAGTGAAAGCGCCCTGCCTGCCTTTGTTTTGCCCCTTGTAAGTAAAGTTTCAGAAACAGTTTCATTGCCTTGCTGACTCACGTGCTTCTCGCTTGTTACCAACACAAACACACTTTCTGAACTCGGGTTCCGTACTTTCTCTAAGTCAACTTCTTGCAACATTTTAGGAAACCGTCACAAGGTCTAATCATTACTCTTCCAGAATAGCAACCCGGATTCTTATTGTATCGTATTTAGTGCTACGACGTTTACAGCGTATAGAGCTGCCTTCTTCAGTAGATATCCAAAACGCATACAATATTTAGCACACCATTATTTCTATACATTTTCATTTCTCTTAAACTTCAAATAAATACCGTCTCACACTCCTATTTCTTTTGTGAATATTATGTTCAACAATGTTCCATCGGCCCTTTTAAACTTAAACATAATGAGATCAAACATATGTTTCAAGTCTGCTTTCTCCTCTCATAAAGGACATTCACCTGTAAAACCCGTCTTTCACTTTTTAATTTCCAAATACCTGTTCTCGTTATACTATACGCCCTTCCTGGTTAAATTACTAGATAAGTTTTGTAACTCTATATCTTTGAATTCTTTACATACCTTTCTTCAAAATCTTCTAATATTTGTATCTAATTTCGTCCTTATATATACAACTGCATAACTCTCTAAAATAGTTTTAAGTTGCTCATCACCTGTTAATTAAATATTATTCTTCGTATATTAAAGATTCCTTTATTTGGAGATCTTCATTTAGCCGGTCCCCATGGCCACGCTCGCTAAAGCGTCTCGCTTTGGTGCTTCGTGGGCAGGGGATCGTGGGTTCGAGTCCCGCCTTGGGCATGGGTGTTATATGTTTGTAAAATAAACAGTAAAACCAGTAAACCAGTAATCAGTAAGACCTATGGGGGGAAATGTAAATAGGGATACAGTACCGGAGTCCTGATCAGGCTCCGTTACTGTTTTTAAAAAAGAAAAAAAAAAAAAAAAAATTTAGGTTTAAATTACAAGACCACTATTCTAAAATTCTCTCCATAATTTAATCTAATACTGTAATTAACGTCCTTGTGCATGCATACAATTTTAGGGACTCATTTTTAAGCGTCTTAACTGTTTATATTAACTATGTTATAATAAATGTATGTTTGTTACGAACATTTTTGTAGCTACTCCAAATAAATTAATATATCTATGCAGAGGGCGATGAGTATATGTGAATGCTTCGTTTCCAGGAAAGGCGTTTATGTAATCCAGTCTTACCATGAACGTATTTAACCAACTTTCGGTTAAGAAACAAGGTTACTTTAAAATACAATATTTTAATGCAAATGAACCCTTTTTTTAACTTTTTAGGGGCTTCGGAGACCTCAAAATATGTATTTTTTTGTGAAATGCTGGTATAGAATTTATTGGGGGAATACAATTCTTTCTTTACCTGGTTGTTCATTATATATTAGAGAAAGTACAACAGTGTTTCAAATTCGTTAAAGATAAAAAATATATGTAACCCAGGGAACAGTACAGTAGTTTCCTTGTAAGTTACACACATAATTGCAATTTGAAGCCGTCCTCCGTGGTTTAGGGATAATAACCTCTGGTTCCCAAGGTCACGGCTTCAAACCCAACTGAACGCCATGGTTATTTTACGGTCGTAAACATTCTTAGCAGGCTTCCTTCGGAAAGGAAGTAAAATCGTTGGCGCCGTATCATACATTTATGGCAGGTAAAAGAACTTTAAGCTCGATACAGAGACCTCTAGGAAAAACAAAGTGATATTACACGCTGGGAACTATAAAGCGCAGAAATTATAAAGCGCCCATTCATAAAACAATTTAATTATTTGTTTCCGATTTGAAACACGCTATCAGCTACTTCAAACTTGAACTAGTATTTTACTTCTTCTTTGTTGTCAATTAATAGATTCAAAACCTATGTTTTGTTGCATCAAATGGTGATTTTGTAAACTAATAAAAAGGCTACCTCCTCTTTACTGATGATCAAATTTTATCATTTTAGATAGTGAAAACAATAATTTACAACGGGGGCAGTTTGAACTGTATAAACTTACGAAAGACATTAACTTACACCTCAAAAGAGAAAACAAAAGTGCTGGTATTCGTGGGAAAAAAGGCTCTAAGACTAGAGATGGTAGTGGAAGATTATATTATAGAACAAGCTAATATTTTTACTTATCTAAGCCGTTACATATCTTACAAAGATATTGATCATAAAATTTATATCTTTAATAACATGGGTGGTACATTATAAGAACATCCACAATAAGACAAGTAAATATCATTAAATCATATAAAGCTATGACAATACCAACAGGCTTATATGGAAGTGGAACCTAGACCTCAAAGAGGAACGATAGACTGGCAGCCAAAATGCGATTTCTCCGAAGCCTAGCCTATCGGGTGGATCATATTAGAAATGATCAAATAAGAAATAACCTAAGTATTAGCAGCCTGTTAATGAAATGGCGTTTTATTTATGGACGCTCTTTAACTGCTGTAGTTCTCAGCGTCCCATTCTATACAGAGCGTGAAATACCGCTTGAGGTTCTTTTACGTCCCGTAAATCTTCGACACGGGACCCACAGCTTTACTTCCCTTCCGAAGGAAGCCATGCTAAGGATTTTTACGCCCGAAAAAATCCATCGTCCTCCGCCGGGTTTGAACCCACGACCTTGGGTATATGAAGTCAGCATGTTAACCATTACACCACGGAGAACGACATCGCAGCCTGTTAGAAATTGTAGATCAATATAAGCAGAAATGGTGGGAACGCGTACAACGCATGAGCCAAGAAAGATTTCTGAATGTAACACTTGAATATGCATCTACTGGAAAAAAATATTTTGGCCGCCCAGCGAAAAAGATGGTTACAACAAATAAAGGAGCCGCAACGGTCTTAATCATATACTTGAAGTATGAGGAGAAGAACAAGAAGAAGAAGAAGAAGGAGAGGAAGAAGAAGAAAAACGCTTACAGTTTAACTTCATATAATATTAGGCATTTTTCTTCCAAACATTGGAAAGCCCTATTCTTTTTGTTTGAGACGTTTTTTAAACCTTATTTTAGCTCTACATAATGAAAATTCAGATGCAGAAGCATCCTTATATGTATTTGTGTATAACATTTGTGTTTGATGAGTCAGTTGTGGATGTTTAAATAAAATGAAACAAATTCTAACCTCCCAATTTAAGAAAATGTTGATTTAATGCATGCTAGATAATAGGTATACATGGCCATCCAGAAAGTGACACACGATATGAGATAACTAACAATAACGAAACTTGATTTACAAATTTATAGCACCTTAATCTATTTTTCAACGTAATCGTCATTGTTGTCAAGGTACTCATTGTCACGTGGTACCGGTTTTTCGTACTCTTCCACCACTAATGATATCACTGTCTCTCTGAAGTCTTCTTCAGTTGGGAAACCTTTTCCATCCAAAAAGTCATGAACGTTGTCCAAAGTAAAACAACAGTGCTTTACTTTCTCTATACGAACTATTCGATACCGTGATTTCACCGGAAATATATGTTTTAGGGTCCCCTTTATCTAAAGAAAGCATTTTCAGAAAAAGGTGTTCGCGTGTCCGTTTGTCTGTGAACACGATAACTCTAAAACGAAAAGTCGGTAAAATACCAAACTTGGTCTTTAAGTTTAAAATCTTCCAGGGATGCGACACGAAGGTTTTGAGAAAAATCCCCCCACCCCAAACAACCCTTTATAAGGAAGTTTTTTCGAAATGTTTGATTTTCCCAAACATGGCTCTAACGATTTTGATTAAAATACCAAATATTAAAGATATTTCCCCCACAAACAAAATGTATAACTTGAATTTTTTGGGAATAGCCTATGAAGACTACTTTATTCTGGACGAATTTTACGGAATTTTGCATAACTGCTAAACCGTAAGACTTAGATAAAAACTTACTACACAAGAAATGTAGGGCACGTTAAGACACACAATTTATGTAATTTACATTTTTTTCGTGGAGTTGATCGTTTTTGTGACATTCATTGTTTTAATTTTAGCTATGAAAAACTTACTCTTCTCATATAGGAATTTGTCAACTCCTGTCCATATAAACAAAGGAACTTGTCACATAGCAACCAGTTTTTGATTATCAGTTTAACCTATGGTACTCCCTTATGACGCTTCTACTTATAAGAAAACAAGTAATAAGACTATTTCTGCTAATGTGTTCTCTGGTAACATGAAGTAAACAGAGGCATAAGCTTTTTAACAATAATTTATTACAGAGATGTAGAGAAAGTCATGTGAATGGTACACATCAGATTTTTACTTTCTCTATACGAACTATGTACATAGTATATAGAGAAAGTATTGCACTCCACCAAAAAATGCGATACCGTGATTTCACCGGAAATGTATGTTTTAGGGTCCCCTTTATCTAAAAAAAAGTGTTTTCAGAAAAAGGTCCGTGTGTGTGTCCGTATGTCCGTGTGTCTGTGTGTTTATGAACACGATAACTCAAAAACAAAAAGTCGGTAAAATACCAACTTTGGTATTTAAGTTTAGAATCTTCCAGGGATGCGACACGAAGATTTTGAGAAAAATCGCCCCACCCCAAACTACCCTTTACATGGAACTTTTTCCAAAATTTTGATTTTCTAAAAAATGGCTCTAAAATTTTTATTAAAATATGGTATATTAAAGATATATATCCAACAAATAAAGTGTATATTTTGAAATTTCTGGGAATAGCCTCTGAAGACTACTTTATTCTGAGTGAATTTTACGGAATTTTGTATAACTGCTAAACCATAAGAGATAGACACAAACTTACCAGACAAAAAATGTAGAGCACATCAAAACACACAATTTATGTTGTATACATTTTTTCTTGGAGTTGATCGTTTTTGAGATATTCCTTGTTTTTGTTTTCAGGATCGAAAATCTTAACTTTTCTCATAATTTGTCAACTCATGTCCATACAAACAAAGGAACTTCAGTCACTTATTAACCAGGTTTTGACTATCGCTTTAACCTATGCTACTCCCTTATTTCCTTTCTACTTACAAGGAAGAAGGTAATAAGACTATTTCTGCTAATTTTTCTGGATTAGCATGAAGTAAATAGAAGCATAGAATAATAATTAAGAATAATTTTTTGCAGGGATATACAGGAAGTCCTGTGAATGGTATACACATGAAATTTTCTTATTAACATTTGTTTTCAACTCGTTCATAACGATTGATGAACTTCCACTCCGATCTTTACAGTACACACTGGGTCTTCCTTGATTACTCCTAAATTATGCGCTGTTTTCTCACTGAAGATTCGATCATTGCATGATCACCATACAGGTGTTGTTTGTCTATAAAATTCAATTGGCCGAACATTTTGTGCATTAAAGAAAACAAAAACGAATAAGTTCTTTGGCGGTAGAAAAGTATAACATTGGCATTGAAAAATTGGTAACACGTGACAATGGAGATGGCGTTGAAAAATAGAGTAAGGTACTGTAATTTTGTAGATAAAGTGTTTTTGTTTTGATACCTTTCGTTATCATGTAGTTATGCCAAAACTGTTTGTCATTTTTTGGATGGCCTCGTTAGGTCAATAACTTACTCATACATTAGATGTTTTTTGCAATCAATACAATTTTCAATAAAAGTTAATACTTAGATTTAGTACGAAATCAGAAATTGTTATGTGAACGTTTTATCTTGAATATCATGACCCAAAAATCTGATGTGTTCCATTCACATGACTTTCTTTACATCTCTGCAACAAATTATTGTTAAAAAGCTTATACTTCTATTTATTTCATGCTAGTTGAGAAAAAATTAGCAGAAATAGCCTTATTACTTGCTTCCTTGTAAGTAGAAGCGAAATAAGCGAGTACCATAGGTTAAGGTGATACTCAAAGGCTGGTTGCTATGTGATTCCTTTGTTTGTATGGATGCGAGTTGACAAATTCCTGTGTGAGAAAAGTACAAGTACCTCAAAGCTGAAAGGAATATCTCGAAAATGAACACTTCCACGAAAAAAGCATATAACATAAATTGTGTGTTTTAATGTGCTCCACATCTTTTGAGTGGTAGGTTTTTGTCCATCTCTTACGGTTTAGGAGTTATTCAAAATTTCGTAAAATTCATCCAGAATAAAGGGGTTTTCAGAGGTTATTTCCTGAAAATTCAAGATACATATATTATTTATCAGATAAATATCTTTAATATACGATATTTTAATTCAAATGTTAGAGCCAGTTTTAAAAAAATCAAAATTTTTGAAAAAAGTTCCATGTAAAGGTATTGGGGGCGGGGGGATTTTCTTGAAAATCTTCGTGTCGCATCCTTGGAAGAAACCAAACTTAAATACCAGGTTTGGTTTTCAACGGTCTTTTCATTTTTCAGCTATGCTGTCCACGGACACACACACAGGCATAGGCACACACAGACGTTTTTGTAAAAATGTTTTTTTTGGATTCAGGGGGACCCAAAACAAGTATCTCTGGTGAAATCTTGGTATTCGAATTTTTGCGTGGAATACAATACCTTCTCTTTCCCTATATACATTGTACATGCTGGGTTAGAGAAAGTAAAAATGGTCCCCAAACAGACTGTCGTGTTTTCACTAGGTAGTTGATGTTCATATATTTCGAGGGGATTGATTTGACTTTTGCAGGCGCACATAATTATATGGAGATATGTTGCAGGAATATGTATTTCATTCACAGTACTTTCTTTAGCTGTTCTACAACAGATTTTTCTTACAATAACTGAGTCTTCGCTCCACTTCGTGCTAATGTAAATAAACAGAAGATACAAAAAATTGTCGTATTAATTACTTCCTTGTAATTGGAACCGAAATAAAGGAATACACTACGCTAAAGCGATAGTCAAATATTTTAAATGCTATGCGATTGAAATAAATGCCTTTGCCTTATCATTCCTTCGAAAAATTCAAGATATACATTTTATTTGTCATTAAATACGAGTATCTTTAATTTATACTGCATTTTAATCTAAACCTTTACTCATTTTTTCAGAAAATAAAACTTTTCGAAACCCTTTTTTTATATAAAAAGTAGTTTGGGGTGGGAGAATTTTCTTAAAAAATCCTCGTGTCATATCCCTGAAAGATATTATACCGAATTTTCGTTTTTGAGTTATCGTGTTCAGTGTCACACGGAGATATACATATGGGCCTTTTTCTAAAACTCCTTTTTATAAATGGGATTCTAAAACGTATATTTCCTGTAAAATCTCAGTATCTAATTTTAGGTGGAATGCAATACCTTCTCTACCCACCATATACATTGTACCTACAAACGTGCTAAAGAAATTAATAATATATTTTAATAAGCATTAATTATTTTAGTGTTGCGCCATCTTATTGATACTGGAGCCCGATTCCTTATGTAATTACATATTCTATTCCTTTAAAATATATGTGGATATACATATACACAAACAGAAAATATCTACGACCTGTTATACTGAAACTATATTTACATCTTTTCACACATTCCATAGTATATTACCTACATATTTTGGAAATTCTTGCATACATAAAAATAAACTGGTCGTTTTTTGCTTAATTAATTACTATTTACTACATTTTGTTTAAATGCCTGCTTATATATTTTTGTTTATTTAAAACTGAGAACAAACAGCTGGAGTAAAAGTTTCTGGAAAGTCCCATAAGGCAATTGATAGAAACTGCGGCTGCTGTACTTCCCTCACTTTAAGCAAATTCTGAATGGTGAAAATCTTTTAAAAGCTGTCGCTATGCGCCTATCATGGCCAGGATAAAAACAAAAGAGATATGAAACGGATTTGATTTTGATTTCAGTATGAGAAATGTTTTATGTATTTTCAAACTGAAATCAATAACACGGAATTCTCTGAAACCCTATTTCTACAAAACACTGTATTTGACATAAATTGTGCATTTTAACGAGATCTACATTTTTTGTGCAGTAAGTTTGTGTCTGTCTTTTACGGTTTACTAGTTATGCAAAAGTAATTAAAATTAGAGGTCTTCAGGGGTTATTCTCTAGAAATTCAGGAAATACTTTTTATTTGCGACGTAAACTTCTTCAATATTTAGCATTTTAATCTAAAGCATTACAACCATTTTTCATAAAATTGCAAATTTCAAAACGTTTTCAATTTAAAGGGTAGTTTTGTAGCCTTGAAAGCCTTCGTGTAGTATCCTTGGAAGGTACTAAATCTTTGATTTTGATTTATGTTGTCTACAGGCACATATATAGACACACACAGAACCTCTATCTAAATTTAAACAGGCACCTCAAAACATGTGTTTTATGTGAAGTCTCGGTATAAAATTTTGGGTTGAATACAATACCTTCTCTATTTTCTATGTACGTTATAAATACATGCTAGAGAAAGTAAAAATCTTATGTGTTGCATTCGCATAACTTTTTCTACAAACTACTATTACAAAAGTTTATTCCATTACCATACGTCGTGATAATCGAGATAAACAACGAAATAGCTGTACTAGTTCCTTCTAAGTAGAAAAGTAATAAGGTAATGCACTACGCTAAGCCCATAGTCAAATATTTCAAAAAACCGGTGAAACAATTGAAATTTGGTTCACTTTGCACGGCCAGGATCGCCTGCCGCTTTATAAAAGTTTGCGTAGCTTAAAAGTGAAACCAACAGAAAGTAATGTGTCGCAAACGATTAACTCTATAAAAATGTATAATATGACATAAATTGTGTGTTTTAACGAGATCTACATTTTTGGTGTAACAAGTTTTTTTTTTTTTTTTTTTTTTTTTTGTAGCTGAACGTCATTTAACCTGGTTGGCTATAACGGACGATGAATGAATTGGTGAAATGACGCTCAAATTTTCTCGGAGTCCATGGAGCTTTTAAAGCTAGTCGATATTCCTCTTCTCAGAATAAGGGAAGCCGCAAAAAAAAAAAAAAAAAAAAAAAAAAAAAAAAAAAAAAAAAAAAAAAGCCAACTTATTCGGGTAACTTACCCTAAGCAATAATCGAACTCGCGACCTGTTAAATATGAAGCAGACACGCTATCACCACTACTCAGGTGAACACTCAGTGTTTGACTCTCTCTTACGGCTATGCAAAGAAGTCTTCAGGGGCTATTTTCGCAGAAAATATATATATTGTTATTTAAATATCTTTAATCAAAATCGTTAGAGTCGTTTTAGAGAAAAACATTTTCAAAAATGTTCAAGATTTTCTTGAAAATATTCGTGTCGCATTTTTGGAAGATACTAAACTTAAATACTAAATGTGTTATTTAACGGTAGTTTCGTTTCTGAAATATGCTGCCTACGAACGGACACGCGTGGACCTTTTACTAAAACATTATTTGTTGGGGTTAAAGGGACCTCAAAACATATATTTCTGGTGATATTTTACATCGGCAATTAGCGAATACAATACCCTCTCTATCTACTACGAGTATACATAGTATGTATAGAGAAAGTAAAAATGATGTTGTTCAAGTACAATCCTGCGATGTAAAAAGATAATTTTCTTCACACAACAAAATGTCGTACAGAAGAATGGTATTTACATCAGCAAATGTGTAGTAGTATTTCATTGTGCACTGTGTTAGGAAATAAAAACTACTTCTGTGTTACGAAACCCCTTTTAATTCCTTCAATTATTTTATGAAGACTCTGACTTATATGTTGTTTTGCTCCTCCGAATTAACAAACATTTTAAATGTTCACAAATTACTATGAAAGCTGAGAAAGTAGAATTTTGGAACAACTTAAAGTAACAAGTGTATTGTTACGGAGCAATAAAGACAATAAATGTGGTGGAAGAAGTAAAGACCTGAGTGTGAAATATATTTTTGTTGAAAGTCCGGACTCTCAACGAAATTTTAAAAGTTTTAAATGAATTTATTTTGATATATCTTTCAGAACATATTTTACCATGTTTACTACATATTTATAAGCTACATAAAAGCCCGGTTCTAAGATAACCTTATCGAGCGAGGTAACATTCTTTTTTTTTTTTGTTAACGAAGATGTCAATTGTTAGGATCATATACGCGCCGCCGTGTGACGGAATTTCGTCCCACAGGATCCTTTTACATGCCAGTTAATTTAGTGATATGGAGCTGTCGTTTCAAGAATATTTAAAATCCTTTGATCTGGGTCTGAGCGTAATGCTCAAGCGGTGGGATCCGGGGTCCGTATTCGGGAGGTTCCGGGTTCGAGTCCCGACGACCACCCCCACACTGACCCGCTGTTTTGTCATGGTTTCCTTGGTCGCCAGGCAAATTCAGGAGTAGTTCACCTTCTACCATGACTTTCCTATCCAATATTCCTTGTCATCCCTTTAAATTTGAAGGGCCAGACCACAGTGTTCGGCGGATTGCGGCTAGGCGATGGCTGTGTGAGAGCTTCTTACTGTCGTAGTTGCGGGACCACCTTTCGGGATATTACCGGAGGCTCAGAGCTTGAGTGTAGGGCCTGAGCGACATCATATGCATTCGATCTGGAGCTCCCGTAAAACTTGTCCATCGTCATCCGCCCTTCGGGTCTCTTCCCTCAAGAGAGTCAGGTAAGTCGCAAATGGTCTACATGAGGTGCTCTGCCGCAGGAACTGGGGGCCACATCCACGGTAATCCTAATTCTAACTGATAATCTTAAACAGCTTCATAAAACTAGTAAAATGGTTATCTTAACGTTCTGCAAGGTTTATATCCAACGTTTGATTAAAGTTATGGCTGGGTTTATACATAATGCACATTTAGTTCATATTTGTTACAAATAGTACAATTTTGTGTTGTTTAAATGTATTTTAAATATATGATGTTCTTTTTAGAAATAAAATAGTTTGACATCTGTGTCCTTACTTAGCAAACTAGCTGTCAGGACAAAGGTACCAGATGTATGTATGTATGTATGTATGTATGTATGTATGTATGTATGTATGTATGTATGTATGTATGTATGTATGTATGTATGTATGTATGTATGTATGTATGTATGTATGTATGTATGTATGTATGTATGTATGTATGTATGTATGTATGTATGTATGTATGTATGTATGTATGTATGTATGTATGTATGTATGTATGTATGTATGTATGTATGTATGTATGTATGTATGTATGTATGTATGTATGTATGTATGTATGTATGTATGTATGTATGTATGTATGTATGTATGTATGTATGTATGTATGTATGTATGTATGTATGTATGTATGTATGTATGTATGTATGTATGTATGTATGTATGTATGTATGTATGTATGTATGTATGTATGTATGTATGTATGTATGTATGTATGTATGTATGTATGTATGTATGTATGTATGTATGTATGTATGTATGTATGTATGTATGTATGTATGTATGTATGTATGTATGTATGTATGTATGTATGTATGTATGTATGTATGTATGTATGTATGTATGTATGTATGTATGTATGTATGTATGTATGTATGTATGTATGTATGTATGTATGTATGTATGTATGTATGTATGTATGTATGTATGTATGTATGTATGTATGTATGTATGTATGTATGTATGTATGTATGTATGTATGTATGTATGTATGTATGTATGTATGTATGTATGTATGTATGTATGTATGTATGTATGTATGTATGTATGTATGTATGTATGTATGTATGTATGTATGTATGTATGTATGTATGTATGTATGTACTCAAACAGTAGGGACCACTCCGCGTCTCTTTTGGTCGCCTGTCTGCCTCCTAAAGTCTCCTCCGGTTCTTCCACCTCAGCCGTTCCACCTGAGCATTTACAATCCACATAGAGTCCAAGTTCGAAGGCTCTATTCCGTCTCAAAGTCATAGGTCAATAGAGTAAAAACTTTTTATATAGATTCTGTACTTTTTTCTCCTCCTACATGTTTCTTCTCGACAGTAATTTGTTTTAAAGATAAAAAGGAGCAAAAAGGAAACTAGAGAGATATATTTATTTGTCCCCATTTCAGCACACTGTTGTTAAGAGCAAATGAGAAAGATGTATTTTCCGTTTTCATTGGTGTTTTCCTCCACATAATGCTCGAGGGAAAGGACAAAGTGCAAAACTGCTTTATTCTTTCCTTCTACGCAGAGTGCCTTGAAAGAGAAGCTTGAACTCTTGAAAAAACATTCCTGTATAGGCGCAATTTCACAGACTTTATTACAATAGGGGCCGGAAGCTTGCTGCGAATTAATTAAAATGAAGGAATTCAACAAATACACTTCTGGTTGGGAAACAGCCTGGGGCCCTTTTTCAGACGTCTAGCTAAGGCAAGTAATGCCTCACAACCTAGTTACCTCTGTGCCCGAATCAACCCCTTTCAAAACCGGGGCTTTAGGGAGTTTGCAATTTTAAAATGGTTTCTTACACCCTCCCAGCATCTTGATGCCCAGAAGGCTGGTGTGTAGAAGAGGAATTCGAGAAACGTTGCATTATAATTTCATTAAAAAGGCTGCTATATAGGAATAATAATAATAACAATAATAATAACAACACATATTCATGACAAACCAATAGATACATTGAATGAATATATAGGCTTCCTTCAAACGAACATATTTTTAATGAGTCATGATATGATGATAATAACAATAATAATAACAACAATAATAATAATAATAATAATAATAATAATTATAATAATAAAAATAATGAAGTTTCTAAGTACTTTGCGTAGTCCCTCATGGGTTTATTCGTGAATAATAATAATATTAATAATAATAATAATGATAATGATAATAATGATAATAATAATAATAATAATAATAATAATAATTCATTTTAGTTTAATTTTCAAGTAGTTCATTTTATTTAGCCTTCCTATGTGTATAAAATAACTGTTATTCCATACAAATTGACCATAATAGTTGGCCATACTGTGAATCCTGGGGTCTAAAGTACTTACAGCATTGTAAGTCACCATTAGGGTTGTCATCTCAAAATGAATTTGAGATCACCTTGTGGTTTACCGGGAAACGAATCAGTTGAGAAATTCAATGCTACGTCGTCATTTGCCATGGTAGCTCAGTGGCAGAGCAACCGGCTGGAGATCGGGAAATCCGTGGTTCAAATCCCGACCATAGTATTGAATTTTTCAGTGTTATTTATTTATACTTTAATTGAAGACAAAACTGAATGTATATTCCTAAATATTTTTTATAAACTAATTATATTATACTTTTTCAAAAACGTAGTACAGACATTTCATAGTATTCGCTTTGGAAGAAATTCTAAAACATTATTTGATGTCATTCCAAAACATTAGATAAGGATTAGGATTTGCCTTGGAAGGGGCCCCCCCCTGGGGAGAGCAAGGGACATAGGCCCTTGTGGCGCTTAACTGACCTCAAGGAGGGAGGGATAACGGGAGAGACCCGAAGAGTGACCAGCCTCCTGAAGAGCCCCCAGAAGGAGCCTTGAAACCGAAAAGCGTCCCGACCGAGTGTTTCCAACGTCGAAAAACGAATAAACTTTTTAAAATGAGCAAACCTTCATCCAACCGCAACCTGCTGAACAACGGCGTCTGGTCCTTCAACCCTGAAAGAGATCATTAGGAAATGATGATAAAAGGAAATGGTGGACCGTAAAATTTGGGATCAGGTAGGCCGGCTACAAGAATTGAACACATGATCACCCGAATGTGAGCTATAGATAAAATTGCCTAAGCCATCCAGCTGAAAACTAAGGTTTTACATCGTATACCTGACGTCTCCAAAACTGTATTCTGGTTTCCCCCGCCAGTCATTCCACCAATTGATCCATCATCACCTTTTCTATCATCAATTTCGTCAACATTTCACATCATGCAATTCCGCAGCCTCACGCCTGGCTACTGCCCGACCCCTCGTAACAGGTTCTCCATTCTGTGGCTTCGTGCCTTCTGACTCCTAGGCATTGACTTGTAAATCCTAGAGGGGTGTCAGTCCTACAAATCGGGTAAGCCCATTTGGCAGCATGGGAGATTTATGGTGGACAAAGCGGCAGGTTTTCTTCGGTTTCTCCGGTCCCTCTTCCATCGCATTCCACCGGTACTCCATCTTCATTCCATGTATCACCAGTGTCATCGCCTGCGGTGCTACAAGTAGTAAAAGCGGGCGTTAAACACTACCAAAAAGAAATGAATGTGGGGAGACCGTATGGGCTATGACGTTACTTGGTGAATATTCACCCCTCCTCTGAGACGTTAAGTTGTGGACTGTCTCGTAGTGAAATGGCTGCTCCAAATCATAATAAAAACCCAATGAAACGAGTATGTACATTTCAGGACGAATGAAAGGAACAAATTTTCTATACTGCTTCTGGCGAAAATGTAAGCTGCCTTATTTGTTTCAAGGATAATATAAGACGTCATAATATTGCTTGTCACAAGGAGTACTGAACATTACAGGCAAGTAATTTTAATAATGTGAATATCAGCTGTAAGTAAAATGATTATTTATCATACCCAATCATATAGAAGGCCCGTTTTTTCGACCTCTGACAAACAAATAAAAGACAAGTTCATAGAAAACAATTATTTTATTACTAAAAGTTTTGTACACTTATGGTTACTTTTCAACATAAATCACCGGAATAATTGAGACATTTATTGTATCAGTGCACAAGCTTTGCAATACCCGCTTCAAAAATGTTGCCGCCAATGATGCAGCCCGGAACCACAATCAAAGTAGCTGTTTATTGTAAAACTTTACGACGTTTGCGGAGAGCCTTTCAAAACAAACGAAGAGGAATGTTGACTTCAGGAATTGTGTTGATCCATAACAACACTCATCCACACACTGCTGGCACAATCCATCTGCTCCCTGAACAATTTCAATGGGACATTTTCGATCATCCGCCGTACAAACCTGACCTGGCACCCAGCGACTTTCACCTTTTCCCTGAACTGAAGAAGTGGCTAGGAGGGCAGCACTTTCAAACCAACGAAGATCTTCAAAACAACGTCAATGCGAAATCATTGGCGGCAACATTTTTTGAAGCGGGTATTGTAAAGGTACGATAAATGTCTCAATCATTTTGGTGATTATGTTGAAAAGTAGTGTACAAAACTTTTAGTAATAAAATAATTATGTTTTATGAACTTTTCTTTTATTTATAGCATATCGGAGGTTGAAAAACAGAAACGGCCCTCGTAATATTATTATTATTAGTAGTAGTAGTAGTAAGGTAGTAGTAGTACTCTACTATTACTAGTAATAATAACTATATTCTCACATTTATTAACTTATCACCATTATCATTAAATTCAATGTACGAGTATAATTATAAAATCCATCGAGTTTTAAATATTCTTTAGGAAGTGTTATAAATGCAAGCCTATATTTTCTTAGGGGTGACAAGATGTGAGAATGGACAAAAGTGTTTAATTCATTATCATACATTAGGGATAGAACATGTAATATAACTCTAGGAACACATTATTTTTCAAAATTTAAAACAGTAATATCACATTCACGAACTCGGTTTCTTTCGTAATCGACTTATGCTCCCCATATTTGTAGGACTGACACCCCCTGGGACTTTTAACAATGCCTAGGGGTCAGAAGCCCGTCGGGGAGCCTACGGCACGAAACCACACCACCTGTTACGAGGGGTCGGTCGGTAGTCAGGCGTGAGCATGAGGAGGTGGGTGATATGAAATGTAGGCGAAATTGATGATGGAACAATTAGCGGATTGAGTGGCGGGGGAAACCGAAGAACCCGGAGAAAAGCTGCCTACTAGCGGGCTCTCGGGATCAAACCCGGGCCGCCTAGCTGGGAGGCGAGCTATGTAACCTTTTAACCACGGCGCTGCCCCACGATCTCGGTATCAGATGCAAATCTATATGCGCAGATTTTAATACTCAGGTGTTATAATGTCTCTACCAAATTCACTCTTCACTGTGACCTGTGGCAGGTATTTACAGTGCAGCACTGCTACTCTGACTCTACCGCCAACTGCCCTGTAGTGCGGTACAGTATCTCTGGTGACGTAGAGTTTGGTGACGTCTGTCCTATACTATCAAAAAAATCTGATATGGTGCACTAACATGACTTCCTCTAGCTGCTCTACAAGCTTCTTGCAAACGATTATTCTTCTTTCTACACAATGCCATTCGATATAAACATTAGCAGAATGTTCTTACTCAGCTCCTTATAAGTGGAAGGGAACTAAGAGAATGCACTAGGCTAAGCTGATAGTCAAATATTTTAAAAGCTGTCGTTATGCGAATCGCTTCTTTGCTTGGCCAGGAGTAGAACAACAGAAAAGCAGACAGTTCCTGCCTGAGAAAAAAGTATAGTACTTCACAATTGAAACCAATATCAAGGAATATCTCGGAAACGGTTAAATCCTAAACAAAAACATAAAAGACACAGATCGTATGTTTTGACGAGATCTACATATTTTGTGTAGTAGTTTTTGCCTAGCTTTTACGATTTAGCAAGCAAAATTTGGCAAAATCCATCTAGAATAAAGAACTTTTCAGAGGCTATTTCCAGAAAATTTAACATATACATTTTATTTTGGACGTAAATAGTTTTAATATACGGGATTTGAATCCAAATCTTTGGATCAATTTTTAAAAAAATCAAAATTTTGCAAAAATTTTCCATGTAAAGGGTAGTTTGTGGTGGGGGGATTTTCTTGAAAATCTTCGGGTCGCATCCTTGTAAGATACTAAACTTAAATACCAAGTTTGGTATTTAACGGTCATTTTGTTTTTGAGCTATGTTATCCACAGGCGCGCACACGGACCTTTTTCTAAAAATGCTTTTTAGGACTCAGGGGACCCCAAAAGATATATTTCCGGTGAAATCTTGACATCGAATTTTTGCTATACATTATGTACATACTACTTATAGAGAAAGTAAAAATGTAAATTTGGACGGTGGGTGTTAATTCACAGACTCTGTGGGACGAGAAAGAAAAGGATGGTCTGCTATGCTATAGTAATTAAACCGTACTCTGTTATGATCAGAATTAAGTATACTCTTCCAAATTCACAAAATAGACTCAGCCTATGAAGCAAAATTAAGCCTTACTTGCTTTACGATATAAAGATCAAGTATTGCAACATCAAATTAAGATTTGAATCAATTTCAGAATTCGTTTACACTGATTGAGGCAGCGACTGTTTGGACATCTGCGTCATCCTGGCCATATGCATATGATGCGAGCCTCGACGTCCTTAACACCACCGGTGCTTCTAGAGCGGCACATTATTTGCACGATAGGCAAAACTGAAGTATGTAACCGTTATTTTTAAAATTCCATACGCGTGCTCAGGTATGTGAATATCTACTTCAAAATCTACAGTTGTTGAAGAGCGACAACTCTCTCAATAAATGAATGTAAGTATCTTTGAATGTTTATAATGAAATACTATTTGAAACTCAAAGCTGATTTATCTGTTTTTTGCATCAAAAACTGCAGTTTCCGCGTACACTTGCGACGTGTATGTTGTCAAGGCGATGGTTGGCCTAAACAAAACCCGGTTACCGTAATAATCACTGTATTTACAAGTATTACAATGTATTGCATTTTGCGTATACTTTGAGGCCGCGCCGTGGCCGAGTGGTTAGACCACTCGCCTCTCATACATGGCCGGGTTTCGATCCCAAGTGACCGCATGTGAGATTTGTGGTGGCGCTGGGGCGGGTTTTCTCCGGTACCACGGTTTCACCCGCCATCGCGTTCCACCGGTGCTCCATCATCATCATTCACGCATCATCAGTGTCACCGCCTGCGGTGCCATAAGTAGTTAAAGCGGGCGTTAAACACAACCAAATTGCATGAATGTGTCAAGTTAATTTTGTAGTATTTAGCAATGACACAAGGTCTGTCAAGCCTGATGCTTTGATATGTTACACTCTAGTACATAATTGTAAATGTTTGCATTGTAAATTGTATAACATATTTGTATACATAATACAATAATCATATTTTAGATTTATATAATTACTAGTAGTAACTATTATGTCGATAATTAGAAAACTATTATCTGCCATTACATCAGTATGTTACATATATTGAAATTATATTTATTTATACATTTTAACACTAATTTTGATGCTCTTTGTTTCATGTGCGTGCAAAAAAAAAAAAAAAAGAAAAAAAAAAAAGGAAGTACATATGCTTTTATAGAGCACATTAACTGCAGTGCAGTTACGTTAAGGCCTCAAAAGCAAATAGTGTGATTATATGTCTATTCTGTTGTTTTGCAACCCAGGCTTTTGGCACTAGAGCTTTATACATTATTGTTTTCTTTCGTAGTATATAAACATATGTATACATGTATATGTCTTGACAAGTTCTATGTTCAATGGCTTCTAAATGAATCTACAGAATGTTTTCTAATCTAATCTAAGACGCTTCAGTTGTAAGAAATTGGGGCTGCCAAAATTTTTGTTTCCTATTTTGCCTCACTTTCCTAAATGTTCTTTATTGACACATTTACTCTATCGTTTTCCTTTTAGTTACACGTACAGAGACATATACAAATACTCAAACACCCATTCCCAAGGCAGGACTCAAACCCGTGATCCCCTGTGCCACGAAGCACCAAAGCTAGGCATTTCAGCGAGCGACTAGAGGGAGCGGCAACTAATTAGCAAGTCTTCTGCTGCAATGAAACCAGCGAATTTCTGATGTATATTGAGGAAGGCTATTCTAGCATCTAGATCTCTGTTTTACCTAGAGTACAGGCTTTGCGAAGGTATACAGTCAGAACAGCTGCGAATTTCTTATCTTTTTTACTTAAATAGACATTAATTTAAAAATCTGATATGTTTCATTCACATGACTTTCTCTATATCTCTACAATAAATTATTTTCAAAAAGCTTATGCTTCTATTTACTTCCTGCTAATCAAGAAAAAACTTAGCAGAAATAGCCCTATTTCTTACTTCCTTGTAAGTAGAAGAGAAATAAGGGAGTACCATAGGTTAAAGTGATAGTCAAAAGCTGGTTGCTATGTTCCTTTGTTTGTATGGACACGAGTTCACAAAGTCCTGTATGAGAAAGTATGTTTATTATAGCTGAAACCAAAAACAAGGAATATCTCAAAAACGATCAACTCCACGAAACTATGTATATAACATAGATTGTGTCTTTTAAAGTGCTCTACATGTTTTGTATGGTAAGTTTTTGTCCATCTCTTACGGTTTGTCAGTTATGCAAAATTCCGTCTTCCGTCTTCAGAGGCTATTCCCTGAAAATTCAAATATACATTATACAATATGTCAGGTAAATATCTTTAATATACGATATTTTAATCAAAATCGTTAGAGCCATTTTTTAGAAAATCAAAATTTTCGAAAAATGTTCCATGTTAAGGCTGGTTTGGGGTGGGGGGATTTTTATCAAAATCTTCGTGTCGTATCCCTGGAAGATACTAAACTTAAATACCAAGTTTGGTATTTTATCGACTTTTCGTTTTTGAGTTATCGTGTTCACAGACACACGGACACACGAACACACTGACTCACGAACACACAAACACACACAAGGACCTTTTTATGAAAATACTTTTTTGGATATAGGGGACCCTAAAACATATATTCCCGGTGAAATTTCGGAATCGATTTTTTTGGTGGAGTGCAATACCTCCTCTATACACTATGTACATAGTACGTATAGGGAAAGTAAAAATCTGATGTGCTTCACTCACATGACTTTCTCTAGCTACTCTACAAACACACTTCTTGCGAAAGATAATTCTTTCAACACCATGCTAATCGAGATAAATATTAGCAGAATTTTATTACTTAGTTCCTTATAGGTAGAATGGAACTAAGAGAACGCACTATGCTAAAGTGATTGTCAAATGTTTTAAAAGCTGCCATTTTGTGATTTTCATTGCAAATCTTGTCTTGCTTTGCCAGGAGTGGAATAAAAGAAAAACGGACACTTCCGTCTGAGAAAAGTACAATAAGTATTTCACAATTGAAACTAATAACAAGGAGTATCTCGAAAACGGCAAGCTCCATGAAAAAAATGTATATGACATAACTTGTGCATTTTAACAAGCTCTTCATCTTTTATATAGTAAGTTTTGTCTATCTCTTACGGTTTATTGGTTATGCCAAACTAAGCAAAATGCATTCAGATTAAACAAGTCTTTAGAAGTTATTCCCAGAAAATTCAAGATATTCATTTTATTTGAGATAAATGTCTTTAATATTGGTATTTTAATAAAAATCGTTAGAGCCATTTCTAAGAAAACCCGAATTAGTAAAAAATTCCATGTAAAGGGTAGTTAGAGGTGGGGGGATTTTCTTAAAAAGCAGCGAGTTGTATCCTTGGAAAATACCAAGTTTAGTATTTAACCGTCTTTTCGGTTTTGAGCTAAGCTGTCCACAGACACACACACAAACACAAACAGACCGACAGACAGAGAAACAGACAGACAGTCTCACACACACATACACACACACACGGGCCTGTTTCTGAAAATGTTCTTTTTTTTGGATTCAGGGGGTTCTAAAACATGTATTTCCGGTGAAATCTCGACATCACATTTTTGGGTGGAATACATTAGTTCTCTATCCCTATGTACACTGTACATATGTGGCTAGAGCAAGTAAAAAGCGAAATAATTTTCGCATCCTATATGAAAATAGTTGAAGACAGGCAGGGAAAAATAATCCTTTACTCAACGTCATTTCGCTGGAAAAATAATTACATGAAAACTAGTCCTTTTATATGGATAAAACCTTTAGAACCATTATTTTCACATTTGTACATATTTCATACTCCCTGCGTTAATAGTAATTTTATCACCGTTTTCAAATCAATTAATTTTGAACGGATTAGTTATTTTTCCTTTCTCTATACGTACTATGTACATAGCGTATAGAGAAGGTATTGCACTCCACCCAAGAATTCGATACCGAGATTTCACCGGAAATATATGTTTTAGGGTCCCCATGTATCCAAAAAAAAAAACGTTTTCAGAAAAAAGTCAGTGTGTGTGTGTGTGTGTCCAGTCCGTGTGAACCCGATAGCTCAAAAACGAAAAGTCGGTAAAATACCAAAGTTGGTATTTAAGTTTGATATCTTCCAGGGATGCGGCACGAAGATTTTGAGAAAAATCCCCCCACCACCAACTACCCTTTACATGGAAGCTTTTTAGAGAAATGTGATTTTCTTAAATATGTCTTTAACGATTTTGATTAAAATATCGTATATGAAAGATATTTACCTGATAAACAATATGTATATCTTGAATTTTCTGGGAATAACCTCTGAAGACTACTTTATTTTGGATGAACTTTACGAAATTTTGCGTAACTGCTAACCAGTAAGAGAAGGACAAAAACCTACCCCACAAAAATGTAGAGCACATTAATATACACAATTTATGATATATACTTATTTTTCGTGGAGTTGATCGTTTTTTAGATATTCCTTGTTTTTGGTTTCAGCTTTGAAAAACTTAACATTTCTCATCCAGGAGTTTTCCAACTTCTGTCCATACAAATAAAGGAGCTACAGTCACATAATAACCAGCTTTTGACTATCACTTTAATCTATGATACTCCCTTATTTATTTCTACTTTCAAGGAAGCAAGTAATAAGCCTTTTCCTGCTAATTTTTTTCCGATTAGCATGAAGTAAATAGAAGTATAACCTTTTTAACAATACCTTGTTGCAAAAATATAGAGAAAATCATGTGAATGGAACACATAAGATTTTTTCTATTATTTCAATGTATTCAATTTGAATGTCTTTGTATTTCTGTGCTTGTATTTATATTTTACACTATATCATTTGGTGCTTTTCCATAACGCTCACAATAATTACATGAATTTAAACAGTTTTTCAATTACAAAATCTGATGTATTACATTCACAGAATTTTCTCTAGCTGATCCATATATAAGTTATTCTTTCAAAAATATTCTTCTTTTATCAACATCATGAAGGGAAATAGAAAATACACTAAACTAAAGCAGAGTCACATCTTTTGAAAGCTGATCGTTATGTGGTCAAGGTCAAGTCTACAAAAAAACAAAACAACGGTAATGACAGGTTAATTGTTTTAACAATATATGTATTTTTTTGTGCAGTAAGTTTATCTCTATTCTTACGGTTTAACCGTTAGGCCAAATGTTGCAAAACACATCCCATAAAGAGGTCTTCAGAAACTATTCCAAGAAAATTCAAAATATAATTTTTTTCTAATGTGAATAGCTTTAATATATGGCAGGTACTTTAATCAACATCGTTAGAGCTATTTTAGAGAAATACAACATTTTTTAAATTTTTTCATATAAAGTGTAGTTTGTGGTAGAGGGATTTTCTTGAAAATATTCGTGTCACATCCTTGGAAGATTCTAAATATAAATACCAAGTTTAGTAATTAGCAGTACTTGAGTTACACTGTCCATAAGCACACACACCCAATGTACACAATGTACATAGGGATAGAGAAGTATTGTTTTGTACCAAAAAATTCGAAACCGAGATTTTACCGGAAATACCTGTTTTAGGACCCCCTGTATCCAAAAAAAGCATTTTCAGAAAAAGGTCCGTGTGTCCGTGTGTCCATGTGTCAGTGTGTCAGTGTGTCCGTGTGTCTGTGTGTCTGTGAACACGATAACTCAAAAACGAAAAGTAGCTGAAGTACCAAACTTAGTATTTAAGTTTAGTATCTTCCAGGGATGCGACACGAAGATTTTGAGAAAAATCCCCCCTCCCAAAACTACCCTTTACATGTAAAACATGTGTAAATAAAATGTTTATCTTGAACTTTCATGGAATAGCTTCTAAAGACCTGTTTATTCTGGATGAATTTTGATTAATTTGGCATAACTAGTAAACCGTGATAGATAGACAAAAACTTACTAAACAAAAAGATGTAGGTCTTGTTAAAATACACAAGCTATGTCAATTACATTTTTTATGGAGCCTACCGTTTTCGAGGTATTTCTTTGTTATTGGTTTCGGTTGTAAAATACTTACACTTTTCTCAGATGGGAGTATCTGTTTTTTGTTGTTGTTTTTGTTTTCGTTCTACTCCTGGCAAAGAGAAGAAGCGATTTGTTATGATAATTGCATAACGACAGTTTTTAAAACATTTGACAATCGGTTTAGCCTTGTGTATTCCCTTATTTTCTTCCTACTTATAAGGAACTAAGTAATAAGAACATTGTGCTAATGAGTACCTCGATTAGCAAGGTGCAGAAAGAAAAATAATCCTATTTAAGAAGTTTGTAGAACAGCTAGAGAAAGTCATGTGAGTGTAACACATCAACTTTTTTTTTCTAAAAATGTTTTTTTCACAGTCAAGGACCTCAAAAACATGTAATTCCGGTAAAATCTCGACATCATATTATTGGGTGGAATACAATAATTTCTACATGTACATAGCATATACATACGCGCTAGAGAAAGTAAAGCCTTTTATTTAAAGTTTCGTATGTCTCTGTATTCCTTATCCCTCCTCACCACTTTTCCATTTTGAAACCTAATTTTTGCGTTCTTAGTAAAAACACAGCATGAAACACAGTAACCAAATATCATCGCCCTCAGTTTTCACGCGCCATATAGCAGCAGTAACTGTCAATGTGGTATATTGATAATCCATTTTTATTGACCATTAACGTCGACTGCCGAGATCTGTAGGGCATGCCAAAATCGAAAGTTTAAGAGCACCGAGGTTCTACATTAAGCTTCTTAGCGTCTTCCGTCCTCTCACTTAGCCAAATAAAACAACAACGGTTTTATTGCATTTCTAAGCAAAGTAGATATTTCGAGAGGGAATTGCACTTTGCAAAGATAATTTAAGGTCCAGATAAAAATGTGACTTGTTCCATTCATAAGATTTTCTCTACATCTCTGTAACAAATTAATTTTAAAGACGGCATGCTTTTATTTACGTCATGCTAATCTAAAAAAAAACGAGCAGAAATAGTTTTATTACTTACTTCCATGTAAGTAAAAGGGAAATAAGGCAGTACCATAGGTTAAAGTAATAGACAAAAGCTGGTCGCTATCGGACTGATGTTCCCTTGTTTGTATGGACAGGAGCTAACAAATTCCGTATAAGAACATTTCAAAGCTGAAACCAACAAAAACGAGTATCTTAAAATCGATCAAATCCACGAAAAAAATGTATACAACATAAATTGTGTGTTTTAACAAGCTCAGCATTTTCTTTTAATTTATCTTTTGTCATTCTATTACGATTTATGAGTTATGCAATATTCGTAAAATGTATCCAGAATAAAAGTAGCCTTCAGAGCCTATTCCCAGAAAATTCAAGACATACATTTTATTTGTCAGGTAAATATCTTTAATATACGATATTTTAATCAAAATCGTTAGAGCCATTTTTGAGAAAATCAAAATTTTTGAAAAAAGTTTCATGTAAAAGGTGGTTTGGGGCGGGGGAGATTTTCTTGAACATCGTCGTGTAGCATATGGAAGATGACAAACTTAAATATCATGTTTGGTATTTAACGGTCTTTTCGTTTTAGAGCTGCATAGCTCCACAAACACACACACATACACACAGAATTTTTTTTTTGGTTTACGGTTACTCAAAACATTTATTTCCAGTGAATTTGCGAGTTTTTAGGTGAATTACAATACCTTCTCTATACACTATGCACATTGTACTTGTAGAAAAGTAAACATTTTATAATTTAATGTATATTTATGGTTGTTTCTTACTCCTTAAACTAGCAGGACTCGTTCACCGTCTCCGCCGATAAGCCGGAGGGGTAAAACGAAGGTGGGTCACGCCAGTTCCGCACTGATCGGTTTTAACTTGATATATCCCACTGAGTTCCGCAACCCATTTAACGTATAAGGAGATATCTGCACAAGTTAATTAATCCATTTGTTTTCTGATGAAACTACACGAAAAGGAAAGAAAGCAATTCTTATGGTTAAATTCACATTACCTTCTCTATCCATTGTTATACTATTCTTCAAAAGGCATATTCTTCTGCTTCACTTTAATATAGATAAGAAAAATAAATTATGCAAAATAAATGCCATTATTGCAAAGGTGCTTCTTTGTACATACAAAGTACGTATCTTTCAAGTATTTTAAGCATACTTGAAAGAGAGAAAATAACAATTTCCATGCTGAATCTCAATGAAATGTATATTAAGGTTTTTTGAAAACTATACATCATACCGAAAAATTAACTTCTATTTCAGAAACCATACATAACAAATATAATGTATGAGGGCCGTTTTTTTGCAACCTCCGATAGGCTATAAATAAAAGTCAAATTCACTGAAAATAATTATTTTATTACTGAAAGTTCTGTACACTTATGGTTACTTTTCAACATAATCCTCGAAAAGATTGACACATTTATCGTACCTGTGTACCGGCATTGCAATACTCGCTTCAAAAAATGTTGCCGCCAATGATGCAGCTTGGAACCACTATCAATGAAGCTGTTTATTGTGAAACTTTACGACGTTTGCGGAGAGCCTTTCAAAACAAATGTAGAGGAATGCTGACTTCAGGAATTGTGTTGATCCATGAAAACGCACGTCTCCACACTGCTGGCACAACACATCGACTCCTTGAACAATTACAATGGGACATTTTCGATCATCCGCCGTACAGTCCTGACCTTGCTACTTTCACCTTTTCCCTGAACTGAAGACGTGGCTAGGAGGGCAGCCCTTTCAAACCAACGAAGATCTTCAAAACTACGTCAATGCTCATTTGAAATCATTGGCAGCAACCTTCTGAGGTCGTGGTGGTGTTAGAGGCGTCTTAGTACGCGGGAACCGTGGTCTCCTGTCGCTCCACGCATAAAAATGTTAGGGTACCTACTTCCTCAAGGAACAACAGGAATTTTAGTATCTTTCACAGATCACTGTGCAGCTATATTACAAGAAGATAATAAAAAGTATCATAAACCTTGGGCAGGAATAGACTTAGAAATTAATTAATTCTGCTTCATCTCTTTGCTCCATTCCAACAAAAATAAATTAGAATAATTGTAGATGTTTCAGTTAAGATACCAATACCTGCTGAACATATATATAACATTTTTAGGCAGTTCGGCTTAAAAATAATTTTATATGCACATCGCTATTTCAGCTTTAAAAGGTTCCATAAATATTTTGAAAAAGCATTTACATTCAATACAAAAATGATTGTTCATAAATAACTTTACCCTGTAAATCTTTTACACTACCGCTATTTTATTAATTAAATTTTGTTAATGAGTCACTGAATTCACACTAAATTTGTATAATACATACAATTCATATGCTTTTTTTTATTTTGTTCATTTGTTTGGTAAGCTTTATGTTTGTGGCCACCTACACAATGGAGGAAGCCGAAAGCTACGCCATTCAAAATAAAGGAATTAACTCTTATTACTATGTAAATCTAATGGTGGCTGTTTCCCCGCGGCCCGATTTCGGTCACCCATCGATAATACTCTCATGTCAGTCTATCTTGTTGGGGTCGGACTACGTAGTGTAGAATCCTCACCGAAATGAAAAAAAAAAAAAAAATATGATGTGTACCATTCACATGACTTTCTCTATATCCCTGCACAAACTATACTTAAAAAACTTATGATTCTATTTACTTCATGCTAATCTAGAAAAATTAGCAGAAATAGTCCTATTACCTTCTTCCTTATAAGTAAAAAGGAAATAAAGGAGTAGCATAGGTTAAAGCGATAGTCGAAAGCTGGTTACTATGTGACTGAAGTTCCTTTGTTTGTATGGACAGGAGTTGAACAATTCCTGTATGAGAAAGTTAAGATTTTCGACCCTGAAAACAAAAACAAGGAATATCTCCAAAACGATCAACCCCAAGAAAAAGAATTGTATACAACATAAATTTTGTGTTTTAATGTGCTCTACATTTTTTGTGTGGTAATTTTTGGTTATCTCTTACGGTTTAGCGGTTACACAAAATTCCGGAAAATCACTCAGAATAAAGTAGTCTTCAGAGGCTATTCCAAGAAAATTCAAAATATACATTTTATTTACCTTTAATATACGAAATTTTAATCAAAATCGTTAGAGCCATTTTTGAGAAAAGCAAAATTTTCGAAAAAGTTCCATGTAAAGGGTAGTTTGGGGTGGGGGATTTTTCTCAAAATCTTGTGTCGCATGCCTGGAAGATTTTAAACTTAAATACCAAGTTTGGTATTTTATCGACTTTTCGTTTTTGAGTTATCATGTCCCCAGACACACGGACACACGGACACACTGACACACGGACACACAGACACACACACGGACCTTTTTCTGAAAATACCTTTTTTAGATAAAGGGGACCCTAAAACCTATATTTCCGGTGAAATCTGGGTATCGAATTTTTTGGTGGAGTGCAATACTTTTTCTATACACTGTGTACATAGTTCGTATAGAGAAAGTAAAAAAACACACACTCACATACACACAACTTCTTTGCTTAACAGATACAGGATAAAGTGAATCGGGCAATATACCTTTAAATAATGGAAAATGATAACATTGAAGCATGTGCTCATTTTGTATAACCTGCAAATTTAGAAGCATAAACACAGCGCATCAGAAACTATGCAGTTCACTTCAAAAGGTTCTAATGGAGAAAATTCTCATTTTTACCATTTATAACAAAAAATGATATTACACTACTCTGACACATTTTAGCTTCTCTACACGTACTATGTACAGAGTGTACGGAGTAGGTATTTATTATAATGCATCCAAAAATTCGATACCGAAATTTCACCGAGAATACATGTTTTAAAACCCCTGAATAAGAACACATTTTATAAAAAGGACTGAGTGTGTGTGTGTGTGTGTTTGTGGACAGGACAGCTCAAAAATGAAAATACCGTTAAATATCAAACTTGGTATTTAAGCATGGTATCTTCCAAGAATGCGACACGAAGATTTTCAATAAAATCTCTCCACCCCAACTACCCTTTACATGGAGCCCCTTGACGATTTTGATTAAAATATAATATATTACAGATATTTTACCTGACAAATAATATGTATATCATGAATTTTCTGGGAATATCATCTGAAGATATGTTTATTCAGCATGAATTTTACGTAATTCTGCTTTGCTGGTAAAATGTAAGGGGTGGACAAAAGCTAACTTAACAGAAAATATAGAACTCGTTAAAATACACAATTTATGTTGTATACATTTTTTCGTGGAGCTGATCGTTTTTTAGATATGCCTTGTTATTGGCTTAAGCTCTAAAATACTTACACTTTTCTCATACCGGAATTTTTCAACTCCTGTCTATACAAAGATACTTCAGTCACATAACAATCAGCGTTTGACTCACTTTAACTTATGGTCCTCTCTTATTTCCCTTCTACTTACATGTAAGCTAGTAATAGTACAATTTCTGCTATTTTTTTTTATTAGTTAGCAGCATGAAGTAAATAGAAGAATAAGCTTTCTAACAGTAATTTATTGGAGAGATTAGGAGAATGTCATGTAAATAGAACACATCAGATTTTTCCAAAATATTGTATTAGCTTTATAATTAATTGCAAATTGCATGGATATTTCAAACTTTCCTTGTATTGTTACAAATGTACTTATATGCATTAAGTAGAACAGATATTTTATGTAAAACCTGACAGTGACACCGATGGTTTAAACTGACAAGGAAATAATTGGTGAAGTAATAAAACCTGAGGCGTTAATGTGGAAGTTTAATTAAAACGTTGTTAATTCCTGATTTTGACATCCTTTTTTTCTCCCCATCAATCAAAATCCACTCTCACGTGATTCCAGTGATCATACGCAGCAAGTTCTCTACTAAATATATGTAAAATAATTGTATAAATATCACACACATGAAAAAGTTGCAAAAATTGGTATACTCATTAAAAAAAAAGTAATGTAATAAAATTAAAAATCTTGCAAAACGCCATAACATATAAAATGTAAAATATTTTGTTGTTGCATAATAAAAAGTTACAATTTCTTTATTCTACTTTATTAAATAAAAATGGTTCCATTTTAAATGGAATAAAACACATTTACTGTGAGAAGTTATGGGCACCTTCAAGTACATACCACATATAAATGTTTCTTTTAAAACGTCCAAAACTATTGATTTAATATTTTTTCTTCATACAAGCAGTGTGTAGAACAAGAGTTGAATAGATAGAATTCAATGACATAGCCAGGCTTTGAACCACGGATCTGCAGGTATCTAGCCGGTTGCTCTACCACTGAGCTAACATGCAACATGCCGGCATAGCATTTTAACCGGGAGATCCCTGGTACAGATACCGGCTTTGGCATTGAATTTTTCAGTCTGTTTATCCAACTCTTGTACTACAGACTTTTTTTTTTGGTAGTTCTTAACGCCCGCTTTTATTTATGGCGCCGCAGGCGGCGACACTGATGATACATGTATGAAGATGAAGCACCGGTGGAATTCAATGGCGGGGAGCCCGGAGAAAACCCACCCCCAGCGCCGCTTTGTCCACCACAAATCTCACATGCGGTCGCTTGGGATCGAACCCGGGACGTCTATGTGACGTCATTACACACGGATTGTGTGAAAAACAATTAACCAATTGACCATAATAGTTGGCTACACTATGAATCCTGGGACTTAATGAATTTACAACATTGTAAGTTGCTATTGGGGCTGTCATTTCAAAATAGTTTGAGATCACCTTGTGGTTTACCAGGAAACATGCGAGTCAGTTGGGAAATTCAACGCAGTGGTAGAGCAACCGGCTAGATACCGGGAGACCCGTGGTCATGTCCCGGTTATGGCTTTGAGTTTTTCAGTCTGACTCTACCTTTCCAATACTGTTGTTTACATAAGCATCACTACAATTAGCCACTAATATGAAGGCAAATAACTGAGGGGAATTGCTAAAGTATAATATAGATGACAATAGTAATAATAGTAACAACAAAAAGACAAGATTTCTTAAAAGCCCAGGGTGAAAGATTCCAGAAAACTGCAACGAAATACTAGCAGATTTTCACAATTTATTAATTTGAGGTATTTTAACCAGCACCCTTTAAGACATGACCAATTTTATTACTAATGCTTTGCTTACAATAGTTTTATATTTGTTATATTTGTAAGTTACAGGCCTTGATTTCACAATTTGAAAACTAAATCTTGCGATAAAAAAAACGCCTAATTGTCCCGACTAGTAATCAAAATAATAAAAATTTAGAATTTGGACTTACAAAAACCTATTCAACCGTCCAATTTTGGCGTCTACGAAACGAAACTTCACTGTGCTTATAAGGACGATCTGTCCCTCGGCGAATTTCCAGCTAGGCTTAAGAACTTTCTCCCACGGTGGTCAGCCAAAGAGCGGTAAGAATGAGTGGTTCAAAGTTTCCCCACCAGATAGCAGCTGAATCTCGTCATATACGTCACTATGAAAATGTTAGGGTGTTTTTGTTTATCCCATAAATGCGAGACGAGTTTGGAGATAACCATATCTGGCACACATCTTTAGGAAGGGAGTAGACTAGCAGTTCAAAGGTAATGGCTTACACAAGGGATCATTAAATAGAGAGATAAAAACGGCAGAAATAAGATCTTTTTTAGAAAAGTAAAAAGGTGTACTAGAAAGTACCAAACAAGAAATGAAGCTTTTGGAGAAGATCGGCATATTTATACTTCAAATGACAAACTAGAAGAATATAAATAAAATGGGAAGCACACATGAGATTGGATCAAGAAATAATACGAAATTGTAAAACTTATATCCCAAAGGAAGATGGTGTGGGAAGATCAAGAAAATGGTGGACATGGTGGATTTGCCAGAGCATGCCTAAACCTTGAAGGAAGAAGAAGGGAAAAATAAAATATTTTAAACATCCATGGACTCTCGTGGTCAACATTATCTCACTATGTAAAATCACAGAAGTCTCCTTGCGGTTTCTGATAATGGGACAGTGATACCAACTGTTAAAATATTTACATTTGAAATAATTCGGACCATTCCCGAAAATATTAAGACAAGCATCGCGTAAGAGTAGAAGTGTGTCTCATGTTACCTTAATGCAAGAGTTCACATAAATATGGGTAACCATTTATAAGGTAAACATAAAATATTTCATGTTTACATTAATATCTACGTGAAGTATAAAAAAGTCACCAGCAGAGAGCGTTTGTAATTAGTTTGAAGTAATTCCGTCGCTAAGTGTTCACACATTAATTGCCTTTTTGTGTAAGATTACGGAGTAGGAATCACTGGGTATGTATAAGAAATAGAAGCAAAACAAGATGTCATATAGTTAATTGTTTATGAGTTTAGGGTGCTTTTAAAGGTTAGTTAGCTATTTTCACATGAATACTTTTATACTTTGGTCTCGTGCTCTTTAAGTGGTCACTTAGCAGACCACATAATAACTCAATTGTTTCCGCTATCTTGTGATTTGTCGCTGTGCATGCTTCTATTTTTTATTATGAACAACATCGCGTAAAGCTAATGCTTATATTTTATGCCGTAATGTGAATGCTTAATTTTTATGTGAATGGTTCTTTACTCCAGAATGCTTAATAAATTAGAGATCAAGTCACAGCTGGAAGATTATAGTAATGAAATCAAAAATCAATTTTCATTAATAACAAATTACAGCTGAATTAAAAAGATCTGATTCAATTTACATGACTTTCTCTATATCTCTGTACCAAATTATTTTATAAGCTTATCTTTTATTTATTTCATACTAATCGAGAAAAATTACCAGAAATAGCCCTATTACTTGCTTCCTTGTAAGTAGGAGCGAAATAAGGGACTACCATAGGTTAAAATGATAGTCAAAAGCTGATTGCTATGTCAATGAAGTTCCTTTGTTTATATGGATAGGAGTTGACAAGTTCCTGTATGAGAAAAGTATAAGTTTTTCATAGCAGAAACAAAAAATAAGGAATGTATCAAAAACAACAAACTCACCAAAAAAATATATCTAACGTATATTGTGTGTTTTAACGAGCTCTACATTTTTTGTGAAGTAAGTTTTTATCCATCTCTTACGGTTTAGCAGTTATTCAAAATTCAGTAAAATTCATCCAGAATAAACTACTCTTCAGAGGCTATTGTCAGAAAATTCGGGATATACATTTTATTTGTCAGGTAAATATTGTTAGAGCCATTTTTGAGAAAATCGAAATTTTCGAAAAACGTTGCATGTAATGGGTAGTTGGGAGAGGGGGGATTTTTCTCAAAATCTTCGTGTCGCATCCCTGGAAGATACTAAACTTAAATACCAAGTTTGGTATTTTGCCGACTTTTCGTTTTTGAGCTATCGTGTTCACAGACACACAGACACACTGACACACGGACACATACAATGCTTTTTTTGGATATTGGGGACCCTAAAACATATATTTCCGGTGAAATCTCGGTATTGAATTTTTGGGTGGAGTACAATACCTTCTCTATACACTATGTGTACATAGTGCGTATAGAGAAAGTAATAAATATGAATGCTCTGATCCAGTGGTTCGCATATGCTGGATTATGACATCGGAAAAGGCGAACGCCAACGGAGCATTGTGTAAGGAGTAGTCACGGGTAGTGCGCATCAAGGAGTGGTAAGGAGGGGTAGTATTGTGGAGGCTCGTATTGTAGTTCATGGTATTAACGAGTGTGATTATTGATTGAGAACTTTATTTATGCTGTTTGATGACAAATAACTATGTAAAACCTATTTGTTGTTACAAAGCACACACGTACATGAGTTGTCATTTGCTATTCAGGGAGAAATTCTACCAAAATAGTGGTTGGCATGTTTTGTTATATTTACTATATGCTGTGACATACCCAGTAGGTTTCACTCCTACACTGCGCATACTAGGGAGTGGTAGCCTCAAGTTTAAAATGCTGGAGGGTGTACTTTTGGTAAGAACGATCAGGGGCCATAAATAAATACGAAGGCTGTGAGGAGACACGGGGCTTTACTGTTAAGAAGATAATCTATGGTTAGGGGATGAGGAAACCTAAGGGTTACTAAAACTCCACAGTGCACTCACCTATACATTATTAATCTTGCAGTTTACACTTAAAATAAAAACTATACCGTCGGTCAGTATGTTTCACATCATCAATAGCTCAGATTATTTTGACCTAACCGCTGAAGATTTTTAAAATAAAACCCATGGTTATGCCAGCATTGCTTTAGGAAGGCAAAGCTATATCAGCCTTGTGACATCTTTCCACTAATATCGATTGCTGAAACTGGAGCAACATTACCTCTAACTAAATGAAACATAATTTACTCAAAATAACCATATCAGGTACCCTAAAATATTACAGTAAATTGAACTAATTTATGTAATTCAGTTATATTATTTATTACTTAAAGTAATCTAATTTTTGAAGATTCGGAATTCACTATGAAGCATTAGTTGTTGGTAAATTAGAATTTATATTACTTTTGTTAATAATACACCCAAACACTTTAACAGAGGATTGATCCAGTGGCGCAGAGAGGGGGTGGGTTGAGTTTGTGTTACGTTATTGTACATTGTTGTCACATTTATATAGTTTTCGTGTTTCGTGTAGTAGATGAGAACACTCCATTGGTAGAAATAAATAAAGCAATTTTAAGTTTCCCAACAAAGATAAAAAAAAAAACCTGGTTACGCTGCGGATTTATTCACTTAAGGCAATCATGTGCACGTACAAAGGCCACCTCTGTTCTGTGGAAGGTTTGTGTCCGATCGTCATTTTCGGCGCTTTTGGAAGCTGGTAAACTGATCGATAGAACGACGTAACAGATCAACAAACCTGCTGATTGCTGCTGCAATTAAAGACTAAACGAATGCATACATTTCTTTTTGCCAAATTTTACTTTCTCTATACGCACTATGTACATAGTGCATAGAGAAGGTATTGCACTCCACCAAAAAATTCGATACCGAGATTTCACCGGAAATATATGTTTTAGGGTCCCCTGTATCCAAAAAAAAGTATTTTCAGTAAAAGGTCCGTGTGTGAACAGGATAACTCAAAAACGAAAAGTCGGTAAAATACCAAACTTGGTATTTAAGTTTAGTATCTTCTAGGGATGGGACACAAAGATTTTGAGAAAAATCTCCCCAACCCAAACTACCCTTTACATGAAACTTTTTTCGAACATTTTTATTTTCTAAAAAATGGCTCTAACAATTTTGATTAAAATATCGTATATTAAACATATTTACCTGACAAATAAAATGTATATTTTGAATTTTCTGGGAATAGCCTCTGAAGATTACTTTATTCTGAGTGAATTTTACGGAATTTTGCATAAGTGCTAAGCCGTAAGAGACGAAAACTTACCACACAAAATGTGTAGAGCACATTAAAACATACAAATTCTGTTGTATACATTTTTTGTGTGGAGTTGATTGTTTTTGAGATATTCCTTGTTTTTGGTTTAAGCTATAAAAGCTTATATTTTTCTCATACAGGTCTTTGTGAATTCGTGTGCATACAAACAAAGGAACTTCAGTCACATAGCAACCAGCTTTTGACTATCATTTTAACCTATAGTACTCCCTTATTTCGTTTCTACTTACAAGGAAGCAAGAAATAAGACTATTTCTGCTAATTTTTTCTCGATTAGCAGGAATTAAGTAGAAACATAAGGTTTTTAAACATAATTTATTGCAGAGATATAGAGAAAGTCATATGAATGGAACACATCAGATTTTTATATTAATGTATGCTATGTATGCAAAGAAATTTGTCGTTTCGTAACACTATGGAGATGTGAGATGTAATTGGAAAGCTTTCAGAACGCAGAAGCATTCGCAGAGTTGTCTTGACACTGTACGTATCACTGACGTATTACTTTCTCTACACGTATTATGTGTATAGCATATAGAGAAGGTATTGTATTGCACCCAAATCTTCGATACCGAGATTTCACATGTTTTGACACCTCTGATTCCAAAAAAAGAAGTACTTTTAGAAACATTTCGTGTATGTGTGTCTGTGGCAATTACTCAAAAAGTGCATTAAATACCAAACTTAAATATCAATTTTAATATCTTCCAAGGATGCGACACGAAGATTTTCAAGAAAATACCCCCAGCTACCTATTACAAGGAAAAATTTTCTAAAATTTAGGTTTTTTGTTTTGATTAAAATGTCTTATATTTAAGATATTTACATAACAAATGAAATATATATCTTGAATTTTCTGAAGACTTCTTTATTCTGGATGCTTAATTTTGCACAGATAGTAAACCAAGGAAGATAATATACAGAACGTACTACAAAAATGTAGATGTCCTTAAAACACAATTTATGTAATAATTTTTCCTTGAAATTCGTCGTTTTCGAGACATTCCTTGCTATTATTTCTTAAACCTTTCCCATACGGGAACCTGTAAACTCCTGAAGACATAAAGAAACTCACTTCAATCCCATAGCAACTACACTGTAAAACATTTGACTGTCAGTTTATTCTAGTGTAATCCGTTATTTCCCTTCTACTTATAAGGAATTAAGTAGTAAGATCGTTTTAGCGAATGTTTATTTAGAATATTCATGAAGTAAATAGGAGAATAACATTATTAACAATAATTTGTTACAGGTATGTAGAGAAAGTCATTTGAACGGAACAATTTACATTTTTTACTTTCTCTAGCCCGTATATACAATGTATATAGTTGATAGAGAAGGTACTGTATTCACCGCAAATATATGTTTTGAAATGTCTCGAATAAAAAAAATTAGAAACATGTCTGTGTGTGTTTGTGTATGTGTGTATGTGCAGTAGAGCTCAACAACGAAAAGTCAGTTCAATACCAAGCTTGATATTTAAGCCACTATCTTCCAAAGAAATCGCCCCATCGTCAACTACCTTTTATATGGAACATTTTTCGAAACTTTTTATTTTTTTCAAAAATAGCCCTAACAATTTTTATTAAAATGTCATTAATTTAAGTTGTTTTCATAACAAACGAAATATATATTTTGAATTTTCTGGGAATAGCCTCTCAAGCCCTCTTCATTCTCGTTCACTTTTGTAACTCTTGTATAACTGGTAAAGCCTAAGAGACAGACTAAAAATTACTCTACAAAACACGTAAAACTCATTAAAACACACTATTTATGCCATATACCTACATTTTTTCCAGATATTCCCAGTTACTAGTTTCAGCTTTAAGCTATTTAAACTTTTCTCAAATGGAAGAATCTTTCTGTTCGCTTCTCTTTTGTTTAATCCTAGCAAGCAAAGAATAACAAATTCCTGTATGAGAAAAGTTAAGTTTTTGAAAGCTGAAACAAAAACAAGGAATATCTCAAAAACGATCAACTCCACGAAAAAAATGCATGCAACATAAATTATGTGTTTTAATGTGCTCTACATTCTTGTGTTGTCAGTATTTGTCCATCAGTTACGGTTTAGCAGTTATGCAAAATTCCGTAAAATTCACCCAGAATAAAGTAGTCTTCAGAGGCTATTCCCAGAAAATTCAAGATATACATTTTATTTGCCAGGTAATTGTCTTTAATATATGATATTTTAATCAAAATCATTAGAGCCATTTTTGAGAACAACAAAATTTTCGAAAAAAGTTCCATATAATGGGTAGTTGGGGGTGGGGGGACTTTCTGGTAAATCTTCGTGTCGCATCCTTGGAAGATACCAAAGTTAAATACCAAATTTGATTTTTAACGGACTTTTCGTTTTTGAGCCATGCTGCCCACAGGCACACACACATACACACACACAAACACACACACGGACATTTTTCTAAAAATGCTTTTTTTGGATTCAGGGAGTCTCAAAACATGTATTTTCGGTGAAATCTCGGTTCGAATTTTTGGGTGCATTACAATGCCTTCTCTATAGACTATATACATAGTTCGTGGAGAGAATGTAAGAGGGGAATATAAATCATCCATCAAATTATGGAGGTATGAGCCTTTTCATGAGTGGATGTAAAATATACGTTATATTAATAGCAAGTAGAATACAAAGAGTAGCTGGAAACCTTTTAACATAATAACAGAAAGGATTTCGAAATGGGAGATATTGTACAGACTGAGTAATTGCTATAAACCAAATAATAGAAAAAAGAAAAGAAAGAAATTTAAGAGACTCGCCTATTATTTAAAGACATAAAAAGCCTTATAAAATTTATGGAACAATATAAAAAATCTGATGTGTAACATTCACATGACTTTCTCTACATCTCTGAAACAAATTATTCTTAAAAAGCTTATACTTCTATTTACTTCATGCTAATCAGGAAAAATTAAAAGAAATAGTCTTATTACTTGCTTCCTTATAAGTAGAAGCGAAATAAGGGACTACCATAGGTTAAAGTAATAGTCAAACTCTGGTTGCTATGTCACTAAAGTTCATTTGTTTGTATGGACAGCTGTTGGCAAATTCCTGTATGAGAAAATCATAAGTTTTTCATAGCAGAAATCAAAAACAAGGAATGTCTAAAAAAAATGAACTCCACGAAAAAATGTATTAACATAAATTGTGTGTTTTAACGTACTCTACATTTTTTGTATAGTAAGTTTTGCCCATCTCTTAGGGTTTAGCAGTTATTTAAAAGTCCGTAAAGTTCATTCAGAACAAACTACTCTTCAGAGGCTATTCCCAGAAAATTCAAGATATACATTTTATTTGCAGGTAATTGTGTTTAGTATATCATATTTTAATGAAAATCGTTAGAGCCATTTTTGAGAAAATCGAAATTTTCAAAAAAAGTTCCTTGTAAAGGGTAGTTTGAGGTGGACGGATTTTTCTCAAAATCTTCGTGTCGCATCCCTGGAAGATACTAAACTTGAATACCAAGTTTAGTATTTTACCGACTTTTCGTTTTTGAGTTATCGTGTTCACAGACACACGGACACACACACACACACACACACACACACACCGACCTGTTTGTGTAAATTTCTTTTTTTTAGATATAGGGGACCCTAAAACCTTTCCGGTGAAATCTCGATATCGAATTTTTGGATGGAGTGCAATACCTTCTCTATACACTATGTACACAGTACCTATAGAGAAAGTAAAAAGGGTATGCTATTCAGACGATAGCAACGGTTAAGGGCTTGTAGTTTGAAACATGTGTGTAGAGGCCCTTTGTTAATGAGGGGTACAAGAAAGTTATTAAAATAGATCAAGGAGTGAGACAAAGGTGTGCTTTATCACCTTTTATTTAATATTTATATGGACTATATTCTAAACGAATCACAATATTTATTAAATAATGAAGGAATTATAATCGACAAATTGGGCAGAATAAATGTCCTATTATTTGCAGAATCAGAAACAGATATCCAAATAATAGCACACAGATTCCAAATGATGCCCATTTTTTTTTTAATTTATTAGTCTGATTCATAAATGAGTTTGGATAGTGACAGAGAATAAAATATATATATTTATGGATTTTTAGAAAAAATGTTATAAGAGAAAATATTACAAAAATATTTTACCATACGTTATAATGGTTATATGAAATTAAGATATGAGAACAAATTGTAACAAAGATTATAAAAGATGTGCAACAACAATAGCAGTTATAACAATAATAGAGAAAAAAACTACAAAAATGAAGCTATTTATAAACCATAATACATTTTACGTTTGCTACGGAATGTTTTGTGGCGTTTTCTATGATTGCCTGCTCCACACTTCTGCTAATTTTATACTTTGCCCTCCACTTCACAAACATATTTGTAAAGGTTCCTCGAGTTCCAAAAAATAGGCCTACTCTATCTATTTTTATGAGATTATATTGTTCTTTAAAATATGGTATGGTGAGCTCATATGTTTTCTGCTTTTCCAAATGAACTTCCTGATGTTGGTCTTTACTGAGTTTAAAGCGGATGGTAGGGTAAAGTATCTCTACTTCTGATGTTCTTCTGTTCATCGCAATGATGTCTATGCAACGATTACTACCACCATCGGCTTCCTCGTAAACTTCTAGTCCAGTTTCGCGTAGTGCGTGTTGTGTCTCTTAACTCTAAGCAGTTCTCCCTGAGGAACAATTTCCAAGCACATGGCAAAGTGTTTCATACTCACTGAAGTGTTTGCAGTGTGCTTGAAAATAGTCCAGGAATACTGCAAACCGGAGCTACCATTGCATTCTTTCAATAAATAAATAAATAAAAATTATATTTAAAGATAACAATGGAATAAGAGCAAAAATAGTATTGGAGAATAAAATAGTGGACATTTAATACATTTTTCCTTTCCCTATACGCACTATGTACATAGTGTATAGAAGAGGTATTGCACTCCACCTAAAAATTCAATATCGAGATTTCCCGGAAATATACTTTTTAGGGTTCCCTTTATCTAAAAAAAAGCATTTTCGGAAAAAGGTCCGTGTGGGTGTGTGTGTGTGTGTGTGTGTGTCCGTGTGTCTGTGAACACGATAACTCAAAAACGTAAAGTCGGTAAAATACCAAACTTACTTACTTCTTTGTTAGTAGAAGCGAAATAAGGGGGTACCATAGGTTAAAGTGATAGAAAGCTGGTTGCTCTGCGACTGAAGTTCCTTTGTTTGTACGGACACGAGTTCACAAAGTCCTGTATGAGAAAAGTATAGCTGAAAAAACAAGGAATATCTCAAAAACAATCAACTCCACGAACAAAATGTTTATAACATAAATTGTGCGTTTTAAGGTGCTCTACCTTTGTTGTCTGGTAAGTTTTTGTCCATCTCTTACAGTTTAGCAGTTATGAAAAATTCCGTAAAATTGACCGAGAATAAAATACTCTCAGAGTCTATTCCCATAAAACTCAAAAGATACATTTTATTTGTCATGTAAATATCTTTAATATACGATATTTTAATCCAAATCGTTAGAGCTATTTTTTAGAAAATCAAAATTTTCGAAAAAAATTCCATGTAAAGGATAGTTTGGGGTGCGGGGATGTTTGTCAAAATCTTTGTGTCGCATCCCTGTAAGATACTAAACTTAAATACCAAGATTGGTATTTTACCGACTTTTCGTTTTTGAGTTATCGTGTTCACAGACACACGAACACACGGTCACACACGGACCTTTTTCTGAAAGTACTTTTTTTGGATACAGGGGACACTAAAACATATATTTCCGGTGATATGCCCCCTCCCGGCCGGTTAATGCGGCTCTCATGACCTGGAGCTGCTACTTCTCCATCAAGTAGCTCCTCAATTGGCCCCCCAGGGACCTTACGAGGCTGAGTGCACTCCGGGTCAGGTCTGTCAGCGGGGGAAAAATCCCCACGCTGGTACTGGGGATCGAACCCAGTTCTCCCACTTAGTAAGCAGCTGCGCTACTACCGAGCTAAGGAGACGGCCTCCTAATCGCTATACTCTCCAAAATTCTTGATTTTCAAAATTTAATACATTATTTCTCCATAACTGCAACAGTATTTCAAAAAAAATTATATGGTGATTTCTTTAATGTTCTTTAGAGCGTCATTACAAACCATCCTGTAACAGATTTTTTTTTTTTTTTTTTTGACTACGGCGCTGTATACCCTACTTTTTTTATTTACCTAATGTGTTTACTTTGATTACTATATTTCTGTTTTACTTTTTACACACACATACACAAACATATAACACCCATGCCCAAGGCGAACCCACGATCCCCTGCGCTGCGAAACACCAAAGCGAGACGCTTTGGCGAGCGCGGCCATGGGGACCGCCTAATCAGTGAACAATGGCATTTTTATATTGTTTAATGTCCACTTTTACTACATGGGGTCCACAGGCGAAGACATTGATGATTCATGTAATGAACATGGGAGCACCGGTGGAATATGATAGCGGGAGAAACCGAAGAAGCCGGACAAAACCCGCCCCTGCGCTGCTTTGTCCACTACAAAGCCCACATGTGGTTGCCTGGAATTGAAGCAAGTGCTTAACCACACACTTCCACGGCGCGGCCGAAAAATTGCATCCTGTAGAGGATTTTGAGAATGGAAAAACGTTGAAAGTTTTAAGTTGGGGTGCTATTAATAAACATGCACCTGTCTACTTAAAGTTTCAGTTATTTAGAGTTAAACGGCGCCAATTATAAAATAAAACTAAATGTTTGATTAAACTTTAGAATTCATATTACTTTATTCCCAAGAAAGGGTTTATTACTTTCTCTATAGGCACTATGTACATAGTGTATAGAGAATTACTTTCTCTATAGGCACTATGTACATAGTGTATAGAGAATATAATTGCACTCCACCAAAAAATTCGATACCGATATTTCACCGGAAATATATGCTTTATCTAAAAAAAAAGGCATTTTCGGAAAAAGGTCCGTGTGTGTGTGTCCGTGTGCCCGTGTGACTGTGAACACGATAACTCAAAAACGAAAAGTCGGTAAAATACCAAACTTGGTATTTAAGTTTAGTATCTTCCAGCGATGCGACACGGAAATTTTGAGAAAAATCCCCCCACCCCCAACTACCCTTTACATGGAACTTTTTCGAAAATTTTAATTTTCTCAAAAATGGCCCTAACGATTTTGATTAAAATTTCGTATATTAAAGCTATTTACCTGACAAATAAACTGTATATCTTGAATTTTCTGGGAATAGCCTCTGAAGACTAGTTTATTCTGGATGAATTTTACTAAATTTTGAATAACTGCTAAACCATAAGAGATGGACAAAAACTTACTGTATAAAAATGTAGAGCACGATAAAACACACAATTTATGTTATACACATTTTTTCGTGGAGTTCGTCGTTTTTGTGACATTCCTTATTTTTGGTTTCTGCTATGAAAAACTTAAACATTTCTCATGCAGGAATTTGTCAACTGCTGTCCATACCAACAAAGGAACTTCAGTGACTTAGCAAGCAGCTTTTGATTATCACTTTAACCTATGGTACTCCCTTATTTCATCTCTACTTACTAGGAAGCAAGTAATATGGCTATTTCTGCTAATGTTTTACTGATTAGCATGAAGTTAATAGAAGCATAAGCTTTTTAAGAATAATTTGTTGCAGGGATATAGAGAAAGTCATGTGAATGGTACACATCAGATTTTTTTTCTTAATCTTTGGTCAAATTTCATAGAGATACCACTTTAACATATCATACAATTAATGGCCGCGCCGTGCCCGAGTGTTTAGACCACTTGCCTCACACCTAGACGGCCGGGGTTCGATTCCAAGCGACCGCATGTGAGATGTATGGTGGATAAAGTGGCGCTGGGGCGGGTTTTCTCCGGGTACTCCGGTTTCCCCCGCCATCGCATTCCACCGGTACTCCATCATCATTCATGTATCACCAGTGTGACCGCCTGCGGTGCCATAAGTAGTTAAAGCGGGCGTTAAACACTACAAAAAATACAATTAATGAATTGCAAAGTTCTGCAGGATATCAAAGCATATCATCTACACTTAGGAGAAGAGGACGATGGCCTGAGAATTTCACCATTTACAATTACCTGGCAAAGAAGTGCTATAAAGTACTATTATTGTCTGGAGATTCCTGAAATTGGTGTTCTCAAAACCGCCTTCACAGCTCATTTACCACACTTAAATGTAATAAAGAAAACTGAACAAGATACGAGGCAGCGGTGCGAACCGTTTACTGAGGCAATGTTTTCCACGCCGCAGTAAAGGGACTTAGTGCCGCAAATTTGCATAGCTGCTCTCGCGAGCATCGTAGCAGCCTTGAGGGTCTTGTAAATATACGGGGCGCGACGCTGTCTGGTCGGGTAAGCTATCTGGGGGGCAACCTCCGTGATCCGCTCCCCGGGGGCACTCTCCTCCCTTCTCAATAAACGACTTCTCTGATGAATCACCTCTAGCGTGATCGAAAAATCCCGTCCTTCCTGCCTCGAGCTACAAGAATAAACCGACCACTTAAACAAGCCCTAGAGAATACTTAAAGAGCAACATGGCCATTCCTTTGGCACTAGCTTGTCCAACATAGATGGATGTAGCAATATAAGTATGCTTTTACATTCTCCACTGCTTACCTGTAGTAGGCAGAGAAGCTCCTGCATATAACCTAGAAATCAAGTAGGGATTTCATCGACAACATAGGATGTTAAGGGTCTGAGTGCAGATTGCACGTATTAGAAGATCTAAGTAGACAAATAATAAAGTCCCATAATAATCTTCAGAGTAACGAAGATAACATTATTGAATATATGACTTCAATCTGGCAACAGAGTAGGACTTAAGAGCGGAATGTTTTGTTTTGATTTGTGCTTGAAATCCGGCTCGCCATGTGCCTGTGAGTTTATATTGTCACTGATGATAGGTGGGAAGGTTTTCTTTCAAGATTCCCGATCCTATTCACGAGCCCTGAACTAAAAACTGCGTAAGGGGCTACTCTTAAAATTTAGTCTAATGATTAAAGATAAAGAAAATTCAAATATGGTTATGGAAATATCTCAGTCAGTTGGGACGGATTATCGCCCAAGTGAATAAGCGCATAACCAACATTTGTAATTGATTAAATTGTTTAAGTTAATTAGTAAGTAAGATATAATGTATTTATTGTATATTGGTTGTTCAGAGAAATTGTTCCTGGAAAGCGTTTCTAGCTTCAACCCCAGAGTTCTCAAGCGAAGAATTCAGTTGTTTACGCTATTTTTTGTCTATTGCAAGAGAGGAAATACGCTATTGTTTGGTCACGTTTCCGCAAGAGAAAGCGAAGACGACATAAACCGGGGAACCACGAGGAAATTTAGCCCAAGAATCACGTGAAAGACGCCTTGACCAATTACAATTATTCACGTCACAGCAGAAGCGCACCCCAAGTCACTTTCGGCGCCAAAAATGGGCCAATGAGACTACGAATTCAGGGTTTTGCGCGTGGGTAGAATTTGTTATAAATATAGAGTATTCGCCGCAATTTGCGGGCATTTGAAATGTAACTACACGTAGACTCTGTGGTGCCCGAAACAAGAATCCTCGTTAATATAGCAAAGTTATTACAGTGATTCACTCAGTTGAAATAAATGTCACGCGTAAGAAAGCCACGGCGAAAATTAAAAGTGTCTACAACAATTCTGCACGTAACCGTTGCACTCGTCGCCGCGTAAAGTTTAGTTACCTCTATGCGCGTTACGCTCTTGTTCGAGGGAAAATATCGAAACTCAACCGCGCCAGGAACATTCTCGGGAACGCTTGAAAAAGAGAAATAAACCTTGATTGAACGAAAAGTGCCGACGTTATTTAAGTTAATTCCCGTACCATTCCCTGGAGATCACCGTAGCTAAATACCAAAGGTAGATATAAATAGGTCTCAATCGCTCGTTGCTGAGCCCACCAATAGCCGAAGAGCATTGAGAATCGACTTGAGCAGCTGCAACGCCGGAGAGAGGACCAGTCGTTGCTGCTCAGCCCAGCCCCACCAGGTACATCAACCAGCCATACGCCCTCACAGAGTATCGAGGAGAATTAAATCAAAGGCACATCCTTGTTAAATAGGAAATGTATTAATTAATAAATAATAACTGCAGCATCAACAATATGATATTTTAATTTACTGTAGATGACTAATGTGTGCTCCGTTAGAGTTTATGCAGGCATCGCATTTTTTAGCCAATTTTGCCCTACCTTCGTTAGAGCTTCTGCGTTCTGACCTATCGTTAGGTCTGTTTCATACAACGTATAAGAAAATCATAAATGGTAACAACCTCGTTATGCCATACCTTAGTCTTCAAATGTTCCCCAAATAATAATCTAAATGATTGAGCTTTGCCATAAGCAAGAAGCAAACACTGCCATATTTGTGAATGTAGTTAACGCATCTGAAGTACCGACAACTAGATGTTGTGCAAGGTGTCGAGCCACAGCATTACTGTCAACAACCTAACTTTTCGCTCTGCACACAACGCCCAACGTGGCCGCGTATAACCACCACTTTATTTTACTAGCCAGCTGGAATCCAATTATTTAATATAATTTTGACTAAATGATAAATGATTCATATCAGGAAGAAGGGACAAACACACAAACAACTCATCTCTTGTAGCTCTTCCTCTCTATTCTACCTATAATTTCAAAAGTAAACGAAAAAGGAGAGGTGACATATTTGCAATAAAAATGTTGACCAATTTTATTTTTTATTTATGCAACCATGGCATAAATGGTAATGGTACAGACACTTATGTCAGAATGCTGCTGTTGAAATCTGCGCACTCATACCTCTAAAACCTTGTATATGTTTTGAAGGCCCCTGATCACAAACAACGCCCTCAGAAAAGGCTTTATGTTCATGTGCGCACGTGTAGGCACGGGAGTCTTAGATAATTTACTGTGATATCTCGGTGTTGACATTTTGGTTAGAATATAATGCTTCCTTCAATTATTATAGGCAAACAATAGAGAGAGAAAAAATGTTTAACACATACACAAAAAATCTTATGTTTCATTCACATGACTTTCTCTACATATTTACAACAAATTATTGTTAAAAAGCTTATGCTTCTATTTTCTTCATGCTAATCGAGAAACAATTAGCAGAAATAATCTTATTGCTTGCTTGCTTGCTTGCTTGCTTGCAAGCAGAAGCGAAATAAGAGAGTACCATAGATTGAAGTGATAGTCAAAAGCTGATTGCTATGTGATTTAACGTCCTTTGTTTGTATGGGCAAGAGCTGCTTAGGTGGTGTCCTATTATTTCTTACTGAGTAAGGCATTTCTGAGAAACCTTAAAAGATATATAGAAATTACTATATCTCAAATTTATATCTCATTTAATTATTCTCAATTTATCCTATACACCAATTCATTAGAGCGGTTTTTCTTTTGTTTCTTACACTTCCGCGAAAGAATATAATTTGTCCCACATTTTTATTTTACACCGTTGTCCCTTGTTTCACCCTTCTGCGTACCAGTTATTATAATAGTAATCATAACAATAGTGGTAGTGGTAGTAATAGTAGCAGTAAGAATAACAACAATAATAAAAATAATAATAATTCAAATCATTACTAATGAATATTTATCACGACTAGAGAGGTATAAAACGTACTCCATAGATATAAAACATATCTAATTCACACGAATTTTCCATCTGATCTTCAAACGCACTATTCTTACGAAATACTATTCTTCTGTCTACTTTATGCTAATCGAGACAAACAATGTTTAATAACTTAAACATATGGTATTTTAATCAAAATACAGAGATATTTTTGAAAAAATGCAAAATGTGAAACTTTTTCCATGTAAAGAGTAGACACGCAGTTCAGTATTTATCATACATTTCGTTTCAGAGTTATGTTACTTCACATAAATGATTTTTTTTAAATGCTTCTTCTTTGTTTCGTTGAAATCCCAAAATATTTAACTGTGATAAATCTAGACATCAATTTTTGGGTGGAATATATTACCTTCTCTACCTTATATGTACGTGGCAGAGAAAGTAAAAATAGCTTTAACATACTAGAACTACAGCTAGAGATATACGACAGTTGGCTCATGAGTTCAAAAGACCAGGTGATTCTCCCTTATCAGATGAAATAATTTGATTCTAGAGGTGTGGGACACCGTGTAATTTTATTTAGAGCTGCATTTAACGCCACGCCCATGATCCAAAACTTTTACAAAGGGTGCCTTTAAAGATTCAGGCGTTTTGCTGGAATAATTTTTATAGAGGCTGTACCCTCTTTTTAGTTTTTAGTCGTAATACATTTGCTTTTCCAATTCAGGCTGGTGTGACAGAGTGCATGATAAAAACACACTCACGCAGTATGTTTTAACTTGCTCGATGACAGAAAGGTCACAAAAAGCACTTGTTTATTGTGATGCGAAAGAGCTGTTGATTTAAATGAAAACATAAACTGGGCTACGCAGAACTTATCAAGCTGAAGAGAGATGGAAACAAAACTGTGCAGCTCCGCAGCCCTAACGAGTTTGCGCTCACTACAGCGACCATTCTACCCAGTTTATTGTAGTCACATTACAAACAAAAGCTAAACGAATGAATTGTGATAGGATTGTAAATACTGAAATCCTAACATACAATTTCTTTTGTTTATAAACTATAAGGTACGAGTAATATACGAATATAACCTGTTGATATGGCACCCCAGGGCAGAAGATCAAAATGAAGACTGAGATTGCAATGTGAAGATAATTTTGAGACGAAATAGGCTAACCCCAAAGTTGAAGAAGAAGAAGATACGGAAAATGATCATTTTTACAGTGTCCAGAACCTATTGAGGATGATTCTAATCAGAATATTATGTTTATTTATTCTAAAACAACAAACAAGTTGGAAAGTTGATTCAGATTGAAAAGTTCAATGATATAGTTGGAAAAAGTAATGGTAAAAATAAAATAATGGACAAACGGAAGGTGCTGCTACATCGGATCCGTCTGAACATAAAGGTCGTGGGTTCAAAATCGTCCCAAACAGATGGGTTTTTAGAGACTTGAAACCCAAAAATCTAATGTCATAGCCAGGATTTGAAGGCTAAAAAAGTCAGTATGAGTTTTGGAGCTGACTTATCTATGTCTAAGTTATTTTATATATCTGCAACTTGCGCGGTGATATAGATATCATGATTTTCAGGAAGAGAAGGAAAATGCTTCATGTAATAATAATAATAATAATAATAATAATAATAATAATAATAATAATAATAATAATAATAAAAATGGATTCATTATTTTTCACACAAGCGCTGTGTAGGACAGGAGTTGGATAGGTAAATTCAGACTGAACAATGTAATGCCATAGGCGGGATTTGAACCACGGATCTCCCAGTCTCTAGCCGGTTGCTCTGCCACTGAGCTACCAATTGACCATAATAGTTGGTTATACTATGAATATTGGGTCTTAAGTATTTACAACATGTAAGTAGCCATTGGGGATGTCATGTCTAAATAATTTGAGAACACCTTGTGGTTTACCGGGAAACATGCGAGTCAGTTGAGAAAATGGAAATGGCGTGTTATTTATGGACGCTCTTTGACTGCTGTGGTTCTCAGCGTCCCATTCTATATTGGGTGTGAAAGACCGCTTAATTTTGCTCAGAGGCCTCTCTATCAGACTTGAGGTTCCTTTACGTGCCGTAAATCTACGACACGGGACCAACGGCATTACTTCCCTTCCGAAGGAAGCCATGCTAAGGATTTTTACACCCAAAAAAAGCCATCGTCCTCCGCCGGGTTTGAACCCGCGACCTTGGGTATATGAAGTCAGTATGGTAACCATTACACCACGGAGGGCGACGAGTCAGTTGAGAAATTCAATGCTATGCCGGCATGTTGCCATTGTAGCTCAGTGGCAGAGCAACCGGCTAGAGACCAGGAGATTCGTTATTCAAATTTCGACTATGGCATTGAATTTTTCTACCTATCCAATAATAATAATAATAATAATAATAATAATAATAATGTATAACAGCTCCATGGCACGACAGCTCACACCGCCCGGCCGCTGCGTCCCTTATCTCGGTCCATGACAGACGTCATGGATGGGGTACAGTATTGGAAGGTGAGACGTGGTCAGCTCCTCGAAACCCCCCCCTCCTCCCCGATCGGTTAATGCGGTCTTCATGACCTGGAGCCGTTACTTCTCCATCAAGTAGCTCCTAAATTGGCCCCCCCAGAAACCTCAGGAGGCTGAGTGAACCCCGGACCAGGTCTCCCAGCTGGGGAAAAATCCCCAAGCCGGTACTGGGAATCGAACCCAGGTCTCTCGCTTGGTAAGCAGCCGCGCTACCACCGTGCTAAGTGGTAAGTATAGTCATGCAAATAAATGATGACTGAAGAAAGTTTTTAAGTGTTACGCATTTCATACCTTTTGTTTGCAATTCCGCATATGGTTTGGGACGTATATGGGTATCTCGTAAAACAGATTGATGATTGCTGTTGCAGCAATGAGACACATTTCGTGGTAGATGAGGCAATTTGTTTGCGATTAAATGCTTTCAGATTGCTGTTTTCTATACGGGAATTCAGTTATTACAAACTATTGGTAATATATCTAGCATTATCATGATCATTCTACCATCATGTATTCCGCCAGCTGATGCGCAAATTAGTAATTGAATGCTCATCTCTGGAACAAATAGCGAGCTACATTAAACATCACAGACAAAATGAGTATGAAACAGTCGAGCGCAGCAATAAACAACAAATAGCGCGGTTTTATAAGAATTAACAAATCACCAATATTAGCTAGGTGACAGAAATCAAACTTCTAGTGCCTGATGTTGAACGGTACCGCAACCGAGAATGTATATGATATGAAATGTGTGTTTTAACAAGACAAAGATTTTAAAATAAATTATTGACTATCTAGTTACCCTCTAGTGACTAAAAAAAAAAAAAATAAAAAAATAAAGGTACTTAAGTTCAATAGCTTCCAAGGATGCGATATGAAGATTTTCAGGAAAATTCCCCACTCCCACTGCCCTTTACTTGGAACATTTTTTTTTTAATATTTTGATTTTGTCAGAAGTGACTTTAACGATTTTGATTAAAATACCACATGCATAATACACTTTTTTGTAAGGCGAACAAAATGTATACCTATCCTGAATTTTCTGGAAATAACATATGAAGACCTTTTCATTCTGAATGACTTTTGTATAGCTGGTAAACTGTAATAAATGATAAAGAATTTACTACATATAGAATGTAGATTTCGTTAAAACACACAATTTATATCATATACATTTTTGTTGTGATCGGAAATGTTCCGTGTTATTGGTTTCAGTTTCAAGATATTTAAACTTTTCTCAAATGGTAAGGTATCTTCCTTTTTCGTCCTTTTTGTTTATTCCTACCGTTTTTCAATATTTTTCATACAGCGGACAGCTTTGAACAAATTTTAGTATCATTTTAGCTTAAATCATACCCTTATTTCTCCTCACTTACAAAGAAACAAGTAATAAGACCATTCCACTAATGTTTAGCATGATGTAGAGAAAATATTAATCTCGTGTATGAAACTTTGTTTGTGGAACAGCTAGAGAAAGTTATTTAAATGGAACACATCAGATTTGGAGGCGGGATTAAAGGGCACATAAATATAAACATTTTATTTTTGGTTGAATCTCGGTATTGAATTTTGGTGTGAAATACTATACCTTCTCTACTTACTTTGTGCATTGTACATGCGTGCTAGAAAAAGTAAAATAGAGTACTTTGAGAGTTGAATATGTTTTGCTTTGTATATTAAATAATTGTTTTTAATTGCAAATTTATAACTTAATTGCTTTATTTTAGGCTTACGTTTTGATTTGTAGTTATTCCCATCACTTCTTTGATATCTGTTTCAGCACTGTAAATGTAAATGGCCTGTTATTTATGGACGCTCTTTAACTACTATGGTTCTTTTCGTCCCATTCTAAATTGGACATGAAAGACCGCTTAATTTTGCTCAGAGGCACCTTTATCAGGCTTGAGGTTCTCGGAGCCAACGGCTTTACTTCCCTCCCGAAGGAAGCCATGCTAAGGATTTTTTACACCCGAAAAAATCCATCGTCCTCCGCAGGATTTGAATCCCGGTATATGAAGTTAGCATGCTAGTTTCAGCATTGAAAGACTAGGTTGAACCTGGGATGAATCCGCACTGCAGGGTCGTTACGACTTATCTCGTCTTAATAACGAGATTTCTGGTCGTCGCGATATCGGGTGTGAAGGCTAGGTCCCTCCAGCGAGCCCAGGGAGACTCGCGGCTTTTGGGTTGAGTTTGGTGGGTGTTGGAGGTGTTCAATCTGGAACCACTAGGGACCCTGTCCATGCTAACATCCGTCGACATCCGCATCTGATCGTATTTCGAGTCTCTTCCTCATCAACCCCTGGGGTCAGGGATCTGGAAACTCAGTCCGTGGTGTTATCAAAATTCTTTATGGTGTTAAAAGGAGAAAATCTATAAATTGCTTCATTCATAGAATGCAGCGTATAGGATTCCCGGCACGTGGGGAGGGATTTCATCAACCTCAGTATTCCACCAGAGTTTAGATCTCAACCGGCCACATAGGAGTGATTACAACGTTTTTTCAGTATTGAAAAAATGTCATCCTTAGAACTTGTACACTTATTACTTTCTCTATACGTACTATGTACGTAGTGTATAGAGAAGGTATTGCATTGTACCCAAAAATTCGATACCGTGATTTCACGGCAAATACATGTTTTGAGACCACCTGAATCCAAAAAAAGCGTTTTTAGAAAAATGTCCTTGTGTATATCTGTGTGGATGGGTGTGTCTGTGTGTCTGTAAGCAGCATAGCTCAAAAATACCGTTGGTATTTAAGTTCAGAATCTTCCAAGGATGTGACACGAAGATTTTCAAGAAAATCCCCCCACGCCAACCACCCTTCACATGGAAAATGTTTCGAAAATTCTGATTTTCTAAGAAATAGCTCTAACGATTTTGTTTAAAATATCATATATTAAAGATATATACCTACTTGACAAAAAATATCTATATATTGAATTTTCTGGGAATAGGTTCTGAAGATTATTTTATTCTGGATGAATTTTACGGAATTTTGTATAACTGGTAAACCGATAGATATAGACAAAACCTTACCACCCAAAAATGTAGAGGACATTAAAACACACAATTTATGCTATTCTACACCTTTTTTTTCGTGGAGTTGATCGTTTTTTAGATATTCCTTATTTTTTGTTTCAACCTTAAAAAACTTATACTTCTCATACAGGAATTTGTCAACTCCTGTCCATACAAACAAAGGAACTTCAGTCACAGAGCAACCACCTTTTGCTATCACTTTAACCTATGTTACTCCCTTATTTCGCTTCTACTTACAGGGAAGCAATAAAACTATTTCGGCTACTTTTTTCTCACTTAGCATGAGGTAAATATAAACATAAGCTTTTTAACAAACATTTGTTGCAGAGACATAGAGAAAGTCATGTGAATGGCACACATCAGATTTTGTTTACTTTCTCTACACGTACTATGTACATTTTTTTAAAAAAATGGCTCTAACGATTTTGATTAAAATATTGTATATTTAAGACATTTACTTGACAAATAAAATGCATATCTTGAATATTCTGGGAATAGCCTATGGGGACTCTTTATTATTGAGGTATTTTGCATAACTGCTAAGCCGTAAGAGATAGAGAGAAACGTACCACACAAAAATGTAAAGCACATTAAAACACACAATTTATGTTATATACATTTGTTTCGTGCAGTAGATCGTTTTTGAGATATTCCTTGTTTTTGATTTGAGACATTTTTTTTTCAAGGTCATCTCGAAACACTAATTTCCGGTGAAATCTCGACATATATCATTAATGTATTTAGTAATTTTTATACACTGATATTTTACATAAAAGGGAAGTCCTGGTTACCATTAGAGTACGGCGAGGTTTGACGTTGACACTCGTGATTTTAGCAATGCGTGATTTTAGTGTTGCGCGAGATGTGAGTGGCGGACAGGGAGGATGATGTCAGAGAGGATATGTGATTCGGTGCTAATGCTCGCTGGTGCCCCGCATTGCTTGCGCCTGTTACCCTGTGTGTAGCTTAAGACCTCTCTACTAGCTAGCGACTCGAGCGAGTCTTATATACAACCTGAAGAAAACAATTTGTACCGCGAGAGTTCAAAATTTTCAGTTCTTGTAAATTTACATGTTACTGTGTCTCTATTTTCTTAGTATAGTTATGGAAGGCATTTGATTTTGAGTAGTTTGAGAATTCTTTTTGCAATTATACTGTTCACTGTATTTTACGTGTAAAACCGAGGGTCTGAGAAAGAAAGTAATGATCTATGCCTACTACTGAAGCATAGCTCTGAGTACATTACTCAATTCTTCTTCCTCGCTAGTTACAAATCGCAACATTTCGTTATCTATATTTATGAATTATGTAAATATCGACATCAGTTTGAAGTCATGGCCTGAGAAATTACTCCATTACTTTATCTATGTAGGCAATATGGTAGCCAAAATACAGATGTTAGCTTTACTTTGCATTTGTATAGGAGAATATGAATTTTTTTTTATTTGATTAATCTTTTAAGGAGGAAAGTTTATACATTTGTGATAGACAGTTGTAAATATGACCTAGGTATGGTATAAAAGTGGTATGCTGTGTAATTGTGCGGAAATTACAATCGGCAGAAATGTGTGTTCGTATTTCCAAAGACGAAGTTCAGATAACGAATTGAAGAGCGAACTCCAGTCCAACAGAAATTCTCTGACTAGCCAGAATATTTAAATTTATTTTTTGTGCTAATAATTTACGTTTCCTTGAACTGTTTGTGTTTGTTACTTTGAAAAATTCGCAAGCGAACGCAAGATATAACATCCATACATCTATAATCTTCTGAATGTTTGTGTAACTTTCTATAGTGCCTCTTCAATACCAAATGTAGTTCTTGAGAGGTATTTCATATAAAACTGCATTGTGGGCCATTTAGCAAGCTCCGTAACGTAATTAGATAAACTCTACATAGCTATTTAGGTGAAGTGATAATGCCCTAGCAACTCGTGGATCGTTACAGAGTGCACTCGGTTAGCTCTAGGTTAGTGTGTGTGTGTATGTGTGTGTGTGTAAATAAACTGATTTTCGTGTAATTTTACTGTAGTAATTTCCACTGTTTTTATCAAAGCATGCGAGCGAAGCGAGCATGCACTTGGTTAGCTCTAAGTTAGTGTTTGTGTGTGTGCAAGTAACTTTGATTTTCGGGTAATTTGTTTTTATTAATTTCTCGGTTAGCTCTAGCTTAGTGTGTATATATATAACAAATTACCCGAAAATCATATATATATGTATGTATGTATGTATATATATAAAGATAAACTAATTTTCATATAATTTGAGTTAAGTAACTTCCACTGCATTTATCAAGCATGCTCGCATGCACTCGCGTAGCTATACGTTAGCGTGTATGTATATAAACTAATTTTCGTGAATTTGCTTTTAGTAACTTCCAGTAAATTAATTTATTATTATTTTTTGTAGTTAATGTTTAGGCATTTTCATGTAAAACTGCTTTGTTTCATAAAAACATTGAGAAGCCCCATAACCTATAGTATTTTAACTCCATTAACCCATTTTGTATAACTAATACTGGCTCTTTAGGGTAAATGATACACTCAAAGATACTGCATAGTTCACCGGATTACATTTATTAAGTGACAGGCGTTACTATTATCCATTACCCAGCGCGAAGGTCACCATGTTGTAATATCGTTTGTAATGAATTCATTTTAAAGGTGCTAGGAAATGACCATTCTGCACGTGAAAGGAATACACTTGAATGCATTTATTTTAAAGCAGTGGTGCAAGTAAAAGAATAGTTGCTAATGTTATTACCCAATATCGAGAATCTAGAACGTTTTAGAATCTTAATACATGTTCTTCAATAAATTAATTTGACCTTTATTCCTTTGAGGGTCCAGATCTCGTAATATATTATTCGGCCTTTAGAAGTGCTCATGTTGTATATATAGTTTTCGTTGTTTCCGTCTCCATTATTCATTATGGGGTGGCTGCCAACATTAATAAAAATAATACCGCGACATAACAAGCTTCGTATACACTGATGTCTAAGAACTTTAAGGCTATTCTAAACGTTTAGTCGCAGAGGAAGAAATGCGATTCTATAGCAATTCTGTGAGTTACGGGTGTGCGCTTTAAGCAATAATGCTTTACTTCAAAAATTGCTTGTAGAAGTTCTCTGGTGTTCGTTTTAATTTGGAGATTTTTTAAATGAGCTGAGTAGTGTTTATGTGTAAATAGAGACATTTCGTGTAAGTTTTGGCAATGTCCACTGTTTCGTTAGGTATAGGTTAGTGTGTGTATGTGTGTGTGTGTGTGTGTGTGTGTGTACATGGATGTTTGTAATTTGTTTTATTTCTAGCATTTTAAAAAAGCGTGCGAGCGAAGCGAGCATGCACTCGGTTAGCTGTAGGTTAGTGTGTGTGTGTGTGTGTGTGTGTGTGTAAATAAGCTGATTTTCGTGCAATTTTATTTTAGTAATTTGCACTGTTTTCATCAAAGCATGCGAGCGAAGAGAGCATGCACTCGGTTAAGTTAGTGTTTGTGTATATGCAAATAAATTTGATTTTCAGGTAATTTGTTTTTATTAATTTCTCGGTTAGCTCCAGATTAGTGTGTGTATATAAACTAATTTTTATGTAATTTGAGTTTAGTAATTTCCACAGCATTTATCAAGCATGCTCGCATGCACTCGCGTATCTATACGTAAGTGTGTGTTTGTGTGTGTGTGTGTGTGTGTGTGTGTGTATAAACTGATTTTCGTGAATTTGCTTTTAGTAACTTCCACTGCTTTCACTAAAGTATGCAAACGAAAGCGGTATTCTCTATATTGCGTTAGGTTTAGGTTAGTGTATAAATTAATTTATTATTATTTTTTGTAGTTAATTTTTAGGCGTTTTCAGTGGTTTTGCCAACGTATACGAGCAACATATGCTTAATAGAACAGAAGACTCGTGGATTTCGTGAAAAAATAGGTTGGCAGTATAGTTGTGCGTTCGTAAAAATTACAAAATGGAGTATGTTGTTTACATTCTGCAACAAGTTTTGCATATAAGAAAATATCTTAATTAGGGCGAGTGAATGGGACACAGCAATTCAAAGGGACCACGTTTATTACAAGACAAACGTGCCATGTGAATTTTTATTGCTCAGGTTAGTATTTTCAACATTTTTAATCTGGAGTCCTGCGGAACATTTCCCACTAGAAATATTATGCTGTTTGTAAACAGCTTTTGTTTCACAATAATATTGAGTTCAAGAGCCCTGTAACCTAACTTCCCTCCATTCTATTGCTCTATCTTGTGTATCGCAGTGAGTTTGTACGTTAAATAAATATTGAGTAACAATTAATGTTACTTGGAAACGGCAAGTTTATGTAAAACAGTTTTGTGGCAAATAACCTCAGCAGCTCTGTAGGCCCTTATTATATGATTATCACAGTGGCCCTTTAAATTAAGTAAACATTTTGTTAATATTTTTTGGGTACTCGCAGAGAGTAATTTAACATTATTACTATATCTTGGTTCCACCACTTAAACTTCCATTAAAACTATTTAGGTATTAGTTTTTTCACTTCTACTCACCGTAATATCGTATTACAAAGTTTTAAAAATGTATCTTGTCTATTTTTGGCCTTTAACTTCCAACAAAGTACGCGATTTATACTAAAATGTACCAGAAGTATTTGTTTTCTTTACTTTTTTACAGCAATTTCTACTGTTTCAGTAGCTATCAGACAGATCGCGTCCAAATTGTGCATAGTTGACGTTCATATTGCAAATTTCAGAACTACCAATATTTGAAAACTAGTTATCACTAGACATTAAAAGGTTGTGGAACCATCAATGTGTGTTCAGAGTTCTGAATCAATTATTGTTGTGTAAATAAGTGATTTTCGTGTAATTTATTTTTAGTGATTTTCCTTTACTTTGGTTTCAATAATTTCCACTTGTTTTAGCAAAGCATGCGAGCGAAGCTCGCATGCGCTGTGTTAGGTTTAGGTTAGTGTGTGTGTAAATAAACTTATTTTCACATTAATTCAAAATCTTCTCGGGCTTCCAGCCAGGTAAAAACTTGGCTTGACACCAACGTTTCGAAGAAGTGCATCTTCCTCGTCTTCAGGGTGAACTGATGGTTTGACCTTGCGGAGACTGGTATTTATAAGAGCTGGGATGAAGCTAACATCTGATTGGTTCGCATGATATTATGGCCTGTTAGCTTCATCCCAGCTCTTATAAATACCAGTCTCCACAAGCTCAAACCATCAGTTCACCCTGAAGACGAGGAAGATGCACTTCTTCGAAACGTTGGTGTCAAGCCAAGTTTTTACCTGGCTAGAAGCCCGAGAAGATTTTGAATTAACACGTCGCCAGGAAAGCTTCAGTTCTTATTTTATTTTCACATATTTACAGCCTTGGCACTCCATTATTACTGTGTGAATGTTGGTGACTTTAGAGCTTCACTTTTTTTTCTTTTTTTGTTGTTTGGTGACTTTATCTACGTTGGTAGCATTGTAATTTCATTGTTTCTAGACCATAAATACTTACTTCCCGCCTAGCAACAGCTATTAAATCTTCCCCCACCATGACATTTTCCTGAATTTTGCTATTTAAGAAAGTGTACTTACAAGGTGGGAGTGATGGGTTATTCCAATTCTAAACGAACACATATTAGCTCCTACATACTCTGAAGTGGATTATAAGGTTAGTTTCCATTCTTAAAGATTTATATTTGTGCTGGTCCTCTGGAATATCTTTACCAATTTAACAATATAAGTTTTTGTTTATAACAGTACTGGCAAGAAACATCAGCAGCTCTGTAACCCCATTTTGTATAATTATCACAGTGGCTCGAACACATATTAGCTCCTACATACTCTGAAGTGGATTATAAGGTTAGTTTCGATTCTTAAAGATTTATATTTGTGCTGGTCCTCTGGAATATCTTTACCAATTTAACAATATAAGTTTTTGTTTATAACACACTGGCAAGAAACATGCTCTGTAACCCCATTTTGTATAATTATCACAGTGGCTCTTTAGGTTAAGTAAATATAGTATTAATACTTTATGGGTACAATTTAACAATAGAATTTTTACTTTTCATAACATCACTGGTAAGAAACATCAGCAGCTCTGTTACCTTAACCTTATGTTGTATAACTAATACTGTGGTCAAGTAAATATTGCAGTAATTTAATTATTGTTAGTTATCAATGAAAACTGCTTTTTATTACCTAACTTTAAAAATAACCTCACATAATTAGTTTTATTAACTATATCTTTTGAATATTCAGTAATACTTTTGGGTAGACGCGAAACCTCCATATGATCTGTTAACAAGTTCCGTCAGGGCAGCCAACCTGCTAGCTATATAACGTAAGAAGGTCGGGGGGGGGGGGAGGTCAGCTGCAGCTTATTACATCCTTACATTTATCAGTTTTATCTAATGTATGAAAATCACATTTTTTTTGTTTAATTGTCGTGGTGAGTTAAAAACAAGAATGACTAACTGCCTTAGGCCAACATATTTACGTAACGTGTGAGAAAACAAAGATAAATTAATTTTCTGCTGTTAATGTTTTTTTTTTTTCTGGATTTTCCTTTATCCTGCCAAGAAAAATGTGGAGTAACTTACAGCTCCATGGATCCCGAGATTATTTGCGCATCATTTCATAATTTCACTGATTTCGTTGATCGTCCGGTGTGACCAACCAAGTTAAACGTCCTTACAGATACCCATCTGTGAAAATTGCAAAAAAATGAATTTTTTTTCCTAATTAAATAATGTAATGCTTGTAGTTCAATTTCAATTTCCATGAAAAAACTTTAAAACCTATTTTCTGGTGTTTTTATTTTTTTAGCGTTTTCACAAACTTCAAATTGTTCCACACGATGCAGTTTTGGAAATAGAAGCTTGAACATGTTTATGCTTGGATAAAAATAGTACAGAAGAAAACTGATGAGATGATTTTTCAATATCAACAGTGCTTGTGTAATTAAATAATAAACTTCATATTTCCATAGCAAAAATAAGAAATTAATAAAATGGCAGTTAAATATTTTTTTCTCTTAAACCAACTGTCACATAAAAATGTCATCTCATCAATTTACGAATTCTGTATTTATCATTATAACTGCTAAGTATTATGTTTTTGTAACTGAAATTGTGTCGTGTGGAATGATTTAATTAAATGACAATAAAATACTATAAATATGCTAATATCACAGGAACTATTTTGAACAAAAGTCTGAAAATTAGCATGTAAACTATTCTTAATACTGCAATTGGTATGTTAAAGTTCCAAATCAATGCAAGCAAAATTGTAGATTTTAGGTTTTTCACTGGTGGCATCCTTAAGCTACAAAGAAGAAAATTTGATGTGATTCATTCACATGACTTTCTCTACATCTCTAACAAATTATTGTCAAAAATCTTATTCTTTTGCCTACTTCATGCAAATCGAGATAGCATTAGCAAAAATGGTCTTATTACTTTCTTATTTGAAAGTAGGTGGGAAATAAGGGAATAGACTAGGCTAAAGTGATGGTCAAATCTTTTAAAAACCGGTTACCAAGTGTATGAAATCCGTTACATAGCATTGTCAAGAGTGTACAAATTCCCCCATAAAAAGGTGTTAAGAATTTTAAAACTGAAAACAATAAGAGATGTTTCAAAAAATGGTCAACTTCACGAAAATATTGTATATGACCTAATTTTTTACTTTGTGTATCACAATCTAACAGAAGTAGTCTTGGAAGAAGTATGGCGCTTCACCAACAAATTCATACTGATATTATATCAATAAACATGCTTTCAGGCACCTTAAACAAACACATCTTTAGAAAAAGATAAGGAAGAAAAACGTAACATTCTTATTAACTTCACCAATCTTCGGTAAATTTACGCTAAACGATGTGGTAAAAAGCGCCAATTTTAATTTCAATGTTATTGGTTGTATGTTTGACGTTCTGTCAATTGTCATTTCATTAAACTTTCTTGCGTTTAATGACTTCGGTTTTAAGCTTTCCATATTGAATACTAGTTTTAATTAATTATTTTGAATGTTATTTGGATAAATAGTGATACACTGAAAAATCCAACGCCACAGCCGGGATTTGAACTACGGATCTCCCGGTTTCTAGCCGGTTGCTCTACCACTGAACCACGATGTAAACATGCCGGCGTAACATTAAATTTCTCAACTGACTTCTGTTCTACACGCGGCTTGTGTGCAAAAATAATTAAATCGGTATTAAATGAATATTTAATTTATCATAATAGTTGGCTAAATGACTTAAAATACAATACTGAGAGTCACCATTGCTATCTCAATATAATTTGAAATTGCCTTTGGTTTACCGGGAAACATATGATTCAGTTGAAAGATTTAATGTAGGGCTGGTATGTTGCCATAGTAGCTTAATGGTAGAGTAACCAGCTACAGACCGGGATTTCTGTGGTTCAAATTCATATTTTGAATTTTTCAGCCTAACTCTACTTATGCTATTAAATTTTGCTTATCTCAAAGGCGTTGAAATATCGAATATGGTTGTACGCACTTGTCTACGTTCATCTGGATTATTATCGAATTGCGTTGTTTGACACAATCTACATTATACAATCAGATGACTGCAGTTCTGCGTTTTGCGCAAAATTATACTTTAAATACATAAATGTAATTTGTTTATATATGATTAAGTTATGCTCTATTTTGCAAGTGATTTAGGTCAGCCTACATAACAAGTTGAAGTTGCATGCGTGTACAACTAATGGAAGTAAATATGATTGATAGAAAATGAATAAACAAAACGTTGTATGCAAAATGATTGTTTATTATTCTTGTCCTGACTAGACTACGACCCCCAGGGGGGTATAATTGATACATGAGTGCAAATAACGAATTGTTGGGATGACTCCAGGGAATTGTGAAGTATAATAGAAACTTTGAATGACACTTTGCATTTCATCGCCTATCGGAAGTTACCCATTTGTACTTTTAAATGTGCAGGTATGTTTGAAACGTTTAGAACCCGCTTGAAGACTACCTTTAATACACCAGTAATAAATATCACAAGTAACTATTTGAAAGATCCCTGTTATATAAAACCGCAATGCTACAATAACTGTTGAATTGGTGTGACTCTGAGAGGATGGATTTCTATCTGTTCTGTATTCTAACCTTTCCTAACTTGCTTTAACAACTAACCAATCACGGTTTCGTTAAACGATATCTCTTATTAAACTTTTTACTACTAGATATTTACAATCAGAATTAAGATATTTGTAATCACCTAATGCTGTGATACCAATCTTATGACTATACTCTATTCTACTCCTATAATTAGTTTTGTCTGCCACATCAGTTTTTATCTCAATTTTCACTATCAATACACTTTCATTTTACTGTAATGTGCTGACCTTTCCTATATCCCTCCCTAGTCTTCTCCATTTCACTCTGTCCTTAGAGATTCTCGTCCAATCTGCTGTTTGGAATACATCTGCCCATCTAGGACAAACTCTCTTCCTTTTCCCAGTTCGAACGTACCACAATGTTGTAGGGTAAGCCCATCTATCCAATTGTAGTCTAACGATATGACCTCTCCACTTCCATTTTAGCTCAAGTGCTTTATTTCCCACGTCTCAGTTCTGTATTCGGTATTCTGTCTGAAACTCTGAAGTTTGGAGTCCACTTTTCCATTTTCCACTGGCATATTCTCAGGCTTTCTATCTGCTTTTGTGTACATGCCCAGTTTTGACATCCATATAATGGTACTGGGCTTACTAAGCTTTCCAGTATTTCGAATTTTAGCTTTTTGTTGATATACATGTCTTAAAAGACAAAATTTAGACTGTGAAATTTGCTCCATGCCTGTGTAATTCTTCTGAGTATCTTTTCATTCCGCTTTTCTGGACTGTTCAGACTACAAGTGAACAAGTTGAAGTGATTAGGAAAGTTAAAATACTGGAAAGACACCCAAACTCTCATGGATTGACACCCCATATTAGAGTACAAATTCCGAGCTGTCCATACACAAGTAGGAGACCCTTGCCATGAAGGGATGTTATGAGTTCTGTATTCTAGATAAAAAGCGCAGTTCTCCATGGTCTAGGGGTATCACGATAGCCTCTGTTTCCCAAATTCGCGGGTTTAAACTGGCGGAGGGCAATGAATTTTTAGGGCGTAAAAATCCTAAGCATGGCTTCCTTCGGAAAGGAAATACAGCCGTTGGTCCCGTATCGTATATTAACGACAGCTAAAAGAACCTAAAGCCAGACCTCTGAGCAAACCTAAGCGTCTTTCACGCCCAATGTAGTATAGGATGCTAAGAACTGAAGCAGTTAAACAGCGTAAGAAATAAAACTAAATTTAATTTTGTGAGTACAGCATCGATGCTTCCTCTATTTTGAATGCAAATAACGTGGATATTTCAGTTTAAAGACACGATTTTTAGTATTTAAATCAACGATGGATATAACAACTATACTGCCCTAACGAAAGTTTATGTAACGCAATAACAGAATTAAGAAAACATTAAGGCATTAATGGCCTGTTATTATAATAACGTAAATAGGTAAAAAGCAACCATTAGTGGAATACAATTTCTACTTTCTCTATAAGCACTATATACATAGTGTATAGAGAAGATATTGCACTCCACCCAAAACTTCGATACCGATATTTCACCGGAAATATATGTTTTAGGGTCCCCTTTATCTAAAAAAAAAAACAGTTTCAGAAAAAGGTCCGTGTGCGTGTGAATCCGTGTGTCCGTGTGTCTGTGAACACGATAACTCGAAAACGAAAAGTCGACAAATTACCAAACTTGGTATTTAAGTTTAGTATCTTCCAGGGATGCGACACGAAGATTTTGATAAAAATCCCCCCACTCCCAACTACCCTTTACATGGAACTTTTTTCGAAAATTTTGATTTTCTAAAAAATGGCTCTAACAATTATGGTTAAAATTTCGTATATTAAAGATATTTCCACGACAAATAAAATATATATCTTGAATTTTCTGGGAATAGCCTCTGAAGACTACATATTCTGGATGAATTTTATGGATTTTTGCATAACTGCTAAACCGTAAGAGATGGAGAAAAACTTACACCACAAAAAATGTAGAGCACCTTAAAATGCACAAATTATCTTATATACATTTTTTTCGTGGAGCTGATCGTTTTTGAGATACTCTTTGTTTTTTTATTTCAGCTTTAAGAAACATACTTTTCTCATACAGGAATTTAGCAATTCCAGTCTATACAAACAAAGGAAGTTCAGTCACATAGCAACCAACCTTTGACTATCACTTTAACCAATAATACTCCCTTATTTCGCCTCTACTTACAAGGAAGCAAGTAATAGGACTATTTCTGCTGATTTTTTCTCGATTAGTATGAAGTAAATAGAAGCATAAGCTTTCTAACAATAATTTGTTGCAGAGATGTAGAGAAAGGCATGTGAATGGAACACATAAGATTTTTATAACTACGTTTATTATCCTTGTTCTTGTGATAGAACTTATATGTTTATACAGTGGAGGCCTTCTATAGTTTAATGTAAAGGCTCCTTTTAATTACCTTAACTTTAATTTTATTGACTCAGAATTGGATTCAGCACAACCAGAAGAAATCGAAATGGAGTGTTATTTATGGACGCTCTTTAACTGCTATAGTTCTCAGCGTCGCATTCTATAGTGGGCGTGAAATACCGCTTAGTTTTGCTCAGAGGCCTCTGTATCAGGCTTGAGGTTCTTTTACGTGCCGTAAGTCTACGACACATGACCCACGGCTTTACTTCCCTTCCGAAGGAAGCCATGCTAAGGATTTTTACGCCCGAAAAAATCCATTGTCCGGGTTTGAACCCTCGACCTTGGGTATATGAAGTTAGTATGGTACCATTCACCACGGAGGACGACACAACCAGAAGAATTTTTGCAGGAAGCATAGAGGATAAAGGTAGAATTGTTACCAAAAAGTCAATCAAAAGGTCACGAGTTTGAATTACGTTTATGGTAATCTACGCCATATAAATTTCTGGGGGGTTCCTTATCCTGAGAAGACGAATGTCCAGTAACTTTAAGCTCTCTGGACCTCGAGATCATTTGAGTATCATTTCAGCGATTTCATTCGTAGTCCGATATGACCAATCAGGTTTAAGGACGGAAAAAAAAGTCAAGGAAACAGTTCGACTCTGCATAGAACAGATTTACTCAATAGTGCAAAGTAAGAGCTACAAAACTATTAGAGTGAATATATTGAAGAAAAGTGCAAAATGTGGTAGTTTGCAACATTTTCGGTAAATTATTAAATTATTAAGTTGTATCTCACGGTAGCCACGTATAACCAAGCAAGTATTATCATTACCAATACTGGTTCTTATGCACAAGGTATTAATATCAAACATTTTAACAACTGCGCATTCAATATCAAAGGAATACTAATATTAAATAAAATATATGGTTATTAAAATGTATTGTTATTTTACACTTATTCTGTAATGTGTATTTTCCACAGCCTTCTATAAACTATAGAATATTATGATTTTGCAAGTGATTATGTTGTCAGCATTAGTGCTATGCAGATGCAACAACGAAGGCCAAATAGCGACAGATGAGAGCTCAGGCCTCCACATAAATTCTAGCCGGATAACGTAAGATTTAATATTGTAAAACTGTATTTATTGACTCAAAAGTTGTGTACTATTAAAGTCTTAAATAACTGTTGTTAATAATTTATTCGATGTTTAGACGTGTAGACAGTTTATGACCACGTCATCCATGGCTCGCGCACCACTGTGCTAAAACTCCAGTCTCTGACGGCTCAGTACTATTTACAACACCGCACAGCATTTCTTCCTCCTTTTATAACTAAAAACAAATCTAATGTGTTACAGTCACATGACTTTCTCTAGCCGTTCTACAAACTTCTTGCATAAGATTATTCTTCTTTCTGCACCTTGTTAATCGAGGTATTCAGCACAATGTTCTTATTACTTAGTTCCTTATAAGTAGGAAGACATTTAAGGGAATACATTAGGCTAAATCGATAGTCAAATGTTTTAAAAGCTGTCGTTATGCGATTGTCATTACAAATCGCTTCTTTTCTTGGCCAGGAGTAGAACAAAAGAAAAACGGACAATCCCGTCTGAGAAAAGTATAAGTACTTCACAATTGAAATAATAACAATGAATACCTCGAAAACGGTAAGTTCCACGAGAAAAATGTGTATGAGATAACTTGTGTATTTTAACAAGACCTAAATTTTAAGTTTTTGTCTATCTCTTACGGTTTATTAGTTATGCCAAATTAAGCAAAATTAATCCAGAATAAACAGGTCATTAGAAGCTATTCCCAGAAAATTCATGATATAGATTTTGTTTGTCAGGTAAATATCTTTAATATACGATATTTTAATCAAAATCGTTAGAGCCATTTTTAAGAAAATCAAAATTTTCGAAAAAAGTTCCATGTAAAGGGTAGTTTGGGGTGAGGGGATTTTTCTCAAAATCTTCGTGTCGCATCCCTGGAATATACTAAACTTAAATACCAAGTTTGGTATTTTAGCTACTTTTCGTTTTTGAGTTAACGTGTTCACAGTCACACGACACACGGACACACACGCACGGACCTTTTTCTGGAAATGCTTTTTTTTGGATTCAGGTATTTCCGGTGAAACCTCGACATCGAATTTTTGGGTGGAATACAATACTTCTCTATCCCTATGTACATTGTACATACGGGCCTAGAGAAAGTAAAAATGAAGTCACAAACTTCCTAGAATATATTCGAAGGGACTTTAAGCCGAAACTTGCAGAAACATCTCGAATATCCAGAAGGCTCATGTCCTCACGAGAAGAGTCTCGCGTTCTGAAGAATCCTGTTACGTCGAGCCAACCTTCTGTGTTGTTTACGCAGCCTAACTACCAAGGTGAACATGAGACGGCACTAACAATATTCAGAAACTCTACAATAATAAAGAATTATACATGTTAAAAGTGTTGTTGTTTTAAGTAAACAGGAATGCTTGAGGAACGGGGTTGAAAGTTGAATAAAACTTCTCTTTTCACAGTTGTAACAATATTGCTATTCTGATAGTACCTAACACAGTTCAGGCACTATTTTCCATGGTATTGCATTACAGTACTTGAAGCTTTTGGTGTTTAAGTACGAGATTAACAGTGAGAACGGGAGAAAAAGGACTATTGCATTAAGACAAACAATGCGAATTTCCAACACTCCAATTATACTCCTCTGTTATACCTTCTCCTTTATTTAAGAAACAATATCTCAGACAAAGATAGTATATCCTTCTACTTGGTACAACGACACAATTTCAGTTGCTTAGCATGTTTAATCGCTACAAAAGTAAATTATTTTATCTTCCTTTTTGAATTCTTAATGAAATAGACGTGCATAATGAATCAAAGTAAGAAGCTTGTGCTTATGAATAATTAATCAATGTTCTGTAACTTCGGATTTGTGTTCTTAAGCTACAGTGGGATTTTAAAATCTTCCATATCATATTGAAACATACACAGCTCATGAAATATTTAGTTCTGCGACATCATTACGAATCTGAAATATGTGTTTTCGTTGATATCTAAGAAAGTGATAAGTGAATTAGGACAACATTAAATTTAGGCGTATACATTCTAATAATGATTCTTAAACCAGTGAATCTTTGTTTATACCTGTTTAATTTTATGTGTAAATCTGTTTTACTTCTGAGCGTAATGTTATATTATAACTAATTAAATTTGTTTACTTGTTCGATAATTTTAATTAGATCTGAAAAATGCATTGCATTCATTTTATTATATTTACGCATATGTGTAAATTATACGCCAATGTTATCTGGTTCATTATACACACTATTTATATATTTGCCTTTCCAGCCATGTAATTACCACTAGGTAATCTGCATATAAAACCGTATTTAGAATAAACTTCTTTGAAATTTGATTGACTTTACCAGGAGCAGTCACTCTTTCATTTCTTTGTTTATATATTACAAAGCACTGATGACAGCACACAAACCATTATTTGTCTGTAGAAAATGCTTTAATGTTTACACTTGCATTTAAATACTTTGAACTAGTCGTAACTTTCCTTTTCTTTTATTATATAGCAAAATTTATTTCGCAGTACCATTTCAAAGCGTTATAGTATGTTTAGGGGTAAATATATTACATGTTCCTAATTAAACTATTTTATTAAAACATAGATATATTTGAAAAATGTAGACGTTTAATAGAATATATAATACGATAATTAATACCAGCTATACTTAGTTGCCTTAAGAATGGATTTAATATGACAGAGCGAATGAAGAAGACTGAATATTGGAAGTTAGAAATGCATACATGAAACAATTATTGGCTAAATATAAGCAAAGGACAGCGTATTAAGACCTTATTTTTTCCTAGTATAAATAGTCATTTCAAATGCAAATTAATAACATGATTTTGTAGCCTTACAGTTCACGACGGGTCATCAGAAATTTCACAATTATTTTTAAAGTTTCATATAATATTAGAAGTGCTTATAAATATCCCTTTGCCAGTGAACAGACGGTGCAATATTTATTATTTGGTTGTTCAATATTCTTATACCAAGGAATTCCATACCTATATTACTGTAAAATGTCTATAAAACAATGCTTTTACAACCATTTCTTACGTTTTATCCCCTATACATTTATGATAACTTGTAATAAATGCTATTCTATTTTATATTTAACTTATTTTTGTAAACTATAACCCAAATATGCATACTCCTGCAAGATAGAGCTTTTAATTATTGTAAAAAAATTGGATTAAGATAAAAATTTAAGAAATATATAAACGTAGCAGATTTTTTTTTTAATTACATTTTGTATTTCCACTTATTGCTGTCGCCTCAGTAGGTATTAAAATTTAATAAACAATTAAATCTCGTATTTGTTTATATTAGGTATGGAGAGAGGGGAAAATACGCCCAATAAGGATAGAACAGCGCTAAGAAACAATCCTATAACTTTTTCTTTTTCTTTAGTGTTTAGTTTAATATCAAATTTCACTGATTACAACACTTCAAGGGGTGGAAAAAATATGTGTAATTGTTAAAGAAATTTAGGAAGGACATTTTTCACGCCTCAATTTACGTGACTACTTCTCCCATAGACAAAGGCAACCCTGGAGGTCAGCGTTAGCGAAATAGAATCACTTCGAGTAGGTTGATGCTTTTGCAATTATTTTCATACTTTAAACTTTATTTTATCTTTAGTAATAAACATAAAAAACAACAGGACGAATAGTAATGCATTCAATAACGCCGATCGATAAAACTATAGAAAATAACATATATTGATTAATAGAAAGGATATTTCGACAATATTGCACATCTCGTTATCGTATCAATGGTGCCTTCAAAATATGGGGATACGAATGAAGTACTGTGGTGAGCTGTACAACAAAATGAAAAAACAAAATAAGTAATAAAAGATCTGATGTGCTCCATTCACATGACTTTCTCTACATTTATGTAACAAATTATTGTTAATATGCTTATTCTTCTCTGTACTTCATACTAACCGAGATTAAGATTAACAGAAATCTTTTCTTATAAGTAGAAGGGAAATAATGGAACACACTAGGCTAAAACGATAGTCGAACATTTTCAAAGCTGGTTGCCATGTGGATGAAATCCATTTCTATGCATTCTTTCCGTGTAAGAAAAGTTTAAGTAATTTAAAACTGAAACCAATAATAAGAAATAACTCAATAATAGTCACTTTAAACGTGTATGACATAAATTGTGCGTTTCAATGAGATCTACATATTTTGTGTAGTAGGTTTTTGTCTATCCTTAACGGTTTAATAGCTAAGCAAAATACAGCAAAATTCATCCAAAATAAAGAGTTCTTCAGAGGATATTCTCAGAAAATTTAAGATATACATTTTATTTGCGATATAAATATTTGTATTTTAATGAAAATCGTTAGAGCTATTTTTGAGAAAATCAAAATTTCGACATTTTTTTCCATGTAAAGGGTAGTTTGGAGTGGGGGAATTTTTCTCAAAGTCTTAGTGTCGTATCCCTGGAAGTTACTAAATTTAAATACCAAGTTTGGTATTTCACCGGCTATTCGTTTTAGAGAAATGTTCGCAGACATACGTAAACGCTGGCACACACAAACACACACACATACACACACGGACCTTTTTTTTGGATACAGGGGACATTAAAACGTATATTTCCGGTGAAATCTCGTTATCCAATTTTTGGGGTGGAATGCATTAACTTCTCTATGCATTACATAAATGGTACGTGTAGAGAAAGTAAAAACTACTTTCAATATGATGTTAGTACGTTCTTACGGAATTTAATATCGATATATTGTTTGTATAATATATTGATATAAATTCATGGCCTGCTGTTGAATCCTTTTGAATTATTTGTTTTCAATACAGAATAAATGATCATGAATATGAATAAGATGACGAAAAAGAATAAGCGGCAATAGTTCAAAATGTTGTTAATTTTCCAAACATGTGATTACAGCCTTTTGAGTAATATATGCTGTAATTATTATTTGATATTCTATATAAATTTAGATATATCAACGGATTATATACAAACTCGCTGATACTTTGTTATTTTGTGAGGCTATGAATGTCAAGAAATTATTTTTATTTCTTTCTCTAGCCCCTTATGTACAATGAACATAGAGATAGAGAAGTATTGTAAGCCACCCAAAAATTCAATACCGAGATTTCACCGGAAATACATGTTTTAGGACCCCCTCTATCCAAAAAATCATTTTCAGAAAAAGGTCGGTGTGTGTGTTATTAAAAAATCGTATATTAAAGCTCTTTAGCTGACAAATAATATGTATATCTTGAATTTTCTGAGAATAGCTTCTAAATACCTGTTTATTCTGGATGCATTTTGCTTAATTTGACATAACTAGTAAACCGTAAGAGATAGACAAAAACTTACTGTACAAAAAATGTAGGTCTTGTTAAAATACACAAGTAATTTCATATACATTTTTCTCGTAGAGCTTACAGTTTTCGAGGTATTCATTATTATTAGTTTCAGTTGTGAAGTACTTATACCTTTCTCAGACGGGAGTGTGGGTTTTCTTTTGTTCTACTCTTGGCCAAGAAAATAAGGGATTTGTAATGACAACGCATAACGACAGCTTTTAAATAATTTGACTATTGGTTTAGCCTAGTGTATTCCCTTATTTTTTCCTACTTATAAGGAACTAAGTAATAAGAACATTGTGCTAATGAGTACCTCGATTAGCAAGGTGTAGAAAGAAGAATAATCATATGTAAGAAGTTTGTAGAACAGCTAGAGAAAGTCATGTGAGTGTAACACATCAGATTTTTCAAAGAAATATTAAACTGCTGAAACCTGAAGTTACTCCTCATATGTTTTTCATTACGTCATTCAAATCTTAATAATTGGCTGTCTCTTGCCAAACTCGCGCTGAAACAATTTCTAACTAATATCTATCGATTAATATGCTTATTTTTACGTATTATTGGTAGAATTTTCATGAAAATAAATAATAACAGAAATTTGCTTAGTTGTTAATGTATCATACTTTTTAAGTATTTTTAAAAAAATCACTTCAGAATACTGAACAGCGTTTTATAGTATCCAGCGTCTCCGAATCAATGCTACGATTCACTAACGCTTTCTGCTGGGTAAAGCGCTATCTAATATCCTTTGGAAAATGCTTTCTGTAAGGACGTCGTTTTTACATTTCTTCTTAAAGAAAGCAAGCTCTTTAAGCGTAATCCATCATTTTGACACCTTGATAACCCTCATATCACATATTCTGTATCCGAGAACGAGGATTGTAAAACTTCTTTAACGGCGCTTCTTTCATTTTATTTTTTTATCCTATTTCATCCTCACATTTCCTCTGCATTGCTGCTGGTTGTGAAGAGATGCTCAAAGGAATCTTGAACTGATTCTATCGCTCTCTGTTTTAGAAGGGTCACTCCATAGGTCACGGCATTTACATTATAATCATGTGAACTAGAGGCTAAATGTCATATGGTTATGATATACAAATATATGAGCATGTTCATTGAATTTAGCCGATAAAATTGCCTGTTTATTGCAGTAAACAAATGTTTTACATTAACATTATTTTCTTTAACCATTCTTCAATAAACCGCTGATTAAAAAAATTGATATTATATTTAATGTTCATCATATGTATATATAACTTTATTACATATTTCTTTGTTGTAAAAGGGCAATAAGAGACTGCAGCAGGCTTAAGTAATAGTTTTGAACTATTATTAAAACTACAATTGGTGTGTTAAAGTTTCAAATTAATCCAAGCTAAATAGCCATGTTTCATTCTGGGCCACATTTTATGCACGTTAGTATACAGGAGTAGCTATATTTTACACCTTGGGTTAGGGCAATTCATGAATCATTTTCTACTTCTTCATCTCCTCTACCTATTAATGGTCGCTCCGTGGCTGAGTGGTTAGAGTTCTTGCCTCTCACTTAGACGACCGGGGTTCGATCCCAAGTGACCGTAGGTTTTCTCCCGGTACTCCGGTTTCCCCCACCATTGCCTTCAACCGGTGCTCCATCAGCATTCATGTATCATCAGTGTCACCGCCTGCGGTGCCATAAGTAGTTAAAGCGGGCGTTAAACGCAAAAAAAAAAAAAAAAAAAAAAAAAAAATGTACCTATTAACCCTCCTCATATAGTGGGCTATCAACCTGCAGGATATACAAGAATCAGATGGTTGCTGAGGAGCAGGCTACATGGCCTGATATGAACATGAGGAAGTAGATGATATAAAATATAGACATGACAATAATGGCGATATGGAACAATTAGTGGAATTAGCGACAGGAGGAGTTTTTAATATTATTTCTTAACTAACTTTTTTCATTAGAAGTATTATTATAATATGGTTTAAGAGACCATTACTTACTTTTCAGTCATCTGATGTTTATTCTTTATATAAATTGGAAATTCAGTTGATGAAATCATTAACAGAAGTAGATTCAATTACAATAGGTATAAACCTGTGGTTAGCACCACATATTTCCGAACATTGTTCATAAAATACCCCAGGACGATTAAATCAAGCAAGAGAAAACCTATCCTAACGCGTCTTCTTTCGCCAAAAATCCCACATGACTAGGTGGAATTCGACAGTTTCATCCTTAAAGGGAGGGGGAGATCCCATGAAAAATACCTGATAGTTTCATTGTCATCATGCAATCGAGTTTTATTGCAATCGATTGTACAGGAGCATTGCATTAATGACATGTATTGATGTGGGTGTGGTGTAGATAGACATACAAAGAGAGAAAGAGAAACAGTGTGCACATCTGCCTCAAGAGCCGTTGGCAATGAATGATACAATGATGAACTGAAGAGTATTCACAATGCCTGTCAGGCAGAACACAAAACATCAAAAAAGAGGACATAAGTATATTAAAACCCAATACTGCCCATGGCTAAATTTGAATCAGTATCTGTGAGCTTCAAACTATTCCTCCTAACTATATTACATTGTTGTTTTCATCACGAGAAAAAATTAATGACTTTTGCCAACTTACACAGGATTTTAGCTTGAAAAAATATTATCCCTTCCCGCAATGGTAATGTAAACAGAGTTGAATTATTTCCACACGACTAGCGTCTTGCATTTCATTTTATGATACTGTGCCCACAGAGGACACATTTTCCCCCACCTTGTCCGTTTATGGGATGGGTAGATACCGCAGTTAATGAAATATGTGATTTACATCACATATTTGCGTCAGTATTCACAAAATTGCGTGTGGGAACGAGCGGGCGGTTGTTTGAATATATTATGTCAGTGTTCAACCCTCGCTTCTGCTAATGTTTCTAGTAATTTATTCGCAGGACGGGGAAACAATGCCATGCCTGACCTACGCCCGGAATATCGGTTTTCAGCCACTATTTCTCCCTCTCTTTCTCTGCCTAATCCATTATATTACTTACAACCATGAACTGCTTTCAAGAAACTTCTTCCTGAACAATTATAGTTGGCTGGGGTAGTGTGGTGTTACTGTGTCTGCCTCACAGTCAAAAGGTCGTGAGTTTGAATCTCGCTTAGGGTGAGTTACCCGGAAAACAAATTTTTTCGGAGTTTTCCGTTATTCTGAGAAGACGAATGTTGAGTAACTTTAAGCTCCATGAACCCCGAGATCATTTGAGCATCATTTGACCAACTTCATTCATCGTCCGATTTGACCAATCAGGTTAAAAAAAAAAAAAGTTGGCTATACTATGAATCCTGGGACTTAACCCCTTGTTACCTGTCGGTACTTAACAACAGCAGCAACAGCAACAAAAACAATAACAGCCCTAACCGATGGTTTTTAAATGTGATTGAAAGCGACGGCCTCATGTCAGTAGATTTACTGGCACGTAAAATATCTTTTTCGGGACGAAGTTCCGGCACACTGTCGGCGCTGATAATTCTGATGATTGATAGCGTCGCTGAAAACAAATAATATCTATGTTTAATTCTATGTTATATTAACCTTCAGCATAAACTATAAGTAATTATGGTTGTTTTATGTTGTAAAATATTAAATTTTTGCAATAAAAATGTATTATCACTTTTGTAAAAAAAGACGAAAAGAGAAAAATTTGATGTGTACCATTCACATAACTTTCTCTACATCTCTGAACCAAATTACTCTTAAAAAGCGTATAAATCTATTTGCTTCATGTCAATCAGACTAAAATAGCAGAAATAGTCTTGTTACTTGGTTCCTTGTTGCTATGTTTGCTTTGTTCCTTGCTGGTTGCTATGTCACGGAAGTTCCTTTGTATGGAAGAAGTTGACAAATTCTTATATGAGAAAAGTATGTCTTCATAGCACAAACCAAAAACAAGGAATGACTCCAAAACGATGACTCCACGAAAAAAAGTATATAACATAAATTGTGTGTTTTAACGTGCTCTACATTTTTCGTGCAGTAAGTTTTTTGTCCGTCTCTTACGGTTTACCAGTTATTCAAAATTCCGTAAAATTCATTCAGAATAAAGTAGTCTTCAGAGGCTATTCCCAGAAAATTCAAGATATACATTTTATTTGTCAGGTAAATATCTTTAAAATACGAAAGTTTAATCAAAATAGTTAGAGCCATTTTTAAGAAAATCAACATTTTCGAAAAAGTTTCATGTAAAGGGTAGTTTGGGGTGGGGGGATTTTTTCAAAATCTTTGTGTCGCATCCCTAGAAGATATTAAACTTAAATACCAAGTTTGGTATTTTACTGACTTTTCGTTTTTGAGTTATCGTGTTCACAGACACACGGACACACGGACCTTTTTCTGGAAATGCTTTTTTTGGACTCAGGAGGTCCTAAAACATGTATTTCCGGTGAAACCTCAACATCGAATTTTTGGGTGGAATGCAATACTTCTCTATCCCTATGTACGTTGTACATACGGGGCCAGAGAAAGTAAAAAGCATATAACTACAGACAAATGTAGCTCCGACAGCTCCCAAGCATGCCATTACAACGGTTATTTTAACTGGGTCCTTCCCATCCTTTACCACAGGCACATTTTACTGTAGTTGCTGGGATTCGAAATAGCGATTTAAATGGATGGCTAGACCACGCCTTAACGCTCACGCTGCTTCGTTGATGGTGCTTTCGGCAGTGTTATGAAAGCCGGTTTTGGAATTAGACGAAAAACAGCATATATAACAAATTAATGCCGGTAACTAAGGGTTAAAGTACTTACAAATTGTAAGTCGCCATTGAAGTTGTCATCTCAAAATAATTTGAGATCACCTTGTGGTTTACCGCGAAACAAGCGAATCAGTTGAGAAATCCAATGCTATGCCGGCATGTTGCCATGGTGGCTCAGTGGAAGAGTAACCGGCTAGAGACCGGGAGATTCGTGGTTCAAATCCCGGCTATGGCATTGCATTTTTCAGTCTGACTCTACCTATCTAAACTCCCTCTTCTTATGCAGTGGTTCAAAGTTTTGGCTTCCTCTACAGTTGTCTTCCATCTCTTCATACGAATTTTATTCGTATGCCTTTGAGATCACTGATTGTTATCTCAATTACTATTAGGCAGAGAAGATTTTTCATCCCATTCAAAAATCCGCAAACAAAATTTCACCGAAAATAAATGCGTTAGGCTCTCTGAATTAAAAAAAAAATGTGATGTGTTCTAATTACATTACTTCCTCTACATTAACTAAGTATTTTTAATAACTTTTTCGTCTATCTACTTCATGCTAATCGAGATACACATAAGCAGAAACGGTCTTATTACTTAGTTCTTTATAAGTAGATGGAATATAAAGGAACACACTAGGCTAATTTGACAGAAAAATGTTTTAAAATGTGGTTGCTATAGAAATGAAATCCGTTTCTTTGCGTGGCCAGGAATTGACAGGTTCTATATGAGAACAGTTAAAGACTTTTAAAACTGAAACTAATAACAAGGAATATCTCGAAACGGTCAACTCCACGAAAAAAATCTATGACATAAATTGTGTGTTTTAAAGAGATCTACATTTTTGTGCAGTAAGTGTTTGTCTATTTCATACGGTTTAACCGTTATGCAAAATCAACCAGAATAAGGTGGTCTTGAGAAGCTATTCACAGAATATTCAAAGTATACATTTTATTTGTAGTGTGAATAACTTTGATATACGATATTCTAAGCAAAATCGTTAAGAGGCATTTTTGAGAAAAATAACGTTTTCAAAAGTTTTTCCATGTAAAGGTAGTTTTAGGGAGGAGAGATTTCCTTGTCGCACTCTTGGAAAATAATAAACTTAAATACCAAGTTTGAGTCTTTTAGGTTTTGCTATGCTGTTCATAGACACATACTGACATTTTTCAAAAATGCTTTCGTTTTAATTAAGAGGGTCTCAAAACCTATATTTCCGGTGAAATCTCGGTATCGAGCTTTTGGGTGCAAGCAGGCAGCAGTTGATGAGATTTGGAAGAGAATACATTAAAACGGACAAAATAAGGAATGAAATATTAAGATCAGATTTAGAATATGTTCAGTTATGACAACATGAAGAAAATAGAACGAAATGGAAGGAACATGTTAAAAGAATGATAGAAAATAAATAGTCGACCAATTGATGAGACCTCGAAAGAGGTGGATGGATAATAGGAACCGTAACAGTGATTATAACACGTATTCCTTGAAACGGAAAGACAAATAAGAAAATGAAGGTTAATAAATTACGGCATAAAACTTTGTTTATTAACCTTGAATTAACAATTTGAGAGGATAGGATGAATTGTGTAAGAAACATTTCATATTTCCATACAAAAAGTGATTCATTGCGAATTAAAAATTCTGATGTGTTCCATCCACATGACTTTCTCTGTCCATTCTTTAGTAAAATATTCTTAGAAAAGCTTGTCGCCCTCCGTGGTGTATGGTTACCATGCTAACTTCATATACCCAAGGTCGCCGGTTCAAACCCGGCAGAGGACGATGGATTTTTCGGGTGTAAAAATCCTTAGCTTGGTTTCCTTCGGAAGGTAAAGTAAAGCCGTTGGTCCCGTGTCGTAGATTTACGGCACGTAAAAGAAGCTCAAGCCTGGTAGAGAGGCCTCTGAGCAAAATTAAGCGGTCTTTCACGCCCAATTTAGAATGGGACGCTGAGAACCAGAGTAGTTAAACAGCGTCCATAAATAACACGCCATTTACATCTTTTATTTAGAAAAGCTTATTCATCTATCCAATTCATGCTAATAAAAAAAGACATTAGCATAAATGGCTTTATTAATTAGTTCGTTAAAAGTAGAAGGGATATAGTGGTATGCTAGTCTAAAGCGAGAGTCAACACATTGAAAATCAAGATGCTATGTTATTGAAATTCGGTTCTCTTTGCATAAACAGGAGTGAAACAAAAACTTTTCTCAAACGGATGCTTTCCATACCTTTTTCTTAAGTATTTTAAGATTGAAACCAATAACAAGGAATATCTCCGAAATTGTCAACTCCACAAAATATATGTAATATAAAACATGTCTTATAATAAGATCTACATTTTTGGTGTAATAAGCTTTTGTCTCTCTCTCAATTATACAAAATAATTTAGAATAATTAGGTTTTCAGTGGCTATTCTCAGAAAATCTAAGACATACATTTTATTTCTTATGTAAATACAGTTATGTGTGGTATATTAACAAAATCCTAAAACCATTTTTGGGGAAATAAAAATTTGGAATTTTTTTCCATATAAAAGGTAATTTAGAGTGGAACAATTTGTTGTAAATATTTATGTCGCATCCTTGGAACACGCTTAATTTAAATATTAAGCATTGTTATATTGCTAATGTCCTTACACTGGGTGATGCTTTTTTATTATAACCAACTAAAAAATGCAATGTCTCAATGGTTAGAGTAACTGCACGGAAAGCGCGAGAACCGCGTTCAAATCTCGGCTGTGACATTACATTTTTCAGCTAGTTCTAATAATAAAAAGCATTTCCCAATAGGAGAAAAATTACCAATAGGTTTAATAGCATAATTGTTGGCAATAACTATGTGGATATTATCCGGATATTAAGGACTTACGAATTTAAGTCGCCATTAAGAGCTCGCTGAAAAGAAGAAACATACCGGTTGGTTGACCGGATAAAACACATGAACTAGTTGGAGGACGGAACGTTATACCGGCATGTTGTCATATTAGCTCAATGGCCAGAGCACCCGCTCGGAAAGAGGGAGAACAGTGTTCAAATCTCTACTGTGGTATTGAATTTTTCAGTTGGTTGTAATAATTAAGTTTTGTATTTAATCAAATTTTCGTTTTTTAGTAATGTTGTTTTCACACACACATACTCAAAATATACAGGCAGACACACACCCAGATCTTATTCTAAAAATTCTTTTTTTAATAAATAGTACACTAAAATGTGTATATATAGTATCGAATTTTTGGGTGGAATGCAACATCTTCTCTATGTATTCTGTACTAAGTAGAGCAAGTAAATAATAATAATAATAATAATAATAATAATAACAATAATATCTTGAGAATAGTTTGGCATGGTTTGTCAACATTTCGTGTGAAGCTGTCTGTTTGCGTATATAAGGAAGTCAAAGCAATAAGGGAAAACAAGATTTTTCCATTCTGAATGCATTGCCTTCATAAAAAATCTTATGTGTACCATTCACATGACTTTCTCTATACCACTGCAACAAATTATTCTTAAAAAGCTTATATTACTATTTGCTTTCTGCTAATCAGAAAATAATTAGCAGAAATAGTCTTATTACTTGCTTCCTTGTAAGTAGAACCAAAATAAGGGAGTACCATAGGTTAAATTGATAGTCAAAAGCTGGTTGCTATGTCACTGAATTTCCTTTGTTTGTATGGACAGCAGTTGACAAATTCCTGTATGAGAAAAGTATAAGATTTTCATAGCAGAAGCCAAAAAACAAGGAATGTCTCAAAAACGATGAACTCCATGAAAAAAAATGTATATAGCATAAATTGTGTGTTTTAACGTGCTCTTCATTTTTTGTGAAGTAAGTGTTTTTCCATCTTTTACGGCTTAGCAGTTATTCAAAATTCCGTAAAATTCGTCCCGAATAAAGTACTCTTCAGAGACTATTCCCAAAAAATTAAGATATGCATTTTATTTATCAGGTAAATAGATTTAATATTCGATATTTTAATCAAAATCTTTAGAGCCATTTTTGGGAAAATCAACATTTTCGAAAAAAGTTACATGTAAAGGGCAGTTGAGGGTGGGGGGATTTTTCTCAAAATCTTCGTGTCGCATCTCTGGAAGATACTAAACTTAAATACGAAGTTTGGTATTTTACCGACTTTTCGTTTTTGAGTTATCGTGTTCACAGACACACGGACACACTGACACACGGACACACACACGGACCTTTTTCTGTAACTGCTTTAATTGGATACAGGGGACCATAAAACACATATTTCCGGTGAAATCTCGGTATTGAAATTTTGGGTGGAGTGCAATTCCTTCTCTATACACTATGTACATAATGCGTATAGAGAAAATAAAAATCTGATGTGTACCACTCACATGACTTTCTCCATATCCCTGCAACAAATAATTCTTAAAAAGCTTATACTTCTATGTGGTTTATGCTAATCAGAAAAAAAATAGGAGAAATAGTCTAATTACTCGCTTCCTTGTCAGTAGGAGCGAAATAAGGGACAACGTTAGGTTAAACTGATAGTCAAAAGCTGGTTGCTATGCCAATGAAGTTCCTTTGTCTATATGGATAGGAGTTGACAAGTTCCTGTATGAGAAAAGTATACGTTTTTCACAGCAGAAACCAAAAATAAGGAATGTCACAAAAACGACGAACTCCACGAAAAAATGTACATAACATAAATTATGTATTGTAATGTGCTCTTCAGTTTTTGTGTAGTAAGTTTTTGTCCATCTCTTACGGTTTAGCAGTTATTCAAAATTTAGTAAAATTCATCCAGAATAAACCACTCTTCAGAGGCTATTCCCAGAAAATTCAAGATATACATTTTGTTTGTCATGTAAATATGCGTAATATGCGAAATTTTGATCAAAATCGCTAGAGCCATTTTTGAGAAAATCAAAATTTTCGAAAAACGTTCCATGTAAAGGGTAGTTGGGGATGGGGATATTTTTCTCAAAATCTTCGTGTCGCATCCCTGGAAGATACTAAGCTTAAATACCAAGATTGGTATTTTACCGACTTTTCGTTTTTGAGTTATCGTGTTCACAGACACACGGACACACGGACACACACACACACACACACACACACACACACACACACACACACACATGGACCTTTTTGTGAAAATGCTTTTTTTGGATATTGGGGACCCTAAAACATATATTTCCGGTGAAATCTCGGTATCGAATTTTTTGGTGGAGTGCAATACTTTCTCTATACACTGTGTACATAGTGCGTATGGAGAAAGTAAAAATCGAAAGTCTACGTGGAGTTACAGCAGACGTAATATGCTATTAGTCTCTAAAATAAGAATTTTTTCTTTTATAATTTTAGCCACCCTTGCTAGCGATACCACATTGCTTGTTAATTTAAATTATTTTCATCGTTATTCTGAGTAACCATTTGGACCATTAGGAATGTGCGTTTCCGTTGTTTATGGCTTGAATGACTAAGACTTCTTTATAAGCTGTACCTTTCTTTGATTTACTGTTACTGCTATATGCAACGCAATATCTTATTTCTTTCACGTCTTTTGCATTTTCCTTTGTGCCTAATCCTTGGGGAGCTGGCTCTGAAGAACAGGTCGAGAATTGAGGCATCGCCTTCTATAATCTATGTTTATTTGAAACATTTATATCTTCCTGAGTTATACATTTCTATGGGGATCTCTACCACCATAAGCTTGTAATCACTGTCGTTGCAAGATTCTAGAAGCTGGTGTATTATATTCTGAACCGTCGTGTTCCTTAGATTTATTTTTCCTTTTTACGCTATTTTCTCTCTAGTGATGCTCCACCTTTCGCTCTCACCATCCCCGTTTGCAACTTCAGGTCGGATTTAGTTTGTAAGGAAGGCATTCTAAGCTACTTATGGTTATAACCTGATGTTTGTTTTCACACCGTTTCAAACAGTCTTTCATATCGGTGCTGTTATTTCGATGCCACCAAATCATAAACAGTGACGCTTCGAAGGTTTCACATTGCGTCTCTCTCCCGAGATTTCATCACTGCTGCTATCTTATTCCAATTTAAGTCTTATTCTAAAGAGTTCCACAGCTTCTTACACTTATTTTTCCTGATTTCAGTTTCTTGTGATAATGAGGTTTGTGTATATTAACGGCGGGAGACACTTGGCAACTGCGACCAAGTATTGATCTATTGCCGCCTAGCACCCCTCGGTGAAAGATATGGGAGGCGGAGAAATCTCAGGTGCACGGAAGTCCCTAACAGTGAGACTAAATGGCAGACCTGGTTCGCCACCTATGCTATACAGGCGCAGTGAGGCCGTCGGAAGTAAGCCACCAAGGGAAGAGAGTTTTACCCGGAATAAGCAACTGCTCCATCTGCCACATGCGCCGACCTAAAACATGAAGAACGGAAATGAAATGAAGGAGTGAAGGGAAAGGAACCGTGGTAGATATACAATTCTCCAACATTCGAAGTGGCCCGAAGAAAACCATGGAAAAACCCAGGATCAGAATGCTTGGTCGACGGGAAGCGAACCTTCTGAATGCCAGTTAGAGACTAAACCGTTGACTTCTTGTGATAATATCCATTCAACATTCACAGTGCCGTTTCGAAGGTCTAACCCTGCTTCTCTCTCCATCTTAAGTTATCGTAAACCCCCGATATTTCTTCTTCCAATTCAAGTCTTTTTTTTTTTTTTGTATGTAGTTTAACGTTCCTTAACCTGCTTTGTCATATCGGACAATGAATGAAATTGGAGAAATAATGCTCAAATGATCTCGGGGTCCATGGAGCTTAAAGTTACTGGACCTATTCAATGTGAGGCAGACAGGCTACCACCACACTACCCAGGTGGGCAATTCAAGTATTTTTTTTTTTTTTATTGCTTCATTTGTATAGCCCCCTTTAACATCAATGGTCTTATCGGGGCTTTCACTTGTGAAACTGTAGGTTCAGAACATTAGGTTAAACTTTATATTACTATACACACGCACATTCACTCTCACATTCAGACTTCCAGATTCTATGGGGGATAGGGAATAATTCCGGTTAAAGAAAAATTCCCCGCCCCAGCCGGGAATCGAACCCGGGATCTCCGGGTGAGAAGTCAGCTCACTGACCACTGCGGAGGCAGTCTAATTCAAGTATTATTCTTAAGAATTCCGTTGTTTCTTATATTTATTTCTTCTGACTTTAGTTTCTTGTGAAGTATGAGTATGTTAGCGGCGGGGGACACCTAAGAAACTGCGACCAAATATTGATGAATTTACTTACCATGTTATTCCCTGTTGTATGCTGCTTTGGGGTGTACAATAAAGCTAGTTGTGACAGAAATGCATCTGCGCTTTATTATATAAGGTGGTTACATTATATAAGGTAACCTCTCTTGCAGCCTCTCTCCAGAGACGCACTAAAATACTTACCATACTGGAAATACAGATCTAAACCAAACTTACATTATAACTTCTAAAACTCTTATGTGTCCCATTCACATGACTTTCTATACCTATGCTACAAACGAACTATTTTTACGAAAGAATATTTTTTCCTACATCATGCTAATCGAGATAAACATTAGGGAAATTGTCTTACTATTTTCTTACTTATAAGCAAAAACGAAATAAGGAAGTACGCTCGGCTAACGTGATAACCAGACCTTTCAAAAGCAATGTGAAATAATTGAAACTCAGTTCTCTTTACGTGCACAGGAGTAAAACAAGAGAGATATGAAACGAAATATGACTTTCCGTTTGAGAATTTTTTTAAGTATTTTGCAACTGAAACCAATAAAAAGGTATATCTTGGAAATGGTTAAGTCTACAAAAATATATATGACGTAAATTACCTGTTTTAAAGAGATCTATAGTTTTTTGTTTATTACGAGTTACGATTTTTACAAAATTCATTCATCATGACAATATCTTAAACGTATAGAAGTTTAATCAAAATCGTTAGAGTGTTTTTGAGAAAGTCAAATGTCGAAAAATATTTCATATTAAAGGTAGTTGAGAATGGGGAGATTTTCCTGAATATCTTCGTGTTGTACCCCTGGAAGGCACTGAGCTTTTCTTAATCATTACACATTATGAGTGCTATTGTTTAATAACAGTTTAATTAAGCATGCTAACAAAAACATATCTAAAGACCGCCTGGGTAGTGTGTAGGTAGCCTATCTGCCGCACATTCAACAGGTGAAACAAATAACAAGAAATCTCTCATAAACGATCAACTCCACGAAAAAAATGTACATAACATGAATTATGTGTCTCATCGTGCTCTACATTTCTTGTGTAGTAAGTTTTTGTCTATCTCTTGCGTTTTACCAGTTATACAAAATTCAGTGAAAATCATCCAAAATAAAGAAGTCTTTTGAGGCTATTCCCAGAAAACTCAAGATATACAATTTATTTGTCAAGTAAATATCTTCAATATAAGAGATTTTAATCAAAATCGTTAGAGCCATTTTTAAGAAAATCAAAATTTTCGAATTTTTTTCCATGTAAAGGGTAGTTGGGGACAGACAGACAGACACACACACATGGACATTTTTCTAAGAATGTTTTTTTTTTTTTTTTTTTTGGATTCAGGGGGTCTCAAAATATATATTTTCGGTGAAATCTCGGTATGGAATTTTTGGGTGCATTACAATACTTTCTCTATACACCAGTACATAGTACGTATAGAGAAAGTAAAAAAACGATATGACTCCGTGGCACTTTTGCGCCCAACAATTAACATTCAACTCCATTCTCCATTTTACAGAAGACCTCAAATAACCAATTTCATCTACAAACAAATGCACTCTACGAGACATAGAGATGCTATGGAAATCTTCATGGATAGATCAGCAACAAATGAAGGTTACAGTGATATATCCTACCCACACCATGCTCTATACGCAACAGAAATACGTTTCCACTTTCTCCCTGTGAAGCTTTGCAATTAAGGAAACACTACAATATATGATTCAAATGCCAATCCGACAGAACATATGACTTGTTGAACATGCAATATTTTTTTTTTGACAGAACATGTAATTTACAGATTAACTAAGTACAATTCCTGCCACTCAGAAACTGTCCTAGGCATCCTGTAATAGTGACATATATTCTATCATTCAGAGCTCTACAAAACAAGTAACCCTCACCTGGGTACCGTCACATGCAATTTAATTTCAATGGAAATGAAAACTCGATAAAACTGCAAAGTAAGCCACCGGACACCCTCTCAGTAACTTCTACACATCAAGACATTATTAAATACCAAGTTTGGTATTTAACGATCTTTTCATTTTTGAGACATGCTGTAACAAATTATTGTTAAAAAGCTTATTCGCCTACCTACTTTATGATAATCCAGATAAACCTTAGCTTAAATTGTGTTTATTTACTTGTTTGCTTGTAAGTATAAGGGAAATAAGATAATTCACTAGGCTAAAACGATAGTCAAATCTTTTAAAAGCTGGTTACCATGTGTTTGAAACCCGTTTCTTTGCATAGCCAGGAGTTTACTACTTTCCGTGTGAGAAAAGTTTAAGTATTTTAAATCTGAAACAAATAACCAGGAACATCTCGAAGTGATTAATTCCACGAAAAAGACGTATATTATATTAATTGTGTGTTTTACGGATCTACATTTTTTGTGTAGTAAGTTTTTGTCTGTCTCTTACAGCTTAACAGTTACGCAAAATCCCGCAATATTCATTAGGAATAAAATGGTCTTTAGAGATTATTTCCAGAAAATTCAGATATACATTGTATTTGCCTTCCAAATACCTTATACATAAGACATTTTTATCAAAATCGTTAGAGGCATTTTTGAAAAAATCAAAATCTTCGGATTGTTTTCCATGCACCTAGTTGGGGTGGGAGGATTTTATTTAAAATCTTCGTGTAGCATCCTTGGAAGATACTGAACTTAAATACCAAGTTTGGTATTTAACGGTCTTTTTGTTTTTGAGCTATGCTGCCCCCCCACACACACACACACAGACACACATACGGACATTTTTCCAGAAATGTTTTTTTTTTAATTCAGGAGGTCTCAAAACATGTATTTCTGGGGAAATCTCGGTATCTAATTTTTAGGTGCGTTACAATACCTTCTCTATACACTATGTACATAGTACCTGTGAGAAAGTAAAAAGGGGAAAAGATGAAAAAGACAAGAAATACAAAAAAAAACAACACAAAAAAAAACAGATTCTCAGATACGGGATTTAACTTGAGTTGATTTCTGCAACTCCTAACCCTCAAAGGAATATCTGCACACGTCAAATAGAGAACGGTTAGGCCACCTGACTCATTAAGTCTTTTTTTTTTTTTTTTTTTTTGTGTGTCTTAATTTGATTCAGTATTTGAAGCTTCTTGAGACCGTTTCTTAAATGGCTTGCGTACTTAAATATAGGCAAAAACTTATTGTTGTTTAATACAACATAAGTTTCGAGGCAGGTATTCAAATCGCTAAATGTAAATGGCGTGTTATTTATGGACGCTCTTTAACTGCTGTGGTTCTCAGCGTCCCATTCTAAATTGGGCGTGAAAGGCCGCTTAATTTTGCTCAAAGGCCTCTCTTTCAGGCCTGAGGTTCTTTTACGTGCCGTAAATCTACGGCACGGGACCAACGGCTTTAATTACCTTCCGAAGGAAGCCATGATAATGATTTTTACGGCCGAAAAAATCCATCGTCCTCCGCTGGGTTTGAACCCGCGACTTTGTGTATATTAAGTTAACATGGTAAGCATTACACCACAGAGGGTGACTATTCGCATCGTTAAATGTTATATTTTAAAAGGGTTACATAAAATGAAATTAGAATTTTTGTAGGTTTGACTAACACAAAAATCTAAATTGATCAACTTTGCCAACGTTTCACAGATGGTTATCCTTAAGCCAGATAATACCCGTTAGCAGCACGTTCCAGAGGTGGGCGCTTTGGTGAAGACCAATGATTAAAGTGATTTTCTGTGCCAAGAGATCGATAATACGCGCTGAATATCGTCGCTCTCCGCATGTCTGTTTTCAGTTAGTGCCATTTTATTGCTTTTGCATTAATGCGTGCAGGAATGCAATATGATTTAATTTCGCGTTCTCACCTTTCAGTTTTGAAATTGACCGTTTTCCTCCCTCCTCAAAATCCTTTAACCGTCGTTTATAATTATTATTGCCGATATGAATGAAGGCAGAATTGAACTGAAACTGCCATGCCAAAGCCTCTTGTAGATTCTAATGATGCGAGTATCCTGCTTTAATCCTGCCGTGTCAATATAATGGTGCTTCTGTACTGAAATAAGTAGGTTATGAGCCGGCATCAAATTATCGCAGCAGTAATGTATAATGGCTAAGAGATTAGCTGTCTGTCCGTCTATCAGCATGGGGGTGATTTAGATTATACTTCGTCCTCATTACTAGACAATTATCCATATGATCCAGGTAATTTGAAACGGTAGAATTGATCCCTTTGGACACATACAGCGACCTCATCTAGAAGCTGATGCACAGCCGGACGTACGTACCTCCCAGCGTCAGCGATTCGTAAAGGTTCCACGTATTACGTAAAAGCCAGGAAGGGATTTAGTGCATTTAAACGTAAATTAAACCAATGCTTTGCATTTCATGTAATAGCACTTGATTATCATTATTATTTACTACATATACAGATGCGCTAGAGAGTGCACTATGTGTTTTATGGTAACAATATCAGGGAGAATACGTGCAGTCGTTCAGATAATTTCCTCTATGCCCATTAACCAGAGTAAAGTTAATTGAAGTGCTTCATAACTGCCTAAAAGGCAGACGTGCAACATAAGCTATAAAAAATTCTGATTTGTTACACTCTCATGAGTATCTTTAGCAGCTCTTCAAACTTCTTACAAAAACTTATTCTTCTTTCTACAAAATGCTAATCAAGATAAACATTTGCAGAATGTTCTCATCACTTGGCTAAATTGATAGTCAAATACTTTTTATAAAATTTATTACACACAGTGAAGTTATCTTGTTGTACAAGTCTGGACATCCATTGCTGACACTTGCTCCAGTGGACTTGGTGTTGTGGTCTGGACGAGTTTCCACAACCCTCCTTGTCATTTTCTTCCAGGATAGCAGATGTCCAGATCACCAATTCCAAATCTAGTGGATGTCCAGATTTGTGATAGTCAAATGTTTTAAAAGCTGTCGCTATTCTATCTTTGTAAACCTATTCTTTGTTTGGCCAGAAGTAAAAAACACACTTCCTGCCTGAGAAAAGTATAAGTACCTTTGAAACCATTAACAAGGCATATCTTGGAAATGGTTACCTCCCCAATAAAAACGTAAAGCACAAAAGTTGTGTGCTTTGATGAGATTTACATTTCTTGTGTAGTAAGTTTTTGTCTGTCTCTTACGGTTTAGCTGTTAAACAAAGTTAGGAAAAGTTCATCCAGAATAAAGAGATCTTCAGAGACTATTTCCCGAAAATATCAAGATATACATTTTTGGGATGTAAATAGCTTTAATATACGCGATTTTAATCAAAATCGTTAATCATTTTTGAGAAAATCAAAATTTTCCATATAAAGGGTAGTTTGTGGAGGTAGAAATTTTCTCGAAAATCTTCGTATCGCATCCTTGGAAGATACTAAACCTAAATACCAATAGTCTTTTCGTTTTTGAACTATCCACACAGACAGACACACACGGGCCTTTTTCTAAAATATTTTTTTCGGGCTCAGGGGACTCCATTACATATATTTCCAGTGAAATATCGACATCAGAGATCCTTGTGTCGCATCCTTGGAAGATGCTGACATATATATTAGGTTTGTATTTAACCAAATTTTCAGACACACACACACACACACCATATATACGACATTTTTTCTCAAAGTACTTTATTGGGCTTACATGACCCCAATATATAAAGAGTAGGATATTATTGATTATACCGTTTATTTCCGTAAGACTCCTCATATGCAGAATGTTTAGTTACCTCTTATTTTCTCCAAATTTGTTTAGATGCTCTTCAATAGCACATCATATGTTTTGAGATTTTGGAATGACGAATAAAATATACAGTGTCTACTACAAGTCCCATGGAGGTTAGATCTCTTTAAAATACACTATTTGTCAACAACTATATCCAGAATGTTGGTCGTTGCTCATTTAAATATTCCACTATTTTAATCACACTTTGAATGTTTCAGCCATTAGGATAATTACGGTATTATTCAAGTGCACATAAAGTTTCGTCTAATAAATTAGTCAATTGATCATAATCTGTTATATTAAACAGATTTCTACCGAACTTAATAAAAGGTTTTATTGTCAAAAGTAAACGAAATTGATTTCAACACCACCAAATCGATTATTAACATGAAATTTTTATTAAGCGGCAGTGGAAAAATATAGACAGGCGTTATTTGCAAGCAGTTTTATCTACCAGTACTAACAAAAATACATCAACATGGAAATAGTCATATTTTCGTGATAACAGTACATAAATGAGACATTCACTCCTAATTGAAAAGTGGCAGTAGGCGCCCCTTACGGGGATAAGAACGCTAAATCCAATCACTGGATCGAAAAATTTCCTAGTAGTCTCATGAAGGTTGCTCGGAATGCTTACTAAGCGATTAGTATTTTATTTTCTTAACAAACTCAATTACCAAAAGCAAAAGGAAAGAAAAGTTGTGATATTATTACATGCTATGCATGTATACGTATATTATAGTTTAGAAGAAATTGCTTTTGCTCATAAACTCCTCTAAGTTAATTCTAGTGTTTATGCAGGTAGTTTTAAACCAATCGAAACATTGTGTGCCTGGTCAAAATATATATTTTTGCCATATTGTAATGTGTACAATGGCGCTGATTTTCAGATGACGTGGTTCACTATAATTGTATTTGATTCTTGTTTTGTTTTAGGCTAGTACCACATTTAACAGTTATGCTTGTTGCATTACAATTCACTGTTTTATTCAGTTGGGACGCAACAGTAACCTGTACCGAAAGAATTAACACATTAGAAATTTGTATCAGAACAGACTAATTTACAGCTGGATTAATTGCTTTTTTAAACAAACCGTGTGTAGGATAGGTAAAGTCAGACTGAAAAATTAAATGCCATAGTCGGGAATTGAACCACATATCTCCCGATCTCTAGCCAGTTGCTCTGCCACTGAGCTACCATGGCAACCTGCCGGAATAGCATTGAATTTCTCAACTGAATCGAATGTTTCCCGGTATACCACAAGGTGATCTCAAATTATTTTGAGATTACAACCCAAATGGTGACTTACAATGTTGTAAGTACTTTACACCAGGGTCTAAAGTACCTCAAGGTAATTTTTTAGACATTTAAATGTATTTATACATGTTTTATATTTTTTCTGCAGGATTAACAGTTTGTTATTCTTTTTGTTTATTTTACTTTATTTTATTTTATTTTTTTAGTTTACCGTCCTTTAACCTGGTTGGTCATTTCGGACATTGAATGAAATTGGTGAAATGATGCTCAAATGATCTCGGGGTCCATGGAGCTTAAAGTTACTCGACATTCGTCTTCTCAGGATAAGGGAAAACCCTGAAGAAAACCTTATCCGAGTAACTCACCCTAAGCGAGATTCGAACTCACGACCTTTTGAATGTGAGGCAGACACGCTACCACCACACTACCCAGGTGGGTTGTTTGTTTTATTATGTTTTGTGAGGGGGCTTTAATTTAGTACTGCTCATCACTGCAGAGCATATTTATGAATTAACTTGAATCTAAGTTAATTCATGAATATGCTTTTCACTGATGAGCATATGAAGAAAGAAACTAGCTGCTAACTTAAGAATCCATTCTGGTAGCATTTTTCCCAGCCTGATTTTGCCGGAGCAAAATTAAGAGGTCTTTCACGCCCAATATATGTAGAATGGGACCACAGAGAACCACAGAGCGTCCATAAATAACATTCCATTTCATTTTGCTATAAACAGTTAACCGCATTATTGTCTGCTCCTTATCTATGGTATAAATATAGAAATTTTTCCCATTGCTATATTGTTAAATACATTTTCTATATGATTAACTTCAGCCCTAAAGTAATGCAACATGTTCGCAGAGGAGGAGATACTAACAGCGTATGAACAGGTGAGAGAACATACTAACAAGGAGGGAAAAGCAAACTTTGATTGTACTCATATTTGCCAAACATCAAACGAACATGGAGACTGCTATGCAAAACAGTGGTATAATCGTGTTTATCTAATTAAACCATGTGCGATGTTATCATTCTCTTGGTTACCTTTGAGGTTATCTTACATGGAAATAAAGTGATTTATTTATCAATACGTGTTAAGCACGCAATGCCATGAATACCTACATGCAATTTCCAATACTGGCAATAAAATGAAAGCTGAACAGCTTGTTGAAATAAGATCTTCAGGTTTTTTTTAAAAACTTCAAAACCCTATAGATATCTTTCCAAATTAAGCAATTTTATATTGATGCATCACAAACTACCAGCACTCCGAAATATTGGCATCCTTCCTTGCAGTTTGCTCAAATTATCAAACCATTCTGTTATAATATAACCTTTCGCTTTTAGTCTTCCAAAATAAACTTCCTTTCTTGTGGAATTAATATAATATAGTGCAAAATCCTCTTCATGCGATCTATTTATCTCTGAAAACATTAACACAGGTGTCCAGCAAGAAGGCAGATGTTTTCATCTGTTGATGATTTGCTGGCAGTTCTTGGAATATATTTTATTAACATTTTATAAACTAATTATGCCTGATTGTAGTTGACATTAAGACAAAGTTTAATCTTTGAGTAGTTGGTCCAAAATAATAAATATTCTCACAATTTAATTTTTTTCTCATTTTCAGTGAAATTATTTCGTACATGTTTTGCCTTACACAAATGAAGCAACTACACGCTGTTTCGTACTGTGTCTATAATTTTAGGGTAGTACTTTCATGCTTGCAACTCCATTGGTTCTCACATTTCCTTTTCTTCTAAATGCGTACTTACCGCCATTTTATCTCTCTATGAAAACTTAATCATGTAAAAAGATATAAAACAGTCAAATCTAATCATTCCAAGTTGAATTATTAACAAATGCAAATACAAAACGCAATTCCCATGAGATTCAACTGGAAACCAATGTTTTTTATTTTTTGTTTGTTTTTTTTTTTTTTGATAAAAAAATACAGTTCCGGAGGCTTGTCAGGACTCCGGCGCTGTATTCCTTTTTTCTCTCCATTTTTTCCAGTTTCCTATATTTCCTTAGTAGACCTTATTATTTTCCTTTTGCATATACATACACAAACATAGACGCAGTTACAAACACAGAAACACGCATGCCCAAGGATGCACCACGAAGCGCCAAAGCGAGTCACTTTAGCGAGCGCGGCCACCGAGATGGGCTAATGTTGGTCACAATGGAGTGATATAAAAATTGTATCGCCCTAATGCGATAAACTCAAGCTATTACTTCCTGTGCACTATACTAAAATTTGGTTTTTAAGGCCATCAGTCTAAAATAATTAATAATTTCTAATACAAAGGATATGATTTGAAAGAAGATAGTTAAATGCAGAATTGAAAATCTGAGTAATATACGATACAATTTATTTGCTGCATATAAACAATGATGCATGTACGTATTTATTCTCTTCTATTGGGTACTTCCCGCTTACAATAATAATCTTAAATTAAATTAAGAATAGCTATATAAATAAAATATTACATATGCATGTTTTTAAACGCCTAATTACTTATTATTCAGTATAGCAATAATTATGTCAATTACCATCTAGTTTATAAACAGATGTTATGAATCTTCAACACTAATACTATACATTACTAATATATACATTAATAATAATATACACTAATACAGTTTTTGAGATCCCTAATTACTTCACAATTTTTACTCAAATTAACTAACATTTATTCTCTTTAAATTATTCCTAAACTTCTTTAAGGACAGAGGGCAGTTCTGAAAGGCTGCTAAAGACATTCCATTCTTCAATGGTCCTATTAACAAAAGAAACTTTTCCTACGTCGGTTCTGTATCCTCTACCCTTATCCGTAGTGTGCTAGGTTTTCTAATCTCTTTCTAACGTACACCCATGCATTAAAACCAGTGTAAGCTTTAAATAGGGTGACTAACCTATGTGTTTTACGCCAAACTTTAAGCGGCTCCCATTTATTCTCTTCGCCTTTGGCAAGTCCAAAATGTTTACCTTTCTTTATGAATTTAAGCACCCGTCTCTGTATCTTTTCTAGCAAATCAGTTGGAGTAACTCCATATGTGTCCCAGCATGCTACTCCAATATGTAATATATATTTATCTAACATTTTAACAAGAGGACATCATATTGCTATTTGTGGTGCCTTCAAGGTTATACACCAAAATGAATTTGAACTGTCATAATGCACAGAAGTATTAATGGGAAATTGCCTCTAATCCTTGAACAACTTCAATCAGGAAGCAAACAACCACTTGGTGAACTGGAGTGTGAACGTTAAAGAATCATTTCTATAGAATTGTGGAGTTACATGCTCGAGAGGAGTAATCGCATTACCTTAACAGCCACTACGTGCCATACATTTGTATATCATTTGTGTCGTTTACTCTTCGCTCCTTTCAGAAGTTCGATTTACCATTCAGAAGTTCGATTTACCATTCAGAAGTTCGATTTACAGTTACAACTTTCGCATCGCTTACTACGTTTCTGTGAATTTAGGTGTTCTCGATACAATCACTGTCTACAGTCGAGTGTTAGAGTTTGCTGCACTCAGCACGGGATGCTTTGAATTTAAACAACAGAGGAATGTCCATGTTTACAGCTTTCGGAACAGTTATTCATTATCTGATGTAACGAACTGAATAAACATTGTTGTTAACCAATTAAAAGACGAATACGAATATCACAGCTAGAGAACAAGTTGCGTTTGTATTCCATGAGTAATGAGAGAGTAATAATTTGTATACAAACATAAATTTTCACCAAAGTATTTATTTCATTTAATTTATAAATAAATGCATAACAACACATGCTAGCTTCAAATACCCAAGGTCGCGGGTTCAAACCCGACAGAGGATGATGGATTTTTTTCGGGCGCAAAATCCTTTGCATAGTTTCCTTCGGAAGGGAAGTGGAAATGGAAATGGCCTATTATTTATGGACGATCTTTAACTGCTTTGGTTCTCAGCGTCCCATTCTATATTGGGCGTGAAAGATCGCTTAATTTTGCTCAGAGACCTCTCTCATCAGGCTTGATGTTCTTTTACGTACCGTAAATCTACGACACGGGACCCACAGCTTTACTTCCCTTCCGAAGGAAGCCATGCTAAGGATTTTTACGCCCGAAAAAATCCATCGTCCTCCGCCGGGTTTGAACCCGCGACCTTGGGTATATTAAGTTAGCATGCTAACCATTACACTACGGAGGACGACTGGAAGGGAAGTAAAGCCATTGGTTCCGTTTCGTAGATTTACGGCAAAGAAAAGAACCTCAAGCATGATAAAAGATACATCTTAGTTAAATTAAGCGGTCTTTCACTCCCAATATAGAATGGAACCCTGAGAACCACAGAGCGTCTATAAATAACACCCCATTTCATTTTGCTATAAACAATTAACCGCATTATTGTCTGTTTCTTATCTATGGTATGAATTCAGAATTTGTTCCCATTGATATATTGTTAAAGTGCGATAAACTGAAGCTATTACTTCTTGTGTACTATGCTAAAATCTGGTTCTTAGGGCATCAGTCTAACACAAAGGAGATGATTTGAAAGGAGATCGCTAAATGCAGGATTGACAAAATCTGATGTAATCCATTCACATGACTTTTTCTACATTTCTGCATTAAATTGTTAAAAATCTTATTTGTCTATTTCATTCATGCTAATCAAGAAAAAAAAAAAATACCAGAAATATTACTTGCTTCCATGTAAGTAGAAGGGAAATTAGAGAGTACCACAGGTTAACGTGATAAATCAAATGCTGGTTACTATGTGACTTAAGTTCATTTGTGAAGACAGAGTTGACAAATTCCCGTATGAGAAAAGTACAATATTTTATTAAAGCTGAAACTAATAACAAGGAATATTTAAAACGCGATTAACTCGAAAAATGTATATAACATAAATTGTGTGTTTTAATGAGCTCTACGTTTATATTAAGTAAGTTTTTGTCTATTCTAACGGTTTAACAGTTACGCAAAATTCTACAATATTCATCCAGCTTAAAGATGTCCTCAGAGGCTATTCCCCGAAAATTCAAGATCTACATTTTATTTGTCGTGTAAATATCTTTAATATATACGATAATCCAATCAAAATTGTTAGTCATTTTTGAGAAAATCAAATCGAACATTTTTCCATGTAAAGGGTAGTTGGGTTTGGGGGATTTTCTTGAAAATCTTTGTGTCCATCCATGGTAGATACTGAACTTAAAAAACAATCTTGGTATTCAATGAACTTTTCGTTTTTGAGTAATGCTGCCCACAGACTCACACACGGACCTTTTTCTTTGGATTCAGGGGGACCCAAAACTTGTATTTCCGGTAAAATCTGGGTAACAAATTTTTGGGTGGAATACAATACCTTATCTATACACTATCACACAGTACATGTAGAGAAAGTAAAAATACAGAATTTATTTGCCTAATTTTACATTTCTATTTTACAGTATTCCATAACTATAATACAAATCTATATTTTAGTAATTATTTACTCTACACAATTTTAATGTCTTCTTCTACATCCCCGTTAGATTAGTTTTCAATCTTTTCGTGCGGTGTTGATCGTACCTCGATTCGGTTTTGCTTTACCTGGAGGCACTAGTAGGTATAGCTGATCGATTGGGATTCGGGAACTCGAGTTTTGAGGAAGTGAGTTGAATCAGGAAATTGTTCGGGACCACTTCGGATTGATTTTCTGTGAGTGCTGCAGCTCTTTGATTTTGATTGTCCCTGTAGATATCCTAATCATGCAGTATCCACAGTATATGTTGATTGCTTACGATATATATGAGAATTTTCCAGGTTTATTTGTTGAGCTCACCTCTTCGAAACCGAAAATGTTAAAACATATCGTGGTAATAGTAAAGCGCATGTGTTCTCGGGAACTGTATAACTTAATTGGGGCACATAAAACTTGAGCTATTAATATGCAATGTTTTTTATTTATGTAGTATCTTGAAAGCATGTTTACAATCTACTTAAACCATCATGAACGCATTATTTTGGTGTTAGTACGTAAACAAAGCCACAAAGTTTAAATATTGTTCAAGGGCAATATTACCTGTAGTATCGTTTACCAAAACTGCCTTGACTCCTTGACACAGCTCTCTAAGAGCCTTGGGCTAATGCCTGGCCGCTGCGTCCGCCATCTCGGTCCATTACAGACGTCATGGAATGAGACGTAGTCAGCGCTTCGACCCCCCCCCCGACCAGTTATTGCGGTCTTCACGACCTGGAGCCGCTACTTCTCCATCAAGTAGCTCCTTAACTGGCCCCCGAGGCTGAGTGCACCCCGGTCCAGGTCTCCCAGCGGGGGAAAAATCACCATACTGGGAATCGAACCTAGGTCTCCCGCATGGCAAGCAGCAACGCTACCACTAAGGAGACGACTTACGAAAACTAAATACATTAAAAGCCGTCTAACGATAGACTCCTTTCGTTCATAATGATGTTGTGAGAAATTGCTTAAGATGATAAAAATCTGGTGGTGCACAACTAAGAAAAGTAAGAAATTCTATGAATTTACAGATTTATTGCAATCAAATGACCACAAAGAGGTTAACCAGAGAGATCCAGAAAACTGGACAGGACATTTAAATATAAATAGACAAACATTTAAGTATAAATAAAGTAATAATAAATAAAATTTAGCATTTCCATTAATTTCAAGTAAAACAAGAACAAAATAAAGTATTTAATTATTATTGACGTATAAATCATAGTTTAATATTAGAATATTACATTTCAATGTTTCGTTCAGCATACTGGCTTGGCACCTTTAAAGATATCTGTATACCAGAAAAATACAGATGTCCAAAAGCATCGCTTGAACACAACAGTTAGTAATGGGAATGCTGTAACAGAAGGAACACAGGGTTCATAAATACTTTTCTCATTTACATGAATATCCTTATTGGAAGAACTTTCAAAATGAACTGTCGGACCTAAAACCATCCTCTTTATATGTTTCCTGACCGATACAAGGAGCTAAAAAAGGATCTTAAAACATCGAATTTTTGGGTGGAATACAATATCTTCTCTATCCACTATGGACATTGTACATATGGGGCTAGAGAAAGTAAAAATATTCCTAGAAAAAGATCCGTGTGTGACAGTAGATACCATAGCTAAAAAATAAATTAAGTTTGGTATTTTTCAAAGATGCACCACGAAGATTTTGAACAAAATATCCCCCACCCCAAACTGCCCTTTACATGGAACATTTTCCGAAACTTTTGATTTTCTCAAAAAGGCTCTAACGATTTTGATTAAAATACTACATGTTTAAGATATTTTATGACAAATGAAATGTAAACCATGAATAGGCTCTGAATACTTCCTCAATTTGGATGACTTTTGTATAACAGGCAAACCGTAAGAAAAATACAAAGACTTACTACAAAAATGTACATCTCATTAAAACACACTCCGTCATATACATTTTTTCGTTTTCGAGACATTCCAGATTATTAATTTCAGTTTTAGCCACTTAAACTTTTCTCAAACGGAAAGACTACTTTCTTCTCGTTTCTCGTTTGTTTACTCCTGGAGAGTAAAGAGATTGGAATTGGAATTGTTTTACATAGCGACGGGCTTTTAAAGGATTTGACTGTTGGTTTAGCCAGTGTATTTTCTTATTTCCCTTCTACTTACACGGAGCTAGTAATAACACTAATTCTGCTTATGTTTATCTTGATTAGCATGATGAGATAACAGATTAATCTTTTGAATAAAGGGTTTGTTTACCGAATAGCTAGAGGGCATAAATGTGTATAGTTTGTTTCACATTAAAAATAACCTTCCTAAGTCTTAGTATTTCTTGACGTGACTGTAAAATGCCCATTTGTTGGTTGGTGGTTTACCTCCAGATGGTCTCATTGACGCAGACTTGCCATTTGCCAACAGTTACACTAATAGATTGTTCTTCCAATGAGAATTTGGGAGTGGCTGAGTGGACTTTTCATAGAGTGTGAGACAGCAACTCTTCTATATCCGCATAATTATGTAACCAACAATAACATGTAGAAATAATCTCTATTGCGCAATGATCTGCATTATCGATATTGTTGTCTTTGTAGTATTAATCATAGTAAGGGGTAATAAGTTTTGCTTAACCATTATTTTCTTGTGAATATTTGTATTTTGTTAATACTTTTACATCCTAAGGCGACAAGGTTTGAAACGTGGTTTTAACTGTAAATGCTCAGTTTTCCGTTAGCAAGACCTTGATGTATTGTGAGTTGAGCTTTGAAAAGGAAACGTTCTAAAATGTTATGGCCCTGTCTTTTGTATAACGTTGAGTGTCTTTAGGGAATAGAGGCATAAGTACATAAGACCAATAGCAAGAAGGGACGCTATGTATATAGAAAGAAAGTTAAGTTCAAAATCACAACCGTTTTGGACAGTTCTACGCCAGATTCCGTGGGCGACACTATAAAATTGTTGGGAATTTTTCCATGTAAAGGGTAATTGGAGTGGGGGTATTTTCTTAAAAATCTTCCTTGTCGCATGCTTGTAGATACTAAATTTAAATATCAAGCTTGGTATTTAAAAGACTTCGTTTTTGAGGTATGCTGTACACAAAAATATGTTTTTGGATTCATGGGTCCCAAAACATGTATTTACGGTGAAATCTCGGTATGAAAGTTGTGGGTGCAATACAATACCCTCTCTATACATTATCAACATAGTAGGTGAAGAGAAAGTAAAAATTTAAATCCTGAAAGCGAGGAACGTTAAAGTCGCTAAGGTAAATAAAATAGCATGGTGGGATGCGTTACGAAAACGATTGTGTGTGCGTGTGTGTGTGTGTGTGTGTGTGTGTGTGTGTGTGTGAGTGAGTGTGTAATGGGAGTGAGAGCGAAACGAGGGTGAGAGAGAATATACATAACTATCTCACGATACTGATTTGGTACCGGAATCCCCCGAAAAACAATGCAAACACTAGGTTGGGGAAGCTCCGGCACACTGCTATCTATCACGATCCATGTTTCATTCATACATTGACAGTTATAGTGAGGGGTTCCGCAGGGCTAATGAAACACAACGATGGTTAGGTTGCTCTGTCCAGTAGGCCCATAGTTTGATTACTCTGTGAGGCATTCGATGAAATTGCTGATTAACAGAGATGATGTACCTTGGCAATAGTGGGATGAGATGCACACGAACTGCACTCTACCTGCCTTGTAAATTTACCCTTTTGTGCTCGCACTAAAAGTATTTTAGTCAGCACTAGTGTAGTGTGCCATTAGTACTGATTGCTGAGTTACATTTGCAACGCCCCAACGTTAATTCATTTTCCTGTTTTTGGGCAGCAAAATGCTGGTGCGGGTAACTGACCGTAATGAAAATGGTTTCCGACGCTGTCTTTCAAACTGTCTGAAACAGCGGTTACCAAGCTTCGCTTTTTTGTGGCTCCGGCTTGATATTTTAAGATACCTCGGGCGCGGCATGCAGTTTTATTGGGCCCAAAATCTGTAGCCATATAGCTTCTACGATTGGATGTTGAGAAAATGAGGGTGCTCATTGTGTTAAGGTAATGCCTCTGTGTAATTTGGAAAATCCATATTGTGCAAACTATCTCATAACTTATATCGGTCATTATACACAGTTATAGTGATATCTTTGCTAACAGGAGAGGTACTTAAACTTCTAAACTAGGCCATAACTTTTGCCTTGTGTCAAAAGCCAAGTTTGGTGAAATCGTTGCAACAGTGTAGATGGCTATAAAAATACCGAGTGATCCAAAACGGCCGAACCGGCTGCGCGGTGTTTTGCCTGTCCGCACCCTGGGTGCGTTGCCGTCTACCGCTGTCATAGAAAAATGCAGATGAAACCATGCAACATTTTTTAAACTAATTTTAAGGGCTTTACTTACCAATGTTATTAAAAACCTGCTGAAACTGGGCTACCGCTGTTGTCCATTCATTTTTTGGCACCTCCATCACCAGCCGTAGTTGACGTTGAGAGATGTTGGCAATTTCCTGGCGGATATTTGTTTCAATTCTTCCAGAGTGTGTAGGTTTGTCTTGTACACTTTATGATTTAAGTTACCCTAGAGATAGAAACATAGTGGATTGGGATCTGGGGACAGAGAGAACCACTAATCTCTACTAATATTTCTGTCCTGAAACACCTTTTAAATTGTTCTCATCGAAAGATGGCTGTTGGAGTTGTTGCAGAGTCTTGTTGGAAAAGGTAAAATCACTTCCTCTGTCTGTTGATTCTATAAAAAAGGGATAAAATTGTATTTACGTATATATCGGCGTCAAATGTTGACTCAAAATTGGGTCTATATCTCCTCCGGTAGTAGCGGACAATACACTAATTTTTTCGCCATGAAGGGGTGTTTCAAGAACAGTATTTGGTTTCTGAAAGCTGCAATAACGATTATTTTGTGTACATACATATCCATGAAGGCGGAACCAAACCTCGTCCGTGAAAAATATTAAATGAGGGTCAATTTTGGCATTGTATACACGCTGTGCAGCAGAAAACAAATGCTGAGGCATAATACACTTTGTTACTAAGTATAGGACAAAATAATAAAGCATAATGGTAATGACTCAACCGCACGATATCACCGTCAGCTCAATACTACACTTTCAGAGCAAGAAAAACAAGTCAGCAACGTGACCTTATCATATTTCCGTGTGCGCAGCGGTTCCGATGTATTGGGGTCGCACGTTAACATACATACGTTGCAGACAATATACATGAGGGTCATTTCAGATGTCATGGCTACTATTTTATATATTCTAAATAACCAAATATGCGGTTATTACAAAATATACATTTGAAAACATGTACACAGAACGGGATGACACCAGCAGATGATGTCTAGGTGCACAGGTAAGCGCTAATGGACACACGAAAATTTAGTAACCAAGAGACTGTGTTCCAAGATGGATGTCTCTAAAGTTGATGGTATTCAGCGCCTTCCTCATCGTTGGCAAAACTTTTTGGAAGCCTTGGGGGATTATTTTGAAGGATGGCTAGCTCATAAGAGAGAGTATTACGCGCACGTCCACGTATTTTTTGTGCATATGTATATAATAGGAGTAAAAGATTCTAATGTGTTCCATCCACGTGACTTTCTCTATATCTCTGTAACAAATTATTGTTAAAAAGCTTATACTTCTATTTACTTCATGCTAGTTAAGAAAAAATTAGCAGAAATAATCTTCTTACTTGCCTCCTTGTAAGTAGAAGCGAAATAACGGAGTACCATAAGTTAAAGTGATAGTCAAAAGCTGGTGGCTGAAGTTCCTTTGTTTGTATGGACATTAGTTGATAAATTCCTGTATGAGAAAAGTATGTTTTTAAAGCCGAAACCAAAAACAAGCAACCTCTAAAAAACCATCAACTAAACGAAAAAAAATGTAGATAACATAAATTGTGTGTTTTAACGTGCTCTACATTTTTTTATGTTTTAAGTTTTTGTCTATCTCTTATGGTTTAGCAGTTATGCAAAATTCCATAAAATTATCCAGAATAAAGTAGTCTTTAGAGGCTATTCCCAGAAAATTCAAGATATACATTTTATTTGTCAGGTAAATATGTTTAATATGCCATATTTTAATCAAAATCGTTAAAGCCATTTTTAAGAAAATCAAACTTTTCGAAAAAAGTTCCATCTAAATGGTAACTGAGTGTGGGGGGATTTTCTTGAAAATTTTCGTGTCGCATCCTTGGAAGACACCAAACTTAAATACCAAGTTTTGTATTCAATGGCCTTTTCTTTTTGAGGTATGCTGTCCACAGACACACAAGCACACACACACGGACCTTTTTCTGACATTTTTTTTGGGATCAGGGGGACCCAAAACGTGTATTTTCGGTGAAATCCCGGTATCAAATTTTTGGGTGGAGTGCAATACCTTCTCTATACACTATGTATATAGGAACGTGTAGAGAAAGTAGCAGTGCTCACTATTTACGCATCTTTCAATGCCCCCTAACCATTGCCCCTTGTACGCGGATCCCAATTTAGTACCAGCGTTGCGAAGAACATTCCAGCAGCTTTCAACTGTATATCCTGAGTTTTGTTTCCTGCAGCTTACTGACTGATAAAAACTAGTTGTCATGCTTCTGAAATGACTCTCGTACATGCATACATTAAACACACTACAATGTATACATTACATACGTTGCATACATAGACTTTAATATATTAAGATATTTGCGGTGAAATTTCGACATCGAGTTTTTAGGTGAAATACAATGTCTTATCTACCTACTATGTAGAGAAAGTAATAATAGCACTTACTAAAAGGAGCAACAGGAGAGGCACAGTTTTGATTAACCCTAAGTTGCCTGATTAGTACACTACATATGCCGCTTTTCCTTCAATTAAAGCTTAAAAGTGAGTTCTAGTAAAAATACATGTGAATAAACCTATAAAATTATTATATGAAATAATAGAAAAAAAAATCTGACGTGTTGCACTGACATGACTTTCTCTAGCTGCTCTACAACACTCCTACAAAAGATTATTCATCTTTTACACAATGCTAATCAAGATAAATGTTAGCAGAATGTTATTACTTAGTTCCTTATACGTAGAAGGGAATAAGGGAATGTACTATGCTAAAGTGATTGTCATATGTTTTAAAAGCTATCGTTATGCGATTGTCATTGCAAATCACTTCTTTGCGTGGCCAGGAGTAGAAGAAAAGAAAAGCAGACATTTCCTATGTGAGAAACGTTTAACTACTTCATAATTGAAACCAATAACAAGGAATGTCTTGAAAACGGTTACCTCTACAACAAAAACGTGAAGGACAAAAATTGTGTTTTGTCATGAGGTATATTTTTTGTGTAGTACATTTTCTTCTATCTCTTACGGTTTAGCAGTTAAGAAAAATTCAGCAAAACTCATGGAGAATAAAGAGGTCTTCAGAGGCTATTCCCAAAAGATTCGAGATATGCATTTTATTTCAGAAATAAATAGCTTTAATATACGGGATTTTAATCAAAATCGTTAGAGCCATTTTTAAGAAAATCAAAATTTTCGAACTTTTTTCCATGTAGTTTGTGGTGGGGATATTTTTTTTTGAAAATCTTCGTGTGATGCTTGGAAGCAAATGGGGCTACTTTTGACTGTAGCTATGTGGATTTTACTTTTTTATTTATTAAAAAAAATCACTGCAATTTTAGGACAAAATTGTACATATTTTTACTTTCTCTATAGGCACTATGTACATAGTGTATAGAGAATGTATTGCACTCCACTAAAAAATTCGATACCCAGATTTCACCGGAAATATATGTTTTAGGATCCCCTTTATCTAAAAAAAAGCATTTTCGGAAAAAGGTCCGTGTGTGTGTGTGTGTGTGTGTGTGTCCGTGTGTCTGTGAACACGATAACTCAAAAATGAAAAGTAGATAAAATACCAAACATGGTATTTATGTTTAGTATCTTCCAGGGATGCGAGACGAAGATTTTGAGAAATCCCCCCCAACCCAACTACCCTTTACATGAAACTTTTTTCGAAAATTTTGATTTTCTCAAAAATGGCTCTAACGATTTTGATTAAAATTTCTTATATTAAAAATATTTACCTGACAAATAAAATGTATATCTTGAATTTTCTGGGAATACCCTATGAAGGCTACTTTATTCTGGGTGAATTTTTCATAGCTACTAAACCGTAAGAGATTGACAAAAACTTAACCCACAAAAAATGTAGAGCACGTTAAAACACACAATTTATGTTATATACATTTTTTTCTTGGAGTTGATCGTTTTTGAGATATTCCTTTTTCTTGGTTTCAGCTTTGAAAAACTTATACTTTTCTCATACAGGAATTTGTCAACTCCTGTCCATACAAACAAAGGAACATCAGTCACATAGTAACGAGCTTTTGGCTTTCACTTTAACCTAAGGTATTCCCTTATTTCGCTTCTACTTACAATAAAGCAAGAAATAAGACTATTTCTGCTAATTTTTCTCGATTAGCATGAAATAAATAAAAGATGAGCTTATTAACAATAATAATTTACAGAGATATAGAGAAAGTCATGTGAATGGAACAGATCAGATTTTCACAATAAAAAACAGTTTTGATTGCTTGTCGTTTATTGTTGAAGGTTAATATAACATGAAATTAATCCTAGAGCACAAACCTATTTGTATAGTTACACTTAAAACAAGCGGACCTTATAGGTACCGACGGGTAACAAAGGGATAAGATAAACCTGCCATAGCAAGCCTGAGTGAGCTTGTAGGATTAATGAAAGTAATATATGTTTCCATTCCAGATGACAAAATGGAGAAGACGGATCTATAGTAAGAAGTATTGAACCGTGAATTTTTCATCCATAGGTGTATGTGTGTGCTTTAGCTAATGTGACAGATTTATGAGTGGGAAGAGGGTTCTGTCTGCGCGTTAGAGTACCATTTTTCACCGCCTGGGAGGTTGGAGGGAAGCAATTATATACGCCAGCAGGTGAGAGGGAAGCACGAGAAATTAATTGGCGGTCGGTAGTCTGCTCAAGCCCCAGCTGTCACTCCTTGCACGACGTTCCCGGCAAGGTGAGAGCAATGCTCTCTTTTTATTAGCTCGACACGACTCCATAGTTCTCTAAATAAAGACGGTGGGTGAGCTTCACACCTCCACAACTGGCACGAATAAGGGCTCGGTCCGGGCTTAATTAGAAGTGGCACAATTGTCACCGTACTTCCCTATATTCACCTCGGTTTATTTTCATGTTATTCATAAGATTTGGAACAGTTAAATTCGGTTTCAGCATTCGTAAGCTAAAACAGCAAATAAAAGTGTATAAGGGCACACCAAATTATTAAAAACTATTTTCTTAGGTATGTATTGGCACTACAGATTTAATTGTTACTTTATCTACCACGACAATCAGTGGGTAATGAAGGTAATGTATTCTACCCAAAAATGCGAATCCAGTTTTCAAGAGAAACAAACTGAAAACAAACTATTCTTACAAACATTATTCCACGACTCCCAAAACTGGTCTTATTACTTACTTCCTTAGTAGAGAGGAAATAATGGAACATTCAAATCTTTAAAATCTAGCGCTATGAGTTTATCATTGAATTTCGGTTTTCTTTACATGTTCTAGTAGTAAAACAAAGAAAATATGAAACGGATGAGGACTGCCCAATGTAGAAAAGGTTAAGTATTGGCATAAGGAGATCTATTGCTTGTATAAGCTTCGGCGGCTAGTGACTGTTGTGTCTAGGTCTTCCGGGAAGGCCGCGTCTTGGCTGAATTTGGTGCCAGCGTCTTGGCTGAATTTGGTGCCAGCGTATTGGCTGAATTTGGTGCCAGCGTCTTGGCTGAATTTCTTGCAGTCCCAGAAGACCTAAACATTAAGGACACGAGCCACTGAAGCTTACGCAAGGGTAAGAAATGCAGCGAAGACGCAGTTTTAGCGAAAGCTCCGATTGTGTGTTGGTGTGTGTGAGTTTTTTTTTTATAGTGTATAACGTCCGCTTTAACTACTTATGGCACCGCAGGCGATGACGCTGTTGATACATGGAATGAAGATGGAGCACCCGTGAAATGCGATAGCGGGGGAAACCTGAGAACTCGAAGAAAACCCGCCTCTCCAACGCTTTGTCCACCACAATTCTCACATGCGGTTTCTTGGGATAATGTGAACATGATAACTTAAAAACTTGCTATTTAAATTTAGTGTCTTCCAAGGATGCAACACCAAAATGTTAACGAAAATTTCCCACCATGAATTACCATTTGCATGAAAAGAAATTCTAAAAATGTTGATTTTCTCAAAAATAGCTCTAACGATTTTGATTAAAGTACCGTATATTAAAGATACTTACATGACAGATAAAATATAAGAGTATATCCCGAATTTTCTGGGAATAGTCTCTCAAGACCTTTTCATTCTGGATGATATTTGCATAACTAGTAATCCGTAGGAGATAGTAAAAAACTACAACAAGAAAAATGAAGATATCGTTAAAATACACAGTTTATATCCTATACATTTATAGTTTTAAGACATTCCTAGTTAGTGGTTTTAAAATGCTTAAACTTTTCACATATGGGAATTTTTCAACCACCAACAATGCAAATACACGGATTTCAACTTCATGGCAACCAACTTTGAAAATATTTTACTATCGCTTTAGCCTAGTGCATTCCTTTTCTTTCCTTCTTCTTACCAGAAAGCAAATAAAGAGACTATTTCTAGCAATGTTTATCTCGATTAGCACGAAGTAGCTAAAAGATTAAGCTTTTCAACAATAATTTTTACAGCGATGTAGCGAAAGTCATGAGAATGGTACATTTCAAATATTTATTCTTTGTTTCCAAATTCTTTTTACTTTCTCTATACGCACAATGTACATAGTGTATAGAGAAGGTATTGCACTCCAACCAAAAATTCGATACAGAGATTTCAACGGAAATATATGTTTTAGGGTCCTCTGTATCCAAAAAAAGTATTTTCACAAAAAGGTCCGTGTGTGTGTGTGTGTGTGTGTGTGTCCGTGTGCCTGTGAACACAATAACTCAAAAACGAAAAGTCGGTAAAATACCAAACTTGGTATTTAAGTTTAGTATCTTCCAGGGATGTAACACGAAGATTTTGAGAAAAATCCCCCTACCCCTAACTACCCTTTACATGGAACTTTTTTCGAAAATTTTGATTTTCTCAAAAATGGCTCTAACGAATTGGATTAAAATTTCGTATATTAAAGATATTTAAACGACAAAGAAAATGTATATCTTGAATTTTTTGGGAATAGCCTCTGAAGACTACTTTATTCTGGATGAATTTTATGGAACTTACAACACAGAAAATAGAGCACCTTAAAACGCACAATTTATCGTATATGCTTTTTTTTTCGTGGAGTGGGTCTTATTTGAGATACTCTTTGTTTTTTGATTTCAGCTTTAAAAAAACATACTTTTCTCATACAGGAATTTAGCAATTCCAGTCCATACAAACAAAGGAAGTTCAGTCACATAGCAACCAACTTTTGACTATCACTTTAATCAATAATACTCCCTTATTTCACCTCTACTTACAAGAAAGCAAGTAATAGGACTATTTCTGCTTATTTTTTCTCGATTAGTATGAAGTTAACAGAAGCATAAGCTTTTTAACAATAATTTTTTGCAGAGATATAGAGGAAGTCATGTGAATGGAACACGTCAGATTTTTTTGATTTCTTTGCGCTTTTTAAACACACTGTGCTCAATTGCACACTGGATATACTTCTGGAGATAGTCCAAGTGTGATGCATCTAAACAGTGCTTTTATTGAACCCAGAGAATTACTTCTAGCTGAGAACAAACACTCCATGCATTGTGGCAGGCAGGTTTGTAGTTTAATTGCAGTAACACGCTCTCTTGAGTACATACAGCAACTATAATTACATGTCGAGGATTTGCATAGAAGTTGCATATTTATAAGCATTTTGCAGCCCCTTTGGTATTACCACTGGCTACCGTACAACACAGTACATCTACTACATACTACAACGAAGTCATCACGGTAGTACAAATTATATTAAAAACGTTTAGTCTGTAGACAAATTAGATCACGTTGGAGTTTATGAGAGCTACATAGGAAGTTTCGCTGAAAATAACTCATTTTTACCTTCTATAACATTTACTGAAATTTACAAAATATATCCATTTCATCCACACAATTGTTATTGAGACTTTACGGAAGATTCATGATTTGAGACCCATCAGTAAAAATTATAGTAGATTAAATGGGTAGCATAGCTTCCTTCGGAAAGTAAATAATGTTAATTTTCACGCAAAAAAACCCAATAATTTGAAACAAAAGGTTTCTGGATAAAATTCCGCTCTTTCGCGTCCGTAAGTTGTGTTTTCATCCTACAGTGCCATCTGAGGGCGACAAACCGATCACATAGCGGCGAACTCAGCAACTAGAAATTCAAATCTGAACAAGGAAATACCTATACACCACTTAGGAGCTATAGAAAATTAACTATCATGACAGAGAATGTATTGCAACCCCGCGAAAAACTAGAGACCAACATTTCACAGGAAATACACGTTTTATGTCCGCTGTATAAAAGGAGCATCTTTAGAATAAAATCCGCTTGTGTCAGTGTGTCGGTAATATAGCAAATATGGTATTCAAACTTAGTATCTCCCAAGGATGCGATACGAAGATTTTCATGAAAATCCCACCAACTCACTTTACATGGAAAAATTTTCAAACATTTTGATTTTCTTCGTAGTCTTCCATTCATTCTCGGAAACTCTTACGAAGTATAATTGCTTATTTAAAGAAACACACTGTGCTGCTTTAGTCATTTTGATAACAAATCCATTGTTTAAAATACACCCTACTTTAAAGTACATATCTGTGAGGTTTATTCTCCTAAAGTTTTGAGGCCATTTTTAACGCTCTGCTCATTTAACTTACACTCTGTCCTGGAAAATGGTTCTCTGATCTCCCACAGTTATATCTTTATGAGGTTGAAAAGGTTACATTACTTACTTACAAATAAGTAATAAAATGTCTACATTGCAATGTTGGTATTAATTACTCTTTACTTTAATAATATTTATCGTAATCATCCGCTCCTTTTATGACTTTATTTACTTTTTGTTGCTATATTTTAAGATTTAAAGATTATAAAGAAACTATCTAATATGTAACCTTACAATCTGAAGATTTGTTGCAAAGGTTTGAAGGGAGTAACTGTAAAAATTACTTATTTAATTCGATAATTTATATGAACAATAAACTAATATATGTTAGTCAATATCGCAGGAATGCAATACATATTTACATAAATTATTTTTAGCACTTTTTATTGATAGTAATGCCTGAGTCAATAATTAAATCTGAAGCTCTTTGTTTCTTTAAGAAATTTATATTTATACATTTTCTATACTCACTATGTACGTGTGTCTGTGAACACGATAACTCAAAAAGGAAAAGTCGGTAAAATACTACACTTGGTATTTAAGTTTAGTATGTTCCAGGGATGCGACACCAAGATTTTCAGAGAAATTCCCCCACCCCAAACTACCCTTTACGTGGAACTTTTTCGAAAATGTTTTTCTCAAAAATGGCTCTAACGATTTTGATTAAAATTTCGTATATTAAAGATATTTACCTGACAAATAAAATGTATATCTTGAATTTTCTGGGAATAGCCTCTGAAGTGTAGTTTATTCCGGATGAATTTTACTGAATTTTGAATAACTGCTAAACCGTAAGATATGGACAAACACTTACTACACCAAAAATGTAGAGCATGTTAAAACACACAATTTATGTTATATACATTTTTTTCGTGAGTTCGTCGTTTTTGAGACATTCCTTATTTTTGGTTTCTGCTATGAAAAACTTATACTTTTCTCCTATAGGAACTTGTCAACTCCTATCCATATAAACAGAGGTACTTCATTGACATAGAAACCAGCTTTTGACTATCATTTCAACCTATGGTAGTCCCTTATTTCGCTTCTACTTACGAGGAAGCAAGTAATAAGAATATCTGCTCATTTTTTCTGATTAGCATAAAGAAAATAGAAGTATAAGCTTTTTAAGAATAATTTGTTGCAGGGATATAGAGAAAGTCATGTGAATGGTACACATAAGATTTTTTATTATTTGTTCTACAACTCTACTACTTTAACAAATCACTTTTGTCACTTAGTATACGCTTAAACAAAATCTTAGAAACTGATCTATTTCATCTTATAAGAATTATGATAATTTATACAAATTTTATACTTATTTTAACAACAAAGCTATCATTGTGACACCAGATATGTGCAAGTGCTATTATTATAGTCTTCAGTTCTATGAATTCCTTATTAGAAGTAATTTTAGATTTTTATACCAATAGTTTTGACTTTTGAAATAGATCCACTCTGATTTTCTCCTAGGCTTCGTATTCTAAGTCATGATCGCCATATATTGCTAGCTGCTTTGAGGATTGTTTTCTTGGAACCTCTAAAGGTCCCATGTACGAGTCACAAATGCTCTTCTGAACCCTCATGTGGTCCAACAAACATAGAAATAAAAGAATGAAAAGGATTTTAGTCAAGATTAATGAGCGCCTGGTGTCTAGGCTTACGTAAGAAACACTCATTATTCATGATTACCCGCCTGCGCTGTAGGAGATCCGAAGGAAGCATACATTTTGTGAAGATGGTTTCACACATCATGACAACCACGATACGCTGCCATCCATCTAAATGGTTGAAGCGGTTGATCACAAAACAATAAAATAAAATATTATTAACATAAAATGTTTTAATAGTTTAAATAAAACATTGTCTTTGAGGCTTTCATTCCTGAGATCCTGCATGTAAGTTGGAGGTGACTGACTTTTCTTACGGTGCTTTTCGAAGCTTTCCCTGATCGACCGGTGAAGGATGTGATTAATTGTTTTTATAATTATTTTCTGGTCCTCCATTGACTCCCGTTTCGTAACTGTGCTGCAAAACCATGCGCGATGGATATGTTTTGAAAAGATAACTGTTTCTAAGCCAACTCTGACAGTGCTCTCAGCCATGGTTTTTGTTACGGCTCCTTTATGTATTGGTTAACCCTACAGTGGGTCTAGTCTCTAATGATAAATAAGAACAGTGTATTACACAATTAGAAAACTAATTTTTGCAGACATTTGATAAGTAAAATATTCTTTGTAAGTACTTGTGAATCTAAAAGATGAGTTTATCCTCTAAAAACATCTGATGTGTTCCATTCACGTGGCTTTCTCTACATCTCTGCAACAAATTATTGTTAAAAAGCTTATGTTTATTTTTTACTTCATTCTAATCGAGAAAAAAATTAGCAGAAATAGTCTTATTATTTGCTTCCATGCAAGTAGAAGGGAAATAAGGGAGTATCATAGGCTAAAGTATTAATTAAAATCTGATTGCTATGCGACTGAAGTTCTTTTGTTTCTATGGGCATTAGTTGACAAATTCGCGTATGAGAAAAGTTTGTTTTTTTAAAGCTGAAACCAATAACAAGGAATATCTAAAAAAAGATCCACTCCACAAGAAAATGTATATAACACAAATTGTGTGTTTCAAGGAGCTCTGTTTCTGTTTCTGTTCTGCAAATTTTTCTCTAGCTCTTACAGTTTGCCAGTTATATAAAATTCCATAAAATTCACCCAGAATAAATTAGTCCTCAGAGGCTATTTCCAGAAAATTTAAGATAATATTTTTATTTGTCAGGTATATATCTATAATATACTATATTTTAATGAAAATCGTTAGAGTCATTTAAGAAAAAATAAAAATTTTGGACTTTTTTTCCATGTAAAGGGTAGTTGGGAGTGTTGGGATTTTCTTGGAAATTTTCCTGTCGCATTCTTGGAATATACTGAAGTTAAATACCAAATTTTGTATTTAACGAACTTTTCGTTTTTGAGCTATGCTGCCCCCAGACATACACACACATAGATCTTTTTCCAATTTTTTGGGGGATTCAAGGGAACCCAAAACATGTATTTCTGGCGAAATCTCGGATGGAATTTTTGGGGGGAATACACTATGTACATAATATGTCTAGAGAAATTATTAAAGGCTCTGTAACTGAAGTGGAAAACATGTTAACTTTCTCCGTGTGTTTATACTGTTCTTGTATATCATCACAGACTCTAGTACAAGTCTGGGAACTACCGCTCATTCCTTCAAAGGTTACGTTGATATACAAGAGGAGAAGCGAGAGCCACCTTCGTTCTTACAACGCCACTGATCGGCGTTTGATTGGATTCATCCGGTGGCGATCTGCAATTTAAAAGGCACGAAGGATTATCTGCACACGAAAATGCGGCTCTATTGGATCACCTGGTATACATTTCTTATGAAGTTAACCGTTTCCGAGATTATCTTTCTTTTTTTATTTCAATTTTAAAATACTGAATTTTTTTACAAACAGGAAATTGTCATTCTTGTTTCTTTTGTTGTATTGTTGGTCAGTTAAATGGAACCTAAAGCCAATCATTAAACAAAGGCCCTTCCTCCCAAAATTTAAACTTTTAAGAACAATTGAAAACATTGGTCCCATTTAAATACTTTTAGTTTATTTTTATACTCATAGATTACATTTTTATGACATAGTGAAAGTTTTAAAATGTTGACTATCGCTGTATTCCCTATTTACCTTCTATTTAGAAGAAACTAAGTACAAATACCACCTCTGCTAATATTATCTTGATTCTTTCATCTGTAATATGCTAATCTGTTGTAAAAACACTTTGTTAATAGAATAGGTACAAAAATTCATGTGTATGGAAGATATCAGATTTTTAACAATGCAAGTTTATTGATACTTTATTTTTATTTTTTTAAATTGTTTCATTTATGTAGCCCCCTTTAATATCTTTGGCTTTGCTTTGGAAACAACTCCTAGACATTAGGTTCCTTAACGTTAGGTTTTATATCGTTTTATTTTTTTAAAACACACACATTCACTCTCACATACATACTTCCAGATTCTGTGCGAGGTAGAGATTATTTCGAGTAAAAGAAAAATTCTCCACCCCAGCCGGGAATCGAAACCGGGACCTGCGAGAGATCACTCGACCACGGAGGCTATCCGATATTGTTTTATTGACTGCTTTAATCGTTTACTTTAGGACGGTGTATTATAATCACATTTAATGTGGATTCAAGCAAAAGTATAACACTGTTGCAAAATACTGTTCAAACTTTCTCTATACTCTCGAAACTGTTCTTTCTTTTCAAACCTTTGCTCAATTTATATGTCGTCTTTAAAACATCAAATTGTAATGGCGGGTTTCTACATTATTTACAACGTGCTTACACAAAGTCAAGAAAGTATTGCTTTCCACTTAAGAACTCAATGTCAATATTTTACCTGCAAACATGTTTTGATGCTCCTTAACCCAAAAATTAATGTTTAGAAAACGTTATGTGTCGGAGAGAGAAAGAGAACAAAATAATAACATAAATGGAAGTTCCCTCTAAGTACCAAACTTCTAAACATGAAACACGAAAATTTTCAAGAAAATTCATCCACTCCTAGATCTCCTTTAGATAGAATATTTTCAAAATGTTGGATTTCCTAAAACTAGCTGTAACAAGTTTATTTAAGTACTTCATTATATTTCGGATATTTACATCCCAAATAAAATGTATATCAATGGTATTTTGGAAATAGTCTGTAAAGTCCTCTTTATTCGAAAACAATTAGTATAATTCTTTGGCATTAGGCTTTTCCACGATATCCACTATTGGATTCAATGTTTTAATAATGAGCATTTCTTTTTAAATACTGTCAATATTCATTTGTTTCAAACAATTTAAATAAAACAGTTGTGGATTTTTAGGCCATCTTTGACTTGTCCGAAACTTGATGTCGCAACTTTCAAACTCTTCTATTTAAAGTTTTATGCGTGTTTAAAAATCGCACACAATTGGGATTAGGCAGTGCCGGAACAACAACTGTCATACGACAAGTAAGCAACCCTAGAACGTGTTATACGAAACATAACAAAACCCACATGCTACGTTTTCCATTATTAAGGTGACCAATGCCGCGACGGCGTGTCTATCAAACCACCCCTACACCACGCGATTGGGACCTTCGCTACCACCCGGCATTTCTCTTGCAGTGGGCCAGACGCGTGCCATGGCAGGTTTTGTATATGCCAAATTTAGAGCTGAAAATTATATTCACGTATCACGTACGGTATGACCAACAAGGTCCATATATATAATGACTCTCGTAACGATATAATTAACGTTTACATAAAGAAGTGGTCGCCCAAACCAGTCTCCTGCACCTTTATCTGGAAGTCAGGCGGGATCACGTTAAACACGTAACAACCATCGAACGCATGTTTGACCTTAACGGCTTGCGACGTACACGTACTGCGGGGTTGTGGCTTCCATTAAATCTCTCTGCTTTTCTCGTCAGTTTAGTTGTGGTGATTAGGGGATGCAATGCAGCAAAGGATGCAAAGTTCTGATGAGTATAAAACCGAAAATAATGAATTGCACATCTTAACACAGACCCAGCGAGATAGATTCCAGTAACATGTGAGGATAGCATTCGCGAAATCCGGGGTTTGAATGTTGGAGGTCTGGCCAATCTGACTATGGATTTTTACTTTCTCTACCCGTACTATGTACATAGTGTATTGCACTCCACCCAAAAATTCGATACCGACATTCCACCGGAAATATGTTTTAGGGTCCCCCTGTATCCAAAAAAAAATCATTTTCACAAAAAGGCCCATGTGTGTGTGATCCTGTCTCCGTGTATCTGTGATCACGATAACTCAAAATCGAAAACTCGGTAAAATACCAAACTTGGATTTAAGCTTAGTATCGTCCGGGATGCGATATTGAGAAACCCCCCCCCACCCCAAACTACCATTTACATAGAACTTTTTTTCAAAATGTTTGATTTTCTAAAAAATGGCTTTATCGGTTTTGGTTAAAATTATATATTACCTGACAACTAAAATGAATATCTTCAATTTTTTGGGAATAGTTTCTGAAGACTACTTTACTGTGCATGAATTTTACGAAACTTTGCATAGCTGCTAAACCGTAAGATATGGACAAAAACTTATCACACAAAATATGTGGAGCACATTAAAACACACAATTTATGTTATATGCTTTTTTGTGCAGGTGATCGTTTTTGAGATATTCCTTGTTTTTGATTTCAACTTTAAAAAATTATACTTTTCTCATACATGGATTTGTCAACTCCTGTCGATAAAAACAAACGAACTTCAGTCACATATCAACCAGCTTTTAAGTCTCGCTTTAACCTATGGAACTCCCTTATTTCGCTTCCACTTAAGAGGATGCAAGTAATAAACTATTCCTGCTAATTTTTTCTCGATTAGCATGAAGTAAATAGAAACATAAGCTTTTTTAACAATAATTTGATGCAGAGACGTAGAGAAAATCATGTGAATGGAACACATCACATTTTTTATGGTTGCAAAGTGAATGCTATATGGGTCCCTTCTGTAACAAATTTCCTGTTTATCATATGATTTCTTAACTTTCCTTTTCATTTGTTTCAGCATTGAAGGAGCAGGTGACGACGGTCGGTGAGTTGCGGTTGGGCATCCCTTGGCTTTTGGGGTTTCCGTGGTCTTGGGGTTAGATAGCCAATGTCCGGAAACGTCCTTTCTGGAACTGCTAGGGAGACAGTCTAAGATTGCTCAAATTGGCGACCGGATCTGAGCATTTTTGGGTCCACCCTTGTCCCTACCTCCCAAGGATCACTTAAAACAAAAAGGACACTCTTGCCTAATTGCTATGCTTTGCCCTAGATGATATGTGCTCCTCCCCTTCTACTTAAAATAATCTTATGATCTATTCTCATTTGTGTTAGTTTATGCCTTTAAGCTTCAAAGACTGAAGGGTCAGACTTGTGCAGCTAGCCTTTTTACTTTCTCTAGCATATATATACAATTTATATAGTGGATGGAGAAGGTATTATATTCCACCCAACAATTCGATGTCGAGATTTCACCGGGAATACGTTTTGAGGTCCCCTGAATCCTAAAAATCATTTTTAGAAAATGGTGCGTGTTTGTAGTGTAGGTGTGTGTGTCTGTGTGTTTTCACGAAAATCCTCCCCCACCACAATCTGCTCTTTACATGGAAAGATGTTTGAAAATGTTGTTTTTCTCTAAAACGGCTCAAACGATTTGGATTAAACCATCGTATTATAAAAATAATTACTTCATATAAAAATGTATAGTTTAAATTTTCTAGGAATAGTCTCTGCAGACCTCCTTATTCTGATAAGAGTTTTGCAGAATTTTGCAATACGTTATACCGTAAGAGATAGACAAAAACTTATTACACAAAATGTAATTCTTGTTAAAACACATAATTTACGACAAATACCTTTTTATGTAGAACTGACAGTTTCTGAGACATTCCTTGTTATCAGCTTCAAATTTAAACGTGTCTCAAACGGGAAGTGGCGTTTTGTTTAATCTCTCTTGTTTTACTGCATCATGAAAAACGAACCGAACTTCAATTGTTTCACATAGGAACGGATTTTAAAAGATTTGACTATCACCCTAGCCTAGAGTATTTTCTTATGTACCTTCTACTTACAAGGAAATCAGTAATTAAGACAGTTTCTGCTCTTTTCTACCTTGATTATTATTTTATCTACGACACGCTAATCTTTAATAAGGTGGTAGATGAGATTTTTCTTTCACGTGACACGTATATAGCGCTTTAATGTGCAAAGCCGATGCAGATTGTTCCTCAGAAATGTCGTTGTTGAGCGCTGAGTACTTTTTCGATCGATTTCTTGCTTTTCTGATTATTATCCATGTTAGCAAAACGATCCAAAGTAAGAATAAAATAAATTAGTGTAAACGATTGTGATTCCTTGTGCCAATTTTAGTAGCAGTGACTCAGTAGTGAACTGTGTATGTGCGGTTTCTTCATATACTACAACCATAATGATAGCAATTCTTTTTAATACAGTGCCTTCATTTTATGCTAAAGTCACAGCTACCTTTATATTGAAAGGGTAACATTCAGACGCATAACCAATTACGGGTGTATTAATTATTTATATAATATTTGTTTGTTCCCATGTACAAACGCCTGGTTCAAGAAGTATTTGCGAATGCAGGATTTGACAAACAGAGGGTTGTATTCTAATATTTTAAGCATTCAGGAAAGAGGTGTATGTTTAATATATGCGTAAGCTTTCACGGCCGGTGTCCATAGTTTTAAAATTTAAAATTTTCGGGCTATTTTGCTGTGGTCTGTAGGTTAAAATATGTTTAGTTAAAATATTTCTACCTAACGTTTCGTCCCTGTCTGTGAGGGACATCTTCAGAGGAAATGTGCTCACGTCGCTAACTCGAAAAGAATAAACTGAACTAACTATGTTTTAACTAAACATATTTTAACCTACAGACCACGGCAAAATAGCCCGAAAATTTTAAATTTTAAAACTAGGTGTATGTTTGCTACCTGGAGAGAAGGTATGAGGAGGACAGCAGTGGGTTGAGATGTGACGTGCAAAGTGTCCGGTTGGATATGCAAGTGTGAAAGAGTGAATGTGCTAGTGTCGCGCAGTAATAACATAAGCCCGAAATATTGTAAGGTCAGTGCTTGTAACAATAATTATGCTACACGACGACGAACCCTATTTTCAGCTAAATAAAGTACTATATGTGACAGTTCTGTGTAATGTGTTATTTTGAGTGTATTTAATGTGTATTCCCATTTGGTTCCCCACTGGGTGAGTCGAAAAACATGCTCTACCATTGACTCCGAACCAAACTTCCTGAGTAGCCGAGGGCAACAAGTGTATCAGTGGCGGACCGTAACGTCAACCAGATACGTCACTCTGAGGACCTGTGATCTTGGTGTACACTCACACACACATACATACACACAGTACGTCGCAATGTACATATCAACCGAGATATATCTGTATCATGCCATTCTGCAGAAGCAGCACAGAACATGTGAACAGCGAATATACGCTTGAACAGTGAATTTTTATGTGAAAAGTGAATCATGCAGGGACAATTTTAGCAGCAATTTCCTAGTTGTCGAGTTTCGGCTAGTAACACTCAGAGATGTTTGGTCAATACATTTAAAACAACAGGATCACTAAACGCTAAACCAAAGAGGCGAAAACGACATGTTCTAATGGAGGTAAAGCTCAACGAAATATGTGCTGCATTCGAACGCTTAGCTAAAAATTGTCTCGACGTGTTGCACTGCAAGTGAGTATTCCGCAAACTCTTTCCATGCAGTTACTAAACTTATAAAACTGAGTGCGGAAATTACGAATATTTATTAAGAATTAAGTATGTGTGGGAATGGTAATTTAATCCGACAACGTCAAGAACACACACACACACGCACACACACACACATTCGTTTGGGGCAAAAGTCATGGCAACTAGTTTTTTTCTTGAAGATATGCGAACGGATCACAAACGTATGTGTCGTGTGGAAGTTTTGCAGGATACTGTGTATGTAGAACAACAGATGGCTCTATGATAGCTGGTAGTAGCGCAGCGAGGGCTGTGAAATCAGTCCGTTGGTGAGTGTCGTGGGAGATGGAAGTAACCCGTGTTGAGCAGCGCGCTTACATTAAAATATCCGTTATCTAAGGGAGAAATGCGATGGAATATCACAGTAAATGAGTGGAAACCTTTGGGAATAATGACCTACCATACTGTACAGTAGCACGGTGGGTAGGAAAGTTACAGCAAGTACGTGTGTCAACCAGTGATGAGCAATGTTCGAGATGACCTGTCAGTGTGCGGACCGACGTGGTAGCATCTTTAGGCCCAGGTTTCTCATGTCAACTGTATGTGCACTGTGTTGTCTTTCTTTTGCACCGTGAGGCCATATTGCCTTATATACTGCCGTAATAAATTAGTGTGTTACGATATTCAGTGCTATTTATTATCCACACATGTAGTTAATACCTTGTCCTTTCGTCAGTATATGTCGCATTTTCCAACCGGGCTGGTTATCTTCAAGAAAATAAATAGTTGCCATGACTTTTACCCCAACCCTCGTATATAATTATATATTTGTACCATTGCGACCTAATCATATGAAGTGGACTTCAAGCGCGTTATTCTTTTTTAGGTGTGGAGTAATTCACTCCTGTTGCAACCTAAGTCATAAATTGGATTAGAATAGATATAACGAAACAAGGTAGTGCAGAAGCGTATAATGGGAAAGCGCGGGGTTATGGCTCTGTGTTGTTGATTGACATAACAGTCAGAGAGTTCAGAATAAATTAATCGCTATGATTTTCATTATATCAGCAGCATCCTCTATTGGTTTCACAGTAAATGTTTGCTCTGTTCACTTCCGGTCAGCTATATATTTTGTTGCTCATGGTTATGCCTGTGTTTCAATTTTGGATCAGAGAAATACAGATAAATTACGCCATACGGGATAAATCAATCCCGTTCAGACACCTTTACCACCACCTCTTTTAGTATTAAACAACAAGGAAAAGCAAATTATACTTCTTGTTATACCTACACCAAATCTGCAAATCACCCGCTTTAAACAAAAAGGAATATTTAAGCAGCAATTTTATAAAACGAGACATAGAAGAATATAGCTAGATATACAGGCTGTTGCAAAACGACACCAAACGAAGATAGCAGTCGATTAGCGTACACTTTGACCTATCCGAAACTTGATGTCACAACTTTCAAACTCCTCTATTTAAAGGTTTATGTGTTTAAAAATCGCACACATTTGGGATTAGGCAACGAAGGAACAACGAATGTCCATCGCCACGTAAACAACCTCAGAACATGTAATAAAACAGATAACCCACATGCTACGTTTTCATTAATAAGGTGATCTGTGCCGCGCCGGCGTGTCTATCGAAACACCCCTATACCACGCGACTGGGACCTTCGCTACCAACCGGCATCTCTTTTGGAGAGGGCCACGCACGTGCCATTTGGTTCTGTACGACTGCCTAATCCTCCTACGACTTTTATGACAGTTTTTGTTACGTGCCGAATTAACAGCTGAAAATTATGTTCACGTATCACGTACGGTATAACGGTATCGCTTTGAAACACTCTGTATAGTTGTGATGATATGCATGCCCTATTTAATGTTCCTAAGTGATAAAACGTGGTGTGCATGATTTTTAACATCGTCATGCCTCACCCTCACCCAATGGCTTATAAGTAGTAAAGTTATAGATCAATTTGTAATGAAAGGATTAACAGCGTAGGGTTTATTAAATTAACAGGTATCTATAACTTTTAGCATCATTATATATCAAGCCGACCCTGTAAATGGCAATTTGTTAGCTCCAAGTAGAGTATGATACAGGTTGTAATATTTAATAATCTTTGAGTGCAGCGCAATTACAATAACATTATTTATTCATAAGAAAAGTAGCATTCTTCAAAATCTAAAACCCATAAGAAATATCTCAAATGTTAGTCAAATATGTTTATAACTGGAGATGTTATCGACACCAGATGAATAACAAAACATACTGGACGGCGGGGCTACAACGGTGTCTATCAACAATTAGTTTAAACAATATTTGGCAACGCGGTAACGAAAACAAGACATATCGTCCTGAAAAAAGTAAAAAGATGACTGCGACATAAACAAACAGGAAATAGAATCTGAATAAAGAAGAAATTCGTCATTGGCGCTACAGAATGAAATAAAAATTAGGTGGGGTAAAGAAACATGTATTTTAGAATTGGGTATGAAACAAAACACAGGAATAGCGTGCCTTAGATTGGAAGGGTAGAAAACTCGTAAGGTTGTTGATGAAGTTGGGGATCACGAAGACTGGAAGAAGCCGAGGACATCGCAGCATCATCCCAAAACCGCCTCAAGTCAGACTGAAATATTCAATGCCATAGCCGGAATTCGAATCACGGATCTCCCGGTATCTAGCCGGGTTCCATGGCAACTAGCCGGCATACATGGACGCTTATTTTTGCAGATTGGGCACAGATGGAGGATGTTAAGAAAAAAAAATATTGCCGAAAGTATTTTTAGCTTCAAACAGTCGGAGGACAGCATGCTGGGACTTGATTCTAAACAGCCAAAACTGGCTAACTCGTAAACTGTAAGAGATAGACAAAAACTTAGTACACAAAATATGTAGATCTCATTAAAACACACAATTTATGTCATATAAAGCTTTTTCGCAGAGCTGACCATTTTTTATGTATTGCTTGTTATATGTTTCAATTTTAAGATACTTAAAATGTTTCACATACGGGAATTTGTGAACTCCTGGCAATGCATAGAAACGGATTTCATCAACATGGCAGCCAGCTTTTAATGTCGTTTTAACCTAGTGTATTTCCTTTCTGCATACAAGAAACACTTTCTGCTATCTCGATTAGCATGTAGTAGATAAAAGCTTAAGTTTTTAACAATAATTTGTTACAGAGATGCAGAGATGTGAATGGAACACATCAGATTTTTTTGGGGACATAGGGGACCCTAAATCGTGTATTTCCGGTAAAATCTTGGTCTCTAATTTTTGGGTGCATTGCAATACTTTCTCTATGTACTTAATAATAAGTGAAGACAATTTAAAAATATTTTCCATGTACATATCAAATTTAAGAAGTTAGTGTGCGAATCCGTAAGAGATAAATTCAGAACTATAAATTTTACTCTTAAAAAAGCTATCAATAGAAGTTTACGTTAGGAATAAAATATCCATAAACCACAAAAAAAAACATGACATAAAATATTACTAGCATTAAATGTATTAATAGTTTAATAATAAAATAAACGGTCTACAAGTGGAAAATGATCAAGGAGATCGTATTATCAACTGAAAAATTCCTTAGAAGGTTCCGAAGAAGGGCCAATTCACAAAGTTATGTTTCAGTGATTTTGGTGCAAGCTTTACGAAACTAATTTTAAGGTCATTATTTAAACGCGTACCCTTTCCTTAGCCGCGCATGATTAAATTTCAAAAGGAAGAATAACGTCCTTCTCTAAAATTAATACGTAGCCCGGCAGAAACTGCGGTTTCCCGGGATTCTTTAGTAATAAACCATAATGTCGGTCTAATTATAAGTTGTTTTATACACGGCAGTTCCTCGTGAACTATTAACTACGAAAATTTTACCCACAATGTCTAGTTTCAGCTTTACATTACGTCTGGATATATACAATCTCATTCTTGGAAAAGCGGTTATAACCAATCGTTATTGTTCTCGGTGTCCCACTTAAAAAAATCTGATGTGTACCATTCACATGACTTTCTCTATATCCCCGCAACAAATTATTCTCAAAAAGCTTATACTTCTATTTACTTCATGCCAATCAGAAAAAAATTAGCAGAAATAGTCTTATTACTTGCGTCCTTGTAAGTAGAAGCGAAATAAGGGACTACCATAGGTTAAAGTGATAGTCAAAAGCTGGTTGCTATGTCAATGAAGTTCCTTTGTTTATATGGATAGGAGTTGACAAGTTCCTGTATGAGAAAAGTATACGTTTTTTATAGCAGAAACCAAAAATAAGGAGTGTCTCAATAACGACGAACTTCACGAAAAAATGTATATAATATAAATTGTGTGCTTTACTGTGCTTTACATTTTTTGTGTAGTAAGTTTTTGTCCATCTCTTACAGTTTAGCAGCTATTCAAAATTCAGTAAAATTCATCCAGAATAAACTACTCTTCAGAGACTATTCCCAGAAAATTCAAGATATACATTTTATTTGTCAGGTAAATATCTTTAATATACGAAATTTTAATCAAAATCGTTAGAGCCATTTTTTAGAAAGTTCAAAATTTTCGAAAAAAGTTCCATGTGAAGGGTAGTTTGGGGTGGGGGGATTTTTCTCAAAATCTTCGTGTCGCATTCCTGGAAGATACTAAACTTAAATACCAAGTTTAGTATTTTACCAACTTTTCGTTTTTGAGTTATCGTGTTCATAGACACGCGGACACACGGACACACTGACACACGGACACACACACACGGACCTTTTTATGAAAATGCTTTTTTTGGATATTGGGGACCCTAAAATATATATTTCCGGTGAAATCTCGGTATCGAATGTTTGGGTGGAGTGCTATACCTTCTCTATACACTATGTACATAATGCGTATAGAGAAAGCAATGAAAAAAAAAAATGATTTTAACAGCATAAGTCAAAGAATACATAGAGAAATAAATGTAGTCAGATTTTGTAGTTGACGCAGAATTTAAACTAGAAGTAAGCAAAGGATATGCATGCTAATAAATTAAAGCGTGACGCACGAAAGCTCCTTGAAATAGCGTGTTTAACAAAATTATCAGAACCAAGAATGTGTAATAAATATAACTTATCATTATTGTACATTAAATAACTAAAAATTGGTGTTGGTGAAAGTCTACTAAGCAGATAAAGCTAAAATAGCTAAATGAGAGGAAGAATAACAAAAGGATGCGGATGCTATAATTTAAGAATTGACAAAACAGGAGAACTAGAATTGACAAATAGCTAATTAAAAAAAATATTATAATTGTATAAACTTTATTGTGTGAATCATTTATATTAAGTTATATTCTCATGAAAATTGATGACATGGAAATTTGCCGTCACCATGGTGAATTGAGTGAAATTTAACAAAGGCCTTTTTCACACGCACATTCACTCTCATATTCTCACTTTTTTACTCCATGGCACGACAGTTCATGGGGAACCTTGGCCTACCGCCCATCTCGGTCCACTACAGACGTCATGGATGGGGTGCAGTATTGGAGGGTGAGACGTGGTCAGCGCCTCGAGTCCCCCCGGCCGGTTATTGAGGTCCTCATGACCTGGAGCGGCTACTTCTCCATCAAGTAGCTCCTCAATTGGCCCCCCAGGGACCTTACGAGGCTGAGTGCACCCCGGGCCAGGTCTCCCAGCGGGGGGGATACTGGGGATCGAACCCAGGTCTCCCGCTTGGTAAGCAGCAACGCTGCCACCGCGCTAAGGAGACGACCATATTCTCACTTGGGGATAGGAAATAATTCTGGTTAAAGAAAACTTCCCCGTCCCAATAGAAAATCAAATTAAATTTTATTCGCTTGAAATAAGGTATACATTATTAATCCTCTAGATAATGTACAACACAATAAATGACATGCTTACTCAATTAAGTGCTGAGAAAACGTATTTTGTTAAACTCATGACAGTGTAAAATTAATAATAAATACTTCTAGTGCTTCATATTAGTAAGACTATTTCAAAACTTTTATATGCGTTGTAAAATAACACATTCCTGAAAGTGAAGCAGAGAAAGAAGCGTGAATGGACGCACCCCAGAGTAAAAATTACAACTTGCCTCTGTGAGAAAAATTGCATTTTTCGAAAGAGTTTTAGCAAGATAAGTTTTCACGGACTTGTTTCTCAACGTGTTCCGATGTTCACTTATAACGTTGCTTAGCATTGCTGTTTGTTGATAACACAAAATATCATATAAGGGAGGCAGTGAAAATAATTAAAATATATTTTAATTTATTAAGATGTTACATGTTCTTACTTATCTTTTAACGAAACTGTGTTTATTCTACCATTACTGCAACTTAAATTAACTATTTCTTGGACAGAGGAAGTGGGTATTGAAATATTGGTTTTATAATTTACTTTTGGCTCGTTGTTTGGATTTGAAATAGTTGAAGTGTAAGCAGAATTTCTGAAGAAATTCTCTTCTTGTTTTGGATGAAAGAGATTGATACAAGTATTCTATAAGTTAGATTCTCTACCTACTTGAATGAGGTATTTTTTTTTTTTTTTTTTTTTTTTGTAGTGTTCAACGCTCGTTTTTATTGCACATGGCCCCGAAGCCGATGGCACTAATGATACATGGAATGAAGATGGAGCACCGGTGGAATGCAATAGCGGGGTAAACCGGAGTATCCGGAGACAACCAGCTCCTGCGCCGCTTTGTCCACCACAAATCTCACACGCTGTTGCCTTGGATCGAACCTTGCTGAAGTGGTCACATTTCGCAAGAAACCAAAGTTGGCTACATTGAAGGTTAATAATTTAATGATACTAAGTGACAGCATTTTAACACTACTTTTACCAGCAACTATATGAAAAGAAAATTATACAGAGAGAACGTTATGACAGTAATTTTGGCAATATTGAATTAATGATTGTGTGAAATTCTACATTAATAAATGTGTAAAAGAAGGTTTGAATTTTCTTTGAAAATCATAACATTTTATTACTTTTTTTCCTCAATACAAAATAATAGAAGAAGTAAGCAATTTTAAGTATTAGATTATTTCCTGTGATCAAGAGAAAGAACCTAATCATGATCAGAAACAGAATCAATTTTAACATATTGTAGAACTATCCAGAGAGCTTAAAGGAAGAAAACAAGAAAAGATACGATCATTAGATATTACTAAATAATGGCAATTCCTCTATTGTTATATGAAAAACCAATTTGGACTCTCTATATTGCTCTAAAAGGCAGAATAGAAACATCCGAAATGGAATTTCTCAGACGTGTATAAGGCCGTGCGATCACATGTGCGATTTGTGGTGGACAAAGCGGCGCAGGGGCGGGGTTTTTCTCAGTTCTGCGGTTTCACCCGCCATCGCATTCCACTGGTGCTCTACCTACAGTTCATATATCATCATTATCATTGCCTGCGGTGTTATTTGTAGTAAAAGTGGGCTGAAAGGCTGCTACAGACAATTCCTTCCATTCCACAATGGTCCTATTAACAAAAGAAGATTTTCCTACGTCGGTTCTGTACCTTCTACCCTTAATTTTATACAAATGATGGTTTCGTCCGTAGTATGTTGTGTTTTCTAACCTCTTTCTAACGTCAACCCATGCATTTAAACCAATATAAGATTTAAATAGTGCGACTAACCTATGTGTTTTATGCCTAACTTTTAGCGGCTCCCATTCTTTCGTAAGTTTTACCTCTCTTTATGCATTTAACCGCCCGTATGCTCCTTAAGTTTCACAGTTTGTAACTAAATGTTACTTTGCAGATCTTTTTGTCTCGCATTCAATTCCTTTTGTCGTACTTTGATTTTAATAGCATCTTTTTGTTCGGCAGCAAATACGGAAATTGTCATCCCAGGCGCTTCTTACTACGGAAATGTCGTCACTCACAACAATTGAAAAGACAGAGGAGTGAAAAGGTTTCCTCTATTAACACAAAAAAGAAAGGAAAACGAAAGGAAATACAACGTTCAACATCCTGCTTTTAAATATGTATTTCAACAACGTATACATAAATACAAATCTAATATCCTTTAAAAACGTTTATGTTCCGTTTGGAAGTATCTTTTCGCTTCCGATAGACGGCTGCCTGCTAGGCTATCGGTGTAGCTTCCGTATACTCACTTTTGATAGAATTGTTTATGTTCCGTTTGGAAGTATCTTTTCGCTTCCGATAGACGGCTGCCTGCTAGGCTATCGGTGTAGCTTCCGTATACTCACTTTTGATAGAATTTAATAGTTGTATTGTTTGGGATTTAAGTGTGTTTCTTTGTTTTTTACTTTCTCTATACGTACATAGTGTATAGAGAAGGTATTGCACTCCACCAAAAAATCGATACCGAGATTTCAACGGAAATATATGTTTTAGGGTCCCCTGTATCCAAAAAAAGTATTTTCAGAAAAAGGCCCGTGTGTGTGTCCGTTTGTCTGTGAACACGATAGCTCAAAAACGAAAAGTTGGTAAAATACCAAACTTGGTACTTAAGTTTAATATCTTCCAGGGATGCGACACGAAGATTTTGAGAAAAATCCCCCCACTCCTTACTACCCTTTACATGGAACTTTTTTCGAATATTTTGATTTTCTAAAAAATGACTGTAACACTTTTGATTACTTTATCGTATATTAAAGATATTTACCTGGTAAATAAAATGTATATTTTGAATTTTCTGGGAATTGCTTCTGAAGACTACTTTATTGTGGGTCAATTTTATGGAATTTTGCATAACTGCTAAACCGTAAGAGATGGACAAAAGCTTACCACACAACAAATGTAGAGCACTTTAAAACACACAATATATGTTATATAAATTTCTTCGTGGTGTTGATTGTTTTCTAGATATTCCTTGTTTTTGGTTTGAGCTATAAAAAACACACTTTTCTCATACAGGACTTTGTGAACTCGTGTCGATACAAACAACGGAACTTCAGTCACATAGCGACCAGCTTTTGACTATCATTTTAACCTATAGTACTCGCTTATTTCGCTTCTACTTACAAGGAAGCAAGTAATAAGACAATTTCTGTTAATTTTTTCTCGATTAGCAGGAAGTAAATGGAAGCATAAGCTTTTTAACAATAATTTATTAGAGTTGTAGAGAAAGTCATGTGAATGGAATACATCAGTTTTTTTTTCTTATCGAATTACGTAGATTGGGAAGTAAGTTCGGAATGTGGATGGAGTTTTGCCTAACCCTCCCGTTATCCCGTTATTGCCGTGGAGTGAGATAGGATGGCCAGGTATCCAGAATGACCAACACTCCAACAAGGACCTACTATTGGTAAAATATAGCATATCCGGGCTTGTAGGCCGTGGTCGAATATTAAAATTATTAAAATAATTATATTTATTTATTTATTTATTTATTACAAGCCCGAATATGTTATATTTTACCAATAATAAAACCGGCCGTGAAAGCCTACGAGCATAAGGACCTACTAGTTAATAAGATGCTACAACTGTGAAGTTTTCATATTGATAGAAGTATCAATCATATAACGATCTGCACTGTATAGTAAATGTAACCCGATTGTGTTCAGAACTGCATATCTGTAGAATATATTTGAACACACTTGTTCTGCCTAAGCACTAAGACGGCTCCCAGGCTGGATATCGGGATGGGGGGGGGAGCTCATTCTAGTAACTCAGGTAAAAGCAATTTTGGCACGGAAAGGATGCTCATGATAAAGTAAATTACACAATAGTCATCATCCAAATGAATTTACTATTAGACATAGGTTGCCTATTAAATATAGAAGTGGTTCCCAAGTGCAGTTTCCATGCAGTCTACTTTACACAAGAGCAGCACATGGATGTTCCGGTGGATCACCAGCGGCCTGTATCCCCCATAGTATCTGCTACGTCATCCGCATAGCACTACGTATCTCAAATGCGTTTGCCATATCACCTATTAGGGACTGAAAATAATTTCAACAAAAATATATTTAAACTATTAACATTTTATACAAATAATATTATAGAGAGTGGAGAGCTTCGTAAGCTTTAACACAGTAATTAAATCATTCTCGACCGAACGGGATGACTGTAACGTCTGTGGTCCTGGACAAAAATCTATGGACCGAACATTCTGGCTAGGGTATTTTTCTCTTGTTTCCCGCTGTCATAAGATAAACACCAGGTTGGATATTTAATTTAAGCATCAAAAAGTTCCAAATACAATAGAACAACTCAGTCAAAAACAACGTGATTATGTGTCATCCATCCATCCACAGATAGTAAAATCATCAGTACTGGATGGTAGCCCAGTGCCATCTGTTTTTGCCTATGGTGTATAAGACATAATACAAGAAAGCTGGCTGTATTCCGTCTGAGTACAGATGGCAGATGAATAACACTCTTACACCTTGATGTGAAAGTACTGCAGTATGGGCACGAGTAAAAGACCATTAAGACTACCATCCACCAAATAAATCAAACGACTATTACGAACGTACCGTCATGGTAAGACTAAACAGTTAAAGCGACGTTAAATAAACAGAAGTTCAAAAAATCTTTCACATACTTGTGGCTTTTGTAAAACGAACATAGCCAAACGTTAATCAAAACATTGTGGATCTCATTAAAATACATCCTTTATGTGCATTTAATTTCCTATATTTAAATAATGCATTAATTTAAACGTCTGTTTTATTAATCATAAGAACATGCCCCCAAAAATCATATAATACAGTAAAATAAGTACCGATGCAAAGAAAATTTCTGGATTATTAAAAGTGTTTTTAATTTCCAAATTTTAGAATACAATATTAGTATTTATAAAAATTATATTTTGTTTAGAATATCTTAAACGTTGCAAAAAAAAAAAAATGTGGGGGTCATACCCTGACAAGCTCACCAGAAGCTTCGTAATATAGATACCAGAATAAAGAATGCTTTATGGCAATTCTAAAATAAGGCTGATTAGCAACAAAAATCAAATTAATAAACAACGTTCACAAAAATCGTGTTCACACTAAAATGACTTGAAGCTTTGGAAGCAAACTCACAGACCTAAGCTTAAGATACCTCCCTGGCATTTGTAGCTATGATGACTAAGCTTAGTTTTGGATTCCGAACTGTATGCAGTTACGAACACACACAGTAGTCAGCGATATAAAGCGAGGGTAGTGGGGATAGGTTTATAGCGTAAACAAGTACCCATTGAGGTATAACTAATCTAAAAGTAGCTCATTACATTATTGACATTATATGCATCGTCCTAATTCATAAAGTAAATCAATAAAACAATTGTGTCACAATATTAAAACGCCTTTACTTTTACAAATAAAAGTATAAAGCTTGATAAAATCAGGATAATAATATGTACAGCTTTGAAAAAGCAATGAATGTAAATCGATCAAACTCACTGAGAATTCATTTCAGTGAATAACAAGAGTCAATTTTACTGTATCGATGTAAAACGCTCTCCTCCTGTCACTCAAAATATGTTTGAATCATCCACAAATTTATTCAGTGTTGAACGCCTCCCTTTCGTATTTTCGACATTTTTAAACCTGCATTTTCTTTCAGTGTCCACTGGTTTATCTACTAGCAGGAACTGAGCAAGGCCAGGCAGTGAGCAACTCTGACTAGATAGAACAACATGTTTGGAAACGGGTTGTAGCGAGCATGGCTACTCCATCACGTCATAGTTATACTATGTGTGCACTGAGCCTCAATCTGACAATTTCGTTACTCTAATGATGACTAAGAAAAAACTAAAATAAATTGCTGGAAAACGGCCCTAGCAAAATTTGAAACACCTACCCCACGAACATAACTCCGGTATCTACCTCGACTACCCAAGTGGATATCAAACCGTTCATCAACGCTTCAATTCATTAATCGAGTGTCAGAAATTTGATGAAAGTTGCTCAGAATGATGACAAATACTGTAATAAAAAGAGTTCTAATATGAACGCACCATTAATCGTTTAATTAAAACAAAGCTATACGTCCAATTTCAATAGCCCTGTTAAGTTGCAAAGTTGAGAGATTAAAGGTAAACTGCACGTACCACGATTTTAGTCTAACCTATGTAATCTAATTGATGTATTTTTTTCTTATAGTCGTTTTCTTGAGTTTCACTTTGGTTAATTTATTAATTTAGCAGCTTAAAGATCACACTATAATTCTCGTATTGTTAACAAGGAAGAAATGTTATATCATTTTGAGGAAAATATGTATGCACATAAAAAGTTACTGAGAATGGAATACAGCTGTTGATATTGATAACGACAAATTTAACCCCACCTTCTTCCAGCGTGAACCTCCTATGATGCTCAAACATAATTCCGGCCACTGGGTTGGTAAGGTACTCTACTTTTCTCAAAATATGGTTCAACTACTCAATTAGTGCTCAGTATTGGAGTACCGTGAGGTCAGTTCTCCTCTCTGTTGCCTGCTGATCCAGTGGTGCACTGTAAGATCTTCTTTCTGTTTGTATGCTAAGGTGGGTGCGAGAATGGACAAGACAAGTTAAAGAAGCTGAGGATATTAATTCTAAATCAATTTTCTTTGGGCTACCGATTAAGCTATGTCTGAATATAAACAAGAGAATTGTAACTGCTTCGAACAATATCCACTAACGTTCTTGTTATTCTTTCTAAAACCATAAATGGTTTGCAATCTGGTTTAAACGCATTGCAACGATTTTGTAGAAAATGGGCTATGGAAGTGAATATTCTTAAAACTAAAGCACTCGCATTTAAAATTATTACATGCACCGTCAGCAGGAAGAGTGGACATACGGGGAGAAAGAAAATATAAATGTTAAACATTTTGATTATCTAGATGTAATGTTTGACATGGTAGGAAAATGGCACAAGAACACTGAGTTTGTACAGCACAAAGGATTGGACAAGTTTCTGAAATAGTGACGCTATTGACCCGGATACCAGATATGCCAGTATGAGGCAATGGTTATGTCTCCATTACTATATGGAAGTGATGTGTGGGGATGGGCCGTATTCTGGGAGTGGGGAGGGGTACTTTTAATTACGGAGTTCTTCGTGAGGTAGGATGCTGGGAAGATGCTGTATATGCTAAATTAAGTGTAGTTAGATACTGGCTGTGAATAATTAAAGGTGATCAAACAACTCTAAGAGCAATATATTATCGGCATCAGATAAATAACATAGAACATCCATAATGGTGGGCGGAGCGGCTACAACGGGAATTATCAAAGATTGGCTTAAATGATATTTGGCAAAGGGGTAAAATGATAGTTGTAACGTCGTGAAAAAACTAAAAAGTCGACTATGCGATATAAACAGACAGGAAATAGAATATGAATGTAGAAAAAAATTGTCACAGCAGTTGCAAAACGAAATAAAAATTGGGTGGGGTAAGGAGACATATATATTAAAATTGGGTATAAAACAAGGATCGGAAATAGCGTGGCTGAGGTTGGGAGTGTAGAAAACACGTAAAGTAGTTGATGAAGCTGGTAGGCGGATTTGTCCATTATGCGGTTATCACGAAGACTGGACGCATATTTTGGCAGTTTGCGTGCAGATGGAGGATATTAGGAAAAAATTACTGCCGGAAGTATTTTTAGCTTCAAACATACAAAGGACAGTATTCTGGGATTTGATTCTAAACAGCCAAAGCTGGCCAAGCCTGGGCACATACTTAATGGAAGTTCGTGCACAAAGAGATAAAATATTTGTGTAAATATTGTATAGACTTATTTGGTGTTTGAGTTATCTATAAGTTATGAATACGTGGTGTAGTTGTGAGCGCGTGTATATGTGTGTGTGTGATATCAGAGTGCTCTTTCTTTTATTGTTCTATGGTTCTGTTGTCCTAGCGCGCGAGCATATGTAAGTGTGTATTTTTCTAATGTTCTTAAGATATATAAAATAGATATGTAGCTAATATTCCAAGTATTTTAGACAGCATGTACGGTCACCATGCGACTGTGTGACGCAAATATTTTATTATTGTAATCTTAATATAAAATACTTCTACTACTAGTATTAAAACTTTAATGGTTTAGGCATATCTTTTTCCTGTTAAAGGTAACTATCTTAATTTGCCACAACTCATTGAACTGCTTACCGCCGTATATCCTTGCGATCATCGCTGCGGTAACACTTTGTAACCTATAAGAGGAAGAAGAATATGCAATAGTACTAAACTGTCGAAATACAATCTCTTTTATTAATAAGTCCCGCCTACACCATGACTACCCAAAGTTCTTAGGCTATACGTTGTAAAGAAATTAGCCTCTTACTCACATTTCGAAAAAACTCTCGAATTGCTAATTAGAAAATATTTTGATGATATATGTGCGTTTTCAAGTAACATTTTAGATTTCTAAGCGTAGAAATTATCATGAACTAATCTCTAAATAATGGGTTTGTTGAAGTCTGAAAGTACCGGAATACCTAATTACCCGGGCCATTCTGACATTGACTTACACAAACCTTAACTTGCCTTGCCAATAACTCTACCTAGAAATAGAATCATATCCTCTGCTTCTTAGACTACTCGTTTCTTTACTTTCTCTACACGTACTATATACATAGTGTATAAAGAAGGTATTGCATTTCACCCAAAAATTCGATACCGAGATTTCACCGGAAGTAAATTTGGTAATGGTCCGTGTGTGTGTGTGTGTGTGTATGTGTGTGTTCGTGTGCCCTTCTGAATGAATTTTGTTGAATTAACCGTAATAGATGCACTAAAACTTGTTATAACGTTAAAACACATAATTTATGCCATATAGTTTTTTTTTTCCGTGGAATTGACCATTTCTAAGATATTCCTTGTTATTTGCTTCAGATTCAAGATACTTAACATTTTCTCACACAGAAAGCTGTAAACTCCTGGCCCTGCATTAACTGGATTTCAACCACATGGGAACCAGCTTTTAAAAGACTTGACTATGTTTTAGCCTTGTGTTTTCCCTTATTTTCCTTCTACTTACAAGGAAGCTAGTAATTTCTGCTAATGTTTATCTTGATTAGACAGTAGACAGAGGAACATGATTTTTAACAATAATTTGTTACAGCGATGTAGAAAAAGTCACGTGATTGGAACACATCAGATTTTTTAACACATGAAATTATTTATTTGGATGCTTTATTTATATTTCCATTACTATTCCGTAAAGTAACTATCAATTTTTTACAAAATAAAACTGTTACCAACCATTGAGGCAAAAAGTGATATAATTTAAAAGTATGTACCACAATATAATACAACATATATAAAAACGTAGAAAAAAGCAGATGGCAGCCGGTCCCCGTGGACGCGCTCGCTAAAGTGTCTCCCTTTGGCGCTTCGTGGCGCACGGGATCGTGGGTTCGAGTCCCGCCTTGAGCGTGGGTGTTTCTTTGTTTGTAAATGTGTATATGTCTGAATATGTTTATGTAAAATTAATGCATTTAACGTGAATAGATCAACTAAGGAAAAAGGAATACAGAGTCGGAGTCCAGACAAAAAAAAAAAAGGTTAAGAAATGGATTGCTCTTTCAACGTAGTAAAACCTCGTTTTAAATACTAGGCTACCGTTGGAACATTAACATAAATTGCGTCTATTTTAACGATATGTACGCAAATAACTCTACACTCCTTCTTCATGATTCTTCTAGAAGGTCAAATTATATTTTATAGGTTTAGCCTTTCTTTGTATACCTACCAATCGTGGTGAAATACTTTCATAGGGGTGGTATCCGAATATTTTACATCGATTATAACAAGGTTCATTGATTGGTTTTCTTAAATTGTTTTTCATTCCAGTCACATAGCAAACTGCTACCGCAATCAACTAAAACTGGGAACTTTACGTAGGGAAAAGGCTTTTGTGATGTAGAGAATGGGCCAGTTTTTATGCACGAAATAATCATTTACAGTTTATACAAACACAAAACTTAAGGGTAAATAATAATTCATATATTACTCATTTAATATCTTATACAGAAACATATTTGGACGAGCAAAATTTATGCAGTAGTAGTAAAATTACAATTTGATATTTACTGCATTTTTATTTTCTCTACTTGGTACATGGGTAAATAAGGTATTGGTTTCGAACCGAAAATTTCGATAACGATATTTCACTGGAAATATATATTTTAGTACTCCCTTTATCAAAAAAACCTTTTTTTTTAAAAAAAAGGTCCGTCTAAGTATGTGTGTGTGTATGTGTGCCTGTGTATCTGTGAACAAGATAACTCAAAAAAGAATAGTAGCTTTAATGCCAAATTTGATATTTAAGTTCAGCATCTTCTAAGAATTCCACAGGAAGATTTTTAAACAAATTCCCTACCCCAAACTACCCTTTACTGAAAATTGCCGCCAATGCTTTTAATTAAAGTACATATATTACAAATATATGTGAGAAATAAAATGTTTATCTTGAATTTTCTAGGAATAGTCTCTGGAGTCTTCATTCTGAGTGACTTTTACATAACTGGTAAGAAATAGACAAAAACGTTTTTCACACAGAAGTTTTCGTCCGTTTCATATCGCTTTTGTTTTACTGCCGACTATGAATTTCAATGACAATTGCATAGGGACGTTTTTAAAATATTTGACTATTGCTTTAACTTAGTGAATTCCCTAATTTCTCTTCTCTTCTAGAAGCAAGTGATAAGAACATTTGTGCTAATGTTTATCTCGATTAGCAGATGTAGATAAAAGAATAATATTTGTAAGAACATTTCCAGCACTTGTAGAGAAATTCATGTTTTTGTTTATGTTTTGCAGTTCAAAGACCTTTAACGTGGTAGTTTATATCGAACGATCAATGAAGTCCGTGAAATGTTTAAAATCAGCTTGGGGTGCATGGAACTTAAAGTTTTTCGACATTTGTCTTCTCAGAAAACGAATTTCTCGGGGGAAAAAAAAGAGAAACCTTATCCGGGTAGTTCACCCCAAACAAATTAGAACTCAGAACCCTAGAAAGTACGCATTATTGACTGTCTATTTCCTATTTTGGTATAGGTACCGAACCAGAAAAGCGAGGAATGACGTAAAGAATATCTAGATACAGATTTGTTAGGAATCAGCTCGTCGCGTTGTGGAGAATAGAATTTGCTGGACTGTAAATGGAAGCGTTTAGCATGACTGCTTTAGTGAAATCACTTTGTCAATATACATACGAGTTCAAACCCCCAAAACAAAAAAGCAATTTCCTGACGTTAATGAACGGAAAATAGGTACCTACGCCATTTACATTATTAAGTAAGTAGCTTTAATTGAACAACATACCTCTGTGGCCATACTCTCGGTCGTTTAACAATTCTGCCTGCTTTTTCAAAACAGCATTTTAAAGCAATGCGCTTATGTGACCTCTCTAGCATCTCTGCTGAATTGTATTTGGGAGCTCAAAAACTACAAAAGCGCATTAAAACAAATTAAATGAAACATATCCGCAATCCAATCAAATTGATCGTTTTTAAAGCTGCTATGAAATCTAAAAAGCCTAACGGAATGATGGAAAAACATAGACAAACAATGGGAGGAATAAATATCGGTTTGAGGTCCTGCATTAGCTTTTATAGATACAAATAACTTTATTATCAAAATGTGTACACTGCTTTATATTCACTTGTTTAAAGTAATCTCGCCTTTAATCAATGAGACACATATTTTATTTATTACGACAACTCCATTCTGAATATTTCAAAGGTTCTTATTTGTCCTTCTGCTGAAGCAAATGGATCAATTTATACATTTCTACTTATATTGAAATTACTTTTATACTGACTGGATAAAGTTATGATTCTGGGCTTTCAAGAATACGATATCATTTGGTTGTAATAATTCAAAGACAAAGTTACTGGAATTGAGGGAACATACATTGCGCTCGCTATACTGCGGGGCCGCGAATCACATGTATGCTTGCTCCGCGCAAATTACAGGGAGATAGTTTCTGTTCTATATATCCTGTGTTTCGTACTCAAGGGCGAGACCAACATGTACCATAATAAACACTAACGTTTATAAGCGGTGTTAGTGCCAATCTACATTAATAGATTCTGTTATTTTCGGATGAAACTGCCATTCACACGCCTAATTGTTCTTGCATGATTTCCATAATTTATATTCTAATACTTTTTTATGTTCCTCTAGGTTGCGGTGATTGTTCTTTGAAATTTATTTCTAAGGTTCCCAAAAACAGAAGTCACACACAGTAAAATTCGGGAGAGGATCCCAAAACGTTTACAAATTACCCGCCTTCAAAATCCGATTCAAAGCTTGTTGAAACCTTTTTTCCCCTCTCATTGTATGGCATTTGAATAAAATCTGGTGTTTGCTATTCACATGACCTTCTCTACCTATTCTACAACAAACTATTCATACAAAATCTTTTCTATTTCACGATAATCCATAAAATTATTAGCATAAATTGTTTATTGTTTAGTTTCTCCTAAGGAGGGAAATAAGAAAATACACTAGACAAACCGATAGTTAATCTTTTAAAAGCTATGTGCTACATTGAAATTCCCTACTATTTTGTTGACTAGGATGATAAACGATTGAGAACAGTATAACAATTGGACATGTTAAAGCAATAACATAAAATATCTCGGAAATAGTTTGCTTTACAAAAATTAAATAACTAAATTGTTTTAACGAGATGTACATTTGGTGCAGTAATTTTTACTTTCTCTACACATACTATGTACATAGTATATAGAGAAGGTATTGCAATGCACCCAAAAATTCGATACCGAGATTTCACCGGAAATACATGTCTTGACACCCCCTGAATCAATAAAAAAGCATTTTTAGAAAAATGTCCGTGTGTCTGTGTGTGTATGTGTGTGTAAGTCTGTGGGCAGCATAGTTCAAAAACGAAAAGTCCGTTAAAAACTAAACTTGGTTTTTAGGTTTGGCATCTTCCAAAAGTGCGATACGAAGCTTTTCAAGAAAATCGCCCCACCCCAAACTACTCTTTACGTGGAAGAAAAAGTTAAAATTTTGATTTTCTTAAAAATGGCTCTAACGACTTTGATTAAAATCTCTTATATTTAAGATATTTACTTGACAAATAAAATATATATCCCAATTTTTTTGGGAATAGCCTCAAAAGATCTCTTTACTCCAGATGATTTTTATTGAATTTTGCATAAAGGGTAAACCATAAGAGATAGACAAAACTTATACACAAAAAATGTAGACTATGATAAAACAGACAATTTATGTCATATTGTACATTTTTTCATGCAGTTGATCGGTTTTGTTATTGGTTTCAGCTTTAAAAAACTTATGCTTTTCTCAGACAGGAATTTGTCAAATTCTGCCCTTACAAACAAAGGAACTTCAGTCACAAAGTAACCAGCTTTTGACTACCACTTTAGCCTATGGTACTCCCTTATTTCTCTTCTACTTACAAGGAAGCAAGTAATAAGACTATTTCTGCTATTTTTTTTCTGATTAGCCTGAAGTAAATAGAAGCATTAGCTTTCTGACAATAATTTGTTGCAGAGATGTAGAGAAAGTCATGTGAATGGAACGCATCAGATTTTTGTTTATTTCTTTCAGTTTACCAGTTATGGAAAAATGGTTTACGTGTACTTCGTAGGTATTTCAAAAAAATCAGAATATACATTTTATTTATCGGTTAAATATCTTTATTTTATAGCATTTTGATTAAAATCGTTGTAACTGCTTTGAAGAAATCGAGAATTTTGAAAAATATTCCATCTAAAGGGTAGTTTGGGAAGGGCGATTTTCCTGAAAATCTTCGTATTGTATCCTTAAAAAATATAACATTTAAATACCATGTTTGGTACCTAAAAGTTATTCTTTTTGATAACACTGGCACACAAATAACACATGGCCATTTTCCTAAAAATAATTTTTTTAAATTCTGAGCCCTCTAAATAGTAGTTCCGGTAAAATACAATTCCTTCTCAATCTACTATATGCTTATTTACTATTTATTAGGGAAAGTAAAAATAATGGTATTGCTGAACATTTTGGGCTTTATTATCCGTTTTGCTGTAACAACACACCACACACCGATTTTGAATAATGGAATACAAATTATAATGGGTAAATAGTACAATATTGATATTTTGGAAAATCTAGCTACAGACATTGACTTGTTTTACATCGTCTAGAGGTTGCTATTCATGAACCACCCTTTAGGATTTCAATTTTAATTTTCTTTTTCAGCTATATGAACTGCGATTTCATTTTACCTTCCTATAAGGAATCTATAAGTATGCTAATATCTCAAATGTCTTTCTGTGTCATCTGTGCTTGTTTTTTCTTTTATTTATTTATTTATTTATTCCTGTTATTTTTTTTTTTTTGAGAATACTTATGTGGAAAATATGAAATGTACTTATGATAGGAGGAGGGAGTATGAACAATATCGGCAGTGACCAACCCTTGAAAATTGTGCTTCACACAGTATTGGTTAAGGTAATTGACATGAGTTTATTGGTTTCATTTTTCACGATCACAACAGCACATCTTAAATACCCGTTGTAAAGCCCCTCAAGCTATGTGGGAAGAGCTGAATACCACCTTCATCACTAGTTTCCTCCTATCTGGAAATCTGATCATGAGTAGTAGCACAGAATTTCCAATTTCCTCACTAATGGTTTTAACCTTGCCTATGAGGCTTCGACGTCACGTGGAGACAAACCGGAATAGTAGGTTCTACAATTCGTTGCATTTCAGGCGATAGAGCAGCCATCCAACGCACTGTGCTTTACCTACCCATCTCGCGACTGTCCGGTATGACAGGGTATTATTTACAACAGGTTCCATCAATTCTCTGAAACGGAGAATGACTGGTTTGATATAAGAGCGCTGTCCAAGATGAATTGCAGTAATCTGGCGAGGCCGCCACCGGACAACTGATTTCATTGCTCACTGTACTCTCCAGGCGATTCCAGCACTGTATAACGTTAACACGTCAAGCCTGCCTCTCTTTCCCACGATATATACAATTTGTCTACCGATAACACTTGGTTACAAAATAAAATAGTCACATGACTTTGCAACCCTAATATAAACTGAGGTTTTTACTTAAGTACCCAAGACTGACTCTGGAAAATGTCGGTTCGAAACGATGGAACATCGCTATAAATACATCCCTGCGTTCCAGTTGCACGTAGTCGACCGTCTGCCCAGGTTAGTGTCTTGGAGACGAAAGTGAAATAGAAGTTACTGGTGTACATGGAGTGATTAAAGCACAAGTTCGTTTGGACAACAAATAACCGAGAAGTTGTGCACAATCTTCATATGTTAACAATGTTATGCTATGTTTGCTGTATTTTCCAATATATTTACAAGTCATTTGGAGCATTTCCAGTTGAATACAGCTACTTAACTTTGGAATATGGACTTTTTTTACTACATACGACAACTGGCAATAACCTATTTTATGTTTTTCCGGAATGATTATAGTGATACTTTCTAGTTAAGGTTTAGGGTTTAGCGATTACGCTGTCCTAAACATATGATGTTTAGCAGTTTCTCTACCTGGAACTGCAATACTAGGAGACTTCTCTTGTAATTGTCTAACCATGACTCCCTACATTTATCCGTGTTTACATGTGCATCTATACAAAAATTTGTTGTTAAGCGGAGATTTATTGATAGACATTTCAGTGGATTATTACAGGACAATAACATTCTTTAGAAAATCACACACAACACATATGTATGGAATAAACTTTCATTTTTGGGATGCACGAAAATCGATACGCAGTGTCCGTGTACCCAGATAAGCGGGTTATTCACCACTGTACGCAGCGGAAAAATGCCAAGGCCACTGCAGTTAAATAGAACTACGCCTATACACTATCATAAGGTGCAGACAGGATAGAAAGTTTTTTAAATGTTATTGCAAAATACAAAGACAATATTAATAGAATCCAGTTTGAATTTACTTGTAAAGTGCATGAAAATTAATATGCCATCCTCATCTTGTTCAGTAACTTGTCTTGATATATTATTCCAAGAACAGTTTTATTAAAATTGTTATATAAGCAATAGAAGAGTATTCCGTAACATAAGGCGACATGAAAGCATTTGAAAGACAAATTTATGGCGCAGCAGTATCGGATGAGAATATTGGTCTGAAGGTACCTGACTTTATTTGGAGTTTCTTAGCCTTTGTGTCAAATATAGCCACTTTAGGTTTGCGTTCACTCCGATATACATCAGTAATTATATTTATGTAATTAATATTACATGTATAATCTTTTGTTTATATAAGAACAGTGGGCGAAACCGTAAATAAAAACAGATTGTTCCGCGGTAAAGTGAGAGAGTCCCATTCCCCGGGTTTTATTTAATCGAGCGCCCACTCTGACCATCAATTTTTTGTGCTTTCTCCTGGTTATAAGCAAATTGGGATAGTTCCCGTTTTACCAGAAATTTCCTATCCACCATTGCTCTTCCCATAATAGCATTTCAGACGGCGGATGGTGTGTTGCTGCACGACGGTGGAAAAATGTCTCCCCCTGCCCTTCGTGAGGCTGCTGAGATCCCTTTCCGATCCAGGTGGCTTTGGAGCTAAAATAGATAAATAGACGCGGCAGCCTTTCGCCCAGCGTAAACACCTCAAGCGCTATCAACATATAACTAAAATATTAAGGAAATCTCCCGCTTCCAGGACATACTAGAACGTTCTGTAGAAATTACCAACGACTATATAAGGGAGCACTCTCGCAAGTAAGTTAGTGATTGCGTTCTTGGGATTGACACAACCTAGAAGAAAGTAATAGAAGTATCTTATATATTGCGATTATTAAAATCAGTAAGCAAACGAATAAGTGGTGCTAGTTCAAACTTCGCTATTTAGTCTTAATAAACTGGAACATGGCATCCTGAATAGTTTACAGTGTTAGTAGTTATACCTCATTTTAAGTGCTTATATATTGCACCACATGGTCCAAACAAAATACTTACATTGTTTACATTATAAAACTGTATTGGTTTCATAGTTTAGTTGCTGTTTTTGCTAACTCCTTGGAAGTTAGCATCTGGTAGTCTCGAATCTGATTGCGTAAATTATCTCTGCTTCGGATGTCTTCCTGTTGATGTCTATAATGTGTATCCTTCTGTTACTTCTTTCATCTACCATGCAGAGAATCTCCTCATAAATTTCAGCCCTTTTCACGAAGTGCTTTAGCATGCATTGCTCGAATCGTGTTGTGATGTTTAATTTGTAACAGTACTCTCTGAGAACAGTACCAAGTACGTGCAAAGAGTTTCACACACACTACAATGTCTGCAGTGGTTTGTAATTGATAAACGTCCAAGAAGAGAACCAAGAGAAACAACCACTGCATTCATCTTAATGAGGTACTTCCATTCAGGGTTACTTAGGCTCTTTTTATACTTCATCCATCTGTTCACAGCTAAAATTTGGGAAAATAAGTCAATATTTTGTCTTATGCGGTTAGGTTTTCTTTTATCTGTCTCAGCTGTCTCACTGCTTTATGTTTTTCCAACTACGTGAAGTATAGAAATACAACGTGGTTTAAACGTCGTGACACTCTCATTCCTAGTGCTTAGACACGCAGTAACTTATTGCAAAGAGAAGTGTTCCCACCCGCTGTGAATGGTCCATTACCCCCCACCACTTCTCATTTCTCCTCTCTCGCGCATACGAGTGTCACGACGTTTAAACCATGCTGTACTGCACTACTAATCCTACATTAACGATATATCTACGCGGTATTTACTCTATTTACCTTGCTTTTAACTTAAACAGAAACTTGTTTTTTCTTTTCTCTGGCGTAATCTCCTAAGGTCTCCCAATTAAGATGTTGATTTTTCATAGAGCAATTTATAATTACATTGTTTTTGTGCTTTTCTAGCATTATGGTACCTTTTATCTACACTTTTCTACCTGTATATTAGTATTTATTATCTTTCTCAAAATTGTATCCACGCCATAGAAGTAGTATAAACAAGACTTAATTTATTTGCATTCATTCTTTTGAATTTCTTGATGCGGCGTTATAAAAGTGAATAAATGGTTTTTCTTCTTTACAGTCACCTAAATTTACATTTAGTTTGCCATAAATACCTTTTAAAAGACAAAATATGCATTTTAATTTTTTATTATTTCTGTTGTGTGGTTTCTGGGCGGACATAGTTGGATTTATCTTTCTAAAAGATTACATTTTACAATCAGCTACTTGATATAGTCCTGGTATTGCACCTCTAAATATCTTCCTGACCTAAATGTGTAAATACTACGCATTCTAAAATCAAACAGTGTCTATTTTATAAAGGAGAATTAATATTTTAAGTATATTGTTATTTCTTTGACGGAAAATTTTTGGTTTATTCCAATTTGGACATACTTAATTATGTATGAGATGCAAGACCAAATGATTTCGAGTGACGAAGGATATAAAAGTAGGCTTTAAATGTAGTGCTTCAAACTGCAGGACAATTTTATGAAGTTCAGAGACATTATTTGGCGCCTTTGCAAGAAAACTTATTCAAGAGAAGTGTTCACATTAAGATTATTCTGCTACTGCAACTATCAATCATTTTGTTGGACCGTCGCCTATTGCCAACAAAGTTACAAGAAGCAATGTATGAGTAAGAGCTGAAGACCAAATATGTCGTTATTGCAACACTTCTGTGTATAACTTGGAATCAAAGCTGGATTAGAGTAATCAAGTATCTGCATAATGATGGCTGTTTAAGAGTAATTGCAGCCTCAGGTTAACGTATAAATAAATAAGTACTGAAAATACTTACGTCGGTAGGTAAGGTAGGGCAGGGTAGGATAGACAGGTAGAGAGATGGGTAGGTGTGAGGTGTCACCTCCATTTCTTGGTCATAGGTTTATCATTTATACATGAATGTATACATGTACATGTGTATGTATGTAGATATATGTACATATGTAAGTTCACACGACTCCAAATAATTAGATTAGGTAAGAGCTGAATATTATTGCAATAAATTACAAAATACATAAAAGAACACAACCAAACCTGAAAGGGAACAATTGGAGCGAATAGAAGAAGCCATGATATCTAAGATAACTTACTATACAAATCCAAAAGAAAGAGGGGCATTGGACGTTCAGTTAAAAGTTGGAGTTGAGGCCTAATCTGTGAAAAGCAGAAGAATAACTATAACTTAAATGTTACTTAATGTATATTATCAACATAAGTCATATAATCAAACAAAGTGTGTATAAGTGTTGTACAATTCGTCGACTTTTATCTCCATACCCCAGCACGCAAGGTTTCGGGCGGCCAAATCTACACAAATACAGATTTATTAAGTGTTGGTTAGGTCGACTTGGCTTCAGTGGCAAAGTTTTAGAGAGGGCGAAGCAAAGCTGGGAAACCTGTCTTACATTCTCTTGATTATGAACAGGTTAATGGTTCAATGGCTGGCCTTAAAATACGATATTCTAATACTTATCGACATCACAATTCTCATAACTGTTAGATTTAAGTTACTCTTCCAAATTATATGCTCCAAACTTCTAATGGAATAATTTAACTTCATCACATTGAAACTTTCATAAAGTTTTCATTGGGGTTATTTCAACCACTACCTTGAACCATTTTTTCGATGTTTAAAAAGGTTAAGATGTTTGCAATGTTTTCAGATTTTCAAATGAATATATTATTATTATTATTAATATTATTATTATTATTATTATTATTATTATTATTATTATTATTATTAATCGGAGTATATCCTTCCGCTTACTACTGTATAAAATTTATGTTTTTAGCATGACGAGAAGAATAAACTGGTGTCATCACTCCACTCTCTTAACATTGTAGTTGATGAGACCGCCGAAGTGATGGCGCTACGAGCGTCTAATGCCAACAAGTGTCAGTAAATGCTCATGCTTTGTTGGCGCGATTATTTTGCTGTTACAGTTTTTATTTCGACTACTGGCTACGCGTCTTTTATTATTCAGGGTGCGGTACAAATTTAACTGCATGTTTGTGTGTTATTTAGCTTGTGGAACTAAACTGTACATCTGAGCATTATTTGGCGTGCGGTACAAACTAAACTGTGCATGTGTGTGTTATTTGGCATGTGGTGCAGATTAAACTGTACATTTGTATATTATTTAACGTTTAATACAAACTAAAGTGCAAATCTGTGTGGTGCAAACTAAATGTAACTCATGCCGTAGTAATTAATAGATCAAGAGAACTCCGTGCGGTTTCGTTGCCGGCTGCAGTTCGAGGTATGACAGAAAAGACGAAGGTAAGAAGTTTTTTTACCCCACCTAAGGAAAAGATCTTGTATGCAAAATGGGCTAGAGGAATATCACAAAAATACAGACAGTTGTTATCGAAAAGCACAATTTGTGATGTGCATTTTTCAGAAGATCTCATTGTGAAATCTGGCCGTTTTACGTAGTGCGAGAAAATGTTGAAATCCCTCGAGGAGCAATACCTCACATTTTCCCAAATTTACCCAAATATCCTTCAAATAAGTTGAAAATCAGGAAACTATCCAGGTTGCAGCAATATCAAGTTACCACGAAGGGAAGAAAACAGGGAGGATAACCGGGAAGGAAAAGCCTCAGCTGCCGCTTGTGAAGGTCAAAGACAAGGTCAGTCTAGTTCTACTTAAATTCAAAAAGTAATTTAAATGATGCCGAAAGGATAATATTGTCACACAAAGACAGCTAAAGAATGCAAATAGAAATGTAATTCGAACTAAATGTAGTTTATCCTCAGGAATTGTTCTCGCTATAAAAGAGTTTCGAAAATATCATGCCATATACTAAGTTGGGATGAAAGTTGAAAAGCAGTATGTGTAATGTACGAGTATACCCAAAGAAATGATTACATTATTCGCCACCCCGATGTAGGTGTGGACGCCAAACCTCAATTACCATGTACATACCGTAGGTTTGAAGTCCTGTAAGGAATATCAAAACAAATGGTAGGTCCTGACTAATGGAGAAGATAAAATTAGGCCGCCCTTCACGGTAGAACGAATATCAAAGGAGTTGCCTAAGAATCAGGCGCAGACGAAAACTGTATACCTCTGGTCAGTATGGAAGTTTGTATGTACGAGTAATGCAGTAATAAGCAAGTGAGTAAGAAAATGACTAAGTAAATAAGTATATAAATATGTGTGTATGTGTGAATGCTTACATGGATGGATGGATGGTCGGACGGACGGACGGATGGATGGATGGATGGACGGACGGACGGACGGACGGACGGACGGACGGACGGACGGACGGACGGACGGATGGATGGATGTTTATAATTATGTCGCAGAAAATGAGTTCAAAATTTTGCGACCAGCAGAGAAGAAAGTCACCGACAAGGATCGCAGGGGCCAACATAGCATGACAACCACAGATTTGAACACAATTCGCGTGGAGGAGCTGATTCACGACCACAGGTGGAGCACGTTATGACATATGGCGACAGAACTGGGAAATTATTTCGAAAATATTCATCACATTATTCAGATATTCTGTAGTACCGGAAAGTTTGTTCCCATTGAATTTCACGAAATCTGCCCAATTAACACAAGAAGAAGCGTATATGAGTAAGTCGCAACTTGTGCAACGGTTCCCTACGGAAGGGAACAGTTTTCTCCATCAGATTTTTACGAAACATGGATCTACCACTATACCCCTAGTAGTAATCAATCGATTTTCAAAGGATGGAAACACCCCTCTTCTCCAAAGAAAAAGAAGTTTAAGGTGGCGCCAATTGCCGGGAACAACGCGTGTCATACTCGTGGAGGTTTTGGAAAGAGGGCACACAGTAACACGATTGCGCGAAGTAATCAGGAGGAAACGGCCAACACTCTTCACCGAGGGTATCAGTTTCCTTCACGAAACGTGCGACTTCATACGGCCCAGAAGACCACCACGCTGTTAAAGCAGTTTCGCTGGGATATCATGGACCACCCTCCCTAAAGCCCGTAACTCACTGCAAGCGACTTTCATCTTTTTCCTCACTTAAAGGAACACCTAGGAGGACGGCGATTTCCTTCACAACAACGAGGTTGAACACAAAAAGGATAGTTTTTCTACCATGAAGGAATATTCAAAATCATCCCATTAAGCCACATCCCATTTATTGAGACTAAATAGAAAAATAACCTAATGTATGTACTATCAGTTGGTTCCATTGTTTAGTACGAAATAAAAATACTCGTTTCAAAGACTTTTTAAGCTTAGTTGTTGATCATGCGTCATACGTTGTATACATATATTTTATGCATCATACATAAAATACCCTCTTTGTGCTACTTGTATTATACTCGATGCATTAAAAGGTAATTCTATTTCAGGTTTTTCACCCAGTAAAAATCATGAGTGATACGTCACTTGAGGTTGTATAAAAGAAAGGAGTTGCCTTTAATAGAAACTAAACTATAAGGGAATTTAAATCTCTTACACATTTTAATGACACCTAATTTCCAGCATGGTGGATACATACAAATCACCCAAATTAAAATCTTCTTAAAGACTCTTTGTGAATACTATTCCAAAACAATTTCCTTTCGTGTAGGAACGAAGGCCATAAACAGTTTTGCTGAAGCCAAATTACTAAAATACGGATACTCACATCAAGCTATGGGGCGGAAAGAAGAGGTCCTCAGGGCTGCTAGTTGCTGTGCTGTGGCATTTTAAACCTTTCTACGGGCTTGAATTAGCCGCTGTATATGAAGTTGGTAAATCTTGCTGTTGATGAAACTGGAATTGACTATTTGCGCCAGACTTAATTGTTGGAACAGTTGTAAGGTTATTATTGGAGGCGAATTTACTTATTATGCACAGCTTAACCTCACTTTCTGTTAATTCTGCTAGCTTCAGTCGGCGAGTACGAGAATCTTAGCCTCCATGCTTGGATGGTAGGATGTAATAATAAATAAAATTCATTTAAAAGATTTCTTGTTATTTAGGAATTTTTATTTCTTAACTTGGCGAACAATGTGATGAATTAAGGAACGCTATACATTCATTATTTTATACATTCATAATAATTAAAAATAATGCATTTGTATAGTTTACATGAAAGTGTTCTTATAAATAGCCAACATTTTTTAAACCAAAATTTGTTTATCTCTGTTGTTATGCTTTGTAACCGGTATAAACAATTTATAGTATCCAGTATCTCGTTCACTTTTATGATTCTTCTTCATCTCTCATATTACTACTTTTAACTATGTTTTATTATAAATATGCTTTTCTATACACCATTCCATAGCTATACATTATGCATTATAATGTGTTGTATTCTTTACATAGCCTTGGCTATGTTATTTTCGTAAAAGCACGCCATTTTAGGCTAATTTCGTGCATATCGTGAGACGATGACGTCACGCTGCCATTTTTATACATACAATTATTTGGCTTACATTGCGAAACAATATTTTTTATTATTTTGTAGCATTATTTTAAGGCAGTATTGCTCCATTTTTTCATGACTTGATTTACTTAGAGTTAAATCCTGCCTCAGCTAACGCTAATGGAGGAAAACACGCGCTCAAAATTCTAGCTGTCTCGCTTACACACAAACCGACTAGCACTTCTCAACCCGACTGCCCAGCGAATCCTCACTTCAACATAGAGAGAATCTGATGTCACACACAAAGCCTTTAGGTAAGAAATAGATTCCATTCCTAACGGAGCCAAACTCAAGCAAAGAGATAGGTTGCAAATATACTCCGGTACAGCGTACTTAAAACGACTGAAAGTAAAACAGAATGTGTTGTTTGAGTACTATAGTGGCTCTCATGCAAAAACTATGCTAAGGAGAACATGTGAGAATTAAAATATTTTATTAATATTATGAGAAGCATAAGAAAGACTATAGAAGAAACTTAACCGCCGGCGCAGTAAAAAGAACTGAAAACTCCGAGAAAAAGAATATAAAAAGAGAAATCTTGGGAGGAAGGAATTATAATAAAGACCATCCAAGAAAATAAGAAAGTGAATGGAATTTTTAATTAATTCTTTTGTCCAAAAGAAATTGAAATCGATTTATGAATACTTAATGAAATAGGGTAATGTAATTAAGAGATTTGTGCTACTGCTTCGATTCCGTTTGAGGAAAAAACTGGACTAATGGAAAATGAAACACTGGAAGTAAATGAATGATTTATTTTATACGATTACTCCAGAAAAGACACTATCTCTATGTAGGTAAATATTGTTTTATACCCCGAGTGAAATAAAGTGTATTAATCCTAAATAATTCCCATTGGAGAAAAGTTTTTAAGTATTTTAGAATTGAAAACAATGACAAACAAATATTAATTCCACACAAAAAATATATATGGCATGGATGTTTATCGAGTTCTATATTTTTTGTGTTGTTAAGTTTTCGACTATTTTCTGTGGTTTACCAGCTATTCAGAATGTATCCCGAATGAAGAGGTTTTCAGAGGGTATTTCCAGAAAAATTAAGATATATATTTTGTCATTTAATATATGAATTTTAATTAAAATCGTTTGTCACTTTTGAAAAAATAAAAATTGTGAATTCTTTTTTTCTATTTAATGTGTAGTTTGTATTCATGAAATTTCTTTAAAGGCTTCGCGTTCCTCTTAGAAAATTGCAAACTTTAATTAAAAAGCTTAGTATTTAACGGACTTTTAATTTTTTAGTTTTGTTCATCACAGACATATAACATACACAGAAACTTTTTCTATATCTTTATGAATGCAGGGGGTCTAAAACGAGTATTTCTAATGAAATGTCGCCCTTTGAGGTGTAATGGTTACCATGCTAACTTCATATACTCAAGGTCGCGGGTTCAAACCCGGCAGTGGACGATGCATTTTTTCGCGCGTAAAAACTCTTAGGAAGGGAAGTAAAGCCGTTGGTCCCAAGCCATATAGAGAGGCCTCTGAGCAAAATTAAGCGGTCTTTCATGCCCAATTTAGAATGGGACGCTGAGAACCACAGTAGTTAAAGAGGGTCCATAAATAACACTCCATTTACATTTTTCTAGTGAGATCTCTGTATCGAATTTTTGGGTGGAATGCAATACCTCCTCTATTTGTGTACTATGTACTACGTAGAGAAAGCAAAATATGATGCGTTCCATTAACAAAACTTTCTCATTCAGTTCCAAATATAAACTATTATTACAAAAGATTATTCCTTTATCTACAGCATGCTAATCGATATAAGCATTACCAGAAATTACCTTATTATTTGCTTCATTGTAAGTAAAAGGGCAATAAGGGATAAATCATTTAAAAGCTGCTCGCTGTGTGAAACAATTGAGGCCCGGTTCGCTTTGCACAGCTCCGTTTGAGAAACATTAGGTAAACGGAAAGCAATAAAAAGTAGTATCTCAAAAACGGCCAACTCTACAAGGAAATCACGTATATGACATAAATTATGTGTGTTAACGAGATATTTTGTTATTTTGTTTTGTGTATACATTTTGTGTTCATCTCTTACGGTTTAACAGTTGTGCAAAATTCTGCAAAATTATCCAGAGGCTGTTTCCTAAAAATCCAAAATATACATTTTACTTGTGATATAAATATCTTTAATATACATTTTAATCAAAATTGATAGAGCCATTGTTGAGAAAAAGAAAATGCTCAATATATTTTCTATGTAAAAGTTAGGTTTGGAAGGGAGGATTTTGTTTTTAAATCTTTGTTTCGCATCCATGGAAGATACTAAACATAAATACCAAGTTTGGTTTTTATCGATCTTTTTGTTTTTGAGCTATGCTGTCCACACACACACACATACACACACGGACGTTTTTCTAAACAAAAATCAGAGAATCTCAAAACATATTTCCTTTGAGATTTCGGCATCGAATTTTTGGGTGGAATACAATATATTGTGCATATATGTACATTGTATGTACAATGTGCTAGAGAAAGTAAACAACGCATTAGAATTATCGCTGATGTATTACTGCGGCACTAGCACATTACGCTCAAATAACTTTCAGCACATCTATATCCACAAATCTAGATTATTGCTAAGGGAATCAAATCAATCATACATACCTGTCAATTCAGTGTTCTGTTTATGTTCACATCTTTTTAACTTGCATTATAACGTTATAATATGCTGTATCCAACAGCAAGTTGGTATATTGCTTTGTGAAAGTTGCTGGGTCGTATGCCAACGGCTATATCCCCTGGAGGTGTCTAACGTTTCGTGTTAGCCATCTGTTATTTAGTTCGGATTATCCCTCGGTCCCATATATGTGCCTCGCATACAATATTGTCTGCTTACTTGTATTACAACTTTCATTCTTACTTTATCTTCTTTATTCATCGTATACAGGGTGCTTCAAAACGACACCAAACGAAGATGTGGACCTTGTTGGTCATACCGTACGTGATACGTGAATATAATTTTCAGTTCTAAATTCGGCACGTACAAACATTGCCATAAAATTACCATGGATTAGTTAGTCGTACATAACCAAATGGCACGTGCTTGGCCCAGTCCAAGAGAGATGCCGGTTGGCAGCGAAGATCCCAGTCACGCTGTGTAGGCGTGGTTTGATAGACACGCCCGCGCCGCACAGGTCACCTTAGTATGGAAAACGTAGCATGTGGGGGTGGCGTATGACAACCATTGTTCCTTCGCTGCTAATCTCAAATGTGTGTGATTTTTAAACACACATAGAACTTTAAATAGAAGAGTTTGAAGGTTGCGACATCAAGTTTCGGACAAGTCAAAGTGTAAGCTAATCGACTGCTATCTTCGTTTGGTTTCTTCTACCTCATACTATGCACAGAGGGTCGAGAAGATTCCATAAAAAATTAGCTATCAAGATTTCACCGAAAATATATGTTTTGAGATTCCCTTTTAGCTTTAGGAAAAGGTCCTTGTGTGTGTTTGTGTCCGTGAACAATAACATAACTCAAAAACGAAAAATCCATTAAATGCCAAATTTGTATTGAGGTTCGGCATTTTTCAAGGATCTTCAAGAAAATTCCCCCACCCGAACTATCTTTACATGCGAATATTGATGTAAAAATGTTGTTTTTCTCAATAACTACTATAAATATTTTGATTAAAATAACGTATATTAAAGTTATTTCCGTGAGAAATAAAATGTATATCTCGATATTCATTTATTTTCTGGGAATTGCCTCTAAAGTCCTCTTCAATCTGCATGACTTTTGCATAACTCGGGAATCTGAAGTGCTTATACTATACGTAAAATATGTTGATGTCGTTAAAACATACTTTACTTCAGGTACATTTTTTGTGGGCACGGAATTTATATCGAACACACTTTTGTGTAATTAACCATTTTGGAGATTTGATATAATCTGAAATTAATAATGTTGTTTAGTTGAGTTTTTATAAAAATAGAAATACTATATTCCTTATTACTGTTTAAGCATGACCAATACTTCAGTTCTTTTTTACTCCTCTCCATACAAAGAGCATCAATCATATTCGAATGTCATCATTTAGCGACGAGCTTTTAAAAGACTTGGCTATCATTTTGCAAGAAGGAAATAAGTAATAAAACGATTCTGTTAATGTTTACCTTGATCAGCATGAGGTAGGTTGCAGAATGTGAATGGAACACATCATAACTTTATAGAAAGAAATTTACATAAATGGGTGAGCCTGTGCTCTAGAATGGTAAATGTTGATATCATTTTGTATTATATTTTCAGGAATTTAGGCAACCACTTCAGAAAAACAACTTTTACTTTCTCTACACGTACTATGCACATAGTGTATAGAGAAGGTATTGTATTGCACCCAAAAATTCTGAGATTTCACCGGAAATACATGTTTTGGATCCCCCTGAATCCAAAAAATATCATTTTCAGAAAAAGGTCCGTGTGTGCGTGTGTGTCTGTGTGTGTGGACTTGGTATTTAAGCTTGGTATCTTCCAAGGATGCGACACGAAGATTTTCAGGAAAATCCCCCCCCACCCTTTACATGGAACTTTTTCCGAAAATTATGATTTTCTTAAAAATGTCTCTAACGATTTTGTTTAAAATATTATTTATGAAAGATATTTACCTGACAAATAAAATGTATACCTTGAATTTTCTGGGGTTAGCCTCTTAAAGACTACTTTATACTGGATTGAATTTTACGAAATTTTGCATAACTGCTAAAGCGTAAGAGATGGGCAAAATCTTATCACACAAAAATGTAGAGCACATTAAAACACACAATTTATATTATATAGTTTATTTCTTGGAGGTGATCGTTTTACAGATATTCCTTGTTTTTCTGTTTCAGCTTTTAAAAACTTATACTTTTCTCATTCAAGAATTTGTCACCTTCTGTCCATACAAACAAAGGAAGTTCAGTCACATAGCAACCAGCTTTTGACTATCACTTTAACCTATGGCACTCCCTTATTTCGCTTCTACTTACACGGAAGCTAGTAATGAGACTATTTCTGTTATTTTTTTCTCGATTAACATGAAGTAAATCGATGCATAAGCTTTTCAACAATAATTTGTTACAGAGATATAGTAACCACATTAACTCATTATTTGCTTCGCCATGTTTTAGAATTAAATATAAAAGGGTAACGTGAAATCCTCATTGTATTTTATCCCTCTGGGTATTTCCAATTTCCCGTTATACAGATTTCATCTCGTGAATCATTGGTGTTGAATTCAAATAAAATATTAAAATCATTCATTCACATGATTTTCGCTACATTTTTGTAACAAATTATTGTTAATATACTTATTCTTTAATCTACTACATGCTAATCGAGATGAACATTAGCAGAAATTGCCTTATTACTTATTTCGTTACAAGTAGAAAGGAAATAAGGGAATACACTAGGCTAAAACGACAGTCAAATGTCTTAAAATGTGGTTGCTATGAGATAAAAATCAGTTTCTTTGCGAATTTTAAAACTGAAACAAAAAACAAAAAACCGAAAAAAAGAAAGAGTATCTCGAAAACGGTCAACCCCACAAAAAATGTACATGACATAAATTATGTGTTTTAATGGGGTCTATAATTTTTGTACACTAAGCACTTCCTATGTCTTACGGTTTACCAACTATGCAAAATTCATCAAGAATAAAGAGGTCTTCGGAATCTATTCCCAGAAAGTTCATGTTATACATTTTGTTTGTCATGTGAATGTCTTAAATATGTGAGACATTAATCAAAATCATTAGAGCCATTTTCGAGAAAACTAAAATTTTCTTAACTTTTCTAGGTAAAGGGTAGCTGGCTGTGGGCAGATATTCTTAAAAGTCTTCGAGTCGCATCCTTGGAAGATACTGAACTTAAATTTCAAGTTTGGTGCTTAACGGACTTTTCGTTTTTGACTTATGCTGCTCCCCCCCCCATCCACACACACACCCTAATCTATACACTAAGTACATAGTAATGAGGAGAAAGTATACATTTATTTAATATTAATAATAAACAGACGTTGTGTGTTTTTTTTTTTTTTTTTTTTTTGATAACTTGATGAAGCACAGAGTCACGGGGGTGAATAAAGTAAAGGGATTGTGGAGAGAGGGTGGAACTAAATTGGGATTGAGTGTGTTTATTTATTTTTCGTTTATTTTTGCTTCCTTTTTTAAATGTATATATATTTTTTTGGTTTCTTTTTACTTTGTATCTTATGTTGTTGTTTTTATTTATTTTATTATTTTTTTAAATCCTTCGATTTTTAATGAAGTTTCGTGGGCGGCTTTACCGAATATAAAAATGTGGATGCATAATGGAAGAGAGGGAGTGGATATACATAAAAGAATTAAAATTCTAAAACTGAGAAATGAGGGATTAAATATAATAGGCATAGTCATAAGTAATCAACTTTAACAATGCATCCGTTAATCTTGGCTATAAATTTTCATTTTTGCTCTGCAAAGGTATTAATTACGTCTGGGATATAATCTCTTGTCCCTTATTGAGTAGTATTAAGTCCAAATGCTCGGCTGTGTGCTGATAACGCCAGATGGGAGGGGCTTAAATCTAATTAAACGCGTCAAGAATCAGAAGTAACTGCATGCGACGTTTATCCGCATGCTGTCTATAACACAGACATTCTTGAAATTCCAGGACCGTATAATTTAGAACACTCAGCAGCGAAAGTTTTAGGAAATTCTGTATTTCTGCGAGAATATGCCTCCATATTTTCAGTTAGTAATTTCATAAAGACAGAGAAATGAAGAGAAGATCATAAGAGTGAGAAGATATCCCAAAGAGCTCGAGGTTGTACAAAAGGCACAAAAAGAAACCAGTACTGTTTTGTTCCGTACACCGCATTCCTTTACCGTTTGTATAGTGCTTTATTATGTCATATTTTTATTTTATTGGCTGATATGTCACCCTGCAGATGCGTGTTCTATATCGAACCAATAGAGAATACTTATGCTGGGTTTGTCGACTCATTCGCTAATAGGTATAGCCACCTTACTCAATTGGAAGTGAGATTAGGTAACGTGTAAGCTACAACCCCTCCTCCTTCCCCAATTAGAGTGACGGAGCGGCCAGCGGATATCAGAAGACACGCCCAATAAAAGCCCCTACACATAATCAGAAATTCGAAGTCTATTACTATTTGTGCTCCGTGTACACAATGGTCGAGAATGCTTGTTAAATAAAAAATCTGATGTGTACCATTCACATGACTTTCTCCATACCCCTGCAACAAATTATTCTTAAAAAGCTTATACTTTTATTTACTTTATGTTAATCAGAAAAAAATAGCAGAAATAGTCTAATTACTCGCTTCCTTGTAGGTAGAAGCGAAATAAGGGACAACTGTAGGTTAAAGTGATAGTCAAAAGCTGGTTGCTACGTCAAAGAAGTTCCTTTGTCTATATGGATAGGAGTTGACAAGTTCCTGTATGAGAAAAGTATACGTTTTTCATAGCAGAAACCAAAAATAAGGAATGTCACAAAAACGACGAACTCCACGAAAAAAATGTATATAACATAAATTGTGTGTTTTAATGTGCTCTACATTTTGTGTGTAGTTCCATGTAAAGGGTAGTTGGGGGTGGGGGATTTTTCTCAAAATCTTCGTGTCGCATCCCTGGAAGATAATAAACTTAAATACCAAGTTTGGTATTTTACCGACTTTTCGTTTTTGAGTTATCGTATTCACAGACACTCGGACACACTGACACACACACACACACACGGAACTTCTTGTGAAAATGCTTTTTTTGGATATTGGGGACCCTAAAACATATATTTCCGGTGAAATCTCGGTATCTAATTTCTGGTGGAGTGCAATACTTTCTCTATACACTATGTACATAGTGCGTATGGAGAAAGTAAAAATGTGTATAACATAAATAGTGTGAATAAGTACTGAAGCTTTCCTGGCGACGTGTTAATTCAAAATCTTCTCGGGCTTCTAGCCAGGTAAAAACTTGGTTTGACACCAACGTTTCGAAGAAGTGCATCTTCCTCGTCTTCAGGGTGAAATGATGGTTGTAAGTTTTTGTCCATCTTTTACGGTTTAGCTGTTATTCAAAATTAAGTAAAATTAATCCAGAAAAAACTACTCTTCAGAGGCTATTCCCAGAAAATTCAAGATATACATTTCATTGGTCAGGTAAATATCTTTAATATACGAAATTTTAATCAAAATCGTTAGAGCCCTTTTTGAGAAAATAAAAATTTTCGAAAAAAGCTCCATGTAAATGGTAGTTGGGGTGGGGGATTTTTTTCAAAATCTTCATGTCGTATCCCTGGAAGATACTAAACTTAAATACCAAGTTTGGTATTTTACCGACTTGAGTTATCGTGTTCATAGACACACTGACACACGGACACACGGACCCTAAAACATATTTCCTGTGAAATCTCGGTATCGAATTTTTGGGTGGAGAGGGGAATTTTTCTCAAAATCTTCGTGTCGCATCCCTGGAAGATACTAAACTTAAATACCAAGTTTGGTATTTTACCTACTTTTCGTTTTTGAGTTATCGTGTTCACAGGCACACGGACACACGGACACACACACACGCGCGCGCGCGCGGACCTTTTTCCGTAAATGTTTTTTTTAGATAAAGGGGACCCTAAAACATATATTTCCGGTGAAATCTCGGTATCGAATATTTTGGCGGAGTGCAATACATTCTCTATAAACTATGTATATAGTGCCTATAGAGAAAGTAAAAATGAATGACTAAAGCTGATGAATCAACCCGTGGTGTAATGGTTACCATCTACTCAATGTTGTGGTATCAACCCCGGCGGAGGACGATGGATTTTTCGGGCGTAAAAATTCTTAGCATGGCGAAGTAAGAAGTAAAATTGTGTACTGCTGCGAGGATATGCTTCGATATTTTCAGTTTGTAATTTCATAAATTAAGTGACATAAGAAATGAAGACAAGATCATGAGAGCAAAGAGAATAAATAGGAGTCGCTAAAAGTTAGGCGTAAAACACATAGGTTAGTCGCACTATTAAAACTTATACTTGTTTAAATGCATGGGTGGAAGTTAGAAAGAGGTTAGAAAACCTAGCGTACTACGGACGAAACGATAATTTGTGTAAAATTAAGGGTAGAAGGTACAGGACCGACGTAGGAAAATTTTCTTTCGTTAATAGGTCCATTGAAGAATGGAATGAATTGCCTGTAGCAGCCTTCTGCCCTTAAAGAAGTTTAGGAATAATTTAAAGAGAATAAATGTTAGTTAATTTGAGTAAAAATTGTGAAGTAATTAGGGATCTCGAAAACTGCATTAGTGTATATTATTATTAATGTATATATTAGTAATGTATAGTATTAATGTTGAGGCTTCATAATAACGGTTTATAAACATGCTGGTAATTGACATAAGTATTGCTATACTGAATAATAAGTAGTTAGGCATTAAAAAAAGTGTATATATAATATGTTTGTTGTATAACTATTCTTAATTTCACTTAAGAATATTATTGTAAGCGGATGTTGTACATTTAACTCTGCCACCATGCAGTATTCAATTGCAGAGAGTAAATACATACATATCTCCCAAAGAGCTTACACATAACGATCGAGAATACTTGTTAAATATAAACAAATGAATGAATAAACTTAAACTGATGAATCTCCCAAGGTTGTGGGTTCAAACCTTAGCATGGCTTCCGTCGGAAGGGAAGTAAAGCTGTTGGTCCCGTGTCGTAGATTTACGGCACATAAAAGAACCTCAAGCTTGATAGAGAGGTATCTGAGCTAAATTAATCGGTCTTACACGCCCAACATAGAATGGGACGCTGAGAGCGTCCATAAATAAAGCTCCATTTTCTTAATTATTCCTCCATATGATGAGGCTGTGAAATTTGCAAAATGCACAGTATCATTTATTAAACACATTAACAGTGATAATTTTGCCATGTATCAAAATGCTAGCTTGCATAGTTATCCAAATAATAATTTGTTATTAATTAAATTCACTGTTCCAATGAAAGTAGTCACCCAATGCATTTTTAAAAAAAATCTATTTTGCAGTAAATTAATTTACAAATAGATAAGCCACATTACATTTTTATATTAGCCCTAATAAGCTATTATTTTTTGTATCCTTGAAAATTCTTGAATATTTAAAAAGTAATGATTTATTTATCAATATTAGACAATTATTTCTAAAAATTAATATTAAAATTTTATTTCTATGCCTTTCAGAGGAACTATAAAATTTTGAAACAGAAAAATTACATTCTGTGAAACAGAGGATGGAGATGTTTTGGGAAAACGTTTGCGAGAAAATAAGGTTTATAATTGTGAATGCCTATTAATGTGTATGCACACACTCATTTCTAGCTTCAGAAACTGACGAACAATTTTGTATAACTAAGTAATAAAGAAGATATTAACACAAAATTTCTTCCAAGGTTAACGACACAATGATTTTCAAGAAAATCCCCCCACTTCGACTATCCTTTACATGGTACATGTTTCCAAATTGTTTATTTTCTAATATATGACTAACGGTTTTGATTAAAATGCCTTAGGTTTAAGATATATTTAGACAAGCGAAATTATATATTGAATTTTCTGGGAATAGCCTTTGAAAATCTCTTCATTTTGGAGGACTCTTGTATAATTGGAAAACTGTAACAGATAGCCAAAAACTTACTACACAAAAATGTAGATTTCATTAGAACACATAATTTATGTCATATACATTTTTTGTTGTTAAATTAACCGTTTTCTAGGTATTTCAGATTATTGATTTCAAGCCACTTAAACTTTTCTCAAATAGAAAGACATCTTTTTTCTTGTTTATCGTTGTTTATTCCTGGTAAGCAAAGAGACTGGATTTTCAATTTTTTGACATAGGACCGGCTTTTAAAGGATTAGACTACCACTTTAGCCTGTCCATTCTCTTATTTCCCTTCTACTTAAAAGGAAGCTAGCAATAAGACTAATTCTGCTTATGTTTACCTTGATTAGCATAATGAAGATAAAATATTAATCTTTGAATAAACTATTTGTTTGTCGAACAGCTAGATAACATCTTGTGAATGGAACACATTAGATTGTTTCTCTTTTACTTATAAGGAAGCAAGTAATAAAGACAATTTCTGCCAATGTTTATCTCGATTATCACGAATCAGATAGAAGAATAAGCTTTTTAGCAATAATTTGTTACAGAGATGTAGAGGAAGCTATGTGAATGGAACACATTACATTTTTTTGGGATACAGGGGACACTAATCCATGTTTCCAGTGGAATCTCGGTATTGAATTTTTGGGTAGAATGCAATATCTTTTCTACTTATATGTAATCTACTAAGTAAAGAAAGTTAAACTTTAACATGTTATTTGTTTAATTTTATCGTTTACTCTAAGAGGGGGGCTGCTTTATTCTAAATGTATTAATGTAATGTTTTTTATACCTACCGCCTAGTACACCGGCTGCGTTAAATGTGGCCGTAATGAAAGGGAGTTGCTTATCTTGATACTGCTAAAATCCTTACCTACTCTCCTCAAACGTGACTACCTATTTTTCCAGTGTATTTCGTACCTCTGGATCGGCAGGTTCTTTACTTCCCTAAAACATGTTCGAACTGCAGAAGGTAACATTACAATTGTTATAGTTGAATTGTTTTTCCATTCTGCGCTATCGTTTTCTTAATATTAGGTTTGTTGCCGTTCAATAACAGCAATAACATTAGCCTTTGTCTCCATGTCGCTAATAAATGTTATAATATTACGGAAGAGTCATTACTGCCGTGCAGTTTAACGAGCATGCGAATAATCATTCAACCCTTTTTCTAGAAGGCCGAATTGTGTTGTATTTTGTTTAGCCTTTCCCTGTGTACCGTGCGAAGCAAACCTCCTTATAGAGTTGGTGTGTAACCCGTCCTTTTGCCATCTCAAAACGATTATTGATTATTGATCATACATTGTTTATTGATTATTCTTATATTCAGGTTTGCTTTTCAAGCCAGTCACACGGAAAACTAATACCGGCTGGAAGGAGCAAAGTTTGGCTACTTGAAAGTGGAAGCCTTACGAAGGCTTATATATACTGAAAATAGAACGACATTGTTACCAATTTTGTGTTATTTAACCTATTTAAACCTATGGATGTGATAGCCTTGAATTTAGACACCTCTAAAAATTCCAACAAGCAACTAGGAAATGGTTTTCACTCCCTAAGCACATTGAAACCCTTGCTTAAAAGAGTTTAAAATGTAAAAAACAGTAAATACTTTTGTAACCGCTAATACTCCAATCGTTTTATTTGGCCGTAACTTCATATTTTAATATTTGCATTTCTTCGATAGTGAGTTTATCTCTGCCTTTGTATTTTTCTCATTTACAATACAATTAACAATAACATTTCACTTTGATACAGTATAGGTTATAGGTACATATTGTATTACGGATGGGGACACCTCGGGCGCTGAGACCTACATAGATATAATGTAGCCTCCATCCCCAGAGGAAGAAATGAAGCAGGTACAGCCCGCAAGCAGATAAGCCTCAGAGACACGCAGAAGTCCATAACAGTTTTGGACTTGAAGACCGTGCTTGAGCTACTTAGAAAGGGCGAAGCAGACCCGTAGACCAAGCAGCCCTCTGGTTTTCATGAGAACAAAACGAAACCCAGAGGCATACCACCAAGCAGGGAAAGAAGGCAATGCATGGAAAACGATGGAAAGGAAATCGAGCTATCTAAGTAACCAACCCAACATTCAACTATTGACCAGGAAAACGATAAAAGTTTAAGGCCAGAGTGAGAGCTGAGGGAGAATGGAATCCAGAATTTTCCGAATGTTATACAAACATATAAAGTTTTTTAAATATTTATAATAACAGTCCTTTTTGTAATTTTATTTCGGATGTAAATATGTTTCACTCTTAAATTCAGCTAGTCTTTCTTTTCAATTCTCTTCTAAAATGTTTTAAAATCACTCCAAACTGTAATTAGACAAAACATATATGTTAACTTTTTATAAAAATCTGATGCGTACCATTCACAGGACTTTCTCTACATCTCAGCAACAAATTATTCTTAAAAAGCTTATACTTCTATTTACTTCATGTTAGTCGGTAAAAAATTAGCAGAAATAGCCATATTACTTGTCTTGTTGTAAGTAGTAGTGAAATAAGGGAGTACCATAGGTTAAAGTGATAATCAAAAGCTGGTTGCTATGCCACTGAAGTTACTTTGTTTGTATGGATAGCCGTTGACAAATTCCTGTATGAGAAAAGCTTTTCATAGCAGAAACCAAAAATAAGGTATGTCTCAAAAGCGACGAACTCCATATAACATAAATTGTATGTTTTAACACGCTCTACATTTTTTGTGCAGTAACTTTTTGTCCATCTCTTTCGGTTTAGCAGTTATTCAAAATTCAGTAAAATTCATCCAGAATAAACTACTCTTCAGATGCTATTCCCAGAAAATTCAAGATATACATTTTATTTGTCAGGTAAACATCTTTAATATGAGAGATTTTAATCAAAATCATTAGAGCTATTTTTGAGAAAATCAAACTTTTTGAAAAAAGTTTCATGTAAAGGTAGTTGGGGATGGGGGGCCTTTTTCCCAAAATCTTCGTGTCGCATCCCTGGAAGATACTAAACTTAAATACCAAGTTTGGTGTTTTACCTACTTTTCGTTTTTAAGTTATCGTGTTCACAGACACACGGACACACGGCCCACACACAAACACACTGACCTTTTTCCGAAAATGTTTTTTTTTTTTTATAGATAAAGGGGACCCTAAAACATATATTTCCGGTTAAATCTCTGTATCGAATTTTTGGTTGGAGTGCAATATCTTCTCTACACTTTATGTACATAGTGCGTATAGAGAAAGTAATAAAAAACAATTGTCGCTCGTTTTCTATGAAGGAAAAAAAAGAAACAACTAAGCTAATGCATTAGCTCTTGCAAAAGTTTCGCAATCAGATTCGTAACCGTACTGCTGTAAAATAGCCGCAGCATCGTGTAAATGAATGTGGGTGACCTGGCTTATTATAGTGAAGAACTGTACGTGTATGATTTAATCAGTAACATCAGGAAGCATTCCCAAATTCAATATATACCATATAATCATATTATCACACTATCTACTTCCATGCACTAGAAATTATCTAGCTTCAGTATAAAATGCTAGATAAACTGATTCATGTTCCATCGCATGTCAGCACTTTCGATTACCTATCATCATCCGGACATACCATTAATGTATTGCGTCCAATGCGAGTGAATGCAATTTTCTTTCTATTTAGTGGCCATTGTCACATTAATGTTACAAATTATGCTAGGAATGTAGAACAAAAATCTGATGTGTCCCATTAATATGACCTTCTCTATATAACTGCAACAAATCATTCTATTTACTTCATCTAATTGAGCAAAAATTAGCAGAAATAGTCTTATTACTTACTTCCTTGTTAGTAGAAGCGAAATAAGGGGACTACCATAGGTTAAAGTGATAGTCAAAAGCTGGTTCCTATGCGACTGAAGTTCCTTTGTATGGACACGAGTTCACAAAGTCCTGTATGAGAAAAGTATGTCTTTATAGCTGAAAAAAAAAGAAATATCTCAAAAACGATCAAGTCCACGAAAAAAAATGTATATAACATAAATTGTGTGTTTTAAGGTGCTCTACAATTGTTGTGAGGTACGTTTTTGTCAATTTCTTACGGTTTAGCAGTTATGCAAACTTTCGTAAAATTGATCCAGAATAAAGTAGTCTTCAGAGGCTATTCCCAGAAAATTCAAAATATACATTTTATTTGTCAGGTAAATATCTTTAATGTACGATATTTTAATCAAAATCGTTAGAGCCATTTTTTAGAAAATCAAAATTTTCAAAAAAAGTTCCATGTAAATTGTAGTTTGGGGTGGGGGGATTTTTCTCAAAATCTTCGTGTCGCATCCCTGGAAGATAGTAAACTTAAATGCCAAGTTTGGTATTTTACCGACTTTTCGTTTTTGAGTTATCGTGTTCACAGACACACGGACACACACATACACGCGGACCTTTTTCAGAAAACACTTTTTTGGATACAGAGGATCCTAAAACATATATTTCCGGTGAAATCTCAGTATCGAATTTTTGGTGGAGTGCAATACGTTCTCCTTACACTATGTACATAGTACGTGTAGAGAAATTAAAGAGTGATATTTTTATATCTACAGTTTTTCCCCCTGGGGAGTTTTACCCATCACTGGGGAGAGAAAAATGAGCCATCAATTTCTCTTTATTATATGAGGATACACACTGGTTTATGTACACTACACACCATCTGGGTTGAAAGCTGTTTTAGTGTGGTCTTGGACGGATATTATTGTGCGGGAAAAGTTTATTATTTGCTCTGGCATGGTACTAGGTAGTTGATCGAGCGAAGTCAACCCTAAAAGAGTTGTTACAATTCAAAACTGCATTTGTTTGGTTTTCTTTATCATTACGAACATCTAGCTGAATCTGAGAAATTAAATGTGACAATGGCCTCCTGTAAACTGGTTGATGTTTGATGGTACCTAGTTCTGGAGTTGAGCTGATCAAGCAACTGCACTAAAGAATGATTATAAATTAATAAAAGAATAATCGATTAAAATTATAGTTAAACATTTGTTGGAGTAGAAGAATATTTCATTTGAAGCTAACCTATTTACATATATAAATATAACGTTGAGATAAATGTATATTTAAATAACAATAAAATGATGTTTTAATTAAAATGTTGAGGCAATACAAAATTCTAAATAGTGAATAATTCATTCTCACATTAACACGCCCGAAGATAACTCATCGCTTAACTGGCAATATGAAGCACACACATTATTTTATTAATCAAAACAATTTCCAGTTTCATATCCCATTTCAAATGTCTTCCATTTCTGCTTCCTTTTACAATTTAAATGGTGCTCGAAAAATAAAACGTGTAATAAATAAAAAAATATGAAGAAAGAAAATGTAAAGATAAGAGTAGATGACATCATGCATATTTTACAACCCATATTAGAGAAAGTAATACTAAACAGTTCTCTAAAACAGATAAAAGGAGACTGAGCACGTTTCAAAATGTCTAAACTCTGAATGGAAATGAAGATAGTTCCTTTTATATATTTTGAATACAGCAATGCGTAACATTCGTATCCTAGTGAATGTTATTTTTTAATCAAAACAATTCCATAATTCCCTATCGATTTCCCGGTATGGAATTTTCGTGGTTTCTAGGGGCTGGTAATTAAATCTTGGGATGGCTCCTCTTCTACTGCTTTCGTGTTTACCGCTACCTATACTCATATTTTCGTTTAATAGCATCCGTTTCAGGGTTGCAGGACCAGGTAACGTTGTTCGGACTGTTGCGGCTTGGCGGTGGCAGTGCACTTTGTAAGGCTTTTCGCTTACGTCAGTCGGACTTCTCGGGACCCATCCTCCCGGTGATCGCGTTCGAAATACAATATAGTACAATCTTTGCAGACAATACTTCTCTAAGTAAGCCAAATTGAATGTTTGTTCTTCTATGTAAGTTTTTACTTGGTACCGTGAAAACGAATACGTTACGCGTCATATTTGATGTCTACCGCGAAAGAAGAAAAGCGAAAAGCACTTTTTTTGTGAGTCCTAAAAAGTTCTTCCAATCATGTATGATTGAACTGGAATGGTATATCAGATCAGTAACTCGCAAGCCCCTTGGGAAATGGGTCCAAGAAAAGAAAAATGAACCTTTGGCAAAACCTCCGCATTTTGCTAAGAAGCAATTCTATGTTATACATGAAGATTAAGCCTCGAAGGCAGAACATTGATTTTCGTACTTGCAAAAGACATAAAATATTAAGGAGATACTTTCAGTTTGTATGTGTATATGTTGAGTTTTAAATATCTTTAAAATATTACCAAATATTTTCAGTCGTCTTCAGTGGTGGTGTGATTAATATCCAAGGTTGGTGTTCAAACCAGCCTGACGGTGATGATATGTTTTGTTTTTTGAGTAAAGTTTGGTCCTGTGTAATGTTTGTTTGCCCGTAAATGAACCTTGAATGAAAAGGTGCCTAGAGCTTATAGAAGACTCCATAAATCAGCAACCCAGCTGTTCCACAAATTCCTCTAAACTACCCACCAGATCCAGAAAACAGAAGATTAAAACGAAAAAGACAAAAAGATCTTAATTACGCATTTGGGACTGCCGCTGGGCAAAACTCCGGACACATGTTTCGAGTTATTTGTTTGTTTCTAATTGCTCATAACTATTATGTATTGTATACAACAAAGTTAAGTCATTAATTAAAAAGAATCGAATGTGTTCCATTCACATCTCTTTCTCTACATTTCTGCAACAAATTGTTGTTAAAAAGCTCATTCTTCTATCTACTTCATGCTAATCGAGTAAAAATTAGCAGACATATTTATAAATAATTTATATAATATAAATTGTGTGTTTAAATGTGCTCTACATTTTTTGTGCGGTAAGTTTTTGTTCATCTCTTACGGTTTAGCAGTTATGCAAAATAATAAAAGTTGAACACGTGTCATTGATAAGGTCTCAGAAATGTTTTAAGTTCACTGTACACTGTCTTTTATTGGAAATACTACAAGATAATTCCGAGTAACAGGTAGTTCCTGGCAACAAAGAACGTCAAATACTGATTAGGTAGGGTCAGACTGAAAAATTCAATGCCATAGCCGGGATTTGAACCACGGATCTACTAGTCTCTTACCAGTTGCTCTACCACTGAATTACCATGGCAACATTTCGACATAGCATTGAATTTCTGTTTGGCTTCAACTATCCAACTCCTATTCGCGGCTTTGTGAAAAAAAAAACAACAATTAAATCAATACCAATTGACCATAATAGCCCGCCTGGGTAGTTAAGGTTAAAATAAATCAATAAAAAGATAAGAAGAAATAAATAAATGAAAATTGACCGCAATAGTTGGCTATACAATGAATCCTGGGACTTAGAGTACTTGCAATATTGTAAGTCGCCATTGGGGTTGTCATCTCAAAATAATTTGAGATCACCTTGTGGTTTACCAGAAAACATACGAGTCAGTTGAGAAATTCAATGCTTTGTCGGTATGTTGCCATGGTAACTCAGTGGTGGAAGAACTGGCTAGAGACCGGGATATCCGTGTTTTTTTTTTTTTTTTATATATAAAGAAAATACATTTCCGGAGGCTTGTCAGGACTCCGGCGCTGTACTCCTTTTTTTCTCCATTTTTTTTTCCAGTTTCCTATATTTCCTTAGTAGACCTTATTATTCTTAACGTTTTCCTTTTACGCATACATACACAAACATAGACACATTTACAAACACAGAAACACCCATGCCCAAGGCGGGACTCGAACCCACGATCCTGTGCACCACGAAGCGCCAAAGCGAGTCACTTTAGCGAGCGCGGCCACCGGGATCGGCATTGTTTTAAATCCCGGCTATGGCATTGAACGTTTCAGTCTGACCTGCCTATCCAACTTCTGTCATTCACTCGGCTTGTGTGAAAAAAACAATTAAATCAAAATACTGATTAGTTTTGTCTTCAAGTCCTCCTGCAGTCAAAGTGCTTAATCTTCTGTGTTGTGTGTTGTAAATAGAATCCTGCCATGTCAAAAAAGATTCCAAACTGACTTTGAAATGTAGAGTTTGTATTCCATAAAGCGGATACCCTCTCGTAGCTTCTGGAGGAAATTGCTGAGTCAATAACCACATCATAAAAGAAGTAGTGAGTTTAGTGGGATTTCTCAATAGTTGAATATTAGCACTTCATACATCTTTTAAAAAGGCGAGAGAGCTTCGAGATGCCAAAGAGGAAGCAACAACGCAGACCAGCAGCTCCTACAGCAGCCACCGCTTCTCCGGCAACCGCCGGTAGGAAGCGCTCACAGGCATCTCCGCCACCTGCCGTTACGCCGGCTGTGAGCGCTGCACCTTTGCCGTGGTTAGGGGGGTCCCTCGGGATCTCTCCACCCGGCACCTCCTCGCCGCTGCTCAATCTAGATGGCCTTCATGTTCGAGGGCCACTAGAATTATCTGTGACCGGGGCCCGACACCACTAGTTAGGGTGGAGCTACAGGACCGATCAGACCTGGAGGCTGCCTTGGCGTCAGGATTGCCCTTATTAGGGCGGCTTCTGCACGTTGAGGCAAGCAGACAGGAAAGACACCGGCCCTGCTCTTCGCCGTCGAAGTGCCACTACTGTGGCACCAACGCATACACTTCGGAGTGCACTGGGGACGACCCCCGCCGCCGTCGCTGGTTCTGTGCCACCTGTGGTGGTACGGGACATTTCACCGGGCCAGCCCAGTGCCCCAGCTACCCAAAGAGCAGGCACTCATCGCCTAAACCTGCCCGGACACCATCATCTACACAACCATCTCCGCAGACTGAAAAATCAACACCAACCATCCTGCAGCAGGAAATCCAGGGCCTAAGTGAGGCCATTCAGGACCTCCACGCGGAGGTCCTGATTCTTACGGCTAAGCTGACGGCCTTGGATGACAGGCTTCAGGAACAGGACAGCACCACTTCACACACAGATCTTCACCAAGCAATAGCAACAGCAGTCACCGATATCCGACTCATCTTCAGGGAGGAGGTGAGAGCTCTCTTGGAGAAGTCGGCACCTCAAACTTCCAAGTTCAACATCCAGAGTAGACGCCAAGGGCTTAGGCTCGAAAACGTCCCAGGATACAACGACTGGCTCAACAGAGTCAACCAGCACTAACTCCATCTTTCACCCTAGAATTCCTTCATTCCTCTCCCCGAATACTCCGCGGTGGCAGTCTGGGCCTCGGTCAAGTCTGTCTCCCGGTCCTCATTTCACCCCTCTGACTACACCCTGCAGTCAGTTACATTATCGCCTTGAATCCGCGGGTGCAATCATGCGGTACCGCCTCTCCTTTCTTCCTTCTAATACCGGTGGAGGGGTTTTTTAGTCGGTAGGCCCACATGGGAGACCCCGACACTCCGGGCTTGCCCGGGTTAGTCCATAAGGTGGATTTTTCCCCTCCACTCGAAAATTAAAAAAAAAAAAAAAAAAAAAAAAAAAAAAAGGCGGAAGTAAAGGCACCTAGGGTTTAGGTGGGGTTTCGGGGCAGCCGTGATTCATTCAAGCTAGAAGTTTGATGTCAGCTTATTTTCTTGTTCTTTTCTTCTTCTTCTTCTTCTTCTTCTTCTTCTTCTTCTTCTTCTACACTTCAAGTATTAGGCTTCATAGCTGTTCCGTCTACGTATTTATTACTTTATTCCCATATTTTTCTTGAACGTCCAGCGTCTCTTTTTCCTAACGGTTTATATTTATTAATTAACAGTGGTATGATTTCTTCACTCATGTGGTTCATGTGCTCCTTCAAATATTTTATTTTCTTCAATTTTATCGTTTAACTATAAATATTCATTTCTTCTCTAATTACTTCACTTCTTTTTACTTTCTCCATACGTACTATGTACATAGCGTATAGAGAAGGTATTGCACTCCACCACAAAATTCGATACCGAGATTTCACCGGAAATATATGTTTTAAGGTCCCCTGTATCAAAAAAAAGTATTTTCAGAAAAAAGTCCGTGTGTGTGTCAATGTGTCCGTGTGTCTGTCAACACGATAACTCAAAAACGAAAAGTCGGTAAAATTCCAAACTTAGTAATTCAAGTTTATTATCTTCCAGGGATGCGACACAAAGATTTAGAGAAAAATCCCCCCACAAGAAAATACCCTTTAAATGGAACTTTTTTCGAAAATTTTGATTTTATAAAAAAAAGCTCCTACGATTTTGATTAAAATATCATATATTAACGATATTTACCTGACAAAATAAAATGTATACCTTGAATTTTCTGGGAATAGCCTCTGAAGACTACTTTATTCTGGATCGATTTTATAGAATTTATCATAACTGCTAAACCGTAAAAGATGGAAAAACTTAAAACACAAAAAATGTAGAGCACATTAAAATACGCAATTTAAGTTATATACATTTTTTCGTGGGGATGATCGTTTTTGTTTTCAGCTTTGATAAAGTTATACTTTTCTCAAACAGTAATTTGTCAGCGCCTGTCCATATAAACAAAGGAACTACAGTCACAGAGCAACCAGCTTTTAATTATCACTTTAACCTATGGTACTCCCTTATTTCGCTTCTACTTACAAGAAAGCAAGTAATAAGACTATTTCTACCAATTTTTTCTCGATTAGATAAAGTAAATAGAAGCATAAGCTTTTTAACAATATTTAGTTGCAAAGATGTAGTGTGAATGGAACACATCAGATATTCCTTGTTTTATTTTGTAACGTTCTTGTCATTGTTCCACATATTTGTTGGAGTTTATTTATCTTGTCTTCTATATCTCTATCGACATGGAAGCTTAAGTCACAACCTAAATAAATAAAATTGTTTATTTGTTCCAGGATATTATTTCCTACACATATTTTTGTTCTCACTGGTTGTTTGCCTTGATGGGTTATTACTTTTTATAGAAAATTTTAAGTTTTATTCATTACCCAGTGACCAATTTATAAATAGAGTGCTTTAGGTTTTCTGCACTGTTCTGTAATATTGCAAATCATCTGCTTATAACATTATGTTTAGATATGAATCTCTATCCAATAGTATTCCTCAATGCACTTATTTTTTCATATTTTATAAGATCATCTGTTAATATAAAGTGTGTGACAGGCTGCATGTGTGTTACTCTTTGGTTTGTTATTATTAGTTCTGATTTTAATGTGCATAAATTTCTAATAAGTTATGTATGTTTCATCAAATCAAATGCCTTTTAAAGTAAAAAAAAAGTCATATGAGTTTCTAAATTGACTTTTCGTCATAAACCCAGTTTGTTCCTTCTCTAAAATAAAGTATGTTTTAGGTTGTAATCGAATATTGCTGATTTTAGCATAAACATTATAAACCTTTTTATTAATTTCTCTGACCTTTCTTAAATACTGGGATTATCTCGACAACTGTCTTAAGATTCGGGCATTTTATATTTTCTCCAACACTCATTAAATAAATCTAATGGTTTCTGTTGGCACGTTAATGCTGAATGTTTATTCCATCTGGTACACAGACCTACCTATTTACTTTCTCTACACGTACTATGTACATAGTTTATAGAGAAGGTATTGCACTCCACCCACAAATTCGGTACAATACCAAACTTGATATTTAAGTTAAGTATTTTCCAGGGAGGCGACACGAAGATTTTGAGAAAGACCCACCACCCCAAACTATTTTGTAAATGGAAAAAAGTCGTAAATTTTGATTTTCTCAAAAATGGCCCTAACATTTTTATTAAAATATATTTATATGACATATAAAATGTATATCTTAAATTTTCTGGGAATATCCTGTAATAATTTCTTTACTCTGAATGAATTTTGTTGAATTTTGCGTAAATAGTAAATCGTATAAGAGACACAAAAGCTTACAACACAAAAAATGCAAATTAAGTTAAAGCACAATTTATATTATGTACATTTTTTTTCGTGGAATTTACCTTTTTTGAGACACTCCTTGTTTCAGATTTAAAATTCTTAAACCTTTCTCACACGGAAAGCTGTAAATTCCTGGTCCTGCATAAAAACAGATTTCAACCACATGGCAACCAGCTTTTAAAAGATTTTACTATTGTTTTAACCTAGTGCATTCTCTTATTTCCTTTTAGTTACAGGGAGGCAAGTAATTAAGCCAGTTTTTGCTAATGTTTATCTCGATAATTATAAACTAGATAGAGGAATACATTTTTTTAAGAATAATGTGTTACAGATATGTAGAGAAAAACATGTGAATGGAGCACATTATATTTTTTCATAGGTTTCAAAGCGATTTGTAGCTAGTCTTATTTTCTTCCTTTATTTCAGACCTTTTATTTCTTAGCACGGACATTCTCTGTTACCTTCAGCTGTTTACAATACTGTTCACATGTTATAGGTAAGAGTAGTTGAAGAACGCTGTACAAGTGTATATAGACAAGATAAATAAGGTTAGCTGCAGCTACATTTACCCACCTAGATATTTTACTGGCTCCAGTAAAACGCTACGCTCTCTTTCACCCTCACACTCTAACGCTCCCACAGAAAACTGTCACCCCGAGCAAAAAGCAGGCAATAGGAAGAAGAGCTATAAAAAGAACATAGGATTCAGAAGAAAAAATGGAGAGGCAACAGGGGGGAAAGATACAAGCAAATATAGAACCTAACATAGAAACACAAACAAAACAAACAAAAGTCGTCTGAAACAATGCAACACCGTAAGGAGAGTCATTTCCGAGAGATCAAAACTATGTCCCAGTTTTTTTCCCCCCAGTAGAGAGTGAAAGGAGAGGAAGAAAGTGAAACATAGAAGGAGGAAAGAAATAAATGAGTTTATCTACATCTCCCTCACACGTAGTATATGTGTGGTAAGGGTGAAGCAGTAGAAATGAATTAACCACGCACGTAGTTATACCATCCAGCGAACTCCTTGTTATGTTATGCAAATGAACGAAAGGGTAATACAGACAGATGTTTAACGAAAGGCATTAGTTTGGAACAGAGGAAGCGAAAGCAAAGGGCAAGGCAACTGCTTTGTACTGTCTCTGTATTAACGTGTCAGAAGCAGGTGACCTAGCAAACAGATGGTATGCAGAAATCGCTCAGATACAGGCATTAGCTGGCCTCTTATCATTTAATTACTGGCTTATTTTCAGATCTAATATTAAGCTATGATACTCAAAAGCTATATTGCCGATTAAAACGATCTTTACTTTCTCTACTTACTACATATGAAGTACATAGAAAGAGAACGTATTGCATTTCTTCTAAATATTCGCTACTAGGATTTTGATATTCGGTAACAAACTGGTGAGGTCCCCTTTTGTTCGTTTTAGTGGATTTTTACCTTTTCTATACGTACTATACTCATAGTAGATATAGAGAAGGTATTGCATTGCCGAGATTTCACCGAAAATACATTTTTAAGACCCCCTGAATCTAAAGAAAGCATCTTTAGAAAAATGTGTGTAGATTTTTTTTGATAGCGTTTATCTCCCGCTTTTTCTACCATGGCACCGCAGGCGATGACATTGCTGATACATGGAATGAAGATGGAGCTCAGGTGAAATGCGATGCCGGGGGAAACCGGAGAACCCAGAGAAAACCCGCTCCTGCGCCGCTTTGTCCACCACAAATCTCACATGCGGTCGCTTGGGATGTAACCCGGGCCGTCTAGGTGAGAGGCGAATGGTCTAACCACTCGGCCACGGCGCGGCCTGTGTGTGTGTGTGTCTTTGGGCAGTATACCTAAAAAACGAAAAGACCGTTTAATACCAAGCTTGGTACTTTAATTTCGGTATCTTGCAAGGATGCAACACGAAGATTTTGAAGAAAATTCCCGCGCCCCCATCTTCACTTTACGTTGAAAAAATTTAGAACATTTTAATTTTCTCAAAAATGGCATTAACGGTTTTTATTACAATACGGTTTATTAAACCCACTTATGTGACAAATAAAACGTATATCTTGAATTTTCTGGGATGAATTTTGCTGAAATTTTCATAATTGGTAAACATCAGAAATAGATAAAAAGTGACTACACAAAAGTTTAGATATCATTAAAATAAACAGTTTATGTTATATTCATTTTTTTCGTGGCGTTAACCGTTTTCGAGGTATTCTTTGTTGTTGGTTTCAGTTTTAAAATACATTAATTTTTCCTCATACAGGAATTTATCAACTCCTCGCATTCAAAGAAATGGATTTCAATCACATAGCAACAGTCTTTTAAAAGATTTGAAAATCGCTTTAGCGTATGGTATCCCTTATTTCCTTTCTGCTTACAAGGATCAAGTATAAAGACCATTTGTGCTTATATTTATCTAAATTAGCAAAAAGTATACAGAAGAATAAGCTTTAAAATAAGAACTGAAGCTTTCCTGGCGAAGTGTTAATTCAAAATCTTCTCGGGTTTCTAGCCAGGTAAAAACTTTGCAAGTTTTTACCTGGCTAGAAGCCCGAGAAGATTTTGAAAGAATAAGCTTGTTTACAATAATTTAACACAGAGATGTAGAGAAAGTCATGTGAAAGAACACATGAGATTTTTACTTTCTCTATACTCACTATGTACATAGTGTATAGAGAATGTATTGCACTCCACCAAAAAATTGGATACCGAGATTTCACCGGAAATATATGTTTTAGGGTCCCCTGTATCCAAGAAAAGTATTTTCAGAAAAAGGTCCGTGTGTGTGTGTCCGCGTGTCCGTGTGTCTGTGAACACGATAACTCAAAAACGAAAAATCGGTAAAATACGAAACTTGTTATTTAAGTTTAGTATCTTCCAGGGATGCGACACGAAGATTTTGAGAGAAATCCTCCCACCCCAAACTACCCTTTACATGGAACTTTTTTCGAAAATTTTGATTTTCTCAAAAATGGCTCTAGTGCTTTTGATTAAAATATCGTATATTAAAGTTATGTACCTGACAAATAAAATGTATATTTTGTATTTTCTGGGAATAGCCTCTGAAGATTACTTTATTCTGGATGAATTTTTCATAACTACTAAACCGTAAGAGATGGACAAAAACTTAACCCACAAAACATGTAGAGCACGTTAAAACACGCAATTTATGTTATATACATTTTTTTCGTGGAGTTGATCGTGTTTGAGATATTCCTTTTTCTGGGTTTCAGCTTTGAAAAACATACTTTTCTCATAATGGAATTTGTCAACTCCTGTCTATACAAAGGAACATCAGTCACATGGCAACCAGCTTTTGGCTTTCACTTTAACCTATGGTACTCCCTTATTTCGCTTCTACTTACAATAAATCAAGAAATAAGACTATTTCTGCTAATTTTTCTCGATTAGAATGAAATAAATAAAAGATAAGCTTATTAACAATAATAATTTATAGAGATAACGAGAAAGTCATGTGAATGGAACACATCAGTTTTTTTCTCTTTTAATTACATTTTCGGATATACTTGAAAACAAAAACAAAATTTTATGATTTATACGAAAATCACTATCATGTGCTTAAATGTAACTGAATGGAATTAGGTATCTCATTTTACCATGCTTTAGTCAGTGAATGCAGACCCTCAGATAATAGGATTTAAAACAGGTAATAGGGTTTAATTAAGCTAATTCATTGCAACATGCTCCTCATCCTAATTTACGATAACATTCAAATGGGGTAATCTGTATAATGGGGTAAATTCATCAAATTCAGCAATCTTCTGTATTTGAGCGTTCATTACTCTAATGTAGCTCTAATTTTTCTTACTTTCCTTTTATATATGGATTAGTAATTGAACTAATGTTGGATGTAAAATCCTGCTTTAGTTACAAATAAATCTAAGCTACGTTCCCGTTTTATACAACATAAATATTAAAACCGTCGTTTTGAATTTTAATCTAACACATATTTCATTCTAATTAATAAAGTTTTAATTAGAGCTACGTACCAATTAAAACGAAAGAAAATAAATTAAATGAATTAAAATATACTATTCACACAACAAAATATTTCCATAAAATCCCCTACTCCGAAATCCTTTACATACCGAAGACTTTTCCACCATTAATAAACCCTAAGAGATAGTAAACTTTGAGTAGCCTCACTAAAACTGCATACTTCGAAAACAAAACAAAAACTAAAAAAAATCTGATGTGTTACACTCACATGACTTTCTCTACATCTCTGCAACAAATTACTCTTAAAAAGCTTATACATCTATTTACTTCTTGTTAATCAGACTAAAATAGCAGAAATAGTCTTAATACTTGGTACCTTGTTGCTATGTTTGCTTTGCTCCTTGCTGGTTGCTATGTCACTGAAGTTCCTTTGTTTGTATGGAAGCCGTTGACAAATTCCTATGAGAAAAGTATAAGTTTTCATAGCAGAAATCAAAAACAGGGAATGACTCAAAAGCGATGACTCCACGAAAAAAATGTATATAATATAAATTGTGTGTTTTAACGTGCTCTACATTTTTTGTGTATTAAGTTTTTGTCCATCTGTTACGGTTTAGCAGTTATTCAAAATTCCGTAAAGTTCCTCCAGAATAAAGTAGTCTTTAGAGGCTATTCCCAGAAAATTCAAGATATACATTTTATTTTTCAGGTGAATATTTTTAATATACGAGATTTCAATCAAAATCGTTAGACCCATTTTTAAGAAAATCAACAATTTCGAAAAAAGTTTCATGTAAAAGGTAGTTTGGGGTAGGGGAATTTTTCTCAAAATCTTCGTGTCGCATCCCTGGAAGATACTAAACTTAAATACCAAGTTTGGTATTTTACCAACTTTTCGTTTTTGAGTTATCGTGTTCACAGACACACGGACACACTGACATACGGACACTCACACACACACACACACACACACACGGACCTTTTTGTGAAAATGCTTTTTTTTGGATACAGGGGACCCTAAAACATATATTTCCGTTGAAATCTCGGTATCGAATTTTTGGATGGAGTGCAATACCTTCTCTATACACTATGTACATAGTGCGTATAGAGAAAGTAAAAAAATGACACAAATGATCATATATAACAATCGATTTATTATTACTACATAATAGTATAAAATAAATAAAATGTATTGTATTATGCTTTCCTGAATTTTTGTTTCTACCTTCTTTACACGTACTATGTGTATAGAGGAAGCATTGCATTCTACCCAAAAATTCGATATTGAGATTTCACCAGAAATAAATGCCTTATAACCCCCAAAAAATCTCCATAAAATCATTTTCAGAAAAAGGTCCAGTGCGTGTTTCTATAGACAAAATAACTCAAAAAACGAAAAGACCGTTGAATCCCAAACTTGGTATTTAAGTTTGGTATCCTCCAAGGATGCAACACGAAGATTTTCAAGAAAATCCACCCACCCCAAACTATTCTTTACATGGAACTTTTTTCGAAAATGTTGATTTTCTTAAAAATCGCTGTAACGCCTTTGATTAAAATATCGTATACTACATATATATTTACCTGACAAATAAAATATATATCTTGAATTTCTGGGAATAGCCTCTGAAGATTACTTTATTCTGGATGAATTTTACGGAATTCTGCATAACTGCTAAACCGCAAGAGTCGGACAAAATCTTATCACACTAAACATGTAAAGCACATTAAAACACACAATTTATGTTACTCATATATACATTTTTTCGTGGAGTTGATCGTTTTTGAGATATTCCTTGTTTTTAGTTTCAGCTTTGAAAAACTTATACCTACCTTTCTCATATAGGAATTTTTCAACTCCTGACTATACAAACAAAGGAACTTCAGTCACATGGCAACCAGCTTTTGACTATCATTTTAACTTATGATACTCCCTTATTTCGCTTCTACTTACAAGGAAGCAAGTAATAAGACTATTTGTGCTAATTCTTCTCGATTAGCATGAACAAAATCGAAGTATAAGTTTTTTAACAATAATTTGTTACGGAGATGAAGAGAAAATCCTGAGAATGGAACACATCAGATTTTTTTTTCTATCCATTGCATGGTAAGGTTTTGTAGAAATTGTGAATATGTATAGTAGGTTATAATCTTAATAAAATGCAAACGTGCGTTAGTAGGAGTAATGGCTTAGAAATTTCATTCTCCTGCATAATCAAGTTGAACGAAAAAATCTGATGTGTTCCATTCACATGACCTTCTCTATATCTCTGTAAATTATTATTGTTAATAAACTTATCTTTTATTTATTTCATGCTAATCGAGAAAAATTAGCAGAAATAGTCTTGTTTCTTGCTTTATTGTAAGTAGAAGCGAAATAAGGGAGTACCATAGGTTAAAGTGAAAGCCAAAAGCTGGTTGCTATGTGACTGATGTTCCTTTGTTTGTATGGACAGGAGTTGACAAATTCCTGTATGAGAAAAGTAGGCATAAGTTTTACAAAGCTGAAACCAAGAAAAAGGAATATCTCAAAAACGATCAGCTCCACCAAAAAAATGTATACAACATAAATTGTGTGTTTTAATGTAATCGACATATTTTGTGTGGTAATATTTGTCTATCTCTTACGGTTTAGCAGTTATGCAAAATTCCGTAAAATTCATCCAGAATAAAGTAGTCTTCAGAGAAAATTCAAATATAAATTTTATTTGTGAGGTAATGTATGATATTTTGACCAAAATAGTTGTTGCCATTTTTTTGAGAAAATCAAATGTTTTTAAAAAAGTTCCACGTAAAGGGTGGTTGGGAATGGGGGGATTTTCTTGAAAATCGTCGTGTCACATTCTTGGAAGATACCAAAGTTAAATACCAAGTTTGGTATTCAAGGGTCTTTTCGTTTCTGAGCTATGCTGTCCACAGACACACATACACACACACACACCACACATAGACACACAACTTAGGGGTACCCAAAACATGTATTTTCTGCGAAATCTCGGTATCGAATTTTTGTATGGAATACAATACCTCTCTATCCCTATGTACATTGTACATACGTGTTAGAGAATGTAAAAAGTATTTTCAGAAAACTTCCAGTGTGTATCAGTGTGTATGCGTGTGGACGCGTATGTGTATGTATGTTTGTGTGTGTTTGCGTTTGTGCACAGCAGAGCTCAAACACGATAATTCGGTTAAATACTAGACTTGGTATTAAAGCTCAGTATCTTTCAAGAATACCGCACGAAAATTTTTAGGAACATACTCCCACCCCATACTACCGTTTACAAGCAACATCTTTATTTGTTCAAAAATGGCTTTAACAATTTTGGTGCAAATGCAACACGTCTTAACTATTTTTATGACAAATACCATGTATACCTAAATTTTCTGTGAATAGCCTCTGAAGACCTCTTCATTCTGGATTCCTGTTTTATAACTGAGAAATCGTAAGAAATAGATAGAAACGTACTACAAAAAACATGTAGATCTTGTTAAAACACACAAATTATAAAATTATGGCATATGCGGGGTTTTTTTTAGAGCTGTCTATTCTGAGATATTCCCTATTTTTGGCTTGAATTTCAAAATGCTTATACTTTTCCCAAACAGCAAGTCATCTGTTTCGTATCTGTTTTGTTTTACTTCTAGCCATGGAAAGAGAATCATATTTCATTGACAATCTCGTGGTGACAGCTTTTAAATCATTTGAATGTCGCTTCATTTTCATTCTGCACATAACGAACTTAGTAATGAGACCATTTCTGTTAATGTTTATCATGATTAATATGAAGTAGATAAAAGAATGATATTTTCTAAGAATAACTTGCTTGCAATACAAATAGAGAAAGTCATGTGAATGGAACACATAATATTTTTTTATCCAAATAAGCTTTTCAGAAATGGTAACATTACATATTTCGTTATAAACAGAAGCAGAATAGCGAATTCAAATGTGTAGGAACCTGACATTTCAATTATCATGGCCATAAAATTCTATTTTGTTTCCATGCCTTCTGGGGGAACAACAGAAAATTGATACGACTTTAAAACAGCGGCAAAGTTTCGAACAATTCTAGCAATTGATAAGGAATATCTTGGGAAGCAATTGTTTCACAAAAAAGGTTATTTTGAACATATTGTGTCTTTTAAAGAGACACTATTTCGTCTTTTGTTTAAATATATATTGGAAGCATGTTGAATTCAATAATTTTACTTTATCTACACGTACTATCTACATAGTGTATAGAGAAGGTATTGCATTCCACCCAAAATTCGATACCAAGATTTCACCAGTAATACATGTTTTCGGTCTCCCTGAATCCTAAAAAAGCATTTTCAGAAAAAGGTCCGTGTGTGTGCGTCTGTGTGAGTATCTGTGTGACTGTGGACAACATAGCTTAAAAAGGAAAAAAATCGTTGAATACTAAACTTGGTATTTATGTTTGGTATCTTCCAAGGATGCGACACGAAGATTTTCAAGAAAATCCCCCACCCCACCTGGAACTTTTTTCGAAAGTTTTGAATTTCTTAAAATTGCTCTAACGTTTTTGATTAAAATAGCGTATATTAAAGATATTTACCTGACAAATAAAATGTATATCTTGAATTTTCTTGGAATAGCCTCTGAAGACTACTTTACTCTGGGTCAAATTTACATAACTGCTAAAGCGAAGAAATGGACAAAACTTGCCACATAACAAATGTAGAGCACGTTAAAACACAATTTATTTAATATATCTTTTTTCGTGGAGTTGATAGCTTTTTAGATGCTTAGCGGTTGTTTTTGGTTTCAGTTTTGAAAAACTTATACTTTTCTCATACAGGAATGTGTCAACTGTTGTCCATACAAACAAAGGTACTTCAGTCACATAGTAACCAGCTTTTAACTATCACTTTAACGTATGGCTCTCTCTTATTTCCCTTCTACTTACAAGGAAGTAAGTAATAAGACTATTTCTGCTAATTTTTTCTCGATTAGCATGGAGTAAATAGAAGCATAAGCTTTTTAACAATAATTTGTTACATAGATGTAGAAAAAGTCATGTGAATGGAACACATCAGATTTGTATTCCTTACTTTGTTTGTTTATGATTTATTATAAAAACTATACCTTTAGTTATGCTAAATAATAAAACATTATTTCGAAAGAAGTGGACTTACAGATTATTAATATAAAATTTAAAATATGCATTTTATTTACTATATAAATAATTTTAAAGTAAGGTATTTCAATTAAGATCAAACATTTCTAAAAATATTCCGTGTAAAACGTGTTATTCCGAATCGAAACGTCTGAGTCAATACTCGTACTTAACCAGAAATCTCGGAGCCCTAACACAGGGTAAGAGGTTAAGTGGTAGCCAATACAAAATGTACGTTGATTGCGGTTGTATTTCAAGACATAATTCAGCCGTGGCAGTAGGTTGCTTAATAATGCGGCGTATTGCATACTGCAGGCACATCCCTGAGAGTGAGTAACTGGCTATTCTTTGGCACGTAGCCAATCTGGTGTAAACAGTAAGTGAAAAATCTGATTTATTTCCAGTCATATGACTTTCTCTAGTTGTTCCGCAATTATTTTATTGAAAAGATTAATCTTTTAGCTATATTGTGCTAATCAAGAAAAACATAAGCAAATTATTCTTATTATTTGCTTCCTTGTAAGTAAAGGGAAATAAGAAAATGCACAGGCTAAAGCTATAGTTAACACCTTTAAAAGCGGTCACTATGTGAAACAACTAAACTTCCATCTCTGATTGACAGATGTAAGCAATGAGAAACGAAAAGAAAGATGTTTTCCTGTTCCAGAAAAGTATATGTGCCTTAAAATTGATACCAACAATCCGAAATATCTCAAAAACGGTTAACTGTACAAAAAAAAATGAATATAGCATTTACTGTGTGTTTTAAAGAAATCTAAATGTTTTACATAATAAGTTTTTGTCCAATTCTTGCTGATTGGCAGTTATACAAAAGTCATCCACAATGAAGAGATCTTCAGAAGCTATTCCCAGAAAATTCAAGATATACATTTCATTTTTCATAAAAATATTTTAAGCAAAAGTATTTTAGTTAAAATCATATGAGGCATTTTTGAAAACATCAAAATTTTCGAAAAATGTTCCATGAAAAGAATAGTTGCAAATGTTATTGCAAATCTTCGTATCGCATCCTTAGAAGATACTCAACTCAAATACCAAGTTTGGTATTTAACCGTCTTTTCGTTTTTGAGCTATATTGCTCACTGAAACACACACACACGTCAAGTTTCCAAAAAATGCTATTTTTGGAAACAGGGAGTCGCAAAACATGTATTTCCGGTGATATCTCGGTATCGAATTTTTGGGTGTATTATATATAATACCTTCTATATTGTAAAAGAGAAGGTAAAAATAGGGAATTTGGTTTAAAATATTCGTGTCACATATTTTGGAAGATGCTAATCATATATACTGGGCGAAGAACAACGTCAGAACCAAGATGTGATATTTAGGGTCCGTGGTGGAGCCGAACAGGCTACCTTTAGCTGTGAGGGAAATAGTTATTGTAGTACAGATCTGAGTAGGGACGATATCACTGCATCATAATTAATAAGTAATAATATTCGCGGTCGGAGTAAGCATAGTTTCACAGGAGAAAATTAAGAGGAATGCGTCTGTGTTCAACGGCCGAAAAATGCCGAACTAATTGAATAAAGCACTTGTGTCGTATCACATCCTGAAAGAGTTTCCATACTAGCAAACATCTGAGCTAGGGCACCCTCATATCTACACCATTTCTAATCCCATAACCTGCACCCGGGATACGAACCCGTAACCACGTTATGTAACTGAGAAAGTAAAAAGTAAAGGAAACCGTTGATGTTGAATATATCTGGTGAGATACTTTATATTTTCGAGAAAGGTTGTTTTGCAGGGTGTGCACAGAGTACAAAAGACGAAGCGAAAAGCGCTCCGAAGTACTGAGCGCTTTTGCAGGCTGTAGAAAATGCGTTGTATATCATAGTGAATTAGACTCCGCAACCGATTTGGCGTGCATGGTGGAGTGCGGTTCAAGTCTACCTCATTTAAGGTCGCAGTGAATCCAGGTTTACAGCTTCACAGACCGCAATCCGTCCCACAACCAGAGAGGCTGCTGTTACGAGCAACATGAGCGACACACGAGTGTATGTGTGTGTTTCAAACGCACGACCCGACACAGGTGTGTTTTGCGCCCCTAGGGGAAAGCAGACACTTCGACCGGAAACAACACACATTTCAATGTGATTGGTTTCCTGGCGTCTAAAATACGTGTGCCGCATAATTCTCGGCGATTGACGTGATGAGAATCCGCGGCGGCGAACGCACGAAATGTGGTCATTTGCAAGCCCCAAATGAAATAACGTAGAAGCCTTAATTGGTGTCCTTGTCAAGCGAATATGGATGCCCGACCCACCAGTATATATACACAGCGAGGAGATATTCGGCCGTGAAGTACGAAAAAAAAACAAAAAAAAAACAGTTTTGCCACGCTAATTATTGTGGCCATTTGTAAACAGAGTTCGGTTCTAAAGAAACTTCCTCGCATTAACTTTACAGTGGAAAAAATCTACTATGTTCCATTCACAAGACCTTCTCTATGTCTCTGTATCAGATATTCTTAAAATGCTTATTATTCTATCTACTTCATACTAATTAGCAGGATTAGTTCCTTATAAGTAGAAGGGAAATAAGCGAATACACCAGGTTGAAGTGCTAGTCAAATCACCTAAAAGCTGGTTCCTATGTGAATGAAATTCGTTGTGTTTGCAAGAGCAGAAGTTGACAAATTCTCATATCAGGAAAGCTTAAGTATTTTAGAATTGAAAGCAACAAGAAGGAATATCCCAAAAATGGTTAACTCCGCATACGTATATTGTACATACAGGATGTTAATGAACTGTACCGAAATATTTTCACAGCTAGTGGTAATGTTTAACGCCTGCTTTAAGTATTTATGGCACCGCAGGCGGTGACACTGATAATACATGAATGATGATGGAGCACCGGTGGAATGCGATGGCAGGGGAAACCGGAGCACCCGGGGAAAACCCGCCCCAGCGCCGCTTTGTCCACCATAAATCTCACATGCGGTCGCTTGGGATCGAACCCTAGCTGTCTAGGTGAGAGATATTTTCACAGAATATGTAGATTACTTAAATCAGAAATTTGAGATAGGAGACTTATGGCCCGTTTACTGAAATTTCGAAGTAACGCCTAAAAGTTTCTGAAGTGTCAGTACGCCACTGGCTAATTTATCAACCATTCAAGAGCATAACACGAAAAACGAAGGGATATATTACAGCGTACCTCACTAGCGTAGTGATTATGATTCTGGCTTTCCAGTGAAAGATAGTTTATGAGTTCGGGTCTCGTTCACGTATCGCAGCCCTTCGTCTGGAATGAAAAAAATAATAAAAAAACTTTACTCTATGACAGGAATCAAACTCCTGACCTTTGGGATAGCAGCTTCCTGCCGGGGCAGTTGAAAAAACGCCTCCAGAGTAGGCTACATAACTCAATATGCCACGACAGCTCACAAGGAATCTTCGCCTACCGCCCGGCCGCTGCGTCCCCCATCTCGGTCCATGACAGACGTGATGGATGAGGTGCAGTATTGGAGGGTGAGACGTGGTCAGCGCCTCGAATCCCTCACGGCCGGTTAATGCGGTCCTCATGACCTGGAGCTGCTACTTCTCCATCAAGTAGCTCCCCCCCCCAGGTCTCCCAGCGGGGGAAAAATCCCCACGCCGTTACTGGGAATCGAACCCAGGTCTCCCGCTTGGCAAGCAGCTGCGCTAAGGAGACGACCCTACATAACTCAAGAACGTAGTTAAGAATGCTCAGTGCGGCACTGTCAAGTGATTAGTTCGAGATTTTACAGATTTTTGCGACATTAAATCTTGAGAACGCTAGTAACGACTGCTAAAAATCGATATTTCTATACTCGGGCAGTAGTTTTAAAGACATCCTAAGCCATTTTTCCAACCTGCTTTGCTTTAACACCGACTTATCAGCACCTGATACCCACACGTTTAACGCTATGTAGCTGCTTTATGTTTAACCGGGGACCATGCATCACCGATCTCAAATTATTTATATCAGTTACGTGCAGAATCTCGCAAATTATTTCGGTGTAGTTCATTAACAGCCTGTATATATGCATATACATAAATTGTGTGTTTAAACGAGCTCTAAATTTTATGTCTAGTAGTTTTTTGTCTATTTCTGGCGGTTCCCAATTATGCCAAATTCATTCAGAATGTAGACATCTTCAGGGATTATTTCCAGAAAATTAAAGATGCACATCTTATTTGTCGTGTAAATATCTTTGATGTGTGGCGCTTTAATCAAATTCGTTAGAGGAATTGTTATCTCAGTAAAACAAAATTAAAAAGAAAAAGTATACGTAAATGGTAATTTGGTCGGGGGGGGGGATTTTCTTGATAAATTTCGTGGCCATCTTTGGAAGATATTTAACATAAATATCAATTTTTTGTAATAATGGTCTTTTATTTTTTGAACTATGCTTCCATAGACAGACAGACATACACAGATGCATATACGGATCATTTTTCTAAAAATGATTTTTTTTAAACTCAGAGAACCACGCATTCTAAAGAAATTTCCTCGCAATAACTTTACCTAATTCGCATTCCATACTAAGGTGAAAAAAATCTATTTGTTGTATTCACATGACTTTTTCTACACCTCTGTAACAAATCATTCTTAAAAGGCTTATTTGTCTACCTACTTTATGCTAATAGAGATAACTATTAGCAGGGATGATCATATTAGTTAGTTCCTTTAAGTAAACTGGAAACAAGGGTATACTCTAAGCTAAAGCAATATTCAAATCTTTTAAAAGCTGGTTTTTATGTGAATGAAATTCGTTGTCTTGCATGGGCAGGATTTGTCAAATTCTCATATGAGAAAAGCTTAGGTATTTAAAAATTGAAACCGAAAACAAGGAATATCTCAGAAGTTATCAACTACACACAAATTATATATGGCATAAATGTTTTAATGAGGTCTAAATGTTTTGTATAGTAGTTTTTGTGTACCTATCTCTTACGGTTTACCAGATAGGCAAAATTTATTCAGAATAAGGTTATTTCTCAAAATTAAAGATATATACATATTATATTGGGCGCACCGTGGCTGAGTGGCTAGACCGCTCGCCTCCCATCTAAGCATCCCAGGTTTGATCTCAAGAACCGGCATATGGGATTTTTGGTGGACAGAGCGGCGTCTGGGCGGGTTTTCTCCTGGTCCTACGTTTCTCCTGCCATGCATTTCACCATTTGCTCCAATCATCCACTTCCTCATGCTCATGACTGGATATAGGCCGACCGTTTGTTCTAGGTTCTTCATTCTGAGGTTTCGTGCCTTTGGCTCCCCAACAAGCTTTTGACTCTTAAGCATCCGCTTGTACTCCTAGGGGGTGTGAGTCCTAAATACGGAGAGGGTAAGACGATATGAAAAAAAAAAAAAATATATATATATATATATAATGTTTGTGCATCTTTAATATATAATTTATTTTAATAAGAATTGTTAGAGCCATTTTTGGGAAAATCAAAATTTTCGGAGTTTTGCATGTAAACGGTAGATTGGGAGGGAGCAATTTTCTTTAAAATCTTCGTGTCGCATCTTGTAAGATGCTGAACTTAAATATTAAGCTTGGTTTTTAACCGACTTTTCGTTTTTGAATTAGCTTGTTCACAGACACACACACACATATGGACCCATCCACAAAAACGGGTCCTTTTCTGAAAATTATCTTTTTGGATTCAGACCCTAAAACGTATATTTACAATAAAAACTAGGTATCTAATTTTTGCAGGAATGTAATACCTTCTCTACATATGTACTAAGGAGAGATAATAAAACTCAGCAACAGAAAGTCGCGTACGTTATTCGTTACTATAACCTACATGAACATACAAGAAATCCTTAAGGAGTGTATTGATAATTAAAACCTCTGTACCACCAATGCTAAACTTATTAAAAGAATGAAGAATTTACAATTTTATCCCATAGGTTTATTTATAAATAGAGAGATGTTTTTTCTCAACTGTACCATCCTTTGACTAAAATCTCTATTCGTGATCTACTACAGAGTGACTGCAATGCTACTAGTGTTTATAAGTATATTCCATTTCAAAAAATCTGATGTGTTTCATTCACATGACTTTCTCTATATCTCTACAATAAATTATTATTAAAACGCTTATCCTTCTATTTACTTCATGCTAATCTAGAAAAAATTAGCAGAAATAGTCTTATTACTTGCTTCCTTGCAACTAGAAGTAAAATAAGGGAGTACCATAGGTTAAAGTGATAGGCAAAAGCTAGTTGCTATGTGACTGAAGCTCCTTTATTTGTATGGACAGGAGTTGACAACCTCCTGTATGAAAAAAAGTTTTTCATTGCTGAAAACAAAAGCAAGGGATATCTTAAAAACAATCAACTCCACGAAAAAATGTATATAACATAAATTGTGTATTAATGATCTCCGCATTTTCTATGTGGTAAGTTTTTGACCACCTCTTGCGGTTTAGCAGTTATGCAAAAATCCGTAAAATTCATCCAATAGTCTTCAGCGACTATTCTCAGAAAATTCAAGATATACATACCTTAAATTTACAAGATTTTAATCAAAATCATTAGAGCCATTTTTAAGAAAATCAAAATGTTCGATTTTTTTGCATGTAAAGGGTAGTTTGGGGTGGGGGGATTTTCTTGAAAATCTTCGTGTCGCATCTTTGGAAGACACCAAACCTAAATACCAAGTTTGGTTTTTAACGATCTTTTCTATTTTTGAGCTACGCTGCCCATAGACACACACACAGACACACACAGACAGACAGACACACACACGGAAATTTTTCTAAAAACGCTTTTTTTGGGTTCAGGGGGTCTCAAAACATATATTTCCGGTGAAATCTCGGTATCGAATTTTTTGGTGGAGTGCAATACGTTCTCTATACACTATTTACATAGTTAGTGTAGAGAAAGTAAAAATACACATAGGAGGACCTTACGTTTTTTTTTTAATTTTGCTTTTGTTTTTTCTTGTGTTTCTTTTATTCTTCCGTTTGTGTCTCACCTTTAGCTGCACGATCACTCACAGAAGTAGAGAAAGTCATGGGAATGAAACACATAAGAGATTTTCGGAATCAGGGTACCTCAAAACATATATTTCCGGTGAAATCTCCACATCGAATTTTTGGGTGCATTACAATCCTTTCTCTGGCCCGAAGTATATCGTACATATGGAGCTGTAGAAAGTAAAAGAATTAAATCTGTACCACTTATACTTATGAAACCAAGTTTCTCACTTTGTTGTTGCCTTTAATAAGATTCAAACCTCGTTTTATAACCTTTGTGCTTAATCCGAAGGGTTGTTATACAATTAGAAATTCTTTTATGATTTCAGCTAAAATGTCCAACCCAAGTTTTATGCAAATCTTCAATGTTATCTTCTGTTTTAGGACCAAAGGTTTTTGAAGTGCAATTATTGTTTTCCATTCCATTTGTGATGTTTGAAACAGATCTCAACGTATTCAAAGATTTTATCTTCTTCAGATAAGATGCGCACTTCCTATTTCCTGCCCTCGTTTTCTTTCATTCTGACTGAGGGAGGGAATGCCGTCGCAGATAAATGAAACCCACATGAATTCCGATTCTTTGTATTGGCTTTTATTTAGAAATGCGCTTTTCATCTACATTGTTAATGCAAACCATACAAAATCTTTGTAAACAATAAAGAAAATCACGTGAAAAAAAAGTATTAGTAGATTCTACACATATCTATATCAATTGTAAATGTATCAGTTTGGATTACACTTCTTCTTCATTAATATTGTGTATATATATATATATATATAATTTTTTTAAATTTTTCATTTGTATAGAGGCCCCTTTAACTTCAATGAACATATCCGGGGCTTTGACTTGTGAAACAACTCGGGTTACTGTTTGTTTAGAACATTATGTTTATCATTTTATATCATGAAACAGATTCACTCTCACATTCATACTTCCAAACTCTGTGGGTGATAGGGAATAATTCTGGATAAAGAAAAATGCCTGCCCCAGCCTGGAATTAAATCCGGGACCCCCGAAAGAGAAGTCAGCTTGCATGCCACTCGACTACGGAGGCAGTAGCTTTATATTTATAATGTGATATTAAACTGAAACTATTACATTTATAGTTTGTTTTCATTTATAACAGTTGTGTAACTTAATATACATTTTAAAAAAAATGTTCTGCCTTAAAATTTTTTTCCAGATCAAATTTAGGAAATATTCGTAAACTGTCATAGTTCCTGATTACAAATATTGGTCAAAATTCTTGGTTTAGCATATGAAATGTTACGTATGTATGTTTTGGTTTCGGAATTGACTTGCATCATATATAGCATGGAAAAAAAAATCTCATGTGTTCCATTCGTATGGCTTTCTCTACTTCTGTGTAACAAATTATTGTTAATAAGTTTATTCTTCTATTTACTTCATGCTAATCCAGAAAAAATTAGCAGAATTAGTCTTATTACGTACTTCCTTGTAAGTAGTAGCGAAATATGGGAGTATCATAAGTTAAAGTGAAGTCAAAAGCTGGTTGCTATGGACTGAAGTTCCTTTGTGAGAAAAGTACAGGTTTTTCAAAGCTGAAACCAAAAACAAGGAATATCTAAAAAGCGATCAATTCCTCGAAAAAATGTATATAACTTGTGTGTTTTAATGTGCTGTACATTTTTTGTGTGATAGGTTTTTGTCCATTTCTTACTGTTTAGCAGTTATGCAAAATTTGTCCAGAATAAAGTAGTCTTCTGAGGCTATTCCCAGAAAATTCAAAATGTACATATTATTTGTCATGTAAATATCTTTAATATACGATATTTTAATCATAATCGTTAGAGCCATTTTTGAGAAAACCAAAATTTTCGAAAAAAGTTCCATGTAAAGGGTAGTTGTGGGTGGGGGGATATTCTTGAAAATCTTCGTGTCGTATCCTTTGAAGATACCAAAACTAAATACCAAGTTAGGTTTTTAACGGACTTTTCGTTTTTGAGCTATGCTGCTCACACATACACACACACACACACACACACACACACACACACACACAGAAATTTTTCTAAAAATGCTTTTTTTGGATTTCCGATGAAATCTCGGTATCGAATTTTTGGGTACATTACAATACCTTCTCTATACACTATGTGTATAGAAGGTGTAGAGAAAGTAATATTGATACTAATGTACGCCTACCTCTCCAGGCTACCAGCATTTCAAATGATAGGCGGAGAGTAACCCTGCTAATGATCGCCATTTCTCATTATGGCCAAGTGGTTTGCACCTAAACGCCAATAATGTCAAACAAACAAAAACAAAACAAAACTTGAGCGCCGTTAAATGAGCAACAATATTAATAACGACGATAAATTAAGTTTTCTTAATTGTAGCTTTTTGACTACCCTGGTTCACAGCGTCTTATAAGGGCGTTTAATTTTGCACAGAGGCATCTTTATCAAGCTTGAAATAAACGATGCGCGTCCAACGCGGGTTTTACTTCCCTTCCAAAGGACGCTATGCTAAGGACTTTTATGCCCCAAAAAATCTATCGCCGTCCTCCGGGTTTGAACCAGCTACCTTGAGAAAATATTGATGATTATAATAAAAATATTAATGATGATGATAATAATAATAACAATAATAATAATAAGAACAATTCATTTTAAGCATTTTCACTGCTAAGATCATATTATATCCGTCGTTATTACGCGGTAATATTAATAATAGGTACATTCTTTATTGTTGTCACTGGTTGTTTTGCTAACAATCAAGTCTCATAAGTTAAAGCGGTGATACTGATTATTGTCGAATTAGACCAATAATATTTTATAGAAAACTAATGTGACACAAATAATTTCATACATTAAAATCGATGCCAAATGTAAACAATTTCATGTATTCCATTCACATGACTTTCTCTACATCTCTGCAACACATTATTGTTAAAAAGTTTATGTTTCTATTTACTTCATGCTAATCGAGAAAAAATTGGCAGAAATAGTAATATCTCAAAAATGTATATAACATAAATTGTGTGTTTTAACGTGCTCTACATTTTTTGTGTTTTTGTCCACCTCTTATGGTTTAGCAGTTATGAAAAATTCCGTAAAATTCATCCAGAATAAAGTAGTCTTCAGAGTCTATTCCCAGAAAATTCAATATCTTTAATGTGCGATATGTTAATCAAAATCGTTATAGCCATTTTTGAGAGAATCAACGTTTTTGAAAAATGTTTGATGTAAAGGGTAATTTAGGGTGGGGGAATTTTCTTGAAAATCTTCGTGTCGCATCCCTGGAAGATACTAACTACACTTAAATACCAAGTTTGGTATTTTACCGACTTTTCGTTTTAGAGCTATCGCGTTCATAGACACACGGACACACACAAACACACACGGACCTTTTTTATGGAAATACTTTCTACTTTCTCTATACGTACTATGTACATAGTGTTGTAATGCACCCAAAAATTCGATACCGAGATTTCATTCAAAATACGTGTTTTGGGTCCCCCTGAATCCAAAAAAAAAAAAACATTTTTTAGAAAAATGTCCGTGTATGTCTGTCTGTCTGTATGTCTGTCTATCTGTCTGCCTGTCTGTCTGTGTGTCTGTCCGGGTGTGTGTGTATGTGTGTGTGTCTGTGCCCAGCATAGCCCCAAAACGAAAAGGTCGTTAAATACCAAAATTGGTATTTAAATTTATCTACTATCACGAAGATTTTCAAGAAAATCTCCCCACCCCAAACTACCCTTTATATGGAATTTGTTTTCGAAAATTTTGATTTTCTTAAAAATGGCTTTAACGATTATGATTAAAATATTTATATTAAAGATATTTACCTGGAAAATAAAATATATATCCTGAATTTTCTGGGAAGAGCCTCTGAAGACTAGTGTATTCTGGATACATTTTAAGGATTTTTGCATAATTGCTTATCTGTAAGAGGTGGATAAAAACTTGCCACACAAAAAGGGAGTGCACGTTAAAACACATAATTATGTTATATACATTTTTCGTGGTGTTGATCTTTTTTGAGATAGTTCTTGTTTCTGTTTTAAGCTTTATAAAAGCATACGCTTTTCTCATACAGGAATTTCTAAATGTATGTCCAATAAACAAAGGAATTTCATTCACATAGTAACAAACTTTTGACTATCACTTTAATCTATTTCGTTTCTACTTACAAGAAAACAAGTAATGAGACTATTTCTGCTAATATTTTTTCGATTAGCATGAAGTAAGTAGAAGAATGGGTTTTTTAAGAATAATTTATTGCAGAGATGTAGAGAAATTATAAATGGAATCAGATTCGTTTTTTCATTCAGGGAACCCTAAAACATATATTTCCGGTGAAATCTCGACATTGAATTTTTGGGTGGAGTACAATATCTTCTCTATACACTAATTACATAGTACGTGTAGAGAAAGTAAAAATATATTAGATAATTCGGTTATTAGCTAACTCATTAGCAAGGCAATTTACATTAGGAAATTAAATTAGCTGGAAATCAGAGTATATCATCAACTCACTTAAAATTCTCGTATTTTGAAAATAAATTTTAACAGATTAACAAAAAACCGAACATTTTTAGACTTTACTATATAAGCCGTGATGTGATGAACCAAATTTTAAACAGCAGTTAACACATGTATATACACACACACACTTATATATATATATATATATTTATTTATTTATTTGCTGAACGGTAATTATTTATTTTTTCAATTTTGTACAAAACATTTGGTTGCTATGGGAACAATTTAGTTGCTGATTCGTATAATAATTCTCCACAATTTACACAAATACTGTACTAAATTAAATTGTAATTATTTATTAAGACGTTTAGAAACCCTTTCTACTTACAGCCTGGTGGGGGCTAAGCCCAAGCTTGAATTTTTGTTAAACATTTTAAATGTCTATAATTGTTTATTTCTGCATTCTTCTGTGATACTTTATTTTAACTCATCTATATTAGTCAGCTACGTAAAAAATACCCTACATTTCAAACATTAGATAAAAAGTAATCCAGAGTTATCTCTAAAAAACCGAAAAAATAGTATGTAATTTAAAATCTTTGTTAATGACGTCACACATTTTATAATACTGGCTTGAAACTTACCTTCTTTATTTTTTCTTATACAACAATACATTTTTTATGCCTTAGCATTTTTTTAAAAATCTGATGTGTTACACTCACATGACCTTCTCTAGCCACTCTATAAACAAACTTCCTACAAAAGATAATTCTTCTTTCAACACCACGCTAATCGAGATGAACATTAGCAGAATTTTATTTATTAGTTCCTTATAGAATGGACCTAAGAGAATGCACTAGGATAAAGTGATAGTCAAATGTTTTTAAAGCTGTCGTTATGCGATTGTCATTGCAAATCGCTTCTTTGTTTGGCCAGGAGTAGAACAAAAGAAAAACGGACACTCCTGTCTGAGAAAGGTGTAAGTACTTCACAATTGAAACTAATACCAAGGTACGCTCCACGAAAAACATGTATATAACATAACTTGTGTATTTTAACAAGACCTACATTTTTTGTAAAGTAAGTTTTTGTGTATCTCTTACGGTTAACTATTTATGCCAAATTAAGCAAAATTCATCCAGAATAAACAGGTCTTTAGAAGTCCTTCTCTGAAAATTCAAGATATACATTTTATTTATGATATAAATGGCTTTAATATGTAGCATTTTAATCAAAATCGTTAGAGCAATCTTTAAGAAAAAACATTTTTGAACATTTTTCCACGCAAAGGGTAGTTAGAGTTGGGGATATTTTCTTGAACATTTTACAAACTTAAATACCAAGTTTGGTATTTAACCGTCTTTTCGTTTTTGAGCTATGCTGTCCACACACACGCACACACACATACACACTGCGCGCGCGTGCGCGCGGGCCTGTTTCTGAAGATTCCGTTTTTGTACTCAGGGGGTCCTAAAACATGTATTTCTGGTGAAATCTCGACATCGAATTTTTGGGCGGAATACAATACTTCTCTGTCCCTATGCACATTGCACATACGGAGCTAGAGAAAGTAAAAATTGGTTAGTTTTATTTTAATTTGTATTATTTGAAGCTTATGAAAAACTGCATTCAAATATTCAACTAAATTATGAGTTTTTGATAAAAGAGAACTTTTAATGAAAATTTGCTTCTACATAAGGTATAGAGGATCATAATAGAGAAGAGAAGTCTTGTATTCGAATCTGTGGCTTAGATATTGGAATACTTTGATCTTGTTCACGTACATGTCTCAGAGCACCTCAAAGTAGAAGTTTAAAACTTCAGGTAAAGCCACTACTCCCCTGATTTGACTCTCAGCAGAGAGGAACTCACTAGGGAGGTAAGAGAGCGGTAATTTTTCCTGCTATAGTGAAACAATCTCATTCGCTTCAAGATGATATTTGCCGAAACCGATTTTCGATTGGATCCTGAACAATGCAGGAGAGACGCTGGAGTTTCTGAACAAAGGCGAAGGCTTCCTCCGTATCATTACGCGCTACTTGTTGCCAACACGAGCAGCTTTGTGTGCCTTAAAATGAACCAACTTGGCTAGGAATCAACGTCACTGCATCGTAACTCAAAGTTGCACTGCAATTTTATATCCTGCAAGGAAGAAACAGCATTCCTTGTTACTTCCTCTACACGTACTATGGGCATAATGTATAGAGAAAGTATTGCATTTCACCCAAAAATCGATACCCAGATTTCACCATGTCTAAAAAACATGTTTAGAAAAAGGTCCGTGTGTGTCTGTGTGTCTTTTTTATATTTTCCCTACACGAACTATGTACATAGAGTATAGAGAAGTTATACTCAAACATTTGATACCGAAATAAATGTTTTAGAACCCCCTGATTAAAAAAAAGTGTGTGTGTGTCTTTGGGCAGCATAGCTCAAAAACGAAAAGTCCGTTAAATACCAAACTTGGTATTTAAGTTCAGTATCTTACAAGGATGCGACATGAACATTTTAAAGAAAATCCCTCCACCCCAAAATGTCTTTCACTTGGAAACATTTAGAAAATTTTGATTTTCTCAAAAATTGCTCTAACAAATTTCATTAAAATACCATATATTAAAGATATTTATATGGCAAATAAAAAATATATCCTGTATTTTCTGGGAATAGCCTCTGATGACCTCTCTGTTTTTATCTGTGGACAATATAGTTCAAAAACAAAAAGACCATTAAATACTAAAGTTTGTATTTAATAAATAAACAATAATTATAATTAGCATAGCAAAAATAATTAAATATGGTATTAAATCAGATACATTCAATAATATTTAAAACAAATTTATTTCAGCAGAGAAATATTTAGTTTGGAGAATAAGTCAATGGCTGAAGAGCTACAATAACACAAGTTAATCCACCTATTGTAAAAAAAAAAAAAATCCTAAGGCGCATAATGATAAAGGACTATAGTGTTGCAGATCAATTAAAAATTTTAATTCAACTTGTAACGCTTTATTTAAAGCATTATTATTTCTGTGTGCAGGAATGGCAATTCATAACGTACAAAATTTTCAAGATATTCGTTTTATGGATTATTTCTTATTTTATAGTTTATTTGCTTCTTTACCATTTTATTAGCAATTATATATTTCTAATATAATTAAAATTAACAAAACGCGTGAATTTAACGTTCGTGAGGATAGCAATTAAGTTATGTAACAAAGCTGCATGCATAAGGTTCACAGAGTGAAGAATTACTGTCATTTATGTGTGATAGAGAAACATTTGCATGATTATAGTTTTAAAATTTAAAATTTTCGGGCTGTTTTGCCGTGGTCTGTAGGTTAAAATATGTTTAGTTAATATATTTCTACCTAACGTTTCTGGCTATAACCCGCACTGATGTAATTCTTTCCAAGTTAGCGACGTGAGTGCAGTGCCTCTGAAGATGTCCCCCACAGACAGGGACGAAACGGCCGTGAAAGCTTACGCATATATTTGCATGATTACTTTAACTGCTATGCCTGTTAATTTAACAGTTCCAATTTAGATTTATTTTATGTTGCAAAACCACATAAAATACATTGCTAAGAATCTTGTCACTTTCAATATCAAAAACCTCATGTGGCTGTTGTATAAAGTTCACAAGATGGGTAAGCCTCATTATGAAGATTTCAAATAATTTTTACATATTAATTATATTCTATTAGTAACATATATAGAAAGCTCAACTAAGATGAAATTAAGAGACAGCAATTTTAATTTATTTAAATAAATTCCGGGTCGGGAAATACTGATTACAGAAAAGATGTTCTAGTAAACCACCCATAATTCATTATTAGGCCATGAATTCTCAAAAGTACTGACTGACTGATAGGAGGTCTACTTACAGGAGGGTTCATTCGGAAACTTCAGCAGAGTAACTATGGTGTTTACATACCTGCAACAAAGAAACCAATATCCTTGAAATAATAATCAAAATCTGATGTGTTCCATATACAACCTTCTCCAGAAGTTATATACAAACTACTCTTACAAGGTTTTTCGCTTGTCTATTCCATGCTAATAAAAATTAGCAGAATGGTCGTATTGGTTGCTTCCTTGTAGGTAGAAGGGAATACATTAGGCTAAAGTCATAGGCAAATATTTTAAAAGCTGGTCGCCATGAGAAACAATTAAGGTTCAGTTCGCCTTGTTTGAAAAAAGCTACGTAGTTTAACACTGAAACCAATAACCAGGAATATCTTGAAAAAGATCAACTCTACAAGAAAAATGCTATCAATTATGTGTTTTATCGAGATCTACATTTTGTGTGTATTACGTTTTTTACTATCTCTTACGGTTTAACCGTTATGCAAAATTCTGTAAACTTCATCCAAAGTAAAAAGGTTTTCAGAGATTATTCCCAACAAATCAGTATTTACATTTTATTTATGGTGTAAATAGCTTTAGTATACGGTATTTTAATCAAAATTGTTAGCCATTTTGAGAAACAAAATTTTCAAAAAAGTGTCCACGTAAAGGATAGTTTGTGATGGGGGATTTTCTTGAGAATCTTCGTGTCGCATCCTTGGAAGGTACCAAGATTCCCAAAAAATTAAAAATATAAATTTTACTTGTGATTGAAAATATCTTTAATATACGGTATTTTAATCAAAATCGTTAGCCATTTTTGAGAAAACAAAATTTTCAAAAAAATGTCCATGTAAAGATTAGTTCCTTGTGGGGGATTTTCTTGAAAATCTTCGTGTCGCATCCTTGGAAGATACCAAGATTTCCAAAAAATTCAAAATATACATTTTATTTATGATGTAAATATCTTTAATATGTGGTATTTTAATCAAAATCATTAGCCATTTTTGAGAAACAGAATTTTAAAAATAATTTCCACGTAAAGGGTAGTTTATGATGGGGGATTTTCTTGAAAATCCTCGTGTCGTAACCTTGGATGATACCAAGATGCCCAAAAATTAAAAATATAAATTTTACTTGTGATTGAAAATATCTTTAATATCGGTATTTTAATCAAAATCGTTAGCCATTTTTGAGAAACAAAATTTTCAAAAAAATGTAAAGGTTAGTTCGTTGCGGGGGATTTTCTTGAAAATCTTCGTGTCGCATCTTTGGAAGATACCAACGGTCTTTTCGTGTTGAGCTATGCTGTCCACAGACACACGTAGACACAGATGACCGCATTTGGAATGGATTTTGCATAGCTTATCAAAACGTTGCTTGTAAGCAATATACGCTTATTCTTGGTATATTTTGACAAAAAGCCAAAGCATTCAGAAGAAGACCATGCATATAATTGTTTAAGAAGATTAAATGCTCAAATTATAGTTGATCTCATAAGCAACAAGAAAATAACAAACATACATCTCCTGGCGACATACAATATTCCTGTAATGCATCCTTTATAAGAATTCACCTCAAGGTATTAGATGTCCGACAGATCTCTGAGTAGTGCAATTAGTGTATGTTGAAAACAGGACCATCAAGTTGTATGACAAGTAAAACCATGACAAATTAGAAGCTGTATAAAGCATGATAACGTTGTTTTTACTTGCCCTACTACTATGGTAATATATATTTCATCGGAAATATGATTTGATGTCACCTGAACCCAAAAATACCACTTTTGAAAGAAATGTGTGTACATGTGTGAATAGCTCAAAATGGAAAGTCAGTTTAATAACTATCTTAACATTCAAGTTCAGCATTTTCCAAGAATGCAACACGCAGAATACAAGAACATTCCTCCACTACAATTGGCTCTTTCCATGGACAAAGTATATCTAATGATTTTGATTAATATAGCTTTATTTCTATATGACAAAATTACACCTATTTGTTGAATTTTCTGGCAAGAATAGCCTCCAAGTTCTTTTTTCGTAACCCATCTAGTTTGTTCTAGCTAGATTGTTTGTATGGAAATAATTATTTGTGAGTTATTCTTTGTTGTTGATTTAAACTTTCCAATACTTTTACTCTTCTCTAATTGCAAATCCTCATAGGGTTTTCTTTTTTTACTCCTAGCCATGCAAGATTTTTATTTTTTATTCATTTATTTATCATTCGTGGAAGCTTAACAACTTTTAACGTAGTTGGTCCTATTAGACGATGAAAGAAATCGATGAAATGAAGCTCAAATAAACACAGCGTCTGCGCAACTTAAAACTTCTCGACATTCATCTTCTCAGGATAAGGGAAAACGTCGAAAAACCTTTCTCCGGTATCTCAACCTAAGTATTATTCGAACTTGTGACCTCTTGAATGTCAGGAAGACACACTACCGAGGTGGGCATTAAAATATTGGGCTATCGGTATAGCAAGTGCATTTCCTTATTTCCATTGTACCGTCAAAGAAATAAGTATTAAGCCCATTCTAAATAATGTTTATTTCGATTAGCATGAGGTAGAAGAAGAATTTTTTAACCCTTTGCTGCCTGTTGGTACCTATAAGTCCCTCTTGGTTTTAAGCGTAAGTATACAAATAGGTTTGTACTCTAGGATTAATTTCATGTTATACTAAACTTCTTATCGTTTATGGTAGATTATTTTACATTGTAAAAATATATACAATATTTGCCCTAAAATTGCAGTGATTTTTTACTTTCTCTATACTCATTATGTACATAGTGAATAGAGAGTGTATTGCACTCCACCAAAAAATTCGATACCGAGATTTCACCGGAAATATATGTTTTAGGGTCCCCTGTATCCAAAAAAAGTATTTTGAGAAAAAGGTCCGTGTGTGTGTGTGTGTGTGTGTGTGTGTGTCCGTGTGTCCGTGTGTCTGTGAACACGATAACTCAAAAACGAATAGTCGGTAAAATACCAAACTTGGTATTTAAGTTTAGTATTTTCCAGGGATGCGACACGAAGATTTTGAGAAAAATCCCCCCACCCTAAACTACCCTTTACATGGAACTTTTTTCGAAAATTTCGATTTTCTCAAAAATGGCTCTAACAATTTTGATTAAAATATCGTATATTAAAGTTATTTACCTGATAAATAAAATGTATATTTTGAATTTTCTGGGAATAGCCTCTGAAGACTACTTTATTCTGGATGAAATTTTCATAATTACTAAACCGTAAGAGATGGACAAAAACTTAACACACAAGAAATGTAGAGCACATTAAAACACACAATTTATGTTATATACATTTTTTTTTCGTGCAGTTGATCGTTTTTGAGATATTCCTTTTTCTTGGTTTCAGCTTTGAAAAACATACTTTTCTCATACAGGAATTCGTCAACTCCTGTCCATACAAACAGAGGAACATCAGTCACATAGCAACCAGCTTTTGGCTTTCACTTTAACCTATGGTACTCCCTTATTTCGGTTCTACTTACAATAAAGCAAGAAATAAGACTATTTCTGCTAATTTTTTCTGATGAGCATACAGTAAATAGAAGTATAAGCTTTTTAAGAATAATTTGTTGCAGGGATATAGAGAAAGTCAAGTGAATGGTACACATCAGATTTTTTTTGATAAATAAAAGAGTAAAACCCACATAACTATAGTCAAATGTGACCCGATTAGTTTCCAAGCCTCACACCGATTATTTTACTTGGGCTCTCTCCGTCCTTTACCACAGTCACTAGGATTTGAACTTGCAAAATTTGGCTTTGAATGGATGGCCAGTCCATTACCTATCACCTAACACTCATGGCCATTTCAACCACTTTTTTGGTAACGCCTTTGGCAGGGTTATGAAAACTGGTTTAGAAAAATTTAAACTCTTAATTGGGAAGAAAAATATTAATAAAGGATCTACATTTATTTTAATTTCTATTTTCTCTACTATTTTATATAAAAGTGTTATACGTTTATTCTCATATACAAGATTTTTACAAGAACTAAAGTTTTAATCTTGAATTAAAGGAAAAACGGCATATGTAGTATACTAATGCAGGCAACTAAGGGTTAAAATATTTTTGTTACAGACTTGTTAGAGAAAGTATTGTGAACAGAAAAAATCAGTCTTTTTTCTCTAAAATAGAACATAGGAACAAGAATAATGACCAGAGAAGAACAGAACTATCAAACCGAAAACACAGGTATTGCTGCAGATCGTAAACGCAACAACGGATTCTGATCGAGCTTGAAACCTTTCAACTTCTGAGTATTTTATGTCCATTGGAACTCCAGGTGACAACAGTGATACAATCACAGGTCGAAATAGCTTGCTCTTCAGAAGACGGTATATTTATTGCTCGCTACACAACTGAAGTTCAGAACGAAATCTGATACGAGGGAATCCACTCGAGTTCAGCAGTTTACGATTTATTCTGAAAGCAACACAGGCTCTTCTGAATGAACGAGGGCAACATCGACCACATACGTGATGCTGGAGGCTAAACTACATGAGACAGTAGTGTGCGTTCAGACTCTATGATTCCAAAACTCTGTTGTAAATGCATTTTTACTTTCTCTACATGTACTATGTATATAGTTTATAGAAAAAGTAGAATTCGATATCGAGATTCACCAGAAATATATGTTTCGATGTCCCCTGAGTCCAAAAAATTTAGAAAAATGTCCGTGCTTATATATGTATGTGTTTGAGAATAGCGTAGCTCAAAAACTAAAAGAGCGTAAATAACAATCTTGGTAGCCCTCCTGGGTAGTGTGGTAGCGTGTCTGCCTCATGTTCAAAAGGTCGTGAGTTTAAGCTCCGTGGATCCCGAGATCATTTGAGCACCATTTCACCAATTTCACTCATCGTCCGATATGACCAACCAGGTTAAAGGATGTTAAATTACAAAAAAAAAAAAAAAAAAAAAAAAAAAAAATGTATTTAGTATTCTAGTCTCTTTCGAGGATGCGCTATGAATATTTTCAAGAAAGTATCTCCACCCTAAACTACCCTCTGCATGCCAAAATTTTTGAAAATTTTTGTTTTTCTCAAAAATGGCTCAACGATTTTGATTAAAATACCGTATATTATAGATATTTATAAACCAAATAAAATGTATATTTTGGGGTGGGGGCAATAGCTTCAAAAGGCCCGTTCACTCTAAATGAATGTTGTTGAATTTTGCATAACTGGTAGCCCTAAAGAGATAGGCAAAAACTTACTGCAGAGAAAATATAGATGTTAAAATATATAGTTTATGTCATATACATTTTTTCGTATAATTGACAATTTTTGAGACATTCCTTATGATTGCTTTCAGTTTTAAAGTGTTTTTTGAGAGATTAGACTTTCGCTTTAGCCCAGTGTATTCCCTTATTCCCCTTCTACTTAGAAGTAAGCAAGTAATAAATACAATTTCGCTAATCTTTATATCGATTAGCATACAGTTAATTTTTAATAATGAATTATTACAGATATTTAGAGAAAGTCATGTGATTGAACACTGATTATTACCACACACCCTCTTAACTGCACAATAATATGAGCGACATTTTCCTTTGCAACATATTGCTTGTCGGCAATGGTGTTAACTCGTACAAATTGTCATTGGGTCCATATCTTTCCTTAATTTTATCCATTACATCAGACTCTCTCATTAATTCTTACAGATTCTGGGGAGCATAGAGATTAATTTTGGATGGCTAAAAATTTCCATCACCCATCCGGAATTGAACCCGGAACCACTGGCATAGTAGGTAGCTCTCTACCGAATGATCTATTTAAGCATACAGCTTTCTTCACGAAGTCAACAAAATTAACTGATTTATACTTTGACTTGCACGAATGTGTCAAATGAATTTTTGTAGTATTCAGCAATGACACAAGGTCTGTAAAGCCTGATGTTTTCATATTGTACACCCTAGTACATAATTGTAAATCTTTGCATTAGAAATTATATAACAAATGTGTAAATATGTATTGTAATTTGTTGACATTTATGAAGAGTATATAATACAATAATCATGTTTTAGTTTATATGATTACTACTAGTAACTATTATATCGATAATTTGAAAACTATCATCTGACATAACATTAGTTTACATATAATGAAATTATATTTATTTATACATTTTAACACTATATTTTGATACTCTTTGTTTTTATGTGCATGCAAAAAAAAAAAGTATTCTGTTATTTTTGTAACCTATGCTTTTAGCACTAGAGCTTTATACATTTTCTTGCATAGTATATAGTATATAAACATATGTATACATGTATATGCTTTGACAAGTTCTATGTTTAGTGGCTTTCTGGCCTAAACGAACCTACAGAATGCATTCTAATCTAATCTAATCTTCTCGTTAGACCGTCCAAGCGTCCAAAAAAGGCCTATAATTTATTTTGAATTCTTTCCCATCAACCTTAAATTCCCTAACCGTTATAATTTATTAACTAACTGGGTGATGAATTATGGGTAGTTTTTCACTAAATAGAAACGTGTAAGGATTACGTTGGGTTTGAACCCTGATGCCACCCCTAATTGTTGAAAAAATTGTACAATCTAATGCCATCATTTAAAAGTCAACTCTATACCATAATAATGGGCTTAGCACTGAAATAAGTGTAATTTTATAGCTTAACATGATTTTAAACATATACATACTAAATTCATAACGTTCTCGGAATGTGCAAGTAACACAGAAACGAGTTACCATAGTAACATTTCTTAAAAATAGTTCTCTTCCGCAGTGAAACATCTCTGCCACCGCATGTAAACAGACTGGAAGCACTCTTGGTAGCATTTGTTGCATGTCTCAGCGTTCGAAAAGCTTGACTGAAACATTTATGCCATTCATATACCTGAGTTTTCTTCATCGCTGCTGCACCTAAGCTTGTTCCCTCACACTCAGTGTCTCTGAGGAGGATTTGTTTAACAAAATACAAAACTTTATGTTTGACGTGCTTTGTTGCCGACATTATGAAATGCGATAATCGAACATGCATACACAACAAAAAAATCTGATGTGTTCCATTCACATGACTTTCTCTACATCTCTGTACCAAATTATTGTTAAAACTTGTGCTTCTATCTACTTTATGCTAATCGAGATAAACATGAGCAGAAATGCTTCTTTGTAAATAGAAGGGTAATAAAGGAATACACTAGCTAAACGATAGTCAAATTCATATTTTAAAAACTGGTTGCCATGTGGGTGAATTCCTTTTCTTTGCATTGCCAGTAGTTGACAAATTCCCGTAGGTGAAAGGTTTAAGTATTTTAAAGCTGAAGCCAATAGCAATGCATATATAAAAATTGTCAATTTCACGAAATAAATATACAAATTGTGTGTTTCAACGTAATGTACATTTTTGTGCAGTACATTTTTCTCTATCGTTTACGGCTTACTAGCTATGCAATAAAATTCATCCAGAATAAAGAAATCTTTACAGGATATTCCCAGAAAATCCAAGATATACATTTTATTTGTCGCGTAAATATCTTTAATTTACGGTATTTAATAAATATCGTTAGAACTATTTTTCAGCAAATCAAAATGCTCTAAATGTTTCAATGTAAAGGGTAGTTTGGTATGGGGGAAAAATTCTCCTCAAAATCTTCAAGTCGCATCCTTGGAAGATACTAAACTTATATACCAAGTTTGGTAGTTTACCGACTTTTCGTTTTTGAGTTATCGAGTTCAGACACACGGACACACACAGACACATACACGGATCTTTTTCTAGAAATACCCTTTTTTGCTTTCAGGGTTCTTGAAACGTCTATTTCTGGTGAAATTTCAGTATCTAATTTTTGCATGTAATGCAATACCTTCTCTATACACTATGTGAATAGTACGTGTAGAGAAAGTAACTAGATCCCAACCAAAAACAACAATGATCATTAGCATGAAAACTGAAATGAAATGTAGTCATTGATGTTACCAACATCTAAAAATAAAATATCCTTTACTTTTGTACACATTAAAGAGAAAATAAGCGATTCTAGGGACTTCTTCCTTTAATCTCTATATTACTTTTTCTACACGTACTATGTACATAGTGTATAGAGAAGGTATTGTAATGCACCCAAAAATTCGATATTGAGATTTCACCGGAAATACATGTTTTGGGACCTCCTTAATGCAAAAAAAGCATTTTTGGAAAAATGTCTGTATGTGTCTATGTGTATGTGTGTGTGTGTGTGTGTGTATGTGGGCAGCATAACTCAAAAACGAAAAGACCGTTAAATATCAAACTTGGTATTTAAGTTTGGTATCTTCCAAGGATGCGACAGGAATATTTTCAAGAAAATCCCCCCACCGCTAACTACCCTTTACATGGAACGTTTTTTTGAAAATGTTGATTTCCTCAAAATGGCTCTAACGAATTTGATTAAAATATCGTATATTAAAGATATTTACCAGACAGATTAAATGCATATCTTGAATTTTCTGGGTATAGACTCTGTAGACTACTTTATTCTGAATGAATTTTATGGAATTTTGCACAAGTGCTAAACCGTGACAGAAGGACAAAAACTTACCACACAAAAATGTATAGCACAGTAAAACACACATTTTATGTTATATCTATTTTTTTCCTGGAGTTGGTCGCTTTTTAGATACTATTTGTTTTTAGTTTCAGCTTTGAAAAACATACTTTTCTCAGATAGGCATTTCAAATCCTATCCATACAAACAAAGGAACTTCCGTCACATAACAACCAGCTTTTAACTGTCATTTAACCTATGGTACTGCCTTATTTCGCTTCTACTTTCAAGGAATCAAGTAATATTTTTCTCGATTAGGATGAAGTAAATAGAAGCATAAGCTTTTTAACAATAATTTGCTGCAGAGATGTAGAGAAAGTCATGTGAATGGAAGACATCAGATTTTTTTTCTTTCATTTCTCCCTCCAGAAGGCATCATTAAAGAGTAATGTTTTTCCTGCTTAGCATTTTGAACGTAAGACATTCAGTAGAGCACTGTTTTCGTCTAAAAAGCAAATTGCGCAAGGATATTCGTAGTTACAGCTAATGTTTGTGCTCAACATGGAAATGGACTCTCTTATTTCAATTAAAACGCCACAGCGTTGCATGTATTTCTGTTTTATCAGGCTCGGAATACAACTGTATCATAATATGTGCAGGCCTGCTGTTTCCCGTTCTCACGTTCAGCAAAACAATTTATTATTTCAAGTAGTATCGCTTCAACTGTTTTCATTGTAAACAAAAGCCGAATCAATAATACTATCACCATAACAAACAGAACATCATCTGACCCGTAAACCACTATCTGCTCTTGGTTTTTGTAAGCCTGTATAAGCTCACATCAACTGCTAAAAAAATCGGCTTCGCATTGCAAAGCGAGTTGGTTTTGGGAAAACAACATTCAGACGTCGAGAAACATATAGGTTACAAATACATAACTCCTGGTTTCTACTCCCAGCCTATATTAGGGATTATTACTTTGTTGGCGTTATTTGCTATAATTTATATACGCATACAATATGAGAAAATGAAATATGGTGCAATATCAAAGTAATCATGACTTTCTCTAATTTTGCAACAAACAATATTACAAAAGCTTAATAGTCCAACTGTTTGGTGTAAACGAGATGTAAATTAAGAGAAACGGTTCTATTATATACCTACATTTATTTTATATCCATATATTTTATTTATATACATTTCTCCTTAGCGCGGTGGTAGCGCAGCTGCTTACCAAGCGGGAGACCTGGGTTCGATCCCCGGTGGGGATTCTTCCCCCGCTGGGAGACCTGGCCCGGGGTGCACTCAGCCTGTAAGGCCTTGGGGGGGCCAATTGAGGAGCTACTTGATGGAGAAGTAGCGGCTCCATATCATGAGGACCGCATTAACCGACCCGGGTTCACTCCCAAGCACCCGCATGAGGGATTTGTGGTGGATGAAGCGACGTCTGGGCGGGTTTTCTCCCCCATCGCTACATCATCACCTTTCCTATCATCCAGTTCGCTTTCATTTCATATCATCCACTTTCACGCTCATGCCAGGCTACGGGCTGGCTACTCGTTTTAGGGTCTCCATTCTGTGGTTTCGCCGTTGGCTCCCCAGCAAGCTTCTGACCCTTAGACATCCGCTTATTAGTTCTAAATACGAGAAGGGAAGCCGACTACGAAGAAAAATAATTATAGTTGTAATATAGTTGATGGCTCCTGGAAACTGTATAGTATGAAAATATACCTAAAGTATTGTTAAGAAAACCAATGTTTTGATACATTTTTAGAAAAGGAATTTTGGTAAATTTGATCTTTTTGCGAGATAAGACCCCTCCCATATCGATTCAACACACCACTAACAAACTGATCACACACACGTTTGTCACAATGAAAGGTGCACATACTCCTACGAGAAAGGAAAAGCTCGACAGAATGCATCTCTGCGGGGCATAGTTATAAGAAGCAAGGACTACATAGAAGCATGTTTGTAAGAATAGTTTAAGAAAAGAGAAAATCGATACCGAGATTTTACCGGTAATAAATGTTTTGGATCCCCATGAATCCAAAAAGAAATCATTTTTACTTTCTCTTGCCCCGTATGTACAATGTACATAGGGATAGAGAAGTATTGCATTCCACCCAAAAATTCGATGTCGAGATTTTACCGGAAATACATGTTTTAGGACCCCCTGTATCCATAAAAAGCATTTCCAGAAAAAGGTCCGCGTGTGTGTGTGTGTCCGTGTGTCCGTGTGTCTGTGAACACGATAACTCAAAAACGAAAAGTAGCTTAAATACCAAACTTGGTATTTAAGTTCAGTATCTTCCAGGGATGCGACACGAAGATTTTGAGAAAAATCTCCCAGCCCCAAGCTACCCTTTACATGGAACTTTTTTCGAAAATTTTGATTTTCTTAAAAATGGCTCAAACGATTTTGATTAAAATATCGTATATTAAAGATATTTACCTGACAAATAAAATATTTATCTTGAATTTTCTGGGAATAGCTTCTCAAGACCTGTTTATTCTGGATGAATTTTGCTTAATTTGGCATAACTAATAAACCGTAGGAGATAGACAAAAGCTTACTATAAAAAAAATGTAGGCCTCGTTAAAATACACAATTTACGTCGTAAACATTTTTTTCGTGGAGCTTACCGTTTTCCAGGTATTCATTGTTATTAGTTTCAGTCGTGAAGTACTTGCACTTTTCTCAGACGGGAGTGTCCGTTTTTCTTTTGTTCTACTCCTGCCCAAGAAAAGAAGCGATTTGTAATAACAATCGCATAACGACAGTTTTTAAAACATTAGCCTAGTGTATTCCCTTATTTTCTTCCTACTTATAATGAACTAAGTAATAAGAACAGTGTGCTGAATACCTCGATTAACAAGGTGCAGAAAGAAGAATAATCTTATGTAAGAAGTTTGTAGAACGGCTAGAGAAAGTCATGTGAGTGTAACACATCAGAATTTTTTTTATACAGGGGACCCTAAGACATATATTTCCAGTGAAATCTCGGTATCGAATTTTTGGGTGGAGTGCAATACCTTCTCTTTGCAATATGTACATAGTACGTATAGAGAAAGTAATAAACACGATATTCGATATGAAAGGAAGGAGGGTTGAAAAATAACTGCTCTTACCGGTTTCAATTCATGTTCAAATACATAAGAAGATATGGCTGGTAGTATTTAAAGTGAAATGAAATTGAGTATTTTTCACTTGCGCACTTGAGATGCAAAGCAAATGAAACTGTAGATAGGTAGGCGCATTTCTTATTCGTAGGCACTCCCAACTTTAAACCTTGTTTTCTCGCAAACATACTTCCAGTAAAGTAAGAGCTGTAGCTTTCTAAGCCACGCAAATTCATGGATTGACCCTATGGTTTCGATCAGATTATATTTCCAGTACTTTTCCATACCCAAAATGTTTCAATTTTTTCTAATTTGTTTCAAAATATTTATACTACATCTCAATAGTTCATTAAAGATAATGATTTTGAAATTGAGATAAAATTTTGAGAAATGAATTATTAAATTTTGAAAAATCAAGAGTTTGGAGAGTACGATAAGTAATAATTTTACTACGCTTATTAGCTCTAATATAAAATATATAAATTACCGATCTATTCGTAAACGCATTTGTTGTAAAGCTTTACTTTAAACTGAATATTTCAAAACTGCATAATGTGGCGCATTTTTATTAGCTCAATGAGCTTACACAATAAAAATTTCCAGGGATACGACACAAACATTTTGAGAAAAATTCCCCCAACCCAAACTACTTGGAAAAAAATTCTAAAATTTAGATTTTCTCAAAAGTGGTTCTAACCATTTTAATTAAAATACCGTATATTAAAGATATTTACATGGCAAATATATATATATATATATATATATTGACATTTCTGGGAATAACCTCTAAAGACCTCTTTATTTCAAAAAGGTCCGTGTGTGTGTCTGTGTGTGTGTCTGTCTGTGGACAGCATAGCTCAAAAACAAACCGATAAATACTAAACTAGGTATTTAAGTTTGATATCTTCCAAGAATGCGACACGAAGATTTTCAAGAAAATCCCCCATCCCCAACTACCCTTTACATGGAACTTTTTTCGACAATTTTGATTTTGCCAAAAATGGCTCTAACGATTTTGATTAAAATATCTTATATTTAAGATTTTTACATGCCAAATAAAACGTATATCTGGGAATAGCCTCTGAAGACTACTTCATTCTGAATTAATTTTACGGAATTTTGTATAACGGCTAAACCGTAAGAGATAGACTAAAACTTACGACATTCAAAACGTTTAGAGCACATTAAAACACACAATTTATGTTAAATATATTTTTTTCATGAAGTTGATCGTTTATGAAATATTCCCTGCTTTTGGTTTCACCTTTGAAAAACATACTTTTCTCATACAGGAATTTGTCAACTCGTGTCCATACAAGCAAAAGAACTTCAGTTATATAGCAACCAGCTTTTGATTATCACTTTAACCTATGCTACTCCCTTATTTCGCTTCTACTTACAAGGAAGCAAGTAATAGAACTATTTCTGCTAATTTTTTGTCGATTAGCATGACATAAAGAGAAGCATAAGGTTTTTAACAATAATTTGTTGCACAGATGTAGAGAAAGTCAGGTGAATGAAGTACATAAGATTTTTTAGTATAGTGCGATTGCTATCCTTTAAACTTAGATATAAATGCCCACCTTCCTCTCACTCACTCACTGCTTCACAAGATCGTGAAGCATTTGCTATTGCAGGCACAAAAATATAATGGCGGCTGACAGCTGACCACTATCAGAGAAGCGCGATGCTGCTACACGTTAAAGGGCGGGGTGAAGTTACATGGAGTGAGACGGTAGTTCTTTGACGTCCCTCCATAATAAAAGCAATTGTATTGTTATCAAGTATTTATAGACAGTTTACAATACTTTAGTTAGCTTAATTATATGTTTTATATAAGCAACATACTTTCTTAAATTGTAATTTAACTTGTGCCAAGGCAAAGTTGGGAAACTACGCAGTAGAATATTACAAAAGGCACCCCATATTATATATGAAAACCTTGAGAATTTGTAGGATATCTTTGTGTTGCTTGCGTGCATCAGAAGTATAAGTGTGAACTCGGGAAAATTCCCAAATATTCTGCACAGAGGATGTTTTCATTGTATTGCTCTATCACATGGTACCAATACACTGGAACCGAGGGTAACTTTTAGCGCCAAGTGTCAAACCATAAGCATTAGGGAGAACATATTCCTTAGGTGCCTATTTAAGTTGTAACAATCCTAAAATCTTCACAGTATATTCTGTTCTTCAGAGACAAAACCTGGATACGCGTCATCATGAAATCGCACCAGAAACTTTAAGAGAGTCACAACTATTTATTACAAAAGTGTGAAATGTAACAGCGGAAAATAGTGTACTCAGTATTCATTTAACCAGTGTTATCAAGGTTTCTCCAAGCAAAAAAGTGCTTATATTTAAATGTATAATAAGTGATTTGTCAAGGCGAATTCACCTAAAGGACTTAATGTTTAACGTCGGGAAATAATCACCAGAGTAAAAAAGGATCCTGTTCCTTATTTATTTGTCATCTAGTAGCATTACCTGCGTATTTTTCTTTAACCACTCATAGATTAAGTGCTCTACGGAGCTAAGAGGTAGTATAATTTTATCATTAATAAAAATAAATTTATAGATCGATATGTAATAGACGGTCAATATCTAGTAATCCTTTGAACAGTTTTACTCCCCGCAGTAGATGTAACTATTTTTACTTTCTCTATACGTATAATGTACATAGTGTATAGAGAAGGTATTGCACTCTACCAAAAAATTCGATACCGAGATTTCACCGGAAATATATGTTTTAGGGTCCCCTGCATCCAAAAAAAAAAAGTATTTTCAGAAAAAGGTCCGTATGTGTGTGTGTCCGTGTGTCCGTGTGTCTGTGAACACGATAACTCAAAAATGAAAAGTCGGTAAAATACCAAACTTGGTATTTAAGTTTAGCATCTCCCAGGGATGCGACACGAAGATTTTGAGAAAATCCCCCCACCCCAACTACCCTTTACATGGAAATTTTTTCGAAAATTTTGATTTTTTCAAAAATGGCTCTAACGATTTTGATTAAAATGTCATATATTAAAGACATTTACCTGACAAATAAAATGTATATCTTGAATTTTCTGGGAATAGCTTCTGACGAGTAGTTTATTCTGGATGAGTGTTACGGAATTTTGAATAACTGCTAAACCGTAAGAGATGGACAAAAACTTACTACACAAAAAATGTAGAGCACGTTAAAGCACACAATTTATGTTAAATACATTTTTTTCGTAAAGTTCATCGTTTTTGAGACGTTCCTTGTTTTTGGTTTCTGCTATGAAAAACCTTTCTCATACAGGAATTGTCAACTGCTGTCCATACAAAGAAACTTCAGTGACATGGCAACCAGCTTTTGACTATCACTTTAACCTATGGTACTCCCTTGTTTGGCTTCTACTTACAAGGAAGCAAGTAATAAGACTATTTCTGCTATTTTTTTTTCTGATAAGGATGAAGTAAATAGAAGTATAAGCTTTTTAAGGTAATTTCTTGCAGAGGTGTAGAGAAAGTCATGTGAATGGAACACATCAGATTTTTCATTACATCTTGCAGGTATATCCAGAATTATAGAAGCAGTAAACTTTATTACTGCCATAATTAATATAAAACGAATTTATATAACCCAAGTCCCGAGTAGAGAACACCTTTCACCAGGTATGTGCATACTCAAATAGGTCCTGCATCAAGTATGGTGGACTCATCTAAGTGCAGACTCGACCAAGATAACTATATGGAGAGTGGCGCAACTGCGGCGAGCACACACCAAAAACGACGACAGTGGCAATAAGACGAAATGAAAATACTTTATAGGAAATTACTGTAGTACTCAAGCAAATATAAACTTGGCGTGCATGCTAATTTAATTGGATGTTTTGTTGACCAGCTCCTCCGGCCATCCGCCATTAAATGTTGTGCCTACCATAATATTGCACACTCGTACTATCTCAACTTGAAAGTTTCTGCTCTACAGGGTGCCCAGTTACGCTTGATGTTCCAAGAAGTTTACATCAGAAAATGAGGCATTCATTAAGCAATATACGAAATTAAAGGAAACATCTAACGCAAACGTAGAACCACTAAGTTTCGCTTCGAAACCGGACTTCAGTAGCACACTCCAGTAAAATGATAGTCAATAGACGGAAAAAGCTTCTCTGTATCGCATGTAATCTACATCAAAGCCTTCGGTAAATCACAACTTCAAACAGGTCTTGTTTTTTATCCTTCTAGAACGCACTCTCCAAAATAGGTGCTACTTGTGTGAAAGGAAGAGCCTTCCTCTTCAGGCTACATTTAGCTCCTCATAACGCCTTTCAAAAGCAAGCTTTCTTTCACAGAATCTCTTCTTTATCATCACCGTCGTCCTCTCCTTTAAAGTAAAAGTATTTAGCGGTCTAGTAGCTAACTCGATGTTCCTCAGCAGTCTATTTCAGTATGCAAATAGAGGTTTCCTCAGTTCTGAGGTCATTACAACTTCTGAAAGCACATTTAAATTTGTGAATTTGTGGGAAGGAAACGAGGTTAGGTATTCCTCCTTTTTGCCACTGGATAGAGAAATATTAAATTTACGGCAGTTAGTTGCCACAAATGGTATTATTTAGTTTCAATATAATGCAGAAGATTAAAAATATCTGATGTGAGATTCTTTACTCACTATTTTACAACCTATTCTTAAAAAATCTTATTATTCTGGTTACTTCTAGTTAATGTGGATAAGCTTTTATATCACGTTTTCATTTCGTTACGATAAGGTGGGGAAAAGAACTCAGATTTTTAAAAAAAATTTAAAATACAATACATGTCAGATACATCCTTTTCTTTTTCCTTCTTTTTTTTAAATACAGTTCCGGAGTCTGGTCGGGATTCCAGCTCAGTATACGCTGTTCCTCTTTTTTAATTTTCCTAACATATACTTTGTTTTCTATTTGATTACTGTTTGTACTTTTTTCTTCCAATAGTCACACATATACACATTTTACAAACATAAAAACACCCATGCCCAGGCGACACTCAAACCCACGATCCCCTGCGCCACGAATCACCAAAGCGAGACACTAGCGAGCGTGGCCATGGGAACCAGCTTTTTTGTTGAATTAACCATTTCCGAGTTATTCCTTGATATTGGTTTCAATTTTAAAATACGTATACGCTTCTCAAATGGGAAGTTGTTTTTCGCTTTTATTTGGTTCTCTCCCGGTCATGCAAACGGACCTATTTTTAATGAATCTAACTATTAAAATATGACTATTGCTTTAGTCTAGTGTATTTCTTTAGTATGTCCTAAGTATTAAAATCAATTCTGGACAATTTTATATCGATTAACGTGGAGTAAATAGAAGAATTATATTTTGTAAGAGCAGTTTGTTTGTACAACAGTTAGAGAAACTGGAACGCATATGATCTCTGTTCTCTGTGAAGTGATGCAAGTTTTACGGTATAAAATAGCAATTACGCAACCATTTTTAAAAATATGATGTATCCCAACCACATGGTTATCTCTATCTGTTCCGCATACTATTCTTACAAAACTATGCTTACAAAAGATTAACCTTCTATCTCCTTTAAGCCAATTGAGACAAACATTAGCATAAATGGCCTTCTTTCTTATTTATACTACAAATAGAAGGCAAGTAAGGAAATACACAAAACTGAAGCGATAGTCAAATCCTCTAAACACTGGTCACCATGTGAAACAATTAAAATTGAGTTCTGCTTACCTGGAGAGGAATAAAACAAAAGAGAGATGAAAAGAAATATGTCTTCCCTATTGAGAAACATTTAAGTAGTTTATATTTTAAAGTAATAATAAAGAAAATCTCATAAACTGTTAACTCTACAAAAAAACTATAATTATATAAAGTGTCCTAACTTTTAGTAAGTGTTTATCTATCTCTTACGGTTTGCAATTATGTAAAAGTCATTCAGAATGAAAAGAACATCAGGTTCTGTTCCCAAGAAACTAGGATATATATTTTATTTGCCAGGTATGTTAGGTACACTTCAAAAATAAGCTCTTAGAGGCATTTTTAGAAAATTGAAAATTTTAAATAGTGCCCCATGTAAAGGGTAGATTGCGGTGGGAGGATTTTATTGAAAATCCTCGTGTTATATCCTTGAAAGATACTAAACTTAAGTTTCAAGTTTGGTATTTAACCAACTTGTGGTTTTTGAGTTATGTTACCCATACACTTGCACAGACACATAAGGTCGTTTTCTATTTTTTTTTAAATTCAATGTCCTCAAAGCATGTATTTGCAATGAAATCTTTATAAAATTTTGGGTGGAATACTATACCTTCTGTACCTATTATGCACATTATATATATATACGTGTTAGAGACAGTAAAATGTATAATACCTAATTATTTGATAAAATATGATAAAATAGACTATTCTACTAATGAAGCTGCATAAAACTAAAAATATTGTTCCTAGAATTTCTCTAGTCACTCTTGTAAATAATTATTTTATTATTACCTGTTATTCGAGAAACTGCAGAATTGCTTTGCTGTATATCAAGGTGCAACGGATCTAAGGGAATATAGAAGGTTTTAAGCGATGGCCAACTCTTTTAAGAGCGAGTCCCTATGTAATGATTTTTCATGTCAAAAAGAGAAAGAAAAAGAAGGGGAAGAGATAAAAAGAGAAATAGAGAGCAATATAAAGAATTCCCTGATTGAGAAAAGTATAAAGTTTTGAAAATTCAAGCCAATAATGTATCTTGAAAATGGTTAACTTCACACGCATTATGATATGCTTTAAGGAAATTTGCATTTTTATAGTAATATACTGTCGATCTCTGAGTGTCCGCCGGTTATACAAAAACTAAATTGGAACGAAAAGGACTTCAGAGGTTATTCACAGAAAAGTCAAGGTATGTGTTTAATTAATTATTTCTCATAAAAATATGTCTATTAAATGTATGGTAGATTCGATAAACTCGTCTCTGCGAGAAAATCATAATTTTTTAAAAATGTTCAATGTACAGGTTATTTTGGAGTGGGGGATTTTCTTCAAAACCTTGTCACATCTTTAGAGTATACTGAACTTAAATAACAAGTTAGGCTTTTAACCAACTTTACGTTTTTTATTTACACTATTCACAGATATGCGCAATCTCTCTCTCTCTCTCTCTCTCTCTCTCTCAAACACACAGGCACACACATGCATACACACACGGACCTTTTTCTACATATCCTCTTTACTTTCCCTAGTAGTTTGTACATATAATGTACATAGTATCTAGAGAAGGTACCGTAATGCACCTAAAAATTACTTGTCAAGATTTAACAGGAAATATATGTTTGAGATATCCTGAGTTCCCCCCCCCCCCCCCCAAAAAAAACACATTTTTAGGAAAAGGTCCATGTGCATGTATGTGTGTGTGTGTGGTCAGTATAGCTCAAAAACGAAAAGGTCGTAAGGTTTCAAAGTTGGTATCTATGTTCATTATCTTTCAATAATGCGACATGAAGACTTTCAAGAAATCCTCCTAGCACAAACTTCCTTCACATAGAAAATTGTTTGAAATTTTTGTTTTTATCAAAAATGCCCGTAATGAGTTTTGTTAAAATGTTATATACTTAAGATATTTACGTCACAAACAAAGTGTATTTTTTCGATTATCTGGGAATGGACTCTGAAAACCTTTTTAGTCTAGAGGAATTTTGATAAATTTTGCATAACTGTTAAACCGTAAGAGATAGACATAAACTTACTGCACAAAAACGAAAAGACCGTTAAATACCAAACTTGGTATTTAAATTCAGTATCTTTCAAGGATGGGACACGAAGATTTTCAAGAAAATACCCCCACCCACAACTACCCTTCACATGGAAAAATTTTCGAAAATTTTGATTTTCTAAAAAATGGCTCTAACGACTTTGATTAAAATATCATATATTAAAGATATATACTTGACAAATAATATGAGGAATTTTGATAAATTTTGCATAACTGTTAAACCGTAAGAGATAGATATAAACTTACTGCACAAAAACGAAGAGACCGTTAAATACCAAACTTGGTATTTAAGTTCAGTATCTTTCAAGGATGGGACACGAAGATTTTCAAGAAAATACCCCCACCCACAACTACCCTTCACATGGAAAAATTTTCGAAAATTTTGATTCTTTAAAAAATGGCTCTAACGACTTTGATTAAAATATCATATATTAAAGATATATACTTGACAAATAATATGTATATCTTGAATTTTCTGGGAATTTCCTCTGAAGATTACTTTATTCTGGATGAATTTTACGGAATTTTCTGTAAATGGTAAACCGTAAGAGATAGACAGACACTTACCACATAAAAATGTAGAGCACATTAAAACACACAATTTATGTTATATACATTTTTTTCGTGGATTTTTAGATATTCCTTGTTTTTTGTTTCAGCCTTAAAAAACTTATATTTTCTCATGCAGGAATTTATCAACTCCTGTCCATGCAAACAAACGAACTTCTGTCACATAACAGTCATCTTTTGCTATCACTTTAACTTATGTTACAACCTTATTTCGCTTTTACTAACAGGGAAGCAAGTAATAAAACTTTTTGCTAATTTTTTCTCACTTAGCATGAAGTTAATAGAAGCATAAACTTTTTAACAAAAATTTGTTGCAGAGACATAGAGAAAATCGTCTGAATGGAGCACATCAGATTTTTTGTTTATCGCTTTAGCCTAGTGTACTCCTTTCTTCTTATGTTTATCTCAATAAGCCTGATGTTGATAAAATAATAACCTAAATTTCAAATCTATATATACTTTTAAATCTTTAGGTAATTAATCATAATTAATATAATACATAAACATTTAATTATTAAATTTAATTTTGATAAATATATAGTTCAGATGTATAATTTAGTTTAAGTTATTTAGGTTACGTTATTAATCTGACAATTGTATATATATTTTGTTTTTATAAAATTTAAAAAAAAATTGGTGTTCCATTCACATGACTTTCTCAACATCTCTGTAACAAATTACTGTTAAAAAGCTTATGCTTATATTTACTTCATGCTACTCGAGAAAAAAAAAGCAGAAATAGTCTTATTACTTGCTTCCTTGCAAGAGGAGGCGAAATAAGGGAGTAGTATAGGTTAAAGTGATAATCAAAAGCTGGTTGCTATGTGACTGAAGTTCCTTTGTTTGTATGAATAGGAGTTGACAAATTCTTGTATGAGAAAAGTATGTTTTTCAAAGCTAAATCCAAAAACAAGGAATGTTTAAAAAAACAACCAACTCCACGACAAAATGTATATAATATAATTGTTGTGTTTTAACAAGCTCTACATTTTGTCTGGGGTAAGTTTTTGTCCATCTATTACGATTTATCAGTTATGCAACATTTCGTAAAATCGGTCCAGAATAAAGTAATCATCAGAGGCTATTCCCAGAAAATTCAAGATATACATTTTATTTGACAGGTAAATATCTTTAATATACGATATTTTAATCAAAATCGTTTGAGCCATTTTTAAGAAAACAAAATTTTTCGAAAAAAGTTTCATGTAAAGGGTAGTTGGGGTTGGGGTTATTTTCCTGAAAAGAAATGTAGAGCACACCATTTATGTTATATACATTTTTTGGTGGAATTGATCGCTTTTTAAATATTTCTTATTCTTGTAGACTTGACAGTTTTCGAAGTATTCCTTGTTATTGTTAACTTTTCTCAAATGGGAAGTCAGCTTTTGCTTCATTACTGTTATATTACTGCAGGCCATGCAAAGGGAATCAAACCGATTTGTTTCACATAACGACCATCTTTTATAAGATTTCTTTGTTTAATGCTTTAGGCTGGTATATTCCTTTATTTCCAGTGAAATCTCGACATTGGCTTTTTGGGATGAATAAAATAGCTTCTCTGTGCACTATGTACATTGTACATACGGGCTAGAGAAAGTAAAAATAACGAAAGAAGTAAACGGCTGCTTAGTGGAGGTGCGCACACGTTCAGAGAGGTGCCTCGCAGTCTCCAAGCTCTGCCCTCAGCCTTCTCCCGGGAAATCACCTCATACTCACTGCAAACCATAGAGGTGTTGTGTAACTGACAGGCATTGCTAGAGCCTTTGTTAGCTACACAACTTTATTCTACAACCAAACTAATTTTGCTTTACTAAAGCTTCGTGAGATTAGCTTCACACTACTCAACCATATTAGCTATTTGTGGAAAGCGGTATAACATCATAACACGACTACAGCTAGTATAATAGCATAACTGACTCTTTTTATTTCTTCATACGTATTAAAAAAAATAAAATAAAATAAAATCTTTAATACAACATCCTGGCATCTTGTTCCCTATACCAGGACGTATATTGCAAACTTTGTAATTTATTTCCCATGTTTAAATTATTGTTATACATCATTATTTTACAGATAATACTTATATACTAATAACTCAAAAATTTAATTTAAAACAAAAACAAATTAATATAAACTGAAATAAAATAAGTTCCAACCATAAAACAAATTTCACTAACACTAAATCATCTATTATCAATTACTGGAATCCAGTAACACAAATAACTGGTAGCCAGCTATTTACCCATAAAACTATGCTCTAGTTTATTAAGATAAATGAAAAACTAATCCTATACTACTGGTATCCAGCAGAATATGCACTGGCTACCAGCGCAACTAAATAATTATATTATACAATAATATCTTTACATTGTAGTAAACTGTAGTAAATTGTCTTTTATTTCCTTTGGCTAATATCTGTTACTAATTATACCTAATATTTTACATCACCATTACACTAAACTCACCATATTGAACTTTTTTACACTATTTAGCACTTCACTAACACTTCCTCCTCAACGTCATCTCCCCTTGCCTCGTATTGTCCACCGCCAGAAGTCCATAATTCACCAATCCTGCTCTCACACGCCCTCTGCATCCCTCTTATCACTCTGGTCTACACCGGCTCCTTCTTCTTCGCCTCCTTCTACTATGCTCGGCTCTCCTTCAACTTCCATTACTCTCCAGTCTCCATTTAGAATTAGTTTGCATTATTTATTCTTCCTCTTCTTCCTATGAACTTTCTTCATACGTATTATATACATAGTGTATAGAGAACTTATTGTATTGAACCCAAAAATTCAATACTGAGATTTTACCGGAAATATATGTTTTGATGTCCCCCGAATACAAACAAAGCATGCTACTTTCTCTACAAGTACTATGTACGTAATGTACAGAAAAGGTGTTGTAATGCAGCAAAGATTTCACGGGAAATACGTCTTTTGGGTTCCCTAAAAATACAAAAAAATAAATCTTAGAGAAAGATTCGTGTGTGTCTGTGGACAGCTAGCTCAAAAACGAAAAGACCATTAATTACAAAACTTGGTATTTAAGTTTGGTATCTTCCAAGGATGCGACACAAGGATTTCCAAGAAAATCCCCTTGTGAGAAATGTTTATTTATTTTAAAACTGAAACCAATAACAAGGAATATCTCGAAATTGACCAACTCAAAAAAAAAAAAAAAATGTACATAACATAAATTGTGTGCTTTAATGTAACTACATAAATACTAAGTTTAGTATTTAACGGTCACACACACACAGACGTACACGTATACACATACACAGATCTTTATCTAATAATGCCTTTTTTCGACTTCAAACATATATTTGCGGTGAAATCTCGAAATCGAACTTTTCATTAATATAGAATACCTTTTCTAGCTACTATGGACATAGATGATAGAGAAAGTAAATATAATCTTAAATAGCAGAATTAGTACTGAAATTCAGCATCTACCATGGATGCAACACTAAGATTTTCAAAGAAAAAACACCATAAACTATTTTAAATGGAATATTTATCGAAACTTTTGATTTTCTGAAAAAGGGTTCCAAGGAGATTTGTTAAAATACCAAATCTATGAGTTACTTTCATCAGAAAAAGGTGTATCATGTATTTTCTGAGAACAGTCTCTAAAATTTTGATTCTGCATGACTATTACATAGGTAATTAACCATAAGAGATATGCAAAATGTTACTTCACAAAATATCACATAGGTACATTGTCATAAACATTTTGATTAACACTTTAGTCTACTGTATTACCTTAGCCCCTTGTACTTACAAGAAAGTATAAAATAGAACCATTTCTGTTATCCTTTATTAAATTAAATTGAAATAGATGGAATAATTGACTTTTGTAAGAATATTCGTTGCAGAATAGTAATTTTTACTTTCTCTATAGGTACTACGTATATAGTGTATAGAGAAGGTATTGCACTCCACCAAAAAATTCGACACCGAGATTTCACCGGAAATATATGTTTTAGGGTCCCATGTATCCAAAACAAGTATTATTCAGAAAAAGGTTCGTGTGTGTGTGTGTCCGTGTGTCCGTGTGTCAGTGTGTCCGTGTGTCCGTGTGTCTGTGAACATGATAACTCAAAAACGAAAAGTCGGTAAAATACCAAACTTGGAGCTTTTTTTCGAGAAATTTTATTTTCTAAAAAATGGCTCTAATGATTTTGATTAAACTATCGTATATTAAAGATATTTACATGACAAATAAAATGTATATTTTGAATTTTCTAGGAATAGCCTCTGAAGACTACTTTACTCTCGGTCAATTTTACGGAATTATGCATAACTGCTAAACCGTAAGAGATGGACAAGAACTTACCACACAACAAATGTAGAGCACTTTAAAACACACAATTTATGTTATATATATTTTTTTTCGTGGAGTTGATTTTTTTTTTTAGATATTCCTTTTTTTTTCAGCTATAAAGACTTATACCTACTTTTCTCATACAGGACTTTGTGAACTCGTGTCCATACAAACAAAGGAACTCCAGTCACATAGCAACCAGCTTTTGACTATCACTTTAACCTATGGTACCCCCTTTTTTCGCTTCTACTAACAAGGTAGCAAGTAATAAGACTATTTCGGCTAATTTTTGCTCCATTAGATGAAGTAAATAGAATCATTTGTTGCAGTGATATAGAAAAAGTCATGTGAATGGAACACATCAGATTTTTATGATTTGTTTTATAGTGTTTAGCGCCCGCTTTTAGTACTTGTGGCACCGCAGGTGATGACAGTGATGATTCATGAAATGAAAATACAGCACCGGTGGAATGCGATGGCGCATGGGACGTCTAGGTAAGAGGCTAGTGGTCTAAGCCATTCTGCCATGGCGGGACTATAGAATAATTAGAGAAAATTGTATGCAAATTCTTATCTTCGGGTGAATAATTTGAATATTTATATTCTTGAGATTTGTTGTAAATAAAAATCTGACGTGTTCCATTCATATAACTTTCTCTACATCTCTGCAAAAAAATATTATAAAAAGGAATTGCTTCCATTTCCTTCATGCTGATCGAAAAAAAAATTAGCAGATATAGTCTTATTACTTGCTTCCTTGAAAGTAGAAGCGAAATGAGGGATTATCATAGGTTAAAGTGATAGTCAAAAGCAGTTGCTATAAGTTTTTGTCCATCTCTTACGGTTTAGCAGTTATGAAAAATTCCGTAAAATTCACTCAGAATAAAGTAGTCTTCAGAGGCTATTCCCAGAAAATTCAAGATATACATTTTAATTGTCAGGTAAGTATTTTTAATATTCGAAATTTTAATTAAAATCGTTAGAGCCATTTTTGAGAAAACCAAAATTTTCGAAAAAAGTTCCACGTAAAGGGTAGTTGGGGGTGGGGGGATTTTTCTGAAAATCTTCGTGTCGCATCCCTGGAAGATACTAAACTTAAATACCAAGTTTGGTATTTTATCGACTTTTCGTTTTTGAGTTATCGTGTTCACAGTCACAAGGACACACGGACCTTTTTCTGAAAATGCTTTTTTTTTGGATACAGGGGACCCTAAAACATATATTTCCGGTGAAATCTCAGTATCGAATTTTTGGGTGGAGTGCAATACCTTCTCTATACACTATACATAGTGCGTATAGAGAAAGTAAAGATCGTAACAAGCTGCAGTTAGTATCCCAGAAGTTGTTATTAATCTCTATCAGACTTTTGTAAAGGACATGGATGTAGCAGGTTCCTGTTCTTCGACAGGGAACATTTGTTACCTAGGCTCATATCGTACAGAGGCAGTAGTGAGTAAATTATGTGTTCGAGGTAGCGGGTCTTTCTCGTTTGATTTACAGCAGGCCGAATGTACAAGCCGGTATCTATATCGCCGGCGAGAGCTCAGCAAACTCGGTTTAGTGAAATGTAGGACAGCCAGGAGTAATTTCAGTCAATGCGAAATGCCGGTCACTAATTTAGTTCATAAATTAAGAAGGAAAATTGTCCTCTAGCAAATGATACACCTAGCCTCGCTAGGAGCTTGACAAGCTATAACACGACAAAGCAAACGTTCTGCACGGGTATCGCTGGAAGCAAGTGGGTTACAATCTTCACTGCCACTACCACATTCAAGTCTCAAGGGCACTAAAAGTGTGTAGCTTATCTGAGCATGCAGTGACACAAGAAGCAATATAATATAATTAATAGATCAATGGAAAACATTTACTGCATACATGGACATACATTTATCTGTGAAGCTTCATGTTCCTATGTGAGACAGTTTGACAAATTGAAATAACATAAATGTTCAACAAAATGGAAACAAAACATAAAACTAATCTGAAAAGTGAGAACCTTTTTACGTAAAGTTAATATCTTTGGCATTTGTAAACATGTAGTACTTGTTTTTTAGAAATTACACTTAAATTAATAAAAGTAACAATTTCCCACATCCATACTTGTTGCATTACATATTTAAAAAATCTAATACGTTCCATTCACATGACTTCATCTACAACTCTGCAACAAATTGTAATTAAAAAGGCTTATGCTTCTATTTACTTCATGCTAATCAAGAAAAAAACAGCAGAAATAGTCTTATTAATTGCTTCTTTGTAAGTCGAAGCGAAATAAGGGAGTACCGTAGGCTAAAGTGATAGTCAAAAGCTGGTTGCTATGTAACTGAAGTTCCTTTGTTTGTATGGAAACGAGTTGACAAATTCCTGTATGAAAAAATTATGTTTTTCAAAGCTGAAACGAGAAGCCATGAATATCTTAAAAATGATCAGTTCCACGAACAAATGTATATGACATAAATTGAGTGTTTTATGGTAAGCTACATTTTCTGTGTGTTAAGTTTTAGTACATCACTTACGGTTTATCAGTCATGCTAAATACCGTAAAATTGACCCAGAATAAAGTAGTCTTCAGAGGCTATTCCGAGAAAATTCAAAATATACATTTTATTTGTGAAGTAAATATCTTTCATATACGATATTTTAATCAAAATCGTTAGATACATTTTTTAGAATATCAAAATTTTCGGAAAAAGTTCCATGTAAAATGTAGTTTGGTGTGGGGGGATTTTTCTCAAAATCTTCGTGTCGCATCCCTGGAAGATACTAACCTTAAATACCAAGTTTGGTGTTTTACCGACTTTTCGTTTTTGAGTTATCGTGTTCACAGACACATGGACACACACACGGGCCTTTTTCTGAAAATACTTTCTGTATGATTTTAAATCTTAAGCAATAATTTGTGCCAATATAGTTCAATTATTAGTATTCACTTACTTAATTAAAATAATTTAAAATATCTGGTTCTCTTGTCCTTGATTTTTCTACAGTAACCCATACCTGTACGTTATGGATGACTCCGTCGTACACTTAAAGCCAATGCTACCTCTGTATTCTTTTTATTTATTTACGTATTGGACGAAGAACAAATATCTTTTGTCGCACAATATGTAGGTGCATCATGAAAAACACTGAAATGTAGTACTTTCCTCCGCTAATTTCTTATTTTGTCCAGCAATAAGAGACACATACAGTTGTACTAGTTTACCTTCTAATTTACCTTCTAATTTATGGAAGAGAAATGACTTACATACTTTTAAACTTAACCTCAAACAATTATGCCCGCCTCGGTTAAATTTACCGACATGTTTCTTACGATAAAGAAAACCTAACACGGGTATCTCAGCCTTAAAGATGAGGATCAACAATGTCGGTTTGAACCATGGCGGAATCGCAGGAGAGACCACAAAACGATCGCGGCGTCTAGACAGGATACCGTGGTGTTTAACTGTGCATCCAGGAATGCGGGCGAGAGTACACAATATCCAGCCACAGCTGTGAAGCAGCGGGGATGATTCCTGATCGAGGAAAAATCCCCATGCCACTACCGGTAATTGAACTCGGGTCCTCTGGTCAGAGGCAGGCGCACTTACCGAGATTCTAACTCGGGACTTCTTGAGCGTGAGGCAGATTCACCACCCTCACACCATAGAGGCAAGCTCAGCAACCACTGATATTGATAAAAGTTTCTATATTTGACTTTGGTTTCAAACTCATCATACAGTGACAACCCGTAATTACGTTCTTCAAGGGATAGTACGCGTAATAGTCCGAATTTATAAGATATGAAAAAGAAATTTTGTCACAATTTAATGGAAATATAATACAATAAATTTTATTTCTGAAAATTCAGATGCAACAAGTTCAAAATGAACAACAACAGATCATTTTCAATGAAAATATTCTTCGATTGCCGTGTACTCACTGGTACAGCTAATTATTAAATTTATGCTTACCATTTTGTAATACTGTATGGCAAGTATAAAAGTATGACAACTCACTATACACTGCAGAGAAATAAAGAAAAAAAATCTGATGTGTACTATTCACATGATTTTCTCTACATCTCTGCAACAAATTATTCTTAAAAAGCTTATGCCTCTATTTACTTCATGCCAATCGAGAAAAAGATTAGCAGAAATAGTCTTATTACTTGCTTCCTTATAAGTAGAAGCGAAATAAGGTTAAAGTGATAGTCAAAACCTAGTTCCTTTGTTTCTTTGAAACCTGAAGTTCCTTTGTTTGTATGGACAGCAGTTGACAATTTCCTGTATGAGAAAAGTATAAGTTTTTCAAAGCAGAAACCAAAAAACAGGGAATGTCTCAAAAACGATGATTTCCACGAAAAAAAATGTATATAACGTAAATGGTGTGTTTTAACGTGCTCTGCACTTTTCATGTAGTAAGTTTTCTTCCATCTCTTACGGGTTAGCAATTATTCAAAATTCCGTAAAATTCATCCAGAATAAAGTACTCTTCTGAGGCTATTCCCAGAAAATTCAAGAATTGCATTTTATATGTCAGATAAATAGCTTTAGCATACGATATTTTAATCAAAATCGTTAGATCCATTTTTGAGATAATCAAAATTTTCGAAAAAAGTTGTTGAGGGTGGGGTGATTTTTCTCAAAATCTTCGTGTCGCATCCCTGGATGATACTAAACTTAAATACCAAGTTTGGCATTTAACTTCGTTTTTGAGCTATGCTGCCCACAGGCACACAGACACACAATTACACACAGACACACGGACATTTTTCTAAAAATGCTTTTTTTGGATTCAGGTGGTCTCAAAACATGTATTTCCCGTGAAATCTCGGTATGGAATTTTTGGGTACAATGCAATACCTTCTCTATACACGATGTATATAGTATGTATAGAGAAAGTAAAAATTATAATGAAAGGACTGAAAGGATAAAACACATCGACAGCCTTTTGAAAGTGTAAATTCCTTTCAAGGAAAGGTATCACGTCTGATAGTGCTGTCCGCAGGAGTTTTCTAGGCAAGACTCTTGACTGTTCAGTAGATTTGAATTGTTTTGTTATCTACATTTAAAACATTAAAAATTCCGCAAATTTTACACAATATTTGCATTCATTTTTTACTTAAAAACAACGGTAAGTGGTGTTTTGGAAGAGTTAAAGGTGGAAAAATCAAACAAACGTGCAAGAACATTGGTAATGAACGAGATAGCGTTATAATCGGGAACGTAATAGCGTGTTCTTACTGTACAGTAACTATATAAGTCTAAGTAATTATATAATATTTATTATAAATTATTAGGAGGTACAATAAATAACTTCAATTTAAAAACATGTAATCCGTTCTCTTCACTATAAAGATTTTTTTAACTGGTTTATTTATATAGTCACTTTAACATCTATGGTCATTTTGGGGGTTTTGCACTAGAAACAACTTGCCTGTAGGTTCTTTACCTTGGTTTTATCGTTTTATTTTCCCCAAACACAGTACACACATAGGCACTTGTATACTTCCAGACTTTCTGGGGGATAGAGAATAATTCTGGTTAAAGAAACATTTCCCGCCCTAGCCAGGAATGGTACCCGGGACCTCCGGGTGTAAAGTCAGCTCGCTGACCAGTCGAAGAAAATCTTGTGAAAGCATTTTAGCCTGCACTTTGGACGCTTAAAACCCATCCTTTAGCGATATTTGCCTTTGAGGATGCCATCACCCGCAATAAGAATATATGATACTGTGCTATCCGGTTCTTTTCTTCCCGCTTTCCTTTCAGTTGGTTTATCAAAGACGATGGATATCTTGTTCCCGGACAAGAGTGCTTGCGACATCATCTACAGTGCCTTTGTCCGAATCGTCCGTGTCAGCAGAAATCGCTACCCTCGCTATGATCGTGCGATAGAAAAGTGATTTGAAAAGCTGGAGATTTGCCATTAGTTTGTACATTCCCCTTCAGCTGAGACTCCCGTGGAGCGTTTATTACTCAAGCAAGTTCCGCCCACCTCAGCTCCTGCAGCACTGTGCGGAAAATACGAGAACATTTTTTGTTGACCTGCACGTTAATTACCAAACAAACTGTTGAACACCCTGCAAACAGTGAAAAGTCGCTTCGCATCGCGGCAGGGAGATAGTGGCAACGGGACAAACTGCGTAAACCAGAAACGCGAATGAACAAAGAACACACACAATCCACGTTCACTTTTCCTTCCCTATCCTTCCACTCGTTCATTATTCCCGGTAGTCGTGGTAGTGGCTTTATCCCAGTTTCAAAAGTTTTTTTAATGCCCTTTTACAACTAAAACCAAAGTGTACTCACCTTCATATAGCGCCGCTTTTATTTAAAACATGACTTTCTCTACATCTCTGCAACAAGTTATTCTTAAAACGCTTAAACTTTTATTTGCTTCATGCTAATCAGAAAAAATTAGCAGAAATGGTCTTATTACTTGCTTCCTTGTAAGTAGAAGCGAAATAAGAGAGTACCATAAAATGGCTCTAACGATTTTGATTAAAATATGTACATTAAATTTACCTGACAAATAAAATGCATATATTGAATTTTCTGGGAATAGCCTCTGAAGACTACTTTATTCTGGATGAAAAATACGGAATTTTGCATATTTGCTAAACCGTAAGAGATGGATAAAAGCTTACCACACAGAAAATGTAGGGCACATTAAAACACATAATTTATGTTATATTCGTTTTTGAGATATTCCTTGGTTTTGGTTTCAGCTTTGAAAAACACACATTTCTCATACAGGAATTTGTCAACTCCTGTCCATATAAACAAAGGAACTTCAGTCACATAGCAACCAACTTTTGACTATCACTTTAATCTATGGTACGCCCTTATTTTGCCTCTACTTGCAAGGAAGCAAGAAATAAGTCTATTTGTGCTAATTTTTCTCGATTACCATCCAATAAATAAAAGAATAAGCTTATTAACAATCATTTGTTACAGAGATATAGAGAAAGTCATGTGAATGGAACACATCAGATTTTTTTCCTTTTCTTTTGTATTCAGAGGCCCTCAGAACATGAATTTCCAGTGAAATCTCGCAAATTATAACGAATAACGGAATAACTTCTCGATTAGCATGAATTCGATAAAAGAATATCCCTCATAACAATAATTTGTTTGCAAAATGGTACAGAACATATGAATGGAACATATGAAATATTCTTTTTCCCTTTCTACCTATTTGACCCGCTGACATGTATCATTCTGCGACCTCTTTCCCTCCCCTTTTCTCTGAACGTTAATATACACCTTTAGACGGCGATGATGAATACACCTGTATATAGCGTTCCATCTGTAACCGATAGGAAACTCATACATGCTTTCGCTCGTCGACATCCGGATCTGGTCGTCCTTTGGGTCTCTCACCTCATCCCTCCGTCCCTGGGGTCATGCAAATGGAAAAGAATTACAAGGTCCTACGTTTGGTATTGTGCGCCAACATTCTGGGAGCCCCTTCGGTGACAACCTAAGGTGCCATGGGAGAGAGTAATAAAACAAATCCCGCAGGAAATTAAATTGAGTTTCATGTATGGACGCTCTTAACTGCTGTGTCTCTCAGCGTCCTATTCTATGTTTGGTGTGAAAAGGCCACATGCTCAGATGCCTCTTTATTAGTCTTGAAGTTTTTTTACTTGCGTAAATCTACGCCATAGGACTAAAGACTTTACTTTTCTTCCGAAGGAAACTATAATAAGGGTTTTTACGCCTGAAAAAATCTAGCTACTCGTCCTACGCTGGGTTTGAACCCGGAACCTTGAATGCCAGAAGCTAGCATGTTACCCATTGAGCTTGGAGAACGACATCCCGGAAAATCTGTTTTGATTTGTTTGGTAAATGCTTTGGTGGTGGAAGAAGGAGCAATTCTAGAATTGTCTATGAACAATGTAACTTAAAGTTTACTTCTATAACAAGTGTAGAAACAGCATTTTCAGTCTTCAAAATTATTTTAGCAGATATACAACATCGCTTGAGTGTTGAATATTAGAGGAAATCTTGATAATATATTGTAATACTAATTATGAGACAAAATGAAATGACGTGCAGTGTACAGAAAGAAGTACTGACCGATATCTTAGTAAGCAATCCAACCATCATCCCAAACAGAAAAGAAGCGTCATCAAAACACTAGTGGAACGAGCTAAAGGAATCTGTGACACGGAACATTTACCACAAGAATTAAAATATTTACAAAAGACGCTAATGTATAATGGGTACACAAAAAAGGATATCGATCGAGCAATACGTCCCAGAAAGAACAATACTAGACCTAGGGAGGAATCGACATATAAAAATAAAGTATTCTTGCCATATATAAAAAACATAACTGATCGTATCGACAAGATTTTAGAAAAACGACACGTGAAACCCATATACATGCCGACAACTAAAATAAAACAGTTCCTCAAATCAGCTAAAGACCGACTCGATCCACTTTGTAAATCTGGTGTTTACAAAATCCCATGCACATGTGGCCAAGTTTACATCGGCACTACAAAACGTAGCATCAATACACGCATCACAGAGCATAAAAGAAACTGCCGCCTCGGACAAACAGAAAAATCAGCCGTGGCACAACATGTTTTATCCTTAGATGACCACCGTATGCAATATGATAAAGTGGAGGTTATAGCTACGGCTAAAAATTATTACCCCCGTTTATACAGAGAGGCCATTGAGATTTATAAAAACACAAACAACTTTAACAAAGACGAAGGTCTTAAATTAAACTCCACCTGGTTCCCTATACTTTCCCAACTCCGTAACCTCCAGGCTAAATAAACACAACCAAAACCCGTCCACTTGACTCCGCCCACCTGTGTCCGAGTATATATACTGGCTATAAACCGCACTGTTGTTATTCTTTTCGAGTTAGCGACGTGAGCACATTTCCTCTGAAGATGTCCCTCACAGACAGGGACGAAACGTTAGGTAGAAATATTTTAACTAAACATATTTTAACCTACAGACCACGGCAAAATAGCCCGAAAATTTTAAATTTTAAAACTATGGACACCGGCCGTGAAAGCTTACACATATATTTAAAATGAAATGATTCTCAAATCTATACACAAAAATGTGAAAATACTTAATTTCATACATAAGTAATTGTTTTGGCCCAGTTACCCATATACCAGAAACTACATTTTTCCTTGTTTAAAGTTAAAGAATAGTCCCTAATTACATCATTTTTAATCCACTTAATGCCTAATATGTCAACTTTTCAGGCTTAGAATGTCGAAGTATAATTATGAATTCATTTCCCACTGGGTATCAGACTAGTAAATTTTGCCTTTTTAGGGGCAGTTAATGGGTGTGTACAGTCAGGTTCGCATTGTATTTTCTTGTGTTGTGTCACAAGAAATGTGTATTCGTCTTCGTTTACAATGGAAAAGATTAAACTAATAACTCCAAGGGGTTTAATGCCAAAACCTGCTTACATGGAGCTAATATTTTTTAATTCATTTTCTAAATTATCTCATTATTCTTATACTCTATCTTTCCAAGTTTGGTATTTAACCGTCTTTTCTTTTCTGAGATATGCTACCCACAGACACACACACACACATACCAGACACACAGACCTTTTTCTGAAAATTACTTTTTTTTCTGGATTCAGGGGGTTCTAAAACATGTTTTTGTTTTGGTATGGAAATGTTGGTGGAATACAATACCTTATCTAGCAACTGTATACATTGTACATACGGGGCTAGAGAAAGTAAAAAAAAAAATTCGTACTCAGGAGACCCCAAAACATATATTTCCAGTGAAATCTCGAAATCGAATTTTTGGTTGGAATACAACACCTTCTCTAGCCACTATGTACATTTTACATGTGGTCTAGAGAAAATAAAAATAATTGGTTTATCAAGAGCTACAGGGAAATGGTGGTAATGGTATTTTTCACAGAGGTTTGCAGCATCCGCTGATAACTGGCGCGGCAGACCAACCTACTGTGGATAATACTGCAGCAAACAGATCTTTCCTTTCTTGAGTGATTCGAGTGTAAAAAGAGCTTACAATTTAGAGATAAGAATCAACGCTTTACAAAACCTTTATGTGTTTTGTGATGAAATCGCTGTGTTTAGCAGCCACTCTTATTTCATAGCCACCTCTATACAATGCCCATGAAGGCATTAAATTAAGGAATAAAGCTAATCTTCGGGGAGTATAATAAATCCTTAGTTCTCTTGATAAGACGATGCCGTTAATTAGAAGATAAGGCTGTGAAAGTTAGGGATTATTGCATTCGCTACCGAGCAGTACAGGGTGTTCAAGAAGAGTGGGAAATCCAGGACCAGAGTCACTCTAACGATATTCCAATTTAGTTTTACAGATTTACATTTTACAGAATTTTAATTCATTTTGAAATATTTTGTCACATTTTACAGAATTTTAATTCATTTTGAAATATTTTGTCACATTAATTCGGTCCTATTAAATATGAAAGCTGCTTAGTACTTATATGACTTGTATCGAAAGGTAGCACAAAACTATCTCTTGTTTTATTCACTTTATAAAGGATAGCAGACGACTTAGCATTGCAGTATCAGACAAGTACTAAGTGAATATACTGATAACCAATAATCGTGGACCACCCATATTGAACATTTAAAAAAGAGACTGTTTGGCATTATTTTTTTTAATTCGTACTTTGAGAGGTTCTATCCCAATTGAATACGTGAGAGGTATGAATTTTGCTTCTTTTTTTTTTGAATCTGTAATAAATATGGCCTAATACTTTGGGGTGGTCCTAACAAAGTAAATGACACTTTTGTCTTCAAAAGAAAATTATTACGATAGTGAAAAAAAGTTCCTATATAACCCCATGTAGACTCCTATTTATTGAGCTAGGCATTTTAATTATTTATGATCTTTATATTTTAGATACTTCAGTATTATAGATGCCTCTCGTAATAGACCTATTTTGAGGATGGATATTCATAGTTACAGTACTAGATTATGTCCACATTCCTTATTATCGATTAACAAAATCTCAGAATAGTTGTTTATACTTAGGTATTAAGTTATATAATAACTTGCCTGATAGTACTAAATGTTTAAATATGCAGAATTTGAAGTCCAGGGAATATATATGGTTAATGAAACATCCTTTTTATTCTATACATGCATATTTTAATTGTAAATTTTTGGTAACTTGATTTGTAATTTATTATGACAAGGTTGATGTACTGCTTTCAACAACCGTTGTCAATGCCTGTATAGTGCTTCTAGATAAAATAAAAATGAAAATGAAATGAAAAGAAAAATTAAGCTTCACATTCTCTTGACCTCCTTTACCTAACCGTTTATTTTCATATATGAAAATCGAATTAAACTTATGGGGCAATTGTTTCATTTCACATTTTGGGATAGAAGTTTTTATTAATATATGTAAACTGACTACAAATACGATGCATGGTCATAACGCATACTAACGACAACTAGCGAAGAATGGAATTCAATGATAATTAAACTTAATTGAATATTATTACTAGCGTGAGCTCAAAGTACAACGCGGCAGTTTTTACTTTCTCTACACATAATATGTACATAGTGTATAGAGAAGGTATTGTAATGCACCCAAAAATTCGATACCGAGATTTCACCGGAAATACATGTTTTGAGACCCCCTGAATCCAACAAAAGCCTTTTTAGAAAAATGCCCGTGTGTGTCTGTCTGTCTGTGTGTACGCGTGTGTGTCTGTGGGCAGCATAGCTAAAAAACAAAAAGACCGTTAAAAACCAAACTTGGTATTTAGGTTTGGTATCTTCCAAGGATGCGACACGAATATTTTCAAGAAAATCCCCCAACCCCCAACTACCCTTTACATGGGAAAAATATCGAAAATTTTGATTTTCTCAAAAATGGCTATAACGATTTTGATTAAACTGTCACATATTAAAGATATTTACCTGAAAAATAAAATTTATATCTTGAATTTTCTGGGAACAGCCTCTGAAGATTACTTTATTCTGGAAGAATTTTACGGAATTTTGCATAACTACTAAACCATAAGAGATGGACAAAGCCTTACCATACAGAAGATGTAGAGCACATTCGAACACACAATTTATGTTCTATAAATTTTGATCGTGGTGTTGATCGTTTTTAAGATATTGCTTGATTTTGGTTTCAGCTTTGAAAAACTTTTACCTTTCTCATACAGGAATTTGTGAACTCCTGTCCCTACGAACAAAGGAACTTCAGTCACATTGCAACCAGTTTTGATTGTCACTTTAACCTATGGTACTCCCTTATTTCGCTTCTACTTGCAAGGATGCAAGCTATTTCTGCTAATTTTTTCTCAATTAGCATGAAGTAAATAGAAGCATAAGCTTTTTAACAATAATTTGTTGCAGAGAAGTAGAAAAAGTCATGTAAACGGAACACATCAGATATTTTTATGGTATTTAACGCCCGCTTTTACTACATATGGCGCTGATTATACATGGAATGAAGATGGAGCACTGGTGGAATGTGATGGTGGAAGAAACCAGAGAACCGAAGAAAACCCGCCTCAGCAGTGTGATCTCCCAATTGTGGCAGAGGGAAAATTATTACCTTCTAGAGAGAAATTTGTTTGGTGGTTTTGTCACACAGATTATATTTTATTCAACATGAAATACCTTTTATTTTCTCTACTGCTTACCTTTACTAAGTAGAAACAATTTCGTATTCAACCCAAAACATCAATATGAAGATTTTACCAGTACTAGAAATTTTCGGATTGCCTGAATAAACTAAAAAGAAACATTTTAAGAAAAAAATATCTGAGTACGTGCTCGTGTGGCGTGTGTCTGTGAACAGCGTAATTCTATTAAATACCAAACTTGGTGAATCAGGTAGCCCAACTGCGACGTATTTAACGTAAGTAGATGCCCCGTCGAATGTTAAAAGAGTTGCAGAACTCAACGGGACTATCCAGCTAAAACGCTAGTGTGAAAATTAACTTCGTTTTACCTCTCGCAATGAGCGTGACTTGCTCGCCGTCTTCGCTAATAAGTAGGAGGGATAAACCAAAAGTCGCTCAGCCAGTTCTCCATCTACCAGTTTTAACATGCAATAATTGCGTTCAGTTCTGCATCTCGTTTAACTCGCGGAGAGGCACTTGGGTACGTCAAATTTAGAGGTGTTGGGCCCTAGATATATAGGTGGGACCTTGATATCGTCGATAGCGCGATACTTTCTATACTCGGCGGTACTGAAATACCTATGTCTACACGAGACAATCCTTCGATACTTCTCGATACTTTTGTCTATATAATTTTTGCATTATTATTATTATTATTATTATTATTATTATTATTATTATTTCCTTGCCATGTTATGGGCTATTTCATTTACTTCTGATTTTTTTTATTATTATTTTTTTTTTGGGTAGCTTAACGTCCTTTAACCTCGGACGATGAATGAAATTGGCTAAATAATGCTCAAATGATCTCGGAGCTTAAAGTTACTCGACAATCGTCTTCTCAGAATAAGGGAAAACCCCGAAATAAACCTTATTCGAGTAACTCACCCTAAGCGAGATTCGAACTCACGACCTTTTGAGTGTGAGGCAGACACGCTACCACCACACTACCCAGGCGGGCTAGTTTTTCTTTATTGTTTCATTTATATAGCCCATTTTAACACTAAGGTCATATCGGAGGTTGTGCACTAGAAGCAAATCGCTATCTGTAGGTTTTTTACGTTGAGTTTAATGCTTTTTTTTTATTTGCCTCAAACACACATCTACTCTCACATACATACATTCAGACTCTGTGGAAAAGAATAATTCTGCTTAAAGAAAAATTACCCGCCGCAGCCGGGAATGGAACCCACGACCTTTGGATGAGAAGCCAGCTCGTTGACTACAATACCACGGAAGCAGCTTTCATACCAATAACTGTGGCAACCTTATCTTCAGTTGGAATCACTCCACTAACAGATTTCACTCTCTTTGAACACTGAACGCTTATGATTTAAAGCTTCTTTGAGATGAAATACTTACACTGCAACAACTAAGGCATTTTCCAAATATCTTTTCACGCTTATTTCTGATTTAGCATTCTGTTTAAGTGTAACGTATAAGGAAATAAAAGCTTTGGGAGCAAGCGGCCTTTGAGACTGCATTTTCTATGACGTAAATAGATTGCATCTTCTTAAAGTACAAGAGAATACGCTTTACCTTTCGTTCTTTATTTATTGACTGAAAGTCGCCTGTCCTGTTCCGAATTTGCCACCAGCACCTGATACTCTGCATAATATGAGTTATTGATCGAGGTAATCCATAATTCAAGGGTCGTCGGGCTCTAGACTACGTGGGCATGCATTTGTCGGGAAACCCTTTTCACATTTTCTGTCAGAAGCACTGCTTCCTTCGGCGGAACCAAAAGACGATCAACGATAGTAGAACATCGTGTATCAATAGCCAAGTGAACATTTATTTCATGAACAGTGATAAGCCACGAATACTGAAATTCCTTATTATTTATCATTTCCACAGCTTATCTATTAGGTAAAAAAATAAAATGGCGAGTTATTTATGGACGCTCTTTAACTGCTGTAGTCCCATTCAAAAGTGGGCGTGAAAGATCGCTTAATTTTGCTCAGAGGCCTCTCTTTCAGTAAATCTACGATACGGGACAACGGCTTCACTTCTTCCGAAGGAAGCCATGCTAAGGATTTTTACACCCGAAAAGATCCATCTCCTCCGCCGGCTTTGAAGCCGCGACCTTGGGTATATGAAGTTAGTATGGTAGCCATTACGCCACGGAGGGCGACTATCTATTAAGTAGGGAACATATTCTACTCTACCAAAAGTTTCACCCAAATGTCTATTAAATAGCATGGCTCAAAAAACGAACCATCCGTTGAATACCAAACTTGGTATTTAAGATCAGTATCTTCCAAAGATTTCCTGGAGCAATGGGCTGGACCGTAGTGTTCTGGTTCCCAGTCGCAGAGTATGCCGGGATTCGATCCCAAACAAGAGGACGCGGATTTGAAGTTCCGTGTATCAGACCGATGTTCAGCATCGCGAGGAAAGTAAGCGGGTGCGAATGCGTAGGTGGGCGTGAGACCGGCAGTCGGTTTCGGAGCTCCTGGCCGGTAAGCTGGCACATTATTATTATTATTATTATTATTATTATTATAATCATCATCATCATCATTATCAACTTCTCTTCCAAAGGATTAAGATTTTCATCAAAATTCCGGTGCCCAAAATTTCTCTTTACATGGAAGATCTTTCAAAATTTTAAATCTTTTTCATAATATCTCCAATATATTTTGACAAAATAAATTACGTTTAAGATATTCATTCATATGTGAAATAAAAAATATATTTCCTTAAATTTCTATATAATGGCAAACCGTATGAATATCACAAAATGTTAGTACAAGAAAGGATAGACTTCTTAATATATGTAATTTACGCCACTTTTTTTTTTCTATTTTTGTATAGTAATTATTTCTGAGATATTCGTTTAAATTTTCAAATACTTTTCCTTTTTTAAAGTGGGAGGCACAAGTAAGTGTTTTCTCGTGGTCATGCAAAGAGCAAGCAATTTCAAATTCATCACAAAGCGACAAGCTCTTTAGATATTTGTCAACCGCTTTACCTAATGCATCCTACAGTGGCACGTGTAAATGTGTAATGAAAGTTTATCTGGTCTAACAAGAGGTAGATAACAAGAGTATTTGTTATAAAGAACATGTTAGAAGAGCGAGTAGAGAAAATCGTGTGAATCCAACACATAGTTGTTTTCGACTTCTTATGAGTACAGAAAGAGGCTATTGAGGTCAAAAAAGGGGCTATTCTTGAAGGCATTAGGTTAGTCTACAATATTTGCTTCTCTAAACAATGAAGTTAAAAAAATCTTGCATATCTGGAAGCGTTTCAAAATATCTTGTGTTCCATTCACATGACTTTTTCTACCTATTCAACAACAATCTGTTTTTATAAAAGCCTATACTTCCATCTACTTCATGCTAATCAAGACAACATTAGTAGATATAGTTCTTATAAGCAGAAGGAAAATAAGGGAATACACTAGGCTCAAATGACAGTCAAGTCTTTTAAAAGCTGGTCATTTGAAACTCTTTGCATTACCATCATATAAAACAGTGAATAGCAATTTCAACAAATAATCGACAAAATAAGATGCAGTAGGTGGAGAACATATTGTATTCTACCCAAAAATTCGATACCAACATTTCACATACATGTTTTGAACAACCCAGAATTAAAAAAAAATCGAAGCTTAATATATGTGTCTATCTATCTGTATGTATGTGTCTGTGTGTATGCGCGCGTGCGCCTGGGCAGCATAGTTCAAAAACGAAAACCCCGTTATATATCAAACTTGGTACTGAAGTTTAGTATCTTCAAAGAATAAGAAATTAAGATTTTCAAGAAAAACTCTCTTCAGCAAACTACCCTTTATAGGAAGAATTTTAGACGTTTTTGATTCTCTAAAACTGGATGTAACGATGTGGAGGAATCTATTTAAAACAAACAATTTATGTCATACACATTTTTTATTTTAGAGTAATCATTTCCGAGATATTATGTTTTATTGATTCTTTGCTATACAATTCTTAATAATTTATTATAAAACCCAATAAGAATATAATTTCGTCTTCCAAACTGTAATATTCATTAGTAGCCATTATTTTCTCATCTAGACCAAAAACATTATTTCTATCGTTATCACAGCCACAATTAATACTTTTCTCAAACGGAAAGTTGTCATACGTTTCTTACATCTTTTGTTTTATTTCTGATCATGAAAGGTAAAACAGAATTTTATTGTTTCACATAGGGATAGCTTTTCAATGATGCCTCTGTCACTTTAGGCTTGTGTATCCCTTTCTTTAGCAGCAAGCTATTCCACCATTTTTGTTAATGTTTATCTCGATTAGCATGAAGTAAATAAAAGAATAGCTCTTGTAGGAATTGTTTGTACAACAGGTAGACACAATAATGTGAATGGGACACATGTTTTTCTGTGAACATTTACTGCGGATATATTTTAGGTAGTATAAAGCGTACATGATGGCAATATTACTGCAATAAAGGCCATTAGGTGCGGGAGGCACTGTCCCTGTCAAAACAGTAAGTAGGTCTGCGCGTAAACAGTCGTGTTGGAAACAGAGCCACTAGGTCCCTCGCCATTCAACTTACCAATACTTTTTATTTAAGTCCGTGATCCGTTATGCATACTAACCTACCTTAACCTAGCAAAGCTTTTTATCTGTTTAACCACGTCACGTTTGCAAAACGGCGTTAATTATTTCACAAACCAATATGATTTTGCAGTTACTACCAAATTAGCTCAGAAATAGGTCACTCTGCCCATCTTACAAATAATATAGTATTATATTAATACTTTTTCATTGTATAAATTATTTAGTTTGGAAAAAGAACTACTTTTTTTCAAAAGCGGCTGATCACAGAACAGACTGCGATCATACCTTTATGTTTGTAACACCTCTTTGAAGTGCATATTAGAAATAATGTTATAAATTCCGTTCCACCTGCATAAAGGCAGCAAATGAAGTGCAAATCATGTGTTTATCTAATCAAAGGGGAGTGAATAAATAGAGTACATTTTGCCAATGACGATAGTTTTTTTTAGAAAGGTTTCAAGCCAGCAATGTGCATTTTGTTACATGCAAAAAAGGGAAGAATAATACATAGTTTATATCTTTGTTAGTAAATAAATGACCTACAACGGAAAATAAAGTAAATATTGTAAACATTTTACGTCAATGCTCCACATGAATATGTAGTGAGAAAAAGAAAATAAAATGAGAAACAGCGGGTACATATGAATAAGGCATATATGAGAAAATATATTTTAATAAGAATAATTTCTTATTGAATTACGGATATAAAAATTAGATATGAAGAGGAGTTTTCAGACAACATAATATTATACAAGTTATAGCATATCAAATGTATGACAGTTTAATTAAAATAATTAGAGAAAATTATTTTTTTATTTTTTTATTTATTTAACAGGGTTAGAATGTAAAACGGCACTTTTATTCAAAGTGTTTATACATTTATCTTTTTTCTCCATCTTCTCTTGTTGCCCAATCCAACTCTTCCAATCCTCTCCACTTTTAACACTTCTTATATCACCATTTAGGTGTTTCGGTTTACCTGTCTTTCCTCTCCCTGGTGGAATCCATTCTAAAATCTGTCTAGCTAATCTTGTTTCTGGCATTCCAGCATACAATTCTAGTTGTTTATAGCTCAAAAAATCTAATAATGTGTTGCGGACTTTTATCTCTTCTCTAATGATTGCGTATCGAATGTTTCCAATTTAGAAAATCTAGTGGAGCGCACGACGATATTTCCGGCTACGGCAGCCTTAAACGGTGTTTGACTAAAATGTAGAGTTATATTGCATTCTAATTTTTACTTTCTCTACACGTGCTATGTACATAGTGTATAGAGAAGATACTGTATTGCACCTAAAAATTCGATACTGAGATTTCCAAACTTTGTATCTTCCAGGAATGCGACACGAAGATTTTGAGAAAAAATCTCCCTATCCCAAACTACCCTTTACATGGAACTTTTTTGGAAAATGTTCTCAAAAATTGCTCTAACGGTTTTGATTAAAATATCGTATATTGAAGATATTTACCTGACAAATAAAATGTATATCTTGAATTTTCTGGGAATAGTCTCAGAAAAATACTTAATTCTACATGAAGTTTACGGAATTTCGCCTAATAGATGGACATGAACTTACCACACAAAATATAGAGCACATTAAAACACACAATTTAGGTTAAATTAATTTTTTCCGAAATAATCGTTTTTGACACATTTCTTGTTTTTGGTTTCACATTTAAAAAGCTTACACTTTTCTCATACAAGAATTTGTGAATCGATACAGACAAAGGAACTTCAGTCACATAGGAACCAGCTTTTGACTATCACTTTAAACTATGGTACTCCCTTATTTCGCTTCTAATTACAAGGAAGCAGGTAATGATACTTTTTTTGCTAACTTTTTTGTTGATTAACATGAAGTAAATAGAAGCTTAAGCTTTTTAACAATAATTTGTTGTATAAATGTAGAGAAAGTCATGTGAATGGAACACATCAGACTTTATTTTTCATGTAAATATCTTTCATACACAGTATTTTAATCAAAGTCGTTAGAGCCATTTTTAAGCAAATTAAAAATTTCAAAAACTTTTCCATGTAAAAGGTTATGCGTAGTATAGATTATTTTGAAAATCCTCGTATTGCATCCTCGGAAGCTACTCCAGGTAGAACTAGTCATTTTTGAGAAAATCAAAATGTTCTAAAAATGTTACATGTAAAAGATAGTTTGGGGTGAGGTTTTCTGTTATCGTGTTCACGGACACAGACTCAAGGACATACACGGACCTTTTTCTGAAAATGCTATTTTTTTAAACAGGGTGCCCTTAAATATATATTTACGGTCCAGTCGCGATATTCAATTTTTGTGTGGCTTGCAATACTTTCTCTATACACCATGTACATAGTACCTGTAGAGAAACTAAAAATTAGCAGAAATAATCTTATTACTTTATTCCTTGTAAGTAGAAGCGAAATAAGGGAGTACTGTACGTTAAAGTGATACTCAAAAGCTGGCTGCTATGTGACTGGAGTTCCTTTGTTTGTATGGATAGGAGTTGATAAATTCCTGTATAAAAAAGTGCATATACATTTTTTAAAGCTGAACAAGGAATATCTAAAAAAAAACTCCGTGAAAAAATGTATATGACATAGTTGTGTGTGTTATTGTTATCTACACTTTTTGGGTAGTAAGTTTTTGTCTATTACGGTTTACCAGTTATGAAAACTCTATAAAAATCATCCAGAATAAAGAGGTCTTTAGAGTCTATTCTCAGAAAATTCAAGATATACATTTTATTTTTAAATATAAGGGATTTTAATCAAAATCGTTAGAGTCATTTTTGAGAAAATCAATATTTTCGAAAAAAGTTTCATCTAAAGGTTAGTGGGTGTGGGGGATTTCTTCATAATCTTTGTGTCGCATCCTTGGAGGATATCAAACTTAAATATGAAGTTTGGTATTTAACTGTCTCCTTATTTTTGAGCTATGCTGTCCACAGGCACACATACACACACGCGCGCACGCACACACACACACACACACAGACGGTTCTTTTTCTAAAAATGCTCTTTTTGGTTACAGGGGACTCAAAACATATATTTCCGCAGTAATGTCGGTATCGAATTTTTGGGTGGAATAAATACCTTCTCTATACACTATGTACACAAGGCACAGAAAGAAACCGGCACTGTCTTGTTCCGTACAGCGCATTCCTTACCGTTTGAAGGGTACTTTATTACGTCATGTTTTTATTTTATTGGCTGATACTGTCACCTTGCAGGTGAGTGTTCTATACCTATGCTGGGTTTGTCAACTCATTCGGTAATAGGTATAGCCACCTTACTCAATTGGAAGCGAGATTAGGTAACGTGTACTACAACAGTAAGCTACAACCCTCCACCTTCCCCAATTAGAGTGTCGGAGGGGTCAGCGGATATCAGAAGGCACGCCCTATAATTTCCCTACAGACACTCAGAAATTCGATATCTAATATTATTTGTGCTCTGTGTACACAGTATGTGTAGAGAAAGTGCTTTATAATTTGAATTTTCTGGAATTTGCTGGAATAGCCTCTTATGACTTGTTCCCTCATATGACTTTTGTATAACTAGTAAACCATAATATATAGCGAAACCTTACCACAGAAAAAAAATTGATCTCATTAGAAACACACACAATTTTGGAGATATTCTATTTTATTGATTTCAAATTTAAACCTCTTAACTTTTCTCAAACGCGACGCTTTCATTTCAGCTCTATTTTGTTATACTCCTGACCTCTGCAAAGAGAACCGAATTTCAATTATTTGTCTCACATAAGGATAGTTTTTAAAGGATTCGGCTATCCCTTTGGCTTAGTATATTCCATTATTTCCCTTACCAACAATGAACTAACGGCCATCTCTACTATGTTTATCCTGATTAGCATGATGTAGATACAAAGATATACTTTTATAGGAATAGTTTGTTATATAATGCGTAGATAAAGTCTTTTGAATGTAACACACAGATTTCCCGAATGTGATCTTCTCAGTACGATGAAATAATCTGATTAATTTATGCGAGTATACGATTTACCATAAATATTCTCTTTCCCTTTTATGAAATTGGTCGATCCCCATGGCCGCGATCGCCAAGGCGTCTCGCTTTGGTGCTTCGTGGTGCAGGGGATCGTGGGTTCAAGTCCCACCTTGGGCATGAGTGTTATAAGTTTGTGTATATGTGTGTGTAACAGAAGAATACAGTAATCATAGAGCAAACAAAGTAAAAAAAGTTAGGTAAATAAAAGTAGGGTATACAGCGCCGGAGTTCTGACCAGACTCCGGAGCTCTATTTTTCTTTAAAAAAATATATTTCACGTTTGTTCATTAGTTACAATCCAACAATTCACGGTGCAAGAACACTATGTTTTCAAAGAGAGATGCTTAGTGAAACAAAACGTAAAATAAAGCATGACTTATGCACTGAGTTAATTTCCATATTTAGTCATTTTACAGTAACATTTCCGCCGATAAAAATCCATTGATATGACAATACATCTTTGTACCTGAGTTTTCATGTCCATTTTTACAGCTTTTGAACTTTTCCAGTGATTTATAATTAAATTAAAAAAAAATATTTTCATTTTAATTTGGGCATACCTACGTAGGTGTATATGATTTGTTTAAACCGGCACTTCAGCGATATACCATTCCACGTCAAGTGTTATTCAGGGTAATTGAAAATACGGAGACCTCAAGTGGGTACTTGTTAATTTAAAATCGTAAATTTTCAATCAATAAATGCATGCGTTTTATACAAGCTTAATATATGCACACCAAATTGGCGTAGTGCTTGGGAATAAAAGAGTTACTCAATAACAAAATACACTTTCACTATTGGAATCTTCTTCGGTGTTTTGTAATATAAATGTATAAAAAACGCACTCAGTGGGCTTGTATAATGTTATAATATATACAGGGTGTTTCAAAACAACACCAAACGAAAATGTAGACCTTGTTGATATACCTTACGTGATACGTGAATATAATTTTCAGCTCTAAATTCGGCACAAACAAAAACTGCCATAAAATCACCATGGATTAGGCAGACGTACATAACCAGATGGCTCCAAGAGAGATGCCGGTTGGTAGCGAAGGTCTCAGTCGTGTGGTATAGACGTAGTTTGATAGACACGCCGGCGCGGGACAGGTCACCATAGTAATGGAAAACGTAACATGTGGGTGTGGCGCATGACAACTGTTGTTCCTTGGCTGCCTAATCCCAAATGTGTGCGATTTTAATCACACATAAAACTTTAAATGAGTTTGAAAGTAGCGACATCAAGTTTCGCATAAGTCAAAAGTGTGAGATAATCGACTGCTATCTTCGTTTGGTGCCGTTTTGAAGCTTAAAATAAAAGGTCTGATGTGTTATATTCACTAAAATGTAATATCTGCCACCTATTCTGCAACACAATATTGATAAAAAAAAACTTACTATTCTATATACTTCACACTAATCGATACAATCATTCACAGAAATTGTATTATTATTTATTTTCTTTTAAGTACAAGGGATAATACGCAGGCTAAAGGATAGTCTTTGTATGCCCAGGAGTGAAAATAATAATAATAAAGAAAAAAAAAACAAATGAAGACTTCCAAATTGAGAAGAGTAAAAGTATTGGAAAACTTAAACCAATAACAAGAAGTACAGAAATGGTTCAGTACACACAATATACATTGTGTAGTGACATTTCTCTATCTTTTATAACTTACTAGCTATGCAAAAGTGATCTGAAATGAAGAGGTCTTAAATTGCTATTTTCAAATTTTATTTATACATATCTAAACATATATTGTTTTGATCAAATTACGTGAAACATTATTATAAAATCAAAATTTTCTAAAAAAAAAAAAAGAAAAAAAGGGTACTAGGGGGTATCTTCTAGAGAATCTTCGTGGTACAACCTTAGAAAATTCTGACTCTAAATCTTTTTGATATTTATTGGAATTTTCGTTCATGAGTTATGCCGAGCACACACACACACACACACACACACGCATACACGGATGTTTCTAAAAAACTTTTTTTTTTTGAGTCAGGGACTTGTATTCCTGCTGAACTCTCAACGTTAAATTCCTCTATTTATTATAGTAGTAAAGAAATTAAAATATTTTAAACCAAATTACAAATTTAGCACTAATTTTTTAAATGATTTATGAAAAACGTTCCATGTAAAGGGAAGTTGGTGATAGGGGGATTTTCTTGATAATTTTCATGTCGCATCCTTGAAAGACACCGAACTTAAATACCAAGTTTAGTATTTAACAGTCTTTTAGTTTTTGAGTTGCTTTTTTTATTCAGGGGGACCCAAAACATGTATTTCCAGTGAAATCTCGGTATCGAATTTTTGGGTGGAGTGCAATATTTTTCTATACATTGTATGCACTGTATGCATAAAGGTGTATGCATATTACGTGTAGAGAAAGTAATAAAAAGGCTTTTAGGCTACAAAAAAAGCTCACACTATAAAATTAAACTGTAGATACCATAAAATTAATAATAATAGGAAATTTCAGCTCCAACTATTACAGAGAAACAAAACAGCATTCATGGACCTTCTTTCTTAATTTCGAATCTTCTATGACTATATAGCATCTGGTTTAGAGAAGCTGGGCCTATTTCTGAGTCGCCGCATAATTTGAAACTCAGAACATCGTACGTTAACCTCTCAGACGGCCCCCTTTCTCGCAAGCGTACTTGATTAAGATTTCATTACAGCCTAGTGAAGCACACCCATCGCTGCGTGGGTGTGACGCTCGCGCCATAACGAAGGAGGGCAAACAAAATTAATTAGACGTGTATGAGGCAAAATATTCCTTCACTGAGAAAAACGGGTTCACTAAATTCTCCTAAGTCGTGAGCAATATTTAATCACTCTCGCTTACAATGAACAACGGATGAGCCTAAAATAATTACAGTACTTAAGCAAGTGATCAGAATGGTTCTTCACTCGCTGAGAAGAGCCGGTGTCATGGCCGCGCTCGCTAAAGTGTCTCGCTTTAATGCTTCGTGGCGCAGGGGATCATGGATTCGAGTCCCGCCTTGGGCATGGGTGTTTCAGTGTTTATAAATGTGTCTATGTTTGTGTATGTATATGTAACAGGAAAAAGTTAAGGATAATAAGGTCTACTAAGGAAATATAGGAAACTGGAAAAAATGGAGAGAAAAAAGGACTACAGCGCCGGAGTCCTGACAAGCCTCCGGAACTGTATTTTTTGTTAAAAAAATGTGCTTATATATAGTGTGTTAATGAGCTACACCGAAATAATTTGCGAGATTGTGCACGTGGCTGATATAACTAATTTGAAATCGGCGATGCATGGTCCCTGGATAAACATAACGCAGCTACATAGCGTTAAACGTGTGGGTATCAGGTGCTAAGTCGGTGTTAAAGCAAAGGAGGTTGAAGAAATGGCCTAGAATGTCTTTAATACTGCTGCCCGAGTATAGAAATATCAATTTTTAGCAGCTCGTTACTAGCGTTCTCAAGATTTAAAGTCTCAAAAATATGTAAAATCTCGAACTATTCTCTTGGCAGTGCGACACAGGGCATTCATTATCTACGTTCTTGAGTTATGTAGCCTACTCTGGAGGCGTTTTTTCAACTGCTCTGTTGGCTTATTGCATAACGCGGGAAGTTTCTGCCCTAAAGGTCATGAGTTCGACTCCTCTTATAGAGTAAATTATTTGTATTACTATATTTTTATTCCAGACGAAGTGCCGATACGTGAACGAGACCCGAACTCGGAAACTATTTTTCACTTGAAAGCCAGTATCATAACCACTATGCTAGAGAGGTACGCTGTAATATGTCCCTTCGTTTTTCGTGTTATGCTCTCGAATGGTTGATAAATTAGCCAGTGGCGTACAGGCACTTCAGAAACTTATAGCCGTTACTTCGAAATTTCAATAAAAAAGCCAAAAGTCTCCTATCTCAAATTACTTATTTAAGTAGTCTACATAGTCTGCGAAAATATTTCGGTAAAGTTCATTAACACTCTGTATATATGTGTGCGTATTAGAAGCAAAAACCAAGATAATAATCAAATAGCAAAACAAAGAAAATATTAGGAAAAGGGGAGAAAAAAAAAAAGAAGATGAGAGTACAGCTTCAGACTCTCATTTGAGAGATCCTTGGTTTGAATACTAGTTAACGATTAACGTGATGTGCAAAAAATGCTAGATATATCTGCTATTACTAATATCTTAATCCTCTAATGCATGGTGTTCCTCTTTTTTTTCCTCCTCCTTATTATCATCTTCTTCTTCTTCTTTTGCTGTTCTCAGATACAAAATCCAATTGTTAAGTTCCGGCTCTAATTATTATAGCTGGTGTATCCGTAGATGTCACTCAACCCTTTTTCCGCTTCCCGGTAGGTAACTCTAGCTTTTCCAAGTTCCATATAAAGGGTAGTTGGGGGTGGGGGGATTTTTCTCAAAATCTTCGTGTCGCATCCCTGGAAGATACTAAACTTAAATACCAAATTTGGTATTTTATCGACTTTTCGTTTTGACTTATCGTATTCACAGACACACGGACACACACACGCGGACCTTTTTCTGAAAATACTTTTTTTTATCCAGGGGACCTGAAAACGTAAATTTTCTGGTGAAATCTCGGTTTCTGGTGAAATCTCCGTTTCGAATTTTTGTACCTTATGTACATAGTACGTATAGAGAAAGAAAAAAACGTGCACGCACACGGTGGGACTCGAACTTCTGACACGCTGAAGGTAACGAGAGAACATGAAATTAAGCAGTTGAGCTACAATCGTTGCCGCCGCTTGATGCGTTAAAACTTGTAGATATAGTGTCCCACATGTCTCCCTCTCCGCTTCTGATCTCTTTATAACTGTTGTGGACTCCTTTTTGTAGCTTAAGCCGTTCATTCATAATAATTTACGTTGACAGCTATCCTATTGATATAACATGTACTGTAGCAGGAGTTATTAGCGCATGTTTTTGGAATAGACGTAACTATTGCTAGTAAGATCTATTTTCCGATGAAGAGCAGGCTAGATTTAAATGGTTATCATATAGCCGACAAGCACGGTAATTTCGACCTTATTACTTTCAGAGTATGAATGTTGCCTATCTCCAAAATTAATAAGGAAGAGGTGAACCACCTTGTATGTAGGTAGACGACAGAAGGTAAAAAGCGACAGCTTGTATCAGTAACAAATATTCGCAATACATGAAGTTGGGGAAATGAAGTCAGTGTGTTAACAGAGGAGCTGTATGTGCAGGAAATGAGACAGTGTTTCCCACTTACACACAGTCGAAGCTACTACACGAGGTGCACTAATGTATAATGGATTAGACCACTCACAGTGTCCAGCGGGAAGTAATGCTCATTTGGCTTTTGATCACATATACCTCTGTGTAATGTGATACACAAGACGTAGCAGGCATAAAGCAACCAGACAGTCATTTATTTCACTGCTCTTCTCGCTGTCCCATTAAACTTGTCTTATGAAAAGAATTAGTTTCCTAATGTACAGTCCTGGGAGTAGGTATCTATTGTACCACTTTGTGTGCTCTTGTATCGCACTTAAGCAGTTAAGGTGACTACCAAATTGCTAAAATGTGGGAAGATTTTACAGTGTTACCAGGCTGGTACCCGTGTGTGTAATTCTCGTTAAAAAATCTGTGTTCCATTCATATGACTTTCTCTACACCTCTGCAACAAATTGTTGTTTTAATGCTAATCCAGAAAAAAATAGCAGAAATAGTCTTATCAATCGCTTCCTTGTAAGTAGAAGTGAAATAAGGGAGTGCCATAGGTTAAAGTGATAGTCAAAAGCTGGTTGTTATGCGACTGAATATCCTTTGTTCTTATGGACAGGAGTTGACAAATTCCTGTATGAGGTAAGTATAAGTTTTTCCAAGCTGAAACCAAAAACAAGGAATATCTCAAAAACGATCAACTCCACGAAAAATGTATGTGATATAAGTTGTGTGTTTTAATGTGCTCTATTTATTCTGTGTGGTAAGCTTTTGTCCATCTCTTACGTTTAGCAGTTATGCAAAATTCCGTTAAATTCATCCAGAATAAAGTAGTCTTCAGGGGCTCTTCCCTGAAAATTCAAGATATACATTTTATTTGTCAAGTTAATATCTTAAATATACGGGATTTTAATCAAAATCGTTGAAGTCATTTTTAAGAAAATGAAAAATTTTCTAAAAAAGTTCCATTAAAAGGGTAGTTGGGGGTGGAGAGATTTTTTTGAAAATCTTTGAGTCGCATCCTTGGAAGATACCAATCTTAAATATTAGGACAGGAGTTAACAAATTCCTGTATGGGAAAAGTATATTTTTAAAAGCTGAAACGAAAAACCAGGAATATTTTAAAAATTATCAACTCCACAAAAAAAATGTATATGACATAAATTGTGTGATATATCGTGAGCTACATTTTCTATGCAGTAAATTTTGGTCCATCTCTTACGGTTTAGCAGTTATGTACAACCCCGTGAGATTCATCCAGAAAAGTAGTCTTCAGAGGCTATTCCCAAAAAATTCAAGATATACATTTTATTTGTCAGGTAAATAGCTTTAATATACGATATTTTCATCAAAATCGTTAGAGCAATTTTTAAGAAAATCAATGTTTTCGATTCTTTTCCATATAAAGGGTAGTTTAGTGTGGGGATATTTTCTTGACAATCTTTGCATCACATCCTTGGAAGATACCAAACTTAAATGCCAAGTTTGGGCTTTAACGGTCCTTTCGTTTTTGAGCTATGCTGCCCACAGATACGCACACACATACACAGAGACAGACAGACAGACATACAGATAGACAGACAGTCAGACACAGGGACATTTTCCCAAAAATGCTTTTTTTGGATTCATGGAGTCTCAAAACATGTATTTCCGGTGAAATCTCGGTATTGAATGTTGGGTGCAATAACCTTCTCTATACACTATGTACATACTTCGTATAGAGAAAGTAAAAAAGCCTTGAGGGACCATAAACTCACCGCGGTAAAAATTTGACCAGGGTTAACTTCGGAAGCGAAAATTGCTGTACTTTTACACGTGAAAGTATATTCTGAACACAATTTTCACTTTTCATTTTCTCACGTCCTCATGATCTATGGGCAACGAATTAATTCCTTGTCGCACAGCAGATAAAGGTTAAAATGATTCAAGAAATCATTGAAGGTGTCCCTATACCTGACATAGCATGAAAGGAGCTTGAATTGAAAAATTAATGTGTTCTATTCAAATGACTTTTTCTACAACTTTGTAACCAATTACTGTTAATAAGCTTATTCTTCTATCTACTTCATGCTAAACGAGATAAATGTTAGCCGAAACGGTCTTATTACTTGGTTTCTTATAAGTAGAAATAAGCGAATACACCATGCTAATCAGACAGTCAAATGTTTTAAAATGAGATTGCTATGGAATTGAAATTCGCTTCTTTGCGTGGGCAGAAGCTGCAAAGTTCCCGCATGAGAAATGTATAAGTATTTTAAAACTGAAACTAATAGCAAGAAATATCTCATAAACGGTCAACTCCAGGAAAAAAGTATATGACGCAGATTATGTGTTTTAATGAGATCTACATTTTTGTGCACTAAATTTTTGTCTATCTCTTGCGGTTTACTACTCCCAGTAAATAGGCATATAAATATCTTAAACATAAGAGATTTTAACCAAAATCGTTAGAGGCATTTTTGAGAAAATCAAACATTTCGACATTTTTTCCATGTAAAGGGTAGTTAGATGTGGAGAGGATTTTCTTTAAAATCTTCGTGTCGCATCCTTGGAAGATACAAAACTTAAACACCAAGTATACCGGAAATAAATGTTTTGAGATCCGCTGAATCAAAAAAAAAATAAATAAATAATTTTTAGAAAATATCCGTGTGTCTGTCTGTCTGTCTGTGTGTATGTGTGTGTGTGTGCCTGTGGGCACCATAGCTCAAAAACGAGACCATTAAAAATCAAACTTGGTATTTAGCTTTGGTATCTTCCAAGGATGCGACCCGAAGATTTTCAAGAAAATCCCCCCACCCCCTACTACTCTTTACATGGAAAAAATTGCGAAAATTTTGATTTTCTTAAAAATGACCCTAAAATAAAATGTATATCTTCAATTTTCTGGGAATAGTCTCTAAAGACCTCTTTATTCTGGATGATTTTTATTGAACTTTGTATAATTGGTGAAACGTAGACAAAAACTCACGACGCAAAAATATAGATCACGATAAAACACACAATTTATGTAGTTTACATTTTTTCGTGGAGTTGATCATTTTTGAGATATTCCTGCTTTTTTGTTTTCAGCTTTGAAAAACGTATACTTTTCTCATATAGGAATTTGTCAACTCCTATCCATACAAACAAAGGAACTTCAGTCACATAGCAACCAGCTTTTGACAATCCCTTTAACCTATGCTACTTCATTATTTGTTTTCTACTTTCAAGGAAGCAAGTAATAAGTAATATTTCTGCTAAGTTTTCTCGATTACCATGAAGTAAATGGTAGCATAACCTTTTTCAATAATTTTCTGCAGAGGTGTAGGGAAAGTCATGGAACACATCAGATTTTTTCTAAAATGCTTTTGGAATACTTGGGATTCTAAAACGCGTATTTCCAGTGAAATCTTGGTATCGAATTTTGAGTGGAATATATTATATATTAAGTAGATAAAATAATAATGTGCTGAAATAATCTAAGTGACTAGTGATGAAGGGAAAGGATGGACAGGACTTTGTGGGTAACCATTCACCTAGCAACCCAAGGAAATCATGTAAACCCTATTGGCCAGAATATTTGACCCACAGAATGCAAGCCTCAAACGTTACTGGGGATTCTCTGTCCCGAAAATAATAAATTCTAATCTTAATAAATAATTACGTTTGGAAGAAAATATAATAAATATTTAAAATAAAATAAAAGAAATATAAAGTTGTTAAAATTTGTCCTATTAAGATGAAAGGGGCTCTACTCTGAGTGTCTTTACTGTTTCCAAATATCCATTTACACACAAAAGATTACATGGCACGTGGTTCAACTTGGATCAAAATACCAGTTAAGGGTTAATATAGCATATTTTCTTAGAGCGCTTAGTTTGTATGATGAAAATGTGCTTTGAATATCTTTGTAATGTCTGGGTAGTATTTCTGCTTGCGATATGAAGGAATCTGAATTCAGATGCCGGAACCGGTATTGTAATGTTCCTTTGGTGAAGGCCTGGTTGGGATCTGCTCATCTTCGTGAGGTTATTGGAAACCAATTCAGAAGCTCTTGATTGGAAAACAGCAGCTTCCCCTCTAGTAAACTGAGCATAAGCGATTGAGGGCATGCGTAAAGTTGACCATATGTGGGCGGAGCTGGAGGACAAGGAGGACATTGGTAGCCCCTGTCCTCGGGTAGCGCTCAAGTACGAGTAGTTCACCTTTATTTTGTTATTCCATGGATTCGCTCGCTAAGGGGCTTAGCTCTGGTGTTTCCTGGTTAAAGGGAATGCAAATTTGATATTAAACTAAAACGAAGAAATAAAAAAACGACTTGGAGCTTCAATATACTTTCTTTGTCTTCTTTTGTTTTTGACACAGCTACGATACTTAAGAGTATTTAGGATCAGTGATATCTATATAGACGTAGTCATTGCCGATATTAATAAAACAAAAGCAACATGAAAATGCAATAGTTAAGTTGTGATATTATCCTATAGATCAGGCAGAACTGCCAATCCAGGATTACAATAATTGTATAATTATTACTTTCTCTACACGTACCATGTACATAGTGCATAGCGAGATCTTTACATATTCTATACCGAGAATTCACCGGAAATAAATGTTTTAGTACCCCCTGAATAAAAAAAAATCAGAAAAAGGTCCGTGTGTGTCTGTGGACAGGATAATAAAAAACTAAAAGACCGTTAAATAACAAACTTGATATTGGGGCTTGGTTTCTTTCAAGGATGCGACACGAAGATTTTCAAGAAAAGCCTTTAACAAACTACCCTTTACATGGAAAAATTTTCGAAAATGTTTGATTTTCTAAAAAATGGCTATAACGATTTTGATTAAAATCCCGTATATTAAAGATATATACATACCAAATAAAATGTATATCTTGAATTTTCTGGGTATAGCCTCTAAAGACCTCTTTATTCTGAATGAATTTTGCCGAATTTTGTTTAACAGCTATACCGTAAGAGATGGGCAAAAGCTTACTGAACAAAACATGTAGATCTCGTCAAAAAACACAGTTGAGGAGATAACAGTTTTTGTTATGCAGGTAACCGTTTCTGAGATATTCCTTGTTATTGGTTTCAACTTATACTTTTCTCAGACAGGAAGCGTCCCTTTTTCTTTTGTTCTTCAACAGGCCAAGCAAAAAGGCGATTTTCAATTACAATTGCAAGCGACAGCATTTACAACATTTTACTATCACTTGAGCATAGCGCATTACTTTAGTTTTCTAAAATTTATAAGAATATTCTGCTAATGTTTATCTCGATTAGCATGGTGTAGAAAGAAGAATAACCTTTCGTAAGAAATTTGTTTGTAGAACAGCTAGAGAAAGTCATGTGAATGAATCACATATTTTTACATTAGAAAAAAATCTGACGTGTTCCTATTCTGTAAACAAACTATTCTTACAATAACTTATTCTTTTTATTTTCTCTATACGTGCTATATACTTAGTGTATAGATTAGGTATTGCACTCCACCAAAAAATTCGAAACTGAGATTTCACTGGAAATATATGTTTTAGGGTCCCCTTTACCCAAAAAAAGTATTTTCAGAAAAAGGTCCGTGTGTGAGTCCGTGTGTCCGTGTGTCAGTGTGTCCGTGTGTCTGTATACTGAGATTTCACTGGAAATATATGTTTTAGGGTCCCCTGTATCCAAGAAAAGTATTTTCAGAAAAAGGTCCGTGTGTCCGTGTGTCATGTCCGTGTGTCTGTGAACACGAGAACTCAAAAACGAAAAGTCGGTAAAATACCAAACTTGGTATTTAAAATTAATATCTACCAGGGATGCGACACGAAGATTTTCAGGAAAATCCCCCACCCCCAACTACCCTTCACATGGAACTTTTTTCCAAAATTTTAATTTTCTTAAAAATAGCTCTAACGATTCGGATTAAAATATCGTATATTAAAGATATTTACTGACAAATAAAATGTACATCTTCTATTTTCTGGGAACTGCTTCTGAAGACTGCTTTATTCTGGATGAATTTTACGGAATTTTGCATAATTGCTGAGCCGTAAGAGCTGGACAAAAACTTACCACACAAAAAATGTAGAGCACCTTAAAACACACAATTTATGTAATATACGTTTCTTTAGTAGAGTAAATCGTTTTTAGATATTCCTTGTTTTTGGAAAAGCTATACTTTTCTCATACAGGAATGTGTCAACTCCTGTCCATACAAACATGCCGATCCCGGGGCCGCGCTCGCTAAAGTGACTCGCTGTGGCGCTTCGTGGTGCACAGGATCGTGGGTTCGAGTCCCGCCTTGGGCAGGGGTGTTTCTGTGTCTGTGTTTGTAAATTTGTCTATGTTTGTGTATGTAAAGGTAAAAGGAAAACGTTAAGAATAATATGGTCTACTAAGGAAATATAGGAAACTGGAAAAAATGGAGAAAAAAACAAAAAAACAGAAACAAAGGAACTTCAGTCACATAGCAACAAGCTTTTGACTATCACTTTAACCTATGGTACTCCCTTATTTCGCTTCTACTTACAGGGAAGCAAATAATAAGAATATTTCTGCTAATTTTTCTCGATTAGCATGAAGTAAATAGAAGCATAAGCTTTTTAACCATAATTTTTTACAGAGATGTAGAGAAAGTCATGTAAATGGATCACATCAGCTTTTTTTTTTTTTTTTTTTTTTTGGTTAAGTACGCTAGAGTGCTCTGACTCAAACGAGTAAAGGTGGAACAGCCTAGATTCTTAAACGAAATAATTAGGAAAGTCCGTTTAGCTGTGATTAATTTTGCAAATATGCTATAATTTGAATTCTGTATAGGGAAATCTGGAAATATCCTCATGTATTCACAAAATGTAAGTCACTGTAGTGAATAACTAATTTGGGATATACAGCATATTTACTATTGAGCAAGCTATATACATTTCAAATTTGCAGCTAATTTTATTTCTTTGTTAAAAAACACGTGAAGTTTTACATAGGTAAACAAATCATTTTTATTTTCTCTAGCACCATATGTACAATGTACATAGGGATAGAGAAGTATTCTATTCCACCCAAAAATTCGATACCGAGATTTCATCGGAAATATATGATTTATGACCCCCTGTATCCATAAAAAACATTTTCAGAAAAAGGTCCGTGTGTTCGTATGTCCGTGTGTCTGTGGGTCTGTGTGTCTGTATGTCTTTAAACACGATAACTCAAAAACGAATAGTAGCTAAAATAGCAAACTTGGTATTTAAGTTTAATATCTTCCACGGATGCGACACGAAAATTTTGAGAAAAATCCCCCCACCCCAAACTACTCTTTACATGGAATTTTTTTCGAATTATTGATTTTCTTAAAAATGGCTCTAACGATTTTGATTAAAATATCATATATTAAAGATATTTACCTGACAAATAAAATGCATATTTTAAATTTTCAGGGAATAGCCTCTGAAGACTACTTTATTCTTGGTCAATTTTACGGAATTTTGCATAACAGCTAAACCGTAAGAGATGGACAAACACTTACAACACAATTTATGTGATATACATTTTTTTCGTGGAGCTGATTGTTTTTGAGATATTATTCTTGCTTTTTTTCAGCCAGAAAGACATTTTTCTCATACAGGACTTTGTGAACCCATGTCCATACAAACAAAGGAAATTCAGTCGCAGAGCAACCAGCTTTTGTCTATCACTTTAACCTATGGTGCCCCCTTATTTTGCTCCACTAACAAGGAAGCAAGTAATAAGACTATTTCTGCTAATTTTTGCTCCCTTAGATGAAGTAAATAGAATAATTTGTTGCAGTGATATAGAGAAAGTCATGTGAATGGAACACATCAGATTTTTAAATATGCTGCGACCTGTCACACTAATCCTATTTACATCCCATTTTTGGTGAGGGTGAGTTACAGTTGTTTGAGACGAAAACAAAAAAATGGATTTAAAAAGGGTTTTTGTGAATGTGCAAATATTTCGTTCACCCTTTTATAATCACTCCTTTTTGTGGCACGCGACTTTTTTGGTTGTTTAAATGCAAATTAATATCGTTAAAGCATTGGAGCGGTAACCACAGAGCTGCGGTTTCAACTCCCGCCTCGAGCATGTATAGATTAAAACATATTTTAACGTTTTCTTTTTGATGTTTTGCATTGTCAAGCGTGAGAATGGAAAATGTGATATTGCTGTAAAATACTAACAGGTTGTCACTGTGTTTATATCTCTGAAAATTTGCCTTAGGTCTAATGATTAGAGCATTGCATCTGTGGTGTAACGAATCTTATAATGCATGCCTTTATTAACATGTTTTTAAAAAAACACATACGTCACCTCATATTCAGTTTCATTAGTAAAATGTATTGAATTCACTTGTCTCGTATGTTATACCGCATTCTGTTGCCCAAGGATTCACACAAAATGAAACTGAATAAAAGAACATCTGATGTGTTTCACTCATATGACTTTCTCTACATATCTGCAACAAATGATTGTTAAAAATCTTGAGCTTTTATTTAATTCATGCTAATCTAGAAAAAAATAACATAAATAGTCTTATTACTTACTTCCTTGTAAGTAGAAACGAAATAAGGCAATACCATAACTTAAAGTGATTGCTAAAAGCTGGTTGCTATGTGACTGAAGCTCTTTTGTTTGTATGGACAGGAGTTCACAAATTCCTGTGTAAGAAAAGTATAAGTTGTTTTTTAAACCTGAAACCAAAAACAGGAATATCTAAAAAACGATCAACTCTACGACAAAATGTGTATAACTTAAATCGTGTGTTTTAACGTGCTCTACATTTTTGTGTCGTAAGTTTTTGTCCATCTCTTACGGTTTGGTAGTTATGCAAAATTCCGTAAAATTCATCCAGAATAAAGTAGTCTTCAGAGGCTATTCCCTGAAACTTAATATACATTTTATTTGTCAGTTGAATATCTTTAATATACGATATTTTAATAAAAATCGTTAGAGCCATTTTAGAGAGAATCAAAATTTTCGAAAAAAGTTCCATGTAAGGGGAATCTTCGTGGCGCATCCCTGGAAGATGCTAAACTTAGATACTAAGTTTGGTATTTTACCAACTTTTCGCTTTTGAGTCATCTTGTTCACAGAGACACGGACACACGGACACACAGGGATCTTTTTCTGAAAATACTTTTTTTTTGATACAGAGTACCCTAAAACATGTATTTAAAGTGAAATCTCGGTATTGAATTTTTGGTGTAGTGCAATACCTTCTCTATACTCTACGTGTAAGAGAAAGTAGAAACTACTATGCAGGATTATTTTCAACAACATTCTTAAACTGTTTTCAATTGGCGTGTCTCTATGAGCTCTACCAAATCCAGCGGGAGATTCGAAATATTCATATGCAATTAGAACATGTTAATGGAAAAAAAAAATTATAATCCCATTTTGGTTCTTTGGAGGCAGGAACAAACAAAGTCTCTATGCGTGTCTTTGAACAGCAAATATAAAGCAAATCTGACGTATTATATTTGAAAGATATGCAGAATATCTGGAAAAAAAAATGTACCAATATTTACAGACGAGATAGTTTGCAATAAAAGAATAAAAATCTGATGTGTACCATTCACATAACTTTCTCTATATCCCTGCAACAAATTTTTCTTAAAAACCTTACACATCTATTTACTTAATGCTGATAGAAAAATTAGCAGAAATAGTCTTATTACTTGCTTCCTTGTAAGTAGAAGCGAAATAAGCGTCTACCATAGTTTAAAGTGATAGTGAATAGCTGGTTGCTATGTGACTGAAGTTCCATTGTTTGTATGGATAGGAGTTTACGATTCAGAGGCTATTCCTAGAAAATTCAAGATATACATTTTATTTGTGAGATAAATAACTGTAATATACGAACTTTTAATCAAAATCGTTAGAGCGATTTTTGAGAGAGTAAAAATGTTTGAAAAAAAGTTCCATGTAAAGGGTTGTTGGGGGTGGGGGGATTTTTCTCAAAATCTTCGTGTCACATCCCTGGAAAATACTAAACTTAAATACCAAGTTTGGTATTTTATCGACTTTTCGTTTTTGAGTTATCGTGTTCACAGACACACGGACACACACACACACATACACACGGACCTTTTTGTGAACATGCTTTTTTTGGATACAGGGGATCCTAAAACATATATTTCCGGTGAAATCTCAGTATCGAATCTTTGGGTGGAGTGTAATACCTTCTCTATACACTATGTACATAGTACGTATAGAGAAAGTAAAAATGCTGCACATAATCATCAGTCGCAAAATTAATATATACAGAGTATGGGCTATTCTAGTAGCAACAATCTATACCATATCTTTGATCTACTCTTTATAATATGTGCTTGATGTGCCGCCATTCTTTGCAATGCAGCGTTCCATGATATAATGCATTCTTTGGTACACCTCTGGTTATTGTCGGAGTTAATGTTACCTCTTTTACGTAAACGATTCCAAAGAGTATATATTCGCAAAACTTCCAAGGGAATCTTAAGTTAGAAACCCACTATAGGCCTAAGAATGGAATGTCAAGTGGCCAAGAATTTTCTTAAAGCAGTTTAACTTTCAACATTTATTTACTTCTGATTTGTAGGCATGATACACTTTTTAAGTTTTATTTTTGTTTTAAAAATAAATCAGACGTTTTTTTAGTTGTTTCATTTATACAGCCGCCTTTAACATTTATGGCCATATTGGAAGCTTTGCTTTAAAATAACTCGCTACTGAACGTTCTTTAACTTAAGGTTTAATCATTTTATTTTCATCAAACATATGCACATTCACTCTCACATACATACTTACAGACTCGGTGTGGAATAAGGAATGTTTTTGGTTAAAGAAAAATTCCTCTCCCTACCTGGAATCGAACCCTGGATCTCCGTGTGAGAAGTCAGGAAATCAGAATTGAGATGACAAGATAGACTTTTTAGCTGAAAGTATATGATTTAACATTATGTTCATAGTAATATTTATTCTCCTTTATTTTCACATTATATTTAATTAGCTTTACGTGACTGATACTCCAAAATATGTTGGTAATATATGTTATAATTCAGAGTTAACCAAATAAGTTGAACCTTCCAATTTCGCCCTGGCCGAAAATTTATCAAACATAGCTCTTCTGACCTAGCAGGTTGCTGTCCTCCATGAAGGGTGCTCTGTTACTTTCTCTAGCCCCATATGAACAATGTACATAGGGATAGAGAAGTACTGTATTCCACCCAAAAATTCGATACCGAGATTTCACCAAAAATACATGTCTTAGGACCCCCTGTATCCAAAAAAGCATTTTCAGAAAAAGGTCCGTGTGTGTCCGTGTGTTCGTGTGTCTGTGAACACGATAACTCAAAAACGAAAAGTAGATAAATACTAAAAGTGGTGTTTAAGTTTAGTATCTTCCAGGAATACGACACGTAGATTTTGAGAAAACTCCTCCCCAAACTACCCTTTACGTGGAACTTTTTTCGAAAATTTTGATTTTCTTAAAAATGGCTCTAACAGTTTTGACTAAAATATCATATATTAAAGATATTTACCTAACAAATAAAATGTATATCTTGAATTTTCTGAGAATAGCTTCTGAAGACCTGTTTATTCTGGATGAATTTTGCTTAATTTGGTATAACTAGTAAACCGTAAGAGATAGACAAAAACTTACCATACAGAATATTTAGGTCTTGTTAAAATACACAAGTTATGTCATATACATTTTTCTCGTGGAGCTTACCGTTTTCGAGGTATTCATTGTTATTTGTTTCAGTTGTGAAGTACTTATAGTTTTCTCAGATGGGAGTGTCCGTTTTTCTTTTGTTCTACTCCTGGAGAAGGAAAGAAGCGATTTGTAATTACAATGGTTTAACGACAGCTTTTAAAACATTTGACTATTGGTTTAGCCTAGTATATTCCCTAATTTTCTTCCTACTTATACGGAACTAAATAATAAGAATATTGTGCTAATGAGTACCACGATTATAAAGTTTGTAGAACAGCTAGAGAAAGTCATGTGAGTGCAACACATCAGATTTTTGTCCATGCACTGCAGGTCCTCTGCTTGGGCGAGTCTTCCAACTACTGCTTTCCACAGCAAGGAAAGTCCCCGGGGAATGAGGCGCTATGGGGCTATTGGTGATATACTAATCCGTGCTGTGGGAAGTGTTCTCTGTCGCACACTTTCAGTGTAGCATGGTTCTCTGTCCCTGTCGCACGTTTACGGTCAGATACTATAACACCTTTCATGGGTCTTCTTTTCGTTGACGAACAGGAATATCACCAGCACCTCTATAGATGATCGACGCCACTCCTCTTACGCTGCTGGTTAATCACCCGCGTTCTATTGGAAAAGGGGTGAAAATAGTGCGTGTTAGACATTGAACGGTGTATACGTACCATTTATGGGACTGCATGGTCTTTAAATATTCCCAAAGCCGGTCCCCTAGGCCGCGCTCGCCAAGGCGTGTCGCTTTGGTGCTTCGTAGCGCTGGGGATTGAGGGTTCGGGTCCCGCCTTGGTCATGGGTGTTATATGTTTAAAAAATTTGATGTGTACCATTCACATGACTTTCTCTATATCCCTGCAACAAATTATTCTTAAAAAGCTTATATTTATATTAACTTCATGCTAATGAGTAAAACATTAGCAGAAATAGCCATATTGCTTGCTTCCTTGTAAGTAGAAGTGAAATAAGGGAGTACCATAGTGATAATCAAAAGGTGGTTGCTATGTCAATGAAGTTCCTTTGTTTGTATGGACAGCAGTTGACAAATTCCTGTATGAGAAAAGTATACGTTTTTCATAGCAGAAACCAAAAATAAGGAATGTCACAAAAACGACGAACTCCACGAAAAAAATGTGCATAACATAAATTGTGTGTTTTAAAGTGCTCTACATTTTTTGTGTAGTAAGTTTCTGTCCACCTTTTACGGTTTAGCAGTCATTCAAAATTTAGTAAAATTCATCCAGAATAAACTACTTTTCAGAGGCATTCCCAGAAAATTCAAGATATACATTTTATTTGTCAGGTAAATGTGTTTAATATCCGAAATTTTAATCAAAATCGTTAGAGCCAATTTTGAGAAAATCAAAATTTTCGAAAAAAGTTCCATGTAAAGGGTAGTTTGGGGTTAGGGGATTTTTCTCAAAATCTTCGTGTCGCATCCCTGGAAGATACTAAACTTAAATACCAAGTTTGGTATTTTACCGACATTTCGTTTTTGAGTTATCGTGTTCACAGACACACGGACACAGGGACACACGGACACACACACACACACGGACCTTTTTGTGAAAATGCTTTTTTTGTATATTGGGGGCCTTAAAGCATATATTTCCGGTGAAATCTCGGTATCGAATTTTTGGTGAGGTGCAATATTTTCTCTATACACTATGTACATAGTGCGTATGGAGAAAGTAAAAATAGTGTACACAAATTGTTGGCTTAGCCATTTTTGTGATGGCGGAAATGCATCAGAGACAAGGGTATAAAGCAGTTTTGTACTCGTTATAAAGGCCTGGCAGATCCAGTTCCTGTCCTCACGGCTAGTGTGGAAGGAACAAATTATTGACAATCAGTTTAGTTTTGACTATTCTTTCGTAAGCTAGAAAACTAGAATCAGAATGAATAAATAAACACATACGACCACAATGACGTATGTTATCTCAAGAGAAGCTCTTGCGTTTTACCGGTAAAATTCTAGTTAAATGAAACATTTCCTGACCTACCAGCATCGATTTTGAAGCCCAGTTGGAATAGCAGAGAGCTGCGAACTGAATATTTTTGGCTCAGAAACTGACTGTGGCAATGACTTTGTCATTTCGACTTTATCTTTCTTTAACTACTTCGGAATTTTAATATGATCTACTATCAGCAGTTTGTACCCATGCAGTCTATACAATTACAATCTACTATCAAATTTTGCAACAAAATTGGAGTAAAGAAGCTTTCCAACCCTTTTCAAATAATGCGAAATTGCCATGTTTTTGGAAATCTTCTTCGTTTTACCTTGGTTTAGCTCGGTTCCTTTTCTACATCTATTTGTACATCCAAACTTATTCACTAGTGTGTGATATTTCTTGCACAAGTTTGGAAGTGTTCTTGGAAATACTCCATATGACTCCGCAGCTATGTACTCTTGCTCAACAAGGGAATAATTTTATACGTTCTTTGCTCCTTTTAAATGACATATGTAATAAAGAGAGCAATGTTTACAAGGCAATTTCACACAACCATTCTACATAATATTTGTCTTATACCCTTTTCCTTCGCTCCTGATCCGTAATGACCTCTAATTATTGGTTAGGATTTGAGCTAAATCGTCTAGCGTGCGTCTTCCAACCACTGATGTGAAATGCTTTCATATCTCGTGTCTTTCATACTCACTTTGTTTAACTCAATAGAAGGTGGGGAAGGTGTATAATACAGCTGATACGGGAGTTGTGCAGCATTGAGTAAAGAAAACCACTATAGAGAACCAGCTGTATCGCACCTTCTTTTGCTCTCGACTGTAAAATGTCATCTGATTCGTTTCGTGCCAAAGACTATAACTCAGATGATGTTATAGTTATGATCAAGTTTACAAGTAATAACTGTTTTTCTTCTTTTATTGTATATTAAGGACTATGTAAATATGTATCCAATCTGGTTGGCTTTCTGATCCCTCGGTCCCAAACCGATGGTTTTTAAGTATCCATAAAAGCGACAGCAGATTTAATCCTGCGGGAACAAATTCCGGCACACCGGCGGCGCTGATACGATTCTAGCAATTGACAGCGTCGTTAAAAACATCATATTTAATATTTATTTCTTTAAACATTGGAACTTGTTTTTTTGGACTCTGGTATAGGTTATACCTTTCTTAGCATTTGACGATTTTAGCGGGAAAATTGTTAGAGCGTAATTTTTGTGAACCTATGAAGACTTTTTTTTCATATAATACATAATAAACAGTTACAATAATCAAAATGGTAATTGTAACTTGTAGTTCAAAATAACTAAGATTTATTTATTTATTTATTTATTTAATAATTGATTATTTTTTTTTTATTTTTTTTAATTGAATCTGTCACAGTGCGGAACCTGGAGTCTCTGTAAATGCCGAAGATCCAACGACAGTGGGGTCCGTTTTTCTAATTCCCAGAGTTCTTTCCGGATGAAGATCTAGAAGTCTCGTAGCTGTGCCACGTCTCCAACCAGCAGAATCCAATAACATGTGGCAGGTCAGGGTATCTGACAGCTGCCTATTTACCTGTTTGAATTCCAAGTTTAAACAGAGTTCACGTTTTTCTTGTGCCCCACCACAGATGACACAGATTCTGCCTTATACCCAGTCCCAAACAGAGCGTAATATGGCGCAGTCCTCAAGTTTATGGTGCAGCGTCTCCACCTCATTACAGCGGGAGCAGAGATTAGAAGTTGATCTGCCATGCCGCCACAATTAGTCTGCTGTGGGTGTAACATCATTGAGAGCAAGATATACTGTAGCCCTCCAGTCTGTGGGGATCTTCGGGTTCGTAAATTTCTTCCAGATGATACTCCACGAACGCCGCGGATCGTTCCGTTGCACCAGAGGTAGAGCACGAGTTGAAGCCATAAGGTGTCTATAAAAGTAAACTGACTGTTTAAAGCGGAGCCGTTGAGGATCTATGTGCGGTAGTGTTGCAAGAGCCTGCCACCAGGGTCGAAATGCGCTGAGGCGCTTATCTGGTTGACATAGATATACTGTCCAAAGAGCTTGCTGAAGCGGAAGGCCTTCGCCATCCAAAACATGCAGTAGCGACTTCCCAAGAAGTGCCAAATACTTCGCATCTACTGCTATCAAGCCACAACCACCTTTAGAAGTGGGAAGATACAGTTGCTCCCTTGCAATGCAGCGCCAGACCACAAAAAATAGCCAATGAGACATTCAACCCTTTGAGAAAACAGTTTAGAAATGGGTAACACTTGGGCAATGTACCAAATCCTACTGAGTGCATAAGTGTGTACATACCGAACACGTTGAAACAGGTTTAGTGTCCGCGTCCGCTGCTCGGCTAAGAGAACCCGCAACTTCGTCAATTTTGCAGTCGAATTCAGTGTCATAGTCTCATGCAAGCAGTGTGTAAACACAACACCCAAGATCTTCGTTTGGTTGACACTCCTCATACCTAAAAGATGATGGGGCTCTTGTCAATGACCAAACTGTAGAACTTCCGATTTGGAGACTTTATGTTCCCCACGTTTCCAGGGAATATAATTGATTAATAATAATGGAAAGTTAAACATATTACGCAAATTTGGCCTTGTTCCTTTTCTGATGCAAATTCATCTTCTCTTTCTCTCCATGCTGTTCATTCAGTTTCTCAACATACTATTTGTTCAATTTACTCGTCTCGCCTTTGGCCTAACGAACCTTCTCCAGCTAAGCTCTTTCCTAATAACAAACGTCGATAGTATATATCGACGTATGAGTGATATATACTACATTAAAGGTCGACTAAATACCAAACTTGACATTAAAGTTCAGCACCTTCCAAGGAAGCGACACATTTTCAAGAAGTACTTTTGACCCCAAACTCCCTTTTAATGGATTATACTTACATATGTTTCATTTTATAAAAATTGCTATAACTATTTATTAAAATACCATAGGTTTAAGATATTTTCATGACAAATGAGATGGGTATATTGCATTTTTGGGGAATAGCCTCTGAAGTTCGTTTCATATTGAATGGCATAATTGGTAGTGATATACCAAAATCTTATTATAAAGAGAATAAAATCTCTAAATGAGGGAATTAAATGAGCAAATATATGTTTAGTATTATTAATTCAATCAAAAAGTATAAAACCTAATCATATAGGCAAAGCTAGTAAAAAGGCTCTCAATTTATATCACATAATTTAGCATTTAACCATTTCTGATATATTCTTGTTATGGAATTGAATTTTCAAAATACTAATACTTTTTTCAACTGGAAAGACATTATTGCTCTTTTTCCTTTCTTTTTTCTCCTGGCAGCGCAAAAGTTTAATAGAAAATATTATATTGACGGTTTAATGGTCCTTTTCAACCAAAGGTTCACAAAAAAAAAGAGAAAGAAAGAAAAAACTTTACTATAGAGTTCAGCTCTTAAAATGTTGACAATCGCTCACTCTACTATATTCTCTTACAGGAAAATTTTTAATAAAACTACTTATGCAAATGTTTACAACGATTAACATGAAGTGGTTAAGAGAATAAGCTTCGGTAAGAATATTTGGTTAAAGAATTCAGAGAAAATCATGTGAATGTAACAAATTTTATGAGCTGTTCTCCAGCTGCTTATATCTTTATATTCCTGCCATTGGATTGGTAGGTAAGGGATGAATTCAGTAAAAATAAACAAAGGCCCTTCCTCCCTAAAAAAAGAATTCAGCCCAAAATTCAAACTTTTAAGAGTGATGGAAATGTTCTCACCATAATTCAGGTATCATAAACGTTTATATCTGAAAACCAATATCCAATGATTTCTTCAGTTTGAAATTATACAACGGTATTGACCAAACATTAAGGCCTTATCGCAAACATTAACAAGGAAAGCAGTTTAATTATTTTCTAAAGTTTAAATCACCACAAGAAAGAAAGTTTCCATCATAATCTAACAGATATAATATCACGAATGGAAAATAAAGAGCAAAGCAAATTGTGCCTGTATCGCTTGCTTTGAAACTGCAATCCTATGTTTTACGTTTTATCGGAAAAAATGACAGTATTTAGTCTGGTTGAAATTTACGATTTTTGTTTGCACGCATACATACACTTGGCGAATAACTGCGGTCACTGACAGATGTACATATTTTCAATAACCTTATCGTTCTGTTTCCATTTACTGCATAAAGGGGGAAGCGCGGATAAACAAATAAATGTATTGTTTCCATGTGTTTCGTTATTGATGGTATCTCCCGATCTGATCTTGCCCCGTGGCTTAGTGCCGGTGATAGCAGATGGCATAATAGAAATTAAGCTCAAAGCAAACAATAGCTATTGTACCCGCAGCACAATACAAAGAGAGTTTAGCACAACGCAGAACATGGTTCAACTGTTTTAAAGGTGTGCGGCAGTTGTGTGCTGATAATTAATTAAAGCGTGTCTTAAAACATACCTCTGTTATATTTAGTTGAATTCAATTGCACATGGTAAAATTTAGCCATAGCGCCCACATGCTGCTGAACCAAAACCCGAATTTAAACTGGAATTGCTTAAAAGTACTCATAGCTAACCAATGTGAAAACGTTTCGGGATTAAATTTTTTTTCTTTTTTTCCTAAAACCCGTTCTAGACGTATTTTTACTTTCTCTAGAACGTATGTAAATACAATGTGCATATTAGCTAGAGAAGGTATTGTATTCCACCAAAAATTTGATGTCGAGGTTTCACCATAAATATATGTTTTGAGGTCTGTGTGTGTGTCTATGTTTTTGGATAGCATAGCTCAACAACGAAAACACCGTTAAAAACCAAACTTGGTATTTATGTTTAGTATCTTCCGAGGATGCGACATGAAGATTTTCAAAAAAATCTCCCCACCACGAGCAGCCTTTACATGGAAGCAATTTTAAAATTTTGTTTTTCTCAAAAATAGCGGTAACGATTACGATTAAAATGGCGTATATTAAAGATAGGTGCATCACAAATGAAATGTATATTTTGAAGTTTCTGGGAATATCTCTGAAGATCCTTTATTCTGAACGAGTTTTACGGAATTTTGCATTGCGGATAAACCGTAAGAGATAGACAAAACCTTGAGAGAGAGAGAGAGAGAGAGAGAGAGAGAGAGAGAGAAAGCTAATTTATGTAATTAACGCTTTTTTTTTTTAGAGTTGACCTTTTCCGATATTCCTTTTATGGTTTCCATTTTAAATTACCTTACCATGCAAAGTGAAACGTACCTCAATCGTTTCTCATAGCGACCAACTTTTAAAAGATTTGACTATCACTAGAGCCTACTATTCCCTTATTTCCCTTTTACTTACAAGTAAGCAAGTAATAAGAGCAATTATGCCAATGTTTATCTCGATTAGCATGTTTCAGATAAAAGAATACTCTCTTTACTTTCTCTATACGTGCTATGTATATAGCGTATAGAGAAGGTATTGCACTCCACCAAGAAATTCGATACCGAGATTTCACCGGAAATATATGTTTTAGGGTCCCCTGTATCCAAAAAATGTATTTTCAGAAAAAGGTCCGTGTGTGTGTCCGTGTGTCCGTGTGTCAGTGTGTCCGTGTGTCCGTGTGACTGTGAACACGATAACTCAAAAACGAAAAGTCGGTAAAATACCAAACTTGGTATTTAAGTTTAGTATCTTCCAGGGATACGACACGAAGATTTTGAGAAAAATTCCCCCATCCCAAACTACCCTTTACATGGATTTTTTTCGAAATTTTTTATTTTCTAAAAAATGGCTCTAACGATTTTGATTAAAATATCATATATTAAAGTTATTTACATGAGAAATAAAATGTATATTTTGAATTTTCTGGGAATAGCCTCTGAAGACTACTTTGTTCTTGGTCAATTTTACGCAATTTTGCATAACTGCTAAACCGTAAGAGATGGACAAAAACTTTCAACACAACAAATGTAGAGCACATTAAAACACACAATTTATGTTATATAAATGTTTTTCGTGGAGTTGATTGTTTTTGAGATATTCCTTGTTTTTTTTTTAGCTATAAAACTTATACTTTTCTCATACAGGATTTTGTGAACTCGTGTCCATACAAACAAAGGAACTTCAGTCGCAGAGCAACCAGCTTTTGACTGTCACCTTAACCTATGGTAACCCCTTATTTCGCTTCTACTAACAAGGAAGCAAGTAATAAGACTATTTCTGCTAATTTTTGCTCCATTAGATGAACTATATAGAATAATTTGTTGCAGTAATATAGAGAAAGTCATGTGAATGGAACACATCAGATTATTATTCTCCGATAAGTCCACATTGTAAGATCAGTACTTGAGATTACGTTGAAAATTTGTTTTGGTGTAATATCATCACATACGAGCAGTGTTGCCAGATTCATTTCACAAAATATCGGCAGAATTATTTTAAGAATCGCAAAATTCATATTCAAATCGCCGAATTTCACATTCTAATTATCTTAGAGGGGAGGGTTGAAAAATATCTCTAAGATTTGGTTTAGAATTTTGTTTGTGTTTGTCACATCATGTTTCTTACGGTCAGAGCATTCGGCTCTTAGTTGCAAAATTTACAATAGAAAAACAAAAATTTATATCACAAGACACCAATAACTTCAACTTCACAACTGCAAACTCATATCTGCAGGATTAGAACAAATTACTTATCGGCAATGATGTTCACTCGAGTGGTGTTATAGTTGGTTTCTGTTTCCCTTTATTCATTAGATTACACCCACTCTCATCAATATTTCCAGACTTTGGGAGAGGATAGGGAGTAATAGAGAACATTTCCCACCCCCAGTCCGGAATAGAACTCGGGACCCTTCGCAAAGCAGCAAGGAAACTCTTGTTAAAGATTTATCACATTTTCCCCATTTACCTGTAACTAATACTTTATTTACTCATATTACTATATATATATATATATATATATATATATATATATATATATATATATAGCCAATTTGTAGGAAGACCAAAAGGAAGGAAACAATAGGACCCAACCCCTTCTCTGAGGATTGTCACATGGAACATCGAAGGCTTCAAAAAAAAGTTGGGTAGCGAGAATTTCTTGTATTTCCTTAGTGATTTTGACGTTATATGTTTAACAGAAACTTGATTGAAAAACGGAGACAATGTAACAGTTGCTAATTTCCATAGTTTTAGTAGGGGAAGGGAGACACGGAGAAGGAGGGGAAGGTGGCCAGGAGGGGTATCAGTTTCATTCAGGTCATTCAGTTTGGAAGGGCTGATTGCTGTATCTTTGGCACAGGGGGGAGTACATATAACAGTTATATGATTATACAACCAGCCAGCAACGTCCAAGTATGCAAACAGGAATTTCTTCAGTGACTTAATCGAAACGTTAGTGCAGTTACAGGAAAAGTTTCAAGGAGCTGAATTAATTCTCTTAGGAGATTTTAATGCGAGGTTAGGAGGGGAGAATATTTCTCTAACGGTGGGTCATCAATGGGGGGAGGAATTCCGCGAAGGTCAACGAAAGAGCAAGGATAGTTTTATTAATGGGGAGGGCAGACAATTACTTGCTTTCTGCGGTGCCTTCTCTTTAGAAATAATGAATGGCAAGTACGGTGAGGATCGAGAGGGAGAACTCACTTTCATAAATGAAAATGGGGCTAGTGTAATAGATTTTATTTTAATAAGTCAGGGTTTAATTGGCAGAATTAGAAATTTTTGGGTGGGGGATCGTATCGAGTCACATCACTGTCCGGTTGTCCTGGAACTGAATATAGAGACGGCCATGGTTAGCATGCACCTGAAGAGGGGCAGGGGGACGAAGGGAGAGTCATTAGTAAATTTATATGGAAACCGGTAGAAAAATAAGTATTTGTTGATAAATTAGAAAGAAGATTAGGGGAAAGGAATGCAGGCACAGCGGAGGAACTAACGCATATAATAGCAACGGCTGCGGGGACAATGAAAGTCCAAATGCATGGTAAGTTAAAACGATTCAATGGTTGGTATGACCAGCAATGCAGAGCTGTAAAGAAACAGGCAGAGGAGATGACATTAGGAAAATTTTTACAAAAAAGCGAAGGGAGTATAAACAGCTCTTACGGGAAAAGAGAACTACGTGGCAAGACAAAATTACTCAGAAAATTAATAATATTTTAACACGGGGGGATAACGCTGAGATGTGGCAAGTAGTAAAAAATTTAAGAGGCAACCGTCAGGCGCCCAACGAAATTTCTCCCAGAAAATGGGCAATGCAATCCTATTGGAAATCCGGAAAACTATAGGGGGGTTACTCTGTTGCCAATAATGGAGAAAATTTATTGTAGAGTGTTATATAACCGGATAAAGGACTTGGAATCTAAATTTGGCAAACTGTCAAAATTTCAAATGGGTTTCAGAGAAGGTCACAGTACCATAGATGCCGCTTTTTATATTAGACACTTTAAGGACGAAGCAACTGTTAGTTAAGCGGAGAAAGCTTCATTCTGCTTTTGTGGACTTTAAGAAGGCATTTGACTCTATCAATCGTAATGTATTATGGTACAAACTAGGCAGAAAGGGGTTATCAAGTAAAATGGTTAGAGCATTGCAGGCAATGTATCAAAATGGCGAATTATGTGTGAAGTACGACAGAAACAGAGTGTCCGAGAGCTGCCGAAGCTATAGGGGAGTGAGGCAGGTCTGTATTTTATCTCCCTTGCTATTTAATCTCTTAGTGGATGATATTAATGATACTATGATAGCAGAGAATATTCAAGCACCAGTAGTAGCGGATTTGCAGATCCCAACACTTTTATACGCAGACGATTTAGTATTGTGCTCTACGACAGTAAACGGATTGCAACGAGGACTGGACAAACTTAAGAACTATTGCGATGAATGACTATTTACAGTTAATGTGAATAAGACTAAGGCAATGACTTTCAAAAAGGGTTGTGTTTATAGCAGGGAGGAGACTTGGACATATGCAGGACAGATACTGGACAATGTTAAATCTTTTGTGTACTTAGCACTCACATTTACAATGAACGGAAAATGGACAAAACACATTGACATTATGAAACACAGGGCAAGGGTGAAAGCGGCGGAAGCTCTCCGGATACGCCACAGAATACCGAATATATCCATAAACTTAATGGAAACTGTATACGGAGTGACAGTTAGAGCCACGATGACATACGGAGGAGAAATGTGGGAGTGGGAACAAACAGGGAATCTGGCTCAAGTGAGGACCCAAGTTTTGAAAGGAATTCTGGGTGTAGGGAGGGTTACGGCAAACTGCGGAATAATGAGGGAATTCGGGGCACATAGTGAAACGATAGAGTGCAAAATCAGAGCAGTTAAATATTGGATGAGAATCGTTCGCGGAAACCAATCTCTAATTAGGGCAATCTGCTACCGTGAACAGCTGCGAAAGGAAGGTAATTTGACGTGGGCTTCAAAATTAAAGAAAGGGTTGGAAACCATTGGGATGGGAGACATTTGGATGGCGGGGCAGGAAAACAGGCGAAGTATTTGGAGAAAAATTAAGAAACGTCTCTGTGATATTGACAGACAGCAAATAATTGCGCAATGCACAGAGAAGGTGACATTAGAAGTACAGTCTGGGTTGAAATCGGAGTGGGGTATGGCGCATTACTTCAAAACAGGTACCAAACTCATTAGAGAGGGGCTCGCATGGATTAGACTAGGAGCATGGAGGAGCACGAAAATTTCTGACGAGAATGGTACGAGAATCTGTCCCATTTGCGAGGAGGAAGAGTCGTGGACTCACATCTTGGCAAGATGTAGGGGTACGGGGGAATGGCGGGAAAAATATTTGCCGCGATTTTTTACCACTGCGAATGTAGGGCTAGAAGCATGTTGGACGCTACTGGCAGGCACGGAAAACATGGACGGGCTAGGTAAATTTATACTTAAGGCAAGACAGCTGAGATCTGAGGAGGCTGCCAATAGAGAAGGGGGGGGATAAGATCAACTAAACAAAAGTGATTACAATGTTCTACATACACATATATATTATGTCATACTTAGGTGACTGTTGTGCTAGGGTTGTATATATACTCTTTTAAGTGTAATTATCTATTATAAGAGGGTGCATTTATGAAGGTGTACTCTGTGCTGTAAATTTAAATTGCTATATTGGATATCTTTGTATCTTTATTTTCGGATTCACTCTTAATTTTATTGTTGTTTAATATTGCTTTTGAGTGTATTTCCTTTGGCTTTTTATTTTCGTGTTTACTCTTTTAATTCTTTGTTGTGGTTGTTGTTTTGATATTGCTTGTAATGTGTATTACAAAAGCACGTACGGTCTGTGGACCCGTGCGACTGTTGAAACTCTATGTATAATATTGCTATGTTAATAAATACACTTATTCATTCATTCATTTATGATTTAAATTACAGATACAGCATCAATGTATTATTCAAAAACTAATAAAGTTAAACTAATTTTAAGATATATTTGCATTCAACTGATGCATTTGATTCATACAGTTCTTTTGAACTGGGTGAGAGTGTATTAATAGCGACATAACAAAGAAAAGGTAACAAGGAAAATAATAGTATAGCAGCTAATTTTCTTCTTGTATGCAGGTATTTCAACACGTTTTTCATAGCAGTAGTACTTAGGAACGTATCACTCTACTCATTATTTAATTTTAAAACAATGTACAATATACTTTTCAAGGAATACTTTTAAAATGTTCGTGATTTCAGAAGTAGCCCAAACATTTGCAAATCCCTCAATTATAAATTGGTCGGAACACCCATCTTTTAGTAGCCCAAACGGAGACTTTTCGCTCAATTTGGCAACACTGCATACCAGGTGACCCAACTGCCCGCATTTGTCTTGTGCAGGTATTCCTTCGTGCGTTAAAAGAATTTTAGAACTTAACGGGGCCATTCTTGATGATCGGAAACAAAAATAAAGTCCTTGGGCGCCAAATTAAGAATTGTACGACGGATGAGTCATCAATTCGATTTTTGAGTGTTAAAATAGTCGGTTGTTAGACGAGATGTGTAAGCGTGTAAGCGCTTGCATTGTCTTGATGAAGAACGATACAATGACACTTGTTTGTTTTCCTTTTTTCACCGAAGACTTCCGGCAAACAAAAACCATTCAAAATTGACCGTTTTTTTTTTTTTTCTCTCTAAAGCACTGTTGCCACATGACCAGTTGTTCTGAGAAACACATGCAACTATTCGTTTCAAAGTGCTTCGAATACGAACAACTATTGTTGGATTTGGTTCATCTTGAAACACCCACAGTCGTTTGCTGTTTGCGTTCTGCTCATATGCATAGATCCACAATTCTTCACTTGTTACATTCTTATATTCGTCTTTTGAAGTCCCACCATTGTGTTTCTTGAGCATTTGTGTGCATCATGCGACACGAGTATCCTTTTGAGTTTGTATAGAATTATGTGATCCCATGAGAGCAATCCTCTTCGACGACTAAATGATAATGCAATTATACAGGGTGTTAATGAACTATACCCAAATATTTTCACAGAATATGTAGATTACTTAAATAAGTAGCTTTTGACTGTGTATTACTTTTATCTTTTTATTTTCGTGTTTACTCTTTTAATTCTCTGTTGTTGTTTTAATATTGTTTGTAATATGTATTACAAAAGCATGTACGGTCTGTGGACCCGTGCGATTGTTGAAATTCTATGTATGATATTGTTATGTCAATAAATATACTTGTTCATTCATTCATACTTAAATAGGTAATTTGAGATAGGAGACTTTGGCCTGTTTATTGAAATTTCGAAGTAGCGGCTATAAGTTTCTGAAGTGCCAGTACGCCACGTATCGCGGCACTTCGTCTGGTATGAAAAAATAATAATAAAAACATTTACTCTATTACAGGAATCGAACTCATGACCTTTGAGATATCAGATTCCAGCTTTACGTATTGAACCACCAGAGCAGTTGAAATAAATGCCTCCAGATCAGGCTGCATAGCTCAAGAACGTAGTTAATGAATGCTCAGTGTCGCACTGTCAAGTGATTAGTTCTACATTTTACAAATTTTTGCGACATTAAATCTTGAGAACGCTAGTAACGAGCAGCTAAAAATCGATATTTATATACATGGGCGGTACTTTTAAAGGCATTCTAAGCCATTTTTTCAACCTGCTTTGCTTTAACGCCGACTTATCAGCATCTGATATCCACACGTTTAACGCTCTGTAGCTGTGTTATGTTTATCCGGGGACCATGCATTAACTCTAAATTATTTTATTTATTAAAACTTGATGTTATATTTGCAACAATAGGTTTTTGACATAATTCTCGTTGGTGTACAAGGGACTAAGTTTATTTTGGGTTCACAAATTGGTAAAATAATACATCAATTATTACTTTCTAAGGCACGTATATACGTGCACGGTGTGTGTGTGTGGACATCAAAATCAAAAACTAAAGGACCGTAGAGTACCTAACTTGGTATTTAAGTTTAGTTTTTTCCAAGGTTGTGACACACAGGCTTTTAAGAAAAATCCCCTCAAGTCAAATTACACTTTAAATGGAAAAACAGTTTAAAAATATTGTTATTCTCAAAACTGGCTCTAGCTATTTTGATTAACACACTGCATGACAAAGATATTTGAATCAGAAATAATATGGACATCTTGCATTTTCTGGGAATAACTTCTGAAGGCCGTCCAATTTGGATGAATTTTGTTGAAATTTGCGCAAGTGGTAAACCGTAAGATTTAGACAAAAATTTACTACAAAAATGTAGATCTCATTAAACACATAATTTACGTCCTTTTCATTTTTATTCAACAGTTAACCTTTTCCGAGATATCCCTTCTTATTGGCTTTAATTTTAAGCTACTTAAACGTTTCTCAAACAGTAGGTCATCTTTCTTTCGTCTGTTTTTCGTTTAGCCTTAAAGCAAAAAGAACGGAATCTCAATTGCTTCACAAAGCGACCAGCTTTTAAAGGGATTGATTATTGCTTTAGCCTAGCGTATTCTCTTATTTCCCTCCTGCTTATAAAAAATCAAGTTATGAGACCAATTCTGCTAATCTCGATTAACATAATATAGATATTTTTTTTTGGTAGTGTTTAACGCCCGCTTTAACTACTAATGGCACCGCAGGCGGTGACACTGATGATACATGAATTATGATGGAGCATCGATGGAATGCGATGGCGGGGGAAACCGGAGTACCCAGAGAAAACCCGCCTCAGCGCCGTTTTGTCCACCACAAATCTCACATGCGGTCGCTTGGGAAACCCCGGCCGTCTAGGTGAGAGTCGAGTGGTCTACTCACTCGGCCACGTCGAGGCCCATGTAGATAAAAGAATAATCATTTGTAAGATAGGTTTGTTTGCGGAATAACTAGAGAAAGTCATGCATGAAACACATAAGAATTTTCACATTTATAATTTTCTGGTATTATTTCTTTCAAGCTTCTAAAAGTACGGATTCCAGTGAATTTAAAAACCTGTTAAGCAGCCTCTATATTTACACCCATTACAAATTATGAGATATTTGAAATTAGGAAAAGAAATATGGCCTAGTACATCAACTGGGCTATCTCGACCTTATGTTTTCCATAACGTGATTCCTCAGTCGTGTTAACACGCGTAATTCCAGATTTTGATATAAACCTTTTCCTCAGATTCTAATACAACAAGGTTCTCATTATTTAAAGGTTACGGCATGCTGTGACATATATATATATATATATATATATATATATATATATATATATATATATATGTTAATAAACTACACCAAAATAATTTGCGAGATTGTGCACGTGACTGATATAAGTAATTTGAGACGGCGATGTATGGTCCCCGGATAAACATAAAAACATAACGCAGCTACATAGCGTTAAACATGTGGGAATCAGGTGCTGCTAAATCGGTGTTAAAGCAAAGCAGGTTGAAAAAATGGCATAGAATGTCTTTAAAACTGCCGCCCGAGTACAGAAATATCGATTTTTAGCAGCTCGTTAGTAGCATTCTCAAGATTTAATATCGCAAATATCTGTAAAATGTCGAACTAATCACTTGACAGTGCGACACTGAGCATTTGAGGTATGTAGCCTATTCTGGAGGTGTCTTTACAATGCTTTGGTGGCTTAATGCGTAAAGCGTTCAGCTGTTATCCCAAAGGTCATGAGCTCGCTTCCTGTCATAGAGTAAATGTTTTTTATTGTTATTTTTTTCATTCCAGACGAAGTGTCACGATACGAGAACGCGACCCGAACTCGGTAACTATCTTTCACTTGAAAGCCAGTATCATAACCAGTGTGCTAGAGAGGTACGCTGTAATATGTCCCTTCGTTTTTCGTGTTATGCTCTCGAATGGTTGATAAATTAGCCAGTGGCGTACTGGCACTTCAGAAACTTATAGCCGTTTCTTAGACATTTCAATAAACAGATCATAAGTGTCCCATCTCAAATTACTTATTTAAGTAATCTACATATTCTGTGAAAATATTAAGGTGTAGTTCACTATAACTCTGTATATATTCGTATATAAATATGTATGTGTTTGTGTGTGTGACTCAACTGTTGAAGTCTTACCCCGAGTATGGCTTTCCACATTTTGTCCGCCGAAGAGATGTCCCGGGATTTGACCCAGGAACCGGGCTCCTTATTAGCCAACAAGTCCTATTATTATAAGTAATGTTATCCTTCCACAATTTCTAACTTGGGCATCTTCCTCCAGAAATCTAAACTATTCATGCTCCTCCAAATCCCATCCATTCACTGCTCTCATGGTTTTCCAATTATCCTTCTGCCTTCTGCATTGAATTCAAAAATCAATTTCGGAATTCTGTTTCCCTCATTCTTTTACATATTTCAATTTTCTTTCTTCAATCACTTCAAGAATGTTTTTAATGAGCTACCTAATTCTTTAATTTTTAGTTCAATTATTTTATCTACTCATGGTTTTCTTGCCACTCTGTGTATAGTGCATATTTTAAGCAATATTTAATTGCATGTGGTCTGTGTAATGTTCAGTTTCAGCTGCTTAACATTACACTTTTAAGTAACCAATTATAAATTATTCGTTCTCTATTGTTTAAAAATTCTTGTCCTAAAGAACTGAATTCAATATATCAATTATTTTCTCGGTTTTTTAAGTCAAGAATGTATTGCATTCTACCCAAAAATTTGATTACGATATATCGTTGGAAATACAAGTTTTAGTGTCCCCTTTATAAAAAAATGTCGTAGGTGTGTGTGTGTGTGTGTGTGTGTGAACACAATAACTAATAAACGAAAAATTGGTGAATACGAAACCAGATATTTAAGTTCACCATCTTCCAAGGATACGATACGAAGGCTTATTGGATTTTGGGTGGAATGCAATACCTGCTCTATATACTATGTACATAGTACGTGTAGAGAAATTAAAAATTGACATTTCAGACCAACATTGCTGAAAATCATTTCTGTGTCGCCTTAAACCACACATCTAAACTATGAAATTAGAGAATATTTTAAAATTATTGTTAATTAGACCTGGTTGTCATAGTTTCTAAATTCGCTATTAAATTTAACCCACTTAGGCACTAATTTTAATGCGGGGAATGGAACTGGTGCCCAAAATTCCCGCTCTGATCACTGTGCTCTCATCTGGAAATTGTTTAACAGTTAATTGGTGTTCAGCGCCAGAACAGAGTCCTGATGACGCTAGGGCCAGGCAATGGCGAGGAACCATCAGGGTATTGCAACCAAATGACTTTCGGAAGGTTACGCCATACTTAACGAACCATGTGCAAAGTTCACCTGCGAAACATATACTATCCACGTAGAGCTAATTTCCATGAAAAGCCATGTTTCAAAACGTGTAATTTGAGCTATTCAGGGCACCTGTTGAACCTGCAGGCGCATTCGTTACATTCTCGTTCCTGTCTGGCTTTCCCTCTCTCGTATACAACTCACATTTCCTGTGTTATTTTGTTGTGTTCTCTTTTAAAATATTATTAGTTGATGGAACCCTACTGTAATGTACCAAATTATACTCAAAACCTACAAATGTACCTACATTTTTACTTTCTCTAACACGTATATGCTAGGTAGAGAACTTACTACATTCCACCCAGAAATTCCAAACCGCGATTTCACTGAAAATACACTTTTGCGGCCCTCTAAATACAAAAAACCTAATGTGTTCTATTCATATGAATTTCTCTACATCTCTGCAACAAATTATTGTTAAAAAGCTTATGTTTCTATTTACTTCATTCTAATCGAGAAAAAATTAGCCGAAATAGTCTTATTACTTGCTTCCTTGTAAGTAGAAGCGAAATAAGGGAGTGTCATAGCCAAAAGAGATAGTCAAAAACTGGCTACTATGTGACTGAAGTTCCTTTGTATGGACAGGAGTTGACAAATTCCTGTATGAGAAAATTTTTCAAGGCTGAAAACAAAAGCAAGGAATATCTCAAAAACGATCAACTCCACGAAAAAAATGTATATGGCATAAATTGCGTGTTTTAATGTGCTTTATATTTTTTGTGTGCTAAGTTTTTGTCTAACTGTTATGGTGTAGCAGTTATGCACTCTTTCGGAAAATTCATTCAGAATAAAGTAGTCTTCAGAGGCTATTGCCAGAAAATTCAAGACATACATTTTATTTGTCAGATAAATATCTTTAATATACGATATTTCAATCAAATTCGTTTGAGCCATTTTTGAGAAAATTAAAATTTTCTAAAAAAGTTCCTTGTAAAGGGTAGTTTGGGGTGGGGAGATTTTTCTCAAAATCTTTGTATCGCATCCCTGGAATATACTAAATTTAAATACCAAGGTTGGTATTCAAAGGTGTCTTCGTTTTTGAGCTATGCTATCCACAGGCACACAGATACACACACAGACACACACGCACACATGGACCTTTTTTTAGAAAAATGTTTTTTTTTTTGGGGGGGGGATTCAGGAGGACCCAAAACGTGTATTTCCGGTGAAATCTCGGTATCGAATTTTTGGGTGGAATGCAATACTTTCTCTATACACTATGTGCATAGTGCGTGTAGAGAAAGTAAAAAAGTGTGTCTGTGAACAACATATCAGAAAATGAAAAGTCCGTTAAATACTAGCCAAGGATGCCAAATTCCAAGGATTTTCATAAAAATCCCCTGATTAAAACTACGCTTTACATGGAACGTTTTTCAGAACATTTTATTTACTCAAACTGTAATTTTATTAAAATACCATATGTTTAAGATATTTTTATTCAAATGAAAGATATAACTTAATATATCCTCTTCATTCGGGAGGAATTTGCACAAACGGTAAGACCTAAGAAAAAGAAAAAATGTTATTATACAAAAACTGATAGACTTCCTCCATGGTTGAGTGGTCAGCGAGCTGACTTCTTACCCGGAGGTTGCGGGTTCGATTCCCGGCTGAGGCGGGGAATTTTTCTATAGTCAAAATTACTCCCTATCCCCCACAGAGTCTGGAAGTATGTATGTGAGAGTAGCGTTTGTGTTTGAGAAAAATAGTGTGATTTAAACCAAACGTAAAAGTACCAACAGACAACGAGTGTTTTCAAGTGATATTACCTTAGATGTCTAAAGGGGGATATATAAACGGAAGAATAAAAAAACTAAAAAATAAAAAAGGTCTTGTTGAAATATAAATTTTATGTCCTATGCATTCATATAGGTGGACTTGACCATTTTGGAGACAGTCATGGTTTTAATTTTAAAATACTTAAATTTTTTCTAACGGGAATTTTTCAATCCTGTTCCTTTTGTTTTACTCCTAACCACTGTAAAGAGAACCTAATTTTAATTACATAGCAGATTTAAAAATATTTGACTATCGCTTTAGCCTAGGCTATTCCCTTATTTCCCTTCTGCTTACAAGAACTAAGTGATAATGTAACGATTAGCATGATCTCGAGAGAAGAGAAATCTTCTATTAGCCTGTAAACGCATTTAAGGCTATATTGTTTTGTTATCACATACAAATAACAATGCAAAATCTTCCATTTTATATTACACCCACAACTTGTATTTTTTTAACATCATCTTAAAATGGCAACACTCTTCATCTCCCAATAGGACAATGTTATAAAACCAACTTAACATATCGCTAGGTTGAATTTAGCGATATGCTAGATAATATTTATATTTTATGTATATTAATATATACATATTTATCTCTTATTTTTATTATTATTATTGTTACTACATTCCTCGTCATACCGCATTGGTTTGGGTGCAGTACAATAAAATATATAGACGAATTGCACTTGGAAATAAAAAGTTAGATCATGCGTTGAAGACGGAAATTAAATCCAGAAGTCAGGGTTTCCCATTTTTATTTTAGCAACAGCAGCCACTATTTTATTTATGCACTTTGATGAAACCTCGTTCTTCTGCTATTTCTGATCTATCTGGATCCTGGATCAGCAATTCACTGAAGGAAATGTTTCTACTTTGCTTTGAAGACGGTTCTCCATCTCTTCCTTACTCTGTGTGTTGCAGAAGATAATTAGCAGACGTGTCATAATTTCTTCTTGAAAGGAAATGTTATTAACATTTGTTGAGTCTCGGATCATATCAGCGCGACCGTTGTGCCGGAATTTTGTCGGGCAGAAATTCTTTTACATAGATACTGGTCCTGGGCTGTCACTTTTAAGCGCACTTAAAAGCAATGGTCTGGGTCGGGTTTGAACCCGTGTGCATAAACAACTGAACCACTTGGACGTACAACGATATAGAGTTTTTTGATGCTTTCATGCTTACAATACGTGGTATGTAGCAGCTTCTACGACTTAGGCATGCTCTCTGTATAAGAATAAAGATAAAAGTTGTTATTCACAGTGAAGCTATCATGTTGTACAAGCTTGGACGTCCATTACTGACACTTGCTCCACTAATTTTGATGCTGGTGGCCTGGACGCGTTTCATTTTCATCCTCTAGCTGGTTTGCAAATGTCTAAGGTAACTGGAAATCTTCAGCATCTAAAATAAATGTCATTCTGATTAAAGCGACATCAGATGGGCTGGTCGGATTTCAATAACATTTGCCTTCCTCCCACGTGACCTTGGCGACCTCTGGTGGAGCGATTTGGAAGCGTTTGCTAATTTTAAGTCTTTAGCTTGACTTTCAAACTGTATTAATTTTAAAATAAAATTTGATGGTGGTATTTCAAATTTAACCACATTACTTCTATTATTACTATAGTGATCGAGTGGTCAGCGAGCTGACTTCTCACCTGGAGGTTCCGGGTTCGATTCCCGGCTGGGGCGGGGAATTTTTCTTAACCGGATTTATTCCCTATCCCCCATAGAGTCTGGAAGTATGAATGTGCGTGTGTTTAGTAATATAAAGTTGAACCTAATGTTCTGAACCTACAGTTTCACAAGTGAAAGCCCCCGATATGACCATTGATGGTAAAGGGGGCTATACAAATGAAGCAATAATAAAAAAAAACGTGTATTCCAAATATCTAACTCTGATGGGGTATTAAGTATTTTAATAAGTTGATTTCTTATCCAACACTTCGCATTGCATCTGGAATGAAGCCACCGCTTTGTTATATGTATTCAATATATCTAACGATAAAGCTCCTTTTCTTAGTATGGCATTACAAGTTAAACTTTGTTTCGTGTCCCTTCGAAATTGGAAGGAAAAGTATTTGCTTCGTTTTATTGATATGGCCCCACTTTCTCACCTGTCCTATGGTTCTCAACAACTGCGTCGGTCTTGGGAAAGAGGGAGAAGGGTATTCTCTGGTGTCACGAGTTGACTGACATTGTTCCGATTCCTTAAAAGGACTTTGTTGTAAAACTCTCCAGTAAGATTTCACAATAAGGTACATCGAAGGCCCATATTCAATATTTGAGTTCTTTGGTTTCTCGGTAAAAAGCCATCCATATCTCTTTCTTCTTTTCATTTCTAAGGTAATTGTTATCATACTAACTTCATACATCTAAGGTCGTGGGTTCAAACCCGGTAAAAATCCTTAGCAGGGCTTCCGATGGTCCCGTGTCGTAAATTTACGGCACGTAAAAGAACCTCAAGCCCGACAGAGAGGCTTGTGAGACAAAATTAAGTGGTCTTTCACGCCCAATTTAGAATGGGACGCTGAGAAACACAGTATTTAAAGAGCTTCCATAAATAACATGTCATTAACATTTACAATTCAAAGAACCGGAAAGTAACTACTCGCATGGCCATAGCTACATTTTCGAAGCTTATGGCCGATGTTCTCTTGAAATTATCCACATTTCAGAACTATATGTCCCTCTCAGAACACACATTTCATATTTAATACGTCCTTTGATAGATTTTTACTTTCTTCACCGGAGTTTAAAGGTATCCTGTATAACAAAATCTTATGTGTTACACTCATATGACTTTCTCTAGCTGCTCTACAAACCTCCTACAAAAGATTATTTTTCTTTGTACACATTGCTAATCGAGATAAATATTAGCAGAATGTTGTTACTTAGTTCCTAAAAAGTAGAAGAGAATAAGGGAATGCGCTATGCTAAAGTGATTGTCAAATGTTTTAAAAGCTATCGTTATGCGATTGTCTTGGCAAATCACTTCTTTGCTTGGCCAGGAGTCGAACAAAATAAAAGCGGACACCTCCTGTCTGAGAAAAGTTTTAAGTACTTCACAATTGAAACCAATAACAAGGAATATCTCAGAAACGGTTATCTCCACAACAAAAACGTAAAGGACATAAATTGTGTATTTTGTCGTGATGTACATTTTTTGTTCAGTGGGTTTTTTTTCTATCTGTTACGGTTTAGCAGTTAAGCAACATTCATCCAGAATAAAGAGGTCTTAAGAGGCTATTCCCCAAAAATTCCAGATATATACTTTATTTCGGACATAAATATGTCTAATATACGGGGTTTTAATCAAAATTGTTAGAGCCATTTTTAAGAAAATCAAAATTTTCGCAATTTGTTCCATGTAAAGGGTAGTTTTTAGTAGGGAGATACACACACAGACACACACGGGCTTTTTCTAAAAATGCTTTTTTCGGACACAGGGGACCCCAAAACATATATTTCCGGTGAAATCTCGGTATCGAATTTTTGGGTGCATTACAATATCTTCTCTATCCCTATGTACATTGTACATATGGGGCTAGAGAAAGTAAAAAAAAAGTTTTTTTTGGAAAAAGGTCCATGTATGTCTGTCCAGGTGTGTGTGAATATGTTAACTCAAAAAACTAAAAGTCATTTAAATACACTTGCTATTAAAGTGTAGATTAATCCAAGGATACGACGCGAATATTTTGAGGAAAATCCTTATTTAATTACCCTTTACATGAAACAAATTTCGAAAATACAGTTTTACTAAAAAGTGACCCACAATTTTGATTAAAATACAGTATATTAAACATATATACATGACATATAACTTGAAGTTTCTGGGTCGCCCTCCGTGGTATAATGGTTGCCATTCTAACTTCATGTACCCAAGGTCGCGGGTTCAAACCTAGCGGAGGATATGGCTTTTTTTTTAGGCGTAAAAATCCGTAGCATGATTCCTTCGGAAGGGAAGTTGGTCCCTTGTCATAGATTTACAGCAAGTAGAACCTCAAGCATGACAGAGAGGCCTCTGAGCAAAAATAAACGGCCTTACACGCCCAGTAGATTGCGACGCTGAGAACCACATCTGTTAAAGAGCGTCCATAAATAAAAAAACTACATTTGAAATTTCTGGGAAAAAACACTGATTTTTTTTTTATTCTGGATTAATTTATCATGACTGGTAAACCACAAGAGATACATAAAAACTTATTACACAAACATGTAGATCTCGTTAAAACACTAAATTTATGTCATAGCCATTTTAAAATATTCTTTGTTATTGGCTTCAGTTTTAAAATTCTTAAAAATGTTATCATACGGAAATGTCGCAACTCTTGGCAATGCAAAGAAACGGATATTAAATACATGGCAACCAGCTTTTAAAAGATTTGACTATCGCTTTAAAGAAAGTCATATGAATGGGACACATACTGTTTTTATTGGTGTATTTCTTTTATCATTTGAGATATGATTTGTCTTTAAGGAGATATTTACATTTACCTAAGATTTAAACACTAATTAAGAAAGGTATCAGATATATGGATAAAAAGCAAGTTCAAGGAATGAAAAATACGAACATTTCTTTCATAAGAAGCCAAGTAATCTCCAATTTTAAACTGGGATTGAATATTTTTATTATTTATAAGTTTTGTAATATCAATTTCCTTAGTAATTTTGTATACTGAGGATTCTATAATAGTAGATGTCACAATCGATTTATTTGTTTAGTTTTAATATTTATATTATGAATATGTTTTTAATTATTATTTGTAATAATGAAGATGAAACCTAAGGCTCATAATGATGCAGGTCTTAAACTAATGTGTGAACTATATATTGTTGCAAGCCAACTGAAAATAGACATATTTTTAGATATATAGGAGACATACATTTTCAATTAAACAAATTCAGAAGTAACCTAGGTCATTAAGCGTCCAATGAGATTAGTGAACATTTTTAAGTATAATTCTAACATAGCAAAGATGGTGATATAATTAGGAAAGACCAAATTATAGGAAATATTGTATTTCACATGTACGTTCAATACCAAGAAATCACTGAAATGCACATATGAGGCCTCTTAAATTAAAAAAAAAATCTTATGTGTTTCAATCACATAAGTTTATCTAGCTATTGCAAATACACACTACTGTCACAAAAGAGTATTCTTTCATCTACATCATTCGAGATAAGCATTAGCAGAATTGGTTCTGTTACTTGCTTCATTGTAAGAACGGAAATAAGGGAATACAGTAGGCTAAAGCGATAGCCAAATCTTTAGCTGGTAGGGACTGTTGAGGTACGGTTCACTTTGCATGATCCCGTTTGAAAAAAAGTTAACTAGTTTAAAAAGGAGTATCTAAAAATGTTCAACTCTACAATAAAAATATATATGATATAAATTAAATGTTTTAACGAGGTCTGCGTTTTTTGTGTATTAAGCTTTTGCCCTTCTCTTACGTTTTAACTGTTGTGCAAATTTTGTATAGAATAAAGAGGTCTTCGGAGGCTATTCCCAGAAAATTCAAAATATACATTTTATTAGAAATATAAATATCTCTAATATACGTTGCTTTAAATAAAATCTTTAGAATTATTGTTGAGAAAAACAATATTTCAAAACTTCTTCCATATAAAGGGTAGTTTGTGGTGGGGGCGGGGGAGGATTTTCTTGAAAAATGTTCGTGTCGCATCCTTGGAAGATACTAAACATAAATACCAAGTTTTGTTATTAGTGGCCTTTTCATTTTTGAGTTATGCTATCCACAAACATACACACAGTGCTTTTTCAGATTGAGGGGACCTTAAAACATATTTTCGGTGAAATTTCAAAATCGAATTTTCTGCTAGAACACAATAATTTCTCTGGTTACTATGTACATTGTAAGTACATGAGTGTTAGAGAAATAAAAATAAACAATATTTTTAGAAAACAAGTTGTATCTGTGTCTGTAGCAGTAGAGCATCCAGAAACATATTAAGGTGGAGGGGTTTATGTATAGCAGGCTGTTCCAACACGACTCGTCAGATCCAGAGTACTCGCGCGTACTCAACCTTAAGACTTAGGGTAGAGTTGGAGAGGGGAGCGCGGCAGCCAATTAGTTGCTGGGCATAGGTCATATCACGATACTTGTGTGTTTCCAACACTTGATTCAGTCGTGACGATAATTTGCCATCAATGCTGCGTCGAATGGCATTTTGCAGTTTTGAGGTGCTTTCTCGCGCTTGGAATTATAGGGAGCCAATTTTTAAAAACTGTGAATAAAATTCAATGATAAATAAGAATGTATACTGAGTTAAAATATTTTAAAAATGAATTTTAAATGTATAATGAAGTTTAAGGCGTAGAAACGTGAATTAAAATGAAATTATGCTATAGTTAGTTACATTTTCTTTCATCAAGGCTGAATTTGAATTCCGGACCTCCACGTTATGCCTGAATCTGTAGGCAGCCTGACTAAAAAAAAAAAACGTAAATTTGGTGATCTTATGCAAAATTACAGCTAGAAATCCGACAATTTCTCCCAAAGCACTGCAGAATGAATGGAAAAAAATAGATGAGTCATATACTCGTTTTAAAAATAATTTGTATGATCATGTGCAGTTTTTTCCATTTAGTGATATAAAATATATTTTTAAAACAAAACTATCCTTTGCAGGAGAATTTCAATCATAAAACGTTTTACAAAGGTATTAAAGGAATACAATTGTAAAATATCTGGTGTGTTCCATTCACATAACTTTCTCTACTTCTCAGCAACAAATTATTGTTAAATGCTTATGCTTCTATTTACTTCATGCTAATCGAGAAAAAAATTAGCACAAATAGTCTTATTACTTGCTTCCTTGTAAGCAGAAGGGAAATAAGGGAGTACTATAGGCTAAACTAATACTCAAAAGCTGGTTGCTATGTGACTGAAGTTCCTTAGTTTGTATGGACAGCAGCTGACAAAAATTCCTGTATGAGAAAAGTATGTTTTTCATAGCTAAAAAAAAAAAAAAAAAAAAAAAAAAAACCAAGGAATAAGTCAAAAACGATCAATTCCTTAAAAAAAAAGTTAGAATATAAATTGTGTGTTTTGATGTGCTCTACATTTTTTGTGTTTAAGTTTTTGCCCATCTGTTACGTTTTAGCAGTTATGCAACATTCCGTGAAACTCATCCAGAATAAAGTAGTCTTCAGAGGTTATTCCCAGAAAATTCAAGATATACATTTTATTTGTCAGGTAAATATCTTTAATATACCTTATTTTAATCAAAATCGTTAGAGCCATTTTTAAGAAAATCAAAATTTTTGAAAAAAGTTCCATGTAAAGCGTAGTAGGGGGTGGGGGATTTTCTTGAAAATCTTCGTGTCGCATCCATGGAAGATACGAAATTTAAATACCAAGTTTGGTACTTAATGGTATTTTTGTTTTTGAGCTATGCTGTCCATAGATACCCAGAAACACATACGCACACACGGACCTTTTTCTGAAAATGCTTTTTTTGTATTTAAGGGGATCCAAAACATGTATTTCCGGTGAAATCTCGGTATCGAATTTTCGGGTGCATTACAATACCTTCTCTATACACCATGTACATAGTACGTGTAGAGAAAGTAAAAATGGTGTATGTTGTTCAAAATCTATAGGGGATGAGATTTTTATTTAGGTAATTAAGTAAAATAAATTAATTAATAGACTTATATCCGGAATGAAATGATATGTCTAACGAAACTTAGTATGGTCATTTTGTTGTCAGTAATATGTATGAAAATACGGTTTTATCTTTAATATTTTAACAAATAATTTTTATCATTTCGATATCCCCTTAAAGCTAAATAGTGGGCTGCGCCGTGGCCGAATGGTCAGACCACTCGGCTCTCACCTAGACGGTCCGGGCTAGACCCCAAGCGACCGTATGTGAGATTTGAGGTGCAAAAGCGGCGGAGGGGCGGGTTTTCTCCGGGTTCTCCTGTTTACCCCGCCATTACATTCCACCGGGGCTCCATCCTCATGTATCATCAGTGTCAGAGCAGAAAAGTGGGCGTTAAACTCTACCAAAAAAAAAAACTTAACTTTTCAGTCCAAGATAGATGTATCCATTTCTCAGATAAGCGAAAAATGTCACGTTGATAAAAATTCCAAATTATATGCTGCTCTAGGCAATACCCTACACTTGAATCCCATTAATTTGCGCTGAAGAAAATATGCACACGATGATGACATCTAGCAGGGAATCCCATGCTGTTTACAAGAACGCTTTACATTGGTCTGGTATATCTTCTGAATGCAAACGTAGCTTGTTGAGCGAATGAGCTCTGCCGACGGTTAACATACGGTAACAAATAGTTTAAACGAACTGCAGACGTGAATTAATAGCACACGTTTAGTCTTGGCGTGCCACACCATCCAATGAATACATGAGCTGAAATGTTCTTGTTACTCTCTGACTGGAAATTTACAGCCAGCATTTCGACGTGCTAGTTTCACTTCAGGTGAAATTTATTTAACATGGAGCCCAACGAACACGTTGCACTACGTATACCATCTTTTTATAACACGAACTAGTGCTTTTCCCCTTAACGTTCATGCACGAGAATCTAGAGAATAATTCAGCATCGACGAAAAATTTGTAAAATCAGCAGATATAAATCCGCTGGATTTAATTCTCCAGGGCTACTTTTACTTTGGAAGAAATCAATTATCAGAATTGGGTACTAACCCCAATATTTGTTACTATATGCTTCTTCTTTCTTTCTTTTCTGGATAACCGTTTTCACAAACGTGCATAACGTGATCAAGAAAATTGTTTGGTACACACGAATGATCACACTATCAGCTTCGAATACGTATTCCTATTTAATCTCCTTCTATTTCTACTTCCATCACATTCTCGACTTCTACCTAATTAGCTGTACTTCGATGTGTCTACAACTGTAAAACCTTTTCAGATTAATATCACTCTCTTCATTCTAAATTTACGTGCGTTTATGCTTAAAGAACACCTTTTCTAAGTGATGGTTTATAAGGTTGAGCTGGAAACTCTTTTTTTAATGTGTGATCCAAACCATCACCCCTTATTACCTTTAGAACGTTACATTTCAACTGCAAGGGATCTCGAAGTCGTGTGCGACTCTAACGTTGTGTATGTCCAGTGATATTCCCTCCAGTTTCAGATTAACTGTTTGCATTGCCTGCCATTTCAGATGAATACTTCACTCAGTAATTTATGCTCTTCACCACCAGTTTCTTGAAATCAAAGTGTAGAGAGATAATCTCAAGGTAATTAAGAAAGTGCTTTGAATTATATGGCATAGAATGATAATAATAGGTATTGGATTAATTGTTCTTTCACACATGCCGTGTAGGACAGGATATTGATAGGTGAAAAATTCAATGCCATAGCCCGGATTTGAAGAACATTTTCAAGAAAATCTCTCACCGCAAACTTCCCTTTACATGGAAACCTCTTCGAAAATTTTGTTCTTCTCAAAAATGAATAACGATTTTGATTAAAGTGACATATATTAAAGTTATTCACAACACGAATACTCTCTGAGAGGCACACTATTGTGGTTGATTTTTGCAGAATTTTTCATAACAACTGAACGTAAAGGATAGACAAAACTTACTACACACAACATTAAGATCTCGTTAAAACACAATTTATGTCATATGCAGTTTGTTACAGAGTTGACCGTTTGTTATTAGATTCAATTTTAAAGTACTTATACTTTTCTGAGACAGGAACTGTCCGTTTTTCTTTTGTTCTGGTCAAACAAAGAAGCCAATCACATGACAATCACATAACGATAGCTTTTAAAACATTTGACTGTCACTTTAGCCTAGCGCATTCTTTTAGTTCCCTTCCACTTTAAGGAACTAAGCAATAAGTGCATTCTGCTAACGCTTATCTCTATTTGCATGGTGTACAAAGAATAATAAGAAATATGTTTCTAAAACAGTTAGGGAAAGCCATGTGAGTGTAACACAACAGATTTTTACTGACTTTATGAACGGACTTATTTGACATGTAGAAGTTTATCGAGATTTTACTGCGATTAAATCTAACCGATAGAAAATGCGAATTTTGGTCGTTCATTTTCATTGTAATGTTATTATGATATGAGTTAGAATTACCCCCAAAACATCTATTTGATTAGATTTGTTCATTATTACATTAATCTATATGTGAATTTATAATTTTTGAATTTTCTAAAAGCAATTTTAAATTTTTATTAAATAATAATAATAATTTTATTGATATTAAATTAGTTTAGATTTAGTAAATGTTATTAAAAGGTTTGGTAAAGGCTGTGCCAGCATCTGCGGTTAGACAGCAAAAACCTACTATGGTTAAAACTGCATTAGGTTTGATGTTTTAAAGTTTTTAATGCCAAAATGTTTTTATGCAATAGATATCTTAAACATCCTGACCGAAGATGTAACGGATATCCACATAGCCATGGTATTATTACATGTCACAATTATATTCGTTGAAGCAAAGTTTCAAGAACAAAGTGGAAATAAGGAGAGTAATTAAAGCATTTAGTGCAATTAATTCAAGAAGGTTAGAGCACTCAGGTGTCCAGTAGAACGCTCTAACACTACACCACCGTTTTGAATTTCTATCTTTTTCGTATATTAAGAGAAACCAGAGCTATTTCGGTGCTAAGTGGAGCTAACAAACGCTGAGTCCTGGTAAATTGCCTACTCAAACGTTATGGATTTATATTCACTCAAAAGCATAAACAAAGAAGAAGGCTAGGTGTTAACTAAAAGCAATTATATGCTTTAAAAGCTATGAAAAAATGTAAGAAATTTATCCTTTTAATTTGTTCAAATTAAGTATCTCGAAGTAGTGGCAATATTTTGAATAAACCTATTGCTTTCTCTACCCGTACTATGTACATAGTATATAGAGAAGGTATTGTAATTCGCCCAAATATTCGATACTCAGATTTCACCGGAAATACGTGTTTTGAGACCCCCTGAATAAAAAAAAGCATTTTTAGAAAAATGTCCATGTGTGTGTGTCTGTCTGTAAGTGTGACTGTCTGTGGGCAGCATAGCTCAAAAACGAAAAGACATGCGACACGAAGATTTTCAAGAATATCCCCCCTCTTAATTATTTGCTTCCTTGTAAGAAGATAATAAGGGAATACACTAGGTTAAAACGATAGTCAAATCTCTTAAAGGCTGGTTGCCATGTGATTGAAATCCGGTTCTATGCAGAAGTTTACAGTTGTCTGTGTGAGAAAATTTTTAGTATTTCAAATCTGAAGCAAATAAGAAGCAATATCTCAGAAATGGTCAATTCCACGAAAAAAATGTATATGACATAAATTGTGTGTTTTAACGTGAACCGTTACACAAAATTCAGCAATATTCATTCAGAATAAAGAGATATTTAGAGGCTATTCCCAGAAAATTCAAGATATACATTGTATTTGTCATATAAATATATTTAATATACGGTATTTAAATCAAAACCGTTAGACATTTTTGAGAAAATTAACATTTTTTAAACTTTTTCTATATAAAGGGTAGTTTGGGTTGGGGGTTATTTTACTCGAAATCTGCGTGTCGCATCTCTGGAAGATACTAAACTTAAATACCAAGTTATGTATTTTACCGACATACACACCTTTTTCCAAATATACTTTTTTTTTATATACAGTTGTTCCTAAAACGTATATTTTCGGTGAAATCTCGGTGTCGAATTCTTTGGTGGCTTGCAATACCTTCTCTATGCGCCATGTACATAGTACATGTAGAGAAAATAAAAAGAAAAGTTGGATAAATATTACACCTGATATTTAGGTCTTATACTAGATGACACAACTGTTCCACATTTGAAGTGTGTATATCCCTTGATGCGTTGAAAGAGTAGACTCAAGGAGGCTGTTTCAATTTAAAACACGGTAATAGAAAACTAGCGAGACCGATCTTCGTTTTACCCCTCACAATGAGCTCAACAGCTCACTATCCTGCTCATAAGCAGGGCGGGTAAAGCGAAGGTCAATTTCGCCAGTTCGCCACTGGCAGGTTTTAACTTGAAATTGCGCCGTCGAGTCCTGCAACTCTTTTAACGTACGAAGGGATATCTGCGAATATCAATTAAGAGGCTGTTGAGCCACTATCAGGGGTTTCATAAAATCTCCAAATTCCAAACCATCATTTAAATTTAAAATAAATGTTTGCGTTTATCAACTTAGCCCAGCTACTTGCTAAAATTTATAAGCAGGAAACATCAACCTAGCCAAGAGGCTTTTTTTTTTCTTTTCTTTTAACGGTGATTTTCAGCTGCTCATTTTCCAAGAATTCGCATTATAATAGACATTTGTAAATATGTTTTATTTTCCTCTAGCCAACGCATGTCCAAGCATATTTTTGTTTAATGAGGGTTTGTTACATTTGTTTACCTCATTAAAATATGGTCCTATATAATTACAGTTTCTTTGCTTATTAAGGGAATGCCTCTGGGTTTCTTCTAAATTAAAAATGTATGTGCTTGCGTTATTAGCTGGAGACTGAATAAACATATAAATGCGCTTGTTTGAAGTTTAACATTTTTTGAAAGAATAATGGGATAAGAAAATGAGCAGATGTGTGCTTCGGGATGAAGAATCTGAAGTAAATTATATGCGTTACGTCATTAGTTCTATATGACAGCAAAAACGCTAAATGGATCAAGTAAATGTATTTTATACTTTCTCGGGCGCATGTAATTAGTTTAAATACAAACATTAGGAAGTAATTCGGAACTCTAACTAAAAATAGATAAAAAAAGATCATAGAAAATAACTGTATTAAAGTAGAAAATAAGATAAAGATTTTCTCTTGTTAGGTTTAAAGCCTATTCTTCTAGATTTAAGAACCACTCCATTTCTTCTTTGGTATTCCTGCTGATCCTCCTGGTCCTCTATTTCTAACAATACGTATTGTTGGACCACCAACAGAGGAGTCTGAGATTTGAGAGGGGGCTGCTGCTCCCGTGGATGATTTGTTTATTACAAACTCTGTGTATATGAATCATGACTTCTTAGCCTGTTTTAATCTTAAAAGAGCCGTCCTTTGTGATTTCTGGATAAAATGCTTGCTCCTGGTTCCCAAGGTCGCGGGTATAAACCCGGTGATGATCGATGGATTTTTCCGGCGTAAAACTCCTTAGTAGGGCTTCCTTCGGAAGGGAAATAAAGTCGTTGGTCTCGTAACTAAAAGATTCACAAGAGTGATAAAGAGGTGGCTGAGCAAAATTAAACGATATTTCATTCCCAATATAGAATGAAACGCTGAGAACCACAACAACTAAGGAGGGTCCATAAATAAAATTCAATTTAATTTAATCTTAAAAGAGCTAAAGGGAATATCTCTGTATCTAACTCACATTAGCTTTGTCTTTTTCTACTCTCGTGCTGTCGCCAAATTTCTTAACAATACTACAATGATTTTCAAATAGGATGAGGTTTGTCCTTGAGCTCCACCAGGCCGGCAGCCAATCGGAGTGCTACTGTGTTAACATATTGAATTCACAATTAACTGGGGAGTAACGCGCTAAGGGATTCCGTCTCTCATAAATACTACTTGGGCTAACACAAAATATTCTAATTTTACAAAAAATAATTCACGAGGAAAATAGGGAGCAATGTTCGGAGCAGAACCGTAAAAACTATACATTTTTAGCTCAAATAGTTTTCATAATACTCAGCAGGCAGATTTGTATGCTCAGTGAGGAGTGAGAGGGAAATATGAAAAGAGTGCGGGTAGCGACCTGGCAACGCAGAGCACGATTACGCATCACATTTGCTGCAGCGTAGAACTCTTCCCATTTGAAATGAAAAAAAAAAAATATATAGGCGGCTCAACTGCTCGTATTTGACTTATATAGATAGACTTTCGTTTTAAAAAGAAAAAATATGGTTCTGCTTAGTTGCACTTTGTAGGCAAATATTGCATAACAACAAAGATTTTGGTGACATTTATTACTCTATACTTTAATGCATATAGCTTTTGCATGCTTATTAAAGTTTCTCTATTATATTATTATTTCTATTATTCCATTGCATGCACTAGGCTTATTAGCCTGTTCTGTCTCCAAATTGGTATGTCCGACTCAGTGACTACTTCAAAGCTCTCTTTGGATATATTTTTCCTGATAAGCTTTAAAGTGTTGCAACCTTTATTCCTAAAGTTGGCAATTCTTCAGTTGTATTGTAAATGTGAAATTTCTGAATTATTATATTTTTCTTTCTATACAGGTACTATATATATATATATATATATATATATATATATATATATAGCAAGTAGAGAAGGTATTTTATTCTACGGAAACATTTTACACGAAATTTCACCCAAAATATGATTTGAGGTCCTCTGAATAAAAAAAAAAATATAGAAAAAGCGTCCGTGCGTGGGTGTGAACAGCATAACCCAAATACGAAAAGTTTGTTAAATACCAAACAAGATACTAAAGTTCGTCATCTTGCGAGGATGCGACAAGCAGCTTTTCAAGTCCCTCTACCCAAATTATCCTTTAAATGGGATATTTTTGGAAATTTTGATTTTTCCAAAAATGGTTCAAACAATTTTGATCAAAATGTCATATGATTTAAGATACAGTTTTACACAAATTAATTTTGTTGGGAATAACTCCTTCAACCCTCTTTATTACGGATGACTGAGAAAAATTGGGTATTAAAATCCTCAAGTTATGTCATACATTTTTTGTAGAGTTAGCACTTTCTAAGATATTCCTTGTTACTGATGTTAATTTTAAAATACTTAATTTGTTTAAGAGAGGAAGTTCTCATTAGATACATATTGCTTTTGTTTAACTCCGCGTCATTCAAAGAGAACCGATTTTCAATTACTTCAAATAGCGACCAGCTTTAGAAGGATTTGACTATCGGTTTCTCCTTGTGTATTCCCTTATTACCTTCTACTTTGACATAGGAGATAGTCAAATTATAGCTGTAATTCATATGTATTACTTTAAATTACAATAAATTGAATAAATTATGTGTGAAATTATTGTTTTCATCTTAAACTGGGAAATAATTACATTTACAGAAAGCTCCTAGTAACGTCATCATTTCCTAATATGTGTTGTAAAATAATTTATTTAAAAATTGTCTTATGGTATTATGATACTCTATTGCTCATAGATTAGATATGTTTTCGGAACTAACACATTAATTAGCTAACAAAATGAATGCCGATAAAGATATAAATAAGTGCAAATATACAATAAAATGCAATTATATAATAACAATTGCAAACTGGAGCAAAGTACGAGAATACATATGTATGTTGTAAAAGATCCCTAATTGTATTGACCTCATATAGCAAGCTCCCATTCGGGAAGTGAAAGTGAAATAAGACTTTATAGGGCTGTTAATGTTTTTCACATAACAATCTTTTGATTCTTCAACCCTTATAAAATATAATTTTCCCATGAAAGTATTCGCCTGAAAGTACATGTTAAGAATAAACGGACAGGCAAAATATGTCCAGCCAGAAATTTTGAAATCCAAACGGTGCCTTAGCCTCCTAGCTCGGCCTGTTGCCGAACCGACTTCCAGTATCTCTTAACCGGCCTCTTCTCAGCTTCTCATCCAGCGATTACTGATCCTAAGTCTTGCTCGTTGCCGCCTCCGGGGCTAGTAACTCGCGCGCATACTTTTTTGCGCATCTTTTCCCACTCTGATGATTGCCAAGGAGAATGACGCTCACCCATAATCTTATAACGTGCCTTTGTTATAAAAAAAAATCGTTACGTCATCCGCATATAGGAGAATCATGACGAAGTTGCTTTAATTCCATTTGTCCTTAGTATTTAAAGCTTGTAGTTGCTGTTTCCACTGACAGATAACATTCTCAATATACGAATTAAAAATAACAGAAACCTTCCACATCCTTATCTCATAGATATTATATATTTTTCTTTTTTGATAAATTTTCACTATATTCCTCGTTATTCGTTTTAATTTTAAAAAAAAACTTATACTTTTTTCAAACAGGAAGTCAACTTCTGGATCTCTTTTATTTAACTCCTGCCCATGCAAACAGAACTGAATTTAAGACTTAAAGACTATCGCGTTGACATATGTATTCCTTTATTTTCGTTCTAATTTTATGGAATTTTATTTCGGTTAGTATGAAAAACATAGAAGAATAATGTTTTCTAACAATACTTTGTTTGCAGATCGGAGAAACTCAAATGAACGGAACACATTGGATTTTAAAGTACCATCCTATATGAAATAATTGCATGAAAAATAAAAGGTGTGCTTTGAATCTGTGGGAATAACTCAGAAAATATTTTGTACAATATTGTGTAATTGATAGTTGTTATGAGAGAGGAAACAGCCTACTAAATTAAAAAAATCTGATGTGTACCATTCACATGACTTTCTCTATATCCTTGCAACAAATTATTCTTCAAAAGCTTATACTTCTATTAACTTCATGCTAATCTGTAAAACATTAGCAGAAATAGCCATATTACTTGCTTCCTTGTAAGTAGAGGTGAAATAAGGGAGTACCATAGGTTAAATTGATAATCAAAAGCTGGTTGCTATGTCACTGAAGTTCCTTTGTTTGTATGGACAGCAGTTGACAAATTCCTGTATGAGAAATTTATAAGTTTTTCATAGCAGAAACCCAAAATAAGGAATGTCACAAAAACGACGGACTCCACGAAAAAAACCTATATAATATAAATTGTGTGCTTTATCGTGCTCTACATTTTTTGTGCAGTAAGTTTTTGTCCATCTCTTACGGTTTAGCAGTTATTCAAAATTTAGTAAAATTCATTCAGAATAAACTACTCTTCAGAGGCTATTCCCAGAAAATTCAAGACATACATTTTATTTGCCAGGTAAATATCTTTAATATACGAAATTTTAATCAAAATCGTTAGAGCCATTTTTGGGAAAATCAAAATTTTCGAAAAAAGTTCCATGTAAAGGGTAGTTGGAGGTGGGGGGATTTTTCTCAACATTTTCGTGTCGCATCCCTGGAAGATACTAAGTTTAAATACCAAGTTTGGTATTTTACCTACTTTTCGATTTTGAGTTATCGTGTTCACAGACACACGGACACACGGACACACTCACACACTCTGACACACACACACACGCACACACACACACACAGACGGACCTTTTTCCGAAAGTGCTTTTTTTAGATTAAGGGTACCCTAAAACATATATTTCCGGTGAAATCTCGGTATCGAATTTTTTGGTGGAGTGCAATACATTCTCTATTCACTATGTACATAGTGCCTATAGAGAAAGTAAAAATTGGTATCTTTAAAAGACAGTATTTATTTCCAAAAACTTTTTATTGGCATCAGCCATTTCCCACACATCTGCTATTATTGGTTTGAAATGAAATCATTTAAAACTTTTTAAATGCTCTGACTATTTAGTTATTTCTCGCGATATCATGCAAAGAGTATGGAAATTTAAGCTTATTGAACCTCTCTTTTAAACTTCTGACTAACGAACCAGTTTGTTCTGCTCCCCTTGTACCCACAAAGGAATCTGTATCCAATTAAAATATTGCTGTATGGTTTATCTTTAATTAAAGGAGGTAAACAGGTAGGTGGAAAATTTGAGTGTTCTTCTTATTCTTCTCACTTTATTAGGCATGTATTGGATTCCATCCAGAATTAAGATCCCCTCCATCTCTTACTCAGTCTTCCAGGTGATCTTCTTCCATCTGCTGGCATTGCCTCTTGCTACGTATAACCCTGTCTGACGTTATGTGAAATATATATGGTTCCATTCGAATATTTTTTTATTTACTCCATTATCTATTACTTCTAATTGTATTTAGTTTTGATTTATGTATAGTTTCCCTCGAAATATTAATTTCATCAAAATTTATCAACAGCCAAATCAACAACACCCACAACATATACTTTATTTGAGCTCAAGGTACCAAAACTAAGAAGTTAAAGTTATCTAGGTCATATTGGGGCACTGCCTTTGGAACATTTGCTCATCAGCAATTATTAAGTTTAAGTTCATTTGTTTGTTAACGCAGCTGTCAATTGCCAGATCTTATCACCACTACCAGTGTACCGAAATGTTGTTCCGCAGGAGACATTCTTCATTCCACTTTTAAGTATATATATATATATATATACTTGTAGGCAAGAGAAAATCTTGGCAAAAGAAAAATTCACATCCTTCAACCAAGAATGAAACCTGGGACCATCGGATTTGAGAGCTGCCATGCCAAACAGCAGAACCATAGAGACACTAGCACGTATGTGTATGTAATGTTCATAGTAGCTAGAGAAAGTATTGTATTCCACCAAAAATTCGATGATACACCGGAATTAAATGTTTAGAGGTCCGTGAATCCGAAAAGTTCATTTTTAGAAAAAAAAGCCCTGTGTGTATCTGTGGGCAACATAACTTCAAAACTAAAATACCAAACCCGGTATTTAGATTTAGTGTCTTCCAAGAATGCATCATGAAGATTTTAAAAAATATTCCCACACCATAAAATACCCTTTACATGGAAACATTTTTGAAAATTTAATTTTTCTCAAAAACTGGGAATAGTCTCTGGGTGAATTGGATTCGTATGTGAGGGGTGAATTGGATTCCTATGTGAGGGGTGAATTTAGTAAAATTAAACAAAGGCCCTTCCTCCCGAAAAAAAAAAGAATTTTGCCCAAAATTAAAATTTTTAGATTATTCTAAATGAGTTTGCAGGATTTTATATAACTGATAACATATAAGAGATAGACAAAAAAATCTGATGTGTTCCATTCACATGACTTTCTCTATATCTCTGTAAATTATTATTGTTAATAAGCTTATCTTTTATTTATTTCGCGCTAATCGAGAAAAATTAGCATAAATAATTTTATTTCTTGCTTTATTGTAAGTAGAAGCGAAATAAGAAAGTACCATAGGTTAAAGTTAAAGCCAAAAGCTGGTTACTATGTGACTGATGTTCCTTTGTTTGTATGGACAGGAGTTGACAAATTCCTGTATGAGAAAAGTATAAGTTTTTCAAAGCTGAAACCAAGAAAAAGGAATATCTCAAAAACGATCAACTCCACGAAAAAAATTTGTATAACATAAATTGTGTGTTTTAACGTGCTCTACATTTTTTGTGCGTTAAGTTTTTGTCTATCTCTTACGGTTTAGTAGTTATGAAAAATTCATCCAGAATAAAGTAGTCTTCAGAGGCTATTCCCAGAAAATTCAAGATATACATTTTATTTGTCAGGTAAATATCTTTAATATACGAAATTTTAATCAAAACCGTTAGAGCCATTTTTGAGAAAATCAAAATTTTCGAAAAAAGGTTCCATGTAAAGGGTAGTTGGGGTGGGGGATTTTTCTGAAAATCTTCGTGTCGCATCCCTGGAAGATACTAAACTTAAATACCAAGTTTGGTATTTTACCGACTTTTCGTTTTTGAGTTATCGTGTTCACAGACACACGGATGCACGGACACACACACACACATACGTGGATTTTTTCTGAAAATACTTTTTTTGGATACAGGGGACCCTAAAACATATATTTCCGGTGAAATCTCGGTATCGAGTTTTTTGGTGGAGTGCAATACATTCTCTATACACTATGTACATAGTGCCTATAGAGAATGTAAAAATTGTACATAGACATAAAATGTAGATATCGTTGTACATTTTAACTTTCTCTACGCGTACTATGTACATACTGCTGTATAGAGAAGGTATAAAATGTACTAAAAAATTATATTCCGAGATTTTAACGGAAATACATGTTTTAAGACCCCCTGAATCTAAAAAAGGCATTTCAGAAAAATATCCGAGTCTGTCTGTGTGTGCGTGTGTGCCTGTGGGCAGCATAGCTCAAAAACGAAAAGTCCGTAAAATACCAACTTGGAAACATTTTCGAACATTCTTGTGATTTTCACAAAAATGGCTCTGAAGATTTTGATTAAAATATCGAGTCGCCCTCCATGGTGTAGTGGTTACCATGCTAACTTTATGTATCCAAGGTCGCGGGTTCAAACCGCGGAGGACGATAGATTTTTTCGGGTGTAAAAATCATTAGCATGACTTCCTTCGGAAGGGAAGTAAAGCCGTTGGTCCCGTGTCGTAGATTTACAGCACGTAAAAGAACCTTAAGTCTGAAAGAGAGGCAAAATTAAGCGGTCTTTCACACCCAATATAGAATGGGACGCTGAGAACCACAATAGTTAAAGATCGTCCATAAATGACACGTCATTTACATTAAAATATCGTGTATTAGAATGTTTACATGACAAATAAAATGTATATCTTCAATTTTCTGGGAATAGCCTCTGAAGGCCTGTTTTTCTAGATGAATTTTTATAATTTTGCATAACTGGTAAACCGTAGCACAAAAAATATAAAGCTCGCTAAAACACTCAATTTATTTGATATACATTTTTTTTAGAGTTGACCGGTTTTGAAATATGTCTTGTTATTGATTTCAGTTTGAAACTACCTAACTTGTCTAAAACGGAACCATGCAAAGCGGACTGAACATCAATCGTTTCACTTAGGGACCATTTTAAAAGATTCAACTATAACTTCAGCATAATGTACTCTCTCATTTCCGTACTATTTAAAATGAAGCAAGTAATTAGACCAATGATTATCTCAATTAGCATAATGTAAATGAAAGAATAATCTTTTAAAAGAATAGTTTGTATTTGATACAGCTAGAGATAGTTATGAGAATGGAGCACATCAATTTTTTTTATTTTATGATTTTTTTTTGTATCTGCGTTGCTTTATCTTTTTAAATCCCCGATATTATTCAATAAAGGCAGTATAAATGCTCATATTGGCAATTGTTATCCTTTCTTAATATATGAGGTGCTGAAATTATTCTAAATATATCTATACTTGGAATTTTATGAAATGTGGTTTATGCATACAGAAAAAGAATAAGTATCTTCGAATTTTAAAATACAGAAATAGCTGTAACTGGATAAATCGCTTTAGAAAATAGTGTGAAATCAATAAAATTTAACATTTTATTTACATGTGATATTTAAACATTTAATATAAACTCCTATTTGCCTACGATAGAAGGCTTGCTTTCGTTGTTCTGAATTTTAAGGTCATATAGTTGATGGATAGAATTCGTGTACCATTATTGGAAAATTCATTAGCGCATGAAACCCATATGGCATTACCTCAGCCGCGTCTGGGCCTCATGTGGTATTTCTTCCTTCTCCGCTAGTCATTTGATCTCAGGGTTTTGTTCTACAGCACAAAATTCACGTTGCAAATGGGACCCAAGGATTTGGTTATTTCGATTTCTTTCCACATCGTGCTTTACAATAACGGTTCATTCTTTCCTGTAGCAAGATAGTAAAGCTGTAGAGAATTATTATTATTTATATTAATCTAAGAATGGATTAACTTAATGGAATTTGAGTACCTACACAAAGAATAATATTGCTTGATATAATTTGCATAAACGATATCCATATTTTTGGTTAGGTAGACTTACTTTCCACTGGTTAGGCAAACATAATTCAGAATGAAGAGGACATCAACATGTTGAAAGGAACCACACACAATATCTAGCATAGACATGTCAGTAATCATGCAGCAGTTACGTATATTACAAACAAATAAACAAAAATAAAAGAGAAAGCAACAGGAAGGAAGCAATGGGGAAGAGTTAGGCAAATGTAAATAAAATAAAAATAAAACAAATATTTGCCTTACAGCATAAAAGTGTATGCATCCCTAGAAGGCGATTTGAAATTAAATCTGTAATTTTTGTTCTGCAAAATTATCCGCTGGTACGATTCATAGCAGAAAATGCTGTCAATACTTTATCATTCCTACTACCAGAGACATTTTTAATATTAAAATACAAATCTATGCCTCAGATTAAGAATTATCTTGCAGCATCATTTCCTTCACTAAATGTTCTTGGTACCTAGTTACAAATTAAAGATATTTTTACAGACATTTTCACATAATAATGGACAATAGTTACTAGAGAGATATTCATTTACATTTTTTGGCAGACATTTCTGAACTGTTTTTATTTTTTTAGTAACGAAGTCTTGTAATTTTTAGAAGGATATTTTCCTAAAATATTCTCCGGAGTTGTTAAATTAAATTTCTAAGTCATAGAAGTTAATATTTGTAAGTAAGAATATTGAAGCATCGTTTATATGTAGTGTTCCTATAAGTCAACTTGCGTCTTGGCAAGTATAAGCTACTCTAGAAAATGCTAGATCAATACGAGCTGAATAATTATTGCTAATAATTTCCAATTTAAAATTATTTGTGTTTTAAACAGTTTACACAAATTTTCATTTTTGATATCTACGTAGTTGTGAATGCACGCACATGTCCTGCGTGCAATGTTTCTCTTATCTTAAGACATTCTAATGTGTTCCATTCACATGACTTTCTCTACATCTGTGTAAGAAATTGTTGTTAATAGGCTTATTCTTCTTTCTTCATGCTAATTTAGACAAACAGAAGAAGCGGTCTTGTTACTTAGTTTCTTATAAGTAGAGGGAAAATAACGGAATACACAGGCTAAGGCGACAGTCAAATGTAGTTGTCTGTGATTGAAATACATTTTTTTGCGTGGCCAGGAGTTGACAGGTTCCCGTATGAAAAATCTGATGTGTTCCATTCACATGACTTTCTCTATATCACTGCAACAAATAATTGTATTTACTTCATCTAATGGAGAAAAAATTAGCAGAAATAGTCTTATTACTTGCTTCCTTGTTAGTAGAAGCGAAATAAGGGGGTACCATAGGTTAAAGGGATAGTCAAAAGCTGGTTGCTCTGCGACTGAAGTTCCTTTGTCTGTATGGACACGAGTTCACAAAGTCCTCTATGAGAAAAGTATGTTTTTATAGCTGAAACCAAAAACAAGGAATATCTAAAAAACAATCACCTCCACGAAAAACAGTGTATAACATAAATTGTGTGTTTTAAGGTGCTCTAAATTTTTTGTGTGGTAAGTTTTTGTCCATCTCTTACGGTTTAGCAGTTATGCAAAATTCCGTAAAATTGACCCAGAATAAAGTAAGTCTTCAGAGGCTATTCCCAGAAAATTCAAAATATACATTTTATTTGTCATGTAAATATCTTTAATATACGATATTTTAATCAAAATCGTTACAGCCATTTTTTAGAAAATCAAAAATTTCAAAAAAGTTCCATGTAATGGGTAGTTAGGGGTGGGGGGGGATGTTTCTCAAAATCTTAGTGATGCATCCCTGGAAGATTCTAAACTTAAATACCAAGTTTGGTATTTTACAGACTTTTCGTTTTTGAGTTATCGTGTTCACAGACACACGGACACACACACACACATGGACCTTTTTCTTAAAATACTTTTTTGGATACAGGGGACCCTAAAACATATATTTCCGGTGAAATCTCGGTATCTAATTTTTTGGTGGAGTGCAATAACTTCTCTATACACTATGTACATAGCACGTATAGAGAAAGTAAAAGAGTATTTTAAGACTGAACCCAATAACAAGGAATATCACGAAAACGGCCAACTCCACGAAAAAATGAATACGACATATTTTGTGTGTTTTTAAGAGATTTACATTTTTCGTGTAGTTAGTTTTTGCCAGTTATACAAAAGGCAGAAAAAATAGTTCTGAATGATGAGGCCTTCAGAGACTGTTCCCAGAAAATACAAGATATAAATTTTACCTGTCATGTAAACATCTTAAATATAAGAAATTTTAATCAAAATCATAAGTCATTTCTGAGAAAATCAAAATTTTCTAAATATTTTCAATATGAAGAGTACTTAGGGCTGGGAGGATTTTCTTGAAAATCTTCGAGTCGCATCCTTGGAATATAATGGACTTAAATATCAAGTTTGTTATTTAACGGAATTCTCGTTTTAGAACTATGCTGCTCAAAGGCGCGCGCGCACACACACACACACACACACATACACACATACTTATAGTGTTCAAGAAAGTTTTTTTTTTTTTTTGGATTCAAGGCGTCACAAGATATGTATTTCCAGTGGAATCTCGGTATCAGATTTTTGAGTACAATACACTACCTACTCTATATACTCTGTATATACATAGTACATAGAGAAAGTAATTCTTTCGGAAGTGCAGTTTCCAGACTGGAGAATGATGGGTAGGATAGTTTATCTGCTCACGTCAATTTGTGTTGCCAAGCGAAAGCAAGAAGTTTGGATACTCACGTTGACAGTTGTTTACTGCTGTGTAAATGCAGTTCTTTCTGGACTTCTAACCTACTGTCGGGCAATACTGTAGATAGAAAAAGAGCGGTCAGTAGAAACTGTTATACACAACATTATTGTTGCTAATACTCATGTTATCTGTTAGTTCGCATAAAGCTTTCATTTGTCGGAGGAGTATCAGACGATAGAGGGCCAACTGCGGATACACGAAACATTGTTTCCGAATAGAGACTATGTAAACAATACGTTATTATATCTTGCTGCTGAAAAGGTTAACATGAACTTTATCTTGTTATTAGAAACCTCTCGGATAACTCATTTATTCTCGAAAATCGCCGACATTTTGCAATGCACCAATGAGCGCGTTAGTTCAGCCAATGTATGTGTAGAAATCACAAATGACAGAAAGACGTCAACTACATGTGGAGTAAAACACAGCGTTGCAACGTCTTCGCTTCTTATTCATGTAGTTTTCGCAGGTGCAAGTGGTCTTTACTGTGTAGTCTTTATTTAATACTTATTTCGTTTGTAGGTGAACTGAGGTATATATTTACGCGAGAAAATAAATATAAGCTTCATGTAACGCAGAAATAGCAAAGTAAAACACACCACTTTCGCCAGCATCAACATGATTGATTTTAATAATATAACTTAACTATTCTCGTTTGATGTTAGATTTCGAGGGTGATGATGCCAAGGAATACTCACGACTGTCTAACGTCATTGCATCAGAAAAACTTCAGATAGTATCAGTTCACATAGGACCCCGTAAGAGAGAGGTTCCACTTTTTCAGCTGCTACGGTGTGAGCGCTGCCGACTGACTTATAGGAAGTAGTCAAGCCGAAAATTAAGCCCCTTCCGAAAGAGAGTGTTCGGATTGGGTTAGACTCGACGTGGCAGTAGCCCGATACACGTGGGAGGTTGCGTGCACCTGGGCTATGCCAGGACGGGGTTGTGAGACGCCTTATGTCCTCCGGAATTAACTCGAGAGTTAGTAGACACAAGCTGGTGAATATCGGTAGTCCTCAGTCGTCACCTTTATGGGTTTGATGCGCGTAAGTGTCGTATCCACTTCCGTGGTCAGTTTATAGAACAGGCGCCGGAAAATCCTGGGTCGCAAGGCATACCTGAGTTGTCAGGTCACTGCTGTTTCTTGTTGTTGTTTGTGTTTAACGCCCGCTTTGCTTGTTGTGGAACCGCAGGCGATGGCATTGATAATAATGGAATGAAGGCTGAACACCGCTGGAATGTGATGGCCGGTGAAACCAGAAAACCCAGAGAAAACCCACCCCTGCGCCACTTTGTGCACCTCAAATCTCACACGCGGTTGCTTGGGATGGAACCCGGGCCTTCTAGGTGAGAAGCGATTAGTGTAATCACTGGGCCACGGCGCGGCCTCACAGCTGCTTGGCTTAATTCATATAGATATGTAGATAAGTTGATAGCTAGTATTTTCCCTCCCCAGATGGTATGTTGCATCGACAATGTCGTTCATGGCCTTTTTAAAAACACAATAATATCGCATAATTATGTACATTCCAGGTAAGCGACACAACAGTGACTTTCAAATGGCATGAAGTTTGCCCTTGAGTGCCACCAGGCCAGTAGCCAATCGGAGTGCTGCTGTGTTGACACGTTGCATTCCTGCTTTACTGGGGAGTCACGCGCTGAGTACTCCCATCTCTCATAAATACTACTTATACTAAGACAAAATATTCAAATTTTAAGAAAAAAAATTGACAAGGAATGTAGGAAGTAATATTCGTAGCGGAACCGTAAAACCACTGATTTTTAGCACAAATAGTTTTCTTAATACAAATGAATAAACATTCTGTCAGCAGGTAGATTTGCATGCTCAGTGTGAGAGTGAGAGGGAAATGTATAAAAATTGGGGGTAGCGACCTGGCAACGCAGAGCACGATAAAGCATCTCATTCGCTGCAGAGTAGAACTCTTCCCATTTGAAAAAAAACATTATAATACACACCCTACAGTGAATGAATCATCCAGACTCGGTAACCGTTAATGAGATAACTAGTTATTGCCTTCTTAATCGTTATTGCGTAACTAGTTACTTTGTATTCACAGCTTTTGTAACTGTTATTCGTTATCCAGTTACTTAGTAATATTTACGTTTGTAACTGTTACTGGTAATTAGTTACTCTCTCTCTCTCTCTCTTACTTATGTAAGGGTTACATTGTGGTTTCCGTTACATTATTTTTTGCCCATACCAAACAGACAGAAAACAATGGCGCAACAAACAGACATCATAACCACCTTGACACCGACCGCGGACGCCTAAGAGAACAGTTTGCGGTAGGCTTAACTCAATTGTTTATTTCCAATGCGAAATATACAGTGAAGTTAAGCCTTCATAATCACATAATACCTTTCATGTCTCCTCCGAGACCGGGACTTACATCTAAGGTTCTACCAGAGATGGTGTTTTCATCTTCAGAATGACGTTGGTGTTATTTAACAGCGTTGCCAGCTTCTGTGACTGGGGGCTATCCGGTTTCCTTATATCAAAGCTTGTCTTGTAATTCAGTTCGGAACACTAATCTAAACATTCTTGGGCTGTGCTGTCGATATAATTATATGCTGCTTGCTCTCGCGTAGTTACGGAATATCTGCTATGTCTGAAGTAATACGAAACTTCCTCAAGTCGAGAACAATGCAAGTATTCTACAGTTTCCAGAGAGCTCTAAGAATCGCAGGCACCTCAGCACATGCATACAACAATTCAAAACTTTGTTGAAGCTCTGAGGAACAAATAGATATATAATGTGGGAAAAAAAACTATGTACTGAAACTTTTGATACGTTTAATAAAACTGTAACTTGCTCAAGTTAGTGATTTATTTATTAAAACTTTTTAAATTTGCATTTTGTTATATGCTGAAGTAACATTGAGAAGCTAAAAAGTTTAGCACATAATGGAAAATTCCACAGAATAATAATGATTGAATAAATATTCTAAATTAATTATAGATGAAAAAAGTACAATCCAATATATTTTAAAATACTAAGGAACCCGTTTCAAATCTTAAAAAGATGTTTCAAATGCAAAGGCGTTGATTGTAATAATTTCTAAGCAAATGAAGACGAACGAAATAACATACTGTCTTAGAGTTGGGAACAAATACGAAGACGGGCAGGTGAAGCTAATGTGTGAAGTAAGAGATGAATGTCTCCATTTTTGCATACGTACATCCAGTGTACATAGCTAGTGAGGGTATTGTATTCCACCCAAAATTTTGAAGTGAGATTTCACCGGAAAAATATATTTTGAGGTCTCCTGAGTCCTAAAAAAGGTAGTGTGGCTGTCGATAGTATAGTCCAAAAACTGTTAAATACCAAACTCAGTATTTGTGTTTAGTAACTTCTAGGGATACGGCACGAAGACTTTCAAGAAAATCCCCACCCCAAATGGAAAAAATGTTCCTTATTTTTTATTTTCTCAAAAATGGCTGCAACGATTTAGATTAAAACACCATATATTAAAGATATTTACATCACAAATAAAAGTATAGATTCAATTTTCTAGGAATAGTCTCTGTAGATCTCTTTATTCTGGGTGGGTTTTGCAGAATGTTACATAACGGTTTAACCGTAAGAAATGAACAAAAACTTAATACTAAAATGTATTGGATGTTTTTAAAGACGTAATTTATATCAGATATGTTTTTCTTATGAAGTTTGACCTTTCTGAGGTGTTATTTGTTTCAGTTTTAAACTACCCAACTTTTCTCCAACGGGACTATGCAAAGTGAACCCAACCTCAATTGTTTTACATATTGAACATATTGTAAAAGATTTGACTATCACTTTAATATAATTTCCCTTCTTCTTACAATGAAGTAAGCAATACGACTATTTCTGTTAGTGTTTTTCTCGAAGAGCATGATGGAGATAAAGGTATAATGTTTTGTAAGAATTATTTGTATATGACGTAACTTAGATGAATGCTACTACACAACCTGCACTTATCCACTTCGCGTACTCCTGACTCCTGTAATGATTTGCCTATGGATTGTTCGTATATATATATTCTATTAGGTGGGTGTGTGTTCTATATAACCAACTATCGAAGACATGCTATGTCATATATAAATGTTTTCGCTCTTATGGACACAGAGTGATATTTTGATTACAAAAGGACTAAAAATCCAAAATAACTTTCTATAGTAAATGGTTGTAGGAACCATTGTTCATCCGTAGACAATCAACATTTAGCTTCGGATTCTATGACCATTTATTAATTTACACTACACGTCTTTCTCACCATACCATTTTATAAGACAGAGTTCTTCTTAAAAATACATTTTCCACGAATCTGAATTTTTTCTCCAGGGTGATAAATATTATTAATTTTGGAGGTTGAAATTTTTATCTTAACAGGTTATTATAATCTAGTAATCAAAATTATTGCAATATTACCGCGCAAAGTTTTTTTTTACCATTCAAAGCTCTAATTCTAAAAATTCCAACTAATTTTCTCAAATTTTGAGTCATCTATGCAATATATTCACATAATAAAGTGTAAAAGAATATATGGTGCATAGTATTTATCAAATTAGAAATTAGTATGAAGTTTGTTCATATGGGCATAACAGCAATGGGCTAAAATTTTCGTAAAAATGTGTATGAAAATATGGACATTTGAATTTCAGTCCTCTCTGATTGAATACAAGCAATGAAATCGTGCGGATTCGTACAAGTATAGTAGAACCTCGATTACGCGTTCTGTTAACAATTAACCGAAAATGTCGAATAATCCAAGTTCGTCAAACACACAAGTTCTAGGTTACATTTCTTGAACCAAAGGTCTCGATCCATTTCTGTGAAAAAGGATGATTATAAATTTCTTTTACAGGAATCTGAAAGATGCTATCCGTTAAAGAAATAACTGATATGAGGGGATTAACTTACAGACAGGTTCAGTCTGTCATTACAAAATTCCATAAACGGGCTGTCATTAGTAGGAAAATCAGACTATTGGTTCAAAAATCTGAATTGTCACATTCGCTTAGCTTACTGTGCTAATGCAGCAGCAAACTATTTTTACAAAATTTGTTTCTGTTTTCTTCAGGCTGTATATTTAGAAAAATGGCAATTAAGATGAATACTCTCCGCGGGGCTGGACTAGGTAAGAGGTAAAAATCTTTTGTTTCGTAAACCCAATATAAAGTGACTGTTTGCTCATTTGCATCCGATTTTCGCCAATGCTGTAGGAACATCGCTAAAGGACAAGAGTGAATTGTGATCGTTAATTTGTCTGAGTGCATGAACGCTACAACTTACAGAATGTTTTCATGACAAGTGTGTAAGCTGGTGTACGGAGATGTGCCGTTGTTATTAGTGTGTATCTTTATTTAATATTGACGGAACTTTTTCAACATTTGTGTTTGCCAATTTCCTATTGGTTTGCGTTCATCCGACTAAAACAATGACCGATGAGCAAAGGACGTGGGAAAGGTGAGTAGTGCAGGAGGAGGGGTAAGGAAACAATTTAACCCCAGTGGGTTAGGTTCCTAAGTTTCCTAGCCCAATGAGCGTGCCATTTCCAGGCCGCCAGAGAAAGTATGCAAGCGACCCGTCAACCTAGCACGAGGAGTAATCTTTACAGTGAGCATATATTGGCGCCATCTGCCCACAGCTGGAAAGCACATCTGAAAGATGAGAGGAAAACGGAATGAAAAGGAAATTCATAGAAATTGAGAAAACAATCTTAGAAATCCCGGGACAAACCATGAGCCAAAGTGGGTGGCACCGGGGCTGGAACGCGGGACCAAATGCAAGTTGCATTGCGACACGTTGCTTCGTAAATGTCAATATAAATTATTTTACGAAATACACAAAATTTGAAGTTCCCTAAATTCTGTAAATATGTCACGAAATATTCATGTTTGTCTCTGAAGGCCACGCCCGTAAAGAGATTGTCCGAAAAATATCAGATCTAAGGCACCTTTCAGACGGCAACTTTCTGCAACAGCACAGCACCGGCTGCAACCGTAAATCCAAGTCGTTATCAACTTCCTGGTTGCAACATTTATAATGCCGCGTACAACAGCAGAAACCGTTCAATTGCTTGTATCGACTTCCAAGCAGATGAAAGACTTAAAAGATAAATTGAAGCATTCACACGGTTAACTTCACAACAGCACATGAGCAACAGCAGTTGGATATATGGTGAGTTATTTTATTAATTGAAAGTAACAATACGGGATTGTCGAGTGGAAAATTATTTCAATAAAGTTAAACACCTGGTAACTTGGAGGAAGGTGCGCTCTGATCTGTTGGCGTATTTTAGGCATTTGTCTCAGGAATGAGGCAGAGAGAAATTGTTCTGTATTATTATTATTATTATTATTATTATTATTATTATTATTAATTAATTAATTAAAATACAGAAATGCTGAGACAATGGTGCAGGCCTTTTGAAATTGCTATTTGCATGCATTATCTATTTTCAAGTAAAATTACATGAACTTAATAAGGATAACCAGAATGGGATAGACGTTTAACATCCCTGTGCGTCACTAGGGGGTAGTAGGTTCAGGGGTGCAGCTGGTGCTCGCACCTGCGAGAGGGAAGCAGGGTTTAAGGTGCAGGAGGGTGTATATTTGGGGAGAGGTCGGGAGCTATAAATACGAGGACTGTAAAGAAATTAGTGGCAACATGGTTCCCACATTCACAGGAGAGTGGATATGAGTCGATAGGATATGGGAGCGATCAGGTGACTAGTGTCGATGTGTGGGTGTGCATTGGTCGGGCTGCTAGTTGAGAATGTGTTGTTGCTGTGTAGCGTTGAAGGGGACAGTGTCAAGTGCACCGCTCTAAAGCATGTTTACCAAAGGAGATCAGCGTTCGTGGATTAAAATCGAGGTTTCTTGTGGAAAAAATGCATCAGCATGTTATCGAGGATTACGTGAAGCTTGTGGCGGGAATGCATTGCCGCACAGGACGGTTGCACAGTGGGTCAAGGCGTTTCGTTCAGGTTGGACTGAGACACAGGTCGGCCGTCCATTCCGAAAGTTCAGATTGACATCGTCAGTGGTCTCGTTGCCATGTACCATCGATGGACTGTCCGGGAGTTATCTCAGTCATCAAACTGTGTGGCATATCCTGACGAAATGTCTTCACCTGAGGAAAATTGAGTCCCGTTGGGTTCCACATCTACTCTCTGAGGTACAGAAATGGCACCGGTATGCACTGGCTGGCATCCACCTGGACAGATACCGCAACGAAGGAGACGCATTTCTGCAGCGTATTGTCGCCATTGATGAGACGTGGGCACGAGCCTATGAGCCGAAATTGAAGCGTCACCCAGGTTCACCACGTCCACAGAAAGATCGACCGGAACCCAGTCGGGAGAAGCTGGTGCTGATTGTGGCATATGACTACGAGGGGGTTATTCTTACGCATGCTGTTTCTGAGGGACAAACCATCCACAGTGACTACTGTTGCCGATTTTTGGAGCGACATCTTCGTCCGCCTATGCGGCGCAAACGTCCACGTTTATTGCAAGACGATCACCGCAGAGTGTTGCATGACAACGCAGCTCTTGTTGCAAGGGTGGCATTGGGAGGTTTTGGAACTTCCTCCTTACTCACCAGACATGAGTCCTTGTGACTTTGAGCTGTTTCCGAAGTTGAAGGAACCCCTCCGAGGCCGCGCAGTAGGGCATTCCGTCGCAGTCATCAACAAAGATCGCCTTGCCAACGGTCCCCAAAGGCCAGGAACTTTGCGGGTGACTACATTGAAGAAATGTAATGCAATTGTACTTGTGAGTTCAATAAATATTGTGTTCTATCAATATTGCAACTACTTTATTTATAGCCCTCGTAGGTACATAGAGCGTGATGAGACACAGTGCTTTTAATAGGGATTTTAGAGATTCAATTGTAGGGAGCAAAAGGTGAAAAAATCCAAGGAGTTATCCTCGTTCCTCTCAATTCATCTTATACGTTGATGGTACATTTTGATGTTCTTTACGTTAATACTTCTAAATATATACTCTTCCCTTTCTGTCGAGGCCCATCCGGAGCATGTTCAACAGTATCAGTAACTCAGATGTGAAGACTCTCTGTGACCTTTATCGGAGCCTTTATAATTAAACATGCTTATGCAGCATCGCTTTATAAGCTCACGGCTATGTCAACATTTACGAAATCTTACCATTGATATCGATTGCTGAAACTGGTAAAATATTTGCCTTTTGCTAAATGAAATATAGTTTATTCAAAGTACCATCTGGTACCCTTAATTATTTTTCGTAAAAAAATAAAACCTGTAAAGCAGAATTCCGGGTTCAAATCCAGTATTTATAAATTGTTTCATTTTCAATAATATGTTATTTCATTTTGGAAAGTTAATGACAAAACTTTTTATTATTTAGATGATACATGTAGGTCTTTATATTCGTACTCGTCTTAGAGCATACTATTCCATATTATTATTTGACTTTTAGCATTGGGATATTTGTGGCTGTAGCTTAGTTATTCGTTAGTTGCACAGTGTGAAGAGATTATGTTTTAGGCGTGTCGTTGCGTGTTGCAGACAGTTAATCGCCTGTAAGAAGCCTAAGACTAAAATATAGATTTCATCTGCTGGATCATGGCCTATTAGTTCAGAATCTACATTTTACTGTATTGTTCTAGGACATGAAAGTCTTAGTGTTTTATACCATTTAGGGAAACATGGCCTAAATTTGCAAGAAATTTCTTTCACCACAAAGAATCCTTTGCGACTTCGACGACTTTAATTACGATAAGCACTGCTGGAAGGTAAAGTGTAACATTCGCTTTTTGAGTTATGTTATGTTTCACTGCTTCTGTGTGAAACACTTTCACGGGAAAGGGACGCACGTTTGATTTATAGGATGATACTATGGCACTAGAACTTCCCAAAGAACGAAACTGAGGTCACTAAGCGACGCCGGAATGTAAGTCAGTGCTGGTTTTTAAGACACGTGCACAATGATACAGACTACGTTGCGTGAACTTAAAATGCCTCAATATGGTTTATGACTTGAGTTATTAACAAAATTAAGCTTTTTGAACTTCTGAATATTTCGGTCTCATGATGTGAAGCATACAAATGTTTTCCTTAAAAGTAAATGACAGCAAGCCATCTCCACAATTATTTAATTTTACGTCTTAGGAGCTGAGATATATTTTTACAAAATGTTTGCTTGAACAATATAAATAATCGTTAAAATAAACATAACGAAAGAAATTCCAAAACAGCAGCAATACAAACATCCCAACAGTGCCAATTTAAGCATGCTAACTATTTATCAAAATATTGCATATTTAAGGGACTCTGTGATTGAAATTTAAAATTTCAATATTTTTAATATATTCTACCTCCTCTAGCCCTGCATGTACAATGTGCATAGGGATAGAGAAGTACTGTATTCCACCCAAAAATTCGATGTCGAGTTTTCACCGGAAATACATGTTTTAGGACCCCCTGAATAAAAAAATAGCATTTTCAGAAACAGGTCCCGTGAGTGTGTGAGTCTGTGGGCAGCATAGCTCAAAAACGAAAAGACGGTTAAATACTAAACTTAATATCTTCCAAGGATGCAACACGAAGATTTTCAGGAAAATCCTCCCACCCCAACTGCCCTTTACGTGGAACTGTTTGCGAACATTTTGATTTTCTCAAAAATGGCTCGAACGATTTCAGTTAAAACATTGTATATTTTCTGGGAACAGTCTCTGAAGTCTACCTTATTCCGGATGAATTTTACGGAATTTTGCATAGCTGTTAAACCGTATGAGATACACAAAAACTTACCACACAAAAATGCAGAGCACATTAAAACATACCATTTATATCATATAATGTTTTTTCGTGGAGTTGATTGTTTTTGAGATATTCCCTGTTTTTCGTTTCAGCTTTAAAAAAACTTATACTTTTCTTATACAGGAACTTGTCAATTCGTGTCCATACAAACAGTTCAGTCACATAGCAACCAGGTTTTGACTAACACTTTAATCTATTTTAGCTTCTACTTACAAAGAAGCAAGTAATAATTCTATTTCGGCTAGTTTTTTCTTGATTAGCATAAAGTAAATAGAAGCATAAGATTTTTAACAATAATTTATTGCAGAGATGTAGAGAAAGCCATGTGAATGGAACATATAAGATATTTTATTTTGTATAACTGTTTTAATTTATATGGTCTGCTCTGGATCTAGATAAATAAAAGCGCTTCAGTTGTTTCAATTGCAGATTTCTTACGGTGGTTATATAGATTTTTGGGGCGGCTCTGTAATCGAGTGGTAAGCCTGTCAAGAAGGGATGTGAAATTTGTGGTGGACAAAGCGGCGTGTGGACGGATTCTCTCCGGGTGCTCTGGTTTACCCCGCCATTCATTCCAATGATCGCTGCATCATCGTTTTCTTGTCGCCGACTTCGTCTTCTTTTTACTATATAGTATATCGGTTTCCTCACTCTCATTCACGGCTACAAATCAAGCATTCATTCCGGTTCTTCATCCTATGGTTAAATTAAACAGACTCCTTGAACAGACTACTGACCCAGCCACCCATGTCTAAGTCCTAGGGAGTGTAAGATTTCCATACGGAGGGGGAAAACCGAAAGTTTTGCTACGAAAGTCACTCAAATTCACCTCCAAGTTTATATTTTCCAATTTAAGGGTAGGGAGTGATTCTGATTAAATAAATTAAACTATGTAGTTATCAATTTAAAATCCTAACACTGAATACTCGTTAATATAAGTAAGTATTGCAGATATTAAAGCTATAAACATTTTCATTTGTATAGGTTTACATTAATGAATGTTTACAGCTAAATAATAAAACGATAATTATACAATAAAATAACAACACAAAACCAAGATTATTGGATTATTAGTATAGATATAACTGTTATTGTCATTATTGTTTATTATTATTATTATTATTATTGCTTTCTGTGGGGAATTGGTTACCTTATTAGCTTCTAATACCCAAGATTGCAGGTCCAAAACCGGCGGAGGGTAACTGGGTTTTTATGGACGCGAAAATCTTTCGCATGACTTCCTGTGACTTTGATCACAGAACTATTTATTTGCACATAAAAGAACACCTTACCTTGAACAAAAATGCTCCTGGACTAAATTCTGTTATTTTCGCGTACGCAACGCGGTATTTCGTCTCTTAGTACCATGCATGGCGATGAGTTGAACCATCGTTTCCATGTGCACATAACGAAGAAATCACGAACTAAGAATTCCATAGATAAAGAAACCCTTTACGGAGTTCAAAGTCAGAAATTGGTCTTTCGTGCCATACTAGAAATATTTATTACTTGTATTACTATTAAAGTAGTAAAAGTAGTAGCAATACAATTGATGATCAAGTTCTAGGAACCTGCTTAGAAAATCGATTTCAGGAAGCATTTCATTGGAATAATTTATATGTCCTAAGACAGAGTGAAATCTCTCTGCAGTACTGTGTGAGGCTCACATTTGGGTTTGGTTCCCGCCTACTATGATCTTGTGTTTTACATGGTTTTCCCTCATCGGTAGGCAAATAAATGCTTGTTTCTCATCTTCCAAGACTTTTCCCTTTCATTCCCATTCCTTCTCATGTTTCAGATACCCCTCTCTAGATTTCTTGGGGTAAGGCAGTGCCAGATAGATGAAGCAGATGCTTACTCAAAGGAAAGAATACTCTCTATGAGAATAATGGCCTATCGGGTCATCGCCATCTCTGGTATTTCCACAGTAGAACGGATCTTCGTTCCCGGAACTTGAGGGTCTATGGTCTGTCTTTCTGCCCACAGTCTGTAGTCTCTAATTGCTGTTTTACTTCATCCTTCTTTACTGGAGAGTTAGCTACAATAGAAATATGTGGTCTCAGAGCAAGAAGTGTTCCTCTTCATTGAAATGAAATGGCGTTTTATTTATGGACGCTCTCTAACTGCTGTGGTTCTCAGCGTCCCATTCTATGTTAGACATGAAAGACCGATTAATTTAGCTCAGATGCGTCTCTATCAGGCTTGAGGTTCTTTTACGTGCCGTAAATCTACCACACGGGACCAACGGCTTTAGTTCCCTTCCTAAGAAAGCCATGCTAAGGATTTTTACGACCTCCGCTGGGTGAACCCGCGACCTCGGCTATAATAGCATGGTAAACATTACAACACGAAGGGCGACTTCTTTACGTCCTTGGGTAGAAGTCGGTCTTGTTTCCTGAATCACAGCTGTTATTGATTAATTTCATAAGCTAATAAAATTGTTGTGAATCGGAATTAAAACGAACGTATAATTTATATGAATTATTTAGAATATAGTGTATTATTGAAAAATATCCAGTTAGAAAACTGGAGCAATTTACAAGGTTACGCCTTGATAACAAATTTGATTATTTATCATCTTCTAGTGGTCAGTAACAGCCTCTGTTAACTTTATTCAGGTACATGTTTAACTAAAAACATGAATTGAAAAGTATACGTTAGAAGTATTAAGGGTCATTCACATCGAAAACCAACCTAGACGTAAAGTAGACAGAGAAGCTTGCAGCCAATATATGTATAGACTCATTCACGATGGTTACATTGAAATTGATGTAGACATTACCGTAGTGCGTTAACATAGAAGCTTGCAAACGCCAATCTTTTGCGTCAAAGTTAACATGCAACGTTGGAAACAACCACAGTTCGATGTGTTATTAAAATGGCTTCACTTGATAATTCTGTTTCATTTCTCTTCCGTTAATTCCTCTTTGATTAAGGATTGAATCCACCATCGTCTTCGACACAACCGTTCTTTAAAATATGAAACACCAAGCAAATTGACTTCTCTAGTTTGCATGTGCACGAATGCTGCCACACTCTTGTCTCTGCTAGGCATTTTAGTTTGCTATTCACTCGCAAGACTCAGTTCACTTGTTTTAATTTCTGATTGGTTATTGCCTACATTTAAGTTTCTCATTGAGAATGCTCATAGTGGATTTAATTCTGCACCTATACTCTCAGGCAGTGCATCTACGGTTAATTTTCAATGTGAATGGCCCTTTAAATTCTTTAAGCAGGGTTACACAGAGTGATTTATGTAGAGCTGACACATTTCTTTCTTTAATTATTCCGTTGGAAGTTCATTCAATGACCCAATTTTGGCAACAAATTAAGCTGCATTTCCTGGAGTTTCGATTCCTTGTCACTAGATGCACAAGTGTTTATGTTTTATTCCTAACCGCATTGTTGGCAGCGGTAGTTGTTCTTGTAGTCAACGTGAAAATGCACTATGATGTACAGCTGAGTCAAGGATATTTTCAGCAAGATGGCGCTACATGCCATATATCAAATGAATCCATGAACCAAATTTCAAGTTTCTCTGACGACCGGAAAGTTTCCAGGAACCTGTGGCCACCGAGATCTCCGGATTTGACATCGCCTAACTTCTTTCTAAGGGGTTACTTAAAAGACAGGGTTTACGCCACACGTCCCCAGACATTGGACGATCTGAAGCACAACATCACAAAGGAGATTCAAGCTATTGACAACAGAGTCCTCCAACGAGTGGACAGAACGACGTGTTGAGTTGTACCTTATGCAGGATGGAGGACATGTTCAACATTTGTTATAGAGGTAAATAATCTCCCAAAATTCCTCTACAATTTAGGTATAATAAGTTGTCGCTAGCATAACACATTTTGAAACAATTAATGAAAGAAATATATCAAAGTTATACCTTGCGTAGAAGGTTTATCTGAAATGTTTTACGTATTATCTGTGGGAGATATTGGATAAAATTTCTAGGAGGTCTCGATGAAGGGTTTCCGAGAAGAGCTGCACAGCGCCTCCTCCTGAGTGAAAAGGCAAGACTTCTATTCGTCTAATAGAAGCATTCACTATACCCATGACGTCATGAAAAATTGTGCATTTTACAGGCGATGGAGGAAACACATGGGTAATTTGAACTGCTTCTAAAGCTAATTAATGCCAAATGATAACACATATATAATATATATGACACGTTTGTATAACTTGTTGTAGAGTTTGATAAAATAATTCTTATTCATATCTAAATAAAATTATCTGGATAGATGCGGAAAGACATCATTTGCAAGAAAATTATATATGTGAAATAGTATCCACATTCAGATCAATGCTGACATAAAATATTGATTAAACCGTGTTTCTATTACACAGATAATCCTCTTCTATGGCCATTGGGTGCCATTTGCAAACTTCTCGAATGACAGCATTACAAAATATATACCAAGAGGTTCCTACGACGAACTTAATCTGCTTCCAAGCAGATATTTCATAAATTAAGGTTAAGGAAGCAATAGCTTAGACCGATATCCTAGTTATTTCTTGTGAATGTGCACAAAATGTGAAATAAAATTACTTTTTGTTGTAATGCTAGAGGAAAACTGGTAGTTTTATTGAGCTGCAGATGAACTTCTGCGATCAAAAAGTAATGAATCGTAAAATTCCAGTCCCTCGGAAGTCGTGGGACATAAAAGGAAATAGAAATAGTTCCTGGATTATACGCGGTAGCTTATACAGCATAATAAAATAAGGGCAATTTATGGATAACGCCAAACTTTAGGGTAATATCAAGAAAGAAGTGATGTTGGATGTTGTAACAGTTTGTAACATTGTGCGATAAATCTGTAAATATTACTACTGTATTGCTCCTTATGTGTACTAATTAGGGGACTAATTAGTTGGTATCAGTATCAACTGATTATCTTCAGTAATAACCTGAGTGGTATCTATATTGTCGATAATATTGCAAGCCCGTAGCATTACCAAATATCGACTGAGGTGACAACACGTGTACTGTTTGCTAAGACAGTTATGCAAACAGAATTTCACGAGCAGTTTTATTATTATTGTTTTTACCATCCTTTTATAGTCATTTTGAACAACAAAAATCTGATTGTGTTCCATTCACAATGACTTTCTATACATCTAGGCAAAAAATTATTGTTAAAAACCTTATGGTTCTATTCACTTCATGCTAATCGAGAAAAAATTCGTAGGAATCTAAAACTTTAAAAATATATGTGTTATTGACAATTCAAATAAACGTTCTAATGAAATAATGTGACTATTTATCAATGAGTAACAATCCAGTTTGGTTAAATCATTTCTCAGAGCATAAGTATTATTTTCTTTAAGGATTTTATCTCTTGAGGTACCAATATGTTTTGAGTTAACTAATATTTTCCATATACAATCCTTTGTGATCCTATAAATGAGGTTATACAACATGCATATTTACAATATTGCCAGAGTTGGTTAAAATAGTGTCCAAACATCTATTTAATCTGGTTGGTTTCTCATTAAGGCAATATGAATTGTAAGATAGGCATAGTTCTTTAATCAGCAGTTCCTAGATTAATGTTTAAGTTCTACGAATATGAGGATAGCTGAATACTGCAGTCTGAACTGTACATTCCAAAACATCTCAATAACATAGTTTAAGATTGCAAAGTCAGAACCAGTCTCTATACGTTCATACAGCAATGAATTTAATTGAAATAAAAGTGCTGTAATTTGAATAGTTTTTTTTTTTCATCATAGAAACTTTGAACATCAACTACTTTATATTTTACTTACAAACGCTTTTTTTCAACAAAAGTTGCAGTTCCACCATACCAATTAATTCTACAATAGTTACTTGTTATAACGTAATACAGGTTAATACATAATTTCAGGCGTGTAAGAGTATTTTTCAACAATTCAGAACACATACTCGTTGACACAGAATACATAAAAAATAATATTATCAGGATGGTTTGTTAGCTCATTTATTTTTCGTCTAATTAACTGAATATATATATATATATATATATAAAGAATAATATCAATACCTATATATTCAATAGAGATTATTTCCATCAAGATTCACTTTGAATTATTCTCCGCAGGACTTTGCTCCGTTACTTTATGCGTTTGTTCCGGTCCTAAACTTCCTCAGAATTGTGAAAACCGCATTCAATTGGCCACATATCCTCGTTTAGAAAAATTGTTTAAAAAGTGATCTACTATTTCAATATAAAATGTGGAACAGGATTGATATTCTGTATTGAAATTGCCTTAATGGTTTTCAGATTCATACTCTTGATATGAAAGGCGATGTCCACTACAGTTACTTTTGATTCCAAACGTGTTAAGAATATAGCTCCCAATTTCAAAACAGTTGACACTGCTTTTAGCATCCATTTATCCCTCTTGTCAACATGTCTATCGCTTTTACAGCCTCCTCATTACCGATGTCGACATAAGTCACTTTTACCCTCGCAACGCAATCAGCGACATTCAGTTGTTCATTCTCTTTTCTAACAACACATTCTGCCACTTTATTGCCTATTTTAATAGATGTCTGCCCTTCAGGGCAAACCTTTAATTTTATTATCTTTTTTGTAGATTTTAATGACATATTCTGAGTATTTAAACCAGTTTTTTCCATCTGTTGATTTATTTACTTACTAATTCCATTTTACTGATTCATGGACTTAGATAGCGTGATCGACATACATCTATCTTCACTGTTCATTGCTCCACTAAATATGTCATTAAAATTGGACTCACGTCCATTGTTGTAATTATTTTCCACCAATATTTGCGCTAATGTTAACAGCTCACTTGCAGCCTGAGCTTCCAAATGCGCCATCTTAATCTACTTCTATCACTCCATTAATATTTGTCTTACTCCCTTTTTTTCCATCCTCCTGAACCAAGAATGAAGCTGAGTTAGCGTGTGAGTGTCATACAGTACATGTTGATCTATTAGTTTATTTGTTATTAATGATAACATTATATAACCTACGTTTTTACATCGGACCAATAAGAGAAGGTCTCACGCCCACGGCTGGTGCGGACTTCCGCTGCAAGGATGCTTTTCAACAGTTTAGGTGAGATGATTCCTCCTCCTCTCCTTTCACTGCTCATTTAGGCCTATTTTTGCATAAAAATGTAAATGGTATTTTATTTATGGACGCTCTTTAACTAGAGTGGTTCTCAGCGTCCCATTCTATACGGGGCGTGAAAGACCGCTTAATTTTGCTCAGATGTCTCTCTATCAGACTTGAGGCTCTTTTACGTGCCGTAAGTCTACGACACGGGGCCAACGGCTTTACTTCCCTTCCGAAGGAAGCCATTCTAAGGATTTTTACGCCTGAAAAAATCCATAGTCCTCTGTCGGGTTTGAACTCGCGACCTTGGGTATATGGTAACCATTACACCACGGAGGGCGGTCTCTTTTTGCATAGGCAATGCGTATGTGTCGGACTTGAATGCAAGAAAATAAGCAATGGGGTCATCCAAGGCTGTCGTGGAACACAAATATTGAATTTCTGCCAACATTAAGTAAAAAAACAGAAACACTAGAGCACTTTCCGAGCACTTCACTGTGCAAATTACATATGTTCAGATTGTATTATCCAAGCTCAAACTATAGGCCAAGAGATATTTCAGAATTATTTTAATATCTTGGCTGTAAAAGTTCGTATTTTGCAGTGGCTTAATTTTCATTGGTGATTGGACGCATTTCGAATATAATGCACTGTGCAGAAACATTAAACCATTAAATTGAAAATACCATAACAAAGCCGATCATATAAATGTTAGGTATTTATCGGTATTGTCAACCGAATCGCTCAGATAGCGAATGGGCAACCAGAACAGTAATCTGTGAAATTCGGAAAATCCACAGCATGCAAAATTCCTGCGGAAATTTATGTCAGTTATTACACACAATATCGTAAATGGATTGGCAATGCCTCAAAATTATAGACCGCATGATTATTTAAATATATATCTGCATTGTGCAAACTCATTCTTCTAATACACGTGTACTACACAATGCATTTTTGAAAATATTTCCATAAGAATTTCGGGAATTGCATTATACTAAAATATCCCTCGTAACAACCGTTCTATAATAATCAATAATTATTGTAGCAAAATCATTAACTTTTTTACTCTCCTAAACGCATAATGTTTCAAGTGCATGTGAATTCTCTTTAATGTGATTTTGAGTAGCAGTGCAACAATTTTGAAAGTATTAGTTGAAATTAGAATCTATGTAGAATGTTGAGTATGGATAAATGCTGAAAAATATTTGTGGGAAAACTAGGTTTAGATTTTGGCTTACCTATTCATAGTCATGCATGAAGCCATAGCTTTGGTAAAAGACAAAGTGGAAAAAATTGTGCCTTTTTTTTTAAATTTAGTATTCTTATTCATTATGAAAACTAAATAATTATTATTTTTCAAAATGTTCGTAACAATCTTATAGATGCTTTATCTTAAGGCTGCATTAGCATCTAATCCTAGTTTCGTAAAACTTGCTATCCTTCCGCAGGCAATTAAATATCCCTTCCCTTTGATTTCCTACTGTAAATTTCTGTTATGGAAAGCCTATACAATACAAGGTCAGGTGATATAAGTAACATACACCGTCTGTAATGACTTTAACCTTTCTTGAAAAGCAGGTTTAAGACATTAGCTGTAATATTAAATATTTGTATTTACATTTTAAGACAGATATTTCAATAGATTTAGCATTGTGACTACGCAGATGCAGGCGCCTGTATCTTGCCATCATGATTGTTGCAGGTGCGCGATGAGCCATATTGCTCTGCATTGTTACAACTGGGTTTAACATAGTCATACCTTATGTAATGTACTTCTGCTTCTGGAAGTTTCTATGTTTCTTGTTATGCAGTCAGGCTGCTCGTTCCTTCTAGATGATTGACTTTTAGCGAAGATACAGTGAGCTAGCCTACCCTTGATAAACAGGTCAGCAAATACGTTGTTACAGTAACAAACAGCTCTGCTTTCTTGTGATTGCGTTCGAGAATACACAGACAGCGTTCAGTTGACTGCAAAGTTTTATGCGTTAGGGGTGTATGCCACTGCCAACATTTTAAGAGATATTTTTAGTTGTTAATATAAAAACTGCAATTCAGCCGAAGAAGGTGCGAGAGAAATGTCGGGAATGGTAGAAATAAAAAAAAAAAAATAGATGTAAAGTGTAGTGTAAGCAATAACGAAGTTGAGAGAGGATACATGTGACTGACATCCCGGAAGTGTGATATTTGCTTTTGTAGTGACCGTACTATTGCAGCGCGGAAACGTGAGAATAACGTACGCAACATCTGACTGCCGTTCCTGCTTCTGTGTACCAATGCTCCAGTAAAGGGGAATAAGTGACTCGTCTAACCTTTCATTTAAACATGTCATTCGTCAAGAACTGGCTCGCGACCTGCACAAAAGGGAAGCAACTAGCCCCACAAGTTTAGTTTGCACAGAGAGCAGTACCTAGCTATTTACTGTGTATAAACTTCGCAACGACGAAAGATAAAGGTTTACTACGTACAGCATTGGAACAAACACATTTGTTGTAATCACAATTTGAAGTAATAAACTGATTTTGATGCAATAACACAGATACCACATCTAAAAATGATCAGCCTAAATTCTAACTAAACTTAGAAAGCAATACTGAATTTTACAAAATAAATTTTGTCTTCGTAATCGGATCACCCTCCTGCATTTAGGACTGACACCCTCTAAGAATTACATGCGGATGCCTAAGGGTCAGAAGCCTGTCGGAGAGCCACGGTACGAAAAGAATGGAGAACCTGGAATGAGTGGTCGGCCCATAACCAGGCATGAGCATGAGGCAGTGGATGATAGGAAATGCAAGCAACATGGATAATAGGAAAGGTGATATGGAGCAATTGGTGGAATGACTGGCGGCGGAAACCGGAGGACCCGGAGAAAACCCGCTCAGACGCCATTTCATCCACCGGGCGCTTGGGGATTGAACACGGGCCACCTAGGTGGGAGGTGAGTGGTCTAACCACTTGGCCGTGGCGCCGCGTTCACGAAATTAATAATTGTATAATTTAAAGTCTTTAAAATTGATATTACGCAAGTCTTAGACAAATACCAAAAACTAATGCAAAGTATTTATTTAATGCTTTAATTTCCTCCAAATTCAATATACAGGTGTAAGTATCAGTCAAATTATAGGGAAGGATCGAGTTAGCTGGCACTGCGGTAACGTGTACGACTCGCATTCGGGAGACCGTGGGTTCGATTCTAGTGGCCACCTTTCCTGACCTTTGGTAGCTTTCACGGCTCACAAGTAAATACTGGGAATGTTCATTACGTTCCCCGAATTTCTTGTCTCTTAATGTAGTTTCATTATCATTTCATTCATCCTTCTCCCTTTTAGTCTCTTTCAGAGTGAAAATGTTGGCAATGAGTGCTTTGGCGCGGCGCAGCAGGCTGCTCTCTGTTTCCTTCGCCATCTCTCAACTTCTGCTGGTTGTCTAGGAATAAAGATCACCCCCCTGGGGGCACAGGACTCAACTAGGGCGGGTTCTTGATATGTCTGTTTAATTGTCGGGTACTCTCAATGTATTAACTGTAGGTACAGTATTTTTCAAAACATGATGACCCTTTCCCACTCTTCTTCCAAAGTCGGTTTGACTTTGAAGTTTGAGGTTTGGTGGTTTGCGGTTGGAAACCAACCTTTGCTGTTGCAAATTCTTTTTCACTTACTGGTCCCTTAACATTCTCGACTTGCGAGCTGTATCTCCAGGAAACAGGTTTTTACTACGTTTCCTCTCATCACTAGAACAGGTTCGTCTTTCGTTTGCTAATGGTTATTGCCCAGTAGAAAGGAAGAGCGGTCCCATTTGAGGGCGGTCATTTTTTGGAAATGGCTTCTCACAGCTGATTTCTGCGTCTCGGGGGCGCTCCCTTATGGGGGGCATGGTATAAAAACACTCTATTTCGGTTTCGAGTCCCTTCGAATGTGCTGTTGTACGATGAAAGGCCATGCCAACTAGCCTGTATCGCCAAAACTCTGATTCTGCAAATATACCGGTAAGCTGTAACAGAACCGCAATTATCTGTCGGCTTTGTTTTGTAAACAGGCTGTAGTAAGTTATTTATCTGAACTCTTGTTAAACCCCAACGTAATCGCAATTACTGAATTCCCCCATGTAGTGTAATGATTTATATCCATGTTCGGTCATAAGTTTAATGTGATTATAAAATGTTAATTTATTGTTTAGACATAGCTCTAAATCATTTAGAGAAGCGACTCTTCGCAGAATTTTGTTGTTCGTTTTGTGGTTATAATGGGCTCTACTGCATCATTCCAGTAGCCTACGTCCCATAAAACTTCAAATGAGCACATTCTGCTAAATACAGCATAACTCGAGATGAATGCAACTGATCTCTAGATAAGTGCACGAAGATTGCCTTGGAATTTTGCGATATTAGTAATCGTCTGTATACCGCGTAAATTAGGGGCGTGGTCTGAGCGCTCTGTTTAAAACCCTTTTTTCTTAAAATCGTCAATTTCCTGAATAACATACACACTTTTGCATGCAAACAAACGGAATAGAACTGTAAAATAATAAGTTTGCAGTGATCTTTGTCAACATCTTAATAACTTTAATACAACCAATCTAATCTCTGTGGCTGATTTCAAAATGAACACAAAGTTTCCATTAGATATGTTTACTTTTTTTCTTACGCACCTACCTAGATTTCAACGGAAATAGATGTTTCAAGGTCCCCGGAATCCAAAATAGTTCACGTTTATGTGTGTGTATTTTTTTTTTCATTTTGTGTGTGAACAACATAATTCAAAAACGAAGTTTTCAGTATCTTTTAAGGATGCGTTACGAAAATATTCGTGAACCCTTTACATAGAAACTTTAACAAAATGTTTATCAAAAATGGTATTAAAGATTTTGATTCATATAACATGTATTTCAAATATTTTCATCACAAATAAAATGTATATCTTGAATTTTCTTGGAATAGCCTTTGAAATCCTCTGAAGTCTGTATGCATTTTACGTAACTGGTGAACTGTAAGAGATAGACGGAAATTCGCCACAAAAAAATTATAGAGCTCGTTGAAATACACAAATTATGACATGCACATTTTTTGTGGAGTTAACCATTTCTGAGCTGTTCCTTGTTATTTATTGACTTTAACTTTACAATAATTAAAACTTTTCTCAAATCGGAAGTTGTAATTGTTTTTCTCACTCCTGTTCAAGCAAAGAGAACACCACACAGCGATCGGATTTTAAAATATGTCGCTTTAAGTGCATGTATTTCTTTGTTCGTCTTGTAGAAGAAAGTAACATTCAATATTCAGCTAATACTTATTTATCTTGATAACTATGAAGTAGATAGAGGAATAAGCTTCTATAATAACAGTTTGTTGCGACATAAGTAGAAAAGCTATAGGAATGTAACACATCAGATTTTTTAAATACGAGGTAATGTAAATATTTTGATACGTAGAGCTAAAATGCCTATTAATCTTGGACAAATATGCATAAGATATTAATGAGTAAACCAATGAATTATTACCATGACTGCATCCGCTTTAATCAATGATCCATTCATCAATCATCAATCTCTCTCTCTCGATCTCCCCATATCTTCCTTCCTCCGTCCGTCCTACCATCCATCTATACATCCATCTGATCAACTAATCTATCTAATCTAACTTATATATCTATTATATAAACACATATAGTGTGCGTGTGAGTGAAACGAAAGCTGTTAGCAAGTGGTTAACATGTTGAGAAGGACAACCGAAAAAGTCCTAACTATGATGCTTTCTACATTGTTGGGTTGCCTAATAAAATGTTTCCTTTCGAGATAAGATTCTCTTTCTGAATAAAAACTTCCCTCTGAGACTGATTTTAACTAACACATTGGTGATTGTGCTTGTTATCAATTTGATGTTGTAGAAGGGAGGAAAGAGTATGGAGTAAGGAGAATGCCAGGACCCCTGGGACCCTCCTTAAGAACGCCAGTGACTACCTTCAACTCCGTTGTACCTTATAACAGAATCCTTATTATATCACTGTAACCACTATACTGTTTTTCATTGAATTAAGGTGATTACTATTAAATATTCATTACAATATTCACAGTTTCTGTTTAATGCTGTTATTTTATATGCAGTATGAATGAATGAATGAATAAGTGTATTTATTGACATAACAATATCATACATTGAACTTCAACAATCGCACGGATCCACAGACCTTACGTGCTTTTGTAATATACACTAAACAGCAATATTAAAACAACAACAAAAAATTAAAAGAGTAAACACGAAAATAAAAAGACAATAAAAAGCAATATTAAAACAACAACAAAGAATTAAAAGAGTAAACACGAAAATAAAAAGACAAAGATTTTCAAACACAGCAATTTCAATTTACAGCACAAAGTACACCTTATTCAGAAGTGTAAATGTACCCTCTTATAATATAGATATACACACTTAAAAGAAATATATACACATAATATATACTCAATATATAAAACCATAACACAACAATGACCTAAGTATGACATAAAATACATGTATGTAAAACATTGTAGTCATTTTTGTTTTAGTTGTTCTTATCCCTCCCCCCTCGTCTCTATTGGCAACCTTCTCAAATCTCAGTTGTATTGCCTTAAGTATAAATTGACCTAGCCCGTCCACGTTTTCCCTGCCTGCCAGTAGCGTCCAACATGCTTCTAGGTCTACATTCGCGTTGGTAAAGATTCGCGGTAAATATTTTTTCTGCCATTCCTCCGTACCCTTACATCTTGCCAAGATGTGGGTCCACCACTCTTCCTCCTCGCAAATGGGACAGATTCTGGTACCATTCTCGTCACCAATTTTTGTGCCCCTCCATGCTCCTAGTCTAATCCACGCGAGTCCCTCTTTAATGAGTTTGGTACCTGTTTTGAAGTATTGCCCCATACACTCCGATTTTAGCCCAGACTGTGCTTCTAATGAAACCTTCTCTGTGCATTGTGCAATTATTTTCTGTCTGGCAATATCACAGAGGCGATTCTTAATTTTTTCCAAATTCTCCGCCTGTTTGCCTGACCCGCTATCCAAATGTATCCCATCCCAATGTTTCCAACCGTTTCTTTAATTTTGATGCTCACGTTATATGCTGTAAAAGTACAGGATGGACCACTCCAATGCATTGTAGTATGTAACGGGTAAATGGTTGAAAATAGAAGCTTACAACAATGTTTATATAAAAAGAAAACTCAGCAAGATTTGAATCCTGTCGGTAGATGGTGAAAAGACACGGATTTCCTCTTAGGCTTTAAGTTTATCAAAATGGCGATATCTCAGATGAAATCGTGAAACTATTATGTGTTATGCGGAGATTAGATCAATTGTCCAAGTGCAAAGTGAGTTTCGGTGGATCTTTAATCATTATGTTCCCACTGATAAAAGAATAAAGAAGAAGTACATTGCGCATTAACTACTGGAAATGTGTTAAAGATACATGTTGGTGGTCTCAGTACATGGGACGATGTTCAAGCCGCATTTGTGCTAAGCCCACGGAAGTCATAAGTAGAACATCGCGGGAACTTTAGATACCAAAATCAGCATTGTAACGAATTGATCACAACCTTATAAAACTATACGTATATAAATAACAGTAATTGCAACATCTGAAGGTGAATTATGGTCCCAAACGTGTGGAATTTACCAATACGATGCTAGATTGTCTCGGCGCTAGTCCGGATTTCAGCTCAAGTATTTTTCTCGGAAGAAGACGCTTTCCATGTGTCATGCAAAGTAAATGGGCATAATGTCCGGATCTGGGGATCACAGAATTTTCACACTACACAAGAGCACATTCATGATAATCCCAAGGTGAATGTTAGGTGCGAATACGGTCAGTTTTCGCTGAGAAAACTATCTATGGTTCACATATCCTGACATGTCCAGTCGTTCGCTGTGATTTGGCGGTTACATATGAAACTCTGGTTCCCAAGGTTGCGGTTTCAGACAAGGAAATTCATATATGCATTTCGTTAACATAGCAATACTTGTTCTGTAAAACAATTGCTTGGGTGTACAGAAATATACAGTGATAAAATATTTGAGATGACATACAACAAAAATTGTGTTATTTAAGAATATATCAAACTTGCTCAAAAAGGATATTAAGAATAGTCTTTCTCTGTGAGAAGGTGTATTTTAAACATATATTCATAACGTATACAGAGTTTTTAAAATATTTTCATGTAATGTAACTGTACATATTAGTTGTTTACTTTCGTACTAAAATAAATGAATGGTTTCAGAATACATTAGCGAGAAAAAAATCCTATTCAAAATAGTTTTTTTTTTTTTTTGGAGACAGAGAGACAGACAAAGCACTTTAAAGAACATTGTAAAATATACAACGAATCCTTAAGGAATGGCCTTCTCAACCATTGAGAGATGGGAAACAATGAAGCAATAGGCCAACAGATGGTTGTTTATATTATATTATAATGAATATCTGCAGTGGTTATGATTCGAATTATTTTTAATGGGGTCATTGAAAGTTTAAAACAAAATATAAAGTGTCCTTTTTCATTCTCTCTAACACGTATGTAAAATGTACAATTGATAGAGAAGGTATTGTATTCCAATCACCAAATTCACTACCGAGGTTTCACCGGAAGTATACGTTTTGAAACTGCATGAATAAAAAATCTGATGTGTACCATTCACATGACTTTCTCTATATCCCTGCAACACATTATTCTTAAAAAGCTTATACTTCTATTTACTTTATGCTAATCAGAAAAAATTAGCAGAAATAGTCTTATTACTTGCTTCATTTTAAGCAGAAGCGAAATAAGGGACTACCATAGGTTAAAGTGATAGTCAAAAGCTGGTTGCTATGTCAATGAAGTTCCTTTGTTTATATGGATAGGAGTTGAAAAGTTCCTGTATGAGAAAAGTAAAAGCTTTTCATAGCAGAAACCAAAAAAGGAATGTCTCAAAAACGACGAACTCCACGAAAAAAAATGTATATAACATAAATTGTGTGTTTTAATGTGCTGTACATTTTTTGTGTAGTAAGTTTTTGTCCATCTCTTACGGTTTAGCAGTTATTCAAAATTCAGTAAAATTCATCTAGAATAAACTACTCTTCAGAGGCTATTCTCAGAAAATTCAAGATATACATTTTATTTGTCAGGTAAATATGTTTAATATACGAAATTTTAATCAAAATCGTTAGAGCCATTTTTGATAAAATAAAAAATTTCGAAAAAAGCTCCTTGTAAAGGGTAGTTAGGGGTGGGGGGATTATTCTCAAAATCTTCGTGTCGCATCCCTGGAAAATACTAAACTTAAATACCAAGTTTGGTATTTTACCGACTTTTCGTTTTTGAGTTATCGTGTTCACAGACACACGGACACAGAGACACACGGGCACACGGACACACACACTCACACACACTCACACACGGACCTTTTTGTGAAAATGCTTTTTTTTGGATATTAGGGACCCTAAAATATATATTTCCGGTGAAATCTCGGTATCAAATTTTTTGGTGGAGTGCAATACCTTCTCTATACATATGTACATAGTGCGTATAGAGAAAGTAAAAAAAAGAAGACATTTTCAGTAACATGTCTGTGTGTGTGTGTGTGTGTGTGTGTGTTTGAGCAGCATAGCTCAAAACGGAAAACTCGGTTAGATACCAAACTTGGTATTAAATTTCAGTAATTTCCAAGGATAAGACACGAAGGTTTTCAAGAAAATAATCCAACCACATTTTCCAATAATTTTGATTTTCTCAAAAATGCCTATAACGATTTTGATTAAAATGCCATAGTTTTAAGATATTTTCATGCTAAGCAAGTATATCTTCAATTTCCTACGAATAGCCTCTGTAGATTTCTTAATTCTGGATGACTTTAACTCTAAACTTAAGAGGTAGACAAAAACTTACTACACAAAAATATAGATCTATGTAAACCACACAGTTTACGTCACATACATTTCTTTAGAGTAAACCGCTTCCGAGATATTCCTTGTTATCGTTTCAATTTTAAAATATTTGGAAGTCAACTTTCCTTTCATCTCTTTTGTTTTACTTCAGGGAATGCAAAAGAGAACGGAATTTCAAATTTTTCACATAGTGAGAGATTTTAAAAGATTTGGCTATCGCTTTAGCTTTGTGTATTACCTCATTTCTCATTTTCTTACAAGGAAGAAAAAATTTGACAATTTCACCTAATATTTAGCTCGATTAGTATGGCGTAGGTAATAGAATAATCATTTGTAAGGAAAGTTGACTGTGCAACATCTGAGAAAATAATTTGAATGAATACATTAGGATTTTGTTGTTATGAAGTGTTAATATGGTTAGTATATATTTTATTTAAAGATTGTTTCTCCTCATATCTTTTGAAAGCCTGAATCTTATTTTATTTTCTTTAGTCAAGAAAAAACAAAAGAGTTAGATGATTTCCTGATATTCTACTGTAATAAAGTAAGCAGTTATTTATTTCACGAGATAACTGTCACATTTATATATTTTACCGTGGGAAACAAAAGTAAAAACTATAGTCTTATTTTAAAGAGCGCGAATATATAATTATATTTCCATATAAATTTAGATCTCGTGCTCTTTGCATGACTATGAGAAGCAAACGAATAAGGATAATATAATATAATTATCTGAAAATTCAAAATAATTCATAAAAATATTTGACTACCATCCTAAAAATGGACATAAATTGATGCTGTAACTAGCTATACATATTTTGCGTAATAATATTCTTGGTTTGAGAGTTACCAGTTATGTATGTATGAATGAATGAATAAGTGTATTTATTAACATAGCAATATCATACATAGACTTTCAGCAGTCGCACGGGTCCACAGACCCTACGTACTTTTGTAATACACATTACAAGTAATATTAAAACAACAACCACAACAAAGAATTAAAAGAATAAACACGAAAATAAAAAGACAAAGGAAATACACAGTCAAAAGCAATATTAAACAACAATAAAATTAAGAGTGAATCCGAAAATAAAGATACAAAGATATTCAAATATAGCAATTTAAATTTACAGCACAGAGTACACCTTCATAAATGCACCCTCTTATAATAGATAATTACACTTAAAAGACATATATACACATAATATATACAACCCTAGCACAACAGTGACCTAAGTATGATATAATATATATGTATGCAGAACATTGTAGTAACTTTTGTTTAGTTGATCTTATCCCCCCCCCCCTTCTCTATTGGCAGCCTCCTCAGATCTCAGCTGTCTTGCCTTAAGTATAAATTTTCCTAGCCCGTCAATGTTTTCCGTGCCTGCCAGTAGGGTCCAACATGCTTCTATCCCTACATTCGCAGTGGTAAAAAATCGCGGCAAATATTTTTCCCGCCATTCCTCCGTACCTCTACATCTTGCCAAGTTGTGAGTCCACGACTCTTCCTCCTCGCAAATGGGACAGATTCTCGTACCATTCTCGTCAGAAATGTTCGTGCTCCTCCATGGTCCTAGTCTAATCCACGTGAGCCCCTCTCTAATGAGTTTGGTACCTGTTTTGATGTATTGCTCCATACCCCACTCCGATTTTAGCCCAGACTGTACTTCTAATGACACCTTCTCTGTGCATTGCGCAATTATTTGCTGTCTGTCAATATCACAGAGACGTTTCTTAATTTTTCTCCAAATACTTCGCCTGTTTTCCTGCCCCGCCATCCAAATGTCTCATATCCCAATGGTTTCCAACCCTTTCTTTAATTTTGATGCCCGCGTCAAATTACCTTCCATTCGCAACTGTTCACGGTAGCAGACTGACTTAATTAGAGATTGGTTTCCGTGAACGATTCTCATCCAATATTTAACTGCTCTGATTTTGCACTCTATCGTTTCACTATGTGCCCCGAATTTCCTCATTATTCCGCAGTTTGCCGTACCCCTCCCTACACCCAGAATTCCTTTCAAAAATTGGGTCCTCACTTGATCCAGATTCCCTGTTTGTTCCCATCCCCATATTTCTCCTCCGTATGTCATCGTGGATCTAACTGTCGCTCCGTATACAGTTTCCATTAAGGTTATGGAGATATTCGGAATTCTGCAGCGTATCCGGAGAGCTTCCGCCGCTTTCACCCTTGCCTTGTGTTTCGTAATGTCAATGTGTTGTGTCCATTTTCCGTTCATTGTAAATGTGAGTCCTAAGTACACAAAAGATTTAACATTGTCCAGTATCTGTCCTGCATATGTCCAAGTCTCCTCCCTGCTATAAACACAACCCTTTTTGAAAGTCATTGCCTTAGTCTTATTCACATTAACTGTAAATAGCCATTCATCGCAATAGTTCTTAAGTTTGTCCAGTCCTCGTTGCAATCCGTTTACTGTCGTAGAGCACAATACTAAATCGTGTGCGTATAAAAGTGTTGGGATCTGCAAATCCGCTACTACTGGTGTTTGAATATTCTCTGCTATTATTGTATCAGTAATATCATCCACAAAGAGATTCAATAGCAAGAGAGATAAAATACAACCCTGCCTCACTCCCCTATAGCTTCGGCAGCTCTCGGACACTCTGTTTCTGTCGTACTTCACACAGAATTCGACATTTTGATACATTGCCTGCAATGCTATAACCATTTTACTTGATAACCCCTTTCTGCCTAGTTTGTACCATAATGCATTTCGATTGATAGAGTCAAATGCCTTCTTAAAAGAACTTATCAGAAACATACAGCTATGCATTTCGTTTGTCATATACACAATATCAAATTTAGCCCTCTTCTGTAGTGTGTGGGTTGCGTGACTGCCTCATATTCAAGAGGTTCAGAATTCGGAATCTCTGTTAGGTTCAGTTCCCTGGATAAAGTCTTTTCGGGATTTTCGCTTATCCTGAGAAGGTAAGTGTCAGATAACTGTAAATCTCTCTATAGATCTTGGGACCATTATAGATCTAGACATCATTTTATGCATCGCATTTATTCATTCTTCGAAATGAACAACCAGGCTAAAGGACGTTACAGTAATATAAGTAATTTTCGAAAGTTTTCAATGTATAGTCTAGTTCTTGTTGCGATTATTTTCTTGGGAATCTTTGATTCACCTCATTGGAAGATGCTGAACATAAAATACCAAATTTAGTATTTGGTGAACTGTCTTTGTATTATGCTATGCAAGTATTCTGTTGAAAGATACAGACTTGGAACCTTTTTTATGTAAAATCTCGATATTGAGATTAGGTAATATACAAAACTTCCTGTTCTTGCTATACGAGATGAGATATCTAAGAAAATGAGCATATAGTAAACAAATATTCATGTGTGCAACCACTAAGTGGAGCTAGAAATTGATTGCAATTAGTTTACAAGTAAAGTCTAAATGCAAATACGACATGTGCAAATGATGTGTTCTTAGTAAACAGACATCTTCGTGGTCTTGTTTGTTTACCATAAATATGCTACTTACAGAAACAGGGCCCCTGGGATCCCCGGGAGGGCTTGCCTTTGATTCACAGAACGCTGTTTTTACCCACACAGATCCTAGAACCAGAAATGGCTGTTTGTGTAGGGGAAACTGAAAGCCTAGTACGATGCACTTAGAAAGTTACGAGAAGCGTGTTTTTGTAGGGTCACATCGTGCGATGGGAGGACCGGGTCATCACGAGGCTCCCGAATTGCGGAGGAGGGAGACGAAATGAAGGGAAAGGGAATCTCGGTGGGAATAGGCTAGAAGTACGATGTGATGGTTCGCAGTACCAACTTCTCCTAACAAACTTTCACCTCCGGCTTCTCTTCTTCGACTTCCGAGAAAGGGTGGACTCGTGGGAGACACTGGTCCCAACGCAAGCCTTTCTCATAATCATCGATAGATGTTCATGTATGTTGTCTCTGATCGAATTTATATATGCGAGCAGTCGTTTCTTGAACAAAACCAACTGTACAAACTTATACTGGATGTCCCAGAGCTGTGTACAAACTTGGAGGAGGTTGACCGCGTCGTAGAACACCTGCTTGTTACGAGAGAGGTCCCGGGATTGATTCCCAGATGTGGTTAGACATTTTTATATAACCAAGATTACTTCCCATCCTACCAGAGGTACGCATGTTAAAAATGAATATGCACCTGTAAATATAAATTCTTAAATAAATAACTGAATATCGTTGAGATTCTTTTTAAAAATAAGTCGTCGATAAGGGACAGATATTAAAGGCGGCATACAGATGGAACTAAAATAGCTAATGTGCTGCATTCACATGACTTTCTCTACTATTCTGCCACATATTAATCTACCTCATGCTAAACGAGTTAAACACTAGCACAGTTGGTCTTACTACTTATTCCTTATTCCCTTACGTGGAAACAAGGGAATATCCCAGACTAAAGCGATAGTCAATTTTTTTAAAAGTCGGTCGATTTGTGAACAATTGAAATTCGGTCCGCTTTGCATTTATAGAAAACAAAACAGAGATGAAACGAAAGGTGACCCCGTTTGAGAAAATGCACAGTTTAAAATTGAAGTCAACAACAAGGAATACCTCGCAAACGGTTAACTCTGCAGCAAAAATGTATATGACATAAGCTGTATATTTTAATAAATTCTACACTTTTGTGGAGACATTTTTGTGTATCTCTTACGATTTACGAGCTAGCTATGTAACTTTCAGCAAAGTTCATTCATAATGAATAGGTCTTCAGAAGCTACTCCCAGAAAATACAAGATATATATTTCATTTGTGATGTAAATAGCTTTAATATACGGTATTTTAATGAAAATCGTTACAGCCATTTTTGAGAAAAATAATATTTTCAACATTTTTCCATGTAAAGGGTAGTTTGGGGTGGGGTGATTTTCTTGAAGATCTTTGTATCACATCCTTGGACAACACCAAGCTTAAATACCAAGTTTGGTATTTAACGGGCTTCAAGTTTTTGGGTTATGCCGTCCACAGACACATACAGTCCTTTTTCTAAAAATGCTCTTGTACTTCGGGGACCTCAAAACATATATTTTCCGGTAAAATCTAGGTATTCAATTTTTAGTGGAATACAACACTTCTCTATACCTACGTACATAGTACGTGTAGAGAAAGTAAAAAATAGAGAATTGCAGAAAGTGTGAAACAAAGCTTTAATTCATAGATTTTATTGAGTAAAATATTAACACACTAGTTACCAGGGGCTGCAGATCAACACACCACAGACACAGAGTCTTGTAACACACAATTCTGCAATTTGTTAGCTCTTGCATCTACCGCGAAGTCAAATCCAACTGATTTTGAACATAGAAATATTGTCGTAACCCCTCTGTAAAAAGTATTTTTAAGCTACCATATTTTAACCAAAGATCACGAAAGGGATGCTTGGCTGAGATGAATTCGGACTGGAATAACGAGAAGGCCCTAACTTTATGCATTGGTTTCACAATTTCAAAAGGGTTTTATAACAAACTCAAGTCAACGTACATCATGTTAAATGTGCCAGCGTGGGTCCATGGAGGTGGAAAATTCTGACTGCCATCTTGCTCCCTCACGACTCGGTATTAACTATTCACATGCTCATTGTATCAAGGTTGCACTCCAAAATAGGATGAGCCACGTGACCAAGCGATTTTATAAGATATACTACCAACTAAGGTGGCCAGGTTTTCTGACTGAAAATAAGGGAGATTTCAGGAATGCTGACAGGGCCTAGCGATCTTTTACTTTGTTGATTTCACCAGAAAATGTGTTTAGAACAAAACATATGTGGTACACTAATACAATTTGAAACAATAACAAGTACTTACAATATGATAAGAAACTATTGTGAATGTTTAGCATTTGATTTACACTCATCCAGAAGCTTGACATCAGTTCTCACATACTTAAAGAACTCTTTGAAACTCATTTTAAAATTTACTGTAATAAGCAATTCAGCTTTGATAAGTTCTCCAGAACGCTTGTTCCTTATATTAGTCCACTTATTGTTCAAATCTGGAAACCTATTGCAGACGCATGCTCTACTAAACATAGTGTTGGTAATCTAGACGCTTTTCGACAACCTTCGTTGTCATCATCTTTTGCAGGTGCCCAGCCACCGCAGACGTCTGCGAACCTGCAAAATATAATGACAACAAAGGTTGTTGAAACGCGACCAGATTACCAACACCAATACCATGTTTAGTGGAGCATGTATCTGCAATAGATGTCCAGATTTGTGCAAGAAGATAGCTTCACTATATGTAATGGGTTTTTAAACAATATTTTAAAGCTTATTATTGTTCATTAAGAAAAACGCTCTTTCTGTATGAGTATTAGCTTATTACCCTTCACAGATCCTGCCCAAAAATAAGTATGTTTCCAAACAGAAACATAAACTCGGTGTTCAGTTCCTTGCGGCCATCGCCTTCCATCATTTTACTACCTATATAGAACCACAAACAAACAAAGCACGTGTTCCTCTTTGCAATTCAAAGACACAATTGAATGAGACGCGTGCTACCATTGCTACCAACAGCTAACTAAAATACTGTTGCGAACATTAGGAAAAAAGAACTACCACTTTGATATATCGCATTCAAAATATCCTTCTAAAACCCAGAATTCATGGTAGTATGTGAAATACGGGAGAAATAGCAAAAGACTGGCTATCCTCCTACCAACTAATGAAAACTTAAAAAAAATGCAAGAGCCTGTGAACATACTACAATATTTGAATATATTTCCAGGCACCAAATTGATATATACCTTTTAAGGATTGTTATTATTATTATTATTATTATTATTATTATTATTATTATTATTAATAATATTATTATTATCATCACCAAAATCATTATTATTTTAACAGTGCTAACAACCTTTCAAATGTGCGCTTTTAAAGAAATGTCTAAAAGATTTTAGGTGTCTTAATAACATTTTCGCCATTTTTTTTCGCTTTTAATTGTCGTTTTGAAGACATGCGCAGCCAATTTATTAATGGAAGGTGATTTACTTTTGATTTCTCTCAGCGCAAACGTCTTCTTAAACTAGAAATACGTAAGAATTAAATATTAATTATGTAATATCGAAATATTTATAACAAAGTTAATGTGATGCATTTGTGAATTTTGAAAATCCACAGATATACTGTTCAACTTTATATCAGTTATTACACACAATCATAGTGATATTTTCATCTTGTACCAAAATTCTAGCTTGCATGGTTATTTAAATAACACATGTCATTGTCAACATTTGTTGTTCTAATTGAAATGAACACATGATTCATGTTTAAAACAATTCACATAAAAGTTAGAGTTTTACAGACATGATCTTGTAAATAGGTCAGTCATATCACAGGTTTATATTAACTCTAATTGCTGTAAAAATGATATTTTTCAAAATTTAATAATTTATTTCTCAAAATTGAAGCTTTATTTTGAAACGTGTTATTTCTATATTTTAGATATACTTTTGAGAGGCAGTATAACATTTTTGAAACAAATTAATAAACATGTCACTGTGTGGAGCATTTTGAGTATCAAAAGATTTCCGAAAACCTTTACGAGAAAACAATGTTTTTGAGATTCGCCCGCACATTTCATGCTTCTGTTATTTGTTATTTAATATACACAAAGAGGAAAAAACAATATATTTTCTTAAAGTTTAGAATTAATCTTATATCACGAAAAAATTTAATTTTTTACATTTCATAATTCATGGTAAAATTTCACATATGCATCATCTTAAATCATCTAACAAGTCTAAAAATGTAAAGTTATCGTGTTAAAGTGGAAACTAAGAAACAATTTGCTAACGTATAAGCGGTTAAACACAAGATTTTGCAAAATTATTTACAGTATTTAATTTATTTCTATAATTATTTCAGAAGCATTAAGCATGAAAACATTCTCACAGTTTTCCAAAATATCATGCTGTATATTAAGTTAAGATAATAATTTTAAAGAAATCTTTAGGTTTCACTATCCTATAATGCATCTGTAACTGTGGACGAGAAATCTCAGTTCCCATACATGAATAAGGTTTCAGGTCCTGTAGGAAATCAGATCAACTGGTACGTCCTGTTCGCATAAACAGTGTTGAGAGGAGGTTTGGAGAAGAAAAAATATTGCCTTTTCTCGCGGGAAAAATTACATCATGCGTGCTGTCTAAGCAAGTAGGCGTTGGCAGAAGATTATAGATTGAAAGCTATGTATATGCCTCTGGTATCAGTATCACGCAGAAGCTGGAGGGCACTAAAATATTTTATGATCACGCTGGGAACGTTTCTCCGCAACTAAGTATGTTGTGCCTCTACTTTCGCTATGAATAAAATGGAGCCAGAAAACTTCTCAAATGTATAAATTTTACTTTTTATACTAGTATAGTAAGTAGGGGAAACATTGTTCTTCATTCGAAGTCGATATCTTTCCAGGAACATATTTTCTTTAAACTTTCTGAAACAGCCCCCAAACCTTTTTAGAGTGTATGTGAGTGAACCTATGAACGGCATAACCCAAAAGCGAGAAGTGGGTAAAAAACCAAACCACGTGTTTTAAATTCGCCATTTTCCAAGGAGAGAAAACGTAAACTAAATGAAACATTTTGATTTGATCAAAAATGCCTTTAACGATTTTAATTAACATACCAGCTGGATAAGCTATGTTCATGACAAATGGAATGAATTTTCTGCGAATAGCCTCTGCAGACCACTTCTACCTCTTCAACCGTAAATGAAGATACCATTTTACTACACAAAAATGCAAATCTCATTAAATCTCGAATTTATGTACATTGTACATACGGAGCTACAGAAAGTAAAAATCTGATGTGTTCCATTCACATGACTTTCTCTACATCTCTGCAACAAAATAGTTTTAAAAAGCTCATGCTTTTATTTACTTCATGCTAATCGACAAAAAATTAGCAGAATTATTCTTATTACGTGCTTCCTTGTAAGTAGAAGGGAAATAAGGGGGTGTTATTGGTTAAAGCGGTAGTAAAAAGCTGGTTGCAAAGTTACTGAAGTTCCTTTGATGTATGGACAGGAGTTGACAAATTCCTGTATGAAAAAAGATAAGTTTTTCGAACATGAAAACAAAAACAAGGAATATCTAAAAAACGATCAACTCCACGAAAAAAAAATTGAATACAACATAAATTGTGTTTTTTAATGTGCTCTACATTTTTTGTGTGGTAAGTTTTTGTCTGTATCTTACGGTTTAGCAGTTATGAAAAATTCTATAAAACTCACTCAGAATTAATCTAGTTGCTCTGCGACTGAAGTTCCTTTCTTTGTGTGGACACGAGTTCACAAAGTCCTATATGAGAAAAGTATAAGTTTTTATAGCTGAAACTAAAAACAAGGAATATCTGAAAAACAATCAAATCCACGAAAAAAAAAAATGTATATAACCTAAATTGTGTGTTTTAAGATGCTCTACATTTGTTGTGTGATAAGTTTTTGTTCATCTCTTACGGTTTAGCAGTTATGCAAAATTCCGTAAAATTGATCCAGAATAAAGTAGTCTTCAGAGGTTATTCCCAGAAAATTCAAAATTTGCATTTTGTTTATCAGGTAAATATCTTTAATATACGATATTTTAATCAAAAACGTTAGAGAAATTTTTTAGAAAATAAAAATTTTAGAAAAAAATTCCATGTAAAGCGTATTTTGGGGTGGGGGGATTTTTCTCAAAAACTTCGTTTCGCACCTCTGGAAGATACTAAACTTAAAAACAGAGCTTGGTATCTTACGACTTTTCGTTTTTGAATTATTGTGTTCACAGACACACGGACACACACACGGACCTTTTTCTGAAAATACTTTTTTTAGATAAAGGGAACCCTAAAACATATATTTCCGGTGGAATCTCGGTATCGAATTTTTTGGTGGAGTGCAATACTTTCTCTATACACTATGTACATAGTACATGTGGAGAAGGTAAAAATGAGGAATCGGATTTCAATTTATATTTTCTGGTAATGCAATAAGGCGGAAATTTCATAATCATCATATACCGATCCATTCACTTTCCCCTATTTATGTATTCTCTTATTCACCTCCTGCCTTTATCGAAAAAATCTGATGTGTTCCATTCACATGACTTTCTCTATATCCCTGCAACAAAGTATTCTTAAAAAGCTTATACTTCTATTTACTGTATGCTCATGAGAAAAAATTAGCAGATATAGCCTTATTTCTTGCTTTATTGTAAGTAGAACCGAAATAAGGGAGTACCATAGGTTAAAGTGAAAGCCAAAAGCTGGTTGCTTTGTGACTGATCTTCCTTTGTTTGTATGGACAGGAGTTGACAAATTCCTGTATGAGAAAAGTATAAGTTTTACAAAGCTGAAACCAAGAAAAAGGAATATCTCAAAAACGATCAACTGCACGAAAAAGATGTATATAACATAAACTGTGTGTTTTAATGTGCTCTACATTTTTTGTGTGTTAAGTTTTTGTCCATCTCTTACGGTTTAGTCATTATGAAAAATTCATCCAGAATAAAGTAGTCTTCAGAGGCTATTCCCAGAAAGTTCAAAATATACATTTTATTTGTCAGGTAAATAACTTTAACGTACGAAATTTTAATCAAAATCGTTAGAGCTATTTTTGAGAAAATCGAAATTTTCGAAAAAAGTTCCATGTAAAGGGTAGTTTAGGGTGGGGGAATTTTTCTGAAAATTTTCCTGTCGCATCCCTGGAAGATACTAAACTTAAATACCAAGCTTGGTATTTTACCGACTATTCGTTTTTGAGTTATCGTGTTCACAGTCACACGGACACACGGACACACGGATACACACTCACGGACCTTTTTCTGAAAATACTTTTTTTGGATACAGGGGACCCTAAAACATTTATTTCCGGTGAAATCTCGGTATCGAATTTTTTGGTGGAGTGCAATACTTTCTCTATTCACTATGTACATAGTGAGTATAGAGAAAGTAAAAATATAATAAAGCCATTTTATAACATGTATTTCGATTAGCATGAAGTAGATAGAAGAAATAACTTATTTTATCTGGAATTATGTCTGCTAAATCGGTAGACTGAGTAGTCATGCAAATATAATTCATCAGATTTTTAATGCGTGCAACCAGCCTTAGGCACGCAGTGGTTCAGCCTGCCGATTTAATTATAATGCCAGAACACCGTAAATTACGGTAGAATAATTTAATTCCTTGTTAGTAATTATAACAACAGTAAATCTACTAACCTTATCCAATACACTTCTATCCCAATATTTAATAGTCATTTACTAATTTTTACTTTCTCTACACGTACTATGTACAAAGTGTATAGAGAAGGAGGTATTGTAATGCACCCAAAAATTCGATACCGAGATTTCACCAGAAATACATGTTTTGAGACCACCTGAATCCAAAAAAAGCATTTTTAGAAAAATGTCCGTGTGTGTGTGTGTGTCTTTGGGCAGCATACCTCAAACACGAACAGACCGTTAAAAACCAAACTCGGTATTTAGGTTTGTTATCTTCCAAGGATACGACATGAAGATTTTCAAAAAAATCCCCCCATATCCAGCTACCCTTTACATGGAAAATTTTGATTTTATCAAAACTGGCTCAAACGATTTTGATTAAAATGCCACATATTAAAGCCATTTCTATCACAAATAAAATGTATATCCGAATTTTCTGGGTATATCCTATGAAGAGTACTTTATTGAGGATGAATTTTACGAAATTTGGTATTACTGCTAAAAAAACACAAAAAATGTAGGACACGTTAAAACACATACTTTATGTAACATACTTTTTTCGTGGTGTTGATCGCTTTTGAGATATTCCTTGTTTTTGGTTTCTGCTTTAAAAAACTTAAACTTTTCCCACACAGGTATGTGTCAACTCCTGTCCATACAAACAAAGGAACTTCAACCAGCTTTTGACTATCACTTTAACCTATGGTACTCCCTTATTTCGCTTCTACTTACAAGGAAGCAAGTAATAAGACTATTTCTGCTAATTTTTTCTCGATTAGCTTGAAGCAAATAGAAGCATAAGCTTTTAACAATAATTTGTTACAGAGATGTAACAATGTAACCTAGCAATTCAGTCCAAGTATTTAAAAATAATAAATTTACAACTTATCAAAAATAAATAATAGCTCTCTAAGTTTTATTTATTATTCTTTGGAAGCAAACAATCAATGATGCAATACATTCATTTTATTCAGTAATAACCTTAATCGCGAGAAACCAGTCTGTAGTATAGAAAAATAACCATTCCAATAATCAGTGGCGTGCATACTCTCGCAGCAGAACTGAATATACAAAACATTAAAGTGCATAGTTTTCGAATACTATTCAATAAACACTTAATTTCATTTTCATGGGAGATAATTTAGTTGAATGACATTTGAGAACAGAGAGCAGATTAGATATTATTAGTGATGTAATCGTAAAAATATAATACGCCTAAACAACTCAACATTTACCGCTTATAGACAAAAACTTCCTGACTTTAAAAGTTTGTCTCATTTCCCCTACTTTCTCGCTGAACACTCAAACATCCTGCTTTTACTTGGATGAGTTCAAGAAGAAATGACAGTCATTCATAAACAGTGTATATACAATGTTTATATAATAATAATAAAATAATATTATTATTTTAACTAAACAATAGTTACAGAATACTGGCGGACACAGCTATATCTTTTTCTGAATTAAGATTATGGTAAAATAAGAACTAAAGCTTTCCTGGCGACGTGTTAATTCAAAATCTTCTCGGGCTTCTAGCCAGGTAAAAACTTGGCTTGACACCAACTGATCAGCTTGAACTGATCAGTTCACCCTGAAGACGAGGAAGATGCACTTCTTCGAAACGTTGGTGTCAAGCCAAGTTTTTACCTGGCTAGAAGCCCGAGAAGATTTTGAATTAAGATTATGGTGTTACATTGGGGAAAATCAAAACCAACCCTTTTATTTATTTTACTTACTTAACACAAATGAGTTTCTATTCTTTCAGAGCCGGTGAATAAATGAATCGTAGTGATGGACTATATCTCAAAATATGTCCCACTAGATCAAGAAGACAAACAAATATGCTTTACATTTACAAGTAGGTAAATAATTTTTGAATAAGAATTAAACTCGCCAATAGAAATGAAAGGTTGCAGTAAAATAACTAATAAATTGACTGAAATATTATGTTTAAAAGGTACGGTAATTAAATGTATTTTTATAAGTTTTTTTCAAAATTTAAACTAATGTACATATGCATTCAAAGGATGATCCATACTTCAGTTATATTGTCTTAAAACGTAAAATTCATTATCATTTACAGAATGTTACTCATTAGTAAAGCGTGTTATTAATTTATATATATTATACGGGGTGTTAATGAACTATACCGAGATATTTTCACTGAATATGTAGATTTCTTAAATAAGTAATTTGAGATAGGAAACTTATTGAAATTTGGAAGTAACGGCTATAAGTTTCTGAAGTGCCAGTATGTCACTGGCTAATTTACCAACCATTCAGAGCATAACACGAAAAATGAAGCGACATATTACAGCGCACCTTTAGCGTAGTGCTTATCATACTGGCTTTCAAGGGAAAGATAGTTTCTGAGTTCCGGTCTCGTTCACGTATCGGCACTTCGTCTGGAATGCAAAAAATAATAATAAAAAACATTTACTCTATGGCAGAAATCGAACTCATGACCTTTGTCATAGCAGCTTCCCGCGTAACGCATTAAGCCACCAGAGCAGTTGAAAAGACGCCTTCAGAGTAGATTACATAACTCAAGAACGTAGTTAATGAATGCTCAGTGTCGCACTGTCAAGTGATTAGTTCGAGATTTTACAGATTTTTGCGACATTAAATCTTGAGAACGCTAGCAAGGAGGTGCTAAAAGTCGATATTTCTATACTCGGGCAGTAGTTTTAAAGACATTCTAAGCCATTCTTTCAACCTGCTTTGGTTTAACACCGACTTATCAGCACCTGATACATTTTTAACGCTATGTAGCTGCGTTATGTTTATCCGGGGACCATGCATTGCCGATCTCACATTACTTGTATTAGTCACGTGCACAATCTCGAATATATACAAATATAGTTTAATGAACTACATATACGCTAGTAAGTTAGACATTTTAATAACTAACATTATAATTCTTAACCATGTTTATACTTAATATTTAAGTATGTCTAAAGTGGTTTTGACAATAATAACAGAAACAGGAAACTGAAGTACGAAGCTTACTACTTTTGCTGTTTAACTTCTAGTACAGCCATAAAGTAGCATATATATTACTGGAAATCACATGCGAATATTTCTAGATCAAAGATGAACAAAGCGATGCAAATTTCTGAGCGGACGCAAACGGAGAGCTTGGATGAAGTAAGAAGGCGATTTATGAAAGGTTTATTGAAGACGGGAAGAAGGGTTGTAGAATCACGAGAGTATTCATGTCAAGAGTTGGACCGTATAGAGTAAAATTAAAGCAGTATGAATTATTCATGAGAGCCAATTTCTGATTAGGACAATTTTGTCCCGGAATGTTACAAATTGCGTTGTGACAAGGGAATTAAAATTAATAAAGCCTTCGGAAGCGATAGGCGTGAGTTACACTTCAGCTAAGACGTGAACCATGCAATATGCATTTTGTTGAATATATGGAAAATACTTCTCAAAATTTCATTTGGGGATAAAATCTGGATAAAAACTTAGTCAAAATAATAGATTAGGAAATGAATGTGGGTTTACCTTTGATGCACCGAGGCAAACGACTAGTTGCGCCAAGGCACTAGTTTAAGAGCTAAAGAAGATTTGGGAACGGACACAACCAGGAAAGTGACTCAAGTTTCTTTGCTACTCGATAAGCGAATTTATCTTAGGAACTGTGAGTTGTGCGATGTCATTTCCTATTTGAAAGACAAACGGAAAGAACAATATATTTAAAAAATCGGATGTGTTCCATTCACTTTACACTTTCTGTGTAAAAACTTATTTTTAATAAGCTTATTCTTCTATTTACTTCATGCTAATCGAGAAAAATTTAGCAGAAATAGTCTCATTACTTGCTTCCTTGTAAATAGAAGCGAAATAAGGGAGTACCATAGGTTAAAGTGAAGTCAAAAGCTGGCTATTGGGTGGCTGAAGTTCCTTTGTTTGTATGGACACGAGTTGAAAATTCCTGTATGAGAAAAGTACAAGTTTTTTAAACCTGAAACCAAAAACAAGGAATATCTCAAAAACGATCAACTCCTCGAAAAAAACTATAAAACATAAATTGTATGTTATACAGTTATACAACTCCATAAAATTCATCGAGGATAGTCTTCGGAGGCTATTCCCAGAAAATTCAAGATATATATTTTATTTGTCAGGTATGTCTTTCATATACGGCATTTTAAATAAAATCGTTAGAGCCATTTTAAGCAAATAAAATATTTTGAGTAAAAGTTCCATGTACAGGGTAGTTTGGGGTGGGGGGGATTTTTCTCAAATTCTTCGTGTCGCATTCCTGGAACATACTAAACTTAAATACCAAGTTTGGTATTTTACTAACTTTTCGTTTTTGAGTTATTGTGCTCACAGACACACGGATACACGGACACACACACATACACGGAAACCTTTTGCTGAAAATGCTTTTTTTGGTTACAGGGGACCCTAGAACATAGTACATAGTACGTGTAGAGAAAGTATTAATGAATATAATTTAGATTTCGTAAGGGAATTGTAAAGGTGATTCTCGACTATATATTTAACAAGTTCATATGTTAAAATAACAATAGCAGTCCATTAAAATGAGGTGTCAATAATTAGGAACCTAATGAAAAAGAAACTGCTTACAAGACTCAGCAGTAGGCGCTCGCCTTCTGAATCAAACTCGGCCAGATCGACGGCTTTCAAGTATCTTAAAACGACGGCGCCATATCAAGTATAGAATTAGACACGGCTGGGTCTTCCAGGACATTGGGACAGAGCATTGGATGAAGTGCTTTGAGCACATTTGCCTCTTACGTGAACCTGAAGGGATGAGGGTGACCAGATCGAGATGATCCATGATCGAAGGTTACCAGATGGTTCACCTGTCCCATATTAGTTTTGGAGATAGGCAACACTTCATACTCTGAAAGAAATAAGATCGAAAATACCGTGCTTGTTGACCATTTGGTTACCATGCTGACCTAGCCCACTTTTCATAGGAAAATAGACCTTAGCAGTAATAGTTACGTCCATTCCAAAAATATCCGCTTAATAACTCCTGCTACAGTACAATAGGATCGCTGTTATATGTTCTGCAACGTAAATTATAATGTATGAAGATTAAATGAATGGCTTAAGCTACAACAGTTATAAAGAGATCAGAAGCGGAGAGGGAGACATGTGGGACACTATACCTACGGAAAACGCGGGCACAATGCTTGATTTCATGCTCCCTCCTCACCTCCAGAGTGTCAGCGGTTCAAGTCTCACAGTCTGCATGTGCTTTTTTCTTCTTTATATGTTATCCATCAAGGTGCAAAGTTAGTTCAGTGTTTGTCACAATAATAAATTTAAGTGTAAACTAAAAGGTATACGATTTGAGAACAAAAGGCAGTTCATTTTACGTGTTTTTCAGGTTTCAATCATTAATTTTCATTCTAATTGTTTTCAAAAAGAACTACTGGACTGATAAAGCTAGAATAAATATAAATTAAAATAGTAACAAAAGAAACAAATAAGCGATATAACAAATGTTCTGATATCCCATCTAGTTTTGTGCCAAATGATGAAGGAAGCAAGCGGAGGGAAAAATTGTCAATGTTTTGGTAAGATTCGAAACTAAATCGAGGATCTTGCTAACACCGCGCGTTAACTAAATACGCTACTGTTTAGCTATAACTTTCAGGGCCAAAGCCCATAATGTTAGTATGCGCAAGATGGGTCTCGGGAACGTTGTTCTCAGGTTAGACTGTAATCTGCGGGTTGCATAAAACCAGAGAATAAAGGACAGGTGAACCGCCTTGTATAACGGTATCAGTTGAAACGTCTCCGACCCTGCTCACGTGCCTCGAGTCTCCTTGTGGACCCCCAGAGGGACCCCAAATCCGAAGGCATGTTCCGATTGAGCGATTCTGACAACGATGCCAGGATAGCTTTTTACAATACGCAATCCTCCATTAGCCGCAACCCGCCAAAAACTGTGGCCTGTCCTGAAATCATAAAAGAGAAATGATTAGTAATGATGGGAACAGGATATGATGGATTGGAAAAATCGGGGGATTTAATGACCACACTGAGACAGTACATGTCTTTTCACGGAGCAAAGAGTTATTCAGAAGGGAAAGATAAATCATAGCTAATAATATCAATTATACCAAGAAAGGAATATAAATGTACATTGAAAATGGGAAGAGAAGAAAGATTTAAAACACGTATAAGTAGCCGAGTTGTTACTAGCTGGTAGCACCGTATACCGTTAGGTTAGCATTGACCCGAAGGGGGTGAGAATATACTGCCCGAGGGGAACATAACGGGAAAATAGAAAACAATGCTCCCACTGGCCAGGTGACGCTTTTTGAGTCACTTGGCGTAGAACATCGGCAGAGCAAAGATGTGATATTTGGGTGTCGGAAATAATTAATTTTAATACTGACCAGAGTTTGAACGAGATCACTGCATCAAAATTAATAAATAATAATAGTCAAGGTCGGGTTAAGTGTAATTTCATAGTAGAAAACGTAGGAGGCATGTGTGTGTGTTCGACGGCAGAAAGAGGCCGAACTAACTGAATAAAGCTTTTGCGTCGTACCACACTCTGAAAAGAGTTTCCATGCTAATAAAAATCCTGAGCTAGGGCACCCACAAATCCACACCATTCCTAATACCCAAAACCTTCACCCGGGATACGAACCCGTAACCACTTACCGCCCCAATACCCAGAATTTGCCTAGCGACTCGGGAAAATCACCGCAAATGCACATGGGTCAGGTAGGCCTGTCCCGGATATGGAAAACGCGACCTCCAAAATGTGGACCACAGACAAAATCAGAGCTATTCCACGTCAGTAGATTTGCTGTCAAAATAAATGTCTGTGACACTGGTATGATTCCGCTAAACTACAGTTTCCTTAACAAATAAAATAATGTTTTATCTTACAATAAACCATCGAAGTTCAGTAAATTAAAGTGTAAATCCTGTTCTAATTCTATTTACTTTCTCTACACGAACTATGCACATAGCATATAGAGAAGGTATTGTAATGCACGCAAAAATTCGATACCCAGATTCACTAGAAATACATGTTTTGAGACTCCCTGAAAAAAACGTTTTTGAAAAATATCCGTGTGTATGTGTCTGTCTGATTGTGTGTGGGGGGGGGGCAGCATAACTCAAAAACGAAAAGTCCTCTAAAAACAAACTTGGTATTTAGGTTTAGTATCTTCCAGGGATGCGACACGAAGATTTTGAGAAAAATACCCCCATCCCTAACTACCCTTTACATGGAACTTTTTTCAAAATTTCTGATTTTCTCAAAAATGGCTCTAACAATTTTGATTAAAATATGTTTTATTAAAGATATTTACCTCACAAATAAAATGTATATCTTGAATTTTCTGCAAATAGCCTCTGAAGACCACTTTATTCCTGATGAATTTTACGGAATTTTGCATAACTGCTTATCCGTAAGAGATGGACAAAAGCCTAACGCACAGAAAATATAGAGCACTTTAAAACACACAATTTATGCTATATACATTTTTTTGTGGAGTTGATCATTTTTTAAATGTTCCTTGTTTTGGTTTCAGCTACGAAAAACTTGTTATTTTCCCATACATGACTTCGTCAACTCCTTTCCCTACAAACAAAGGAACTGCAGTCACATAGCAACCAGCTTTTGACCATCATTTTAACCTATTTTACTCCTTTATTTCGATTCTGAGGAACAAATTAATAAGACAATTTCTGCTAATTTTTTTCTCGTTTAGCATGACGTAAATAAAAGCATAAGCTTTTTAACAATAACTTGTTGCAAAGATGTAGAGAAACTCATGTGAATGGAATACATCAGATTTTTTTTTCTACCTCTGCAAGTGTGTCGGAACCTAGATCATCCAACATTTAAGTGATGTCTAGGAATTAAGGCAGTTTTATGCTTTTTTGGGTAGAGAATATTGGAAAAGAATACTAGGACATCACGACGCACACCAACATAGGTGATGGTGGTTATGATAATGTATTTATTATTGAAACGCACAATCATAGAACATTGTATTAATCATTTTATGGTATTATGAACCTTAATATTATTAATCTAAGTTACGTTTATGTTGATTGATCTTTACTTATTTCTTCGGATTTTTATCTCGTTTAGTATTGAAATTGCTGAAAAATTACACAATAAATCACTAATAAACTATGAGAGTAGAAATTATCGTCAGTCAATGTTAATTTTTCACATTTTATACGGTTAATTTAAATAAAATGACTTAAACTCACTTATTCTTATTCTTTCTCTGTTTATCCTTTTCGTACATATTAGGACTTACAACCCTCCCCTGGGATTTATAAGTCAGATGCCTATTGAGGAGCAGAGTTCCGGATCAGAGAGAACCCAGAGAGATAAAGTGGATAATATGAAATAATAGTGAAGTGGATAAAAAATGACTAGGAAGCAATTGGGAAACGAATGGTGACGGAAACCGGAGAACTCCAAGAAAACCCGCGCGGACGCTCCTTTGTCCACATATATTCCAGATGTGGTGGAACCCGGTCGTCTAGGTGAAAGGCATCTACGGCACCACCGATATTGAACTAAAACTTTAAAAATCTGATGTGTTCATTCACATGACTTTCTCTACACCTCTACACAAATTATTGTTAAAAAGCTTATGCTTCTATTTACTTCATGCTAGAGAAGAAAAAGCTGGCTGCTATATGACTGAAGTTCCTTTGTTTGTAAGGACAGGAGCTGACAAATTCCTGTATGACAAAAGTATGTTTTTCAAAGCTGAAACAAATAAGGAATATCTCAAAAACGATCAACTCCACGAAAAAAATGGTGTGTTTTAACGTGCTCTAGATGTTTTGTGTGGTAAGGTTTGTCTATTTCTTGTGGTTTAGCAGCTATATAAAATCGCATACAATTCATCCAGAATAAAGTCTTCACAGGCTATTCCCAGAAAATTCAAAATATACATTTTGTCAGGTAAATATCTTGTATATACGATATTTTAATCAAAATCATTAGAGCCATTAGAGCCATTTTTTGAGAAAATCAACATTTTCGAAAAAGTTCCATGTAAAGGGTAGCTTGGGGTGAGCAGATTTTTCTCAAAATCTTCGTATCACATCCCTAGAAGATGGTAAACTTAAATACCAAATTTGGTATTTTACCGAATTTTTGTTTTTGAGTTATCGTGTTCACAGACACACGCACACCTAAAATCTTTTTTTTTTTTTTGGGAGTACAGGGGACTCTAAAACGTATATTTCTGGTGAAATCTCGGTATCACATTTTTGGGTGGAGTAGAATAACTTCTCTATACACTATGTACTTAGTACGTGTAGAGAAAGTAAAAACTGCATTTTGATTGTTTTTCTATGTACCTACCCTTCATTTATTACAGCACAGTGACATACGTATTAGGGATGTTGGTAAACATATCGAATAACTAAGTGCTGACGTAAACGAACACCTGTATTCCTCCAAATTCATAATTTCATATAGATGTTATTTAGTGTGCAGTAGAGCGGTTTTCATATGTGGTGGTGGATGACATAATAAATAGCTTACTATGCGGACAGTGCGTAATTGTGACATAATTAAACTCCTCCAATACGATCATTGTGAGTGGCATTTTCTATGTAGTGCTTACTGGTCAGCAAATTGGATTCATTTGCATCAGTTTTGGGGAGTGAAACGCAGGTTTTAAACTCTTGTTAACCTATATTTTTTCAGTAGTCGTTACGGACCGCATTTCGGCGTTTGAAATTAATATTTAGATTGAATAGCTATCTGCTGAAATGCATCGCGACTGTATGTTTTACAATTCTTTTTACTTTCTCTACCACGTATATGCATAGTACGTACAGAAGCTGTTGTATTACACCTAAAAATTCGACATTTCATCCGAAATACATGTCATGGTAACTCCTGAATCCAAAAATCACTTTTAGAAAAAGGTGTTTGTATGTATGTGGACAGCATAATTCAGAAACGAAAATTTCATTAAATACCACACTTCATATTTAAGTTTAACAGCCGTCAAAGATGTCACAGGAAGATTTTGGAGACATTCCTCTAACCCCAAACTACTTTTTACACGGAAAAGATTTCGAATATGTTTGCTCAAAAATGACTCTAAAGATTTTTTTTTAAAATGCTGCAAATTAAAGATGCTTCCACTATAAATAAAATGTATAGCTTGAATTTTCTTGGGAATTGCTTTTGAAAACCTCTTCATTCTGGTCAATTAGCTATAGAAGAAGAAAAAAACTTACTGTCAAACACACAATTTATGCCATTTACATTTTTTCTGGAGTTTTGAGATATTTTTTCAATTTTAAAGTACTTAAGACTTTTTTTCAAACAGAAATTTGTTCTTCATTTTTCTTTATTTTTACACCTGGGCTTGCAGATAGAAGGGAATTATAATCTTATAACAACCTCCTTTTAAAACATTTGATTATCACTCTAGCTTAACGTAATCCCTTATTATCTTAGGGAGCTGAGTAATAAGACCATTTCTTCTAATGTTTATCCTGATTAACATGAAGCAGATAGAAGAATAACCGTTTGTAAGAATAGTTTCTAACACATTAGATAGAGAAAATCATGTGAGTGTAACACATCAGATTCAATACAATATAGCAGAGCTATTTTTATCCTTTGACGTGCTGCTTTACTTTGCAGCTTTGAGAATAGTTTCAATTTACTAATCAAAATTAGTACTTATTTAAACAAAGTAAATCTTTAAAGAAATATCTGACTCCCAATTTTAATAGAAAATATTGATATCTCCGATAACAGTTTTGCTAATTAAGTGACTGACATACAATATAATGCACTATTTCACGGTGGAAATTCAAAATTATCTCTATAAATATTTTCCTCCTCCGCATGCGTACGGCTTAGAGCAGGCAGGCATCTAGTATTGTGTGTGTTTTTTTTTTTTCATATTGATCAACGCCCACATATACTACTTATGGCACCGCAGGCGCTGACACTGATGATACATGGAGTGAAGATGGAACACCGGTGGAATGAGATGCTGGGGTAAACCGGAGGGCCCAGAGAAAACCCGCCCTTGCGCCGCTTTGTCCACCAGTAATCCCACATGCGATTGCCTTGGATCGAAGCGATAGCCTTGGTGTAATGTTGGGTATGGAATGGTCATACAACCTGAGACAGTACATGTATTGTCTAGGGGCTAAAATGTTATTCAGAAAGGAAAGATAAATCATAGCTAATAATATAAATTATATTAAGAAGGGAAATGTACATTGAAAATGGGAAGGGAAGAAATATTTCAAACACGTATAAGTAGCCGAGTTGTCACTAACTGGTAGCACAGTGTACCGTTAGAGGGTAGGACATTGACCAGAAGGGGGTGAGAATACACTAGCCGGAGGGAACATAACGGGAAAAGAGATGCTACTGCTGGCCAGCGGACACTGTTTGGGGGCACTTGTCGTAGAGCATCGGCAGAACCAGGATGTGATAGGGTCCGTGGTGGATCCGAACAGGCTACCTTTAGTTGAGAGTAGCTATTTTAATACAGACCAGAGTACGGACGATATCACTGCATCCAAATAAATAAGTAACAATAGTCCCGGTCGGGTAAAGTGTAATTTCATAGTGGAAAATTTAGGAGGAATGCGTGTGTGTTCGACGGCAGAAAAAGGCCGAACTAACTGAATAAAGCACTTGTGTCGTACCACACCCTGAAAGAGTTTCCATGCTAGTAAGAATCCTGAGCTAGGGCACCCGCAAATCCACACCATTCCGAATAACCAAAACCCGCACCCGGGATACGAACCCGTAAACCATGTTACCGCCCCAAACCCTGCACTAAATTTGCACATTATCGCAGATATAGCTTTGTCAAGATGTGTACAGTGACGAGATGACTAAAAAGTATGGCGAAAGATATACTTTCAAGACAGCTTTGGAAAAGAACAGTTTTATTTTAAAACATAGTAGTATTACTGAGTGGTATATACATTACCGTTTTTCATCAACTTCTTGCTTCATCATCATTATATTATTATTATTATTATTATTATTATTATTATTATTATTATTGGTGTGCATACCAGGGATTAGAAAATGTCACCAATTCGATTTTAAAGCGTGTTTGGTCATCAGTCCTTGATCTTTCCGGATGTGTTCCTCAAGGCAATAGCAGGACATCTTTTTGTGCCCTCTCTTCCGACATGCTGTCTGCATTAATTGTTATAATTTATACTTTTTCATCGAAAGAATTTATTTCTCCCTCCCCTTATTTTTACTTTCTCTACACGTACTATGTATACATAGTGTATAGCGAATGTATTTTAATGCACCCAAAATTCGATACTGAGTTTTCACCGGAAATACGTGTTTGAAAAACCCCCTGAATGCAAAAAAAAAAAAGCATTTTTAGAAAAATGTTTGTGTGTCTGTGTATATGTGTGTGTGTCTCTAAAACGAAAAGTACGTTAGTAACCAAACTTGGTATTTAGATTTGGTATCTTCCAAGGATGCGACATGAAGAATTTTAAGAAAATCCCTCCACCCCAAACTACCCTTTACGTGGAACTGTTTTCGAAAATTTTGATTATCTAAAAAATGGCTCTAACGATTTGGATGAAAATGTCGTATATTAAAAATATTTACCTGACAAATAAAATGTATATCTTGAATTTACTTGGAATAGCATCTGAAAACTACTTAATTCTGGATCAATTTTACGGAATTTTGCATAACTGCTAAGCCGTAAGAGATGGACAAAAACTTACCACACAAAAAATGTAGAGCACTTTAAAACACACAATTTATGTAATACACTTTTTTTCGTGGAGTTGATCGTTTTTGAGATATTCCATGTTATTTTTTTTCATACAGAAATTTGTCAACTCCTATCCATACACACAAAGGAACTTCAAACACATGGCAACCAGCTTTTGACTAGCACTTTAACCTATGGTACTCCCTTATTTCGCTTCTACTTACAATGAAGCAATAATAAGACTATTTTTGTTATTTTTTCTCGATTAACATGAAGTAAATAGAATCATAACCTTTTTAACAATAATTTGTTTCAGAGATGTAGAGAAAATAATGTGAATGGAACACATCAGATTTTTAAATTTGAGATATTGACAAAGAATCTATTACATTTTATATAAATGATATGTTATTTCCAGAAATTGAAAGCATACATTTAATGAATAATGAAAATGTTTTAAAGATATGGTGATTTAATGAAAATTATTACTGCCATTTTTGAGAAAATCAAAATGTTCTAAAATTTTCCATGTCAAGTGCACTTTGGAGTGGGAAATTTCCTTGAAAATCGTGTCGCATCCTTGGAAACGCGAATTTAAGTACCAAAGTCAATATTTGATCGCCTCTTCGTTTCAGTTATACTGATCAGACACATACTGATACATGCTTTAGTTGACACCACTTTCTAAGAATACTGTTTTTGTATTCAGCGCTCAAAAAGGTGTACTTCCGGTGAAATATCAATATTAAAATTTTAATTGAATTCATAATTTCTTTACTTATTATATACAAGTAGATAAAGTCATTGTTAATTTGGTGGAAATTATCGTAATTACCATAGACGTTCCGTTCTACAAGAAAGGTGAAAAAGGTGTTGTATTCCTCCAAAAACTCGATACCGAAATTTCACCGGAAATGCATATTATGGCGTAAAAGGTACGTGGATGAATGAACAGGATAACTCAAAAACAAAATTGAGATAAATATCAACATTAGTATAGTATATTAATGTAGCTCAGTACCCAAATATGTACTGCATGAAGTATTTTCTATAAAATGACTAATGATTAAATAATAAATTGCATGATAAATAAAATATACTTCTTGAATTTATGGGAATAGCTTATGAAGTATGCTCCATATCTTGTGTATCTGGAAAACTTTAAGCGGTAAACGAAAAAGGCCACTCAATGTTATGTTGTCTGCAAGCAACAAAACTCAAAAACGAAAAGTCGATTAAGTAACAAATTTGGTACTTAAATTAATTATCTTCCTAAAAATGCTCACACGAAGAATTTTCTGGAAAATCGCCCTATCAAAATTAGCTTTACATTACTTTTTTTTTAAAAAAAAAATTCGATTTCCTCAAAAATAGCTAACGATTTTGATTAAAATGCCATATAATAAAATATTTATATGGAAAATAAGAGGAACATCTTGAAATTTCAGGGGAAAACCTCTGAATATCTCTTCACTCTGGATGACTTTTGGATAAACCATAAGAAATAGAGAAAATCTTACTGCACCAAAAATGCAGACTACAATAAAACACATAATTTGTGTCAGATATATTTTTTGTGGAGCTAACCATTTCCAATATATTCATTGTTTAGTTTCAATTTTAAATTACTCATACTTTTCTCAAATGGGAAATGTCATTTATTTCTTTTCTTTTTTTTTTTTTTTTTTTTTTTTTTTTTTTTTTTTTTTTTTGCGTCTAGTCGTGCAAAGAGTGCCGAATTTCAAAGTCAAAACGATGACTTTTAATAAACTTTGCTATCACTTAACCTATTGCATTCTTTTGTTTCCTTTTTACTTAAAAGGAACTAAGTAATAAGACAATTTTTTTGTAATTTTTATCTTGATTAGCCTTAAGTAGAGAGAAAAATGTTTTCTAGGTATACTTTCCAGAGAGGGCAGAGAAGGTCATGTGAATGGAATACGCCTGATTTGTTGTATAACTTGCATTTGAGCGTTAACGCTTACATTTATAGGAGCCACCTACACTATTGTTGATTTACATTGACATTGGAAGGGCGGTAAGGGATCCATGAGGTCTTTTAACTTTCTCTAGCCCCGTATGTACAATGTATATGGGGATAGAGAAGTATTGTATTCCACTCAAATATTCCATGTCGAGATTTCAAGGAAATAAATGTTTTAGGACCCCCTAAATCCAAAAAAAGTATTTTCAGAAACAGGTCCGTGTGTTTGTGTGTGTGTGTCTGTCTATCTGTGTGCGTATGTGTGTGTGTGTGTGTGTGTGTGTCTGTGGACAGCAAAGCTCAAAAACGAAAATACGATTAAATACCAAACTTGGTATTTAAGTTTGGTATCTTCCAAGGATGCGACACAAAGAAACCCCCCCCCTAACTATCCTTTACATGGAAAAAATTTCAAAAATTTTGTTTTTCTTAAAAATGGCTCTAACGATTTTGATTAAAATACCACATATTAAAGCCATATCTATCACAAATAAAATGTATATCCTGAGTTTTCTGGGAATATCTTCTAAAGACCTGTTTATTCTGGATGAATTTTGCTTAACTTCGTATAGATGGTAAACGGTAAGAGATAGACAAAATCTTATTGTACAAAAAATGTAGATCTTGCTAAAATACACAAGTTATATCCTATACATTTTTTCGTGGATCTTGCAGTTTTCGGAAGTGTCCATTTTTTGTTTGTTCTACTCCTGACCAAGCAAAGAAGCAATTTGCAATGACAATCGTATAGCTACTGTTTTTAAACCATTTGACTATCACTTTAGCCTAGTGCATTCCCTTATTCCATTCTATCTAAAAAAAAAAAAAAAGAACTAAGTAATAACATTTTGCTAATGTTTATCTCGATTCGTATGGTGTTGAAGGAAGAATTATCTTTTGTAAGAAATTTGTTTGTAGAGTAGCTAGAGAAAGTTATGTGAGTGTAATGCATTAGATTTTTATCTCATGGATCCCTTTTGTTCTTCGGATGTCTACTATCCAAGCAGCTCCTACTGTAATACTACTGCATCGACGTGAACACAACTACCAACACAAAAAGTTGGGGAACGTGTAACATTAATGTGGGTTCATGTATGTATATAACTTAATGAGAAGATATATATTACAAATTTAGACATTTTATTAGTTCTGCATAAAGGATTTAAGAAATGAGATCTCTAAGGCAAGGAAACCATTACCTGTATATACAGGGTCACATTGACAAACCCCTAGGAGAAGAGGTTGAAGAGCCTGTACACAGAGCACAAATAGCAATAGACTTGAATTTCTGATTGTCTGTAGGGGATTTATAGGGCGTGTCTTCTGATATCTGCTGGTTCCTCCGTCACTCTAATTGGGGAGGGAGGAGGGATTGTAGCTTGCCTGTGTAGTAAGTTGTAATTCCATACTTTTTCTGTTGTGCTTGGTGAAAGTCAGCAATGCATTACCCAAGCGAGGTGATCCGCGGTCTTATTGTGGGCATGAGGACAGCGGGCGCACCGTAATGCCGTGCAAATGAGTAGCTCTGTTGCGCAGTATTGGATTAAACGTTTCCAGGAGCGCGGTGAAGATGGATTAAAGAGGCGTCTAAAACGGGAAAACCAAGAAACACAACGGTGGAATGCTAAGATTATAAATGCAAGCAGAGATGAACCATTTAAACCGTCTACAAGATTGCACCACGATCTACTACGGAGAAAAACAGCCTCCATGAAGCTGTCATCCATCATCGAAAACCAGCAAAGAAAATAGATTTGACTGAACAGCAACGCAACAGTCGAATGGGGTTTGCACTTGAATACTTATTCAAACCAGACCGATTTCGGCAGCAAGTGATTTTCTGAGATGAAAGATGAAAGGTTTTTTTTTTTTTTTTTTTTTTTTTTGCTTTGATAAGGCGAGCGAATGTGTTTGTGGCGACTGGACAATACTCGCTATGTTCCAGAACATGTAGTTGCCAAGAACAGAAATAGCCTCATAAGTGTGGAATTTTGGGTTGGAGCTTCACGAATAATACTGATTACTGCCTACTTCACAGTTCTATTCTCCATCAGATCAAACCCCATCCCCTCCGTAACTTTAGGCATTATACCAAAAGTAAAAAAATTCTGCAAACTCCAAACATCTCGAGAACCTGCTTATATTCATGTAAATTTCGAAAGATGCATTTTCTCTGTAGTCCCGATTAACCATATGAAAGTTCGCCAAAAATCGAGCTCCACCATTTTGAAAGGAGATAAGTTAATAATCTTGCATCCAGTTGAGAGCAGTGGCTATACCTATCAGCAAATGAGTTGACAAACCCAGTATAGGTATTTGATATTGGTTTGATTTGGAACATTCATCTGCTAGGTGACAGTATCAGCCAATAAAGCAAAAACATGACGTAATAAAGTACCCTACAAACGGTAAAGAATGCGGTGTACGGAACAAGACAGTGCTGATTTCTTTTTGTGCCTTCTGTACCTGTGCAGATGTTTGAGACAACATTAAAGGTGAAAAGCCATATAAGATTAAATTGGATGTATTAAAGGGCTTAATGTGTATCCATACTGCATATAAAAATCGCGTGGAGACCAAAGTGACACCATATATGAACAAGAAGGCACCAAACAAAATTAATAACACGCAAGAATGCATTATTAAATTCATAAATATAGATAGTGAAGGCTATTAATATCGAAGTACTGGAAATTAATTACGCAGCTTTATGAAGTGCTTCTTATTAATAATTTGATATAATTTTAATGTAATAAGTCTAAAATGTATTGATATTAATATGTTATGATGCAAAACATGATGGATGCTCATGCAAAGAAACGCTCATTCGGTGTGATGTTAAGGTCAGAGCGAGGCACAAATATTCTGGGATACGCAATAATGTGTGGCTTTATGCGCTAACTTTGCGCAGCTGTATCAAGTTTATGGGAGCAATTAGCTCTGCTGAATATCATTAAAAGTGAATGAATTAATGATTTTTACTTTCTCTACAGGTACTATGTACATAGTGCACAGCCAAGGCATTGCATTCCATCCAATAATTAGATCCCGAGATTTCACCGTTTTGGGGCCCCCTGTATCAAAAAAAAAAAGTATGTTTGTGTGTATGTATGTCCACGTGTCTGTGAACACGATAACAAAAACGAAAAGTCGGTAAAATACTAAACTTGGTATTTAATTTTAGGGATGAGAGAGGAAGATTTTGAGAAAAATTCCCCCCCCCAAACTACCCTTTATGTGAAAATATCTCGAAAATGTTATTTTCTCAAAAATGGCTCTAACGATTTTGATTAAAACACCGCATATTAAAGATGTTTATATGGCAAATAAAATGTATATCTTGAATTTTCTGGGAATAGCCTCTGAAGACATCTTTATTCTTGATGCATTTTGCAGAATTTTGCAGAATTGATAAACCATAAGAGATGGACAAAAACGTACTGCACAACAAATGTAGAGCTCGTTAACGCATACAATTTATGTCATACGCATTTTGTTCTTTGAGTTGTCCGATTTTAAGATATTCCTTGTTATTGATTTCAGTTTTAAAATACTTAATATTTTTATCTCCTGACCAGGCAAAGAATCGGATTTTTATACCTTAAAAAAACACGTTTCAAAGCATTTGACTGTCGTTTAGCCTATTTCCCTTCTAACTATAAGATTTTTAAAGAAAAAGGTCATCCAATTGTTTATGCAATAATAACAAATTTCCTAAGTCCAAGGTCACAGGTGAGATGAGTAAAAAGTGTCTTCCCAGCTCCCCTCTGCAGCTTAGCCGAGGCACATCGCTCAGCTATGCATAGCACTACGCAACGTACAGTATACTAGAATCACCAAATAGATACACAAATGTATTAATTGTTACACTTTTATATATTTATAAGGATACATTATGTACAATTCTTCTAGAAATCCTGCAATGTAATTAGTGTGTACAAGTATGTGTTTCCAAAGACAGAAAACTCACTACTTGCCTTTAGATTTGTATAAATAAGCCTCAAAGTGGCAACAGAGGACTAAAAGACAGTAGGTACCTCCATTTGCTTAATAAACACTTTTACTTTCTCTACACGTACTATATACATAGTATATAAAGAAGTTATTGTAATACATCAACAAATTCGATACTGAGATTTCACCGGAAATACATGTTTTGAGTCCCCCTGAATAAAAAAAAAGTATTTTTAGAAAAATGTCCGTGATCAGCATAACCAAAAACCGTTAAAAACCAAACTTGGTATTTAGGTTTGGCATCTTTCAAGGATGCGACACGAAGGTTTTCAAGAAAATCCCTCCACCTCAACTACCCTTTACATAGAACTTTTTTCAAAATGTTTTATGTTCTTAAAAATGACTCTAATGATTTTTATAAAAATATCGTATATTAAAGATTTTTACCTGACAAATAATATGTATATCTTGATTTATCTGGGAATAGCCTCCAAAGACTACTTTATTCTGAATGAATTTTACGGAATTTTATATAACTACTATACCGTAAGACAAACAAAATATTACCACCAAAAAATGTAGAACACATTAAAATACACAATTTATGTTATGTACATTTTTTCGTGGGTTGATCGTTTATTAGATATTCCTTGTTTTTGGTTTAGTTTGAAAAACTTATACTTTTCTCATACAGGAATTTGTGAACTCCTGTCCATAGAAACAAAGGAACTTCAGTCGCATAGCAACCAGCTTTTGACTATCACTTTAACCTATGGTATTCCCTTATTTTGCTTCTACTTACAAGGAAGCAAATAATAAGATTATTTCTGCTATTTTTTTCTCGATTTGCATGAAGTAAGTAGAAGCATTAGGTTTTTGACAATAATTTGTTGCAAAGATGTAGAAAAAGTCATGTGAAAGGTACACATCAGAGACAAGGTTATTTTTATTTTTATTTTCGATGTACTTTCATTAAAACAAATCTCCACTTTCCCTGTAACATTAATGTAACGTATCCCTTGTTAGTCTCTGATGCATCTTCTATTCTTCTTGAGTACAGCCTAGTTTGACTCCTGACAAACTAACTATCCTTAACAAATTCAGTCTTAAGGCTAAGAATTCTATCAACAGTAACATCATCAGCATCAGCAGCATATTATACTACAACTGGTTACGATTATTATTTCACACCATCTTCTTTCTATACCTCCTATTGTACTGACTTTTGTTTATGTTCTATTGCTGTTCTTATTACGTGCTTTTATCACCGCTATTACCTTTCTAAGAAAACAGTATATCTCCTGTAACACTTTCGTTTGGTCGTAATGAAAACTCCGGGAAGTTTCCCGGCAGTAGTTATACATTACAGATATAAAAAGGAGCGATCCTTCAACTTAGAAGGAAGAAAGAAGTGGTGATGTGCCGAGAAGAGGACGCTTAAAGCTTACCGTTTGTAAGCAGTGCTTTGCTCTTAATGGACTAACTTCTAACTGCCCATAAGACAGGAATACTCAGAGGACCACTTCAGAGATGCGTCCGTCAAGTTCAGATTACTCCTCGCAGCAGGTCCATGAACTGTTCAAAGGCAGAAAGGGAAACTAAGAAAAGTTTCTATATCACGTATTTTATACTTTTTATCCCAACACTTACTCAAGCAGACTAAGGTATATTCCAATTAAAGAGGGCGGTAAAGTTACAACCCACATTTTGCTTTCTCCTTTCATTTATCTTTTAAGTGGAGGCTTTGCAGGCAAACCCATAAAAAATAACATCCGCTGAGGCCTCTTTCGATGGGAACTTGAGATCTTTATTACTCTGAAGTTTGGACTGTTACGAAGGTACATATGCTGAGAAGTTTTCAACTTCTGAAGAGACGAAAGTTCTTCAGGGTGTACTAACATTAAAGAAGAGGACCCCACAGAATTTAAGAGAATTACAAATTGCTGATGACTATGGTAGGACTGTTGCACGTATTGTAACAAATAGAACTCGGATATTCTAGAAACCGTTGTAGAGAGAAAAATTGTCTGTTCCATTCACAAGACCTACTCTACCTTTCTGAAAAATGTTATCTTTACTTTCTCTATACATACTATGTACATAGTGTATATAGAAGGTATTGCACTCCACCTAAAAAGTTGATACCGAGATTTACTGGAAATATATGTTTTGGGTTCCCTGTATCCAAAAAAAAAAAAAGCATTTTCACAAAAAGGTCCGTGTTTCTGTGAACACGATAACTCAAAATCGAAAAGTCGGTAAAGTACCAAACTTGGTATTTAAGTTTAGTATCTTCCAGGGATGCGACACGAAGATTTTGAGAAAAATCCCCCCATCCCAAACTACCCTTTACATCGAACTTTTTTTGAAAATTTTGATTTTCGTAAAAATGGCTCTAACGATTTTGATTAAAATATCATATACTAAAGATATTTACGTGACAAACAAAATGTATATCTTGAATTTTCTGGGAATAGCCCGTGGTGACTACTTTATTCTGGACGAATTTTACGGAATTTTGCATAACTGCTAAACCGTAAGAGATGAAAAAAAAAAAAAAAAAAAAAAAAAAAAAAACATACCACTCAAAAAAATGTAGACCACTTTAATGTATATTATACGCATTTTTTCATTTGATCGTTTTTTAGATGTTCCTTGTTTTTGGTTTCAGCTTTAAAACTTATACTTCCATACAGGACATTGTCAACTCCAGTCCATACAAGCAAAGGAACTTCAGTCACATAGCAACCAGCTTATGACTAACACTTTAACCTATGGCCCTTCCTTATTTCGCTTCTACTTAGAAGCTATTTTTTTCGATAAACATAAAGTAAATAAAACAATAAGCGTTTTAACAATAATTTGTTGCAGAGATGTACAGAAAGTCATGTGAATGGAACACATAATGCTTTTTTAAATTATTTCATTTACCTTTGGCATCTAAGGTCATATCGAGGATTTTGCACTAGAAACAATTCGTTGTCTGTATGTTCTCTATGTCGTGTTTAAATCGTTTTATTTTCCTCAAACACACACACACACACATTTACTCTCACATACATACTTTCAGACTCTGTGGGGGATAGAAAATAATTCTAGCCGGGAATCAAACCCGGGACCTCCGCAAAAAAAAAAACTATTCTTACAAAGGATTATCGTCTTATTTTCATTGTGCTAATTGAAATAAACATTAGCAGAAATTATAATTGTTTGCTTCCTTCTAAGGAATGAAAATAAGGAAATACACTAGGCTAAAGCGATACCCAAATCTTTTAAAACCAGGTCGATATATGAACAGCTGAAGTTCGGTTTGCTTTCAATTGCCAATAAAAAAAATGAGAGATGAATCAGAAGGTGACCAGGTATAGGAAAGGTTACGTTGTTTAAAACTGAAATCAGTAACAACGAATAACAGGCCTTCAGAAGCTATTTTCAGAAAATAAAAAATACCTACATTTTGTTTGTGATGTAAATTCTTTAATATACGGCTTTCAACAAAATATTTAGAGCTATTTTTGAAGAAAATAAACTTCTGCAAAATGTTGTCATATAAAAGGTAGTTTGCGATAGGGGGATTTTCTTGAAAATCTTCATGTCCCATCCCCGAAGATACTAAAATTAAATACAAAGTTTGTTATTTACGGTATTTTAGACTTTTGAGCTGAGCTTTGACTTAGTTCTCTCTATTAGGTTTGAGGTCCTTTTACGTGACGTAAATCTACGACATGGGACCAACGGCTTTACTTTTCTTCCGTAGGAAGCAAGAATTTTTAAGCCTGAAAAGAATATCCATCGCCCTCCGCCGGAATTGAACCCCAATCTAGGGAATCACAGGTTAGCATGTCACCCCTAGACCACGAAGAGAGACGTGGCTATTTTACGACCCTATCCAAGCATTCACTCTGACTAGATCATATAGAGTAACCACAAGGCTCAGCGTGGTTTGGAGTCCACGAGAAAAGAGTTCTGCTACTCACTGCCACCCTCCTCTCAGTCATTATCCTAACATCGAATGTAACTGACATCTCTAGTTGGATGCTTCTTTTTCAAAATTGGGTCCATTTACGCTTGGTGGAATGAGATTACCACTGAAGGTCAGAAATCACAACATATCTATCTTGTGGCTAATAGTTTGTACGAGTACGGCAGAACTTATGTACCTTCTGCTTGTAGGTTTATAACAAAATGTTTTCCTCTATTTGTAATCCTTCAACAATTATAGACCATTAAATTCAAATCTTGTAGTTCCTTTAGTAGATTAACAATTATGCTAAAGGTAGAACATATACGCTTACTCATCTTTTCGTGTAACAGTGGCAGGCTACTGTAAAATAATTTTTCTTATATAGCTAAATTAAATGCAACGGTTTTAAAACGAGTCACTCAAACAATAATTTCAAGAATATAACACGCAGTGAAATAAAAAATTTATCACACTCTGTTGTAATTTGTGCATTACCTGTGTTAACGTGGATTTCGTTTGATGACTTTTGAGAGCGCAAACAGTGTACCAACTCACGTGGAGTTTGAAACACAGCTTTGTGTATAGCATGTATACGCTACCATTGGTTACAAGAAGAACGCCATTGGACAAACGCTAAATAAAGTTACCGTTGCTTCTCCTACTTACCGCACGACTTCTGAAACGGTAGCTGAGGGTAACTCCGCATGTAGTTGAAGTACATCTTTCTTATAACAGGTACCCATCATTGGTTAAAAGAGGAATGCTATTGTCAAATTCTAAATGGGAACGCCGATATCACCTCCTCCTCAGGTCAACGGCTGCTTTGTTCACAGAATTAACGAGGTTTTTGCACAAACTATAACATTCGGTTTCTTGTGATGCAACCGATGCCCTATATCGATTAATATAAAGACGGATTATATTAGTTTGCTTAGGTCGATATTGGAAACTTCTTTAGAAAGGAAAGGTATTATTGCTTCTTCCAAAGAATTAAACCATGTCCAATCAAAGAATGTAATCAATGATGTTATCTATGCCAGGACAAGAAGTTAATATTAAAAACTGTAACAAATGTACAATCAACGTCACAATTATATCAAAGGAATAATAAAAATCATAACAATAACATAACTCCATGGCACCACAGCTCACGGGGAACCTTGGCCTACCGCCCGGCCGCTGCGTCCCCCATTTCGGTCCACTACAGACGTCATGGATGGGGTGCAGTAGTGGATGGTGAGACGTGGTCAGCGCCTCGAGCCCCCCGGCCGGTTAATGCGGTCCTCATGACCTGGAGCCGCTACTTCTCCATCAAGTAGCTCCTCAATTGGCCCCTCAGGGACCTTACGAGGCTGAGTGCACCCCGGGCCAGGTCTCCCAGCGGGGGAAAAATCCCCACGCCGGTACTGGGGATCGAATCCCGAACAATAACAATACTGTTAAATAGAATATTTGTCAGTAAAATTATTTTACATCTATTGCTTTGGATTATTGTTCACACATTTTTCTATAGTCGGATATTATTATGGAATCTTATGACTAGGCAAGTGATCATGTTGTCAGCAATGGTGATGCGAAGAAGCAAAATAACAAGAGCTCACCATTGTATGTTCAAACATATATAACTATTTCCATGCAAACTTCAACTGGATACGTTATACTTTAGCAGTAGTATATTACTGCATATGTTAAAATTTGGTTCCTAGGATATCTACTCTCGGCTTTCAACCTCGTGCGACAAATGTTGCGACTGTCAAAATAAAAATCCAATTTTAGTTGTTATATCATGAGTGAACTTTGGTCAGAGATTCTTTTGGGACTGGCAGAAAACAGGTTGCTCGTGCAACAGGTGTGTTACATTTGTTGGCACTTTTAGAAAACCGTCGATGCCGCATGCAACATCCTTCCGAAGTCTTAAAAGACTGAATAAAGTATATCTATTGCCCAGCTAATGCAGCAGTGAACAGTTGAGAGCTACGTTGTAAGAAACCTGTTTATAAAGATACGTACGGTGTACATAGTGTATAGCGAAGGTATTTCTATGCACCTAAAAATTCAATGTCGAGGTTTAGCCGGAATTATGTGATGAGTCCAAAAAAATAATTTTTACAAAGAGGGCCCTGTGTGTGATCCAATGACGAAAAATCTGATGTGTTCCATTCGATGACTTTTCTACATCTCTACAATAAATTGTTAAAAAAGCTTATTCTTCTATTTAATTAATGGATACTCGAGAAACAATAAAGAGATAGGGTCTTATTACTTGCTTCCTTGTAAGTGGAAGGGAAATAAGGGAGTACCATAGGTTAAAGCTATAGTCAAATCCTTTAAAAGCTGGTTACCATGTGGTTGAAATCCGTTTCTATGCAGGGCCAGGAGTTTACCACTTTCCGTGTGAAAAAGGTTTAAGTATTTAAAATTGAAAGAAATACGGAATATCTCAAAAATGATCAATTCCACGAAAAGATTTTAAATGACATAAAGTGTGTGTTTCAACCTGATTTACATATTTGGTGCAGTAAATTCTTGTCTATCTCTTATGGTTTACTAGTTACGCAAAATTTAGCGAAATTCATTCAAAATAATGAGATCTTTAGAGGCTATTCCCAGAAAATTCAAGATAAATATTTTATTTTTCATATAAGTATCTCTAATATACAGCATTTTAATCAAAATCGTTAGAGCCAGTTTTCAGAAAATCAAAATTTTCTAAATTTTTTCGATGTAAAGGGTAGTTTATGGTGCGGAGAGTTTTCACAAAATCTTCGTGTCGCATCCCTAGAAGATACTAAACTTAAATACACACACACACACACACACACACACACACACACAACTTAAGGCTGTAGAATATCTCTAATCTCTAAACTAAGCGTTGTAGTAAGAAACCTCTTGAATAAAATTTGTTTGATATAATGAGAGAAATGGAAAACCATTTGTTATATTTTAATTGGAGAAGATTTGGATAGTAATTTGAGGGTGAAGATACGTTTTTTAAAATGGGAACCAACATTTTTTTTTATTTTGATTTCATATTCACCATCAAAAAAAAATAAATAGCTTTAGTTTAAACCATTTTCTTGTTAAAACTTCTTTTACTAATGTAGACAATTAAAGATTGATGAAAGGCAGATAAACAGAGTCTCACCACCGCTCGGATATTGTACAGTACTATTTCATAAGCATCACACCTTAGAGTAATGAATGTTGAAAATAATGCCCATCTATATCAACTTTGTGAATAAACGATTGCTGTGACCATAAAAGCATGTCTCTTCCAATACTGGCGCAAGCATTCAGAGCGCAAACAGAATGTAACAGAAAAGCATAAGTATGTAATTAACGGATTTAGTAAATATGACTACCACAATACCATTATGCTTCCAGTTTTCATAATCATACATACTTTTCTTACAAAAGTAGAAAAATGTAGCCTCCTTTTAAAATAAATACCTGAAAATGGCCTTGCAATGTGTTTGTATTTCATTTTTACTTTCTCTATATACGTACTATGTACATAGTGTATAGAGAAGGTATTGCACTCCACCAAAAAAATCGATACCGAGATTTCACATGAAATATATGTTTTAGGGTACCTTGTATCCTAAAAAAGTATTTTCAGAAAAAGGTCCGTGTGTGTGTCCGTGTGTCCGTGTGTCAGTGTGTCCGTGTGTCTGTGAACACGATAATTCAAAAACGAAAAGTCGGTAAAATACCAAACTTGGTATTTAAGTTTAGTATCTTCCAGGGATGCGACACGAACATTTTGAGAAAAATTCCCTCACCCCAAACAACCCTTTTTATTTTTTAAAGAATGGCTCTAACGATTTTGATTAAAATATCATCTATTAAAGATATTTACCTGACAAATAAAATGTATATTTTAAATTTAGTGGGAATAGCCTCTGAAGACTACTTTATTCTGGATGAATTTTGCATAACTGCTAAACGTAAGAGACGGACAAAAACTTAACACACAAAAATGTAGAGCACGTAAAAACACACAATTTATGTAATATACATTTTTTTTCGTGGAGTTGATCGTTTTTGAGATATTCCTTTTTCTTGGTTTCAGCTTTGAAAAACATACTTTTCTGATACAAGAACTTGTAAACTCCTGTCCATATAAACAAAGGAACATGAGTCACATAGCAACCAGCTTTTGGCTTTCACTTTAACTTATGGTACTCCCTCATTTCGCTTCTACTTACAATAAAGCTAGAAATAATACTATTTCTGCTAATTTTTCTCGATTAGCATGAAATAAATAAAAGATAAGCTTATTAACAATAATTTGTTACAGAGATATATAGAAAGTCATGCGAAGGGAACACATCATATTTTTTGGAATACAGTTCTCAGCTTTTATTTTGCGCATCTGCTGCGGCTATTCGAAATTAATTTTACAGTAATATATTATGTTTTAGTAGCTATAAAAACATTACGCTGATTCATTTAACACCGTTCATATCGATTTGCTTTACGTAACACTATACAATTCGTCCATAATATCAACTTATAAATGTGTGCAATACAGTATAGCCACATTCTCAACATGGTGAATAGATGAACTCCATTAACCCAAGCAACAAAATGAATCTCGTATGAAAACACTGCCACCAAATATACTTATCCACACAATATTTATTCTGATTTTTATTCATTCTTTTGCTTATCATTTTTGCCTGAAAGTTTCATTAACAGAATTGCAATAAGCATTTTTTGATGGTGATTAATCATAGCTCGGAGAAATATTATTTTAATCATATGTATCTCCTTAAAAATGCTATGGAATTTTATTTCAGATAAAGCGAATATGATAATTGAAAGAATGGGCTTGTTCGAGCTGGTAGATATTATAACTGTATTATCAGACCCAATAGAAGCTAATGAATGCCAAGCGTGCCTGAAATACATATACTACTAATTAATAGAAATATAATTGTAGTAATTATCAGAAGTAAGAAACGCATTCAATGCACGATTCAGGACCTGCAGTTAAATTATTTGTCTCCAAGGGATGTTCGCCACTTTCACAAATAAAGCAATTATATCAGTTTTAATTTATATTTGTGATGTAATGCAAATTTGTAGTGATGTGTTACTTTATTACTAATTGCTGCCATATATTGTCATATTTTACATAACTGTATACTTTCCTCTGTAACATTATAGTGAGATTTATTGAAACAGAAATTGAATATTAATGGTCCATGAGCTTCTCCTACCTAAGGCTAAATTCATAGAGTTTCAGATGAGGACTAAAACTTTAAATGGTTTTAGCGATTAAAACAACGTTGCACAATCAGCTTACCCTCCCCTCCTAGGACTTCAAGCCAACGTCAGAAGCCTGTCGGGGAGCCAACGGCAGCAACCACAGGATGGAGGTGTCGGCCCGTAGCTAGGTATGAACATGAGGAAGTGGATGATATAAAATATAAGTGAAATGGCTGATTGGAAAGGTGATGGAGAACCGGAGGACTTCGTCCACCACGGATCCGGGTCGCTTAGATGTGAGGCGAGTGGTCTAACTACTCAACCACGGCGCCACTTTAAACAACGTAACTTACTGAAATTATATTTATATAAACATTTGTTAGAAATATCTCTAAGACCCATTGTTAACAATAAGTTAGTCTTGCTATATTTGTAACGAACACTGGGGATATAGAAACACCGCATCAATTTTTCTTAAAGTTGTACTATGATTGCATTGCTATTATGTTAATAGGACCAATTGAATAAGCATTTTAAAATACATCAATTACTGTATAAATTTTATTATTGACATATTTTGCAAAATCAAAAACTTCCACGAGCCTCAAAATTTGAGAAAATAGATTGGCATTTTCTAAATTGAAGCTTTGAACCACAAAGCACTTTAAATAGGAATATTTCGCTAAATTTGATTACTGATTTAATATACTTTTTTAAAATGTTGAAAATATTAACCTCTAAAATAAATCATTTTTACATACACAAATACCTTTTGAAATTGTTTCTTATTTATCATTTATAAACCACGAAGTATTTTTATTTGTGATGATTTGTCGCCCTAATGAACATGGATCTGAGCATCTTCATCTTACACCCTCAAGGAGATGGTATTTTTTCGATGGTGTTTAATATTGAAGCATTTGTATAGGTTTATATGTTTGTTTGCCTTTATAGCCCTGTGTACTGCTTTTTAGACAGCCAATCTGTTCGGTAGAATTAATTAGTCTAAATCTCAGGTCGCGTTACAGGTAAGGAAAGAAATGTAGAGAAATGTAATTTCAGATATTAATTTAAGGTATTTATTCATTCCAAGATGTATCTGTATGTATATACAAGCATTTTCCTAAAATCATGCCGGTATATTCTTAGCTAAATCAGCGTAATTTACGACGAGTAGTTGAGGTATAACATCAACAACACTAAATGAACAATATTACCTGGTTAGTAATTCTGAAGTACTATTTCGTGCCATTAGTTACCCTTTAATTGCCCAAAACACTATTGATTCTCTTGACTAATATCAGTTTATCAAAAGTACCTTGCCGTTGTTTATATATCGAGATGACCTGTAACACAATATTCTATTGATATAATCCTCTCCAAGTGAAAAAACCTTCCCTTTATACAAGTGTTAATGAACTACACCGAAATAATTTGCTAGATTGTGCACGTGACTGTTACAAGTAATTTGATATCGGCGATGCATGGTACCCAGATAAACATAACGCAACTACATAGCGTTAAACGTATGGGTATCAGGTGCTGATAAGTCTGTGTTAAAGCAAAAGGTTGAAAAAAGGCTTAGAACGTCTTTAAAACTGCTGCCCGAGTATAGAAACATCGATTACTAGTGTTCTCAAAATGTAATGTCGTAGAAATCTGTAAAATCTCGAACTAATCACTTCACAGTGCGACATTGAGCATTCATTAACTACTTTCTTGAGTTATGTAGCCTACTCTGGAGGCATTTTTGCAACTGCTCTGGTGATTTAATGCATATCCCAAAGGTCATAAGTCCGATTCCTGTCATCGAGTAAGTGTTTATTATTATTATTATTATTATTATTATTATTATTATTATTATTATTTTTTTTTTTTTTTTTTTTTTTTTTCATTCCAGACGAAATGCCGCGATACGTGACGTACTGGCACTTCAGAAACTTATAGCCGGTACTTCGAAATTTCAATAAACAGACCATAAGTTTTCTATCTGAAAATACTTATTTAAGTCATCTACATATTCTGTGAAAATATTTTGGTATAGTTCATTAACACCCGTTTAATTTCCAATCTGAAACAAACTTTGTAAAAAATTTACAATTTATTCATTTAAAATCAGCCTAAAGTTTGCGCAGACAGTTTTCCGCACAGAGTAACGTATAAGGGTAAATTATGCAGTTATAAACAAAAGAATATAAATATTGTATTCCGTTTCGGGGGATAGCTACGAACTTACGTAAATGAAGTTGAAATGTACATAAAATGAATTATACAGAATATAAATTACAAAATAATACAGGGTTACAACAAAAGAAATAGACAACTTCAACTGCCTGTAAAACAAAAACTATTAGAGATAGCAACCTAATTATTTTAGAGGTATGTTAAGAGACTCTCAAAGTTTTGTTTATTACTATTGGTAACGCTGTAGTGTTTTGTTTATTGTTGCAGAAGCTGAAATGGCGGAAAATCCTGTGGAAAAGGCATATTACGTGTTGGAATTTGCTAGAACGCAATCAGCAACTGTTGTCCAACGACATTTTAGAACACGTTACCACAAAACGCCACCGACTAGACAGTCAATCTACGACTGGTATAGAAAATTCGAGACAACGGGATGTTTGTGCAAAGGGAAGAGCTCGGGAAGACCAAGAGTTTCGGAAGAAAACGTTGAACGTGTTCGTTCTGCCTACATAAGAAGCCCACAGAAATCGACATCTAGGGCAAGCATGCAATTACAAATTCCACAGCAAACTGTATGGAAAATCTTGCGGAAGCGACTGCACATAATGCCTTACAGATTACAGATGTTGCAGTTTCTGAGTGAAGAAGATAAGGTCATACGGCGTGACTTTTGCATCGACATGTTGCGACGTGATGAAGACGATGCTGGTTTTTGTGAGCACATTATTTCATTTTTGTGGTAACGTGTTCTAAACTTGCCATACAAAAAATGTGGAGCACGTTAAAACACACAATTTATGTTATACACATTTTTTTTCGTGGAGTTGATCGTTTTGAGATATTCCTTGTTTTTGGTTTCATATTTGAAAAACTTGTACTTTTCTCTTTCAGGAATTTGTCAACTCCTGTCCATGCAAACAAAGGACCTTCAGTCACGTAGCAACCAGCTTTTGACTACCACTTTAACCTTGGTACTCCCTTATTTTGCCTCTGCTTACAAGGAAGCAAGTAATAAGGCTATTATTGCAAATGATTAGCATGAATTAAATAGAAGTGTAAGATTTTAAACAACAATTTGTTGCAGAGATGTAGAGAAAGGCATGTGAATGGAGCATATCAGATTTTTCATCAATCAACCGTAAAGGTATTGCTGAATATTCCTTGACAAATTTAGTTCATTATCTTAAATGGTTGCTGAGATGAACCAAATGTAAATATATTGGCAAAGAAGTACACTTTGACACCTTCAATATTTTGTTACAAGACGTGTCACTAGATATTCTTAAAGACATCTTTCAACAAGATGACTGTTCCAGGACAGTAGAGCCCAGTGAAGCGTTGCTTATGGATTGGACAGCTTAAACAATTGCAAGAATGCTTTGAGATCCTCAGATTTTACATCCATGAAGTATTTGCTCTGGGGCTACATGAGAGATTGTGTTATCAATCACCTGCTGACATACACTACCGTATAAACAGAATTCCCAGAGCAAGTACAACACCTGCAGATTATGTGCAGATTCCAGGAATTTCTATGAGGAGGATCTTATTTTGAGTAACAGCATGAGTTTCAAAACAGAAGCCCCTGCAGCGAATGGAGGGAAGCCACTCAAACTACCGCTTGGAGTTATCCGAGCCACTTATTATTTGTGTTTTGAGAATCAATTAATTAACATAGATGCTATTACTTAAAGTCTAACTACGTATCTTCCCAAAATAATCATATAAAAGTGTAATTTTTAAAATGACATTTATCAAAGCTTAGTTAATAAATTAAAAAGAGTAGTCATATGGATTGCAACTTTTAAAGCTATTTTATCATCCAAAACAGAGGAGAAAGGGTTAAAACATGCGGACTGTTACACAAACGATGTTTTTGTTTTAAATAAAGCAAGATTTATAACACCAAGAAGGCATTTATAACAACATTTGAAAACGTATTCAAAATATTTCAACTATACATTAGTGCACTACACCCAAAAATGAAATACCAAGATTTCACCATAAATATAGGTTTCAGGACCGCCCTATCCAGAAAAAGAATTTTTAGAAAAAGATCCGTATATGTGTCTGTGTGCCTGAATGGGTCTGTGTGTCCGTGTACCTCTGAACGTAATACCTCAAAAAGAAAAAGTAGGTAAAATACCAAGTTTGATGTAACATTTATTTTCTTACAAATATATGATTATAATACCGTATATTGCAGATATTTACAGGATAAATAACATGTACATCTTGTTTTTTTCTGGAAATAGCCTCTGAAGACCTCTTCATTCTGTAGGATCTTTGCATGGCTGGTACACAAAACATACTGCAAGAAATGTAAGTCTCGTTTAAACAAACAATTTATGCCATATACATTTTTTTTTCATGGAGTTGAACATTTCCGAGATATTCCTTGTTATTGGTTACGACTATAAAATATTTATACTTTTCTCATTGAGGAATTTTTCAACTCCTAGTCATACAAAGAAACAAATTTCAGTTACATAGCAAGCAGTTTTAAAAGATTTGACTATAGCTTTCCCTTCTACTTTCAGGGAAACACGCAATATGACCATTTCTGCTAGAGTTTAGCTCAATTAGCATGAAGTAGATTCAAGAATAAGCTTTTCAACAATAATTTGTTACAGAATGGAGCACGTTAGATTTTGTTATTGTTTCAGTTTTATAGCTCCATGGCCATATCGGAGACTTTTTACCCGGCGAAGAACTTTTTTCAGGCGAGATATGTCTCAACGAGGAATATTCTCGCCACCTCTTACTTGGATGTCCCAGAATTCTCTTCCCTTGCACCCACAGAAGGTAGTTCACCTAAGTTTTAAGGGCCCTATTTCGAGACATACGTTGCGCATGTTGTTTCCAGTATCTTTTAATTTCTCTAGCACACATTCACAATGTACATAGTAGATAGAAAATATACCTATTGTACTTCACCCAAGAACTCGATACCGAGATTTCACCGGAAATGTTTGTTTTGAGACCCCTGACCCCAAAAGAAGTATTTTTAAAAAAAGGGAAGTTTGTATATGTCTGCGTGTGTGTAGTATCTCCAAGTTCCGATATGAAGATTTTCCAGGGAATCTCCCCAAACTACTCTTTACATTTTTTTTAAATGACTAGCGATTTCAATTAGAATAACAAATAACTCCATGGCATGACAGCTCACAAGGAACCCTGGCCTACCACCCGGCCGCTGCGTCCTTCATCTCGGTCCGGGATAGACGTTATTTTCAATTAAAATATCGTATACAAACCACATGCATACCTTGAATTTAGTGAAATCCTCTTCATTCTGACAGACTTTTACATAACTTGTAAACCGCAAGAAACAGACAAAACTGCACAAAAATGCAGATCTCAGTTTATGTCCTTTACATTTTTTGTTATGGAGGTAACCGTTTCTGAGATATTCCTTGTTATTGGTTTCAATGTTAAAATACTTATGCTTTTTCCGATAGGAACTTGCCCGTGTTTCTTTTACTTTACTTCTCACCACGCAAAGAAGCCAGTTTTAATGACAATCGCAAAGCAACCGCTTTTAAAACATTTGACTATCACTTTAGCCTAGTGTATTCCCTAAGTTCCCATGTACCCGGCAGAGGACGATGGATTTTTTCGGGCGTAAATAGTTCCCTTCTATATATAAGGATATAAGTAATAGGAACATTTCACTAATGCCTTATATTGGCATGATATAGAAAGAAATAGCATATTTTGTAAGAAGTTTGTGTGTAGAAGTTAGAGAATGGAACACATCACATTTTTTACTTTCTCTATACGCACTATGAACATAGTGTATAGAGAAGGTATTGCACTCCACCAAACAATTCGATACCGAGAACACGATAACTCAAAAATGAAAAGTCGGTAAAATACCAAATTTGGTATTTAAGTTTAGTATCTTCCAGGGATGCGACACGAAGATTTTGAGAAAAATCCCCCCACCCCCAACTACGCTTTACATGGAACTGTTTTCGAAAATTTTGATTTTTTCAAAAATGGCTCTAACGATTTTGATTAAAATGTTGTATATCAAAGATATTTACCTGAAAAATAAAATGTTTATCTTGAATTTTCTGGGAATAGCCTCTGAAGAGTAGTTTATTTTGGATGAATTTTACTGAATTTTGAATAACTGCTAAGCCGTAAGAGATGGACAAAAACTTACTCCACAAAAAATGTAGAGCACGTTAAAACACACAATTTATGTTATATACATTGTTTTCGTGGAGTTCGTTGTTTTTTATACATTCCCTATTTTTGGTTTCTGCTCTGAAAAACGTACCTTTTTCATACAGGAAATTGTCAACTCCTATCCATATAAACAAAGGAACTTCATTGACATAGCAAACAGTTTTTGACTATCACTTTAACCTATGGTAGTCCCTCATTTCGCTTCTACTTACAAGTAAGCGAGTATTTAAGAATAATTTGTTGCAGGGATATAGAGAAAGTCATGTCAATGATACACATAAGATTTTTCCTATATATACTCCAAAACAGGTTGTTTTACACGAAACTATTAAGTTAAACATTGGATACCCCTTTTAAAGAAGCGTGAGCTTCCAATTTCAGTTCCCATTTAAATTTCATTAAAGAGAACCGAGAGATTGAGAAGAATGAATTAAGTTTTAGTACTGCAGTGCGATTAAGGTGGGAATGGAATTCAAAGCGGTAAAGGATTAACGATCCACAAGCAGCAGATGGTTTATTTTACATTTCCTCCTGCTACCGTGGGTCCGCATTACCAGAAGGTTATTATTTCGTACTTGGTCATATGTATTTTGTTCTCCACAGGCGACCTCCTAAATATGCATTCACTGAGTTCATTAAAATCTACGCCTATATACACGCAAACCACACGTGCTTGCATATGTACATTTTGCATTGCAAGCGCTTCTGCTTCGACAGAGAACTGTATAGGCTTTGTTTTACACAAGAACACAAATCTGGTGTGTTTCATTCACATAAATTTATCTACATTTTTACTTTCTCTACATATACTATATACATAGTGTACAGAGAAGGTATTCCATTCCACCCAAAAATTCGATACCGAGCTTTTACCGGAAATACACGTTTTGGGACCTCCTGAATCAAAAAAATGCATTTCTAGAAAAAGGTCTGTGTATGTGTCCTTGTGTTCGTGAATACGATAATGTCTTTAACAATTTTGATTAAAAATATTAAAAACATTTAAATGGCAATAAAATGTATATTTTGAATAACTCAAAAACGAAAAGTCCGTAAAATACCAAATTTGGTATTTCAGTTTAGGATCTTCCAGGGATGAGACATGAAGATTTTGAGAAATATCCCTCATTTCAAGCTACACTATACATGGAAAACATTAAAAAAAATGTTGATTTTCTCAAAAATGGCTCTAACGATTTTCTATAATTATATGAAGGAAATGTATGAGAAATAAAATGTATATCTTGAATTTTTGGGAATAGCTTCTGAAGACATTTTATTTTGAATTAATTTTGCGCAATTTTGCATAACTGGTGAACCGCAAGAGATAAGACAAAAACTTACAAAAAATGTAGAGCTTGTTGAAACACACAATTTATGTTATAAACATTTTTCGCTGGAGTTGAGCGTTTTTAAGATATTCCTGTTATTGATTGCAGTTTTAAAATGCTTAATACATTTCTCATACGGGAACTTGTCAACACCTGACCACGCAAAGAATCGGATTTTTACACCATAGCAACCCTATTTTAAAGCATTTGACTTTCGGTTTGTCCTAGTGTATCCCCTTCTACCTATAAGGAACTAAGTAATAAAACCGTTTCTGCTAATATTTATCTGATTAGTATGAATTATATAGAAGAATAAGCTTATTAACAACAATTTGTTACAGAGAGGTACAGGAAGTAATGTGAATGGAGTACATAAGATTTTTATAACAAATTATTGTTTAAAAGCCTACTGTTTTATCTCATTTATGGCAATCAAGAGAAATATTATCAGAAATGGTCTTATTACTTAGATCTTTATAAGTAGTAGGGAAATAAGGAAATACACTAGGCTAAAGCGATAGTGAAACCTTTTAAAAGATTGTTTATATATGTGATTGAAATTCGTTTCTTTTGCCGTAGAGTTGACAAATTTCCGTATGAGAACAGATTAGATATTTCAAAATTGAAACCAACAATAAGGAATATCTTGGAAGTGGTTAACTCTAAAAGAAATCTGACGTGTTCCATTCACTTAACTTTCTCTAGCTGTTCCAAATACAAATACAAACTGTTCTTACAAATGATTATTCTTTTACATACATCAGCTAATGGAGGCAAACAGTAGCAGAATTGGGATTATTATATGCTTTATTGTAAGCTGAAGGGAAATAAGGAAATACATTTAGTCGGATCTTTTGAAAGCTGGTCACTATGTGAAACAATTGAGGTAGTTCCTCTTGCACGGTCCCGTTTGAGAAAAGTTAGGTAATTTAAAACTGAAACCAATAATAGAAAATATTTAAAAAACGGGCAACCCTACAAAAAAAAAAAAAAAAAAAAAAAGTCTCTGACATATAGGATATATTCCAACAAGATCAATTTTTTTTTTTTTTTTTTTACTAAGCTTTGTCAATCTGTTACGATGTAACCATTAAGCAATATTTTGCAAAACTCACCCATAAGAAAGAGGTCTTCAGAGGCTATTCCCAGTTATTTGTTGTAAATATAAGTAATATACAGTATTGTAATCACCATTGTTAGAGCCATTTTTGAGAAAAACAAACTTATCAACAATTTCTTCAATAAAGGGTTATTTGTTGTTCTGTTTTTTTTTTTTTTAAATTTTTGAGTCGCATCATTGGAAGATACTAAGCATAAATACCAAGTTTGATTTTTAATGATCTTTTCATTTTTGAGCTGTGTTGTCCAAAGACACACATACGGACCTTTTTCTAAAAATTCTTTTTTTTTTTGACTCAGTGCATCTCAAAATATGCTTCCTGTGAATTCTTGACATTGAATTTAAGGGTGGAGTACAATACTTTCTCTAGACATTATGTACATTGTATGTACATACGTGCTAGAGAAAGTAAAAAGTGTATGACAGGAACTGGAGTCCCATTCCTGGAAAGGAAGAGATTTGCCCCGTCTATAACCAGTACAATAAGTTCTCTAGGCTGACCCCACGTGATCTAATTTAGCACTAATAGAGCAGATTAGAAAGGAGATACAATTATTAGAAAGAAAAAGAATGGCCCATCGACTTTGCGTGGATCCAAGGACATACAGGCTATTGCGAAAACGAACTTACGGACAGATTGGCCAAAGAAACTGCCCAAGGCAGCAATCTTCGATTTCCATACAGCAAAATTCCTAAAACTTAAATTATAAAACTGAGAAAAACTAGCACCAGTAGATGGGAGAGGGAATGGAAGAACAGCTCAAATGCACAACTAACAAAATCATTTTCCCCACGATTAAAGAAAGAACTACAATTAAAATACAAGTCACTACCAATATAACAAGTATATTAACTGGACATGGAAAATTGTGAGTATATCTATTCCACCTATTTAAAATAGCAGACAGTCTAATGTACCCCTGTAATAATGGACATCAAACAGTAGATCATATTCTTTATGAGTGTATCAAGTTGAAAAGTGGAAGAGAAACATTTTCCACTCTGAAAGGTGGAAAGTGGCCAATACAAAAGAAGGAGGTGGTTAAAAACTTTATAAGAAATTTGTGAATTCTGTTAACTTTGAATTATTATAAATCATATGTTTATACATTGTAAACTTTTCATAGTTCAAACATTTTTAACACTAACTTACAGGAATATTGCCAATTAAATATCGGATACAATCAAGGCATGCAGTATTACTATATTTGTAATGGAACATGCACTAATAAAGGATCATAAAAAAGTGTGTTTTAACGAGAACTACATTTTTTGTGCAGTAACATTTTGTGTATCGTTTACGGTTTTCTAGTTGTACAAAACCCATGCAAAATTAAGGGTATTTCAGAGACTATTCCCAGAAGATTCAAGATATAAATTTCAACTGTCATATAAGTATCTCTAATATAGAATATTTTAATCAAAATCAATCGAGCCATTCTTAGATAGTCAAAATTTTCTAATTTTTTCCATGTAAAAGATAGTTTGGAGTGGGGGATTTTCTTGAAAACCTTTGTGTCTTATTCTTGGAATATCTTAACTTAAATATCAAGTTTGGTATTTAATCGAAATTTTGTATTTTTAATGATCGAGTTCACAGAAACAAACATAGGGAGACCCATACGAGCACACACAGTCGCGCGCGCGAGGACCCATTTTGCTTTTTTTTTTTTAGATAGAGGGACCCTAACCTCACATATCCGGTGAATCCTTGATATCGAATTTTTCGTTGAAATGAAATACTTTCTGTACCCAGGTGCTATGAATTAAGGAGAGAAAGTAAAAATAGGAAAATTGCTGATGTTACATTCACATGACTTCCTCTATCTATTCAGTGTTGCCCTCCGTGGTGTTGTGAATACCATGCTGGCTTCATATACCCAAGTTCGCGTATTCAAACGCGGCAGGGAACAACGGATTCTTTTCGGGCGTAAAAATCCTTAGTATGGCCTCCTTCGGAATGGAAGTAGAGCCAATGGTTCCGTGTCGTACATTTGCGGCACGTAAAAGAACCTCAAGCCTGATTTGGACCTCTGACCAAAAACTGACACATACTGTTTAAATTGACGGAAAGCCTAAGAGGATTAGATATATAATGATAAATATATAATGATAAATGTCACATGTTTTCTTATGAAAAAACTTGAGTTTGCGTAATTTATTTACAATTAATTCTTAAAGAAGGTATTAAATAAAATTCTATCCCGTTTAACGGTTCATATTTCAGAAACTTTTATTCGTTTAGATTCCAATTATTCATATTTTTGCGGCAGATTATTTTAGGTAATTATTTTTATTTCCTTAATCTCAATCACTTTATATGCAAACAGAAAACAGACAGGTTGATGATTGCCAATAATTATATGAGATACAAAATATTTGTCGTAGAAAAACCCAGTTTCCTCCGCCAACATCTAAGTTAGAGTTTCTACGGAACCGTTAAAACTTCCTCATTGGTTTTGCTGTTATAGTAATACATTTGAAAATCCCTGCTAACACCGCTGCTAGTGACTCTCTGCAGGCGTAGTATTGACGTGCGTTTACGTGAAGGTGTTTGAATGGAACATGTGGTAGACCGCGATAAGCAAGCTATTCGATATGACACCAGCACATGTAATAATGGAGAGCTCGCTGCTAATGTAGCAGCCCCCATGCTGCGAGAGGGTGTCAGTGGTACATACAGAAACTGTCAGGGTATTCCAGTTAATATTACTAATTAGACAAGCTTCAATTTTGTATTTAAAACACGTGCAGTGTATGTTTTAGAACAACTTTTGGATTAATTACCAGTGGTAAAAAGTCTGATGTGTACCATGCACATGACTTTCTCTACATCTCTGCAACAAATTATTGTTAAAAAGCTTATGCTTCTCTTTACTTCCTGATACTCGAGAACAAATTAACAAAAATAGTCTTATTACTTGTTTCCTTGTAAGTAGAAGTGAAATAAGGGAGTACAATAAGTTAAAGTGATAGTCAAAACTGGTTGCTATGTGACTGAAGTTCCTTTGTTTATAAGGATAGGTGTGAACAAATTCCTATATGAGAAAAATAAGTTTTTTATAGTTGAAACCAAAAACAATGCATATCTCATAAAACGATCAACTCCACGAAAAAAAAATATATGACATAAAACGTGTGTTTTAACGTGCTCTACATATCTGTGTAGTAAGTTTTTATCTAAGTCTTACGGTTCAGCAGTTATGCAAAATTCCGTAAAATTCGTCCAGAATAAAGTAGTCTCCAAAGGCTATTCCCAGAAAATTCAAGATATACATTTATTTTTCAGATAAATGCCTTTAATATATATTTTAATCAAAATTTTTTAAAAAAGTTCCATGTAAAGGGTAGTTTGGCGTGGGGGGATTTTTCTCAAAATCTTCGTGTAGCATCCCTAGAAGATACTAAAGTTAAATACCAAGCTTGGTATTTTAGCTACTTTTCGTTTTTGAGTTATCGTGTTCACAGACACACGGACACACGGACACATGGACACACGGACCTTTTTGTGAAAATGTTTTTTTTTTTTTTATATAAGGTACCCTAAAACATATATTTCCGGTGAAATCTCGGTATCGAATTTTTGGGTGGAGTGCAATACCTTCTCTATACACTATGCACATAGTGCGTGTAGAGAAAGTAAAAATACATTGCGGCGATACATGTGGTAAGAGATGAGTTAGGCATAGAACAATTCAAAATCGAACTACAGTTATGCATATTTATTAAAATGATGAGGAAATAATAGCACACAGCATTTCCTCCATTAGTACTTTTTACTTTGTCTATACGTGCTATGTACATAATGTATAGAGAAGGTAACGTAATGTACCCAAAAGTTCGATACCGAGATTTCACCGGAAATACATGTTTTGAGACCTCCTGAATCCAAAAAAAAGTATTTTTTGAAAAAATGTCCGTGTGTATCTGTCTGTCCGTATGTGTCTGAGTGTAAGAGTGTGTGTCAGTGGGCAGCACAGCTCAAAAACGAAAAGTCCGTTAAAAACCAAACTAAGTATTTAGGTTTGGTATCGAAAATTTTTATTTTTTAAAAATGGCTCTAACGATTTTGATTAAAATATCGTATATTAAAGTGTATATCCTACATTTTCTGGGAATAGCCTCTGAAGACTACTTTTGCATAACTACTAAACACTAAGAGATGGACAAAAACTTAACACACAAAAATGTAGAGCACGTTAAAACACACAATTTATGTTATATACATTTTTTTTCATGGAGTTGATCATTTTTGAGATATTCCTTGTTTTTGGTTTCAGCTTTAAAAAGCATACTTTTCTCATACCGAAATTTTCAACTCGAACAAACGAACTTCAGTCCCATAGCAACCGGCGTTTGGCTTTCATTTTAACCTATGGTACTCCCTTATTTCGCTCCTACTTACAATAAAGCAAGAAATATGATTATTTCTGCTAATTTTTCTCGATTAGCATGGCATAAATAAAAGAATAAGCTTATTAACAATAATTTGTTACAGATATATAGAGAAAGTCATGTGAATGGAACACATCAGATGTTTTACTATTTTAAGATAAGATAAATAGAACTACATCTCTCAAAATGAAGGATCGGTCAAGTAGAAGGTAGAAAAACAAAAACTATTTATTTTTAGTCATTCCATTCTTCTGAATTTAACAGCAGAGTATGGTAATTACTAGGTATTTTCAAATTATAAAATATTTGTAATAATATTAATAACAATAAAAGCAAGGTATGCTTCTCATTAAGTTTCTATAACCATATCAAAATATTAAATCAAAAAAAACCTGAGATGTTTATAGTAAGCATAACTGATCTAACTCAAATATGCTTATTCAGTATATGTTAGCTTTGGATACCCTTGTTCAAACTACAAATTAATTTATATAATCGTATTATCACATGACAGTATCTGCATTAACATTTATGTATTTCCACTAATGTGAGTATATTCCATGCAATTTTCGATTGGTTTACGTAAATATTCCCTGAACCCCCTTTACTGAATATTTATCGCAATTAATTAACATGGAATATATATTTACATAATAATAGTAAAAAGATCTGATGTGCTCCATTCACATGACTTTCTCTACATCTCTGCAACAAATTATTGTTAGAAAGCTTATGCTTCTATTTGCTTCATGCTAATCTAGAAAAAAAAAAAATAGCAGAAATAGTCTTATCACCTGCTTCCTTGTAAGTAGAAGGGAAATTAGGGAGTACCAAAGGTCAAAGTGACAGTCAAAATCTGGTTGCTGTGTGACTGAAGTTCCATTGTTTCCTGTATGAGAAAATTATAAGTTTTTCATAGCTGAAACCAAAAACAAGCAATATCTAAAAAACGAGCAACTCCATGAAAAAATGTATATAACATTAATAGTGTGTTTTTACATATTTTGTGTTGTAAGTTTCTATCTATCTCTTACGGATTAGGACCTATGCCAAATTCCGTAAATTTCATCCAGAATAAAGTAAGTTTCCGAGGCTATTCCCAAAAATTGAAGATATACATTTTATTTTTCAGGTAAATATCTTTAATCTACCATATTTTGATCAAAATCGATAAAGCGATTTTTCAGAAAACCAAAATGTTCGAAAAAGTTCCATGTAAAGGGTACTTTGGGATGGGGAAATTTTTCTTAAAATCTTCGTGTCACATCTCTGGAAGATACTAAACTTAAATGCCAAGTTTGGTATTTTACCGACTTTTCGCTTTTGAGTTATCGTGATCACAGGCACGCGGACACGCGGACACATGGACACACGGACACACACACACACACACACACACACACACACATGGACCTTTTTCTGAAAATGCTTTTTTTTTGGATACAGGGGCCCTAAAGCATATATATATTTCCGGTGAAATCTCGGTATCGAATATTTGGGTGGAGAGCAATACCTTCTCTATACACTATGTATATAGTACGTATAGAGAAAGTAAAATTTAACCGAAAAAATCTATTAATTTGAATTTGGTGAATAAGCGATGTGAAATTTGTTTAGTTGGCCTTCTTGAAGCCAAACGTTACAGTATAAAAATGGTTTTTGCACGTCCGTATAACAAGTTTTCACAAACAATTTTAAATGTTCCATTCACATGATTTTTTCTCTGTAGAAAATTATTGTTAAAAATCTTATTCTTCGGCCCACTTCAAGCTAATCGAGACAAAATTTAGCAGAAATGATATTATTACTTACTTCCTTGTAGGTAAGTGGAAGAGGAAATAGGGGAATACATTAGCATAAAACCAAAGTCAAATCTGTTATTAGCTGTTGCTTTGTAATCGAAATTCATCTCTTTGCGTGTCCAGGATTTGGCAAATTCTCATATGAGAAAAGTGTAAATATTTTAAAACTGAAACGAGAATATCTCAGAAATGGTCAAGCCTACGAAAAAATATATATGGCATAAACTGTGTGTTTCAACGTGATTACATTTTTTGTGCAGTAAACTTTACTGGTTATTCAAAATTCAGCAATATGCATTTAGAATTTTTTATTCCCAAAAAGTTCAAGATATATATTTTATTTGTCATGTAAATATCTTTAATATATAATATTTTAATTGGAATTATTGTGAAGCATTTTTGAGAAAATAAAACAATCAGCTCCACGAAAAAAAAATTGTATAGCATAAATCATGTATTTTAGTATGCTCTACATTTTCTGTGCAGTAAGCTTTTGTCTATCTCTTACCGTTTAGCAGTTAAGCAAAATTCGGCTAAATTCATTCACAATAAAGAGGTCTTCAGAGGCTATTCCCAGAAAATTCAAGATATACATTTTATTTGGTATGTAAACATCAGTAATATGCGGGATTTTAATCAAAATCGTCACAGCCATTTTTTAGAAAATAAACATTTTCGAAAAATGTAGGTTAGGGTGGATGTATTTTCTTGAACATTTTCGTGTCGCATCGTTGGAAGATACCAAACTTAAATACTAAGTTTGGCTTTTAACAGTCTTTTCCTTTTTGAGCTATGCTGTCCACAGTAACACACACAGACAGATTCACACACATATACACGGACCTTTTTCCAAAAATGCATTTTTTTAATTCAGTGGGACCCAAAACATGTATTTCCGGTGAAATCTTGGTACCGAATTTTGTGGGTGCATTACAATATCTTCTCTGTACTCTATGTACATGCCTAGTACGTGTAGAGAATGTAAAAACGACATGTCCCGTCTGAGAAACGTATAATTACTTTACAATTGATACCATAACAAGGAATATCTCGGAATCGGTTACCTCCACAAAAAAAATGTTAAGAACATAAATTGGGTGTTTTGATAAAAATCTACACTTTTATACAGTAAATTTTTGTCTATCCTTTACGGTTTATCAGTTACACAAAATTCAGCAAAATTCATTTCGAATGAAGAGGTCTTTAGAGACTATTCCCAAAACATTCAAGATATACATTTTATTTTCCATATGAATATTGTTAATGAAGGGTATTTTAATCAAAATCGTTAGAGCCATTTTGATAAAATAAACTTTTCGATTTTTTCCGTGTAAAGGGTAGTTTTGTGTGGAGGGATTTTTCTCAAAATCTTCGCGAAGCATCCTTGGAAGATACTAAACTTAAATACCAAGTTTGGTATTTTACCGACTTTTCGTTTTGGGGTTATCATGTTCACTGACCCACGGCCACACGGACACATACACTCACAAATACACTGCTCTTTTCTGAAAATGCTTTTTTTGATAAAAATCATGTATTTCCGGTAAAATCTGGTATCGAATTTTTGGGTACATAATACGTGAAGAAAACCTAAAAATGAATGGATTAATTATTTTTTGAAGTTCCATAAAATTAAAACCTTTATTGTTGTTATTATTCCATCTATATTATTGTTATTATTGTTGTACCTGAAGTTTGGAAGCATGTGCACTTCTACTTTCGAAGTTATATAACAGATTTCGACATGCATCTGCCAAGGCTGACTTATGAGCGCTTTCTAGATAACTGTCCAAACCAAAAGGAATGAATGATATGTCTTTATATTGTTATATGTACTTGATGTTTCATTCGAGTCATAATACATATTTTAATAACACAAACTTTACTGTTTAGCAAAAACGCGACCTGTGCTGTGGAAATGACATAGCAGTTTTGTATTAATAGGCAATTCCTAATTCTTACGAGGTTTATGTTCATTCAAATTCCACATTCCATAACTCTTCAGTTAGTTGAAAATCACCTACCAAATTTTTAAAATAAATAATGGTATTGATAGGTTATTACATTTAAAACTGTAGTTGGCATACATTTATATTCTGAGTACAGGAGCCGCGACGTGGCCGAGTGGTCAGACCATTTGGCTCTCACCTAGAGGCAATCCCAAGCGACCGCATGTGAGAATTGTGGTGGACAAAGCAGGGGCGGGTTTTCTCCGGGTACTCCGGTTTTCCCCGCCATCTCGTTCCACCGGGGTACCATCTTCATGTCATCAGTGTCATCGCCTGCGGTGCCAGAGCAGTAAACGCGGGCGTTAAACACAACAACAAACTGAGTATATTTTGAACTTGAAATTATAAACTTTAGAAAAGTGTAATGTTACGAAGTATAATTAGAATTTTACTTACTCAATTATTTCCAGCATAGTAGGCGGCTCTAAAAGCGCTTACCTGAAAGGAAAACATTATTACGTTAATACCATAAATAGAGTTTGGAGAAAATAACACTATTACAATAAATATGTGATGCACAATACACTCACACCAATTTCTCTATCAACTCACAATTCATTGCTATTCCTTGCATCTCATGTACACTATTTTCATAAGACATACTTCCCACCAACTCTGTATATGTTTCTTCAGAAGTTGTAAATACCTTCCTTGGAAAAACATTAAAGTGTTGATATCACAAGACGTATAGGTCTACATTTTCTACCTTCTTCACTGTTTAGCTTTTCACATATTTAGAATTACACTTGCTCACACTTTCATTTTATTTGTCTTTAGCAGCATAATAAACCTTAGAGCTTTAGAAGCTCGATTTCTATGACACTTAAGCGTGAAAAGTGAATTTAATGAGACATATGCTTGTGACCTTATAACTGAAACGGGCGTGCTGTAAATACTATGCCAAGAATTTTTTATTTTCTCCTAATTTCAGCTATTTTATCATTAAATTTGGCCATCTTACTCACAAAGACATTTGTTATAGGTAGTAAGAAGTTATGAACACAAATATGCTGTCTAGTTGTCTGTATGAACTTACACAGAATTGCAATGAGTTATTTATTAGAACAGTATGTAACCGATGTAGAAAATAGATTTACGTTTTTTTTTTTTTTTTTTTTATTTTTAAAAACAGTAACGGAGTCTGATCAGGACTCCGGTACTGTATCCCTATTTACATTTCCCCCCGTAGGTTTTACTGTTTCTTTTACAAACATATACAGAATGCACAAACATATAACATCCATGCCCAAGGCGGGACTCGAACCCACGATCCCCTGCCCACGAAGCACCAAAGCGAGACGCTTTAGCGAGCGTGGCCATGGGGACCGGCACGTTGGGCTGACCACATTGAATTTAGATGTCATGGAATCTGTCCTTCATTTCAATTGAGGCACTACAATTGAAATAGATCCTCTAAAAGAATAAGATTGTTACTGGCAAATTCATGTAGCAGGAAGGAGTATTGGGAGCAGACATGGCATGCCTACACCGGGATAAAATCCAGTGCACACCTCAACAAAAACAAAAGAAGATACCTCAGTGGAAGAGAGGTTAAACATCTTCAAAAAAGAGGGTCCAAATATGGTGCAGGGAAGTTTTAAAAACGAGAGTTATACACTATATATTATAAACCAATCAAATATTACACTGTTATTCGCTCGATTCAAAAATTATAAAAAGTGTTTGGAATTCCATTTTATGTCAAATAAAAAGTAATTAAATAATCTGTGTTAACCTGTAAAATGACTATCATTGACTTTAGAAATAGTAAGTTTAGAGAAATTTAGTGTTTTCTTGCATTTATTATTACAATTTTTTCAAAAACACGTAGCTGCTAGAAAAATTAAATTTCATTGCTCTTTTGCTTCAGAATAATATACCGCTAAAGCAGGTCAGCTAAACAAAAATAATTTACTTTGATGCATGTTTGTTTTCAAAAAAAATATTCTTGGCCGTAATATATTATTTTGCTAAATACACAAACTTGATTTAAAGAATCTGATCACAGAATGTTGATAGTAAATGGTAATGAAATAGAATAATATTTTAAAGTGCTTAGTTGAAAACTGTGAACTTCTTGTGAAAATACATGAGTACCTAAAAACTCAGTTTAAAATTTCGATAGCGAGATTTCACTGGAAATACAAAGAAATATGACATAAACTTCAAAATAAGCTTATAGTACAATAGTCGATTAGCGACCTGATTATAAAGGTTGGCTGGAACTGATAGGCAATCATGGTAGAATAATGGAGATTGGAAAGTAGCGGAAAAGGATTCTGGTCTGGAAGCACCACCACTGGTTTAAGAGGGTGGTTAATTAACAGCTTAGAAGTAATGAACGAACCATACAGTTTTGATATTATTTTATAACGCTACACTTAAAGAAAACTCAAATAACTTTCAAATTGCTTTTTACTTTCTCTGCGTAGTACATGGTACATAGGAAGAGAAAGTATTGCACTTCACTCAAAAATTCGATATCGAGATTTCACCATAAATACTATTTTAAGGCCCTTGTAACAAAAAAGTTAAAAAAAACAAGTCAGTGTGTGTCCGTGTGTCTGTAAACATTATTCCAAAACGAAAGGTCCATAAACATAACAAACTTGGTATTTATATATAGTATCTATCAAGAATGCGACACGAAGATTTTTAAGAAAATCCTATACCGCAAAATACCCTTTACTTTGTGATTAAATTTCCAACCGCTCGCCTTCTGCGTTGATAAGTTCACCTAAATTCAACATTGATCGATTTTAACTTGAAATACCCTCGTTGAGTTATGTAAATGTAACTCATGAAGAGATATCTGCAGTCGTCAAATACGGATAGTTGGACCAACTGATATATGATGTACATTTTTACTTTCTCTACACGTACCAAACTTGGTATTTAGGTTTGGTATCTTCCAAGGATGCGACACGAAAATGCTCAAGAAAACCCTCCACCCAAAACTACCCTTTACATAGAAAATGTAAATCGAAAATGTTGATTTTTCTCAAAAATGGCTCTATCGAGTTTAATTATAATCTCGTATGCTTAAGATATTTACATGACAAATAAAATGTATAGCTTCAACTGTTTGAGAATAGCCTCGGAAGGCAAGTTCATTATTCTGGATGAATTTTTGGGGATTTTGCATAACTAGTAAAACGTAAGAGATAACAAAAACCTACCACACAAAAAGGTAGGTCACGATGCAACACACAATTTATGTCATGGACTTTTTACTTTCTCTATACGCACTATGTACATAGTGTATAGAAATGGTAATGCACTCCACCAAAAGGTTCGATACCGAGATTTCACCCGAAATATATGTTTTAGGGTTCCCTTTATCTAAAAAAAAACACATTTTCACAAGAAGGTCCGTGTGTGTGACTGATTGTGTGTGTGTGTGTGTGTGTGTGTGTGTCCATGTGTCCGTGTGTCCGTGTGTCCGTGTGTCAGTGTGTCCGTGTGTCCGTGTGTCCGTGTGTCTGTGAACACGATAACTCAAAAACGAAAAGTCGATAAAATATCAAACTTGGTATTTAAGTTTAGTATCTTCCAGGGACGCGGCACGAAGGTTTTGAGAAAAATCACCCCACCCCAAACTACCCTTTACATGGAAGTTTTTTCGAAAATTTCAATTTTCTCAAAAATGGCTGTAACGATTTTAATTGAAATTTCGTATATTAAAGATACGTACCTGACACATAAAATATATATCTTGAATTTTCTGGGAATAGTCCCTGAAGAGTAGTTTATTCTGGATGAATTTTACTGAATTTTGAATAACTACTAAACCGTAAGAGATGGACAAAAACTTACTACACAGAAAATGTAGAACACGTTAAAACACACAATTTATGTTATATACATTTTTTTTTCATGGAGTTCGTCGTTTTTGAGACATTCCTTAATTTTGGTTTCTGCTATGAAAAACTAATACTTTTCTCATACAGGCATTTCTCAACTGTGGTCCATACAAACAAAGGAACTTCAGTCACATAGCAACCAGCTTTTGATTAACACTTTAACCTATGATACTCCCTTATTTCGCTTCTACTTACAAGGAAGCAAGTAATATTGCTATTTGTGCTATTTTTTACTGATTAACATGAAGTAAATAGAAGTATAAGCTTTTATGAATAATTTATTGCAGAGATGTAGAGAAATTCATGTGAATGGAACACATCAGCTCTTTTTTCGTGAGTTGGCCATTAGTTTGTTATTGCTTTCAGTTTTAAAATACTTTACTCATATGGAAACTCCTGGCTACGCAAAGAACGGATTTCATTCCCATAGCGACCACGTTTTAAAACATTTGACTATTGGTTTAGCCTAGTATATTGCCTTATGTCCCTTCTACTTATAAATAAATTAAGTAATAAGACCGTTTCTGCTAATGTTTTAGTATTAAATGGATAGAAGAATACGCCTATTAATAACATTTTGTTACAGAGATGTAGAGAAAGTATGTTAAAGGAGCACATCAGATTTTTGTGTTCGTTACAGAATTTGTATAGATGTAGCATAGTTGCACTATTCGCAGAAACAATTTTCTTGCTGTGTTCGGGTTCGGCATGTAATTACTCACAACGTAAGCTACATGAGCGCTCGCTTGTGTTTCAACTACTATTGGCCATCATTTAATTAGCGAGGCACGAATGAAATTAACGTGATTAATTACATACATCAGAGCTCGCTCAGCTAAAGGAAGGTCAACCATGTTTGTATTCTGTATTTCGTAATGTTTTAGATCTTCCTTTCGGTATCTCCTTGGAAACTCTGCAAATAAAACAGCAGAAACTTAGAAACACTCCTTTCTCAGTTGCAGTTTTATAATCGTTCGTTTCCAAAAGAGTGACACAATAACATTTCATTATTTCGTTACATAGAATGTCTGATTTGTTGCAGTAGGCCGGGACATCATCTTTATGGTTCCTACTTAAAATTAAAAACAAATGTGAGAAAAGAAATGAAATAGTGTTTTATTTATGTACTCTCTTTAACTGACATTTTATTTCCCTATAAATTCATTAAAGTTATGGTATTTTAGTCAAAGCCATTACAGCTTTCTTTGAGAATATAAAAATTATCAATCAAGTTCCCATTTAAGTATAGCTTAAGGTGGGAGGATTTTATTTCAAATTCAGGGTTACTACAAAAGAAGTAGACAACTTCAACTGCCTGTAAAACAAAAACTATTAGAGATAGCAACCTAATTATTTTGGAGGTATGTTGAGAAACTCTCAAAGCTTCGTTTGTTACTATTGGTAGCGCTGTAGTGTTTTGTTTGTTGTTGCAGAAGCTGAAATGGCGGAAAATCCTGTGGAAAAGGCATATTGCGTGTTGGAATTTGCTAGAACGTAATCAGCAACTGTTGTCCAACGACATTTTAGAACACGTTACCACAAAAATGAAATGATGCGCTCACAAAAACCAGCATCGTCTTCATCATGTCGCAACATGTCGATGCAAAAGTCACGCCGTATGACCTTATCTTCTTCACTCAGAAACTGCAACATCTGTAATCTGTAAGGCATCATGTGCAGTCGCTTCCGCAAGATTTTCCATACAGTTTGCTGTGGAATTTGTAATTGCATGCTTGCCCTAGATGTCGATTTCTGTGGGCTTCTTATGTAGGCAGCACGAACAAGTTCAACGTTTTCTTCCGAAACTCTTGGTCTTCCCGAGGTCTTCCCTTTGCACAAACATCCCGCTGTCTCGAATTTTCTATACCAGTCGTAGATTGACTGTCTAGTCGGTGGCGTTTTGTGGTAACGTGTTCTAAAATGTCGTTGGATAATAGTTGCTGATTGCGTTCTAGCAAATTCCAACACGCAATATGCCTTTTCCACAGGATTTTCCGCCATTTCAGCTTCTGCAACAACAAACAAAGCACTACAGCGTAACCAATAGTAACAAACAAAACTTTGAGAGTTTCTCAACATACCTCCAAAATAATTAGGTTGCTATCTCTAATAGTTTTTGTTTTACAGGCTGTTGAAGTTGTCTATTTCTTTTGTAGTAACCCTGTATAAAATAATTACCTTAAGTTTGTTATTTATCGAAAACTTCGATTGTGTGGAAAAAAATATTTTCTCTTGTCCAATATAGGTAGTTGCAAAAAAGTAGAAATACACGCAATAAAGAAAAAAAATCTGATAAGTTCCATTCACATGACTTTCTCTACATATCTGCAACAAATTATTGTTAAAACTTTTATTCTTTATTTACTTCATGCTAATCGAGAAATCTTATTACTTCCTTTCTTGTAAAAAAGAGGGAAATAAGGTAACACCATAGGGTAAAGTGATTGTCAAAAGCTGGTTGCCATGTGACGGAAGTTCTTGTTTGTATGGACACGAGTTGACAAATTCCTGTATGAGAAAAGTATAAGTTTTTTAAAGCTGAAACCAAAACAAGGAACATCATCTCAAAAATGATCAACTCCACGAAAATAAATTATGTAGCATAAATTGCGTGTTTTAATGTCTATATTTTTTGTGTGGCAAGTTTTTGTGTATCTCATACGGTTTAGCAGCTATGCAAAATTGCGTAAAATTCATCCAAAATAAAGTAGTCTTCAGAGGCTATTCCCAGAAAATTCAAGATACACATTTTATTTGTCCGGTAAATATCTTAAATATACGATGTTTTAATCAAAATCGTTAGAACCATTTTTGAGAAAATAAAAATTTTCGAAAAAGTTGAATGTAAAAGGGTAGTTGGAGGTGAGGGGATTTTCTTGAACATATTGGTGTTGCATCCTTGGAAGAAACCGAACTTAAATACCAAGTTTGGTGTTCAACGGTTTTTTCGTTTTTGAGGTATGATGTCCACAGATTCACACACATACACACACGGACCTTTATGTAAAAATCCTTTTTTTTGGTTTCAGGGAAACCCAAAACATGTATTTCCGGTGAAATTTCGGTATCGGATTTTCGGGTGCAATCCAACACCTTCTCTACATGTACATATGTGTAGAGAAAGTAAAAAAGAGTAATCCGCAGAACTGTACACTCTAAATCCAGAAATCTGTGGATTTAGCAGTTTATACGCAGATAGTTATCGTTATTAACATATCGTCCTTTTTACTACTTTCTCAGCACATATGTATAGCGTATATATAAGTAGAAAAGGTAATATTATTCCACACATAAATTTGATACCGAGATTTCAAAGCGAAACCATGTTTCTGTGTATGTTCGTGTGGGGACAAAATCACTAGAACAGGAAAAGTGCATTAAATACTAACTTTGGTTTTAGATTCAGGATCTTCCAAGGATGTGACGAGAAGTTCTTCAGGAAAATCCCCCACCCCGAACTACCTTTTACATGGAGCATTTTTCGAAATTTTCGATTTTGTAAAAAATAGTTTAATGACTTGATTAAAATGCCGTATTTAAAATATATATAACACATGGTAAATAAAATGGGAATAGTCCCTGAAATCCTTTTCATTCTGAAACCGTGAGAGAGAGAGAAAGAGAGAGAGAGAGACAAAAACTTACCAAACAAAAAATATATTTCTCGTTAAAACATACAATTTATGTCACACATACAGGCCGTTTCAAAACGACACCAAACGATGACAGCATCGATTAGCTTACACTTTGACTTGTCCGAAACTTGATGTCGCAACCTTCAAACTCTTCTATTTAAAGTTTTATGTGTATTTAAAATCGCACACATTTGGGATTAGGTAGCAAAGGAAAAACGGTTGTCATACGCCACCACCCATATGCTACGTTTTCTATTACTAAAGTGACCAGTGTCTATCTAATCACGCCTGGGACCTTCGCTACCAACCGGCATCTCTCTTGGAGTGGGCTAGGCACGTGCCATTTGATTATGTACGACTGCCTAATCCATGATGATTTTATGGCAGGTTTTATATATTATATAGAGCATACCATTTCCAAGTTACTCATATTATTGGTCTCATTTTTAAAACACTTAAACTTTTCTAAATGCGTAGTTATCATCCGTTTCATATTTCTCTTGTTTTATTCTTGGCCATGGAAACACAACCGCTTTTTAATTAGTTTTGATTGTCGCTTTAGCATAATGTATTTCTTTATTTATATAAAGAACTAAGTAATAAGAACATTTCTGGTAATGGTTATCTTGATTATCCAGATGAAGATAGAAGAATTATCTTTTGTTAAAATAGTTTGTTGCCCGCCTGGGTGGTGTGGTGGTAGCGTGTCTGTCTCACATTCAAAAGGTCATGAGTTGGAATCTCGCTTTGTGTGAGTTAACCGGTATAAGGTTTTTTGGGGGGTTTCCCCCTGTCGTGAGAAGACGAATGTCGAGTAACTTTAAACTTCATGACCCCGAGAGCATTTGAGCATTATTTCACTAGTTTCATTCGTTGTCCAATATGACCAACCAGGTTAAAGGACGTTAAGGCACAAAAAAACATTTGCTTACAGAACAAATAGAGAAAATCGTGTACATGAAGCATATCCGACTTTTATAAGAATAGTGGATATTTGGTAGTTGAGAAATGCCATGTAGCTGTTACATAATATTGTGGAAATAGTTAATTGAATGTATTTAAAGTTTATATGACAGACTTAAAATCTTTCGAACAGCAAAAGAGGTTGCAATTATGTAAATATGCACAGTGAGAGTTCTAAAAATAAGAAGTCAAATGTGGATAAGCTGGTATTTTATACATTACTGGAGTGATTAAAATTGGCGTATTTTTGCATAATTATTATGTCCACTTGAACGAGATCATCGTCTAGTTGGACACAACGCTGAGGCTATCCCAATATTGGTTATTTACGTGACGAAATTGAATCTGATGGCGCTGATGGGAAATGAAATGAGCCCCTCATATTTAAAATGTGCGGTGTCCGGCAATGTCATTTGGAAATTCAGCAACGCCTACAGTTTCCGAGCCATCCTACAAAACCGTGATTTAGCACTCGGTTGGCAATGTTCTCGTTTTATGCATGCCCTTCATTGTAAATATATTATTTTTAATGGCCAAAACAGGATTATTCCTCTAATTGATGTATCGGCGAACTGTTTCGATTTTACAGTTCAAATTTCGTGATGAAGTGCTATCGTATAATGGCGGGGGCTTCATTTAAAACACTCCGGCTTAATTTTATCGAAATGCAAATTCTATTTAATTTGCTTAAGGGAAATTGGGTTAGCAATTTCCATTAATATTATGCCAGATTTTTTCTACTCATATGCAAGGCAAAACTTTCAGAGGCACTATGCAACCTGTGCGATTTCCCTGTGACAGCGATAAATATCCACCAAAATCTGATCAATTTACCCTATTGACACCGGTGTAGATATACTGCTATTTTTATATTCATTTGCTATTTTTCTCTTATCCTATAAACAATATATACAGGATTTTATACCATAGAATTCAATCCAAAATGCATGAATGAATGAAGGAATGAATGAATAAATGTTTTTATTGACATAACAGTAGCATATATTGAGCTTCAACAAAATGATAAGCAACATTAAAAAAAATCTGATGTGTATCATTCACATGACTTTCTCTATATCCCTGCAACAAATTATTCTTAAAAAACTAATACTTCTATTAACTTCATGCTAATCAGTAAAACATTAGCAGAAATAGCCATATTACTTGCTTCCTTGTAAGCAGAGGTGAAATAAGGGAGTACCATAGTTTAAAGTGATAATCAAAAGCTGGTTGCTGTATCACTGAAGTTCCTTTGTTTGTATGGACAGCAGTTGACAAACTCCTGTATGAGAAATGTACAAGTTTTTCATAGCAGAAACCAAAAATAAGGAATATCACAAAAACGACGAACTCCGCGAAAAAAATGTATATAACATAAATTGTGTATTTTATCGTGCTCTACATTTTTTGTGTAGTAAGTTTTTGTCCATCTCTTACGGTTTAGCACTTATTCAAAATTTAATAAAATTCATCCAGAATAAACTACTCTTCAGAGGCAATTCCCATAAAATTCAAGAAATGCGCTTTATTTGTCAGGTAAATATCTTTAATATACGAAATTTTAATCAAAATCATTAGAGCCATTTTTGAGAAAATCAAAATTTTCGAAAAAAGTTCCATGTAAAGGGTAGTTGGTGGTGGGGAGATTTTTCTCAAAATCTTCGTGTCGCATCCCTGGAAGATACTAAACTTAAATACCAAGTTTGTTATTTTACCTATTTTTCGTTTTTGAGTTATCGTGTTCACAGACACCCGGACACACGGACACACGGACTCACACACACACACACACACACGCACACACACACACGGACCTTTTTCCGAAAATTCTTTTTTTAGATAAAGGGGACCCTAAAGCATATATTTCCGGTAAAATCTCGGTATCGAATTTTTGGTGGAGTGCAATACATTCTCTATACACTATGTACATTGTGCCTATAGAGAAAGTAAAAAAGAATAAACACGAATATAAAAAGACAAAGATATTCAAATACAGCAATTTAAATCTACAACACAGAGTACATCTCATTCAGAAGCATTTATGTGCCCTATTATAATAGACAAATACACTTAAGAAAAATACATACACATAATCTATACTCGATATATAAAAATCTAACGTGCTCCATTCACATGACTTCCTCTATATCACTGCAACAAATTCTTATATTTACTTCATCTAATGGAGCAAAAATTAGCAGAAATAGTCTTATTACTTGCTTCCTTGTTAGAAGAAACGAAATAAGGGGGTACCATAGCTTAAAGTGATAGTCAAAAGCTGGTTGCTCTCCTTTGTTTGTATGGACACCAGTTCACAAAGTCCTGTATGAGAAAAGTTTTTATAGCTGAAACCAAAATCATGGAATATCTCAAAAACAATCAACCCCACGAAAAAAATGTATATGACATAAATTGTGTGTTTTAAGGCTCTCTACATTTGTTGTGTGGTAAGTTTTTGTCCATCTCTTAGGGTTTAGCAGTTACGCAAAATTCCGTAAAATTGACCAAGAATAAAGTAGCCTTCAGAGGCTCTTCCCAGAAAATTCAAAATATACATTTTATTTGGCTGATAAACTTCTTTAATATACGATATTTTAATCAAAATCGTTAGAGACATTTTTTAAAAAATCAAATTTTTCGAACAAGGTTCCTTGTAAAGGGTAGTTGCGGGTGGGGGGATTTTTCTCAAAATCTTCGTGTCGCATCCCTGGAAGATACTGAACTTAAATACCAAGTTTAGTATTTTACCGACTTTTCGTTTTTGAGTTATCGTGTTCACAGACACACGGACACACTGACACACGGACACACGGACACATACACACGGACATTTTTTTGAAAGTACTTTTTTTTTGGATACAGGGGACCCTAAAACATATATTTCCGGTGAAATCTCGGCATCGAATTTTTTGGTGGAGTGCAATACCTTCTCTATACACTATGTACATAGCACGTATAGAGAGAGTAAAATCATAACACAACAATGACCTAAGTATGATATAAAATAAATGAAAGTAAAACATTGCAGTCACTTTTGTTTAGCTGTGCTTGCCCCCCCCCCCGCCCCTCGCTCTTCTTTATCTGCAGCCTTCAGAGATCTCAGCTTACTTGCCTTAAGTATAAAATTACCTTGCCAATCCAAGTCTTCCGTGCCTGCCAGCAGTGTCAAACATACTTCTAGCTCTACCTTTGCCGTGGCAAAAAATCGCTGTAAATATTTTCCCTCCATTCCTCCGTAACACTGTATCTTGCCAAGATGTAGATCCACGACTCTTCCTCCTCGCAAATGGGACAGATTCTCATGCCATTCTCGTCAGCAATTTTTGTGCTCCTCCATGCTCCTAGTCTAATCCACGCGAGCCCCTCTCTAATAAGTTTGGTACCTGTTTTGATGTATGGTTCCACACCCCACTCCGATTTTAGCCCAGACTGTACTTCTAATGAAACCTTCTCCGTGTTTTGCGCAATTATCTGGTGTCTGTCAATATCACAATATCTTAATTTTTTTCCAAATATTCCGACTGTTTGCCTGACCCCTCCCATCCAAAATACATAAAATTCATAGTGTTGTGGCTTATTAAAGCAGTTCCTCTGTATTTTCTCATCTTAACCTAAGAGTAAATAGATTAAGTTCCCGCACTAGAGACCGAGCCAATTGGCTCAGGCGTTCCGTCTGTGACTTATTCGGGAGGTCGTGGGATCGGTTCCCGCGGCCGACCTCTCTTACCCGTGGATTTTTTTTTTCTTTTTTTTTTTTTTTTTAGTTTTCCAGTGTCACTAGGAGAATACTAGGAATGTTTCTTCATTCCCCCCAAACTTTCTGTCCCTTCTTTTCATCCCACCGTCTTTTTCAGAGTTGTAAGTGTTGGCTAGGACTGCGATAGTGGCGCCCTTCCTTGGTGGTGACTGCGCTCAGGAAATACAGCTCTCAGTTGCGGAATGACGTTATAATCTGTAGATCCAGGGAGTTTGATCAGACCAAGAGCGCAGACTCATACCGATTCGAAATGAAGTTTGGTTACTGTTAAAAACCCTCCACGGTAGCTCCACCCGCCGTTTGGTTCCGGCCTCCCGCTGAAATTACTCCCATCTCATCCTATCCTTGTGTCTGACTTACAATGAGCCAATGACTGCAGTGTTTGAATACTCTCAGGCATTACGCATACATACACACACGCATTAATGCCTATAGAGTATCACCTTCACACAGTGGGTTCCTCTGTGGTCTAGGGGTAACATACTTGCCTCAAGTTTCCAGGGTCGCGAGTTCAAACTCGGCGGAGGGGGATGAACTTTTTCGGGCGTAAGAATCCTAAACATGGCTTCCTTCGGAAGGGAGTAAAGCTGTCAGTCGTGTCATAGATTTTCGGAAAGGAAAAGAAAAGTAAAATTAAGCGTTGTTTGCGCCAATATAGAATGGGATGCTGAAAACTGAAGAGTTATGTGCGTGCAGAAATAAATCTCTATATCATACCGCAAGTTTTGGCGAAGCCACAGAATGTAAGATATCTAATTGCAATTTTTATCAGTGAATATTCACAATAATAAAAGATACTTTTGCCACTAATGAACATTCCAGCTTGTATGGTGACCCTAACATTATTTTCTCTCTCTCTTATTGTTTTAATAACAATGATTCGCGTGATACATTTTTAAAAATATTCATATAAAACTTAATTTTTGCATTAAATGAGTTTACAAATTGATTTATTATATTATAATTTTTATATTACCCCTAATTATTGTAGGAAAGTTAATACTTTTCACAGTCTCCAAAACTTTCAAATTTTAAACTTAGGTTTATTCTTCAAAATGCAGCATTACATAAAAAATCTGATGTGTTCCATTCACATGACTTTCTCAACATCTCTGCAATAAATTGTTTTTAAAACGCTTATGCTTCTATTTACTTCATGCTAATCGTGAAAAAATTAGCAGAAATGGTCTTATTACTTGCTTCCTTGTAAGTAGAAGGGAAATAAGGGAGTACCATAGGTTAAAGTGATAGTCAAAAACTGGTTGCTATGTGACTGAAGTTCCTTTGTTTGTATGGATACGAGTTCACAAAGTCCTGTATGAGAAAAGTATGTTTTTTACATCTGATACCAAAAACAAGGGATATCTCAAATACAATCAACTCCACGAAAAAAATGCATATAACATAAATTGTGTGTTTTAAAGTGCTCTACATTTGTTGTATGGTAACTTTTTGTCCATCTCTTACGGTTTAGCAGTTATGGAAAATTGACCCAGAATAAAGTAGTCTTCAGAGGCTATTCCCAGAAAATTCAAAATATACATTTTATTTGTCAGCTAAATATCTTTAATATACGATATTTTAATCAAATCGTAAGAGATATTTTTTAGAAAATCAAAATTTTAGAAAAAAGTTTCATGTAAAGCGTAGTTTGCGGTGGAGGGATTTTTCTCAAAATCTTCGTGTCGCATCCAAGTTTGTTATTTTACCGACTTTTCGTTTTTGAGTTATCGCGTTCATAGACACACGTTCCTTTTTCTGAAAATACTTTTTTTGGATACAGGGGACCCTAAAACATATATTGCCGGTGAAATCTCGGTATCGAATTTTTTGTGGAGTGCAATACCTTCTCTATACACTGTACATAGTACAAGTAAAAAATATATAAAGACATTCTTTAAGCACTTTTGTGATACAGTACAACATTTTTAAACAAATTGTAAAAACTGCATCATGTGTAATATTATGAATAAGGAATCCGCTGGAAAGAAGATTTCGAGGAAACTTATAAAGCTGTGAAAGGTTATTAATAATCAGCAGCTGCTCATTTATTGCTTCAGTTAATTGTAATTAAAGTGCGTAACTTGAAAAAAATATATTTCCTTAAATTTTAGAATTTATATCTTAATTTCATGAAAATAAATAGTTTTTAATATTTCACAATTTTTGGTGAAATTGCCATCGTATTAATTTAAACCACCGTTATCAATATATAATGACGCGCAGAACATTTGCATCATTCCCCAAGATCGCAATAGAAATTTTGCCTCCGAGAAGCTTTCTCCTTCAACAAACAACAGAATCGGTATTAGTACTCTAAACTGTCCTGAAAACCAATCCGGAGACACTTAAAACAAGCCAGAGAACGGTGCTATAACGGCTGTCAGATTAAGGGCTGATTTTAACACGGCCCCTATGAAAGAGTTTCGCTACCATTGGTTCAAAAGAAAGGGTACGACATGATTCAGCCTTCCATAAGATGAGAAGAATGTATTTACATGTGTTATGCTGAATGACAGTGACGGCCGTTAAATGAGAGCTTTCATCAGTAACATGAATACTAAGGCAAATATTTTTCTTTATTAATACGTTTTACTGTGTTATATTTTATTTTTGCACATCTAAATTCAACGAATTATAACGAAATAATTCGCATTATTATTAGTTAACTCTTTGCATGTTACACTTTGCCGGAGTGAAAGTCCGTTAATCCAGTGGCTTGAGGAATAGAGCAGCTCAGGCTGAGTGAGGTTGGAACTAATTTGTCATCACTAGAGAGGGCAGACGGGGTAACGTTTGAAGGATTGCAAGTTAACCATTTTAAGGCGATTGATATATTATATTTTGTTATAACATTTGGCGCCAAAATTCAATGAAGCATTGGCTTAACAGTACTCCACTATTAAGATTTAGTTGTAATGCTACTGTTTGCAGTTTGACCAAATTTTGCAACAATTCGGGGGGAATCGTATCATAGTAAATAAAATATTCATCTTTACGATATATTGGTTATCACAAGTTTATTATTACATTATCTTACATAGGATAATAGGCGGGACCGTGACATAGTGGTTAGACCACGCGCTTACCTTGGGTTCAATTCCAAGCTTCCGCATGTACGATTTGTGGTGGACGAAACGGCGCCTGGATGGGTTTTCTACGAGTCCTCCGGTTTCCCCCGCCACACATTCCACTCCATCATCACCTTTACTATCATCCATTTCACTTTCATTTCACATCATCCACTTTCCCATGCTCATGCAACATGGGCCAACATTTCGTTCCAGGTTCTTCATTCTGTGGTTACGGGCTGTGGCTTCCTGAGAGGCTTCTGACCACTAGATACCCGTTTTTAAGACCTAATCCTACATGCGGGGAGAGTTAGCCGAACACAAATAAGGATAATCTGTATTTTCTTCTGAGCATTTTTGTAAATAAATATGTTAAATACTAATAGCACGAGTAATAATAATAATAATAATAATAATAATAACAATAATAATAATAATAATTTAAACCTCTGGAACCAGGCTCATAAAGTAAGGGCATACGAGAGGAAAAGATATTCTGAATACTAGATTATTCGAACTAAAAAGAAAATACCGCACATTCCTGTTTGTGAACCCCACTGCTTGTCCATCGCCATAAATAATATTTCGGACTACAGCTGATTGGTTTTGGACCGCAGTTATCATTCCGCAGCCTTTAGAGGCAACGGTTTTTATTTATGTGTGGCAGTGAAGACCCGGCTACGCATTGACTTGAATCCGTTGACAAGCTGAAAGACAATAAATGACAATAAATATTTGGAAGTATGTATAGACTTTTCTATCAAACTTTGCTGACAAACGCCTTCATCCACCTCGTTGATTTCAATGATAAATTCTTTCCTCACTATGATGCATGTACATTACAATTTTCAGTGTACAAATATCAAAATGAAATACAGTACTTTGCATGTCTATAGGGTGCTTTTTGTGAAGCGTTTGGATATTTGTTTAGACTTTCAACAAATGCATAAACTGCGACAGAAAATCTTAACTTCAATATGTAGCCAGGTGGTTGTTAATCAATAGTAGTTGCTTCTCTACTTGTTTCAGGCGTGTTCGCGGAGATTCTGGATTGCGTTTAAGGCATTAAAGAGCGTGACTACTTTTTTTCGGTAAAACTATGCTTTTTTGTATGGAAAAAATACCATACACATTGAAATACATATACGCAAAGTATCAAAACCCTATGGCATCTGCAAGTTGCCTTAATTACATTTTACCATTTTATTAATGTTAAACATTTTTCACACATTGCATTACGGAGAATTATGGGAGATAATACTGCAGATAATACTGCAGTATTATCGTGTCCGAATGGCCGAGCGGTGGAAAATGTGAGAGTTAACCTTACTGGCATTTCTTTATTTAATTTTGTTGTATCACCTCACCTTTATTATTGGAATTCTTGAATAGGTTATGTCTCTCTTTCTAGACCAATTTTACAACGTTTTTACTTCTTCAAAACTTAATTCAAACCACAAAATACATTACTGCATCTTCCTTAACCTACTGTTAACAAAACTAAGTACAGGAGTTTTATTACTGCGTTATTTCTTAAAATAAGAAATAAAATGTGGAAACAGTAAACATTTTAGAAATGTTGCTCTTAAAATGGATATAATTTCTTTACTCCCTTTGTAATGAACATATCAAACGTTCAAAGCTTAAAGTTTCTGTACTTAGTTCTATGGTATTGAAAAAAACATTTATTTATTTATTTTAATAAGTAACTTAAGAACAAAATACATTTTGAAAGTATTAGAGATAGAGAAATGAAACTCAGAAGAAAACGCACTTTTATACTCCTGATGTGTGAACTAAACCTGAAGTTTCTAGCATCAAAATTGTGGAAAACCTAAATTTTTCCCATCACTCCCCTTAAGCAGATTTGTCAGAATAAGCTTATGAATTTCACTTGCATTTGAAGTTAGGTGATTTGTCCTAGCAACACCTCATCGTAACTAATATCATACAGCAGTGTTAAGAATTTGAGCACATGATCAAGGTAATTAATAGCGGTGACTGAGATTGCCTGGTGATCTCTGTTATCTATCATTCTTAAATTAGTATTGTGGTGCAATGCGCGCAGAAAAGTAATCCCATGCTAATAATCTGAATTTCAGAATTAATTTATTCTTAAATTATATAATTGTTACAAGTATCTAAACATATTTACAATATACATGGAATATCTTTAAAGAATTTCGATTTTCTCGAAAATTACTCTAACAAGTTCTTTAATTGAAGGTATTTACATAGAAAGTTAAATATATATAACCTGAATTTCTTAGGAATAACCCCTGAATTTATGTTCATTTTGAGTGGCCTATGCATAAATGATAAACCGTAAAGGATAGTCAAAAACTTAATATAAAAGTTGCAGATCTCATTAAAATACACAATTTATGTCAAATATGCACAGTTTTTGTAGAGCTATTTATTTCTAAGACATTCCGTATTACTGGTTTCAATTTTAAAATACTTAAAGTATTCATACGGGAAGTCCTGATGCGTTTCATCTCTCTCTCTCTCTCTCTCCCTCTCTCTCTCCCTCTCTCTCTCTATACTCCTGTAATGGACAGAGAGCTAATTTCAAAGTTAATCGCTTACTCACACATTTTATGCTTTAATTTCCCTTCTACTTACAAGGGATTAAGTAGTAAGGGAATTTCTTGTAATTTTTATCTTCATTGGCATGATCTTGATAAAAGAAGAATTCTTTGTAAAAAGTTGGTTTGATAGAGAGAGTCAGTTGAAAGGAATAAATCAGATTTCTAACACCGATAACACATTCACCGTTCTATTATTACAAGGGTTTACGGGCAATAATAATGGTGTACTGGATGACAAAACAACACCACAATCTAATGCAAAATTAAATGCTTTTTCTGAATTGACTTTATTTAAAAACGGCGTTGACATGGGTTTCGTACTTATAATATAGCCCAAATTTTAGATAGGGCTTCAATGCCGTCAATAAATCGATTCGCTCGATACTAGGTGACATCTTTAAGATAAATCTTCATTTTTTCGATACTTTCGAATTTTAAATTTTGTATTATTGAAAGTCATGGCGTTTAACTAAGGGACATGTATGACTGAAAGTTTAAATTTCGAAAACAATAATGCTAACTTTTTGAAATTTACACCACAGATATAATATAATGCAAATAAGCCACAGTGCAAATTTCATCGATTTTTGAGGTTATGGTCAAATTTGTTTATATTTTTGTCGTGTCAGTAAAATATTCTCTTGGGACAAAAAAATTAAAATGTTCGTTTGATATTTTAACCTTAGGTTTACAATACATCGATTTTTTGAAATTGCCCTAGGTTCTTTTGTGTTATCTTTGGCTTAGGCTCCAAAATTTTTGAAGTTGTGAATGTGCTTTTTTCTATAAAAATTTGATGTGTTCCATTCACATGACTTTCTCTATATCACTGCAACAAATTGTTCTATTTACTTCATGTAATGGAGCAAAAATTAGCAGACATAGTCTTATTACTTGCTTCCTTGTTAGTAGAAGCGAAACAAGGGGGTACCATAGGTTAAAGCGATAGTCAATGCGATGGTTGAAGTTCCTTTGTTTGTTTAGACACGAGTTCAAAAAGTCCTGTATGAGAAAAGTATGTGTTTATAGCTGAAAAAAGTTTTAAAGTGCTCTACATTTGTTGTGTGGTTTGTTTTTGTCCATTTCTTACGGTTTAGCAGTTATGCAAAATTCCGTAAAATTGACCGAGAATAAAGTAGTCTTCAGAGGCTATCCCAGAAAATTCAAAATATACATTTTATTTGTCATGTAAATATCTTTAATATACGATATTTTAATCAAAATAGTTAGAGCCATGTTTTAGAAAATCAAAATTTTCGAAAAAAGTTCCATGTAAAGGGTAGTTTGGGGTGGGGGGATATTTATCAAAATCTTAGTGTCGTATCCCTGGAAGATAGTAAACTTAAATACCAAGTTTGGTATTTTACCGACTTTTCGTTTTGAGTTATCGTGTTCACAGGCACCGGCACACTGACACACGGACACACACACGGACCTTTTTCTGAAAATACTTTTTTTGGATACAGGGGACCCTAAAACATATATTTCTGGTGAAATCTTGGTATCGAATTTTTTGGTGGAGTGCAATACCTTCTCTACACACTATATACATAGCTCATATAGAGAAAGCAAAAAATATAATATTTATGTTTGAAAATTGAAAACATATACTTAAATACATCTGACAGTAAAACCTAGGACAATTTTTATTCACTATACCTCTGTGAACGTGTACAGAAAATTTTATTTATGTAACAGAAAAACTACTCCTCAAGGAGAATTTTACAGGAAGAGAAATACTGAACATACAATTACTTTGCATGACACGCATGAGACCTCGTCGAACTGAAATTTTTCTTGCCATGCTTTGCTGTAGCTCCAGTTAAGGTATTTAAAATGACCAATTATACATATTTATATTCGGAAATGTTCAATTTTTACATGGAATGAAAACAAAGATGCATGCCTTTACTGCTAGACAAGGAAGATACTAGATGTATGTAATGAATTTTAATACGTGGATTCACTGTGAATTGACTCCGTCTTTCATTTTAATTATCAATATTTTCTTATAGTTTTTCCATTACTGCATCTTCGCAGGTCAGAAGTCGAGTTCTGTTCGTGAACTGAGAGTTATGCTTAAATACTGAAGCTATTTCGCTGTTCACATAAAATGTATGATTTCACAAAGCGAACAAGGGTAACCCCGCGCTGGCAAATATCATATACGATATTCCTGCTGCATCATATGTTTCATATTTTTTTCTCTTCACCCCGAACAGAGCAGTCCAATCAAATTTTGAACTCCGAATTACAGAAGTCTTTTGAAGTCCATCAAAGGCTGTAATTTTGTCATATGTTTTTGATGTTTATGGAGCGCCGCTTTTGGCTTCACCATGTGCCTAGCAGAGTCAGAAATTGTAGGCCGAATGGACAAAATAAAGGTCAGTAATTCAGTTACCACTGACCAAGAAATAATACCTAAAATGGAGTTTATGTAAATGTCTTAGTGCATTCGTATAGTTGTAATGTAAACAAAATCTTGACTACCGAAGGGATGGTCCGGAGGTCCTTGAATCAAATGTGGTTTCCCTCAATCACCAAGGTAAATACTAGATTGGATATTTAATCCTTTTAGTGCCAATCACGATCTAATCGTGATGCCATTTTCATACAGTTTAACTCTTTCTATACCCCCGCTGCTGAATCCTGCACTTGACAGTTGGGAGTTAAGTTGGTACATAGCTAAAAACAGATGAAAACCTTTACCCATTTGACTTTCTCAACCAATCACAAAGCAGTATTCCGGTCAGACAACGGAAACTGATCCAGATGCCGCACTATTGCAATATCTCACTATTTCCTACCACGTGCTCAATTTGTGAGCTCCTAACACGTGCGTTGAGCAGTTCTGTGCAAGCTACATATTATTCGTTAGACTTTCACACTTATAGATGTGGATAGACTTTTGCGGAAAGGTGTGGCGAGGGTAGACACGCTTCATGGAAGAAAAAAGTGAATCATGTGCACAAAATAATACGAAAAACACAGGAATTAGACGGAATCATTAGTGAATGTGAACCACTAATGATATGTCTTGGTTCTGATGATGATGATAATGACGATAATGCATCCGAAAATAATGACGATGGAGACTTGGATGGGACTGAGCCATTAAAATTTTAAACCGGTGAAAATCACTTCGTTATACCTTTCTCTCACTGTAACGAGCTACATAGTCATAATATCACTGTTATTTTCAATTAACATAAATAATAACGAATTAGTTTCATTATTCACGGCATTCATTTACTATTACACTGTTTATATTCGTTTTTACACACGATAGAGACATTTGTAATCAGTTGATGGTTACTAGTTGCTCTGGCAACGCCGCAAAGGCAGCATAGCCAACCTAAAGCGAAACCACCCGAACTGTCAAGTGCAAGGATTCAGCGGCGGGGGTATAGAGGGAAAGTCTGTGTACTTTCTACGTCACAGCCATAGAGAAAGGCTTTCTGAAGAGTTTCAGGTTCTTATCTTTACACTCCAAAGCACATAAAATCAGCAAACTCTAGCCGATGTATATTTATGACATCATTTAGCAAAAGGTTACGAACCGAAGAAGAAATAAGAGCTGCAGTTTGCGACTTTGTACAAGAAAGCGAGTGATTTTGAATTTTTAGACCTTGATGAAAGCGTTTCTGACATCGACATATGAGAGAAGGATATATGTTTTAGCTTCAGCGATGAAAATTAGTACGATAATAACGGCCTCGTACGCATGCAAATAATCAGCGTACTTATAAAAATGGATTTACAGAGGTGTAACCAGACGGCGCATACAATGTGAATCAATTTCAGCTACTCAACAACACAAGTGCTAAACTATACAGTAATCTACATTACATCGGTTTCTATAGATTTATGCTCTTTTCATCATCATTTTTATTGCGATTGTGTGTGAGTGTGTGCGATTTAGTGATTTTTTCAGCCTTCAACAGGTTACATGAATTCATTTTTTTAATTTAAAAAAACAACACTAGACAAAAAATCTGATATCTTCCACTCTCATTACCTTCTCCACATCTCTGCAACAATTATTGTTAAAAAGCTTATGCTTCTATTTACTTCATGCCAATCGAGAAAAAATTAACAGCAATAGTCTTTTTACTTGCTTCCTTGTAAGTAGAAGCGAAATAAGGGAATACCATAGGTTAAAGTGATAGTCAAAAGCTGGTTGCTATGTGAATGAAGTTCGTTTGTTTGTATGGACACGAGTTGACAAATTCCTGTATGAGAAAAGTATCAATTTTTCAAAGCTGAAACCAAAAACAAGGAATAACTCAAAAACGATCAACTCCACGAAAAAAATATTATATAACATAAATTGTATGTTTTAACGTGCCCTACTTATTTTGTATGTTAGGTTTTTGCCCATCTATGCAAAATTCATCCAGAATAAAGTAAGTAGTCTTCAGAAGCTTTTCCTAGAAAATTCAAGATATATATTTTATTTGTCAGGTAAATATCTTTAATATGCGATATTTTCATCAAAATCGTAGGAGCCACTTTTTAGAAAATCAAAATTTTCGAAAAAAGTTCCATGTTAAGGATAGTCTGGAGTGGTGAGAGTTTTCTTGAAAATCTTCATATCGCATCCTTGGAATATCCTAAACTTAAATACCAAGTTTGGTATTTTTACGACTTGTCGTTTTTTATTTATCGTGTTCATAGACACACGGACACACACGCACCTTTTTCTAAAAATGCTTTTTTTAAACAGTGGGCCCTAAAACGTATATTTCCAGTGAAATCTGGGTATCGATTTTTGGGTGGAATGCAATACCTTCTCTATAAACTATGTACATGTATGTGTAGAGAAAGTAAAAAGGCCGTATGTGATGTATTTCTTTAGAAAAAAACATGCAGCATTATGCATTCTTAATTCTCCATATTTGTTTTAAATGAGGTACTTTATAAACATGTAAAGTAAAAAATGTTTTTTCATGTTTTCTTTTTCTCATTTTCAGTCCCCTTAAGTTAACCATTTGTTGTTTAAAAGTAAACCTCAAGGACGCTTTAAATATATCGTCTCATAGTTAGTATAGTGATAAATTGAATTTGCACTTTTTACATTTTAAAAAGTAAAACATGAAGCTAGTGACAGATGCAGAGAATATTAATTATTTTATATCTTCTTAAAGTATTTGCCATTTCACTAATTGCAATTTTCATTTAACGAAGACGCCATGCTCAGATATAGCTATGTCAGTGTTGGTACTGAAAGCTTTGTGGAGTTGGTAATGAACTGTTTGTCTATCCCAAGGGAACGACAACCCAGCATAATGGAGGGGAACACCAGTAATAATGACTAATTCGGTAGCTCGGCTGGGCGTCATCTTGTTGCCGCCATCGACCCATCCTTTATTCAGCTTGTCTTTCCAAGGATGCCATAAAGCAGATGCTTCAGTAAAGATAACCTTTCACTAAATTTTCCAATTAATCCAGAGGAGCTCTGTAAAACAGTTTTCAATATATGTAGTATGTCATCAAAACAGGTACCAAACTCATTAGAGAGGGGCTCGCGTAGATTAGACTAGGAGCTTGGAGGAGCACAAACATTTCTGTCGAGAGTGGTACGAGAATCCCATTTGCGAGGAGGAAGAGTCGTGAACTCACATCTTGGCAAGATGTAGGGTTACGGAGGAATGGCGGGAAACAATTTTTTTACCGCGATTCTTTACCACCGCATGTTGGACGCTACTGGCAGGCAGGGAAAACGTGGACGGGCTAGGTAAATTTATACTTAAGGCAAGACAGCTGAGATCTAAAGGGGCTGCCAATAGAGAAGGGGGGGGCGATAATATGTCATACTTAAGTCACTCTTGTTTGAAAAAATCGAAAATTTCGAATTTTCATGTAAAGCATTGTTTGGCTTGGGAGGACTTCCTTAAAGTATTCGTTCGCGTTCTTTGAGTTTGGTACTTAGCAGAATTTTCGTTTATGAGTAATGCTGCCTACAGAGAGACAGACACAAACAAACAAACACACATACACAGACCCCAAAATATAAATAACAAGTTTGGCACTTAATTGACTTTTAATTTCAAATAATGTGAAACAAATATTTTGAGCAAGTTTTCCCACCGCAATCTACTCGCTATATGAAAGATATTTTTTGAAATTATCAATTTTTTTCAAATTGGCTCTAACTAGCTTGATAAAAATGTCACCTATCTATTAAATATATTTGTGTGACGAATAAAATAGATTAAATATTCTGGGAACAGGTTTAAGATATCGGTTGACATTGGATAATTAGTAAACCGTAACAGGTAGACGAAATCTTAGCACTGCACAGGAAATGTAGATCTCTTTAAAACACACAATTAATGTTAAATACATTTTTAGCGTTAATTGTTTTCGAGACACTCGTCTTCCAATATTAACATTTTTCTCAAATGGAAAGTCGTATTTAATTTTTCTTCTGTTTTATTGCTGGTCATGCCTTAGCGCTCAGCTTTTAGAAGATTTGACCTTCGCTTTAGTAAAGTGTGTTTCTTTATTTCCTTTCTTCTTATAATATATTAAGTGATAAGACAATTTATGCTATTGGTTACTTCCATTAGCTGAAGAATGTATGTAGATGCAAGATTTTATTATATTTTTATTATATTACTTGCTAGCATAATAGGTAGAGGCAAAATTCATATTAGTGGAACACGTAAGATGTTTTAAAGTTGACAGCATTGAGTTGTCTCTGGAGCTTGAGGATCCGCTTTTAAACATTTGATTTTGTCTTCGGTTTCCTGAGTTCATGCTGTATCTTCAGCGACTGAATAATGAAATACTTTTGGCAAGCGTTTATCTTGGTTAATTTAAGAAAGGTATGATTTATAATAATAATAATAATAGTTCGTAGAAGCTGTATGCAAAATAAGAGATTAGAAAAACGTGATGCGTTCCATTCACATTACTTTCTCTACATCTCTGTAACAAGTTATTAAAAAACTTATTCTTCTATCTCCTTCATGACAATAGGAATAAACATCAGCAGCAATGGTTTATTACATACTTCTTTGTAAGTAGAAGGGAAGTAAGGGAGTACACTAGACTAAAGCAGAGCATGACCAGGAATTTACCAATTTCTGTGGGAGAAAAGTTTAAATATTTCCTAACCAATAACTAGGAAAAAATGATTATAATATTTGTGTTTTTTAACGAAATCTACACTTTTTGTATAGAAAGTTTTCGTCTATCTCTTACGGTTTATCAATTAATCAAAACTCGTCCAGAATGAAGGCCTTTGGAGGGTATTCCCGGAAAATTCAAGATATAAATTCTATGTCATATCTTTAATAAATGGTTTCTAATTAACAATTTCCGAGATATTCGTTGTTTTCGATGACATCTCTCAATACGTTTCTCAAATGAGAAGTCGTCATTCGTTTTTTTTTTGTTTCTCATCCTGGTCATGGAAACTGAAGGGAATTTCAAAGAAATCATATTGTGACAAGCTCTTAATAGATATGACTATTTCTTTAGAAGAGTATACACTCTTAATCTCAGGTAGCATATGAGAAAGTTTTTAATAAAACTATTCTGCTAATGTTTATCTCGATTAGCAATAATAGATAGAAGAACAAGTTTTTGTAAAAATAGGATAGGCAGAGTCAGACTGAAAAATTCAATGCAATAGTCAGTATTTGAGCCACGGATCTCTCAGTCCCTAGTCGGTCGCTCTAAGCACGGAGCTACCATGGCAACATGGCGGCACGGCATTAACTTCTTCAACTGGTTTGGGTGTTTCCCGGTAAACCACAAGGTAATCTCAAATTACGGTGACATACAATGACCTAAAAACTTACAATTCTGATGAATGCTGGAAACATGCGTGTTAGTTGAGGAATTTGATTCCGTGCTGGCATTTGGCATGTTGCTCAGTGGTTAGAGCATCCGGGAGATCCGTACTTCAAATCCCGGCTATGGCATTGCATTTTTCAGTCTGGCACTAACTATCCAACTCCTGTGCTACACATGGCTTGTAAAAAAATTAAATTAACATTTATAAAAATAGTTTGTTTCATTCTCCTTAGCTTGCGCAGCTGCTTGCGAAGCGGCAGACCTGGTTCGATTCCCGATACCGGCGTGGGGATTTTTATTCCGCTGGGAGATCTGGTCCGGGGTGGACTCAGCCTCGTGAGATCCCTGGGGGGCCAATTGAGGAACAACTTGATGGAGAAGTAGTGGCCCCAGGTCACGAGGACCGTATTAACCGACCGGGAGGGACTCGAGGCGCTGAACACGTCTCACCCACCAATACTGCACCCTATCCATGTCTCCTGTCCTGGATCGAGATCGGGGACCGGGCGGGTAGGCCAAGGTTCCTTGGGGACTATCGTGCCATGGAATTAGTTTTAGTCTGTTGCATAATAAGTAGATAACACCGGATGTTTTATTTCTACTCGTGGTCATGCAAACAGAGCAGTTATTAAAATAGATGTCTTTAAATTTGGCCTACTGCATTTTCTTATTTCTTCTACTTACAAGAAAGAAAGTAAAAGGAGCATTTGTGTTAACTTTCTCTCGATTAACATAAAGAGATAGAAGAATAAGCTCTTGTAAACATTGTTTGTTGTAGTGTAGGTAGAAAAAGTCGCGTGAATGGAACAAATCAGATTGTTTTATATGTACTTCATTTTAATCGTGATAAGCCCCTGCAAAAATAGTTACATTACATATTTCGTTATAGATGAAAGGGAAGAGCTAGTCAAGTAATTACACGCCGATCTTAAAATTACATACTCTTTCCATGTAAAGGCGAGAAACAATTGATAGTTGGCAGAACTTTAAGGAAATAAAATATTTACTAATTAGATAAATCAATAGTGGATATTTCGAAATGGTTTATGTCACACAAAATTTATTTGGTATAATTTGTATGCCTAAAAAGCTCTGCATTTATTATGTAATATGTTTTCGTCTATGGCTTAACGTTTATCAGTTAGGCAAGATTATCTAAATTAAGTTCTTTTCAAATGAAGGGAACTTCAGAGACAATTACCGAAAGATTCTTGATTTTCGTTTTATTCGTCATAAAATAGCTTTATCGTCTCCTTAACACGGTGGTAACACGGCTGCTTACTAAGTGGAAGGCCCAAGTTTAGTTCTCGGTATTGGCAAACTTTTTTTTTTTTTCCTTTTTTTTTCCAGCTAAGAGACCTGATCCACTGAGTTTTTTGTGAGATCCTTGAGGGGTTAATTGAGGAGCTTCTTGAGGAAAAAATAGCGCTTACAAGTTGTGTGGACCGCATTAACCGGCTGAAGGGACTCGAGGTGTTAAGCACGTCCCTTCCTGCAGTACAATTCATCATTCATGATGCCTGGAATGGGCAGAGGAGTGGGATTTAGCGATTGGACGGTAGGTCTTGGCGGGTTTCAACTGTTGCGCCACAGAATTTGTTTAGTTTGATTTTTTTTCAATATTTTAATATCTGGATGAGGAGTAACATCGATGGTTGAGTTAGCTAAAATTACTCCTGTTAGCCTCCTACCATAAAAATAAAAATAAAACCTAAAGCTCATATTGATGCAGGTCTAAAAATAATTTTTGAGCCGTATATTGTTGCAAGTCAACTGAAAAATTATTTTAGTCTAAATCATTAGACTATTTTTGAAAAAATTGCAAATCAAAACTTTCCATAAAGAGTAGCTAGGGTAGGAGTATTTTCTTGGAAATATTTATGTGAAATCCTTTGAAATTACTCAATTTAAACACAAACTTTTATATTCATCCGAATTTTCGTTCTTTAATTATGCTGTTCAAAAAAACACCGACAACATATTTTTACTTTCTCTAGACGTACAATGTACATGTGTATAGAGAAGGTATTTGCATTGTACCCAAAAATTCGATACTGAGATTTCACCGGAAATACATGTTATGAGACCACCTGGATACAAAAAAAGCATTTTTAGGAAAATGTCCGTGTGTGTGTCTGTCTGCTATTTAAATTGGTATTTAAGTTCAGTATCTACCAAGCATGCGACACGAAGATTTTCAAGAAAATACCTCCACCCCCAACTACCCTTCACAGGGAAAAATTTTCGAAAATTTTGATTTTCTAAAAAATGCCTCTAACGATTTTGATTAAAATGTCTTATATTAACGATATATACCTGACAAATAATACGTATATGTTGAATTTTCTGGGAATAGCCTCTGAAGACTACTTTATTCTGGATGAATTTTACGGAATTTTGTGTAACTGGTAAACCGTAAGCGATTGACAAAAACTTACCAAACAAAAAATGTAGAGCACATTAAAACACCCAATTTATGTTATATACATTTTTTCGTGGAGTTTATCGTTTTTTTAGATATTCCTTGTTTTTGGTTTCAGCCTTGAAAAATTTATACATATCTCATACAGGAATTTGTGAACTCCTGCCAATACAAACAAAGGAATTTCAGTCACATAGCAATCACCTTTTGACTATCACTTTAACCTATGGTACTCCCATACAAGGGAGCAAGTAATAAGTCTATTACTGCTAATTTTTTCTCACTTAGCATGAAGTAAATAGAAGTATAAGTTTTTTAACAAAAATTTGTTGCAGAGATATAGAGAAAGTCACGTGAATGGAACACATAAGATTATTTTTTAATCATGGGTACTCAAAACGTGCATTTTCAGAGGGATATACGAAGCACTAACCAATGACATGCTTGGTCCCATTAAGAGCCAGTGTTCATCGACTCCTTGTAATACTAACATGACGACATCTCGTGATTGATGAATGGGCTGGTTGATAGATGCATAATGTATATCAATGGATGGGATGTCTGTTCTCAGGTTAGCTTTACATTGTTGTAGGGGCCACAAAATGTAGTAGGTTTATCCCTTGGATATTCACCTAGAACTCAGAATAAAGTTTAGAAATATGCCAGACAACTTTCACACGTTAATGTTCATATATTCATTTCAGTAAGCCATTTTCCATTCACGTGACTTTCTCTATATCTCTGCAACAAATTATTCTTAATAAGCTTATGCTTCTATTTACTTCATGCTAATCAGAAAACATAAGCAGAAATAGACTTACTTACTTGCTTCCTTGTAAGTAGAAGCGAAATATGGGAGTGCCATAGGTTAAAGTGATAGTCAAAAGCTGGTAGCCATGTCACTGAAGTTCCTTTGTTTGTATGGACAGCAGTTGACAAATTCCTGTATAAGAAAAGTATAGACTCTTCATAGCAGAAACCAAAAACAGGGAACGTCTCAAAAAAGATGAACTCCACGAAAAAAATGTAAATAACATAAATTGTGTGTTTTAACGTGTCCTACATTTTCTGTTCAGTAAGTTTTTGTTCATCTCTTACGGTTTAGCAGTTATTCAAAATCCAGTAAAATTCATCCAGAATAAACTAGTCTTCAGAGGCTATTCCCAGAAAATTCAAGACATACATTTTATTTGTCAGGTAAATATCTTTAATATACGAAATTTTAATCAAAATCGTTATAGCCATTTTTGAGAAAATTGAAATTTTCGAAAAAAATTTCCATGTAAAGGGTAGTTTGAGGTGGGGAGATTTTTCTCAAAATATTCGTGTCACAACCCTGGAAGATACTAAACTTAAATACCAAGTTTGGTATTTTACCGACTTTTCGTTTTTGAGTTATATTGTTCACAGACACACAGACACACTGACACACAGACACGGACGCACGGACATACGGACACACACACATGGATCTTTTTCTGAAAATACTTTTTTGGATACAGGGGATCCTAAAACATATATTTTCGGTGAAATCTCGGAATCGAATTTTTTGGTGGAGTGCAATATCTTCTCTATAAATTATATACATAGCACGTATAGAGAAAGTAAAAATCTTATATGTTCCATTTACGGGATTTTCTCTATATCTCTGCAAAAAATTATTGTTAAAAGGCTTATGCTTCTATTAACTTCATGCTAATTAAGAAAAAAACAACAGAAATAATACTATTACTTGCTTCCTTGTAAGTAGAATTAAAATAAGGGAGTAGCATAGGTTAAAGTGATAGAAGTTGGTTGCTTTGTGACTGAAGTTCCATTGTTTGTATGGACTGGAATTGCTAAATTCCTGTATGACAAAAGTAAGTTTTCTAAAGCTGAAACCAAAAACAAGGAGTATCTCAAAAATGATCAACTCCACGAAAAAAAAATATAAGAGATAAATTGTGCGTTTTATGGTGCTCTACATTTTATGTGTTGTAGTTTTTGTCTATCTCTTACTGTTTAGCAGTTATGCAAAATTCCGTCAAAATCATCCGGAATAAAGTAGTCTTCAGAAGCTATTTCCAGGAAATTCAAGATATATATTTTATTTGTCGCGTAAATATCTTTAATATATAAAATTATAATCAAAATCGTTAGAGCCATTTTTGAGTAAATCAAAATTTTCGAAAATAGTTCCATTTAAGGGTAGTTTGGTGTGGGGGGATTTTCCTCAAAAGCTTCGTGTTGCATCTCTGGAAGATACCAAACTTAAATACCAACTTTGGTATTTTACCGACTTTTCGTTTTTGAGCTATCGTGTTCACAGACACACGGACACACAGACAACCGGACCTTTTTCTGAAAATGCTTTTTTTGGATACAAGGGACCGGTGAAATCTCGGTATCAAATTTTTGAGTGGAGTGCAATATCTTCTCTATACACTATGTACAGAGTACGTATAGAGAAAGTAATATTATATGCATTATAAGCATTGAGATGAAAACGGCTGTTATATTTCTCCCCCATTCACGAAACTATTCCAAAATTCCTTGGAACCCTTTTCTGAAGACTCAGATATTTCATTGAAAATAAATATTTAAAGGTTGTCTACAACCAAAATATATTTGGAAGAGCTTCGTCTATGACGCAAGTGCTGTGAGAGGCAGAAACCAAAATCAAAAATGTAAGGTCGTATAAATAACAAAGTTGGTATTTAAGTTAATTATCTTATAAAGCATTTGACACGAAGAAACTGGAGACATTCTACCAAACCGCAGTATGGCTCTAAGTATATTCATTAAAATAAATAATTTTAATAGTGTATTTTGACTGCCTCCATGGTCGAGTGGTCAGCGAGCTGACTTCTCACCCGGAGGTCCTGCGTTCTATTCCCGGCTGGGGCGGGGAAAATTTCTTTAACCAGAATTATTCCCTATCCCCGCAGAGTCTGGAAGTATGTATATGAGAGTGAATATGTGCGTGTTAGAGGAAATAAAATAGTTTAAACCCAACGTAAACCTACAGACAACGAGTTGTTTCTAATTCGAAGCCCCCGTTATGACCTTAGGGGCTATATAAATGAAAAAAAAAAACAACAGTGTATTTTAAGAAACATCTTGGATATTAACGTCACCTTAAAGTATCTATAAGAGGCAGTGAAATCCTCTTCATTGAGAAACAAATTCTCTAAACTTCAACAACTTTTTAGATACATCATTCATCTCTTAAACATCCTCTGTTTTTGTTGTTAATATTTTAATTAACATTATTTTTGAAGAATAAGAATGTATTTCATTATGATTATTTGCCAAAGAGATTGCCCCATTATACCACCCACAAACTGATTCACCAAACTAAAGAAAATGAATAGAAGTTCTTTTGATTTTGCTGAAGAAAAATCTGAATGTGTGTCGGGATTTAATGTCGAATTACTTGCGACGTTTTTACTTAAACTACTAAAGTACCAGGTACATAGTAGGTAAAGAAGGCAGTGAAATCTACAAAAAAAATCAAAATAGGATTTCACCAAAATATATGTTTTGACGTCTCCTGAACCTCCAAAACACTAATGTAGAAAAAGATCTGTGTGTGTGAACGGCATAACTCAAAAACGGAAATTCCCTGAAGTAACAAACTTAATGCAACACGAACATTTTCAGGAGATTTCCCATCTGAGCTAATGTTTGTATGGAACATTTGTGGAAAATTTTGATGAAAAATTAAATGCATATTTTAAATTTTCTGGTAATAGCCTCTGAGTGTACTTTCTTCATTTTTGCAGGCTGGTAAATCGTAAGATATTGACAAAATCTTACTACCCAAAATATTTAGATATCCCAACAATTTATGTCGGATTCAATGTTGTAGAGTTCATTATTTTCGGATACTAATATTCGTGCTTAAGATGTAAATGTTCCAATACTTAAATATATCTCAAATAGGAAGTCGTATTTCGGTTTTCTTCTGTTTTACTCCTGGCCATGCCTTAGTAATCAGCTTTTAGAAGATTTGAGCTTGGCTTTAGTCTAGCGTATTTTCTTGTTTTCCTTTTTCTTATAAGGAATTAACCAATAAGACAATTTCTGCTATTGGTTATCTCTATTAGCCGAAGAATGTATGTATATGGAGGAGGAAGAGGAACAACTTCTATTAGATTACTATCTATCAAAATGGATAGAGGAGAAAGGCACATCAATGGACCACAAAAGGTTCTTTTTAAAATTGAGAGCATTGAGTTATTTCTGGTAATGTTTGTTTACTCGCTTTTAAACATTTGACTTCCTCATCACTTTCCTGCACTCATGCCGTGTCTACAGCGACTGAATAATGAAATAATTTTTGCAAATGTTGATCTTGGTTAATCTAAGAAAAATTAGATTCATATTAATAGTTTGTATAATCTGTGTGCAAATAAGCGATAGTGATTAGCAAAATCTGAGGCGTTCCATTCACATGACTTTCTCTACATCTCTGTAACAAGTTATTGTTAAAAATCTTTTCTTCTCTCTACTTCATGATAATCGATATAAAAATTGGCAGAAATGGCCTTATTACATGATTCCTTGTACATTAGACTAAAGCGATAACCAAATATTTTAAAAGTTGGTAGCATGAAGTTGAAATCCGTTTCTTTGCATGGCCAGAAATTTACCAATTCCCGTATGAGAAAATGTTAAATATTTTCAAATCAATAACAAGGAATGTATACCATAAATTGCGATATTTTTTAACGCACTCTATATTTTTTGTATAACCTTTTCGTCTCTCTTTTACGGTTTAACAGTTATACAAAAAACGTCCAGCATGAAGATGTCTTTAGAGGGTATTCCCAGAAAATTCAAGATATAGAATGTATTTGTCAAATAAATCTTTCTAATTTACGGGATTTTAATGAAAATCATTAGAGCCATTTTTGAGAAAATCAAAATGTTTGAAATATTTTCCATGTAAAGAGTGGGGAATTTTACACAAAATCCTCGTGTTGCATCTTTGTAAGGCATTAAACTTAAATACAAAGTTTTGTATTTTACCGACTTTTCGTTATTGAGTTTTCGTGTTCACAGACACCCGAAGGTCTTTTTCTTCTAAAAGTCTTTTCTTGTATATAGGGGACCCTAAAACGCGTATTTACGGGGAAATCTCGATATTGAAATCTTGGGTGCACTATGTAGAGAGAGAGAGAGAGAGAGAGAGAGAGAGAGAGAGAGAGAGAGAGAGAGAGAGTAAAAGAGTTCAGGTGCGTATAACGAACGATTCAGCTCTTGCTTCATGTATTTGGTACCAACTAAATTAGAATAATAAGTTTTTTTATCCAGTCGAAATGAAAGATTTGAGCAATTTCTACACTTGTAACACAGAAATAGTGCATCTCTTGAATAGAATCGTTGTTAACACACGTCTCCACAACGTTGAGAGGATTTTCCAACATTCTGCATAATTTGTAATATGCAGACAGAGTAAAATAAGGAAAATAACCGGGGGTTATTGTTCATGTAAAACAGAACCTGCAGATATCAACTCTTTAATTTTCCCTTCTGCTGCGTGTAAATCTTCCTTTAGCTAAACAGAATTCAAAGGCTATTTCTCATTTCCGAGTTAATCCAAGACATTTGTCACAGAAATGGGCACAGTGCCCAACTTTGGTGGTGCAAAATTATGTGGTCTAAACAATTTATTCGTGCTTGTAAAAATAGATTATAACTGAAAATTAATTTTTGTGAAACATAAAAAACTATAATTAATTTGTCGTATGTTACATCATGGTAATCGAATTGGGTTCTACAAATATCAATCTAATATACGTATCCTTTTTAATCATATTTAATTAAATATAATGAATTATTATTGAAATCAATATAAATTCACCTCATTAGTGGCGTTTCTGATTGCAATTAAAATAAAATTAAAACATGTTCTATTGGTAAAAATACGGATATTTGATACCCCTGTCCTTTCCGTTTGTTTAGTGTTGAATCGACCAAGCACTTTTAACACTAATATGGGCTGGAGACCAATGAAGTATCTAATCTATAACAATAGATCCGTATCGGGTGGGGCAAAAACTGGCACTAGAGAGAGTTCAAAAAAGAGCAGCTAAATTTGTAGACAGAAGTAAACGATTCGAAAATCATACCAGCACTGCTACTTCCTGGGAAACACTAGAAAAACGTAGGAGACGAGCAAGGCTATGTGCAATTTTTAGAGCCCATAAGGGGGAACCTGCATGGAAAGACATATCCAAACGATTATTAAAGCCATTATACTGTGGGAGGAATGATCACTTGGAAAAAATAAGAAATAGGGAACAGAAAACAGACTTAGGTAAATTTTCCTTCGCAAATAGAACAACAAAAGAATGGAACAAAATACCTGCAGATTTACTGGAGACTTTGCCTCAAAGTGTAAATATTTTTAAAAAGAGACTAAAGAAGACTGATTTACAGTCAGGATAGTAAATAAAAATATTGCGTTATTATTAAATGTTGTTACAATTATGTATGTACTAGTTTACTATGATGTCATTGGCATTTTAACAGTGTATTGCTCACATTATTGTTTATTTAACTCATTGTATTGTACATTGTATTATTACATTGACAGCGCTGCCACCGGACCACGCCCTAAGCAGTGAAATAAAGTATCCGTCCGTCCGTTCATCCATCTGTCTGTCTGTCTGTCTGTCTCTCTATCTCTCTCTCTCTCTCTCTCTCTCTCTCTCTCTCTACCTAACCTACCTAACCTACCTAACCTACCTACCTACCTACCCACCCACCCACCCACCCACCTACCTACCTACCTACCTACCTACCTACCTACCTACCTACCTACCTATCTATCTACCTATCTATCTAATATGAGTAGACAGTAGCTTTATTGTAATAATTCTTTTTCCAACAAGAGTTTGGTAGCAGGGAATTTTGTCGCACTGCTATATAAGAATTTCCATGAGTTAGACATATCTAATGCAATTCCAGAACTACTGTATAAACTGCTGGATATAAATCATGAAATAATTTGATAAAGTGAGACCTTCTTTTCTTGACTTCCTTGCTGAACCTATAAGCAAGACAAACACTTGCATATGTTCCAGTCCTCCAGAAAAGTGAGCAGTACTTTTAATTTGTCAAGTAAATATACTTAATATACGATATTTTAATCCAAATCGTTACAGCCATTTTTTAAAACAATCAAAATTTTCTAAATTTTTTACATGTAAAAGGTAGTCTAGGGTGGGGGGATTGTTCTCAAAATCTTCGTGTCACATCCCTGGAAGATAGTAAACTTAAATACAAAGTTTGGTATTTTACCGACTTTTCGTTTTTGAGTTATCGTATTTACAGACACACGCACTCACGGACACACACATGCGCGCGGACCTTTTTCTGAAAATGCTGTTTTTTTATATAGGGGACCCTAAAACTAATATTTCCGGTGAAATCTCGGTATGGAATTTTTGGGTGGAGTGCAATACTTTCTCTATACACTATGTACATAGTACGTGTAGAGAAAGTAAAAATTATCATATTTTTAAATCCTCATTATTCTATATATACATATATAATCATGTGCAAAAGTTTTTGTATCTCCGTTGTGTGAAAAGTATATCACAAAACGGTTTCATCATCTCTCTAAAATCCACGACAGCTTGAAATATTGACATTACCTATTCCTACAGAAAATATGTCATGGCTGTTATTGTCCTGCCTGCTATTAAATTGAATCTATACACGATAAGGACTCTAGTAATTTTATATTATATAAAATATATGTTTATGTATAATATTTAATATAAAATATGTGTTTATAATTCCATGAAATTATTAAATTCATCCAGTATCTACATTTATTGCATTGCTTGAATATATCAAGTTTGCGCCTTTGAATTTACATAAAAATATTTGTCTGTGAGGAAGGCATATAGGTATGCAAGTTCTGAGAAAGTTCTCGAGAATCTTACGTGTACGTATATATACAGGGTCTTAATCAACTATACCGAAATATTTTTACTGAATATGTAGATTACTTAGGTAAGTAATTTGAGATAGGAGACTTATGGCCTTTTTATTGAAATTTCGAAGTAACAGCTATTAGTTTCTGAAGCGGCAGTACGCCACTTTACGCGGCACCTCGTCTGGAATGAAAAGAATAATAATAAAAAACATTTACTCTGTGACAGGAATCGAGCTCATGAACTTTGCGATACCAGCTTCCCGCGTTACGCATTAAGCCATCAGAATAGTTATAAAAGAGCCTCTAGAGTACGTTACATAACTCAAGAACGTAGTTAATAAATGCTCTGTGTCGCACTGTCAAGTGATTAGTTCGAGATTTTACAGATACATGCGACATTAAATCTTGAGAACGCTAGTAGCGAACTGCTAACAATCGATATTTCTATACTCGGGCAGCAGTTTTAAAGACATTCTAAGCCATTTTTTCAACCTGCTTTGCTTTAACGCCGACTTATCAGCACCTGATACCCACACGTTTAACGCTATGTAGCTGCGTTATGTTTATCCGGGGACCATGCATCGCCGATCTCAAATTACTTATAGCAGTCACGTGTACAATCTCGCAAATTACTTCGGTGTAGTTCATTAATACCCTGTATATATACAATCTTTTAAAAATTATTTGGAAAGATTTTATGAAAAAGAGTTACATTTTAACTCCCTTGCCTTTAAACAGCTTCAACCTTAAATCGCCACCCGTCGATGTATTCGATTCTACTATGTTGTCCGCAGACTGTCAACGTCGAACTAACCGACACAAGTTTTGAGAGACTGTAAACCTATTTTTGAAGCATCTTATGGGAAAGTCCTTTATATCACTGGAAAGAAAAAACCTTCTTCTTTCAAACGGCATGTTTCAGCAGTGAATTTTGTTATTTGAAGGTCAGTATTTCCAACCCTCGACAATTTTGTTTAACCAATTTAATTCCGTGTTCACTGTGTGAAAGTGAACATGGCAAGTTATTACGGATTGTTTTTTTTTTTTCTACTGTGGAGGGTTGATAAAATTTGACACATTAGAAGTGTGTAATATCAATTTGACATTAACAGGAATGATTGTGTATCTAATATACCTCCATAGTCACCAATACAAAGAGAAAGTTGTTAAATGTGAATTTATTAAATTGCGAATGTATTACCACTAAGAAAATAATAGCTTTCGACTTATTACTTTCCTTACACTACATAATTTGATACCGAGATTTCACCGGAAATACAAGTTTGGGTCCTCCTGAATCCAAAAAAAGCACTTTTAGAAAAACATCCGTGTGTGTGTGTGTGTGTGTGCATCTGTGTGTATGTCTGTGAATCTGTGGAAAGCATATCTGAAAAACGAAAAGACCGTTGAATACCAAACATGGTATTTAAGTGGTATCTTCCAAATATGCCATAGAAGATTTTTAAGAAAATCTCCCTACCTCCAAGTAACCTTTACATGAAAAATTTTCGCCAATTTTAATTTTCTCAAAAATGTCTCTAACGATTTTCATTTAAATATAGTATTATATAGATATTTACCAGACATAAAAAATGTACCTATATCTTGAATTTTCTGGGAATAGCCTCAGAAAACTACTTTATTCTGGATTAATTTTACGGAATTTTGTATACCGTAAGAGATAGAGAAGAACTTATTTAACAGAAAACATAGAACTCTTTAAAATACACAATTTATGGTATATACATTTTCTTTGTGGAATAGATCGTTTTTGAGATATTCCTTGTTATTGGTTTAGGCTTTAAAATGTTTCTCATATTGTCCATAGAAAAAAAGATACTTCAGTCTTATAGCAACCAGCTTATGACTAATCCTTCAGCCTATGCTACCCCCTTATTTCACTTCTACTTCCATGGAAGCAAGTAATAAGACCATTTCTGCTAATGTTTTCTTGATTAGCATGAAGTAAAAAGAAGCATAAGATTTTTAACAATAATTTGTTGCAGAGATGTAGAGAAAGTCAAGTGAATGAAACACATCTGATATTTTTTAGTAATTGAATAAGTAAGCTCTCAGTGGTTTCTGAAGAGAGGAGGGATGACTGAAGATATAATTAACAATTCTGCTTCATGATATATTGTTCAAATTATTGCGAAAGAAGCAGGAATGCCATTGCAGTGTGTGTTTATAGGCCGCTACAAAGAGAAAATCGCCTACAGAGTGCTTAAAATTTGAAAAAGGATAACACCCCAAGTGCATACATGCTCTAAACAAAGAGAAAATTAGTGGTCTGCAACCAAATAATGTCATAATGAAATTTCTCTTTATGTTGTTTGTGTACTCCTTTTTTAGCGCTTGAAATGTTCATGTAAACTGAGAGATGCAGGTATAGTGTTTAAAATGGTGCGGGAAAATCATTATCATATCTGCAGCGATTATATTTTGGATGCAAAATACGTTGACATCAACGATACTGGTGAGTTTTTCAAATAAAACATAAATGAATTTAAATCGGTTTACGACTCATTTCAGCAAGACAGGAAACATAAAGTAAACATAAAAATAAAAATCTTATGTATACCATTTACATGACTTTCTCTACATCTCTGCAACAAATTATTCTTAAAAGCTTATACTTCTATTTACATGCTAATCTGTAAAAAAAATAGTAGAAATAGCTCTATTACTCGCTTCCTTGTAAGTAGAAGCGAAATAAGAGAGCACCATAGGTTAAAGTGATAATCAAAAGCTGGTTGCTATGTCACTGAAGTTCCTTTGTTTGTATGGACCGCAGTTGACAAATTCCTGTATGAGAAAAGTATGTTTTTCATAGCAGAAACCAAAAATAAGGAATGTCTCAAAAACGAGGAACTTGACGAAAAAAGGTATATAATTGTGTGTTTTAACGTGTTCTACATTTTCTGTGCAGTAAGTTTTTGTCCATATCTTACGGTTTAGCAGTTATTATAAATTCAGTTAAATTCATCCAGAATAAACTACTCTTCAGAAGTTATTCCCAGAAGATTCAAGATATACATTTTATTTGTCAGATTAATGTCTTAAATATACGATATTTTAATCAAAAACGTTAGAGCTATTTTTGAGAAAATCAAAATTTTCGAAAAAAGTTCCATGTAAAGGGTAGTTTGGGGTGGGGGATTTTTCTCAAAATCTTCGTGTCGCATCCCTGGAAGATGCTAAACTTAAATACCAAGTTTGGTATTTTACCGCACAGACACACGGACACAAACACACACACACGGATGTTTTTCTGAAAATGCTTTTTTTTTAGATACGGGGGACCATAAAACATATATTTCCTGTGAATTCTCGGTATCGAATTTTTTGGTCGAGTGCAATGCTTTCTCTATACTATGTACATAGTATAGAGAAAGTAAAAATCAAATATCCATTAGATAATAATTCTTTTTGTGATTGAATTAAGCAGTAGGTTATTGAATAGAAATGAATATGGCCAAATAATAATACCTCCATCGCACGACAGCTCACGGAGAACCTGGGCCTACCGCCCGGCCGCTGCGTCCTCCATCTCGGCCAATTACAGACGTAATGAATGGGGTGCAGTATTGGAAGCTGAGACGTGGTCCGCACCTCGAGCCCCCCGGCCGGTTAATGCGGTCTTCATGACCTAGAGACGCTACTTCTCCATCAAGTAGCCTCTCATTTGGCCTCCCAGGGACCTTACGAGGCTGAGTGTACCCCGGGCCAGGTCTCCCAGCCCCGGTATTGGAGATCGAACCTAGGTCTCCCGCTTGGTAAGCAGCTGCGCTATCACCGCGATAAGAAGACCATATGGCAAAATACAGTTTTTAAATAATTATTCTTGCTTTAGTTATGATTTGTTTTCTAATAGCTAGTAGTTCAAGGCATAGAAGCTCGGAAATGTTCCCCTCTAATGGCGTTTAAACGGCGACTAGCACCCTCGATCTGATCAACGCGCGTCAGGGTTAAATTATGGGAACACGGAAAATGCTATCACGAAAACATGTACCTACTCTTATACGCTGTATAGGTATAAGAGAGAGTCAATGGAGCCTATAGGGCTAATTTAATATTGCATCACCATTACTAACAATGTTGGTGACCGAGCTCTAAAATCATGAACTCATGATTCTATAATATCATACATCATAATGTTAATTAAACTACTTTGAATACTTTGTAATCAAATTAACACAAAACCTCTTTATAAAATCAACAAATTTAAAGGTCATCAATGTAACATTATAATAAACATTCTCAACAAAATTCTTTTAGTGTTCCACTAGCAAGGATCATCCTCCATGATTTAGGTATTTCAGGTTTTCCTCAGTCCTAATAACTGAAAAATACCTAGGAGATATCTTTTTTAAAAGTAGTAGTATTTATTTAGTTTACAACAATATATTTGCATCACACAATCACATGGGTCGGGTGACCATTGGTGCTGTCTAAAAATACTTAAATTTGAAATATTACTTGCATATCTATTTTATATCTTTACAACAACATTGGAAATACACAGACACATACATATGCACGCTACTGCAACTAAACCACAGAACAATAAAAGAAACAACACTCTAATATTACACACACACACACACACACACACACACACTTGCACTCTCAACTACACCCACGTATTCACACGTATATATCACACCAAATAAGTCTATCCAATATTTACATAAATATTTTCTCTCTTAGTGCACGTACTTCCATTAAGTATACTTCTGGCAATATTTGTTTCCTAACATCCTCCATCTGCACGCAGTATGCCAAACTAGATCCATCTTCCCGATCCTATCAAAATGGAAAAATCCTTCTACCAGTTCTCAACTACCTTACGAGGCTGAGTGCACCCCGAGTTTTCTACCCTCCCAACCTGAGCCACGCTATTCCCGACCTTTGTTTCACACCCAATTCTAAAATATATGTTTCTTTATGGCACACAATTTTTATTTCATTTTGTATTTACAATGACGATTTTTTCTTCATTTATATTCTATTTCCGGCCTGTTTATATTGCATTTTACTTTATTTACGACGTTAAATGTATTTTCGTTACGCCTTTACCAAATATCGTTTAAGCCAATCTTTGATAATCCCGTTAATAGCCCCACCGCCCACCATTTTGGATGCTCTATTTTATTCGTCTGATGCTGATGCATGTTTCCTTACCAAACTTGCTAATAAGTTCACTGCATGTATCAATAGATTCCACCGCCTGTAAGGAGAGATAAACATTACTAGTCATCACCACCATCCCTGTAGAGGGTTTTGAGAATATGTTCGCTGGTTGTAGGTCGTTAGGACAGATAAATGATACTTGCTCACATTGATTAAGTTTGTAATCCATTATAACATCGCTTACGTTAATTTCTGTAATGTTGCCATGCTATCCACATATATCCAAATTCGCAGGTTCAAACCCGGCGGAGGACGATGAATTTTTTCGGGTGTAAAAATCCTTAGCATGACTTCCTTCGGAACCGAAGTAAAGCCGTTGGTAGAGAGGCCTGATAGAGAGGCCTCTGAGCAAAATTAAGCGGTCTTTCACGCCCAATTTATAATGGGACGCTGAGAATCACTGTAGTTAAAGAGCGTCCATAAATAACATGTAATTTACATTTTTTACGTTAATTTCACCTTTTTTACTTTCTCTACACGTACTAAGTATATAGTGTATAGAACAGTGCACTCCACACAAAAATTCGATACCGAGATTTCATCGGAAATATTCTTTTAGGGTTCCCTGTAAGGTTCCCTGCTTTTAGAAAATGGTCCGTGTGTGTGTGTCCGTGTGTCTGTAAACACGATAACTCAAAAACGAAAAGTCGATAAAATACCAAACTTGGTATTTAAGTTTACTATCTTCCAGGGATGCGACACGAAGATTTTGAGAAAAATCCCCGCACTCCAGACTACGCTTTACATGGACAAGATTTCAAAATTTAGATTTTCTTAAAAATGGCTGTAACGATTTTCATTAAAATACCGTATATGAAAGATATTTATATGCCAAATAAAATGTATTTATTCTGAGTGAATTTTGCTTCATTTTGCGTAACTGGTAAATCTTAATAGATAGGCAAAGACTTACCACACAACAATTCTAGATCATGTTAAAACCACAATTTATATCATATACGTTTTTTTCGTGGAATTGGCCATTTCTGAGATATTCCATGTTATTTTTTTTAAATGTATTTATTTAAAGTCACTTTAACTGCAATGGTTATATCGCGACTTCTCATTAGCGTACAGTACATTAGTTGAATACATTTACGATGTAAATTTAAATAAACATATACAAGGTATACATAAAAAAAGTAAACTCAATGCAGTATCTTACAAGTAAGAGAAAAGTTATCTTATGTTTGTTGTGAACTAAGACAATATTTAGCATTTACTTTAACATTTTGAAATATATAGATCGAAACAAGAACTTTAGATTAAATTTTATGATACAATTGGATTACTTGTAAGAAGTTCAAGACTTTGTTGGAGAATTGTATTTGGTCCAGGGCTGTCGCGAGTTCGTTTGACACTTTATATATGGTTCGTTGTTCCTCATAGAGACTGCAGTTGGTAATGAGATGTTTCACTGTTAGCTGGCAGTTGCAAACATTACACATCGGTGGGTTTTCACGAGACAGAAGGTATGAATGTGTGAGTGATGTTGTTTGTTTCGGATCTAAAATAACTAAAATTTTCTCATCCAGAAAGTTGTGAGTTCCTGGCCCTGCATAGAAACGGATTTTATCCACATGGCAACCGATTTTCAAAAGATTTGGCTATCGTATTAGCCTAGTGTATTCCCTTATTTACCTTCTGCTTACAAGGAAGCAAGTAATTAAGACAAGTTTATCATGACATATATAAAAGAATAAACTTTTTAACACTTAAGTTGTCACAGAGATGTAGAGAAAGTTATGTGAATGTAACACATCAGATTTTTTTTTTCTTCTTTTGCTTTAGACTCCGAAAGAATTTTATCTAGACTGACTTTGTCGATTTATCACGATACTGCTTCTCTTTAGCAGCTTTCAAACACGTGCCAACTGGGGTTAATCACTCCGCTCGTGCTCTTGCACCATTTCACGAAACACTCAAATTTATTTACAAAGATCGTGACTTTCTTCTTAAATGGTGCCTCGGTTCGAAACTTAGTTTAGAGTTTTACGATAGTTTATTGCTTCTACTCGGTGCTTACACCTAGCATAAGATACTCCTTCGAATCAACACTATTAGCGACTGTGACCCAAGCTTCCGGAGTTCAGAACTGGGCAGCTGGAGAGATAGATCTCTCGTTCAAGCTCTTTGTGAGAACCAGAATGTTCTGTGGAAATTTCCAGCTGTTATATAAGCGAGCGCTCTCGCGGGCGAATTAGTTTAATAAGTGAGCTACTGATGCTATTATCCGAGAGAGTTTGTGATCACTTCTGTGACATGCAGTAAGGTAATGACTGAATGAATAAGTGTATTTATTTAAATACCAGTATACATATACTAATATAAAGCTGTACGTGCTTTTGAATACACAACACAGTAAGCAAAAATAAAAACAAAAATCTTATGTGTACCATTCACATGTCTTTCTCTATATCCCTGCAACAAAGTGTTCTTAAAAAGCTTATACGTCTATTTATTTTATGCTAATCAGAAAAAATGAGCAGAAATAGTCTTATTACTTGCTTCCTTGTAAGTAGAAGCGAAATAAGGGACTACCATGGGTTAAAATGATAGTCAAAAGCTGGTTTCTGTCAATGAAGTTTCTTTGTTTATATGGATAGGAGTTGACAAGTTCCTATATGAGAAAAGTATAAGTTTTTCATAGCAGAAACTAAAAATAAGGAATGTCTCAAAAACGACGAACTCCACGAAAAAAATGTATATAACATAAATTGTGTGTTTTAACGTGCTGTGCATTTTTTGTGTGGTATGTTTTTGTTCATCTCTTACGGTTTAGCAGTAATTCAAAATTTAGTAAAATTCATCCAGAATAAACTACTCTTCAGAGGCTATTCTCAGAGAATTCAAGAGATACATTTTATTTGTGAGGTAAATATCTTTAATATACGAAATTTTAATCAAAATCGTTAGAGCCATTTTTGATAAAATCAAAAATTTTGAGAAAAGTTCTATGTAAAGGGTAGTTGGGGGTGGGGGATTTTTCTAAAAATCTTCGTGTCGCATCCCTGGAAGATACTGAACTTAAATACCTAGTTTGGTATTTTACCGACTTTTCGTTTTTGAGTTATCGTGTTCACAGACACACGAACACACGGACACAGGGACCTTTTTGTGAAAATGCTTTTTTTGGATATTGGGGACCCTAAAACATATATTTCCGGTGAAATCTCGGTATCGACTTTTTTGGTGGAGTGCAATACCTTCTGTATACACTATGTACATAGTGCGTATACAGAAAGTAAAAATGAAAAGACTGAATAGGAAAATAAAAGGAAAGCATATCCAAATACAGCATCTTAAATTTACAACAAACAGTAAACCGTATTCTGATGCATTAAGATTCTATTATAATAAACAGATACAGTTAAGATATATATAGTCACAATACTGAATCACAAGAAAACAATGACCGAAATGGATGACAACATATAACATTATATTTAACTCTTATTGCCCCCCCCCTCTTTCTTACCATCAGCCTTCTCAGATGTTGCCCTCCGTGGTGTAATTGTTATCATAGTAAATTCATATACCCAAGGTCGCGGGTTCAAATCGCGGAGGACGATGAATATTTTAGGCGTAAAAATTCTTAGTATGGCTTTCTTCGGAAGGGAAGTAAAGCTGCTGGACCCGCGTCGTAGATTTACGGCACGTAAAAGAGCCTCAAGACTGATAGAGAGGCCTTTGAGCAAACTTCAGCGGTCTTTCACGCCCAGTATAGAATGGGACGCTGAGAACCACAGCAGTTAAAGAGTGTTCATAAATAAAACGCCATTTCATTTCCTTCCCAGATCTCAGCTGTCTCGTCTTAAGCAGAAATTTACATATCCCCATGCTTGCCAGCAGCGTCCAACATGCACCTAATTCTCTATTTGCAGTGGTAAGGATCGTGGCAAACACAACACCTTTCTCGCCATTCCTCCAGACCTCTATATCTTGCCAAGATATGAGCCCACGACTCTTCCTCCTCGTCAGTAATTTTCTACTACTACGAGCTATTAACAGGGTTCTTATTCGACTCTCCAGCAGGTGAACCATCTGAAGAGGAGAGCCTTTCATAATGCCGCTACGCTGCGAAAGTAAAGAAGTGCCAGTGAAAACAAGGTATGGTGAAGTGATAACAACTAGATCCATTAGCGAAGTCACAGTGAGGACATACTGAGTGAAAACTGGTCACTGGTTAAGTGAAATTCTAGCATCTGCTAGCAGCAGAGCATTTAACAATGATCACCCTAGAGCAGAAAGCAGTAGATTTTAAGTGTTCATCTATTCAGATTCAGTGTGTTAGACACATGCTTTGATCCCAAAACATCCACTTCCACCCACCAGCTGCTGGTTATGCAGTAACATACACAGAGCCATGATTGCTTTGTAACATTAAAACAGAACATAGGTAGTGCTCTTGATTCTCTTTCCTGCACCCCCTCCCCCACACTTGTACGTGGTCCTGGGCAATACAGCCACACGCTCATTTTGTGAATAAGAGCTCATTTCATCAGCATGATGCTAACGGCACACCTCTGGAAACAACTTCAATGTTATTTCAGCGGCGCTTACAGTACTCCTGTTCTGCTTTCAGTTGTTGGCAAGAAGGTTTAATTCCTATAATAAAAAAACGAGCGAAATTTGTCGAGTACTCCAAAAGTATTTTGATGCAGTTGGAATATGAAAAAGAGATCGTTTCTCATCTCTGACAAAGCAGTAACTGGATGTGATATATTTCCAGTATGTACCTGGAAAGGAAGTAATTCTTGTAAAAGAATTATTTTTTGCTTCAACAGAACAAAGCAGAAAAGCAGAAAATTTGTATTCAAAGTACTATAATTTTATTTGTTTTAACATACTATTCTCACGAAATATTAGTTTTCTATCGCATACTTTAATCTAGATAAACATTTGCAGACATATTTCATTACATATATTTTGTTTTAAGTACAACAGGGACAGTGGAAGTCATGTCGATGGGCAGGTGCTTGAACGCGGTTCACCATTGCTCTAAGATTCCATACTCTTTGCATCACTAAAAACAAGTGCATATCAATAAGACCTTTAAAAATCAAATACCAATGCATATCTCCGAAATTAAATACATTTTAAACTGATAAGTAGAACATCTTTCTGGTACTTAAAGGGCCATAGGTTTGATTCCCAACTAGGAGTGGAAATATTTGTATAGCTAATGTTGTTTGCTATCATTCCCACAGTCTGAAAGTATGGTTTAGAGTGTAAATGTGTGTGATGTAAAACGCCCAAAAAGAAGAGAAATCCCATGTGTATATAAGTTAACAACATTGTCGATAAGCAATAATTTTCAAAGATAAAACGCCGTCAATAGTATGAACACTGCAGTTAACAACAGCAACATAAAACAATATACTCGTATGTCTCTTTTGTAGGTTATGAACAGATGAAATGCATAGTTGTTCAAATAAAGGTTTAATTATTTCAAAGCTCCATCGCCTGTAACTGGCATTAAATAATGCAATTCGTGTATTAAACTCGATTACCTGAAAACCATAAAACTCTATTGAAACTAAATTGAAAACCATTAAAAGTTTGTTTCAGTCAATTAGGCCAAACATCTTAGAAAACAGAATTTTCAATAGTGCAGCCTTTTAAATCCATATTTTAAAGTATTTGCTTCATATAAATTTTAGGAACAAGCACTGATTTGAGTATATTTAAATGATTAGGTCTCAATATATCATTATATTTCTTGCAAAGTCTGAAGTTCACCATTTGATTTACAATATATTTTCTAGCTCGAGTCTAAATTCTCCAGTCTCCAGCTGCAAGGAATTAGCGTCCTCCTCTGCAGTAGTAGTCAAAATACTGCAGGCGGGTGGAAATCCTTTAAGTAGCTTCCTCAGCTACAGAGAAAAAAGAACTGACACTGATTAATAGCTGCCTACATTCCTTAGAGCCTGAGTTTGGGTAGAACTGGAGTCTTACTCTGGGAACTCGGAAGATACTGGAAACTGGCCAAATCAGGTTCTGACCGCCATGTCTTTGCTGGTACATGCTAAATAAAGTTTTAGTTTTACAATCAATACTCATGTTCTTTTTACTTTCTCTATACGCACTATGTACATAGTGTATATAGAAGGTATTGCACTCCACAAAAAGGTATTGCATTTTCACAAAAAGGTCCGTGTGTGTGTCCGTGTATCCGTGTGTCAGTGTGTCCGTGGGTCCGTGTATCTGTGAACACGATAACTCAAAAACGAAAAGTCGGTAAAATACCAAACTTTGTATTTAAGTTTAGTATCTTCCAGGGATGCGACACGAAGATTTTGAGAAAAATCCCCCCACCCCCTACTACCCTTTACATGGAACATTTTTTCGAAAATGTTGATTTTCTCAAGAATGGCTCTAACGATTTTGATTAAAATTTCGTACATTAAAGATATTTACCTGACAAATAAAATGTATATCTTGAATTTTCTGGGAATAGCCTCTGAAGAGTAGTTTATTCTGGATGAATTTCACTGAATAACTGCTAAACCGTAAGAGGTGGACAAAAACTTACTACACAAAAAAGTGTAGAGCACATTAAAACACATAATTTATGTTATATACATTTTTTTCGTAGAGTTCGTCGTTTTTGAGACATTCCTTATTTTTGTTTCTGCTATGAAAAAGTATACTTTTCTCATACAGGAACTTGTCAACTCCTATCCATATAAACAAAGGAACTTCATTGACATAGAAACCAGCTTTTGACTATCACTTTAACCTATGGTAGTTCCTTATTTCGCTTCTACTTACAAGGAAGCAAGTAATAAGACTATTTCTGCTAATTTTTCTGATTAGCATAAAGTAAATAGAAGTATAAGCTTTTTAAGAATAATTCGTTGCAGGGATATAGAGAAAGTCATGCGAATGGTACACATCAGATTTTTTAAATATAAATGTCGTTGGGGGTTGCTGAAATTTAGAGATTCTCGGCACACCATAAAAAGCAGGAAAAATAGTAACTTCATTAAATACGTCACTTAACGGGATCTCTAAAATCTGGCAGGTGGTGAAAAGTTAGGTTAGATAAGATAAAAGATAGTATAGTAAGTATTTTTATGCGCTATTCTTTTTATGATTTGCCTAGGATCTTCACAAAATGACAACTTTCAGCAAAGCCTTTGGCATATATTATACCCAGTATATTTTAAAGGCTTAATGTAACCTTATATAAAAGGATCTTTAAACATAAACTTAAAATTTTAACTCATAAATATTATATCTGAAATAGGCTAAAAAGCAAAAGAAGCTATATCCTGAGCAAATAATAGGGTTTTATAAAACATTGGGAAGATATATTCCGTTCTCTTGTTCACCGTACACCATTCTTTCTAAGACTGCATGCACAGCATTTCGGAGATGATGTCTTGGAATGTTAGCAATTTCTGGCGAGACAGCATTTTCTTGTTACTGTCGGGTTGTAGGGTGTGTCCTGAAAACTCGTTCTTTAAGGTAACATCACAACCAAAAGTAGGTTAGATTGAGATCTAGGGATCACGTTGGCTACTTTGTTGGAACTTTACGAATGGAAAATGGGTTTGTACTTAAATTGTTAAGAGTTCCAAATTTTCCCAGACCTTCATAAAAATTTCTTGTTTTCAAAACATCATTTAGTGCTACAGCCATATTTGTAACTTAAAAAAGGTCTGATGTGCTCCATTCACATGCTTTTCTCCACATCTCTGTAAAAAATTATTGTTAATGAGCTTATTCTTCTATCTACTTCATGATAATTGAGATAAACAGCAGAAAGTTTCCTTATTATTTTGTTCCTTGTCAGTAGAACAGAAAAAATCTAATGTGTTCCATTCACATGATGTCCTCTAGCTGTTCGGAAAACAAACTTTTTATTCAAGGAATTAATCTGTTTTCTACATCATGGTAATCAAGATAAGCATAATCAGAATTAATCATATTAGTAGCTTCCTTGTAGGTAGAAGGGAAAAAAGAAAATACATAGGCTAAAGCGATAGTCTCGTCCTTTAAAATTCGGTCGCTTTATGATACAATTGAAATTCCATTTTCTTTGCTTGCCAGGAATAAACAAAAGAGAAACGAGAAAAAAATATGTCTTCCCGTTTGAGAAAAGTTTAAGTGGTTTAAAATTGAAACCAATAATCCGGAATCTCTCAAAAACGGTTAACTCTACAAAACAAATGTATGCGATATAAGTTGAGTGTTTTAAAAAGATCTACATTTTTTGTGCAGCAAGCTTTTGTGTACCTTCTACGGTTTGGCAGTTATATACAAGTCATCCAGAACGAATAGGTCTTCAGAGGCTATTCTCAAAAAATCAGACATGCATTTTGTTTGTCATAAAAATATCTTAAACATATGGTATTTTAATCAAAATCGTTAGAGCCATTTTTGAGAAAATCAAGCTTTTCGTTATAGTTGGAGGTGTGGAGATATTCTTGAAAATCTTCGTGTCGCGTCCTTGGAAGTTATTAAATTTAACCGAGTTTTCGCTTCTGAGTCATGCTGCCCACAGACAGACACATCGCCTGTAGTGCCACAATAGTAAAACCCGGTGTTAAACACTATCCAAAAGAAAACACACACACATTGACGTTGTTCTAAAATACATTTTTGATTTCAAAGCCCTCAATACGTGCATATATATATAAAACATTTGGTAGCGATTTTTTGGTTGGAATACAATACCTTCTCTTACCTATCAACTATGACTGTACAGCACATATAAAGAAAGTAGGGAGCTCAGAGGAGCGGGGGGGGGGGGTTTATCGTCAAACTGGCCGTAACCAATTTTTGAACTCGGCAACACTTGAACGTACCTCCACTACAGGGGCGGCTAATTTTTATATTAAGGTTATAATATTCCTAAGTTTTTCACTTTTTATTATTTTCCTATTCAAGTGAAAAAATGTGTAATAAACCAATATAGTGTGCACACAATCCCAAACTACATACTTTACTCATGTAAGTATATACATGCACTGTTCTGCTTACATAACTGCCTTGTAAAAGTGAGATGATAAATTCTCAAACTCAGACACCATTAATATTATTTACTTTTTTACTCAACGATGTGAGAGTAAACTTTCTCTTTGTGCAATGGTATTGCGCAGGAAGTCTGGAGTTAAAAAGTCCAAGCATTCCTTCACCAACTTTTTTGTATAATTTTTCTTCGCGTGCCTTGCTTTCAGAAGTACTTTGAAACTGGGAAAACTTCTCTGCCCTCGGCAAAATGTAACAGGAAAACGGAAGGCAGCTGGAGATGCCCCGGTTGGGGTTTTGCCCCTGATGGCAGTAAGATTGGATTGCAACGACTAGATTCCAGAAGCGATTCCAGCTCCAAAACAACACGGATCTTGTCATTTATCAAAAAGAGGGAGAAAGGAAGTTCCAGAAAAGGCTGGGAGGAGGTGGTACAGTACATGATCGAAAACACGAGAGAAAACTGTTGAAAAAGAAAGTGGAGAAAACAAGAGCAATGTGAAAAATAAATTGCTATATCCTGTTGCATCACAAAGATCTTTTTTCACGTGACAGAGGGGAGGGGCTAGAATTGATAATATTTATCTGCTTCTGCCACTGCTCTGTGAACTGGTTTTCAAAGGGCTCCAAAACCTGATAACCCTTCTGTTGTCAAAGCCGCATGTTACGATAACCAACGGATGTTTAACAAGCAAGCATCTATAATGACAGAAAGCATCTTGCTAACGGCAAGATAATATCTTATCACTGTTGTTAATCCATAGCATTGTACTGCCTGATCAATCAATCAATCAATCAATCAATCCTAACTTTGTGTTACGCTACAAATTCGTTTGTATAAATAACTGACAATGTTGCATAGCTTATTGGTGTGTGAATTGTTACAAAATACAATATCAAGACTATAAGCATGCCATATCCTATGTTCTTCATTTCTATTGCTCAAGAACTTCAAAAGTAACCTATTACTTTCTCTACACGTGCTATGTACATAGTATATAGAGGAGGTATTGCATTCCACCCAAAAATTTGATACCGAGATTTCACCGGAAATATATGTTTTAGGGTCACTGTATCCAAAAAAAATATATTTTCAGAAAAATTTCCGTGTGTGTGTCCATGTGTCTCTGTGTTTGTGAACACGATAACTCAAAAACGAACTTGGTGAAATATCAAACTTGATATTTAAGTTTGGTATCTTTCAGCAATGTGACACGAACATTTTGAGAAGAATCTCTCCACTCCAAATTACCCTTTACATGGAACTTTTTTAAAAAAATTTGATTTTTTTAAAAAAATGACTCTTAACAATTTTATTAAAGTATTGTATATTTACCTGACAAATATAATGTATATCTTCAGTTTTCTCTGAAGCCCACTTTATTCTGGATCGATTTTATGGAACTTAGCATTACTGCTAAACCGTTAGAGTTTGGCAAAAAGTTACGACACAAAAAATGCAGAGCACGTTAAAACACATAAGTGATATGTATTTTTTTCGTGAATTTGGTCGATTTTGAGATATTCCTTGTTTTGGTTTCATCTTTAAACAACTTGGTCAGCTCCTGACCATAGAAACAAAAAACCTTCAGTTACATAGAAACCAGTGTTAGACTACCACTTTAACCAATGGTACTCCCTTATTTCGCTTATATTTAACAAGGAAGCAAGTAATAAGAATATTTCTACTACTTTTTTTCTCGATTAGCATGAAGTAACAATAATTTGTTGCAGAGATGTAGAGAAAGTCAGTGAATGGAATGGAACACATCAGATTTTTGTTTTCTATCGGTACCTAGGTATCTGATTTCTGGTAAGTAGAGAGGGCAGTCCATCAAAACTTTGGTATCCTGATTTCATCAAAACGTTAGGGTCCCCTAAGTCCAAAAATAGAAGTATTTCTATAAAAAAAGTTTCACGCGCGACGTGTGTGTACGTGAGTATTCGAGGAAAACCAAAGTAGAAATCTAAGTGCATCTTCTAAAATTACGATACGAAGGCTTTCAGAAAAATCCTCTGATCGTAAAACTACGACTTACGCAGAATGTTTAATTTTTACGTGCTACAAAAATTACACTAACAATTTTGAAATCAATTCTGCTAGATATTTTGAAGACAAATGAATTTAATTTTTGGTAATAGCTTGTGTAGCCCAAGTTATTTGGAAGGAACTTATATATCTTTTGTGGCTGTAAACCATAAGGGATAAGGGGTTAATGTATAAATACGGAGAGGACTGGGCATTAATCCACTGCGGAATTAATCTATACCCCACTAGGGGATGAGGTAGGAGGAGAAACCGGGCTGTCGGAACCAGAACAACGGCACATCTAATGACAAGTTCCCTACAGCTGCCCCACTATCGGATAGAATCCCAAAGGGTCCTGATTCGCACGGAGTCTAACGCCTCCCGGCGACCAGCCAAAAACCGAGGGACCTACAGGTTATGATGAATATGCAGATTTTTCAGATACTTATCAAATTTGATTCACATGTTATTTTTGGATGAGTTAAAAGAATTCAAGCTATTTCTGAATTTGTAATTACTGGTGTTGTGTATAGATAACTGGAGAGGATATAGTTAAAATGTTCACTTGCACAGATATTCTTTTGCCTGGTTTGCCGCTGAGTCACCTTCAAGGGCACTTGCAACCCTGAAACAGCCAATTTAGCAAAGGATCAGTGAAACAATAGAACGGTTGCACAGCAACCCGGGAAATCCCCCCCCCAAAAAACCCATGGTTCTGAATAGGCGGTCTCCGGGGATCAAACCCGGGACCTCCCAAATGAGTCGCACCCATTACTGTAGCACCATCTCGCTCGGTGAAAATAAGAACAGACAAAATCGCATATAGACATTTTTAAAACACATTTATTTCAAATTAGTTTTTTTGGGAGGGTGGGGGGGCAGCAGTCATATATTCGCTGTTATGGGTTTCAATATTCCAATACTTAGTTATTTATAGTTTCTCCACCACATACAATGTACAAAGTAGATAGAGAAAATTTTAATTCCACCCAAAAACTTTGATACGTCATTATAACAAAAATACATATTTTGAGGTTCCGTGAATCCATTGTCATATCGGACGCTGTATGAAATTGATGAAATGATGCTCAAATGATATCGGGGTCCATGGAGCTTAAAGTTACTCGACATTAGTCTTCTCATGATAAGGGAAAACCCCGTAAAAAACCTTATTCGGGTAAGTCACCTTAAGCGAAATTCGAACTCACGACCTTTTGAATGTGAAGCAGACACGCTACCACCACACTAACCTAGCGGTCTGACGGAAAGTTGTATAGTTACCGTACTTAGTATTTACGTTCAATAGGTATCTTGCAAAGATTCGACACAGCATGTGCTAAATATAGATGGATGGTCCCTTGTTAGGGACCTACCCGCCCTGTACGGGAAACTTGATCCTCCTACTAGTTAGTTACACGTGAGTGCCTAGGGTCAGAAGCCTGTCGAGGAACCAATGGGCGCTTAATCATAAAATGGAAAACCCGGAACGAGGGATCGGTCCGTAACCAGACACGAGAGTGGGCGAAGTAAATCCTATGAGATAAAGGTGAAATGATTTATAGAAGAAGTGGTGATGTATCAACTGGTGGAATGTTTGGCACGGAAAACTGTAGAACCAGGAAATAAAAACTCTCCCTGAAGCCGTTTTCTCATCCACAAATTCCCTTGGGATTGAGCTCGGGCCATCTTGTTGAAATGCGAGTGGTCTGACCACTCGACCAGGCCGCTACCCACATCTTTAGAACTTTTCGAATTTAAAATCAAGCTAGGCAATCATCGGTCTCTTCATTTGGAATGATATGTTCAAAAACTTACACACACACACACACACACACACACACCGGTTTTTAAACTTTATTTTGGGGTTCTGATTACCTTAGGGTTACCCATAAATGATATTTCTGAATCTATATTAATGAATCTAAACTTGTTATACTTATATTGTAAGTAACACATCAAATCATAAACATGTATACACATTTTTGTTGCAGTATCTTGAGTGGTTTTTAAATAATTGACTGTTTAACTCATTAACTTAATGAAAAACAAAAGAAAATATACACATTGAAAACATTAAACATTTTCTGATATAATTTTATCTCTAAGGAATATTTTAGAATAAATGCTGAAAAAATGTTTTAATTCCTGTTTAAATTTGACATAGAGTGTTTTCATTGAGTTATAGTATATTATTTAGATATTCTAATTAATATTCCTGTATTCTAATTCATATTTATCCAATTATAACCCATAAAGCAAAACACACACATTTTAACATGTAAAGTGTTAGATGTACCTCTGAAAATCTTGAATAAAACTGCACTAGAATTGTATCGTATGGAGCATTTTAAATACACAAAAATGTAGAAAAAACAAAATGAGAGAAAAACAGTTTCGAAATTCTAAATGGCTACCTGGCCTTGTGTGGGAGAACAATAAAAGTCTGAAAAAGTATTTCTAATGATCAGCAACAGACACCAAATATATATTATGAATCTACATGATTTAGTCTTAACAACTCATCTATAAACAGAAACTTTACGTATGAGAAAGTGTATTGGTATAGTAAAGCATGTAAAGAACAATTTGCTTGTTTTAGAAAGTAAGGCATTTGATTAAATGCGATGCGAGGGAAAAGCAGGATGGAAACTTATCCCATACATACAAAGAATATTACGCATGTTGGAACTAGACACCCAGACGGAGGACAGATGAAAGCTAATTTGTATAAAGGAAGAGTAAGGAGAGAATTGGTACTAGTAAACACTGGCACCTGCGGATGTTAAAACATAAGCAACGGTGAGCATATTTAATGATTTGAAACTAACTTATAAATAGGTTCAAATTGGCGCACAATTCTGCTTACTTCCTATAACTGCTAGACACTAACAACCTTCTATTCATGGAACTTCGTAACCATCTTTCAAACCTTCTTGATATTCTTAAATTGCGTTCTTATTTTTGGGTCTATATGCGAAGAGTAGGCGCAAAGTTCGCCATATAATTCTGTGAGATTCCTGATCATCAAATGCCTACCTGAAATTAAGTAAAATAGAAGCTGTGGGTATGTGATAATAGAGAGATTGTTTGTATACTTGAAATTTTCAAACATACGATCTTCTTAGAGCGATTACTTACCAGGTGGAAGACTCAAGTTCGATTCCCGGTACCGACATGGGAATTTTCTCCCGCTGGGAGGTCTGGTGCCGTAGTGCATTCAGCCTCGTGAAGTTTCTGGGGCCAACTGAGGAATTATTTGGGGTAAAAATAGTGGCTCCAGGATGAGTGGACCGCATTGATTAGCGGGAGGGACTCAAGACACTAATCATACGAGGTACGTCCAGAAAGTAAGTTCCGTTTCAATTTATCTCCGCTGCAGCGCTGCGATCGCAGTTCCGCACATACGCGGTAGACGCTCTGTATCAAGGAGAAGAAACGTGCGCCATTTTGAGATCGCTGTCAGCCACATACGCTTTGTTGTGCTTGTTTACAATGTCGGTGTTGATTGAAAATCCCGCCGCTTGTGAAATCAGACCTGTGATTCGTTTTCTGAATGCTAGGAAAGTGAAACCAATTGAAATTTATCGGCAAATTTGCGAAGTTTACGGACAAAATGCGATGAGTGATTCAATGATGAGAAGATGGGTCCGACAGTTCAATGAAGGACGTAGTGAAGTGCACGACAATGCACGACCATACACTGCAAATATGACGAAAAACCTCCTACAGGGATTTGGCTGGGACGTGTTTGACCATCCTCCGTACAGTCCTGACCTCGCTCCTAGCGACTTTCATCTGTCCTTACATCTCAAGTCTTTCCTTTGCGGTCAACACTTCAACAATGACGAAGAGCTGAAAGAAAATATTTCCAACTTTTTGACGACACAGGCGGCAAACTTCTATGAAGAAGGTATACAAAAACTTGTGCCACGCTATGACCAATGCCTGCAAAATTTCGGCAGTGATGTGGAAAAGTAGTATATGAGTTGTAGAGTTTTGTGCAATAAATAATTATTCTGTATCTGTACACAATTTAATTTTATTACGAAACGGATCTTACTTTCTGGACGTAACTCGTATTTCATCCTCCAGTACTGCACACCACCCATGATACTTGTAATGGGCAAAGGTGCAGGATGCAGCGATCGGGCAATATTTCTTCATCCACCTTCGGGCATTTGGAGAAAGTGTTTTTATACAGGATGAATTTAAAGTCCACAAACAAGCTTCAAGGGGTAATTTTTGACTGAAAATGAAGTATAAAAGTTCAGTCCATTGTGTCTATAAATGCACAGCTTCAACGGTAAATGGCACTGAAAAACGGCATCAAACAAAGAGCCCTGGCACAAGTACATTGCTTGAATCCCATCCATGTCACAACAGATATAAATTGGCCCACATGGGTTGCAAAGCACACGTTCATTCGTTGCATCATGAATTGCCTTACGCGTACGAAGGTATCGGGTGGTGTCCGGATACTGTCACAGGCTATACTGTTGAAAGAACAGGCTCACTATAACCTTACTTTATAGATGCCCCCACAACATCCAGGAGGATGAAGTCTGGCGATCGAGGTCATACAACACGGCCTCTGGGGAAGAGAGTAAGGTGTCGACGAACATTAACCCGTAGTTGCCTGATTAGTATACTACATATGCCGTTTTTCTTTCATTTAAAGTTTAAAAGTAGAGCTCTAGTAAAAATAGATAGGAATAAATCTATAAAATGATTTTATCAAATAATATAAAAAATAATAGAAATGAAAATATATGTAGATCCCTTATTAATCTTTTTCTTCTCAATTAAAAGTTTAAATTCTCCTAAACCAATTTTCATAATGCTGCCAAAGGCGTTACCAAAAATGTGGTTCAAATGGCCACGAGTGTTAGCTGATAGTTAATGAACTGGTCATCAATTCAAAAACAAATGTTGCAAGTTCAAATCCCAGTGATTGTGGTAAAAGACGGGGAGAGTCCAGGTTAAATAGTCGGTGTGATGCTTGGAAGCTAATCGGGTTACATTTGACTGTAGTTATATGGGATCTACTCTTTTATTTATTACAAAATCACTGCAATTTTAGGTTAAACATTGTATATATTTTTACAATATAAAATAGTTTTTGGATTCTTGTCGTTTATGGTTGAAGGTTAGTATAACATGACATTAATCCTAGAGTAGAACCCTTTTTGTATAGTTACGCTTAAAACAAGCGGAACTTATAAGTACCGACAGGCAGCAAAGGATTAATAGGGAAGTGGGACTAGCGTTCCTCCGTGCTTCAATAGCATGCCTGTTGTGTTGCCAAAGGCAATTCTCCAGCAATGGAGGCCAAGTGGTTTGCAGAAAATCCAGATAGATTTATCTGTTTAGGTATTGTGGAAGAAGAACTATTCCAGTCAGGAGGTCGTCAAAAGGCCCTGTTCAAACATTGAAGCTGAAGAGCTGTTGTTGAGATGCTTCATCCAATCCACAATAAATGATGATCATGCAAGTTCGTGTTGCCCCTCAAAGGGCACTTCATCGGTGAGGAGCAGTGAAGAAAAAAATCTGATGTGTTCCATTCACATGACTTTCTCTACATCTCTGCAAGAAATTAATATTAAAAAGCTTAGGCTATTATTTACACCCTGCTAATTGAGAAAATATTATCAGAAATAGTCTTATTACTTGCTTCCTTGTAAGTAGAAGCGAAATAAGGGAGTACCATAGGTTAAAATCATAGTCAAAAGCTGGTTGCTACGTGACTGAAGTTCCTTTGTTTGTATGGACAGGAGTTGACTAATTCCCGTATGAGAAAAGTGTAAGTTTTTCAAAGCTGAAACCAAAAATAAGGAATATCTTAAAAACGATCAACTCCACGATAAAAATGTATATAACATAGATTGTGTGTTTTAATGTCCTCTACATTTTCTGTGTGGTAAGTTTTTGTCCATCACTTACAGTTTAGCAGTTATGCAAAAATCCGTAAAATTCATCCAGAATAAAATAGTATTCAGAGGTTATTCTCAGAAAATTCAAGATATACATTTTATTTGTCAAGTAAATATCTTAAATATACGAGATTTTAATCAAAATCGTTAGAGCCATTTTTAAGAAAATAAACATTTTCGAAAAAAGTTCCATGTAAAGAGTAGTTGGGGTGGGGGATTTTCTTCAAAATCTTCATGTTAAATCCCTGGAAGATACCAAACCTAAATACCAAGTTTGGTTTTTAACGGACTTTTCGTTTTTGAGCTATGCTGCCCACAGACACACACACGGACATTTTTCTAAAAATGCTTTTTTTGGATTCAGGGGGTCTGAAAATATATATTTCCGGTGAAATCTCGGTATCGAATTTTTGAGTGCAGTACAATACCTTCTCTACGTGCATAGTACGTATAGAGAAATTAAAAATCCCAAATGGTCCCGTCAGATTTTTTCATGAGGAGGAAAATCCGCTGGTGACAATTGTTGCGTACGTTGAAGGTAATAAGGTTAATAGCGGGTGTCATATAGGATACACATAACGTTCATTAGCTTCATCACGTGGAGCGGACAATTTCTTGGAGCTTTTAATAGTTCTCAATAATATGGAAAACATGTTCTTCCATGTCTGGGGTACAGAAGTCAAAAGCCGCCCTAAACGTTGCAAACGACCCATGCTGACACAAATGCCGAAAAGCGGTTCCAAAGGTGGTGTGATGTGGGTAGTGCATTCTGTCTGTACATTCCTCACTACAACGTTCCATCTGCTTGGCCGTATACGCACACCATCATCGGGAACGATTATCGAATCATTGTGATTCTACGTTGCTTAAAGCACACTTCAAGTTATGGGAGAATGTCGTTAGTGCTATCAGCTGTGAAATTATTTATTTCTGGACACGGGTTAATGAACTTTTGTGTTCCATTTTCAGTCATAAAATCAGTTCCTGAAGTACGTCAGTGGACTGATAACTCATTTTGTATAAGAGAAATGGTAATGTTACCCAATTTATTGAAGCAAAAAGAAACACACTAGTAATATAAAAGGATACTAATATAAGGTTAAAAAATGATAATAGATAATAAATAATAGTATAAGGATAATAAACACATCAAAAGAATATAAAAAGAAAAATCTGATGTGCTCCATTTACAAGACTTTCTCTACATCTCTGTACCAAATTATTGTTAACAACTTACTCTTCTATTTACTTCATGATAGTTGAAATAAATATCAGTAGAAAGTGTCCTTATTACTTAGTTCCTTGTAGGTAGGAGGGAAAAAATCTAATATGTTCCATTCACAGGATTTCCTCTAGCTTATTATATTCAAAAGATTAGTCTGTTATTTACATCATGGTAATCGAGATAAACATAAGTAAAATTAGTCTTATTACTAGCTTCATTGTAAATTCAAGAGAAATAAGAAAATGCACAGGCTAAAGTGATAGTCTACTCTTTTAAAAATAGATCGTTATGTGAAAGAATTGAAATTGCAATTTCTTTGATTGTCAGGAGTAAACAAACGAGAAACGAGAAGAAAGATGTCTTCCCATTTGAGAAAAGTGCCTAAAATTGCAACCAATAATCCGGAATATAATCGAAAACGGTTAACTCCACAAAAAAGAAGAAAAAAAAACGGTGTGTTTTAATCTACATTTTTTGTAAAGTAAATTTTTGTATATCTTTTACAGCTTGCCAGTGATACAAAAGACATCCAGAATGAAGAGGTCTTCAGGGGCTATTTCCAAAAAATTCTAGATGAACTTAAGATATTTTAATCAAAATCGTTGGAGCCATTTTTGAGAAAATCAAAATTTTCGAAACATATTCCATGTAAAGAGTAGTTCGGGTGGGGTCGTGTCGCTTAAACACCAAGTTTGGTATTTAAGCGACTTTTCCTTTTTGAGCCATGCTGCCCACTCAAGTGTTACTTAACAGGAGATATATAATACATATGAATAATAATTGCAATTAAAACAAATGTCCATTTATGTTTCTTTTATTGCTAAAAATAAACTTATTTAAGAGACTTTGTGTGCCCATATTATCTAAAAACCAATGCATTACATTTATAACTCTTATTGAACACACTAAATGGAAACAGTCGGCTGATGACCTTCATTGTTACAAAGCGACCTTTATAATAAACAAAATAAAAAAAGGATTGTTTATTTATGGCGTCCATTTTAACTATCTCACATTTTACATGATATAATGCTTCCTCTCTTACATTTATTGACTGTCCATAGCAACGAGGGATATGAATATTCATCTGTTTACTCTCAAAGCTAATTTTGCATACAAACTAAACGTTTAGAATTCTTATTATAAATAAAATAATTTAACAATAGCAATTTCCCAATAAATACTTATATAACATATTAAATTGTATATATTCAATTAATATAAAAATATCTGCGTATTTATAAAAAAAAAACATTACTGCGTACAACACTTTGTATTTTAATTAGTTCTCTCTTTTATTTAATATGCAATTAAGCATCATATAAGGATGGTACTGTGTTGATTTTCGCTTACTCTACACGTACTATGTACATAGTGTATAGAGAAGGTATTTCAATCCACCCAAAAATTCAATACCGACATTTCAGCGACAATACATGTTTTCGGACCCCCTGAACCCTAAAAAGCATTTTTAGAAAAAGTTTTGTGTGTGTGTTTGTCTATGTGTGTCTGTGGGTAGTATAGCTTAAAAACGAAAACTCCATTAAATACTAAACTTATATTTAAGTTCAGAAACTCCCAAAGATCCGACATGAAGATTTTCAAGAAAATCCCTCCACCTCTAACTACCCATTACATGGAAAACGTTTCGAAAATTTTGATTTTCTCAAAAAAGGCTAAAGCAATTTTGATTTATATCTCTTATATTTAAGATATTTACATGGCAAATAAAATGTATATCATTAATTTTCTGGGAAATGGTTTTAAAGATCTCTTTATTCTGGATTTCTTTTAATTTTGCATACCTAGTAAACCGTAAGAGATAAACCAAAACTTACTATACAACAAATGTAGAACTCTTTAAAACGCACAATTTATCTCAGATACGTTTTCTCCCCAAATTTGACGGTTTTCGTAATATTCCTTCTTATTTTGTTTCAGTTTTAAAATATTTTTCTCATACAGAAACTTACCAACTCCTGGTCACGCAAAGAAACGGATTTCAACAACCACACATTAAAACACGTGACTGTCGGTTTAGCCTCCCTTATTTCCTTTCTACTTATAAAGAACTAAGTAATAAAACCGTTTCTGCTAGTGTTTGACACGATTAGCATGAAATGGATATAAGATCAAGTGTACTAACAATAATTTGTTGCAGAGATTTAGAGAAAGTCATGTGAATGGAACACGTCAAATTTTTTACGAGAAAGCCCGTTCTTAGAAAGTAGAAGAGTGAGATGAAGAGTGTAGAAATGGACTTTTCAGACGTATATATTAATTTTTATACATGCAAGGTATGTTTTACCAAACTGACAACAATAAAAGCCCCAGACCCGTAAAACGTACACATATTCAACTAAATCATTGCATCCATTCCTACAATCGTGTGGTGCATGCCTTATTCTCTTATGAACTTTATGTAATCCTAAAACATCTGTTTTGACACTTATACTATACCAATGACGTATATTAGGGAAGTATTGTTTTCATTCAAAAATTACATGTCGAGATTTCACGAAAAATATACATATTTAGAGACCTCGAATAAAAGAGAAGCACACTCTCGCATATGTGTATGTGACAGAATAATTTAAACACAATCTGATGTGTTGCACTCACATAGCTTTCTCTACATCTCTGCAACAAATTAGTGTTAAAAAGCTTATGCTTCTATTCACTTCATACTAATTGAGAAAAATTAGCAGATGTAGTTGTATTACTTGCTTCCTTGTAAGTAGAAGCTAATTAAGGAAGTACCATAGGTTAAAGTGATAGTCAAAAGCTGGTTTCTATGTAACTGAAGTTCCTTAGTATGGACCGGAGTAGATAAATTCCTATATGAGACAAGTTACGTTTTTCATAGCTGAAACCAAAAACAACAAATATTTCAAGAACGATCAACTCCACGAATAAAATGTATATAACATAAATTATGTGTTTCAGCTCTACACGTTTAGTTTTATAAGTTTTTGTCCATCTCTTATGGTTTAGCAGTTATGCAAAATTCCGTAAAATTGATCCAGAATAAAGTAGTCTTAAGAGGCTATTCCCAGAAAATTCAAGATATACATTTTGTTTGACAGGTAAATGTCTTTAATATACAATATTTTAATCCAAATCGTTACAGCCATTTTTAAGAAAATCAAAAATTTTAAAATTGTTTCCATGTCAAGGGTAGTTTAGGGTGGGGGGATTTTTTGGAAAATCTTCGTCTCGCATCCTTGGACGATACCAAAGTTAAATACCCAGTTTGGTATTTAACGGTCTTTTTGTTTTTGAGCTATACTGCCCAAAGACACCACACATACACACAGATAGACAGACAGACACACACATGGACATTTGTCTAGAAATGCTTTTTTTTAATTCAGGGGGCCTCAAAACATATATTTCCGGTGAAATCTCGTTATCGAATTTTTTGGTACAAACAATACCTTCTCTATATACTATGTACATAGAACGTATAGAGAAATTAACAAAAAGTTGATCAAAAACAAAACTAGGCATTCAAGAATCACTTTTCATTTTTGAGCTATCGTGTTTTCACAGACTCACGGACACATACTGACCTTTTTTCTAAAAAAAATCCGTTTTTTCAATAGAGGGGAATCTAAAAAGTGTATTTTCTGTGAAATCTCGTTATGAATTTTTTGGTGGAGTGCAATACCTTCTCTATCTATGCACCATGGACTATGTAGAGAAAGTAAAATCAGGCTTGGGAAATTGATTCAAACAGTACCCCATCGAAACAAAAAACATTGAAGGAAAATTCACAAAACATATCTGTAATTATGTTACAAAAGTTTATATTGTAGTAAATGATTTCTCCATTTAAATAAGAAGGAATAGTTACATCTTGCGAAAGCTACTTCCAAGTGTTTATATCACGATACCAAATACCTGCATTGAAATGAAGTAAAAGAGAAAAATGAATAACGATTTCCCGTTTGAGAAAATAATATGTGTGTTGTATACATTATAACATTTCTATATGGTAAGATTTTGTCTATGCCTTACTATTTACTAAGTATGCAAAAGTCATCCAGAATGCAGACGAGTTTATAAAGACTTCCCAGAAAGTTTTAATTTGTCATGGTAATATCTTAAACATATAGTATTTTAATACAAGTCCTTAGAGTGATTTTGGGAATATCAATAATTTGAAAAATTGTATACTTAAAGCTGTAGGAGGATCTTCTTGAAAATCTTCGTGTCACATCTCTAGTAGATACTGAACTTACTACACAAAAGATGTAGATCTCTTTAAAACAATAATTTATGTCATATACATTTTTTCGTGGAGTTGAACATTTTTAAATATTCCTTTTTATTGGCTTCAGTTTTAAAACTTTTCACATATAGGAATTTATCAGCTTCTTGCAATGAAAAGAAACGGATTTCAATCACATGCCAACCAGCTTTTAAAAAAAAAATTACAATCTCGATAGCCTTATTTCTCTTCTGCTTAAAAGAAAGCAAGTAATAAGACCATTTATGCTAATTTTATCTCGATTAGCAAGAAGGAAATAGAGGAAAATCCTTTATAATAATTTGTTACTCAGATGTAGAGAAAGCAATGGGAATGGAACACATAAGATTTGTACTTTCTCTATACGTACCATATACATAGTGTATAGAGAAGGTATCGAAATTGGTATCGAAATTTTGGGTGCAATACTATTTCGATACCAAGATTTCAACGCAAATATACGTTTTGAGACCCCCTGAATCCAAAAAAAAAAATGTATTTTTAGAAAAATGTCCGTGTGTCTGTCTGTCTGCGTTGATGTGTGTGTATGTGTCTATGCGCAGCATAGCTAAAAACGCAAAGACCGTTAAACACCAAAAAAGTCCCCCAACCCAAACTACCCTTTACATGGAAAAAATTTCGAACATTTTGATTTTCTTAAAAATGGCTCTAAGGATTTTGATTAAAATATCGTATATTAAAGATATTTACCTAAAAATAAAATGTATATCTTGAATTTTCTGGGAATAGCCTCTGAAGACTACTTTATTCTGGATGAATTTTACCGAACTTTGCATAACTGCTGGTTTCAGCTTTGAAAACATACTTTTCTCATACAGGAATTTGCCTACTCGTGTCCATACAAACAAAAGAACTGCAGTCACATAGCAACTGTCACTTTAACCTATGGTACTCCCTTATTTCGCTTCTACTAACAAGGAATCTAGTAATAAGACTATTTCTGCTAATATTTTTCTGGATTAGCTGAAGTAAATAGAATAGTTTGTTACATAGATGTAGAGAAAGTCATGTGAATGGAACATAATATTTTTTGTTACAGCACTGTTTTCAAATGTTCCTTTTTCCGAATTAGTTGCTTCGTTTTGTATCGTTATATTCCAAAAGTTTTCTTAATGCTGGATAAGAAACGAACCCCTTTAATTTTAATTTTAAGAAGCAATTTTCCGTGAAAACTGTGAAAACGATTTCGGATTCTCTTAGTCAAAACAATAGTATGCATATGTGACGTGATTAAAAACACGCAGTGCGCAGGTAACTCTTTGATGGTGTTATGTTTATGAACTGTGACAGGTGTTAAAGCTTGCAGTTCGCATGTAATTGATATAATTCTTCATTTAGGCAATGATTTGCACTTGAAATAAATTTCAACTTATAATAACATCATGTCATATCCAACTTACTTGTTGATTGATTAGATGTGTCTGCAGGATATAATAATTGATGACATGAAAGTAACCTTCAATGAATGACAAATAATATTGAATTACAACGGATCGTGCCGAGGGATTTAAGCGCTGTACTAGAATACTATTTATCTTTTACTTATGGTCATATAAAGGAACCGAATTTCCACACAAAATGACTACTTCTTAAAAGATTTGACTATCGCTTTGGCCTATTGTGTTCCTTTATTTCCCTTGTACCTATAAGGAATTAAGCAATAAGACAATTTCTGCTAATTTTTATATTGTTTAGCGTTAATTAGAAGAATAAGATTTTGTTATAATAGTTTATCACAGTATAGATAAAGTCATGTGATTGGAATACATTAGATTCTTCACAATACACTTAAAATATGACCTCTTTTATGGAAATCCAACTGTAGGAGCACATACCACATGCTCACAAAATATAAAAAAGAGAAAATGTACATATTATTAGCTTATAGAAAGCCAGGGAAAATAATTGTAAATATTTAAGAGTAGAAATATGCATAAATGCAAGTTGTTATCTTAGGTAATTAGGCGAGGCAAGCTAGCGAAATTCCAGGTATAAGCTCACCAAACACCACCTGCTAATGAGCACAGGGCTTAGGCTAAAGAATGCATGATAGAAAATACAACATATAAAGAAGTGAGACAGAAATAGCGATTTGTCTTCCAAATAACACAGGGATTTGGAAAAACAGACAAAGAAAGCATAATGTTAAATTGAGAAGGAACTACTGAATATTTCCAAACGCCTCATGTGCACGCTATGACGTCAGAACTTGGCACAATTTACTCTCTTAACTTGTGAGGTGATGCTAACTAAGAACCGATAAGAGATGCTGTTACATTTTATGGCGCGAAAGTTGGCATCACCCAGGTTTACTATTTAAGGCAAGGCAGATCTCTTATGTGGTTACTCTTTCTCTACACTCTTACTCTAAAAGTGATATTATGTTCACGTCACGTTGAGTTGTGTGCACGTGGTGGGGGCAGCGATATGCAGAGGGTTAGATAAGGTTCCTCAGTAATAATTTGGTGGGATGGTATTTATTTGTAACACATTTGTAAGGAACAAGCTAGCCGCCATTTAAATATATAATACAAATAAATTAATGACGTAAGGGATTATGCAGTGCTTTTAATGTCTAAGCCTCACCCACACACCCCTGAGATTAAGTGTAATTAGGAAATTAGGAGTGGAACCTACATCAACGCCGGAGCTGAGGTCACTGCAGGTACGAGACGCCGATCACGCGACACAACGGTTTGCAACCGTATTTCTAAAACTGTAGTTGATGGGGTAAGTTAAAATTCAAACATATTCGATAAATCTGGATATTGAATTTTGAATTCTTTCAGATGCATGCCAGGGAAACTAATTGCAGTAAAACATATATAAATGTTGGTTAAAATAGTTTGGGATGCAACAAATTAATGAAATCTCTCTGTTCCTTCTGTCTTTATAGAACGTGGCGTATCAGCCCTAAGGCCTACATCTCGATCCACGCATTCCTTCCTCTGCGCGTTACAGGTGAGATGCAGTACTGCAGAATGGGACGTGGTTAGCACTCCGAGTCCCTCCCGGCCGTTTAATGCATTGCACGCAACACGGAGCAGCTACTTTTCCCCAAGTAGTCAAGTAGATGCTCAATTGCCCCCCCCCACCCGCCACAGGGACCTAACGAGACTGAGTGCACTAAGTACTAGGTTTCCCAGAGAGAGAAAATCTCCACGCTGTTACCCGAATTAAAACCCAGACTTTCAAGCAGATATTGTACTATCACGGCGTTAAGGAGACGAACCTTCTGCCTGTATTTTAATAATAATAATAAGGGGTCATTGTCATAATGTTACAGATCGAGTTGGGAGATTTTACTCTAAAAGTTGATCGAAAATAAAAATTCCTTGTCTCGATTCTCTCTTTCATAGTACCAGGTACTATTTTAACCATAAATGAACTCAATTTTCAACATCAATGATTCAATGACTCCTGTAAGTTTGGCATAAAATTAATATTTCTTTTTGAGTTACATTATTTTCTCTCTCGCCAGCCCCCCCCCCACACTCACGCTAACACACACTGCTCGGAGAGACCGCACCGTGACCGAGTGGTTAGACAGCTTGCCTCTCACCGGGTTCAAACCCAGTGACCGCATGTATTGTTTGTGATGGAGAAAGCGACGCAGGGCGGGTTTTCTCCGGGTTATCCGGTTTCCCCCGCCATCGTATTCTTCCGATGCTGCATTTTAATTCCATTTGTCGTCAGTGTCATTGCTTGCGTTGTCATATGCAGCAAAAGGAATGTTGAGATGAGATGCCAATGTTTCGTAGCAAGACAGCCCATCCACAAACAAAAGCATTTAATACTTTTGTTACTGGAATAAATTTACTCTTATTATTAGTCACTTTTTACATAATTAGTATTGCATTGACAAAATTAAAACTTTTGTTACAAATATAATTTTACTCGTTGGCTTTTGTTCTTTCTTCACATAGATTAACAAATTAGAGTATTTAGTACTATAGTCACTGAGATATATTGGTTTTCTCGGTGTTTAGTATCCTTTGATTGCCTTCCCAGCTCCTTTCATCTTCTCCTGCACTGTGCTACTCTGCCCAGTGTATCCCACTCCGGTGTTAAAAGCAGTCAACCCATCTAGTTCTCGGCCTTTTTCGAGTTCTCTTTCCTTTGTAGGGATTCCCAATTTGTTATTTGTGTCCATCAGTTTTCTTGTATCCCCAAGAAATTCCCCTCCCATTTCCACTTTATTCTTGTCACTTCCTGAACTATGTTCTTGGAGGTCATGTTTTCGCTCCTCTTATAAGTTATTTTGTTCTTCTGTTGCATGCTAAGTAGTTGCTTCCATGCCCCTTTGACACAGGAAACAGTAAACTCGGACTTAATTCTAGTCACTTGAAACACTCAACACTATCTTAAGGGTTCTAGCGCTAACAGCCAGGTAGAAGAGTAAATAAATAAAAAGATTTCATTGGTTTGAATGCATAAAAACGGACTGTAATTGGTTCAATTCTACCATTCATTTTAATTAACTACAAACCAAGACAATTTAGATATTTACGAAGACCAATGACAGATGAATAAATACATTTCTTGACAAGAAACTGGCATAATGGGCTTAGTCCATGAAATAGACAAAAGGAGAATTTTCTCAGAATAGCTTGTGAATTTCTCCTCATTTTTATTGTATTTTATATAACCGGTAAACCGTAAGGCATAAAATAAAAAGTTTTAACTTTAAGTGCCCAATTTATGTTAAATAATTGTTTTGAGTTAACTGTTTCGGGATTGTTATTTTCTTATTGAATGATCAAATGCTTGCATGTTTTGCTAGCGGCAACCTGCAATTGGCCTTTCTTCTGGTCATGCAGAGATGATGGAATTTTTAGGACATCACAAAGAGACAAGCTTTTTAAAACTCTGAGTACCACTTTATCTGCTATACCACGTATTTAATATGAAACATTCAAATGTTTAACGAAATTATTTATCTCGATTAATAAGAAGTATATAAATCAACAATACTTTATAAGGATAGTGTGTAATACTATGATTAAAGAAACTCATGTAAATGTAATACACATTTTTACTTTCTCTACACGTATTATGTACATAGTGTATTAGAGAAGGTATTGTAATGCACCCAAAAATTCGATACGTGTTTTGAGACACCCTGAATACAAAAAAAAAGGATTTTTAGAAAAATGTCCGTGTGTATCTGTCTGTCTGACTGTGTGTGTGGGCAGCATAGCTCAATAACGAAAAGACCAAACTTGGTATTTAAGTTCAATATCTTCCAAGGATGCGACACGAAGCTTTTCAAGAAAATCCCCCCACCCCAAACTACCCTTCACATGGAAAAATGTTCGAAAATTTTGATTTTCTAAAAAATGGCTCTAAAGATTTTGATTAAAATATCGTATAATGAAGATATTTACCTGAAAAATAATATGCATTACTTGAATTTTATGGGAATAGCCTCTGAAGACTACTTTATTCTGAATGAATTTTACGAAATTGTGTATAACTGGTAAATCGTAAGAGATAGACAAAAAACATTAAAACACACAATATTTATGTTATACACATTTTTTTCGTGGAATTTATGGTTTTTTAGATATCCCTTGTTTTTTGTTTCAGCCTTGAAAAACTTATGCTTTTCTCATACAGGAATTTCTCAACTCATGTCCATACAAACAAAGGAACATCAGTCACATAGTAACCAGCTTTTGACTATCACCTTAATCTATGGTACTCCCTTATTTCGCTTCTACTTACAAGGAAGCAAGTAATAAGACTATGTCTGCTAATTGTTTCTCGATTAGCATGAAGTAAATAGAAGCATAAGCTTTTTAACAATAATTAGTTGCAGATATGTAGAGAAAGTCATGCGAATGGAACACATCAGATTTTTTTTTCTCCAAAATGTATCCTAAAACAAGGCAGCGAAGTAAAACTGCACGTGATTTTCAGCTCTGATACAAATAAAGCCTTGTTGAAGGATCGCTATGCTTTAATCTATAACAAATATTTAATGAAAGTGGAAAATTATCTGTTAATTGTGTTGAGCGCGAAGCACACAGAGCTTCCAAATGCACTGGAAACTCATTACTCTGGTCCCCGAGCGCACTTCGCAGCATCAATTAGTACCAATAATACCTCTAATTACACGAGACGCGCATTCCCTTCCGGGGCTAGCTTGACCCCGCCCATTTCACCTCACGTGCGCACGCAACGGCTGTTTGAACCTGCCGAGGATTGATTGTTCAGTCCCGCAAAAAAAGGATTGTCACCGAACACGTGTCCTCTATGACAGGAGATTACTCTGGCTCTGTGCCTGTAGGTTGCGGTAGAGAAATGGAATCGATACCCGCTGATCGTTTTACTCTCAGCCTCCATAACTTGGTTTCTGTAAATAAATGTAGCACCGATCGAGATAGCTTTGTAGTAATGCATTCGGGAAGTGCCGGATTCAATTATCGTAGCCGCACACTCTTACATTCTTACTTTCTCTATACGTACTATGGAAAAAGGTCCGTGTGTGTGCGTGTGTGTGTATGTGTGCCTGTGGACAGAATAGCTCAAAAACGAAAAGACCGTTAAATACCAAACTTAGTATTTAAGTTTGGTATTTTCCAAGGATGCGACACCAAGATTTTCAAGAAAATCCCCCACCCTCAACTACCCTTTACATGGAGCTTTTTTTCGAAAATTTTGATTTTCTCAAAAATGACTCTAACGATTTTGATCAAAATATCGTATATTAAAGATATTTTACCTGAAAAATAATATGTATATCTTGAATTTTTTGGGAAAAGCCTCTGAAGACTACTTTATTCTGGGTGACTTTTGCATAACTGCTAAACTGTAAGAAATGGACAAAAACTTACCACACAAAAAATGTAGAGCACATTATAACACACAATTTATGTTTCATCATTTTTTATCGAGGAGTTAATCGTTTTTGAGATATTCCTTGTTTTTGCCTTCAGCTTTGAAAAACTTGTACTTTTCTCATACAGGAATTTGTCAACACGTGTCCGTACTAACAAAGGAACTTCAGTCTCATAGTAACCAGTTTAATAACTTCACTTTAACCTATCGTACTCACATATTTTGCCTCTACTTACAAGGAAGCAAGTAATAAGACTATTTCTGCTAATTTTGTCTGGATTAGCATAAAGTAACTAGAAGCATAAGCTTTTTAACATTAACTTGTTACACAGATGTAGAGAGAGTCATGTGAATGGAACACATCAGATTTTTTTCCCCTAGTTGATAAGGCGAATCCTGGATTGGTGAATTCTGCCACGACTCACCTTTCCCTCGTTCTCTTCATTTCATTTCTCTGTCATGCTCTAGGGCGTGCTTTCAAGTTCAGCAGTACCGGCGATCCGAACAGATGCCGCAAGTACTTACCCTCCGGAAAGATTTCTCCCCGTCTGTCAGGGTCGCTACTCTGGGATAGCTCCCTAATAATACGGGGGTGTTCAAGCTTGGAAATATTAGGGACTTCTGCGCCTCTTTGTGTCCTTATTTGCCTGGGGTCTGTGGTCACCTTCAGCTCCGTCACTTCATCCGTGTCTCCCGAGGGAGTGTAACCACAATAGATCCGGTATGTTGTAGCAGTCGTTATAACACCTCAGTACTATATACACACAAGGTGATTATAAAGTCTTGATCCACTCTCGAGATAACATTGGAATTTTGTTTTGTTTCAGCTGATATACAGGGTGGACCACGGGAACCTGACGATTTTTAAAATATGATCAATAGTATAAGGTTCATATTTTAATTTTTTTCTCACAGAAACCGAGTGAATGACAGGAGTTGAATAAGTAGAGTCAGACTGAAAAACTCAATGCCATAGTATTTCCAGTACGGTTGGCTGCTGAGAAAAACAAAACCATTAAAAAACACAACGAATTATTGCTTTAAGAATTTGAAAGGACTATGTGATAGATGGGAATAGGTGGTAGTTATTAAATGTGAATAGTGTACATGAAATTATGTTTTTCACACTTTTTGTGGGATACTATTACTGCAGGGTCTCCGTAAAATATAGGGTAACTGAATCCAAATCGTTTGAACCATTTATGCGAAAATCAGAATAAACAATGAATTTTCCGCGCAAAAAGTAGCTTCTGCTGGTAGAAATTTGTACATGTTGCATACTTGCTGCTTTTGTTATGCTGCTCTCTCTCTCTCTCTCTCTCTCTCTCTCTCTCTTTTTCTGTTTCATAAACACAAATACATTAAATCTCTTTCCAGTACGGGTACCACCGGCTTTACTTTCCTTCCGAAGGACTCCATGCTAAGAATTTTACGCTCCCCCTTAAGAAAAATCCATCTCCATCGGGTTCAAAACCACAAATTTAGGAATCGCAACAGTTGTAAGTAACGGAAACTCTTCACCAGTTCTCGAGTTTTAAGACCAATTACAATTAATTCCGATGAATATAATTTTTAGTTCGTATTGAAAATATTTGTTGGCGTCCTAGGGTACGGCGCAAATTGATGTTCCTCATGTTTATTTGCTACTTTTAAAATAAATATATGTGAATAAATAAGAACTGAAGCTTTCCTGGCAACGTATTAATTCAAAATCTTCTTGGGCTTGATACCAACGTTTCGAAGAAGTGCATCTTCCTCGTCTGAATATATGCGAATGTTTACTAATATTCTTTGAAGTTTGTTTAACAATAATTATTAAGTATTCTTATTTACCATTGTATTATATGAAATGTCTCTCTCGTTTATAGACTTTGGAAGCCTATAAACGTTTTTAATTAAAAGCAAGCATGAAGATCTCCTTTATAAATTGACCTTTTTGTAGCAGAAAGTAAAACATGTGAACATGAATGTTATCCTTAACTTAAAACGATGCAGACATAAAATTACACACTCAATTAAGGTAATTGCACAATTTGAATTGATGGTGTGTTGTGAATTCAATTTATCTTTACATTGTCATTATTCGTATACTCTGAGAATTGAAATCACAGAATTTAAATCTCGTGTACATCATGTGTTTCTCTTTTTATTCAAAGCTCCCTTTTTCTTACATATTAATTATTTTTTATGTCTTATATAATCAATTTATGATCTGATGTTTTATAGAAATTAATACAAAATTATATGCAATAATTCCACAATAATACACTTACATATGCGTAGAGTGTTGAAATAATTAAAATTAACAGATTTTACAACTTCCCACAGTTAAAGAAAAGGAAACGTATATCTTTTTCGTTTTAAAAAAAATCTTACGTGTTCCGTTCACATGACTTCTCTACAACAAATTGTTTTGAAGCTTTTCCTTCTATTTACTTCTAAGTAATCGAGAAAAAATTAGCAGAAATCGTCTTATTACATGCTTTTTTGTAAGTAGGAGGGAAATAAGGTCAAAAGCTAGTTACTATATGATTGAAGTTACTCTGTTTGTATGGGCGTGAGTTGACTAATTCCCGTGTGAGAAAAATATTTTATATAGCTGAAAGCAATAACATGGAATATCTCAAAAACGATCAACTCCTGGAAAAAAGTACATTACATAAATTGCGTGTTTTAACGAACACTACATTTTATATTAGGTAAATGTTTGTCTATCTCTTACGGAGTAGCAATTAAGCAAAATTCGGCAAAATTTGTCCAGAATAAACAGGCTTTTAGCGGCTATTTCCAGAAAATTCAAGATACATATATCTTTTTTGAGACATAAATATCTTTGATATACGGGTTTTAATCAAAATTGTTAGAGCCATTTTTGAGAAAATTAGTTTTCAAAAATTTGTCCATGTAAAGGATAGTTTGTAGTGGTGGGATTTTTCTCAAAATCTTCGTGTCGTATCTTTGGAAGATGCCAAACCTAACTACCAAGCTTGATATTTAACTGTCGTTTCGTTTTAGAGTTATGTTGCCCACAGACATACACACACGCGGACCTTTTTCTGAAAATGCTTTTTCTCGTACTCAGGGGCCCACAAAACGTATGTTTCCGGTGAAAACTCGATATCAAAATTTTGGATGGAATATAATATCTTCTCTATCCACTATGTACATTGTACATGCGGGCTAGAGAAAGCAAAAATTACTTTACGTGTATGCGCGAAAATATTACTTCAAACTTGATGTAAGAATGTAGTAAGAGCATTAGAGACCTCTGTATTCCATGGTGGATAAGCTTATGGATTATGTCAGTGCTAGTACGGAAGGTTCTTGCTGCTTGGAAGAGTAGGTACAGGCTGATATACAAAGGCCGTGTTGAACTACTAATACGACACTTGCCCATGCTGATTCTAAAATCCAAGTTGTATTAAGAGCAGTAAAATATGAAGATACAAGCTACTGGTAAAGCCTAATGTGCTTCATTTTGAAATGCTCCCTTTTCGGACACAGTTTCCTGAATTAAGGTGAAAAAATGAAGTAATTATATTGTGATAGTCCGGTTCTTAACTGTCACTTAACACATTTAACTTTCAGTTCTGGCAATATGCCATCCTTTTTATGTAGTAGGATCTTTTAAACTGGCACCCAGGATACATGATACAAGGTACAGAGGACCCAGACTCCTTAAGAATCACCGTAACTAACCATTCATATCCCCAACTACTTTTCCAGGGGGCACCCAGGGCGCAAGTCATGTGGGTTTCCTGGCAAGTCGTACTTTCACTCACTGTTACTGCCATTGGCAGACAGCATTCAAAGTTCACCATAAATGTGCAGGTGCTTAATGCGGTACTGCATGGGTCTCCTACTTCTGGTGGGAGTTTTAGTGGGTAGTGTCGCTCTGGCTCGAATCCAGCGGGGGAGTCTCACACTCCCAGGCTTGGCTGGGCTTAGCGCGTAAGTGCCGTTTCCTCCACATCAACAAAAAAAAAAAAAAATGTAAGTACAACAAACGTTTAAGTACCTTGGGTTTATTAAAAATATTGTATGACAGTTTTATAGTTATATAAATTTCTACAAGTATTGATGTTAAATAATAAACTGAACAATTATATCTACCCATGTGGTATGGATTATAAAAAACTAATATAGTTGTTGCATTATTGTTAAGCTTACTTTCTCTCCGTTTATATTGCAATAGTGCCTTATTTCGCTATCCTCAGAGTATTTCACAATTATTCCATATTAAATGTTTATAATAAACGTTCGCCTTTATGCTATAACGCTGCTTTCTAATGTTGATATATTAAACATATTAAATTAACAGAAAAAATGAAGAGTAAAAATTACTATAGCTACGTATCGGAAACATTATGGCCGCCCGGCTTGGTCTTGAAAACTCATTGTTGAACGCTGATCCTTTCGGGCTCCTTCGGTGACGTGGTTTCACTCTCAGAAGTGTCGAGCTACCCGGAGAGAAATTTCAGGCTGGTACGCTTTTCCGCCGCTAGTCGCACTCCTTCGATGGGTAGCCAAGCAGCCTCATCTTATGGTGTACGCAGTTGTTAAGGTTGTTACGCGTAGAGGTGAGCTACTCACCCATAGCTTTATCCCGTGAATGAGTTTGATGCTGAGTTTTAGGGGGTGTTCACTTGATTAGTGTTATCTAGTTGAACTTTTCAATGGCATTTCGCTTAGTTATCACTATCACTTCCAGTTCTTCTGCAACCTCGCCACGAGATGTAGCCCGTTCATTTGATCGGGAGTTCAACACAGGGCTTCCCCAATATCACGCCAAAGTAGTACTCACTGCTCATCAACAAGTGGTAACAAAGTTTCTCGGAGGGCAACATTTTTCGTCACGTTCTGGAAGTGTTATGTGTGTAAGGGTTGAAATTTCCAGAAGATTCTCTTATCTCTCGAGAGCTCAATGTTTGCTCTAGATGAGTGCGCTAGTTAAAATACTACAGTAATCCAGGTTGTGTTGGTGGAAGCGTACGGCAACAAACACCACCATATGACATAGTGTTAAAGCAATCGTGTGGCCGCACAAGTTTAAATAACGAAGAGCGAAGTGACGGACCATCTTTTTATGAAAAATCAGCACACGCAAGAAAACTGGAGGCATTGGTACTCGAAGACCAATATGTCACAATCGACGCGATGGTGAAAAATATGAACATCAGTCGTGGATGAGTGTTGAACATCTTGCTCGACATTTGAATATGACAAATGTCGCTGACAGCTGTGTTTCGCGGCATCAATTTAAAAACTCTACGAACAGAGTTCGCAATCCACATCAGATGACTGCTTTAGCCCTTTATCCTTATGATTCTGAAACAAAAGAGTAAAGCAAGGTGGTATTTCCAGAAAAACGATCAGGTGATTTTCGGTAAAGTTTTCTCAACAGCCAAAGAGTGAGCGTGTAATCTAAAATGCATGAGTGCGGTCAAGGGGAAATACTCGAACGTTATTTGCTGACTGAAAAGGATGGCCTTGTATGATTTACTGAATTTTCAAGAGATGTAGTTCATTAAAAGCTTAGTAAACCCTTGTTTACAAAAGATAGCAAACGCTCAGAATGTTGATAGTTCCCAATATAAAGATGATGGATGTTTAGCCCAGAAGAAGTAAACGACATTTTATTATTGATAATATTATCAATATCAGTAATTAGTTTCTAATTTAATCTCATTTGAACGTTGCGTCAATATGCTAGTTATGTCCCTTTGAATATTATATTTATTTATATATTAATTTTCAGATATTATAACTACTTAATAATTGCATAGTTATTATTTCAGCATTCATAGCTAGTCTGTAGTTATACAAAGTACATATTTGTTATGACCAATAGTGAAATGTGGAGATTATACTTACATGAGGACAAACTAATATTTTTTTATTTATTTTTTGCACACAGGAACAATATAGTGTGTTCATCACCAAAAATATGAGATTGATAAGCCATTTCTCCGTAAGCCGTGCAGAGTTCTACCTGGGATAGAGCTATCCTATAAAGGAGAGAGACAGAGAGTGAGAGTGAGAGAAAGAGAGAGAGAGAGAGTCCATGCAGTAAACAAGGGGCAAAGTGAACAAACCTAGTTTGATCCTATATAAGCAACGCATTTCGGTAGTACTCTCACTTTAAAACATGAACTCAATATAGAGCACATTTTGCACGACATTAGTTAATGCCTATAAACTTTAAAAGAAGTATCAACTAATAAGACTACTCAAGAAACAAAAAGTACATTTTTTGTCAATTTTTGGCATAAAGTCTCCCAAGAGAAACTAAACTTGATTTCTTTTTGTACAATATATAATTATAATATACTAATATTTTATTAATAATTTAATTACTAAAATAGGACAACTTGAGCAGATCCAAAACTAAGTATTACTTATATTAAGCAAACTGTTACCCGTCCCTATATTCCCATCGAAAACATGGAACATCAGCAGGTGTATGAGGTATTATATGAGAGAAAATGTTTCTGATGCGTTTTACCAGTGTTGGAATTTCTAGAAATATTTCGATGTTTATTTCCACACAAATGTGTAAGTGGCCAAGTAGCGCAAACTGAAATACAATAGAAAAGGAGATAAAGAACATTGTCCATGAAATCCATTTGTTGTCTATGAGTCACCCAATACTTTGGATGTGAAAATGGGGACCTATAGAGCTTTACTCCTTTATCAACTACATTTTCGCATTTAAATTCCTTTACTGTTATTATAGCCAAACCAATAGTTTCTCTGTAAACTTTCCTCCTTGTGAAGCATTGACATCATATACGTTTTTGTTTGAACACGGCTTGTATTGCTTTGTTTAAATTCGTCCAAGAGAAACTGCACTAATTTAATCAGTGCTTCACATTGTAAGTTGATAATGGTATTTGTATCTTTTATGTAATTAGGTGCTGACACAACATTTTCAAACACATCTCTTTATTAACCTTTTGGTGGCTGTTGGCAGATTTGTTAGCGGAAATAAAAGTTGAGCAGAAGGGGGCAAAAACTTTTTTAATTTTCCTCCTAAAACCGAGGGCAAATTGCGAGATGTTAGACGTAGTTAGGGAGTGAGGTCAGTCTGCTCTAAAGTTACATCTGCAAACTTTGTTGGCATTCATTAACAGCAATATACGAGTCCTTAAAGAAGTGTTATAACTGTCACAACAGAGTTCCCCTTTTATGCAGAAAAAAGAAGATAGAGGTACGGACCATCGACACGTGTTTACGTGAATTTGTTAAACATCAAAATCATTGTATGAATATAAACTTAAGAATATTATGAGAGAAACAATGCTTAATAGTCTTAAAACTAAAAATCATGTAAATGGATGTAGAGTAAGTTTAAAACTAAATAATGATCTTTTTAGTACAGTTTTAACGATCAGAATAATTGACACGAAACTTGGAAGCTTCTCTATAGAAAATATAGAGATATTTAATCATTTGACGTTATGACTCAAAGATTTAGAATTCTTTCACAATTATAAATTGATCCAAAGATAGATTCATCGAGAAATGTGTGTTTTGAACAAACATTTGTGTAATCCAATGTAGTGACTAAAGTATTAAAGAAACTTCTACAGAAGGACATGTTCTTATCAATCTCAACAGTTATCTATATCAGTTTTTATCAATCTCAATTGATTATAGTATCATACAATAAATCTACTTCCTCTTAACATTGCTCTAAATGGCTAAATTGGTTTTAGGCGCTGGTCTTATAAAATCAAGGTCGCAGGTTTAAACCCAACCCAATCCAGAGGGGTCACTTGCGCACAATAACCCTAGAGTCAAATAGTGCACACGGTCATATGAAACATCGTAGTCACATACTCTTATACCGCACACTCGTATTAAACATAGTGGTCGCATAGTCACGTAGCGCACATGGTTATATTAAACATCGTTATCGCATAGTCACATATCGCACAGGGTTATATTAAACATCGTTATTGCATAGTCATATATCGCACATGGTTATATAAAACATCGTTGTGGATAATCACGTATCGCACACGGCTATATTAAACTTCGTTGTCGCATAGTCACATATCGCTCACGGTTACATTAAACATCGTTGTCGCATAGTCAATTATCGCACACAGTTATATTAAACATCGTTGTCGCATAGTCAATTATCGCACACAGTTATATTAAACATCGTTGTCGCATAGTCAAATATCGCACACGGTTATATTAAACATCGTTGTCGCATAGTCAAATATCGCACACGGTTGTATTAAACATCGTTGTTGCATAGTCACATATCACGCACGGTTATATTAAACTTCGTTGTCGCATAGCCATATATCGTACACGGTTACATTAAACATCGTTGTCGCATAGTCATATATCGTACACGGTTATATTAAACATCATGTTCACAAAGTCACGTAGCGCACACGGTTATATTAAGCAATTATATATATATATATATATATATATATATATATATATATATATATATAGTCTTAAACATACCGTATTTATATTAAACTCGTTAAAACCGTTACAAAATAACATTTTTGAAAAACGTTCCATGCAACATTTGTTTGGGGAGGACGTGTAGCATTCTTGAAGGTGCTTAACTTAAATATCAAGTTTGGTATATACCTGACTGCTCATTTTAGTGTGCTGTTTACACAAACACACACACCTATTTTCGGAAATTGGTTTAATCATTCATTCAAAACACATACTTCCGGTGAAATCTCAGTATTGAATAAAAAAGTGTCCGTGTGTTGTTGTTTTTTTCTTTTGGGGAAGGTTTGGGGAGGGGTATGGAGTCACAGAGCACTTTAACATCGAATTTTAGCTCCTCAGCCCACGCTGCCTGCTTAATATTCAAGAGGTTTCGAGTTCAAATCTCGGTTACTGGGATGAGGTTTATTCCAGGTTTTTCCCTTAGGTATACATATCGTGTAACTCCAAGCTCTATGAACCTCGGGCTCATTTTAACTTAATTTCACCAATTATATATGATATATCCTCCCAGGTTAAAGGACGTTAAGTTTACCAAAAAAAAATCTACCTTACTATAAGTACATAGTAAATGAACAGGGTTCTTTAAGCTGTAATGCACATTGAAGTAAACAAATGATAAACTATACTGTATGACTGGGAAAGATCTGTACCCTCCATTTTGCGGGATGCCATTTCCAGGAACATGTATGTGGGTAAATGAAATGTAGGGTCACACAAGATAAACTCTGATAACAAACAGTGAGCAGCATTACTGACTAATTAATTATTAGTCATTAAGATTCACCGTGCTTCTACGTATTATGTGAAATTACTTCTACTGGCTAAATATTGATGAGTGTTGACGAAGCTTAATAGGAAATTCAACATGAGTACGGAGTTTTTTTAGTGAAATAATAACAACGAATGATCACGCTTCATGCAAATCAACAGAACTAGAACGATATTTACATAATGTATAACAGTACACTGATGCGACCTTTGTGAGGACAAAAGCTTTATGAAACTCTACAATACATGAATATCCGTAAAGCCCTAGGGATATATTATAGCATATTAACTTCACTGCAGTAGAACTCAGATCGCAAACCATATGTATTTCTATTATTCTGAGTAACCTTTTGGGGAGTTTTTCATTGTTTTACTTGTATTAAGTTTTAGGATAGCGGCTCCGATAAACCAGGCATACTGTTTAAAGGCCTTACGTTCCTGTCTCCCTCAAACTTCATCTTCACTACTATTTGTTCTCTACTGAATGAATAAGTGTATTTATTTAAATACCGGTATACTCACACTGATGTTCACCAATTGCACGGGTTCACAGACTATTCGTGTTTTTGTAATTCACTAATTAACAAGGTATATTAAAACTAAATGTAGAACTGACACATTTCTTTCTTTAATTATTCCGTTGGAAATTCAATCAATGACCCAAATTTAGCACAAAATTAAGCAGAATGTTCTGGAGTTTCGATTCCTTGTCAGTAGATGCGAAGATGTTTATATGTTATTCCTAACTGCATTGTTGGATGTTGTTTCGACATTTTGTTCTTGTAGTCAACGTGAAAATGCAGTACACATTAAATCAACGACTCTTCCTTGTGAAGCAATACTGGATTACATTACTTGTTTGCCATACATCAAATGAATCCATGAACCTAATTGTAAGTTCCTCAGACGACCATATACTTTCCAGGAACCTGTGGCCACTGACATCTCCGGATTTGACATCGCCGAGCTTCTTTCTATGGGGTTACTTAAAAGACAGGGTTTACGCCACACATCCCCAGACGTTGGACGATGTGAAGCACATCACAAGGGAGATTCAAGAGTCCTCCAATGAGTGGCCAGTACGACGCTTTTAGTTGTGCCGTATGCTGGATGGATGACACTTTCAACATTTGCTATAGAGGTAAATAATCTCCCAAAATTCCTCTACAATTTAGGTATAATAAGTTGTCGGTAGCACAACTCGTTTTGAAACAATTAATGAAAGAAATGTGTCAGCCCTATATAAATCACCCTGTGTGTGTATATATATAAAGTCGCAAACAAGGATCTGCGACGTGGGGATAGCTATTTGAGGTTGGTAAAAGGAAGACAGGTGGCAGAGAAATAATAACGGAATCTAAATTAAGCTAATATATTGAGAACGATTAAATAATTTGTTGGCTGCGCATGTTTGGTTTACAAATGTGGGGGATTGCAACATGTGTTCCATTAACCCTGGCCAATATCATTCTGATTACGGGGGTTACTAACACAAAACCTTACCTTAAGAGATATATGAAGGTGTGTCTGGGTGAGGTGAGAAGTCAAGTGGTCGAAGTGGTTGAGCGGTTGAGCCCGGATCGCCGCTCCAAGACACACACAACGAAGCAGAGATTCCCTGACGATCAAGACCAGGTACTCGGGTCGGCAATGTCTTAAATAGATTTAGCGGTACCCCTGAAGTGATTTCTAACATGGTATCCATACTCCTAATATGGAGAACCAACGCCCTGATAGTGTGTAGTCTTAGCCAATCAGCATCGAATGTTTAAATGTTCTAGAATAATCGATGTGACGTCAAAGAGCAGAAGTTTCCCATGACAATATGCAAATGTGCATATGTGCACCAATGGGAGCTGATGTCATCGAAATGTCCACTAGAAGTGCCATCGAAAGAGGCTAGTCACTTCCATCCTGTTGCTTAATCAGCTTATAACAAAGCTTGTATTCTTCCAAGAATATGTAAACATTAAATCTTAATTCATTTCAAATTAATTAATTAATTTGATTAAATTAATTTGATTTAAATTATATATAAATATATATTTTATATATATATATATATATAAACATATATACACACAACGCTAATAATGACCGATAAAAATGACAGAAAAACAGCTCCTCTTTCTCTGCTATGTCTTTTCAAACCTTAGCTATTTCATCTTAACCAGAAATTTACCTATCTCCCCGCGTCTTTCCTGCCAACCAGTAGCGTCCAACATGCCACTAACTCTCGATTCGAGGAGCTTAAGGACCGTGGTAAATACTTTTCATCCATACCTCCGTATACCTACATCTTGCTCAAATGTGCAGTCACGAATCTTCCACGACTCGTAAAAAGGGCAGATTTTCATGTAATTTTCATCAGCAATTTGGATCAGCTGATAAAATGTTGGCAATGAGTGCCTCTCCTATTGCTGTGTGGCTAGACTGTTGTGATGGACGTGACGTCGCCCGCGGCATGCGGTCTATGCATAAGCGTGTTTCGGGTCTCGAGTCAATGATGACCGAGATTACTAACTACTGGTCCAGGTCTAGTAAATGAGTCGACATCTTTCTTGCTAGGATTTATGCTTTATCGCTTTTAGGTCTAGGCAACCCCTCAAGATGGACCTTTTTATTGTTTGCCAATTGCATAAGGTTTATTAGATAGTTACAAGTTAACTTAGATGTTATCTGATAACTTGCACCTGACTATCAGAGAAAATCAAAATATTGCTTACTTCGTAGCCCCATTTCAGATTGTCACTGACAAAAATTTAAATTGCACAAACCTCAGCCTAAAATGCAGTGTTAATGCGACCAAAAGTAACATATTTATTACATTTTGGTGCTTCCCATGTGCTTCAGATCCATTGTCATCTGCGTAATAGAATTAATTTACCTTTAGGTCATTTCATTTTGTTCTAACTCCATTCTAACACTATGTTGAATGACTTGCCAAAACATGATTATATAATCACTACCTATCAGGTTATGTAGATCGCATTAAACAGCCGGGAGGGACTCGGGGCACTAAACGCGTTGCACCCCACGCATGATGGCTCTAATGGGTGGAGTTGGGGGACGCAGCGATCGGGTGATATGTATTGTCTGTACGCCGTTATCTATGATATTGTGGTCTTTTCCTTAGCGCTTCTGCTTACCTGTGTTCGATTCCCGGTACCGATGTGGGGATTTTTCCCACGCTGGGAGACCTGGTCCGCGATGCGCCCAGCCTCGTGGGGAGGGGGCTACTTGATGGAGAAGTAGCTCCAGGCCGAGAGGACCACACTAACCGGCAGGGAGGGATGCGAGGAGCAGACCCCGTCTCACCCTCCATGACACTTGTAGTGAGTCGAGTTGGGGGACGCAGTGACCGGGCGGTAGACCTTGGTCTCTTGAGGGCTGTGGCTCAGGAGTTAAATATTAATTAAGTATGAGCTTAGGATTGTACTAATTTGAGTTTAAATTCAGCCGATAAGCTCCCAGTCTAACATTTCTTTTGATATATAAATCAATGAAACATTTTTTAATGTCCAACTCTTAGGTTTTACAACTTAGGTTTGCATCGAATGGTGCATGCTGATGTTTAAAAGATACAGTAACCGTACATATATGCATTAAATCTAAGTGCTAATTGAAACCCACATCATCCTGTTAGACAATGGCATGGAGTTAATCATTAAATGAACAAAGTAAAAATCTATATCTGATAATGTAATGAACGAAATAAGAATTAAAGCGTGTAATCTGTAAATGAATCCCTTTTGCCGTCACTTGTAGGTCTTGGCGTTCTGGCTGCTCACTAAATAGGTGCGCGTAGGCAGTTAATTCAAATATTCCTGAAGTTTAATAAGACGAACTTTTACGACGATTTCTGCTAACGCAACGTAGCTATATCTGTTATATAGAAATACGAATGCTACTTAATTAATGCCGTTTAGTAAATATACCTTATAAAAACGAGATGGCTCCACGGCAGCGCGTGAGTTCGCATTTGGAAGGGTTCGATTTTCGGAAAGTCCGACCTTCGGTTTTTTCATGATTTTCATAGATCGGTAGGCAAATGCTGAAGTGGTTACTCTTCCGCCATGAATTTCCTGACCATTATTTTTCTTTATCATTATTTTTCTTAATAAAATAAGCGAAAAGAAAAACAAATTGTTAATACCGTATAAAAATACAAAAAAATACATAAATATACTTAATTTTCTTAAAGAAATGACTTCTAAAATTATATCCTTAGAATAAAAACCTGATAATCTGTTTGAAACTTTCCAGCATCGTAAGTTCCAGGCGATGGCGACTCGTGCTTTGTGGCGAGCGGTGAAGTTTCCGCTGTCTAAAGATTCCTCCCTAACGCTAGCATGGTACCCATTCGTGGGAGGCGCGTTTCCAGTACCTTTGCATTATTATTGATGATGATGACGATGAGATAATGATGCAGACGTCAGGTTTGGTGTTTGTTCAGGGCTTCTTAAACACTCAATAACTTATATGCTCTGTATCCACATAATACTGTAAAACTTGTTGAATGCGGAAAAATGGAGAAAAACAATTTTCCAAATTATACAAAATGCTATAGGCTACATAAATATTATTAATAATCATTCGTTATAAATATGTACTTTTAATTATGAACATATATAGCTGCTTAACTTCTGTACAGTAGATCTTGTTCACTTATATGTGGATACATTTTTTGTATACTTTAGAAAACTACACTATCACAGTGATAACTCTGACACATTATAATGAAATGAATTGTAATTTATATGACAGTTTAATTTCCCAATAGCATCTGCTAAATTTTAACAATATATCCAGAATGGAAATACTGTTTGAATTTTCTGTTCACAATGTTTGGCACTATACAATAATATCAATAGCCTGAGAGTAAATTAGTGTATTCTGTAAATGACAAGACATGGTTTATGCATATTATTCCTTTTTCAGGCGCATGATACTGGTAGTGGTGATGGTGGTGGTGGTGATGGTGATGGTGGTGATGGTGGTGGTAGTGGTGGTGGTGTTGATGGTGGTGGTGATGGTGATGGTGGTGGTGATGGTGGTGATGGTGGTGGTAGTGGTGGTGATGGTGGTGATGGTGGTGGTGGTGGTGATGGTGATGGTGGTGATGGTGATGGTGGTGGTGGTGTTGATGGTGGTGGTGGTAGTGGTGGTGATGGTGGTGATGGTGGTGATGGTGATGGTGATGGTGGTGATGGTGGTGGTGTTGATGGTGGTGGTGGTGGTGGTGATGGTGATGGTGGTGATGGTGATGGTGGTGGTGGTGGTGATGGTGGTGGTGGTAGTGGTGGTGATGGTGGTGATGGTGGTGATGGTGGTGGTAGTGGTGGTGGTGGTGATGGTGGTGGTGGTAGTGGTGGTGATGGTGGTGATGGTGGTGATAGTGTGGTGGTAGTGGTGGTGATGGTGGTGGCACTGGTGGTGGTGATGATGATGGTGGTAGTGGTGGTGGTGATGGTGGTAGTGGTGGTGATGGTGGTGATGGCGGTGGTGATGGTGGTGCTGGTTTTGGTGGTGGTAGTGGTGATGGTGGTGGTGGTAGTGGTGGTGATGGTGGTGGTAGTGGTGATGATAGTGATGGTGGTGATGGTAGTGGTGGTAGTGGTGATGGTGGTGATGGTGGTGGTAGTGGTGGTGCTGGTGGTGATGCTGGTATTGGTAGTGGTGATGGTGGTGGTGATGGTGGTGGTGATGGTGGTGGTGATGTAAGTGGTAGTAGTGGTGGTGGTGATGGTGTTGGTGGTGGTGATGTAAGTGGTAGTAGTGGTGGTGGTGATGGTGTTGGTGGTGGTGATGGTGGTGGTGATGTAAGTGGTAGTAGTGGTGGTGGTGATGGTGATGATGGTGGTAGTGGTGATGTGGTGGCGGTTGTGGTGGTGGTGATGGTGGTGGTGGTAGTGGTGATGGTGGTGATGGTGGTGGAAGTGGTGGTGGTAGTGATGCTGGTATTGGTGGTGGTGATGGTGGTGGTAGTGGTGGTGGTGGTGATGGTGGTGGTGGTATTGGTGGTGGTAGTTGTAGTGGTGTTGGTGATGGTGGTGGTGATGGTGGTGGTGATGTAAGTGGTAGTAGTGGTGGTGGTGATGGTGTTGGTGGTGGTGATGATGGTGGTAGTGGTGATGTGGTGGCGGTTGTGGTGATAGTGATGGTGGTGATGGTTGTGGTGGTGGTGCTGATGGTGGTGGTGATGTTGGTGGTTATACTTTTCTCACACTGGAATTTGTCAACTCCTGTTCATACAAAGGAACTTCAGTCACATAGCAACCAGTTTTTGACTATTACTTTAACCTATGGTACTCCCTTATTTCTCTTCTACTTAGAAGGAAGCAAGTAATAAGACTTTGTCGATTAGCATGAAGAAAATAGAAGTATAAGCTTTTTAACAATAACTTGTTGCAGAGATGTAGAGAGAGTCTTGTGAATGGAACACATCAGATTTTTTCGTTAATATAACCTTAACTTTGATTGGCGTTTTTTTGGTTTTTTTGTTTTTTTTTGTCTCGTATGCTCCATTAATGACAGATGACAGATAATTTTAAGCAATGAAAGTCTTTGCTTAAACAACTGGTCCTTACGCTACAGATGACCATTGCAATCAACCACAGATGGAGTACATCGTTAGTCCATTACCTCTTCAGGCTTTTTAATGACATTTCCTTGTATTGAGAACAGAACTGAGGCGACTACAGATCCTGTAAGCCTATAGGTATATACCACGTAACCCATTAGCGCCGTTAAAAGCAATTATAGACAAGCATTCAAACAGGAGATAACACGTAGCATTTTCTGTTTTGAAGGGATAATATCAACGTGACTGCCACTAGTTCAAAGAACATAAATAAATAAACCTCATTACGCACCCATATTTTGTCAATTTAACACTGTCTTTACGGTGCAAATCAAATTATACCAGCTGATGGCACAGATGGTGGACGGATTTAGACGGCAGTTGATAAGCCCAACTATTAGGGACTAAAACGCCGCTCGCTAGAGTGTCTCTTTGGTGCTTCGCGGCGCACGGAATAGTGGGTTCGAGTCCCAACTTGGGCATGGGTGTTTCTGTGTTTGTAAATGTGTATATGTATATGTAAAAATCTGCTGTGTACCATTCATATGACTTTCTCTATATCCTTGCAACAAATTATTCTTAAAAAGCTTATACTTCTATTTACTTTATGCTAATCAGAAAAACATTAGCAGAAATAGCCATATTACTTGCTTCCTTGTAAGTAGAAGCGAAATAAGGGAGTACCATAGCTTAAAGTGATAGACAAAAGCTGGTAGCTATGTCACTGAAGTTCCATTGTTTGTATGGACAGCAGTTGACAAATTCCTGTATGAGAAATGTACAAGCTTTTCATAGCAGAAACCAAAAATAAGGAATGTCACAAAAACGACGAACTCCGCGAAAAAATGTATATAACATAAATTGTGTGTTTTAACGTGCTCTACATTTTTTGTGTAGTAAGTTTTGTCTATCTCTTACGGTTTAGCAGTTATTCAAAAATTGGTAAAATTCATGCAGAATAAACTACTATTCAGAGGCTATTCCCAGAAAATTCAAGATATGCATTTTATTTGTCAGGTAAATATCTTTAATATACGAAATTTTAATCAAAATTGTTAGAGCCATTTTTGAGAAAATCAAACATTTCGAAAAAAAAGTTCCATGTAAAGGGTAGTTGGGGGTGGGGGGATTTTTCTCAAAATCTTCGTGTCGCAACCCTGGAAGATACTAAACGTAAATACAAGTTTGGTGTTTTACCTATTGTTTTTTTTTTTTGAGTTATCGTGTTCACAGACACACGGACACATGGACACACGGACACACGGACACACACACACGGATCTTTTTCCGGAAATGCTTTTTTTTTTTAGATAAAGGGGACCCTAAAACATATATTTCCGGTGAAATATCGTATCGAATTTTTTGGTGGAGTGCAATACATTCTCTATACACTATTTACATAGTGTCTATAGAGAAAGTAAAAAGGAAAACGTTAAACATTAATAGATCAACTAAGGAAATGTAGGAAACTGGAAAGAAAGAGGAAAAAGGGAATACAGCGCCGGAGTTCTGACAAGCCTCCGGAACTGTATTAAAAAAAAGGGGGGGAGCTAGATACAAATAATGCGTTCTAGTTAATCTTCTGTATCAGTAGCATTGTTTCTGCCCAATGTTGAAGACAATAGCTATTTTTGCACGCAAATCATAACTTTTAAACCGTGGTGGGGAAAATCTGCCATGATAAACTAAACAACCACTTCTATGATACGTTTACTCTGTAATTAATATTCCTAGATAGGAGATGTATATTTTTACTTTCTCTAGAGCACTAACTCTGCACATAATGTATAGAGAAAGTATTGTATTCCACCCAAAAATTCGATATCGAGATTTCACCCAAAATATATTTTGAGATCCCCTGAGGCCAAAAACATTTTCAGAAAAAACTCCGTGTTTGTTGGTGCAGCATAGCTCAAAAAATAAAAGACAGTTAAATACCAAACTTGGTTTCTACATTTGGTACCTTCCAAGGATGCGACACAAAGATTTTCAAGAAAATCCTCCACCTCAAACTACCGTTACCTGGAAAATGTTTCGAAAATCTTGATTTTCTCAAAAATGGTTCTAATGAATTTGATTAAAATCACATATTAAGGATATTTACATAAATAAAATGTATATCTTGAATTTTCTGGAAATCGCCTCTGGAGATGTGGATGTATTTTGCAGAATAGGCGTAAGAGATAGACAAAACCTACTTAAACAAGTAAAGTTTAAAACAATAAATTTATGTTGTATACATTTCTTCGTGGAGTTGACCGCTTTTGGGATATTCCTTGTCATTTGTTTCAGTTTTAAAATCTTCTACTTTTCTCATACAGGAATTTGTTAAGTCCTGAACATGCAAATAAAGGAAGTTCAATCACAAATCAGCCAAGTTTTGCACTCCACCAAAAAATTCGATACCGAGATTTCACCGGAAATATATGTTTTAGGGTCACCTGTATCCAAAAAAAGTATTTTCAGAGAAAGGTCCGTGTGTGTGTGTCCTTGTGTCCGTGTGTCCGTGTGTCAGTGTGTCCGTGTGTTAGTGTGTCCGTGTGTCTGTGAACACGATAACTCAAAAACCTAAAGTCGGTAAAATACCAAACTTGGTATTTAAGTTTAGTATCTTCCAGGGATGCGACACGAAGATTTTGAGAAACCCACCCAACCAAAAACTACCCTTTACATGGAAACTTTTTTCGAAAATATTGATTTTCTAAAAAATGTCTCTAACAATTTTTATTAAAATATCATATATTAAAGATATTTACCTGATAAATAAAATGTATATTTTGAATTTTCTGGGAATAGTCTCTAAAGACTACTTTATTCTGGATGAATTTTGCATAACTACTAAACCGTAAGAGATGGACAAAAACTTAACACACAAACAATGTAGATCACATTAAAACACACCATTTATGTTATATACATTTTTTTCGTGGAGTTGATCGTTTTTTTAGATACTCCTTTTTCTTGATTTCAGCTTTAGAAAAGATACTTTTCTCATACAGAATTTTTCAGCTCCTGACCATACAAACAAAGGAACATCAGGCACATAGCAACCAGCATTTGACTTTCCCTTTAACCTATGGTACTCCCTTATTTCGCTTCTAGTTACAATAAAGCAAGAAATAAAACTATTTCTGCTAATTTTACTCGATTAGCATGAAATAAATAAAAGATATGCTTATTAACAATAATTTGTTACAGAGATATAGAGAAAGTCATGTGAATGGAACACATCAGATTTTTAAAACATTTGACTATCGCTTTAACCTATAGTACTCCCTTATTTCCCTTTTACTTACAGAGAAGCAAGTAATAAGACCATATCTGCTATCTTTTTCTCGATTAGAATGAAATAAACAGAAGAACAAACTTTTCAAGAGTACTTTATCGCAGAGATGTAGAGAAAGTCATGTGAATGGACCAATACAGGGTTTCAAAAAATAAATGCTTATACAATTGCGACCAGCTGGATGTATTAGTAAACAGGAGGTTTAAAACTTGACTCAAGGTTATCTAATACTTAAAATCGATGCTCTCAAAATTTACATTATAATTGTTTAGTGGGGAAAATAAAATAGGTCTGTCATTTGCAAAGACAGCAATTCTGCGAAGATAGCAGAAACACAATTCCGTAAAGTTTCTGAGTACCAGTCTTAATGACCTGTACAATGCATATATACAGGTTCGTTTTTAAAATTTGCATCGTCCTCGGAAAAAAAAATGACTAACGGAAATAACCACCCCGTTCTGTTTTCATTTTGCGAAAACGAATTAACTTAATGGACATCATCATTGCTCTGAATTTTTAGCTCGCGTTTTCAATTTAAGAGGGAAAAAAGGCTCTTCAAAGCTGCTACTTTTGGGAATATTATACCTGTATTTCGCAACGTTCTTTTTGCCTCTTCCAATCTACTATAAGCAAAACATTCATACGAAATGGTACCGGAATATGCAAGATGCTCGTAACAGCCTCCTTGCTATTCCCGACTTCTTCTGAGGAAGGGGGAGAAAAGTGAAGGAAAAAAAAAAAACTACGTATAAAGCGAAAGAAAGCCTTCCAAATTCGACTGCTCTCTTAAAGACCAGGCTCCCTCTACCGGTAGATAAATGCTTCCCGTTTTCTTTTTCTCTTCTTCTTTACCCTCGCCTTCTCATCTGGTTCCCTCTTCTTATCCTGTTTCGTCATTTCGCAGTTCAAATAGCTGTGAGACAGCGTTTTTGCGTTCGCGAGATGCTGGAAAATCGCTAGAAAAGCATGCCCAAAATTCATATCTGACAATCTTTTCATTTGCATTGCCTCATACTCTAGCTTCCTGGAAATATTCTCATATGATTCAGTTAGAAGCTTATAACACCTCTATCGTAATGGGATTCTGTGGGCTTAGATGGTACCCGAGATCTCTTAATAGCATTGTGAGAAATTGTTTTTACCGAGCTAAGTGGCCGAGTGGTTCGACCTAGACGTCCCGGGGTCGATCCCAAGCGAACGTATGTAAGATTTGTGGCGGACGAAGCGGCGCAAGGGCGGATTTTCTCCGGGTTCCACGGTTTCCCCCATCATTGCATTCCACCGGTGGTCCATCTTCATTCCATGTACCACCACTGCCATTGCCTGCGGTGCCACAAGTAGTAAAAGCGGGCGTTAAACACCACCCAAGAAAACCCGAGTTACGTTTGCTACTCGCATTCGGAGGATATAATTCTCATCCTCGGCGACGACTAATCTAATTGAAGGTTTATTCGCAGTTTTTCTTGGCAGCTAAGCGACTACTGGGCTGGTAAATTAGTTCGGGGCTTATTCGCATAGTCTATTTAATCAATACGTAAAATTTTAAGCCCTTCTTCAACGCCCTTCACCTCCTCTGAATATACTAGGATACAAAGCTGTGCTCCTCGACAGGCTATGAACCTAAGTATTGGCTTGTAAATCCCACAAAGAGGCGGGAAATTCGTTACAGAAGAAGATTTATATACAAACCTGGGCAGCGACTGCCTTTGCAGTCAAGTGGTCAGAAGTCTGAAGCCCTATGTTCGATTTCCGGCTAGAGTTGGGTAGTTTTCTTTAATCAGAATCATTCCTTTACTTCACAGAGTCTAAAAGTAACAATGTAGGAGGAATGAGTGTGTGTGTATGTGTATTTCATAATATAAAACTGAAAAACTAAAGCTAAGAAACCCTACAGTTGAGCCAACAAAGCACCAGGAGTTGTTTCTCAAGCCCCAGATATGACATACAAAAGAAAAACAAAATGGATAGCGGTGCAGTAAATAGATCGAGTCACTCCTGCCTATTGGGCTACTCAAAAATCAGAATTACTACAACCATCCTCATCATTATATAGGTTCGCTTGCGCGTGCATGTAAGGGTAGGGTAAAGGTTAGGACGGTACATTGCAAATAAGCACAAGGGTCATCTTTGTTTCTACAGTAACCACAGAAAGAACGAGGGAGGGAGAAACTCGATCCGGATGGACGAGTGCAAGTATTTACGGGGTCGCTAACGTTTCCAGATAACGCATCCGACGCTACCCGAAAATAAATCCACAAGCTTCCTGAACCTCGGCGGTTCCCGCCTGTAGAGAACCCACTAAGAGGCGGAACTGAGCAAAAGCCCATATGTACTCCCAAGTTGAACCCGCCGAACATCACCGCCTGGTCAATGAAGGATGATATTTAAAAACTGAAGGGCAGGAACACCATAACAAAAAAGGAACCATCCCAACATTTGCCTTCTCACCCGAAACCATGAAAAACCAATGCGGGAGGTCGCCGAGTATCAAACCCGGTAGGTACCTCCAAAATGCCAGTTGCACACGTTTTCGTGGGGTCATCTGACTTTGTATTTGTGTGTGTATGTGTGTGTGTGTGTGTGGACTGATTCGAGCAGATTAAACAGACCCAAACCTGGTTTTACAGAAATTATTATCGTCATCAACTTTCTAGATAGGCTAAATATGCCTGTTTCGTCTCAGAAGGAATCCTACCAGGATCTTTGTAGCCATTCAATATATCGTTTTGTTCGTCTTTTTTCTGGCACTTTTTCCATTTAATTTTATATTTCCTGATGTTATTATTTAGATTAGATTGTTTCACTTTTGATATTCTCTTTAAGGCTACGGTCAGTTACCTGCCTGAAATTTCTATTATCAATTATTGCACCGTCACCACCTTTCCAATCATCAATTTCGCTTACCATCCACTTCCTCATGTTCATGCCTGGCTATGTGCCTGTTCTCTATCCTGTGGTTTCGAGCCGTTGGCTCCCCGATAGGCTTCTGACCCCTAGACATTGATTTGTAAGTCCTAGGAACCAAGGTCTTTGACACACTATCATAGTCTTATGAAAGTTTATTATCATTTCTCCTGTTTTTTGTTCAACGCGCGTTTCATAGTTTCACATATGTATTGAAATATATGCCATTTATTTCATATTTAAATGAAATGTCACGTCCTAGGTAATAGAAAAGTATTACTTATTCTAGAACTTTTTTTCAGAAATATAAATGGCAATATAGCAGGTCGGATTAGTTCTCACACGTGCCATGTAGACAGCGCTATCGCTCAGTGTTGGTTAACCACTGCGCTGCGCCGGTCATTTGTTATATGGCTAATCAAAACGAATCATAATGTTATTCATGACAGACGTGTATGATACTGAATTGATATACTCAATGAGTAATAATGAATTTTCCTATGTGAGAAATCAAACAATTTGTAATCCACGCATTTCACGATTAAAATAATAATTTCTCTAAAAAAATCAGAAACAAAAACAAAAATGAAACAAATACATAATTTTCTTTTCATAAGAAATATCATAATACGAGGTACGCCCAGAAAGTAAGATCCGTTTCAATTTATCTCTGCTGCAGCGCTGCGATCCCAGTTCCGCAAATGCGCGGTAGACGCGCTGTATCAAGGAGAAGAAACGTACGCCATTTTAAGATCGCCACGTCAGTCACGTACGCTTTGTGTGCTTGTTTACAATGTCGGTGTTGATTGAAAATCCCACCCCTTGTGAAATCAGATCTGTGATTTGTTTTCTGAATGCTAGGAAAGTGAAACCAATTGAAATTTATCGGTAAATTTGCGAAGTTTACGGACAAAATGCGATGAGTGATTCAATGGTGAGAAGAGGAGTCCGACAGTTCAATGAAGGACGTAGTGAAGTGCACGATGAAGAACGAAGTGGGCGTCCATCTTTGGTTCCAGAAGAACTGGTTCACGCGTTTGATGACAAGACCCAGGAAAACTGCAAGTTTACAATTAGTGCTCTCGCTATGGAATTTCCCCAAAGCTCACGATCACTAATTCGTGAAATTGTTACCGAAAAACTGAAATTTCGTAAACTTTGCTCACGTTGGGTACCAAAGATTTTTACTGAGCAACACAAAACAAATGATAGTGCACTTCAGTTTTTAACCCGTTTTTTAACAATTTCTGACACAGATAGTCACAGGAGATGAGACCTGGGTTTCTTACGACACCCCTGAAAGTAAGCGGCAATCAATGGAATGGAGGCACACTTCATCCCCAGTAAAGGTTAAGCCGAAACAAATCTTGACACCTCGAAAAATGATGTGCACAGTGTTCTGGGACTGGAAAGGCATCTTACTATTGATTTCTTACCGCGTGGTCAAACTATCAAAGCAGATGTTTATTGCGAGACAATTATGAAATTGCGCCGCGCAAAACAGAATAAGCACCGAGGATTGCTGTCAAAAGGGGTTGTTTTTCTTCACGACAACGCACGACCACACACTGCAAATGTGACGAAAAACCTCCTACAGGGATTTGGCTGGGACGTGTTTGACCATCCTCCGTACAGCCCTGACCTCGCTCCTAGCGACTTTCATCTGTTCTTACATCTCAAGTCTTTCCTTGGCGGTCAACACTTCAACAATGATGAAGAGCTGAAAGAAAATGTTTCCAACTTTTTGAAGACACAGGCGGCAAACTTCTATGAAGAAGATATACAAAAACTTGTGCCACGCTATGAGAAATGCCTGTAAAATTTCGGCAGTTATGTGGAAAAGTAGTTTAATAGTTGTAGAATTTTGTGCAATAAATAGTTACTCTGTATATGTACACAATTTAATTTTATTACCAAACGGAACTTACTTTCTGGACGTACCGCGTATTTCCTATACGAAAGAAGCTTATGTATTCCAACCACTTAAATTTCTCTATGTCTTTCTAATAAATTATTGTTGAGAAGCTTATTCTTCAGTCTTCTTCCTAATAATTCAGATAAACAGCATAAATTGCCTTATTCCTTCCACCTTTTTAAGTAGAAGGGAAATACGGGAATACACTAGGCTAAAGCGATAATTAAATAATTTAAGCTCGCCCGTATAGTGTGGTGGTAACGTGTCTGCCTCATATTCAGCAGGTCGTGAAATCGAATCTCACTTAGGGCGAGTTACACGGATAAGTTTTTTCGGCGTTTTCCCTTATCCCCTGAAGACGAATATCGAGTAACGTTAATTCCATGAACCCCGAGATCATTTGCGCACCATGTCATCGACTTTTCCATGCATCGTCAGATATGACCAATAAGGTTAAAGGGCGTTAAACTACATAAAAAAAAAAAAGTATTCAAAACTGGTTGCCACGTGATTGAAATCCGTTTCTCGGCATGGCCAGGAGTTGACAACTTCCCGTATGAGAAATGAAACCAATAACAAGGAATACATCAGAAACGGTGAACCAATGAAAAAATGTTTATGACAAATTGTGTTTACATAAATTATGTTTTTTAACAAGATCTTTATTTTCTGTGTAGAGAGTTTTAGTCTATCTATTACGGTTTACCAGTTATGCAAAAGTTATCCAAGATAAGAGGTCTTCACGGGCTCTTCCCCGAAAGTTCAAAATATACATTTTATTTGTTATGTAAATACATTTAGTATACAGCATTATAATAAAAATCGTTAGTATTTTTGAGAAAAATCAAAAGCTTAGATATTTTTTGGTGGATTTTCTAGAAAATATTCGTGTCCTGTCCTTGAAAGATATTTACCTTAAATGCCAACTTTGGTATTAAGGGACATTTTGCTTTTGAGCTATACTAACCACAGCCACATACACTAGGGCATTTTTCTAATTTTTTTTTTTTTTCATTCAGGAGGTCAAAAGCTATACGTTTCCTATGAAGTCTCGGTATCAAATTTTTGGGTGGAACACAATACCCTCTCTATACACTGTGTGCATAGTACGTGTAGAGAAAGTAAATATTTTGTCCTAATTTTATTAATTATTCTACAAAATGATATTACTTAAAGGCCTTATTTTTATATCCACTTCGAGTTAATGAAGAAGAAAAAAAAACATACTATTTACTTTTAGGAAATAATAAAATAAGGAAATACACTGGCTAAAGCAATACTCAAACATTTAAAAGCGGGTAGCTATATGAGGGCATTACAAATTCTTACTCCTTGCATGAGAAAATGAAAAAAATCCAATGAATTCCCATTTGATATAGGTAATAGAAGAGAAAAATGAAAAGTAATAACAAGGAATATCTCGAAATCAGTTAACTGCAGAAAAATATGTATCGGACGGGAACTATGTATGTAAACGAGATTTACATTTTCTGTATAGTAAGATTTTATCTTATCTCTTGTAATCCAGAAAGAGGAGGATTTCAGAGGCTACTTCCAGAAAATTCAAGATGCACATTTCATTTCTCAGGAAAATAAATTAAATATATTGTACTTTAATCAAACCATTAGACCATTATTCAGAAAATAAGAATTAAAAATGTGCCCCATGTAAAGGGGATGGGAGTTTTCCTGCCAATCTTTGTGTCTTGAAAGATACAGAACTTAAATATAAAGTTTCCTATTTAGCTGACTTTTCGTTTTTTACTTACACTAGCCCGTATTGTACACAATGCCAAGAGGAGGTATCGTTTTCCAACCAAAAGTGCGATAGCGAGATCTCACCGGAACATATGTTTTCAGAACCCCTGAAACCTAAAGACGATCATTTTTAGAAAAAGGTCATTATGTGTATGTGCCTGTGTGTGCGTTTGAGTGTGTGTGTGTGTCAAACTTGGTATTTAAGTTTAGTATCTCCCAAAAATAAGGCACGTAGATTTTCAAGAAAATACCCCATACCCAAAACATTTCGAAATTTTTGATTTGCTTAAAAATGGCACTAACGGGTTTGTTTAAAATATCGCATATTATATAAATAATGAAAAATAATATGTATAGTCTAGTAGAGCTGACCGTTTCTGAGATATTCCTTATTTTTGGTTTCAGCTTTAAAATATTTACACTCTTCTCATACGGAAATACCCAACTACATAACTGACAACTTTTAAAGGATTTGACTATCGCTTTAGCCTATGGTACTCCCTTACAAGGGAACAAGTAATGAGATGAATTATTCTAATTTTATCTCGATTAGCAGAAAATAGATGGAATAATAAGCTTTTGACAATAATTTGTTACAGAGCTGTAGAGTAAGTAATATGAATGTAACGCATCATATTTTTTTATTCACCACACTATAATTTTAACATATTTGGTTACTCAAGTAAGTCTTCTTCTTCTTCATTTCACGGTATGGGCAGATTGCCCGTTCCGTCTCACAGTTGTTCCCTCCACCTTTTTCTGGGTCGACCGACATTTCTCCTTCCTTTTGTTCATATTCAAATGCTATCCTAGGCAGTCTTGAATCTGCCATTCTCTGAACATGTTGCATCCACTGGTTCTTATATTTATAAATTTTGGAATTATCGATTCTATATTAAGTTTTGCTCTTATATCTTCATTTTGTATTTGATCTAATTTTGTACATCCTTTTGTTTGCCTTAAAAAGTTAATTTCTGCACTTTGTAAACGGTTTTTCATTTTCTTTGTGGTGACCCATGTCTCACTTCCTTATAATAGTGTAGGAACCGCCATTGTTTTGTAAAACTTTAACCTAGTTTCCTTTCTTGTTTTATTTCTCATTGTTCTATGTATAGTTCCACATATAATTTGTAATCTTCAAATCTTTTTATTAACATCTCTTTCAGTTCTTGTCCAATTATTACAGTTACATCATAGGTAGTTAAACTTCTTCACTTGTTCCAGTGGGTTTATTATCTAAAATTATCTTTGATCTTATTGTTCTTTCCCCAAAAGGACATAATTTTGGATTTCTCTGTTGAAATTTTAAGGCCATATTGATGGCATAACTCATTTAAGCAGTGTGATGCATATTGTAAAAGTATCGAGTAAGCCAAGCTGGTCTTATTTGTAGATTTAGATTTATTGGTTAATAGGTTCGACTAATTGATTAAATCAACAGCTCTGCAATTTCCGATCTTTGATGGTGATGTATTCTCACTTCTAAGGAAGTGGAAAACTTTATACAAGTAAAAGGAAACGAGGCTTGTAGCGTGGTAAGATGCTGTCCAAGTTCACTACAAAGTTATATGATCGCTTTTCCTCGAGGTTCATCAATCATTCTTTGCCTTCATCTTTGTTGATTTTTACCAAGTTGATAGACTTCATTACCTTAGTGGATCATGCTCGATTAAATTTCTATCTCGCGCAGTTCCTAAAATTAGTCTTCAGATCAATTACATTGAATATGCATTGAATTTTAACTCAACCCAAACTGAAATACCCACATCCTTTCCTTACAAAGGTATACACTGTGCCAGAAAATTTGATTTAAATGGGACCTTAATCACTAGGTGAGGCTTTATAAGAGAAATACGCTAGAACCACAATGGGTTATTCTGTACGGATCAAAGGACGTGCCACAAGAAAATATCTGAGAGGATTTTAGTAAGTTAAAGCTGTTGCATTTGCTGATGAATAACTTGAGCTACTCACCTCTTATTAGGAAGTATAGGAAAAAGTTTTGAAGTCTTTCATACGTCATCCTACGCATGCTCAGTCAGGTTGCAATAAAAATCTGAAAGAGGGCGTTGAACAGCTATATATGCCTCTGCTCATTTGGTTTTGCCAACATCTCACTCGTGATCAACATCTATGAAAGAATATGTAAATCACATTCAGTACCAGACTGAAAAATCTTTTGGGTTACACTCACATGACTTTCTCTAGCCGTTCTACAAACTTGTTACATAAGATTATTCTTATGTAACAAGTATTCAGCACAATGTTCTTATTACTTAGTTCCTTATAAGCAAGAAGAAAATAAGAGAATACACTAGGCTAAATCGATAGTCAAATGTTTTCAAAGTTGTCGTTCTGCGATTGTTATTACGAATCGCTTCTATTCCTGGCGAGGAGTAGAACAAAAGAAAAACGGACACTCCTGCCTGGGAAAAGTATAAGTACTTCACAACTGAAACTAATAACAATGAATACCTCGAAAATGGTAAGCTCCACAAAAAAAATGTATATGACGTAAATTGTGTATTTTAACAAGTCCTACATTTTTTGTAGTAATTTTTGTCTATCTCTTACGGTTTATTAGTTATGCCAAATTAAGCAAAATTCATCCAGAATAAACAGGTCTTTAGGAGCTATTCCCAGAAAATTCAAGATATACATTTTATTTCTCAGGTAAATATCTTTAATATACGATATTTTAATCAAAACCGTTAGAGCCATTTTTAAGAAAATCAAAATTTTCGAAAAAAGTTCCATGTAAAGGGTAGTTTGGGGTGGGGGGATTTTTCTCAAAATCTTCGTGTCGCATTCCTGGAAGATACCGAACTTAAATACCAAGTTTGGTATTTTAGCTACTTTTCGTTTTTGAGTTATCGTGTTCACAGACACATGGACACACGGACACACACACATGGACCTTTTTCTGGAAATGCTTTTTTTTTTATTCAGGGGGTCCTAAAACATGTATTTCCGGTGAAATCTCGACATCGAATTTTTGGGTGGAATGCAATACTTCTCTATCCCTGTGTGCATTGTACATACGGGGCTAGAGAAAGTAAAAATTCAATGCCATAGCTGGGAATTGAAACACGGATCTCCCGGTCTCTAGCCGGTTGCTCTACCACTGAGCTACCATGTAAACATGCCGGCATAGCATTGAATTTCTCCATTGACTCGCATGTTTTACGGTAATTTATAAGGTGATTCCAATGGCGACTTACGATGCTGTAAGTAGTTTAAGTCATAGTATAGCCAACTATTTTGGACAACTGCGATGATTTTAATTGTTTTCTCACAGAAACCGTGAGCAGGACAGGAGCTGGATACGTAGAGTCAGACTGAGAAATTCAATGCTATGCCGGCATGTTGCCATGGTATAGCAACCGTTAGAGACCTGGAGATCCGTGGTTCAAATCCCGACTATGGTATTGAAGTTTTCAGTCTGACTCTACCTATTCAACTCCTGCTCGGCACACAATTTCTGTGAGAAAACAATTAAAATTATCAAAACATTCAGTACCATTATCGGAAACGCTGACCAACTTCAGTATGGCTGGAGTATAGCGTCTGTTTTCTAATAGTACAACTGTTTAATTTACAAATTATACAAACAGTATAATAAATTACACTAATTCACCTAAAATACGAAAATAAAATAAATAACCGCAGTTCAAATTTGGCCCGAGCTATATAATCAAGCCAAATGTAGATACAGCCGTGTGCATGTATTTTGGAAATAAAATACATGAAAACTTCCTCCATATCTCAATTAACTCTCCTGATATTGAATAATTAAATATAATAAAATTTTAGATTTTATTATTGATTGCAATTTATCCCAAGAATGTCATATTTAATATTTAAATCCAAAACAGAGCTCCTTGTGTAATTCTTTCCCCGTTCTGGCAAAATATCTTCCTCAATGAAGGTATCAGAAATTAATGTCAGATACATTTTGGACATGTGCATTCTCTCCTTTCTTATGGCATAATTATATCGATACGTCACCAGAAACCAAAGAAACGCCAATATAATAAAAAGTATACAAATAGTTATTATTAAATTTTAGAAAGTTTACAAATTTCCATAGTCTAAGCGTAAGTACATAGGTATTTCTCGGTAAGCCCTCCATAGAGCTGAACCCAAATAAAACCCCATCTGCCAATAAAGAGAGAAAACAAAACAGGGGTTTAAATACTGTTTTCTTCACAGAGACTCTCATTACCAACTAATTCACCCTACGGTAATTGGTATCCGGTTAACGAACTAAACGGTAGCCTCTCTCTCCGTACTCAAGGGTTGCCAGTTGATCACCGAAGAGGGATATAGCCTTTTTGAACTGACAGAAATCTGTAACGTATATGCTTTCACGCTTTATGTTTTCTATCAGAAGTTACACTACTATTTACTAATATAAGCCAACCGTAGCATAAAACATGTTTGTAACTGTTACATATACCATAACACGACGAGTTCTTTAGTAGCTTTTGTTTTACAGCCGGTTATACTAAAAAAAACTCACATTCTTGTATCCGCTTCATGTTAAAACTTCATTACTCATTTATATATTTTGTTATAGATATAAGAACATTGCCGTAAAAAAGCTAAAGTAGAAGCGGTCTCTGTGTGAGTCTTATTCAGACTATTATATCCCCAACATTTCGTTCTTTAATTCTTTTAAAAATGAATATTTATGAAGTATTTTATTTCACAAAAATTAGAACATGAAATAATTTATTATTCCACATTAAAACATTTTTGTGTAAATTTGCGACTTTGCAATTATGATTTCTTTTGAATCTAAAAGAAAGAATGGGAGGAAATAAATATAGTGATTTACAATTGACAAAAGTTTAAAACATTTGAACATTAGAATCAATAACAAAAAATATCTGCGAAATGGTTATCGGTACAAAAAATTTGACAAAAATTGTGTGCTTTTAATGTGTATAATTTTGGGCAGGAAGGGATCCAATAAAGGGATCTTCACATGTTCTACGGCAGCTCTTCACGATGATGTTGCGTTGATCAATCCATGTTTTCTTCTTCGTCAATTAGCCGCGTCTCCTTAAGTTTCTCGTCGAATAGGGCAAATAAGTCACTATAGTATTATCCAGTAATCGTTTCACATTTTTCTAAGAAGTCAATGAATTTGACACGCTTCGAATTTCAAAAAAATCCTCACAGTTATTTTTTTGGGCGATAGAACCGTCTTTGGATTATTTGGAGCATAACCATTGAAAGCAACCCACTGTTTTGATTAATGATTGATTTCTGGAGTAAAATCATTCAACTACAGTTTCGAAGTTGAAGCCGCACCCACTTGTAGTCAATTTTAACAATAGTGAAATCCGTCGAGTTGACAACTTTTTCATCTCCAACATTCCAAGTTATGCAAAATATGAACTGCTCACACACCGTTTAACTATCCCGAGGAGCATATCGTAGACTTGTTCAATGATATCCTCGGTAGCCACATGCGGAGGTTCTAGCGCTACTTATCAAAAACGGAAATTCGACCATGTTTAAAGAAGTCAAACTAATATGTAATTGTTCTTATAGATGACGGAAGTCTCCTTAATCAACATTCAATTTATCTTTTATCTCCTCGTAAATGTTTCTATTCAAAATCAAAAGCCTAAAACACAAACTAACACATCCAAACTAACCTATGAGTTAATACCAAATTTGTTTTGATGTGTAACAAATGACAGAACACTGTGGTAGCATCAGCTTGCCTTATCAACATTAATAAAACATTATTAGCTTGAACTATTCGTTTTCCCAGCTTCAAATAATGATATTCCCAAGTTGAAAACCCGAAGTTTTCACGAATATCAACATTGTTTTTCGACACAATCTAGGTATACATTTCAGCCAGATTGGCATTTTGCTTTCAGATTTTTCAATACGATCTAGCAAAATAAATAAAGTTCATTTGTGTATGAGGCACAGGCTTTATTTTAACGCAAAAGAAATTCACTAGATAACAGTGTTATGCATAAGTGTTTGTAGGGTCTAACAAATATCATTCAAGTGCGAGTGGCTTTGCGTCCAAAACAGTCGGCAGACAGAAGAAGAGAGCAATTTTCTCTGCGACCCTCGAGTTCAATTGCAAAAATTTATTTCGCTTTCAGCTTAGTTCTGTTGGAAATCTGCCCCCCCCCCTCGTTTTAACTTTCCCCATCCTCTCAGTTTCTGCAAAAGCAGACGCGCTGCTTTGTTTCTAACGAAATTTGGTTAAGTTTGGGTCGGTGCGCAATAAAATTGCTTGAGAAGAGGCGGGAAAAAGAATAATGTAATTGTATCTATTGAGAGTTACTGAAGTATGTCTCAATCATTAACTGAACAATACGCATAGTGTTGCAATACGAAAATTAGTGCAAAATTACATTCATGCAGTTTCCCAATAAAAAAAAAATTAATCATGTTTTAGACACAGAGTTGAAATATTAACTGACTTATGTTCACATCCTATGGAACACTTGCTCCTGGACAAGGCAAACAATAAATATTAACTGCATCCGTCGGCATAAAGCGGTAGGAAACAGTATGTGAAGTTTTAGCAATTTTATGATGCAAAAATCACTATTTAAGATAAGTGACAAAACAATTATATAATAAATGCAGCTAGAAAATATTATAAGTAGGAATATTATTAGATTTATTGTGTACTTATTTCTTTTTCCCGAGTGCGTAAAATGAAGTTTTGCAACAAGTAAGCGTAAAAATATCAAGGTGAAACTTTACGCATTATAGAGAAAAAATTTGATGTGTTACACTCACATGACTTTCTCTAGCTGTTCTACAAACTTCATACATAAGATTTTTCTTCTTTCTGCACCTTGCTAATCGTGGTACTCATTAGCACAATGTTCTTATTATTTAGTTCCGTATAAGTAGGAAGAAAATAAGGGAATACACTAGGCTAAACCAATAGTCAAACGTTTTAAAATCTGTCGTTATGCGATTGTCATCACAAATTGCATCTTTTCTTGGCCAGGGGTAGAACAAAAGAAAAACGGACACTCCCGTCTGAGAAAAGTATAAGTACTTCACAACTGAAACTAATAACAATGAATACCTCGAAAACGAGAAAAATGTATATGACATAACTTGTGTATTTTAACAAGACCTAAATGTTTTGTATAGTAAGTTTTTTGTCTATCTCTTACGGTTTACTAGTTATGCAAAGTAAGCAAAATTCATCCAGAAAAAACAGGTCTTCAGAAGCTATTCCCAGAAAATTCAAGATATATGTTATATTTTTTAGGTAAATATCATTAATATATGATATTTTAATCAAAATCGTTAGACCCATTTTTAAGAAAATCATTTTTTTTAAAAAAGTTCTATGTAAAGGGTAGTTTGGGGTGGGAGGCTTTTCTCAAAATCTTCGTGTTGCATCCCTGGAAGATACTAAACTTAAATACCAAGTTTGGTATTTTAGCTACTTTTCGTTTTTGAGTTATCGTGTTCAAAGGCACACGGACACACACACACACACACGGACCTTTTTCTGAAAATGCTTTTTTTGGATACAGGGGGTCCTAAAACATGTATTTCCGGTGAAATCTCGGTATCGAATTTTTGGGTGAAATACAATACTTCTCTATCCCTTCGTACATTGTACATATGGGGCTAGAGAAAGTAAAAATACAATACATAACATGCAGTGCTTATTAAATACAAGTGTGGTTTGACAAGTCTGTTAAAAAGACAAAGAAATTAGTTTTTTATAAACAACTCACCTTACGTTGTCTTCTTCGAGGGATGTATACTTAGTCCAGCGATCTTCAAGATTTTTCATCCCGTCTGAATATTGAAAATTTGTTCCCATTAGGCCAAAAGTTCAAGTTAGAGAATATGCAGAAAATACTTGAGGCTAAGTCTGGTAAATAGGGTGGTTGAAGAACCAATTCATGCACTTTCCTATTGTTATCACTGATGTTTATGGTGGTGTATTATTCTGGTAGAAGAATACTTTTTGTGTGCCAACGAAAGTTACAAATTATCCAAAAATAAAGTATAACAGGATTTGTTATGGTTCTACATTGTTCTACGTAATCTATGAGAATTATTTCATGGGAATCGCCGCCCTCGCCCTTACCCAGAAAAAAAAAAACAGTGCGTATCATTTTACTAGTAAACAAAATGTATTTGCCTTCTTTGGAGAACTTTCGCCAGCCTTTCCTATTGTTTTGATTTGCTAAGGCTTTATCAACAGTAACAAATTGGCGGATTGCGATTAAACATAGCAACACATTGTTGTAAATTGTTGTTCCGAATGCCTGCTGGAGAAATTAAGTAACAAAGAATTTTTACGAAGAACAATAGAAATGGCATTTCGTTTGATAAAAACAGGAGTGAAAGTAGATTTAGTAGCTGAAGTTGTATACTACACATCGGAAGAAGGTATTTGGAAGGATAGCAGCCATACAGAAGTTTATGCAAATATGTATAAAAATGTAGCACCATATATTAAAGATATGCCATTGGAGGTTCCAGAGATACCAAGCATGGGAGAAATATCATATCAAGCTCGTAACTACTGGAATAAGTGTGTCACTGTATCTTGTACGTTCCTCAGCGAATTGCCACACAAATCTGTGGATTGGACCAAACAAGGTTATGCCTTTATAGTTAAACAGTTTCATGAAACCTTTGATGAAAAGCAAGTACAATAGGTTTTAGTTTAACTTAGTGAAAAATGTAGTAAGCCAATGTAAATTTTGTGTATAAATGCTCTGGTGTGCTATAAAAGAATGCGGTTTTGATCGATTGTGAGCAATCGCTCACCCTCTACGCCCACAGCTTCTTCATAGCCAATTCTCCATACAGGATACTATACACCCTATCAGTAGAAATGCCTACAGTCTCAGCAATCTTACGAATTTTTATTTGGCGGTCTTGTATTACCATCCTGGATTTTATCAATGGTTTCCTGAGTGGTGGCAATTAGACGGCCGGAGCGCGCTTTATCTTCAGTAGTTGTCCAACCACGTTTAAATTAATTAATCCAAAAGTAAACGCTCTTCAATGAAGGTGAAAAGTCCGCGTGAATCTCATCCAATTCTCTATTCCTTTGTGCGGTAATCCAATCCTTCAAATGAAAATGATTATCAACAGCACGAAACTCGGGGTTTTCCATTTTAATTGTAGTCAACATATTGACCAATTCAGTCGGCCGTCCACGATGAACTGTACGCTATACATTGTTGGAATTTTTACGAATCTTTGAATAATTAGGCCTACCGACCATGAAGCTGCTACAAAAATATTCATGGAAATTTACCAGACCTACGAAACCACCTCGTAATTTTAAGTAGCAAACTGCGTGTTGCAAAATCTTCAAAATGAGCAGTTTTTTTTTTTAATTAGTGAACCTTTACTGAAAGAAGTAACATGAAAGCAATAGTTCGCAGGCCGTGGATCTGTCATAGCCCTTTTGATTCGGTTATTTCCAGATAAGAGTGTATAAATAATCACTAAAATGGAAATGGACTGGCGTGTTATTTATGGACGCTCTTTAACTTCTATAGTTCTCAGCGTCCCATTCTAAATTGGGGGTGAAAGAACGCTTAATTTTGCTCAGAGGCCTATCTATCAGGCTTGAGATTCTTTTACGTGCTGTAAACCTACGATACGTGACCAACGGCTTTATTTCCCTTCCGAAGGAAGCCATGCTAAGGAGTTTTACACCCGAAACAATCCATTGTCCTCCACCGGGTTTGAACCCGCGACCTTAGGCATAAATAATCACTATCGTGTATGTCAACAACTTTGACAAAATGACAGCCCTTTTCTAATATTTATTTTATTGAATTTCGTACTGTCATGTAAAACAGTATATGATACACATGCACAAAGTCATTTTTGATTCTCGTTTCATAAAATCCATACTCGATTTAAAAACGATGACATGACACATTTGTATTATAAGTAACTAATATAAGTTCTTTGATGTAAATAAGAATAGGCATTAATAATTTGTCGTTTTTTATTAGTTTGTAATAATTATTTATGAACTTTTTTCACAAAGGTTTATATTGTAAAAGATATTCATCAAAACATATGGAGAATTATTTTATTTATTATTAAGGCATTTTTCTTCTTTTTGGGCATTGCAATAAATAACTACATATACACCCAAAACTTCTGGTATAAACGATTTTCTGTTATCATCTAACTCATTCTTGTGTGGATTTTTTTCGATGGAAATTAATGGCATAGTTGCTATAGCAGAAGTTCTAAGGTAATTTTCATGTTTTCAAAACCGAGATGTGTTCAAGAATCTTCTGCAGCCTTGACGAATATGCAACTTCCATTGGTTCAGGATGAAGCCAATGATCTTCAGAGTATCACTGAGTGGCATAGTTGCACTTTATAACCGGTGAATTGGTATAAAATAAAAGTGTGTGTAATGTATGCAAGGAGGGAGTTCTTGGCCTTGGCAATGCAAAAGCTATTCAAATCGATGTCGAACTTCAATGAGAAAATAACATTTTTCATTTGAAGAAGGCAATACAGTTATTTTGATTCTTTTAGGTGTCAACCCTTCATTTGTATGCGATGAAATTCACATATACTTCTTCAGGAAGCTTGAAACCACTATGGGTAATTAAAACTCGTTAAATAGTTCGTTAAATAGCGAGGAATCAAAATGTTAAACCCTAAAAATCTGGGACCTAGTTATAGAACTCCGGACAGCCGAGAAAATAAGACATTATTTTCACTCCTAATCAGATTTGGATGTGGATTATTAAACTGGCATATTTTGATGCCAACATGAAACATGAAAAATGGAAATGAAAGAAAAGAAATGCGGAGAGAGGAAATAAATACTAGAAAATACCACACTAGCATTTACCTTGTCACGCAGAAAAAAAAATCTGATGTGTACCATTCACATGACTTTCTCTATATCCCTGCAACAAATTATTCTTAAAAAGCTTATACTTCTATTTACTGTATGCTCATCAGAAAAAATTAGCAGAAGTAGTTTTATTTCTTGCTTTATTTAAGTAGGACCGAAATAAGGGAGTAACATAGGTTAAAGTGAAAGCCAAAAGTTGGTTGCTATGTGACTGATGTTCCTTTGTTTGTATGGACAGGAGTTGACAAATTCCTGTATGAGAAAAGTATGTTTTCCAAAGCTGAAACCAAGAAAAAGGAATATCTCAAAAACGATCAACTGCACGAAAAAAATGTATATAACATAAATTGTGTGTTGTAATGTGCTCTACATTTTTTGTGTGTTAAGTTTTTGTCCATCTCTTACAGTTTAGTAATTATGAAAAATAATAAAGTAGTCTTCAGAGTCTATTCGCAGAAAATTCAAAATATACATTTTATTTGTCAGGTAAATAACTTTAATATACGAAATTATAATCAAAATCGTTAGAGCCATTATTTAAAAAATCGAAATTTTCGAAAAAAGTTCCATGTAAAGGGTAGTTTGGGGTGGGGGGATTTTTCTCAAAATCTTCGTGTCGCATTCCTGGAAGATACTAAACTTAAATACCAAGTTTGGTATTTTACCGACTATACGTTTTTGAGCTATCGTGTTCACAGGCACACGGACACACGGACACACGGACACACACACACACATACACACACACACACACACATACACGGACCTTTTTGTGAAAATACTTTTTTTGGATACAGGGGACCCTAAAACATATATTTCCGGTGAAATCTCGGTATCGACTTTTTTGGTGGAGTGCAGTACATTCTCTATACACTATGTACATAGTGCTTATAGAGAAAGTACAAATCTGATGTGTTCCATTCTCATGACTTTCTCTATATCTCTGTAACAAATTATTGTTAATAAGCTTATCTTTTATTTATTTCACGCTAATCGATAAAAATTAGCAGAAACAGTCTTATTTCTTGCTTTATTGTAAGTAGAAGCGAAATAAGGGAGTATCATAAGGTTAAAGAGAAAGCCAAAAGCTGGTTACTATGTGACTGGTGTTCCTTTGCTTGTATGGACAGGAGTTGACAAATTCGTGTATGAGAAAAGTATGTTTTTCAAAGCTGAATCCAAGAACAAGGAATATCTCAAAAACGATCAACTCCACGAAAAAAATGTGTATAACATAAATTGTGTGTTTTAACGTAATCTACATTTTTTGTGTGTTCGGTTTTTGTCCACCTCTTACGGTTTAGATGTTATGCAAAAACATCCTGAATAAAGTAATCTTTAGAGGCTATTTCCAGAAAATTCAAAATATACATTTTATTTGTCAGGTAAATATTTTTAATATATGATATTTGAATCAAAATCGTTAGAGCCACACACGGACACACGGACACACACATGGACCTTTTTCCGAAAATATTTTTTTGGATACAGGTGAACCTAATACATATATTTCCGGTGAAATCTCGGTATCGAATATTTTGGTGGAGTGCAATACATTCTCTATACACTATGTACATAGTGCGTATAGAGAAAGTAAAAACTATATACTATAGTTGTCAATGGAATTCAGGCATATGTTGCATATCAGAATAGTATTTTTCTTATATTATTTTACTCTGTTAATTACAATAAATATGTTTATTTATTTCCAAATAGAACTGTTGAAGTTTTTTCTGTCCTCCTAAACAGAGCCAATGCTCTTTGATTTATGAAGCATCTATTTTTAATTTTCTTTTGATTTTTATGACATTCTAGATTCCGAAACCATAAAGAAGTTATGATAATGCTATAAATTCAGAACATTTCAAAAGAACATCTTTTTGCTATTTGTTATGAAGGTACATCTTAATGTCCCACATATTTGATTATAATGACGTAATGATCTTTGATAGTCCAATTCCTCTGTATGATCAAATTCACAGCACCAAATATTTGAAACATTGTTCTATTATGTTGTATTATTAATTATTATACTGTGTGTTTTTTTTCTGGAAAACTTCTGAAGCAGCAAATGCCAATTAATCGACAGCGAATAGAATAGCTTTTGAGTTAATTTTATAAAATGATTATGTAGAATCAAGCTACTTTTAATGACTTGGTGAATATAGTAGTTAAAAGGTTTGAGTACCATTTTCGAACCCTTAAACCTTAAACAGTTTTATTTGCTTCTTCTATCACCACTTTGTATTTTTATTTTCTCTATACGTACTACTCCCAAAAAATTCGATTCCCAGATTTTACCGGAAATATATGTTTTAAGGTCCCCTGTATCCAAAAAAAGTATTTTCAGAAAAAGGTCCGTGTGTCCGTGTGTCAGTGTGTCCGTGTGTCTGTGAACACGATAACTCAAAAACGAAAAGTCGATAAAATACCAAACCTGGTATTGAAGTTTAGTATCTTCCAGGGATGCGACACGAAGTATTTGAGAAAAATCCCCCCACCCCAAACTACTCTTTACATGGAACTTTTTTCGGAAATTTTGATTTTCTAACAAATGGCTCTAACGATTTTGATTAAAATATCATATATTAAAGATGTTTACCTGAAAAATGAAATGTATATTTTGAATTTTCTGGGAATAGCCTCTGAAGACTGCTTTATTCTGGATGAAATTTGCATAACTACTAAACCGTAAGAGATGGACAAAGACTTAACACACAAAAAATGTAGAGCACGTTAAAACACGCAATTTATGTTACATACATTTTTTTCGTGGAGTTGATCGTTTTTGAGTAATTCCTTTTTCTTGGTTTCAGCTTTGAAAAACTTGTACCTTTTTCATACAGAAATATGTGAACTCCTGTCCATACAAACAAAGGAAGATCAGTCACATAGCAACCAGCTTTTGGCTTTCACTTTAACCTAATGTGCTCCCTTATTTCGCTTCTACTTACAATAAAGCAAGAAATAAGACTATTACTTCTAATTTTTCACGATTAGCATGAAAGAAATAAAAGATAAGCTTATTAACAATAATTTTTTACAGAGATATAGAGAAAGTCATGTGAATGGAACACATCAGATTTTTATTTTTGTTTCCGTGCAAAGGTTCTGAATAATTCTTATACAGTGGAAATCCCTTTAGTATATTCCATAACAGCTTTTAGCTTTTAGAAACCCCGAAACGTATTGCTAAGGTGTGGAACAACATTGCTACAATTTAAAACTACATTAAACGCTAGGCGGACAGCAAAATAACACATTTTGGAAACTCCGAAGACTTCTCATAGAGAAACGTTGCGCATTTAAAAACTCCATCAAGTGCGGTTACGAACTTCTATTTGCAAAACAAATGATGATCAGCACCTCTGGGTGTGTATATTCAATGGCCGGCAGGGCACCGAGATGAGTTTCCACTAGTACAGTGAAATCATGAATGTACATCTAACAATGTGAAAATAATGAACTCGTTATGGAAGTTCGAGCTCTATCAGACTTCACATTTATACCGGAATACAGAAGTATTGAATCTTCAAATTCTTATCAAATTCTTATTTTGGGCCAATAAGAGGAAAACTATACATCTATGTGCTGAATTCATGATCCATTATCCAGAAACCCTTTAAGAAATCTGACTGAAATTTTTACAGACTATACACGCATGTGGCACTTGTTTATTGGTTTAGTTATATACAATAAGTTGGTATTAACTGAGGTAGGTTTATTTTGTTAATTATATCGTCTTTTGCTTAAAGCTTATCAGAAACCATTTTATTAATAGCCAGACCTGTATTTAGCTCTAACTTCCTGTTATTATCCTAAAATCAATTTAGTAAGTTTGAATAGTTTATACCAGAAACTTGAATCGGTATTAAAATCAAATCTTTTCTAGATCCAATATATTAAAACAAATTTAATTTGAGAAATGAGGTATGCATTTATATTTATTCAACTTAAAAATAAAGGTGCGGTTTACACTGTATTTGAAAGACGAAGAAAATGATTGATGATGCTAATAGCAAAATCTATTGATTCGTTAGCTTGGGTGAAAACTGAGTAAGTATATGTTTAGGTAGAATGTGCCCAAAGAGAGAACCAGAAAAAAATTCCTACGTACGTCTGTACGTCTTTCTGTCCATGCATCTATCTACTTAACATTAGGCAATACCAATTTATAGACCTTTCTCTAAACGATGATCTATCTCTACTCCGAAGGCTACACACTTGAGTTGTGAGTGGTGCAGAATTCACGATACATAATAGCAAATCTTGCCCGCCTGGGTAGTGTGGTAGTAGCGAGTCTGCTTCACATTCAAAAGCTCGTGAGATCGAATCTCGCTTAGGGTGAGTTACCCGGGTTTTTTCGGGGTTTTCCCTTAATCTGAGAAGAGTAACGTTAAGCTCCATGAACCCCGAGATCATTTGAGCATCAGTTCACCAATTTCATTCATCGTTCGATATGACTAACCAGTTTAAAAGACGTAAAAAAAAAATAGCAAATCAAAACCTTTTTAAAATATATTTAAAACGTAATTATTCTGCATAGAGTATTAAAATATATATGTATATATCAACTTAAACAAGAAAGTATAATTTATAGGTCTGCATATAACGTTAAAAAAGCAAATCCTTGTGAATGAGCAACATTTAATCTTCTCTTAACCCGAAACACTTCTCGCCTATGCATTGCCCTATAGCAACAGCAATAACAATATCACGATTCACTTCTATTCTTGCTAGAAGATTACTCGGTCAAATATAGAGCCCTTCCTTTAGAGACTTCTAAAGTGACTCCTGAAGAGCCGATAGCTAACTCATGGATTCCTTATTTACATTCTAGCTCATCTTAAGAAAGCTACTTATAACGTAAACGGAGTTATACTGTATACTAATAATTAGAATACTTTCTTTAAATCATAGAAATAAAGGGCATAGGTACAAATACTTTGATAATAATTAGTACTTTAATATGTATCGAATTCAGTGCGGTAATTGTTTTGTCTTTTCGAGTAAAAGTTTTTACACAAGCATTTTATATGATTTACTACCTTATGTGTACGATCCGGTCATACAAGTGTTCACACTTTAATATCTGAACCTGCTAAGCTAGGAGTCTTTACTTTCAGAAGGTATTTTAATTTCAAAATAAGCAACGAATGTATTGAATGTGCAAGAAAGTGCATTAATGACTCATTTAAACGTATTTAAATGTTCACTCTCATGAAGTATTAAGTAGTATAACTAAGAATATTTGTTCATTCAAGAACCGTGCCTGATTTCTATGTCTTTAATGGTTGAGCTGAATTGTCATTATTATTGTTATTATTATTATTATTATTATTATTATTATTATTATTATTATTATTATTATTATTATTATTATTATAGTCATAATTAATATTATTGCTATAGGAAGCCCAGATCCTCAAACTAGCATAGCTGTGGCACAAAAACTTCCCAATTACCACTAGGGATAGCTCGGAGATGGTTTCTAATGATGGATCTGTCAACGGTTATAGTAATTACTGTGGAGAGATACTGCAGATGACTGGAGGCACCTAAGTGATAATATGTCCATTCCCATAGGCTTCAGAAGGCTCTTGATTTAAGTTGCCTGTATAATGGATATTGCCGCTGCCGGACTGGATACTCGGATGTTACTCTTCTTTGTCCCAGGGGAGATTCCACTGACTGGCAGTCCTCATAGATGGCGATTAATAACTCATGATCTCGGGGAATATTTCGAACGTTCCCAGATTTAATGCTTATTTAGAATCTATGGACACCTTCACTACACGTAAATGCAATCAATGCTTGCAATTCTACTACTAACTTTGCTTTAATTTTCACCCATTCATATCATCCACAAACAACAAAAATTAGGGTAAGTACTGTTCCATTCTGTTTAAAAACAACACAAAATTACGATGTAGATGCTGTTGTTCAGATCCTGTGGGATAAGAAAATATAATTTTCAACGACAGTAAAAGTACATAAACAAAACGCCTGATGATCAGCGTGATTAAGCATTTATCAAGAACAAAGCCGCACGCCTGGCCCACGCTATCGGAAGTAATACAATTAGCTTAGGGAGGTCCAAGCCGCGAACTGTTGCAGTTCGTAAACATACCGTCATGCTGCACAGGGTTTCCTTGTCTTATGAAACCCCACCAAAGAACCTGTATCTTTATTTGTTTATTCTTCCAACATATTTCATCATAACCTATAATGAATGAAAGAAAATAACTGGGAAAATAAGCTAATACTATTTTATAGGGAATTCAACGTTAGTAATCTTGAGGATGGAGGCAAGAAACTGATAAAGGCAATGGAGGCAGCATTACCATCAGAATACTACCAAGGGATTGATGATAAAGTTAGCAAAAAATTGTAGCAAATCAGCTTTTTTCGTAATTCTTAGATTTGGTACTTCCCTTTTCAATTCTATATTTCTCTAAAAAGCGTTTTCTAGTTTTGGTTTTCGGCTCAAAGTAGCGTGTAAACGTTTTAAAATAAAGATATGTTATTAAAAAAATCTGATATGTTCCATTCACATGACTTTCTCTATATCTCTACAACTAATTATTGTTAAAAAGCTTATGTTTCTGTTTACTTCATTCTAATCGAGAAAAAAATTAGCAGAACTAATCTTATTACTTGCTTCCTTGTAGGTAGAAGTGAAATAAGGGAGTACAATAAGTTAAAGTGATAGTTAAAAGCTGCTTGCTATGTGACTAAAGTTGCTTTGTTTGTATGGACAGGAGTTGACAAATTCCTGCATAAGAAAGGTATAAGTTTTTCAAACAACAAGGAATATATTATAAAACGATCACATCCACGAAAAAAAATGTATATGACATAAATTGTGTTTTAACGTGCTCTACATTTTTTGAGTGGTAAGTTTTTGTTCATCTCTTATGGTTTAGCAGTTATGCAAAATTCAGTAAAATTCATCCAGAATAAAGTAGTCTTCAGAGGCTATTCCCAGAAAATTCAAGATATACATTTTATTTGTCAGGTAAATATTTTTAATATATGAAGTTTTAATCAAAATCGTTAGAGCCATTTTTGAGAAAATCAAAATTTTCGAATATTTTTCCATGTAAAGGGTAGTTTGAGGTGGGGAGATTTTTCTCAAAATCTTCGTGTCGCATCCCCGGAAGATACTAAACTTAAATACCAAGTTTGAAATTTTATCGACTTTTCCTATTTGAATTCGTGTTCACAGACACACGGACACACGGACACACTGACACACGGACACACACACACGGACCTTTTTTTGAAAATGCTTTTTTTGGATACAGGGAGTCCTAAAACATGTATTTCCGGTGAAATCTCGGTATCGAATTTTTGAGTGGAGTGCAATACATTCTTTATACACTATGTACATAGTACTATAGAGAAAGTAATAACAGATTTCGCCAATATCTATCTCTATCTCACCACAGTAATATAGAAAGATCTGCGGGAAGCAGCGCCCACCAGTGACCCGGGACTAACGCTAGTTATCACAAAACCGGGTTATCCACTTCCTGAGACAGCGAAAGAAAGTTCTTGAAGGGCACAAAACTTCAGTTTAACGTATACGGTATTGTGCCGTTAATGTAATTATTTAACTATGCTCTTAAGTCATAAAAGTATTGAGAAATGTGAAAACACCTTATTATTAACATCGCAATTTTGGTCTTTGCCTTACTGAATCCGAAGGGATCAAAACATACTATAAGTTTTGGAAATGGAAATTAAATTGGCATGAATGATCAGTCTAATAGATTTAAAAATTTCAAACTTTACTCATATATTACCCTAACTTTCCTAGATTTTTGCGTAATATATAATGTATGTATTGAAAAGAGATTTTTTATACTTATTAAGTTGGAGTTCATCCTTTTAACACCTATATAGAATTGTTTATTCTGTCAAACGTTGTTGAAGCCAACAAGATTATTCAACGTGCCGCTGTCACTAATACATAACAACATATGCCAGAGTTTTGCAGGTCAAGAAAGAAAAGATTTATTTGGATAAACTTTTGAACCTAGGGATAACCACAAATCGATATTTTCCTCACTACTATTTCAATACCAAAATGTGTAGAATACATACTGATAATGTTTTTGAAACATTTATTCACATATATTTTTCATAAGATGTTTAAAATCATAATTTTTTCACTTTTTCACTTCTGGGTTACTTTTCTTTGTGACCATAACAGGTGTTTCATCTCAGACATCATGGTAATGTTGATTCTTCTGACAACGCGTGTTGTCAACATTCACAATCAGAACAAAACATAGTTGAAAGATTGAGGGACATAAGCTGCAAAGCGTAGCCAACGGATCTGTGAAGTTAAACACCAAAAAGAAAGCTGATGTAGGTCTAGGATGTATGAGACTTAAACCCATCCAAATTACCAACACTTGCAGATTTTCTTGTTAGGGACATTTTCATAGGTTAGCAACACAGATTTATCTAAATTTTTGACATTTATAGCAGACGATTTAGTTGATAATGACGTTACTTGGCCGTAAATAATTATGTAGGCTCGCAAAGTGGGTGGGTGGTTAAAATGACTTCTCCTTGCAACTTCATCTGCCCGATATGCTCCCTGTTCCTTCCAGATTGTGCTGAATATAAGAACCTTTGGATTTGGGAGTGATCTGATGTAGTTCAGAATGGTTATAACTTATAAACATCAACATCTAATATTCTATAGCAGAAATTCAAACGTTGACTTTCTTGTGATTGGTCTGTTGATTCTGAAAATAAACTGAAAAGTGCCAAAATTCTATGATTTTTCTTTTTTAGTGTTTAACGCCCGCTTTACTACTTGTGGCACTGCAGGCGATAACACTGGTGAAACATGAAATGAAGTAGGAGCACCGCTGGAATGTGATGGCGGGGGAAACTGGAGAACCCGGAGAAAATCCATCCATGCGCCGCTTTGTCCAACAGAAAACCCACATGCGGTCACTTGGGATCGAACCCGGTGCGAAGAAAGTAGTAAAAATAATAATAATAATAATAATAATAGTAACAACAATAATATCCAGATTAAATGAATTGCTGTGAACATATCATTTTATTTGCTTTATGAAACATAAATAATATGCATGACCAATGTTTGTGCCTTAACAAAGCCAATAGCTGCAGCTTTATCATTTTGTCGGTTACAGCGCTTCAGGACACTGGTTTCGTCGTAATGTTTTTACCAGTCCCTTTGTTAAATTCTGTACAAAGACCAGTTACACACGCTCAAATGTTTTTAAGGCTCTGGGTACATACATTTACAATGATCCGTTTTTTGTATTACCTGGCCTCGCTTCGGCCATGAGAAATGAAACAGAATACATGAAAGAGAAAGTTCAAAGAAACACACTGTGTAACTGGAGCTTATACCTGTGCTGTTTTATATCGTGGTAAGCCACGGACATCAAGAATAGAACTCAAATTGTACTGCAAAAGTCTGACATTAATGATTCCTGGAAAGAAAAAAAAAATAAGTCGTGAAAATACAAAGCGCATTGCTGTGAGGTATTATGTAGGAGTAATATATTGTGAATTTTTTGCTCGTTTCCTAACAAAATTGTTCACCATGTGTACTAATTACAACGAAATTAAATACTCTTACACACACTCTCATTATATATTGCCACCACCACCTCCAATAATATTAATAACAATAAGAATATAATATATCTATTATTATTAATGGGGGAAGCACGGGTAGTCCGGTCAGTGGGTAATACCGATCAGGCAGTTATTTGGGTTACTGTCGCAGAAAGGTTTGTGCTGCCCTCTGTAGATAAATATTTAAAACATATCTAGGCATAGCCGTCATTTCCTTAGCGTTGTAGCATATAGTTTTATCGGACAGATACAGATATCTATACCAGAAAATGTAAAGAAATATCTTATTGTGCACTCTACACAATACATCGTTTCGAATTTATTTTAAAATTATTCAATTATATTATGTAGACTTTGTTTTTTGTTTTTTTATTTTTTTATTTATTTATTTTCACTTTCTCTACACGCACTGTGTGCATAGTGTATAGAGAAGGTATTGCACTCCACCAAAAAAATTCGATACCGAGACTTCACCGCAAATATATGTTTTAGGATCCCCTACTATTTTCAGAAAAAGGTCTGTGTGTCTGTGAACACGATAACTCAAAAACGAAAAGTTGGTAAAATACCAAACTTGGTATTTAAGTTTAATATCTTCCAGGGATGCGACACGAAGATTTTGAGAATTATCCCCCCACCCCAAACTACCCTTTACATAAAACTTTTTTCGAAAATTATGATTTTCTAAAAAATGGCTGTAACGATTTTGATTAAAATATCGCATATTAAAGATTTTTACCTGACAAATAAAGTGTATATTTTAAATTTTCTGGGAATAGCCTCTGAAGACTACTTTATTCTGAGTGAATTTTACGGAATACTGCTAAACTGTAAGAGATAGACAAAAACTTACAACACAAAAAACGTAGAGCATATTAAAACACACGATTTATGTTGTATACATTTTTTTCGTGGAGTTGATCGTTTTTGAGATATTCCTTGTTTTTGCCCACAGGTTCGAAAAACTTGTCAACTCCTGTCCATACAAACAAAGGAACTTCAGTCACATAGCAATTAGCCTTTAACTATCGCTTTCACCTATGGTACTCCCTTATTTCCCTTCTATTTACAAGGAAGCAAGTAACAATACTATTTCTGCTAATTTTTTGTCGATTATCATGAAGTAAATAGTAGTATAAGCTTTTTAAAACTCATTTGTTGCAGAGATGTAGAGAAAGTCATGTGAATGGAACACATCAAAATGTTTTTTATTTTTTTTTTTTTTTTGTGGAGGGACTGTTTGATGAAATTTTAAGTGTTCACAAAATAATATGAAAACTATGAAAATAAAATTTATCAATAGCAAATTAGAATAATAGCAATGGAGTAGTATGGAGCTTTAGATGTCTGGTGTAAGGAGTGAACTGTGTTTGAAGCTGAAGCTTTATAGGCCTCCATAAGCGCTCGTCAAAAATTGAACTAAAAGTCTACTCTCGCTTATGTTTGATTTTGGGTAGCAATTAGGGCGTTTATCGGTCTTGTTGGGCTTCAGAGACCCAGACCTCCTGGCGGCTTTTAAATAGTAAATCGCTAGGATCTTTGTAGAATCGCAGTTTATTTTATAATTTTTTTGTACAATTCCAAAGTGAAATTGCAATCGCTCGATGCAATTTATACTTTGTTGAACGTTGTGAATCTTTGTACGCATACAATTTAACGCGAATACATGTATACGCGTTATCTCTAAGCAGCCTTTTCCTTACGAGTGAAGAAGCCTCCTTTTTCTTGATAGCTTGGCTTCACCAGTCAGAAAATCAACACGCAACTATAGATTCTGTTGAAAAACAAAATCGCATAGAGAAAATCAAAACACTTATATGCGACGAAATCACAAGGAATAATACAAATTTGCATCCAGCGATTTCAACTCCGGAAGCAAAAGAACAAAAACAATTGAACATCAAACATTACAAACTTGACATAAAACTCATAAAATGTCGACAGATTTCGTGAATAATACACAAATATTGTCTAAAAGTAAATACATTTTCTTTTATAGTTCGGATGTCATTTTAAATTATTAGTTATATGTATAGGGGAAATTGGGTAATGGCGGTCGCTTAAGCATAGCCGCTCTATGGCTTAATGTACAAGCTCAAAAGTGTTACTTTTCTGTCAATCGTTTGCTTGGTTCTTTACCTAAATATGTGCCAAGAATAATTTTATTTAAGAAATTACTTTGTACCGTAATGAAGAGAGATTCCAAGTGGTGTCACTTAAGCGGGTAATGCCGGTCACTATGTTTGAACCTGTTATTTATGTATAAAAATCATTAAAATGCGTAAAAGAACATATTTTATTTTAGAACTTCAATATAGCAGTACAGAGTACTGCAGGCAATTTGAAACGCAAAATCATCAACATATAGAAAGTATACTACTGAGCTACCATGGTAACACGCCGGCACGTTATTAAATTTTTCAACTGGCTGATATGTTTCCCGGTAAACCACAAAGTGATCTCAAATCATTTTGAGATGACAACCCCTATGGCGACTTTCAATCCTAGTATTCATATTATAGATAACTATTATGGTCAATGAGTACTGGTTTGTCACCCATGGTCGGTGTAATGGTTTCTATGCTAACTTCTTATACCCAAGGTCGCGGGTTCAAACCCGGCGGAGGACGATGGAATTTTTCGGGTGTAAAAATCCTTAGCATAGCTTCCTTCGGAAGGGAAATAAAGCCGTTGGTCCCGTGTTGTAGATTTACGGCACCTCAAACCTGATAGAGAGGCCTCTGAGCCAAATTAAACGGTCTTTCACACTCAATTCAGAATGGGACGTTGAGAACCACAGTAGTTAAAGACCGTCCATAAATAATACGCCATTTACATTTTGGGTATTGGTTTAATTGCTTTTTCACAGAAACCGTGTGTAGAACAGGAGTTGGATAGGTAGAGTCAGACTGAAAAATTCAATGCCATAGCCGGGATTTGAATCACGGATCTCCCGGTCACTAGCTGGTTGCTCTACCACTGAGCTACCATGGCATTGAATTTTTCAGTCTGACTCTACCTATCCTGTATTTATTTTATTTTTGCTCAATTGATCCTCCTGCAACGGAAGAAGTCATATAGGCATGAATTCTAAGTATTATCATTTAGAAGTAATTAAAATTTAATGGTAGCTCAATGGCAGAGTGATCGGGAGATCCGTAAATCAAATCCCAGCAATGGCATTGAACTTTTGAGTCTGACTCTACCTATCCAACTCGTCCTATACCGGTTTGTGTGAAAAAAAAACAATTAAACCAAAATAAATACTATTAGACTTAACAAAATGGTTCCTTTACTTTATTCTCTCTGTACAAATGTATCCATAATCACAACTGTTTATTCGTCAAACGGATTTTGAAAAGTGCACTGTTTGCTCCTAACTGCTATTTTTACCTCTATTTCCTGACACAGCTAATAGATGGATATCAAGGGTTCAAAGTTATATCTGTCAACTGTGTCACGTGATATCAGTCGTTAAACACCAAGTGTCCACTTTTTCATATCTTTAATAATCGAGGTTAATATAGATTATGGAGCTTCCTGGCAAGCGGGAAAGAGAGAGAAAAACAACGGTGGCAAACTCTAGACAGCCCTGCGAGATTTTGATGTGCGTGAAATGGGAAGCAAAGGGGTTGGAGGTCACGAAGGGGCGGTCGCATCAATCACCCCATCCCAGCTGTTCGATCGGCCGAAACGGTTCCTGAGTTGTGGTCCAGGTTTCGAGCCTGGGGACACCAATTACACGTGCGGGGATGCGCGCAGGGAATTCGCTTTGCTGTTTAAAAGTTAGGCGTACTGAGGGTGTGTTTGAATTAACAGTTGGTGTGTTGTATTTTGATCTGTCCCAGATAAACTACGCCGCTGGTAAATGCGCAGCTGAAGCTAGAAAATAAATAAACAACCGTTATATGCTCGTGTTGTTTGACGTCTTACAAAGATCGATATAGAAGAAACTATGAATAAAGTAAAATGAGCGAAGAAAGTAAAGAAAGAGTATAATTAACTGGTGTATATGTACATAGTGCGTTTAAACCTCACTATCAACTTGAAAGCAGCTGTTACTTTTCAAATTGTTTGATTATATACTGTATATTTAAGATATTTACATCACCAATAAAAGTATACAATGTATTTTTACTTACTCTACAACGTAATGAGTACATTCTTACTACAGAAGGTATTGTTTTCCACTCAAAAATCTATGTAAATTTTTTTACCAGAAATATGTTTCCAGTACCACTGAATCAAAAAGAAAAAAAAAATTAAACAAAGTGTGCACGCGTGTGTATGTCCGTGTGTCTTTGACCAGCATAACTATAAGTTATATAACGAAAATTCCGCGAAAATACCAAAATTGGTATTTGAGCTTAGCATCTTTCAATTATGGGCCATGAAGGTTTTCTAGGAAATCCCACACGTCAAACCATCCTGTACATGAAAGGTTTTTCGAAAGCTTTGACTTCCCAAAACTGGCTCCGATAATTTTTATTAAAAAAAAAACATGCCTAAGATATTTTATTATAAATATAACAAAACTTGCTGAATAAAAAATGTAAATCTTTTTTTTTTTTTTTTTTTTCATTTATATATCCCCATTTAACATCTAAGGTCATATTAGGGGCTTCAATTAGAAACAACTCGTTGTCTGTAGGTTTACGTTGGGTTTAAACTATTTTATTTCCTCAAACACGCAATATTCACTCTCACATACATACTTCCAGACTCTGTGGAGTATAGGGAATAACTCTGGTTAAAGAAAAATTCTCCACTCCAGCCGGGAATCGAACCCGGGACCTCCGGGTGAGAAGTCAGCTCGCTGACCACTCGACCACGAATGCAGTCTAAAAATGTAAATCTTGTTAAAACACAGTTTTGTCATGTAGTTTTTTAAAGGAATAACCATTTCCGAGATATTACTTGTAATTGTTTTTTAAATTTCTCAAATGGAAGATCGTTATTCATTTTTCATCCTGGTCATGCAAAGAGAACGGAATTTCAATTGCATCACAGAGCGACAGTTTTTAAAAGGTTTACCTAATGTTTTAGCCCAGTCTATTCCCTTATTTCTCTTGTAATTATAATGAATTAAGTAATAATACAATTTCTGCTAATGTTTACCTCGCTAATGTTCAATTAGGATGAAGTAGATAGAACATTGCGCTTTGTCAAGAATAGCTGTTTCAAAATAGGCACAGAAAGTTTCGTGAACAGAACACATCTAATGTTTAAATAGCCGTTGAATCCCATTTTTGGGAAGTAACTGTAAATAATGGGCTATAACAGGATATAGACAAAGTTTAATGCAAAGACAATGCAGATCTCTTTATAACATACAATTAAATACCAATAAGTCTTTTAGCATAGCAATGCATTGACGACACTATTTGTTTAAGTTTATCAATAACTTGTCATTTGTTTCTTGGGTTGCTCTGTAAAGAGCGGACCCTTTCTTTTTTTTAATTGCTTCATTTGTATAGCCCCTTTAACATCAATGGTCATATCGGGGGCTTTCACTTGTGAAACTGTAGGTTCAGAACATTAGGTTCAACTTTATATTACTAAACACACGCACATTCACTCTCACATTCATACTTCCAGATTCTATGGGGGATAGGGAATAATTCCGGTAAAAAAAAAAAATTTTCCCCACCCCAGCCGGGAATCGAACCCGGGACCTCCGGGTGAGAAAGAGTGGACTTGTTTTTCATAATACCTATTCTTTGTACCCACAACTAAATGCTAACAATTTTATAAAAATGTAATTTGTATAAACACAAATAAACGATAGCGGGTAGAGAGAAAGTCAAGAGAATGTGACACACAATCCTTTTTTCTAGTAACAGTAAAGTTTTAATATTACACATAATTTAACATTTGAGTGTAAAAATTTGTTTTCAACCAACAACACGAAATTAAAAATACTAAGTTTAAAAATTTCTCACCTAATTTCAGATGTTACTCAAATTTCGTTTTTAAAATTTATTTACATGGAATGATAGGCACCTAAGACAGCAAAAATTAAATTTGCGTGATAATGAACAAATATATGCCAAATGACTGAAACTTGGAATTGGTGGAAATTAGCAAGTTCAGTAATTTGTGCCTTAATTAGATAGTGATAGCTGCGAGGATGTATTAAAAGCCAATAACTAATGGTAAACTGGAAATATATCAAAAGGTTAAGATGCAAAACATTTGCACTCATTATTCAATTGAGAAGTATCGATCTTTTCGTATTAAAATAATCCCTCTATCTGTTTTACGTTAATCATGATAAATATTTTCCTAGAAATCGTTTCAAAAGGGTTATTTGCAAGATGCGCAAGTACATTTTAGTATTTGTTTTCAATTTATACATTTATATCTGGTAGCTAATAAGTTTATCTACAAAAAAAAAAGTAGATTGCTACTTTTCAACATTATAGTTTAGATTGTACATTGAAATAAAGTTTAATTTGGCAAGGCCAAAACAAATATTTTATGAACTTTTCAATTGCTTTCGGAGTCTTCAATCAGAATGAATATTGTACAAGTCGGAATCGAAAGAGATAAACGGAGATGTCGTTAAAACAAATTTGTATCAAAGATTAATTAGTAAAATTCAATCCTGTATGTTGATTAGTTTATGACCTAATGAGCAACTTGACTACTCCAAAATTCATTAGATTATATTGATAAATAGCATACAAATCTGTGATGCATTAATTTTAAAAATTACAAATGATTAGTAGCATTCTTACATTCTGAAGAAAGTATTACCTTAACATTTTGATAATATATGATAATTAAATAAGATACTACTCCTATTCAACTCCAACCCTATAAAATTCTGCTTAAATTACAACTAATAATTTAAAAATGTTAATATAATAATAATAATAATAATAATAATAATAATATAAGGAAGGGATCACAATGTGCAAGTCTAGTGTTCAATTTCCATTGTTACATTGTGGTATTTTCCACATAAAGAGCACACGTGGTATTCATAAGATTCATGGAAGCTCTTGGAGCAGCATATTTTGAAGCGAAATCCACGGACAGCAAGTCTGTTTACTACGTAGTCTGCTTCCTTCTTGGCTTCTCTGGTCATTGCGTCCATTGTATATAAGTCTTCTGGTATATCCGTCTTCTTTTTCTGGTGTTTTTTTTTTTTTTTTTTTTTTTTAACAGTACCGGAGTCTGGCCGGGACTCCGGCGCTGTATTCCCTGTTTACATTTCCCCCCTAAATTTACTGTATGATTACTGATTTTACTGCTCCTTTACACAAACATATATAACACCCTTGCCCAAGCTGGGATTCGAACCCATGATCCCCTGCCCACGAAGCACCAAAGCGAAACGCCTTAGCGAGCGTGGCCATGGGGACCGGCTGTAATCTGGAGTGGATGGCAGGAGTAATTGTAAATAGTCGTAGATCTTCCAGTTGCATAGTTTCTCGGCTCAGCTCATACACGTCACCTTGTGTATTTCTAGAGACTTAGTGCAAGTTTCAGGTACGTTGTTTTTGTCTTTTCTAGGTATTTTAGGTTTCTTGTTGTGAGGTATTGCCAGATTGTGTGTAGTCCATAAGCGATGACTTGTATTATCTTTATTTAGAAGATTTGCAATGCTGTTTGGAGAGAGATCATGAGCAAATGCTTTATGTGATTTATAGCTCCAATAGATGCTGCATTAATAACACATGTGAAATAAAGAGGTAAACATCATAACATGAATGCAAACAGAAAGTATTTTTAACTTAACTTTACGGGAGACTAAAGAATAAAAATATGTGGTGTTACAATCACATGACTTTCTCTAGCCGTTCTACAAACTTCTTACATAAGATTATTCTTCTTTCAGCACCTTGTTAATCGAGGTATTCAGCACAATGTACTTATTACTTAGTTCCTTATAAGTAAGAGGAAGAAAAGGGAATACACTAGGCTAAATCGATAGACAAATGTTTTAAAATCTGTCGTTATGCGATTGTCATTACAATTCGCTTCTTTTCTTGGCCAGGAGTAGAACAAAAGAAAAACGGACACTCCCTTCTGAGAAAAGTAAAAGTACTTCACAACTGAAACCAATAACAATGAATACCTTAAAAACGATAAGCTCCACGAAAAAAATGTATATTATGTAAGTTGTGTATTTTAACAAGGCCTACATATTTTGTATATTAAGTTTTTGTCGATCTCTTACGGTTTACTAGTTATGCCAAATTAAGCAAAATTCATCCAGAATAAACAGGTCTTTAGAAGATAGTCCAAGAAAATTCAAGATATACATTTTATTTATCAGGTAAATATCTTTAATATACGATATTTTAATCAAAATCGTTAGAGCCATTTTTAAGAAAATCTAAATTTTCGAAAAAAGTTCCATGTAAAGGGTAGTTTGGCATGGGAAGATTTTTCTCAAAATCTTCGTGTCGCATCACTGGAAGATACTGAACTTAAATACCAAGTTTGAAATTTTAGTTACTTTTCGTTTTTGAGTTATCGTGTTCACAGGCACACGGACACACGAACACACACACGGACCTTTTTCTGGAAATACTTTTTTTTTTTGGATTCAGGGGACCCTAAAACATATATTTCCGGTGAAATCTCGGAATCGAATTTTTTGGTGAAGTCCAATACCTTCTCTATACACTATGTACATAGCAGGTATAGAGAAAGTAAAAATTATTGAATCATTATGTTTACAGTATTTATTTATGTACCTAATCTTATATATTAACATATCCGCCCACTTTAATTCGATATAGGACCTATTAAATACCACCCTGTATGTTTACCTCTTTGTACGTCATATTACGCCATTTCACAGAAAAAGCTAAAGCTCCTTCATATTTTGGAGTAGAAAAGTACATTTTTAACTTATTTTAGGAGAAATTTTATCTAATGTTGGTATTAATGTCCCACGCCGTGGCGTAGTGTGATAGATATTTGTATCTGGCTCTTGGCCACCGAATGTGCCCGGAGTGTCGCAGCCATGGAGGGGTGATTTTAAATTCCGGGTGTAGCGCGATTCCCACTCAGCATCGTAAGGAAATTGAGGAACTTCGTTAGGCAGCGGTTCCGGCCAAGAAAACCAGATTTCCGGCTGAGAAAGCATCACCTCCCGTATCGATTGGATGATCGCCCACCTTTGCCGTTTGTACGTGAGCGAGAGGCCGGCAGTCGGGTTGGCTGGTCCAAGTCCCAAGATAAATAAATCGCATGGGATTTATTTATTTGTATTCCTTGGTATTGCTATTAAGTATGGTTTTTGCAACAATATACCAGCATATGTTCTCAATTTTGCTTTGAACAGCTTATCTTGGAATGATATTTTTTGTCTTAAATGGTGTGTTTTATTAGGATTAATTGAAGGCAGTTAGTGTAAATATTAGATACCTTTTACTTTCTCTATACGCACTATATACATAGTGTATAGAGAAGGTATTGCACTCCACCAAAAAATTCGATGCCGAGATTTCACCGGAAATATATGTTTTAGTGTCCCCTTTAACTAAAAAAAGCATTTTCGGAAAAAGGTCCATGTCTGTGTGTGTATGTGTGTGTATGTGTGTATGTGTGTGTGTGTCCTTGTGCCTGTGAACACAATAACTCAAAAACGAAGTCGGTAAAATTCCAAACTTGGTATTTAATTTTGGTATTTTGCAGAGATGCAACACGAAGCTTTTGAGAAAAATCCCCCCACGCCCAACTACCCTTTACATGGAACTTTTTCCGAAAATTTTGGTTTTCTCAAAAGTGACTCTAACGATTTTGATTAAAATGTCGTATATTAAAGGTATTTACCTGAAAAATAATATGTATATTTCGAAATTTCTGGGAATAGCATGTGGAGAGTACTTTATTCTGGATGAATTTTACGGAATTTTGAATAACAGCTAAACCGTAAATGATGGACAAAAACTTACTACACGAAAAGTGTAGAGCATATTAAAACACACAATTTATGTTATTTACATTTTTTTTTCCGTGGAGTTCATCGTTTTTGAGACATTCCTTGTTTTTGGTTTCTGTTTTGAAAAACGTATACTTTTCTCACACAGGAATTTGTCAACTCTTATTCATACGAATAAAGGAACTTCAGTCACCAGCTTTTGTCTGTCACTTTAAACTATGAAAGTCCCTTATTTCGCTTCTACTTACAAGGAAGCAAGTAATAAGACTATTAATGCTATTTTTTTTTTTTCTGATTAGCATAAAGTAAATAGCGGTATAAGCTTTTCAAGAATAATTTGTTGCAGGGATACAGAGAAAGTCATGTGAATTGTATACATTAGATTTTTATAAATACATTCAAAGATAATAGATCAATAACAAATAGCGTACGAAGTAACTTTCCTTAAAAATAAAAATATATTTATTCTAATACGCAAATGCATTATTTGTGTGGTCGTGTATAGATGGCCTATAAATGTGTTTGGTGTAAATAACAATTATGTTTGTTTTTTAAATCATTTCTGGTATATTTTAATTATGAGATGATTAAAAAGTATGATTAAGAAACCGGTTCTGTTTTCTAAGGTAAAGAAAATTAATAGATAAAAGCTGATCATTGAAATTAGAAGGCAGGGATGTGTATCATTCCAACAGTTCATCCTAAGTCAATGGGTTCATAAATGTATTAGATTTAACATTGGGGGGATATTAACTTCCTCTTAAGTTTTATTTTCGATATACACTACTGCTTCCTGAGGCATGTGAGAAAGATAAATGTAGGGAGCATGATAACAATGTTTAGGTAGTGTGTAATAAAAGAGTTTGGGAGTTTCTGGAAATTCACTGAAGCACTCGTGTAATTAATATCGGTCCTGACTCCGCCTTAAAATTAAGACGAAAATGCAGATAGACCACAAAATGTTCCTCGCAGCAGAAGCAGAATGATTTGCAATTCAGATATGGCGTGAATAGAAATACAGCTCTGACCGCAGGAAAGCTTCTGCCAATTGAGAGCAGATCTTTATCGAAATAGTGCAAGCCGATAACCATATCTTATGTTCTCTAAAACCATGTTGAACAATAGCCGGAAAACATGATACCAATCTGGCTTTCCTTCCCCTTCAAAATCCGGGAAACGATAAAGCTTACTGAAATGGAGAAATTCTCAAGTGAAAAACAAAAGAAGAAAAGAAATGGGTGTACAAAAAGTAAACAGTAAAAATTAGAATATACGAGGGGCATACTGAAAGTCACGAGCAACCCATTGTAAAAATTTAAATTTCAACAATGTAACGAAACGAATTGCAGGATCGTAATCTACAGACTTTAACCCACATGTTGACATATTGTGACGTCATTAGCTTCTATCACGTGACCACAGACGGTGTTTGAAAAATGGCTGACATTGATGTTTCGTTTCGACAGCGTGCTGTCATTGAATTCCTTGTGAAATAAGGAAAATCTGCTCCTGAAATTCATCTCAGACTTCAACGTGCGTATGGAGGTGTCTGCATGGGTGTCAGCAGTGTTAGAAGATGGGTGAAACATTTCAAAGATGGAAACACGAGTCTGCAAAATGCGCCTCGTAGCGGGCGTCCTCGAACTGCCTCTACAGAACGCAACAAGGAAAGAGTTGGTAAGCTCATTACAGGAGATAGGCGTTTCACTGTGAATGAAATTGCTGCGAAACTTGGAATAGGACATAGTGCAGTGCAAGAAATGATACACAGCTTGGGTTATCGAAAGGTCTGTGCCCGTTGGGTCCCCCGTTTATTGACTGAAGACCACAAACTTCAGAGAAGAACCATGCACAAAACCTTTTTTAGAGATTTCATAATGAAGGTGATGAATTTTTGACGTGTATTGTGACTGGAGATGAGAGCTGGTTCCATCACTATGAGCCAGAAACGAAACGTCAGAGTATGGAATGGCACCACTTGAACTCACCATCGAAGAAGAAAGCGAAGACAGTGCAGTCTGTAGGAAAAGTTATGTGAAGTGTCTTTTGGGATGCACAAGGTTGCATTCTGGTTGACTTTCTTGAACCTGGACAAACCATACATTTTGCCCGCTACATCAAGACACTTCTGAAGCTCCGTCGGGCTTTGCGTGATAAACGCCCTGGAAAGAGGATCATCCTTCAACAGGATAATGCGCGTGCCACTATGGAGAAGATCAGGGCATTAGGGTGGGAATCTCTTCCACATCCTCCCTACAGTCCCGACTTGGCGCCCTCCGACTACCATCTTTTCGGTTCTGTGAAGGAGCAGATGCGTGGCCAACGCTACGAGACGCTGGAGGATATTCGGAAAGCAGTGCGTCAGGGTCTGCGGGCAGCTGGAACGGAGTTTTATCACAAGGGCATTTTCAAACTTGTAGAACGATGGGAAAAATGTGTGCAAAACAATGGAGACTATGTCGTAAAGTGAAAGAAAGTCTGTAGATTATGATGATGTATTTGGTTTGGCTTAAAAATGAATATTAAGATTGTAAAACAGTGTTGCTCACGACTTTCAGTATGCCTCTCGTAGTAGTAGTAATACTAGTAGTAGTTATAGTAGTAGTAGCAGTAGTAGTAGTAGTAACAGTAGTAGTAGTAGTAGTAATAGTTGTAATAGTAGTCGTAATAGTCGTAATAGTAGTAGTAATAATAGTAGTTGTAATAGTAGTAGTAATAATAGTAGTTGTAATAGTAGTAATAATAATAGTTGTAATAGTAGTAGTAATAATAGTAGTAGTAATAATAGTAGTAGTAGTAGTAATAGTAGTAGTAGTAGTAGTAATAGTAGTAGTAATAGTAGTAGTAATAGTAGTAGTAGTAATAGTAGTAGTAGTAATAGTAGTAGTAATAGTAGTAGTAATAATAGTAATAATAGTAGTAGTAGTAATATTAGTAGTAATAATAGTAGTAGTAGTAATAGTAGTAGTAATAGTAGTAGTAGTAGTAATAATAGTAATAATAGTAGTAGTAATAGTAGTAGTAATAGTAGTAGTAATAATAGTAGTAGTAGTAATAGTAGTAGTAATAGTAGTAGTAATAATAGTAGTAATAGTTGTAGTAGTAATAGTAGTAGTAATAGTAGTAGTAGTAGTAATAGTAGTAGTTATAGTAGTAGTAATAATAGTAGTAGTAGTAATATTAGTAGTAATAATAGTAGTAGTAGTAATAGTAGTAGTAATAGTAGTAGTAGTAGTAATAGTAGTAGTAGTAGTAATAGTAGTAGTAATAATAGTAATAATAGTAGTAGTAGTAATAGTAGTAGTAATATTAGTAGTAATAATAGTAGTAGTAATAGTAGTAATATTAGTAGTAGTAATAGTAGTAATGGTAGTAGTAATAGTAGTAGTAGTAGTTATAGTAGTAACAGTAGTAGTAATAGTAGCTGTAGTGTTTTTTTTTTTTTATTATTTACTTTCCTGCAGCGCTGCAGAACCGCCTCTCAGCATTTCTTCACAGTGCAGCATTCAAGTTTATCCTTCATCTTTTTCCTTAGCTTGTAGGATGATCCTAATTATTCCTGTAATAAGGTACCATATTTCTTTCTTGTGTATCATATTTTGTATTATATTGTCTGGTGATAATTCCATTTCAATAACATTTAAGGTTTTTGTTCTTATGGCGTTCCATCTTTTACATAATAAAATAGTGTGTTATGGTGTGTCTATTTCTTTACAATATCTGCATTGTTCAGTCTTAATTATCTTCATTTTGTATAAGTAGGTCCCAAATCGGCCATGTCCTGTTAAGAATTGCGTAAAAAAGTAGTCAACTTCTCCGTGGTGTCTGTTTAGCCATGGATCAATTTTTGGAATAAGACGTTTAGTCCATTGGGCCGTTTCAAACTTGTCATCCCATTCCTCCTGCCACTTTTTCATTGTAATTTTCCTTTTCTCTTCTTTTTGTGCTCTATTATGTTCTTCTTTTTTAAATGTGTGCTCGATTGCTATTAAATGGAGCGGTATTGTTCCTGCAATCACTTGTATAGCCTTTGTGGATGTGCGATATGCACTTGCTATTCTTATAGCGATCTTTCTTTGGACGCGTTCTATAAACTTCCTATGTGTTATTTTCTTCATACATTGCTTCCAAGCCGCAGCACAATAAAGTATAATGGAGTTAATAACACTTCCTAGCAATTTCCTCTTTTGTTGCTTAGGACCTCCTACGTTTGGCATCAGTCTGGCCAAAGCAGCGACCACTTTTTCCGCCTTTGCAGATAAATACTTCAGATATTTAATCATACTCATATTATATCCAATTAAGATACCTAAATAAGCTGTAGTAGTCATAGTGGTAGTAACAATAGTAGTAGTAGTTGTAATAGTAGTCGTAATAGTAGTTGTAATAGTAGTAGTAATAGTAATAGTAGTAGTTGTAATAATAGTAATAGTAGTATTAATAGTAGTAGTTGTAATAGTAGTAGTAATAGTAGTAATAATGGTAGTAGTAAAAGTAGTAGTTGTAATAGTAGCAATAATAGTAGTAGTAATAGTAGTAGTAATAGTAGTAGTAGTAATAGTAGTAGTTGTAATAGTAGTAGTAATAGTAGTGGTAATAATAGCAGTAATAGTAGTAGTATTAATATTAGTAGTAGTAATAGAAGTATTAATATTAGTAGTTGTAATAGTAGTAGTAATAATAGTAGTAGTAATAGTAGTAGTTGTAATAGTAGTAATAGTAGTAGTAATAGTAGTAGTAGTAATAGTAGTAGTAATAGTAGTAGTAGTAATAGTAGTAGTAGTAATAGTAGTAGTAGTAGTAATAGTAGTCGTAATAGTAGTTGTAATAGTAGTAGTAATAGTAATAGTAGTAGTTGTAATAATAGTAATAGTAGTATTAATAGTAGTAGTTGTAATAGTAGTAGTAATAGTAGTAATAATAGTAGTAGTAAAAGTAGTAGTTGTAATAGTAGCAATAATAGTAGTAGTAATAGTAGTAGTAATAGTAGTAGTAGTAATAGTAGTAGTTGTAATAGTAGTAGTAATAGTAGTGGTAATAATAGCAGTAATAGTAGTAGTATTAATATTAGTAGTAGTAATAGTAGTATTAATATTAGTAGTTGTAATAGTAGTAGTAATAATAGTAGTAGTAATAGTAGTAGTTGTAATAGTAGTAATAGTAGTAGTAGTAGTAATAGTAGTAGTAATAGTAGTAGTAGTAATAGTAGTAGTAGTAATAGTAGTAGTAGTAGTAATAGTAGTAGTAATAATTATAGTAGTAACAGTAGTAGTAGTAGTAATAGTAGTATTCATAGTAGTAGTTGTAATAGTAGTAGTAATAGTAGTAGTTGTAATAGTAGTAGTAATAGTAGTAATAATAGTAATAGTAGTAGTTGTAAAAGTAGTATTAATAGTAGTATTAATAGTAGTAGTTGTAATAGTAGTAGTAATAGTAGTAATAATAGTAGTAGTAATAGCAGTAGTAATAGTAGTATTAATAGTAGTAGTTGTGATAGTAGTAATAATAGTAGTAGTGATAGTAGTAGTTGTAATAGCAGTAGTGATAGTAGTAGCAGCAGTAGTAATAGTAGTAGTAGCAGTAGTAGTAGTAATAGTAGTATTAATAATATTAGTAGTAATAGTAGTATTAGTAGTAGTTGTAATAGTAGTAGTAATAGTAGTAATCATAGTAGTAGTGGTAATAATAGTACTTGTAATAGTAGTAGTCGCAATAGTAGTAATAATAGTAGTAGTAATATTAGTAGTGGTAGTAATAGCAGTAGTAATAGTAATAGTAGTAGAAGTAGTAGTAGTAATAGTAGTTGTAATAGTGGTAGTAGTAATAGTAATAGTAGTAGTAGAAGTAGTAGTAGTAATAGTAGTTGTAATAGTGGTAATAGTAATGGTAATAGTAATAGTAGTAGTAGAAGTAGTAGTAGTAATAGTAGTTGTAATAGTGGTAGTAGTAATAGTAATAGTAATAGTAGAAGTAGTAGTAATAGTAGTTGTAATAGTGGTAGTAGTTATAGTAATAGTAATAGTAGTAGAAGTAGTAGTAATAATAGTAGTTGTAATAGTGGTAGTAGTAATAGTAATAGTAGTAATAGTAGTAGTAGAAGTAGTAGTAGTTATAGTAGTTGTAATAGTGGTAGTAGTAATAGTAGTAGTAATAGTAGTAGTAATAATAATAGTAGTAACAGTAGTAGTAGTAATAGTAGTATTGATAGTAGTTGTAATAGTAGTAGTAATAGTAGTAATAATAGTAGTAATAATATTAATAGTAGTAGTTGTAATAGTAGTAATAATAGTAGTAGTAATAGTAGTAGTAATAGTAGTATTAATAATAGTAGTTGTGATAGTAGTAGTAGTAATAGTAGTAGTAGTAATAGTAGTAGTTGTAATAGTAATAGTAGTAATAATAGTAGTAGTAATAGTAGTAGTGGTAATATCAGTAGTAATAGTAGTAGTAGTAGCAGTAGTAGTAATAGTAGTATTAGTAATATTAGTAGTAATAGTAGTATTAGTAGTAGTTGTAATAGTAGTAGTTGTAATAGTAGTAGTAATAGTAGTAATCATAGTAGTAGTGGTAATAATAGTATTTGTAATAGTAGTAGTTGTAATAGTAGTAATAATAGTAGTAGTAATATTAATAGTGGTAGTAATAGCAGTAGTAATAGTAATAGTAGTAGTAGAAGTAGTAGTAGCAATAGTAGTTGTAATAGTGGTAGTAGTAATAGTAGTAGTAGAAGTAGTAGTAATAGTAGTTGTAATAGTAGTAATAGTAGTAGTAGAAGTAGTAGTAGTAATAGTAGCTGTAATAGTGGTAGTAGTTATAGTAATAGTAATAGTAGTAGAAGTAGTAGTAGTAATAGTAGTTGTAATAGTGTTAGTAATAGTAGTAATAGTAGTAGTAGAAGTAGTAGTAGTAATAGTAGTTGTAATAGTGGTAGTAGTTATAGTAATAGTAGTAGTAGAAGTAGTAGTAGTAATAGTAGTTGTAATAGTGGTAGTAGTAATAGTAATAGTAGTAGTAGAAGTAGTAGTAGTAATAGTAGTTGTAATAGTGGTAGTAGTAATAGTAATAGTAGTAATAGTAGTAGTAGAAGTAGTAGTAATAGTAGTTGTAATAGTGGTAGTAGTAATAGTAATAGTAGTAGTAGAAGCAGTAGTAATAGTAGTTGTAATAGTGGTAGTAGTAATAGTAATAGTAATTATAGAAGTAGTAGTAATAGTAGTAGTAATAGTAATAGTAGTAGAAGTAGTAGTAGTAGTAATAATAGTAGTTGTAATAGTGGTAGTAGTAATAGTAATAGTAGTAGAAGCAGTAGTAGTAATATTAGTTGTAATAATGGTAGTAGAAGTAGTAGTAATAGTAGTTTTAATAGTGGTAGTAGTAATAGTAATAGAAGTAGTAGAAGTAGTAGTAGTAATAGTAGTTGTAATAGTGGTAGTAGTAATAGTAATAGTAGTAGTAGTAGAAGTGGTAGTAGTTATAGTAGTTGTAATAGTGGTAGTAGTAATAGTAATGGTAGTAATAGTAGTAGTGGAAGTAGTAGTAATAGTTGTAATAGTGGTAGTAGTAATAGTAGTAGAAGTAGTAGTAGTAATAGTAGTTGTAATAGTGGTAGTAGTAATAGTAATAGTAGTAATAGTAGTAGTAGAAGTAGTAGTAATAGTAGTTGTAATAGTGGTAGTAGTAATAGTAGTAGTAGTAGTAGAAGTAGTAGTAGTAGTAGTAATAGTAGTTGTAATAGTGGTAGTAGTAATAGTAATAGTAGTAGAAGTAGTAGTAGTAATAGTAGCTGTAATAGTGGTAGTAGTAATAGTAATAGTAGTAGAAGTAGTAGTAGTAGTAATAGTAGTTGTAATAGTGGTAGTAGTAATAGTAGTTGTAATAGTGGTAGTAATAATAGTAGTAGTAGTAGTAATAGTAGTTGTAATAGTGGTAGTAGTAATAGTAGTAGTAGTATTAGCAGCCCCCAATATGATCACAGCAGTTAAAGAGGTCTATAGAAGTGAACTTGTAATATTAATCTAGAAATATGAAATAATGCAACTGGAAGAACTATGTTCATAAAAAGTTACTCTCGTATAAGATGTATCATTATGTACTCATATGTTGATGTTAGAGTGCGGAAAATAACTTAAGGAAAAGCTGAGGCAGATGCACTGGTTTGGAAATATAAAAACCCACACACACACACACACACACACACACACACACATATATATATATATATATATATATTTTTTTTTATGCTATCTTAACGTCCTCAAGCGGGTTGGTCATAGCGGACGATGAATGAAATTTATGAAATGATGCTCAAAATTCTCGGGGTCCATGGAGCTTAAAGTTACTCGACATTTGTCTTCTCAGGATGAATGAAAACCCCGAAAAAAACCTTATCCGGGTAGCTCACTCTAAGCGAGATTCGAGCTCGCGACCCATTGAATGTGAGGCAGACACGCTACCACCCCATTACCTGGCATTGCTGTTCTCAAGACGTGTTAGGTCATATGGTTACGATGACGAGGGGCCAGGATACAACTCCGCTGCGAACAATCCAAGATCCTGTACAAGCGCTATTCAGAAACACTCGGCTTCTTCTATCACACTACTATGTATGTATGTATCTATGCACTGCTGTGTCAAGAAAGTTCCGGGAATTTGCCAATAAAACACAAAAATTAAATTATTCATCCAATTTTATTTTATCCCCTTCAAAGTAGGCCCTTTATGAAATTATACATTTATGCCAACGAATAATCCAATCATCAAAACATTTTTGTAGGCACTTTTAGGAATCGATGTCAATAGTCGCCGCGAATTTTCCTTTATGTCTTCTATCGACTGAAAACGGATGCCTCGAAGTGGTAACTTGAGCTTTGGAAAGAGAAAGAAATCATCAGGAGCTAGAGGTGAGTAAGGTGGCTGTTCGATAAAAGTTGTTGATTTTTTGGCCAGAAATTCGTTCACAATAATAGCCTTGTGAGCTGGTGCGTATCGTGGTGCAGAATCCATGAGTTGTCGTTCCACAAATCTGGCCTGTTTCGCCGTATTTACTCTCTCAAACGCCGCATAACGCTCAAATGATAGTCTTTATTTACCATCTGATCTTCTGGCAAGAACTCTGAGTGCACGACACCGCGATAATCCAAAAAAAAAAAAAACTTTCAACATGGCCTTGAGTTTTGATCGAGTTTGAGGTGCCCTTTTAGGATTCGGTTCAGTTGGAAGGCGCCATTCGGAAGGTTGTTGACTGGTTTGTCTGTCAAACTCGTAAACTCACGTCTCAACACCATTACAATGCGTTTCATGATGTGGGGTTGGAACTGGCTCGTTCTAGCATGTCTTCAGCAATCTTTACGCGATTGAGTTTTTGTAGAAAATTCAAGTCTTTCGGAACTAACCAAGCTGCAACGCGTGTCGTGTCCAAACAATCGTTTAAAATGGTACGAATCGATTTGTGAGACACAGAAAGTTCAGCGGTAATCTCTTTCAGACCTAAATGACGATTTTCAGACACCATTTTGTTCTCTTTAGCGATGTTCAGCTCCGTTGAAACCGTTGATGACCGACCAGAGCGAGGCAAATCTTCCACCACATCTCGACCACTTTTGAATGCATTATATCACTCCATCGTAAAATCGCAAATCATCTTTGAGATGAACTAACAAAATGGCGTACTGTAAACAAACTAGATGACAGATGATCAAACTCCGCGTGGGTAAAGCGGAAAGTTGTATCAACTTAGCGACAACAATAATTTCGAATCCCCTTTTGAACAGGATTTTTAAATGATCAATTCCCGGTACTTTCTTGACAGAATGTATATACCCTGAAATTTTTGCTTTATTTATGAAAATATTATTAGTAAATGGACTAAATGAGAATCACTTAGGTGTTACACGTATTATTCTCCACAAAATATAAAATGATTTGCAGTTGTTCTCCTACCACCCTGTACTATGTATGTATATATATATATATATATACATACACAGTCAGATCCGCTCCCCCCCAATAAATCTGGCGATGCTGTCAGTTTATTATTGTATTTTCTTTATTTAATGTTGTTAGAATCTCCTTATCAGTTCTGTTCCACATCTACTGGTTTTCGTAATTTGGTATTGGTTTCAACAAAATATGCAGCGGTAAGGTTGGGAAACGCAAACATTTTACCTGAGTGGTTGGAAGACTCTCATAAGATGGCTCCATCTATTTATTTCTTGCACTAAAATCCTAACCTATCAAAATGGTTCGGTTTCCTGTTCAGGAGCAAAGGAACCGGGTTTGGGGGGGGGGCGATGACATACATTATGTGGAGTGGCTAGATAAAATAGTCTTGTAACTATTGCCCTTTTTTAATATACCATTTAAAAAGAACAAACGAAAATAAATTGGTGGAAGAAATAACTCGTACATGTTTATCGGACAAGTTTGTCATACAAAAGTAAAAATATCTTGGTAAGGTACTGAGTTATACGCAAATTTAGCTAACGAGAAAGCATAAGTTAAAAAGCTTTGGAAACCATTTTATATATATATATATATTTTTTATAAAAGTACAAGAATAAAATTTATTTAAGATAATATTCACTCTAAGGTAAGCTATGAAGTCAATGTTACCATACAATGGAAATTACGATGTCACTCGAATTTAGTTGTTTATTTCTCCTAAGATACGAGGGCTGTTCCAAAAGTACCTGACCTGACGTACAGGTAGCAGTTGTTTCAAACAACAATGATAAAGTACTAACCTTAGCTTAAGTTTGAAGTTTGATGATTTTGCATTGTTTAGCATTTGTTTGGCAGCCATCATTATTGGATGCTCTCAGCTAATTTGTAAACATGGATAAACGTTTTGTGATACAATATTTTCATTTGAAAAGTCTTAATCCAACTAATATTAAAGCTGAGCTAGATTCTACTTTGGGGGAGTCTGCTCCTTCGTTTACAACAGTGAAATATTGGGCGGCAGAGTTTAAGCGCGGCCGTACGAGCTGCCAAGACGGACATCACAGTGGTCGACCAAATAAGTTATCAGTCCAGAAATTGTAAAGAAAATCTACAAAATGGTATTGGATGACCATCGACTGAAAGTGTGTGAGTTATCAGGCATTGCACTTCTGTACATCGCACACTGACTGAAAATTTGGATATGAGAAATTTGTGTGCAATATGGGTGCCGCGTTTGCTCAAATAGAACAAAAATAGCGTCGCGAGGATGTTTCAGTCGATTGTTTGGCAATATTTTACCGCAATAGGGCTGAGTTTCTGCGCCGATTCAATGGAGAAATCTGGGTCCATCACTTCACACCTGGGACGAAGGAACAATCAAAACAGTGGATTGAAGGGAAGATTCGGCTCCAAAGAAGGCGAAGACAATTCCATCTGCAGGCAAGGTCATGGTGTCAATTTTCTGTGACGCACGTGGGATAACTTTCATTAACTACCTCAAAAAAGCAAAATTAATCAATGGCAAATATTATGCGAACTTCTTGCAGCATTTGAGTGATAAAATCGAGCAAAAACGGACACGTTTGTCGAAAAAGAAAAATTTGTTTCAAGACAATGCACCAGTTCACACGTCCATTATCGTCATGGCCAAAATCAATTAGCTAAAGTTCAAATTGTTTCCTCATGTACCTTATTTGTCAGATTTAACCCCATCTGATTAGTTTCTGTTTCCAAACTTGAAGAAATGGCTTGGTGGTAGAAGATTTGCCAACAATGAAGAGGTGGAGTCTGCGGTTGATGGCTACTTTGCAGACCTCGATAGTTCTCACTATAAACAGGGTAACAACACTGGGAAAAGAGTATCGAGCTGTAGAGAGATAAATATGTTTTTCTCCCAAATGTTTGTGCTTTCTTTGTTAGGTCGGGTGCGGCCCTCCTAACATGTCGCAATGTTGACTGTTTCTACCTTTTCTTTCTGCGAAGGAGCGGTGAATAAAACTAAATTTGATTATGTTTTCTCACCTAACCTAAAACTGTCGTGTCCTCTTTTCTGGTGCACATAAATCAGCGCAATAAAGGTCGTATATGTCTAATAAAAGATTTTTCTAGAACCAAGTGGAGTTATGCATGTAGGAGTAGTTGCTTTAGTAATCTCTTACCAACTTAACGCATAGCTTATTATATCAGCAATATGTTTTTTTTCTATTTACAAGGTTAGGTTATAAACATCAATTTATTTCATAAATAAAAGCGATAAAATCACTCATTAATAAGTTCTACATTTGGTAACATTTAGAAATGGAACTCCGCTAATGTTATCACTAACTAACCTTTCTTGTAGAGTACTCGAGGATCGGTAGTCATGTTTCGCTTACCTTCCTTCCAGATTCTTCTGTGGTTACCTCTGGATTTAAAATTGAATACACCACTCTATCCATATTTACTTCTAAAATGTATACATAACCCTGAAGAAAAAGAACATTAGCGTAGAAAATCCCATTTTCCCCACAATAGGAACAATACCAAAGCCATTTCCTTTATACACACTTTACAAAACACGAACTGATTTCAGTACTGCCAATAACAAAAAGAAACCTCGCAGCTGGAAAACATATTGAAAAATTCTCTTTCACAAATAGAAAGCTGTGTACGCTGGAGTGGGTGTGGTATTTTAAGATGGAAGGAGAGCAAGGGTTTAAATCTACATATTTAAAAGTGCTTAACCATGGTAGTATAACTGGAACTATATTATAGAAGTACAAAACTTTGCTTATTTTCCTCTTCATTTTTTCTTTTTTATAATGACTAACTTCCCTAGGGAATTTTTAAAATATAGTAAAAATCTATAGTAATAGAATAGCAGTTTTGATCATGCTGATCGTTTCATCAACATAGATATACAGCCATGAATGGTATTTGCTAAAACTATTTTGTCGTACACAACTAACGGTCAATTTTTATTATTAAACAATGTATTTTACATGCACATCTATTGCATAATAGGATCCACTAGATTTTACATAAATGCCTGCGAAGACTATTACGACTATCACGAATGAAGTTATTTGTTACATTAGCAAAAGCCTTGGGTTGGTCTATGTTTAAAGTAAGTCTCACCCGAAGTTTCGATCAACTATTTGGTTGCCATCTTCAAGAGTAAGACCGCTATTTCAAGCTCTCTTTTGGTTGAGCAAAACATCGGGTATGAATAAGTTTACACAAAGACGATGGGCTTCCATCCCAGAAGGTTTTTGGTAAAGTATCATTTTTATAATTTCACTTGTTTTGGGGATCAGTGTCTTACAGTATAGAAGTCATGACGAACTGTTGTTGCTACTTTAATTAAGGAACTATATTTAGAAATATTATATACGCCTTGGTTCATTTCATATTCTTTTGAAAATGTCGATGGGTAAAGTTGTTTGTGCCGAGGTCAGTTGGCCGCAGCGGTGCATGTGATAGCAGTCGTCGGAGCCACGTCATGAACTTATCTCCCCATTACAGTGTCTCAAAAGAGTCTCCCCAAGAATAACAACTAATTTGTTAAAGGCGCATAAATACACTTAACTTAATCACATAAAGAATTGAGCTGCATTTCACAATGCACTACAATTCATATTATTATCTTGCTACGACTTAAAATGTTACTCATGCTTTTGGAGCTTCTGAAATCCATTTTGATGAGGTTCAAGAATTTCGCTAATATGATGGCTTTCAGATGTATTATGAAGTTGTAACACAGTGTTCACACTTAAATAGCTTTCTTTGCTCAAGGCAAAAATATGAACTCTCAACTTTGATACCCATGTAACTCTTTATGACAAATGCTGTGTGTTTGTCTTTTCTCTCGTGAATTAAATTATGTGCTTTAAAATATACTACTGAAGTGAAGTTTTATATCATCCATCTGCAGTTCAGAATGTAGCGTGTAATTCTTTATAAACTATGAAGATGCTTTCCTGGAAACCCGTGATCTATTATTGGTGAATAGTCCTTCTTTTTTGGTAGTGTTTAACGCTCGCTTTAACTACTAATGGCACCGCAGGCGGTGACACTGATTATTTATGAATGATAATGGAGCACCGGTGGAATGCGATGGCAGGGGAAACCGGAGTACCTGGAGAAAACCCGCCTCAGCGCCGCTTTGTCCACCACAAATCTCACATGCGGTCGCTTGAGATCGAATCCCGGCAGTCTAGGTGAGAGGCTAGTGGTCTAACCGCTCGGCCACGGCGCGGCCCATGTGAATAGTCCTGATTAAGCAATAATATAATATATACGTAATTATAAAAATTTAATATGTTCCATTCACATGACTTTCTCTACATCTCTGTAACAAATTATTCTTAAAAAGCTCTTCTGTTAATCGAGATAAAGATAAGCAGAAATGGTCTTATTGTTTAGTTACTTATAAGTAGAAAGGAAATAAGGGTGTGCACTAGATTACAGCGATAAGCTATCTTTTAAAAGTTTGTTGATATTTGACCGAAATTTAATTCTTTTTGCATGTCCCAGGAGGTGACAAATTCTCCTATCCGAAAAGCAAATATTTTAAAACTGAAATAAATGACGAGGAATATCTCGGAAATGGCTAGCTCCACAACAAATGTGTAGATGACATAAGCAGTGTGTTTTCTCGAGCGTTAATTTTCTGTCTAGTAAGCTTTTGTCTACCTTTTACAGTTTATCAGTTACAAAAGTTATTGAGAAGGAATACAATATGAGTTTTCTTAAAGAAGACATTTTCAGAAATGTAAATATATACATTTGATTATTATGGAAATATCCTTAATATACGGTAGTTCATTCAAAATCCATACTACCATTTTTAAGAAAATCCATATCTTCGAAAGTTTTTAAATGTAAAATGTAGCTTGGGTATTTTCTTGAAAATCTTCGTGAAGGATACTGAACTTAAATCCCAAGTTTGGTATTCAAAGGACTTTTGGATTTGGAGCTGTCCTATTTACAGACTCACACACATACACACACATTTTTCTAAAAATCTGATGTGTTCTACTCACATGACTTTCTCTACATCTCTGCAACAAATTATTGTTAAAAAAACTTATGTTGTTATTTACTTCATGCTAATCGAGAAAAAATTAGCAAAAATAGTCTTATTACATGCTTCCTTGTAAGTAGCAGCAAAATAAGGGAGTACCATAGGTTAAAGTGATAGTCAAAAGCTATGTGACTAAAGTTCCTTTGTTGATATGGACAGGAGTTGACAAATTCCCGTATGAGAAAGTTTTTCAAAGCTGAAACCAAAAATAAGGAATATCTCAAAAACGATCAGCTCCACGAAAAAATATAGATAACATAAATTGTGTGTCTTAACGTGCTCTACGTTTTTTTTTTTTGTTGTAAGTTTTTTCCATCTCTTACAGTTTAGAAGTTATGCAAAATTCCTTAAAATGCATCCAGAATAGTCTTCAGAGACTATTCCCAGAAAATTCAAGATATACATTTTATTTGTCACTAATATCTTTAACATACGACATTTTAATTAAAATCATTAGAAACATTTTTGAGAAACTAAAAATGTTCGAAAAAAAATCAATGTAAAGGGTAGTTTGGTGTGGAGAGATTTTTCTCAACGTCTTCGTATCGCATCCCTGGAGGATACTAAACTTAAATATCAAGTTTGGTATTTTACCGACTTTTCGTTTTTGAGTTATCGTGTTCACAGACACACGGACACACACTCGAACCTTTTTCTGAAAATGCTTTTTTTGGATACAGGGAACCCTAAAACATATATTTCCGGTGAAATCTCGGTATCGAATTTTTGGGTGGAGTGCAATACCTTCTCTATAAACTATGTACATAGTAGTCTAAAGAAAGTAAAAATGCTTCTTTCAGGGTGCCTCAAAAATGCATTTCCGGCGAAATCTCAGTATGAAATTTTTGGATGGAATACAGTAGCTTCTCCATCAATTATACATTGCACATATGTGAGTTACCATTTCGAGGTTCGTCTGCACAGCTTGTGACAACACTTCTATTTCCGTTCATTTTCTTAAGAGCTAATGTTAAATTTCGTAATGTTTATGTGAGAGCGAACGTGCGTGTGTGTGAGGATGTACTTCATAGGCGCTAAACTGTATTGAAATGCATTTATCAGAGAGTTTGTAGAATCACAGTAAATACTTGAATGTGTTTGTATAGGTAGATATACTTTTTACTTTCTCTATACGCACTATGTACATAGTGCATAGAGAAGGTATTGCACTTCACCCAAAAATTCGATACCGAGATTTCAACGGAAATATATGTTTTAGGGTCCCCTGTATCCAAAAAAAGCATTTTCACAAAAAGGTCCGTGTGTGTGCGTGTGTGTGTGTCCGTGTGTCTGTGAACACGATAACTCAAAAACGAAAAATCGGTAAAATATCAAACTTGGTATTTAAGTTTAGTATCTTCCAGGGATGCGACACGAAGAGTTTAAGAAAAATCCTCCCACCCCAAACTACCATTTTTGAAAATTTCAATTTTCTCAAAAATGGCTCTAACGATTTTGATTAAAATTTCGTATATTAAAGATATTTACATGACAAATAAAATGTATATCTTGAATTTTCTGGGAATAGCCTCTGAAGAGTAGTTTATTCTGGATGAATTTTACGGAATTTTGAATAACTGCTAAACCGTAAGAGATAGACAAAAACTTACAACACGAAAAATGTAGAGCACGTTAAAACACACAATTTATGTTATATACATTTTTTTCGTGGAGTCATCGATTTTGAGTCATTCCTTGTTTTTGGTTTCTGCTATGAAGACATACTTTTATCATATAGGAATTTGTCATCTGCTTCCATACAAAGGAGGAACTTCAGTGACATAGCAACCTGCAAGGAACAAAGCAAACATAGCAACAAGGAACCAAGTAATAAGACTATTTAAGCTATTTTAGTCTGAAGTAAATAGCTGTATAAGCCTTTTAAGAGTAATTTGTTGCAGAGATATAGAGAAAGTCATGTGAAGGGTACACATCAGATTTTTAGTAGAGAATTTTCGGATAGCTCAGTGATTTTTATAGGGAACTAAAATTCATAGTTCCACAATGTGCCATTCAACTGTTTCCCACACTAGCCTCATTGTAGAAATCCAAAGGGAATACGTTTTCTTTAATGAAGTTTGCAGTTTTATCAGAATGAAACCAAATACGATAATATATAAAAAGTTGAACATGAGGTATAATATTAGTTTTGGCATGTTGCAACTACAAATTTGTATAACAGATGAAAACTGAAGCCGCTATTATGACTGGAGGGGTGAATATGGAACGCCTGGCTTATAAACGGATGGGAACTTTTAGCTTCAGTAATGAGCCTTTTGGGAATGGTTACCACTTCCAAGAATGCATTAGGCCTTAACGAGACTGCGGTTTTTTCGTTAATTATATTCCCTTATCTAGCATGTAGAGTTTCTCAGTTGTAATGAATTTGGAAAACTGTTCGGTCTATCTAAAACGTAAATCCTTATACTGGGATTTTACTAAGCAAATAAATATTTTGGTAGAATTTATTTCCAAATGCAACAGCTCAATATAGTATTAAAAATCTACCAATTAAATGTAATTACTGTTTTCTCTGCCAGTAACTTACCTGTTTTGTGTGCGATTTGCTTAAGAGAGGTGTTGTTATTAATCACATACATATGTAAACCCGTATTGAAGGGTGTTTAGACCAATTCACAGAAATTTCCTGGTATTCCAGTTCCAGGTACAGAACTTTTCATACCTCTGACAACGGGATCATCAAATTCTAAACTTAACAAATGAAAACAGAAAAAAACAATTGCCGAGATTGATACACAATTCATTGGATGTTCAAAAAGTTCTGTTTATAGAGAAGCTAAAAATTTAAAATCTTACAGAGTGGCTATTGTTGCAGAATTACAACCTCCTGACAACGAAAATTGCATCAATACATATGTAACAACCTCTTGCAGCACTTAGGCAAGGCTGTTTCAACTCTACTCGACTGAGTCAGATGTACTCATGCATATGTAACAGCAAACCTCTGAGCCAGGCAGGAGGGTGAGTATGATGGTCAATTACTCACTAAACGAAGATGAAAAGTGGCGTGTTTTTGCTTGCTATTACTTCATTTTTTTTCGAAAAAAGTTCTATGTAAAGGGTAGTTTAGGGTGGGGGGGATTTTTCTCAAGATCTTCGTGTCGCATCCCTGGAAGATACTAAACTTAAATACCAAGTTTGGTATTTTACCGACTTTTCGTTTTTGAGTTATTGTGTTCACAGACACACGGACACACTGACACGGACACACTGACACGGACACACGGACACACACACACATGGACCTTTTTCTGAAAATACTTTTTTTGGATACAGGGGACCCTAAAACATATATCCGGTAAAATCTCAGTATCGAAGTTTTTGGTAAACAGTAATCGCACACAAATGATCCAGCACCTCCATAACTGGTACTTGCTTCGTGCCACCATTCCTTGCACATTTTACACATTATCCAGTCTTCATCTGGAGGATTAGAGTATTCAGTTTCACAAGCTGGACAAACCACGTCCTCTGCACTATTTTGCATTTTCTTCTTTCTTGATGAAGAGGCAGCCGGGGCACCACTTCCAAGAGCCTTTAAAGAAGGATTTTGTGTAACTTTTTTCTTCTTTGCTTCATCCTTTTCCTTCAAAATTGCCTTGTATGGCTAGCCCGTAATGATTTCAGACCTGTTACCCCATTTCCTCCTTTGCATTGGTTCATTTCAGGCCTGATTTCAGCTGGAGATACAGCAGAAATGTTTTTAGAGGAACTCTGCGGATTATTTTTTTCAGGTGTTAGGAAATCATTGCTGGTAGAAGCTGATAAGGGAAATTGACGTGGCTCGTAGAGGCCCGACCATTAATGCTGCTAGAGGACAGTTGTGCAGCACCAGAGGAATCATCAAGATCCTGGGCACAAGGCAGGGATATGTTGGAGGATAAACCATAGTTTTCAAAAGACGCCTGGTCACAGATTTGCTGGTCTGTCACATTAGATGGAGCGAAATCTTCATCTGCCAATACTCCTGGATCCATAGGGAAAATACCGCACTTCTTGAAGGCACTGACTGCCTGGCCAACAGATGCACACCTTAGATAAGCAATACCAAACAACTCTGCTATCTGATATTGTGTAATGACTCTTCCAGGATTACTTATGGTCCAGTTGTTGCACGCTTGCGAAAAATAAGTATTTTAAGAATTGAAGAAACACCTGCCCAGTGGCTGCTATGAGATGAGATGGAGAGCAAGTGAATGTAGTTCTGTCGACAAAATAGTAAAGCATCTAATGATAAATGACAGGTATGGTTGTCCAAAATTAATAGAACTGGGCTGTGTTCTGTAGCCTGAGCATAGGTTTGAAAATGTTTGAGCCAATTGCAGAAAATGTCACAGTTTGCATATCCAGTATCGGATGTGAACATTATTGGACTTGGAGGTGCATCATTCATGAGTTCTGCTTTCCCTCGTTTCCTTTTGAATATAAGGGCTGGACACAGCTTATCGTGCTTAGCTGTCCTCGCTCTGCCGAACTAACCTTACCCACAGATTTCTTTCCAGTGCTGGACACCACTTTAGAAACATTGTTAAGCACCGTTGAAATTCCACTTTCATCCATATTAAAGAGACTTTGAGAATTTGTACTGCTGTAGCAATTCGCTCAGATTACTGAAAAATATTCCCAATTGAACTCTATTAAATTCCATTATTCCTGCAAGACTGGTTTTTTGCGGGGTTCTAAGAGACAGGCGATGTTTCTGCATAAAACTCAATGCTCAATCTTTTCTTGCTAATTTCCTCTCCTTGTCAAATCTATGATTTACTGCATTTGCTTCAGCATACCAGTTTCTTAAGTGGGTGGCCAGTTCTTGTTCCTGGCGTGGCATAATTGTTGACTGGAATCTACCAAGTTGCTTAACACCAAAGGCCTAGAAAGAATAAATATGTATTTTATCCTCATGATGTTTAGTGACATTTTAGAAATATGCTACAAAGATGTGTATCCATATATTAAATCACAGCGTTACCGTCTTTAATCTCTCGCGTAATGCAGTGTCTGTAATTCCTAGTTGCTGAGCTACTCGACGCTTCGAATATCCGTCTTTTGACATTCTTCTTGCTTTCTCCAACATTTCTGGAGTACAAACTTTCCAGTTAGTCTTTATTGTATAGTTTATGAAAACAAAAGGAAATACAGTGCGAATTACAGATTAATAACTCGGGATACTCCAGAGCTAAAATAAAATTAAGAGGTAACATAATAGGAACTCCAGTACACAAATTCCCGACGGTAAGATGTTCATTATGCAGCTGTGGAATTAACATTTATGCAACCAAGCTTTAATGAATTTTCAAAATATTCCTTGCTTTGATTTATAATTTATGTTTAGCTATTGAAATAATTCATTAATTTTTATTTTTTCGGTGAGCCTACACTGTTTTAACGATTACTGATTTACACTGTGCAAACTTTTACCCCAACTGACCAGTCTGCCCTTTATGGATAGTGGTGTCATCTAACGATAGAATTTCCACAATGTAATTGGATCAGAACGTACTTCATACACAGGAGTATCTAGTGCTATACTTCACACTCTGTTCATCTTAGTATACAATAATGAAACTGCGTTTGCAAAGAACCCGTTTTTTACATCAGAAGAGAGAAAAAAGAAACTTACCTCATGATGGACGCAATTTTAGTCGGACGCACTAACAACACAACATAGTCAGCAAGCCTCCATGACACCTTTGCGCCAATTAGCGGTTACCAACAAAACCATCACCAAACAGAAAATACCTACATCGCGAACTTTTATCCGCCACGAAATTTTACTCCACTCTACTCTAATTATCAATACCAAATCTTGCCTCTGCTAATGCACTATCAACTTGATGCATCATCCCAGTAAATGAACGATAAATTTCAAAAGAGGTTGGTCCGTTACTACGCCCCTAATATGGAAAATGAGATCTGTCGAACTAGAGGGCAGATCATTGTATGAATCAATCTGTCCGATGATGTCATCCCATAAAAACGCCAACAAATCCCGGGTAAGTGATCCATCAACGCTGGGCATTGTGGTCAGTGCGTTCATTGAATGAATTTTAGGTCGATCCGCTTCGTTTCATCATTCTTTCAATGAAACCAACATTTGGCGGTGAAGATATGATTTTAATGGTCTCTGGCAGAGCCCATTGTTAATTAGGTACCCAGCTTTCATACTACAGAGGCAAAAAACCAGAAAAGCTACATTCGTTATGACGAAAATAACAAAGCATAAAAAATAATGCTAAACCAGCGGGGACAAATGCGCCAGGAAGGATGTGTGGATTAATCAGCTGAAATTTTGTTTGTTGTAAAATTAACCATTTATGGAGCTGTTCCTCTGAATCTGCAACAGCAACAACATAGCCATTAGCAATGAAACAACGCGGGTTTTAGTAACCATTCTACAAACACAGCTGCCTGTTCACACACTCTGCTCACAAAGTTTGTCCAACTCCAATGTATTAACTTCTGTATGAAAGTGCCAGAAAAAACGTGTGTTTGAAGAAAAGGGCTTCTTCTTAGCATTAGATCTATTCCAAGGCTAATCAACACCTCATATGGGGTTGTCCAATGTTCCCTCATATTGGTAAACAATATTTGCTTCAGTGATCTCATCCTTTGAATGAAATCTTTCCACTTTCCACATATACATTTAATTTCATCCACAACGTTCCTTTCTGTGACTCTCCTCATATATCTAAATTCCAGAATTAATCTTTTCTAGTTATACTCAATAAAAAACTTAAACATATCGTTTGAGAAGCATCTAATCTTGACTTTTGCTTACCTATGTCTCACATCTGTATTTTAATGTAGACTTAAATACTATTCTACATAGTTCTATCTAGTTTTAGAAAAATTAGCATTTTATCTCTCTAGCAGGTATGTACAAAGTGCCTAGTAGATACAGAAGGTACTGTATTCCACAAAAAATTCGATACAGACATTTCACCACAAATACACGTTTTGAAAACCCCTGAGTGTAAAATAACGCATTTTATATAAATATCCCTGTGTCTCTCTGTATTTATGTCTACATGCCGTGGAGCTGGTGTGTGGGAGGGTTGGTTACATAGCTCAAAAACAAAAACTCGGTTGAACACCAAACTTAGTATTTAAGATCTATACCTTCCAGGGATACGACACTAAGATTTTCAATATTGTCCCTTCGCCCGCAACTACCCTTTACATTGAACATTTTTTAACAAGTTTGATTTTCACAAAAATGACTAAAGATTATGATTAATATGTCATTCATATGTTTAAAATATCATAATAAGCGTAATGTATATCTTGGAATGACCTATGGAGTCTTCTTTATGCTGGATGACTTTTGTATTAAGTCATAAACCATAAGAGACATAAACTTGTTGCACAAAAATGTAAATATCATTAAAACCATTGCCATAGCATTTTTGTACAAAATCATTTCCGAAATATTCATTGCTATTTGTTTCAATTTTATAGTACATAAACTTTTCTCAAGCGGGAAGCCAACTTTCTAGCATCTCTTATAAAAAGAGAACCGGATTTCAATTGTTTCAACTAGGATAGCTTTTAAAAGATTTGACTATCGCTTTAACCTAATGAACTTCCTTACAAGACAGTAAGTAATAAGATCATTTCTGCTGAAGTTTACCTATATTAGCATGTCGTAGAAAAAAATATGATATTTTGCAAGGAAAGTTATTTGTAGAACAGCTAGAGAGAGTCATGTGAATTGAACACATCAAATTTTTTTCATACTAAACCATGTAATACCGAGAGAGATGGATCCGCTGTAACGAAGCCTCTCATTCGGGAGGTCCTCTATTCAATTCCCATTAGGACGACTATTCAGACTATGCCTTTTCTCATGGTTTACTGCATTTTAATGCATTTGTAGATAAATACCACAATTTCCTAAGCATAATTTCCTGTTTCCGTAATTTCCTTTCATGTATTTCAGAGTTTGTAGAAGCAGGTGACCGCGGTTGGTGTGGTGCGTCGTGACGGTGGACTGGAAGGATTTCTCCTGTTGCTTGGCCGGACTGCTGGGACTGCCGGACTTCCTGGGAGTGTCTCTTCTATCCCTAGACCTACAGGTTGTAAATGGCAAGGCAGGTTAGTCGATGTCAGCATTGTTGACATGTTGAAACTGTTATGGCTCCCATCTATGCTACAGAACATCCTCCTCCGGATCTAGTGCCTCCTTGGAACTTCCCCTTCATTCCTTTCTATCAGGGAAGAAATTTAGAGGCACCATTTAACCATTTAACTGAGGTCTCTGACTATTCATAACTGATTACACTGCTTATAATACAATAACTTCAATTTTAGGGTAATAAAACAACAACGCCAACAAAAATAATTAAGTGGAAATATATAACAATTATTTCGCATCTTAGTCTCACGGTATTAAAAAGGATACCTACTTGAAATTTTCTAACCATGCATATTTAAAGACTTAAAATATGTTCTTGTTAGTGACACTAACTGCAAGTTAAATGCCCAGATTCTCTTGTCTCATTATCTTTCTAATTTTATTGCCACTTCTCTCTGTTTCTCGCTTTCCCCCATTCTTCTTTCCTATTTTTACTTTTTTCTTTCTCTCACAGACCCTTCCCCGGTTTCCCCCTATTCTTTTCGTTCTTTCTCTCTCTCTCTCTCTCTCTCTCTCTCTCTCTCTCTCCCCTTAATCAATCACGATCGAAAGTATTAAACTCTCTAATGGTAACCATTTCACGCACAGGATTAACAGTAACAAATGCATAAGTAGCTAATTATTGTTATAAACATCATGTTTATAAACTCTTATCATATAACTAATTAAAATGGCTGATACTACAACTGGAATATTATAATTCAATTATATTTATCTAAATTTTTATTATTATATACCAAAAATAAAATTACTTTATTATTAACATATTAAATAAAATTCTTACTTAATAAAGTAATCAATAAAGTTTACACTTAGAAGAAAATGCATATATTCATATCACTTTCCATATCTATTCTCCAATTATCTTCAATAAATTATTCTTAGAAGAACTTACACTTCTATCAATTGAGAGTAATTGAGAAAAACATTTGCAGACAAATTTACTACACATTTTCTTGTAGCTATAATACAAATAGGGAAATGTACTAGGCTTAAGCGATAGTCAAATATTTTAAGAGTTAGTCTCTTTCTCATAACTTTGAAATTCTATGCCTTTTGTTTACCAGAAGAAAGAAAAAAGAAATAATTGCTAATCATTTGAGAAAAACAAAGTATTGGAATATCTTTGAAATAGTTAACGTAAAAAAACTTACGTAAATTTACCAGTTATGCAAAAGTCAATCGAAGAGGACTTCAGAGGCTCTTTCAAGGAAATTCAAGATATGAATTTTACTAACAATGAAAATGTCTTAAACAGGAAGCTTTTTGATGAAAATCGTTATATCTGTTTTTGTCAAAACAACAATTTTGAAAAATGTTTATTATAAAAGTATTTTGGGGTGGAGGCAAATCTTTGTGTCACATCCTTAAAAGATGTTCAGCTTAAACGAGAATTTTAAGTTCAAGGGTTTTCGTTTTTGAGCTCGCACACACGCATTTTATAAAAATTCTCTTTCTGCATTTAGAGGACCCTAAAATGTGTATTTCTAGTGAAACTTCGTTATCAAATTTTCGGTGGAATGTAAACTTTCTCTATCTACTATGTATATGTTAGAGAAAATAAAGTACAATAATGTTAGAAATATTTAATAACTGTTTTGCTATCTGACTATTAGAATGTGCTCTGTAATTATAATGTGATGTATACAGTATTTTCCCTAAGTTGGACCAAAGGTACTTTATATCAAGTATCATAATAGTATTTCGTTTGTCTTTTCTCACTCTCCCTCCCTCTCTTAATAATTAGTAGAAAGTATGTATTTAAAAATTGTTGTGTATATACCTTTAGTGTTTATCAACGCCTCAATATGTCGTGATTCGCAATAATATAGGGCTTTATCAAAATTAATGAAACAAAGGCCTTTTTTTTTTTTTTTTTTTTTTTTTGCTTCGTTATTTTTATTATTTTAGTTGAACGTACACGTTGTATTACATTTACCATCTTACTTGCATATAAGTGCATATGTATGTATATATGACTTCGATCATGAGGGTGTGTTGGAATCGGGCTGAAAAGGGTGGGTGGAGATTCTTATGCCCCTAGGTCCCCACTGGATTCCACACCGGAACCCCCTCCCCCATTGTACCACGAGAACGTCCCTCTGATTTTAAGTATCCTATAAATGATGTCTGATGGTGTCAAACCTGGCGAACGGATTTGTCGCAGTGTGTATTCCTTGTCAGGCATTCAGAAATAACATCTCTGTTGTGTGCTGGAGCACCATCTTGCTGAAAGACTATTTGAAAATTATTTTAAAGAAGTAGTCCCTACTGAAGGTGAATCAGAGTATTCTAAAGAAATGGTATATATAAAACAGTTATACATAAAGTAAGGAAAGTGTACACACACAAACTAACGCGCGCAAGCACGAACAATTGTATACATATTGCACAAATAACCTGAAACTTGCACCGCAGATGTCTCTGAAAGCTAAAAAGAATTTAAAAAAACGATGTTAAGCTTAGTAAAGTAAAAGTTATACACCATCAAAATATAAGCGATGGCTTTTTACATAACCAGTTACTACTTTCTCTACACCTAACATGTAGATGGTGTATAGAAAATGTATTGTAATGCACCTAAAAATGCAATACTGAGATTTAATCGGAAATACATTATTTAGGACCTCCTTAATCCAAAAAAAGGATTTTTAGGAAAACGTCCGTGTCCGTGTGTGTGTGTCTGTCTGTGTTTGCGTGTGTGTGTGTGTGTGTGTGTGTGTGTGTGTGTCTGTGGGCAGCATAGCTCAAAAACGAAAAGACGGTTAAATACACAACTTGGTATTTAAGTTTTGTACTTTTCAAGGATGCGATAGGCCGCGCCGTAGCCGAGTGGTCAGACCACTCGCCTCTCACCTAGACAGCCCGGTCAGACCCCAAGTGACCGCATGTGAGAGTTGTGGAGGACAAAGTGGCGCAGGGGCGGATTTCCTCCGGGTTCTCCGGTTTTCCCCGCCATCACATTCCACCGGGGCTCCATCTTCATGTATCATCAGTGTCATCGCCTGCGGTGCCAGAGCAGTAAAAACGGGCGTTAAACACTGCAAAAAGAAAAGGATGCGATACGAAGATTTTAAAAAAAATACCTCCCACCCCTAACTACCCTTTACATGGAAAAATTTTCGAAAATGTTCTTTTTCTTAAAAATAGCTCTAACGATTTTAATTACAATACCATATATTAAAGCCATTTCTTTCACAAATAAAATGTATATCTTGAATTTTCTGGGAATAGCTTCTAAAAAACTGTTTATTCTGGATGAGCTGTGCTTAATTTAGTATAACTAGTAAACCGTAAGAGATAGACAAAAGCTTACTATACAAAAAAATGTATGTCTTGCTAAAATACACAAGTTATGTAATGTGCATTTTTTTCGCGGAGCTTACCGTCTTCGAGGCATTCGTTGTTATTAGTTTCAGTTGTGATGTACTTATACTTTTCTCAGATGGGAGTGTCCGTTTTTCTTTTGTTCTGCTCCTGGTTAAGCGATTTGCAATGAAAATCGCATAACGACAGCTTTTAAAACATTTGACTATCACTTTAGCCTAGTGTACTCCTTTAGTTCCAGTCTACTTAAAAGGAACTAAGTAACAAAATTCTGCTAATGTTGATCTCGCTTAAAGTGGTGTTGAAAGAAGAATTATCTTTTCTAAGAAGCTTGTTTGTAGAGTAGCTAGAGAAAGTCTTGTGAGTGTAACACATCAGATTTTTTTTAAAGCGAAATCCAGTATTATATTTGATGCAATTCATAATATTAAGGATGACGATTGTGTATCAAAGCAATAAATCTGATGTGTACATTCACATGACTTTCTCTATATCCCTGCAACAAATTATTCTTAAAAAGCTTACACCTCTATTTACTTTAAATTAATCAGAAAAAATAGCAGAAATAGTCTTATTACTTGCTTCCTTGTAAGTAGAAGCGAAATAAGGGACAACCATAGGTTAAAGTGATAGTCAAAAGCTGGCTGCTATGTCAATGAAGTTTCTTTGTTTATATGGATAGGAGTTGACAGGTTTCTGTTTGCGAAAAGTATGCGTTTTTCATAGCAGAAACCAAAAATAAGGAATGTCTCAAAAACGACGAACTCCACGAAAAAAAATGTATATAACATAAATTGTGTGTTTTAATGTACTCTGCATTTTTTGTGTAGTAAGTTTATGTCCATCTCTTACAGTTTAGCAGTTATTCAAAATTCAGTCAAATTCATCCAGAATAAACTACTCTTCAGAGGCTATTCCCAGAAAATTCAAGATATACATTTAATTTGTCAGGTAAATGTCTTTAGTATACGAAGCTTTAATCAAAATCGTTAGAGCCATTTTTGAGAAAATCAAATTTTTCGAAAAAATTTCCATGTAAAGGATAGTTGAGGGTGGGGGGATTTTTCTCAAAATCGTCGTATCGCATCCCTGGAAGATACTAAACTTAAATACTAAATTAGGTATTTTACCGACTTTTCGTTTTTGAGTTATCGTGTTCACAGACACACGGACACACGGATACACTGATACACGGACACACGGACACACACACACACACATGGAACTTTTTGTGGACATGTTTTTTTTTTGCATATTGGGGACCCTAAAACATATATTTCCGGTGAAATCTCGGTATCGAATTTTTGGGTGCAGTGCAATACCTTCTCTATACACTATGTATATAGTGCTTATAGAGAAAGTAAGAACTTACGGAAAATAAAGATGCTCCTTGGATCCTTCATTTTCAAAGCTGACGATTCGTGCAAACAATAAATTCGAAGTTTCATCGAACTATATGCTGTACTTAAAGCTACAATAAAGAGTGCAGTTACCTCCATTGAGCACTTTAAATATAAGTCAACAATGCTGGTATGTATAATCAATGAGTACGTATGAATCAGCTCTGTTCGAAGCCTATTGAAACTTAGTAAGTGAAAGGGGGATCACATACTTTGATAACAGACAATGCCTACTTGAGTTTACCTTATAGAAGACTCGCTCAAGAATAATGTCTCCGAGGAGTGGTACTTGATCTTATAAGAGATACTTGAGAAGATCTCTACACACTTATTCTGACATCTCACATCAACTCTCAATAGTTGACAATGCTGTTCCTTGTTTTCAATTCTTCTTCACCGCTTTCTTCCAAATCATGAATATTGATACCATGAAATAAGGAAACATCACTTGTTGGTGTCATTTAGTATAGACATAAGTAATTTCTGCTAATTATCTATGTTACAATGTGGACATAAAACCATCTACAAGGATATTTGATCTAAACAGGACCCCAAAACTTTAATATTGCCGACATTGTAAGGGCAAAGTATTATCTAAAGCTAACATTTCAGTGCAAAACCTCCATTGTGATACTAATAATAGATTTATAACAATCGAAACTGAAATTGCTTCCACAAATACTTATTAGCTGAATTTGTAATTTATCTGAAGAATCATCAGATTAGTAAAAATCAACCAATGGGATTTCATATGAATGAAAATTAAGCGTAAGATACTTTGGAAGATACTGAAGTTAAAAACCAAGTTTTGTATTAAACTGACTTTTTGTGTTTGAGTTATGCTGGTCCCAAACACACAGACACACACATATTTTCCTAACAATATATTTTTGGTCCAAGAGGATCTCAAAACGAATGTTTCCATTGAAATCTCTGTATCAAAATTTTGGGTGAATATTTCTTCTACTTAATAAACGTATCAGGGAAAGAATAAAATAATCTGAGTCTCAATCGATGAGATTTCCTCCAACAACAGGACCTCTAACCTATATTATTATTATTATTGTTATTATTATTATTATTATTATTATTATTATTATTCAAGCCGTTTCTAAACGACAGCAAACCAAGATAGCAGTTAATTAGCTTACACTTTGGCTTATCCAAAACTTGATGTCGTAACTTTCAAACTCCTCTATTTAAAGTTTTGTGCGTGCTTAAAACTCGCACACATTTGGGATTTTGGCGAAGGAACAACGGATGTCATATACCACGCAAACAACCTCAGAATGTGTATTACGAAACACATATCAAAATTCTCATGTTACGTTTTCCATTATTAAGGTGACCTGTGCCGCGCCGGTGTGTCTATCAAACCACGCCTACACCACACGCCTGGGTCCTTCGCTACCAAATGGCATCTCTCTTGGAGTGGGCCAGGCACGTGCCATCTGATTATGTACGACTGCCTGATCCATGGTGATTTTATGACAGTTTTTGTATGTGCCGAATTTAAAACTGAAAGTTATATTCACGTATCACGTACAGTATGACCAACAAGGTCCACATCTTCGTTTGGTGTCGTTTTAAAACACCCTTTGCTAGCTCCGTGAAAGGTTTTCCACAGTCTACCCTCAAAATCCTTCACTCCAGGATGTCTATCTTATCCTGGACTACGAACAGGAAGAATCAAATAGGAACCAGGAGCTGAGTAACCATGGTGTTGGATGCTATGGATCCTTAGAAATGTAGCAACTCAGTTGAGTGAGAAACAATAGGTAAAATATAGAGATAAAATTTAAGTGTTTTAGAATTGTAGGTGTAAATTAAACCATGTAATTAATGAAGTGAAGTAAATTCTATCTACCTTCTGTCTAACAACTCATTTGTGTGGATTCTCTGCTTGTGTGTTACTGATACTGGGTTATACGTCTGTCTGCCAAGATAACAAGACAAATGCCGGTCGGTACAGAAGGCTTCAGGGACGATGACAGTTCATGCTTAAATAAAGAAGGGCGAGGATAGCTTCCTCCTCTCAGTTTTCCCGGGAGGCGTTTTGATCACTTCCATCGATTTTAACACCTCTTATTGGAGAGAAAGGGGACGATTCTACTGCCAGGACCAGTTGCAACTCGCCCTTCTCTCTCAGACAACCTCTCAAGCAACCACTAGAAGAATTCCTCTGAATTCTTTCTTTTCCCCCTCTTTCTTCGCTTCTGCCTGCCACAAAGTGCTCGTCTCTTCTACTCCCTGTTCTTGATTTCCAAACATTTCCCCCTAAATTTCCCTCTCCAAACCTCCTTGATTTCTTCTTTCTTCCTTAGTTACTCTTGGATTTCTTTTCTTGGTTACTCCGCGTCTCTTCTTTCTAATTTTTCTTAATTCAACTGCAGCACATCAATTCTCACAATGGCATATCTGACAAAATCATCACCGTCTTTATTCCCTTCATAATACTTTTTGAACTGCTCTTTTTAATATAAGTTATTTTAAATGATATTAATGAGAATAATTATGAGTAAAATCCATTCTACGTTCTATAAACTTGTATATTAATAACTTTTACTACTAAACTGCATGTCCCTTAAGAACAACAAGATGCAAATTTTCATTAATTAGTTTCAAAATTTTTGCACTGTCCTCAAAACACACAAAGAAAGTGATCATATACGTTTTCGAAATAATGCCTGAATTTTCAGAAATTAATTATTTAATTCTGAAAAATCAAAGAGTTTTGGCATGTACAAAAAGTAATACTTTTTTCTATATTAATTTAGGATAACATAAGAAGTATAATACGATACATCTATTTATAAACTCATTTGCTGTAAAACTGGAATGCATCACGTGGCTAATTTTATTATAAAATGCATTTATACAATAAAACATTAACTAACAATGCGGGATATAATTTCATTATATGGCAAATATATCACTTGTATTGCGTATAATAAGTGTATAAATTTCAAAGTATATCTTGCATACTGTGGATTTTCCAAACCTCACACATGCATTAAACTTAAACTTTCACTCTCTTTTCATTATTGGAGGACAACCGGACTGTTGTCATGATGAATACATAATTCAAGGACCCGGTGTCAACCATAAGGGAAGAATCTATACCAAAAGTATTAGCGAACCAGAATTAGGTTTTCAAACCTTATGTAGAATAACAGTATTTTAGCGTATGGCTATTTAAAACGCTGGGGTAATATATGGAGTTTGAAATTTGGAAATATCAGAAACACTTTGAAAGTTAAATTTCAGCACGGAGCTAGATTTCCTGTTCGACACTTAAGTTTTACTAATACTTAAGCAATCCTCGCACCATATTTACCTATATATATATGCATAGTAGGTCTCTTTTAATAATGTTTCTGACTTTAAATTACCTTCCATAATATAGAGAAGCATAACGTTGCAGCAGCGAGAAGTTACCTCCGGACCTCGCGTGTGAGCATATCCTAGCTACCAAAGCGGGGCTCTCAGCCGGCCCTTTAGAACAATGGCTCGCGCAACAAGCTCAGTTTTGCCATCATCCTGCAGTTTGGGAAATTTCTTCCCCATAAAATTCGTCTTTGGAGGTTTGAATGGCTTAACCTTCATGCATTTTTACATTGTATGACATTTAGACAGAGTTATGCAGTTTAAAAATTTGGGAATTAACAGTGGACAATACCTCATTTGTGAGTTGTGACTCAGCAGTTCAGTTGCGAGTAGTGGTTCGACATATCATTTGTGTTCTGAAATGAATGTGTTTCAACAGTGACTCAATTTTAATATGCTGTGCTATGCTGAGTACATATATGCCAAAAAAGTTGTGTACCACAAAAGCTGGTATTCTTAAATTTACTGTATTAACGTTCCTAATCTTAAACTCGTTTCTGTGTTAAAAACCAACGATAACCAATAGAAAATTCTTAATAAGATAAATACTGACTGAATAAGATACAAAAAGTTACGCAAAGCTATACTCAATCTATTTTTTTTAGGTCAGACTAGACTGGGTAGTTTATTATGAAAATTCTCAGCTTTTCAAACTTTTCTATTTGAATAATTACTATGAACTAATTAAGCCAGCGCGAGCGTTCTATTGAACCAGTACTTAATGTTGCTTAGCAAAGTCGTAGTCACTGATAATATAATTAAAAGCAGCATGAAATATATGTTTCAAGAGAAGACAATTCAGGGTCATATTTCCACTCATACGCTTTGATGGTTACATATGCATCAAATCTCGCGTTGCCCCTATTGGTTAACATCTAAACTGCGAACACTACACGTCACAGTTATATTTCAAAGCAAGTAGATATAAGCTTTACACTGTAGACTGACAACTGACGCAGTATGAATGAATGAATAAGTGTATTTATTGACATAGCAATATCATACATTGAATTTCAACAATCGCACGGGTCCACAGACCGTACGTGCTTAGCAATATTAAACAACAATAAAGAACTAAAAGTAAACCCGAAAATAAAAATACAAAGATATTCAAATATAGCAATTTAAATTTACAGCACAGAGTACACCTTCATAAATGCACCTTCTTATAATAGATAATTACACTTAAAAGACATATATACACATAATATATACACCATATATCAAACCATAGTACAACAGTGACCTAAGTATGACCTAATATATATATATATATATGTACAATATTGTAGTCATTTTGTTTAGTTGATCTTATTCCTCCCCCCCTTCTCTATTGGCAGCCCCCTCAGATCTCAGCTGTCTTGCCATAAGTATAAATTTACCTAGCCCGTCCATGTTTTCCGTGCCTGCCAGTAGCGTCCAACATGCTTCTAGCCCTACATTCGCAGTGGTAAAGAATCGCGGCAACGGTAATCACCGGCAGCGAAGCAGCGATATCGGCAGCAAGCTGATACGCACATCTAGCATTCCTAAAGCCGGGATTTGGCACCGTTCTACCCACAGCCCAACAATAACCATTTGCTCCTTGCCTACACATACCTACCCTGTAACCAGATTGGTGAGTCACTGGGTGTTTACAGCTTACTAAAGGACTGTTTGCTGAGTTTTGTTGGAAACAGATTTCAGGTGACTTTGACTGTGACAGACCTCTTATGGTACGATTCAGCAGTTACTTCTTGCCATTTCAAAATGATAAAATACCAATCAAGTGAGTCCCAGAAACCATCCACAGAGAAAACGAGATGGTACCCCGACGCCACCCCATCTCATTGAAAGGAATACAGCTGAACAAGAACTGAACACGAGCATAAAGGACAACAGAGAATTGAACCAAGAAGCAATATAAGTCTCTACTGAACTTGCAAAATGTCCAAGAAAAGAGACGAAAAAGTCAAGTTATTTTTTCACAGTGACACCACATGGAAGTTTCTTCTTTTAAATATTAAATAGTAACAGCGATAAAATAAACCCACATTTTCTTGCTAAGCTACTACAGAGAAAGAAAATACAAATACAATTAAACAGCATTATCTTGAAACAGATAATCAATACACTCTAAACACGTATCAACTTGTATTTGACAATGAACAAAATGAAAGAACGTTCCAGCAAGACGTAACATTAACACATTTTGTATCAGGTATTGCATTCTCCATGAAACTACCAACAAACAATGCAATAAGAAACAGAGCAAACACTAAACAAACACTAAAAGGGTCATTAAAGGAATGTCAATTGACATCACAGACGACCTCACAGAGAGCATCAAAATCAATTATCCCTCCATCGAAAAAGCTGAAAGTATAATAAGCAAGAACAAACCAACAGCGGTTGTACGCGTGTTTACAAAAGAAATCACAACACTAAATCAAATACTAAACGAAGCAATACAAATTGAAGGGCAATGGTTTTACCCCGAAGGGTCCAAGTGCAGCGAGAAACATTCACCATGCAAACAATGCCAATCGTACGGACACAACAAGATCCAAGATGCTTTTACTGCAGTGCTCGCAGAATAACATGGCAATATAAGCACTTAAATAAGGAAGAGTGTCCATATTACCTCCAGGACACTACACAGGCCAAGTAAAATGCCCTAACAATCCTCCAGAACCTCCGACTGAAAGTAGGTGAAACAGTAATCTGCAAACAGGAAAACAAGGAAGTACCAATAAAGAACATGGAAGAAAAATGGCCTGCCATAAAAATAATCAGAATACCGGAAGAGAAACGTATGCTCATTCATGAAGAAATATCACAAACAATCAGAGGATTGTCTCAAAGAACAGAGGAACAACTAAATAAACTGCAAAAGAAGTTTACAGCTTTACAAGAGCAAATATACGAATACATCGAGGCATTCGTAAACCACGTTGTAAGCATATCAGATAACTGCACCAAAAGGCCTGGAGCATTAACAAACAAATCGCACACACCGCAAAGAACACACTGAAGAAAAACATAAAACATATAAGGTATCCCGAAAATTAGCTGTAGAGATTAACGAAAAAAAAAAAAAAAAGTAACACCACAAACAAAGAAATCAAAAGAAGAAAGCAAATAGCTAACCTAACACAGAGGCTCCATAACAATATTAAAAAAATCTGATGTGTACCATTCACATGACTTTCTCCATATCCCTGCAACAAATAATTCTTAAAAAGCTTATACTTCTATTTACTTTATGCTAATCAGAAAAAATAAAGGACAACGGTAGCTTAAAGTGATAGTCAAAAGCGGGTTGCTATGTCAATGAAGTTCCTTTGTTTATATGGATAGGAGTTGACAAGTTCCTGTATGAGAAAAGTGTTTTTCATAGCAGAAACCAAAAATAAGGAATGTCTAAAAAACGACGAACTCCACAAAAAATGTATATAACATAAATTGTGTGTTTTAATGTGCTCTACATTTTTTGTGTAGTAAGTTTTTGTCCATCTCTTACGGTTTAGCAGTTATTCAAAATTTAGTAAAATTCATCCAGAATAAACTACTCTTCAGAGGCTATTCCCAGAAAATTCAAAATATACATTTTATTTGTCAGGTAAATGACTTTAATATACGAAATTTTAATCAAAATCGTTAGAGCCAATTTTGCGAAAATCAAAATTTTCGAAAAAAGTTCCATGTAAAGGGTAGTTGGGGGTGGGAGGATTTTTCTCAAAATCTTCGTGTCGCATCCCTGGAAGATACTAAACTTAAATACCAAGTTTGGTATTTTACCGACTTTTCGTTTTTGAGTTATCCTGTTCACAGACACACGGACAGACACACACACGCACACACACACGGACATTTTTGTGAAAATGCTTTTTTTGGATATTGGGGACCCTAAAACATATATTTCCGGTGAAATCTCGGTATCAAATTTTTTGGTGGAGTGCAATACTTTCTCTATACACTATGTACATAGTGCGTATGGAGAAAGTAAAAATCTGATGTGTACCATTCACATGACTTTCTCTATATCCCTGCAACAAATTATTCTTAAAAAGCTTATGCTTCTATTTACCTCATGCTAATCTAGAAAAATTAGCAGAAATAGTCTTATTACTTTCTTCCTTGTAACTAGAAAGGAAATAAGGGAGTAGCATAGGTTTAAGCGATAGTCAAAAGCTGGTTACTATGTGACTGAAGTCCCTTTGTTTGTATGGACATGAATTGACAAATTCCTTTGCGAGAAAAGTTAAGATTTTCGACCCTGAAAACAGAAACAAGGAATATCTCAAAAGCAATCAAATCTACGAAAAAAATGTATACAACATAAATTGTGTGTTTTAAAGTGCTCTACATTTGTTGTGTGGTAAGTTTTTGTCCATCTCTTACGGTTTAGCAGTTATGCAAAATTCCATAAAATTTATCCAGAATAAAGTAGTCTTCAGAGGCTATTCCCAGAAAATACAAAATATACATTTTATTTGTCAGGTAAATATCTTTAATTTACGATATTTTAATCTAAATCGTTAGAGCCATTTTTTAGAAAATCAAAATTTTCGAAAAAAGTTCCATGTAAAGTGTAGTTTGGGGTGGAGGTATTTTTCTCAAAATCTTCGTGTCGGCACCCTGGAAGATTCTAAACTTAAGTACCAATTTTGGTATTTTACCGACTTTTCGTTTTTGAGTTATCGTGTTCACACACACACGGACCTTTTTCTGAAAATACTTTTTTTAGATAAAGGGGACCCTAAAACATATATTTCCGGTGAAATCTCGGTATCGAATTTTTGGAGGAGTGCAATAACTTCTCTATACACTATGTGCATGGTTCGTATAGAGAAAGTAATAATGTACATTAACATAAACGGAATAAGCAACAACATACGGAGATATAAAGCTTAAAAAAAAGCCAAGAACCTGATATTATAACCATAAATGAAACCAAACTTGAACCACATTAGAAATTAGACCTACCTCCGTACAAGTGCTATTGAAGTATCACAAACAAACAATAGCAGGTAGTGTAATTATACTAGTTAGAAGATAAATAAAAGCAAAAGAAGTCCAACTACCCTAGAGTACAGCAACGATGAAGCAATCATCATTAAAATAGACATTAACAACACCGTACTATACGCGCAACTGTTTACGTACCAGTCAAATTAATTACACATATGCAAAGTCAATGCAGGAACCTAATTATCTTCGGTGACCTGAATGCCAATTATAAAGAATTCCTAGACGAATACACGACCTAGAATGGGAAAATACTGAAAAAAAAATCTATTAAAGGACACGTCACTTAGAACAGCATACATCCCAGGACACACCTGAATTGGATTCAGGCAGAACGAAGCTCAATCTTTCCTAGCAGTACACAGCAAGATTAAAGACATTAGAATACAAGCTCCGATGAGCACGGATCACCTTCCCATCATTGCAACACTCTATCGGTGCCTGGATCACTGAAAGTATTTGTTTATACAAACCCGAACTGGGAAGCCCAAACACAAGAAATCACATGCAACCATACAAGGTCAAATTGCCGTTATTGTGGAGGACATTACATCCGAAATTACAAATGCTAGGATCCATATACTTCAACTAAAGATATTAAATACAAATCGACAGAGCAGACGTCTGCCAAGAGAAATCATAACGAAGATATCTGAAAAAAGAAGAGTAAGTGGGTAGTATATAAAAGTACATGACTCAAAAGACAACACAATCCTAAACCACCTAACACAGGAGGTTAAAAGAGGAATAGAATAACACACGACTGAAAAATAGGGAAAGATTGCGCAAAACATCAAATGCCAAGACGTGGGAGTCAAAGAAATTCTGGCAATTTAAGAAGAAAAAGCTTAAGAACCAAAACGCAGATTACCTACCCGATAAAATTAAGTAACAAAATCATTCACACAACAGAAGATAAATTACATGTTTTCCAAAAACATTAAACATATTCCAAACTCCCGATGAGCCCAAATTGGATAAAATACACTTTGAAAAAATAAGAACCAACAGATCTTCACACCAAACCTTCAAGTACCTGAACTGAATCCCCAGGATGACACAGAAAAGCCAATTGGAACTGAAGATTATATACTAAGTGTGGTTAAAAACCTTGGCAAATCCGCCCCAGGAACTGATTCACTATCTTATCACACAAAATGATGAAAAAGATAACAAGACTGCATACTATAATACCCAAGAGTGGAAGAAAGCACACTTAATACTTTTGGGAAAACGTGGGAAATGAATATGAATCATAAAAATTATAGAGTCATCTCGCTCACATTATCAAAATTTTTAGAAAATCTTAAAAACCTTAAACCTTAAACAGAAACCTACAAGATAATAAGTTACTACTAGAGGCCAAGCTGGATTGCGAACAACCATAATAATACAAGATCAACTACTAAGAATTATCTCTGAAATAAAAGACAAAACAAATAGAAGTTTCATTACAGTCACCACCTTCCTTGACATACAGGGCGCCCCCAATTGATGTTAGAGGGCCTGTTCTATAAAATGAAAAAATTGGAAATACCAGAAAGAATAATACATGGGCAGTTAGTTTCCTCTCAAATCGGACAACACAAATCTGAATAAACAGCAAATTATCTACACCCATAAATCTAGAAACACGAACCCCCTCAAGACAGCTCTATGTCAGGATTACTAAATATAATTTTCACTTTTGACATACATACCCCAGCCAGGACACGCCAATGTCCAACTATGATGATGCTACTGTTCATTGGTGTGCTAGTGGAAGGCACAAGGAGGCAAAAAATAAATTAGAGACACAACTCCAACTTTTTAGGAATTGGTCAGACAAATGGATAATTGCAATCAATCCAGCAAAATCTCAAGCCATAATATTCAGGAAACAGCAAAATGTCAACATAAAACACAAACATTAAATATGACAATCTACATCAGTACAGCGGAAGACAATACACCTCAGTCACTGACAGAACCAATATCCACCACAGCACACTTCCAACAAAAAGTTAAAGAAGCCAAAATAGCTTCATCCTGCCTCAGATTTCTCTATAGAAATAAAAAAGAAGGGCTACAAATCCAAAATACTAACTGGGTTATATAAGACAATAATAAGGCCCATCTTAACGTACGCAACAATAGCACTGTTTTCAATACCACCAAAATCCACAATAGAAAGAATAATAAACTATGAAGGAAAGTGCCTACGAATTGGAATGAAATTACCACCTTGGTCCCCGAATGATACTGGATAGCAAAAACTGAACCAATAGAAGAAACCATGAAAAAGATGACCACTAAATATTTTGACAATGCAATCAACCGGTCATATAGAAGCCAGATAATAGAAAAAGCAAACGCATACGAGGAACAGTAACGACAACATAAAACTTAGCAACCCCCCAATTAAGACTATGCTCAAGACATATGAGAAAGAAAAAGAGAGACAAGAAATTCCGATCACCTTCAACGAGTCCTCAAGTAAAGGACGACAAGGCAATGTATATATACTGTTTTCACTTAAAGACAATTATGTTATGTTAAAGATAATTAAGCTAATTCAAGATCTTCTCGGGCTTCTAGCCAGGTAAAAACTTGGCTTGACACCAACGTTTCGAAGAAGTGCATCTTCACTTCTTTAGTTCACCCTGAAGACGAGGAAGATGCACTTCTTCGAAACGTTGGTGTCAAGCCAAGTTTTTACCTGGCTAGAAGCCCGAGAAGATCTTGAATTAACACGTCGCCAGGAAAGCTATAGTTCTTATTTTATAATTAAGCTATGCTATGTTTATGTAAATAACAAATAACCATGTTATGCTAAGTTTAATTGAAAAATAATTATATTAATAGAAGTATATAACAAATTAAAAAATAATAGTTAAAATTATGTTTCCTCTTCCTTACCATAAATAAAAAAAAAAAAAAAAAAAAAAAAAAAAAAGAAGAATAAGGCTGAAGAATAACGACCATGCAAGCGAGATAAACTGCCAGAATCCCCATAGTAGTAGTATTGCAAGCCTTCAAATTCCATACTTTCTTCATATAGCGAGAAACAATTTGTAAATGGGACAACACTACATTAAATTGACAAAATATTCAAACATCCAAATCAATAAGAACGGATAGCTCGTTAACGACTTATGCCACAAATTAAGTATTTGACAAATTCTCTTTCAAAGAGATCTATATTTTTGTGTAGTACGTTTTTTATGTTTTTGGTATTTACAGTTATCTTATTTTTGGGACATGTTTTATGTATTTTTTATTCACAAGTAAGCAGTAAAGAAAGTAAAAAGAATACGAAAAATATTTCAAGCAACTTCCATCAGCTGACGCCGTTACATTTAAAATATAAATGAAATTTTACAGAAACGCCAACTCTACATTTATGAGCTCTATACTTTCCCCCTAAACAAATGATCATTTATCTCTCATTTGTTTTTAGCTGTAAAAATTATAAAAGATATCATAAAAATAAATTAGGTATTACAGGTATTTGCAAAAAATTCAAGACAGTATACTAGTCATGTGTATATCATAAAAATTAGTGTTTTAATGCAAATATTTAGAGTTCTTTTTGAAGATTTGCAAAAATCAAAATATTTTTCATGAAAAGAATGGGAAAGTTTGTTGAAGCGCACGTAAAGGTAAAGGTGTAGGCTATACAACGGCGGGCGCACCTCACGCACCGTGATCTATATTGTGCGATAAGGGATGAAGGGGGGGGGGATCACACAAAAGTCCCTAATTGTCTAGGTAATAGTTTATCTTAATCCAGGAGCGGGTTCCATGTATCGGCAATGCCGCAAGGCCAGCGACCACAACGCCGTCCCATGGACGAGAACAGCATCCATAAAGCGTTGAATCCGTGCACCACTTTCCTACAGTGTCATCACGAGGCCAGATGGACACATACCAGAAAGGTGAGAAGGAAATGGCATGAAAGAGATTACGGGAAAGGAAGTCGTAGATAATAAGTGCCTCAGATTCGCATTCGCCTAAGTGATACGGGGGAGCCAAGAGAATCCCCAAGTCAGAGTGCGCGGTCGACGGGGATCGAACACGCGAGCTTCCGAATACAATCACACACTTATTGTGGCCCCACCTCGCTCGATGTATAGCAAACGTAAACAATGAGTGACTCCAATATAAAATCTGCATTATTTTATTATTATTTTTTTTAAGTTATGCTGCTCTCATATAGCCCCCACACGGATACATAATGCCAGATATTACCCGCCCTGTAGTGTGATGGCAGCATATTTACCTCATATTCAACAGATTACGAGTTCAATTTCGCTACGGGTGAGTTACCTGGTTGAGGTGTTTTTCGGCCTTTCCCTTAACCTGAGATGACGCAAGATGAGTAACTTAAGCATAATTTCACCAATTTCGTTCATCGTCCAATATGACCTACGAGATCAAAGGAAGTTAAGCTTAAAAAATCTGATGCGTTATACTCACATGACTTTCTCTAGCTGTTCTACAAACTTCATACAAAAGATTCTTCTTCTTTCTGGACCTTGCTAATCGTGGTACTCATTAGCACAATGTTCTTATTATTTAGTTCCGTATAAGTAGGAAGAAAGTAAGGGAATACACTAGGCTAAACCGATAGTCAAATGTTTTAAAAGCTGTCGTTTTGCGATTGTCATTACAAATCGCTTCTTTTCTTGGCCAGGAGTAGAGCAAAAGAAAAACGGACACTCCCGTCTGAGAAAAGTATAAGTACTTCACAACTGAAACTAATAACAATGAATACCTCGAAAACGGTAAGCTCCACGAGAAAAATGTATATGACATAACTTTTGTATTCTATCAAGACCTAAATTGTTTGTATAGTAAGTTTTTGTCTATCTCTTACGGTTTACTAGTTATGCCAAATTAAGCAAAATTCATCCTGAATAAACAGGTCTTCAGAAGCTATTCCCAGAAAATTCAAGATATACATTTTATTTGCTAGGTAAATATCTTTAATACACCATATTTTAATCAAAATCGTTATAGCCATTTCTAAGAAAATCAAAATTTTCAAAAAAAGTTCCATGTAAAGAGTAGTTTGGGGTGGGGGGATTTTTCTCAAAATCTTCGTGTCGCATCCCTGGAAGATACTAAACTTAAATACCAAGTTTGGTATTTTAGCTACTTTTCGTTTTTGAGTTATCGTGTTCACAGACACGCAGACACACACACACACACACACACACACACACACACACACACACGGACCTTTTTCTCAAAATGCTTTTTTTGGATACAGGGGGTCCTAAAACATATATTTCCGGTGAAATCTCGGAATCGAACTTTTGGGTGGAATACAATACTTCTCTATCCCTATGTACATTGTACACATGGGGCTAGAGAAAGTAAAAATCAGACATTCAATAACAAATATTTCATTCCTTACCTTAAGGTACGTACTAGAGATTCAAATCTGAGGATAAAGGGTGATTTATTAACAATGACACAATACCTGAAGTCTATTTAAAATTTTATAAGACCAATTAATGAATCTGTTTTCCATAACTCATTAAAATGCAGTCTGCATTAAGAATTCATTCAAAATTTAAAATTAACAGAGACTCTTTTGGCAAAGTTTTATTTCACCTATAGATTAACTGATTAATCCATGACAGTTCATTGTTACAGGCGGAATTTTCATAAATATACTTCATTATAATTATTAATGATGGTCATACATTTTCCAGTGAACCTGAAAGACGTGATTTATCCGAACGACGGCGTATCTATGGTCACACATGGGAGTATAAACTTATCCATGACTATGAATAATGTACGGTACAGTGATGTAGATCATTAGCGGTGTCCTCCGCTAAATGAGCAACCGGTCGTTAAGCAAACCAATGATTCTGCCAGCACACTGCCCTAAATAATCAATTGTTTCCATGCAATCAGACAAATGAATGATTCTTGGATGGGGTGGCTAGAATAGCAAGTGGGATGGAAAACCCTGTGATCCAGGTATTATCCTGTTCATTATGCCATAGAGCGAGTCTCTCATGCCGCAGTCTTCCTGTTGGAAAGGTTATTACACGTCATCGAGTTTGCGGGAGAAGCTGACACAAACACATGACGACGAACGATTGAAGAGGCCGCGGAACAGCATACCTAAACAACACCAACAAGTGGGACTCGAAATTCCCTGGCCAAACCATTATCTTGAACAAGCATTGCTGTTATTGCACAGCACCACTTGAGTGTGTAAACGCCCTTGCTTCATTTCCCACTGCAAAGATTGCTTTGTGGATGGGTTCAAATAAACGAATAGCAGTCGTGTTTGGTATTTCCACACTCATTTCTCACTGAATAATGAAATGAAATGGTATTCAATAAATATATAGTACAGCCACAACAAAAGATGTATGACAACTTTCGAGTTTTCATAAACTGTAAGTTAACATCAACGTTTTAAAACGCTGTAATAATTTTAATTACGTTTAGCACCGCCACCTCTCGCGCCCATCGTATATCGCAAGTCTGGTGAGCTCACTCACATTTGTGCACAATCATTGCCGCCCTAAATTACCCACTCCATTGTACCTCAGTGACATTGCATTGATCATGATACACGAAAGTACTAGATATACATTTCAAATGGATTGGAAAATGTATTATTTCTGTTTTCATATTGGTAAAAAGACTGAATGTCTGCTGTGTTCTGAACAGCTGAACTACGTGAAAAATTATAACTTTGGACGATATCTTAATGTTGCATATGTTAATCAACATGGAAAAACTAAACTTTCAGGTATGACTCTAAAAACTGAATTATACTCAGGCTGATAACGATTCGTTTAAATGAAGATACACTTCTATCAATACTATCTGTCTCTAACTTTCTGTCTATCAAAGCTGACATTGACAAATTTGTGTCAAGAAAATGTGTCAGCGTTTTATTATATACTTTTTTAAAGCCAAATTTGAGGAAGTAAGATAGCAAGATATTTTGGTACCCAGCCCCTTACTCGCATTTAATATTGTCTAGCCGAACAACACTCATAATGACAATTCCAGGTAGAGTGGCGGGTCGTCACCCTTTCCCTCCGTTTACCGGCTTCCCAGGGCTGATGTAAGGAATACCCAAAAAGGCCGCATAGAAAAAGGCCAACAGCGTTATTTGCTGACAAGGGACTCCCGTTTTAACTCTGTTTAACAAAACTAAATTTGAAATAATAACAAATACAGGAACTTGATAGACCTTGCTCTATTATTAGCTATTGCATGGATTTTACATTTTGCAAACTGAAATTATATTATAAGATGATTATGCAGTTACAAAGATTCATATAGTTGTGGTTGAATATCTACTTCAACTTTGAATGCTTCGTTTGCGACAAACTACCTTGCAATCAAATTCAAGGTGAAGAATGGAATAAGTTATTAATGAATATATACTCTCCTTATACAAAACCATTGAGCTTTACATTCGAACAACTACCAGATATGACAAATACAGATTAAATCCCTATAGCAAGCAATTAGCTCGTCATAGACAAAACTATTAAGAGTAAAAGAAAGGCGAACTGTTCAACAATCAAGAGACCAAAACCCCAATTATTTGCCCTAACACAGCTCGTGGGTCACCATTTATGTTTTCAGCCTTGGCAACGCTGATTGCTGCAAGTGTCATCTAGTATTTTCCAATGGAAAGTTCCACATTGTTGACCTTAGCCTACTTCAGATATTTTGTCAATACGTTATTTGTGTTGTTCAGAATTACTTTAAAATTGTGTCTCGCGAAAAGATGTAGTTACTCATGAAAAATTCTTACAACGATTTATTATGATTTTCGACGTGAATAAGCAAGACAAGAGATCATTGATCAACTTGCGAATAAATTTGGCGATGAAGCTCCATCCTTTGTCACTGTAAAACGTGTGGTATAACGAGTTTAATCGTGGCCGCCGTTCGCACATTGACGAAATTCGTGAAGGTCGTCCGAAACCCATTGCTGTGGCAGAAAACATTGATGCTGTGCAAATATTGATACTGCGAGACCGTCATGCTGTAAAAGAGAGGCAAATCTAAGTATTAGTTGCATTAGTTCCATCAGCACATGTAAAATATTGCATGCTCATCATAACAGTGAAAAAGGTTTGCTGTTGTGGGATCTCACACAATCTGACAGAATCTCAATATCATGCTCATGTTGATTGGTGCACTGAAATGCTCAAACCATACAATGATGGGGCTTCAAAAGGCGTATATAAGTCACTGTAACAGATAACGAATCATGGATCTACGCATATGAGCCGGAACATAAACAACAGCGACTGTGTTTCAAAATCCAAAAAGAAGTTGTTCGCACTCGAAGCACTTCGAAACAAATGGTCGCCTGTTTTTTTTTTTTTTTTTTTTTTTTCTTTAAACTTGTCATGGGCAGCAATGCCTTTAGAAGAACGTATAAACGGTAAATTCTTAATGGTCCACAACCATTTGTTTGCTGGAAGTATCCGGTGAAATAAAGAAAACTAAACAATTGCCGTCGGATCGTTTTTCATGAGGAAAATGTTAGCTCAACAACAGACTATTTGATCACTCAAAAAATCATTCACCGGACAGTTCTGATTTGGTACCTTTTGACCTCTTTCTGTTCTCGAACACAAAGAATAAAATGCGTGGACAACATTTTCGACACCAGAAGAAGCCGTTGATGCGTTCCAAAGAATGTTTTGGAGGTGTTTCAAGCAGATTGGATAAATGGCTCGAACGCATAAAATAGTATAATGATCATAAAAGGGAATATTTCAAGAAACCATAAAAGTATTTTCAGAGATAAATGACTTTTTTTTTTATTATTAGGCTTAAAATATAAATAGGGTCCCTAGTATATGGATACATACCTAGAAAATGAACTCACCCCTTTCAGTTACAATGACCACACACAGGTGAAAGGTCAGATTGTCTTTGGAGAACAACCCAGCTAGTCAGCTAACCTCGTTGGGAACGCAAGTACCACCAATCCAACAAATAAGAATGACGGATGGCGCCCCTTTCAAGCAGACAGCTTAGAAAAATAACTAAATAAATCAATGATACAGTTTAATTATTTAAACGTTTAAACGTTATTTGGTATAAAACGTGTCTAGAATATGTAGGTTCCACTTAGGCTACATCATCTTACTTGCGTTCGCAGGTTTGTGGTGGACCTCAGTCAATAATTTGATGCTACATTCACATGTTTTTCTTTATTAATTCTTCAACAAACTACTCTTTTAATGGCTTGCTCACCTATCTATCTACTTCATACTAATTTTGATTAACATTTGCAAAAATTGTTTTATTAAATATGTCCTATTAGTTACAAGAGGAATAAGTGGAATGCAGCAATTCCTGATAGTGAGAATTTCTTAGAACGGGTCGCTATGCAAGGGCATTGAAATTTGTTTCTCTTTGAATTACCACGAGAAAAAAAATGAATAGCAGTTTTGCATTTTTAAAATGTCCAAGTATTACTCAAAACAAACCCATACTAAAAAATCTGATGTGTACCATTCACATGATTTTCTCTATATCTCTGCAAGAAATTATTCTTAAAAAGCTTATACTTCTATTTACTTTATGCTAATCACAAAAATGAGCAGAAATAGTTTTATTACTTGTTTCCTTGTAAGTTGAAGCGAAATAAGAGACTACCATAGGTTAAAATGATAGTCAAAAGCTGGTTTATACGTCAATGAAGTTCCTTTGTTTATATGGATAGGAGTTGACAAGTTCCTATATGAGAAAGGTATAAGTTTTTCATAGCAGAAACCAAAAATAAGGAATGTCTAAAAAACGACGAACTCACGAAAAAAATGTATATAACATAAATTGTGTGTTTTAACATGCTCTACAGTTTTTGTGTAGTAAGGTTTTGTCCATCTTTTATGGTTTGGCAGTTATTAAAAATTCAGTAAAATTCATCCAGAATAAACTACTCTTCAGTGGATATTCCCAGAAAATTCAAAATATAAATTTTATTTATCAGGTAAATATCTTTAATATACAAAATTTTAATCAAAATCGTTAGAGCCATTTATGACAAAATAAAAATTTTCGAAAAAAGTTCCATGCAAAGGGTAGTTGGGGTTGGGGGGATTTTTCTGAAAATCTTCGTGTCACATCCCTGGAAGTTACTAACCTAAATACCAAGTTTGGTATTTTACCGACTTTTCGTTTTTGAGTTATCGTGTTCCAAGGCACATGGACACACGGACACACTGACACACGGACACACGGACCTTTTTGTGAAAATACTTTATTTTGCATATTGGGGACCCTATAACATATATTTCCGGTGAAATCTTGGTATCAAATTTTTGGGTGGAGTGTAATACTTTCTCTATACACTATGTACATAGTGCGTATAGAGAAAGTAAAAATGAATAGCGATTTTGCATTTTAAAAATGTCCAAGTATTACACAAAACAAACTAATTCTAAAAAATATCTCGGAAATATATTATCACTTTTATTTTACATAAGTTGTGTGAACTGCTGAGATTTACACGTTTATACAGCAAGTATTTTTATGTGTTGCGGCTTACAAGTAATATACAATTCCTTTTGTAGATACCTTATAGTGCATCAGCTGGAAACATGGTATAAGAACATATTTTGTGTAGCTAGATTCAACTGAAAGATTAGAGAAAGAAAATGGCCGTTTTTGGTCACATCATTTGTAAATAGATTATTCACCATTCTCCCACGTAAGGAGGTCGAGATCTTCAATCACTGGGGCAGAGCACCATGCGTAGGCTCTTGGGATCTTTCGCCCCAGACAGGGATGAGAATAGAGCGACTAGATCCGGATGTCGACAGACACAAGCATCAACTGGGTCCCTAACGACTTCGCCCAGATGCACCTCACCAGTCCCGAGCCTCTGGGGGTTCCCTAGGGGGCCCCAGCGAATATGTCAGAAATGAATATACACAGTGCGCAAGTCACTAGCGTCATCGGGTTCTTCAACTCTGAAGCAGATGACAAGGAAGCGATGTGAACAGGAAATTATGGTCAGCAAATTCGGAGGATATAATGAACTTTTCCAGCATTTGCCTGATGATCTGGGGAAACACCCAATAAACCTCCTGGATCAGGAAAGGCGAACACGGGAATTGAACCCGTCACTTTCCGAATGCCAGTCTCGTACTAAACCCTTGCACCAATGCTCGGTTTTGCTCCTGCTTACACCACCAACTCTTGATTTCCTCCTCGTGAATTTTGCTTGGCTTTACACCGGAGAAACTGGAGATGAGTGGCTCTTGTTTGCAGAACCTCTTTAACTTGAAGACGCTGCCTATTGGGCACGCATTACAAATCTGATGTCTGACAGAGATATCCGAGGGCATGCTTATCCTTTAAATCTCTCGTCACGCGCTGAAGTGCTATTAATACTTTAAGGTGGTGGCTGGTTCTGGTAAAAATATATGAAAAGACCTATAACATTATTATATAAAATAATAGAGCAGATAGAAATGAAAATGTATTTACATCCTTTATTGCTTTTGTAAACTTTGGCAAATTCAAGTATGTGACATATCTTTTTGCTATACGTACATATTATTAATCGTCATAAAGTGATATTCTGACATGTATTAAAATTATAGCTTGCATCCTTATTTAAATAATAATTGTTATTGTCTAAAATCATTGATCTAGTAAAATTCTGATGTATTCCATTGAGAAGACCTTCTTTACATCTCTATAGCAAATTATTGTTAGTAAGCTTATTCGTCTCTGTACTTCACGCTCTGTATACAAACATTAGGAGAAACGGGCTTGCTACTACTTAGTTCCTTATAAGTAAAAGGGAAATAAGGAAACACACTAGATAAACCGACAGTCAAATATTTTAAAATGTGGTTGCTAGGGATTGAAATCCATTTCTTTGCGTGTCCAGGAGTTGATCAATTCTCATATGACAAAAATGTTAAGTATTTTAAAACTGAAGCTAATCACAAGGAATATCTCAAAAATGGTCAGCTCCATGAAAAAATGTATATGACATAAATTCTAAATTTTAAAAAGATTTACATTTTATGTATAGTAAGTTTTTGTCAATCTCTTACGGTTTAATAGTTATGTAAAATCCAGCAAAATTTTTCCAGAATGAAGAAGTATTCAAAGGATATTCCCAAATAACTCAAAGTGTATATTTTATTTGTCGTCTAAATATCTTTAATATACGGTATTTTAATCGAAATGGTTAGTCATTTTTGAGAAAATCAAAATTTTCGAATATTTTTCCATAAAAAGGGTAGTTTGGGGAAGGGGGATTTCCTCAAAATCTTCATGTCGCATCCTTGGAAGATACTAAACTTATATACAAAGTTTGGTATTTTACCGACTTTTCGTTTTTGAGTTATCGTGTTCACGGACACACGGACACACACACGGACCTATTTCGAAAATTGCTTTTCTTGGATACAGGGGAGCCTAAAACATCTATTTCCGGTGAAATCTCACTATCGAATTTTTGTGTGGAGTGCAATACCTTCTCTATACACTATGTACATAGTACGTGTAGAGAAAGTAAAACAGTATAGATACCGATATCTTGTTTAATGTGCTTTTGAGAGGCAGTATAACTTTTTTTAAACAAATTTGCGAAAAATTGAATTGTGGAACATTTTGAGTATGGAAAATTGTTGGAAACCTTAACGTGCCTAGTGTACCTCTAAAGACAGAGGAATTAGGATATCAAAAATATCTTACAGCATACAGTATATCTTGTATGTATTAGGAGACTTCTCACCTGAAACTATTATTTACAGATGGGTTTCCGATTTAGAAATTACTGTTATCCCGTGAATGCAAATCTAGCCGCCTTTGGAGATACATAATTTATCAGGAAAACTTTGATTAGTATGCTTCTGTTGTGATCTTTTCGTGTTTTTCATTATTCTGAGAAGAAAAATGTGGGATAACTTTAAGCTCTATGGACAGCATGAGATCATTTAATAATCATTTCACCCATTTCATTCATCTGATATAACCCACCAAATTAGAGTGCAGTAAATTACCCCTCTCTTCCAAAAAAAAAAAACAACAACAACAAAAACAACAGATTAGCAAAAAAAAAAAAAAAAAAAAAAAATCCCAGGACGATCCGGGAAAAAATTGAAAGCACATAATTTTGCAGTCGGAACAGCGTAAATGGCTTTAACGTGTTAAAGAACGGGGATATATAGTATATATTCTTCTCTGCTTCACAACAATGCTTATATAAGCAAGAATATAATATTTTAATAAATCATAAGCAACAACGAAGCAAGGATATAATCTTTTAATCAATCAGTTGCAATAACGCCATTGAATCCATTGCTTTCTGTACTTCATACATAGTACATAGGTTGAGAAGGTACTCCATTCCATCATAAAATTGGATACAGAGATTTCGCTGGAAATATACATTTTAGGGTCCCCAGTATAAAACTAAATAAATAAAATTAAGCATTTTTAGAAGAAGAAAAAACAGTCCGTTGTGTGTCAGTGTGTCTGTGAACACATTAAAAAATGAAAAGTCGGATGGATATCAAACTTGATGTTACAAGAATACGACAGGAAAATTTTAAGAAAAACCCAAGTCAAACTACTCTTTACACGAAGAAATTTTTCGAAAATTTTTATTTTTTTTTCAAAAATGCCTCTAATGATTTTGGTTAAAAAACCGTATGTTAAACATATTTTCATGACAAATAAAATATATTGGAATAATTGTTTTTCACACAAGCAGTGTGTAGGACAGAAGTTGGGTAGGTAGTCAGACTGATAAATTCAATGCGATAACCAGGAATTTGAACCACGAATCTCCCGAGCCAGTTGTTCTGCCACTGAGGTACCATGGCAACATGCCGGCTTAGCATTGAATCTTTCAACTGACTCGCATGTTTCCCGGTAAACCACAACGTGTTCTCAGGATGACAATCCCTATGGCGACTTAAAATGTTGCAAGTACAATGCTATCGGCTAGAGATCGGGAGATCCGTGGTTCATATCCCGGCTATGGCATTGAATTTTTCAATCTGACTCTACTTATCCAAATAAAATATATATTTTGCCTCTGAAGAGGCACTTGTTCTTTCTGGTTGACGTTTGCATAACTGGCTAATTCTAAGAAACAAACATTCCTGCACAAAAATATAGATTTGGTGAAATACAATTTATGCAATATACAATTTTTCTTTCCTTCTTTGTTTTGGAATAATCATTTCCGAAACCGAACTTAAATCGCATAGCAACTAGTTGTAAGGTGTGACTATCGCTTTACTAATGTATATTCCCTTATTTGCGATTTACTTACAAGGAACTAAATAATAACACCATTTATGCTAAGTTTCTCTCGATTACCATAAAGTACATAGAAGAATAAGCGAAAAAATCATGTGAATAAAAACCTCGGTTTGTTTTAGCAAGTCTTTAGTCCTTGTAGCTTCTGCCATACTGGTTGCTTTTGACTAGATCATTGAATTTTAGGTTAGTTTACTCTAGGTTTTTATTTCTCTAGCCCCGTATGTACAATGTACATAGGGATAGAGAAGTATTGTATTGCACCCAAAAATTCGATACCGAGATTTCACCGGAAATACATGTTTTAGGACCCCCTGTATCCAAAAAAAGCATTTTGAGAAAAAAGGTAAGTGTGTCCGTGTGTCCATGTGTCCGTGTGTCTGTGAACACGATAACTCAAAAACGAAAACTAGCTAAAATACTAAACTTGGTATTTAAGTTTATATCTTCCAGGGATACGACACGAAGATTTTGAGAAAAATCCTCCCACCCCAAACTACCCTTTACAAGAAACTTTTTTCGAAAATTTTGATTTTCTTAAAAATGGCTCTAATGATTTTGATTAAAATATCGTCCATTAAAGAAGTACCTGACAAGTAAAGTGTATATCTTGAATTTTCTGGGAATACTTTCTAAAGACCTGTTTATTCAGGATGAATTTTGCTTAATTTGGCATAACAAGTAAACCGTAAGAGATAGACAAAATCTTACTATACAAAAAATGTATGTTTTGTTAAAATACACAACTTACGTCATATACATTTTTTTTCGTGGTGCTTACTGTTTTCGAGGTATTCATTGTTATTAGTTTCAGTTGTGAGGTACTTCTACTTTTCTCAGACGGCAGTGTCCGTTTTTCTTTTGTTCTACTCCTGGCCAAGAAAAGAAGCGATTTGTAATGACAATCGCATAACGACAGCTTTTAAAACATTTGAATATCGGTTTAGCCTAGTGTATTCCCTTATTTTCTTCCTACTTATAAGGAACTAAGTAATAAGAACATTGTAATAATGAGTACCTCGATTAGTAAGGTGCACAAAGAAGAATAATGTTATGTAAGAAGTTTGTAGAACACTAGAGAGTCACATGAGTGTAACACATCAGATTTTCTTCACATGCACCCTCACTCTCATATTGATACTTACAGAATCTAATAATCTTAATCAAACAAAATTGTTCACCCCAGCAGGGAATAGAACCCGGGATCTTCAGGTGAGAAGTCAACTACTGACCACTCATCCACGAAGACAGTCTTCTGTTTTATTGCGTGATCATAGAGTCTAAGCAGACAGTGACCAAGTGGATCTCCTACAGATTGTTACAATACCGGAAACCTTAGGTACTAGCCCATCACAGACAAAGATGACACTAGACTAATCTGAGGGAACGTCCATGTTGCGATACTCCCTCATTAATGACAATCAATGTCACAGAGTACAGGATTGCTAGTAATTGTGTTGTTGCAATATATCCATCGGTTAGTTTCCTTCGGTGATGGAACTGTTCTGCTTCGGGCAGATGTGTCCTTAGGCTGATGAACACAGCAGTAATGGATCGCTGACAGATCAAAGGCATGCATACAAACAGTGCGTTCTGAACAGGTGGTATGGTACTGCTTAAAGAATTTCCTTTTTGGCGAAGATGATTACTCTGGCTGTTGAAATTCTAAGAGACGTTCAAAGCATTATTTTTAAGTTTGTTATATTACTAATACCCTTTGGAGTTTTCTTCAGAAGTAGGGCCATAGCATGTCCAGATTCTTAACATCGCTTCCTCATCGCATGTTGTTGGACATTTTAAATGGGCTATTTCTAATCTTATGTATCTGCTGTACTCACTAATGACATTGCACCTGGTGAGCAAAGTGAAATAGGTAAGAAAAATCTTGGATAGGTAGAGTAAGACTGAAACATTCAGTACCATAGCCGAGATTTGATTCTCGGATCTCCTGGTTTCTAGCCGGTTGCTATACCACTGAACTACTATGGCAATATGCCGGCACGGCATTAATTTCTCAACTGACTCGCATGTTTCCCTAAACCACAAGGTGATATCAAATTATTTTGACATACACCAATGACGAATTATAATATCGCAAGTACTGTAAGTCCCAGGATTTAATGTACAGTCAACTATTATGGTCAACTAGTGTTATCATTGAATTGTTTTTTCCACACAAGCCTTGTGTGCGACAGGAGTTAGATAGTTGAAACACTCAGGTTAGTATTCATTAATATTGATATTATTCCTTAATTTAAGATGTTTATTTGAAATTATTTTTGTTCAGCGCAAGTGTTAAAAGTGACATACAATATTCTATATTACCAATTCTATCTCCTATTTTACTAATAATAGATAGCAGCTGGAGCTTTGTGCTGCTCGCCATTGAGAAAAATGTGGATTATTCAACTTCTTCCTCTATTTTAAAATATTTTTTATTTTTAAAATCTTGAGCACCTATTACTCTAGTTTATAGATAAAAATAGCTGATAGGTTCCTTTTTACTTTCTCTAGCTCCTATGCACAATGTACATAGGGATTCAGAAGGTATTGTAATGCACCCAAAAATTCGATACCGAGATTTAACCGGAAATATATATTTTGGGGTTCCCTGAGTCCGAAAATAGCACTTTAAAAAAAAGGTCTGTCTGTGAGTGTGTGTGTGTGTGTGTCTGTGGACAGCAGAGCCCCAAAAATAAAAGACCGTTAAATACCAAACTTGAAATTTAGGTTTGGTATCCTCCGAGGATGCGACACGAAGATTTTTTTTAAAAAAAATCCCCCACCACAAACTACACATTTTTCGAAAATTTTGATTTTCTTAAAAATTGCTCTAACGATTTTGATTAAAATCCCGTATATTAAAGCTAATTATGTCTGAAATAATATGTATATCTCGAATTTTTGAGGAATAGCCTCTGAAGACCTCTTTATTCTGGATGAATTTTGCTGAATTTTGCTTAACTGCTAAACCGTAAGAGATACAAAAAAACCTACTACACAAAAAATGTACCTTATGACAAAACACACAATATTTGTCCTTTACGTTTTTGTTGTGGAGGTAACCGTTTTCGAGGTATTCCTTGTTATTGGTTTCAATTGTGAAGTACTTAAACTTTTCTCACACAGGAAGTGTCTGTTTTGCTTTTGTTCTACTCCTGGCCAAATAAAGAAGTGATTTGCAACGACAATCGGATAACGATAGCTTTTAATACATTTGACAGAATTACTTTAGCATAATGCATTCCCTTATTCCCTTCTACTTATAAGGAACTAAGCAAGAACATTCTGCTAACATTTATCTTGATTAGCATTGTGTACAAAGAAGAATAATCTTTTGTACGAGTTTTGTAGAGCAGCTAGAGAAAGTCATGTGAGTGTAGCACCAGATTTTTTATATTTATTTCTTAAATTATACTTAAAAGGCGTATTCATCTTTCTACTTCATGTTTATCGAGATAACCATCAGGAGAAATGGTCTTATTATTCAATTCCTAATTAGCCAAGGAGAAATAGGTGCGTAAACTTGGATAAAGTGATAATCAAATCTTTGAAACTTGGTAGCTATAGCAAATTCCGTATGAGAAAAATTTAAGTATTTTAAAACTGAAACCAATAACAAGGAATACCTTGGAAAGGGCTAACACCACAAAAAATGTATATGATCTAAATTGTGGGTTTCAACAAACTCTATATTTTTGTGTGGTAAAGTACGGTATATCAATTAGGCAAAATTCATTCAGAAAGAAGGGGACTTCGGAGCCTATTTCCCGAAAATCGAAATTATACATTTTATTTGTCATATAAGTATTCTTAATATACGGCATTTTAATCCAAGTCATTAGAGCCGTTTTTCAGAAAATCAATTTTTTTCAAGTTTTTTCCATGTGAACGGTAGTTTGGGGTGTCGTATCCTGAACTAAAATATCAACTTTGGTAAATTTATATTTTCATTTTTGAGTTATCGCGTTCACACACGCGCGCGCGTGGACCTTTTTCTAAGTTTTACTTACTCTAGTAAGTATGTACAATGAACATAATGGATATAGAAGGTATTATATTCCATCCTAAAATTCTATACCGAGATTTCACGGAAATATATATTTTGAGGTTCCTGAGTCCGAAAAAAAACATTTTTAGAAAAAGTCCACGTGTGTGTATGTCTGTCTGTGAACAGCATAGCTCAAAACGAAAAGTAGTTTAAATACCAAAGTTGCTATTTAAAATAAAAAGTATAAGTTGAATTTTCTGTGAATAGCTCTGAGGTCCTCTTTATTCTGGATGATTTTTTTGTTTTGTTTTGAATTTCGCATAGCTGGTAAAATGTAAGAGATAGACAAAAACTTACTAAAAATGTAGATTTCTTTAAAACACACAATTTATTCTATATCTATACATTTTTTGGTAGAGTTGACTGTTTTCGAGACATTTCTTGTTATTGGTTTCAATTTTAAACTACTCAACTTTTCTCATACCCGAAGTGACGCTTCGTTTCACCTATTTCGTTTTACTGCAGGCCAGCAAAGCGAACGCAACTTCTATTGTTACACATAGATTTTAAAAAATGTAACTATCGATTTAGCCTAGCTCTAATGCATTCCCTTATTCCCCTACTACTTACAGGAAGCAAGTAATAAGACAATTTCTGCTAACGTTTACCTTGATTAGCATGTCGTAGATAAAATAATTTTTTTAAGGAAAGTTGTGTGTGTGCGTGTGTGTGTGTATGTGTATAACAGCTAGAGAAAGTCATGTGAATGGAGCACATAAGATTTGGTTTTCTTTGTTTCTTTCTTTCTGTCTTTCTTTATTTCTTAAGAAAACTAATTTTCAGTCACATATCAACTAGCTTTTAAAAATGTTGCCTAACGCTTTAGTTTTGCGTATTCCTCTATTTCCCTTCTACTTACAAGAAACTAAGCAATAGTAGCATTTCTGTTAATGTTTCTCTATTAGCATGAAGTACAGAAAAAAAGTAACTTTCTTAAGAACAGTCTATCGCAGAATAGGTAGAGAAAGTCTTGTGAATGGAAAACAACAAATATTTCTTTACAAGGAGACCCTGTAACGTATATTTCTGTGATATCTCGGTATCAAACTTTTATGTGAAATGGAAACCTACTTTATACTATGTAGATATATGTATGCATATGAACAATGCACTTATTTTTAATCAATTAGTGATACAATTGTAAAAAAAAACCTGCAAATGATAAATAAGATATATTGATTTAAAAGTATGTCTTCAGTTTAAATGCAATACAAAATTTTCAAGCCACATTTAACTGCATTGAATGAATGAAACTATTATTAAAGCTTCACGAACAAAGTTTTTAGTACAAAATCGCACTTCCAATACAGTATCTCATATAACCATGAGTAAATTAACTGAAATTTCAACATTAAAGAAACGCAAGCAACTGAAATGAATATTTCTTACAGACAGGTAATTGTGGTGGGCTTTCCATTGATCCTTTTGTATGTATTGCATTTGTTAAATTATAAATTTGTAAATTACCGCAGTATTGTGTTAGTAACTTTTATGATTTAATTGCGAATAAAACAAGAAATGATTAGTTTTAGATAGGGAAAGAAAGCGTATGTACGCTAAGTTTTCTTTTCCTGATTGCTTATTATTTGTTGAGTAAAGTTTCTTTATTCTGAAATAAGACCAATTTCACTATTTCAAAACTTTTAATTACACATATAACTGTAGTTTTAACAATACTACTCACATTAAAATTGACATGACGTTCCTCACAGCCTCGTACAGTTGCGAATGTTCCAGAACATTTCTCATCACTCACCTGAAAATAACAAAATAACAGTTAAGCATAGACAAAGTAGTGAAGCACATATATATTACAAGAAATTGCAGACAATGAGAAATGAAATCTTGCATATTGCAACTTGAAGTATTGTATCACTTTAAATAAAACTGAATTTAATCATCACTGAATTTAGCGTTGCTGCTTGCCAAGCGGGAGACCTGAGTTCAATTCCCACTACAGGCGTGGGGATTTTCCCCCCGCTGGGAGTCCTGGACCGGGGTGCACTCAGACTCGTGAGGTCCCTGGGGGTCCAATTGAGGAGCTACTTGATGGAAAAGTAGCGGCTCCAGGTCGCATTAACCCCCCCCCCCCAATACTGCATCCCACCCATGACGTCTGTAATAGACCGAGATAGGGGACGCAGCGGCCGGGTGGTAGGTCAAGGCTCTTAGTGGGCTGTGCCAAGGAGTCCTGATAAGAATGAGAACATTTTAATTTAATTTAATTACCGGAGTAGTATTCCATTCACATGACTTTTTCTACATGGCTGTAACAAATTATTGTTAAAGGGTTTCTATCTACTTTATGATAATCGAGATAAACGTAATCAGAAATTGTCTTAATTACTTACTTCCTTCTAAGTAGAACGTAAATAAAGGAATGCACTAGGCTAAAACGACAGTCAAATCTTTTAAAATCTGGTTGCGATGTGGTTGAAATCCGTTTCTATACATGGCCAGGAGTTTACATATTTCCGTCTGACAAAAGTTTAAGTAATTTAAATCTGAAACAAATAAGAAATATCTCAAAAATGGTCAACTACACGAAAAAAAGCATATGATATAAATGTGTATTTTAAGGAGATTTACATCTTTTGTGTGGTCATTTTATCTAGCTCTTATTACTTGCTAGTTACGCAATATTTAGCAACATTTAGCCAGACTAAAGAGATCTTTAGAGGCTATTACCACAAAATTCAAGATATACATTTTATTTACCATGTAAATATCTTTAATATACGTTATTTTAATCAAAATTGTTAGAGAAAGTCAAAATGTTCAAAGCTTCTTTTATGTAAAGCGTAGTTTGGGGTGGGGGGATTTTTCTCAAAATCTCCGTGTCGCATCCTTGGAACATACTAAACTTAAATACCAAGTTTAATGTTTCACCGACTTTTCTATTTTGAATTATCGTGTTCACAGTCACATGGTCACACTCTCACACACACACACACACACATTCACAAATCTTTATCTAAAATGTATGTTTTTCGATACAGGAGACACCAATGTAAGTATTTCAAGTGAAATCTCGGTATCGAATTTTTGGGTGGAATGCAATACGTTCTCTATACACTACGTAGATAGTACGTGTACATAAAGTAATAAAAACAGGTTATGAGCGGGTCGGTCTCTGCTTAAGTGCAACGGGACAGGTCAAAAGTGGTGGGACGTCTCTCTTGTGCGGCATGTGTCGGCTCTTTGCCATATTGATATCATGGTATGTATTATGATGTATTAACTAAACTATATATTAACTAAACTATTATAATTTTGGTGTGAACACCTTTTTGGCTTCTAAATTGGCAATCCTATTCTATCCTAAGGACATAATGAAATTGCTTTTTTTTTAGCAAGATGCAAGTGATTGTAGAACTACGAACTCTTATGTCTGCCTGTCTTGTACAAAAGATGTAATTCCTGGATAAACCTCTCGCACATTTTTAATATAAATTCAGTAACAGACATGGTAATATAATAGTAAAAGTTATTGTCAACTTCAATAAGTGAAGGAAGAATACAACATTTCCGGCAATTACTATAAAGAAAGATTTTAGTGTCTTTGCCAGCACTAATCTTCCGGCGATTCTGAGTCTCTCGTACAGTGGAGAGGTCACGAGACCGGTTACCTTATACAGGATGGCACAAGAAAACCTGGCCACGAGTATTAGACTGCACACCATCGCCCACCAATTGTCATCTATTGTTCAGACACAAGCAGTTGGCGCGCCGAAGGCAGTGTGTTAGATTTGTATCCATTTTTGCAAGAACATACCACGTTTTGACGGGGTAGGTTGGGGAGTAAAAGGAGGCAACAAGATTGCTGCTCAACGGTTTTCAGTCATGATGCAACGGTCCTTGTTCACCGCTAATTATTTTGTAAATTTAGTTTATTTTGTGGTTCTATTTTGAAATGTTGATGACCTTGGAAGGTTTGTGTGGAGGCATAGCCGTAGCAGCCTATTAGAGTTGGTCCTTAGCTATCGGAGATGCCCGCAAGCTATGTGGGGAAGCCGGCATTGCCTGAAGCGGCGGTTTCTGGTATTATAATCCCCAAGAGACCTAATAAGGGCCCTCCGATGGAAGGACAAACCGTCGTTGAATTTAACTGCGCGGCGCCTAATCTCGTCCTCCACGTATGGCAGACCAGAGGCTTCGTGCAGGAGTCTCGTGGGAAAAGAGAAGGGGACAGAATAAATGACCCGGAAGCATTTATTCCGCAACCGTTGAGGCAGCAGCTGACTGCCGAGATCTGGCAGGTGTACATTAACATGGGTACAATGAAAGCCCTCAAAAGGCGCAACTTAAGGGAAATAGACATCGTGGATTTCAGCATCGGATACAAGGAGACCGCAGACCCAGTGCCCCGACACAAAGTATATATATATTTTAAGGACACTGGGGAGTTGTAAGGCAGTTTCTGACTACTATTTTAGTGCAGAATTTGACTTCCAGATGCTCAAAAACTAATGAAACAATGAAATGAAACTTTGACACTGAATACAGCAACCTTTTCTGAACATATCCATGTAAAACGACCTATGTGTGCTAAAAAGATATGCTACAAACTTGTCATAAACACAATTAAAATTTTCAAAATGTTCAGTATTATGGGAGTATTCAGGTGCATTTTTCTCTAAGACTGTCAATTATTTTTACTGAATTTTATATGCTTTAAAGCTTGTATTAAATGAAAATTTCCAACTAAATTTGCTTTCCACATTTGAAAATATCTGTCCCAAAAATATGTACATTATGAACACAGAATTTATGCTAAATTTTACAAGTGTATAAGTTGTTAATAAACTATGATTAGCATTTTGAGGAATACTTTTAGGTGGAATCAACAGTTCTTTGGCTGAGAAATAACCAGTACAAATTTCATCCATGTAGCTTAATGGGTTGCCTAGAAAAGTGAACCTAAAATATGAAAAATACAAGTTGCGGTAAATTGCAATTAAAGATGAAAGTGCACATAACGCAGCGACTCACCGAATTGAGTTGCCTGGCAAAATCAGGGAACAATAATTCACCCAAATTCTCAGCTTATTTAAGAAGTAATTGTTCAGCGTACTACTGGATTTATTTTCAATTGTGCAACTTTGCTGAAAGACTCTTCTTCATTTGCATTATTTTTAGAACTATATATTATTAGTTAGCCTTGGGTATAAAAAAACTAACTTACCGCCTTATTTAAATGTTCAAATTAAAGCCTAAGCATTTTTACAATAATTTATTGCAGAGTTGTAGAGAAAGTCATGTGAATGGTACACATAAGATTTTTCTTCTTTGTTTGTATCCCACTTTTTACTTTGAAAAGCAAAGACAGCACTTTATTTTTAAAAATGTGTAAATCATTAATTTAAAACATGATAAAGCTTATAAACACCAGGTTCCAAAATTACTGTTTGTTACACAATTCTCTTTTCATGTGCTTCCTAAGATTACGCCGGTCATGAGCATTTTCAGTAAACTCTTTTGGTGTGCAGACTTCTCGCTCGGTTTTAAAAATACTTCGCTCTTCAAAATCGCATTATTTTAAGCATACTTATTAACTACGGCCTCTTTTGTTACAAAATCTCGGCTTCTAAATCTGTATTTCCAACAGAACACGTGCGTACTTTTGCGAGGTTAATATGCGCAAATCATATAATCTGTTCTGTTTCATCGGCCGAACCATTTTAAATGATCTTTGAATATTAGTTCATACACCTTTCCACTCTAATTTGATATTTCTTTCGACAGTCTGGGTTTCTTTGTACTTTCCAGGTGATATTTTCAATCACTTTGTTCAAGTATGTACTTGCTTGTGAGTAATTTCAAAGGGTATCATAAAAATTAATTTCATGGAATGAATCTGATTAAAACCTCTTGTCAGTGATAGCTTATAAAAGATAAAGTAAACCTCGAATTGATATTTTGTTTAAAGTATTAGTATTTTCTTTTAAAAATATTTGTTATTGAACCTATAATTGTTTAAAAGAAATTCTTTATTCAACATTTTATATATCCATTTTCAGAACTTGTTTCTAAACGACACACAGACAGACGGGATGGATGGATGGATGGACAGATGGATCGCCATTGTTGCTAAAATTATACAGAATAGCTAAACACCTACAAAATTGCATTAAAAGAAAATTTCACTCTGCATTGGATTAATCTCAAAAGCATGACGCATAGTTCTCTTAAAGGTTAAGTCAGGTAAATTTCTTGATGTCTATTAAGCAAGTTAATCGACAGAGTATTACTATTCTGATTGTTGGTAGACTTGCTTTGATTAGTATATAAACCATAAATATTACATATCGATTAATCGTAATGTTTGAACATACTGAAAAACTAATTACATTTTATTCATGCATAAGATGCAATTTAGCATACCAAAGTGAATAAAAAATGCCTTACAGTGGTTTTAGAGGTGAACCCTGAAATAAATCTAAGATTTCTTTTGGAAAACAAATATCTTGGTTGCTATAGCAGGACAACCCTCTAAAACAACACTTAAGATATGATATGCTCATAGACCTTCTTTAGTATATCTTTACTAACAGGATTACATTAAAGTTTAAGCGCAATTACTCCTGTGGTAATGGTTTTTAGCAAATTTGAACAATATGATTTGACCATTCTTAGATCTAAATCATTTTATAGAAGATCAAAATCCAGCATTATATTAATTTTATATTGAATGTATGTACCTTTCCCTTTTTATGCTTACATTATACTTCATACTAATCTTTAGGAAATCATATGTAATTTATTCTTTTTATTTTAACTTTTAACCGCTAAGAAATGTGTATATAATAATAATAATAATTTGACTCAATTGACAGAGAAGTTCTGTATAACACCTTACGATGCTTTAAAGTGCAACCGAAAATAATAAGCCTAATAAAAATGACAATGGAAAATACAAAAGCCAAAGTGAAAGTAATGAACAAATTAAGTCCGAATTTTAATTAAAACACAGGAGTAAGACAAGATGATGGACTATCTACGACTCTATTCAACCTAACCCTGCACAGAGGAACAGAAAAAAATAGATACCAAATGAACAATATTTTTTGTCTGTCAGACTGTGGCAAGAGATAGAAAAATGTTAGTTGAAGTTAGAAAGAAGGTCTAAAGAAATAGGATTAGAAGTAAATGAAAAAAAACCAACTAAATACCTGAAAATGAGAGCAGAAAAAATCAAAACAATAATTTCAAGTCTAGTAGTTGGAGACAAAACATTTGAAGGGGTATCCAAATTTAAATATTTAGAAGCACTTATAAATGATGATAATAATTTAAACGAGTGCATAAAAGAAAGGATTCAAAGTGGAAGTGCAGCCTATTATGCAAACTTAAATCTATTAAAAACAGGCTTATTATTACAGGTACAAAATACAAGATCTATAAAAACACTAATAAGACCAATAGTAATATATGCTGCAGAAACCTGGACTCTAAACAATGTAGATGAAAAAATACTACGAAGTTTTGAAAGGAAAATATTTGGACGAATCTTTGGACCTGTAGAGGATAAAGATCAATAGAGAACAAGATATAATTATGAAATAGAAGAACTAATTAATCAGCAAAATATTGTGAAATGTATAAAGGCACAAGGAATAAGATGGATAGGACACATAGACAGAATGACAAAAGATAGAACGCCAAAAAGAATATTGAAAGGAAGATTGTACGCTAGAAAAAAAAGAGAAATAAACAAGATGATTATATGATGTGGTGGAAGACCTAAGAAAGATTGGAATCAGAGGGTGGAAAAGTAAAGCAGAAGATAGAGATATGTGGAGGAGGATTGTGCAGGAGGCAAAAGCTCACCAAGGGCTGTAGAGCCAGAACATAATAATAATAATAATAATAATTATTATTATTATTATTATTATTATTCAACAAGTTCACATCTTTCTCCATTTTTCTCTTGTATCTCAAAACAATCCTTCTTGGCCTCCCTCGTTTATACCACTTCGTCCATCCGGGTCTTTCTTGGTTTACTCCTCTTTCCTGTCCTTAGTAATATCCACTCTAAAATCTACATAGGTGAGTTTGTTTCTGCCATTGTACGTACATGGCCATATAATTGTAGTTGCTTAGAGCTCACAAAATCTAACAATATATCGCGGTGTCTCATCTCCTGTCTAATCTTCGTGTTTCGATATTTACTTTCTCTAGCTCCATATGTGCAATGTACATAGGGATAGAGAAGGTATTGTAATGCACCCAGAAATTCGATACCGAGATTTCACCGGAAATATATGTTTTGGGGTCCCCTGAGTCCGAAAAAAGCATTTTTAAAAAAAGGTCCGTGTGTGTGTATGTGTGTGCCTGTGGACAGCATAGCCCAAAAACAAAAAGACCGTTAAATACCAAACTTGGTATTTAGGTTTGGTATCTTCCAAGGATGCGACACCAAGATTTTAAAAAAAAATCTCCCTACCACAAACTACCCTTTACATGGAAAAGAATTCGAAAATTTTGATTTTCTTAAAAATGGCTCTAACGATTTTGATTAAAATCCTGTATATTAAAGCTTTTTATGCCCGAAATAAAATGTATACTCGAATTTTTTGGGAGTAGCCTCTGAAGTCCTCTTTATTCTGAATGAATTTTGCTGAATTTTGTGTAACTGCTAAACCGTAAGAGATAGAAAAAAAAAAACGTACTACAGAAAAAAATCTGCCTCATGACAAAACACACAATTTTTGTGCTTTACGTTTTTGTTGTGCAGGTAACCGTTTTCCAGATATTCCTTGTTATGCGTTTCAATTGTGAAGTACTTAAACTTTTCTCACACAGGAAGTGTCTGTTTTGCTTTTGTTCTACTCCTGGCCAAGCAAAGAAGTGATTTGCAATGACAATCGGATAACGATAGCTTTTAAAACATTTGACAATCACTTTAGCATAGCGCTTTCCCTTATTCCCTTCTACTTATAAGGAACTAATTAATAACATTCTGCTAACATATATCTTGATTAGCATTGTGTACAAAGACGAATAATCTTTTGTAGGAGTTTTGTAGAGCAGCTAGAGAAAGCCATGTGAGTGTAACATACAGATTTTTTTCTAATTTAGAATCCTTATTGAAGAGCCTAAAGCAATCCATTTCTATGGAAACTACTTCAACTTCAGATTCGTGTATAAGTGCCATATTTCCGCCCCATATGTTATAGTACTCTTATTATAGGTTCATAGGTTTGTGCTTTTGTTTCCACTATTATCATCTTATCTCACAAAACACAATTTAACATATTTCGGTATTTTACGTAAAAAAATTATATATCAAATTGAAGAAGGTAGGTCATTAATATAAATAATAATTAACATTACAGGTCATAAAATAGAACCCTGAGGAGTACCAAAATCTACGGGTTTTAATTTGGACAACGCATCTATAAAATAAGAATCATAGAATCTATTACGACAATAATACCTAAAGTTTCGTGCAGTTTTCTTTGAAACTACATAGCTTAAGTTTCTGTAAAAAACAAGGGGCATCTCTGTAACGTAAAAGTCGTCTAAGTCCCTTACGGCACAGCGCCTTGTGTACTCATTCTCGATACAGTTCTGTAGCGGCAGCAACAAATATCACAAGTTCCAAATCTTAATATTACTAACCCATATGGTCAATAACCATAACCAAATACGCAACTAGAGCTTCTTCAACAACAAACTATCACTATTAACTAAAAAGAAATCTGAAGTGTTACATTCACATAACTTTCTCTACATTTCTGCTACAAATTATTCTTAAAAAGCTTATACTTTTATTTACTTCATGCTAATAAAAAAAAAAAAAAGCAGAAATAGTCTTATTACCTGCTTATTTGTAAGTAGAAGCGAAATAACGGAGTAGCATAGGTTAAAGTGATAGTCAAAAGCTGGTTGCTATGTCTCTGATGTTCCTTTGTTTGTATGGACAGCAGTTGATACATTCCTGTATGAGAGAAGTATAAGTCTTTCAAAGCAAAAACAAAACACAAGGAATGTCTCAAAAACGATGAACTCCACGAAAAAAAATGTATATCATATAAATTGTGTGTTTTAACGTGATCTACATTTTTCGTGTAGTAAGTTTTTATCCATCTCTTACGGTTTAGTAATTGTTCAAAATTCCGTAAAATTCATCCAGAATAAAGTACTCTTCAGAGGCTATTCCCAGAAAATTCAAGATATACATTTTATTTGTGAGGTAAATAGCTTAAGTATACGATATTTTAATCAAAATCTTTAGAGCCGTTTTTGAGAAAATCAAAATGTTTTAAAAGAGTTCTATGTAAAGGGTAGTTTGGGGTGTGGGAATTTTTCTCAAAATCTTCGTGTCGCATCCTTTGAAGATACGAAACTTAAATACCAAGTTTGGTTTTTAACGATCTTTTCATTTTTGAGCTATGCTGCAAACAGACACACACAGACACACACGGACATTTTTCTAAAAATGCTTTTTTTTGGATTCAGGAGGTCTCAAAACATATATTTCCGGTGAAAGCTCGGTATCGAATTACTGTGTGCAATACAATACCTTCTCTATACACCATGTACATAGTACGTATAGAGAAAGTAATATTAGCGACATAAAATATAATACAGTTAGGATTGTAAAACCTAGCACTTTCAATGTGTGTTCCCTGTAGCGCTGTAGCAAAACGTAAGATATTCTTACTGTAGAGGGCGCTGGTGTCCTTCGCGCATGCCAAAAATATTTTTTTTCTTCTCTTAATGATCTAGAATTAACATATATGGGCTATTTATTTTAGACATACTTATTTCATACCCGACATTCGGTACATTAATAACATGATGGTTAGCATGATGCTTTCTGGACTGTTTATTCTACCGATATGCTGCAGACGAAATCATTTGGTGCGTAAAAATACTAAGTTATTGTATTGTTAAGAAAAACAATGTTTTGAAACATTTGTAAGAATAAGTTTCTTTTTTAAATAAGATACCCTTCACAAAGCGATCCAACACACTCTTCATATACTGATTCGTGATGATATTCTCATACGAGCTGACATTTTCTTCCAGAAGGGGAAAGGTCTATCGTTCAAAGAAATCCCGATACAATGCAAAATACGTGATTCACAATTCCATTAAGATCGAGTTCGAGTTGGATAACAAGGGACAGTCTAGAGTGTGCTGCGGTAGCCAGATGAATGGTGTGCAATACACGGTAATGGTCGATAATATTTAGATTCCCTCTGTGAGAATGTGTGTCTATTGAGAATATATTGGCTGAGGTAAAAAGAGAGCTGCGCTCCAATTACCTGTAAATGGGCAAAGGACCAAATATGGCTTCTGGGCACAAATTCAAGAACCCTGTGCTCTTGTAGCTTCTCGTCCACATTACTGCAGACATTGTTTTGTCTATGCCCCGAAGTTTGAGGGCAGTTATACTGGTTGAGGGTCCATACACTCGTTATTAACTGTTTATGTTTTGTGTTTCAGTTTTAGAAGATAATTTATTTGCATATATTTCTTTTAAGTTATTTAACACGAGTGTTAGTAGAATTATGTTTTGTGTACATAGATAGGCCATAATTTCAAATACCAAAGTTATAATATTGCAATATTATGTTCTACATATCAGTTATAAAATTAACAAACATAAAATAATGACAAGCAGCGCGAGATTTAAACCTATGAACTTATGAATGGAGGCAAGGCCTTCTTAACATCTCACCACCGTAACATTGTTCCGAGCACTATTTTCAGTGCCCAGAAGTTAGCAATTGCGCTGTCAGTCACTGGCCACTGTACAGTTCTTTTGTGTGCGTTGTGAACACAGCGTTTACGAAGACAGCCGAAGCTCTTCGATCGACACGGAATTTGGGGAAGACTCAGTTTTTTTTTTTTTTGCGACGGATGTATATGGCGTATAGAGAAGGTATTTCATTGCACCCAAACATTCGATACCGAGATTCGCCGGAAATATATTAAATGAGACCCTCTGAATACAAAAAAAAAAAAAAAAAAAAAAAAATCATTTTTAAAAAATGTCCCTGTGCATGTGTGTCTGTCTGTCTGTTTGTGTGTGTATGCGTGTGTGTATGTGTGTGAGCTCAAAAACGAAAAGTCCGTTAAATATCACACTTTATATTTAAGTTCAGTATCTTCCATGGATGCGATACGAAAATTTCAAGAAAATTTCCCACCCTAACTACCCTTTACATGGAAAAATGTTCGAAAATTTTGATTTTGTCAAAATTGATCCAACGGTTTTGATTAAAATATAGTATTACATGACAAATAAAATGTATATTTTGAATTTTATGGGAATAGCCTCTGAAGTCTACTTTATTCTGGATGAATTTTACGAATATTTGCATAACTGATAAACCATATGAGATAGACAAAAAATTGCTTAACAAAACAGCTGTAGAGCTCGTTAAAATACGCAATTTATGTTACATATATTTTTTCTTGAGATTGGCCGTTTTTGAGATATTCCTTCTTATTGATTTCAGTTTTAAAATACCTATACTTTTCTCATACGGGAACATTTCAATACTTGGCCACGCAAAGAAACGGTTTTCTATACGATAGCAACCACATTTTAAAACATCTGACTGTCGGGTTAGCCTTGTGTATTCCCTTATTTCCCTTCTACTTAACCTAAAATGTACGCAGCTGCAATTAGGGATGTGCATTCACTTTTGTGATGGTGAGAGTTTTGGATCAAATTTACTCATAAATTTAGGGAATTTGATAATTTTGAATTTTTGAATATAATGTTATAATATACCCGGTAAATAAGCTTCTGTGTTTCATACAAAATAAGAATGATTGTGTTTCGGCGCGAAACAAACAAAAACCGCTCGCCACCATAAACAAAACAGCCGCTACCACCCTAACAATAACAATACTCTAGGAATAAATGTTGCTGGAATGGTAACCTTCAAAAACGTGAGTGCCTATAAGGGCTATAAGGAACTAAGTAATAAGACCGTTTCTGCTAATGTTTATATCGAGTAGTATGAAGTAGATAAAAGAATAAGCTTATTAACAATAATTCCTTATACAGCAGTAGAGAAAGTCATGTGAATGGAGTACATCAGAGTTTTACCTTCTCTACACGTACTATGTACATAGTGATTAGAAAAGGTACTGTAATGCACTCAAAATTAAATTTGAGATTTCACAGGAAATACATGTTTTGAGTCCCCTGGATCCAAAAAAAACATTTTTGGTAAAATGTCCGTGTGTGTCTGTCTGTCTACCTGTGTGTCTGTGGACAGTATACGAAAAGACCTTTGAATACCAAGGATGCGACACGAAGATTTTCAAGAAAATCTCCTAACCCCTACTACCCTTTACATAGGACTTTTTTCGAAAATCTTGATTTTCTCAAAAATAGCTCTAACGATTTTGATTAAAATATCGTACATTAAAGATATTTACCTGACAAATAAAAGTATGTCTTAAATTTTCTGGGAATTGCCTCATGAAGACTACTTTTATTCTGGATGAATTTTACAGAATTTTGCATAACTGCTAAACCACAAGAGGTGGAAAAATTTACAAAAATGTAGAGCACGTTAAAACACACAATTTATGTTATATGCATTTTGGTCGTCGAGTTGATCGCTTTTGAGATATTCCTTGTTTTTGGTTTCAGCGCTGAAAAACTTATACTTTTTTGATACAGCAATTTGTCAACTCCTGTATATGCAAACAAAGGAACTTAAGTCATATAGCAACCAGCTTTTGACTATTACTTTAATCTATCTCGCAATGGCACAGCTCACTAAGAGGCTAGGCCTACCGCCCGGCCGTTGCGTCCCCCATCTCGGTCCATTTCAGACGTTATGGATGGGGTGCAGTGTTCGGGTTAATGCGGTCTTCACAACCTGAAGCCATCAAGTAGCTCCTCAATTGACCTCCCAGGGACCTCACGAGTCTGAGTACACTCCGGTCGTTTTAATCTATGGCACTCCCTTATTTCGTTTGTACTTACAAGGAAGCAAGTAATAAGACTATTTCTGCTAATGTTTTCTCTATTAAAACGAAGTAAATAGAAGCATAAGCTTTTCAACAATAATTTGTTGCAGAGATGTATAGAAAGTCATGTGAATGGAGCACAACAGATTTTTTTCCCCTTTATCTGATACTTTGGTACTCTGGGCTTCTCTCCAGTGTTGGGAACACAATTTGTATATTTTAAGAGCAACTCAAGATGTGTGACACACAATAGCTATATTCCCAGCGCGGCCTATACCGTGCTGGTCCACTTTCGACCTATGTAAATTGTATTAGCATGACAAAGAGCGTAGTGATGGTGCAGTTGCCGGAATGGGTGGCAGGAAATCCGAAATACTCAAAGGTAACCTGCCGCATGCCCCAACTCCAGCTGCCACAAAATTTAACCCGGATCGTCTAGGTGGATGATAAATGACCTATCCATCCACAAAGGATTCTGTTGTAATTACAAATGCCTAATTACAATGCTACACGTGTCATATTTTAACCACCCAAATTTAGCACTTCACAAGTGTTTTCTAAGCCAGTATTACCCTATGCAAACACAATTATTCAAAACATTCAACATATCAATCTTGTTGAAAAAAGTTTTTGCTAACGAAAGAAGATTACATATTTTAAAGTTTGGGTTTTGCGCAACTATCCCTCCCGCATTCATTTTTACTTTCTCTAGCTCCAATTTACATAGAGGGTACAGAAGGTATTGTATTCCACCCAAAAATTGATGACGAGATTTCACTGGTAAATATGTTTTGGGGTTCCCTAGGTCCGTGTGTGTGTCTGTGGACAGCATAGCTCAAAAACGAAAACGCCATTAAATGCCAAACTTGGTATTTAGGTTTATTATCTTCCAAGGATGTGACACAAAGATTTTTCAAAAAGTCCACCCACCACAAACTACCGTTCACATGGAAAAATTTTCGAAAATGTTCATTTTCTCAAAAAATATCTGTAAAGATTTTGGGTGGAATACAATACCTACCTTCTCTATCCACTATGTAGACTGTACATGTGGGCTAGAAAATGCAAAAATCAGAATGAACAGAAAAATCTGATGTTACACCCACATGACTTTCTCTAGTTGCTCTACAAATATCATACATAAGATTCTTCTTCTTTCTGCACCTTGCTAATCGTAGAACTCATTAGCACAATGTTATTATTTAGTTCCGTATAAGTAGGAAGAAAATAAGGGAATACACTAGGCTAAACCAAATGTTAAATGTTTTAAAAGCTGCCGTTATGAGATTGTCATTACAAATCACTTCTTTTCTTGGTCAGGAGTAGAACAAAAGAAAAACGGACACTCCTGTCTGAGAAAAGTATAAGTACTTCACAACTGAAACTAATAAAAATGAATACCTCAAAAACGGCTAGCTCCACTAGAAAAATGTATATGACACAACTTGTGTATTTTAGCAAGGTCTACATTTTTTGTACAGTAAGTTTTTGTCTATCTCTTACGGTTTACTAGTTATGCCAAATTAAGCAAAATTCATCCAGAATAAACAGATCTTCAGAAGCTATTCCCAGAAAATGCAAGATATACATTTTATTTGTTAGGTAAATATCTTTAATATACGATATTTTAATCAAAACCGTTAGAATTATTTTTAAGAAAATCAAAATTTTCGAAAAATGTTCCATGTAAAGGGTGGTTTGGGGTGGGGGGATTTTTCTCAAAATCTTCTTGTCGCATCCCTGGAAGATACTAAACTTAAATACCAAGTTTGGTATTTTAGCTACAGACAAACGGACACACGGACCTTTTTCTGAAAATGTTTTTTTTATACAGGGGGTCCTAAAACATGTATTTCCGGTGAAATCTCGGTTTCGAATTTGTGGGTGGAATGCAATACTTCTCTATCCCTATGTACATTGTACATATGGAGCTAGAGAAAGTAAAAAGTCATGTCAAATTTTTGTTCACGTCTTTTGTACTTCTTTGGAACTAATTTTATCTAATCTAAATTACTCGAATGCAATAAGTTGACGTGGATGAATTAATGTTTTGTTACGTTAAAGTCAGTTGAGAGGAATAGGTTCTCGTTAATTCTCTGGCACCACAGATACAATCTTGGGACAGTGCACTCAAGGCCCAGATGAGAGAGTACTAAACCTCCACAGGTGATTGGGACTGCACTGATCTCGAGGGAGACATTAAAAAGTAATGGGCTCACCTACTGGAACACTACTCACGGCATTCCGATTTCACAAACCCTTGGAGATTTAGTAAGTAACACAAGTTTACATGAATCCTTTACTACCCTGGTGTAGCGTTTCTCTCTTGTTCCAGGCGCCTTTGGTATAAATACCAGGAGGAGTTATTTTATAAATGGGCACTTTGGGCATTTAACAGGTTTTGGTTTCTCTACAGATACAATGTACACTGTGTATAGAGAAGGTATTGTGTTGCACCCAAAAATTCAAAACCGAAATTTCACCACAATGCTTGAGACTCCAAGAATAATAATAAAAAAAATCTGATGTGTTCCATTTACATGACTTTCTCTACATCTCTGCAAGAAATTATTGTTTAAAAGCTTGTGATTCTTTTTACATCATTATAATCGAGAAAAAAATAGCAGAAAGAGTCTTATTACTTACCTCCATGCAAGTAGAAGGGAAACAAGGGAGTTGCATTATGTGACTGAAGTTTCTTTGTATGCACAAGAATTGACAAAACTCCTGTATGAGAAAAATATGTTTTTAAAGGTGAAATCAAAAACTATCAACTCCACAAAAAAAATTATATAACATAAATTTTGTGTTTTAATGAACTCTACATTTTCTGTTAAGTAAGATTTTGTCTGTCTCTTACGGTTAACCAGTTGTGCAAAGTTCCGTGAAATTCATCCAGAATAAAGTAGTCTTCACGGGCTATTCCTGGAAAATTCAAGATATGCATTTTATTTGGCAGGTAAATATCTTTAATATATAATATTTTAATTAAAATCTTGAGCGCCGTTTTTGAAAAAATCAAAATTTTCGTAATAGTTTCCATGTAAAGGGTATTTGGGGGTGGGGGATTTTCTTTAAAATCTTGGTGTCACACCCTTGGAAGATCAGTTTGGTATTTAACGGACTTTTCGTTTTTGAGCTATCCTGACCACAGATACACACATACACACACGGACAGTTTTCTAGAAATGCTTTTTTTTTGGATTTAGGAGGTCCCAAAAATGTATTTCCGGTGTAATCTCCGTATCGAATTTTCGGGCGCAATACAATACCTTCTCTATACACTGTGTACTTAGTAAAAAGAGAAAAAGTTGTTTTAGAAAGGTGTCCATGTATGTGTGTGTATGTGTGTGCGTTTGTATGCGTGAACAGCATAGCTCAAAATTGAAAAGTCCATTAAATATCAAACTTGATATTTAAGTTCAGTATCTTCCAAGGATGCGACACGAAGATTTTTAAGAAAATCCCCGCACTTACAACTATCCTATATATGGAACATTTTTATAAAATTTTGATTTTCTCAAAAATCAATCGATTTTGATTAAAATACTTTATATTTAAGATATATTTATGAGAAATTAAATATACCTCTTGAATTTTCTGAGAATAGCCTCTGAAGACATCTTCATTCTGGGTGACTTTTGTATAACTGGCAAACCGTAAACGATGGACAAAGATTTATTTTACAAAAGATGAAGAACTCATTAGAACACACAATTAATATTTTATACATTTTTGTGGATTTTTTGAGATACCCCGGATTATTGGTATCATTTTAAGGCACTTAAACCTTTCTCAAACGGAAAGACATCTTTCTTAACGCTTCTCGTTTGTTTATTCCTGACAATATAAATGTAATGGAATTTCAATTGTTACACATAGCGACTGGCTTTTAAAGAAGTTGACTATCGCTTTCGGCCTGTGCATTCGCTTATTTTCCTTCTACTTACAAAAGAGTACGTAATAAGACCATTTCTGGTAATGTTTATCTTGATTAGCCTGATGTAGACAACAGATTAATCTTTTGAATAAAGCGTTTTGCTTGTGTGGAGAAAGTCATGTGGATGGAACACAACGCTAAAAGCAGCGTTGATGCGTCAAATAAAGTTTTCTTCGTAAAAATTCGAGTTGCTAATATTAAGTATTACAATATTATATGTACTTTAAGTTGCGGTCTTCATCTGTTAATTGTGTAATTGTCACATGCTAACTTCATATACCCAAGGTCGCAGGTTCAAACCCGGCGGAGGGCGATGGATATTTTCGGACGTAAAAATCCTTAGCATGGCTTCCTTCGTAAGAGAATTAAAGCCTTAGATTTACGGTATATAAAAGAACCTCAAGCCTGATAAAGAGGCCTCTGAGCCAAATTAAGCAGTCTTTCACGCCCACGCTGAGAACCACAGCAGTTAAAGAGTGACCATAAATAAAACTCCATTTCCATTTTCATCTGTTAAACACTATTGGTTCAATCTATGACAATAGTTCTTTCACACCTATTGCTGTGGTAATCGGTTAGAGCAATGGCACCAAAGCTCTTTGGCTCAAGATCCAACTAAATTTGCTTTTTCACTCTGATTGTATCCTATCATTTTTATTCTACACAGCATAATATATGAAAGAACAGTAAGTATCCTTTTAGTTTAAAATAACAATTTTTCTTAAAGTGTGCCATACATTAATCATATGTTAGGAGGGCTGTTTTTTTCAAACTCCGATAGGCTATAAATAATAGACAAGGTCATAGAAAACAATTATTTTATTACTAAGAAGTTTGTACACTAATGGTTACTTTTCGACATAATCACCGAAAAAATTGAGACATTTATCGTACCTGTGCACAAGCTTCGCAATACTCGCTTCAAAAAATGTTGCCGCCAATGATTTCAAATGAGCATTGTCGTTGTTTTGAAGATCTTCTTTGGTTTGAAAGTGCTGCCCTCTTAGCCACGAGGTCAGTTGAGGGAAAAGGTGAAAGTCGCTAGGTGCCAGGTCGGTACTATACTGTGAATGATCGAAAATGTACCATTGAAATTGTTCAAGAAACCAATGGGTTGTGCCAGCAATGTGTGGACGAGCGTTGTCATGGATCAACACAATTCCTGAAGCCAGCATTCCTCTTTGTTTGTTTTGAATGGCTCTCCGCAAACGTCATAAAGTACGAAGATCTTCAAAACAACGTCAATGCTCATTTGAAATCATTGGCGGCAACATTTTTTGAAGCGGGTATTGCAAAGCATGTGCACAGGTACGATAAATGTCTCAATCTTTTCGGCGATTATGTTGAAAAGTAACCATAAGTTTACAAAACTTTTAGTAATAAAATAACTGTTTTCTATGAACTTGACTTTTATTTATAGCCTATCGGAGGGTGAAGAAATAACAGCCCTGGTATATGGATATTATTATACAAATAAAACTTGTTCAGTAATGGCGTGATAAAAGATATATGCGTGTGAATATATAGCTGGCCTTACTGTACTAGGGTTATAAATATGGAGATCCCCTGCCGAGCGTAGACTCAAGAGGTTACGAGCTGCATATGATTACCACAGAGGCCCAGGAGCATAAGCAGCAGATCTCTGTTGGGAGTAAGCACAGAGGAGCTGGTACAGAAACTCAAGGTGGCAGTCTCCTTACCTTGCACGGCGCGTGTAATGCCATCAGGGTGCAATCAAAACCACTGCATTTCTGATTCTTTCTACAAGATTCATTTGTGAAACTGAGATAACGTTTACGAATAATTAATCAAAATATCGCAGCATATGAATAAATATGGACAAATGCGATGTGTTCCATTCACATGACTTTCTGCACCTATTCAACAAGTTATTCTCACGAAACTTCATAAATATTCTATATAGTTCATGATAATCATGAAATAAACTTAACTATCATTTCCTTACAGGTACAACAGAAATAACGGAATGCCTTAGCTTAAACTGGTAGTGAAACCTTTTAAAAGTGGTTTACTAAGAGATGACATTGAAATTCTTTTGTCTTTGCATGGTCAGGAATAAAAAGGAAATATAAAACGAATATACTTCCCATTTGAGAAACGATAAGTACTGGAAATTGCACAGTGTGTTAGTACGTTTTATATTTTATTAGTTTAATTAATAGTTTACACAGACTTAATTTAAGAAATATATCTGCCTCAGTAGCCAATATTGAGCAGATGGCAGAACACAAAACCTTAGGGTGAGATGTTGCCATTGTATACGCCAAGGTTACTTTCTTTGTTAATATTGCAACCTAAAGGCCTTTCTAAAGGCAAGATTTTAGCGCATTAGAAACATAAGTAACAGGGTATTTTTTAGAGAAAGGTCTCTTCCCTAAAAGTTAGCAGCTGGAGACTTTTCCATTATAAAGAACGGTCACGTGAGTCTAACACAAAGAACTTACAAAATTAATCACGTGACAACGTAGTTAGGGGTGGAGGGATTTTTCTCAGAATCTTCGAGACGCATCCCTGGAAGATACTAAACTTTAATACCAAGTTTGGTATATCACCGACTTTTCCATTTTGAGTTATCGTGTTCACAGACACACGGACACACACGGACCTTTTTCCGAAAATGCTTTTTTTAGATAAAGGGGACCCTAAAACATATATTTCCTGTGAAATCTCGGTATCGAATTTTTGGGTGGAGTGCAATTCCTTCTCTATACACTATGTACATAGTGCGTAAAGAGTAAGTAAAAAAGTAACTAAAGAAGTAAAAAAGTAAGGAGCATGAAATGGTATCGAAATCCATTAAGGCATTGACTAGTTGACTTTCAGTTGCATTGTTAAGTTTTGATTAAGTTCAGTTATATAGTGTGGTTTCTGATACCCTTAATTTTTACTTTCTCTGTGCGTTCTTTGTACATAATATAGAGAAAGTATTGAATTCCATCCAAAAATTTGCTGAAACAAGCTGAGACCAAAAATACGGAATATCTCAAAAAAATGAACTACTAAAAAAGTTATATAACATAACTTGAGTGTTTTAACTTGCTATACACTTTTTGTGCGGTTAAGTCTTTGTCCATCTCTTGCGGTTAGCACTTACGCAAAATTCCGTAAAATTCATCCAGAATAAAATAGCCTTCAGAGCCTATTCCCAGAAAATTCAGGATATACATTTCTTTAGTAAACAATATTTTAATCAAAATCGTTAGAAACAATTTTCAGAAAATTTACATTTTCGAAAAAAATTCCATGTAAAAGGTAGTTGCGAGTGGGGAATGTTCTTGAAATTCTTCGAGTCGCATCCTTGGAAGATAACAAACTTAAATACCAAGTTTGGTATTTAACGGTCTTTTTGGTTTTGAGCTATAGTGTCCACACACACACACACACACACACACACACACTCACACGCACACACACAGGTATACACACGGAGGTTTTCCAAAAATGTTTTTCTTTGGGTTTAGGGAGACCCAAAACACGTATTTTGGGTGAAATCTTGTTATCGACTTTTTTGGGTGCATTACAATATCTTCTCTATACACTATGTACAGTAGGTGTAGAGAACATAATAAAACATCACCGATAGTTTGGGAGACCAAGAAGAAAGCGGCAAAACAAATGAGCTCTTAAAACTATTTTTAGACGAAACGGGTCGACTTGCTTTCCATGTTGATATTTATTGCAGACAAGTTTAATAAAGAAGGAGCGATAAAAATGATATATATTAATACGTCAGTCAAGTTTAAAAATCTGATGAGTTCCATTCACATGGCTTTCTCTATATCTCTGCAATAAATTATTTTTAAAGAGCTTATGCTTCTATTTACTTCCTGCTAATCGTGAAAAAATTAGCAGAAATAGTTTTATTTCTTGCTTCCTTGTAAGTAGATGCGAAGTAAGGGAGTACCATAGGCTAAAGTGATGGTCAAAAGCTGGTTGCTATGTGACTGAAGTTCCTTTGTATGGACAGGATTTCACAAAGTCCTGTATGAGAAAAGTATGTGTTTTATAGCTGAAACCAAACACAAGGAAAATCTCAAAAACAATCAACTCCACGAAAAATATATATATATAACATAAATTGTGTGTTTCAAAGTGCTCTATATTTGTTGTATGGTAAGTTTTTGTCCATCTCTTACGGTTTAGCAGTTATTCAAAATTCCGTAAAATTCATCCAGAATTAAGTAGTCTTCAGACGCTATTCCCAGAAAATTCAAGACATACATTTCAATTGTCAGGTAAATATCTTTAATATACGAAATTTTAATCAAAATCGTTAGAGCTATTTTTAAGAAAATCAACATTTTCGAAAAAAAGTACCATGTAAAGGGTAGTTTGGGGTGGAGAGATTTTTTTCAAAATCTTCGTGTCGCATCCCTGGATGATACTAAACTTAAATACCAAGTTTGGTATTATACCGACTTTTCGTTTTTGAGTTATCGTGTTCACACACACACACTCGCTTATATTGTTGATATTTATTGTAGACAAGTTTAATAAACAACGAGGGATAAAAATGATATGTATTAATACGTCACTCAAGTTTAAAAATGTACTTGTGCAACGTAGAAGAACCAGCTGGTCTTTTAGAAAGAAAACAGTAACAATAACTGTGTTAATATCTGACTGTCGAGTGCCAGTATGTATCCGAAAGCGCTAGTGTCGTGAATGCTGAAGATTATTTCGTCCTTCTGCTCTGGTTACGTGTTATTATAAGCTTAAGTGGCCATAATGGTGTACAACACCATTTGTGCAAGTTCATTTCATCTGTTTCAAGAAAGGGAGTTTCAGTAGGGTAAGAGCTCTTTAAACATACTATGTAGTACAGTTAATGTTTGTTCATGAAGTCATGAGGACAGAAAACAAACAGCTGCCAGCGTTCAGCTCCATTACCAAATTAACAGCTGTAGTACGCTAACAAGGTATATCCAGATTTCTATGTAACTATATACATACATTGTTTAAAGCTTGGTGACGTACAACTTCACATAGCTATTTTACAGCACCATCAAGCTAATATTATACGAAGTCTGACTGCAATTACCTCTCTCAGACTAAAACATTTTTGTTGGGAACGCGAAATATGACAACAAAATGGTGAAAATAGTAATTTTTACGTGATTTATATTATTTTAAGCGTTTAAAATATAGGTTTCACTAATATGGGTGTAAGTGGATTGAAATGCAATTATGTTGGACGGCATAAAAAGGGCATATAAGAAAAAAAATCTGACGTGTTCAATTCACATGACTTTCTCTACATGCAAAAAATTATTATTAAGAAGCTTATGCTTCTATTTACTTCGAGAAAAAATTAGTAGAAATAGTCTTATTACTTGCTTCCTTGTAAGTAGAAGCGTAATAAGGGAGTGCCATGGAATAAAACGGTAGCCTAAAGTTGGTTACATTATGACTGGAGTTCCTTTCTTTGTATGGACAGGAGTTAACAAATTCTAGTATGAGAAAAGTATAAGTTTTCAAAGCTGAAACTAAAAACAAGGAATTTCTCGAAAACGGTCAACATTGCACACACATACACAAACACGTGCGCGCGCACACTCATGCGTACACACAAGAGCATACATACATACGTACATGCATACACACATACATACATACACACATACACACATACATACATACATACATACATACATACATACATACATACATACATACATACATACTTATATACATACACACATACATACATACATACATACACACATACATACATACACACATACATACATACACATACATACTTACACATACATACACACATACATACATACATACATACATACATACACACATACATACATACATACACACATACATACACACATACATACATACACACATACACACATACATACATACACACATACATACATACACACATACATACATACATACACATACATACATACATACATACATACATACATACATACATACATACATACATACATACATACATACATACATACATACATACATACATACATACATACATACATACATACATACACACATACATACTTACATACACACACAGACACACACACAGACACACCTACCTACCTACCTACCTACCTACCTACCTACCTACCTACCTACATACATACATACATACATGCATGCATACATACACACATACATGAATATTTTCCAGAAATTATCTTTTGGGGGATCAGGAGACCTCCATGTAGTTGTAAAAGATACTTAAGTATGTAATAGAATTATTTAATACAATCTCTTTAGCTTATTAGATTAGCTAAGAATAATGGAGTGCATATTATCAAGCCTGCGTTTCTTTTCTTTGCTTTCTTCCCATGCTGGTTACCAAGCATGTTGGTTAGGCGCTGGCTTATTGCTCTCAAGGTCAGAGGCTGAAAAACATCCCGGACTAATGGTTTTTAAATGTGTTTAAAAGCGGTTGTTAGATTTACTAGCACATAAAAGAACTCCTGCGAGACGAAATCCCGGAACTCCGGCGGTGCTGATATGATCCTGGCATTTAACCGTTAAAAAACAAAATATTTGTTTTGAAATTTATAATATAGTTTTTAGTGGAACTTTTTTCTTTTGGAAAAGTTCCTTGTTGTCAATGATGCTTGCTTATGTTGGGTTATCTTTTTCAAAAATAAATTCACGGACATACATTTACACTACCAAAATACTTCAGACTCAAGATAAGATGGGAAGTAACCCTGCCAAAGAAAAAATTACGGGAAGTAAACCTGCCAAAGAAAAAATTACATCATCCATTCGGAATCGAACCGACTAGCATACTAGCAATTTGGCTAGCATACTAATCACCTGACTGAAGAAGTTGTTAATCTCTTCTTAAACTTTACTAAATGGTAGCAATTTAGATAAAAATCTGATGTGTTCCATTCACATAACTTTCTCTACATCTCTACAACAAATTAATGATAAAAAGCTTGTGTTTCTATTTACTTCATGCTAATCGAGAAAAAATTGGCAGAAATAGTTGCTTATAAGTAGAAACGAAATAAGGGAGTGCCATAGGTTAAAGCGATACTCAAAAGCTGGTTGCTTTGTGACTGCAGTTCCTTTGTTTTTATGGATAGGAGTTGACAAATTCCTGTATGAGAAAAGTACGTTTTTTATGGTTGAAACCAAAAACAAGGAATATCTCAAAAACGATCAACTCCACGAAAAATATGTATATAGTATACATTGCGTGTTTTAACATGCTCTACATATTTTGTATAGTAAGTTTTTTCCATCTCTTACGGTTCAGCAATTATGCAAAATTCCGTAAAATTTATCCAGAATAAAGTAAACTTTAGAGGCTATTCCCAGAAAATTCAAGATATACATTTTATTTGTCAGGTAAATATCTTTAAAATATGAAATTTTAATCAAAATCATTACAGAAATGTATTAGAAAGTCGAATTTAAAGGGTAGTTTGGGGTGGGGGGATTTTTCTGAACATTTTCGTGTCCTATCCCTGGAAGATGCTAAACTTAAATACCAAGTTTGGTATTTTACCGACTTTTCGACACACACGCACCTTTTTCTGAAAATGCTTTTTTGGATATAGGGGACCCTATATTTCCGGTGAAATCTCGGTATCGAATTTGTGGGTGGAGTGCAACACCTATACTATGTGCATAGTAAGTGTAGAGAATATAAAAACTATTTCTTAATTAATATTACCAAAGCACTAACCAAAACCATCACGTATAACTCTTGAACTCATATCTGAAGTAATGATTCAGTTAGGACTAAGTCTGAATTTAGTTCTGATGGAAATAGTGAATCTTGATTTTAACAGAGATGCTGTAAATAAACAAAATTAAATGTCCATGCTGCTGAAAAAATAACTTTGTCTTCTTCTTCCACAATACGGTTTGAGTTATTAGCTTGTTCTGGCTCCAGAGTTATTGATTGCTCCTTCCATCTTTTCCTGCATGTCCTTGTTTTCTTTGTCCTTGGGTTGATAAGCGTATGCAATGTTTGGAATTGTATTTTTTTTTCATTCTGAATAGGTAGAGTCAGACTGACAAATTCAACGCCATAGCCAGGATTTAAACCAATCTAGCCGGTTGCTCTACCACTGAGCTACCATGGCAATATGCTAGCATGACATTACATTTCTCAACTGACTCACTTGTTTCCCGGTAAACCACAAGATAATATCAAATTATTTTGAGATGACATACAAAATGGCGACTTACAATATCGTAAGTATCTTAAAGTCCGAGGATTTATAGTGTAGCCAACTATTATGGTCAAATAGAATTGACTTAATTTATTTTTCCTTTCTCTACACGTACTATGTACATAGTGTAAAGCATTTTTGGAAAAAGGTCAGTGAGTGAGTGTGTATTTGTTTGTGTCTGTGAACACGATTACTCAAAAATGAAAGGTCAGGAAAATAGCAAACGTGGTATTTAAGTTTAGTATCTTTCAATGATGCAACACAAAGATTTTGAGAAAAATCCCCCCATCCTTAACTACCCTTTACATGGAAAAAATTTCGAAAATGTTTTTCTCAAAAATAGCTATAACGATTTTGATTAAATCCCGTGTATTAAATATATTCAATATTAAATGTATATCTTGAATTTTCTAGAATCTTGAATAGCCTCTGAAGACCTCTTTATTCTGGATGAATTTTTCCCATTTGCTTAATTGCTAAACCGTAAAAGATAGACAAAAACTTACTCCACAAAAAATGTAGATATCGTCAAAACACACAATTTAAGTCTTTTACGTGTTGGTTGTGTCCTCGTCAAGTAAAGAAGCGATTTGCATTAACAATCGCATAACGATAGCATAAAAATGTTACAATTCTTTAGTATAGCGCATTCTTTTAGTTCTCTTCTAATTATAAGGAGCTAAACAATAAGACCATTCTACTAATGTTTATCTCGATTAACATTGTGTAGGTAGAAGATTAATCTTATGTAAGAAACTTGTAGAGCAGCTAGAGAAAGTCACATGAGTGTAATACACAAGATTTTTCACTCAAGCCGTGTGTTATTTTTTATTATTGTTTTTTTTTTTTATTATTTTTCCTATCCTACACACAGCTTTTATGGAAAAACATTTAAATCAATATTATTTCATTTCTAGTTAACTGTTGTTTACAGTTTGTTCTATATTCTGTTATTATTTTGTTTATCTCTTCTATTTTTAGTAGAGCTATTCCATTGTTTTTGTTTTTAAATGTAGTATATCCAGTTATGGTTCTGTGGAATTTCAATTCTGCCGTTTGAATGCTTCTTTTATGTTATGCTGTTATCGTTCATATTTCTGAACCATATGCTATAAAGCGGATATCCATTGTTTTATACATTTTTATTTGTGAATTTTTTCCTGCTTTATTATTTAAATCTCTTATTGTACCTGTTATGTAGGTAAATTTTTCACATTTTTATTAATGTTTGTTTCTGGTTCACTTGTTACTTAATACCTGAGGAAATTAAACTGATACATGCTTAATAGTTTTATTTTTAAGACTATTTTGGACCGAACTGGATGATACATTAAATGCCATTGCTTTCGTTTTGTCTGTAGATATTTCTACGTTGTATGTCTTTACTATTTGATATAATGTATATGCCATTTTTATGTATGCTCGCTTTTGCCTATTAAACCTGGATAATCCACATAAACCATTGTTTTACTATTCTTGTCTCTAAATGAATTCCCCCTGGGGTTTGTTGTTTACAATATATTATTATTATGTCGTCTATATATGAATTTAAAAGCGTGGTTGACTTTGGACAATCTTTTGATCTCTTTTGAAATCAATATTGCATGCTATTTATCTGTGTTGATTTTTATGTTTTACTTCCTCTACAGGTACTAATAATATAGTGTTTAGAGAAGGTATTTTAATGCACCCAGAAATTCGATACTGAGATTTCACCGGAAATACATGTTTTGGGTGACCCTGAAACCAAATTAAAAAGCATTTCTGGAAAAAGGTCCGTGTGTGTGCGTGTGTCTCTGTGTGGGTGTCTGTGGACAGCATAGCTCAAAAAGACCGTTAAATCCCAAACTTGGTATTTAAGTTTGGTATCTTCCAAGGATGCTACGCGAAGATTTTCAAAAAAATACCCCCACCCCCAACTACAGTTTACATGGAACTTTTTTTGTCTCTAGCGATTTTGATTAAAATATCGTATACTAGAGATATTTACCTGACAAACAATATGTATATCTTGAATTTTCTCGGAAAGCCTCTGAAGACTATTTTACTCTGGGTTAATTTTACGGAACTTTGCATAACTGCTAAACCGTAAGAGATAGACTGAAACTTACCACACCAAAAATGCAGGGCAGTTTAAAACACACAATATGGTAAATAAATTTCTTTCGTGGAGTTGATCATTTTTGAGATATTCTTTGTTTTTGGTTTCAGCTCTAAAAAACTTATACCTATCTCATACAGGAACTTGTCAACTCCTGTCTGTGCAAACAAAGGAACTTCAGTCACAAAGCAACCAGCAGGAACAGCATTCACGTCACTTTAACCTATGGTACTCCCTTATTTCGCTTCTACTTGCAAGGAAGCAAGCTCGATTAGCTTTAGGTGAATAAAAGCAACAGCTTTTTAAAATAGTTTGTTGCAGAGGTATAGAGAAAGTCATATGAATGGAACACATCAGATTTCTCATACAGGAATAACTTTGTACAAAATTAAGTACTACATTAGATGTGTTTAAAAAAAATTCTCAATATGATAAGTTAAGCTGAAGGGAAAAAGATGACTCCGAGAGATCGATAGGTTAAGACCTTCAAAAGTACCCCATGTTACACCAATACTAATCTATGATCAAACTGGAAATAGAAGAGAGTTTAAGGTGCTTAAAGAAACCAAATAACACTTTTAGGCGTTGTGCATTTAGATTGATTAGTATTAGAGGCGGACAAAATATCAAAATATTATACTAAGGCATACTTTCTATTACGAAAACAAGTTTTATTTTCTCTAGCACGTATGAACAATGTGCATAGTAAATAGAGAGGTATTGCATTCTACCCAAAAATTTAATACCAGGATTTCACCGGACATGTATGTCTTGAGACTCTTGAACCCAAAATAAAGTTTTTATACCCCTTTTTCAATTTTTCTAACATTTAATTTTATTGCTGTTACATTACGTTTTTGCTCTACCCATCCTCACATATTCACAAGTCACAAACAAATAAATATCCATGTCCAAGATGGGACTCGATCCCATGATCCACTGCGCCACGAAGCACCAAAGTGAGACATGTGTGTGTGTATGTGTGTGTGTGTGTGTGTCTGAACAGCAAAACTATAAAACTAAAAGTCAGTTAAATACTAAACTTGGCATTTAAGTTAAGTGTCTTCCAAAAATGTGACACAAAGATTGTCAACAATATCCCCATCCCCAACTACCCTTTACATGAAACATTTTTTGAAAACGTTGATTTTCTCAAAAATGTTTTTTTTTTCTCAATTTTGATTTAAATACCATATGTTTAAGGAATTTTCTTGACAAACTATGTATATCTTGAATTTTCAAGGAGCAGCTTCTGAAGAGCTCTTTATTCTGGATGACTATTGTATAACTGGTAAACTCAGAGATTAACAAAAACTTACTACACAAAAAAACCATTAAGACACACAATTTATGTCAAAAATATATTTTTATACAATTAACCATTTCGAAGACATTTTTGTTATTAGGTTAAATTTTAATCTACTTTCACCTTTCTCGAACGGGAAAACATATTTTCTTTCATACCTCTTTTATTTTACTCCTAGCCACACAAAGAAAGCCGAACTTTTTCACATAGCAATAGCTTTTAAAAGAGTTGGAAGGTTTTATTAGTCTACTGTATTCCCTTATTTCCACTCTGCTTCCAAGTAATAAGACAATTTCTGCAAATGTGTACCTCGGTTAGTATGAATTAGAAAAAATCTGATGTGTACCATTCACATGACTTTCTCCATATACCTGCAACAAATAATTCTTAAAAATCTTATATTTCTATTTACTTTATGCTAATCAGAAAAAAATAGCAGAAATAGTCTAATTACTCGCTTCCTTGTCAGTAGAAGCGAAATAAGGGACAACTGTAGGTTCAAGTGATAGTCAAAAGCTGGTTGCTATGTCAATGAACTTCCTTTGTTTATATGGATAGGAGTTGACAAGTTCCTGTATGAGAAAAGTATACGTTTTTATTAGCAGAAACCAAAAATAAGGAATGTCACAAAAACGACGAACTCCACGAAAAAATGTATATAACATAAATTGAGTGTTTTAAAGTGCTCTACATTTTTTGTGTAGTAAGTTTTTGTCCATCTCTTACGGTTTAGCAGTCATTCAAAATTTAGTAAAATTCATCCAGAATAAACTACTCTTCAGAGGCTATTCCCAGAAAATTCAAGATATACATTTCATTTGTCAGGTAAATATGTTTAATATCCGAAATTTTAATCAAAATCGTTAGAGCCATTTTTAAGAAAATCAAAATTTTCGAAAAAAGTTCCATGTAAAGGGTAGTTGGGGGTGGGGGGATTTTTCTGGAAATATTCGTGTCACATCTCTGGAAGATACTAAACTTAAATACCAAGTTTGGTATTTTACCGACTTTTCGTTTTTGAGTTATCGTATTCACAGACACAAGGACACACGGACACACACACACACACACACACACACACACGAACCTTTTTGTGAAAATGCTTTTTTTGGATATTGGGGACCCTAAAACATATATTTCCGATGAAATATCGGCATCGAATTTTTGGTGGAGTGCAATACTTTCTCTATACACTATGTACATAGTGCGTATGGAGAAAGTAAAAAGAATAATCTTTTGCACTAATAGTTTGTTTACAGAACAGGTAGAGAAAGCCATGTGAACGGTAGAAATCAGATTATTTACATTTTGCAATGGTATAATTTAATGCGCGTGACAAAATATTCTCAATGTTTTGGTAAAACCTTCAAATTTCTTTGTAATTTGTAGATTAAAAATAATTTTAAAATAATTTATGTTAGCAAAAATGAGATTTCCAAATCTTCTGTGAAATAAATGAAAAACCGAAGTCACTCTTTGCATAAAGACAGATAGGTTGAGTTGTATTTCCCCTCTGTGAGTTCATATGCAAAATGCAGTTTTATTCCTGAAGATTTTGTTTGTTTGTCTTGATGTCTTATTAATAAATATGGACAAAAGTCTATAAAGCCAATTTTATTAAAGAAATGAAGTGAAATTGCTCCAAATTCTTAGAGTGTATAATTTTTTATCAAAATACATAATGTATATTTTATGGGTATTTTTCTTCAATTTTGCATATTTGAGTAAAAACATCTGCCATCATACACATTACAAAAAGGAAGGTAACAACCCATAGGGTGGCAAAATAGTTTTATTTCCATAAGAATGATGTTTACTATGGGTTAAAGGTTTAGAAGATTAGAGCTAACATGCACCTATAACATTTTTTTGTTTTTCTTTCGTGCATATGCTATAAAGCACCTGAAGCTGCTTTGCATATCGAGTTTTAAATGAAAACAGGTTTGTTTGTGCATGAATTATTTACATGGAATTACATTTTAATGGAAATGGCGTTTCATTTCTGGTACACCTGCATATTGTAATTACAAAAAGGGTGCAAATAGAAAATTCCCCCAGTAGCGTGATTGACATGTATAGAGTATGGAACAATGTTCATTTAACAGGATATTTTTCAGCTCTGCATGAGCACGGCAAAACAAATTTTATTCATGGGAAAAATATCCGTAGAGATTCAACATGAATCCAATTGGAATTTTAAGAAAACCTTTGTCAGGGTTAAAGCTTATTTGGAAATTCAAATGTTCATGGAAAGCAGATTGTACAAAACAGTGAAGGTGTTTAAGCTTCCACAAAACTTTTCAATGGTATGAGTCAAACACACACAGGCGCGTAAATATGCATTGCTGCAAAATAGGCAAGTAGCAGTTCTAATTTTTGGAAAATGTACGTACAAAAAACTGCAAAATAAAGCTGTATTTATTTCAAACAATACTGTGAATATTCCACTGTTTTGACCAAATTTGTCCACAGATCTACCTTTAGACATCCTCAGATCCAGTCAAAAATCTTTGTTCGTATCTGATTATACTGAGTGTGCCTCAAAGGTCGACCATTATTTTTTATAGAGTTTAATACCCACTTTAACTATAAATGGCACCATAAGTGATGACAATGATGATACATGGAATGAAGATGGACCACTAGTGGAATGCGATGGCGGGGGAAACCGGAGAACCCGGAGAAAAACCGCCCCTGCGTGACTTTGTCCACCACAATTCCCACATGCAGTTATTTGGGATCGAGACGAGAGACGAATTGTCTAACCACTCGGCCACGGCACGGCCAGAAAACTCTACACAAGGGTTGTATTCTAAGATAGAATCAGTCAACTAAATTCTCTCAGAGAAAATTTTTTTTCTGCTCCGGGCATGGTCAGAGGCAGTTAAAAATTAGATAGGCATGGGTAAAAGCGTTATTTAGAGAAAGACTAGCCGGATAAGAGGAACGCAAGCTGTGCTTTATACACGGTTGTTGTTTCAAATAACAACAATGGTAAAAAGTACAAACCTTAGAAAGCTTAAGTTTGAAGTTTGACGATTTTATATTGTTTGGCAGTCATCATCTCAGCGAATTTGTGAACATGGATAAAGCTGGTCATCGTTATATGGTACAATATTCTTAGATGTTTCATTTGAAAGATCTTAGCCCAACTAATATTAAAGCTGAGCTAGATTCTACTTTGGGGGAGTTTACTCCTTCGTTAAAACAGTGAAATATTGGGTGGCAGAGTTTAAGGACGGCCGTACGAGCTGCTAAGACGAACATCGCAGTGGTCGACCAAATAAGGTTAACAGTCCTGAAATTGTAAAGAATGATGACTGTCGACTGAAATTGCGCGGGCTAGCAGACATTCCAGGCATTTCAAAAAGTTCTGTACATCGCATACTGACTGAGAATTTGGATATGGGAAAGTTGTGTGCAAGGTGGGTGCCACGTTTGCTCACAATAGAACAAAACCAACCTCGTGAGGATGTTTCAGTGCAGTGTTTGGCAGTGTTTGGCAATGTTTGGCAATTGAAATCAACAACAAGGAATATGTTAGAAATAACTACACAAGAATATATTGAACATAAATTGCGCGTTTTATTTACATTTATATTTTTTGTGTGGAAGATTTTCTTAATTTCTTACGATGTATCAGTACCATCCAAAATGAAGAACACTTCAGAAGATATTCCCAGAAAATTGTGGATGTACGGTTCATTTGTTATTAAAATAACTTAAAATAACGGTATCTTAATCAAACTTTTAGAGCTATTCTTGAGAAAATCAAACTGTTTGAAAACTTTTCCAGGGTTGCTAAGGGGTGGGAAAATCTTCGCGTCACAGTCCTGGAAGGTGCTGAACATTAAGTTTAATATTTAAACAACATTTCGTTTTTAATGATATTCTTTCACAGACACACGCGGATCTTTCTCAAAAAGTGCTTTTTTATTTAAGAGCCTCAAACATAAACTTCCGGTGGAATCCAATAGTAAGGAAAATAAAAAGCTTCTATGGAAGTGTTAGATGGTTTCCACGATAGCATTTAGCTGAGACCATTGAAGGCGGAATACACATAATTCATGCACAAAGATTTTAAGCAATCTTAATTCTACTTGAATAAAAATAATATTATTTTTCTATATTTTTGTTTTTCTTTTTAGAATTTGTTTTTATTAATTGCAACAAATTAAGAATTTTGTGTATTAATTATTAAATTAAGAGGATATAGATAGGTATATGGATGGGGTCTCCTTAGCGCGGTGGTAGCACAGCTGCTTACCAAGCAGGAGACCTGGGTTCGATCCCCAGTACCGGCATGGGGATTTTTCCTCCGCTGGGAGACCTGACCCGGGGGCCCTCGTAAGGTCCCTGGGGGCCAATTGAGGAGCTACTTGATGGAGAAGTAGCGGCTTCAGGTCATGAGGACCGCATTAACAGGCCGGGGGGGGCTCGAGACGCTGACCACGTCGCACAGTCCAATACTGCACCCCATCCATGACGTCTGTAGTGGACCGATATCGGTGACGCAGCGGCCGGGCTCCCCGTGAGATTGTTACGGGCATTTGCATGTTTATTATATTTTGGTTGTCAACTAGATTAGTAGGAGACTTTTTGGTTAAATTAATTTGTTTACCTGAAGTTGAAATGAAGGCATTAATTGCTTATTCTTCTGTAGTCCTTTTCAGTTTAATAAAGTAAAACGGCAAACCACCTTGCAGTTGTAGCTCATTTTTCAACTCCAGAAATATGATGAAGATAAAAGCAGTGTCTGTTTGACGGGGTCGCGACATTTCTGGCTCGCAGCATATGCTGAGGGTGAAAAGGGTCAGATACATGCCGCCTCCGGATTTTACCCCCAAAGGTGAACTCTGGCTACTAAATTTTAAACGAGAAGTGCCTCCAGGGTCTAAGATGTCTCCCAACAAGATACGATATCATGATAAAGCCCAACTGTGAGCTCAGCTTCCTTCCAGCTCCCAATGGTATGTAAAAGCTGTGCTATGACGTCATAGGGAATACTCCAGCACCGAGTTACAAATACTACATTCCTGAAAGTGGATCTGTCAAACTTACAGTCAGGTTGTTGGCCTCATTTCTAAAGGTTATAAAAACCTGTTATTACGCATCCATATGAATGTACCATATGCATCTAACTAAACGAGAAAAAGCACAGAATACTAAGTTTATACTTCCTTAGACGCATAAAACTATTAATGTAATCCAGAAAGTCAACTGTTTAACTTTGGCATAATCAGAAAAAAGTCTGATACGTAGAATCCCAAATAACATTTTTACTTTCTCTACAAGTACTATGCATACAGTGCATAGAGAAGGCATTGCATTCCGCTCAAAAATTCGATAGCAAAATTTCACCGGAAATACGCGTTTTAAGGTCTCCTATATTCAAATAAATTCACAAAAAGGTCCGTGTGTGTTTGTGTGTGTCCGTATGAACACAATACCTCAAAAACGATATCTTCCAGGGCTACGATACAAAATTTTAAAAAAAAATCTCCCATCCTAAAATAACCCTTACATGGGAAAACATATGAAGTTGTTTATTTCCCCAAAAATGACTCTAACGATTTTGATTAAAATACCATATATTAAAAATATTTATATTGAAAATGAAATGTTTATCTGGAATTTTCTGGGAATAGCTTCTGAAGCCATATTTATTCTGGATGAATTTCGCCGAATTTTGCATAACTAGTAAACCGTAAGAGATAGACAAAAATTTACTTCACAAAAAATGTAGATGTTAAAATACACAAGTTATGCCATATACATTTTTTACGTGGAGCTTACCGTTTTCAAGGTATTCCTTGTTATTAGTTTCAGTTGTGTAGTTCTTATACTTTTCTCAGACGGCAGTGTCCGTTTTTCTTTTTTTCTACTCCTAGCCAAGTAAAGAAGCGATTTGCAATGACAATCGCATAACGAAAGCTTTTAAAACATTTGACTATCACTTTGGTGTAGTGATTTTCCTTAGTTCCGGTCTACTTATAAGGAACTAAGTAATAAAATTCTGCTAATGTTTTTCTTGATTAGCATGGTGTTGAAAGAAGAGTTATCTTTTGTAAGAAGTTTGACTGTAGAGTAGCTAGGAAAGTCATGTGGTCATTCGTTTAAATCTATTTTATTTACTCCTGGCATGCAAAGAAAACCAAATGTTTAGTGTTTCACATAGCGACCAGCTTTTAAAATATTTGAATATCGCTTTAGTCCAGTGAATCCCTTATTTTCCTATTACTTACCAGGAAGCAAGTAATAAGCCCATTTCGCTAAAGTTTATCTCGTTGACAATGTAGATAATAGAATACTCTCCTGTAAGAATAGATGATTCACACATCAGATTTTCCATTGTGATTCTGCCTTTCCAGTCTACGGAGGAACAATTAATAAAATGAATTATTGTTCTCAACGAATCGATAACTGCTTTTGATCCTAGTCCCTAGTTTACATCCGCTGTCGTGAAATAGGAATATATCGGCCAACTTGATTTGCTACAACAAGGTGCAGCCATGAATGTGGGAGGAGCTGCTTTACTAATCCTTACCAACTTAACACACGCCTAATTATATCGGAACACTTTTTTTGCTCTTGAGGAGTACGTTGTAAAAAATTAATGAAAATAAATGCAAATGTTTTTATTACAATTGGTCACGTTTTGTTGTACGTGTGCCTGACGGAGGGAAAGAGAATGTGTGTGCGTGTGTGCACATGTCGTGGAGAGAGAGAGAGAGAGAGAGAGAGAGAGAGAGAGAGGATGAGGAGTTCTCTGAAGCACTTTATATATGAAACACTCGGATTTCGCTCATATTATCGAAGAAATGACTTCCAATATTTAATCATATTCCTTGATATGTAATATTAAGATTTTCCAGCCCCTGAAGGATCGCAGTCCTTTGACCTAAAAGAAGAGAGACTTTTTCTTCTTGAGATTACATTAAATTCATTTTCCCCATTTCCTTTATCTCCGAGAGCCATATTCTCTTAAATCCATCAAAATGGCAATTCTTAATACTTTCTGGTTCGCATTTCTCTATTTTCATCAGAGTCAGCTCTCTATATTAGTTTTTAGTCTGGTCTGAAAAGCAACAGTTCATGAAAGCATTGCCAAATACAACAACCAGTGCACGCCATTGTTTTATTAATTGACGAATCAAATAGAAAAAACATCTGCATTGTTATAGCCACATAACTTACTCTAGTCATTTTTCTACAGTAAAACTTTATTACTTTCTCTGTACTTGTAGTAAATAGGAAAATTATTGTATTCCATCCAAAAATAGTTCCAGAGATTCTACCAGAAATATTTATTTAGTAGTCCCCTGAACACAAAGAAAATTGGTTTTAGAAAATGTTCCGTTTACGTGTCCGTCTGCCTGTCTAAATTGTCTGTGGGTCTAAGAACAGCAAAACTAAAAAATATAATTAATTAAATTGTTTTTTCACACAAGCCATGTGTAAGACAGAAACTGCATAGGTTGAGTCAGACTGAAAAATTCAATTCCATAGATTTAAACCACGTATCTCCCGGTCTCTAGCTGGTTGCTCTACCACTGAGCTAATATTCCAACATGCCGGCATAGCATTAAATTGACCACAATAGTTGACTATACAATGAAGCCCGGGACTTAAAATTCTAACCACATTGTAAGTCGCCATTTCAAAATAATTTGAGATTACCTTGTGGTTTACCGAGAAACATGCCAATTAGCTGAGAAATTTAATGCTATGCAGGTGTTGGTAGCTAAGTGGTAGAGCAACCGACTAGAGATCGGGAGATCCGTGGTTCAAATCCCGGCTATGAGATTGCATTTTTCAGTCAACTAATTGAAACAATATCTAGTATTCGTTAAGACAAACAATTTATGTCATAAATATTCTTTGGTAGATTTCACCGTTTTCGAGATATTCCTTGTTATTGGCTCAATTTAAAACCAATTAATTCTTTTTCAAGCAGGAATGCAAAAGAGAAGCGTATTTCAATTGTTTCACATAGCAATAACATTTAAAAGATTTGACTATCGCTTTAGCCTAGTGTATTTTCTTATTTCCCTTCTACTTATAAGGAAGCAAGTAATAATACCATTTCTACTAATGTGTATTTCGTTTAATAAGACATAAATAAGGCAAAGATCTTCAGTTAGGAAGCTTTGTTTGTGTAACAGCTAGAGAAAGTCACGTGAATGGAACACATCAGATTTTTGAGAAAATTTCCACGTAAAGGATAGGGGAGATTTTTTGGACATCTTCGTGTGACTTCCTTGGAGTATACTAAACTTAAGTACCAAATTTGGTATTTAACCGACACACACATTGACCTTTTTATAAAAAGTATTATTATTATTATTATTATTATTATTATTATTATTATTAAGATCTCAAAACTTATTTCTGATGAAATCTAGGTATCGACATTTTGGGTGGAATTAAATACATTCTCTATCTGCTATGTAATTTGTACATATGTTATATGCTAGAAAAAAAGGTAAAATTTATGCACTTCTCTTTTTTTTATGTAGCTTAACGTCCTTTAACCTGGCTGGTCATATCGGACCATGAATGAAATTGGTGAAATGATGCTCAAATGATCTTGGGGTCTATGGAGCTTAAAGTTACTCGACATTCGTCTTCTCAGGATAAGGGAAAATCCCGAAAAAAACCTTATCCGGTTAACTCACCCTTAGTGAAATTCGAACTCAGGACCTTTTGAATATGAAGCAGACACGCTACCACCACAGTACCCAGGCGTTCTACACTTCCCTTTGGATTACCCTCAAGCAAATCTGCTTGAGCATTTTCACATTGTGAACTTCTTCATATACTGGGCTGTGTTTTATACGGTGCCCTTGGGCTACACCAGCATTTACATTTGAAAGCTTGCATGTGTGGCAAGACTCGAACCACGTAGTTAGCTGTTGCTGTTGTAAACAATAAACAGTAGTTTTGTGTAATGAAACATTAACGTGTCAGAGCGAAAAACAGTGAGAGCCTTTATGATTCTTTATTGTCCTCTATAACATGTGCAACCTTAGGCACGTTTTTCTTTACAAACCTATGTAGGGAAGGATATCTTTACAAGCGCAAATTAACCTACATAAAACACAGTTTGTTTGCTCGGGATGTAGATAATCTGATGGCTTTGATACCCTCTGAAACCGCGATAACAGCTGTGGAAATACACTGGAATAGGTTTCCTTTGTTGAGACAAAAGATTGTCCTCCAGTCATCTTTAAATATTCAATTCCTAGTTAAACGGGACAAAATAGACTGTGATCACGGTATATTGACTCATTACAACGCTGTAGAGGAGGATAAAAGGATACAATCTTTTCTGTACATCCATACACGTATAAGAATTTCTATGGCTGCAACTTGATTCATGGAAGTTGGAGGATATCAGTAAGAACTGGGGGCATTAATAAGAACAAACATTCTGCTGATAATCTTTCACACAAGCCGTGTAAGGGATAAGGTTGGAGAGATAAAACCTGACTGAAAAATGTAATATCATTGCGGGGATTTGATCACGGATCTACCGGTTTCCCGCCGGTTATTGTAAATAACTGAGTTACCATGGCAGCATTCCAGGATTATATAAAATTCCTATTTTAAAATGTGTTTTAAGATAATGGCCGTGCCGACTCTTTTGTGTAGAAGTGAATTATGAATTCACAGGTAAGGAATGAAAAGCGCATCTAAGGAGCAGAATTCCTACAGTCGTTAGAAAAGGCACTAGAAGGGACACTATACCACATGTGCAAATAAATGAAGAATTCAATATTTATGCAGTAAATTAAAACATTCTACAGCGGAGGTCAAATTGGAGAGAGCGTTTGGAAAGATTGCAGGAAGCTCGTATCCCAATCAGTTGATTGATAGCTTTATAATATTTGATGAAGGATTGAAAACTGAAAATAAACTATTTGATTATTTTTACTCAACACACCCCTCACATGCCGCTCCAACAAAAATGGCCTTAAATTGTCAACTCTCAGGGAGAAGGATAATATGACACGTGAAAATTACTATGATTCGTACGCAAAAGTCGTTCGAATAGTGGTTACCAACATTATCCACTTTATTGTTTTAAAATCTAGGGCGCCGTGGTAGCTCAGTGCTTTCGTTTCCGGCTCTCATACTGAGGAGTACGAGATTCGGTTCCCAGCTCTGTGGTTGCCATTTTAAGACCCTATGCAATTATTTATCTCTGGCTAGTTCAGTGAGTTATCCCCAAGACCAAGTTCAAAGTCCACGATAAATTCTTGTTATAGGTTCTCTATCGATCCTCTTCTGCAGCCTGCCATCGATATAAATGGGCTCCGCTTGCTAGGCACCTCCACTTCAGAAGCAAGTAGAATGAGCAACCCCCGAGCACATTCAATTTTTTGGGAAACACTTATTATGCACCGTCTCAGGAAATGGACAAAGGATCACATGTTTGCAATTAGAAATATCATACTTTTTCTGATCATGTGAATAGCACTAGTGTGGACACTTTTGTTTGCTAGCTTTTGTAAGATTTGTTCCATATAACTTTGCCGTTATCTCTTAACGGTCATGTGAACCAGCAACCTCTCATTGGCTGTGTTGTGGATAGGGTAAACAAAAATGGCATGTTATTTATGGACGCTCTTTAACTAATGTGATTCTCAGCTAACCATTCTAAATTGGGCGTGAAAGACCGGTTAATTTTGCCCAGAGGCCTCTCTTTCAAGCTTGAGGTTCTTTTACGTGCTTTAAATCCACGACATAGGACCAACGGCTTTACTTCCCTTCCGAAGGAAGCCATGCTAATTATTTTTAAGACCGAAAAAGTACATCATTTGAACCCGCGACCATGGGTATATGAATGAGCATGGTAACCATTACACCATAGAGGGTGACGTGAAATAGGGTGCTGTGCTGTAAAATTAGTTCTTTATTTAAGATTAGCATTTATCTCAATATATTTGAAGATAATTGACAAAATATATACATTCTCATAACAGTATGAATCAAAATAGTGTATCGGAAATTGTTGCATCTGGAATTTGTATACATTCAGGTATGAAATAAATATGAGTTATTTAACATTAGCATTTATCTCAAAATATTTGAAGATAATTAACAATTATACATTATCATAATTGTATGAATCAAAATATTATATAGTAAAGTGTTACATTTGGAATTAATATACATTCAGATATGAAATAGATAGGAGAAACTTCGTTTCAGATTTGCCTATCAGGTTGAAAATAGCATGTTTATCTATCATGAGAGAGTGTTATACTGTTTTAGGTCTATCCTTTCGGGGAATACAAACTGTCCGTCAACATTTTGACGTGTAAATTAACCAATCAGGAAAAAGGGGAAGACAACGCAGCGCGGAAAGAATACAAATCTGCGGGAGGGGTTTATAAGAAAACAAGGGTTTGGCGGCTTATTCTTGTTTAAAAGACAATACAAGGTATGACAATTATCCCTAAAACCCCTAAAGGAAATGACGAAGTGTAGCAATTTTATTAAGTATATAAGTTTAGGTGGACCGCGTATTTTATTCGTTATAATACCATTCAAAGCACAAGTTTGCACGATGGTCGATGAATAAACAAAGCGCATAGCGGCTCAGCAAATAACGTTCCCAGTGCAAACAAGAACATGAATATCTTTCTTCATGTTGGATCAGAATAACTGCCGGGAAATTCCCCTAAAGTGGTAAATAGTAGAGCAGAGAGAATAAAATAAGGGTATGGGAAAAGCGGCGCCACTGGAGAAGCCTGCTCCTGACGGCGTAATAAATAACCAGCTTTTGTCTCAGACGTTGGTGGTGAAGGGTCAATCTTGCGTGTTTTATCTTGCCATATTCGTATTTAAGTGTTGGCACTGCGAGTGAAGCTTGATGAAACGTTCATAGAACTGGCCTTCTGTTTTTATCAACGCGTTATACATCTCACTTCACAGTCCGCTACCTCCCTTTCGGGCAAATCGAGAATTTGCAACTATTATTGAAGTGAAGCATTAGCTGAACCCTTAGTTGTCTGCTGTAGTATACTACATGTGCCGTTTTTCCTTTAATTCAAGTTTAAAACTGGAGTTATAGTAAAATATTTGGGAATAAACCTATAAAATTATTATATAAAATAATAAATAAAATAGAGATGAAAATAAATTATTAATATTTTTCTTCCCAATTAAAAGTTTAAACTCTTCTAAACCAGTTTTCATAATGCTGCCAAAGGCACTACCAAAAAAATAGTTGAGATAGCCATGAGTGTTAGGTGATAGATAATGAACTGGCCATCCATTCAAAGCCAAATGTTGCAAGTTCAAATTTCAGTGACTGTGATAAAGAACGGGGAGAGCCCAAGTAAAATAATCGGTGTGATACTTAGAAGTTAATGGGGCTACATTTGGCTGTATTTATGTCAGTTTTTTCTTTTATTTATTTAAAAAAGTCACTGCAATTTTAGAGCAAAATTGTATATATTTTTACAATATAAAACAGTCTTGATTACTTGTTTATGTTTGAAGGTTAGTATAACACGAAATGAATTCTAGAGTACAGCCCTATTTGTATAGTTACGCTTAAAACAAACGGAACTTATAGGCACTGACAGGCAACAAAGGGTTAAGCGTCAAATATTACACAAACGTTAATGAAAATAAGATACTAGCGGGTGCTTTTAGGAGTGGAAACTAATTAAATTGCTACATATTTCATATGTTTCTCATGTTTACTTTCTTTACCACGTATTATTTGCATAGTACGTAGAGTAAGTATTGTATTCCACTCAAACATTCGACTCAAAATTTCATCGGAAATATTATGTTTTGAGGTTCTATTAATAAAAATCTGATGTGTTACACTCACATGACTTTCTCTAGTTACTCTACAAACTTCTTACGAAAGATAATTCTTCTTTAAACACCATGCTAATCGAGATAAACATTGGTGGAATTTTATTACTTAGTTCCTTATAAGTAGAATGGCACTTAGGACATCCACTAGGTTAAAGTGATAGTCAAATGTTTTAAAAGTTGTTGTTATACGATTGCCATTGCAAATCGCTTCTTTGCTTGGCCAGCAGTAGAGCAAAAAAACAAAAACGGACACTTCCGTCTGAGAAAAGTATAAGTACTTCACAATTGAAACTAATAACAAGGAATACCTCGAAAACGGTAAGCTCCATGAAAAAAGTGTACGACATATCTTGTCTATTGTAACAAGATTTACATTTTTTGTATATTAAGGTTTTGTCTATCTCTTACGGTTTACTAGTTATGCCAAATTAAGCAAAATTCATTCAGAATAAACAGGTCTTTAGAAGCTATTCCTAGAGAACTCAAGATATACATTTTATTTGTGATAGCAATGGCTTTAATATATGGTATTTAAATCAAAATCGTTAGAGCCATTTTTAAGAAAAAAAAATCGAAAACTTTTCCATTGAAAGGATAGTTAGGCTGGGGGGATTTTCTTGAAAATCTTCGTGTCGCATCTTTGGAAGATACCAAACTTAAATACCAAGTTTGGTATTTAACGGTCTGTTCGTTTCTGAGCTATGCTGCCCACAAACACACACACAGACACACACACGGATATTTTTCTAAAAATGTTTTTTTTGATTCAGGGGGACCCAAAACGTGTATTTCCGGTGAAATCTCGGTATCGAATTTTTGGATGCATTACAATACCTTCTCTATCCCTATGCACATTGCACATGTGAGATTAGAGAAAGTAAAACAAAAAATAAATTAGAAAAAAGTACATCTGTGCATAACTCAAAGACGAAAAGTTCCTTAAATACCACACTTTGAAAATGTTTACCCAGATACATGGTTTTCAAGCAAACATTCTAATGTCACATTTTTAAACAAAAATTCATTTGCCAAATATTTGCTAGCGACATGAGCATGTTTGATAATTTGACCAAGCTACCTAGCGACTGAAGGATTTATCTCAGGTACAGATATAAGCATTGTTCTTGAGATAGATCATTAAATATCACATCCAGCTTCCAATCTTCTCCAATTAGAAAGCCTTTTGACTTCAAGCACTATCACAAGTCTAGTGTAGTTGGCTTGTTGGTACCTCTATTTCCTCTTTCAGTGTCCTCAGATTCTAAAGATTCATCACTAAATGTATCTTCGGATGGAAAGTCACTGATGTGTTCCATATACATGACTTTCTCTACATCTCTGTTACTATATATTGTTAAAAAGCACATTTGTCCATTTACTTCATGCTAATCGAAATAGTCATTAGCAGAAATACGTTTTGTAAGTAGAAAGGAAATAATGAAATACACTAAACTAAGGCAAGTCAAGTCTTAAAAAGCTGGTTGCAATATGGTTGAAATCCGTTTCTTTGCATTACCAGGGTTGAAAAATTCTCGTAAGCGAAAAGTTTTAAGTGTTTTAAAACTGAAACCAACAACAAGGAATAGTTAAAAATGACCAACTCTAAGAAAAAATGTATGTGACATAAACTTTGTGTTTTAATGAGATCTACATTTTTGTATAGTAAGTTTTTTCTATCTCTTAGGGTTTACTGGTTATGCAAAATCCAGCAAAATTCATCCAGAATAAAGGTCTTTAGAGGCTATTGCCAGAAAGTTCAAAATATACATTTTATTTGTCATGTAAAAATTTGAATATACGATATTTTAATCAAAATCGTGAGAGCCATTTTTGCGAAAATCTCATGAAAAGTGTAGTTTTTGCTGGGGAGATTTTTCCCAAAATCCTCGATTCGCATCCTTGGAAGATATCAAACCTAAGTACCAGGTTTTATTTTACGGACTCCTCGTTTCTGAGTTGTCGTGTTCACAGACACACAGACCTTCTCTATATACTCTGCACATACTACGTGTAGAGAAAGTAAAAATATTACTGGAGTCTTGCACTTTCTAATTCGTATGGATTAGCGATCGGTACGTTTTGCCGCTCACGGAACGACGGAAGCTTGGCGGCTTCAGGGAGAAATGATTTGCTCGGAGCTTTCTTGAAGAAACTTCCTGCATCCCAAACTACCTTTACATGGAAAGTTTTTCAAAAATTGTAGTATTTCCTTGTTCTCTTTGTACAGAGAAATTCTACGTAATAAAACACTTCTGCTAATGTTTAATTTAATATTTCTGAAGTAGATAGAAGGTTAAATTTTGTAAGAATAGTTTGTTGCAGCAGAGAGAGAGAGAGAGAGAGAGAGAGAGAGAGAGAGAGAGAGAGAGAGGAAGTTATGTGAATGTAACACATCCGATTTTTACTTTCAATACTTCGTGAAGGGTACATTCACATATTAAGCATGTACTGGATTGCTTCCAAAAATTGGATACCGAGATTTCACCGGATATACACGTTTCGGTTCCCCTGAATCCGTTGAAACAGTGGTTTGCTTAATTCAGCAGTAGCGGTTCAAAAAAGTAATTTATTTCATTCGAGGTTCATTCAAATTTCCAATGCAAAAGAGCAATTAACATTTTCAAAACAATGGTCTGTTTCCATTACACAGGAAAGAGATGTGTGCAATGATTCCATATGCGTCGAAACAACTGAAGATTAAACAAAAATCATTGGTTCAGTTGGTGGAATGCTTTTGAGGCTTTAACCGTGAACTTTAGACTACTCAAAAATGCTGTAGAATATAGATTTACCTAATTGCAAGTTATTGAACAACAGGTACTACTGGTTGATTGGAATGTCATAGAACATGTGACCACTCTATAGGGTAATCTCAAGCAATTATTGCGATATCAACGCCATTTTGTGCAACCATTTCCTTTAATTGCTAGATCTGCAAATGCGTAGTTTTAATCAGTACGTAAACAATAAGACCTGCGTTCGATCCCTAGCGCCCGCATGTGGGATTCGTGGTGGATGAAGCGGCATCCGGGTCTTCCGTTTTTCCGCGCCACTGAATCCACCAATCGCTCCACCATCACCTTTCCAATAATCAATTTCGCTTAAATTTCATATCATCCACTTCATGCTTGGCTACGGGTCAACCCCTCGTAACAGGTTCTCCATTCTGTGGTTTCGTGCCGTAGGTTCTCCGACAGGCTTCTGACCCCTAGGCATTGGCTTGAATTATTATAATTATTATCAATTACTGAAAGGATATAGATCCACATTTTCCAATGTTCGATTTAAATCTTCTCTTGTTCATACGTGTCAAATTTGTACTAGTGCAATGAAATGTGACTGTATCTTATTGATTTTGCATTGAAATAACGAACGATTTGTTGAGAATACAGTGGAAGCTACCTCGAATTACAAACACTCGGATTATACGGAGGTATTACTAAAGCAACGTGTAAATCATTTGTTTGATGTTTTATAGTGGGTCCACTACAGTACGTGTACTATCTCTTCGGCGGTGTTTTAGCAAGTGGGATGGGGTGCCCTTACAATCAGGTAGGGGTTTAGCAATTGGAAAGAGGTAGTGTTGAAGCAAGCAAGGAGTAAAGGCGTGTGACAGAGCTCTTGGTATGAGTTCAGCATAAGTGTAACCCTCTCACTGGTTAAAATGTTACTTGAGCGATAAGCAACCCCATCCCCCTAGCTATAACACCGCTGAACAGAGAGTACAGGTACATACCATCTACAGCAATGGCCAGGCTATTTCTGTGTATTTTTATTTAAGCGTATTTTAATGACAATTTTGCTGAGTACGGATTACTGTATCAATGGAGCCTTTTTTTTTTTGAAAGTATGGCATGAACTGTACAATTGATTGCCACACGATCCCAATTAGCGTATGGTCGACAAAGACAGAAAAACAGCACTCCAAACCTAACAGTTACTGGAACGGTGCCTGTTGACCTGTAATAGAAGTGCATTGGCAGTCTGAGGTCAAGCTTTATTTCTGTGCATCATGGAGGGAAAGTTTTACCTGTATTGTACATGTAAAACTGAAAGACAGTTAAAAAGTAACATATTCGGAAGTGCGTAAAATGTAAATGTGGACAACCTATAAAAAGCGGATTTTGGTCTTCTTTTATTTAAAAATTTAATTTTCTTAAGATTAGCTCGAAATACACGGAACTTCGAAATACAAGCACTCGAATTACCGGGGGTCTACTGTAAACACCACTGAAATATGAAAAGGTAAAATGGATATAACGTTAAGTTGTAATGGGTGATTTTATGTTGAGCCTTCCGCATCAACCGTATGCTGCCTGGTGGAATGCCAAGTACCAGGCGTCGATAATGAACTTTGCCCGCACTGAGGCTAGAAATATCTGCGCGCAAGTCCAAGAGTTCATTTATCAGCCTAATATAGTTTCATTTTTCCCGTGTTAGCTGGCTCCAAGTATTGAATAGATAAAAGTCTGATACTTCCATTCACATGACTTACTCTAGCTGTTCAGCAAACAACCTTTTATTCAAAAGATGAATCTCTTATCATGCTAATCGAAATAAGCATTAGCAGAGTTAGTCTTATTACTTTCTTCTTTGTAAATAGAAAGGAAATAAGACAATGCACAAGATAAAACAATGGTCAAGTCCTTTAAAAACCGGTTCTATGTGAAACATTTGAATTTCATTCCCTTTGCTTGCCAGGAATAAACAGGACACGAATAGAAAGATCCGTTTGAGAAAAATTTAAGTGGTTTAAAATTGAAACCAATAATCCGGAATGTTTGGAAAACGGTTAACTCTACAAAAAGTATGTATATAATATACATTGTGTGCTTTAATGAGATCTATATGTTTTGTGTAGTAAGTTTTTGTCTAAGTCTTACGGTTTGCCAATTACACAAAAGTTATTCAAAAGCCATCCAGAATGAAGAGGTCTTCAGAGGCTATTCTCAGAAAATTCAAGATATACATTCAGTTTTTCAGAAAATATTTTAACATAAGGTATTTTAATCAAAATCGTAGAAGCCAGAGGAAATTAAAAGTTTTAGAAAATGTTTCAACTAAAGGATAATTGGGTGGTGGAAAATTCTTGAATATGTTCGTGTCGTATCCTTGAAATACAAAGTTTGGTGATTACATATATTTTCGTTTTTGAGCTATGCTGCCCACAGAAACAGAAACACACACATGGACACGTTTCTAAAAGCTATTTTTTTGGATTCAGAGTGTCTCAAAACATGCATTTCCTGTGAAATTTTGGCGTCGAATTTTTGGATGGAATAAAATACGTTCTCTATCCATTATGTACGTTGCCAGAGAAAGTAAAAATTCCTAATTTTTGTAAGTTCTCTCATTTAATATTTTAAACACCGATATTTGGAAGGAATTGAATATTACTAGTGATTCATTCTAAATTCTAAATACTTCTTTCTTGTCAAACTTGGTCTTAGAGAAAGCTGAGGTAAAGTTATTCTATTTCGAAGTGCTTTCAGCAGACCAACCCAAGATCGATCTGTAATATCGTTGTGGCAATAGGTCCCAACTAGCCAATATCTACACCACTTGGTTAATGGTTCATATGTGTATAATAAGCTCAAATCAATAAATAGGTGATAAATAAAGTGTTTAGGTTAATTACATCCTTTGCTAATTGTGAGAAATTTACTTAATTGCGAAGTATCAGTGTTTAATATAATTAGTTAATGATATTTGTTTATGACGGTTATAAAGAATGGTTAAGAATTTAATTAGAAATTTGGAATAAAACAGATTTCTGCTGTTACGGATAAACGGGCTAATGAAACTAACTAGTAACATGACTTTATATGCCGAATTTCAACATTATTTTTGTGTTAAAAGTTAAAATAGAAAACATGCCCGTAAAAAGAATGGTAATTTAACTGATTTGATTGAATTAAGGTAGCGCAATGCTTGAAATAAAATCCTCAATGTAGCGGTTGGTATAGCACCAGTAGGATCACGAGCTTGTCATTCCATCTCTCATATAGCTAAAAACCACCCCAGTTTTTATTAAATTCTGGTAACATTATCCTATATTACAAAATAAAACCAGTTCAAAAGCAGTCCTGGCTTTCAATATATACATCGCCATAATATTGATTTTAAGCGATCCCTCACATATAGACAAAACGCACGCCGTGTGTTCTATTATATAATACCGTATCTCAGATTCCACCTACATTCTGAGAAAGCTACTATATTTACGGATTATCACCTGATGAAAATGGTCAGTTTAAGAATAGCCAAAAATTTAAAAATATAAAATTATATTTCGATATATTTAAATTTTAATACAGCCAACGAGGGTTTAATATAACACATAAACCAGTTAATGTATATTTTAAAATTAACTCCACAGTTATTAATTACTTTATCATTGTTTAATTTTGGAATTGAGCGACACGATATAATTTTAAGTAATAATAATAATTATTTTATTTATAAAAAGGTCATCTCAAAATAATTTGGGAACATCTTGTGGTTTACCGGGAAACATGTGAGACAGTTGAGAAATGCAATGCTATGCCGGCATATTGCCATGGTAGCTCAGTGGCAGAGCAACCGGCTAGAGATCGGGAGATCTGTTGTTCAAATCCCGGCTATGACATTGCATTTTTCAGTCTGACTCTACCTATCCAAGGGTCTTATTACTTGCTTCCTTGTTAGCAGAAGGCAAATAAGGGAGTACTATAAGCTACATCGATAGTTACAGTTTTTAAAAGCTCGTTGCCATGGGATTGAAGTACCTTTATTTGTATGGACAGGCGCTGACAAATTTCCATATGAGAAAAATATAAGTATTTTAAAGCCTGAAACTAATAACAAGGGATATCTAAAAAACGGTCAACCTCACGAAAAAAAAATGTACATAACATAAATTGTGTGTTATAACGAGCTCTACATTTTTTGTATGGTTTATGGCGTTTACGGTTTACCATTTACACAAAATTCCTCAAAATTCATCCAGAATAAACATGTCATCACAGGCTCTTCCCAGAAAATTTAATATATATACATTTTATTTCTCATGAAAATATCTTAAATATAAGAGATTTTAAACAAACGGTTACAGCCATTTTTGAGAAAATCGAGATTTTCGAAATTATTTTCATGTAAAGGGTAGTTTGAGGTGGGGGATTTTACTCGAAAATCTTCGTGTCGTATCCTTGGAAGATATCAAACTTACATACCAAGTGTGGTACAACGGAATTTTCGTTTTTGAGCTGTGCTGTTCACAGACACCTAGACAGACAGAAACGCACACACGGACCTTTTTCTAATTTTTTTTATTCAGGGGGACCCAAACATGTATTTCTGACGAAATATCGGTATCAAATTTTTGGGTGGTATGCAATACTTCTCTATATGCTATGTACATAGTACGTGTAGAGAAGGTTAAAAGCGTTCGATCAGCTGGACAGATAGCGGCCGGTCGCGCTGGCAGCTGGCGTTGTTTGCGCTGCTAGCACAGTTTTTTTTATTATTACTATTACTATTATTATTATTATTATTATTATTATTATTATTATTTTATTACTATTATTAGTATTATTATTGTTATTACTATTGATATCATTATTGCTATTATATAATGTTATTATTATTGTTATTATTGTTATTATTATCATCATCATCATCCCTTGAACATGTACCCGAACGAATTGTCCGATTTCGTAGCCTTTGTCGTCGTCGTTTATTTATCCATCCGGTCAAGATTACCAAAACAAGTTTTACAATGGAACCTACTTGAAAGAGGAGGATGTGGTCAACCTAGACTTAAATGGATGAAGAATATTGAAAGAGGAATGAGAGATTAGGTCTAGAGGAATTTGATTGGGAGGATAGAGAGAAGAGTGGAGGAACAGGATAAGGCTTGCGCTTTGGATATAACATAACTCCATGGCACGACAGCTCACGGGGAACCTTGGCCTACCGCCCGGCCGCTGCGTCCCCCATCTCGGTCCACTACAGACGTCATGGATGGGGTGCAGTATTGGAGGGTGAGACGTGGTCAGCGCCTCGAGTCCCCCCGGCCGGTTAATGCGGTCCTCGCGACCTGGAGCCGCTACTTCTCCATCAAGTAGCTCCTCAATTGGCCCCCCAGGGACCTTACGAGGCTGAGTGCACCCCGGGCCAGGTCTCCCAGCGGGGGAAAAATCCCCACGCCGGTACTGGGGATCGAACCCAGGTCTCCCGCTTGGTAAGCAGCAACGCTACCACCGCGCTAAGGAGACGACCGCGCTTTGGATATAGGAAGATGTCTTTTACATTGTAAACCTGTTTATTTTTTTTGTAGTGTTTAACGCTCGCTTTTACTACTTGTGGTACCGCAGACGATGACACTGATGATATATGAAATGAAGATGAAGCACCGGTGGAAAGCAATGGCGGGGGAAACCGGAGAATTCGAGCAAACTCGCCGCTTTGTCTATCACAAATCTCACATGCGATCGTTTGGGATTGAACTCGGATCGTTAAGGTGAGAGGCAAGTGGTCTAACGGAACAGGTCCTATTAACAATACTTTTGGTTTATTTAATCTTCATAAAAATGGAATCTATAAAATAAATAAAAGTATTGTTAATAGAACCAATGTTTTCATTTGTTCTTAAAAGTTTGAATTTTGGGCATTTTTTTTTTTTTTGGAGGAAGGGCCTTTTGTTTAATTCTACTCAATTCACCCTCACTTACCAATTCAATTGTTTAAAATATTTCATTATCTCTAGATCTAGTGAATTCGTTTACACCCATGGTACTCGCATTAATAAGGGAATACAAATAACGTAATAATAGCATGCTTTCCCCGACTAACAAAGTATATTGAAGAATAACATTTTATAATAATATTTTGTTGAACAATGAGTTGGGAAAGAATTATTAATGTAATGCATAGGATTATTTTAATTCAGCGGCATAACTTTGTTTATAATCATTAAAAGTAAGTTGATAAGCTTAACTTAGCGTGCTAACTGACGACTAATTTCAGGATCCGATCACTACATTTTAGTGTTTCCTTAGGTGCTATTATCATACTATTTTATCGATACATTCGAGAGCAACGTTTTGCAAGGGAATTGATCTAGAGAAAAGTTGTAGCTTGAGTTGTATTTAATAAGAGTATTTCATGAATAATATAACAACGATTAGCATTTATGGACACGAAGAATAATATTCCTAAAATCCCATTTGTCTTGACATATATTTACATCAAATTCACTGCAGCTTGATGTCCATATCATACATCATGGCCTTGTTGCTTACAGAATTCGTTGAACTGGATCCACTCACTCTCTCTCTCTCTTTGTCTCTCTCTCTCTGTGCTGTTTTTAGTATTCTGTGGCTTTGAGTTTTCAAATAATATGCTTTTTTTAGCGATAGACCTTTCCTGAAAACGTTTTGGAACTTCCGCCATTATGCACCGGAATATCACTGCACATTGATACTATTATTATGAGACGAACATTAGTTCAGAGAGAAAACAAATGCAGGCGGGTGCGATATATTTAGAAAAGCAACTGCACATGGGTGTGATAAAAAACGATTAAAATGCAGAGTAAATGAATTCCGATTGGTTGGAACTTCATGCGCCAATATACTGGATTGGCTACTTCTTACGATTACATGTCATAAACGAAATGGTCACAGTAACTTTCGCATTCCCATGGGAGTGTCATCCCCAACGCCTACTTCCTGTCCTTTTAGTTCAAAGTTACTTTTGTATATTTCACACCCCTTTGCGTAACTAGAACTTCCGAACGATTTCTCTTTTCCTGGACAGTTGCAGATTTTAGTAATCTTGCACACCAGGTTACCCTGTCATGGCGGGTACCTGACTTTACAACATAACCCCAGAAAACACCAAAAAACCACCAAGGTCCTTAGCACATCGTTTTCAATGCTTAGAGGCTGTTACATTGCTTCCCGTGACGTCATTGGGCGCGATGTACATCTTCCGGATATTTGATGATTGTTCTAATGTTTTCAAAGGTGCAAGAAAAGAATAGTTTTCGAAATTATATAAATCACGTACTTTTAGGTCTTAAAATCCAACAATTTACCTGCAAATTAAATGTAATACTCCATCACTGTCTAAAGTGACAGTTAAAATCATGTCCACATAAGTGAAAATAAACTATTTGTTGACTACTTTGGGTGATTACATTTTCCTTTCTGTTTCGTGGATAGCTGTATAAGTCATTCTTTTATGCTGCATTTGTTTATTGCTTGGCGGTGACTTGAGCTTAAAATAAACAAATAGACGGGAATCAGAACTGTTACTGTTTTTGGTTGGCATAATAAACGGAGCTAGCGCCATCTGAAGAGAAAATATATATTTAAAATCGTCAGGAAATCGGGAAGTTATACTATTTGTTTCGTTAGTTTGGGCGATTATATTTATTTTGGTTAAACATTTATGAATCATTTCTCTTATATTTATTATTACGCTTCCTATAGCTGTATGTTCCCTTCGATTTCGGGGCTATTATTTCCCACACTTTTGTTTTGACTCATTTATAACATTGCATATATTTTATAACTACTTCAGAGGGAATTTATATTTAAAATCGGCAAGACATGGGAAAGCTATGATATTTGTTTGGTCAGTTAGGGCGCTTATATATATTTTATATTTATTGTAGTTAAACATTTTCTTTTCGTACTTATGAATCATTTCTCTTATATTTGTTATTTGTTATTATTACCCTTCCTATAGTATTTTAGTTAACATTTCCTTTTCGTACATTATGAATCGTTTCTCGCACTTTTTTAACTCATTTATTACATTGCAGATATTTTATATCTACTTCCGTGTATACCAATGACTTTATTTTGACCTATTCAGTAAATTGAGCAATAGTACCGAATTGCGCAATGACAGCGTCGGCCATGACAGGGTAACCTGGTATGCAAGATTATTCAGATTTTTCATATTTATCTCTGAGCAGTTACTAAAATGCATATATTCTATATATTATAGCTACTTAATTAGATTATCTTATTAATTATTTACAGCTCTTCTTGCAGTGACAATACCACTTCAGTTTTTAAATGTGGAAAGGAAATAATAAGATCGCCACATCCATATCATTCCGTCATATATCATTATGGTCGCCTGAAAGAAAATGACGTCGCTTTTCTTTTATCACAACATTCAAGTAACAAAAGTGCTATGCTAGTAGATTGTCGCTTGTTATTGCATGCAGTTAATGGTGCGGCATTTTCCCTAATTTTGTCATGGACAATCTCTCTCTCTCTCTCTCTCTCTACCTCTCTCTCCTCTCTCTCTCTCTCTCTCTCTTGGTTAAGGGATATTTCCTTTTCCGCATAACTTTGTAATCTAATACACTCTTTGCCATGGCTATCTAATTTCACAAAAGAGAAATACGTGGGAGTCGTTGTTTAAAACCTCTGCTTCTTCTTTTGTTTCCTGAAATGAAAATCACATGACCCAAGAAAGTTGCTGCACCTTATTTAAATGCTAATTTAAAAACACGGAGAACTTTGCTATCTTCCCTTCAGCATGCAGAAAAAATATATATCTGTATTACGCAGAAAGAAACAACAATTAATAAGGTATCAAATAATTTACTGAATTACCAGGCTAAGGAAGGAATAGCAGTTTTCCGAAGTACAAAATCTGTGCATTAACAAGGGTCCACTAACTTAAGCCAGTCTGTATTCTACAGCATGTTCAGAGATACAGTCCCCGGGTATATACATGTGAAGTACAAAATGCCTCCGTTATCAAGTGGTTAGCAATCTCACTTCTCACCCGTAGGTCCTGGGTTCGATTTCGGCTGAGGCGAGGAATTTTTACTTTCTGTATACGCACTATGTACATAGTGTATAGAGAAGGTATTGCACTCCACCAAAAAATTCGATACCGAGATTTTACCGGAAATATATATTTTACGGTCCCCTGTATCCAAAAAAAAAAAAGTATTTTGAGAAAAAGGTCCATGTGTATGTGTGTTAGTAACTTCCAGGGATGCGACACGAAGATTTTGAGAAAAATCCTCCCGCGCCCAACTACCCTTTACATGGAACTTTTTTCGAAAATGTTGATTTTCTCAAAAATAGTTCTAATGATTTTTATTAAAATTTCGTATATTAAAGCTAATTACCTGACAAATAAAATGTATATCTTGAATTTTCTGGCAATAGCCTCTGAAGAGTAGTTTATTCTGGATGAATTTTACTGAATTTTGAATAACTGCTAAACCGTAAGAGATGGAGAAAAACTTACTGCACACAAAATTTAGAGTACGTTAAAACACACAGTTTATGTTTTATACATTTTTTCGTGGAGTTCATCGTTTTTGAGACATTCCTTATTTTTGGTTTCTGCTATGAAAAACGTATACTTTTCTCATACAGGAACTTGTTAATTCCTATCCATATAAACAAAGGAACTTAATTGACATAGCAACCAACTTTAACCTATGGTAGTCCCTTATTTCACTTCTACTTACAAGTAAGCAAGTAATAAGACTATTCAGTTCACCCTGAAGACGAGGAAGATGCACTTCTTCGAAACGTTGGTGTCAAGCCAAGTTTTTACCTGGCTAGAAGCCCGAGAAGATTTTGAATTAACACGTCGCCAGGAAAGCTTTAGTTCTTATTGTAAGACTATTTCTGTTAATTTTTTCTGATTAGCATAAAGTAAATAGAAGTATAAGCTTTTTAAAAATAATTTATTGCAGTGATATATAGAGAAAGTCATGTGAATGGTACACATCAGATTTTTTTTTTTACCCGGAGTCATTCTCTATCCCCTTCGGAGTCTGGATGTATGCATGGTAGTGTGAATGTGCATGTGAGTGTTTAAAGAAGATTATTAAATATCTAAAGGGCAAGAACCTAGTCGAGTTGTTTCTTAAGTAAAGATATAGATGTTAAAGGGGGTATATAAATGAAACAAATATGAAAAGTAAGGCATCGTTGTCAGTTGTTGAATTTGCATAATGATTAAAGTCATTAGAAAGAGAAACTCAAACAGTTAAGCACCTATCTTAAAGAGTGAATGAGTGCGGCACTTTCCACATTACAGACATCAAGACGCTACTCCACTCTGCTTCAAAATACTCTGTGTGCACGTTTTCTTGAGCGCACGACTTCCGTCTTCATTCGGTACGTTTCGCCCCATTTCGGAAACCGACCATAGCAACAACGTTGCTATATGAAACACGTTTGCAGGTGAATATTATTGCAGGGGAATCAGGTTCAATTAGTTAGAGAAAAACCTGTGTCCTGGCTTAAAATAGATTGCCCTCCGTGGTGTAGTGGTTACCATGCTAGCCACTAAATCCCAAGATTACAGGTTCAAACCTGGCGTTGCGCGATGATTTTTTTTTTTTTTTTGGCGCAGAAATCTTTAATAACATGGCTTCATTCAGAAGCGCAGTAAAACCGGTGGTCCTGTATAATGTTTATTTGCACTAAAAGGACCCATACCTTAAAAGAATAACGTTCCTGAGCAGAACTCCACTATTTCGCATCCGCATGTCGTGATTTCTTCCTATAGTGTCACGTGTGGGCAACGAGTTGATGCTGCATAGTGGTGAACTCACGAACTAAAAATTTAAATTTTATCACGGAAACATCATAACGATACCCTATGCTCTACTTGGGAGTTAAAGGAAATAACTAATTAACTGATAAATACTCCGCAAATTACCATTCATAACATAAAACAAAATAGTAAGACTGACTGTTCCTCCGGTTAACTATGCCTAGATATGTACTTATATATTAACACAACATTAATAGTGTATTCAAGGATTAAATGTAACTTTTAGAGTGCACATAGCAAAAATCATTAAAGTCGGTGGCTGAATTAAATTAAGCAAAACTCTACTGTAACTACAACACCTTAGTTACCAATCATAATTGTAATGAAGCAAAATTCAAGGCTTGAATATAAATTGTTAACTATAGACATCAATAACTACGAAAAATCATTAAAGTAAGTTGTTGTATTAAATTAAGCAAATCCTTTTATAACTGCCACTTCTTGATTGCCCAATTGTAATTTTAATGAAGCAAAATGCAAAGCTGAATACAAAGCTGAATTATGAAAAATCGTTGAAGTGAGTAGCTGCATTAAATTAAGCAAATTGCAACAGATTAATTACTAAATTATAATCGAGATTGCCAAACTGTAATGAAATAATAATTGAAAATTTTATTGTAAACTGATACATGCCACACCAAAAACTATATATAGGTGTATATATACACACACCTATTTAAGTATGGATGGATGGATGGATGGATGGATGGATGGATGGATGGATGGATGGATGTATACTGGCTACAACAGCTTTTCCATACACCACCGTTTAGGCACAGAGCTTTACTCCGAACGAAAAGAAAGGAAAATGAAGAATAACTTTGCAAGCACGAAACGAGCAAACTGAGTCACGTAATAAACTCCCAAAATTATGCAGAAATGGGACACAGTTTTATGAATCTGAATACTACTTGCAACTAAAGCCTTGGTGCAAAGAACTCGAAATTTAATATAAAACCAGCGAAAGATTTAATTCAAATGACTTACAAAATCACAAAATAACTTACAATAAAAAATACTTAGCAGAAATAAAGCACTCGAATTTAAATAATAGCTTAGAATCAGGTACACAAAAAGTTACGAGTTAAGAGTGTTTGATTCCATCACATACATTACATTTATAGTCGTTTATAAATGGGTAGAGATCACTCAGTTAAAGAGATCGTTAACACCGCTTACATTCGCCACCTCCCCCCAAAAATGACCATTCAATAGGAACTTTATGCCGTGGTTGTGATTTGCGTTTTAACATTTTACCCATCCGGCCCCCCACCCCCAAAAGAAAGGAAAAACACTGTTACGAAAAATTTCCCATTGTGTTTTGGCAAGTAAAGGTAGCTTTTAGTGCTGTTACATAAGTGTTTCTTAAAACCTACTTATCCCCATCTAGACAAAAAAAAAAAAAAAGAAATCAACAAAAGAGCAGTTCTCACACCAAACCAATTTGGAGTGAATTTAAATATAAATTATTATGTGATTGTTAACAGAGAAAAAACACAATCAGAAAATTGTGGAGCTGGAAAATGTCATTTACACACACACACACACACACACACACACACACACACACACACACACACACTTTCAATTGAATAATAAGCTCAAGGTGGTACCTCACATCCCAGAAAGTCGACAACGAAGCGAAAAACTAATTCTCTCGCTGTGATGAAGCCTACACAGCACTCCCAGAAGGCGAATTCATCGTGACCACACTTTTCGTCTGTCTGCGTTTCCCCGAGCCTCGCACGTTCGGGACCTCAGAAGACAAAAAAAGCGTTCAAAACCCAGAGAAAAGACTGCCAAGCCGGATTGAAAGAAACTGAGATGAGGGCCTGAAAGAAACTTTCTTTGGTTGACAACACAGCGGAAAGGCAAGCGGCCGACCTCTCTAGTTTCCCTCACTAATCTTTAAATCGAGAAAAGGTGTAGGGATAATATCTACAGTGATGAACTCGCTGGCAAGTTACAAAATCGGAGCTCGTCTAGGTTTCGAAGCAAAGGTGGTATATAGACAATAGCCTTTACGTGATCTATAAAAGTAAATCACAAACGGTCAAGTCAGGAGATCTTAGAGGCCAGTTGCAGTAAAATGCATATCCATGGAAACGTAAATATACTAAATTATGCATTACGAATATAATTACTATATATATTATGACATATATTCCTCAAGATAATATCATAAAAGTGAGAGGATATATATAGTTATAGACCCCTCCGTGTATAAGTTGCTTGGCATCGATGATTAAACGATTATTTATATCCTATGGTGCATAAGGAAAAGAGTTACAAACGCGCATTTAATAACAAATGGGGCTACAGGATCGGGTAGCATTATATCTAAATGTATCTACCCATAAAAATAGCACCGAAAATTAAAATTGAATTCAATTAGAATTTAAAGCGTGCCTAACAGATTACTATTACTATACAGATAAACCCTCACATTTCGCAGAGTAACCAGAAAAAGCTCATCACTTAAAATCTCATATACTGAACCATAACCTTTACTATAAAATCAAAAAATAACATTACAATAGAATTTCATTTCTCCGCTCTATACTGCATTAAAACGGTAGTATGTAGCTACGGAGACAAACAGAAAAACTAGCGAGCACACGATCCATTCGTAATATACAGCGTTCGCTTGTAGAGCCGCGGGGCCCACGTGTGCGTCCACTATAATTACACTGAGAGTTTATCCGTTCTAAACCCCCCACATTACATACTCACGAGAGATATTAACATGCACTATGATGAGCACAAATTGCGTTTTAAGTGTTCCTGAAAGAGATGTCCATTTACATTGAAATATTACTAATATCTTCTCATGAAATTTTCACTCACACACATAAATTCTTCTTGCAAAATGTTCATAAATTCTGTTTTATTGTTCATTTTTCTTTTACTCTTGGCCAATAAAACCGGGATTTCAAAGTCATTACTTAGCACCCAGCTCTTAAAATATTTTCCTCTCCAACCTTCAAGAAAATACGTATTTCAGATCATTTCTGTTTATGCTTTATCTGAATTAGCATGAATCAGATAGAATAATTAGATTTTGTAAGAATAGCTTGTAGCAGAATAATTAGAAAACGTTTCGAATGCAACACTTTTTCGATTAGTGTTCTATAACACTAAAGCGCATTTGAATAATTGGTTTATTAAGATATTTTCTGGGAATAGCCTCTGAAGACCTCTTCATTCTGAATGACTTTTATGTAACTGATAAACCGTAAGAGATAGACATAAACTTATTGCTAAAAATATAGATATCGTTAAAAACACAATCTATGTCATATACACTTTTCAATTAACCGTTTTCAAGAATGCCTCGTTACTGATTTCAGTGTTTAACTAGTTTAAAACTACGTACTTAAACTTTTTTCAAACGGGAAGACATTTTTGTTTTATATATCTTTTGTTTTAGTCCTAGCCAATAAAGAGACCGACTTTCAATTGCTCCTTCTCATAAGGAAGCACGTAATAAGACAATTTCTGTTAATGTTCATCTTGATTAGCGTGTTGTAGATAAATGAATAACCTTATGTAACGATAGTTTGTTTGCAGAACAGGCAGAGAAAGGCATATACATAAATGCGCTTATTATATCCTTCCTTGTAAGTGAGCGGTAATAACGGAATACACTAGGCTAAAGTGATAGTGAAAAAGAAAGCATTGAAGAGTTGGTCGCATATAATGCAGTGACATTCCGTTCTCTTTGCTTGACTGGGAGAAAGAAAAATGAATAACGAATTTGCAGTATATATAAACATTTTAAAATTGAAACCAATACTCGTAAATATCTTGGAAGCGGTTGATTGCACAAACATGTATTTAACATCAATTATGCGGTTTAAAGAAATCAAATTTATTGTGTAGTAAGATATTCTATAGCTCTTATTATCTTTTAAGCAGAGGTCATGCAAGGCTTCAGAGGCTGTTCCCAGAGAATTCTACATATGCATTTCATATAGTATAAAATATCTAAAATATATGATATTTTAATTCAAATCTTTGAGTCCTTTTTAATAAAATAGCAGTTTTATAAAAACTTCCATGTAAAGGATAGTTTAAGAAAAATACAAATTCATACATCGAGTTTGGTATCGCCCTCTAGAGTCTTAGGTATGAGTGAGAAAGGGAATGTGTGTATATGTGTGTGTGTGTACGCGCGCATGTTTGGGAATTTAATGTTTAGAATGAAAATCCAACATAAATATACCCAAAAATGCAAAAACGAGTGAATATCTTTGCCGATGAGCATTTGTTTCAAAGACAAAGTCATCCATCAGATCTTATATGTTAAAATTGGCATATATGAGAAATGGAAAATATCTAATGTATTCCTTTCACATTACTTTCTTCACATGTTCACAAACTATTCTAAACTATTCTGCTAATCGATATAAATATTAGCAAATTGGTCTTATTGTGAAGTTCCTTATAATTAAAAGGTAAATAAAGGAATATGCTAAAAGTTGTCGCTTCTATGCACGGCTACGAGCAAACAAAACAAACACGTACAACTTTCTGTTTGAGAATAGTGTTTTTTAAAATTGAAACCAATAACAAGGAATATCTCAGAAATGGTTAACTCTAAAAAAATTTAATATGACATAAATTGTGTGTTTTAACGGAATTTAGATTTCTATGTGTAGGTTTTTGTCTATATCTTACTCATAACTAGATATTCAGAAATCACCCAGAATGAAGAGGTCTTCTTAGGTTTGCTTGAAAATTCAAGATACACATTTCATTTGTGATGAAATATCTTGAACATGCGGTATTTTATTCAAAATCATTTTTGAAAAAAACAATATTTTCAAACATTTTCTCTGTAAAGGATAGCTGGAGAGGGGGAATTTTTCTGATTTTTTTTCTGAAAGTCTTTGGGTCGCATTCTTGAGAGGTGCTTAAAATAAATAACTAGTTTGATATTTAACGTTATTTTCATTTGGATTATATTCAGCCCATAGACAAACATACATACATACATGGAACTTTTTCTAAAAATGCTGTCTTTTAGATTCGAGGGGTCTTAAAACATATTGAAATACCGATATTTAATTTGTCTACTATCTATTATGTACTTGAACATACGTGCTAGAGAAAGTGAAATTAATTACATTCTTTTGGACGAATAAAAAATATTTAAGTATTCAAAAATAACGCAGAATATTTCGGAAATGGTTAACACCACAAAAGTGTTTATTTGCCATAAATAATAGAATGAGTTCTAACGAGAACGGAACTACAGCACACCAATTATATAGATATAAATGTAATTCATCATGAGAAGCACTTTTAAGTCTATCCTTAAGGGTATTCAAGAAAACATTTTATTTGGCATGCAAATATCTTAAGCATAAGGTATTCTAGTTAAATTCATAAGTATAATTTTTAAAAAAAAATAAATGGCAATTATTTTTACTTTCTCTACACGAACTATGTACATAGTGTATAGAGAAGGTGTTGCACTCCACCCAAAATTTCGATTCCGAGATTTCACCGGAAATATATGTTTTTGGGGCCCCTGTATCCAAAAAAAAGCATTTTCAGAAAAAGGTCCGTGTGTGTGTCTGTGTGTCCCTGTGTCCATGTGTAAGTGTGTATATTTACGACACGTAAAAGCACCTCAAGCCTGATAGAGAGGCCTCTGAGCAAAATTAAGCGGTCTTTCACACACAATTTAGAAAGGGACGCTGAGAACCACAGTAGTTAAAGAGCGTCCAGAAATAACACACAATTTTATCTATTTCAGATGTGGTTGCTGTGGGATTGAAAGCAGATTCTGTGTATGACCAGAAGTTGCAAGTGCCCGTGTGTGAAAAGTTTTAAGTATTTTAAAACGGATACACAATTTAAGACATAAATTGTGTGTTTAAAGATCTATATTTTTTGTTTTAATAAGTTTTTGTCTATCTCTTACAGTTTACCAGTTATGCAAAATTTAGAAAAATTCATCCAGAAAGAAGACCTTCTCATAGGCTATTCATAGAAAATGCACGTTATACATTTTCTTTAATGCACTTTATTTTAATCAAAATCGTTGATACCATTTTTGTGAAAAATAAACGTTCGAAAATTGTTCCATAGAAGGGGTTGTTTGATGTGGAGTGATTTTCTTGAAAATCTTGTTGTCACACCCTTGGCAAATACTAAATTTAAAGACCAAGTTTGGCATTTAACGGATGTTTAGTTTTTACTTTCTCTATGTACATAGTGTATAGAGAATGTATTGCACTTCACCAAAAAATTCGAGACCGAGATTTCACCGGAAATATATGTTTTAGGGTCACCTGTAACCAAAAAAAGCATTTTCACAAAAAGGTCCGTGTGTGTGTGTGTCTGTGTGTCCGTGTGTCCGTGTGTCGTGTGTCTGTGAACACGATAACTCAAAAACGAAAAGTGGGTAAAATACCAAATTTAGTATTTAAGTTCAGTATCTTCCAGGGATGCGACACGAAGAGTTTGAGAAAAATCCCCCCACCGCCAACTACCCTTTACATGGAATTTTTTTGGAAAATTTTGATTTTCTCAAAAATGGCTCAAACGATTTTGATTACAATTTCGTATATTAAAGATATTTATCTGACAAATGAAATGTATATCTTGAATTTTCTGGGCATAGCCTTTGAAGACTACTTTATTCTTAATGAATTTTTCATAACTACTGAACCGTAAGAGATGGACAAAAACTTAACCCACCAAAAATGTAAAGCACGTTAAAACACACAATTTATATTATATGCATTTTTTTCGTGGAGTTGTTGATCGTTTTTGAGATATTCCTTTTTCTTGGTTTCAGCTTTGAAAAACTTCAGGAAATTGTCAACTCCTGTCCATACAAACAAAGGAACATCAGTCTCATAGCAACCAGCTTTTGGCTTTCACACTAACCTATGGTACGCCTCTATTTCGTTTCTACTTACAAGGAACCAAGTAATAAAACTATTTACGGTAATTTTTTCTGATTAGCATAAAGTAAATAGAAGTATAAGCTTTTTAAGAATAATTAGTTGCAGGGATATAGAGAAAGTCATGTAAATGGAACACATAAGATTTTTTGAGCTATGCTGTCCACAAAAACCTTACATACATACACACTGGCCTTTTTCTAAAAATGCTCTTTTAGATTCAGAGAGTATCAAAATATATACTTCCGGTATCGAATTTTTGGGTGAATAGAATAACTTCTCTATACACTATGTAGACCGTACGTGCAGAGAAAGTAAAATTGAAGCTATAAAATATATTGGATCTAGAAATTGAGAGTATTAAAATGTAAAGAAAGTTAGTTTTATAATAATTATCAGACTAAGGATTACAGAAAATGAAATGAACACCGAAGAAAAGAGTTGTAGGAGAGCTCAATAAGAACTCTCAAGAGGCAAGATACATCGGAAGCACCATGTAGAAAGAATGGCAGATAATGGAATTCCGAAGGGAGCTCTGGACTGCGAACTTTAGGGAAACAGGAACACAGAAAGTCGAAGGGAATGGATGACAAGTCCAACCTTGGAGCAAAAGGAAAAGAACAGAAACCGAATCATGAACTTAGCGCTGAGGAAAACGGGTCCCACAGTCCGGAATAACAGTCTCGTAAGTTGATACCTAAAGGGAACCGGAGCGTTAATATTGCTGCTGTTTTACTAAAAATGTGCTTTCTCTCTCTTATTCTCTCTGTCTCTCTCACTGCAATTACGAGGGTATGTTTGATTTACGTAAGTAACCTACTTGCATAGGAAACCATGTCTAATTAGCGATTTTTATATCATTTTATTTATTTACGTTTTTTATTACTTTCCTTATTCGTACTATGTATATAGTGTATAGAGAAGGTATTGTATTCCACCCAAAACATCGATACAGAGATTTCACAGGAAATACATGTTTTGGGTCTCCCTGAATACAAAAAAAAAAAACATTTTTGGGAAAAGGTCCGTGTGTGTAGTGTGTGTGTGTCAAAAACGAAAAGACCGTTAAATATCAAAGTTAAGTTTGGTGTATTCCAAGGATGCGACACGAAAATTTTCAAGAAAATCCCAACACCTCCATCTACCCTTTACATGGAACTTTTGTCGAAAATTTTGATTTTCTCAAAAATGACTTTAACGATTTTGATTAAAATATCGTATATTAAATATATTTACCTGGCAAATAAAACGTATGTCTTGAATTTTCTGGGAATAGCCTCTAAAGACTACTTTATTCTGGATCAATTTTACGGAATTTTGCATAACTGCTAAACCGCAAGAGATGGATAAAAACTTACTGCAAAAAAAATGTAGAGTACGATTTATGCCATATATACTTTTTTCGTGGAATTGATTGTGTTTAGGTACTCCTTGTTATCTGTTTCATCTTTAAAAAACTTAAACTTTTCTCATACAGGAATTTGTCAACTCCTGTCCATACAAACAAAGGAACATCAGTCACATAGCAACCAGCTTTTGGCTTTCACTTTAACCTATAGCACTTCCTTTTTTCGCTTCTACTTACAAGAAAGTAAGTAATGACTATTTCTGCTCATTTTTTCTCAATTAGCATGAAGTAAATAGAAGTGTAGCTTTTTAACAATAATTTGTTACAGAAGTGTAGAGAAAATCATATGAATGGAACATATCAGATTTTTTCTCTGGCACCTATGTACTACAATGTACAGAGTAGAATAAGTATTGTATGCCACCCAACAATCAATACGTACCAACATTTAACTGTAAATAAATATTTTGTTGAACCCTGAATCAAAAATAGGAGCATTATTAGAAAATGGTCAGTGAGGTATACATGGCAATAGACAGCAAAACTCAAAAACGAAAAGTCGATATAATGTCAAACTTGATGTTTAATTTTAATATCTTCTAAGGATACGACATGAAGATTTTCAGAAAAATCCCTCAACCCCCAACTCCCTTTACATGGAGCATTTTTGAAAATTTGCGATTTTCTAAAAATGGCTCTAACGAATCTGGTTAAAATGCTGTATATTAAAGATGTTTTAGTGACAAATAAAATATCTTGAATTTCTTGAGAATAGCCCCTGAAGTCCTCTTCATTCTAAATTACTTTCTCATAACTGCTAAACCGTAAGAGATAGATAAAAATGCAGTTCACAAAAAATGTATATCTCTTTTAAACACTCAATTTATGTTTTCTACACTTTTTTGTACAACTAACCATTTTAGAGATATTCGTTGCTATCGGTTCCAATGCTCAAACAGGAAGGCCTCATCTGTTTCACCTCTCTATTGTTTTACTCCTGGCCGTGGAAAGAGAATGGATTTAAATGACAGTCGCTTAACGACAGCTTTTAAAAGATTCGGCTGTATCTTTAGTCTAGTGTATTTCTTTATTCAATTATACTTTTAAAGAACTATGTAAGTAATGATGTCATTTCATATAATGTTTATTTTAATAAGCATCATTTAGATAAAACGATAATATTTTTTAAAAACTGTTCATTTGCAGAAGAGATAGTATCATGTGAATGAAGCACATCAGGCCTTCAAGACAGCATAGAATGACTTAGATGGTACAAAAACACAGAAACACACCACACTAAATATCCGTGCCCATCGCTGGAGTCGAACACGCTACCTTTCGCGGAAGCCAACGCATACCGTGAACATATTTGTGATTAAACATTAGCAAGTGACACGCATGGAATTTTTTTCTTTTTTACTTTACTGATATGCAAACAATTAAATTTAATATTCTAAACTGTACTTGCCATTATTATGGAAACAAGCTTTTTTTACTTTCTCTATACGTACTATGTGCATAGTGTATAGAGAAGGTATTGCACTCCACCATAAAAAGTCGATACCGGTTTTTCACCGGAAATATATGTTTTAGGGTCCCCTGTATCCAAAAAAAATATTTTCAGAAAAAGGTCCGTGTGTGTGTCTGTGAGTCTGTGTGTCCGTGTGTCTGTGAACACGATAACTCAAAAACGAAAAGTCGGTAAAATACCAAACTTGGTATTTAAGTTTAGTATCTTCCAGGGATGCGACACGAAGATTTTGAGAAAAATCCCCCACACCAAACTACCCTTTACATGGAACTTTTTTCGAAAATATTGATTTTCTAAAAAATGCTCTAACGATTTTGATTGAAATATCGTATATTAAAGCTATTTACCTGACAAATAAAATGTATAATTTCAATTTTCTGGGAATAGCCTTTGAGGACTACTTTATTCTGGATACATTTTTCATAACTACTAAACCGTAAGAGATGGACAAAAACTTAACCCACAAAAAATGTACAGCACGTTAAAACACACAATTTATGTTATATACATTTTTTTCATGGAGTTGATCGTTTTTGAGACATTCCTTTTTCTTGGTTTTAACTTTGAAAAACTTATACCTTTCTCATACAGGAATTTGTCAACTGCTATCCATACAAACAAAGGAACATCAGTCACATAGCAACCAGCTTTTAGCTTTCACTTTAACCTATGGTACTCCCTTATTTCGCATCTACTTACAATAAAGCAAGAAATAAGACTATTTCTGCTAATATTTCTCGATTAGCATGAAATAAATAAAAAATAAGCTTATTAACAATAATTTGTTACAGAGATATAGAGAAAGTCATGTGAATGCAACACATCAGAATTTTACGTTTTGCAGATGTCAACGCTGTTCCAATTTCATAATATTATGGTAAAATCTTAATGTTTTGAAGAAATCTTCATATTTTGTAACATTTATGTGTTTTCATTTTTGAAATTATTTTTTTAACAATGAATCGGGTTTTTATGCCATTCTATTGGACAATGTTCTGAGAAACACATTTAGAAAACCTAAGTCACCCTTTTCAGTAAATGTAAATTCGTGTACAAAACAAAAACCCGCGCTATATTTTCTAAAAACTCAGGTAAGGTTGATAGAATACAGTGCTTTGCTTGAGTTGAATCACAGTTTGTTGAATCCGAAATTTATAGGAATTAGAAATGTTCGTTATTAATCGATATTTTAATTAATCGTATTCCGCATGCTTTTATGTTTGTCAAAAAAATGAGTGAAAGCGAATATTTTAATCCGTTGCATGCAGAGCGAAATTTATATTTGAATATACTCTAATTAGAATGTAATTCATTACATATTCGCTTTGTCATTAAAACGACCGAGATTGTAAGCAAGGGATTTATCATGTAAAAGGTACAATAACGGATATAGTGGAAAGGATTATTTTTTATAAAATACGATTACAGTTTCTTAATACTTTAAAACGTCATTTATTCAATGTGGTTTAAAATTAAGTAAGGACGGAATAAGATATTCAGGAGTATTTTGAACTTTTTGAACTAGCTTTTAAAAATATATGGAATTATAATTAATAATAATAATGAAACTTGAAGTCCTATCGTCCCAAAATAAATTTAGCCCAAAACTCGATTTAAATGATGCTTTAATGCACGTTTCTAGTAATTAATAAAAAACTAATATTAAAGCATTCTAGGAAAAATTCTTAGGACTATTGCGTATTACTTTCGATATGAAAAATTATAAGATGAATATCCCTATTACTGATGGTATCATTAATAACTTATTAACTGGTTTATTGTTTATGATCACTTCCTAAAGTGTCATGCAGTGGGTGTTTATTTCAAATTTGGCATGATATGCTGTATATCACTTATCTAGCCATTAAGCCAAGAATTCAATCTGCAGAGGCAATTGTGATGGAGAGCTTGCCTAGGAAGCACGCCTTTTCATAACGAAGACCCGTGAAAGCTGAGAACCGGTAGTGAGGTACCACGAACTTGTTAAAAGTATTGTGGGCTACTTCCCACGAATGTAAAGAACAAATACTACGCAGAAGCAATGAACTTGATAAGGTTATGCAAGAAAGATTAACATGCTTGATTGCTTATTTCATTTCCCACTTTTGCGTTGGACATTACGGGGCACGTTATTTGGTGTACATTTTATTATTGTCCGTGTTAATTACTATTCTCTTCGGACTGAAAGTAGTGGTTTCTAGGAAACTTCTCTGCTAAACATGAACATTTCTCCCCTTAGAACTGACACTTGCTTCGAAAAAAATCTGATGTGTTCCATTCACATGACTTTCTCCATATCTCTGCAACAAATTATTGTTAACAAGTTTATGCTTCGACTTACTTCATGCTAATCCAAAAACAATTAGCAGAAATAGTCTTATTATTTGTTTTCTTGTAAGCAGAAGCGAAATAAGGAAGTAACATGGGTTAAAATGATAGTCAAAAGCTAGTCGCTGAAACTTCAGTTCCTTTATTTGTATGGACAGGAGTTGACAAATTCCTGTATAAGAAAAGTATAAGTTTTTCAAAGATAGAACCAAAAACAAGGAATATCTCAAAAAGGCTCAACTCCACGAAAAAACATTAAATAATATAAATTGTGTGTTAAAATGTGCTCTACATTTTTTTGTGTTTGTAAGTTTTTGTCTATCTCTTACGGTTTAGCAGTAATGCAAAAATTCGTAAAATTTATCCAGAATAAAGTAGTGTTCAGAGACTATTCTCAGAAAATTCAAGATATACATTATAAATACATAAAAGATATATATATTTTTTTTATTTAATCAAAATCGTTAGAGACATTTTTAAGAAAATCAAAATTTTTGAAATTGTTTCCATGTAATGGGTAGTTTGGGGTGGGTAACTTTTTTGAAAATCTTAGTGTCCTTGGAAGATACCAAGCTTAAATACCAAGTTTGGTATTTAACGGTATTTTCGTTTTTGAGCTATGCTGTCCATAGATACACACAGACACTGAGACACACACACACACGCACACAATGGACCTTTTTCTGGATTATTTTGGATTCAAGGGGACCCAAAACATGTATTTTCGGTAAAATCTCGGTATCGAATTTTTGAGTGGAATGCAATGCCGTCTCTATACAATGTGTACATAGTACGTGTAGCGAAAGTAAAAAGATTGATTCAAAGCAATGACGCCTTGAGACAAACTCAGAACTTTTAGCAAGGAGAGTGCCCTCTTCACACTCTCTTTTTATTTATCTAGAACTGGCATTTGTTCGCAGGCTATGTGTGATAAAATGTTTTGAAAATGATGCGGAGGTTCTTAACTATTAGATACAGGAGTAGTAGGGAATGGTAGGAATGGTCCATGAATGCTAGTGTGCTTGTGCACCGGTATTCTTGCCTACCAAAGTTTGCGCGCCGACTTTACGCAGTAAATTCCAGCATCTTAACACTCCTCGAAGCATTAGACGCCTACACAATGCATGCGATGCGTACACAGCACCTGAGTCCCAGAGCGATGGAACTTTTGCAATGTAGCACTGCTAGCAAGTTCAGTATAGTCAGCCAGACATTGCACTGTTGCTACTTCAGAGAATACTATGACATTTACTGCTAATTCTGGACTTTAGGAGCATGAAATAAAAAAAAATAAAATGTTGTTCTGTTATGTTAAGAAACATGTAAACGCGAATTCTCAATCTGGGGTACATTTGCATATTAAATCTGGAGATAAATAATTTGTTAGCTAAACGTATGAGAATCAGCCTTAGACTTCTTTTTTTCTTTTTTTTTATTATTATTACTTCATTTGTACAGCCCCCTTTAACATCAATAGTCATATCGGGGGATTTCACTTGTGAAACTGTGGATTCAGAACTTTATATTACTAAACACACGCACATTCACTCCCACATTTATACTTCCAGACTCTATGGGGGATAGGAAATAATTTCGGTTAAAGAAAAATTCCCTGCTTCAGCCGGTAATCGAACCCGGGACCTCCGGGCAAGAAGCCAGCTCGCTGACCACTTGACCTTAGACTTGTATGTATTACATTATCATATTTCTGCTTCCCAGAATGTGATAAAACCTTTGATCACATTATGTGATCCCATTTAAAGCTGTTGGGTATATTACACTGTCAAATAATTTATCACATCTTTTATCCACTTAAAAGAGATACACTTAACACCATGAGCTGCAGTAATAGCTCTGACCCTTCTGTTTAGAATGTGTGTTGTGTTATTATATTTAATATTTATAAATAATGCCAATAAATACACTTATTCATTCATTCATTAAACGTCACGGGGAAACAAGTAGATTTAAACCTAAAACCTCGGGCCCTAGTTATTAAATATACCTAGCATTTATGTGAGAATTTATGATAGCGTCCTTGTGCCCATAGCATACGTATAAGCTGCTTTCTGGACCTTACCAGTTTCGCTAAGAGAATAGAGTCTTCAATCAGAGCCAAAGTGCAAGAGTTGAAGAGGGCCATAGTCAAAGCCAATTTCACTGAGCTAAAACACAGAGTCACAGACAAAGGCAAGGTCCCATTCGCCGCAACAACCGCACTTTGTTTAACTCCCAAAGGTAAACCGGCCAAATGCCCCTAGTTCTGTTGGTTCTCTGCAGCGTTAAGATTGTGTTCTGCTTGTTGAGTTCCCTGGCTTCGCTGTTCCCAACAAACTTAGTGATAATTTTGTTTTGTATTTACACTCGTTAACCAATTTGTCCTGATGAATATCCATTTGCGTAATTATATTTCAACGTGTTTGGAAATCACTGATGGCTAATAGTGGTCCTCTGGTATAGAGGCATCTTGCTATTTACGGAGGTCGCAGGTTCCAACTCGGAGGAGGAAGATTTATTTTTTCGGGCGTGTCGTAAAAGAGCTTCAATTCTGAAAGAGGCTTCTGAACAACATTTCTGATTTTTCACCAAGAAATATAGTAGTTAAAGAGCGTCCATAAATAAAAAATTTGATGTGTTCCATTCACATAACTTCCTCTAGCTTTACCATACACAAACTATTCGTACTAAAGATTATTCTTTTATCTACATCGTGCTAATCGAGATAAACACTAGCAGAATTAGCCCTGTTACATGTTTCCTTGTAAGTAGAAGGGAAATAAGGCAATACACTAGACTAAAGCGATAGTCAAATATTTTAAAAGCCGGTACCTGTGCATGGTCCCCGCTTAACAAAGGATAGGTAGTTTAAAATTGAAAACAGTAACAAGGAAGATCTTGAAAACAGCCATATCTACAACAAAGACGTGTGTGTTTTAACGAGCTCTACATTTTTGTGTACTAAGTATTTGTCTATTACGGATTAACCACAAAATGCAATATTCTGCATCACTCATCCAGAATAAAGAGGTTTTCAGTGTCTATACCCAGAAAATTCAAAATATACGTCAGTATTTTAATCCTTGGAGGCATTTTTAAGCATTACAGAGTGTTCAAAACATTTTCCATGTAAAGGTAGTTTGCAGTGGAGGGATTTTCTTGAAAATCTTCGATCACATCCTTGGTTAATATTAACATAAATACTAAGATTAGTATTCAACAGCCTTTGCGTTTTTTGAGCTATGCTGTCCACAAAAACACATACATACGCTTGCACACACGGAATGATTTTTTCGGACTCAGGGGACCTCAAAACAATATATTTCTGGTTAAATATAGACTTGGAATTTTTGGATGGATTATAATACCTTCTCTAGTTACTATGTACATTATATATAATACGTGCTAGAGATAGTAAAAGGAGCTCCTCTTTTTCGTACTAACATCAATGTGAATTATATGCGTATTTTATAGTCCATCTTTAACACTGTAATAATAAATATAGACTTCGATTCCTGGCTTGGGCGGGGAATTTTTCTTTAACCGGAATTATTCCTATCCCCCATAGAGTCTGGAAGTTTGAATGTTGGAGTGAATGTGCGTGTGTTTAGTAATATAAAGTTGAACCTAATGTTCTGAACCTACAGTTTCACAAGTGAAAGCCCTGATATGACCATTGATGTTAAAGGGGGCTATACAAATACAGCAATAAATATATATATGAAAGATGCAAATCGCTCGATTTCACGATTTTCTCCACCCAAAATAAATTCAAATATAGCTGTAATGCATTTAAGTATTAATTTAGGGATGCCCCATAAATCAGTGTAACCTCGCGACATGTAGAATGTTGTGTTCAAATGCTCAGAGATTATATCGATTCCATTTTCTCGTGCATAGCTTAAGCATTGAAACACAGAACACATTTCAAAAGCCTGTGTTTTTGTGCTACCGCTAAAATAAAGAGCACTTCACCGTATTGTGCTCAAAATGGTGTTCTTATTCGAAAAACGAATCTAAATTTTCGAAAAAGTGGAAACAACTTGTAAGCATAATCCTTCTTCATTGGTGTGATAGTTGAAATAGGTGTTCATGAGCGTTTCCTTCGCTCTCCGTGAACTCTTTCAAGAAAATAAAATATGCATTACATTCCAAATACTTTCTCTACAACTCTGCAGTAAATTATTGCTAAAAACCTTTTTCTTCTATTTACTTAATGCAAATCGAGAAGAATTAACAGAAAGGGTGTTATTGCTTGCCTGCTTGTAAGGAATACGGAAGTACCACAGGCTAAATCAATGGTCACATCTTTTAAAAGCCGGTTGCTATGTAATTGAAGTACCTTTGCTTGTATGGACAGCAGTTCACAAATTCCCGTATGAGAAAAGTGTAAGTATTTTAAATCTGGAACTAATAACAAGGAGTATCTAAAAAACGGTAAACTTCACGAAAAAATGTTTATAACATAAATTGTGTGTTTCAACGTGTTCTACATTTTTTGTTAAGTAAATGTTTGTCTGTCTCTTACAGTTTACCAGTTCAACAAAATTGCGCAAAATTCATCCCAAATAAACATGTCTTCAGAGGCTATCCTCAGAAAATAAAGATATTCAGTTTATTTATCATGTAAATATCTTGAATATAAATATGTTAATCACAATCGTTAGAACCATTTTTGAGAAAATCAAAGTTTTCGAAAAATTTTTCATGTAAATGGTAGCTAGTACGGGGATTTTCTTGAAACCTCCGTGTCGCATCCTTGGAAGACATTGAACTTAATGAACTTTGGTGTTTAACAGACTTTTTGTTTTTGAGCAATGCTGCCCACACACACACAGACATACACGCACACACATATACCACAGACCTTTTTCTAAGAATAGGTATGTTTTTACTTTCTCTAGTCCCGTATGTACAATGTACATAGGGATAGAGAAGTATTGTATTCCACCGAAAAATTCGATACCGAGATTTCACCGGAAATATATGTTTTAGGGTCCCCTGTACCCCCCCCCTCAAAAAAAAGCATTTTCACAAAAAGGTCCGTGTGTGTGTCCGTGTGTTCGTGTGTTTGTGAACATTATAGCTCAAAAACGAACAGTCGGTAAAGTACCAAACTTGGTATTTAAGTTTAGTATCTTCCAGGGATACGACAGGAAGATTTTGAGTAAAATCCCCCCACCCACAACTACCCTTTACATGGAACTTTTTTCGAAAATTTTAATTTTCTTAAAAATGACTAACGATTTTGATTAAAATTTCGTTTGTTAAAGATATTTAGCTGACAAATAATATGTATATCTTGAATTTTTTGGGAACAGCTTCTAATGACCTGTTTATTCTGGATGAATTTTGCTTAATTTGGCATAACTAGTAAACCGTAAGAGGTAGACAAAAACTTACTATACAAAAAATGTAGGTCTTGTTAAAATGCACAAGTTATGTCATACATTTTTGTCGTGGAGCTTACAGTTTTCGAGATATTCAGTGTTATTAGTTTAAGTTATGACGGGAGTGTGCGGTTTTCTTTTGTTCTACTCCTGGCCAAGAAAAGAAGCGATTTGTAATGACAATCGCATAACGACAGCTTTTAAAACATTTGACTATGGGTTTAGCCTATGTATTCCCCTATTGTATTCCGACTTATAAGGAACTAAGTAATAAGAACATTGTACTAATGAGTACCTCGATTAGCAAGGTGCAGAAAGAAGAATAATCTTATGTAAGAAGTTTGTAGAACAGCTAGAGAAAGTCATGTGAGTGTAATACATCAGAATTTGTTTTAGATCGAGGGGAACCCAAAAATGTATTTCCGGTGAAATCGCGGTATCGAATTTTCGCAATACAACACCTTCTCTGTACGTTAAGTGCATAGTACGTACAGTAAAAGCAAAATAATAATAATAATAATAATAACAATAATGAAAATAATAACAACAACAATAATCCCATGCCGTACACACTTATAAATCTGTGGCTAACAAACCGACTGCCAGCCTCACACCCACTTATGCAGAACTGAACGATCATCCAACAGATAGGGGGAGGTTATGACGCCGGCATAACGCATCACCCAACCGGAATTTTGGCCGGGATCGCTACCCATCGCAGCTTCTCACTTTTCTCAGGATGCTAACTGAGCACCGCGCCTATATCCAGCACTTAACATCTGTACTCGTATGAGTGGAATGGAACCCAGGAACATTCCATGAACGGGTACCACGACAGTGCCCTCTATCCCACTGTGTCACAACGCGGGACACAAAAGAAACCATTACATGGTGAAAATGTGAAACGCGCAGCAAAGCAGATAAATGCAGACCATATTACAGAATGACAGTCATTCATGAGTTAAAAAAAAATCTGATGTGTTCCATTCACATGACTTTCTCTACATCTCTGCAAAAAATTATTGCTAAAAAGCTTGTCCTTCTATTTACTTCATGCTAATCGGGAAAAAATTACCAGAATTAGTCTTATTACTTGCTTCCTTGTAAGTAGAAGCGAAATAAGGGAGTACCATAGATTAAAGCGATAGTCAAAAGCTGGTTGCTGTGTGACTGAAGCTCCTTTTTGTATGGACAGAAGTAGACAAATTCGTGTATGAGAATAGAGTTTTTTAAAGCTGAAATCAGAAACAAGGAATATCTCAAAAACGACGAACTCCAAGAAAAAAAAAATATATATATATATAACATAAATATGTGTTTTAATATGCTCTACATTTTTTGTGTGTTGTAAGTTTTTATCCATTTCTTATGATTTAGCAGTTATGCAAAATTCCATAAAATTCATCCAGAATAAAGTAGTCTTCAGAGGCTATTTCCAGAAGATTCAAGATATACATTTTATTTGTCAGGTAAATATCTTTAGTATACATATTTTAATCAGAATCGTTAGAGCCATTTTTAAGAAAATCAAAATTTTCGAAAAAAGTTCCATGTAAAGGGTACTTTGGGATGGGGAAATTTCTTGAAAATCTTCGTGTCGCATCCTTGGAAGATACCAAACTTAAATACCAAGTTTGGTATTCAACGGTCTTTTGGTTTTTGATCTATGCTGTCCACAGACACACAGATACACAAACACGCACACACACAGGTGGACCTTTTTCCAAAAATGCGTTTTTTGGATTCAGGAGGACGCAAAACATGTACTTCCGGTGAAATCTCGGTATCGATTTTTTGGGTGTAATACAATACCTTTTCTATACACTATATACATGGTACATATAGAGAAAGTAAAAACGAGTTTGGTGAGGTGATTAAACACTTCTATTTAAAGGCTTAACACCAATAGAGATAACAGCCAAGTTGGCTGAAATTCATGGCACCTCTGCTCAAGTTTTAGCAACAATTTACAATTGGATAAATGCATTTAGACGTAGTCGTACATCCACGAATGGTGAACATCGTGTCTGATGCCCAGTAGAAGTGACTTCCTCCGAAATTGTTGACAAAATCCAGGATATAGCTTTGAATGTTCGACAAATCAAATTTCGCGAAATAATAGAGGCCACAGGAATATCATAAGGTACAGTGTTCTCAATTTTGCACAAAAAGTTATGTGTGACAGAAATCTGGGCAAGATGGAAAATAAAAGCAATCGTATAAACGATTACGTAGCTGATTTGGTAGTTATCCCTCGTAATCCTGTCGAGTTTCTACATCGATACATAACTGTGGATGAAACGTGCATAGACTACTACACTACAGAGACAAAAGTACAGTCGAAACTGGGGGTTCTTAAAGGCGAACAGGCTCCAGAGGAGACAAAGGTGGCGAAATCTGCAGACAGTTTTATGGCCGATATTTTTGGAATGCACGCGGAATCATCTACACTGATGACTTTCATAAATGAAGTACGATAAATGAAGATTATTATGAATCGTAATTGCACCGGTTGAACGAAGATATCAAGAAAAAACACCTTCATCTGTAAAAGAAAATAAATTTCTTCCATCATGACACCTGCGCAGTTTTGGTTAACAAAAATTGTAGAATTAAGGTTCGAATTACTACAATATCCAGCGTATTCAGACTTGACTTCCAGTTACTTTATTTATTTCCAAATTTGAAAAAGTGTCTCAGTGGAAAACGAATCACGTCTAACGAAGATGTCTTCTCCCAAACAGATGCCTATTTTGAGGACCTTTCTAAATTCTACTTTTTGGAATGCTTACAGCAGTTGGAGAAAGGCTGGGAAAAGTGAATCAAGCTAAAAAGAGATTACGTTAAAAAAAAAACAAAAAAGCTACCAACTCTATGCTTTTCTAAGGACCTTTTCAATGCACCTCCCATTATCATCATTAAAATTATTATTGAACCATTTTTTTTAAGAAACTCAATAATGACTTTTACGCGATTATTTTCTCAGATTTCGTATTGAACTTAAGCGAAGATTTTCAGCATGATAGTGCTACATGTCATACTTTATAGGAACCCGTGGCTCATAAACATAGCTTCTGCAGTAGCATTTTATCTCTAACAATTTGTGGCCTCCGGGTTCACCAGACATGAGGGCTGTGAACTACTTTTTGTGGGGATATCTGAAGGTTCTATAGAAGCATACCACCTGCTATCCAAAACCTCCCGATGAATATCACAGTTGAAATAATCAAAATGTTGATGCAGATATGCTAAGGCGTGTTTCCAACATGGAGCTTTAACTAGGTTTCTGGAGATAATTTATAATTTTCATATAGATTTGTTAATCCATTGTTATTCTTTATAATAATATAGTGATTTAAAATATGTAATGTCTTACTGAAATATCCCGTATATTTTGCTATTTACCATGTTTTATACCTTGGTCTATTTTAAAGTAAGCAATAAGATGATTGCATAAAATAAACGTAGATAGCATTCAATTACTATTTAGCCGTGGTACCCGGACGGTTTGTTGTTTGAACAGAAAAAATCTGATGTGTTCCATTCGCATGACTTTCTCTATATCCCTGTAACAAATTATTGTTAATAAGCTTATCTTTTATTTATTTCATGTTAATCGAGGAAAATTAGCAGAAATATTCTTATTCCTTGCTTTATTGTAAATACAAGCGAATAAGGGAGTACCATAGGTTAAGTGAAAGCCAAAACAGGTTGCTATGTGACTGATGTTCCTTTGTTTGTGTGGACAGGAGTTGACAAATTCCTGTATGAGAAAAGTATGTTTTTCAAAGCTGAAACCAAGAAAAAGGAATATCTCAAAAACGATCAACTCCACGAAAAAAATGTATATACAATAAATTGTGTACTCTACATTTTTTGTGTGTTAAGTTTTTCTCCATCTCTTATGGTTTAATAGTTATGCAAAATTCATCCAGAATAAAGTAGTCTTCAGAGGCTAGTCCCAGAAAATTCAAATTATACATTTTATTTGTCAGGTAAATATCTTTAATATATGATATTTTAATCAAAATCGTTAGAGCCATTTTTAGAAAATCAACATTTTCGAAAAAAGTTCCATGTAAAGGGTAGTTTGGGGTGGGGGAATTTTTCTCAAAATCTTCCTGTCGCATCCCTGGAAGATACTAAACTTAAATACCAAGTTTGGTATTTTACCGACTTTTCGTTTTTGAGTTATCGTGTTCAAAGACACACGGACACACTGACACACGGACACACGGACACACACACACGGACCTTTTTGTGAAAATGCCTTTTTTTAGATAAAGGGGACCCTAAAACATATATTTCCAGTGAAATCTCGGTATTACATTTTTTGGTGGAGTGCAATACTTTCTCTATTCACTATGTACATAGTGCGTATAGAGAAAGTAAAAAGGCACACGTTTAACATTCACATCGCTTTCTATTAAATTTCTTGGTGGAGTGCAATACTTTCTCTATTCACTATGTACATAGTGCGTATAGAGAAAGTAAAAAGGCACACGTTTAACATTCACATCGCTTTCTCTATCTGCACTACATCGTATCTAAAAGAGAGTTTGATGCTAAGTCAAATATTTAAATCACTGGTCGCTGTAATTTATGTTGCCGTTGAAATTCCATACGCTTTACCTGTCTATGACAAACAAATGAATGATGAATCAGAATTACAAAAGAGTTATTTAGAAATTCTAAGCAATAACAATGCATACGCGGAAACAGTAAACACCATAACACTGGGAGGTGAAAATGATAAAATATTCGATTTTAAATTATATCAGATACATATCGTGTAGCCTGTGAACCATTTTCAAAGCGGATTGTGGCCAAGTGGCTGAACAACCACGGCGGCCCGTGTTCAATTTCAAGCGCAGGGACGGATTTTCTCAGAATTCTCCGGTTTTTCCCGCTCCATCAACATTCCATGATCATTAGTGTCAGTCTGTGGGGTACCATAGTAGTTAAAGTGGGCGTTAACCACTACAAAAAGAAACATTTTTACCAAAAGTGTTTCACTATTTCCTATTTTAAAAACCCAGAAACTTGTTTAAATCACTCATGTGCTATATTTTAACAATACTTCTCCTTTCGTATGTACTTTTCCCTTACATTTTTAATTTTGGATGAAAAACGTTCCTTACTTTCAGTTTTATTCTGATTTATGTGAAAATTTCAAGCCTGCTAATGAAGATTAAAACAAGTATGACAGTTTATTGGGCCAAAAAGTAATAGTTTATTCTGAAAAAGGAACTTTTTAATAGCAACACTTAAAACGAAAAAAAAAAATACATTTCTACAACTAATAATATAAACTTGTATAAAAACTTTAACATTTGATTTCACTGTTAATATAATTCTGCGTCAAATTTGAATGAAGCCAAATGTACATATTTGAAGTTTTCGGCCATTTAAAAATGTTATCCGCTTTTAGCTTTTACACGATCATTTATTTATTGGTTCGTATACGTACGGCAATTTTCAAATCAATAGTTTTAAAGTCATAAAAGTTAGAACATTCAGTGCTAGTGACCCTTAAAATTTACCAGGTATGCAAAACTATTGCAATTGATTCCCATAAAATATTAAAGTATGCATTTTATTTGTCATCTAAATGTCATATTGTCATTTTGAAAACATTCAAGATGACGAAAAATATTATATACAAGTTATCATTTTAGGCTAAGGGTTTTGAAAATCTTGGAGTTCTATTTTGGAAGATTAAGCATTTATAATCACCTTTACTAATACTGCCCTTTCTGGATAATACTTCGAAATAAAATACAATTATATGTAAAATGAGGCAAAAACTTACGAGTAAACTGTCATTGTGCCTGAACATGATATGTGGATTGTGCCTCAGACTTAGGAAGTCTTAGAACGTATGCTAACATGCATAAAAAAAGAGTGACTCACTCCCCAGATTACAAAAGTATGTTTCCTCCATCAGGTTTCCACTTTCAGGTAACCAAACTTTGACTCCACCCAACAAGTATGAGTTTTCTATATGACTGACTTGAGAAAACAATTCAGCGACAAAAAAGCTCCAATAAATTATGTTTATAGTTTATGTTAAATGTAGGGGTGGTTCAGATACCGCCTCTATGAAAGTGTTTCACTATGATTGGTACACAAAGAAAGGCTCCACCAATTACAACACAATTCGGTGTTGTAGGCAAGGGGTGACGTTAAAATGCACAACTGCGACATTTATGAAAACCTTTATCAGCAACTTTATTAAAACTCTCTCTTATATTACATTTATTTTTGTATTAAAACTTAAAATTATAAAATAGAAAATTAGTTTGAACGGTAGTTAGGCCATATTTTGGGAGGTAAAGAAATTAATAGCTAATATTCTAGAGCACCCGATGATCATTTTCTGTGAATTAGATATTCCATTAAGCAATAGTTAGATTTGCATCAGTTTGGGCAACCGATATTGGAAGCAGAGTGGCGTAATGCTGACACGGCTATCTCGTAATGGTGCGGTTACCAATGTGCTAAAGTAAGGATGGTTCAGCTATAAACACTTCGGGAAATAGGTCAAACGGTCTTTCAAATGCTTTGGGTTCTGGGGTGTTAACATCTTTGACCTGATCGACGCGGCACGAGCTAAAGGCCACAGTGTTGAACTACGTGTAGCACAGGTCATTCCAGGTGAGTGATTATGTATTATAACTATGTGTACCTCAAACTCAACCCTGAAAACCATGTATCCGTCTACCCTTAAGTTGCAAACAACGCTTTGGGATTTCCGTAGTTCCTTGTGTGGTTACTCTTATCCTCCCCTAACCTCAACCCTTTCTCTCATGTGCCTTTAAAAGAGGCAGACACTTAAATAATATGAGCATTTGTTATTTAAATTTACAATTTAGTGCAATTAATTTATACTTACATATAAACAGATGAGAAATTGTTTATTTATAATATTAGTGAAAACGTTTATGTATTGTATGTGTGTCACTGTTATGTGTCGGAGTTTAACAATTCTTTAAACACCGAAAAGCCTAAATAGTTATGCAAATATAGTCTACGATATACTTAATAATTAAATTAAAAAATTACTAAAACATTATAAGAACCTTCAAAACTTTTGAACTTCAATACAAACAAATCGGAAAACATACTTGCAAAGAATGTTTTGAATTTTAATTGAGAATGCAATTGAGTAAACATAGTTATTATTACTCCACAGAATTTCCCTCTAAAAATGACAAATGCAAGAATATATAATTCTATTCCTAAGCCAACTAAGGATCTGATTCAAGAGCCGGAGAAACAAACGAGAATCTGATCTGGTTGTAGATGTATGATATGCACGTGATATCAATGCGAAGGATTTTAATAACCCTCAAGAAAGAATGTTTTGCTTTATTTCCTTTGTATATTACATTAAAGATCTTTAATAGAGTGCGTTAAATAATTGTATAAACAACGAAAATTGTATCAATAACAATGCAACTTAGGCAACCAATATATTATAATTGACAGCTCCAGGATTTTTCTCAACAGTCGCAGACCCAAGGAGGTGTGGTGTGGTGTGGCCTGAGGGTGTGGAGTCTTGATATTTATCACCTTCAAATTTATATGTCATATTAAGTATAGATATTATGGAGAAACTACGAATCTTTTGTGATATTAAATAACTTGAGAAAAGGTACAAAGGTTTAAAATGTCACCTTCTGTGATTATCTAAAAATTACTTGACCATTCGATCGACAGGTTACAGGGCCAAAGTGCGTTTAAAAGTTGTGCAGTGTTTCTAAAAGATAGAAGACTGCCGGGGAGAGATTAAGTAACACAGAACCCCAGCCGACTATGCACAACTTTTGCGATCATATCCGGTAATTTTTCGACCGGGTCTTACGTATTTACAATTGGTTACAAGGGGTGAACGGAGGGGTCCGCAATGAAAATCTACGCGATGATAATGATAAAATAACTTCTTAAAGAGCGGGAAAAGGAACATTATATTAATTAAATGTCAAACTCGTGCAAAACGCTGCGTGCGCTACACGGTACATTGTAGGCGTGAAACATGGTAACAATAACTTTAACTGTTCTTTGAACAAAACTAAGATAATGTAATTTTAAGACTTTCAACAATAACGTGTACACAAATATTAAAAACCGAAAATTTTGAATTAACGTTTAGTTTTAATTTCTGGGAGCTCATAGTATAATACATCGCACAAATTTATTTCACCAGCAGTTGTTTCTAAAGCAAAACTGACGATAGGATCATAGAAACAAAAGGGGGGCTATATTAATAAAATTAATAAATAAATGCATTTTATCATAAACGTAAGAAATTTAATAACATAGAGCTACTTCCTAAGGGTGTAAAAGAGCTATAATATCCGAATTAGAAGATATTACGTTTGCGTGTTCTGGTGGTTTTAAAGATTTTTCGTTGCAAATGTTTAAAAAGTTTTGGAATATATAACAATTTCGTACGTGTTCATGCAATTATTTCACATCCGTTTTAGTAGTACCAATTGTTTACAATATCTGACATTTCTGAGAGAATGAGTTTTGATCCGACGCAGAGAAAATCATATCGAAATCAGGAATTACCAAGTTTTAATTGAATTTCCTTAATTAGGACTTCTTTGTTGTATTTCATAAGTGTATTTATTGGTAAGTTTAAATATAGCTCTGAGGTGTCACCCTAAAAGAAGATCTGATTAATTCATATTCTATAACTTTAATCACTTCCAATAAAATTACAAAACTGGATGCAATGCTCCATAAAAGTGAAACGCTATAAAATTAAGGATGTGGGAAGACATCAGAACATGTATAACCTGGACGTTTTCTCTCTCTCTGAATATGTAAACTGTGTGGATTTGGTTTAGTTGTTATCGTAATGTTTATATTCACATGTATTACAGGTATTACCTGTCTGACAAAAGAATGCTGTTGTTTGGGGAGGTCGCTGGTGTAGCTTAGCACGGTTTAGAGCCATCAGAGAATGCTGGAATATAGTGCAGTACAGTCAAGGCATCAAAACAGGTAAATAGGAATAAATTAAACGATTCAAGTCAGGTTAAACTTGCAGTTTTCTTTATCACTAATTAATATTAATTTTTTATTTTTTGAGCATATGATTACGTGCGGCGGTGTTTACATTTTGACTTGATCCGAATCCATTCACTATAACAGACTCGACTGCTGCATTCTAGTACTGCCCATACTGTACAGGGCATGCCCGAGAGTGATGACTTAATACCGCTTATGTGTTTGTGTTAACGCAAGGTTCCACTTGTAGCATTCATTCTTCAGACAGGTAACAAAAAGCCTTTTGCTTGGTAAAGAGGTCATTGGTCAGTTTTTTACTTTCTCTATACATACTATGTACATAGTGTATAGAGAAGGTATTGCACTCCACCCAAAAATTCGATACCGAGATTTCACCGGAAATATATGTTTTAGGGTCCCATGTATCCAAAAAAAGCATTTTCAGAAAAAGGTCCGTGTGTGTGTCAACACGATAGCTCAAAAATGAAAAGTCGGTAAAATACCAAAGTTGGTATTTCAGTTTGACATCTTCCAGCGATGCGACATGAAGATTTTGAGAAAAATCCCCCTACTCCAAACTACCCTTTACATGGAACCTTTTTCGAAAATTTTGATTTTCTCAAAAATGGCTCTAAGGATGTTTATTAAATTATCGTATATTAAAGATATTTACACGACAAATAAAATGTTTATCCTGAATTTTCTGGGAATAGCCTCTGAAGACTACTTTATTCTGGATGAATTTTACGGAATTTTGCATAACTGCTAAACCGTAACAGATGGGAAAAAACTTACAACACAAAAAATTTAGAGTAATGTAATTTATGTTTTAAACACATAATTTATCCTATATACATTTTTTTTCGTGGAGTTGGTCGTTTTTGAGATACTCCTTGTTTTTTGGTTTCAGCTTTAAAAACATACTTTTGTCATACAGGAATTTAACAATTCCAGTCCATACAAACAAAGGAACTTCAGTCACGTAGCAACCAACTTTTGACTGTCACTTTAACCAATAGTACTCCCTTATTTCGCTTCTACTTACCAGGAAGCAAGTAATAGGACTATTTCTGCTGATTTTTTCTCAATTAGTATGAAGTAAATAGAAGCACAAGCTTTTTAACAATACTTTGTTGCAGAGATATAGAGAAAGTCAAGGAACGCATCAGATTTTTAAATTGTTTTGATTGCTGATATTTTAGTCCTGAGCAAAGGTTGGCTGGCTCACCGCTTAAACAATTTGGTTCATGAAGAAACAATTGCAAGATACTTGTAACTGCCTTATTTTTCACTTTATATGTGTCCTTTAATCTAATAGGAAATATCAGACAGTGAATGAATGAAAAGTGTGAAATGTTGTTTAAATGAGCCCAGGGTCTTTAGAGCTTAAAGTTTCTCGTATTTCTATTCTCAGCATAAGCGAAAACCACGGGGAAGAACCATTATCTGACAACTCAACCCAACTGAAATTCGAACTAAAGACATAGCGAATGTTGGGCAGATACGCTCTCTTTACACTTCATATCTTTATGCTACCTTTATGCAAAGAGCACAAATAGTATGCTATTTTATGCAGTTACATTGCATAGACGAGCAATGTAAATATTGTTAAACATCGTTAAATAGAAACTGTCTCTTGTTAGTAAGCTGAGCTTTCAACCCTTACCTTTATGCTCTTCCTAGGCATTCCATCCACAATGTAATAACATTCAACGACGTGAAACCTTCCGATGCAAAACTAATATGATCACTTTTTCTACTTACTGCATAGTACCTACATAAATAGGTAAAGAACATATTGTACTCCATCTGAAAATTCGATACTGAGGTTTCTCCGGAAATACACATTTTAGGGTCCCTTGTATCCAAAATACAGTGTATAAGAAAAAGATTCCTGTGTGTTGGTGTAATCGCTTGTCCATAAACATAATAACTCAAAACTGAAAAGTTTGTAAAATACCTAACTTGATATTTAATTTCATTTTCGCAGAATGCGACACGAAGATTTTGAGAAAAATCTTCTCACTCCAAACTACCTTTTACATAGAAAGAGTTTCGAAAATTTTGATTATCTCAAAAATGGTTCTAACGATTTAATTAAAATATTTAAATGGAATATAAAATTATATTTTGAATTTTATGGGAATAGCCTCTGAAGACCTCTACACTCTGAATAACGTTTACATAACTGGTAAACCGCACTATACCAAATTGTAGATATCTTCAAAACACACAGTTTATGTCATATACATTTTTTGTAGTGTTAACCGTTTCTGAAATATTCTTTCTGCTTTCTTTAAGTTTTAAACTATTTAAATTTGTTCAAAAGTAATATTTCGTTTTTTCTCTCTGTTGTTTTACGGATAATTTTTTTCGAAGTGAACAAAATTTCACTTGTATCACATAGCACCAGCTTTTAAAGCATCTGAATTAAAAAACATGGAATCTATGAGTATAAAAATAAAGTATATAAACAGAACCAATGTTTTTCTTTATTCCTAAAAGTTTGAATTTAAGTTTTTCATGAATTCATAAGAAAATTTAATAAATCCAACTATTGCAATTATAATACTTGTTACTGAATTTTTTATTATTTTAAGGATGTTAAAATTTAATTCTTGTTTTGTTTTAATGCTTTAGTCTAGTGTATTCCTTGTAGATTATACTTATATGGAACTAACTAGTAAAATCATTTCTGCTAATGTTTACCTTATTTGCATGAAGTAGATAGAAGAATAATTTTTTATAAGAGTGGTTTGTTAAAAAATAGCTAAGGAAAGTATATGAATGTAGCAGATCAGATTTTTATCCTTTAATTTGGTTGCTAGAAATTCGTAAAGAAGAGGCAAATACTTTCTGGAGACACTGTACGTGATAAAATCAATAGAAACCCAGGAAGGAAATTGAGAAAAACCACTAAAATGAAGTTTTATAAGTCCAAGGCGGTAACAAGATGCCTCATAAATGCTTTCTAATATCAGTCTTTGGAGGCAATAGAAGAGACCCTAAGGGATGAAGTAGTAGGTCACCTAAGATGCAACTAGTATTATAACTTCCACGTGTAAGATATGGAGCTCAGAATAAAGATAGTGGCGAAGCTGGAAATAGACATAAAAATGGTGGGAGCAATAATTTTAAGGAACAGCGATTAGAATGATCTTAAACGTGAAGAATGAAGGAATTAAAATTATCATCTTCGAATAAAGATGAAGATTCGTAAAAGAAAGCAACTGTAGAAAGATGAATAATAAGCCTCATATTTTCATCAGTTTGAATCCCTCAGTAAAATAAATAAAAACATCTGATATGTTATATTCAGATAAGTTTCTCTAACTATGCTTTAACAAAGCATTCTTGCGAATCTTATTCTTTTATGTATTTCACACTTAACAATATGAAATTTAGCATTTAGCTAAAGCGACACTTAACTCTTTTAAAAGCCAGTAGTTATGTGACAGTATTGAAATTCCGTTTTCTGTGCTTGACCATGATAAAAATATGAATAATGACTTGCCATTTAAAAAAAGTGTAGGTACTTGAAAATGAACACCTAAAATATGCAATACCTTGTAAATGGTTAGCTCTATAGCAAAAAAAAAAAAATTTTCATGTGTTACACTCATATGACTTTCTCTAGCTGTTCTGCAAACTTCATACATAAGATTCTTCTTCTTTCTACACCTTGCTAATCGAGGTACTCATTAGCACAATGTTCTTATTATTTAGTTCCGTATAAGTAGGAAGAAAATAAATGCTAAACTAATAGTCAAATGTTTTAAAAGCTGTCGTTTTGCGACTGTCATTACAAATCGCTTCTTTTCTTGGCCAGGAGTAGAACAAAAGAAAAACGGACACTCCCGCCTGAGAAAAGTATAAGTACCTCACAACTGAAACTAATAACAATGCCTGCATGACTACTGCAAGCCTTCTAATCTTGCTCATAACATAGATATAAAGAGATTATTTTAAGTGCAAGAGAACACATGTTATTACTTTCTCTATATCTACGTGCTATGTATATAGTGTATAGAGAAGATATTACACTCCACCAAAAAATTCGATACCGAGATTTCAGCGGAAATATATGCTTTAGAGTCCCCTGTTTCCAAAAAAAGTATTTTCAGAAAAAGGTCCTTGTGTATGTATGTGTCCATTTGTCCGTGTGTCAGCGTGTCCATGTGTCCGTGTGTCAGTGTGTCCGTCCATGTGTCCGTGTGACTGTGAACACGATAACTCAAAAACGAAAAGTCGCTAAAATACCAAACTTGGCATTTAAGTTTAATATCGTCCAGGGATGCGACACGAAGATTTTGAGAAAAATCCCCCCACCCCAAACTACCCTTTACATGGAACTTTTTTCGAAAATGTTGATTTTCTAAAAAATGGCTCTAACGATTTTGATTAAAATATCGTATATTAAAGATATTTACCTGACAAATAAAATGTATTTTTAGAAATTTCTGGGAATAGTCTCTGAAGACTACTTTATTCTGGATCAATTTTACGGAATTTTGCATAACTGTTAAACCGTAAGAGATGGGCAAAAACTTACCACACAACAAATTTAAAGCACTTCAAAACATTTATGTTATATACATTTTTTCCTTGGAGTTGATTGGATTGTTTTTGAGATATTCCTTGTTTTTGTTTCAGCTGTAAAAGTATACGTTTCTCATACTGGACTTTGTGATATCGTGTCCATACAAACAAGGGACTATCACTTTAACCTATGGTACTTCCTTATTTCGCTTCTACTTAAAAGGAAACAAGTAATAAGACTATTTCTGCTAATTTTTTCTCCATTAGCAGGAACTAAATAGAAGCATAATCGTTTTAATAATAATTTATTGCAGAGTTGTAGAAGAATTCATGTGAATGGAGCACATCAGATTTTTTTTTAATTGTTTAATTTTTATAGCCCCCTTTAACATCTAAGGTCATATCGGGGGCTTTGCACTTAGAAACAACTGGTTGTCTGTAGGTACCTTTACGTTTAGTTTAAATCATCTTATTTTCCTCAAACACATACTCATTCTCTCTCACATGTATACGACTCTGTACTTCCAGACTCTGTGGGGGATAGGAAATAATTCTGTCTAAATAAAAATTCCCCGCCCCAGCCGGGACTTGAACCCGCAACCGAGAAGTCAGCTCGGTGACCACAGAGTATATTACTTAGAGATGGGAACTTGAGGCAGTGTATATACTATATGGTGTTTCGAAATACTTTGGGATAAGCCTTCCATGCTTTTTCGATAATTTCAATGTTTACTTTCTCTACACGTACTATGTACATAGTGTATAGAGGAGGTATGCATAGTTGACGCACTGTAGCCTGGTTTGGTGACTCACTCTTAGTCATTATACTTACCTACTCTGGTGAAAAAATCTGTGATTGTAGCATAAAATATCAATTCCACGTGCAATACTCACGAGGAAATATCTGATCTTTCTTTGCCTGTGTTAGATAGTATTTATGCAAGCCAATCTCGCTCACTAAAGTGGCTTACAGGTAAATTCTATGACTAATTATTCCACAAATAGTTTATTCTAATAATGTACAAGGGTGATATTGAATAAAATATAAGTGAAGTGTAGAACTAACTTGAAGTAAACAATAGAGCGGTAAGTAATTGTGTAGTATAGCAATAGTATTGTGACGAAGTAAACAGAACAGTATGTGAAATATGCATAACGTTATGTGTGAGACCGTTGCACAAATTTAAACGTTTATCAATCACACATGGTGTAAAATTTACAGGTTCTAGTAGGCATAAAATTCCATTAAATGTTGCTTTCTTGTGCTGCAGTGGTACTCCTTACATAAAATAATGTAAAAAATAAATGAAAATATTGTAAGATTCTGCATTGTTTTAGCTATTCATCTTTTTTTTAACTATTGGAATTTTAAATACTTTAAATGGTAGCTCATTATATTTCTTATGTAAGAGCAATCACTATTCCAATAAAATGTTTTTAACCTATATGTGAGAAGCCTAACATTTTGTAAATGTTTATGTACCTGCTCAAAACTTTGTTAATTTGTAGGTATAATGTTTAGTAAATTTATTACAAATCTGATTAGTATGGGATTAAACTTATATTAGCAGATAACTGCTGTATGTAGACCGACAGGCAGACAGTCAGATAGATAGTTGAGCGATTCTACGATTCCCACATATATTTTTAGAAATGTGATAAATGCAATTATTATTATACATTATATTTATTATTTTAGATCTAAAGACACAGACATTTCAAAGCTAGAAGCCAGTTACTAAGCACATATTTTCCTTCAACTGTAACAGATAAGGTCGAACAGTAATTTCTAAACTACTACAAAAATTTTAAATTGTATTTTTGTTCTAAACAATATATACTCTATTTTGATATAATATATTATCTTCCATTCTGGAGCATTCCATTTCGAATCTCTGTCGGAGCGACTTACTTAAATACTATTTTTCCTTTATCCTAACAAGACAGAAGTCGGACAGCTCTAAACCTTATGTATCATTTCATTAATTGGTTGTGCTAAGTTAAAAAACATTAATGTTATAAAAAAGTTATAGTATCAAAGTTCCTTAGACACTCCTAGATACTCCGTACCTAATCAAAGTAGTATAAAGCTTTCGAAATTTGTAACTTTTATAAAAGTTAATATATAAGTATATATATCCTTTAAACCTTGCTCTTTTAAAGTTTACACTATTAGTAATCACCAACGTAGGAAGTTTTAAGCAGTTGCTTTCAAATTATCTACACTCATTACCACTACAATGAATGCAAAACAAGAGGACAAAAGTCACTGATGGTAGGTAAAAACCGGTGCAAGGCCGCCAGAAGATTGTAGAGCGGTAGGGTTGTTTATTTGCAGCGTCTTAGTGCTCTACGCCATGGGATTAATGCTTAAAACTGCCTATGACTTTCAAAATATCCCTACACAAACTCGTAGGCTTTCACGGCCGATGTTATTATTGGTAAAATATAGCATGTCCCGGCTTGTAGGCCGTGGTCGATTATTAAACTTATTATCGCAAGTCGTTCCGGCCCAGCTTCAGTTCTGAAGACGTCCTCCACAGCTGAGGACGAAACGTCAAGTTTTAATTATTTTAATAATTTTAATATTCGACCATGGCCTACAAGCCCGGACATGTTATATTTTACCAATAATCCCTTCACAAGATTTATGTTACAGTGTGATTTAAAAGAATCTGATGTGTTCCATTCACATGAATTTCTCTACTTCTGTGTAATAAATTGTTGTTAAAAAGCTTATGCTTCTATTTACTTCATTTTAATAGAGAAAAAATAACAGAAATAGCCTTATTACTTACTTCCTTGTAAGTAGAAGGGAAATAAGGGAGTACTATAGGCTAAACTGATAACCATAAGACGGTTGCTATGTGATTGAAGTTCCTTTATTTGTATGGACAGGAATTTGTATGAGAAAAGTATAATTTTTTCAAAGCTGAAACCAAAAACAAGGAATATGTCAAAAACGATCAACTCCTCGAAAAAAATATGCACATGGCATAAATTGTGTGCTTTAATGTCCTCTACATTTTTTGTGTGTTAAGTTTTTGTCCATCTCTTACAGTTTAGCAGTTATGCAACATTCCGTAAAATTCACCAAGAATAAAGTAGTCTTCAGAGGCTATTCCCAGAAAATTCAAGATACACATATTTATTTTCAGGTAAATATCTTTAACATACGATATTTTAATCAAAATTGTTAGAGCCATTTTTGAGAAAATCAAAATTTTCGAAAAAAAATTCCATGTTAAGGGTAGTTGAGGGTGGGAGGATTTTCTTGAAAATCTTTGTGTCGCATCCTTGGAAGATACCAAACTTAAATACCAAGTTTGGGATTTATGGGTCTTTTTGTTTTTGAGCTATGCTGTCCACAGACCACAGACACACACTCACACACATGTACACACACACACACGGACCTTTTTCCAAAAATGCTTTCTTTGGTTTCAGGGGGACCCAAAACATGTATTTCCGGTGAAATCTCGGTATCGAATTTTGGGTGCATTACAATACCTTCTCTATACATTATGTGCATAGTACGTGTAGAGAAAGTAAAATGGATGTGTTGTATTCACATGGTTTCTTTGTACACTCTATCACTTATTAGTTCTATACAAACTATACCTACGAAAGTGTATTTTCCCATCTGGTTCATTTTAACTGAGAAAAAGCCTTGCAGAAATAGCTACTTTACATATTTCGTTATGGATTAATAGGGAATAGCGATAATCAAAGGTTGAAGAACTGGAAGCGTTTCTGTAAGAAAACTCACAATGTTATGCAATCCCATTAACAATTACGTGTATAAAAAGTAAACAATTGCAAAGTATTGACGAATTAAAACTGTCCCACCTCGGTAGCGTGGCTGCCCCATATTCAACTGGCCGCGAGCTCAAATCTCACAGTGAGTTACCCGGATAAGGTATTTTTACGGCGTTTTTCTTATCCTGAAAAGAAAATTTCGAGTAACTTCAAATACCAGAGACCCCGAGATCATTTGAGCATTATTTCACCGATTTTATTCATCTAGTTTAAAGGATGTTAAGCCATCAAAAAGAAAAGTCATTTAACCTGGTTGGTCATATAGGACAATAAATAAAATCTGTATATGTTGGTGCCGCGGGTGAGTGGTTAGACCACTCGACGCCCACCTAAGGGGCTCGGGTTCGATCCCAAGAGCCCGCACGTGGGATTTGTGGTGGACGAAGCGGCGTTTGAGTGGGTTTTCTGCGGGTCCTCATCATTAATAAATACAAACAAAAAATATTGAAGCACCATTTGCATGTAAAGTACGTAGGAGTCAACCCACCATCATCAGATTTTGCTTGTCTTTCACATCATCCACTTTCTCATGCTCATGCCTAGCTATGGGCCGACCACTAATTCCAGGTTCTTTATTCTGTCGTTTCGAGTCGTTGGCTCCTCGACAGGTTTCTGACCCCTAGGCATCTACTAGTAAGTCTTTGGTGGGTTTCAGTTTTAATATACGGGAAGGGTTAGCCGACTACGGAAAAAAAAAAAAAAAAAAACACAAAATATCTACTCGTATATAATACATATTAAAAAAAAATTAAACTATTCATTGCGGATATCTCAGAAAACTAAAAGTAGAGCGAAAGAAAACGAAAATTTTAGATATAAATCCGCTAAATAACTATAGGGAATTGCTTGCAGAAAAACGACCAATCCTATAGGATAGTAGCATAAAAGCTTATTTGGGATAACCGATGTGTTTTGGAGATATATACATTTTCATGTAGTAAGTTTTCGTCATTCAATTAGAATTTGGTAGTTATACAAGATTAGGTATATACAGTTCTTCCGATTTAAGAGGACTTCATAAGATATTTCCAAAAAGTTGAAGCAATATATTTTAACTTTCATAAAAATATTCTTAATATACATAGGGGCCGCGCCGTGGCCGAGTTGTCTAACCACTCGCCTCTCACCTAGATGGCCCGGGTCGATCCCAAGCGGCCGCATGTGAGATTTATGATGGACAAAGCGGCGAAGAGGCGGATTTTCTCCGGGGTATCCGGTTTCCCCCGCCATTGCATTCCACCAGTGCTCCATTTTCATTCATGTGTCACCAGTGTCATCGTCTGCGTTGCCACGAGTAGTAAAAACGGGCGCTAAACACTACCAGTACCTACCTACCTAATATACAACATTTTTGCTCAAAATCTTTAAAAATATTTTTGAGAAAAATGTAAAGTATAATCTTCCTGTCGCATTTTTGGAAGATACGGAAGTTTAATAATACGGCTGATATTCAACCGACTTTCGTTTTTACTTTCTCTACTTAGTACATAGGTTGTACACAGGTAGAGAGGGCATTGCACTCCGCTCAAAAAGTCGATAGAGTGATTTCACCGGAAATACACGCTTAGGTCACTTTTATCCAAAAAAGACATTCTTGAAAAATGATTAGTGTGGATGTGTGTCCGTGCGCCTGAGAACACAAAAACGAAAAATTGGTAAAATACCAAACTTGGTATTTTCATATGCATATGTGCATTAAAATCTTAACTGTGCCTATTAACTGGTTTGGCCAATTAGTTACGATCATTTGAGATACTTTTTTCGACACTTAGAATCTGCTAAGCATAGATATTCAAAAGTAGGGTTATGTATCCACCTCTTTATTCGTGATTACAGCAGGAATGTTTCCCAGAGAGATGGTTGATGTGTGCATTGTTTACGCGTCCTTCAAAACAGTTTGGTGCGGCATGTCTGGAACATCTAGGCATTAGCTACTCAACAATCAAAGGTGTTGGTTTGCTCTTTTGTCCTATTTTTGTTTATAAAATGTTACTGCTAGCAGTATTTCATCAAATTAAAGAATTAAATATTAACATTAATTTAATTTCAAAGATAGAGAAAATAAGATCTTAATTCCAGAACATTTGTATCAAATAAGGCAAATTGTTACTTAAATTGGACAGAAATTAATATACATAATACAGCTGCAATGATCAGAGTTAAACAAAGATCATATCTATTGAAAACATGCATTATCCTAGTACACTGAAATTTGATTTATTGATTGAGTTTACATTAAAATTAACAAATCGAAATATAAGCGATTAACTTTAAAGCAACTGCTTAATAACATATTTAAAATTGGCGTGCATAAGGTTCCTTTTGTACTGTTCTCAACTTGGAAACTAACACTTACACAATCACACGTGTCATTTCATTGTGTGTAGCAAATTTCAAATCTAAGTTTACAGTAAACCATATAATTAGATAAAACGGTTGTGTTGGATAAAGTATTTTAGGGAAATAAAAATTTGATATGTTCCATTCACACGACTTTCTCTACCTGTTCTGTAAACAGACTATTCTTCAAAAGATTATTCTCGTATCTATATCATGCTAATCGAAACAACATTAACGGAAATTGTCTTACTATTTGCTTCCTTCTAAGCAGAAGTGAAATAACATATTGCTGTTTTCAAAACTTTTTCCTTGTAAAGAGTAGCTTGGGGTCAAGGAGTTTTCTTGAAAATTTTCGTGTCGCATTATAAAAGATACTATACTTAAATACCAAGTGAGTTATTTAAGCTATACTGTCCATTCACAAAACGCGCGCGCGCGGACCTTTTACTAAAATGTTTTTAGGGAGGATTCAGCGGACCTTAAAACATGTATTTCCTGCAATATCTCGGCATCGAATTTTTGGGTGGAATACAGTAACTTCCCTATACACTATATACATAGCACATGTAGAGAAAGTAAAAATATATACCTACTCGAAAATATTTGTAATTATAAAGGCAGCATTAAGTTTCGAAAACGTGTTGTAAGGCCGCACCGTGGTTAGACCACTCGGTTCGATCCCAGGCGATCACATTTTGGATTTAGGGTAAACAAAGCGGCGCAGGGGCGCGTTTCCTCCGTGTTCTCCGCTTTCACCCGCCATACATTCTACCGGTGCTCTATCTTCATTCCATAAGAGCCATCGCCTACGGTGCTACATATGTAGTAAAACCGGGCGTTAAACACTATCCAAAAAAGCAACAACAAACAAAAAAACAAAACAAAAAAAAACAGCGGATATATTACTGTTATAACAGATATCACATACGTGCACGAATATCCAGAATGTTACACATTGTAGGCAGGCCTATATACTCAAAGCGTCTCTCGTAAAAAAAAAAGGAAAGAAAGAAAGATGCGCAAAGCAAGTAGATCTCATTTGCAATTATATTGATTTGCAACAGCTCCACTGTGATTTCCGGTATTTCTTACTTCGATATGACCTATTAGTCAGAGGAACGTTAACATTTATAAAAAGCTCTAAAATCTAATTGGAATGTTTTGGAAGGTTTCAAATTAAAATCCTCAAATTGATAAATATTCTGCTCTTGGTAAACTAAAGTCCATTTATAACTTTTACGGTCATTTTAAACAGTTTAGTCAATGATGCATAGGTACAATGTCAAGAAGGTATCATAAAGCTTTTTAGAACACTTTAAATCTCTTTTTAATACTCGAGTCCTCATTTCCTGTTTTACTGCCGCGATCGGAAGCAAACTCCAACTTTATGGCTTCTACCGGAGAACTGTCTGTTTATCTCCATAATGTCAGCATTGAAGTTTTTATTTTCCGAAACCAACAAATTTCCTCACATGTTTGGCTAATAGACCTAGCTCATATTTGCTATGTAGGCTTACGGCTTAATAAACATTAAAATATTTATCATTGAAATAACACTTTCAATTTTCTTTATTAGTTTTTGTAAACGTTACTAGTTGCTGTTGTAAAATAACATGTATTTTCAAGATAAATTTAAGCTACCGTTTACTAACTACATGTTTTAATTGACTCCCAAAATGAATGTGAAATAGAGTTTCGTATTGTTTAAGAGTTTAAGAATGCATACTTTAATACATAAACATTGTCAGTATAGGAGATTAGTTATTTCAATTTCAATAATGGCTTGCGAACGATGAAAGACCCAGGTCAGAATTGACTAGTTTCTCTACACGTGGTATGTACATAGTGTATAGTGAAGGCACTGTATTCCACCCAAAAATTCGATGTCCAAATTACGCCGGAAATATACGTTTTGAAGTCCCCGAGGCAAAAAAAAAAATATTTTTAGGAAAACTGAACTTATATACAAGTTTGATATTTTACCGATTTTGAGTTTTTGATTTAAGTTCACAGACACAGGGACACACGGACACATACACGAGCTTTTTCCAAAAATGTTTTTTTTTCCTGATACAGGAGGCCCTAAAACTTGTATTTCAAGTGCAATTTTGGTATCGAATTTTAGAGTGGAATGCAAATATCTTTCACAATCGAGAAACTTGCTCACGACACTTTTCACTTATTGCTATACTTGTTCATCATATTGCCCTCTATCATTTACAATAGATTTAGCTTGTCTTTGGAATTCCCTCCATGAAGACGTAAGGGACTGCCTGGACGATTTACTGTTCAGGAAGAAAATTAGGGAATACATTTATAATAAAACCTAATCTGCTGCTGTATGATATAAATACATCACTTTATATGTTGTTACTTTGCGCTGGCAAGTAATACGCATTGCAATTATAAGTATGACAAATATGCGTTCCAACCTATGAGAATATTTTATTTAAAATAGTTTTATTTACAGTTTTTTTCTTTTCATTTCAGTATACTTGTTGTGCCTTTTATATTTGTTTTTATTAAACTGTATTTTTACTTTCTATACACCTACTATGTACTTAGTGTATAGAAAAGGTATTGTATTCCACTCAAAAATTCTATACTGTGATTTCGCCGGAAATACATGTCTTGGGTCCCCCTGAATCCAAAGAAATAATTTTCTGAAGAAGGTCCGTGTGTGTGTGTCTATGTTTGTGGGCAGCATAGCTCAAAAACGAAAAGACCGTTGAATACCACACTTGGTATTTAAGTTTGGTTTCTTCCAAGGGTACGACACGAATATTTTAAAGAAAATCCCCCTACCCCCATCCACCCATTACCTGCAACTTTTTTCGAATTTTTTTATTTTCTTAAAAATGGCTGTAACGATTTTGATTAAAATATCGTATATTATTTACCAGAATTTACTGGGAATAGCCTCTGAAGACTACTTTATTCTGAATTAATTTTAAGGAATTTTGTATAATAGCTAAACCGTAAGAGATGGACAAAAACTTACAACACAAAAAATGTAGAGCACATTAAAGCACTCAATTTATGTAATTTACATTTTGTCGTGGAGTTGATGGTTTTTTCGATATTCCTTGTTTTTGGCTTCAGCTTTGAAAAGTTAATAACCTTTCTCATACAGGAATTTGCAAACTCCTGTCCATACAAACAAAAGAACTTCAGTCACATAGCAACCAGCTTTTGACTATTACTTTAACCTATGGTACTTCCTTATTTTGCCTCTACTTACAAGTAAACAAGTAATAAGACTATTTCTGCTAATTTTTTCTCGATTAGCATAAAGTAAAAAGAAGCATAAGATTACTAATAATGATTTTTTACAGAGATGTAGAGAAAGTCATGTGAATGGAACATATCATACCTTTATTCTTTATTTATTGTATCGCTGCAGTATTGAATTTAATGTATTGCCTGGTAGTGTGGAAGAGAAGCTCTTATGGCCTTAACTGCAACCAGGATAAATAAACAAATAAATAAATACTTTCTCTAACTACTATGTACATTGTAATACTTGCTAGAGAAAGTAAACATTTAACATCGCATAGCAACGAACGAAAAGCATGTTGTTCATAACTAATATTGTCAGTCATGGTGAAAGATCAGCCAAAATCCGTGACGTTGTCAGTAGAAGGCAAGATCGTGCCCCCCAGGCGGTTCACAAACAAATGTATAGTAGCCCCATAAACGCCGTGCGGTTCCCGGCTCCGTTTCAGCTGTTACAGTGATAAACGTCAAGCTGAAATACCACCCTTCAGGTCTCCTTCCTTCCTTCCGTCCGTCCTTCCTTGTTCGCAGACGACCACAGGGCTTTCCGCTTTCAATCTCAAAAAGAGAATGTTTCCTGAACACGAAGAACAGATTACGCAAATCCACTTTGGTTGTGTTCAAACATACGATTATCTGCCTCCTTTCGTGCCACACGAGAAAGTGGACCTGCTTTAGAACACGAAAACACTGCAAATTCCCTTCTAACAATTACCTTCCTTCCTCTCACGGTTTTCCATTTTCTTTAGAGAAATGGGAGACTGAAATGATTTATGTTTTGCGTATCTCTGACACTTACGCTACAATTTCATTAATCTCATCCAGTATTCTCTTGACTCCCTCTATTACCAATGGTAAGTAGGGAAAGGTCTGTATACCCTCAAATTGGATGTATTTCACCTGAAGTAAATGTTTTGAGGCTCTGAGTAAAATAATGTTCATAAAATGGTATCCTCTCTCATCTATGTGAGTGTATGTGTGAAAGATGGTTTAAATACTAAATGTAACACTTACCTTTCAACAATGCGACAGGTTTGTTTTGAAGAAAATCTTTACTCTTTATATGCAAAGGGTTCCAAACTTGCAGTTTTCTCAAAAATGCCTGTAAAAACTCAATTAAAATACCACATATTTCAGATAATTTCATGGCAAAGACGATCCATATTCTGAATTTTCTAGGAATAGCCTGTGAAGTCCTCTTTATTCTGAAAGAATTTAGAATAAGCGATTAACTGCAAAGATGGACAAAATCTTACTTCATAAAAATGTAGATCTTGCAAGCACAACGTGTGGAGTTAGCCATATTCATTATAATTGGTTTACAATATTTAATACATACATTTGTATGAGGTAGATAAAAGAATAAGCTTTTGTAAGATGTCTATTGAAAGGAAACGAAATAGACTTATACGAGGTACATCCAGAAAGTAAGTTCCGATTGGTAATAACATTAAATTGTGTACAGATACAGAATAACTATTTATTGCACAAAATTATACAACTCTTAAACTACTTTTCCACATAACTGCCGAAATTTTGCAGGCATTTTTCATAGCGTGGCACAAGTTTTTGTATACCTTCTTCATAGAAGTTTGCCGCCTGTGTCTTCAAAAAGTTGGAAACATTTTCTTTCAGCTCTTCGTCATTGTTGAAGTGTTGACCGCCAAGGAAAGACTTGAGATGTAAGAACAGATGAAAGTCGCTAGGAGCGAGGTCAGGGCTGTACGGAGGATGGTCAAACACGTCCCAGCCAAATCCCTGTAGGAGGTTTTTCGTCAAATTTTCAGTGTGTGGTCGTGCGTTGTCGTGAAGAAAGACAACACCTTTTGACAGCAATCCTCGGTGCTTATTCTGTATTGCGTGATGCAATTTCCTAAGTGGCTCGCAAAAACCATCTGCTTTGATTGTTTGACCACGCGGTAAGAAATCAATGAATAAGATGCCTTTCCAGTCCCAGAACACTGTGCACATCATTTTTCGAGGTGTCAAGATTTGTTTCGGCTTAACGTTTCCTGGGGATGAAGTGTGCCTCCATTCCATTGATTGCCGCTTACTTTCAGGGGTGTCGTAAGAAACCCAAGTCTCATCTCCTGTGACTATCTGTGTCAGAAATTCTTCGCCGTCTTCATCATAACGGGTTAAAAACTGAAGTGCACTACCCATCCGTTTTGTTTTGTGTTGCCCAGTAACAATCTTTGGTACCCAACGTGATCAAAGTTTACGAAATTTCAGTTTTTCGGTAACAATTTCATGAATTAGTGATCGTGAGCTTTGGGGAAATTCCATAGCGAGAGCACTAATTGTAAACTTGCGGCATTCCTGGATCCTGTCAACAATCGCGTGAACCAGTTCTTCTGTAACCAAAGATGGACGCCCACTTCGTTCTTCATCGTGCACTTCACTACGTCTTTCATTGAACTGTCGGACTCATCTTCTGATCATTGAATCACTCATCGCATTTTGTCCGTAAAGTTCGCAAATTTGCCGATACGTTTCAATTGGTTTCACTTTCCTAGCATTCAGAAAACGAATCACAGATCTGATTTCACAAGCGGCGGGATTTTCAATCAACACCGACATTGTAAACAAGCACAACAAAGCGTATGTGGCTGAAGGCGATCTCAAAATGGCGCACGTTTCTTCTCCTTGATACAGAGCGTCTACCGCGCATGTGCGGAACTGCGATCGCAGCGCTGCAGTGGAGATAAATTGAAACGGAACTTACTTTCTGGACGTACCTCGTATTTATGGACGCTCTTTATTTGCTGTGGTTCTCAGCGTCTCATTCTAATCTGGACGTGAAATATCCCTTAATTTTGCCTAGAGGCCTCTTTAGCAGGCTTAAGGTTATTTTACGTGGTATAATCTACAACTCGGGACCAACGGTTTCATTTCTCTTCTGAAGGAAGCCATCATCATCCACCGGATTTGAATCCGCGATTTTGGGTGTATGAAGTTAGCATGATAACCATTACACCAAGGAGAGTGACAGACTATTGAAAAGTAGGTGGAGAAAGCTCCAGCATTTAACTTAACTTTTAAGGGAAAGTTTAAAGTAAGATACTATATTTATCGTTAATTTTCTCCACAATTCTTACTTTCAGCAGCATTCAAGTTACTCCAATTAGTTTGTAGAGAAGAACTTAGCTAAAACCTGCCATTTCAGGCAATGATTTTCAAAATATATTTAGTAGAACAATTTTAGACTTTTTCATACATTGTTAGGGCTGAAAAAATATATGAATATAGTCTACAATTCCTGAACAAAAGAAGGCCAGCGATATAGTATACAGTACGGTATACATAGTATATATATACGTGCTAGAGAAAGTATAAAGGAAGTAAAGATTGAGGTAGGATTTAAAAGTTAAATTTCACTATCAAACATAATATTTCAGTCTAGAATAATAAACCGAGGATTTAATTAACTTAATGCATTAGATGTAGTTCATGCGCATGCCTGAAGTAAAGTACAACTAAGCTTCCAGGTAAATTACATTACTAGCACTTAATACAGAAAATGCTGTACAGTTCCATCATGAAAACACAACGGAATGTAAATAGAAAATGATTACCGTTAAAAAAATATATTTTCATGCACTATAAAACAATTCCCATTTCATACGAGGAGTATAGTGTGTACTGCTTCATTCTATATAAGAAGAAAAATCTGATGTGTTACATTCACGTGACTTTCTCTAGCTTTCTACAAACTTCTTACATAACATTATTCTTCTTTCTGCACCTTGCTAATCGAGATAATCATTAGCAGAATGTTCTTACTACTTAGTTCCTTATAAGTAGAACGAAAATAAGGGAATCCACCGATAGTCAAATGTTTTAAAATCTGTCGTTATTCGATTGTCATTGCAAATCGTTTCTTTGCTTGGCCAGGAGTAGAACAAAAGAAAAACGGACACTTCCTGTCTGGGAAAAGTATAAGTACTCATAACTGAAACCAAAAACAAGGAATATCTCGGAAACGGTTACCTCGACAGCAAAAATGTAAAGGACTTATATTGTATGTTTTGATCAAATCAACATTTTCTGTGCAGGAAGTTTTTTGTCTATCTCTTACCATTTAGCAGTTAAGCAAAATTTATCAAAATTAATCCAGATTAATAGTCTATAGAGGTTATTCCCAGAAAATTCAAAATATACATTCTATTTTGTATGAAAATATCTTTAATATGCGGGATTTTAATCAAAATCGTTAGAGCCATTTTTTAGAAAATTCAAAATGTTTCCATGTCAAGGGTAGTTGGGGGTGGGGGGATTTTCTTGAAAATCTTCGTGTCGCATCCTTGGAAGATACCAAATCTAAATACGAAGTTTAGTATTTAACGGTATTTTCGTTTTTGAACTATGCTGTCCACAGACACACACACAGACAGACAGACACACACACACATACACACGGACCTTTTTCTGAAAATGTTTTTTTTTTTTGGATTCAGGGGGTCCTAAAACATGTAATTCCGGTGAAATCTCGGTATCGAATTTTGGGTGGAATACAATACTTCGTAGTCCCAGGGTGCCAATTTAATTTTAATCTACGGTTTATTGATAACAATGATAGAGCTAGATAGTGTGGTGGTAGCATATCTGCTTCACAATCAACAGTTTGGGAGTTCGAGTCTCGCTTAGGTTGAGTTAACCGGATAAGCTTTTTTCGGGGTTTTCCCTTAACCTGAGCAAACGAATGTCAAATATCCCCGAGATCATTAGAGCAACATTTCACCAATTTTATTCATTGAATGTCTATATGAGCAACCAGGTTAAAAGACGTTGAGTTACCCCAAAAAAGAAAAAAAAATGGTGCAGCTTTATTACTGGAAGTTTTTTTGTTTTCATTTACTTACACCAATCCCTCAGAACCAAGCAATTATAAAAATCTGATGCGTACCATTCACATGACTTTCTCTATATCCCTGCAACAAATAATTCTTAAAAAGCTTATACTTCTATTTACTTTATGCTAATCAGAAAAAAATAGCAGAAATAGTCTAATTACTCGCTTCCTTGTAAGTACAAGCAAAATAAGGGACAACCGTAGGTTAAAGTGATAGTCAAAAGCTAGTTGCTATGTCAATGAAGTTCCTTTGTTTATATGGATAGGAGTTGACAAGTTCCTGTATGAGAAAAGTATACGTTTTTCATAGCAGAAACCAAAAATAAGGAATGTCACAAAAACGACGAACTCCACGAAAAAATGTATATAACATAAATTGTGTGTTTTAATGTGCTCTACAGTTTTTGTGTAGTAAGTTTTTGTCTATCTCTTACAGTTTAGTAGTTATTCAAAATTTAGTAAAATTCATCCAGAATAAACTACTCTTCAGAGGCTATTCCCAGATAACTCAATATATACATTTTATTTGCCAAGTAAACATGTTTAATATACGAAATTTTAATCAAAATCGTTAGAGCTATTTTTGAGAAAATCAAAATTTTCGAAAAAAGTTCCATGTAAAGGGTAGTTTTGGGTGGGGGGATTTTTCTCAAAATCTTAGTGTTGCATCCCTGGAAGATACTAAACTTAAGTACAAAGTTTGGTATTTTACCGACTTTTCGTTTTTGAGTTATCGTGTTCACAGACACACGGACACACGGACACACACACACACGGACCTTTTTGTGAAAATGCTTTTTTTGGATATTAGGGACCCTAAAACATATATTTCCGGTAAAATCTCGGTGTCGAATTTTTGGGCGGAGTGCAATACTTTCTCTATACAATATGTACATAGTGCGTATGGAGAAAGTAAAAATGACTTACTAAACATCTGAACCTTCTACTTTATAATGTAGAAGGTTATTATTCATCTCTCTAATCATCTCTCTCTTTCTCTCTCCCTCTCCCTCTCACTCATCTCGCTCTCTTCTTTGCTTGGTCTCTGATGGGGCATTTCATGCAAATTAAATCTTCTCCAGATTCTGTCTCTACCATTTTCCTTTCTCTCTCAGCTATTTATCGTGACATTGTCCATCAAACTTGCTTCCTTTATTTGCTCTCCTTTCAATCATTTCTTTGCAAGGAGTTTCTTTACATCAATTGTGTTTTGCAGTTTAATTTACTCTTCCACATCATTGCACCAATTACCACTGTTTGTTCTTCAGTCATTTGTTTTAAACCGGATTCATTTTAATTTGTCCGTCCACTTCATACGTTAAACTCTTATATCCACATTTGAAATGCTTCTAGAGTTTTTCCTCAATTCGACGTAATATTAAACCTGCGGGGAGGGGGGTCCGGTTCCTAGTTATCTTTGTGATAATTATGGTGATATACAAAAATAAAACATTAGCTCCGGCTAGCCTGGGTTCTTTAGGTGAATCAAACATCCCAAAGAGGTGAGAGATAAAAGGAATTACTTTCAAAGGTAACACAATAGGATTTTAAATTCGAGTATTTATTTCAAACCATTGCCAAAGAATATTAACAATTCTAATACACCTTTATATATACAAAGATCATAGCTGAACCTGGCCTGCGCCTGAGATTTAGCCTATCACGTTGCTAACATCTGTCGTGATTCGTGGAAGAACTGTCGAAACAACTGAAGAGCAAGTGGCTTGTCCCTCATCTCCTTAGAACGTTTATCAAACGCTCCGGTTATGCCGAAACATTAAAACTAAGCTCTGAAAGTCTTATTTTAGCGCTTTATGAAGAGGTCTACTTTCTTGAGTCAAACGCTACAATTTTAGTATTTTCTTTCGGTACTACCACTAAAGTAACTTTCATATTCCTATGAGCATGTAACCCTTAGCTGCTAGCTTTCTGTCTTTTTAGTTAAATAACTTCTTTTGTATATGTTACACCTCTCTGCGCAACTTTTGTCTAAAATACCTTGCTAGCGCCAAAGTTTAAGCTAATTTCGTATTCATATTCCATAAACTAAGCTTATACCAACACAATCTGATATTATAGTCTATTCTATATAATACGATAGTTATTTGTTTACATTAGATAATCTTATTAATTATTTAGAGTTTCTTCTTGCAGTCACATTACTGCCTCTAAATTCAATGGCACAGCCGCAGTAAGTTCTTTAGTTCTTTCTTCATGGGTAGAGAGAAGATACTTTTTTCGTACTAAACTTTATTTAAACTACTATTACACTATTCTGACTTCCTAGTATCAGTCTAATTAACTTTTATGGTGTATTCCAAGTATATAATGCAGTACACGATTTCATTTTAAATTTATGAGCTATATCCTTTGTTTTTCTTCCTGTAATAACACCCTCTACCTTTTTGCAATTATCTTCTTCACCGAATAGCTCCATCAACTTGTTTCTTTAGAACTGTTATTCGTCTGCTTGCCGTGCCGCTATCTTCAGTGAATGTTATAGGTACTTCATACTTTTAATCAACCTTTCACATTCTTAGAGACGCTTATGAATCCCCAAATAGGGGGAGGGGATAGGGTGATAACTTATCTCCCCTTTCTGAATTCCCTTTTATTTTGATTCGTTGTTTTTCGTAGTATGAAGATTATTCACAATAAACACTCAATTTCCTCGAAACCAGAAACTAAAAATGAAGTAAGATTAAGTGTTTACTCAAGTCAAATCGTGTTGGTAATTTTTGAAGTTGAGCGGTGAACGTAAGAAAGTACAGAAAGTGAAAGGCACTGCTCAAGTGTCGAGCACTAAGTTTTCCGCTCAAAACTTCAGCATTTTAACAACCGTAAATATTATTTCAGGACAAAAGCGTTTTCATTTTGACAATGCGCTGTCATTCAGCTCCTCATAAAAATCGAATGAAATTTCACCTTTGAACAAATGGAGTGTTTCTTGGTAGATGTTCTGGTTTTCACCAATATTCTTCAAAATCTAGTAAGTTCCATTCAATTATCAAATGGCTTTTCCATATTCACATATTCTAATCCACAAGTTCTACATATACTGCTGTAATTTTGTCTCAGCTAACGTTTAGTAATTGTTCATATCGTCCAAAGGAAATTTTTTACCTATATTTTTCTTCCAAAATATTCATCTCCCACTTCACTTTCAACCTTTGGAACCATATGGGCTCACTGCTGAATAGAATATCTGGTAATAATCCTAGAATCACTGAACAGGCAACATATCAGTCTCCCATAAAAGTATTTTATTTTGTTATCGGTAACAGTACCACTGTTGTAATATCTGAATTTACATTTGCAATAATCTTTCGAGAAAAAACACACACACAAAAGCGAAGAGCTTTTAATAATTAATGTTATTCTGTACATGATCTGTCAGTAGACTACAATACACCTTTAATTCTAACTCTTGTACTTCTCTTCAATGCAATTGCTCACTGGCCGCGCCTAGACGGCCGGGGTTCGATCCCAAGGGACCGCATGTGAGATTTGTGGTGGACAAAACGGCGCTGGGACGGGTTTTTTCCGGGTACTCCGGATTCCCCCGCCATCGCATTCCACCGGTGCTCCATCATCATTCATGTTTTAGTAGTTAAAGCGGGCGTTAAGCACTACTAAAAACAAATTGCTAACTTCCTATGTCCAAGGTCGTGGGTACAAACTTGGCAGAGGACGATGAATTCTTTTCGGACGTAAAGATCCTTAGCATGGCTTCCTTCGGAAGGGAAGTAAAGCCGTTGGTCCTGTGTCGTAGATTTACAGAACCTCAAGCCTGATACAGAGGCCTCTGAGCTAAACTAAGCGATCTTTCACGCCCAGTATAGAATGGGACGCAGATAAGATAAAAACTCTATTTTAAATGTAATTGTTACAATTCTACCATGATAACTTTCACTTTTACAAATATTGTTAGGTGTTAAAAAGTTTTTTTCTTCCTGAAGCACAACATTTATAACGTGTTTCACACCTATTTGATTCAAAATTCTGACTTGAGTGTTACGACAATATTTGTCTCTATATAACAACTTCTTTTCACCCGTCTTGTTTCACCAAGGGATTTTTCTCTACAGCGCTCTGTTATCTTTCGCCAGAAATCTCCGTTATTTTACATACACCAGCCTGTTACAAATGTGTCCGCTCTTTTGTTTCCTTCCTAGTTGTTTGTCCTCTCAAAGCAACAAAATGTATTCAATGTGAGTCCTTTCTTTGCTTATTTCAATAGATAGCTTTAGATATGTCCTTGTTCACACTTCTCGTGGTCTTTTTTCGAGAGATTTATCATTTTGCTCTTACAATCAAGAATCAATCAACAAATCTTTACCAAGTGCCTCACTATAGTCTAGTTGTGCAAAATAGATCTTTTATTTTAAAATATTTTACTCACATATCACAGTCATGGCCTAAGTGAAGTTAAATGCAATTTTTACTTTCTCCATACGCACTATGTACATAGTGTATAGAGAAAGTATTGCACTCCACCAAAAATTCGATACCGAGATTTCACGGGAAATATATGTTTTAGGGTCCCCAATATCCAAAAAAAGCATTTTCACAAAAAGGTCCGTGTGTGTGTGTGTGTGTGTGTCCATGTGTCCGTGTCTCCGTGTGTCTGTGAACACGATAATTCAAAAACGAAAAGTCGGTAAAATACCAAACTTGGTATTTAAGTTAAGTATCTTCCAGGGATGCGACACGAAGATTTTGAGAAAAATCCCCGCACCCCCAACTACCCTTTACATGGAACTTTTTTCCAAAATTTTGATTTTCTCAAAAATGGCTCTAACGATTTTGATTAAAGTTTAGGATATGAAACATATTTACCTGACAGATGAAATGTATATCTTGAATTTTCTGGGAATAGCCTCTGAAGAGTAGTTTATTCTGGATGAATTTTACTAAATTTTGAATAACTGCTAAACCGTAAGAGGTGGACAAAAACTTACTAAACAAAAGATTTAGAGCACATTAAAACACACAATTTATGTTATATACATTTTTTTCGTGGAGTTCGTCGTTTTTGAGACATTCCTTATTTTTGGTTTCTGCTATGAGAAACGTATACTTTTCTAATACTGGAACTTGTCAACTCCTATCCATATAAATAAAGGAACTTCATTGACATAGCAACCAGCTTTTGACTATCACTTTAACCTACGGTTGTCCCTTATTTCGCTTCTAATTACAAGGATGCGAGTAATAAGACTATTTCTGCTAATTTGTAGCATAAAGTAAATAGAAGTATAAGCTTTTTAAGAATTATTTGTTGCAGAGATATGGAGAAAGTCATTTGAATGTACACATCAGATTTTTAACATTATTACTTTCTCTATAGGCACTATGTACATAGTGCATAGAGAAGATATTGCACTCCACCCAAAAATTCGATACCTAGATTTCACCGAAAATATATGTTTTAGGGCCACCTTTATCTAAAAAAAACATTTTCCCAAATAGGTCCGTGAGTGTGTGTCCTAGTGTCGGTGTGTCAGTGTGTCCGTGTGTCCATGTGTCTGTGAACACGATAACTCAAAAACGAAAAGTCGGTAAAATATCAAATTTGGTATTTAAGTTTAGTATCTTCCAGGGATGCGACACGAAGATTTTGAGAAAAATCCTCCCACCCCAAATTTCCCCTTACATGGGACTTTTGTCGAAAATTTCAATTTTCTCAAAAATAGCTATAACGATTTTGATTAACATTTCGTACATTAAAGATATTTACCTGACAAATAAAATGTATATCTTGAATATTCTGGGAATAGCCTTTGAAGACTACTTTATTCTGAGTGAATTTTCCGGAATTTTGTATAACTGCTAAACCGTAAGAGATAGACAAAAACTTACCACACAAAAACTGTAGAGCACATTAAAACACACAATTTATGTTGTATACATTTTTTCTTGGAGTTGATCGTTTTTGAGATATTCCTTGTTTTTGTTTTCAGGGTCGAAAATCTTAACTTTTCTCACTCAGGAATTTGTCAACTCATGTCCATACAAACAAAGGAACTTCAGTCACATAGTCACCAGCTTTTGACTATAGCTTTAACTTATGCTACTCCCTTATTTCCTTCCTACTTACAAGGAAGAAAGTAATAAGACTATTTCTGCTAATTTTTCTAGATTAGCATGAAGTAAATAGAAGCATAAGCTTTTTAAGAATAATTTGTTGCAGGGATATAGAGAAAGTCATGTGAATGGTACACATCAGATTTTTTATCCTGATATTCAACAAATTGGTTTGAAATTAGTTTTATGTGAAACGTAAACCGCAGATCAAATCTTTGGACTGGAGTACCAGTAATCCACTTGCAAATAAAATAGCGCCATGCATCCTTTGACGGAGCATTCGAGTGTGAAATCATTAGGAAGGATTGCAGACAAGAGAATAATCAAGTAGGGCGTTTCTTCCAAGTGCCACCAGAAATTCAGGCTCTGGTGAGAATCCTCCGGACTATGTCGGATGCGTCCTATCTGGAAACCTGATGGACCCTCTGTTCTTGCGCATATCGTCATCTCAATCTGGTCGCCATTCTGGTCTCTTCTTTCATCCTCCTCTCCCTTCCAAGAATAAAGGCGGAGAAATTAAGGTTTTCGAAGTTTTTTGTTCTTTCTTTTTGCTCAGATATGGTATATAATACCACGACTGTAATAGATGAGTGAATATAACTTTGTAACTATTTTCTGTAACAATTCTCTATAACAATCTACTGAGACCAGTAAAGTATAGCACCAATTGAAACTATGTTTACGTCCGATGAAGGCCTCTTTTCTCGTAGTACTATAAAACACTTCACTCTCTTGTATCTAGAGCGTTATCTTGATTAAACAACCCTGTCAGCTTGCATATTTGTGTGATGTTACAATTAGTTCTCCAGAATTGCTGCAATGAAAGTAAGTGATTCGGATTTGAGTTCAGGACAGGATTTCAAGGGGTATTAGTAGACACTTAGCATACTGTTTTCAACGTTGCTATAACTGGCCAGGTCTTAATAGCATTATATTTAGAAACTGTATCTGCCGGGCTGTTGTGCCGTGGTCGTAGGTTAAAATGCGAACCATACATTTCGCCGACTTCTACGGTCAGCATCTTCAGTGGCAGTCACTGTAGGAGGTAAATGCGACGCTGGAGGGGAATGCCGGCTATTTATTCTCATTATTTAGGATCAGGGATGGGAGATAGGGGTGAAAGGTAACGTACACGTGTGTCCAGCCGACGAGTGAAGGTCAACCAGCTGTTTCATTACTAATACCGGTTTCCAGGTTTTTACTTATCCGGGAACCGCCGTCTTTGTTTATGTTATTTGGATGTTGTTCAATTTCAACAGCTTCTCTCTTGAGAAGATTAAAATATCCTCTTGTTTTTGCCAACACCTCCGTGTCTTGAAAATTGAATGAATGAATGAATAAGTGTATTTATTAATATAGCAATATCATACATAGAAATTCAACAGTCGCACGGGTCCACAGACCGTACGTGCTTTTGTAATACACATTACAAGCAATATTAAAACAACAACCACAACAAAGAATTAAAAGAGTAAATACGAAAATAAAAAAGACAAAGGAAATACACAGTCAAAAGCAATATTAAACAACAATAAAAATTAAGAGTGAATCCGAAAATAAAGATACAAAGATATTCAAATATATCAATTTAAATTTACAGCACAGAGTACACCTTCATAAATGCACCCTCTTATAATAGATAATTACACTTAAAAGACATATATACACATAATATATACAACCCTAGCACAACAGTGACCTAAGTATGATATAATATACATGTATGTAGAACATTGTAGTCACTTTTGTTTAGTTGATCTTATTCCCCCCCCCCTTCTCTATTGGCAGCCTCCTCAGATCTCAGCTGTCTTGCCTTAAGTATAAATTTACCTAGCCCGTCCATGTTTTCCGTGCCTGCCAGTAACGTCCAACATGCTTCTATCCCTACATTCGCAGTGGTAAAAAATCGCGGCAAATATTTTTCCCGCCATTCCTCCGTACCCCTACATCTTGCCAAGATGTGGGTCCACGACTCTTCCTCCTCGCAAATGGGACAGATTCTTATACCATTCTCGTCAGAAATTTTCGTGCTCCTCCATGCTCCTAGTCTAATCCACGCGAGCCCCTCTCTAATGAGTTTGGTACCTGTTTTGATGTATTGCTCCATACCCCACTCCGATTTCAGCCTAGACTGTACTTCTAATGACACCTTCTCTGTGCATTGCGCAATTATTTGCTGTCTGTCAATATCACAGAGACGTTTCTTAATTTTTCTCCAAATACTTCGCCTGTTTTCCTGCCCCGCCATCCAAATGTCTCCCATCCCAATAGTTTCCAACCCTTTCTTTAATTTTGATGCCCACGTCAAATTACCTTCCATTCGCAACTGTTCACGGTAGCAGACTGCCCTAATTAGAGATTGGTTTCCGTGAACGATTCTCATCCAATATTTAACTGCTCTGATTTTGCACTCTATCGTTTCACTATGTACCCCGAATTTCCTCATTATCCCGCAGTTTGCCGTACCCCTCCCTACACCCAGAATTCCTTTCAAAAATTGGGTCCTCACTTGATCCAGATTCCCTGTTTGTTCCCACCCCCATATTTCTCCTCCGTATGTCATCGTGGATCTAACTGTCGCTCCGTATACAGTTTCCATTAAGGTTATGGAGATATTCGGAATTCTGTAGCGTATCCGGAGAGCTTCCGCCGCTTTCACCCTTGCCTTGTGTTTCGTAATGTCAATGTGTTTTGTCCATTTTCCGTTCATCGTAAATGTGAGTCCTAAGTACACAAAGGATTTAACATTGTCCAGTATCTGTCCTGCATATGTCCAAGTCTCCTCCCTGCTATAAACACAACCCTTTTTGAAAGTCATTGCCTTAGTCTTATTCACATTAACTGTAAGTAGCCATTCATCGCAATAGTTCTTAAGTTTGTCCAGTCCTCGTTGCAATCCGTTTACTGTCGTAGAGCACAATACTAAATCGTCTGCGTATAAAAGTGTTGGGATCTGCAAATCCGCTACTACTGGTGCTTGAATATTCTCTGCTATCATTGTATCAGTAATATCATCCACAAAGAGATTAAATAGCAAGGGAGATAAAATACAACCCTGCCTCACTCCCCTATAGCTTCGGCAGCTCTCGGACACTCTGTTTCTTAGCCCTCTGTAAATACGTGCTCCGCAATTGCTGAATGTTCTGGCTGCATTAGGCGGACATGACGTTGATGTTCCGTTACACGTTTTTTAATAGTCCTTCTGGTCATGCCGACAATACTTTGCCACACTCACATGGTATTTTGTAGATCCCTGTAGTGCTTAGTGGGTCCCTAAAGTCTTTTACTGAACGAAGTATATTGCCTATCTTGCTTGTCGGCGTAAATACCGTTTTGATGTCCTTCTTTTTTTTTTAAACAGTAACGGAGTCTGATCAGGACTGCGGTACTGTATCCCTATTTACATTTCCCCCCGTAGGTTTTGCTGATTACTGGTTTACTGGTTTTACTGTTTCTTTTACAAACACCCATGCCCAAGGCGGGACTCAAACCCACGATCCCCAGCCCACGAAGCACCAAAGCGAGACGCTTTAGCGAGCGTGGCCATGGGGACCGGCATTTTTAGTAACCGAGCAATGCGTACTGTGACGTCTTCAACATAGGGTAGAAACGCCTTGGGTTGTTCCTTGGTGTCCGGTACATTAGCGTGCCATTATTATCGGTGAGAAATTACCTTGATATTGACATTCTGCTGACACGTAGCCGTCTCGGTACACTGTTGCCATATTTACTCGCTGTCCATCTTCAGCTGCACACATACCACCATTTCCTCTAAAATGCCTTCTTCTCTCCATGCACACCTCTCTCTATTGTTCCCCATTTCTCACTAGTTACTTCATATATTGCTTTCAACATTAAGTCCTGTTTTTCACTAAACGTAAAGTTTTATTATTTCGGCTAAAGTAACCTCAACTTGATTATCACGGTTATAAGGCATTTCAAATCACAGTGTAACTCGTGGTATTTCCAGGATGAGAATAAGAGCAATGTCCCCGATATATACAAGATAGTAACGGTTATAAATGTAAATCCTTACAGAATCACTGTGAATAACATAACCAAGCTTTACGCAGAATGAAATCAAACAATCAATTTGCAAACAGCTGATCAGTCATGCATGAGAATGCTCGCGTACATTTCCACTGAACACGTAGGTGTTGCAACGTCTCTGACGGTTATGAATTCTTACACACTGATTGGTCAGTAACCTGACGAGCCCCTGCCAGCAGACGACACACCCCACAAGTGTCAATCACACCGACAGTAGACCTCGGCACGCTTCCATTCCATCATTTCCCTTTCGCGTGATTTCCTTATCATCTTTTAGGTGTGTGTATTTGTATCAGGGCTCGTGATGTCTGGCTATGCTGTCAGGTGACGCGACGATGCATTGCTGTTGTCGCAGTTCTGGTGGCCGTCTTTGCGAGGATGGGGACAGTTGAATTGCTGACACCCGGAACCTGTGGTGCCCGAAACTCTAGCTTGTCTCTTTCCGGTCTGTAGTTCCCTCAATTCATACTTTTCTCTTAGCGGGCGTTAATGCTCTATAAGTCGCATGTCTCGGATTTCCCTTTGTCACGGTATTGCCTTTAACTTGCACTTCTAGTTAGTTCCAGATAAACTTGCACCCACACGTGACAAGGTGAAGCGATGGTCAGGTTTTTAAATAGAGGGTTGCTATGTAATGGGTTGAACTTCCATGCTTTGTGCATGATCACGGATATAAAATTAATAACGATACCCCATTTGACAATTTCAAATTCAAGCTAAAACAAAGGCATTTAGGAAATGGTTAGCTCCACATAAAAAGTATTTAACATAAATTGTGTTCTTTATTGAATTCTACATTTTGTTGTGCAATAACTTTTTGTGTATCTGTTACGGTTCATCAATTTTTTTTTTTTTTTTTTTTGGGTAGTGTTTAACGCCCGCTTTAACTACTTATGGCACCGCAGGCAGTGACACTGATGATACATGATTGAAGATGGAGCACCGGTGGAATGGGATGGCGGGGGAAACCGGAGAACCCGGAGAAAACCCTTGACGAAAACCTTCTTTTTATATCCACATGACGTAAACATATTAATCTAACTAAAAATCTACCCACTAATCTAATAGATAATCAAAATACATTTATTAATATACCAATTCCTTTTAAATATTCAAATACCCGTAATAGCCCATAACCACCTAATTTCCCCAGCACCGCTTCGTCCACCACTAATCTCACATGAGGTCACTTGGGATCGAACCCGGGATGAAGAGAATTTCAAAGGCTGTTAAAAGAAAATACAATATATACATTTCCTGTGTGATCTTATTTGCGATATCTTAAAATAATATGTTTATGTTGCATAATTTTAAAAAATAAAAAAGAAATAAAAAATGTGCATGCAAAGGATAGTTTGGGATGGAGGATATTCTTGAAAATCTTCGTATCGCTTCTTTTGAATGCAGAGTTTAATACTACATTTTGGTATTTGACGAACTTTTCCTTTTTGGATTTAATGCTATTTGATAATATATGAGAAATGAACACCATTTTTTTTTATGCTACAGTTTAATTCTGTTACATAGAGTCTGATCTGTTACATATATAGTTTTGTTACATAAAGTACAATACAAATATACGCACACGCACCTTTTTCCACTTTTTTACTTTCCCTAGACGTATTATGCATATAGTTTATAGAGAAGATATTGCATTCCACCCAAAATTCGATAGCAATACTTCACCATAAATAGATGTTTTACGATTCCCTGTATCCAAAAAAAATTTAGAAAAGGTTCGTGTGTGTGTGTGTGTGTGTCTCTCTCTCTCTCTCTCTCTCTCTCTGTCCGCCCGCCTGTTTGCCTGTCAGTGTGTATGTGTGTGTATGTGTGTATATGTGTGTGTGTGTCTGTGACAGCATAGCTCAAAAATGAGAAGTCCGTTAAATACCAAAGTAACTTTAAATTCTTGGTATTTAAAGTTCAGTATCTTCCAAGGATGCGGCACCAAAATTTTCAAGATCATTTCCTCAGGCCTAACTGCCCTTTACATAAAACAAATTTTAGAACATTTATATTTTCTCAAAAATGGCTCTAACGATTTTGATTAAAATACGGTACGTTAAAGATATTTACACGACAAATAAAATTTATATCTTGAATTTTCTGTGAATAGCCTCGGAAGATCTCTTTGTTGTGGATAAATGTTGCTGGATTTTTTATAACTAGCAAATGGTAATAGATAGACAAAAATTTACTACACAAAATATGTAGATCACCTTGAAACACACAATTTATGTCATATAATTATTTTTTCGTGAAGTTCATCATTTTGAGATATTCGTTGTTATGGTTTCAGTTTTAAAATAATGAAATTTTCACATACGGGAATTTGTCAACTACTGACAAAGTAAAAAAATGGATTTCATCTACATGGCAAACAGCTTTTAAAAGATTTGAGTGTCGTTTTAGCCTAGCGATTTAATTAATTCCCTTCTAATTACAAGAAAACATTTCTGCTAATATTTATCTCAATTAACATGAAGTAGATGGAAGAATAAGCTTAGTAACATTAATTTATTACAGAGATATAGAGAAAGTCATATGATTGGAACACATCATTTTTATTCAGAGATTGTCGAAGTGTGTATTTCCAGTGAAATTTTGATATAGAATTTTGGGCGCAATATAATACTCTTTGTAGTTACTAAGTAGTACATAAAGTAAGAATGTTTCTACCAAAATTAAAGTTTACTAAGATTAGCTCCGTCACCCTGCATGGTGTAGTGGTTATCATTGCTAGTCTCCAATACCCAAGATCACTGATTCAAACCAAACCAAAAGTGATGGAATCTTTCCAACGTAAAAATACTTAGCATGGCTTCCTTCGGAAGGAAAGAAAAGGTGCGGTTACCATGAATGGTTTATTTACAAGTAAAATAACCTCATAGCTTGAGACTATGGTCTCTGTGCTAAATTTGTCATTTTCACGCCCGTAGTCGTGATTTCGTCCTATGGCCGACAAATTGATCCCTCGTGCACATATTGGTGAACTTACAAACTGGAAATTACGTGATCAAAGATTCATTGTAAAGGTGGATCATTGTAGACCGACATTGTGTGATATAGCTTGAAATTCATTGAAATGTAGGTTAGTTCTATATAGTTGTGATGAAGCTGCGAACAAACAGCTCCTGGCAGAAAGTATATGACCGTGACTTTCATAGTTCGTAAGATATAATTTTATAAATTCAAATAATTTTTGAACAGACTAATACAGTTTAAAATGAATGAAACCGTGTTTTATTTTGAAAGTTCTCAAAATATATGAAGTAGAATATTATTAACACAAAACGTCTTAAGAAATGCATCTGTGGTATGTTTTTGCAATTTATATATTTTATTATGCACAAAAAGTAATCTTTTTGATAGTTTCAAAATTCTAGTCTGCATGGTTATTTAAATATAACTTTTTATTGTTTTATTTCATTTTTCTATTAAAATGCTCAAAATATGCAATGTTTAAAAATATTCATATAAAAATTCAGGTTTTACACAAACTTGGTTTACCATTAGAAATTACTTTATAAAAACAATTTATTTTGTGATCCCCAAACCATTCTTGATATTTTCAAAAGTAATTTATTTCTAAAAGTTGGAACATTGTTTCGAAAAAGTATATGACCATTCTCTTTAATGTATTTAGGAACATAACAAACAGTTTTCAACAAACTAATAAGAAATTACACCATATGGAAAATGTTGATTAATTGTGGAAATATGTTGTAAAAGAGTTTGTGAGAGAACAAGATCTAAACTTAGGTGCCTATTAATAAACATGTGTCTCTATTTACAGTTTAATATGTGGACAAAATATTTTCTTAAACTTTATAAAGAATAATTATTTTATTATTAAGAAAATCAATATTTAAATATTTCTCAAATTTCACGCATGTACGAGGGCCTTTTTTTTCAACCTCCGATAGGCTATAAATAAAAGACAAATTCATAGAAAACAATTATTTTATTACTAAACGTTTTGTACACTTATGGTTACTTTTCAACGTAATCACCGAAAAGATTGAGACATTTATCGTACCTGTGTACAAGCTTTGTAATACCCGTTTCAAGAAATGTTGCCGCCTATGATTTCAAATGAGCACTGACGTTGTTTTGAAGATCTTCGTACTTTACGACGTTTGCGGAGATCAATTCAAAACAACCGAAGACGAATGCTGACTTCAGGAATTGTGTTGATCCATGACAACGCTCGTCCACACATTGCTGGCACGACCCATCGGCTCCTTGAACAATTTCAATGGGACGTTTTCGATCATTCGCCGCACAGTCCAGACCTGGCACCCAGCTACTTTCCCTTTTTCCTGAACTGAAGACGTGGCTAGGAGGGCAGCACTTTCAAACCAACGAAGATCTTCAAAACGACAATGCTCATTTGAAATCATTGGCGGCAACAGTTTTTGAAGCGGGTATTGCAAAGCTTGTGCACAGGTACAATAAATGTCTGAATCTATTCGGTGATTATGTTGAAAAGTACTTATAAGTGTACAACACTTTTAGTAATAAAATAATTGTTTTCTATGAACTTGTCTTTTATTTATAGCCTATCGGAGGTTGAAAAAAACGGTCCTTGTATTACCTTAAGAATTTAAAGTAAAACATTGGTCTTGTAGTCCAAAGTAGGTTACGTTTTTGAAACTCGAAATAAAAGAAATTCTTATGCCTAATTTCTAAACTAATATTTTATTTAAACTCGTCCCGCTGTCACTTCTTCTGAAGTTAACCGCCATCACTTTTCCGTTAAAATAAACATATCTAGAAATCTGTTAACAAACAGCTTGTCACCACTAACAGGTAATTATTATGGAAGATTTCGTGCGCTAACACTGCAGAAGTTTTTGCCGTCCTCTCTGGTGCTGTTGAATGATGGAGGATTGTCGCTTCTAAAAATTGTATTTTCAATTTGTTTCTCCAAATGTATTATGTGAAACCGATAGTGAAATCTACTGATGTCTTTTCCCCTTTCAACTTTATTCAAATACATTGTAAGCTATTGAGAGTGCTGTCTCCAAAGAGGAAGGTGACGCACTTTAGGAGCCATTGTGTCTTCCACGGATTTTCAATTTCCACCACCGGTAAGAGCCCATTCCTGTCCTAATTACCGGAGGAAACGACGAGGAAACTCCCGCCCTCTCCACACTGACGACCTTCCATTTTCTTTTGTAAGTGTTGGCGAAGCCCTTCACGTAGACAAAGAGGCATAATCAAGAGGCTGGGAGAGTGAAAAGGTGCAACAGAACATTTTGTTAACATTTCCTAATTTCCTTTCTTGTTATTTTGCTTCTTTTCTCTATCTCTCTTAGGCCATGCTTCAAAAGCAGATGAATAGAGATTGCATCTGAAGCGTTTTATTTTAATTCATCCGAATTAGTGAAGAGGCCATCCAACCTTACAAAATATAATAGTCTACTACATAAAATATCTGCTTGTCTAGACTTGTGTAACCATAAGGGTTTCTCTAAATAACACCTGCAAAGGCCTAAAAGATTTTCAAAGAAAGGAATAAGCCTTAAAACAAGTAGCAAGATTTGAGCTTATTTTATTTATTTTATCCAAGAAAAGATTTCAAATACATATTACAAGGGATAGTTGCTAAAATTGGCTAATTTCAAGAAAAGAAGCAACATTTAAACCTGATACCACATCAATGCATCTCACGAAAGTAAGGGAATTTAAAATATGATTAAAATGTCTCTTCTGTTTTGATTTATTCCCGATTTTATGTTTTATCCACATTACAAACACACTCATTATAAGCCTTGAAGCACCAGAATAAAACATCGTAACACGGTCTTCGTGGTCGAGTGGTCAGCGAGCTGACGTTTCATCCGGAGATCCCGGGTTCGATTCCCGATTAGGGTGCGGAATTTTTCTTTAGCCAGAAGTTTTCTCTATCCTCCACAGAGTCTGGAAGTATGTACGTGAGGGTGAAAGTGTGTGCGTGTGTGATTTAAACCAAATGTAAGGTAACCTATAGGCAACGTGTTGTTTCAAGAGCAAAGCCCCCGATATGACCTTAGATGCTAAAGGGGGCTAGATAAATGAAAGAAAACAACAACAAAACATCGTAATAATCGTGACGGCAGGAGCCGTTTGGGCTTCGGGACATCAACTTTATCAAAAATGTTTTATTTTATTTTACAGCTTCCTTTATTGTAAGGCCTCATCGACAAAGCTTAACAAACACTAACATTATCAAGAAAACATGTAAAAATTGTATATAACAATAAGAAATGAGGTGTACAATAAACAGTATCAAAATTCGGGTTATAAATATTCAAGTGAATGGAAGAACATGAGATGATCATTATATAAGAATGTCATTGACAATGAAGACTATAAACATGGTTCCTAAGGAGAGCTTTTGAGCCCCTCCAGTTGATTTATATCTGTGGCTTTAAACCTAGCATCTAGCAGGTGTCGGCGAAAAACTTAGGAATTGTTCCACGGACACCGCTTTTCCGCTCACTGCAGGGGCTATCTCGTTCAAAGTTCTTCTGATTAAAAATCGTGGACACTTACCACAGGGTACACTTTTTGTTCTTTCAGCACCAACACACACTACATGGCAACATGTTCCGCAGTTCTGACATTTAATACTGACTTATATGATAAGTATCTTAGGTTACAATATCCTCAAGGAACATCATCCTCCTCATTTTCAACAGCCACGTGGCGAATGTCCTCTTCATCACTTGCGGGCTCTCTGATTTTTTTACCCCTTTGGTATTGTTCCTTTCTCCATTTTCAACCTGCGTTTAGCCAAAACTGCTTCTTAATACTCAATACTCAAGACTATTAGTCTTTTCTGATTGGTAGTCATGTACAGTTAATCCAGGACCAGCTAAATATTTAAGCCTTTCAGGCAGAATTCTCTCCTCATTTTCAGTAAAAACGGTGGGGTGGCCGATTGCTGGAAATATAGTTTCGTCTCCCAAAGTGTTTCTTGTTTTTATTTCATTCACACGGTCTTTAAGTGTGGAAAAAGTCTCATTGAAAATACCTGCTGCTCCTCTTAGGCTGAAAGAAGACACTCGAGGCAGCATGATCTTATTCTTTCCATTTTTTTACCTGGGCCATTGCTTTTATAAGTTTGAACCATCTCAAATACATAAATGTACAGGATTTTCTCGTAACGTGAAACATTATGAACAATTACAATAAATAATACAGAAAAAAACTGGTTGTTCCATTCACATGACTTTCTCTACATTTCTGCAACAAATATTGTAAGAATAATTTGTCATAGAGATAGTGAAGTGAATAGAACATATCTGACTTTTACGTTTGTAATGATTTTGGATTTGTCTTCTCGTCGATCGTTACGTAATCGAAATGTTTCGGAGATGAAAAATATTACTTCAATAAATTTGAAGGAAATAAAAGCTCACTTTTTTTGAAAAATTCATGGATTTTACACCTGAATCCATCGTACATTTTTACTGAGGCACAAACTGAATAATTATAATTTATTCTGCAATCAGATTACAGAAATGCAGAATCTTGAGCCTTATACCTTATTGGGGATGAAGAATTGGGGACTGAACACGAACATTCTCCAATTTTCAGCAATTTAGACCTTGGTATTAGAAGGCCTGCAGAATGTATTTGCAACAGAGAGATCGGATTTCATTAATTAGTTGTGATTTTACGAACAAAATGCTTGAAGCGGAAGAGAGAAAAGACCATCGCTGGACAATATAAATGTCACAGCTGTATCACAAACAGCGATGGGTGGCATAATAAATGTTTAGTTATAGACATCAATTATAACATACGAGTATTTATCTTCACTAATAGATATTAGCTGCAATTTGGTAAAGTAACTTAAAACCCATCCTATAATGAGTGTCATGGTGTCATTGTTTTTAGATAAATTATAATTTTTCTACAGGCACTATGTACTTAGCGTATAGAGAATATATTGTATTCCACCCAAAATTTCGATGTTGAGATTTCACCTGATATGTTTTAATGTCTTCCAAAGTGTCCAAAAAATTTAGAAAAAGATCCGTGTGTCTGTGGACAGCATAGCTCAAAAACTAAAACGTCCTTACATACCAAAAGATTCGTTACGAAGATTTGCAAGAAACCCACCCCGTAACTACCTTTTACATGGAATTGTTTTTAAAATGTTGTTTTTCTCAAAAATGGCTTTAAAATTTCCATTAAAATACAGTATGTTAAAGCTATTTACGTCATAAATATGCATATCTTGAATTCTCTGAAAATAGCATCTAAAGGCTTGCTGAAGATTTTTGCTGAATTTTGCATAACTGGTAAACCGTAAGAGATACACAAAACTTACTACACAAAAAATGTAGATCTAGTTAAAACACACAAATTATTTCATATACATTTTTGTTGCAGAGCTAACAGTTTCAGAGGTATTTCTTTTTATTGATTTCTATTTTAAACTATGCATTTTCTAAAACATTTCATCTCTCTTGTTTTCTGGAAATTCAAAGCGAACCGAATTTGAATTGTTCACATATTGACCGGATTTTAATAGATTTTACTACCTATTTAACCTAGCGTATTCCCTTGCTTCCCTTCTGCATGAAAGGCACCAAGCAATAGGACAATTTTTGCCAGTATTTATCTCGATTAACATGATAATCATAGCTTATTTGCAAAATAGTTAGAGAAAGTTATGTGAATGGATGACATCAGATTTTTTGATCGGATGACAGCTCTCAGGGGAAAATATGTCGGAGAATTTCCCTACCAAGCAGGGCGTTCAATCCGAACAGTGCTGATGTACTAACCCTTTTAGTTATAAAATGCACACCAAATAACGTTTTTCGCAATGTCATAAGCAGAAGCGTAAAACAAAAAGTGAAAAATCACATACGTTTATCCTTCTGTTTACATTCTGAGAAGGGAGACGTAACAACAGACACAGTTGGCAAAGTCAGCTCCCTTAAGCTAGCGAAATAATCCCGGCTACAGTTTTGTCAGACTTCGATATAGACCAAATAATACACAGTGCAAGAGAGGGTTTGGTGGCGCATATACTGCACAAACCACCATGTGTTGCTTTGCAAGCAAAGAAGGTTCTCACGTTCAAACTGAACGCCTTGCTTGCAAGGCTAACTCTCCAGCACACCGGTTATACACTTCTCCGAGATCACTAGTATGTATTCAGCCTTAAGTTGATTCTTACCAAAACCAAAACCAGGTGAACCAGCCCATCCTTATAATGTAACCTTCCGCCATTCGCACCAGAAATACCATACTTTCACGACAGCGTGGCGCATACACGTGGCATATTGTAATGTAAAAAGAACAGAGTCCTTATTCCGATAACTTAAACAGGACTAAAGTATTCTCTTAGGTATAATGTTGATAAAATACGAGCTAAAAAATAACATATATGTGATAACTTAGCGCTCTGAGGCGTTAGCTGTTTGTGTTGCACTCCTCTCCAAAATTGATAACCAGATTATTAACTGTTGGCGGGATCATTTTTAAAAAATCTGATGTGTTCCATTCACATAAATGTCTCTACTTCTCTGCAACAAATTATTGTTAATAAATAGTCTTATTACTTGATTCCTTGTAAGTAGAAGCAAAATACAGAGGTTCCATACGTTTAAGTAATAGCCAAAAGGTGGTTGCTTTGTGACTGAAGTTACTTTGTTTGAATGGAAAGGAGTTACAAATTCCTGTATGAGAAAAGTATAAGTTTTTTAAAGATGAAATCAAAAACAAGGTATATCTCAAAAACGATCAACTCCACGGAAAAATGTATGTAACATAAATTTCGTGTTTAACGTGCTCTATATCTTTTGTGTGGTAAGTTTTTGCCCATCTCTTACGGTTTAGCAGTTATGCAAAATTCCGTAAAATTCATCCTGAATAATGTAGTCTTCAGAGGCTATTTCTAGAAAATTCAAGATATACATTTTACTTGTCAGGTAAATATATTTAATATACAATATTTTAATCAAATTCGTTTTTTGAGAAAATCAAAAAAAGAAAAAAAAAAAAAAAGAAAAAGAAATCCAAGGGTAGTTGGGGCGGGGGATTTTCTTGAAAATCTTCGTTTCGCATCCTTGGAAGATACTGAAGCAAGTTTGGTATTTAATGGTCTTTTTGAGCTATTCTGTCTACAGACACATACACATAGATACTCACACCCACACACAGACCTTTTTCCGAAAATGCTTGTTTTGGTTACAGGTATCCTAAAACATGTTATTTCCGGTGAACTTTTGATATCGAATTTTGGGTGGAATGCAATACTTTCTCTATACACTATGTATATAGTACGTGTAGAGAAAGTAAAAATTAAGTTATTCTGTAATTTAGATTGCTAGAATGAGAATACATTCCTGCGCGCATTGCTACTGTGTTGTACCGTAGTGCACTGTGGCTACGTGGATTCGTTTCGGCGCGGATTAACCTAAAAGTGAACCAATAATAGGTGAATTGAATCGTAGGCTCAGCGGTTGGACAGTGATATACAATAAACATGTCATGGTGCCTTTGAATGAACACCCAGGATAGCTGCATACCGTTCCCTTTGCACATAACGCGCGCTTTCTCCGGGGAGAATACATTGCAGTTTGGAAAATTTGCCAGCAACTGGTGTATTACTGCCATTTGCAGTATGCCCTTCTCAGGGGAAACTAGCGCCAACATGTGAAATGTTGGTATCTCGCGTTTGACAAGGTTTGAAAGCTCTGTTTTATTATTTGTGTGGTGAAGGATGGATTCTGTAAACGTGTGCCAACAATAAAACGTAAAATTGTAGATTGCAATTAATACTCCATATCCTCAGTACATGCACAATTTTTTACCTTCTCTACAAGTAATATGTGCATAGTATACATAGAAGGTATTGTAATTCACCCAAAAATTCGACACCGAGATTTCACGGAAATACGTGTATTGGGTCCCCCTGAATCCAAAAAAAGGAACTTATTTGGAAGAAGGTCCGTGAGTATGTGTGTGTGTCTGTCTCTAGCTCAAAAACGAAAAAACCGTTGAATACCAAACTTGGTATTTAAGTAAATTTTTATTTTCTCAAAAATTGCTCTAATGATTTTGATTAAAGTCTCTTATATTTAAGAAAATAAAATGTATCTCTTTATTTTTCTGGGAATAGTCTCTGAAGAATACATTATTCAGGATGAATTTTACGGAATTTTGCATAATTGATAAACCGTAAGGGATGGACAAAAACCTACCACACAAAAATGTAGAGCACGTTAAAACACACGATTTATGTTATATACATTTTTTCGTGGAGTTGATTGTTTTTGAGATATTCCCTGTTATTGGTTTCAGCTTTCAAAAACTTATGCTTTTTTCATACAGGAATTTGTCAACTTGTGTTCATATAAACAAAGTAACTTCAGTCACAAAGCAACCAGCTTTTAACCGATGGTACTCCCTTATTTCGTTTCTACTTACAAGGAAACAAGTAATGAGACCATTTCTGCTGATGTTTTTTTCGATTAGCATGAAGTAAACAGAAGCATAAACTACATAAGAATAATTTGTTATAGAGATGCAGAGAAAGTCATGTGAATGGAACACAAGATATTTCTTTTATTGTTTCATTTTTTATTGTTTTCGTTTTCATTGGTCATATCTGGAGCTTTGCAATAGGTTATTTACGTTGGGTTTAAATAGTTTTATTTCCCTCAAATACACACACACACTCACACACACACACACATTCCCTCTCTCATACATACTTCTAGACTGTGTTGAGTATAGGGAATAATGCCGGTTAAAGTAAAAATCCCCTCCCCAGCCAGAAATGGAACCCAAATCCTCCGGGTGAAAAGTCACTCGACCACGGAAGCAGTCCACCATAACTAATATTGTGTAAAGAAAATATATCAATAATTGTAACCACATTTTGGAGAGGAGCCAAAGGAGATTAACATATTAATTTTTGTAACACAGCCGAGTGTGTGTTCGCTTTGCATCAAAGTGGTCAATTTTCTGATGATAAAAAAGGTAACCTACTTTCTCTTCCACACACTTAGTAGACAAAGAAGGTATTGCATTCCACCCGAAAATTCGAGTTCAAAATTTCTCCAATAAAACATGTTTTTAAGGATTTCTGATTCTGTACAAAATTCTATTAGAAAAAAAAAGGATTCCTGTGTTAGTGTCCGTGCGTGCACGCGCTCACCTGTGCCTGCAGCAAAATAACTAAAAAATCGAAACTTTAGATAAATAAAAAATTTGGGATTTATGTTTAGTATCTTACAAAGATGCGACACGACGTTTTTAAGAATCTCACCACCATAGTGCCCTTTACATTGAATGTTTTTCGAAGGTTTTGATTTTCCGAAAAATGGTTGTAACGGTTTTGATTAGTCTCTTATATTTAAGATATTTAAATGACAAATAAAATGTACTTCTTGAATTTTCTGGAAATAGCCTTTGAAGACCTCTTTATTCTGGATGATTTTAATTGAATTTTGCATAACTGGTTAACCGTAAGAGATAGACAAAAGCTTACTACATCAAATAATGTAGATCTCGATAAAACACACAATTTATATCATATTCATTTTTTTCGTGGAGTTGGCCGTTTTCGAGATATTCATTGTTATTTATTTCAGTTTAAAAATACTTAAACTTTTCCCATACGGGAACTTTCAACGCTTGGCCATGCAAACAAACGGATTTGAACCCAATAGCAACTACATTTTAAAGCATGTGACTATCAGTTAAGTCTGGTGTATTTCCCTTATTTTCCTTCTACTTGCAAGAAACTAAGTAATAAGACTGTTTGTGTTAATGTTTATATCGATTGACATGAAGTAGATAAAAGAATAAGCTTATTAACAATAATTTGTTACAGAAATGTAGAGAAAGTCATGAGAATGGAGCAGATTTTTATATCATATAATTATCAACGGCGTAAATAGTGGTCGTATGTTGTTCTCTTGGCACAGTGTGCTTAATAATCTCTCTATAGGCAGAAGTGAAGCGCTTTATATACTGTGCTGCAACCAACTTTCGTTATCGGTCCCTAATTATTATATGCCTAAATACAAAATCCTTATCGGATGGACGGAACGGATCAATAGTCGCTTTGTTCCGGAGAAACCATTAAATTGCATCATAGATGTTTTTCTAATCTAGAGTGTCCATATCTCTCCCAAAATGAATCTCTATTGAAGGAATGTGCTGCAAGTAGATAGATAGGTAACTCTATTTTTGTCAAATTATTAAAGCTATTACACAAACACTTACTACATGGGTCGTTGACCGTACATGCATATTTCAAATGTAAGTTAAAGGTAACAAAAGAAATGTAAAAAAAGAAGAAAAAAAAAAGAAAGAGAAAACAAGGAGATAAATTTACTAACTTAACAAATTTGATCTGGCTTCGCGAATATTGGTGAGGAAATTGCCCATGTTTTGCAGGTTAGCCATTAAACAGTACATGTCATATACCACGGAAGCAAAAGCTACCTACATTTGAAATAGCCAAGGAAGAAATCTAGTGAAATACGTCGAAAAGTGCAAGTTTACCAAATGTGTATGTGTCCAGATACTGTTTGAAAGGTATCTTTACGGGCGAGACGATAAACTGAAGGGGTAGAAGTTTCATTGCCCGAGGGTGAACACGTCAAAAGGGAGTGCAACGGATTTCTTGTTGGTCGAGGGACGCGGCTTCACTTGCTATGGAAGGCGCGGTGAGTTAAGACGTGTTATTTGATTTAGCGGTGTAAACGAACGGGCTATGTATGGCTGTTATAGAAGCAATATTAATTAATAAACACAGCATAATAAGACTCACAATTAGTAAGGGATGGTAGGAACATCGCGTAAAGAGACTCTGAAAGGGGGAGGAATGCGTGTGTGTTTGACAACAGAAAATATCAAAGAAAATGAATAAATGAGTTCAACAGAAAACGTGAACTTAAAGGAAACCACCTGTGTCTTAACACCACCCAATACAAAGATTCCATTCTGACATATCCTAAGCTCCACATCTCCACACTCTTCACCTGGGATTCGAACCCGGAATCCCTAAAACAACTATAACGTGAACTGCCGCAGCTAGTAGATCCCAACATACCCACCTCCTTCTAGTGGAACTTAAACATTTTTATTTTAGTTTAATTGTATGCTGGTTTTCCAACTGCACTTTTCGCCAAAGTACGTATATACTCAGTTCTCATCCAAACCACAGAACGTACCGATTCTCCTACCAGAATTGTCTGTAATTTTTCGTGTCCTCCATCGTGCCAGCCTAAACAATGCCATTCCTGAATTACTTTCTTTCTTAGTGAAGTAGGTATATGTGCCTCTTTACTCCAATTCAGTTTTATTTCGTTTGCTAGATTTAGAGAAAGTTTAATTATAGAATTGGATTCATTTTCCTGTCGACTGATGTCTGTAATGTTTTTTTTTTTGTTTTTTTTTTTTTGACACCTGGAAACATAGTAACTATGTCCGCCAATATTTCATTCATACGGCAATTTCAAAAGAATACAAAAAGCGCTCCTCATGAATTTCATTTTCCCAGTTGGATTGATAGGAGCTGTCTGATAATAGTTTATAGTTCCGAATTGAAAAATGTACAATTTTACGTTTCTAATAAACTTTTTAATTGTTATGTTCCGCCATTTTTAAATATTCAGAGTATTCAACAAGTAAGGTCATTTATATGTTTCAACTATTACAGCTTTACATCTGTTGAACACAGATGATTTCTCAGACCATTTTAATAATTACTTATTAGTCAATACGTTTGCTTCACGCAGTATATTATAATAGTGTTCAGCGTATTAACGTAACTTTCTCAATGTAACGCTATGATCATTGACCTTAAATACCAATTTTGTGCACAACTGACATTTCGTTTTTCTTTTATCTACCTAATGTTAATCGAGATAAGCATTACCAAAAAAGAGACTTCATGTAATTATCGGAATCACATTTCTCATTACATGTTTATATCGAATACTATTAATACATTTTACATCAATTCACCACTTCGGTTTTGAAGCAGCCGCTTGATATTGACACTTGGTTGATATAGTCTGGCTACTCCTTTACGTATCTATTTATTGATGAGGGGCATAACATATTTATTTAGTACTTAATAATTGTACTAAATAAGTATTTTTCTGTTTACCTTCTCAGCATATGAAATTCTCCAAATGTATTCGTGAATGAGAACTGCTTACACTATGTAGGTACATAGTACGTATAGACAAAGCTGTTGCTATGAGATTTTATTGAAATTCACTTCTCATTCTAAGGTAAGGAGTGAAACAAAAGAAACACGGACGGCTTTCTCTTTGAGATAAACTTAAATTGAAACTAATGTCAAGGAATATCTCGGCAATGGTTACCTTTACAACAAAACTGTATCGGATATAAATTGTGTGCTTTGACGAGATCTACATTTCTTTTTTACTTTCTCTACACGTACTGTACATAGTGTATAGATAAGGTATTCCACTCCACCCAAAAATTCGATACCGAGATTTCACCGGAAATGTATGGTTTGAGACACACTGGATCCAAAAAAAGCACTTTTAGAAACACGTCCCTGTGTGTGTCTACCAAACTTGGTATTTAAGTTTGGTATCTTCCAAAGATGCGACACGAAGATTTTCAAGGCAATCCCCCCACCATAAACTACCCTTTACATGGAACTTTTTTCGAAAATTTTGATTTTCTAAAAAATGGCTCCAACGATTTTGATTAAGATTCCGTATACTACAGATATTTACATACCAAATAAAATGTATATCTTGAATTTTCTGTGAATAGCCTCTGAAGACAAGTTTTTTTTCTTAGAAAATCCAAATTATCTATTTGATTTGGCATACTGATATTCAAAAAGCAATGTTTAATCAATTTAGTCATTGGAACAGTTTTTGGAAGAAAAATAAATCAGTGTAATGCGTAGTTTGTGATGAGTAAATTTCATGAAAATCTTCTTTGAGAGGTGCTAGAATTAATAATGAAAATCGCTTCTCGTTAATGATGTTTTATCTTTTATCCACAGGCAGGCAATGTACACATCACATATGTAGACAGCTGCCTGTCGTGTTAAACTTCTTGTTTTGGAGTTCAAAGACCTCAAACGTGCATTTATGGTGAAGTTGTTATGAAAATTTTGTGCGGAGTATTGTATTTACGCTGCATTCCATATTTTAGTGATGAAGAAATTAAAATGTAAATAACACGTGTTCTCCGGCACTTAAAATAATCTCTTTATATCTATGTTATCAGCAAGATTAGAAGGATTGCATTAGTCATGTAGGCAGTAAGCCAAACTAATCACTCAATCAGACTTAATGAATTACTCCGATTTCGATCAAAGGCGATCTGATTCACCAGATACCAGTTTCGCCTGAGCTGTTTGAACTAGCCAACATCCAATCAGATTGAGCATCAGCCATAGGACCTTCTGCAGGGGAGAGACAGAAAATCGGTGACCCTATAACTGTGTTGAGGATTAGCAAATAGAATATCAGCATAATATGCGTAACACCCATAAAGCGCGTTAGAAGATTTACAATTCTAAAAAATATTATGTGCTTCATTCACATGACTTTCTCCACATCTCTATTGCAAATTATTGTTAAAAAGCTTATTCTTGTATGTACATGATGATAATCCAGATAAAATTAGCAGAAATGGTCGTATTACTTGCTTCCTTGTAAGTAGAAGGGATATAATAATACATAGACTAAAATGATTGTCAAATCATTTAAAACTGGTTGCTATGTGATACAAATACCTTTATTTGTATGACCAGGAGTTGACAAAATTCAGTATCAGAAAAGTATAAGAATTTTAAAAGAGAAACTAATAACAAGGAATATCTCAAAAACGGCCAACTTAACGGGGAAAAAATGAATATAACATAGTTGGTGTGTTTTAATGAGCTCAAGAGTTTTGTTAACTAAGTTTCTATCTCTCTCTCTCTCTCTCTCTCTCTCTCTCTCTCTCTCTCTCTCTCTTACGGTTTACCAGTTAGCTAAATTCCGCAAAATTCATCCAGAATAAAAATGTCTTCACAGGCTATTTCCTGAAAATTAAGAATGTACATTTATTTTTCATGTAAATATCTTTAATATATGCTATTTTAAGCAAAATCGTTAGAGCCATTTTTGAGAAAATCAATTTTTTTTTTTTAAATTTTCGCATGTAAACGGTAGTTGAGTGTGAAGGAATTTTCTGGAAAAGCTTCGTGTCGTATCCTTGGAAGATATTGAACTTAAATGCCAAGTTGATATTTAACGGACTTTTTGTTTTTGAGACACACACACACACACACACACACACACACACACACACACACACACTTACGGGCATTTGTCTAAAAATGTTTTTTGGGGAGTTTCAGGAGGTCTCAAAACATATATTTCCGGTGAAATCTCGGTATCGAATTTTTTGCGTGCAGTACAAATCCTTCTCTATAAATTATGTTCATAGTACAGTAGAGAACTTAAGAATACCACAGGACATTTGAGCCTTTGAAACAACCAGTCATCTGTAGTTTTGTTGAATTTTTAGGAAAGAAAAGGGATTTTGAAATATCCTTAGTTGTGCACAAATTTGAATCCTAAGTAGATCCTAAAATGGGAACATTTTCTCTCTCTCACGCTCTCTCTCTCTCTCTCTCTCTCTCTCTCGCACATACACACACTCCATTTTAATGACCTTTTCGACATTATGTGTGCCTGGTAAAGTGGTTGTTTATTTTTCTCTCTTCCATCTGCCCATAATTATAGTGGGTAAGAGATAATTCCATGTTGAAATTTCAACGAAAATACATGTTTGAGGCTCTCGGAATAAAGGAAAATATTTTTACCATCTCTACTGAGCATAATAAGTAGGGGAAGTATTATTGTAAGATTTTACCGGAAATATATGTTTTGAGGCCCCTCAATAAAAATGTCTTTTGAGCATGTGTAGTGTCCGCCTATGTTCTTGTGTGTATGACCAGTAAAACTTAACAACAAAACATTGCTGAAATATTTAATCTGACATTCAAGTTTAGTATCTTCAAAGGATGCAACACAAAGATTTTCAAAACACTCCCTCTAACACCAACTACAGTTTACATGGAACTTTGTTTTTCTCAAAAGCGGGACCAACGATTTCGATTAAAATACCTTGTGTATATGATACTTTCATGACAAATTAAATGCATATCTTGAATTTCTGGTAGTAACCCAATAAGTTCTCTTCGTCCTGGATGATTTGTAAGCAACTCGTAAACTTAAGGGAAAGATGAAATCTTTCTACTCATAAGTGCAGATCTATTAAAGCATACAATTTATATCAATTATACCTGTGTGATGTCAATCATCTAGGACATTTTCATTGCTACTGCTTTTAATTTTCAATACTTACACTTTTTTTCAAATGGGAATTCGTTTTCTTGGCAATGCAAAGAGAATAGAATTTCAAAACTTTCACATAGCGTCTCGCTCTTAAAATTGGTCTAATGCGTTAGTCTAGTGTATTACTTTATTTTACCTAATATAACCATTTTTGTTTATGCTTATCTCAATTAGCAGGAAGAAAATAGGTCAATAAGGATCTACAAAATTGTTTGTTGAAGAATAGATAGAGAAATTCAGGTACATTTAAAAACACATTTTCAGAAGCATAGTTCTCGTGGTTGGGGCTGGAAAGCAAATAACTGCAAAACTTAGAATTTTAAATTCGATATCTTACAAATCAGGCAAAAAGATGGACAATTTACATGGACAATTTTTTGAACCGTCTGATTTTCTCAAAAATGCCTGTAACGATTTCGAATGTTCCTAATGTTTTCATTCTTCATTTACATGAAGAATAAAATGTATATATTGAATTTTCAGAGAGTATCCTGTTAAGTTCTCTTCATTCAAAAATAATCAGATACAATGTTTATAATTGGTAAACAATTAAGAGAGAAATAAAATATTTATATTTATTTAAAACAGAATTTCTTTCAAATAACTTGTTTATATTATTAGTAATTTCTCGGGAATTTCATGTTACTTATTTGAATGTTTTTTATTCGTTTGGGTTTTTAAAGTACAATCACTAATTAGTTCTGTTTTTCTTGGAAAGTCAGTGAAAGAGGGTGAAATTTCAATGCATATTAATGAGATATAATAATAACTATAAATAATTTCAGCAATCTTTGTAAAATTTCAGTTATATCCACATTCAAATTATATTTAAGCAAAACTCCATATAAACCAAACGTTTTAGTTCATTATTCTACTTACATACTGCAATATATAGCCAATATATGAGTATATAGGTATATAGGCTCGACTTCTTTTACCTCCATTGGATCTACAATGAAGTATTAAATGAAACCCTCTTAATAAATGTTCTGAAAGAAAATGAAGTGGATAGACCAAAATCTGATGATTCCATTCACATGACTTTCTCTACATCTCTGCAACAAACTATTGTTAAAAAGCTTATGCTTCTATTTACTTCATACTAATCGAGAAAAAATTAGCAGAAATAGTCTTATTACTTATAATAACTCCATGGCACGACAGTTCACGGGGAACCTTGGCCTACCGCCCGGCCGCTGCGTCCCCCATCTCGGTCCACTACAGACGTCATGGATGGGGTGCAGTATTGGAGGGTGAGACGTGGTCAGCGCCTCTAGTCCCTCCCGGCCGGTTAATGCGGTCCTCATGACCTGGAGCCGCTACTTCTCCATTAAGTAGCTCCTCAATTGGCCCCCCAGGTACCTTACGAGGCTGAGAGCACCCCGGGCCAGGTCTCCCAGCGGGGGAAAAAATCCCCACACCGGTACTGGGGATCGAACCCTGGTCTCCCGCTTGGTAAGCAGCTGCGCTACCACCGCGCTAAGGAAACGACCTTGTAAATAGAAGCTAAATAAGGGAGTACTATAGGTTAAAGTGATAGTTAGAAGCTGGTTACTAAGTGACTGAAGTTTTTTTTTTTTTTTTTTTTTTTTTTTTTTTGCTATATAATTTATTTTGGGTCGCTTTAACAACATGGTCATATCGCGACCCTACAAAATGTAGATAAGATAGTTATTTACACATTGGTAAAATACCTGTGTTTGTATGGACATGAGTTGACAAATTCCTGTGTGAGGAAAGTATGTTTTTCAAAGCTGAAACCGAAAACAAGGAATATCTTAAAAACGATCAACTTCACGAATACATTTATATAACATAATTTTTACGTGCTCCACATTTTTTGTGTGGTCAATTTTGTTCATCTCTTACGGTTTAGTAGTTATGCCAAATTCCGCAAAATTCATCCAGAATAAAGTAGTCTTCAGGTACTAATGCCAGGAAATTCAAGATATACATTTTATTTGTCAGATATATATCTTTAATATACGATATGTTAATCAAAATCGTTAGAGCCGTTTTCGATAAAATCAAAAATTTCGAAAAAAGTTCCATGTACAGGGTAATTTAGGGTGGAGAGATTGTTCTCAAAATCTTCGTGTCGCATCCCAGGAAGATACTAAACTTAAATACCAAGTTGGCATTTTACAGACTTTTCGTTTTTGAGTTATCGTGTTCACAGACATACGGACTCATAGACATACACAGGGACCTTTTTCTGAAAATGCTTTTTTTGGATATAGGGGACCCTAAAACATATATTTCCGGTGAAATATCGGTAGTATTTTGGGTGGAGTGCAATACCTTCTCTATACACTATGCACATAGTACGTATAGAGAAAGTAATGAACTTTCGTAAACATAGATTTTAAAGCGTGTATAAAATAAACGGTAAGGGGTAAAAAAGCTCTTGTGAATGTAATACAATTTATGATGGATAAATTTCTGGCGTGCGGTGTACTTGATCTTATTGGTTGACGATCAGTTCAACGAAACCCGAATTCAGTTAGTTATTGTTCACGAAGCCCAGTATTTGTTCAGATGTCCAGACTGTGTGTACGTGTTGTGGAAGTTAGGTGTAGTGCAGCTACGCTGTTAGCAATGAAATGGAATGAATTCTGCTTGTACCTGGGAGAACTACAAAGGAATGTTACGACCAGATGAAAAGAAACAGTGATTTATCGAACAAGTTGTGTAAATGTAACATAAGCGATTTTATGATGGAACGCGATGGACGCGCAACAACCATGCGGGCCGTAACGTCATCTATCGACGAAATCATCCAGAAAACTTACCATCTCTTGACTGAAGATTGTCGACTGACGGTTTCCCATCAGTGAGAATGAAGTTTCAGAATATTCATGTTATTATAGATTGCAAATATATGAAATTTTAATAAAATCGTTTGTAAAAGATAAAAAATAACCACCATTTTTCCATGTAAAAGCCTGTAAGGAAGAATTTTGTAGGCTTCGTTAATAGATAGGTATACCGTATATTTGCAACATCTCAAAACCCAATCATGAATCTCACTCTCTATCGTTACACACACACACACACACACACACACACACACACACACACGCACACACACACGTGTACTCAGTCCTTCTCTTTCCCTTTTTACTTTCTCTATACGCAATATGTACATAGTGTATAGAGAAGGTATTGCACTCCACCCAAAGATTCGATACCGAGATTTCATCGGAAATATATGTTTTAGGGTCCCCCTTAACTAAAAAAAAAATTTCGGAAAAAGCTGCGTGCGTGTGTGTCCGTGTGTCTGTGATCTTGATAACTCAAAAACCAAAAGTCGATAAAATACCAAACTTGGTATTTATGTTTAGTATTTTCCAGGGATGCGACATGAAGATTTTGAGAAAAATCCCCTTACCCCAACTACCCTTTACATGGAACTTTTTTCGAAAAGTTTTATTTTTCAAAAATGGCTCTACCGATTTTGATTAAAATATCGTATATTAAAGCTATTTACCTGACAAATGAAATGCATATTTCGAATTTTCTGGGAATAGCCTCTGAAGATTAATTTATTCAAGATGAGTTTTACAGAATTTTGAATAAATGCTAAACCGTAAGAGATGGACAAAAACTTACTGCACGAAAAATGTAGAGCACGTTAAAACACACAATTTATGTTATATACATTTATTTCGTGGAGTTCATCATTTTTGAGACATTCCTTGTTTTTGGTTTCTGCTTTGAAAAACGTACACTTTTCTCATACAGGAATTTGTCAACTCCTATCCATACAAACAAAGGAACTTCAGTCACACAGCAACCAGCTTTTGACTATCAATTTAATCTATGGTAGTTCCTTATTTCGCTTCTACTTGCAAGGAAGCAAGTAATAAGACTATGCATGCTAATTTTTTTCTCATTAGCATAAAGTTAATAGAAGTATAAGATTTTTCAGAATAATTTGTTGCAGGGATATAGAGAAAGTCATGTGAATGGTACACATCAGATTTTTTCTTCTTGTGGAACTCAAAGAAGAATTTTCTGTCAAATGTCGATCACAAACAATGGTGGAAAAAGTAAAAGTAAATCACCATCATAAATTAAAACTAACTCAGAGTATTGTTGTGACTGTATTGTTACGAAAATGCACACAAATCTCTTAACATCAATAATGATACTACTGATACTTCCAACAATAATAATAATAACAACAATAATAATAATAATAATGCTATTATTCTTATTATTATTATTTTCATCATTAAACCTAATTCAGTAGGAGGAAGATTATATATTTATGCAATACATATAGATATTATTTGTGATGAATTTACAACCTAATTTAGCTTTATTCCTCTTTAAATATTCCTTGTGATTTGCTGCCATTCCTTGTGATGTACATCCATTTAGAGTAGTTGTTGGGTTAGAACAAGAATATATATTGATTCCATTTTCTAAATTCGATGTTGTCAACTCATTAGAACTTAATAAACCTACCTAAATTAGATAAATTGGCGTTTTAGTAATAGGGCAGCTCTTCGCATGAAGCTCGGAAGAATAGACAGGCATCACGGAACAGGATTCGACGCAAAACGGGCAATGAATGAATAGTCAATCAGGCAAAACATTTGTGGATTATCCGAAACGAGGATGCAAGATTCACGCTCAATGCAATTACTCCACGGGTACCTGCATTTCCTGCTAACAGCATTCCAGCGACTAACTGAAACCAAAGAGGAATCCTTTCATGCACGTTGCCAAATATCTCCTCTAAACAGGAATTTGTGGGAGCAATTTCAAGTGTACATGTTTTGCATTTTTGAACGAGGTTTCTGGTTGCGCAGAACAAATCCCAAACATGGTAAAAACGGCTCAAAACGTTCTAGTCTTTATCCGAACAGATAAAACTGTATAAAATCATTATAAGAGTCGTTTTACAATGCAAATCCTCTTATGTGCGGCACTCAACAGCTCGGTGACAGAAAAAGCAAAACAGAAAACTTCAATTATTATTCTTTTTTCACCCCTAGAGGGTGCCGCCAAAGAGGTGTAGATATTTGTGGACTGTGCAAGTAACTCTTTTAAAAGCTTTTAAGAACTACTTCATATAATTTGTTTGTTAAACAGGGTTTTAATACTGCACCATAACAAACACAGCAGAGCTTGCGGGGTTACTTAAGCGTAACGTTAGTTGGTATAATAAGAACTATATCAGCACTTGCGGGGTTTAATGAGAAATAGTAAAAATGGTAAATCTTTTAACAATCATATTATTAAATAGATTGGAAGCCAGAACTAAACAAAAATTATGTGTTACACTCACATAACTTTTTCTAGTTGCGCTACAAGCAAACTTCTTACAAAAGACTATTCTTCTTTGTGCATCATGCTAATCGAGATAAACATTAGCAGAATGTTATTACTTAGCTCCTTATAAGTAGAAGGGAACTAAAGGAATGCGTTCTGATAAAGTGACATTCAAATGTTTTAAAAGCTGCCGTAATGCGATTGTCATTGCAAACCGCTTCTTGCTTGACAAGGAGTACCTGGCACAAAAGAAAAACGGACACATGCTGTCTGAGAAAAGCTTTACGATTGAAAACGATAACAATGAATATCTCGGAAACGGTTAACTCCAGAACTAAGACGTAAAGAACATAAATTGTGTGTTTTGACAAGATCCACATTTTTTTGTGCAGTAAGTTTTTGTCTATCTCTTACGGTTTAGCAGTTCAGCAAAAATCGGGAAAATTCATCCGAAATAAAGAGATCTTCAGAGGTCTTTAATATGCCGGATTTTAATCAAAATCGTTAAAGCGATTTTTCAAAATATCAAACGTAAAGGGATCATTCGACTTCCGTCCGGTTGCACTAAGCTACTATAACAATATACCGACAAGACATTAAATTCTGCAACTTAGCTCCATAGTTTAATCATTCTATCGGCCGAAAAAATCCATTGTTCTCCGCCGGGTTTGAACCCGCGACCTGGGGTATATAATGGTAACCATTACACCACGGAGGGCGACAGAAATAAAGGGCTTGCGCTATGTTAAAACGAAAGTCAATATACTCTTTCAAAGGCTATTTGCTATGTTGTTGAAATGCGTTTCTTTGCATGACCAGGAATTTACTACAAATTCCCTATGAGAAGATTGTATTTTAAAACCAACACCAATAGCAAGGAATATCTCGAAAGCAAGACATGCATTACATAAATTGTGTGCTTTAACAAGATGTAGCAAGTTTTGTGTCTCTTACAGTTTGCCAGTTCATTCCAGAATAAGGAGGTCTCAGAGGCTACTCCCATAAAATTCAAGATATACGTTTTATATATGACGTAAATATCTGTAATATACAACATTTTAATCAAAATCGTTAGCTATTTTTAGGAAAATCAACATTTTCTAACTTTTTTCCATATAAAGAGTAGTTTGAAGTGAGGGATATTTTGTTTTCAAATTCTTCGTATCGCATTCTTGGAAGATATTACAGTAAAATACCAAGTTTGGTCCTCTGCCGACTTTTAGTTTGAGTTCAGTTCACGGACATATGGACACATACACGGAACCTTTTCTAGAAAAAAAATTATTTAGATACAGGGAACCTTAAAACATGTATTTCCAATGAAACCTCGGTATTGAATTTTTGGGTGGAGTATTGTAATACCTTCTCTGCCAACGTACAATGTACTATATAGAGGAAGTAAAAATGGAGATCTCGCTTTTGTGCATTTTTTTTTTTTTTTTTTTTTTTTTTTTTTGCGGAGTTAATCGCTTCCGAGATATTAGTTATTTGTTAAAATGTCCAGGTCTATACTTTTCTTAAATGAAAAACAATATTTGGTTTTTTAAATCTTATTCGTTTTTAAGAACGGTATTTCAAATATTTGACTATCGTTTTAGTCTAGTATATTTACCAAATGACGAATTAAAGATATAAACAGAATCCGTATTCATTTTAAGGTTTCTATTTTTACTTTCTCTATACGCACCATGTACATAGTGTTTAGAGAATGTATTGCACTCCACCAAAAAATTCGATACCGAGATTTCACCAGAAATATATGTTTTAGGGTCACGTATCCAAAAAAAACGATTTTCAGAAAAAGGTCCGTGTGTGTGTCCGTGTGTCAGTGTGTCCGTGTGCCTGTGAACACGTTAATTCAAAAACGAAAAGTCGGTAAAATACCAAACTTGGTATTTAAGTTTAGTATCTTCCAGGGATGCGACACGAAGATTTTGAGAAAAATCCCCCCACACCAAACTACCCCTTACATGGAACTTTTTTTGAAATTTTTTATTTTCTAAAAAATGGCTCTAACGATTTTGATTAAAATATCATGTATTAAAGATATGTACCTGACAAATAAAATGTATATTTTGAATTTTCTGGGAATAGCCTCTAAAGACTACTTTATTCTTGATGAATTTTGCATAACTACTAAACCGTAAGAGATGGGCAAAACCTTAACACACAAAAAATGTAGATCACGTAAAAACACACAATTTATGTAATATACATTTTTTTCGTGGAGATGATCGTTTTTGAGATATTCCTTTTTCTTGGTTTCAGCTTTGAAAAACATACTTTTCTTATTCAGGAATTTATCAACTCCTGTCCATACAAACAAAGGAACATCAGTCACATAGCAACCAGCTTTTGGCTTTCACTTTAACATATTGCACTCCCTTGTTTCGCTTCTACTTACAATAAAGCAAGTAATAAGAGTATTTATGCTAATTTTTCTCGATTAGCATGAAATAAATACAAGATAAGCTTATTAACAATCATTTGTTACAGAGATATAGAGAAAATCATGTGAATGGAACACATCAGATTTTTACTTTCTCTATACGCACTATGTACATAGTGTATAGAGAAGGTATTGCACTACACCCAAAAATTCGATACCGAGATTTCACCGGAAATATATGTTTTAGGGTCCCCTGTATCCAAAAAAGGTATTTTCAGAAAAAGGTCCGTATGTGAGTGTGTCCGTGTGTCCGTGTGGCTGTGAACACGATAACTCAAAAACGAAAAGTCGGTAAAATACCAAACTGGGTATTTAAGTTAAGTATCTTCCAGGGATACGACACATTTTGAGAAAATTTCCTCACCCCAAACTACCCTTCACATGGAACTTTCTTCGAAAATTTTGATTTTATAAATAATGGCTCTAACGATTTTGATTAAAATATCCTATAATAAAGATATTTACCTGAAAAATAAAATGTATATTTTGAATTTTCTGGGAATAGCCTCTGAAGACTATTTTATTCTGAATGAATTTTACGGAATTTTGCATAACTGCTAAACCGTAAGAGATAGACAACAACTTACCACACAAAAAATGTAGAGCACAATAAAACAGACAGTTTATGTCATATACATTTTTTTCTTGGAGTTGATCGTTTTTGAGATATCCCATGTTTTTTTTCAGGTTCGAAAAACTTAACTTTTCTCATACAGGAATTTGTCAATTCCTGTCCATACAAAGGAACTTCATTCACAGCTTTTGACTATCACTTTAACCTATACTTTTCCCTTATTTCCCTTCTACTTACAAGGAAGCAAGTAATAAGACTATTTCTGCTAATTTTTTGTCGATTAGCATGAAGTAAATAGAAGCATGAGCTTTTTAAAACTAATTTAGTACAGAGATGTAGAGAAAGTCATGTGAATGGAACACATCAGATTTTTGTTACTTTAACAGCAAGTACTGTCAGCGAAGTCACCTTGACAAACACTTATTATACATTGAATTCTTAAAAATGTTATGCTCTGAGAAGTACTGTTAACACTTGTAGAGATATCACTTAGTTCACTGTAGCATACTTTTACATTTTATCACTGTCTTAGAAATATGATTGTCGCACGCCTAAAGTTTCTAGCACATTTTGTTACCACAAGTGACGTGATTACGCTTTTAACTCATACATATCACACTATCACCACTTTGTAAAGTAAGCGTGACTTTGTTACCACGATTGACGTGAATTATGCCTCGTATCGACAGGAAAGACTGTGAAATTTCTCAGTTTGGGGTTTCTTAAATAGTCATACTAGCATCTTAATGCTGATTGGCTCATACTTGGTGCCAAAAATTGCACTCAGCGCCATCAGATCACGTGGTTCTATTGTACTGAAACTATGTGATAGCTGAATATAATGAAAAATATTTGGGACTTTTCTCGAGTTCACACTTATACCCCTGATGCACGCAAATGAGATAAAGACATCCTGCAAATTCTTTAACTTCTGACCAGCAATAGAGAGTGCTTTTGTAATATTTTATCATGTGGTTTCACAACTTTGCTTTAGCACAAGTTAACATGGTAATATTACAATTTATGAAAATGGAAATGGCGTTTTATTTATGGACGCTCTTTTACTGCTGTGGTTCTCAGCGTCCCATTCTATACTGGGCGTGAAAGACCGCTTAATTTTCCTCAGAGGCCTCTCTATCAGGCTTGAAGTTCTTTTACGTGCCGTAAATCTACCACACGGGACCAACGGCTTTACTTACTTTTACGCCCGAAAAAATCCATCGTCCTCCGCCGGGTTTGAACCCGCGACCTTGGGTATGTGAAGTTAGCATGGTAACCATTACACCACGGAAGACGAATAGTACAGTATGTTGCTCATATAAACATTTAATGAGACAAATAAGGTATTATGTACTGTCTATAAATCTCTGATATCAAGATAATTTCTATTATTAAGCAGTGACGTCAAGAATTACCATCTCAATATTTCTGGTTACTAAATAAATTTTCCAAAACAATGTTCTAAATGTCTGAATGTATAAACTTACGTTAAGTATATTTCTAATAGAAAGACAAAAAAATGCTTTCAGCATCCAATTCTTCTCCAATTTATCATGCTGAGGCATTTTGATTGAATAACAACCAGCCAACTGCAATTCTCCATATCAGTACGAACACTGCCTGGAGAGGAATGGAATGTGCTTGTTTTCATGTTTTTGTTTTTGAATGCGACTCCAGGCTTGCCATGTTGAACACGAGGCTCTAGCAATTTGAGCTTCAATGCAACTCATTTTGCTTTGTGCAGGTGATAACCCTCCATGACAGCAGGTCTCCCAGAGATATGCAATGATTTTCAAATTTGAATGAAGCCTATTTCTGTAGCACTCAACACCGCAACGCAGTGCGGGGTCCCAATACGCAATTTATTAGCAACCACAAACCACATTGGGATGACCTAAACGGATAGAAGCTCGTCAATGTCACATCAGCCCACGTATGAGGCATATCGATATGGATTTATTGCTTTCGCAGGCAAAACAAAAAATAATTATTCATTTTGTGAAAACTTTTGTTTCATCAGCATCAAAGAGGGTATGAGCAAATATACGCTCTGAATATATAACTAAATAAAAGGTAGCCGTTAATCAAATCTGTTTATCTATGTTACAAAAATAGAAAATGTTGTGTGTGTTTGTGTTCGTGCAGAATAATCACAAAATCAACATAGTCAATCTTGATGATTCTTTAACCATTATAAAGTTTTGTATTCCAGATGGTCACAAGATATCTGTGTCCAAAAACATTTAAATCTGGGAGGCTAGAGATAGCCTTTTCTTATTCATGTCACCGATCGTCTCTTTAGTGCGGTGGTAGCGCGGCTGCTTGCCAAGCGTAAGAACTGGGTTCGATTCCTGGTACCGGCATGAGGCATTTTCCCCCGCTGGGAGACCAGGTCCGAGGTGCACTCAGCCTCGTGGGGGGGGGCAACTGAGAAGTAGTGGCTCTAGATTGAGAAGGGAGGGGAGGGACTTGAGACGCTGAGCACGTCTTACTCTCCAGCACTGCGCCCAATTCATGACGCCTTCTGGCCGAGATGGGGAATGTAGCGGCCGGGCGGTAAGTCAAGGTCCCTTGTGGACCGTCGTACCATGGAATATACATCTCATCAAATTTCAAGCCTGTTTCATTGAATATGAATATCAGAGACTGCTTTTTGCGCTTTATTGCAAATATGATTATAATGTCTTTGAGTCCCAAGAAATAAACTGGGATGCTTATAGCTAGTGTATAAAAAATAAGTTAGGAAGGTTTATATGGCGTTCATATCAGCAAAGATATTTTAGTATGATGTTAGTAAGCAGGGTATATTTGGATTCTATAAACCGATCAGAATGATTAGCAACCCCTACATTTGTTCTCTATTTTCATCCCCTAACTTAGCAATCAACATTCTTTGGCCTATTTGGATAAAAGTTGTTCTCTTATGCCTTAGAACCCAACGAAAAAGTATAAAGTAGTTTACAAACATAAACATTTGATGTGTTACATTTACATGACTTTCTTTACATCTGTGTAACGAATTATAGTTAAAAAGCTTATTCTTCTATTTACTTCATGCTAATCTAGGTACACATTAGCAGAAATAAACGTATTACTTGCTCCTTTCTAGTAGAAAGTAAATAAGGGAATACACTAGTCTAAAACGATACTTGTAAAATTCGGTTGCTATGGGATTCAAATACAATTCTTTGCATGGCCAGGAGTTGACAAATTTCCGTTTGTCAAATACTTTGAAACTGAAACTAGTAACAAGTAATATCTTGGAAACGGTTAACCCCACGAAAGAAACGTATATGACATCAATTACGTGTTTTAACGATTTCTACCGTTTCTACCCAGTAAGTTTTTGTCTATTTCTTACGGTTTACCGGTTATGCAAAATTCCGTAAAATTCATCCTCAACAAAGATGTCTTCAGAGGCTAATCTCAGAAAGTTCAGGATATACGAGGTACGTCCAGAAAGAAAGTTCCGTTTCAATTTATCTCCGCTGCAGCGCTGCGATCGCAGTTCCGCACATGCGCGGTAGACGCTCTGTATCAAGGAGAAGAAACTTGCGCCATTTTGAGATCGCTGTCAGCCACATACGCTTTGTTGTGCTTGTTTACAATTTCGGTGTTGATTGAAAATCTCACCGCTTGTGAAATCAGATCTGCGATTCGTTTTCTGAATGCTAGGAAAGTGAAACCAATTAAAATTTATCGGCAAATTTACAAAGTTTACGGACAAAATGCGATGAGTGATTCAATGGTGAGAAGATGGATCCGACAGTTCAATGAAGGACGTAGTGAAGTGCACGATGAAGAATGAAGTGACGTCCATCTTTGGTTACAGAAGAACTGGTTCACGCGACTGATGACAAGATCCAGGAAAACCGCAAGTTTACAATTAGTGCTCTCGCTATGGAATTTCCCCAAAGCTCACGATCACTAACTCATGAAATTGTTACCGAAAAACTGAAATTTCGTAAACTTTGATCACGTTGGGTACCAAAGGTTCTTACTGAGCAACAAAAAACAAAACGGATGTGTAGTGCATTTCAGTTTTTAACCCATTATGATGAAGACGGCGAAGAATTTCTGACACAGATAGTCACAGGAGATGAGACTTGGGTTTCTTACGACAACCCTGAAAATAAGCGGCAATCAATGGAACGGAGGCGCACTTCATCCCCAGCAAAGGTTAAGCCGAAACAAAATCTTGACTCCTCGAAAAATGATGTGCACAGTGTTCTGGGACTGGAAAGGCATCTTATTCATTGATTTCTTACCGCGTGGTCAAACAATCAAAGCAGATGGTTAGGAAATTGCGCCACGCAATACAGAATAAGCACCGAGGATTGCTGTCAAAAGGTGTTGTTTTTCTTCACGACAACGCACGACCACACACTGCAAATGTGACGAAAAACCTCCTACAGGGATTTGGCTGGGACGTGTTTGACCATACTCCGTACAGCCCTGACCTCGCTCCTAGCGACTTTCATCTGTTCTTACATCTCAAGTCTTTCCTTGGCGGTCAACACTTCAACAATGACGAAGAGCTGAAAGAAAATGTTTCCAACTTTTTGAAGACACAGGCGGCAAACTTCTAAGAAGAAGGTATACAAAAACTTGTGCCACGCTATGAAAAATGCCTGCAAAATGTTGGCAGTTATGTGGAAAAGTAGTTTAAGAGCTGTAGAATTTTGTGCAATAAATACTTATTCTGTATCTGTACACAATTTAATTTTAATACCAAACGGAACTTACTTTCTGGACGTACCTCCTACATTTTATTTGTCATGTAAATATATTTAAACGACAGTTTAATCAAAATAATTGTTAGAGCCATTTTTGAGAAAATCAAAAGTTTAGAATATTTATCCATATGAAGGGTAGTTGCGGTGGAGGAAGTTCTTTGAAAATCTTCGTGTCGCATACTTGGAAGATATTTTTCGACCTTGAGTTATGCTGCTCACAGACACACACACACACACACACACACACACACACTCACGCTCACACACGAATATTTTCTAAAAATGCTTTTTTTGGATTCAGAAGTTCTCTAAACATGTACCTGCGGTGAAATCTCGGTATCAAATTTTTGGGTGCAATACAATACCTTCTGTATGTACTGTGTATATTGTACGTGTAGAGAACGTAGAAGTAAAAATATGATATATTACTACACGTGACGTTCTGTACTTCTTCTTTAAAGAAGGCTATACTTCGCGGAGTTTATTTGTCAACCTAATTCACGTATCTCTATTCAAACATATTCTAATATACTTTTACTATTATATACTTCCTGGTAGATACGCGGAATAAGAGAATGCACTAAGCTAAAGCGATAGTCAAATCTTTCAAGAGTAAAGTACTAAAATGCAGTTGCCCATGCTCGATTGGGAGAGAGAAAAGTAAATTACAATTTTCCATTTGATAGATATCATATTAAAAATTAAATCATAAACTATATATATCGAAAACAGCTAATTCCATAAAAAATGTGTTTCACATAAATTAAGGGTTTAATCAAACTCTATATTTTTCTACAATAATATTTCTTCTATCTCTTATGGTTGACCAGTCAAGCAGAATGAACAGAACATCAGGGGCTTTTCCAAGAAAATGCGAGAGATACATTTAATTTGACATAAAATATCTTAAACATGTGATATTTTAATCAAAATTGTTAGACATGTTTGGGAAATTTAAAATTTTCGAAAATTTTCCGACCTTCTGATTTAATCGTCCTGGAATATTTTATGGACAATGTTCAGAAATCTGTGGAGCCAACCACAGATAATATACCTATCGTAATTGAGTCTACCTCTACTAATGACTTTATCAATTCAATTTCTAGTTTTCATGTAAAATGTAGTTTGGGGTGATAATTTTACTAAAAACCATCGTAAGATATCATTGAAAAAAGCAAAACTTAAATATTGATAAGCTTGGTATATAAACAACTTTACGTGTTTGAGTTATGTTGTTCACAGATACAACCGAACTTTTTTTTTTTTTCCAAAACAGCATATGTACCTTCCTACCTAATAAGTATATTGTACGTGGTAAATAAAGTAAAATAAACTAATTTGAGCTTTATTACATATATATGAATTTTTTATGAAAGATTGTCTTTACAGATAAGTAAAAAAACATTTTTATAAAAAATAACCTCATTTGTACGTATATTTTTACTTTCTCTAGCCCGCATGTACAATGCACGTATAGAAGGTATTGGTTTCCATCAAAAAATTTGATGTCGAGATTTCATCGGAAATATATACTTTTGCGGGCTCCTGAGTCCGAAAAAAACTATTTAGAAAAAGGTCCGTGTGTGTCTGTGGACAGCATAGCTCAAAAACGAAAAGACCATCAAATACCAAACTTAGTATTTAGGTTTAGTATCTTCCAAGGATACGACATGAAGATTTTAAAGAAAATCGACCTACCAAAAAACTAACCTTTACGTGAATTTTTTTTTGAAAATTTCGATTTTCTCAAAAAAGCCCATGACGATTTTTATTAAAACACCGTATGTTAAAGATAATTACAGCACAAATAAAATGTTTCCCGCCTAGGTAGTGTGGTGGTAGTGTGCCTGTCTCATATTTAATAGGTCGTGAGTTCGAGTCTCGCTTAGGGTGAGTTACCTGGTTAAGGTTTTTTTCGGGGTTTTCCTTTATCTTGAGAAGACGAATGTCGAGTAACTTAGGGCTCCATGGATCCCGAGATCATTTGAGCATCATTTCACCAATTTCATCCATCGTCCGATACGACCAAGCAGGTTAAAGTACGTTAAGCTATAAGAAAACAAAAAAAATGTGTATCTTCAATTTTCTGGGAATAGCCTCTGAAGACCTCTTTATTCTGATAAATTTTGCCGAATTTTGCTTAACTGCTAAACTGTAATAGATAGACAAAATGCTTACTGCACAAAAAAATCTAGATCTGATCAAATCTCACAATTTATATTCCTTATGTTTTTTGTTGTAGAAGTAACTGCTTTTGAGATATTCCTTATTATTGGTTTCAATTGTAAATTACTTATACTTTTCTCAGACAGGAAGTGCTCGTTTCTCATGTGTTCTACTACTGGCTAGACAGGGAGGCAATTTGCAATGAAAATGACATCCACTTATAAGCAACTAAGTAATAAGAACGTTACTAATGTCATTATCAATTGGCAGGGTGTAGAAAGAAGAATAACCTTTTGTAAGAAGTTAGCTAGTATAGCAGCCAGACATGTGGGTATAACACATCAGATTTGTTTAATTTCCTTTGTATATATTTTACGGTTTACCCCATGCAATGCTGTCTCCTGGCCCTGTCCCGTGCTTCCTGGGAATATTGACGTTTGTGCAATACAAACTCTGAGTAACGGAATGCACATTGGCAGCAGTACCACTGTGCGGGTGTTCAAACAAGAGGCTTTTGAATATAACACTATAATAGCATTAATGTTGACTTGGTCTTTGTGTTAATAGGCTTAGCGTAGAAACGCTCGTGTTGTCTCTAAAAAGAACCTCAGGTCAAATGAAATACAATTACCTGCTTCCCCACAGAGCATTTTCATTCATTCCTGTGTATGAATAGCAACCTGTGAACTTTGATCTACAATATTGTAACAAACTCTCTTTATTTATTTCGAATTCTGGTACAGTAAATATCTTTATTACAATGGTGCAGTATAATTTTGTCTCTCGTCACTACGACGCTCGATCTACTGCTTCAGCTACCTCTTTTATCCAAGTGTATTCTCCGAATTCACTATCGAAACTCACTCGTTGCCCTCCTTTTGTACCTTCTGGACATGTAGCAAGAAATTTCCGAATGTACAGGTTCTACAAAGCTTTAATAACACCCATTGATATTTTTAAAACTCTATTTTAGGAACATGTACCATTATATATCATTATATATATATATATATATATATATATTTTTTTTTTTTTTTTAAATGTTTTATTGATCGATCAGCGCATGTGCGCTCTACAGATCACTGATTTTAGACATTAGATTATATATTTAGAACATGTTGTTTCAAACATACATTGCAGATATACTTGTTTATGCCTCCTTTGACTGTAAAACAAAAATTTACTCTTTTGGACATACTGTTCAATGCCCTTGGAAGTGTGAGGCACTATTCATTTCCTAATCACAAAATCTGCCAACATTTCATGTCATTTTTGTAATATTTGATGTTCAAATGCTTTTGTTCTGTTGCATTCCGAAGTTGAAATCGCTGGTTGCAAATGTTTGTTATTCTTTGTGCTTTAGTCGCGTATAAGTGTTTTGATTTTCTCTATGCGATTTTGTTTTCCAACAATAAGTATCATAGTTGCATGTTGATTTTGTTCCTTGTGAAGCCAGTTATCAAATAAGAAAGAGGCTTTTTCACAAGTATGGAAAAGGCCACTTGGACATTACGCATATATTAATGTATTCGCGTAGAATTATATGCGTACAAATATTTGCAGCATTCAACAAAGCACATAAATTGCTTTGAGCGATTGCAGTTTCCGTTTAGAATTGTACGAAATGATTACAAAATAAACTACAATTCTACAAACAAAATCCTAGTGATTTATTATTTAGGAAGTTTATGATACTGGTATCATAAACCAGCTCACCATTACAATGCCACATTTAAAAATCTGATGTGTTCCATTCACATGACTTTCTCTATATCTCTGAAAAAAAACTATTGTTAATAAGCTTATCTTTTATTTATTTTATGCTAATGGAGAAAAATTAGCAGAAATAGTTTTATTTCTTGCTTTATTGTAAATAGAAACAAAATAAGGGAGTACCATAGGTTAAAGTGATGGTCAAAAGCTGGTTACTATGAGACTGAAGTGCCTTTGTTTGTATGGACACGAGTTCACAAACTCCTGTATGAGAAAAATATGTTTTTTATAGCTGCAACCAAAAACAAGGGATATCTAAAAAATAATCAACTCCACGAAAAAAATGTATTTAACATAAATTGTGTGTTTTAAAGTGCTCTACATTTGTTATGTGGTAAGTTTTTGTCTATCTCTTACGGTTTAGCAGTTAAGCAAAATTCCGTAAAATTGACCCAGAATAAAGTAATCTTCAGAGGCTATTCCCAGAAAATTCAAAATATACATTTTATTTGTCAGGTAAATATGTTTAATATACGACATTTTAATCAAAATCGTTTGAGCCATTTTTTAGAAAATCAAAATTTTCGAAAAACGTTCCATGTAAAGGGTAGTTTGGGGGTGGGGGGACTTTTCTCGAAATCTTCGTGTTGCAAGATACTAAACCTAAATACCAAGTTTGGTATTTTACCGACTTTTCGTTTTTGAGTTATCGTGTTCACAGACACACGGACACACACACGGACCTTTTTCTGAAAATACTTTTTCTTTTGATTCAGGGGACCCTAAAACATATATTTGCGGTGAAATCTCGGTATCGAATTTTTTGGTGGAGTGCAATACCTTCTCTATACACTATATGCACAGCACGTATAGAGAAAGTAAAAATTGAGTTATGTATGTGTGTTTCTCCTCAGGAAAAACGGTATTAATGTGCCAGTCCTCGTCGACACTTACAACCCTGAAAGAGACGTTTGGATGAAATGAACATGAAAGAAGTGAAGGGAAGTTCCCGGGAATGAAGCATTCTCCCCAGAATTAGTCTAATGGCTAGGGAAAACCCCCCCAAAAACCCATTGGCCATTGAGATAGGCCGTGGGGAACCCATCTCATGATCTCCCGAATGCTAGTCCCAGACGAAACGCTCGGGTCCACCTTTCCCACTTTCCTGGCTCGCTGGACTATTTCGCTTAACATAGGTAAATATCACAACGGTTAACTATGAATTTAGTGTTGCGTGAGTTAATTTAAGGACGTTATTGCATATTAATTACTTTAATTATTCGCCTTTGTTGTGACTAATAGATCGATTTTTTTTTTTTTTTTTTTTTTTTTTTTTGTAGTTTAACGTCCTTTAACGTGATTTGGTCATATCGGACGATGAATGAAATTGATGATATGATGCTCAAATGATCTCGGGGTCCATGGAGCTTAAAGTTACTCGACATTCGTCTTCTCAGGATAAGGGAAAACCCCGAAAAAAACCTTACCCGGGTAACCCACTCTAAGCGAGATTCGAACTCACGACCTTTTGAACGTGAGGCAGAAATGCTACCACCACGCTACAAAGGCGGGCAGATCTGATTTACAAAGTAAACAACTTCATATATCTGATATGTGAACGTGTCGCCATTATGACGTAATGCACAACGTGTGCACATTTATCTTATTGTTGTTTACAATTTCAAAAAACTATTGACTTAACAAATTAAAATATATATGTAAATGTAGTACTTAACTTTTTACTTCCTTTTCACGTACTATGTATATAGTGTATAGAAAAGGTATTGTATTGTGACCGATATTTCATCGAAATACATGTTTTGATTCCTCCTTCCAAAAAAGTATTTTTAGAAAAAGGTCCATGTGTGTGTTTGGACAGCATAGTTCAAAAACGAAAAGACGGTTAGATACCAAAATTGGTATTTAAGTTTGCTGTCTTCCATGAATGCGACATGAAGATTTTCAAGAAAATCCCCCTGAACTAAGTAACCTTTACATGGAAAAAATGTCGAAAACTTTTATTTCTCAAACATGGCTGTAATCATTTTCATTAAAATCTCTTATATTTAATATATTTACATGCCAAATAAAATGTTTGTCTTGAATTTTCTGGGATTAGCGTGCAACCTTTATTCGGATTGGCATGAAGTAATTAGAATAATAATTTTCTTGTAGAAATATTTGTTTGTGGAACAGGTAGAGAAAGTCATGTAAATGGATTCAGATTTTAAAATGCACTTCTACCTCTCGATATGTGAGTTCTACTTTACTTTAGGGTACTTTTACTTTCTCTACATATACTATGTACAAGTATATAGTGTATAAAGAAGGTATTGTATTGCACCAAAAAATTCGGTACCGAGATTTCACCGTAAATACATGTTTGGGAACTCCTGAATAAAAAAAGAAAAAAAAATCTAGAAAAAGGTCATGTGTGCGTTTGAGTGTGCGTGTGTGTATGTGTGTGTCTGTGGACAGGAATATCTCAAAAACGAAAAGTCCGTTAAGTACGAAACTTAACATTAAAGTTCAGTATCTCTCAAGGATGCGACACGATAATTTTCAAGAAAATCCTCCACCTTTAACTACCTTTACATGGAACAAATTTTGACTTTCCCACAAAATGGCTCTAACGATTTTGATTATAATGTCATATATTAAATATATTTACATATCAAATAAAATGTATTTCTTGAATTTTTTGGAAATAGCCTCTAAACACATTCTTATTCTGGATGCATTTTGCTCAGTTTTGCGCAACTGGTAAACCGTAGGAGATAGACAAAAACTTATTACACAAAAAATGTAAATTTAATTAAAACACGCAGTTTATGTCCTATAGGTTTTTTTTTTTTTTTTCGTGGAGTTGACCACTTCTGAGATATTCCTTGTTATTTGTTTCACATTTGAAATACGTAAACTTTTCTCACACGGAAATTTGTAAACTTCTGGCCATGCATAGAAACGGATTTCAAGCACAGACAACGAGCTTTTAAAAGATTTGACTATTGTTTCAGCCTAGTGTATTCCCTTATTTACCTTATACTTACAAGGAAGGAAGTAATTAAATTAATTTCTGCTAATGTTTATCTCGATTATCATAAAGTAGTTAGAAGAATAAGGTTTTTAACAATAATTTGTTATAGCGATGTAGAGAATTCAATGTTGTATGTCGTGTGTGTGTGTGTGTGTGTGTGTGTGTGTGTCCGTGTATCCCTGTGTCTGCGACCATGCTATCTCAAAAACCGAAAAGTTGGTTCAATACCAAACTTTATAAAGTCCATAATTTTTCAAGGATGCATGAAGGCGTTTTTCAGAAAAATCTCCTCACCCTAAACCACCCTTTACACGTTAAAAAATTGAAAATTGGTTTTCCGAAAAATGATGACAAAGATGTGCAGCTAAACTCTATACATTAATGCTACTTACAAGATAAATAAAACGCATATCTTCAATATTCTGAGAATAACGTCAGAAGACCTCTTCATTCGGAACGAGTTTTATATAACTGGTAAACCTAAAGAGATAGACAAAAGCTTTTTACACCAGAAATTTAGATCTCGTTAAAATACAGAATTTATGTCATATTTCCGAGATATCCCCGATATTAGCTGCAGTTGTAAAATACTTATACTTTTCTTAAGCAGAATTTCGCCATCCAATTTTCATTTGTTTTACTCCTGGTGATGCATTGAGAATTTTAACGTATAATCACAGTTTTTAAAATATTTGACTATCTGTTAAGGCGGCGCCGAGGTTTAGTGGTTAGACCACTCGTCTCCCATCTAGGTGGCCCGGGTTCGATTTGTGGTGGACGAAGCGGCGTCTGAGCGGATTTTCTCCGGATCCTCCGGTTTCTCTCGTACCCAATCCAACAATTGCTCCATCAATACCTTTCCAATCATCAATTTCGCTTACATTTCATATCATCCATTTTCTCATGTTCATGCCGACCCCTCGTAACAGGTTTTCCATTTTGTGGTTTCCTGCCGTTGGCTCTCTTACAAGCATCTGTCCCCTTGGTGGGGTATCAGTCCTTCAAATCGCGGGGGGGGGGGAGCTAATTACGAAACTAAAGTTTAGTTTATTGAATGACCTTAATTCCCTTTCTACTTGTAGGAACCAAGAACTAACACAGCTTCTTTTATATCATGAGGTAATTAGAAGAATAACTTTTTTGTAAAAAAGAATGTATCAGATTTTTAAATGGGTTTCTACCTCTCGATATCTATTATTTTACTTTACAGTGTTTTTCTATGGATTTTCGGCATATGAATGTCACAGCCAGTAGTCACCCGTCACGTGAACATTTTCATCAGCATGAAATTCCGACTTGACAGCTGTCAAGCTTCAGGATCAAACATTAGATGAATTGTGGGACACACGTGCAAGCGAACAAAGTGCTTTCCCACCTGACATGTGGTCTTCTTTTTCTTCGTTTCTTCTTCTCCAAGTTATCTTTAATGATAAATTGTCATCACAATGTTGAAGGATGAATAGAAAATATAAAAATCTAATCGCTGTAACAAATTATTGTTAAAAGCATATTCTTCTATATACTTTATGATAATCGAGATAAACATAATCAGAAATTGTCTTAATTACTTGCTTCCTTGTAAGTAGAAGGAAAATAACACTAGACTAAAATGATAGTCAAATCTTTTAAAAGCCGGTTGCAATGTGAATGAAATTCGTTTCTATATAGAGCCAGAAGTTTACTACTTTACGTGTGAATAAAGTATAAGTATTTTAAATATTAAAAAAATAAAGGAATTGTTCAAATCTGGACATCTATTGCAGACACATGCTCCACTAAACATGGTGTTTGTGTTAGTGATCTGGAAGCGTTTCGACAACCTTCGTTGGCGTCTGTGAACCTGCAAAAGATAATGACAACGAAAGTTGTCGAAACGCTTCCAGATTACCAACAACACCATGTTTAGTGGAGCATGTGTCTGCAATAGCTTCACTCTATGTAATGGCGCTTTAAAAATGTTTAAAATAAAGGAATATCTCAGAAATGGTCAATTCAACGAAAAAAAGAACATATATGATATAAAATGTGAGTTTTAACGTGATCTACATTTCTTGTGTAATAGGTTTTAATCTAACACCTCCGGTTTGCCAATTACGCAAAGTTCTGGAAAATTCATTCAGAATAAATACGCCTTTAGAGGCTATTGCTAGAAAATGCAATATATACATTCATTTTCAGTGTAAATATCTTTAATATACAGTATATTAATCAAAATCGTTAGAGCCAATTTGGGGAGAAAATCAAAGTTTTCGAAATTATTTCCATGTAAAGGGTAGTTTATACATAGTACGTGTAGAGAAAGTAAAAAGTTGCATTCATACAATGACGCAGAATAGCAAATTACTTATTTAGTAACAATCACATGACTTTCTGAATCTATTCCGCAACAAACCATTCTTAAAAACCTTATTCCATTATCTACTTCATGCTAATTAAAATAAAATAGCAGAAATGATTTTATTACTATACAGCAGTCTTTGTTAAATTAGCTTTCAAATTTCAATATTGCATTCAACTCTCAATCAAGGTCATTCTTATCTGATGAATAATACCAGAGAGTATTGCATAATATATCTAGTATATTGAACCGTTTTCTATAAACTGAAGCCAATTTGGCCCTTTGTGTTACTTTAACCCAACTTCGGAAACTATATTATCTTATTATAATTATATATTTTATTGTATATTGCATTCATTGTAAACATCTGAAGTGTTGCTCTCATGTTACTTGGGGAGCTTATATTTTGGGAAATCTAATAATTTTAAGATTATGACATGTGAATACCATGAACATCGTGATCTTAGAAATATCACTTTTGCTCCAATTAGGCAAGAGCAGTAATCTCTCTCCTGCTTATGAAGTGAGAGGCCCGAGTTCGATTCCCGGTAGCGGCATGGTGATTTTATCCCGCAGGGAGGCCTAATCCGGGGTGCACTAGCTTTTTTTTTTATATAAAAATACAGTTCCGGAGGCTTGTCAGGACTCTGGCGCTGTATTTCTTTTTTCTCCATTTTTTCCAGTTTCCTATATTTCCTTAGTGGAACTTATTATTCTTAACGTTTCCCTTTTACGCATACGTACACAAACATAGACACATTTACAAACAAAGAAACACCCATGCCCAAGGCGGGACTCGAACCCACGATCCCGTGCACTACGAAGCGCCAAAGTGAGACACTTTAGCGAGCGCGTTAAGAATAATAAGGTCTACTAAGGAAATATAGGAAACTGGAAAAAATGGAGAAGAAAAGGAATACAGCGCTGGAGTCCTGACAAGCCTCCGGAACTGTATTTTTATAAAAAAAAAAAAAAATTGTAATTGAGGAAAAAGTGGCGGTCTTAGACTGCGTAGACCGCATTAGCTGACTAAGAGGGAGTCGAGGCGCTTACCATATCCCACCCTTCAGTACTACACTAGATTGACACTTTTGTAGGCTCAAGGGGAATAAGGGAAAACATAGGCTAAAGCGAGGGGCAAATCTTTTAAGAGCTCCTTGGTATGTGTGGACATTGAAATTTCGTTCTATTTGCATGACTGGATGAATAAATAACAAGGGATTATTGTTTCTCATTTGAGAAAAGTATATGTATTGCGAAATGTTAACAAAAACTAGGAGCATCTATAAACTTGTTAATTACACTATGAATCGAAAGGACTTTAAAATAATGACAAATATATTAAACAACTCGCACAATTAATAACCAATAACTTGGAAATGGCTTAACATAGAAATAGTTATCTGGAACAAATTTAAATATTTTATGTTTTGATCTATATTTTAACTTTTACAAGTTATGCATAATTATACAAAATTGCTTCCAAGTGAAGAGCATTTCACGGCTATTCGTAGAAAATGAAAGATAAATTTTGTTTGTCATGTAAATATCCTTAATATAAACATTTAAACAAACTCGTAAGGTTCATTTTGGGAAAGCCGTATATTTTACTGGAGGAGTTGTCTTTTGAGTTACATCTTTGGTACTTAATCTACTTCTCGGTTTTGAGTCATTCTATTCACAAACATATACGACATTTTTTTTTTTTTAATTTTCTTTCTATTGGGGGAGAGTCAAAACCTACATTTACGGTGAAATCTTAATAACAAATTTTTGGATGGAATGCAGTACTTCACCTACCTATTATGGGTAGTAGAGAAAATAATTATATTTAAGGCAAATAGTAGTTAAACGCATTACGATTGGTTACATTTTAGAGCTAAATTTATTTTCTCTAGCGTGTGCGTACAATTTACACATAGTAGTTAGAGAAAGTTATTGTATTCCACACAAAAATTCGATACCAAGATTCCATCGCAAATGCATGCTTGGAGACCCCTGCAACCAAAAATAGCATTTTTACTTTCTCTATACACACTATGTATATAATGTATAGAGAAGTTATTGCACTCCACCAGAAAATTCGATACCAAGATTTCACCGAAAAGATGTATTTTACGGTCCCCATTATCTAAAAAAAAGCATTTTCGGAAAAAGGTCCGTGTGTGTGTATGTGTCCGTGTGTCCGTGTGTCCTTGTGCCTGTGAACACGATAACTCAAAAACGAAAAGCAGGTAAAATACCTAACTTGGTATTTAAGTTTAGTATCTTCCAGGGATGCGACACAAAAATTTTGAAGAATATACCCCCACCCCCAACTAGCCTTTAGATGGAACTTTTTTCGAAAATTTTGATTTTCTCAAAAATGGCTCTAACGATTTTGATTAAAATTTCGTATATTAAAGATATTTACCTGACAAATAAAATGTATATCTAGAATTTTCTGAGAATAGCCTCTGAAGAGTGGTTTATTCTGGATGAATTTTACTTAATGTTTAATAACTGCTAAACCGCAAAAGATGGACAGAAACTTACTATACTAAAAATGTAGAGCACCTTAAAGCACACAATTTATGTTACATACATTTTTTCGTGGAGTTGGTCGTTTCTGAGACATTCCTTATTTTTGGTTTCTGCTCTGAAAAACTTATACTTTTCTTATGCAGGAATTTGTCAACTGCTGTCCATACAAACAAAGTAACTTCAGTGACATAGCAACCAACTTCGATTGTCACTTTAAGCACTGGTACTCACTTATTTCGCTTTTTCTCACAAGGAAGCAAGTAATATGGCTATTTCTGCTAATTTTTACTGATTAGCACGAAGTAAATCTAAGTATAAGTCTTCTAAGAATTATTTGTTGCAGAGGTGTAGAGAAAGTCGTGTGAATGGTACACATCAGATTTTTGAAGAATATTCCTGTGTATATGTGTGTGTGCGTACGTGTGTTTGTCTGTGGTTAGCGTAGTTCTAAAACGAGAAGTCCGTTATATATATCAAACTTAGTATTTAAGGTTAACTTTCCATACATAGATGCAATACGCAGATTTTCAGAAAAACCCACCGCACTACCCTTTACATGGAACATTTTTCGAAAATTTTGATTTTTGCATTAAAAACTCTAACGATTTTATTAAAATTCCGCAGGTTTAAGATATATTGTTAATGACAACGTAAAGAATATCTTGAATTTTTGGGTAACTGTTTGGAGAGCACTTCATTCAGGATGACTTTTGTGTAATTGGTAAACCATAAGAGACAAAAACATGCTGTACAAAAAATTTATATCTATTCCAAACACCACATTTATGTCATTTACATTTTTGCTTTGGAGCTAACTGTTTTACTTCTGGCCACGCAAAGAAGCAAATTTAATACCATTTGCATAGCTTTAGCTTTTTAAAACATTTGACTAATAAGACCATTCTACTAATGCTTCTCTCAATTAGCATGAAATAGAAAGAAGAATTATTTCATGTGAGTGGAATACGTCTGACTTTTTGAATCCCTCACGACTGGAAACATTTGACGGAGAAGGCACAAATATGACGTTATTCACAGAATTCCCTGCATGTTCGAAATTTATATTCATGTAAGAATGAAATTAATGACATTAGTAGCAATAGGCATATTTCATGGCCTAAGTGCACACTGAAAGGAATTATTGCGAACTTCTTAATATTACTCTGCGTTAAGCACATTTACATTCCTTTTGGAAAACCTGGTAGAAACAGCGCTTTTGGAGCATTATTGAATCACATGGGGAATACGCAATAGCATTGAGCAGGTTATCCTTCACAATCAATTGAAATTTCAGAAAGTTTCATACAAATGTGTCCCAAAAGAACTAAACTTACAAAGAAGAGAGAATAAGGAAAAAAACGATCGTATTTCTGAATCCGCATAAAGTTAGCGACGAAAACTTCCTTTGCTGTGCAATCCCAAAAGGATAAGCTTGGGATTCAGTGCCACGCACCTGAGACTTAGGTAAGTGTAATGCAGTGGGAAAAAAGGATTTATGCATATCCATGATGAGCCGATTCAACCATTTTAGAAAAGTTATGGCATTTATCTTCTGGATTCAAAGTGCCTGCGTGCGTATGTCTTTGTATGTGTGGATAGCAGAACTCAAAAACGAAAAGTTCATTAAATACCAAACTTCGTATTTAAGTTAGCATCTTCCAGATGAAAATCAAAAATTTTGAAAATTTTTCCATATAAAGGGTAGTTTGTGGTGGGCGGATTTTTTTGAAAATATTCGTGTCACATCCTTGGGGGACAGTAACATTAAATACCAAGTTGGTATTTAACAAACTTTTCGTTTTTGATTTCTGCTTTTCACAGACACACACAGACACACACTTAAAGATACACACAGGCCTTTTTCTAGAAATACCTCTTTTTAGGATTTAGGGGGTCTCAAAACATATATTTTGGTGAAATATCGGTATTAAATTTTTGGGCAGAATATAACACCTTCTCTATCTACTACGTACCTACGTTGTTATATGCGCTACAGAAAATAAAAGTATGAAACACGTTTCAAAATAGGTGTATCAAACAAAATATTTCCAAACTGAATTACTTCATAAATATCATAGCTACTAGAATATTGAAAATATACATAAACTACACAGAAAATGTAACATTAAAAATAATCTAATTTGTTACACTCACGTGATGTTCTCTAGCTACTCTACAAACAACATCTTACAAAAAATTATTCTTCTTTATACACGCAAATAGATATAAACATATAAACATTGGTAAAATGCTCTTATTACTGAGTTCCTTATAAGTAGAAGGCAACTAGCTGAATACACTAGACCAAAGTGATGATCAAATGTTTTAAAACCTGTCGTTATGCGATTGTCATTGAAAATCGCTTCTTTGCTTGGCAGGAGTAGAACAAAATAAAACCGGACACTTCGTGCTTGAGAAAAGTATAATTACTTTACAATTGAAACCAATAACAAAGAATACTTCGAAAACGGTTATCTCCACAAAAAAATGTAAAGAACATAAAATGTATGTTTTGATGAAATCTACATTTTTTAACAGTAAGGTTTTGCCTATCTCTTAAGGTTTGGCAGTTAAGCAAAGTTTGGCAAAATTCATCCAGAATAAACAGGTCTTCAGAGGCTATTCCCAGAAAATTCAAGATATACATTTTATTTGGGATGTAAATCTTTTTAATAGACGGGATTTTAATTGAAATTTTGAAAATTTTAACCTGTAAAGGGTAGTTTGGGGTAGGGGATTTTTCTTGAAAATCTTCGTGTCGCACCCTTGAAAGATACTAAACCTAAATACCAAGTTTGGTATTTAACGGTCAATTCGTTTTCGAGCTATGCTGTCCACACACACACACAGATACACACACGGACCTTTTTCTAGAAATGCTTTTTTCGGACTCAGGGCTCCCCAAAACATATGTTTTCGGTGAAATCTGACATCGAATTTTTGGATGCAATACAATACCTTCTCTACCCATCTAAAGAAAGTAATTATTATGATTTTAAGATATAAGTTTATTCATTAAGTTTATAACTAAAGTATTATTGATAAAAGATATTATCTCAAATTTGAATAATTAGGTGATTTAAAATATAATAAAGGAAACATAAAATAGTTAAAATTTGCCCGGCGAAATTATATAGGAATCAAATTCAATATCTAAGAAATCTGAATATTCATATCTTCAATATCATTGATGTTCAATAGTTTTAAGTGTTAACGTGGGTTTAATACTGTCATCAATTAAATAACTCTAGAATAAAAAAAAAAAAAACGCTATTTCTGGAGACTTTAGAACAGAATTGCATCACTGGACCACAACGAATGAAAAGCTATGCAAATGCTTTAAAGAAGAAAGAAGGAATATTATCAACTTTATAACATGATACCTCAGGTCATAATAGGTTTTGAATACATATTATATTTCCACAGAGGTTGTAATATGCTCCTGTATTCGGCTAGGTATACACCTGCTTTAGCGGAAAAATGAAACACCCGAGGGCTACAAGAGCTTTTCTATTTTATTGTTCGTTTATCCGCATTTACATTTTTCTGTATACGATGCATTATTTACAGAAATACCCTCGGGAGGTTAGCATAAAAGGCCGAATACCTCACGACCAGAATGCACGTTGGTCGCCCTGAAGTACGTAGTACCAACACACGCTGTTTCCAATTTGTGGAAGCGATGAGGGGCTTCCGGGGAGAGAGGTGAAAGGGTAAACCACAAAGTTTGCGATCAAACGTAATGGCTTTGAGTGGGCCATATCAGAGCTGCGGGTGGAACGGGTTATGTTACAGAATGAGGGTGAAAATGTTGCATTTCAACCTCACCAATCAGACATTTCTAAATTGAACCTATATTTGTATTCTTTGGTAGCACATTTAAACGTCAAGAGGTTTATTTGCAATAAAAACTTTCACATCACTTTAGAGAATTTTCAGAAACATCTGAAAGCTTGTTTCTTAAATGAAACTCAGCAATACGGACAATACTTCTCCGTACTACTTTCTTCGATCCGCGCCATTCTCTCCACATTATTTATATTGTTTTCTCTACTGAGTACACCATACCCACATAGACAGATACGGAGGATTGTCTAAAAATACATGTTTTAAAGACCTCTGAAACGAAAAATTTTAGGAAAAGGTGTCTGTGTGTGATTTTGCTTTCTCTACACGTACTGTGTACATGGTACAGAAGATATTGTATTGCACCCAAAAATTCGAAATGTTTTGGATCCCCCTGAATAAAAAAAATAATTTTCAGAAAAAGGTCTATGTGTGTGCGTGTGTGTGTCTGTGTGTCTGGACAGTATAGCTCTTAAACGAAGAGGCCGTTGAACACTAAACTTGGTATTTTCTTTACATGAAACTTTTATTGAAAATTTTGACTTTCTTAAAAATGGCTGTAACGATTTTGTTTACCAATCGTATATTAAAGATATTTACCTGACAAATAAAATGTATATCTTGAATTTTCTGGGAATAATCTCTGAAGACTACTTTATTCTGAATGAATTTTACAGAATTTTGCATAACTGCTAAACCGTAAGATATTGAACTTACCACACAAATAATATAGAGCACGTTGAAACATACAATTTATGTTATATACAGTTTTTTCGTGGAGTTGATCGTTTTTTTAAATATTCATTGTTTTTGGTTTCAGCTTTGAAAAGGTTATACTTTTCTCATACAGGAATGTGTCAACTCTTGTCCATGCAAACAATGGAATCTCGGTCATATAGCAACCAATTTTTTACTGTCACTTAAAACTATCATGCTCCCTTATTTCGCTTCTACTTCCAAGGAAGCAAGTAATAAGACCATTTCTGCTAATTTGTTCTGATTAGCATGAAGTAAATAGAAGCATACGCTTTTAACAATAATTTGTTACAGAGATGGAGAGAACGTCGTGTGAATAAAACACATCAGATTTTTTTCATAGTTTTTAATGCCCGCTTTTACTAATATAACACCGCAGGCGACGATATTGATGATACATGGCTTGAGGATGGAGCGCCGGTGGAATGTGATTACGGGGGAAACCGAAGAATCAGGAGAAAACCCGCTCCTGCGCCGCTTTGCCCACTACAAATCCCACATGCGGAGGTTTGGAATCAAACCGGGTCGCCTAGGTGAGAGGCCGTGTTGTGTGTGCACACGCACGCGTGTGTGTGTGCGTGTGTGTGTTTGCGCATTCGCAGCATAGCTCAAAACCGAAAAGTAAGTTAACCAAACTTGGTATTTAAGTCTAGTATCTCACAAGGATGAAAGACAAAGATTTTCACGGAAATCCCACCATCCCAAACTACCCCTTAAATGTAACAGTTTTCAAAATGTTCATTTTCTCAAAAAAAAAAAAAAGGCTTTAACAGTGTTGATTAAAATATTAAAGATGGTTTAAAAAATGAAATTAATTTTCTGCGAGTAGCTCAGAAGACCTCTTCATGCTGGATGACTTTTGTATATCTAGTAAATCGTAAGGGGTATTTCACACTATCCACTTCCTCATGTTCATGCCTGGCTACGGGCCGACCCCTCGTAACAGGTGCTCATTCTATGGTTACGTGCTGTTGGCTTCTGACAGGCTTCTGTCCCCTAGGCATTGCCTTGTAAGCCCTATGGGGGGCGTGTCAGTCTTATGAATATGGGGAGGGTAAACCGATTGCGAAACGAATCTTCTTATATTGTAGTAATTGTTAGCATACTAGTCACATTATACAAGTTTTCACACAAAAACTATTTTTCCCAATGTGAATATTTCCTTCCTAACTTGCTAGCCATACGAGTTGAATTACTGTGCAGCCGCACTCTAAAAGTATAATTTCTCTCCAAAACATTTTGGTCCTCAAATGGGACGGCACCCCTTCCCTACCACTGGGCAATAACCATTAACAAACAACAGACGACTCTGTACTAGGGGGATGAGAGGTAGCGTAGTAAAATCTGTTTCCTGGAGACACTGCTTGCAAGTCGAGAATCGCGTCTCTGTTAAGGGGCTTGGCAACAGTGAGGGTTAATTGCCAGCAGCATACACTCTAATCAAAAACTTTAATCCTTTGGAAGAAGAGTGGGGCAGGATAATCATGTTTTGAAAAATACTGTAAGGTACTCGCACTGCTCTAATGGTACGTAACCATGGTATGAGGCTTTAGCCGCTCCCCGTGGCCGCGCTCGCTAAAGTGCCCAACTTTGGTGCTTCTTGGTGCAAGGGATCGTGGGTTGGGATTTTCTTCGCTGGAAGACGTGATTCGGGGTGCACTCAGCCTCGTGAGGTTCTTGGGTCCATTTTTAAAATTGAATAATTTGGAAAACGTGAAACTAAACATAAATTTAAAAACCTTATAACGGCAAATTTGCAGGCGCTATATGCATTTTTAGTCACAGACAGCAGAAAATCATTGTAAGGACATAAAATTTGCATTTATACTTAAATTAGGGTTCAGTTTATAAACAAGATCAACTGAAATAGTACACACAGGGTAATTTATTTTTATTTCAGATGTAAGATGGTCATTGTAACTTAGGTAATTTTGCAATTTGTCACCAGAACATTTCAGTTACCGTACCGAAATAATAAAAAATTTACAATATTTAAATACATAGCGTACAATATCTAAATACAAAGCATACAATATTTTGTTTTGTTAGATTTGAGCCTGTGTTCTGAAGTGGAACATATTAAGAACTCAGTATACTCCTAGCTAGTAGTATAGAGTTATAATTGCTTTATACCTAAGTGCATCTCTAAGTGCTCCCTGAAGCTCGAAATGTAATACAATGCATCTCCATGTATTACGTTGCAGCATTTCTGGTTAATGAAGGCGAAGGAGGTCTGCCATCTCTGAGTGATCCGGTGAGCTGGCGGCCCGCATTGAGACCTTCGAATATAACTAGTGCTGGGAAACTAATGCACTTTTTTTCTTTCTTTATTTCTTTCTTCTTAATTCTAATTTTTATGGAAATACAAAAAATATTACGTTTCAGATCATCATATTATATTTGACCCTAAAATGTGTATATACTTCCATATTGAAATTAGTTCTATTTACATAACCAGGATGGAAAAAAACAGAATCAAAGCCGATATTTTATTTCGGAAAAGTATCAGCACTGGGGAATTATACCAAAACAAGGAATATTTCTAAAGTCATAACTCCACAAAAAAGAAGGAATATAAATCAAGAAAAGAAAGAAAAACAAGGATAAAGCTAATTGCTAGATTTTTTTTTTTTTTTTTTTTTTTTTTTGTTGTAGCTTAACGTCCTTTAACCTGGTTGGTCATATCGGACGATGAATAAAATTTGGTGAAATGATGCTCAAATGACCTCAGTGTCCAGGGAGCTTAAAGTTACTCGACATTCATCTTCTTAGGATAAGGGAAAACCCTGAAAAAAAAAAAAAAAACTTATCCGGGCAACTTACCCTAAGAAAGATTCGCACTCAAGACCTTTTGAATGTGAAGCAGACACGCTGCCACCATACTACCCAGGTGGGGTTATCTGTTTTAAGTATATCTACATTTTTTTTTTTTTTTTGTGTAAGATTTTGTCTATCTTACAATGTATCAGTTATGCAAAAGACACAGTCTCCCGGAAAATTCAACATACACACATTTTATCTAACATGTATAATGTTTAATATAAATGGATGAAATTATTAGAACCATTTTATAGAAAATCGAAAATTTTCAAACATGTTTCATTTAAAGGTACTTTTCTGAAAGTCTTCGTATTCATCCTCGGAAGATCTAAACTTAAATACCAAGTTTGGCTCTGAACTACATTTCGTTTTTGAGTTACACTGTTCAACTTTATCGAGAAACACATTTTTTTCAGTATAGAATTTTTGGGAGTAATGCAATACCTATATACTAACTATCTACATTGTACATTGTAGATAGAGTAAAAGTGCATTTTTTGAAAATAAATTTTGATTCAATTCTTTCAAAGTAGAAACTGAAAACTTACTCGTGTGTAAATGGAGCATATAGTATAATTTTCGTGAAGTGTGTGATGTATTATTTTCAATTTGGTGTGTGTCCTTAAATTAGATGGCTTCTTTGATATGTTACTTATATTTTCCCTCACTTGAAATTCTAAAATAATATGAACTTTTGATATTTAGTATTGGGATTTTACTAAAAATGCTTTGGTTTCATTAGATGGTCGTAGAAATATGCGGATTCTTTTATCGTATCTGACAAGATCTTCTTTAATCTTAGTCAATTAGTCTCGGAGAGGATATTAAGGAAATATCCACACCGTTTATCTTTTTTCAAGAATTCACTATATGTTTTATAGCTCACATAGTTATACCAGGGAGAGCATATCTTGTACACTAATCACTGATACAATTATTCTTATCTTTATTCTTCGCACGTTCATACACAAACACAGACACTCATCACACACACACAAGAAAGACTATAACACTAGCTTCTTTATATTAACCAGCATTCATAACCTTAAAAAATCTGAGCATCTATCCAATTTAAATTACATAACATTTGCATTACTTTGAAAGTGAACGTTACTCAACAATATGCACTAAAGTATACAATCTATCCATATTATTAATTCTCACAAATAATTCTTTCATAATTTGTTGCCATTATAGTTATTTTATATTTTCTGGAGCGATTGTGAGGTACAGCGTCACTTCCCTTACTTTCGCGCGCTTTTTTCTTACCAACCTACACAAATCACAGAATTCTGTGGTGATGGAATTAAACATGTCACTCCTATATAAAACCATCCTTTGGCTACAGCTTATTTATATTGCCTCAATACATAGCTTATTTTTTTAAAAAAATGATAGAATATTGCCATATTCTTTTCGTACATATAGATTGATATTAAGTGTTTTTTTAACACCGCAGATCCTGCTGTCTCTGTAACAAAATAATTATTATAACTAGAAGTTATATCCGGGCTGTTGTGCCGTGGTCTGTTGAAGTAAGATAGTTCAGATATTTCGTAAACAATTGCGGTGGACGAAACGTCTGAACCATCTTACTCCAGCAGACCTCGGCAAAACAGCCCGGAAATAACTCCTAGTTATATTTTACTCCGGCCGTGAAAGCCTATAATTATTATTGCATAACTGGATTTATTAAATTTTTCTATTAATTTAATGAAACACTTTTATTTGCAGGGATATTAATTTTAACATGGTAATTTAAATGCTACATTTTGCAGTGTAATTATCTCAGTGTGTACCTCTCATTACATTCCAACGTTATAACCATTTTTGGATTAACCACCAGTTTGCTTTATCCGCGGTAGCGTTCCCCAGCTTTAACGCAGATAATCTAGAAGCGATACCAAACCATTAGGGGAGATGGAACCTCCACCCATTTGTTAGTGAAATGGCGTCAATAAATTCCGTAATTTCGATTTGTAACAGTGTTGGTGACTTCAGTAATTTTACTGTTATTTATACTCAGTAATGCCCGTGCTTGCATTCAGTGCTGGAGAAAAACATGTTAATGAACAAGGGTGCCCAACCTCAGCTCTTATGAGCTAATTGCGTCACCTAGTCGTGTTACCCGGGCTCCTCCGTTTTATGCATGGCCAGGTAGGAAGCATTTCCCCTCAATCATTCAGTGGCGTTTAACTGGGTTCGATTCTCGACACGATAGCAGCTTTCAAGCAAACCAAACATATCGTATTCCAGAAAGAATGGGAGGAAGAATACTGTTTTGTTAAATGTTAAATGACTTATGTGGTTCCGATGTAATATTAAACGACCTTTTGAAAACACCATCAATCATACTGATTATGGCAACAAAAAATTATCAATTATTCAAACAGTAACAGCATCTGAATTTGGATTCATTTTGCCTACAAAGAAGCTCCCCACGCTTCTTCAAATGGAACTACTTATACAATTCAAAAGCCATTAAATAGTGGATTAATTGTTTTTTCACACAAGCCTTGTGTAGGACAGGAGTTGGATAGGTAGAGTCAGACTGAAAAATTCAATGAAATAGCCGGGATTTGAACCACAGATCTCCCGACCCTTAGCCGGTTGCTCTGCCACTGAGCTACCATGGCAATATGCTGTTATAGCATTGAATTTCTCAACTGACCCGCATGTTTCTCGGTAAACCACGAGGTGTTCTCAAATTATATTGAGATGACAACCCCAATGGTGTGAGTACTCAAGTCCCAGGATTCATAGTATAGCCAACTATTATGATCTATGGTTCTCTAAAAAATACTAGGATTTATTTAAATCTGTTCCCAATGAAAAATTCCCAAACTGTGAAATTTTTCTGGAAAGTATATATCAATATTTGGTTCTACATATATTTTTGAACAGATTTTCTTGAAAATGAATAACATAAAATGCAAATATTGTCGTAGGCAAGGGAGGGCAGGATCATTTGGTCTACCCTTTAATATTCTGTTGCTCATCCCTGTCGGCAAATATTGATTAAGTGGTGCAAAGAAGACAATGGCAACCGAGTCACTAACAAGAATTCGTTCAAGAAGTTCTACTTTCTCTACACGTACCATCTACATAGTGTATACAAAATATATTGCACTCCACTCAAAAATTCGATACCGCTATTTCACCGGAAATACATATTTTGGGTCCCCCTAAATCCAAGAAACAACATTTTCAGAAAATGGTCCGTATGTGTGTGTTTGTGTGTCTGTCTGTGGACAGTATAACTCAAAAACAAAAAGACCGTTGAATACCAATCTTGGTATTTAGGTTTGGTATCTTCCAAGGATGCGACACGAAGATTTTCAAGAAAATCCCCCCACCCCTACCACCCTTTACATGGAACTTTTTTCGACAAATTTGATTTTCTTAAAGAAGATCTTAATGATTTTTATTAAAATATCGTATATTAAACACATTTGTCTCACAAATAAAATGTATATCTTGAATTTTCTGGGAATAGCCTCTGAAGACTACCTTATTCTGGATCAATTTTACGGAATCTTGCATAACTGCTAAACCGTAAGAGATGGACAAAAACTGTATAGCACGTTAAAACACACAATGTATGCTATATTGTTGTTATATCGTACATTTTTTTTCGTGAAGTTGATCATTTTTTAGATATTCCTTGTTTTTGGTTTCAGCTTTGAAAAACATACTTTTCTGATACAGGAATTTATCAACTCATGTCCATACAAACAAAGGAACTTCAGTCACATAGGAATCAGCTTTTAACTATCACTTTAACCTATTTCAATTCAACTTTCAAGGAAGCAAGTAATAAGACTTTCTGCTATTTTTTTCTTGATTAGCATGAAGTAAATCGAAGTGTAAGCTATTTAGCAATAATTTGTTACAGAGATGTAGAGAAAGATGTGAATGGAACACATCAGATTTTTTTTTATTTGTACCATTCGATATAAAATTAACGTGTCCCCGCCACGATAGAACACATCATAGATAGAGAGGTATTTGCCTGCCGCTATCAAACAAATGGGTGGAGATAAATCTATCCTCTCTCTACCGTTGTAGGTTGGGCACCCATGTTAATTATTTTGTTCTACAGCTGTCACTTTATATCACACCCCAATTCCTCCGCGCGTCTTGTCAAGGTACCTATTTCGAGATAGGCTTTTTGATTTAAAATATATTACAATGGAACACACTTCCTCGACTATTATAATTAAACAATATTTTATGAACGTCCTTTCTTATAAAGAATCACCTGATCGGGAATTCTAATTGAAACTTTGACAAAATTTGTGCTTTTGTGGTTTACTTTCTCTAGTACAGATTATAGCTATTATATTCCACCCAAAAGTTTGACACCGAGCTTACACAGAACTACATGCTTTGAGGAGAGCTATATAAAACTAGTTTTTTGAAAAAGATCCGTGAGTGTGTCTGAGGGAGAGAGAGGGGGGGCGGAGAGAGAGATGGAGAGAGAGAATCTGTGGACAAAGTAAAATTCGGTTAAATAACAATTTTCTTATTTTAAGTTCAACATCTTCCAAGGATGCAACACAGAAGTTTGCAAAGAAAACCCCTTCGCTCCATGGTTATCTTTACATGGAAAAATATTCAGAATTTTGAATTTTTAAAAAATGGCTCCAAAATTTTGAATAAAGTACCGTATATTAAGATATTTACAAGACAAATAAAATGTATTCTGAATTTTCTAGGAATAGCCTCTGGAAACCTCTTCATTATCGATGATATTTGCTACCTGACAAAGCATAAAGAATAGGTAAATACTTATCACAGAAAACATGTAAGACATACATTTATTGAGGGGTTAACTCTTTCCCAGATATTCCTTGCCAGCAGTTTCAATTTTAAAATGCTTAAAAGTTCTCTCAAACCAAAATCTGTAATTTTTGTTTTTGCTGTTTTACTTCTGGTCAAGCAAAGAGAGCCGCTAGACGCAGAGGCTAGATTTTAAAATGTTAGATCTTTGCTTTAGCCTAATTTCTCTTCTAAGTAATAAGGCCATTTCTGCCGTTTGTCTTGATCAGCAAGGGTATATAGAAGAGTAAGCTTTTGTAAGAATAGTTTGTTGCCAAATAGTAGAGAAGGTCATGCGAATACAACACAGTAGATATTTTTTCTTTAATTACTATAACGCTGCTTTGCCTGCAAGTGAAATGTATTGATTATACAATAAATTCAGAAGTTAGTTGATATATTGAAAGTCAAACTATAACAGAAAGTGATAATATTGATTGCTTACCTAATAAAACGTTTTTGCCAAAACATTTCCAAAGTGTCGTTTCATTTTGCATCGCGAGCCCCACGATAAGTGACGACCTTTCTTCGTGTTTGCCCTCTTTAACAAAAACTCATTCTTCTCCCATTATTTCCAGAATTGCGGCGGTAATTGGATGCGGGTTCGTATCCCGGGAGCAGGTTATGGGTAGTAGGAATGGTGTGGATTTATGTGGTCTAGTTCAGGGTTTTTAGTAGCATGGAAACTCTTTCAGGGTGTGGTGAGACACAAGTGCTTTATTAATTTAGTTCGGCCTTTTCCCGCCGTAGAACACACACGCATTCCTCCTAAACTTTCTACTATGAAACTATACTTTATCCAACCGCGACTTTTATTATTTATTAATTTTATATAATGATCTTGTCCGTACTCTGGTCGGTGTTACAATAACTATTTCAATCGCAACTAAAGGTAGCCTGTTCGGCTCCACCACGAACTCTAAATATCACATCTTGGTTGTGCGCAGGTTCTTCATCAACTGCCTCAAAAAGGGTCCCCTTGACCAGCGGAGAGCATTGTTTTCTGTCCCGTTTATGTCCCCTTGCACAGTATATTCGCAACCTCTTACCCTCGGTTCAATGCACTACCGTAACGGTATGCGGTGCTTTCGGGGTCGCTCGTCGGCTACTTGTACGTGTTTGAAATCTTTCTTCCCTTCCCATTTTAACCTACATTTATATTTCGCTTCTTGGTATAATATATTATTAGCTATGATTTATGTTTCCCTTCTGAGTAACTCTTTGCCCCTTGATAGGAAATATACTGTCTCAGAATACAATATGTTTGCTTAACTTTGGATATGCCTTTGCGTAGATTCGTCACGGGAGATGTTTCATGTCATGTATAAAACGAAGCAGGTGGGGTAACGCGACAATACAAGGCCATTAGCTCATTGGAGAACAGGTTGAGCAACGCTATCTATAATCATCGCAAAACTTAAAGACATTTGCACGTTGTCCAATACTCACAATGAGCGCTGTTGTCAAATGTAGTGGGCATGATATGATGGTAGCTGTGTTCGTGAGAGCACGTTTTACACGCCAGTTACGGTGCTGTCATAGTTTTCCTAGTTAAATAGCACATTAGACATCCTTAAAACGTTAAAATCTTACCTTCATGGTGTTAACTCATTATAGTCGTTACACCAAAAGAAGAGCAAGCAGTTCAAATGTGTCTTCGTCTGTGAAAGCACTTAATTTGGAGTCGTTACTTTCATCCCTTAAGTTAATACTAATCGACTCTTTGTTGAAATCTTCCTTCTGTAGACGTTCTGCTTGACTCGTGAAATTCAGTCGTCATGATTTACATAATTTTTTATTCCTCCGATAATTTGAACGCAGGATTTCTATCACTGACTGAGAATGACTCACTTTACGTTTGTTAAACGAAAAACCACTTGTCCCAACTTGTTTGCTTCACGTATTCATAGCACAGGGAGAAATATAATGATTTAATTTGTACATCAACACAATTTCAGCTCGAGTTGTAAACACGACTTAGTATGCTCGTTCACTTTAATAACAAAATAACTCACAACTATTTTGAAAATCAACTGAAATTTATCTCATTCCTTTTCAGACTGCGTGATTTTTGTACCATATTGAACTGTATGTTTATATTTGATATAATTGTTGAGAAAAAAAATGGTATTATTTTTCAGCCTATCTACGTTACAATGGATGTTGAGTGACGATAACAACTTGAAATTAAAAGGTGCATAGAGACAGGATTTTTGTACGGTCATGACCAGAAAATAAAATTCTGTCTAATTATAACATTGACATCTGTCATTTGTTAGTATTTATCCGAGTATAATTAGTGAAGATAATGTTCTCAGTCCAGACGCTTGGGATGTATGTACTAGAACTGGCAGCGCAGGTAGGAGAGGCAACCATAGGCTCCCTGAAGACATCAGTACCTCCCGCCTCCATATGCCTTTAAGTTTTGCGAACGCTATAGAGTCTCTGTAAATAATTCTCAATGTGAAGACCTGGCTCGCGATAGCAGGCTAACAATAGTCACTGACAGTACGCAAGCTATGACTTTCGAAATGAAGATAACAACCCACTGTAGCTGAAGATTACCTTTTAGGCGTTGTTTTTCACAACTTAGGCGTCAAACCTCACCAGCCAAATAGACTAAACGATGACTACTAAAGTATTGTCTTTTAAGTATTACTGAATCTACTCTAATACTGTGTTTGATAACATATACATAGCAAATTACTTGTTAGAGAAATTCTTTGTAGTCATCTCCAAATTATAGCATACCACTATCAAGGAGTGCTGTAAGTAGTAGTTTTGATGATAGATCATCATATGAAATAAAATATAAAATAAAAAAATCTGATGTGTTACACTCACATGAATTTCTTTACCTATTCTGCAACACTTCTTTCAAAAGCTTATTCTTCTATCTACTTCATGCTAATCGAGACAAACACTAGCAGAATGATGTTGTTACTTAGTTCCTTATAAGTTCCTTTCCTTTGTTCCTGGGTTATTTAAATCTTTTAGAAGCCGATCGCTATGTGATTAAAATGTGGTTCTCTTTGCATGGCCAAGAGTACATCAGAAGAAACAGAAATGACAAATTGCCGTTTGAGAAAAGTATTTTAAAATTGAAACCATGGACAAGGAATATCTTGGAAATGTTAACTGCTTAAAAATGGGTATGCTTTAACAAGATCTACATTTTGTTGTGTAGTAAGATTTTATCTATTGCTTACGGTATACATACTTGTTATGCAAAAGTCACCCAGAAAGAAGAGGTCTTCAGAGACTTCTTCCAGAAAATTAAAGATTTAAATTTTATTTGCCATCTAAATATCTTAATATATAGTATTTCAAAATATATAAAAATCGTTAGAGCCCTTTTTGAGAAAATCGAAAATTTTGAGAAAAATTCTATGAAGGGTAGTTTGGGGTGAAGAGATTTCCTGATCATATTTGTGTCATATCTTTGGAAGATAATTTTAAATAGCATGTTGAACCAATTAATATGTGAAGCTTCTATAAGCGCTCGTCAAATGTTGGATTGAAATCTACTCGCGCTTATATTTGACTTTGTGTAGCGTTTGACTCTTCTCAGGGCGGTTTTTATCGGGCTTGTTGGGCTTCACAGATCCAGACTACCTGGCGGCTTCTTAAATAATAAGTTGCTAGGATTTTTGTAGGATCCCAGTTTATTTTTATAGTTATTATTTTACAATTCCAAAGATAAACTGTAATCGCTCGATGTAATTCATTACTTTGTTGGACGCTGTGAATCCATGGGCGCGTATAATTCAACACAAATTATATTTTTACGCGTTATCTCTATACGGCCTTTTCCATTACGCGTGAAGAAGCCTCCTTCTTCATGATAACTTGGCGTCACCAGCCAGAAAATCAACACGTAACTACAGATACTGTTGAAAAACAAAATCGCATCGAGAAAATCAAAACACTTATATGCGACGAAAGCACAAGGAGTAATAAAAATTTGCATCCAGCGATTTCAATTTCGGAAGCAAAGGAATAAAAACAATTGAACATCAAATATTATAAACATGACATAAAACTCATAAAATGTCGGCAGATTTTGTGAATAATATATAAATATTGCCTCAATGTTTGCGATTTAACGGACTTTTCGTTTTGAGCTATGCTGTCCACACAGACACACACGGACCTTTTTAAAAATTATTATATTTTTTGGATGCAGGGGTTTCTCAAAACTGTGTTTACGGTAAAATCTGGGTATTGAACTTTTGGATGGAATACAATACTTTCTCTACCCTCTAAGTCATTGTACATACGTGGTTGAGGAGTTAAAATACTTTCTCTGCATACCACAAATAGACGGTAGAGACATTTATGTGCGATACTGTGTCGTTTTCTCTCAGCCTTAAATAAATTAGTATTTCCAGCGCAAACTCAAGGAAAATAATACGACAGTTAGTGTGCGGTCAGCTACTGGTAAACGTCACCTAACGAGGTGGCCACATGGTTGAATAAGCCGTAGATTAGACAAACTTTATATACCTGCGACCCGGAGACATCACTTGCACACGGAGTTTGACAACCCTGCAAATATGATTACACCAAAACCAAATTATCGAGCAAAGCGTATGAGTGCCTTATTGTTTCTGACCATAAAATTATAACACCACAACCAAAAACGACAACATTTAGTCTAACAAGGTACATTTGTGGAACTTCTCACCGATATCTTTTTCTACTTCATGGACTATGCTCAATTTCCTTGTTCCGGTTTAACTGACCATCTCATTCTTGCTTCTTTTCCCTCGGGGGTTATATTAATTAATAGCTAACTTTGGTATTATAATATCTTCCTTGACGTGTTTATACTAGTTATTTGTATATTCATTAATTTTATCTTGTATTGCATATACAGATGTTTTAAAACGACACCAAACGAAGACGTGGACCTTATTGGTCATACCGTACTTATATGTGAATATAATTTTCAACTCTAAATTCGGCACATACAAAAACTGCCATAAAATTACCATAGATTAGGCAGCCGTACATAACCAGATGGCACGTGCCTGGCCCACTCCAAGAGAGATTCCCGTTGGTAGCGAAGATCCCAGTCGCGTGGTGTAGGCGTGGTTTAATAGTGCCGGTCCCCATGGCCGCGCTCACTAAAGCGTCTCGCTTTGGTGCTTCGTGGGCAGAGGATCGTGGGTTCGAGTGCCGCCTTGGGCATGGGTGTTATATGTTTGTGCAATGTGTATATGTTTGTAAAAGAAACAGTAAAACCAGTAAACCAGTAATCAGTAAAACCTACGGGGGGAAATGTAAATAGGGATACAGTACCGGAGTCCTGATCAGACTCCGTTACTGTTTAAAAAAAAAAAAAAAAAATAGAAACGCCGGCGCGGGACAGGTCACCTCAGTGATGGAAATCGTAGCATGTGGGTGTGGCGTATAACAACCGTTCCCTAATCCCAAATGTGTGCGATTTTTAAACACACATAAAACTTAACTGCTATCTTCGTTTGGTGTCGTTTTGACACGGTTCTTCTATATGGTGTAATTTTTCATGTGCTCCGTTTTACACATTATTTCACCCCTCTCAGAAACCTCATCTCAACCGTTTGAATATTTCTTCGATCAATTCTTTCGTTCTTCCCATGATTCACAGCGTATGTCAAACTAGGCGGTGCCATAACTTTATAACATTTTAGCTGAGTTTCTCTTCTACAACTGTAATGTTCTGCGAATTGGTCTAACAGTCTTGAGTATATATTGGTCATAGGTATACGACAATTCGTAGTCCAGATATTTAAAATGGGTAAGTTGCTCACTGATATTGAGAGAAAATGAATTAGATGGACACGTCAGATGTAATCAGCGCTTACTGCACGAGATTTAGCTGCCAATAACAGTAAGTATACATTGGTGAACCTTATAAATGGTGGTGGAATTAACAAATAGGGCAGGAATATGATGAATATTCTCTTTTACCTAGCTGTATGTACTTATTATTAAGCATCTTTGAGTGTCTTGGTGTAGAAATGTCTTAAACACAAACGAAAACGACAATATGCATGTTGTTATCCAGAATACGGAAAACTCAAGTTCCTTAACACCCAATTGCAGTATTTATCTAAGTGCTCAATTCTACACACATGTTGATTTCTATTTGATCTATCAGCTATTAAACGACTAGTTGCAATGAATATTTTTTATCAATGTAATTTTAGCTGTTTGTGTTTGTTTTCTTAAGATTTTGTTGCACTTAAAGTTTCATTACTATTGATGCTTATTTAAATATGGATCCATTTGTTTCTTTATTATTTAAAATGTTATTAGAGTACCATTTAAATGTTTAAATGCATTACTTTTATTTTTACTTTCTCTATACGCACTATGTACATAGTGTATAGAGAATGTATTGCACTCCACCAAAAAATTCGATACCGAGATTTCACCGGAAATATATGTTTTAGGGTCCCCTTTATCTAAAAAAAGCATTTTGGGGAAAAGGTCCGTGTGTGTGTGTGTTGTGTCCGTGTGTCCGTGAACACGATAACTCAAAAACGAAAAGTAGGTAAAATACCAACTACCCTTTACATGAAACTTTTTTCGAAAATTTTGATTTTCTCAAAAATGGCTCTAACGATTTTGACTAAAATTTCGTATATTAAAGATATTTACCTGACAAATAAAATGTATATCTTGAATTTTCTGGGAATAGCTTCTGATCTGAAGAGTAGTTTATTTTGGATGAATTTTATTGAATTTTGAATAACTGCTAAACCGTAAGAGATGGACAAAAACTTACTGCACAAAAAATGTACAGCACGTTAAAACTCACAATTTATGTTATATACATTTTTTTCGTGGAGCTCGTCGTTTTTATGACATTTCTTATCTTTGGTTTCTGCTATAAAAAAACTTACACATTCTTCATATAGGAATTTGTCAACTGCTGTCCATACAAAGGAACTTCAGTGACATAGCAACCAGCTTTTGATTATCACTTTAACCTATGGTACTCCCTTATTTCACCTCTACTTACAAGGAAGCAAGTAATATGGCTATTTCTGCTAAAGTTTTACTGATTACCATGAAGTAAATAGAAGTATAAGTTTTTTAAGAATAATTTGTTGCAGGGATATGGAGAAAGTCATGTGAATGGTACACATCAGATTTTTATTAATGTAATTTTAGCTGTTTGTGTTTGTTTTCTTAAGATTTTGTTGCACTTAAAGTTTCATTACTATATTGATGCTTATTTAAATATGGATCCATCTGTTTCTTTATTATTTAAAATGTTATTAGAGTACCATTTAAATGTTTAAATCAACTACTTTTATTTTTAATTTATTGTTTTGTAAATGTTATGTGCCGCTCTGTATAGGTAATATCCGTCACTTATCTTAATATCTCATTATTGAAAGTCAGTTTAACTCCAATATGTCTTTCCCTTACAATGGATATTACTTTAGTTTTAATGTTACAGATCTAGCTAAGATTTTCTGTATCCTCAAGTAACACTTGGTAATCTGCAGAGAGTAAATAGACTGTGTACTTATTTAAATGTTGTATTTATGTAACCATTGCCCTGGCGATGTAGGGGGCGCTTCTATCCGATGATTCAGCCTCCCAAAGCTCGGGAGAATGTGGTGTTGGTTTATCAGATGAGAGGGAAAGTAAGGAAAAGTTCACAACGGACAGATGAGGTTCATAAGTAAATAATAACAGGTCATCTTTGAGAGTAAACAATGAAATAGTTTATTTTATTCTGTTTATTTTCTTCATTTATTTATATATTTATTTATTTTTAATCTCTCTACCAAGTATAAATTATTCAGCAGGTAGAGAAACTATTCTAATCCGCCGAAAATTACACACAGATATGTCCCCGGAAATAAATATTATGTGGTTCCCCGAATAGAAAAAGCACTATTAGCAAAATATCTGTGTGTGAAATCTCCATGACTGTTTCGATTTTTTATTAAAATTATATGTATTAAAGATATTTACATTACTAATTTCTTGAATTTTCTGATAGAAGCTTTCAAAGTCCTCTTGATTCTGGGTGACTTTTGCACAACTACTGATCTGTAAGAGATGAACAAAATCTTACCACACAAAAAATGTAGGTTTCGTTAAAAAACACAAATTTGTGTCAGAGACATATTTTGTGGAACCTTTTGCCTGTTATTTTTTCAAATTTTCCAAATCGTATGCTCTTCTCAAATGGGAAGACATAATTCGTTTTTATTTTCTCTACTTCGCACATTGTATATTGAAAATGTATTGCATTGCACCCAAAAATCGATGCCAAAATTTCACTGAAAATACAATTTAATCCTGGTTTAAAAAAAACAACAAATATTTTTAGAAAAAGTAAGTGTGTGTGTATGTATGTGTTTTGTGAGTGTATGTTTCAATAACAAACTCTAAAACGAAATTTTGGTTAAATTCCAAACTTGATACTTAAATTCAGTGTCATCGAAGGATGCGACACAAACATGTCCAGTAAAAAATTTCTCACTGAAACTACCCGTTTTATAGAACATTCCGAATATATTTATTTTTTCATAAATGGATATTACGACTTTAATTAAAATACCGTATATACAAAGATATTTACACAGCAAATAAGAATTATATCTTCACCTTTGAAGCAATAGCCTCTGAAGTTCTCTTTATTTTTAATGATGTTTGTATAACTGATACACCGTAAGAAATAGGCAAAAGTATACTACACAAAATGTGGGTCTCATTAAAGCTCAGTATTTATATAAAATGTATTTTTGTTTGTGGAGTCAACCATTTCCGAGATATTGCTTGTTATAGGTTTCAACATTTATACTTTCCTCAAAATCGTTGTTCATATTCTTCACCCTAGTTAAGCAAAGAAAATTTATTTTGAATTTTATGATCAGACAAGGAACTCATTTTAAAAGACCTGACTATGCTTTGTATTTCCTTATTCCCTTCGACCAAGGAAACAATATGATAATTAAGCCATGCATGCTAATGTTTATCTTGATAAGCATGTAGTAGAAGAATAAAATGCAGCATAGGTACGGAAAGGTATGTTACTGTAGTGTAAGACTGTAAATGTCTTGTCACGGGGCAAAGAGTCATTCAGAAGGGAAATATAAATCATAGCCAATAATGCAAATTATATCAAGAAGAGAAAATATAAATGTACAGTGAAAATGGGAATGGTAGAACGACTTTAAACCCATATAAGTAGCCGAGTTGTTGTCACGAGCTGGTCGCAAAAGATACCGTTACGTCCGTGCATTGTACCGAGGGTAAGGGGTAGAAAATACACTGCCCGAGGGAACTAACGGGACAGAAAACAATCATCTCCGCTGTTCAGGCGACACTGTTTGGGGCACTTGGCAAAGAACCTCCGCACAACTAAGATGTGATATTTAGAGTCCGTGGTGGAGCCATGCTGGCTAACTTTAGTCGTGAGGGAAATATTTATTTTAATATTGAAGAGAGTACGGAACATATCATTGTATCATACTAATAAATAGTAATAGCAGCGGGTGATTCAAGTGTAATTTCTTACGCTAGGAGGAATACGCGTGTTTTCGACGGCGGATAAAGGCCGAACTAAATTAATAAAGCACTTGTGTCTTACCACATCCTGTAAGAGTTTCCATGCTACTAAAAATCCTGAGCTAGGGCACCCACATACCCACACCATTCCCAATACCCATAACCTGCACACAGGAACGAACCCGCTACCGCCCCAAGTGCATCAGTGTTTTTATTTATTTTTTTTTCTACCTGATCCTGCAAATAGAACCGAATTTAGAGACCATCATTTAGGAACCACTTTTAAGCTAGTGTATTCCTTTATTTCTCTTGAACCTATAAGAAACTGTACAGTAAAATCATCTGTGCTATTATTTTCTTGATTCGTATAAAGTACATATAACAATAAGGTTTTGTAACATTATTTGTTGCAAAATAGGTAGAGTAAGACATGTGAATCACACGGGTTATATCTATAGCCCCACTTTAATGTTATGTTCATTGTGAATGGAACACAATCTGATGTGTTCCATTCACATAACTATTTTTAACTGTTCCAAATACAAACTTTTCTTACAAAGCATTATTCTTTGATCCACAGCATAGCAAAGACACATTAGCAGAATTGGTCTTATTGCTTCCCTGTAAGTAGAAGAAAAATAAGGGAACACATTATGCTAAAGCAATGGACAAATATTTTAAAAGCTGGTCGCTATGTGAATCAACTGAGATTTGGTTCGCTTTGCATGGTTCCGTGTGGGAAAAGTAACTCAAAACTGAGACCAATAAGAAGGAATGTCTAAAAAGCGGTCAACTCTGTCAATAAAACTGCATAGAAGAAAATATGTGTTTTTACAACGTTTGTGTATTACCTATGTTATAGTTTAACCGCAAAATTCTGCAAAACTAATCCAAATAAAAAGATCTTCAGAAAATTCAAAATATACATTTTATTTGTCATGTAAATATCTTTAATGCACAGTATTTTAATCAAAATCATTAGAATCATTATTGAGAGAAACATTTTCAAAACTTTTTCTATTTAAAGGGCAGTTTGTGGTGGGGAAATTTTCTTGAAAATCTTCGTGTCACATGTTTGAAATATAATAAACATAAATACAAAGTTTGGCATTTTGCTTTTGAGTTATACTGCCCACATACACACATACAACACACGAAAAATTATTTTGGACCCAGGGACTTCAAAAATACATTTCCGGTGTAATCTATACATCGAAATTTTTGTTGGCATCTATCTACTATATGTATCGTATGTGCAAACGTGTTAGAGAAAGTAGAAAGGAATTGCGTGGTTTAGATTAGAAGTATGGGGAACTGAGAGTTTTCCAAGGGAATATTTCAAAGAATACATTGACCAGCCTGTGTGGACAAAAGATGTGGTCTACATGTCGATGGTATTTGGACTGAAATATTTGATGTTGCTTTTACCCTTTGAAGCTTTATGTTAGGTTTCTTAAAAGCTTTTCACTATTAGATCTACAGTACCATACTTAATAGAGCTTAAGGAATATTTCTAGTTAAAGAAAGCATCTCAACCCTGGCCAGGAATTGAACCCAGGACTTTCAGGCCCATATTTCATATTACGCATATAAATGTACGTGTATGTGTGTGTTTTACTTATATGTTCAAGCAAATGTAGAACGGGAGGATGATAATGACGAGAATCATTCGAAAGGGGAAGACGATTGGGCTGAGAATTGTTAAAAGAAGCTATAAGTGTATAATTAACCTTTGGTTGCCTGCATTAGTATACTACATATGCCAATTTTCCTTTAATTCAAGTTTAAAACTGGAGTTCTAGTAAAAATATATGGAAATAAACCTATAATATTACAGAAAAAAATAATAGAAATGAAAGTACACGTAAATCCTTTAAGAATCTATTTCTTTCCAATTAAAAGTTTAAATTCTTCTAAACCAGTTTTCATAATTCTGCCAAAGGCGCTTTCAAAAAAGCGGTTCAAATGGCCATGAGTATTTGGTGATAGGTAATGGACTGGCCATCCATTCAAAGCCAAATGTTGCAAGTTCAAAACTGCGGTGACTGTGATAAAGGACGGAGAGAGCCCAAGTAAAATAATCGGTGTGATGCTTGAAAGCTAATGGAGTTACATTTGACGTTGCTATGTGAGTTTTACTCTTTTGTTTATTTAAAAAAATCACTGCAATTTGAGGGCAAAAATTGTATATATTTTTACTTTCTCTATACTCACTATGTACGTAGTGTATAGAGAATGTATTGCACTCCACCAAAAAATTCAATACCGAGATTTCACCGGAAATATATATTTTAGGGTTCCCTGTATCCAAAAAAAGTATTTTCAGAAAAAGGTCCGTGTGTGTGTGTCCGTGTGTCCGTCTGTCTGTGAACACGATAACTCAAAAACGAAAAGTCGCTAAAATACCAAACTTGATATTTAAGATTAATATCTTCCAGGGATGCGACACGAAGATTTTGAGAAAAATCACCCCACCCCAAACTACCCATAAAATGAGAATAAATATAACAACTGCAATAAATGAAATTATTGATCCTATTGATGATACAATATTTCATGAAGTGTAGGCATCTGGATAATCTGAATATCGTCGAGGTATTCCTGCTAATCCAAGTGGAACATTTTTCGAAAATTTTGATTTTTTAAAAAATGGCTCTAACGATTTTGATTAAAATTCATATATTAAAGATATTTACTTGACAAATAAAATGTATATTTTGAATTTTCTGGGAACAGCCTTTGAAGACTGCTTTATTCTGAATGAATTTTAGGGAATTTGGCATAACTGCTAAACCGTAAGAGAGAGACAGAAACTTACCACACAAAAAATGTAGAGCACATTAAAACACATAATTTATGTTTTATACATTTATTTCGTGGAGTTGATTGTTTTTGAGATGTTCTTTGTTTTTGGTTTAAGCTATAAAAACTTATATTTTTTTCATACAGGACTTTATGAACTCATGTCCATACAAACAAAGGAACTTCACTTCACTTCACTTTAACCTATGGTACTCCCTTATTTCGCTTCTACTTACAAGGAAGCAAGAAATAAGACTATTTCTGCTATTTTTTTCTGGATTAGCAGGAAGTAAATAGAAGCATAAGCCTTTTAAAAATAATTTATTGCAGAGATATAGAGAAAGTCATGTGAATGGAACACATCAGATTTTTACAATATAAAACAGTCTGATTACTTGTCGTTTATGGTTGAAGGTTAGTATAGCATGAAATTAATCCTAGAGTACAACCCTATTTGTATAGTTACACGTAAAACAAGTGTAACTTATAGGTACCGGGGCAACAAAGGGTTAAATAAACTCAAATTAATTAAAATGCTGGAATTGGAAAGACATCAACATGGCTCTGTACTTTTTCTTTTGGTATGGGATCTGAGTATTTTCCGCAATCCGATGCTTCTAATTTTAGGTAGCTTGTAGAGTCGGCATCAGCCAAACTGTATTCATAACAACCTTGTGACAACACTTGACGTAACGTGGAATTCAAGTGACGTACAGAGGTAACAACACCACTCCATAGAGACCACAGTGATGGACTGTTAACACGTTTCACCAACTTGCCAACCTACGCCATCAAATTTGTTTACTTGTACTCTATTTCTGCTGCATTAGCAGTAATCAGCTGCATGTAACGCGAACTTTACATACGATAATCTGGAATAATTATTCCTGTATGCTTTCATAACCTTACAATTTTCAAAACCTTACTGCTTCCTCAGGATCTTCATCAGGCCTAAGTTATACTCCTAAATTTGTATTTTAAGAAAACAAAATATTATCTCTTGATTATTCGTGCGCGGATTATCCGGTTTGCGGATTATCCGTGCATCCCCCACAAAAAAAAAACTATTTTGTTTTTATGTCAACACACTTTTGTTTGTTTGTTTGTTTCTCCACCATCTCTCATAGGCATTTCTTTTAACTTGCTTCGTTGACATTTACATCAGAAAAACTGAATTTGTTTTTAATTTACACAGAATAGGCAGATCGATAACAATGAAAATGGTACTTTGTTATCATGTAGTGATCATTTAAACAATGGAAATAGCACTTACTGTCCTTTATTGCTGTTGTTAAAGAAAAACAATACCTATCCAAAAAGTAGAATAAATTAAACAGAGAATACAATATATTGTAAAAACGATATTTAAAACGCGGGCTTACTGATTTTCGTGCTTCTTCTCCCCCACATTACCCCGGATAATCGAGAATATATCGTATTTATGCTCAGTAGGTATTTTAATATTGTTTACGACCGTTTTACTGCATACGGGTCACCCTTCGTTCTACAACCGTTAGCATAGCTTTCTTCGGAAAGGATGTAAAGCCGAAGTTCCCATGTATTTTTATTTGTACTTTGAAACATAAGATCCCTAAGCAAAATTTGTATCTAGTTATTTATTCTCTGCTATTGGGTAGTGCCCGGTGGCAGAGTTAAATATACAAAATTCACTTACAATAATAATCATTACATGTAAATGTTTTTTTAAATGCTAACTACTTATTATTCAGTATGTCAATTACCAGCTAGTTTATAAACAGTTATTATGATGCCTCAACATTAATGCTATACATTACTAATATATACATTAATAATAATATACACTAATATAGTTTTGGTAATCCTATATTACTTCACAATATTTACTCAAATGAACTAACATTTATTCTGTTTAAATTATTGTTAAACTTCTTTAGGATCAGAGGGCAGCCCTGAAAGGCTGCTACGGGCAATTCATTCCATTCTTCACAAAATAGGTCGGTTCTGTATATTCTACCCTTAATTTTATACAATTGATCGTTTCGTCCGTAGTATTTCAGCACTTTCAAGTCCACAAGTTGTGATAGATTCGAATGGTGCCATATATGACCGATGAACTGATCTCTCCTAACCATGTGCACGAAGGGGCGAAATTGTGAATTAGGAATTTCACCTGAAACATTGTTAGATACTCCCATAATGCCAAAATGCATGGTGTGATGGAACACACTATATACATATACACACAGACAGGCAGGAATATAATACATACACATACATACATATATTACGTATTGATTTATTGGGGAAAGAAAGTAACAAAAGAAGCACATCGAAAATGTAAAGTATTGGCTATACCTACATTATTGTATGAACCATGGGCTTCAAGCACACTCTATGAACACGTTTGTAGAATGGAAACCAATAGAATGCCTTAGAAAAGCTTGTATTTTCAACCGAGAGCTGGAAAAGAGACCTGGGTTGTCCACAGAAGAGATGCATACAGCAGCTACAATAATTAGAGTCGTAACGTTTAATCCCTGAAAGCACAAGACAAAAAATTATAATGGTGCAAATGAATGGCGGGAGAGAACCCTCCTAGATGCCGTTTTGTCCATCACAAGTACCATATGCACTCCTCTGGAATCGAGCTCGGGCCGCCTGCATTTCTAGTAATAATCTCTAAAAATACCTTTATCTTGCATGTATAATACACGGGCACAAGCTTTCTTCTCTGTGTTAATGTTTAGTTTATGCAAAAGCCAACGATAGAAGTCAGTATTTTTGGTTTTCAGCTCATTTTACTCAAACTCAACTAGATTGTTCGCTTTTTATATAAAATGACTAAATTAACAATCCATTAGCCTCTCAGAATACTCTTTCGACATTACTGGATTTATGTAAACGAGCTCAGAGAAGAAATGCCCCATCATAAAAAGGTACTTTGTTTTTTGCACTGCGGAAAAACAGATGCTGCCGACCGTTGGTCCATTACAGTGAATCGATGGTATACTTTTTTGCAATTTATTCATGCCCCTTAAATTATTGAACACAGGGTAGACATACATAACTAATGATGCCATTAGTTCAATAACAAAACAGCTGACGGATGGCACAGAAGCTTTGAAATAATTCAGGTTTATGTTACAGCAAGGAGGATTAACGGGGAGCTGTTTTTCATTTCTGATGCAAAGCTTCAAAAGTAATGTATCAACCTGGTCAAGATGATGATTATTTCAATGATTATCAAGCAGCTTCTTCTGTTAGCTTGTACAAAACAAAAGAATCTGGCCTTTCTTACCAAGGTTCCTACTTTTCTCATCGGATCATCAATCTTCATTATCTACATACCATTAATCGGCAATTTTGAGCCAGGAATATGAATAAAAGGACTCCAATGGTATTTTATAGCAGGAACTTTCAATGGTTTCACATTGTACACAGAGCACAAATAGTATTAGACATCGAATCTCTGATTGTCTGTAGGGGCATTTATAGGGCGTGTCTTCTGATACCCGCTGGCCGCTCCGTCACTCTAATTGGGGAAGCAGGAGGGGTTGTAGCTTACTGTTGTAGTACACGTTACCTAATCTCACTTCCAATTGAGGGAGGTGGCTATACCTATTAGCGAATGAGTTGACAAACCCAGATAGGTATGCTCTATTGGTTCGATATAGAACACGCACCAGCAAGGTGACAGTATCAGCCAATAAAATAAAAACATGACGTAATAAAGTACTCCACAAACGGCAAGGAATGCGGTGTACTGTGCCTTGTGTACAAACACATTCCGGCACCCACGACTTCTTACTACTTTTCTCCATTGAACCACAAATCTTCGATTTTCCAATCCACCATCCTTGAATCCTCCTGCTATGCGGTCTTCTTTTTCTCCTCCTTCTTGGTCCTATCCACTCTATTATTATTTTAAGTATGAATGAATGAATAATAACATTACATCTTCTACTCTTTTAACATGCCCATACCATTCTATTTGTTTTTGTTGAAAAAATATAAATTGAATTTTGAATATTCATATTTTCTTTTATAATCTCATTTCTAATTTTTCCGCTTCAAGATATCCTAACAAATCTCCTCCGATAATCCGCTTCAGTTGCCAATAAGTTTTCTTTTTAAATGACAGCTCAGAGTTCACACGTCGGATTCATAAGTTATATTGCTTCTAACTATTTTAAACTCAGATTTAATTTCTTTTGAGACCTGTTTATTCTATAATGTACCATTTAAAACAGATATAACATTCGATAACATAATAAGTAGATATTAAAAAATATTCACATTTTGTTTATGTTAATATGTGCTTTATAAAGTGTTTATAACTTCATAAAGTATGTTAATAAACAAAATAAACATAAATTGTAAGAAATATTGTAAAAAACATAAATAAATGTAAAAATAGTACATTTTACAGTACGGTATGTAGATATTCTGAGTCATTGATAGAACGCAGTCTGAGTTCTTTACACATGCATGCTGTAATACAACTCACAATACTGCTTTGGTTTGCTTAAATTGTTATCCTCAGTACCACTTCCTATGTATAAACCATAAGTATTAACTGCACCTTCATTCTCATTTCCACTGAAAATTTAAAATATTATACTAATGCTTCATTTAGAACTCTTTCAAGCGATGATTCACGAATTACTAAAGACACATTGGAAAGTATTTCACATACTTCTAAGCGTCCAAATTTGTAGAAAAATTCAACCAACAATAGTATAAGTCACTAGAGGAGTAATTATGGTTTTACTAAGAATAATGAGTATAAATAATTATCCCGCATTGTTGTACATACAAGAAATATAAAATGTAGATGGAAACATAAAAATGTTAAAAAGAGACTTTAAAATGTAGATTTTAAGGTCTTATATTCATTAAAGTTTATTAGAATGCAATTCTAATGATGTAATCATATACTAATACTTTAAGAGTAATCCTTCATTTATAACTTTGAAGGATGTTACAGTTTTGCTTCGTACTTAATTTCAACTAAGAAGGATAATTTATCCAAGTAGTCATGGAATCTGAAGGATATTATTCTGGAACCCAGAGTAAAACTTTTATAACTTTTATAACTAATTCGAATATTAGAAACCTGATTTTGACACTACTGATTAATGTAGCACTGAAATATCAAAAACATAAAATCAAGAGCTGCGAAAATAATTTCAAAAGACTAAGGGTTCGAAGATACTCCCCCTTTGGAGAATTTTAGATGGGCTTATAATATATGTTATAAAATGCACATTCTTAGAATCTATTTTGCAAGGTACGATACATTAAGATACGAATTCTGAAAAATCATAAGCTGTATTTTTTGTTTTACGAATAATTACTGTTGCATGCTGTTAGCAATAAATATTGTAATGTCATAATAATTAAAAATAAACTCTGGGGTTTACGAAAACAATGTTTTATTTTTAAACTATTAAGACATATTTTAATGTTGATATCCTATTTTATGTATTTTTGCTTTTATAGGTATTTCCTTCCAAACGTTCATATTTTTTAATAATCTAACGTTTTCTACTACTATCTTTAGTGCAGTTCCACTCCTTCCACAGTTTTAAACGGCCAGATCAGAGTTACAGGTTTCAGCTTGTATGCCGACCAACCAGACAGCCTCTGCTACGGAGAATAAAATCTATCAATGTGTTGCCCTCTGGTGGTAAAAAATGAGAAGCGAACCTTATCGGCCTGCACTCGCCAGTCACATTTCTACTGTCATGGCGAACAATTGTTAATTCCTGCTGGGGACAAACACCTTTTCAACAGCGTAACGAGGAAAGGTAATGTGGGTAACTTAGGTGATGCTTAATCGGGGAATACATTTTGGTAAGTTGAAAGTTTAGATATACATATATATGACATATATTATATCTCTTATGTATTATATATATATATATATATATATATATATATATATTATAAATAAATATAAATTTTGGATGAATCTTGCATATCTTCAGATAGTTATAAGTATTGATTTATCAAGGAAATCCTCACTACTTTTCATTCTAAAGACTGATGTAGATTTAAAAAGCATACGTAGCTGTTTCCTTATTTTAGGCCTGTAATAAAGTTGTATACTTTAAGATACCTTAGGGGTTTTGCATTTAGATTTTTTACTTTCTCTACTAAGAATATAGTGTATAGAGAGTGTATTTATATTGCACCCAAAAGTTCGATACCGAAATCTCACCGGAAATACATGTTTTGAAACCTCCTGAATCCAAAAAATATGCATTTTTAGAAAAATGCCTATTTGTGTCTGTCTGTGTGTGTCTGGTATATATATATATATATATATATATGTGTGTGTGTATGTGTGTGTGCCTGTGGGCAGCATGACTCAAAAATGAAAAGGCCGTTAACTTGGTATTTAAGTTTATTATCTTCCAACAGGGCGACACGAGGATTTCCAAGAAAAGCACCCCTCCTCAGCTACCCTTCACATAGAACATTTTTCGAAAATGTTGATTTTCATAAAAAAATAACAAATTTGACTAAAATACCTTATGTTTAAGATATTTTTATGACAAAAGAAATGAGAATTTTCTGTGAGTAGACTCTGAAGACCTCATTCTGGATGACCTGTTTATAACTGACAAAGTGCAAGATATATACAAAATCTTACTACACAATAAATGTAAATCTCATTAAAACACAAATTTATGTCATATACATTTTTGCAGAGTTAACTGTTTTTTGAGATATTCCGAATTATTGGTTTCAATTTTAGTCACTTAAACTTTTTTCTCAATCGGGAAGACCTCTTTTTTCTCGTTTCTCGTTTGTTTAATCCCGGCAAGCAAAGAAATTGGAATTTCAATTGTTTCACATGCCGACCAGCTTTTAAAGGACGAAACTATCGGTTTAGGCTGTGCATTTTCATATTTTCTTTCTATTTACAAGAGAGATAGTTAGTTATAAGACTAATTCTGATTATGTTTAACTTGATTAGCATAATGTAGATAAAAAATTAAAGTTTTGAATAAAAGGTTTGTTCATCGAGCAGCTAGAGGACATCATGTGAATGGGAAACAATAGATTTTTTTCTCGTCTACTTACAAGGGACCAAATAATAAGTACATTTTTTGCTAATGTTTATCTCGGTTATAATGAATTAAATAGAAGAATAAGCTTTTTAACAATAATTTGATACAGAGATGTAGAGAAAGTCATGCGAATCGAACACATCAGATTTTTTAACTTAGAACACCAGTGCAGCAGCCGCTACCGAATATTGTTACAAAATCTTACTTTTCTATCTACCTCATGTTACTCAAAATAAACCATTGCAAAAATAGTTTCGTCTCATATTTCGTTGTTGTGCACAATGGGGATGAGGAAACCGAATCGATAACCACACATTTTTCCGGTCCGGGTTACTATACTCGGAATAGAAATTCCATTCTCTTTCCTCGATATTGTGAAAAACAATTAAATAGTAGGACAGTTTAAAAACTGATGTAATCCAATCAAATGACTTGCTCTTTCTGTTCTGTTCTGTTCTTTTGTTTCAAAAGTTTATTCTGTTATATACTTCATGCTACTCCAGATTAACATTAACAGAAACTTAGTTACTTGAAAGTAGTAGATAAATAAGGGAATACACAATGGCAAAGAATAAATGAAACAGAAAGGAAAACACATTACCATTTGAGAAAAGTATAAGTATTTTACAATTGAAAAGAACAACAAGGTATATCTCGGAATAGGCTAACTCCACGACAAATATATTCATACTAGCGGACCCGAAAGACGTTGCCCTGTAGTCACGTCTTTAATTTGAAAATCTATAACTTTTTTGAATAAGCTGTAACAATCTGGACCGTTTTGATGATTTTTTTTATTAAAAAGTTATTACAATATGTAATGTCATTATATTTACATTAAGCACAATTCGACCAATCGATAGTGTGTAAGTATATGTATATTATGAGCGAAGTGAAGTGTAGAGGCTGTGTTAAATAAAAGCTTAAACTTATCTTAATTAAATGTGAAAAAGTTGGAACTTAAACTATTTTATGACAGGTATATATTTTTTTTTAAATTAAAAAACTTAATTTAACATAATGCTATTGAACGTACAATATTTTTCGTTAATCCTTGAGGAGTATAAACAAATAAATTCGATGGTTTTCCAACCCTGGAACATGCAACATATATTTGGCCGTGTGAAAAGCACGGATTTTCTAAATCTAAGCCACAAATTGTCATTGTTTGACCTTGTGACTTATAAATAGTCATAGCAAATGCCAAGCGGATTGGAAATTGTAAACGTTTGAATGGTATAGGTAAATCTAAAGGAATCATTGGGATCCGTGGTAGAAGTACAACTTCACCTTGAAATTTTCCACTCAAAATAGTGGCTTCAAGAATGTTGTCCATGATTTCTTTATGACCAATCGCGTGCCATTACATAATTTTGGGGCATTTAAATTTCGAAGCAAAATTATAGGTGAGCCAATCTTCAATCGCAAATTATATGGTGGCATTCCAGGTAAATCTAATAAATTTAAAAACTCTACAGGACAGTTGACAACTTCATCAGGATCAACAACAGTGTCAAATCTACAACAATCCAAAATCAACAACAGCAATTTATAAATAAAAAATTAATTAAATAAACAGGACTACGTCTGTCGGGTCCGCTAATTAATTTGCCAGACAAAAACATTTGTAGGTTAGGGTGGCTGTTAATTAACGCACGTGTAACTTTGATAGAAAATTATACAAAGTACTCACATCAATTCCACATTGAATTTGCAAAATGTATGGTTTTTTATGCACACTTTAAAACTCTTGAAACATTAATTGAATCTTATTGTAATATTTCAATTAGCACACATTTTTTTTTGTGACACAATAATAACACGAAGTTATAAAAAATCTTCCTGAATTTATTCGTAGCACCACCTGTCGGGAAAAACTGGAATTGAAGTAAAATATTATTGAATATCGATACTGCGTTTGTAGCGCAGTCTGCCGGATCCAATCTAAAACATTTCAAAATCAACAACAACAATTTATAAATAAAAAATCTGATGTGTTCCATTCACATGAGTTTCTCTATATCTGTGGTGTAATGGTTACCATGCTGACTTCATATACCCAAGGTCGTGGGTTCAAACCCGGCGGAGGACGATGGATTTTTTTCGGGTGTAAAAATCCTTAGCATGGCTTCCTTCGGAAGGGAAGTAAAGCCGTTGGTCCCGTGTCGTAGATTTACGGCACATAAAAGAACCTCAAGCCTGATTGAGAGGCCTCTGAGCAAAATTAAGCGGTCTTTCACGCCCAGTACAGAATGGGACGCTGAGAACCACAGTAGTTAAAGAGCGTCCATAAATAACACGACATTTTTTTTTCTCTATATCTCTGTAAATTATTATTGTTAATAAGCTTCTCTTTATTTTTTTCATGCTAATCGATAATTAGCAGAAATATTATTTATTTCTTGCTTTATTGTAAGTAGAAACGAAATAAGGGAGTACCATAGGTTAAAGTGAAAGCCAAAAGCTGGTTGCTATGTGACTGATATTCCTTTGTTTGTATGGACAGGAGTTGACAAATTCCTGTATGAGAAAAGTATGTTTTTCAAAGCTGAAACCAAGAAAAAGGAATATCTCAAAAACGATCAACTCCACCAAAAAAATGTATATGACATAAATTGTGTGTTTTAACGTGCTCTACATTTTTGTGTGTTAAGTTTTGTCCATCTCTTACGGTTTAGTGGTTATGAAAAATTCATCCAGAATAAAGTAGTCTTCAGAGGCTATTCCCAGAAAATTCAAAATATACATTTTATTTGTCAGGTAAATAACTTTAATATACGATATTTTAATCAAAATCGTTAGAGCCATTTTAGAGAAAATCAAAATTTTCGAAAAAAGTTCCATGTAAAGGGTAGTTTGGGGTGGGGAGATTTTTCTCAAAGTCTTCGTGACGCATCCCTGGAAGATACTAAACTTAAATACCAAGTTTGGTATTTTACCGACTTTTCGTCTTTGTGTTATCGTGTTCACAGACACACAGACACACTGACACACGGACACACGGACACACACACATACACACACACGGACCATTTTCTGAAAATACTTTTTTTGGATACAGGGGACCCTAAAACATATATTTCCGGTGAAATCTCGGTATCGAATCTTTTGATGGAGTGCAATACATTCTCTATACTCTATGTACATAGTGAGTATAGAGAAAGTAAAAATCTGATGTGTTACACTCACATGACTTTCTCTAGCCGTTCTACAAACTTCTTACATAAAATTATTCTTCTTTCTGCACCTTGTTAATCGAGGTATTCAGCACAATGTTCTTATTACTTAGTTCCTTATAAGTAGGAAGAAAATAAGGGAATACACTAGGTTAAATCGATAGTCAAATGTTTTAAAAGCTGTCATAATGCGATTGTCATTACAAATCACTTATTTTCTTGGCCAGGAGTAGAACAAAAGAAAACGGACACTCCCGTCTAAGAAAAGTACAAGTACTTCACAACTGAAACTAATAACAATGAATACCTCGAAAATGGTAAGCACCACGAAAAAAATGTAAATGACGTAAATTGTATATTTTAACAAGGCCTATATTTTTTGTAAAGTAAGTTTTTGTCTATCTCTTACGGTTTATTAGTTATGCCAAATTAAGCAAAATTCATCCAATATAAACAGGTCTTTAGAAGTTATTCCCAGAAAATTCAAGATATACATTTTATTTGTAAGGTAAATATCTTTTATATAAGATATTTTAATCAAAATCGCTAGAACCATTTTTAAGAAAATCAAAATGTTCGAAAAAAGTTCCATGTAAAGGGTAATTTGGGTTGGGGGGATTTTTCTCAAAATCTTCGTGTCGCATCCCTGGAAGATACTGAACTTAACTACCAAGTTTGGTATTTTAGCTCCTTTTCGTTTTTAAGTTATCGTGTTCACAGACACACGGGCACACACACACACGGACCTTTTTCTGGAATTGTTTCTTTTTTTTGGATTCAGGGGGTCCTAAAACATGTATTTCCAGTGAAATCTCGACATCGAATTTTTGGGTGGAATGCAATACTTCTCTATCCCTATGCACATTGTACATACGGGGCTAGAGAAAGTAAAAATTAATTAAATAAACAATTTCCATTGAACCGAACTGAGAATCTAAACCATTCTCAAATCCATTGGAACACGCACAAAAAATGTCATTAAAATCGGTCCAGTCGTTTAGGAGGAGTTCAGTCACATACACACGCACAGAAGAATTATATATATATAAAGATATGCCTACACATAAAACATAGTTTGTGTGTTTTAATGAGATCATCAGTTTCTGTTTAGTAAGATTTTGTTTATCTCTTAAGGTTTCCAGTTATGCAAAAGTCATTCAGAATGAAGGAGCCATCAGAGGCTATTTCCAGAAAATGCAAGAAATGCATTTTATTCGCCATGTAGATACATATTTCATTAATGGTACAGTAACGCCGTTTCGCTCACCACAAATCTCACATACAGTGTTTTTTTGTTTTTTTAATTTTTTTTACTAAAATACAGTACCGGAGTCTGATCAGGACTCCGGCACTGTATACCCTATTTTTATTTACCCTTTTCATTTTACTTCGTTTTTCCGTATTATTACTGTTTTCTTACTTTTAAAACACACACATATACACAAACATATAACATCAATGCCCAAGGCGGGACTCGAACCCACGATCCCCAGCGCTACGAAGCACCAAAGCGGGACGCCTTGGCGAGCGCGGCCATGGGGACCGGCTGTTGCTTGGTATCGAACCTTAATTACCGATTCCGGTGGCCGCGCTCGCTAAAGTGACTCGCTTTGGCGCTTCGTGGTGCACAGGATCGTGGGTTCGAGTCCCGCCTTGTGTCTATGTTTGTGTATGTAAAAGGAAAACATTAAGAATATAAGGTCTACTAAAACTGGAAAAAACGGAGAAAAAAGGCAAGCCTCCGGAACTGTATTTTTTTTAATTTAAAAAAACAAACAAACAAACCCTAGATGGGAGCCGAGCGGTCTAACCACTCAACCACGGGGCCGCCCTAGTGAACCATTACGATTAGCCTATAGGAAAGAAAGCCGCAACACCGGTAATTTTATTTTCGATCTATTTTCATTAAACAAGCTCACAGTTTGATCTGTAATATCAAATTTTTAAAGACCGCTTGTAAGAACTATGTGAAGCAACATGTTGCTATCGATGGACACTAGCGTAACATTAATCACCACTTTCACGTTATATTTAATGACAAATTATTGGAAAAGTGTTGCTACTTCGTTTTATTCTAACTCAGGTTTGACATTCTGAAACCTCCGTTATTTGTACTTACCTTAGTTGCATGTCTCTCGCTAGACACGCGTCTCACCAGTCTCGGCTGACCTCGGTCATCAATCTGCGCTTTATGACCGCAAGAAATGTCGTGCAGTGTGGCCCCTCCCTATTTTTCACGCGATTCTTTCTGAACTCCATAACTTCTACGCTGGAGAATAATATAAGACGTTCCCTGCTTGTGTAGCGCCCTAACTAGCAGTTCTGCCACTTCAAAGGAACCTAAAATACCACACATCAGTCATTATAATGACGACAAGCACACGAGGTCTAACTTAGTGGTTTGATTTTACTGCTGTTATAAATAAGTGACATAGATGTATACAGTTACCTACTCCTTTCCTCCGAATAATCAATTTATTTCTAATTATCTTGTTGCTTATTTATTAACCCTTCTACTCATATGCAAAACTGAGATGTAAGCTGCCACTTTTTGTCACATTATAGGTGATCGAGATGAACATTGGCAGAATTGTTCCTATTGATTTCGCTTTGCATGGTCCCGTTTAAGAAAAGTTAGGTAATTTAAAATTGAAACCAGAAAGAAGATCTCGAAAACGGTCAATTCTATAAGAAAAACGTGCATGATATAAATCATCTGTTTAAACGAGATCTACATTTTTACGTTTTTGTCTATCTCTTACGGTTTAACCGCTATGCAAAATTTAGAAAAATAAAGAGGTCTTCAGAATCTATTACAGAAAATTCAAAATTTACATTTCATTTCTGACATAAAAATCTTTAATGTACGGTATTTTAATCAAAATTGTTAGAACCATTTTTAAGAAAAACAAAATTTCAAAACATTTTCCTTATAAAGGGTAGTTTATGGTTAGGGGACTGTCTTGAAAATCTTTGTTTCACATCCTTGTCAGATAGTTAAATAAATACAAAGTTTTACTTTTAAAAGGTATTGTTGTTTTCAGCTATGCTGTCCACAGACACACACAAACACATGAAACTTTTTCTAAAAATTTTTTGTTCTCAGGGGACCTCAAAACAGATTTCCAGTGAAATCTCGACATAACATTTTTAGGTAGAGTACAGTACATTCTCTAGCTACTATATATTATATTGTATGCACATAATTGCTAGAGAAAGTAAAACAAAAACTAACATGTGGATAATCAAAATATTTGTATCTGTACCCTTAACACCGTTAAATATATGTGAAGGTTACCTTTATAAACGGCACCCTAGTTGTAATAAAATTAGATGTTAATGAATAACCTACTACTTTGCTGCTACACCATTTAAAACTGATACGCTAACAATATTCTGAATCGAGTTTTTGCATGTTGAGAGTTCTGTAACAAATTATTACCCTGAATTTAGGGGAAAAAATTAAAAAGTCGGTTTAATCTTTAGTATTCTCCTGGTAGCTACAGTTAATGAGTAATGATTTTTTAAAAAAAGTAAAATATCATCGTATTATCTCCAGCTTCAGATTGTCATTTCTTTCGTGATCGTATTACAAGGGAATCAGCAAATTTTTTGCCAAAAAATCAACAAATTCTGGGTAGACTATAAATTCCTGGGACCGTATGCTGGAAAACTTTAAGAAAGTTTTGGAGCGAATCAGCAGGAAGAAAGTGTAATACGCGGGTGGAGGAAGGACAGGGATCACGCGAATGAAAAGGATCACTTAAGCACTAAAAAGAAAAAAGAGGAGAGAGAAGGAAAAAGTTGCCTGAAAGAACCTGAAAGGATATTGGCCAAGGAAAAGAATAATTAAACTCCAGCACCTTAAAGAAAGACGCTAATGGTTGTACAGCTGTGGATTTACTCTAATGATTATCACTACCATCCCCACCACTACATCATTACATCAGTTAGGATTATCATCATATATAAACATCAAACATATTAAGTTTTTATTGAGATGTATTTACGTAGGTATATGTATACAAGATATATATACTGGCCGAATACCCGACTTTTAGACACCGTGAAGTAATGTTTACATTAGGTTTTTAAGTCTTACATAGTCATAAAATATTTTAATATACCTGCAATGTTGATAAACAGCGTTTATTGTATGGAAATCAGAATCATGTTCATTTGTTCATTATGTTAATTGATCATTTAATATTATTTACTGCCATCTGGCGTGGGAAAATATAAGCAGATTTGCAGTTTTGTAAGGATATAATAACCATCATTATAGGTTATGGTGTTCTTTATTATAACAAACATTATTTTAATATGAAGCTATCAAGCAGGAATATAAATGTACTTCTATGTAGGAATTAGAAGGAAATGTAGATGGCGAAGAGAAGACGTATGAGTGAAAGAAGTCTTTATGAATTACACTGATTAATTTGCTAGACAGAATCTGACGTAATTAGGTGATTGAAACTGATAAATAAATAATTCGTATTAAAAATATTTTCATTTATTTGTTCCAAACTTACAGTTAAACGTATTCAAATTATACCGAAATGTAATTAAAAACTTTCAATTCAGTATTCAAGAAGTTTTATGGATAGATAATTTATTGTATCTTCACTTTAACAAAGTTGATACACGTCCATTAACTTCTAAACATGTGGTGTTGATATGCTACAGTTTATTGTACGGTTTTAAAAACAGACATTTCCAGTTGCTGTTCTGACTGTGTGTGCTGCAAAATGTTCCAAGTCACCAAGAATTTCATAGTTAATAGATATAGAAAACATATAAAAAGAAATCAAGTCAAGTTTGGTCAGTTGAGCGCGTCGGCCAGACACCGGGCCCACACCTACCTGTTCAGTGAGAATCTAATGTAGCTGTCAAATAGGTACGTACTCCTGTGTCAAAAGAGCTTGTCCCTGCTTATAACCGATTTACTGTCTGATATTAAGAGAAAGCAGGTAAAGTAACTCGGATAGAACTTGTAAAAAATCTGAAGTGTTACACTCACATGACTTTTTCTAGCTGTTCTATAAACTTCTTACATAAGGTTATTCTTCTTTCTACATCTTGCTAATCGAGGTACTCATTAGCACAAAGTTCTTATTACTTACTTATAAGTAGGAAAAAATAAGGGAATACACTAGGCTAAAACTATAGCTAAATGTTTTAAAAGCTGTCGTTATGCGATTGTCATTACATATCCCTTCTTTTCTTGTCCAGGTGTAGAACAAAGAAAACCGCACACTCCCGTCTGAGAAAAGTATAAGCACTTCACAACTGAAACCAATAACAGTGAATACCTCGAAAACTGTAATCTCCACGAGAAAAATGTATATGACATAACTTGTGTATTTTAACTAGACCTACAGTTTTTGTATAGTAAGTTTTTGTCATCTCTTACGGTTTTCTAGTGATGCCAAATTAAGCAAAATTCATCCAGAATAAACAGATCTTTAGAAGCTATTCCCAGAAAATTCAAAATATACATATTATTTGCTAGCTAAATATCTTTAATATAGAATATTTTAATAAAAATCGTTAGAGCCATTTTTAAGAAAATCAAAATTATCGAAAAAAGTTCCATGTAAAAAGTAGTTTGGGTTGGGGGGATTTTTCTCAAAATCTTCGTGCCGCATCCCTGGAAGGTACTAAACTTAAATACCAAGTTTGGTGCTTTACCGCCTTTTCGTTTTTGAGTTATCGTGTTCACAGTCACACGGACACACGGATACACGGACACACACACACACACACACACACACGGACCTTTTTGTGAAAATGCTTTTTTTTTTGGATACAGGGGACCCTAAAATATATATTTCCGGTGAAATCTCGGTATCAAATTTTTGGGTGGAATACAATACTTCTCTATCCCTATGTACATTGTACATACGGGGCTAGAGAAAGTAAAAATACAATTTAAGCATTACAACTTCTGCCTAAGTGTTTGCGTAAAGTCGACTCGCCACTAGGTACGGTCTCACAAGGGAGTTGTTCACAATTTGCATGCACTATTAAATATAATCTGATTTGATCGTACAGTCACGCCATAGGGGTTTTCGAAAGCCCAAACATAGGAATTTTGGGAATTAAGCAATCCCTTAAGTGTAAAGTTTGCATGAATAACATTGTACTTTTTGTAAAGCCTGATTTCACTTACCTACTTTGGCTAAAACTCCAATAGCAAAACTGCCGTCGCAATGAATAGTCATCTAGCTGATTAGCATAGGATTTTTAAGGTGATATGGATGCGCCAGATGTTCCTACAGAATTCTCAATACTGTGGAATGACTAATATTCAATTGGTAAGAGAAACCTTCAGTACCTCTAATCAGACCATCAGAAAAGAGTTCCTACAGAACACCTTCTTCCTTGAGCCTCTATTCGTCAATCTAACACCCCCAAATTGTGTAATCTACAATCACTGCAGGAAATTGTACTGTTCAAGGAGCCCGAAACTTGGAGCTCGACACTAGGTAAGTCTCTAAACCATATAACAAGTTTGGTATTTAACGATCCTTTTTCTAAAAATGTTTTTCTTCTTTTTTCTCTACACGTATAATGTACATAGTGTATAGAGAAGGTATTACACTCCATTAAAAAATGCGGTACCGAAATTTCACCGGAAATATATGTTTTAGGATCCCCTGTATACAAAAAAGCATTTGTGTCCGTATGTCTGTGAACACGATAACTTAAAAGTCGGTAAAATACCAAGTTTGGTATTTAGGTTTAGTATCTTACAGAGAAAATTTTGAGAAAAACCCTCCTACTACATTTGCATGGAAAAACTTTCGAAAATGTTTATTTTCTTACAAATAACAGTAAAGATTTTGATTAAAACACCGCATATTAAAGATATTTATATGATAAATAAAATGAATTTTCTGGGAATAGCCCCTGAAGGCCACTTTATTTTGAATGAATTTTGCTGAATTTTGCGTAACTGGTAAACCGTAAGAGATAGACAAAAACTTGATATACAAAGAATTTAGATCACATTAAAACACACAATTTATGCAATACTTTTTATTGTGGAACTGACCATTTCTAAGATATTCTTTATCAGATACTTAATCTCTCCTCACACGGAAAGTTGTAAACTCCTGGCCCTGCAAAGAAACGGATTTCAACCACATGGCAACCATATTTTGTAGGATATGATTATCATTACCCTAGTTTATGCCCTCATGTTCCTTCTACTTACCATTTCTGCTATTGTTTATCTCGATTATCATAAAGTAAACAGAGGAATATGCTTTTTAAAAACAATTTGTTACAGCCATGTAAGTTATGGATCACCTTAGATACTTTTTATTCAGGGGCCCTCAAAGCATCTCATGCATTACGTACGTGCATAGTAGTTGGAAGAGAAAGTAAAAAGTGCGAAAAAAACAAGGCATCAGATTAAACTCTTCTACTCTTGGCCATAACTAAGTGAAGTGTTATCTTCTCTATTATTTTACAATCTAGATTATGCTTATGTAAAGACAACAATTTGCAGTGCTCAGCTTTACGTGCTGTGGCCATGCACCCGCACTGTGGCCATTAAATAGGTACCGTGGAAGGTACCATAATTTACTTCCCTGCAGTGGCCTGCTTTAAACGTTCATGCATGCAGTTCCCAGGACTGCAAACCGATTTGCATTAAATGTTACTATTTAAACACTTTGTGTATCTCTTATACAGACAAAACACTTACAGTATGTTTTCTTAGTGTCTTTAGCACGTGGTCTAGTACATCAAGCACAACAATTATTGTTAATCCTTAACAATTATTGTTAAGTAAATACCTTCTCAGTACCGCAGTTGATTTCGTTTAACCGTCGACTGATATGTTGCATTCACATAGCTTTCTCTAGCTGCTCAATATACAAAATATTCACCTGAAATACATGTTTTGGGTCCCACTATATCCGAAAAAAGCATTTTTGGAAAAAGGTCCGTGAGTGTGCGTGTGTGTCTCTGTGTGGACAGCATACCTCAAAAACGAAAAGACCGCTAAATACCAAACCTGGTATTTAACTTTGGTATCTTCCAGGGATGCGACGAGAGATTCTCAAGATAGTCCCCCCACCCCCAACTACCCTTTACATGAAACATTTTTGGAAAATCGTGATTTTCTCAAAAATGGCTCTAACGATTTTGATTAAAATATCGTATATTAAAGATATTTATCTGACAAATAAAATGTATATCATGAATTTTCTGGCAATAGCCTCTGAAGACTGCTTTACTCTGCATGCATTTTACGCATTTTATTCTGCATGCTAAACCGTAAGCGATGGACAAAAGCTTACCACACAAAACATTAAAACACATTAAACCACAATTAATGTCTATGCATTTTTTTTTCGTGGAATTGATCGTTTTTGAGATATTCCTTGTTTTTAGTTTCAGGTTGGAAAAACTTATACTTTTCTCATGCTGGAATTTATCAATTCCCTGTCCATACAAACAAACTAACTACAGTCACATAACAACCAGCTTTTGACTATCATTTTAACCTATGGTACTCCCTTATTTCGCTTCTGCTTACAAGGAAGCAAGTAATAAGACTATTTCTGCTAATTTTTTCTCGATAAGCATGTGGTAAATAGAAGCATAAGCTTTTTAATAATAATTTGTCGCAGAGATGTAGAGAAAGTCATGTGAATGGAACACATCAGATTTGTTTATCTACTTCATGCTAATCAAGATAAACATTAGCAGAATTGGTCTTTTTACTTTCTTTATTGTAAGTAGAAGGCATATAAGGGAATACATTATGCTTAAGCGATATCCAAACCGTTTAAAAGCTCATCGTTATGTGAAACAATTGAGATTCGGTTCGCTTTGTATGGTCCCATTTGAAAAATGTTGGGTAGTTTAAAATTTAAATTAATAACAAGGAATATATCTGTAACGACCAACTCTAAAAGAAAAACACATATTACATAAAGTGTGTGTTTTAACGAGATCTAAATTTTTAGGTGGTAAGTTTTGTATACTTGGTAAGTTTTGGTATATTTTTTTGCGGTTTCACCATTATGCAAAATGTTGCAAAAACAGCCAATACAAAGAGGTCTTCAGATACTATTCTCAAAAAATCCAAAATAAGTATTTTATCTGTGATGTAAATGTCTTTAGTATATGGCATTTTAATAAAAATCGTTATAGCCATTTATGAGAAAATCAAAATTTCCACAAAGTTTTCCATGTAAAGCGTAATTTGTGTTGGGAAAATTTCCTTGAAACATTTCGTGTCGAATCCTTAGAAGATACCAGACAAAAATACCAAGTTTGGCATTTAATGATCTTTTTGTTTTTGAACTATGATGCCTACGGACACACACGGACTTTTTTCTAAAATTGCTTTTTTGTACCTAGGAGACCTGAAAAAACAGATATTTCTGGAGAAATCTCGATATCAAATTTTTGAGTGGAATATATTACATATATTACATTTTCTAGTTACTACGTACAGGGAAAGTAAAAATGTTAGAGATAAACGATTTATATTAGATGCTTGTTTCAAAACTGTTTAATATTATATGACTGTTTCAATACTCATTTAACTTGATTTGTCAAAAACTGTTAAAATTGTTTTTTATTGGAAACTGCTGTTGGAACCTTTGAGCGTCAATAGAGAATCAACATTTACCTCTCCTGCCGTTGCCTTTGGCTGTACAGCTATTTACATATTGTACAGTGCACCTGTTTCATAGCATATTGTAACAAATATCTGTTCACAGTCTTTAATTCACTGCTACATATAATTTACTCGACGCTTGGACGCATAGTAGCCAGACAACAGCTTGCACGCCACTGCGAACTAACTTTCACTCACTCACGATTAACTACAATCCACAACACGCCTCACTTCCAATTCTTCCTTCTTTTATGGTATGAAAATTAAGTCACAGAGCTTTCTGGTAAATTGAGGAAACCGAAGCTTCTGAACGCTTCTGTTTACCGGTGCTCGTTTCTGTGTTTACGCATTTCAAGATTCTCCAACTCCGCCGGTTCACACACCAAGGTAAACTTGAGAGCTGCCGCACACGAACGTCACAGTACTATTTCATTAAACAGCGCTTTCCTCAGAAAAAACTTCCACAGTGTTTGTTTAAGTACAACAAACATTTCCCAGTATAAGCAGAATCTATCGCAATATTATACACCACCAAATTATCCTAACACCAATCTTAATTTTTGAAGAATATAAATTTAGAAACAATATTGATTTTAAGGGTTAAATTACTAACTATTTAACAAAATTATAATAGTTAAGTAATCAAAGTTTTGAACTATCCCCATCTAAAGTTTCTGTGTGTGGTTCAACCAATTGTCTTAAATTTTGAGGCGTCTAGAATCTTTTGACTATGTAATATTTACATAGTAACACTTTGGAACAGTTTATAAGTTGCAAAGTATTTAAACAATTTTAATGAAATTTGGTATTCATATTTACACAACAGCACTGCTACCCCAGTCTGTATAGAAATATAGACATTTTAAACTTCACTTCGTTCCTTTAAGAAGATGCCCAAGTGTAATAAATGTAGAGCATTGGAACAGAGGGAGGAGGGCACCATGAGGTGCAACATCCGCTTACAAAGACGCGCAGAAGTTAATATTTCTAGTTGGAACACCCGCGTACTTTAGAGAGCAATCCCAAGAGGGCAACGCAGCGATCCTTGCATGCGAGAAAACGAACTCAGAGGCTAGGAGGCTAAAACTTTTCATTGCGCTAAAAACTGCGCCATATGCCTGGCTCTGCCGACACTGCAGGACCTGAAAGCACACCTGAAACATGAAAGGGAAGTCAAGTGAGAGAAAATGATGGAAAGGATAGTCGGAATGGAATACATCACCTAGACCTTTACCCCAATCAGATGAAAACACGAGAAGAAAAGAAAATTAAAAAAAAAAAAAAAAAAAAAAAAAAACAGGCTTGGGTGGATGGTTGCCGAGAATAAAATCCAGAATCTTCCAAATGGGAGCCTCTCATGTTACTGTGGATCAATCTCGCTTGGTGTAAAAAAAAAAAATTAAATAGTTTTCGTCTAGGCAATTTAAATTATACTGTAGTTTTATAATATAACATTATGGACAGTAGCAGTGAAAGCTTGCGCATATATTTAAATTTCACTATTTGCTCTTAAAATCAGTTTGTACTCAAAAGGGCTTCCCTAACACTTTACGAACAACATACATGTTTTATGAGTAATTTTAAAATTTATGCGTTCATATAAAGGTCTTCAAAAATCGATTATTGCTTTAGCGGTTTTGATATTTCTAATTTATACAAATATTGTCACGAAATCGTTATATTTAATACAAAATAATGTTGGTTTCCTACTCTTGTTATTTCTGCAGTTTATCATTTGCTCCGTCCTTTATTTTCAAAAGTGTTTAGTTAGGAACACAAAAATCTCCAATGACAGTACACAAAACCCTACACAAATCATATGAATGGATTTATAAGGCATTGCCTTCGTCTTGTCCCTTAATTTTCGTTGATAAAATGAGTTAATGTGTATTCCTTAATAAGCAATGACTATACAAGGTGGTTCACCTATTATTTTTTGAGACAGGCAACACTTCATACTCTGCAAGTAATAAGGTCGAAATTACCGTGCTTGTCGGCCAGTTAGTAACCATGCAAATCTAGCCTGCTCTTCATCGGAAAGTAGACCTTAGCAGCAATAGTTACGTCCATTCCAAAAACATGCCCTTAATAACTCCTGTTACAGTACAAGTTATATCAACAGGATCGCTTCCATACGTTCTACTACGTAAATTAAAATGAATGAAGGCTAAATGAACGGCTTAAGATACAAAAATCTGATGTGTACCATTCACATGACTTTCTCCATATCCCGGCAACAAATAATTCTTAAAAAGCTTATATTTCTATTTACTTTATGCTAATCAGAAAAAAATAGCAGAAATAGTCTAATTACTCGCTTCCTTGTAAGTAGAAGCGAAATAAGGGACAACCGTAGGTTAAAGTGATAGTCAAAAGCTGGTTGCTATGTCAATGAAGTTCCTTTGTTTACATGGATAGGAGTTGACAAGTTCTTGTATGAGAAAAGATACGTTTTTCATAGCAGAACCCAAAAATAAGGAATGTCACAAAAACGACGAACTCCACGAAAAAAATGTGTATAACATAAATTGTGTGTTTTAATAAGCTCTACATTTTTTTGTGTAGTAAGTTTTTGTCCATCTCTTACGGTTTAGCAGTTGTTCAAAATTTAGTAAAATTCACCCAGAATAAACTACTCTTCAGAGGCTATTCCCAGAAAATTCAAGATATACATTTTATTTGTCAGGTAAATATGTTTAATATACGAAATTTTAATCAAAATCGTTATAGCCATTTTTGAGAAAATCAAAATTTTCAAAAAAAGTTCCATGTAAAGGGTAGATGGGAGTGCGGGGATTTTTCTCAAAATCTTCGTGTCGCATCCCTGGAAGATACTAAACTTAAATACCAAGTTTGGTGTTTTACCGACTTTTCGTTTTTGAGTTATCGTGTTCACAGACACACGGACACACGGACACGGACACACACACACACACACACACACACACACACACACACACATACGGACCTTTTTGTGAAAATGCTTTTTTTGGATATTGGGGACCCTAAAACATATATTTCCGGTGAAATCTCGGTATCGAATTATTGGGTGGAGTGCAATACTTTCTCTATACACTATGTACATAGTGCGGATGGAGAAAGTAAAAAAGGGTCTACAATAGTTATAAAGAGATGAGGCATATGTGATACTATACCTACAAATTTTAACAGAGCAAGCTGGTGCAATGATTGTAACTCAACTGGTTAATTTCATGTTCTCTGGTCAACTCTAACATATCCGCGGTTTGAGTCCCACATTCTGCGTGCACTTTTTTTCTTCTCTATGTAGTGCAAAGTTAGTTCAGTGTTTGTCACTCCTATAATTTTAGGTGTAAACAAAAATGTATACGAATGATGAACAGACGAAAGCTCATTTTACATGTTTTTCAGCCTTCCATCCTTAATTTTCTTTCTAATTATTTTGAAAAAGAGACTTCACTAAGTCTTTAAACAATAAAGGAAGTTTTCAAAACGTAAAAAGTTAATAAAATTAATTTCAAAATACATGAACTCCTAACATATTATCGATTGTTCTTCGTAGTTGAAGAATGTTTTATTACTAAGTTTCATGTTGGAAACACTTTACCTAGTGGACATTGAAAAGTTTGTAAAGTTGTAGGGATTGAATCTAATTTTCTTTTCAACTGAAATTATTGGTGAATACCTATGTATTTGGCACAATTTGTGATTGTCAGCCTAGGTATTTTGTGTATTTTTCGTTTTAGAGATACCCTGAAAATGGGTCTGGTTCTGCAGTATTATCTAAATACCAATGTTAGTTTTAAAACATTGTAATAATAATCCCTTCATATTTAGAACAAACTGGATGAATATGCCTCAGAATGTCCATTTTCATTTGTGTTTCGTGTAACTGGACTGATTAGTTTGAATAAACATAAATAAAGAGAACAACAATAAAAGAAGCAAAAAAGCAAGTTAAAAATGTCCCGACATCCCATCTAGCTTTGTGCCAAATCAGGTGCAAAGAAAGCGGAAAAAAAAAAAAACTGTCAACCTTTTGGTAACATTCGAACCTGAATCGAGCACCTTGGAACTCATACTAACACCGTACGTTAGTCATAGACGCTACTGTTCAACTATTACCTTCAGCGCCAACAACTATAATGTTGGTATGAAGAAGATGGGTCTCAGGAACGATGTTTTCAGGTTAGACTGTAATCTACGGGTTGCATAAAACCAAAGAATAAGGGACAGGTGAACCACCTTGTGTGTGTATATAAATATATGTGTGTATGTGTGTGTGTGTGAGTTACATTCTGGACATTAAGAAAATATTCGTAATTCTACCGTTTAAGTTCTAAACGCACGCAGTTTCTAGACTTGTAAATTGTGATATAACAGGGAGAGGCTCGTGATTGAACACGATTCAGAATGATTCTATAGGAATTCAGGAATTCATCTTGGCATAAGTCCAAAAAAAGCTTTGTAGAGGCGTTCCACCAACAATTGCTTATGCAATTTGCAGTCGGAAACCGGTAACAATAACTTCTATTCAGTATTTAATTAAGAAAGACTAAACCATAGGTCACAGGCCTGTGAAGGAAAACTACTAAAACTGCAGCGAAGAATGGAACAAGAAACAACAAAGACGAGTGATTGAAAATGATGTTTCAGTAACGAGTTGCAAAATAAGCATACACACAACATTATTGTTGTGCAGTATTTGCTGTGAAACTTCCTAGTAAAGGAAAGAATCAATTATTGACAATATGAATATCAGGGACTCCATTACAACAAAATTTAATCGATTAAAGTCCCTCACCTGAGAAGGAAAATAATCACAAATTAAAACGTTAGCTAACTATTCGTATTTTCTTAAAACGTCTAACAACTTTTGTTTAAATATTCTAACATTTAAAATATATGTATGCCGAATTAAATGCATATATTTAGTGCCCTATGAACAATCTCTGAAGTCCGTATTATACTCAAAGTTTCTATATAGCTGAGAAGCAGAAGAGTTCCTTAGTTGCAAATCAATAATGCCTGGAAAGCTCAATGGTCTCAACATCAAGGAACTAAACTACACTCAGTTAGAGGATCCTCCACTGCTGTTTGCGTTTTAAAAACCTAAATAGGAAACACCAAACCATTATCATTCGTCTGAGAATTGGCCACACAGCAATGATTCATGCCTACTTGATCACCAGAGACGCCCAACCTCAGTGTACAACTTGCAATACTCCACTGATTGTGTCCTACATACTTTCATGCCGCCGTTATAATCCCCAGAGGAAAAAGTACAAAAATCACTGGTGATATAAAAGTACTAAATAATGAAACCATGTATAAAAATGTTATGTTCCTAAAAGCTATAAATATCTACAGTTTACTCTAAAGTTGCAATAAACATTAATACAGTTTTTATTTGCTTTCGTTCACAAAAATGTTAGTAATATATTATAGATCATTAAAATTAAATATATCTGTACAGTTTAATATTACTCTATATTAACTTCATAAGAAGTAATTTTGTATTCATTGTTACCTGTTAATTAGCACAATTTGATTACACTCCAATGTATATTTATAGCCATTCTGTAATAATTATTATCACAATATATCAGTGTTTCTCTCGATAAGACTCTTACGAGTAAAAGCTATTATAAATAACTATTAATATAAAAGAAGTTCCTCAGTTGCGGAATCAATTATTTCTGAAATATTCCTAGTTATTAGTTTTAGTTTGTGGTAAGTTTCAAGCAGTACAATTTGAAATATTTAGAAGTTACTGTTTTGTCTTTTATGCGATCATGCAAAGGGTACATAATATCTATTTATCGAGTAATTACCTACAGCCCACGCTTTATATATCGAGAGTTTTTATATTTCGAGGACTTGTGTTTGGAGGCAACTGCTATTTGGAAACGACGTACAGTTATTTATGTTTGGTTGTAATATTTAATTCCGTTAGTTTTGGTTTTGTATATTAGGTAACACAGACTCATCTACTCCAGGAAGCATAGAAGAAAATCCTAATTCAAGTTTCTTCTACCATTCGCGAAATGATTATGATCATAGCTGACAATATTGATATAATCATAGCATTAGTAAATTCAATACATTTAAGTTGAAGTTTGTTTGTCAACAAGAAATAGATAAATACGCTTTTGTAGGAATATTTTCTGGGATGCATATCAGGAAAACTATTTTTGGTAGGGTGAGACATGCTGTTGATACTGTGTTGCATTTGTTATTATATCAGTTAGCAGTCACAATGATTCTCTACTATATGACAATATTTAAAGAGCAATGTTCAAATCTTTACAGGAAATGTTCATACACTGTGAGGGTATAGGTTTTTAAATTGATAATTAAATAAGAAAAAATAGTTATTAGCTGCAGATTTATACAGGCAATACCTATTACATACCTACACAGTATAATTCATACAATAAATTTAATCTTGTAAATTCCGTCTCAGTGTTTACTTTCTTTTATGCCTGTTCTAATTCCGAATAAATACATCCGTTCTTTTGTTGTCCAGTTCATTTATCACTTCAGAGAGATTTTGCATAGGTCGGAGTCAGCCACCTCTGTTACTTTGATGCATTAGGCGTGTGACATTACACTGTTTCAGAGAAGTTAGGCAAGGTAGGCTTTGTGTCTTAAAGACACGTAGATACAAACAAAAAACAATGTTCTATTAACGCCGTTATTCCTGAATTACAGTTACTACGCGTCTCCCACTGTCTCATCTACGCTACTGAGGTGTTAGCAGAAAGTCTACAGCAGGAAGAAACTTGGTAATTGCTACACAGTATATTAGTTTGGCGCAGAGAGTGTAAAATCGTCCAAAACTTGATTCAGAGTGAAATGAATAAACCTCTAACATTAAAAAGAAGCTTTATAAGGAACAACATTCCGTAGGCGAGCTGTTTAGATTAAACTGCCAAAATTTGAGTTGTACACACAAAAACTTTAAAAATACGCCTGGAAATATTTATTCTAAGACAGGGTCTTTTCGCTATCTCCGCCCATGTCTTCCACCTATTTCCTGTGCTCTTAAAAGCGTTTTAGACAGGTCACGTTACCCAAGAGAAAGGTATGGACATGAAATGGGTGATACAAAACTAGGTTAATATTTTCTCTGCGCCAAGGAATTTGCGCACGTGGTTGATTAAATTAATACACTGTTTATACAGAAAACCTGTTCTGATGGAGCATCACGCGGAGTTGGGGAGTGAAGGGATGGATTGCCCAATCGGTTTCGCCTGTTTTACTCGCGTGGTATTTTGTACCAGAATGGTACTAATAAAAATCGTGCTAAGATCAGAGTCCCCGTCAAAGGTTCACATTTTCACCAACGCCAGGTGTATTTTTATTGTCTTTGAGTGTACACGGATAAGACTGCAATTTATGCATGAAAAACTAGCTACATGTTATAGAGTTTTCCTTTATTTAATATTAGTACGGTTCTATTATCAGTTGTATTTCAGATTTACCTGTTGTCTTTTGGATTAAACAAATGAACGCGAGGTGGGAAGCGGTGGAAGAGAATTGGTTGTACATATAACGTTTGGCACTCAAACTATAGGGAATAAACCGAGGTCGATTCTCAGGTCAGGAGCAAAGAAAAGAGGGAATTACGTGGAGTGAAATTTCCTTGCAAACATTACTCTCTTTATTACATGTCATTTGAAAGGAACAAAGGACTTAGGGAACAAGCGGTAAACTATTGTCCTTATCGAGTTGCGGAGATTATATGGAGTATTTCCATGAACAAGACTAAAATGGCGCAATAAATAACACGAACGGGGTTACCAATTGGAAAAGTTTAGTATTACAAATAACAATATAAAATCATGGTATATACACGAGTTATACACAAATGAACCACGTAAAACGAAGAAGAATTTAAAAGACGATATTTTGTCTTACTCGGAAGGGTACTCCAATTTTGCAAAACACCGATAACACATTTTATTAAAATTTCAAAGTAATTTTGGAAAGGTAGAATAGTAACAAAAAGGCAATTGTCATAGATAGAATCCGAACTATCAGCAATGGGTTTATCAGACCGCAGCTTTTTTATTGAATTTTGCATAACTGGTAAACCGTAAGAGATAGACGAAAACTTACTTCACAAAAAATGTAGATCACGATAAAACACACAATTTATGTCATATACATTTCTTTCGTAGAGTTGGCCGTTTTTTTATTATTGGTTTTAGATTTAAAATACTTAAAATTTTTCTCATACGGAATTTGTCAACTCTTGGCTACGCAAAGAAACGAATTTCAATCTCATAACAAACACATTTTAAAACATTTGACTGTTGGTTTAGCCTAGCGTACTACTTAATTTCCCTTCTACTTATAAGGAAACTATGTAATAAGACCGTTTCAGCTGTTTTAGCATTAAATAGATAGAAGAAGATTTTTAACAATAATTTGTTACAGAGATGTAGAGAAAATCGTGTGAATGGATCTCATCAATTTTTTTTTATAGTTTTGGAGGCTAGATAGAAGCATTTGAGCCTAACCGCAGTATATGACAATCCTATGGTGTCTATACTCGTTGTGATTAATGCCCTCTAAGAATACAAAAGGTAAGAACTGATCAAAGGAATATATAACGATGGCGTTCCTTGCGTATAGGTTTAAGGGCTTGCTGGTGGAAGAAACTAAGTAATAGGCGCATTCTGCTAACGCATATCTCGATCAGCATGAGATAGAAAGAAACGTTCGCTTCTACAATAGCGTGTAGAAAGTCATATGAGAGCAACACATCAGATTTTTACTTTCTCTACACGTACTATGTACATAGAGTATAGAGAAGGTATTATACTCCACCTAAAAATTCGATACCGAGATTTCACCGGAAATATGTTTTAGGGTCCCCTATAACCTAAAAAAGCATTTTCAGAAAAAACTCCGTGTGTGTGTGTGTGTGTGGGTGGGTGTTCATGGGTCTGTGTGTCTGCGAACACGACAACTCAAAAACGAAAAGTTGCAAAATACCAAACTTGGTATTTAAGTTTAGTATCTTCAAGGGATGCGACACGAAGATTTTGAGAAAAATCCCTCACCCCTAACTACCCTACTTTTTCGAAAATTTTGATTTTCTAAAAATGGCTCTAACGATTATGATTAAAATATCGTATATTAAAGATATTTACCTGACAAATAAAATGTATATCTTGAATTTTCTCAGAAAATCCTCTGAAGACTACTTTATCCTACTTGAATTTTACGGAATTTTGCATAACAGCTAAACTGTAAGAGATGCACAAAAACTTATCACACAACAAATGTAGAGCATTTTAAAACACACAATTTATGTTATATATATTTTGTTCGTGGAGTTGATCGTTTTTGAGATATTCCTTTTTTTTGGTTTCAGCTTTGAAAAACATTATTTTCTCATAGAGGAATGTATCAACTCGTGTCCATACAAACAAAGGAACTTTAGTCACATAGCAACCAACTGTTGACTATCACTTTTACTTATGATTGTCCCTTATTTCACTTCTACTTACAAGTAAGCAAATAATAAAGACTATTTCTGCTATTTTTTTCTAGATTAGCATGCAGTAAATAGAAGTATAAGCTTTTTAACTATAATTTGTTGCAGATATATAGAGAAGATTCTGTGAATGGAACACATCAATATTTTAAATATAATTTTGGAGGCTTTTTCTAGGTCTAACCGCAGCATATGACAATCCTATGGTGTCTATTGTCATGATTAATGTCGTCTAAGAACTGATGAAAGGAATGGCGTCCCTTGCGTATAGGTTTAAGGGCTTGATGTGTGTTACAATAATTTGTTTATGTGGGGACGACACACTTAAAGTGGTGGCATTGTATATCGATCTGGGAGGCTGGCTCCAGGGTCCGGGGCAACAGAAAGGAAAACCGCACCCCGACGTCTCCAGCCACAATACTTGTCTTCTCCCCATGGCAATATAATTACCTTAATGTTGTTGGCGGTTTGTCGAGATGACCGCCCTCATTTGCCTCCCCTTTCATAACATAAGAAATTACACTAGAAAAAGCAGAACGTAACACAAGAAAATTAATTAAATGTCACAGCTGGGAGCTTCATTCTGAGGCTTTCTTTATTACAATAACCATAATTATTTCTTCATTAATGTACAAACTTGAAAAACTACTTCTTACAAGTGCACTTTCCCTGACGGTCTTCAAGAACTGGGTCACCCTCCGTGGTGTAATGGTTACCATGCTAACTTCATACACCCAAGGTCACGATTGATTTTTTCCGCTGTAAAAATCCTTAGTATGGCTTCCTCCGGAAGGTAAAGCCGCTGTTCCCGTGTTGTAGATTTAGGGCACGTAAAAGAACCTCAAGCCTGAAAGAGAGGCCGCTGAGCAAAATTAAGCGGTCTTTCACACTCTATTTGGAATAGGATGCTGCGAACCACAGTAGTTAAAGAGCGTTCATAAATAACACGCCATTTATTTTACTTCAAGAACACAAATAGCCAAATCCTCTGGAGAAGAAAAACGCATCTGATGTGTTCCATTCACATGGCTTTCTCCACAGTTCTACAACAAATTATTGTTAAAAAGCTTATTCTTCCTTTTACTTCATGCTAATGGTGAAAAAACTAGCAGGCATGGTCTTATTACTTGTTTTCTTGTAAGTAGAAGGAAAATAAGGGAGTATCATAGGCTAAATCGATGGTCAAATCTTTTAAAATATGCTTGCTATGTATTGAAGTTCTTTTGTTTGTACGGCCCGTTGGCTAATTCCCGTATAAGGAAAGATTAAGTAATTTAAAACTGAAACCAGCAACAAAGAATATATCAAACACGGTCAACTCCACGAAAAAAAATGTATGTAAAATAAATTGTGCGATATAACGACCTCTACATTTTTTGTTAAGTAAGGGTTTTATCTATCTCTTACGGTTTACCAGTTCTGCAAATTTCCGCAAAATTTATTTATAATAAAGATGTCTTCAGGCGCTATTCCCAGAAAATTCAAGATATACATTTTATTTGTCATGGAAATATCTTTAATATGCGATATTTTATTAAAATGTTTAGTCATTTTTGAGAAAATCAACATTTTTGAAAAAAAATTTTCTTCGTGTCGCATCTTTGGAAGATTCTGAACTGAAAAAAAAAAAACAAAAAGAAAAACAAAAATCTGATGTGCTCCATTCACATAACTTTCTCCACACCTCTGCAACAATTATTGTAAAAAACTTGTTGCTCCATTTACTTCATGCTACTTGAGAAAAAAATTAGCAGCAATAGTCTTATTACTTGTTTCCTTATAAGAAAAAGGGAAATAGGAGAGTACCATAGGCAAAAGCGATTATTAATGTTTATAAAATATGCTTGCTAAGTTACTGAAGTTCGTTTGTTTGTATGGCTGGATGACAAATTAAGAAATGAGAAAAGAATGAGTAATTTAAAACTGAAACCAATAAGAAGGAATATCTCAAAAGTGGTTAACCCAACGAAAATAATATATAACATAGATTTTGTATTTTATTTAGCTCTATGCTTTGCTCTATAAGCTTTGAACGATGGAAAGTAGGTCGTTCACACACGTACAGCGATTCAGGGTTGCAAGGAACAGGCGCGTGCATTTGGCGCTTAATCACACGGTATCTATACGGTATCCATAGATTGTATAGAGAATATTCTATATACGATATATTTATTGTATACAGGAAAAATATATCGGACTTGCACATCTATTTATGTAACTGGTATTCAAAAGAAGCCTACATATTTACTGATGAGGTGCAGTCGAGTAAAATCCTATAATGTCAAATAATCCTGCTAAAATCCTCTGATAACATGTGACATAGGTTGTGAACCCATTTATTAAAGCTTCATAAATTAAAGCAATGCCTACAAGAGTATTATCCTAAATAAATAATCCATTTTTCTACAGTTACATGTGACGCAATTTGCTAAGAAAAATTTAAATGTTTACTTCCTCTATCATGCTTACAGTAGGTGGAGAAGATATTGCATTCCATTCACAAATTCAGTATCGAAATTTCACCGGGACTCCAGTATCCAAAAACAAAATACTTTTAGAAAAGGTTTGTGTGTAAGCGTGCCTCTATGTGTGTATGTGTTTGCGCGCGCGCGCGTGTGTTTACATAGCATAACTCAAAAATACAACGTTCGTTAAATACCAAATCTATGTTCAGCATCTTCCAAGGATGAGGCACAAATATTTTCAAGAAAATACCTACTTTTTAAAGTCCTTATTTTCTTAAAATATGACTAAAATAGCATTTTTCAAAATATTTTCATAAAAATGAAGTTTATGTTTTGAATTTTCTGAGAATAACCTCTGAAGTCCTGTTACTTTTGAGCGATTTTTGCATAACTGGTTAACATTGAGAGATAGGCAATCTCTCATAGCAGAAAACATATGCTTGTGGTTAAAGCATACAGTTCATGTCTAATTCATTTTTGTAGAGTTAACTATTTCAAGGATATTTATTTTTATTTGTTTAAAGTTTCCAATAATTTACTTTTCTTAATGATAATCGTCTTTCGCTTTTTATAACTCCTGGCAATGTAAGAAGAACCAAATTTAATTCGTTACATTGCAACCACCTCTTAATGATTTAATTTTCGCTTTACCCTAGTGCATGCCCTTATATCCAATAAACCAACAAGAAGGAACTAATACGATTATTTCTGTTACTGTTTATTTTGAATATCAGAAAGTAATAAACGAATAAACTTTAATAAGAATATTTTGTTGCAGAATAGGCAGCGGAAATCATGTGAATGGAACACATTGTTGTAATAAACATTACAGTTTCAGAATATATAAAAAAGAAATGGAACATTTTACTAAGAGTAACGTAATTAACCTTACTGCCATTATGTCAAATGTTTATTATACAAACAATGCAAAACTTAATAATAAGGATCTTACTGCATTTTACTTGCTCTAGTAGGTATGTACTGTATATAGTAGGCAGAGAAGGTTTGTTTCCACACAAAAATTCGATTCTGATATATCCCGGAAATGCATATTTTGAGACTCCCTAAATAATACAAAAAATTAGAAAAAGGTGCTTGTGTGTCGCTGACAGCATAACTCAAAACGAAAATGCAGTTAAATACCAAAACATAGTATTTAACGATACGACACGAAGATTTTTAGGAAAATCCTCCATACCTCAGTTACATTTTACATGGAAGATTTTTCGAAATTATTGTTTTTCTCAAAATTAGCTCTAACGATTTTGATTAAAATAGCATATGTTTAAGATATCTTCATGTCAAACGAAATCTTGAAGTTTCTGAGAATAGCCTCTGAAGACCTTTTATAACTGGTACACTGTAAGAGATAGATAATGGTTTACTACACCAAACATCTGATATGTTCCATTCACATGACTTTCTCTACATCTCTACAACAAATTATTGTTAAAAAGCTAATGCTTCAATTCACTTCATACTAATCGAGAAAAAAACTAGCAGAAATAGTCTTATTCCTTGCTTCCTTGTAAGTAGGTGCGAAATAAGCGAGTGCCATAGTTTAAGGTGATACTCAAAAGCTGGTTGCTAGGTGACTGAAGTTCCTTTGTTTTTATGGACACGAGTTGACAAATTCCTATATGAGAAAAGTACAGGGTTTCCAAAGCTGAAACCAAAAAACAAGAAATATCTCAAAAACGTTTAACACCACGAAAAAAAAATATAACATAAATTGTGTATTTTAATATGCTCTACATTTTTTGTGTGGAAGTTTTTGTCCATCTCTTACGGTTTAGCAGTTATGCAAAATTTCGTAAAATTCATCAGAATAAAGTAATCTTCGCAGCGTATTCCCAGAAAATTCAAGATATACATATTATTTATCAGCTAAATATCTTTAATATACGATATTTTAATCAAAATCGTTAGAGCCATTTTTAAGAAAATAAAAATTTTCGAAAAAAGTTCCATGTGAAGGTAGTTTGTGATGGGGAATTTTTATCAAAATCTTCGTGTCGCATCCCTGGAAGATACTAAACTTAAATACCAAACTTGGTGTTTTACCGACTTTTCTTTTTTGAGTTATCGTGTTCTTAGACACATGGACACATTGACACACGGACAAACACACACATGCACACGGACCTTTTTGTGAAAATGTTTTTTTTTTTAATACAGGGGACTCTAAACCATATATTTCCGCTGAAATCCCGATATCTAACTTTTGGATGGAGTGCAATACCTTCTCTATACACTATGTACATAGTACGTATAGAGAAAGTAAAAATAGATCTCGTTAAATCATACAGTTCATATCTGGTCCAATTATATTTGCAGCACGATGTTCCGCATTTGTTGTGATTAGATGTAACCTCAGTTCCGGTAGGTAAAAGTGCCGCCTGTTTGTTTTCCTTTTGTAGCAGTCTTGGAAATTCATAATATACAGTGCATAAGAATTTATGCATACAATATAAATTAGGGTGTAAAATACTGATAGCAGCCAACGACGGGTACCTCTCTTGGTAGTAAACTTCCTGGTCATTTGATCAATAGTATCAACAGAGTCATTGGTCCAATTATACAGTAAAGTCATATTTACATTAATATAAGGTGCGTTCAAAAAGTAACGAGCCGGAGCAATCAGTACCTGTGTGTTAAAAGTATTGGCCCTGGCTGTTGAAACACTTGTCCCACTCTGACATAAGGCTGCGATGTGAACCAGTTCCGCTCGGAGGTGAATCGTTTGCCACTCAGAGCCTTTTTAAGGGGACCAAATATGGCGTAATTACAGGGAGAGAGGTGTGGACTGTATGGAAGGTGGCCAAGAAGCTCCCATTTGAGTGTTGCGACTGTGTTGGCCGTATGAGGCTATGCACTGTCGTGGAGCAGAATGAGCCCACGGCTGAAATTGCCTAGTCGTTTTTATTTGATCGCTTGGCGAAGGTTGGTCAAGGTTTTTGAATAACGCTGAGCATTCACTGTTGTCCCGTGCTGCAGGAAGTGTACCAGAAGGAAGAACGTCAGCATAATCTTTCCTGCACTCGTGTGGATGGTATTGATTTTTTTTTTTGTGACCCTGGATGCTTCCACTGGAGACTTTGTCGTTTTGATTCTGGTTCAAAGTGATGACTCGGGCCAGGAACTCATTCCCCTGAGGGCTGCAGATAACCCTGACACTGAGCCATTTCACATGCCTCCTGGGTGGTTGTGAGGCACCTGTTGGGCACGCACTTTGCGCAAGAGCAGTCGTTCCCTCATGATGGTGCGAACACTTCCGACGCTCAATCCGACCTCGGCTTTCACTGTCACTCGGCGGTTCTGGGTAATGAGTGCATCAACCAGCTGGAATATGTCATCGGTACTGCAGTGAGGTGCTCCAGACCGTGCATCATCCGATAACGACACCCGTCCTTCCTTGAAGCGCTTGTGCCACGTCTTAACCCTTGTAAGGGACATGCAGTGTTCGCCGTACCCTTGTGTCGATGAATGTCCGTTCCCCCTACTCCTTCCGCTGTCAGAAAACGAACAACACTTCTTTTGACGCCTCCATTTAACTGTTGCAGTGCGACTAGCACGGTTGGACGATTGATGCATGCTACTGCTAGCTGTGTATAGTCACGTGACGGGCACGCGTGCCCTCTAGCGACCGGCTGTGAACTTCCACGCTCTGGTCGGAACCACACTTCGTTACACACGCCACGATATTACCATCCTGTCACCGGTTTGCGCACTCTAGGCTACGGCTCGTTTCTTTTTGAACGCACCTTATATAACTGGGCGTTTTCATATCAAATGTTTATTTTATGTTAATGGAAGGAAATTGATGTCATATTGATTTATTGATTATGTGCTAAAGAAAAATTAATTACTGAAAGTAATTAGCCTGTAAGTGTTCTGAATATTGAATTTAATTTGTATTTTAAGTATAAGTTCATTTATGATCAAAAATAATTTATTGCTACGTGTATGAAAAAGGAAGTTGTGTTGTCTAGGATACTGCATCCCCAAGCGTTGAATAACTAACATAACTCCATGGCACGACAGCTCACGGGGAACCTTGGCCTACCGCCCGGCCGCTGCGTCCCCCATCTCGGTCCACTATAGACGTCATGGATGGGGTGCAGTATTGGAGGGTGAGACGTGGTCAGCGCCTCGAGTCCCTCCCGACCGGTTAATGCGGTCCTCACGACCTGGAGCCGCTACTTCTCCATCAAGTAGCTCCTCAATTGGCCCCCCAGGGACCTTACGAGGCTGAGTGCACCCCGGGCCAGGTCTCCCAGCGGGGGAAAAATCCCCACGCCGGTACTGGGGATCGAACCCAGGTCTCCCGCTTGGTAAGCAGCTGCGCTACCACCGCGCTAAGGAGACGACCCCAAGCGTTGAATACCCATGTTTAAATATTCTGTAAGTGCAAATAGCTATGAGATAAATATTATATGTACCAAAAGTAATTTATTTGTAAATAAAAGGAAGCCTGTATTATGTACTTCCTTAGAGAATGTTCAATAAGGAGAAACATGTAAAATAAGTTTCGAGCCTATATAAGAGCTGAATAGACGCTCAACAGTGTGCATTCCTTATTGGTCAGTCTTCATGTGATCATCATTGCTCGGCACAAGGGAACGCATACTGTATCTGAATTTATCTGTGCGATCCTACAGTGTTAATAATTATTGTATCCAGTGATATTGAAGAATATACAAGAACATCTTACCAGTGAAACCAGTGTGTTATTTAGAAAATTATTAGATTACCTGTACTGCATTATCTCCCTCGCGGCCACGACCCTGTGACGTAATAATAACACCTATTACACCAAGTAATGCTAAAAAAAAGAAGAAGAAAAAGAGAGAATCTCAATTAGCTCACCAACACAATTAGCTCACCGACACAATTAGCTCACCGACACAATTAGCTCACCGACACAATTAGCTCACCGACACAATTAGCTCACCGACACAATTAGCTCATCAACACAATTAGCTCACCGACACAATTAGCTCATGAGCACAATTAGCTCACCGACACAATTAGCTCACCGACACATTTTAGCTCACCGACACAATTAGCTCACCGACACAATTACCTCACCGACACAATTAGCTCACCGACACAATTAGCTCACCGACACAATTAGCTCACCAACACAATTAGCTCACCGACACAATTAGCTCATGAGCACAATTAGCTCACCAACACAATTAGCTCACGAACACAATTAGCTCACCAACACAATTAGCTCATGAACACAATTAGCGCACCGACCCAATTAGCTCACCAACACAATTAGCTCACCGACAGAATTAGCTCACCAACACAATTAGCTCACCAACACAATTAGCTCACCAACACAATTAGCTCACCAACACAATTAGCTCACCAACACAATTAGCTCACCGACAGAATTAGCTCACCGACACAATTAGCTCGCATCATTATTACAATGAGTAATACTAAAACGAATCTCAACTAGCTCGCCGACATATTTGTAATAAATTGTCACCAAACCGATGAGCAAAAAGGATTTCGTAACAAAACTTTCTTTTCCATCTTCAGAAATGTTGGCGTCCTGATGTTGCGATGATAGCATGATTAGGCTCTTCTTAGGTTTAGGAATGTACGACGCTAACTCATCAGGTGGATTTCCAGATACAGGGTCAGTGAATGTGAGCTTGCTTGAGGGCAATTCTCCTTCAGTTATAATTTCCAGTTCTTCAGGAATATGCTTCTGATTATTTTTCATGGTGCCAACTAAAGTAATCTTACATTCTTACAGATGTTAAGCAAGTTCGACCTGTGTTCTTTATTGGAGGAGCAAGCCTTTTGACAACTTCTCTAGGGTAGTTCTCTAGTAGTCCCTTCTTGTTTGCCAGCGTAGACTTCCATACTATGGACGTATCAATAATCACAGTCAGCTAGAATTCGGATGATCCATATTTATTTGGTTTTTCTTTCAAAAGACTTTAAGTGGTGTCTATATACAAGTTTAAGTTTAAATACTACAAATTTTGATGGAGAGATTTCGGCAATACTTCAGACCTTACAAAATCTATTATATCATATAAATAAATTTGAAAAAGTTGTACTATTATCTGACTCTAAAGCAGCTACTATATCCATAACATCTGATGTAACACCTAATAGCTTAAATATTGCAGAATTCCGCAAAATCATAAAACAACTTATGAATTTAAATAAAAGATTAATACTTCAATGGATACCAGCACATTGCGGAATACAGGGTAATGAAAAAGCTGACTTTCTAGCCAAGAAAAGTAGTAAAATTACATCAAATTCATCTGATCCAATAAATTATCACTCTATCAAAAATCGTTATATCAACATATAATAACAAAACTAAAGAAGATAATGTATTAAAACAAAAGGAAAACCATGGGAAAATTTATGTAATAACACGACCAGAACCACTACACTACCAAGGAAACCCTCTGTAGCAACTTTTAGACTCCTAACAGGCCATGACTGTTTCAATAAACATTTATTCAGGATTGGTATAGGGAAATCTCCTCTGTGTCTTTCTTTACACTTAAAGAAGACATGTGGCTGCGCCGTGGCCTAGTGGTTAGACCACTCCTATCTCACCTAGACGGCCGGGGTTCGATCCCAAGCGACCGCATATGAGATTTGTGGTGGACAAAGCGGCGTTGGGGCGGGTTTTCTCCGGGTACCTCGGTTTCCCCAGCCATCGCATTCCACCGGTGCTCCATCATCATTCGCGTATCATCATTGTCAAGGCCTGCGGTGCCATAAGTAGTTAAAGCGGGCGTTAAACTCGACCAAAACAAATAAAGATATGCATGGAAACCATCTACTGCGCTGCCCAACCTTGAGTTGACATGATAATATGACATAAAAATACTGGAATGCAAGAGAGCCAACTGCTCAACATTAGATACCAACCAACTATTTACATAACAGGTGCAACTTTTGTCTATTGTTTCTTAGTTCTGCCACTCTAGGCTTCACTAATCTAGTTACATGGGACGTGTCTGCAGATGACAACAGGCAGCATTTAGATAATTATATTAGTGCACCATACTTGATGCAGCATCTGTTTTAAGTAGGCATGTATCTGGTTGTAGATAATGTTTCTCTACCTCGGCTTTGCTGTAGTGGATTTAGTATAGCACTTAATCTAGGGCTGATGACAAGAAAAATACACAGATAGTACTACTGGATAAATAAGAAATAAAGGAAATCAAGATTTTTGTTCACTCTAGTGGTTATTTGCTAGCGTTGAACACCAAGTACTCATAGTGAAGTCACCTCGACAAAACACAGTTAAATCTTAGCACATTCAAACTCTGAGAAACCTGGATAAGACATGTTAGAACAATAGAGAATACACTATTTTACACTCTTACATTTGACACGCTCTTACAAAAAAAAAAAATATATATCAAATGTTATTACCGCGATTTAATTACAAGTAATGCGGATTTCGCATCTGAAAAACAGAAAAGAGTATGCAAGTTCTAGTTTGGTGCAGCTAAAATGCACATCTGGAGAAAATGTATTCCTTAACGTTTATTGGTTGATGCTAAAGGTTACAGCCTACGTCATCAAGTCGCATGAGTCTATTGAGCTGATACCATGTGATAAACTAATACAAAGAAAGATACCCTCTCAAAATGTCACATGTAATAGAGGTTGCCTTTTGTGATATTCTGCTGCGTTTGATATTCTACTCTGTTTTCCCTTAGCACAAGCTGACATAGCTATCATTACAAGCTAAAAGATAAATGCGAAATAATACTGCATGTTCCTTATATAAAACATGTAATTGAGTTAATTAAAGTATTGTCTAAAATATTTGATAATAAGACAATTGCTTTTGTTAAACATGGATATCAAAGAGTTACCGTCTCAATAGATATCTATCTCAAAACAGGAAAATCATTCGTCAACCGTACAGTACTTTTGAAATATGTCATTCAAAAGTTGAAATATTTCTCTTAAAGGAGCTTGTGTTATTACCAAATCTGTTCCGACTCATGCTGGCTTTCAAGCTCTTGGGACCATTAGTTATGGTGATATAGGTTGTCATTATTTGTGCCCATCAAAATGAGCGTACTTGTGAATGTCCGGATTTCAGTTAGACCAGTTTCTTCCACAGTATTTCTCGTTTGTGTATTACATAATTTTAGACACAATTTCATCAATTAATAACTTTGTAAGACTTGAAGCTTTCACGGCGAATGCATCATGGCTTCACGGGTGATCAGCCGTGTCAGGTGTATAAAATCCAAGCTTTCGACCATTGTACACTCCATGGTCTTCATGCAGTCCCTGATGAATTAATAGCTTTGCCAAAGATTCTTGTGTTATGGTTACTTGACCAGTCTGTTGCAGTCCAGGCTTTCCATGTATTATATTTACAATAGTTCTTCACATGGGATGAGGTGGAATAGGTAAATAAGCCCTTCCACTTTTGTCTACATGCTTCACAATTCTTACACTTGCATTGTTGATTTTATCACTATCATCCTTATCAGTTACATGTCACTTGAAGTGTACGCATTAAAATTGGGTTCTGTATCATCGCTACCATTATCATAATTACTGTCCATATCTTCAATCTGATAAACTTCATCTTCAGTTTCACTAAAACTCTACTCAGAAAGCCAGAACTTTTTTCCTCGGGATATTCCTAAACTGCTGTCGATTCTCTTTCCATGTTATGTAATTATCTGCTCATATTTCTGAATCATACCGCGACCAGAGACAGAATAACACTGTTTATAAAATGGGTATTCAATCCATGCAGCAATTCTAAATATGCGATATAACGTGGTTTCCAAATAGCTCCATTTTTAATGTGTTTGCAGTTTCGAACAATAAGTACGTATCACTGCTGTAATATCGTTTATAACGTTGAATAAAAATCGTTATAGGTTGGATCAATGGAGGACTATTTTGTGACCACTTGGAAATTTAGTCCACGGTCCGAACATGGACTATATAGTAGTTCAAAATGTGTGGACATAAACATACCTTCCCTTGGTCCATCTAGGGTTAATATATAAGTGGAATATGAGCATATATATGGTGGTGGAAAAAGCTCTGATTTAGGAAACCTGGGGCTGAGAACAGAGAAAGACACTAGGAAGAATGGGAGCCCCAGCAACCCCATCAAGACTAAGGAGAAATCTTTCAATATCACAGATTCCAAGGGTCTTAATCGCTACCTTGTCCTGAGCAGATCAGCATAAAAAATTAAAGGAAACGTTGGACCCACAAAAAAGAACAGGAAATGAATCACAACGTTCGGCTAGCGAATCAGGGAAACCACGAAAAAACAACTATGCTCAGAGGGCTGGTTGGACCGGAAGCACACTCCTTAATTCCAGAATGTGAGCTTCACGTTAACATGGAGCTGTCTCCCAGTTAATTTGCACACAATTAACTCTGCAATCTTTCTTGTTAGTATTGTAAGCACAAAAAACTAAAAACAAATCCAAAACAAAGGTAAGAAATAGTTATTATTTCGTTCGTTATAATTTGTGAATGACAAACTCAACATAATTCTGCATGTGAATAATACTATGATGATGATGATGATGATGATGATGATGATGATTGCTGCTTAAGAGCGCTCAACTGCTAGCTCATTAGCGCCGTTATAAGACATCGTGGCCAAAGCCAGAGATAAAAATCCATTCACATGACTGTCTCTAGCTGAACTATACACAAACTATACTTACAAAAGATATTGTTTTATCTACATCATGCTAATCAGGATAAATATTAATAGAAATGGTATTAATACTTCATTCCACGTAAATAAATAACAGCATACACTAGGCTAAAGCGATAGTCAAATCTTCTAAAAGCTGGTCGTCTATGTGAAACAATTGAGATTATGTTTTCTTTACATGGTCCCGTTTGAGAAAAGTTAGGTGACTGAAATGAAACCAATAACAAAGAACAAATCGAAAACCGCCAACTCTACAAGAAACACATGTGACATAAATTATGTATTTTAACGAGATCTATACTTTTGTATAATACCTTTCTGTTTATCTCTTACGTTTAACCGTTATGCAAAATTCTGCCAAAATTCATCCAGAATAAAGCGGTCTTCAGTGAATATTTCCAGAATATTCAAAATATAAATGTTATTTTTGCATAAATGTTTTAATATACGTAAGTAATTTTAATACAGCAATTTTTGACAAGAACAACATTTTCAAAAAATTTAGCCGTAGAGCGGTGGTGCATTTTTATTGAAAATTACGTGTTGCATCTTTGGAAGAAACTGAATATAAATACCAAGTTTAATAACGATCTTTTCGTTTTGAGTTATGCTGTCCAAATTCGCGCACCTGGACTTTTTTATAAACATGTTTTTTTATTTAGGGGACCTTAAAACGTATATTTCTGGTAAAATTTCCACATGAAATTTCCACCAATTGGATTACAATAGCTTCTCTAGCTACTATGTACATTGTGTAATCATACATGCTAGAGCAATTAAATATCAATATAAAAGAAATACTATATAAAATAATAGCCTATGTTATACATAAAATACTGCGTAAACAAAACTATCCTTGGCAAAAAAAAAAAAAGAAAAAAAAAAGAAAAAAAAAAAAAAGATCTACAAAACTATTTCAAACAATGAAACGGGATTTGTTATCGATATAATTAAAAGTAAATCCTCATTGCAAAAGTCATTGTGATAAAAATGTAAGAAATTTACCTACCACTCCGTAAACCATCAGCCAGGATTCTATCATTGTGCTAATTAATTGTCAAACGGGATAAAATGAACATCTGGATAACAAAGCAGCATAGTAGTACATTGATTTACTTACATTTCGAATAAATAATATTAACATGTTATATGTAAGTGTATTATGACACGTAATAATGTAACGTTTTTACTTTCTCTGCACGTACTATGTACATAGTGTTTAGAGAAGGTTTGTAATGCACCCAAAAATTCGATACCGAGATTTCACCGGAAATACATGTTTTGGGTCCCCCTGAATCCAAAGAAGCATTTTTGGAAAAAGGTCTGTGTGTGCGTGTGTGTCTGTGGATAGCATTACTAAAAAACGAAAAGACCATTAAATATCAAACTTGGCATTTAACGATTTTGATAAAAATATCCTATATTAAAATTATTTACCTGACAAGTAAAATGTATATCTTGAATTTTCTGGGAATAGTCTCTGAAGACTACTTTATTCTGGATGAATTTTGCGTAATTTTGCATAACTGCTAAGCCGTAAGAAATGGGCAAAAACTTAACACACAGAAAATGTAGAGCTTGTGAAAACATAAAGTTTATGTTATATATATTTTTTTCGTTGGGTTTATCGTTTTTAAGATATCTCTGGTTTTTCGTTTAAGCTTTGAAAAACATACTTTTCTTACTCAGGAATTTATCAACTCTTGTCCATATAAACAAAGGAATTTCAGTCACATGGCAACCAGCTTTTGACTATCATTTTAACCTATGATACTCCCTTATTTTGCTTCTACTTAAAAGGAACCAAGTAATAAGAATATTTCTGATAATTTTTCTGAATTAGCATGAAGTAAATAGAAGCATAAGCTTTTTAACAATGATTTGTTGCAGAGATGTAGAGAAAGTCATGTTAATGGAACACATCACATTTGTTTTATCCTGTAACTAGCAAAAACAACCAATGGGACACAGAATTCGAACCTTAAATGGAAATAGAAGCTATGTTTAGTATGGTAATATAGGTGAAAGAGTCGCAAATAGGAAAACTTACTGAAATGGAAAGCCATAATGTTGCTCGCTCATTTCAGCGTGTTTCATGACATGCTATATGACGTTATGTCTAGCCACTGAACATACCGTCTAGTATTTCCGCATAGGACATGACTCACGTGAAAGTGAGCACGGCATTTTTTAATTAAGGTTCGTAAATGCTTAGAGCTTTTTTGTTGTCCTACGGAGTAATGTGGTGCTCCACTTCCTAGACAAGGAATATTACCGAATTTGATTCCATCTGGGAGAGCGGATTTGAAGGCTGGGATATAGAACAGTGGTCACTCAAAATCTTGAAGAAGGTGAAAAACTGCAATAGAAAAGGTCTCGATTAGGGAACCGTGATGCTGGTCACATCACCTCCTCGTAACGGTTGTATGATCGCTCTATTTTACGTTATGTGGGCGTGAGACGCACAGTCGGGTTGTCAGGCCTGCCCCTTGCGTATTACATCTATTGTATACAGTTTCTAGGGTAAAAAAAAAATGTCTATAGTGTGTTTTACGGGTCCCTTCTGCAAATTTAAACTTAGCAATATTCAATTTCTTATATCTGATAAGATTATGTACGAAAGATCAATATGGTTGATTATTATTTTATGTTTTTTCACGTTTTATATACGAAATTACAAGGCATGTTATTTGGTCTATGTTTTATAATTCATGTTGTTACTATATTGATAATCTTTGGTTGAACGCCGTGCTTGCTAGGCAACCTCTTGGCCGCTTTGTTTTCCTATTAGCAGAACTTTAAATGCAGGATATGCCCAAAACAATACAATTATGCCCCTACTGGATCCACCAGTATATAATCTGATGACAGAATAATGAATATAATAGGAACAATTATCATAAGACAGTTTTTATTATATTTCATTCAAAACTGTTATAAATTCTTTACTGTGGAAACGTATCAAAACTTTCTCCATTTTGTAACACCAGCTTTAAATACAGGCAGACACTTTGACAGAGAGTGTTAGATAATGGCAAAGTAACTTTCTCACTGCTGTGGTTAATGCGATTACGGAAGTGAGGACCAGAATGCAACGCGACGGGTGCGTGAAGTTTTGACAGACACGTTCCTGCGGCAAGATTATGTGGAGGAGGTCTTGGAATATGCATACAGTGACGCCTGCAAAGTTTTACTGGTTAATGTAATAAGGCAAACAATACTGAGGACAATGATTGTCCTGTGCTGCTTCTTTGACTTAGTCAAGAAAGCTGACGAGGAAATATATTTGAACATAATATACCAGTAATGTATAAATCAACCGCCCAAATGTATGTAACGATGATCATAATATAACTTTTCCCTGTTTTTTTTTTTTTTTTTTTTACTTTCTCTAGCCCCATATGTACAATGTACATAGGGATAGAGAAGTATTGTATTCCACTCAAAAATTCGATACCGAGATTTTACCGGAAATACATGTTTTAGGACCCCCTCTATCCAAAAAAAAAAGCATTTTCAGAAAAAGATCCGTGTGTGTGTGTCTGTGAACAGGATAACTCAGAAACGAAAAGTAGCTAAAATACCAAACATGGTATTTAAGTTTACTATCTTTCAGAGATGCGACAGGAAGATTTTGGGAAAAATCCCCCCACCGCAAACTACTCTTTACATGGAACTTTTTTCGAAAATTTTGATTTTCTTAAAAATGACTAACGATTTTGATTAAAATATCATATATTAAAGATATTTACCTAACAAATAAAATGAATATCTTGAATTTTATGGGAATAGCATCTGAACACCTGTTTATTCTGGATGAATTTTGCTTAACTTGGCATAACTAGTAAACCGTAAGAGATAGACAAAAACCTACTGTACAAAAAATTTAGGTCTTGTTAAAATACACAAGTTATGTCATATAATTTTTCTCGTGGAGCTTACCGTTTTCAAGGTACTCATTGTTATTAGTTTCAGTTGTGAAGTACTTATACTTTTCTAAGACGGGAGTGTCCGTTTTTCTTTTGTTCTACTCCTGGCCAAGAAAAGAAGCGATTTGTAATGACAATCGCATAACGACAGCTTTTAAAACATTTTACTATTAGTTTAGCCTAGTGTATTCCCTTATTTTCTTCCTACTTATACGGAACTAAATAATAAGAACATTGTGGTAATGAGTACCTCGATTAGCAAGGTGCAGAAAGAAGAAGAATCTTATGTATGAAGTTTGTAGAACAACTAGAGAAAGTCATATGAGTGTAACACATCAGATTTTTTCACTTTCTCTAGCCCCATATGTACAATGTAGTTAGAGATAGAGAAGATATTGTAATGCACCCAAAAATTCGAAACCGAGATTTCACCGGAAAATATATGTTTTGGAGTCCCCTGAGTTCGAAAAAGTATTTTAAAAATGTGTGTGTGTGTCTGTCTGTATGTGTGAGTCTGTGGACAGCATAGCCCCAAAACGAAAAGACCGTTAAATACCAAACTTGGTATTTAGGTTTAGTATCTTCCAAGGATGCGACACGAAGATTTTCACAAAAATTCCCCTTCTAAAAACTACCCTTTACATGCAGCAAATTTCGAAAATCTGAATTTTCTTAAAAATGGCTCTAACGATTTTGATTAAAATCCCGTATATTAAAGCTATTTATGTCGGAAATAAAATGTATATCTCGAATTTTGGGAAATAGCCTCTTAAGACCTCTTTATTCTGGACGAATTTTGCTTAACTGCTAAACCGTAAGAGATAGAAAAAGCTCACTACACAAAAAATGTATATCACGACAAAATACACAAATTATGCCCTTTGTTGTGGTGGTAACCGTTTCTGAGATATTCCTTGTTATTAGTTTCAATTGTGAAGTACTTAAAACTTTTCTCAGACAGGAAGTGTCCGCTTTTCTTTTGTTCTACTCCTGGCCAAGCAAAGAAGTGATTTGCAATGACAATCGCATAACGATAGCTTTTAAAGCATTTGACACTCACTTTAGCATAGCGCATTGCCTTATTCTCTTCTACTTATTGGGAACTAAGTAATAACATTCTGCTAATATTTATCTTGATTAGCACTGTGTACAAAGAAGAATAATCTTTTGTAGGAGGTTTGTAGAGCAGCTAGAGAAAGTCATGTGAGTGTAACACATCACATTTTTTTAAAAAAGAACCAAAAACTTGACAGTGATCCAACTTATATGTCCACTCTAATGAAAGTTCTTGTTCTACGTTAAGCATAGCTTATTATTAGTCTGTTCCGCTTCAAAAGTAATATCGGTGTGTATAATGAAGCGAAGAAAACTTTTTACCTTCTCAATGTACAAAGTATACAGAGAAATGCATTGTATTCCACTAAAAACATTTAGATTTCACCGGAAATACATGTTTTGAAACCCCCTGAATAAAAAGGAATTTTTAGAAAGTATGCTTGTGTGTGTGTGTATTAAAATTAAACGGAGTTTTATTTATGGACACTATTTAACTACTGTGGTTCTCAGCGTCCCGGTATATATATGTTGGGCGTGAAAGACCGCTTAATTTTGCTCAAAGGCCTCTTCATTGGGGTTGATGTTCTTTTACGTGCCGTAAATCTACGACACGGGACCAACGGCTTAACTTCCCTTTCCATGGAGGTCGACGTGTGTGTGCTTGTGTGTGTGAACAACCTTAGGCAAAACCGAAAAGTCGGTTAAATACCATACTTTCTACTTAAGTTCACTATCTTCAAGGATGCAACACGAAGATTTTCAAAAAAATCTCGCGAACATTAACTAATATAAATGTATAGATGTAAACTGATATTTTAGAATTACAGTTTAACTCTGTTAAATGATGCATGTAGAATACGCCAGTTTTATAATTTTTGGGTGAATTAATAATACTAAACCCATATTTATCCATTTAGTTTCTCAAGGAAGACCAAGAGCTTTAATACCTTTCATGAAATGTATTGAACATATTTTCCTTTTCAAACATGTATGTTTAAAATATTTTCATAGCAAACGAAATCCGTAACTAGAATTTTCTGAGAACAGCCTCTGAAGACTTCTCAAGTTTACATGTATTTGTATAAGTTGTAAAAAATAAGAGACAGACAATAACTTGATATACAAAAAGAGTAGATAAACACCCACAATAAAATTTATGTCACACACCTTTTTTTAGTAGAGTTGACCGTTTTCTGGATGTTCCCTTTAATGTGTTCAATTCTAAATTACTTACACTTTTTTTAAAAGAGGAAGTTATCTTCGCTCAATATCTCTTTTGTTTTACTCCTAGCGACGCAAAGAGAGCCGAATATCAATTATTTTACATAGCAATAGCTTTTTAAAGTTTTCTCTATTGCGTTAGCCTTGTGTATTCTCTTGTGTCCATTTTGCGTACAAGGAAGAAGTAATAAGGAAATTAGTGCTAAGGTTTATCTTGATTAGTATAATGTAGATAAAACAACAATCATTTGTTAGAATAGTTTCTTTGGAATAGCAGGAAAAAGTCACAAATGAAGCACACATGATTATTCTTAATCTATTGACGAGGCTGATTTAATGACGCCATTTTTAAAACACAAATCATTTGTTTCTAAGCATAGTTTAATTTAGGGAATACTTCTCTAAACTTCTGTTATATTTTAACCCCTCCAAAAATAGTAATTGTGAAGATCTGTAAAATACACTTCTGCCTCGATGACCTGTGTGATCTAAATGTTGTTTTCGCGAGCCAGGTAAGAAGGAGCCAAATCGGGCAACATCGGGCAAGGCGGGTGCAGCAGCAATTCAAAACGCTGTTCATGCTTTTGGCGGTGACAATTCAGATGAATGTGCTTGTGCGTTGTCGTGGTGAAATGCTGTTTTTTTCTTCCGAACATGGGGCCGTGTCTCTTTTGACTTCTTGTCAAATTGGAAAAATAGCTAACATAGTGTTGTTAAGTTAATTGCTTTTTCACTCAAGTCATGTGCAGGACAGGAGTTGGATAGGTAGCGTCTGACTGAAACATTCAATGCCATAGTGGATTTAACCACGGATATTCCTGTCTCTAACGGTTGCTCTACCATTGAGATACTATAGCAACATGCTGGCACACCATTAAATTCCTCAAATAACCAGCATGTTTCCTGGTTAAGAACAAGGTGATTTCAAACTATTTTGAGATACATATTGAAATGACGACTTACAATGTCGAAAGTTCTTTAAGTCGGGAGCTTCATAGTTTAGGCAACTATTATGATCAATTAATGTTAATTTAGTTGTGGTAAGGCAACCGGCTATATACCAGCAGATTCGTGGTTTTCAGCCTGACTCTTCCTATTTATTACCTTAGTAGCATACCAAAAATAACAAGCAATCATTTTTCCGCCCGATGGGACTGTCTTTGACATTTTGGAGCAGATTCTCCGGAAGGAATGTATTGCTTTGATTGATACTTGGTTTCTGGAGTATAATGATGAATCGAGGTCTCATCCATGGAGTCAACTCGATGCATTCTGTGGAATTTTATTCGTCCCTTGGTTTTCATCTGATTGTTTGGGGATATGGACCGCACCCTCGGGGAAGTTGAACCCTCTAGGTGGGGCGGAGTTCCTCGGTCTTCCTGTCCGACTGAAGGGGCGTCTCAATGTGGGAACTGTAGGGGCCCTATAAAATCATTACTGTGTCGTCATTCCTCGTCCAGATCGCCCGCTATCTCTTCTAGTTTCAACTGTTCTCCTTGAGGACGCTCTTTCTTGGGGCATAGATACAATATCATCTCTGGATCGATGTAAAATGCCCTCAAAAACATCCTATCCTCATAATAAGTTTTTTGCATATATTTGAGCTATTAGGTTTGTCTTAGCTGTTAAAGCTATCTTGTAGAGCATAACACTTGATAGACTCAATACATAGCTTTTCCCTTATTTTTGACAGTACACCAGGAAATTATGTGAGCACAAGAGGAGAGTAAAGGCTTAATTCGATTGACTATACATTCCTGTATTCAATATTAAACTTAAGCTGCTTCAGGTGAGAGGATAGAGTGTTTACATCAAGTTCATGAAGACCCGAGCTCAAATCTCGTGTTTAGTGGGTTACCCGGATAGTTTTTTTTTTTTTTTTTTTTTTCGGAGGTTCTCTTATGCTTAAGTGATTAATGTCGAATAAATTGAAGTTCTGTGTGCTCCGGATTCATTTGAGTGTAATTTCAGACATCCGTTTGCCGTCCGATATAATCTACAATGTCTGAAAAAGTTAAAAAAAAAATATCTGATGTGTAACATTCACATGACTTTCTCTATATCCCTGCAACAAATTGTTCTTAAAAAGCTTATACTTCTATTTACTTCATGCTAATCAGTAAAACATTAGCAGAAATAGCCATATTACTTGCTTCCTTGTAAGTAGAGGGAAATAAGGGAGTACCATAGGCTAAAGTGAAAATCAAAAGCTGGTTGCTATGTCACTGAAGTTCCGTTGTTTGTATGGACAGTAGTTGACAAATTCCTGTATGAAAATGTGAGTTTTTCATAGCAGAAACAAAAAATAAGGAATGGCACAAAAACGACGAACTCCACGAAAAATGTATATAATATAAATTGTGTGTTTTAACGTGCTCTACATTTTTGTGTAGTAAGTTTTTGTTCATCTCTTACGGTTTAGCAGTTATTCAAAATTCAGTAAAATTCATCCAGAATAAAATACTCTTCAGAGGCTATTCATAGAAAATTCAAGATATACATTTTATTTTTCAGGTAAATATGTTTATACGACATTTTAATCAAAATCGTTAGAGCCATTTTTGAGAAAATCAAAATTTTCGAAAAAAGTTCCATGCAAAGGGTAGTTGGGGGTGGGGGGATTTTTCTCAAAATATTCGTGTCGCATCCCTGGAAGATACTAAACTTATATACCAAGTTTGGTATTTTACCGACTTTTCGTTTTTGAGTTATCGTGTTCACAGACACACGGACACACACACACACACACACGCGCGCGCGCGCGGACCTTTTTGTGAAAATGCTTTTTTTTGGATATTGGGGACCCTAAAACATATTTCCGGTGAAATCTCAGTATCGAATTTTTGGGTGGAGTGCAATACTTTCTCTATACACTATGTACATAGTGCGTATGGAGAAAGTAAAAATGACTTTCTGTTTGATTAGTTTAAAATTGAAACAAATAATAAGGAAAATCATAGAAACTGTTATTTCTACAATACACGTATAAGACATAAATTGTGTGTTTTAACGATATCTATATGTTTTTGTGTATCTCATACGGCTTACCAGTTACAGAAAAGTAATCCAGAATGAAGAGGCATTTCAGATGATATTCTTTGAAAATTCAAGATATTCTTTTCATTCATCATAGAAATATCTTAATCATATGGTATTATAATCAAAACCGTTGCTAATTTTTTGAGAAAATAAAATAATTTCTCAAGCCCCATATGCACAATGTACATAGGGATAGAAGAGTATTGTATTCCACCCAAAAATTCGATGTCGAGATTTCACCGGAAATACGTGTTTTAGGACCCCCTGAATCCAAAAAAAAGAATTTCTAGATAAAGGTCTGTGTGTGTGTATCCGTGTGTTCGTGTGTATGTGAACATGATAACTCAAAAACGAAAAGCAGCTAAAATACCAAACTTGGTACTTAACTTGGTATCCTTTACATGGAACTTTTTTCGAAATTTGATTTTCTTAAAAATGGCTGTAACGATTTTGATTAAAATATCGTATATTAAAGATATTTACCTAACAAATAAAATGTATATCTTGAAGTTTCTGTTTATACTGGATGAATTTTGCTTAATTTGGCATAACTAGTAAACCGTAAGAGATAGGCAATAACTTACTGTACAAAAAATGTAGGCCTTGTTAAAATACACAATTTACTTCATATACATTTTTTTCGTGGAGCTTACCGTTTTAGAGGTATTCATTGTTATTAGTTTCAGTTGTGAAGTACTTATACTTTTCTCAGACGGGAGTGTCTGTTTTTCTTTTGTTCTACTCCTGGCCAAGAAAAGAAGCGATTTGTAATGACAATCGCATAACAACAGCTTTTAAAACATTTGACTATCGATTTAGCCTAGTGTATTCCCTTATTTTCTTCCTACTTATAAGGAACTAAGTAATAAGAACATTGTGCTGAATACCTCGATTAACAAGGTGTAGAAAGAAGAATAATCTTATGTAAGATGTTTGTAGAACGGCTAGGGAAAGTCGTGTGAATGTAACACATAATATTTTTCTTCTGTTCTACTCCTAGCCAAGCAAAACAACCGAATTTTAGTTGTTTCTCATGGTGATAGGTTTTAAGGGATTTTACTGTCACCTTAGACCTGTGTGTTCCCTTATTTCCCATCTACTTACAAGAAGGCAAGTAATAAGATAATTTTGGCTAATGTTTGCCTTGACAAGCATGATGTAGATCAAAGAATAATTTCTGAATGGTAACTTGTTTGCTGTAAAGATAAATACAGTTTTTTCTGTGCGAGTAATAAAACACTTCGTAATCTATAATTATATTAAAATCATTTTTCGCTTTTAAATAATTTCGTCAACAATTAACTGTATTTTCCCGATAATCTATTTGACAGATTACTGTGAAACACACTAAGACAATCCAAGTCACACTTTAGGGTACATTGGGATGATGTTGCATGTGAACTTACGTGCGTAATTAAGTTCCCTTTATTTTTAAAATTTTTAATTTTCGGCAATCGGTTTTTAGTGACTTAATGGAAACTAGAGACTACTAGTTATGGACAAAATAACTAAATAACATTATTTCCTATTTTTTATACGTTTAAGGGTGTTACAAAGATTATAACTATGAACTCCAGATAAGTTGTATTTCATCCACAAAGCTTATATTAAATCTACATTTAATGGAGTGATTGAAGTATGCTGTTTTTAGCTGTTAAGTGTAATTTTATAGTATTTTGGATTTTTAACACTAGTTTCAGAATTTGGCAATCAAATTTTACATTTTATTTTTTCTAGTAATAATTACAAACTTATACTGGAGTTTCAGCATTGCACCATATGAGTAATTTCTTTCATTAAAAGCTTCCACGTATGAAGAGTTCGATTATGAAAATGACATCATCAAGTGATACTTTGTATATACAACTAAATCCTGGACTTCCATCCTGCGCCAGAGATAACTTTGGGTACAGAGCGGATGCCATTTTGTGACATTTGGAATTGGCATATCATGTTCAAATCTGGACATCTACTACAGATACATGCTCCACTAAACATTTTGTTGGTGTTGGTAATCTGGACGCGTTTCGACAACCTTTGTCGACATCTTTTGCAGGTTCGCAGACTTAAAAATGACAACGAAGGTTGTCGAAACGCGTCCAGGATACCAACATCAACACCATGTTTAGTGGAGCATGTGACAGCAATAGATGTCCAGATTTGAACAAGAAGATAGTTTCACTATATGAAATTACGTTTTTAAAAAAAATGAAATTTCTATATCACTTAAAATGCGATTAATTGGATAATGGGCATGCAATTAAGTAATGTCTTAAAGATGACAGAATGATCTGGTATAAAAAAGCTATTAAACAAAGTGTGGTTATTGTTCCTGGCAGTTTTTGATTGTCTTACTTTACAGTGTCACAAGACTGGAACAACATTTCGAACAACAAAAGTGGGGATCTCTTGTGGTTATCCAGCATTATTGCAATAAATGCAGTTTCTTCTCTCTCCCTCTCATTCTTTTTCTGTCTCTGTTTCTCTGAATCTCAGAAATTTCAGAGTTGCTTGTAATATTCAACATCTAGGCAATAGGCTTCATTTGGTGCCTTCTCATAGGCTTGTAAGGTTTTACTGGTTATATATTCATGGAGTAGCAATTAATTAGAACAGATTAATACATCTGTTAAGGTTTTAAATACGTTTAAAAAGTACAGCTTCTACTCACATAAAATAAAGTAGTTTGGCTTCGAATGCTGTAACATTATTCAACAGAATGGCGCAATTGATGCACGCAGAGAAAGCTCGTTCAGCACTCACCTGAAAATAAAACGAACGGCTATTTAAATACCAGCAATAGAATAACATTTTAGTTACAACATAAGATTTAAATAGAATTCCTTGACAACCTCCGCTGATAACGTAACCTTGCTATTAACTCATAAAGCGTTTGTCATGCTTGAGTATTTCTATACAAGATGCCTTTCGATTCACTCCAAGCCAACCCCGAAAAGCTGTTGAGAGAAAAAGATAAATAAATAAATAACAGTTGCATGCTCATTAAGTGAATAGGTGCTTTCTATAGGAGTAATCCTTTCTTGTATTTAAAGAACATGAAATGAAAGGAAAACGTCAGGCTGAAATTAAATACAACAAAACCATTCCTGACTCCTCCGCCGCCGCCACGATCACCACCACAATTATTGTATTGTAGTATAAGTCGTCGTCGTAGTTTATAACGATCGTTGTCCTCGTTACCTACCGTATCACCTTCTGAATGCAAAATAACTGCTTTCAATACTTAAAACTTCGATTTCCGATCTTAGTCGTTTTAAATCATTTTTTGCTTTCTTTCTTCAGAAATAACCACTATATTAGAAGAGAAATACTGGTTAATTGTTGCCGGTTGCTTTGCCACTAAGCTACCATGACAACATGCCGGCACAGCATTGACTTTCTCAACTGACTTGCATGTTTCCCAATAAACCTCGAGGTGTTTTCAAATTATTTAGACATGACAACCCCAATGGCGACTTACAATGTTGCAAGTACTTAAGTCCCAGGATTCATAGTATAATAACTCCATGGCACGACAGCTCACAGGGAACCTTGGCCTACCGCCCGGCCGCTGCGTCCCCCATCTCGGTCCATTACAGACGTCTTGGATGGAGTGCAGAATTGGAGGGTGAGACGTGGTCAGCTCCTCGACCCAAGAACGAGGGTTCTCATGACCTGGAGCCGCTACTTCTTCATCAAGTAGCTCCTCAATTGTCGCCCCAGGGACCTTACGAGGCTGAATGCACCCCGGGCCAGGTCTCCCAGCTGGGGAAAAATCCCCACGCCGGTACTGGGGATCGAACCTAGGTCTCCCGCTTGGTGAGCAGCTACGCTAAGGGGACGACCGGATTCATAGTACAGTCAACTATTATGGTCAATTGGTATTGGATTAATTGTTGCTAACTAAAGAACGGGAGATGCGTGGTTCAAATCCCGGCTTTGGCATTGAGTTTTTCAGTCTGACTCTACCCATCCAACTCCTGTCACGGCTTGTGTGAAAAAAAAATTAATCCTACCAATTAACCATAATAGTTGGCTATACTATGAATCCTGGGACTTAAGTACTTACAACATTGTAAATCGTCATCTCAAAGTAATTTTAGATCACCTTGTGCTTTACCGGGAATCATGCGAGTCAGTTGAGAAATTCAATGCTATGCCGGCATGTTGCCATGGTAGCTCAGTGGCAGAGCAACCGGCTAGAGATCGGGAGATCTGTGGTTCAAATCCCGGCTATGGCATTGCATTTTTCAGTCATACTCTGCCTATCCAGAAGAGAAAAATGTTTTCAAAAAATTGAATAAATGTAATCTTATGTGCGGCTCAAAAAAGAAAACCCTTACAAGGAAAATCAAAAGGGAAATGCAAATTAAGTGTTATAAGAAAATGACAGTATCTATATTACATTATTCAAGTGAAACGTGGGCGTTAAACCAAAAAATGAACGATTGAATCAGCAGAAATGAAGTTTCTAAGATAAGTAAGTGGATACTGTTAGATTATAAAACAACCGAAAGAATAAGAGAGTAATTACACATAGTTTAACTAAATAGAAAGAATTAAGCAGAACAACAATTGGATACGAAATACAGAGGACAATCAGTAACAGACAGTAAAGTGCCGAAAGAAGACCGAAGAGGAGATGGAGAGATGACATAAAACTGTTGGGAAAGGAACGGACTCTTAAGAATACAAACTTTGAATGTTGTGATGAAGTTGTTTTTGGTCGATTTCTCTAAAATATTTGCTAAAATCGTATCTCTCTCTGGGTCTTACAAAAATGTCATTTTATTTATCCTGCAGTAAAATCTGAGTCACAATATAGAGGGTGTTAATGAACTATACCGAAATATTTTCACAGAATATGTAGATTACTTAAATAGGTAATTTGGGATACGAGACTTATAGCCTGTTTATTGAAATTTCGAACTAACGGCCAGTGCACCACGTATCGGGGCACTTCGTCTGGAATGAAAAAATAATAATAAAAAACATTTTACCTATGACAGCAGTCGAACCTTTGGGATAGCAGCTTCTCGCATTACGCATTAAGCCACCAGAGCAGTTGAAAAAACGCCTCCAGAGTAGGCAACATAACTCAAGAACATAATTAATGAATGCTCAGTTTCACACTGTCAAGTGATTAGTTTGAGATTTTGCAGATGTTTGCGACATTAAATCTTAAGAGTGCTAGTAACCAGCTGCTAAAAATCGATATTTCTATACTCGGGCAGCAGTTTTAAAGACATTCATAGCCATTTTTACTTTCTCTATGTACTATGTGCATAGTGTGCATAGTGTATAGAGAAGGTAATGCACTCCACCAAAAAATTCGATACCGAGATTTCACCAGAAATATATGTTTTAGGGTCCCCTGTATCCAAAAAATGTATTTTAAGAAAAAGGTTCGTGTGTCTGTGAACACGATAACTCAAAAACGAAAAGTCGGTAAAATACCAAACCTGGTATTTAAGTTTAGCATCTCCTAGGAATGCGACACGAAGATTTTGAGAAAAATCTCCCCACTCCAAACTACCCTTTACATAGAACTTTTTTCGAAATTTTGATTTTCTAAAAAATGGCTCTAACGATTTTGATTAAAATATCGTATATTAAAGATATTTAGCTGAAAAATGAAATGTATATTTTGAATTTTCTGGGAATAGCCTCTGAAGACTACTTTATTCTGGGTAAATTTTACGGAATTTGGAAAAACTGCTAAACCGTAAGAGATGGACAAAAACTTACCACACAACAAACGTAGACACTTTAAAACACACAATTTATGTTATATATATTTTTTTCGTGGAGGTGATTGTTTTTGAGATATTCCTTGTTTTTATTTTCAGCTATAAAAAACTAATAACTTTCTCATAAAGGACTTTGTGAACTTGTGTCCATACAAACAAAGGAACTTCAGTCACATAGCAACCACTTTAGCTTATGATACTTCCTTATTTCGCTTCTACTTACAAGGAAGCAAGTAATAAGTCTATTTCTGCTAATTTTTTCTCGATTAGCAGGAAATAAATAGAAGCATAAGCTTTTAAAAATAATTCATGCAGAGATATAGAGAGAGTCATGTGAATGTACCACATCAGATTTTTTCAAGCTGCTTTGCTTTAACACCGACTTATCAGCACCTGATATCGACACGTTTAACGCTAAGTAGTTACGTTATGTTTATCCGGGGACCATGTATCGCCGATCTCAAATTACTTATATGAGTCACGTGCACAATCTCTCAAACTATTTCGGTGTAGTTCATTAACACCCTGTATATTAGGAAGTAAGGAGAATCAGACGCAAGACTTCAGTGACTAGAACACATAGGCTATAGTGTACTTCCAACTGACCCCTAGGAATAAAGAATGAAGGCAAAACTTCTAGGGCGACTACATCCGGACGGCTATATACGCTAACAAGGCTGGACGATTCTAACAGGACACGAATCCTTGCGCCGACTAGTCCTGGCTTTGCTACCCACAAGCTGATCCCCGTTGTAGAAAAGCTTCAGGGAGGAACGGGCCTCTGCTAGGAATAAATCTTTCCATGCTGCTCATTCCACTGCTTTGTCGCAATACTACAAACGCCGTCCTACAACCCTGAAACATATGAGGTGAAACAAATGTTAAGCAAAGTTAATTTAATTGTTTTTTCACATAAGCCGTGTGTAGAACAGGAGTTGTATAGTATAGTTAGAATGAAAAATTCAATGACTTATCCGGGATTTGAACCATGGACCTCCCAATCTCTGAGCAGGTAATTCACTGAACTAACATGTCATCATGCCGGCATGGCATTAAATTTCTCAAATGACTCGCTTGTTTGCCGGTAAACCACAACCAAACTATTTTGAGATAAGTTTCCATAACGGCAAATTACAATATCACAACTATTTTAAATCCTGGGTTTCATAGATTAGCCAACTATTAGGTCAATTAATGTAAATTTAGTTGTTTTTTCACACAAGGTGTGTGTGTGGGACAGGAGTTGGATGGTTGTAATCAGAGTGTAAAATGTAATGTTATAGCCAAGATTTGAACCACGGATCTCCTGGTGTTTAACTGGTTGCTGTAACCATTGAGCTACCATAGCAACATGCCAGAATGACATTAAATTCTTTAACTGAGTCACGAGTTTTCCGGTAAACCAGAAGGTGATCTCAAATTATTTTGAGATGATATGTCGCAATGGCAGTACTTTAAGTCACGGCCTTCATAGCTTAGCTAAAAATATGTTCTTGGTTTTAATATCTTCAAAAGATATACATACACACAAAGCACTGATATGCTTATTATCAATTAATAAAAACGCAAAACCTATGTTCTGTGCAATGTGATTTGTGCATTTTATGCTGATTTCAGTTGAAAATATAGCGATATAGGTATCATAACACTGTTGATATTTCCTTATCAAGTATAATGAGAAAGGTTTTAAAGATGCTCAAACAAAATAAACATGACAATTGGTCGAATCCTCCTTTACTTGGATTTTCCACTTTTCACTGGTTCCCGTTTATTGGTGTTACAACGTCTGTCCTGCCATTGTGCTTTCTCTCTACAAGTTCTTTGCATTGCTTTATTGAGTCCATCCATTCAGGTGATACGTGACCTTCTACGTTCCGTTCTCGTAGGAGTTGACCATTGACAACACTTTCTCTCTACGTGCCCGTATCCTTGATTCCAACCGATCTACGACAGTTTTTTCCGCATTTGTTTCCAGTCTTATAAAACCATTCCAATTATACTCTCATGGAGCTTCTCAGTCCTTTCATTTCCGTCGCCAAATTTTTTCTGCATATTTTTTTTTTCATTTATAATCCAACTTATCCTCTCATATGCTAAAAAACGTTCTACGTTTGTCTTTATATTTAATTTCGTTTGCGTCAAGTTTTTATTATAAAAGTACCTATATAACAATTAAATGCATTTCTGCAAGACTAATTCTGTTCGTTATATCTGTTTCATTTGTACCAGATTTGTCAGTAATAGATTGAAGATATTTGAACTTTGATATTATAGCATATCATATGCTATGTCATTTATTTGAAAGTTTTTCTCCGGCTTCCAATGGCGATATATTTTACCTTTACAAAATGTACTTTTAGTCCACCTGGCACAAAAACATCAATATATTGGCATATCACAAATTCAATACCATTCTTAACTTGTTCGTATTATGACCTGATCTTCAGTATATAGCAGACAAGTTTTGTCTCATTATATATATTGACATAGTTTACCAAATCATAGTATATGGCAGAGATTTAGATGAAATATTTCCTTAACCAGTACACATTGAAGCATATTGCTTCAGAAATGTAGGATATATGATTAGCAAAACAACCTTGTATTACTGGATACATAACAGAACTTTTGAAGTTGCAGATTATATTTGGGTAGTTTTCTTGGAGAGAAGTGTAGAAAATATATGACAAGAGGTCCAGAAAGTCAGCATACATTACATTCACAATATTATAGTTTAACTTTTCCAACAGAAATCTCCTGGAAAAGAAGAAAAGAGTAAAGCATTGACAATATCCATTGCCTCTTAGTGTATACGCTTCTAGAAAATTAACTGAATTTCTCAAATGCTTTGCTCATGACGGCCACTGACCTAAAAAGTAACCGTATGCTTTCCGGAACATTTACCACAGCACTGTTAACTGTTTGGTCGTTTGTAAGAGAACTTGGATGTTTTCCCAGAATGTTTCGGTGTTGTTCTGAACCTTAAATAATTAGGCCACAAGGGCACTTAAGACGCCTACATGGAAACGAGTGTGATTAGCCATTTTTTAGAAATGTTAAATACAATTCCGTAGTTGCAATACTCGCAAATCTCCGTCTGGAAGAAAGACTAAAACTGTGATCAGAAATGTTGGACCAGAGCTGCAGACAGTATCATTTATCTATGTTCTCCATGGTAACGTAGTAGTATGTTAATATAACCAGATTGCCATATTTTGCATGACGATAGATATTCATTCCAAATTTACAGGCTCGTGGTGGCAAGATAGCGATTTCCATAGCTTGCATTTTGCAGTAAGTAGTAACGATAGTGGTGTTGGCGGTGACGGAAGCAGCAGGAATAATAGTAGTACTACTAGTATTATTAGGTCGTCTCCTAGCGCGGTGGTAGCGAGACCTGGGTTTGATCCCCAGTACCGGCGTGGGCATTTTTCCCCCGCTGGGAGACCTGGACCGGAGTGCACTCAGCCTCGTAAGGTCCCTGGGGGCCAATTGAGGAGCTACTTGATGGAGAAGTAGCGGCTCCAGGTCATGAGGTCCGCATTAACTGGCCGGGAGGGCTCGAGGCGCTGACCATGTCTCACCCTCCAATACTACACCCCATCCAAGACGTCAGTAGTGGACCGAGATGGGGGACGCAGCGGCCGGGCGGTAAGCCAAGGTTCCCCATTGAGCTGTCGTGCCATGGAGTTATTATTACTAGTATTAGTAATAGTAGTAGTATTTATTAAGTAGTACACGTAAGTACTACTTAACCTATTTTGGTTATTTACAATACCAGCATGCTGAACTACGTCTGTTTAAAGCTGAAATACTTCTGGTAATAATTTTACCCTAACTTCCTCCATCTCTGCCAAAATATGCATCTAGTCTTCCCGATCCCCGCTTTATGAGCAAAACGTCCTATAACAGCATCATCATCATCAATCACCTTACGAGCTTTTCGCCCTCCCAACCTAAGCCAATATATTTCTTACCTATATTTCACACCCAATTCTAAAATATGTGTTTTTTTACCCCACCCAAATTTTATTTCATTTTGCAGTTCAACGAATTTTTTTTTTTTTTTTACATTAAAATTTTATATCTTGCCTGCTTATATCACATTGTCATATTTTTACTTTTTCACGACATATTTTCGTTATCCCTTTGCCAAATATTGTTTAAGCCAATGCTTGATAATTCCCAGGCTAGTACCGCCGCCACAATTTTGGATCTTCTTATTCATTTAATGCCGATGGCTTATTGCTCTCGGAGTTGTTTGGTCACCTTTAATTATTCGCTGCCAGTACACTTATTTCAGCAAGTATAGCAGCATCTAAGTATCCTACCTCACGAAGAACTACGTTGTTAGTAGTGACCCTCCCCAAATCCAGAATACGTTTCCAAAAACTGCAGTATATTTTACATTATCTACCCTATCCCATTCATACCCTATCACTTCCATACAGTAATGAAGACCTAGCCATTGCCTCGTTGCCTCCGAATGTTTTTACTTGCATATTGGCATCCGGGTCAATAGCCTCAATATTTCAGAAAGTTGTCCAATCCCTTTTGTTTTACAAACTCTATATTCCTGTACCGCTTTCTTGTCATGTCAACCCTTATTCCTAGAGAATAAAATTGTTGAACATTTTGAATCTCTTTCTCCCCGATTTCCACTTTTCCTGTTGACCATACACGAACCATTTTTAAATGCGAGTGCTTTCTTTTTTAAGAATATTTACTTCCATGCCCTATTGTCTACAAAATCGTTGCAGTGGGTTTAAATCAAATTGTAAACCATTGATTATTTTAGAAAGAATAACAGTGCATCAGAATATAAACTCATTATATTTTTTCTTCAACCATCGGTGCATCCATGTCTTCCTCCAACCTCATTTCAATAATGCTATCAATAAACACATTAAAAATACCGCAAATAGTACGCATTTCTGTATAACTTCCCTCTGGCTACGTTGCATTCTGATATATTTTGTTGATCAGTTTTGATAAGTTTAACTTTTTATAGATTGCTTTGAATGCTCTTATCATTTTTCCGGAAAGTCCTTTACATGTTAGCTTAGCCCAGAGGATACTACGTTCCACAGTATCAAACGCGATTTTAAGATCTACAAATACGACGTATACCTTACCCTCTTTTAAGTCTCAAGTTATCATCAATTAAGATTTTTAGAACAAAAATATTGTAGCCTTATATAAATCTCGCTTGAAATTTAGAAATCTTATCATAGTCATGAACCAACATTTAATTCTTTGTATAAAATTCTATTGTAAAATGTTTCCAAATATTGAGGGCACCGAAATGCCCCTATAGCTTCCTGGACTGTTGCAACTCCCTTAGCTCTCATTTGAGCCAGCAACTGTAGATTCTTAACAGCAAGTTAGAAGTAAAGCAGCTTACGTACACAAGGCACAAAAAGAAACCGGAACTGTCTTGTTCTGTACACCGCATTCCTTACCGTTTGTAGGGTGCTTTACTACGTCATGCTTTTATTTGATTGGCTGATACTGTCACCTTGCAAGTGCGTGTTCTATATCGAACCAACAGAGCATACCTGCACTGAGTTTGTCAATTCATTCGGTAATAGGTACAGCCACCTTACTCAATTGGAAGCGAGATTAGGTAACGTGTACTACAACAGTAAGCTACAACCCCTCCTCCTTCCCCAATTAGAGTGACGGAGGAGCTAGCGGATATCAGAAGACACGCCCTATAAATGCCCCTACAGACAATCAGAAATTCGATGTCTATTACTATATGTGCTCTGTGTACCACTTTTGCATAGCAACATATTTTGAGTCATATTCTTCTGGTTAACTGGTAGTGAAACGGCTGACGTAACCAGATTACTGTAATTTGAATGGCTATTTTAACGCATCCCGAGGGTGAGGAAAGCTTACAACAGTGGACGATTGGCTCATGGTAGTATCAATTCCGTTACAGGGACCAGGCCCCATGAGGAGAGTAGAGGCTCGAGATAAATAGAGCCTACGTCATGCTGAAACTACTTAACGCCAGGGCGTTTATTAGGCGATTAGGGGGGGGGGGTTTGGAGTCTCCTGGGGCCCGCTTGCCCGGTACTTGAGTATCTCAAGTCTACTTACCTTCGTTTAGTTCTAGTTAGTCATGAAACACTGGTACAATGAAATTTATTAAAAGCGCGGACGGAACCCAATTTACCGTGTCTTCGAATAGCGTCTTGGAGGTCAACCTAACAGCGAGAGCCAGAACAATAAATATGTTCGCTAAATATCAACCTCAACAATCTCTTCGCCTTGATAGTCATCAGTTTTAACTATAAATAATTTGATAGTTGACGCAACTCATCTGTCTTCAGTTCGAATGCTAAATAAGATTAGTAATTTTAAAAATATGCAGTATCAATGTGAGATGGTCGGTTGACCCATTACAAACTGCAATCAACCAAAAAACGATTTAACTTATAAAGACCTGAACTCACAGGGACTTCAAAATTAGATTGCTTTAAATTTGGTTTCCAAGTTTTGGTGAACAATAAAAAATATGTACATTGCTGGTGGTTAGCGCACAGGACACCTCATAATCCTATTCAGCTATTTCGAGATTTGACTGAACGCACGTTCCGCGTTCAATAGTACGACATGTACGCCAGGCGCTATACCATTGCCACCTCGTGAGTTTTGTACTTGATCTAGCCTTTTAGTACCGTTTTAATCCTTTTCTGGGCGTTTTAATATTGTTAGTACTTAAATGGCAAAAGCTATTATGCTCATTGTTAGAGATCCAGGAGACGTAGTTCACGCAAAACTTTAAATAGACCGTTGTTTAATAATATGTCCGTTTTGACAGTACGGATGAGGCGTGTCCCTAATGTTTTCCTACTTTTTGGCAGCCAACTCCTGCCTTAAGTACAAGATTCCGCCATTTTCTTTTTAGCTGATATTGATAGTGTACTGATATGCTAGATCCATTTTATCCAAGGCGTTGATTGAATTACGTTGCTATGTATACTCTAATAAAAAGTTTGTAAAATCGGCTGGAAACCGGAATTCGCTCTCAGTAAACGAGTCGTATGTTTTGGAGGTGTACTTTACCGAAAAGTACGTTCTGCCCCTTAAACCACTGTTCCTCTGAATTTTCTCATACCTCTCTTTAAGAACGTCAAAAAATACGTTTAAATATGTGTAAAACTGGACTACGCCTCTCATTCCGTTTGATGGGTGGCCTACCTTCCAAAAAACTGACACCTGATATGTTACCCATGCACCACCTTTTGCTAAAAATTGATACTTAATGTCTGTACACCTATATTGTGTGTATAACTATGTTGGAATTATTGTTATATTAAATTAATAATTGTTTTATGGAGTAAAGAATGTGGAAATAGAGAAACAATTGCAATAAATGATGTCATATATGTTAAAACAGATTTCATTATCCTGTCACTATGTAAGGTTATTCAAGATGTAGTGATCTCTGCGCATGTGAATCCCTAATACAAGCATGCCTGGGTAGTGTGGTGCATCACATTCGACAGGTGGAATCTCTTTAAACTGAGTTACACGGATAGGGTTTTCTTAAGGGTTTTCCCTTATCCTGAAGAGACGAATGAAGAGTAACATTAAGCTCCATGGACCCCGAGATCATTTGAGCATCATTTCAGCAACGTCATTTTCATCGTCCGGTATGACCAACCAGGTTAAAGGAAGTTAAGCTAACAAAATTCCCAGTACGTGTTTTGAATAACTATTTACACAATAATTATCAAATCTCTATTTGTTATTAATTCATGTTTATTTACTTTCTATATACTAGTGTAATTTCGTATAATAGTGTGAACAATATTAAACATGTTGGGATCTCTATATTAGTGATTATTTAGAACAAGCATTTATATGTAAATTATTATACTTTAGTTTATTATGAATTACTATTATTAATCAATTCATTTAGTTTTTGTAAAGTAATGTAATTTCATACAGTAATTTTATATCAATATTCCACTTTATTTTGTCCTTTATAGCACTCCATAAATTTGGGAAGCTGCTACTTTCTAATACTATATATATATTGTTCATTTGAAAGGCATTTCTGGGAATTAGTGAGGAAACAGAATATTTGAAAATATCAAGTCAAGGAATGAAGATTTGTGTCAGCGATGATTAAAACAATTTAAAGATTTCGCAACGGGTAACGTATAACTTTGGTGGGTAGTCAGAAGTAGGCAGGAATATGGTTAACAAGAGAGCGTGTTAATTCAAAATCTTCTCAGGCTTCTAGCCAGGTAAAAACTTGGCTTGACACCAACGTTTCATCTTCAGTCATCTTAAATACCAGGCCATAATATCACGCGAACCAATTAGATGTTAGCTTCATTCCAGCTCTTATAAATACCAGTCTCCGCAAGCTCAAACCATCAGTTCACCCTGAAGACGAGGAAGATGCACTTCTTCGAAACGTTGGTGTCAAGCCAAGTTTTTACCTGGCTAGAAGCCCGAGAAGATTTTGAATCAATACGTCGCCAGGAAAGCTTCAGTTCTTATTTTAAGAGAGCGTGTATTTTGAAAATTGAGTTAGTAAGGCGTCATCTATTTCTTTAACTGTCAGTTGTTACTAGTTAGCGCATAAGTACAGCGCGCGGCTCTTTTAGCAGTAATCATAAGGATGTCGTATAATGTTTTAGTTTGTAACTTAAGCATGTTAATTTTATCTCGAAAACAAAGTTTGCATTCACAATACAGTTCTTAAAACCCTGGAATTTATTTTGTTTAGATTCAGGAACTGTTTATTATTCATCTTAAAACAATCGATAACTCGTTACATACTGATCAGTTATTATCTCGATTAAATATATTAGTAGATTTAACTGTCTATTCTCTTAAATCCATGCAAACACTCTGAGAAAGGTCTCACAGCTTTCCACTGAAGCAGCCGGCAGCAAAGAGGGAAGATGACTTCAATAGGTACATGATAATATGACACAAGGTTTCTTCTTTCTTTGGGCTGTGCTGCCTCTACCAATGTATAAAGTATTTTCGGGGTTATCCTAACCATAAGAAGATAAATGATGACCTACTCCTAGTTGCTTGGACCCTGAAGCTCATTTGAACCTTCATTAATCATTTCCTCTTCCATCATCCTAGCAGCCCTGAGATGGTGTAAAGGACATTAAAGTCTTACTCATTTCTCCCTTTCTCTCTTCCTCACTCTCCTTCAGGGCTGCGTGTGTGTGCCTATAGTACAATATACCGATGCAGTTTTGTATATCATGGTAATCATTTTTTAAGATGCTTTAGAAATGTGGGTACATATAACAAACAAAGTTTTGTGTTCCTTGTCAGCATGTATATACAAAGTGGTTCACCTGCTCCTTATTATTTTTGGAGGTAGGCAACACTTCATACTCTGAGAGCAATAAGGTCGAAATTACCGTGCTTGTTGGCCATTTGGTAACCATGTAAATCTAGCCTACTCTTCATCGGAAAATAGACATTAGCAGTAATAGTTATATCCATTTCAAAAACATGCGCATAATAACTCCTGGTACAGCACATGTATCAAAAGGATCGCTTCCATACGTTCTACAACGTAAATTATAATGAATGAAGGTTAAATGAACGGCTTAATTAGAAACATCTGATGTGTTCCATTCACATGACTTTCTCTACATCTCTGCAAAAAATAGTATTAAACACTTTATGCTTCAATTTACTTCATACTGATCAAGAAAAAATTAGCAGAAATAGTCTTATTACTTGCTACCTTGAAACTAGAAGTGAAATGAGGGATTATCATAAGGTTAAAGTCATAGCCAAAAGCTAGTTGCTATGTGACTGAAGTTCCTTTGTTTGTATGGACAGGAATTAATAAATTCCTGTATGAGAAAGGTTAAGTTTTTCATAGCTGAAATCAAAAACAAGGAATAACTCAAAAACAATCAACTCCACGAAAAAAATGTATGTAACATAAATTGTGTGTTCAAAGTGCTCTGCATTTGTTGTGGTAAGTTTTTGTGTATCTCTGATGGTTTAGCAGTTATGCATAATTCCGTAAAATTGACCCAGAATAAAGTAGTGTTCAGAGGCTATTCCCAAAAAATTCAAAATATATATTTTATTTGTCAGGTAAATATCTTTAATATACCATATTTTAATCAAAATCGTTAGAGCCATTTTTTAGAAAATAAACGTTTTCGAAAAAAGTTCCATGTAAAGGGTAGTTTGGGGTGGGGGAATTTTTCTCAAAATCTTCGTGTTGCATCCCTGGAAGATACTAAACTTAAATACCAAGTTTGGTATTTTACCGACTTTTCCTTTTTGTGTTATCGTATTCACAGACACACGGATACACACTCACACTGACCTTTCTCTGAAAATACTTTTTTTGGATACAGGGGACCCTAAAATATATATTTCCGGTGAAATCTTGGTATCGAATTTTTTGGTGGAGTGCAATAACTTCTCTATACACTATGTACATAGAGCGTATAGAGAAAGTAAAAATCTGATGTATACCATTCACATGACTTTCTCCATATCCCTGGAACAGATAATTCTTAAAATGCTTATACTTCTATTTACTTTATGCTAATCAGAAAAAATTAGCAGAAATAGTCTAATTACTCGCTTCCTTGTAAGTAGAAGCGAAATAAGGGACAACCGTAGGTTGAAGTGATAGTCAAAAGCTGGTTGCTATGTCAATGAAGTTCCTTTGTTTATATGGATAGGAGTTGACAAGTTGCTGTATGAGAAAAGTATACGTTTCTCAAAGCAAAAACCAAAAATAAGGAATGTCACAAAAACCACGAACTCCACGAAAAAAATATATACAACATAAATTGTGTGTTTTAATGTGCCCTACATTTTTTGTGCAGTACGTTTTTGTCCATCTCTTACGGTTTAGCAGTTATTCAAAATGTAGTAAAATTCATCCAGAATAAACTACTCTTCAGAGGCTATTCCCAGAAAATTCAAGATATGCATTTTATTTATCAGGTAAATATGTTTAATATACGAAATTTTAATCAAAATCGTTAGAGCCATTTTTGAGAAAATCAAAATTTTCGAAAATAGTTCCATGTAAAGGGTAGTTGGGGGTGGGGGGATTTTTCTCAAAATCTTCGTGTCGCATCCCTAGAAGATACTAAACTTAAACACCAAGTTTGGTATTTTACCGACTTTTCGTTTTTGAGTTATCGTGTACACAGACACACGGACAGACGGAAACACGGACACACGGACACACATACACACACACACACGGACCTTTTCGTAAAAAAAGCTTTTTTTGGACATTGGGGACCCTAAAACATATATTTCCGGTGAAATCTCGGTAACGAATTTTTGGGTGGAGTGCAATACTTTCTCTATACACTATGTACACAGTGCGTATGGAGAAAGTAAAAAAGCACACGCTGACTGAGGGAATCGAACCACTGACACGTTTTAGGATCCCCAATATCCAAAAAAAGCATTTTCACAAAAAGGTCCGTGTGTGTGTGTGTGTGTGTGTGTGTGTGTGTGTGTCCGTGTGTCCGTGTGTCCGTGAACACGATAACTCAAAAACGAAAAGTCGGTAAAATACCAAACTTGGTATTTAAGTTAAGTATCTTCCAGGGATGCGAGACGAATTTTTTGAGAAAAATACCCCCACCCCCAACTACCCTTTACATGGAACTTTTTTCGAATATTTTGATTTTCTCAAAAATGGCTCCAACGATTTTGATTAAAATTTCGTATATTAAACATACCTACCTGACAAATAAAATGTATATCTTGAATTTTGTGGGAATAGCCTCTGAAGAGTAGTTTATTCTGGATGAATTTTACTAAATTTTGAATAACTGCTAAACCGTAAGAGATGGACAAAAACGTACTGCACAAAAAATTTAGGGCACATTAAAACACACAATTTATGTTATATACATTTTTTTCGTGGAGTTCGTGGTTTTTTTGACATTCCTTATTTTTGGTTTCTGCTATGAAAAACTTATACTTTTCTCATACAGCAACTTGTCAACTCCTATCCATATAAACAAAGGAACTTCATTGACATAGCAACCAGCTTTGGACAATCACTTTAACCTACGGTTGTCCCTTATTTCACTTCTACTTACAAGGAAGCGAGCAATTAGACTATTTCTGCTAATTTTTTCTGATTAGCACAAAGTAAATAGAAGTATAAGCTTTTTAAGAATTATTTGTTCCAGGGATATGGAGAAAGTCATGTGAATGGTACACATCAGATTTTTTTCGTCATGTTTTATCCATCGAGGTGCAAAGTTAGCTCAGTGTTTGTCACTCCAAGCATTTTAGGTGTAAAGAAAAAGGTATGGTGAACAAACGTCTGTTCATTTTACGTGTTCTTCAGTCTTCGATCGCTAATTTTCTCTCTAATTACTTTGAAAAACGAACTTCACAAAGACTTAAAATAATAAAAGAAATGTTCAAAACGTAAAAACTTGATAAAAGCAATTTCAAAATACTAGAACACCTAACATGTTATCGATTGTTCTTCATAGTTAGAGAATGTTCTGTTCAACATTTTGGTAGCTGGAACTCTCGGTGGGTTAGCGAATATTACCGGAAGACACTTTAGGTCTAGACATGCCCCATTAGATACAAATTCACGAAGTAAATATACCCAGTGGTACTATCTGAAAAGCCTATGTTAGTTTTAAAACATTGTAATAATACCTGCATATTAAGAAGAAACTGAATTAATATGCCTCAGAAAGTTCATTTTCATTTGTATTTCCTATAATTGATCTGATTTAGTTATAGTAAACTAAGAGAATTATTAAATTAAGAGAACAACAATGAAAGAAGCAAATAAGTGAGTTAAAAATGTTCCGATATCCCAAATAGCTTTGTGCCAAATCAAGAAGAAAGAAAGGAAAATAAAAATTGTCAACGCTATGGAAAGAATAGAACCTAAGCCGAGCATTTTGGAAATCCTGCTAACACTGCGCGTTAATCAAATCCGCTACTTTTCAACTATAATTTGTAGAGTCAAAGTCTGTAATGTTAATCTGCAGAAAATGGGTCTCGGAACGATGTTTTCAGGTTTCGGGTTGCACAAAACCACAGAACAAGGGACAGGTGAACCATCTTGTGGGTATATATGTATATATATATATATATATATATACATATATACCCACACTATATATATATATATATATATATATATATATAATTAAATAATTCTCCTCCTCCATAGTTCTGTTCCCAACATAACCCTAACCACAAGGTTCTAGTTCACTGTGGAGACCTTTTGAAACACCCACTATTTTTAAAGCTTATTATATATAATATTATTGGAAATAATTGCACCTGGATTTGCTATTAGACCACTCACATGATAAGTATCCCTGAGCTTACAAAAGGTGTAAGAATGGATGAAAGAATATGAAAGTGTTTCTCTTTAGCTTATTAGTTTTAGTCAGTCATAAACTTTATTTTTACATTACTTTTAAAACTTGGAGGAATATTTTTCATAATATGCTTTGATATCAAGTTGGTGTTCCCTTATTAATTTATCCATTATATTAATATGGGCTAAAGTCACAATAGTTATATGTTTAATTAAATCTCAGTTAACATTTTGGATCTGGAGCCACAGTTTGATATTGGCAATTTGTATTCCTATTACATTGTATACATTTTAATTTACTTTATTAAAGGCTTCTTTTTAAAATTACTTTTATGGCTTTTTGAAAACTTTTCATTCCTTATACGTTATCTAAATGTTCTTAAGTAACCGATGCGAATGTTTGTGGTCTAAAATGTTTTGAAAATGACCCACAAGGTGAGTAATATTGTTAGAAAATGGAACAAATATAAAAATGACACAAAATTGTAACTGTGAAATCAAATATACCCAGTGTACAGAATATATAAATACTTGGGTATAAGTATCATGGAAATGAAAACGTGGATATGGTTTTAAAGAAGTCTTACAAAATTATATTTATTATTTTGAGCTCTAAGATTATACAACATTCATAAGGAATGACAGGACTTCACAGTTCATATTAAGGACAGTATTATTTTTCAGGGCGTATTCATTAAAGCGAAACTTAAAAAACTGTTTGTCCCATCCTTCCGGTTTGTAATTTACTCTGATAATAGCGACCCCTCCATCAACAAAACATTTTTAAGATTAAACACTAATTAGGTATGTGCGTTTTTTCCAATAATATGAGTTAAGAGTCTAAGTTACTCTTACTTATCAGTTGAATAGTAATTGTTGCTGATTCTCTAAAAGTTACAAAATGTTAAACTAAACCTGGTTTTATTCTGAATGTAAATGCAAAAAATAATATATAAAGTTACAAAGGAGAGATGTATAGATTAGGATAATTTGGATGTATGAATGGGTGACTAGATTCTATTTGTGTCAAATTATTAAAAGTGTTACACAAATGCATAGTATGTGGGTCCACAATGGTGCATCCACATTTGAATTCGAGTTAAAGGTAATAAACAAAAACAAAAGAAATCTGATATGTTCAATTCACATGACTTTCTCAATATCTCTGTAACAAATTATTGTTAAAAAGCTTATGCTTCTATTTACTTCATGCTAATCGAGAAAAAACTAGCAGAAATAGTCTTATTACTTGCTTCCTTGTAAGTGGAACGGAAATAAGGGAGTACAATAGGTTAAAGTGATATTCAAGAGCTGGTTGCTATGTGTCTGAAGTTCCTTTGCTTGCATGGACACGAGTTGACACATTCCTGTATGGGAAAAGTATACGTTTTTCAAAGCTGAAACCAAAAACAAGGAATATCTAAAAAACGATAAACTCCACGAAAAAAATGTATATTACATAAATAGTGTGTTTTAACGTGGTCTACATTTTTTGTGTGATAAGCTTTTTGCCCATCTCTCACGGTTTAGCAGATATACAAAATTCCGTAAAATTCAACCAGAATAAAGTAGTCTTCACAGGCTTTTCCCAGAAAATTCAAGATATACATTTTATTTGTCAGATAAATATCTTTAGCATACGATATTTTAATTAAAATCGTTAGAGCCGTTTTTAAGAAAATAAAAATTTTCAAAAAAAAAGTGGCATATAAAGGGTAGTTGGGGGAGGGGGATTTTCTTGATCATATTCGTATCGCATCCTTGGAAGATAACAAAGTTAAATAGCAAGTTTGGTATTCAACGGTCCTTTCGTTTTTGGGCTTTTGCTGTCCACAGACACATACACGCACGGACCTTTTTCTGAAAATGCTTTTTTTGGATTCAGGGGGACCCAAAATGTATAAAATCTCGGTATCGAATTTTTGAGTGGAATGTAATACCTTCTCTATACACTATTTACATAATACATGTAGAGAAAATAAAACAGAGATAAAGAAACAAAATTGATTTGTCTCCACGTTTTGCTAGTTCATCTGGAACGCCAGTAGACCTGGGCATACTAATTTCCTTCTAGTAGTACTTAAGAATTTATCTTAGAGTTTAATTGTTCGCTGATTCTTCCACTCCGCGATTTCCACCCAGTCTTCTTTCAAAAATGAGGGGGACGAAAATGGCAAGCCGTACAAGCTGCGAAGCTTGGGGTCCACTTGTTTGTCGACATAAACAATAGAAGATATATTGTGGGCTGTGTGCACACGACGGCTCCTCCATGGTGCAGACTTCTTTACGTTCATAGCTTGGCTCCATGATTCAGGCGACCCGATTCGTTTTTATTTTATGGGGGGCACTCACTGGAGCTTCTAGTGCATAGCAAGTTTACTTCAAATCGAAAGGGCCCTCAAATGTTTGGCAATCTTTCGAATCTGAGCGTCCGTAAAATGCGATATGGAGCAGGTAAAACTAGTGCTATTTATCGTTATAGATATGCGGAACAGTGTTGGCTCTGGAAACGTCTACCCACTTAGCGATGCTGTACGGTCACGAACAGCCTTTTCTGCATGCAAGCGATGCTGCAGCTTGCTTCTTTATCGACCCATCTCCGCTTGAGCATGCCGCGATCGCAAATGGCTTTTTCTTTCTTTCATTGCCGCTGCTTCGCACAACATACTCAGCATATTATTACCCTTCGAATGTGGGCCACAGAGGGGTGGCAGCAAGGGATGTAGCTGCAGTTTATGTGTATACGTGCTGTTGCGTTGCCCAAAATATTTTTATATAGGATATACAGTTGCTTTTCTGCCAGATAACAAAAGAGAATAAAAAATCTACTTTTTGTTTTCGTAGTTTCAATGCGGGTTCTGAGTACTTACAACTTTTTCACATAAGCTTAAGACATTCAAGTAATGTAAAATATGCAGCTCTGAAGCGAAACACTATAACATACACTAAGAATTACTGTGGTACGTTGCGTTGTTGCATAGGGTAAATTTGGACAAGTCTTTTATGAATGGATGCATAATGAAAGGGTTTAATCCCTTTATTAACTTATTTACTTAACTAAACTTTTAAAAGAAAATGTTTAAACCCAAATAAAACAATAAAAAGCTCTACCTATGCAGCTGCACATATGTTGATCTCATTGACTATCTTACGCAGCGGTGTATTTAATGCTTTTTAAACATTTTACATACTGAGACTTACTGAATGCAGGAAATGGAATGGGAAAGGGTAAAAATATAGCACATAACAACCACATTATTGAACAAAGTGAGCGGCGAAAAGGATGAGCAACACAATCACGTTTCTAACCAATGAATAGATCTCGATTCCAGGTTCAGGAGTGAATGAAACTAGAATGCCGTAAGACAGTCATTATGAGGGTGGCTGGATGAAATTGCCATGTACACATTGTCTATATATAGGACATATATGTATGTATATATGTGTGTTGGTATTACATACAAAAGTAAAAATACATAATAAGGAACTTATTTATACACAGATAAACCACATAATACGAAACTACATTACAAAAATCTTATGTGTTCCATTCAAATGACTTTCTCTATATCTCTGTAACAAATTATTGTTAATAAGCTTATCTTTCATTTATTTCATGCTAATCGAGAAAAATTAGCAGAAGTGGTCTTATTTCTTGCTTTATTGTAAGTAGAAGCGAAATAAGGGAGTACCATAGGTCAAATTTAAAGCCAAAAGCTGGTTGCTATGTGACTGATGTTCCTTTGCTTGTATGGACAGGAGTTGACAAATTCCTGTATGAGAAAAGTATAAGTTTTTCAAAGCTGAAACCAAGAAAAAGGAATATCTCAAAAACGAGCAACTCCACGAAAAAAATATTGTATAACATAAATTGTATGTTTTAACGTGCTGTACATTTTTTGTTGGTTAAGTTTCTGTCCATCTCTTACGGTTTAGTAGTTATGCAAAATTCATCCTGAATAAACTAGTCTTCAGAGGCTATTCCCGGAAAACTCAAAAATATACGTTTTATTTGTCAGGTAAATATCTTTAATATACCATATTTTAATCAAAATTGTTAGAGCCATTTTTTAGAAAATCAAAATTTTCGAGAAAAGTTCCATGTAAAGGGTAGTTTTGGGTGGGGGGATTTTTCTCAAAATCTTCGTGTCGCATTCCTGGAAGATACTAAACTTAAATACCAAGTTTGGTATTTTACCGACTTTTCGTTTTTGAGTTATCGTGTTCACAGACACACGGACACACAGATGGACCTTTTTCTGAAAATACTACAGGGGACCCTAAAACATATATTTCCGGTGAAATCTCGATATCGAATTTTTTGGTGGAGTGCAATACCTTCTCTATACACTATGTATATAATACGTATAGAGAAAGTAAAAAGTGGTTATTTCGCATAATAAAAAGGGTAATCAACATTATCTACAATATTTTTTTTTTTGACAAAACTCCGATAATGATATTTATTTACGTCAATCTTCATTCTGAAGTAATTGTGGAATAGCTAGAAGCAGAATAAAAAGTTTAATGACATGATCGGAATTCGAACCAACAATCCTGGGTTTCCCGTGCCGCAGTACTGCCATCTCAGCTACAAAGTCGGTGCTTTCGCATCATGAAAATCTTCAAGTTTCCTGATAAAACACAAGGCGTTCTCAACTTCTCTTGAAATAAAATACCCAATATCAACTTACATACTTTTTGATATCATAATACCTTTCCAGCTAATAGAAGAACAATTAATAAAACTGAAAACTGACCCGTGGTCAAGTGTGAAATAGCTTTGAATAAATACATCGTGAGATCTATATTCCTATTTTTGCCTAATTAAAATACACTTAATATCACAAATAGCAGAAACATATTTATTAGAAAAGAACGGTAGCTTGAGCAAAATACAAATGCACCATAGGATCAAGCTCATGCATTGGAATAGAACAGAATAACTTTGTGTTTCATTAGACAATACATAATTATTTGGACCACAACTGGCTTTATAATATAATTTAGTTTTACTTGAATATACATAATATTACTTTCAGATATTTTGGAGACCTTTAAATAGGTTAAAGGCATATGAAATAGTTATAAAATTATTAACGTGATTGTTGATTAATATGTAGAAATAAACATCGAAGAACTTTATATAGAAATCTATTACGTTAAATAGAAGTAATATAAATGAAAAGTATGAAAACCATATTAATCAGTTATTTTGGTTAAAAGGGCTTTAGCATGAGTATATAATCTGTGACGTAAGCAAACAGTACCTCTTACTTCAGAAATGTTCGCAGTAAAATGATAATCAGGCACAACTCTTTAAAGGACAATGTGTTTCAAGTGTATTTAAATAGGTAGAAAAAGTAGAATATTTTATTCACGGTCTTTCATAAATTAAGGAATGATATACTTTAAACAAAATTAACTCATTATGGTTATAAAAATCTTCGGACACGTCAAGTTTTAAAATTTTAAACCAAAATTTTACAAAAAAAGACTTCTTGACAGGACGTGATGTTATAGACAAACATTTAAAACGGCAAATATTAATTCAAAATCTTCTCGGGCTTCTAACCAGGTAAAAACTTGGCTTGACACCAACGTTTCGAAGAAGTGCATCTTCCTCGTCTTCAGGGTGAACTGATGGATTGAGCTAGCGGAGACTGGTATTTATAAGAGCTGGAATGAAGCTGATTGGTTCGCGTGATATTATGGCCTGGAATATAAGATGACTGAGACATGGGCACGGATATCACAACCCCAAAACACACCCGCCATCCTAAAAAACCCACAATCCCGTCAGAACGTGGTTAAGTTCTCTCTGAGAACAGGGACACGTCTAACACACCTCGGGCTGCCCTCAGCCTGCCAATCACACTGGACTGGACGGATATCACGCCATAATATTCCGCGAACCAATCAGATGTTAGCTTCATTCCAGCTCTTATAAATACCAGTCTCCGCAAGCTCAAACCATCAGTTCACCCTGAAGACGAGGAAGATGCACTTCTTCGAAACGTTGGTGTCAAGCCAAGTTTTTACCTGGTTAGAAGCCCGAGAAGATTTTGAATTAATACGTCGCCAGGAAAGCTTCAGTTCTTATTTTACGCAAATATTATTTTTCATTTTATTTTCTGGAAAGTACTTATTTATTACATGAACAACTTCATACAAAGTGGGGAAGGTTTAATTAAATTAAATTAAACAAATTAAATCCTAGTTGCTTAATAGGCTGTTAAATGTAAATTGCTGTTACAGCAGCCAAAGCTTTTGAAAGAGGCAAATGGAATTGTTAAAGCAACTAAGTAAGAAAACCATCTACAATATTTAAATCAGCATGCTGCAATTTAAAAATGTCGATGACGCTACATCTGCTAGTAAAATAATGTGCTCTTAAAATATTAATTTCAAAATATTTACTACAACGTTTTCAAAAAATATTTGGAGGAAATATATTATTTTCAGTATTCATTGCTTATAAAATATCTTATGTTTTTTTTGTTTTTTTTTTTTGGTAGTGTTTAACGCCCGCTTTAATTACTAACGGCATCGCAGGCGGTGACACTGATGATACATGAATGATGATGGAGCACCGGTGGAATGCGATGGCGGGGGAAACCGGAGTACCCGGAGAAAACCAGCCCCAGCGCCGCTTTGTCCACCACAAATCTCACACATGCGGTCGTTTGGGATCGAACCCCGGCCGTCTAGGTGAGAGGCTAGTGGTCTAACCGCTCGGCCACGGCGCGGCCCTAATATCTTATGTAATGAGATTCTTAAAACGTATGGCATTGTTGCACATCTTGAATAAAATGTCTCTATAAAATCAATTTCAGTTGAATGTAGCGCAGATTGAAAAACTATATGAAAACTGCTTTAAAATATGTTGCTGTTGTGATAATTTCAGTATAAATTCATGAAAACTACATGATGTTTCCAGAAAATGTCCCCACTTAACCTTGTGTTGTATTTGTTATACTCTTGTTGTGATCATATCTTTCAGAGCTTAGTTTTCTTTTTTAAATTACGAATCAATTTGTAATGTTATATGTAACAAAGCGTTGTGAATTTATTAAGAAACCCTATAAAATAAATTATTTAAAAATAATAAAAAATGGAAAACAAATTGTGCCTTATTTTAGACAAAGGAAGACTCAATGGGTGCCTTTTGGGGCTTGTAATATTACTCACACAGGCGCACATACTCACACAGAATATTTTACGCTAATTTCGAAAAATTCGTAGAAATACATTCAAACCTTTGCAGGCGTTACAACATCGAATATTATTCTGGTGTAAGATAGCAAAAACATTACAGTTTTAAAGAGAGATAAGAACGAATTGGAAGCAAACCAAGCTGTGGATGCCTCCTACTGCGAGAAATAAAAAGAGAACAAGAAGATGAGGTAAAACCCAAACTGAAAGAGAAACCAAAAGGTCATAGGTTTTGCTCTTTAGAAAAAAAAAAACCGACAAAAGGCAGCAACACAAGAAAAGGTTTCGGAAAATATTTTCACAAGCAATACGAGAGCTCTTGAACTTTCCTAGTGCACATGGAACAGGTTTTAAAGCTGATGTCCCGTAAAAGGGTTACACAGAAATAGTATTATCTTCATTTATAATACAATCGTATTCTTTTGGTATCTGCCGATTCATGTAAACGTTTTAATTTCTCTGCAGGGTGTATGTACAGATAGATAAAGTTCTGGCGATTTCACCAGAAAACACCGTTTGAGGTCCCCTGAATAAAAAATCTAATGTATTCTACTCACACGAGGTTCTCTACATCTCTGCAATAAATTATTGTTAAAAAACTTACTCTTCTATTTACTTAATGCCAATCGAGAAAACATTAGCAGAAAGTGTCGTATCACTTGCTTGCTTGTAAGCAGAAGGGAAATAAGGGAGTACCATAGGTTAACGTGATAGTCAAATACTTTAAAAATCTGATGTGTTACACTCACATGAATTTCTCTAGCCATTCTACAAACTTCTTACATAAGATGATTCTTCTTTCTGCACCTTGTTAATCGAGGTATTCAGCACAATGTTCTTATCACTTAGTTCCTTATAAGTAGGAAGAAAATAAGGGAATACACTAGGCTAAATCGATTGTCAAATGTTTTAAAGGCTTTCGTTATGCGATTGTCATTACAAATCGCTTATTTTCTTGGCCAGGAATAGAACAAAAGAAAAAGGGACACTCCCGTCTGAGAAAAGTACAAGTACTTCACAACTGAAACTGATAACAATGAATACCTCTAAAACGGTAAGCTCCACGAAAAAAATTTATATGAAGTAAATTGTGTATCTTAACAAGGCCTACATTTTCTGTATAGTAAGTTTTCGTCTATCTCTTACGGTGTATTAGTTATGCCAAATTAAGCAAAATTCATCCAGAATAAACAGGTCTTTAGAAGCTATTCCAAGAAAATTCAAGATATACATTTTATTTGTCAGGTAAATAACTTTACTATACGATATTTTAATCAAAGTCGTCAGAGCCATTTTTTAGAAAATCAAAATTTTCGAAAAAAGTTTCATGTAAAGGGTAGTTTGGGTTGGGGGGATTTTTCTCAAAATCTTCGTGTCGCATCCCTGGAAGATACTAAACTTAAATACCAACTTTGATATTTTAGTTACTTTTCGTTTTTGAGTTATCGTGTTCACGGACACACGGACACACTGACACACGGACGCACTGACACACGGGCACACACACACACACGTACCTTTTTCTGAAAATACTTTTTTTGGATACAGGGGACCCTAAAACATATATTTCCGGTGAAATCTCGATATCAAATTTTTTGGTGAAGTGCAATACATTCTCTATACACTATGTCATAGTGAGTATAGAGAAAGTAAAAACTGGTTGCCATGTGATTGAAGTTCCTTTGTTTGTATGGACAGGAGTTAACAAATTCCCGTACGAGAAAAGTATACGTACTTTAAAACTTAAAATAATAAGAAGGAATATCTCAAAAACGGACAAATCCACAAAAAGTATATAGCATAAACTGTGTGTTTTAACGAGCCTTACATTTTTTGTGAGGTAAGTTTTTGTGTATCTCTTACGGTTTATTTCTATTGAAGATAATTGCAGAGTTTGGTGTTGTGCACATGAAAATTTGATTATAGAATTTATTCTGTTTACACGTTGACACAGGCACGTTTTTCTAAAAATCCTACATCAAAAAAAATGATACAAAAAGTACAAATATATAGGTATATAATTTTAGCAGCGTGGAACCAGGATTTTTCGAAATACACTGATATATCAACTTCTACTGGGTTCACCTATTTAGTCGTACTCGTCTTTCTAATTTTAGTTCCCGTTTGGGTGTCTAATCAATTCCAACGATCTTTGAACTGAGTGGAAACTTTTCCATTAGAATTTGTTTTTCTTTGAGAGCCTTCTTTGTAGCTTTACTAGTAGTGTGTTTTTATATGTGGCGAACGGTAGGATGAAATATTGTTCAACGGTGGCGCGGTTCGTTAGTTTTACAGTTAAATAAAGGTTGTTTAAACACTTTACATAAATTAAAGTCATCCTGAAGTTCACTTTAGTATATAAATACTAAAACAATAAATAACACTTAAACAATAAATTTCAATTTTAATAAAGTTGTTATTAAATAGTTACGTTAGAAGAAAATACCCATAAACTACAAAACCATAAAATAAAGTATTAATAACATTAAAATTAAAATAAATCTATCCTAGATAGCCCAGATTCACGTCCGTCCGGTTATAAAACCAAATATCAGGGGACTTTTGTCCCAGTGATGTTTAAAACGAGATAGATTTTTTACTTTCTCTACACGTACTATGTACATAGCGTATAGAGAAGGTATTGCACTCCACCCAAAAATTCGATACCACGATTTCACCGGAAATACATATTTTGGATTCCGCTGAATCCAAAAAAGAAAACATTTCAAAAAAAAAAAAAGAGCCCTGTGTACGTGTGTGTGTGTCTCTGGACAGCATAGCTCAAAAACGAAAAGACCGTTGAATACCAAACTTGGTATTTAAGTTTGGTAACATCCAAGGATGCGACACGAAGATTTTTAAGAAAGTCCCCTCACCCCAACTACCGTTTACATGGAACATTTTCGAGAATGTTGTTTTTCTCAAAAATGGCTCTAACGATTTTGATTAAAATATCGTATATTAAAGATATTTACTTGACAAATAAAATGTATATCTTGAACCTTCTGGGAATAGCCTCTGAAGACCACTTTATTCTCCATGAATTTTACGGAATTTGCATAACTGCTAAACCGCAAGAGATGGACAAAAACTTACCACACAGAAAATGTAGAGCACTTTAAAACACAAAATTTATATTATATACGTTTTTTTCGTGGATTTAGGCATTTTCGTTGTATTCGGGTTCAGTTTTAAAATACTTAATTTTCTCATACAGTAATTTATCAACTCCTGTCCATACAAAGGAACTTCAGTCACATAGCAACCAGCTTTTAACTATCACTTTAGCCTACGGTACTATCTTATTTCGCTTCTACTTACAAGGAAGCAAATAATAAGACTATTTCTGCTAATTTGTTCTCAATTAGCATGAAGTAAATAGAAGCATAAGTTAACAATGAAGTGTTGCAGAGATGTAGCGAAGGTCATGTGAATGGATCACATCAGTTTTTTTTTTTTTTTTTTTTTACTAAAAGTATATCGAAAATAAAAGCACCTGTTTTCTCTCATAGGTGAAAGAAAAATGATTTAAAAATTAAAATAGTGCTCTAGTAACATCTTATTTGTTGCATTTATATATGTTTAAAATGTATTAAAAGAGAGAACTTACAATAATCTACATTTTTGTCTGTTCAATTATTTTGTTCTTGGAGGCATTGTTCATTATGGAAAATATCTCAATGTGTTCCATTCAAATGATTTTCTCTACCAATTCCACAACTATACTTATCTTACAAACGATTATTCGTTTATTTACATCGTAGAAATTAAAATAAACATTAGTAGAATTGTTGTTATTTCTTTCTTCTTGTAAGTAGAAGAGAAATGGTACACTAGGTCAACTTTTAAAAGCTGATCGCTATGTGAAACAATTTTTTGATCTCTTTGCTTCCCAGGAGCAAGCAAAGGAGAAATGAAATGAAAGATAACTTCCAATTGGAGAAATGTAGAAAAAGTTTAAAATTGAAACTAATATCAAGGAATACTTTGGAAACGGTTAGTCTATGAAAAAAGGAATATGACATGAATTTTGTGTTTTGAGGAAACTTGTATGTTTTGTGTAGTAAGGTTTTGTCTGTTATGATTTACCAGCTACACAAAATTCATCTAGAATGAAGAGCCGTTCAAAGTTATTACCAGAAAATTCGAGATATATCTTTTGGTTGATATGAAAATATCTAAAACACGTAGTATTTTTGTCAAAATAGATCTGGTTTTGAGAAATTCAAAACATCTCCATGTAAAGGGTAGTGGTTTGGGAACTTCCTGAAAATCTTTATATCGCATCCTTTGAAGAAACTGAACTTAAGTACCAAATTTGGTATTTAACGAAATTTTCGCTTTAGAACTATGATGTCCAAAGATACACACACACGGAAATTTTTCCAAAGATGTTTTTATTTCAGGGGATCTCAAAACATGTATTTCTGGGGAAATATAGATGTTCAAATTTTGGGCAGAATAATAACTCCATGGCATGACAGCTCACGGGGAACCTTGACCTACCGCCCGGCCGCTACGTCCCCCATTTCGGTCCACTACAGACGTCATTTTGGGCAGAATACAATACCTTATCTAAGTACCTGCTATGTACATTATATGTACATACATATTAGAGAAAGTAAAAATAAAAGTATGTGCTAACTGAGAACGATTTTGTCTTCGAGATATGGAATCTTGGTTACGTAATTTTAAATGCGATTTGCGCGCATATTTCTGTGGCCTCATTGCGGGCGAAGTTCATTATCAGCTCCTCTCATAGTATGTTGCAGGCAACTGATCGCTGAGTGGAAGACATGATTAAAGCCACAATGTTATAACTTTATAAATATTTTTCGTCAATTAGGAAGAAGAGAAAGAACACGGGGATTTTTGTTTTATATGTATTTGCACTTTAAATATAGCTGCTGAATTTGTGATATTAATGTGATAATTGGCGCTTGTAGGCCAAAATCTCTAATTTATCACTGTGATATCAGTAGGAATAAGATTCTAATGTAAATGATATTTTTTTTCTTCTGTCTGAAAGTATACTGATTTGGTAATTGAGTTAATTCCTAAATTTATAAAAAATTAAAAGAATTTTAAATTGCATATAATTACGTTCTGCTTGGTTTTGCTTGTTTGAATATATTATAAATATTATTAAAATCAACATAATTAAAAAAAAAGTGTTACACTCACATGACTTTCTCTAGCTCCAAACAAACTTCTTACAAAATAAGCTTCTTCTTTCAACACCACGCTAATCGAGATAAACATTAGCAGAAGTTTATTACTTAGTTCCTTATAAGTAGACTGAAACTAAGGGAATGCACTAGGCTTAAGTGATAGTCAAATGTCTTAAAAGCTGTCGTTATGCCATTGTCATTGCAAATCGCTTCTTTGCTTGACCAGGAGTAGAACAAAAGAGAAACGGACACTCCCGTCGGAGAAAGGTATAAGTACTTCACAAATGAAACTAATGACAAGAAATACCTCGAAAAGAGTAAACTCTACGAAAAAAAAGTATATAACATAACTTGTGTATTTTAACAAGATCTTAATTTTTTGTTATGTAAATTTTTATATATCTCTTACGGTTTACTATTTATGTTAAATTAAGCAAATTTCATCCAGAATAAACAGGTCTTTAGAAGCCATTCCCAGAGAATTCAAGATATACATTTTATTTGTGATAGAAATTACTTTAATATCTGGCATTTAATAAAAATCGTTAGAGCCATTAAGAAAAACAAAATTTTCGAAAATGTTTCCATGTAAAGGGTAGTTAGGGGTGGGGGGATTTTCCTGCAAATCTTCGTGTAGCATCCTTGGAGGATACCAAACTTAAATACCAAGTTTGGTATTCAACCTGCTTTTCGTTTTTGAGCTATGCTGTCCACAGACACAAACACACACACACACACACACACAGAGATAGACACACACACACACACACACACGGACCTGTTTCTCAAAATGCTTTTTTTTTGGATTCAGGGGGTCCTAAAACATGTATTTGCGGTGAAATCTCGAAATGGAATTTTTGGGTAGAATACAATACTTCTCTATTCCTATGTACATTATACATACGGGGCTAGAGAAAATAAAAATTAAATAAGATTTTAAATTATTAATTTGAAATCTTATTTGTATATTTCCTTATTTTGTATGTGTTCTGCTCTTAAAACACTCTGCTTGCCAGGCGATCTGCTCCGAGACTAAATTTTCAAATTTATCCTTACAACTTCTTCAGGGTAGTCAATCCTCTCTTTCCAAATGATCTATAAAGCGGTGCTTTTCTAGTAAATACTGAAGAAATTGTTCTCAGTTCTTTAATTCTTTTCCTGGTATTTTTCTACTTCTTCAAATATACGGTATTCTGTTTGTTATTCTCAGCTATCTAAATTTCTAGTCTATCGATTTTTGTCGCTACTAATACAGACCTTAAAAGGTCCAATCTCGACTTTTCTGTCCGAATTTTAATACCCATATGTTTTACAGATATAATTTATAAATCTACTATTAATTTATTAATTATTGTTTCATATTTGAGTAGCCCTCCGTGGTGTAGTGCTTACTTGTTCCCAAGGTTGCGACTTCAAACCTGGCGGAGGACGATGCATTTGTTTGGGCGTAAAAATCTTTAGCTTGGCTTCCTTCGGTCCCTTGGTCCCATATCGTAGATTTACAGCACATAAAATAACCTCAAGCTTGATAAAGATGCCTCTGAGCAAAATTAAGTGCGGTTCCATGCCCAGCATAGAATGTGACGCTGAGATTTACAACAGTTCTCTATATCATTTTTAAATGTGTTTTATGAAATAAAATGTAGTTCAAAACTGTATACTATGAAGTCAGTCTTAAACCCTACAACACTAATGGTAGCTTATACGAGACGTAATCAATACCTAACGTTAGATCTGTGAATTTCCGCATTATCTGGTCACAACCGTTTCCTGACGGTATAAAAGTACCGTTAAAGAGTTTTCGGATTTAAGTTCAAGTGTAATAATATGTAATATTAAATTTACTTCAAATGTTTCATGTTTAGTGTATCTTAACATTTGTAACTGATTTACTAAAAGAAACATCGTTCCTTAATAGTTCTAGAAATTCAACTCCGAAAATATCACTTTAGGTTTGCAATGACTCCCCAGTTGAAATTTCAGTTCACTCAAATTAGGATAATATGGCGAATAAATTGTTTTAAAATGGAAGAAATTGAATGCCTTTGTAATAAATGAATGAATTAATCATATTCAAGAGTTCGAATTATTCAGAGTTAAACTGATGACTAAATTTTAATTAATTATTCTTAATTATTAAGATCCTTTGATTAGAAATAACTGTAGTTAGACTAATACCTTAATGACAAGTTGACATATAGACTTTTATTGCTTATTCGTTTGTAGCTATATAGGCTTTTTTGCAAATGAATTACAGTGCAATTTATTTCTCAAAGTTTACTGATTTTAAATCTATGTAATCATTGTCAAAAGTAAAAGTCAGTGACAATACTATGTTACAGGTAGCTGTATATTTTAACTCTTCAGCATTACATTTTGACGAATTAAATCAATCATGTGCCTCCACAAAATTTTATCCGCGGACGAATGGCATGAAATTTCCTCAAATATTTAAGCAATGTAATTATGAATCTTAATACTTTTTACGAACATACTTATGCGAATATTATGAAGTTTTCAAAGCATAAATGCAACATGTTAAATACATTATGAGAGCATTTAATATCTGTTTCTAGTAGTCAGTAAGAATTTTATTACCATAAAGGGAAATGGAGAAGCTTTTGGCTACGCCTGTCATTTAGGTGTAGTCAAGGGGCTGGATTTAAAGAGTAGATTCAACTATAAAAAGCTTATGAGTTACATTCATCTGACTTTTTCTACCTAATCTTCAATAAACTATTCCTACAAAAGTGTATTCTTTTATACACTTGATATGTAGATAATAATTGAGATAAACCTTTTGTAGCAAAGGTTTTGATACACTTTTCTTTGTAAATACAATGCAATTTAGGAAAAAAGAGCCCCTAATCCATGATCAAGTCTTTTAAGAGATGGTCCCTATATTATAGTTATAAATTCCCTTTTCTCTTTGCATGAACAAGAGAGCAACATGAATAACCAGTTCCCGTTTGAGAAGTACTTGAACATTCAAGACGACAAAACGGAATATGTCGGAAATGGTTATTTATACAAACATATACATAAATTGCGTAAATTGTGCGCATTAATGAAATCATTTGTTTATCATGAAAATATTTTAAACACATTGCTGTAATCCAAACAGTTATCATTTTTTGAGAAGACCAACATTTTCGAAAAGGATTCTATGTAAAGGCTAGTGGGTGTGTGTTTTACTTGAACAATTTTTTTTGTCGCCCCTTTGTAAGATGCTGAACTTGAGTGTGATATTTAAATAACTTCATTTATGTGTTATACTGTCACAAACACACCCAAATGAATTTTTTTAAAACTGTGTTTTGGGGTTCTTGAGGTGTTGAAAACTATTTCAGGTGAAGCTTCGTCATTGAATTCAGGTAAAGTCTCGGGTGGAATACAATGTATGCCCTATTTATTTATAAGTAGTGCAGAAAGTAAAATAACGTAAATTTGTTTATCTATCCTAAAGCAAAGTCAAGAAACGGTCCTGTCGCAGATATTTCGCAAAGTGATTCAATTTAAATCAACTGAGATAGTTTAAAATAGTAACCTCAACACCCTACACAACCCTTTACTTATTAATTTTCGAAGTTTGGATCTTCTAAAAAATGGATCAATGATCATGGTAAATGATTAAATTAATTACTTAATTTGATTAAATACCGTAAATTAAAGATATTTACATGACAAATAAAAATTGTCTTTAACTTTCTGGGAATAACCTCTGAACATGACTTTTCATAAATTTTAAAGAGTAAGCAACAAACGAAAACTTAGAAATATAAGATATGTTTTAAAGACACGATTTATACCATATACATGTTTTTTGTAGAGTTAACTATTTCCGAGATATTCCTTGCTATCGGTTTCAATGTTAAAATACTTAAACTTTCTAAAACGAATTTGTCATTCCTGTTTCTTTTGTTTTACTTTTGGCTATGCAAATAAAGACGAATTTCATCGTCAATCGCATAGCAAGAGCTTATAAAAGATTTGACTATCCTTTAGCTTAGTGAATTCCCTTAGTTCCCTTCTACTACGTAATAAAGTAATTTCCGCTTATTTTATTTGGATTAACATGAAGCAGATAGAAGAATTATCTATTTAAGAACTTTTTAAAGAAAGTCAGGTGAATGGAACACACCAGATATTTATTTTTATATTAGTTGTATAACAAAGAGGTTGTCAAAGCCTGATCTTTTATGGCTAATTCACCCTGATCTTCATTTATTTTATTATAAATTTCATCCTGCAACTTTCTATGCAATGATTTTTACTTTCTCTAGCCCCGTATGTACAATGTACATAGGGATAGAGAAGTATTGTATTCCACCCAAAAATTCGATGTCGAGATTTCACCGGAAATACATGTTTTAGGACCCCATTAATCCAAAACAAAAAATCCAGAAAAAGGTCCGTGTGTGTGTCCGTGTGTCAGTGTGTCCGTGTATCTGTGAATACGATAACTCAAAAACGAAAAGTAGCTAAAATACCAAACTTGGTGTTTAAGTTCAGTATCTTCCAGGGATGCGACACGAAGATTTCGAGAAAAAAAACCACCCCAAACTACCCTTTACATGGAATTTTTTCCGAAAATTTTTATTTTCTTAAAAATGCCTCTAATGATTTTGATTAAAATATCGTATATTTAAGATATTTACCTGACAAATAAAATGTATATCTTGAATTTTCTGGGAATAGCTTCTAAAGACCTGTTTATTCTGGATGAATTTTGCTTAATTTGGCATAACTAGTAAACCGTAAGAGATAGACAAAAACTTGCTATACAAAAATGTAGGCTTTGTTAAAATACACAACTTACGTCATATACATTTTTTTCGTGGAGCTTACCGTTTTCGAGGTATTTATTGTTATTAGTTTCAACTGTGAAGTACTTTTTTTCGGACGGGAGTGTCCGTTTTTCATTTGTTCTACTCCCGGCCAAGAAAAGAAGCGATTTGTAATGACGATCGCATTATGAGAGCTTTTAAAACATTTTACTATCGATTTAGGCTAGTGTATTCCCTAAGAATAATAAAAAAATAATAAAGAAGAATAATCTTATGTAAGAAGTTTGTAGAACGGCAGGAGAAAGTCATGTGAGTGTAACACATCAGATTTTTATATTTTGAGCACATACTGCAATTTATGTTAAAGTCTCTACTATCCATAGGTAAGGTACTCTCACTAAAAATCCCTTGTTCTTTCTTCCCTGCCGGGCGGCTTGGCTTCCATCCGAATAATAAATTACATAAGTATATCCTTATCTGGTCTTCTCCATAGCGCGGTGGTAGCGCAGCTGCTTACTAAGCGGGAGACCTGGGTTCGATCCCCAGTAGGGATTTTTACCCCGCTGGGAGACCTAGCCCGGGGTGCACTCAGTCTCGTAAAGTCCCTGGGGGGCCAATTGAGGAGCTACTTGATGGAGAAGTAGCGGCTCCAGGTTATGAGGACCGCATTAACCGGCCATGGGGGACTCGAGGCGCTGACCACGTCTCACCCTTCAATACTGCACCCCATCCATGATGTCTGTAGTGGACCGAGATGGGGGACGCAGCGGCCGGGCGCTAGGCCGAGGTTCCCCGTGAGCTGTCGTGCCATGGAGTTATTAGTTATATCATTATCTTTGCACTAAGCTGCCTTATAGTCTATTCGCATTCTTTTCGGCCAGCGAGGGGAAACACAATTTCTGCATCAAACGGCACCCTTCCCCCTTCTCTTCCTATAAATCCTAGCCGAAAAGAGTACATCCTAAAAATATTGTGTAAGTAAGAATATCTCAAAACAGCTGTATTTATTCATCATAGATTGTAAATTATATCTCCTCTGGATGTGAAAATATGTAACAGTGCGACTGAATATCTGCTTTGAAATCCTGACTGTTTGAACCACAGCAACAATTCTCTTACATTTATTTTGTGAACGAAGTAAAGTAAATTGCACAACCTAATACGCAATTTCAGTCAGAAAACATAGATTACCAATAGGAACTTTATTCCATTTATGAATTAGCACAAAGTTTCCTCGTATATCACTGTTTTAGATGCAAACAAAGATCTTTTGTAGATATTCGTTGTGAGAGAACAGGATTACAACTATCCCTTCCAACAAAAATAACAATCAGTGTCGTTAAATCCACCAAAAATCCAACTAGGCACGTTTGATATCAAGCCTACCGCAAAGGAAGTGTAGGATTAATATTTTCTGCAACAATAAGCCTTTGTTTGCTTTTGTGGGCTTACTCAGCTTGGACACATAAACATGATATATTTATCGTAGCGTTTTTATCTCAACGAACACCGTAGAGCTATATGACTTTGCATTACCTTCAGGAAACAGGTGCCCTGTACAGCATAACTGTAATAATACTGAATTTCCTGTTATTTTTAACACTTTATTGAGTCACAATATTTAATGCGAAGATAACATTGTTGAAAAGAGAGTACGCAGAGAATATGAGCGCAATTAATGTTCCATTATTACGGGTAGGGACGCCCTAAAACTGCCACGATAAAAATTATATTTTCCGCTTCTGGTTATCTGCGGGTTCTTTTACCGCACTCTGAATTTCTAGAATTCAGGACACTTTATAGACTCTGTGATTCTTTGTCTCTAAAATTCTTACGATATAAGATTTTCAATAACAATAGCATTCTCTAGGTGTATAGTAAATATTAAAAACATCTTTTGCTACATAAATACTTCGTAAAGTAATTTAAAGTTTGGTTGTTTCAGTGTGATAATACTTTAAATATACTGAAACAGGTAATTTAGCTAGAGCATTTCTCAGAAACCCTCTAAGCTACGTTTACATAATTTATAAATTTATATTTACAGTTCACAAAAGTTCTGTTAATCAGCAAAAATTGTGCTTGTTTATTTTTTGCTAAATACCTAAGAAATAAGTATTTTATTCCGTCCAAAAATTCAATGCCCTGATTTCACCTGAATCTAGCTTTTTTAGAAAAAAGTTCGTGTTTATTTATGTGTATGTGTGTCTGCCTGTTGAAAAGTTGATAAATACCAAAATGGTACTTTAGCATCTTTCATGGATGCGACACGAATATGTTAAATAAAATCCCCCACTGTAAGCTACCCTTTATATGAAACGAATTTGTTGAATTTTCTAAGATAACTTTATTCTGAATCACTTTTATAATGCTGGTAAATTGTAACATACAGACAAAAGATTTCTGCACAACATAAATAAATAAAATAAAAAATAAAGTGCACAATTGGAGTTCACCATTTCTATTCTAAATCTGAATTTTCAAATACTTAAAAGTTCTTGCTAGTAGCAAGCCTTTCATTTTTCTCATCCAAACAGTATGGATTTTTAAAACTGTCACTGAGTGATATACTTTTGAAACATTTGGTTACCGCTTTACCTAGAAGTTTTAACTGTTTAATAAAAGTTATCTGAATCAGGAAGAAGCAAATATAAGAACAGTATATAGAAGAATGAATATATAAATCAATGTGATGAAACACAACGGATGTTTTCAAGAATTAATTCACTATTCGTTTTGTCTCGTGATCAAGCAAGGGGATGGAAGTTCAAAGTCATCACATATCAATTTGCTTTTTAAAAATTAACTATCGCTTTTGCGTACTACCTAGAACCAATTGTGTGTGTAATGAAAGTTTAACTTGATTAACGTTAACTTGTAGAACAAGCATTTTTAAGAATATGTGGATACTGCACACAAAATTTTGAAAATTAGTCTTTAATAGGCATGAATAAAGTTTTCGTTACGGAGGTTTTATTTTATATACCTTTTGTTTTCTCTATTACGTCTACAAGTAGAAGAAAAATTGGTTTCATCCCAAAACATTGATGTCCAAATTTCAACAAAAGACAACATTAAGAAGTATTTTATCAAAGGTCCAAATGTGTGTCTCTCTGGCCAGCATAGTTGGAAAACGTAAATTTGGTTGATACGGAATTATTTTATTGTTACACTAATAATTTCACTATAGGGAAATACAGGAGAAATCCAGAAATATTGGATGAAGTAATTTTATAATAAAAAGCAAAACTTATAAGTGTGTAAGGATATTAACGAGGCAAGGATTGAAAAAACGATTTAGCTCGAATTCAGAATAGCGAGAGTAAATAAGTGGTCGAAATCCATATTGAGGTTCAGTTTGGGAATTTCAGTACCTTCAGAAATCAAAAAAGACGGCCTGAAAACACACTAGAATAAATTTTGGGATTAGAAAGGAAAGAAGAATACGGCGAATTAGCAAGTAAACGAGTCAGAATTGAGTTAAAAAAAAACTTAAAGAACGTAGGAATAAGGTGGTATAGTGATGATGTAGGTGGGGCTTAGGTTATTAAAAGAGCATGCATTTTGAAAAATTAGCTACTACTGCTCTGTTATATTGCCACATATACAGTCTGTTGGATTAATAACTGAAACACTTATCAATTAATTTTGATCATTATATTTAGTAACTGATAATTTCTCTGAAACTTTAACTATGAATTTGATCGAAATATGCACAAAAGACACAGTTGTAAGGTTCATAACATTCTCGGAAAGTTAACATGAGGTCATACTTCCGGTTGGCAACTAGTTAACAACACCTGAAAGCGCATCATTCTTAATCTTTAAGCTTATTAGCTCTTTTATATTTAAAGAATGTATTGGATGCTATATCCGGTTAAGGTTTTTCTCAAGCTCTGTCTGTAACTGTTTTCATGCCAGACTTAGTTACATGTGACACGATAGCATAATTATTATAAGTTTATGGGGCACGTCGCTCCTCCAAGATTAGAGTTATAGCATGGGTCTACAAGACACAACCATTAACGTCTGTGTCTGCATAAACCTCTAAGGTAAGATAGTATAATATTTTTTGTTGCCTCTATTAACTCCCCCATATTAAGCCAGTAAATTAATTGTGTTTATTCATCCAATAAATAAATAGATTGTAAACAGAGTATGCTCGACTTTCTGTAGTTACACCCCTAATCGCATACCTTCTTAATCCCGGGGTTGCCACAATACTTTTTCGCCTTACTGTTATTATAAGTTGGCACTTAATTGCCGCATTTAGGCTCATTGCTTCGCCGTTTTGTTTTTGTTTTTTATTGTTTTTTGTTTGGTAACTACTTATGGCACCGCAGACGGTGACACTAATGATACACGAATGAAAATGGAGCACCGGGGGAATGCGATGGCGGGGAAAACCGGAGAACCCGGAGAAAACCCGCCCTAGTGCCGCTTTGTCCACCACAAATCTCTCATGCAGTCGCTTGGGCCGTCTAGGTGAGAGGCGAGTGGTCTAACCACTTGGCCATGATCGAGAGGGTTTTCACATATTAGCAGTTCAGCAAATCACGGGAACTTACGTTTATTGCTTTACCTTTTGTTGCATACCTTTAAGAAAAATCTCATATCTTACCACTGGAGCGCTAGCTGGCAACAGGAGAAGCAACAATTGCGCAGTAAAATACCAAATATGATACAGAGGTAAAATCGCTTTGAAAAATTCAATGCCAAGACCGGATTTAAACCACGGATCTTCCGGTTTCCGTTCAGTTGCGTAACTGAGCAATAATGGACAATGCCAGCACAAATTAATGTTTCAGTCTGACACTGCCTCTTAAACCTTTCCGCGTATGCGCTTGTGTGAAAGAACAATTAATTACGGAAGTACTTCTTGTTATTTTGTTGTACAGTCAAATTTTGCAAGTCTCTTTTTACTTTCTGTAGCCCCCTATGTACAATGTACTGAGGAATAGAGGTCTTGCACTCCACCAAAAAATTCGATACCGAGATTTCACCGGAAATATGTTTTAGGGTCCCCTGTATCCAAAAAAAGTATTTTCAGATAAAGGTCCGTGCTAGTGTGTCCGTGTGTCTGTGAACACGATAACTCAAAAACGAAAAGTCCTTAAAATACCAAACTTGGTATTTAGTTGTAGTGTCTCCCAGGGATGCGACACGAGGAATTTGAGAAGAATCCCCCCATCCCAAACTACCCTTTACATAGAACTTTTTTCGACATTTTTGATTTTCTAAAAAATGGCTCTAACGATTTTGGTTAAAATATCGTAAGTTAAAGATATTTACCTGACAAATAAAATGTATATTTTGAATTTTCTGGGAATAGCCTCTGAAGACTACTTTATTCTGAGTGAATTTTACGGAATTTTGCATAAGTGCTAAACCGTAAGAGAGAGACAAAAACTTACCACACAAAAATGTAGAGCACATTAAAGCACACAATTTATGTTATATACATTTTTTTCGTGGAGGTGATTGTTTATGAGATATTCCTTGTTTTTGGTTTCAGCTATTAAAAACATACTTTTCTCATACATGAGTTTGTGAACTCGTGTCCATACAAACAAGGAACTTCAGTCACATAGCAACCTGCTTTTGACTATCACCTTAACCTAGGGTACTCCATTATTTCGCTTCTACTTACAAGGAAGCAAGAAATAAGGCTATTTCTGCTAATTTTTTCTCGATTAACAGGAAGTAATTAGAAGCATAAGGTTTTTAAAAATAATTTATTGCAGGGATATAGGGAAAGTCATATGAATGGAACACATGCGACTTTTTGTAAATAATCCACACATTTTCTAGGATATAATGTCATGTGAACTCCTTGGCCATGCAAGCATACGAACCTTGTTATCTTTGAAATATTTCTAGGATTTAATGTGTGTGCCGTGCAAGTAATGGACTTGCAAATTCAGCACATATTCAACAAACTGTGAAACACCCTAAGAAGAAAATGTTTTAGGCTGCTTCTCCTATGAAGAACTAAGGCCTTTAACTCCAGTTAAAGGCATGATGAAAAGAGATAAGTATATTACAGTACTGGTGAGAGTTTCCGGAAGGTGACATAAATCTTTCAGCGAGATATAGATCTCTGCCATACTTCTAAAAATCTGATGTGTGCCATTCTCCTGACTTTCTCTACATCTATGCAACAAATTATTGTTAAAAAGCTTATTGTTCTGTTTACTTAATGCTAATCGAAAAAATAGCAGAAATAGTCTTATTACCTGCTTACTTGTAAGTAGAAGCAAAATAAGGGAGTATCATAAGTTAAAGAGATAGTCAAAAGCTGTTCCTTTGTTTGAATGGACAGGAGTTGAAAAGTATATCTCAAAAACTATCAACTTCATGACAAAAATGCATATTACATAAACTGTTTGTTTTAAAGTGTTCTGCAGTTTTTTGTGGTACGTTTTTTTTCCATCTCTTTCGGTTTAGCAGTTATGCAAAGCTCCCTAAAATTCGTACAGAATGGCTATTCCCAGAAAATTCAAGATATACTTTTTATTTGTCAGGTAAATATCTTTAATATAGGATATTTTAATCAAAATCGTTAGAGCCATTTGAGAAAATCAAAATTTTCGAAAAAAGTTTCATGTAAACAGTAGTTTGGGGTGGAGTTTTTTTCTCAAAATCTTCGTGTCGCATCCCTGGAAGATACCAAGTTTGGTACCTTACTGACTTTTCGTTTTTGAGTTATCGTGTTCACAGACACACGGACACACGGGCATACGGACACCACACACACACACACGGACCTTCTTTTGAAAATGATTTTTTTTGGATACAGGGGACCCTAAAACATATATTTCCGGTGAAATCTCGATATCGAATTTTGGGTGGAGTGCAATTATTTCTCTATACACTATGTAAGTACTATGAGAGAGAAGAGGAGAGGAGAGAGAAAGAGGTGAAACTATAGAAAAGAAAATAATTCAGTTTTGAAATATTAATTGCATTGAAGAGTAAATGTTTAAGAATCGGCCGAAATATTTGTGTATACTAAGATATAAACCCATTACATAGAAGGCACGTGCTTATTTTCACAGTATTATAAATGTCATTGCTGGAAATTGAATCACCTGTGCGGCATTGCGTTCTATTAGTCTAACTTATATCTTTGATTCCGGCATGGAAGTAACTATAAAACAGATGACACCATTTGAAAACATCCAGTAACTTTATTTCAAAGCACTCCATATCACATCCTACTGTGGAAGTAAAAAGAAACCAAACCCCGTTCTACAGCACAGCTAGCAATAGTGTTCTTTCCCCTTGAAGTAAGCAGATGGACGATATTTATAATTTCCATGACGAAAGCAAAGTTACATTAATTTTATTCGCCAATTATCCAGTAAAAAATTGTGAGAATTTGTGACTGCAGCACTTGAAGATTTTAACATGTAGAAGCGAGGTTTTGCTCCAGTTGACATGTGATTTATGAGAGGGCATGAGAAGGGCTTGCCCTTCTGTCTTCCCGCTCCAAGGGTGCTTGGGCTTTTCCAGCTAAATATTTCCACCCTAGTACTTCGTGATAGCGAAAAGTGAAATTGCTTCTAAATATGATTTGATGGACCTCATTTTATTCTGTTTGAGCAGAGTAAATGTGGCGAAAAATCACGGAAGAGCAGCATCATAAAGAGGTAGTGAAGCTCTCTCTACTACTGAGACGTTCCACATGAGCCGGATAGGTTTAAAGAACATTTAACATTGATGTTTACAATTTTAGAATGCATTAAAATATCAGTGTTACTTAAAACATTTATTGTTTTCAGATATTGTTAGGCGATATTATTTATACAGAATGAGCAAAAACAATTTGCCACCATTAAAGGAAACGAATAAATATCAAAACAAGAAAAAAATCTGATGTGTACCATTCACATGCCTTTCTCTATATCCCTGCAACAAATTATTCTTAAAAAGCTTATACTTCTATTTACTTTATGCTAACCAGAAAAAATGAGCAGAAATAGTCTTATTACTTGTTACCTTGTAAGTAGAAGCGAAATAAGGGATTACCATAGGTTAAAATGATAGTCAAAAGCTGGTTGCTATGTCAATGATGTTCCTTTGTTTATATGGATAGGAGTTGACAAGTTCCTGTATGAGAAAAGTATACGTTTTTCATAGCAGAAACCAAAAATAAGGAATGTCTTAAAAACGATGAACTGACGCAAAAAATGTATATAGCATAAATTTTGTGTTTTAACGTGCTTTACATTTTTTGTGTAGTAAGTTTTTGTCCATCTCTTACGGTTTAGCAGTTATTCAAAATTAAGTAAAATTCATCCAGAATAAACTGCTCTTCAGAGGCTATTCCCAGAAAATTCAAGATAAACACCTTATTTGTCAGGTAAATATCTTTTATATACAAAATTTTAATAAAAATCGTTAGAGCCATTTTTGAGAAAATCAAACTTTTCGAAAAAATTTCCATGTAAAGGGTAGTTGGGGGTGGGGGATTTTTCTCAAAATCTTCGTGTCGCATTCCTGGAAGATACTAAACTTAAATACCAAGTTTGGTATTTTACCGACTTTTCGTTTTTGAGTAATCGTGTTCACAGACACACGGGCACACTGACACACGGACACACGGACACACACACACACGGACCTTTTTGTGAAAATGCTTTTTTTGGATATTGGGGACCCTAAAACATATATTTCCGGTGAAATCTCGGTATCGAATTTTTTGGTGGAGTGCAATACCTTCTCTATACACTATGTACATAGTGCGTATAGAGAAAATATGTACATTGTACATATGGGCCTAGAGAAAGTAATAAAAAACCGTACAAACCTTGGATGAAAAGTTATATTTACAAAATATGACAAAATAATTGCAAGCACTCAATAGTGACTTTTGGCAAGAAACAAAGGAGGAAACAATGCAGCCGTTTGTTACCAGTATTATTCAGCAAGATGTTTGTTAATAATGCGTTGACAATGATAATAATAATTAATAAGAATAATTAATAATAAGAAAAATAATTAATAATAATAGTAATAATGAAGATGTGTGTTGATCATGGGCCTATGATTTTAGCCTAGTTACCTTTTCAAATTAAAGCGCCAAACAGGTATTCATCATAGAGCAACCAATGATCCGCCAACATCCAGCCACTCAAATCACCGTTTATTTTACATGGGCCCATTATACTATAGATCAGTTGCAGCAAGATGTTAGAGCCTGCCAAGTAATGTCATACTTTAGTTGCTCAGAGTCGATATCCAGCAGATACAAAGTAATTCATAAAATTTCTTTGAATTGCACAATAGAATAGAAAAAATCAGAAAAAGGGTAATTGTACTCGAGTGAATGTCATAAGTAACAAGTTTTTTCTCAATAGCTTAAAATGTTCTTTTACACTTGGGAAACCATTAAAAATAACAATTGTTTTATTCAATTTATAATTATTTTTTCTGCATTTATTGGAGCTATTGGGCTTAAAACATAACCACGTTATATAAATTAAATAGGCCTCTTATTGCATTAGTCCCTCCCTTATCCTATATGAAATCAAAGATTTTGAACGTCCACTACATGCATATAAAACATTTCTGGTACTGTTGCCAATGATGTCTCATAAATGATCTGGAACTTAATAAAACCAATTATCACAATTATAATTCTTGTTGCTGCTAAAATGTTTTTGAATGCGGTACATTACAGGACTTTCTCTACCTATTCTACAACAAACTGCTCTTAAAAAGGTTATTGTTTATATGATTCATTATAATCCAAAAAACATTAGCAGAAATGGTTTTACTACATATTTTCTTGAAGGTACAAGGAGAATAAGAGTGCATTAGGCTTACGTAATAATCAATATTTTTAAGAGTGGGTCGTTGCGTGATGCGCTGAAATTTCGTTCTTTTCTTGACTCGAAGAGAAAAAAAAGTACGATGTGTTCCATTCACATGACTCTCTCTACATGCTCTGCAAACAATTTTTTACCAAAGATTATTATTTTTGTACTTCAAGCTAATCGAGGTAAACTTTAGCAGAATGATCTTATTACATAGTTCTTCATAAGTAGAAGGGAACTTAAGAAATAAATATATTATGATAAAGTGATAGGCATATGTTTCAAAAGCTGTGGCTATGCAACTGTCATTGAAATTCCGCTCTTTGCATGGCCAAGAATAAAACAAAAGAAACACATTCCACTTCCCGTTTGAGAAAAGTATAAATATTTTGAAACTGAAAGGAATAACAAGGGATATCTCGGAAATGGTCAGTTCTACAATAAAATTGCTTGACTTTTCTGGGATGGTCTCCTTGAGGAAGAAGGAATTGGGGCAGACCAAGGGCAAAGCTGAGAAGATAGATTTCCATAATGATGAACGATCGGTGGCTGGAGGAGGATGACTTGTTCAATCAGGAAGAATGCAAATTGGGAATACATGGCCACCCACCCCTGAAGAATGAAGAAGCCCTTAAAAGTAAATTTCTATATGGCAAAATATCATTAAGTAAGTTTACATCTCGAAGCTGTGCCGAATAAAGACGGATTGTAATTTAGGGAGACCTTCGGCCAGTATCATTTTGAATCATCTGGTTGGTCATTAACTGTCACCAAATTTCAGGATATTAAATTCACACCTGTTATTCCTTTCAAAAAGTCCCTAACTTCATTTGATTCGCAATGAAACGTGCCTCTTTAAATGTCAACGTTCAGATAAACTGCCGAGAGGGTATCCCTATCGGATTTCTCAATTCCTTTGAAGAAAGGGAAACAGTTTCCATGTTAGAAAACAGATGAAGTTTGAAGCCGCAAGGCAGGCAAGTTTCAAATACCCACGACGTGCATATTATTTTACTCCCCTCCTTCCCCAACCACCGTTATCTTTCGTCTGCTTGAAGACGGCCTTGTGGATCAGAGGTCTGGTAAATGTAAAGTTTCTTAAAACACCGTTCTAATAAGAAAAGTTACTCATAATAAAGGAAGAACTACGTGCAAACTCAAGAAATTTACAATTGGAAGCTCCAGGTTATAACATGATGTAGACTAACATGAAGTCATAGAAGAATTTGCTTTGCCAGTGAGGAATCTGTTGCAAGATTTACTGGCATAAAAAGTCTCTTCTCATTCAAGGTCTAGAAATCCGTAAATATCCTCGGAAAAATTCTTATGTTTTCCATTCACATATATCTGTAACAAATTATTGTTAGTTTATCTATTTCATACTAGAGCAGAACCAGTATAAATTGTCTTATTACGTGCTTCCTTGTTAAGTAGAAGGGAAATAAGGGAGTGCATTAGGCTAAAGAGATAGCCAAACCCTTTAAAAACTGGTTGGTATGCGATTTAAATGTGTCCCTTTCCATGGCCAGGAGTTGACATATTCCGTATGAGAATAGTCTTAAGTATTTTAAAAGGAAACCAATAGCAAGGAGTATATAGAGGTTATCCTCATAAAATTCAAAATGTACATATTATTTGTCATGTAATTGTTATTTATGCAACGTCCTATAGTGGCAGTTATTGAGATACGAGTGAGAGGTAATTTTATTTCATACGGTTTACCAACTATACTAAAGTCATCCAGAATGAAGAGGTCTTCAGAAGCTATTACCAAAATATTCAAGATATATATTTTATTTGCCATAAAAATGTTAAACATTTGGAATTTTAATAAACATAATCGTTAGAACAATTTCTGAACAAATCAAAATTTTCGAAAAATATTCCATGTAACGGGTAGTTGGAAATGAGGGGAATATTGATGTCGCATCCATAAAAGATGTTAAACTTAAATGCAAGTTTGGTATTTAACGGAGTTTTCGTTTTTGAGTCGTACTATTTATAGACACACACACATACTGTTTGTTTTCTAAATTTTTTTTTTGATTCATGTTGAATCAAAAAATGTAGTTGCTGTAAAATCTCGGTATAATTTTTGGGTCGAAAACAATATTTTCATAACGTATTTGTACAGGGTGGGCCTCGAGAAATAGTACATTTTATATTGGTAGTCCTACATTAATAATGCATTTGCCCGTCAACTGTTCGTCACAAACAAAATATATATTACTGCCATTTTGTTAGCCATGAACGTTTGGTGGCAGGAGATCGTATCAGGGCAGCGAAAGCTTACATTCGAGGCAACAGTATAATTTTCGCGCAGCATGAGCTACGACATGGAGAGAACCGTCATGACCACATTCCGGACAGAAGCACGATATCCAAGTATGTGAATAAATGGCGGCTAATACTTCAGTTGTGAATAGGAAACATAAAGGCCGCCAGAAATAATCCAACGTGTCCGTGAGGCTCTGCAACAAAGTCCACAGCGATGGGTTCGTCGCCATGCAAGAACATTACGCATGTCTCGCGCTTCTTCATGTAGGGTTTTGAAATCTGACTTGACGTTCCATCCTTACACTTTACAGGTGTGTCGACAGCTGTGGCCATTGGATAAACAGAATAGGGTACAATTTTGCACATTTCTTGAAAGACTGCATCAAGATGTGAACCTTTTGTCTTCTCTGGCAATGTCTGACTAATCGGATTTGCATCTTATTGGGTTCGTAAATAAGCAAAAGCTTCGTTAATATGCAGAGAGAAACTCAGAGCTTTTTTATGAGAAACTTCTACACAGAAAAGGTCCAGTTTGGTGTGCTATAGGAGTTTCCATTGGCATTGTGGGACCTTATTTTTATTTCTTTGGAGACGATGAAGAACGTCCACTATCAATGACGAGCGGTATACGCAAATGACAGAGAAAATTTTTGTTCCACAACTGATCAGAATAAATAACTCATCACAGCGTTTTTTCACACAAGATGGAGCTACAGCCCACACAACCCTTAGCACGATGGCTACACTGCGCCGGTTGTTACAAATCGACAGATCTCGCGACTAGATGTCTCATGGCCGGCGAGGTTTTCAAATTTGTCAGCCACAGATATTTTTCTTTGATGGTTACCTCACTATTCCTGATTTAAAAATGGCAATCCAAGATTCGTAACATTCCCAATGATATTATCCAGCGTGTAATGAGAAACTTCAAATGGGTACCATGCTAACTTCATATACTCAAGATCGCGGGTTCAAACCCGGCGGAGGACAATGGATTTTTTTCGGATGTAAAAATCCTTAGTATGGCTTCCTTCGAGAGAGAAGTTGGTCCCGTGTCGTGCATTTACGGCACGTAAAAGAACCTCAAGCGTGATGGAGAGGCCTCTGAGCAAAGTTAAGCGGCATTTTACGCCCAATATAGAATGGGACGCTGAGAACCACAGTAGTTAAAGAGCGTCAAAAAATAATACGCCATTTCCATTTTGAGAAACTTCAGAGAGCCTGTTTGGGAGATGTTATATTCAAGAAATAGAGTGCCAATAATCTTGGCAATTCAAGAACTTCTCGCCACCATAAATAAAATAGTTATAGTTGTGTTTATGTTCTAGCATTCATCTTTTCATTTGTACTATTTCCCGAGGCCCACCCTGTACAATGTACATCCGTGGTGGAGAAAAAATAAAGAATTTATCTCTCTGATACCTGCTAAAGATTATCTCCAGCATTCTTTTCAACACAACTTAGACACTCTGCAGATGACTTCTTGGGTGAGTGGTCAGCAAGCGTACTTCTCGCTCCGATTCCAGGGTTCAATTCCCCGCTGTGGCGGAAATTCTTCTTTAACCTGAATTATTCCCCATACCCCACACAGTCTAGAAGTATGCGTTTGAGAATGGATGTGCGTGTGTTTAATAATACAAATATGATATATAAACATAATGTTCATAACCTCCAGTTTATATCTATATGAGTTGATTCAGAAGTCGGAGTCCCCGGTATGACCATTGAAGTTAAAGGGGGCTATACAACACACAATCTGATGTTTTCCATTCACATAACTTTCTCTATATCTCTGCAAAAAATTTTTGTTGAAAAGCTTATGCTTCTGTTTACTTCATGCTAATTGAGAAAAAAATTAGTCTTATTACTTGCTTCCTTGTAAGTATAATCGAAATAAGGATGTACCATAGGTTAAAATAATACTCAAAATCTTGTTGCTATGTGACTGAAATTCCTTTGTTGGTATGGAAAAGAGTTGACAAATTCCTGTATGAGAAAAGTATAAGCTTTTTAAAGCTGAAACCAAAACAAGGAATATCTCTAAAACGATCAACACCACGAAAAAAATGTATATAACATAACTGGTGTGTTTTAATGTGTTCTACATTTTTTGTGTGAGAAGTTTTTGTGTATTTCGTTTGGTTTGGCGGTTATACAAAATTCCTTAAAATTTATCCAAACTAAAGTAGTCTTCAGAGGCTATTTCCAGAAAATTCAAGATGTACATTTTATTTGTCAGCTAAATATCTTTAACGTACGATACTTTAATCTAAATGGTTACGGCCATTTTTGAAAGAATCAAAATTTTCGAAAAAAGTTCTATTTAAAGTGTAGTTTGGGGTGGAGGGATTTTTCTCAAAATCTTTGTGTCGCATCCCTGGAAGATACTAAACTTAAATACGAAGTTTGGTATTTTACCGATCTATCGTTTTTGAGTTATCGTGTTCACAGGCACATGGACACACGAACACACGCGAACACACGGACCTTTTTCTGAAAATGCTTTTTTACAGGTGACCCTAAAACATATATTTCCGGTGAATTCTTGGTATCGACTTTTTAGGTAGAGTACAATACTTCTCTATACACTATGTACATAGTACGCATAGAGAAAGTAAGAACTAAAAAAAAACTGGGCATTCAAGGATTCCTTAAAACTGTTATACGGAAAACTTTGCTCCTTTTACTTTTAAATGTCCTAAGTCAGATTAATTACTATTAAGTTTTACTGGATTAGTAATTACAATACTAATTGTCCTAAACCCATCGATAACCGCAAAAATTAGTCGAAATTATTATCAGTTTTAAATGTACTTGATAGTGGCAAAAAGAAAACGCAACTGCCTATACTTCTGTGAAGTTCAGGTTGGGTTTTCAGAAAATCGTATTATGCATAAAGCTCACATGGATTCAAAATGGGTTCTTTGAAGGTAGTATTCACTGTGGACATTCTTAAATTAATTCTTTGAAATTGAAACCCAGATGGCTACTCTAATGTAATTTATATTTCCATTATTCTCTTTGCTGGTCAAATATTTGGTATTTCCTTGTTACAGCTTCTCGCTTTCCAGCAGTTTCCCCTTCTGTTAGGCTTAAAGCCACGCCCCGTTGTTAACTAGGACCTTTGGGAAATACAGGCTTGCTGGATGGGAAGCAATCCCCTTCCGGGGTGATTAAGCGAAACCAGTTTAAGTTAACGAAGTATTATAGCCATTAAAATGAATAACAGAATCCGTCATTACAATTGCAGATATTTAATTGTTTATTGGTTCTCTAAACGCCAAATATTATTAGTACCAGTTTAAATTGTTTTTCTGCATAATATCGACCGCAGCGTTTACATGTTCGTATTTATTTATTGTCTTGTACTTGATTTGCAGTTTTTTTTTGTTTAAACAAATTTTAATTTACTGAAAACAAATTTAAATTTTGTATTGCTATTATTTGAGCTTAATTGGCTTAAGTTAGAAAAATAATGATTGGTAATATTGCGATTAATAATACAAAGGCGACTACACCTCTTAATTTATTAGGAATAGAGCATAGAAAATATGGCTGTGAGGGCTGTGTTGGATCGACTTGTGAGGGTATGCTAAGTGAAAAAGAACCAAGGTCTATTCTCCGAAAATAAATAAATTGTTACTGAAAGTTTTATACTGATACCTTTCTCTTATTAGATTAAAAGGCTTGTAGTAACGAAGTAATTATATTGCAATATTTTAACATACAGTGAATCTACATTTCTTTTGTATTTTACTGCACGTCTGGTTATCTTGAAGCTTACTTACTTCTCACTACCACTCTGTAAGAGGAGAGAGGTGGCGAAAGTCATACGCAACGTTGACACAACTGTCCACTGTTGCCTAGGTATCCAAAACGTCAATGTCGATATTACACTGTAAATTCATATTCCTGAATTTAAAAAAAAAAAAAAAAATTAGAAAACCTCTTCGTGTGTGTCTTTAAGCAGCAGATTAGAATTAGGATTAAGGTATGGACGGAGGTTACTCGATAGCGAACCAAGATGGTTATTGTTCCTATGCCCCGGGAAGGAGGGGTGAGGTGAGAGGATACACCAGGTGGTACCAGGAGCGACAGCACAGCAATGCCAGTTCCTTCAGTTTCCATATTGAAGCAACCCACAAGTGGACAGCAGGCCGCGGACCTCACCTTACATAGAATCCAACGTCTCCGCCCTAGGGCCGGTCCTAATTCCCGCAACCAGGTGAAGTAGGGGACGAAGATATTAGCTATGAGCATCCTTTTTCCCTACCACGCCGCACCGAGCACCACCGTCAAAATTTCAACCCTGATAAAAAACAACGGGATGAAGGACATTTAAGGGTAAATTGGATTGGTTTGTGAACGGTGATTCCAGTAAAAAAAAAAAAAAAAAAAAACACAAACGGCCTGCCAAAAAAAAAAACATTTTTGACCAAATTTTGATTTCTAAAAGTGTTTCAACTTTTAGTAGTTTTCCATATTTCACAGATTCCCAATATCAAAGGAAACGATATGGAGGGACAGGAAATTCGGGGTTGAAACAAACCCATTCAGCATTCGCCTGGCGCCCCAGAGAAACTCACGAAAGATCTATGGGTCAGGTGGACCAATCCATGGGGTTGAACCCACAACCTCCCGAATGCGGGTCACAGACGAAACCGCCTGAGCCATCTCGCTCATTTTGAAGAGCAGAACTTTAACGAATCTAACCTGTTGGGATCTGTTCTTGAAATGCTTATTTAAGTAAAATGATTTTTATTGACAAGGAAATATGAAACTTTTTATTTTCTCTAGCACGTATGTACATACAGTGTACATTGCTGCTAGAAAATGTATTGCATTCCGCCCAAAAAAGATGTGAAGATTTCGCCGGGAATACATGTTCAGAGGTCCCGTGAGTCCAAAAAAAGCATGTTTAGAAAAAGGTTCGTGTGTGGAGGGAGGGGAAGTGTTGACAGCATACACTTCTGAAGATGTCCCTCATAGACAGAGACCAAACATGAAATTGTTTTAAGAAGCCAAAATATTTTAACCTACTCTCACCACTGCAAAACAGCCCGGAAATTTTAGTTCATAAAACTAGGCCGTGAAAGCTATATTAATAATAATAATAATAATAATAATAATAATAGTAATAATAAGAAGAAGAAGATACTAGATAATCCAAAAATATCCCATTCGCACTTGGAGTACCTGGGTTTTTTCTGCTACCTACCACCAGTTCCGCACATTTTGATCCGTACATCATTGACATTTTTCACTTTTAGAGTAGATTTATGTTTAATCTTTCTTTTAGGGAGAGCGATACAGCCTTTTTATATAGGAATCGCCACTGAAGGGGCGTTATCGGGGTGGGAGGTATTGCCAACTGTTTGTCAGAGGGGTGATGCTCTTGTGGCTTTCAGAAAATATTAGTATTAAGGGTTACAATAAATTTATTAAATTTAGTTGTATTTTGGAGCTGAACTATGTATACACCAAGGAATTATAACGTATTGCAGCATTTTTATAACAACGTTATTCGTCTACTGAACTCGATTTGTGTTTTACACTTGCAGCGATCATATAACATATTTAGATTAATTACCTTCGCAATATCTGAAGTCGCCCTACAACCAAGTATTATGAAATGGAAGATATCAAATTCCTACCTAATTGCTAGGATTCTTATGAAATAATTTGTCTCCCACATAGTGTCTGCTTACACAAAATTTTCGTACACAAATACAATTTTCCTGCTATAGTCAGATGACAAATAACAATGTATATATGAAGTGATCTAAAATCGATTGAGTTAAAGCATTTTGAGTATAGGATTGGCAGGATTTGCTACTGTTGTGTATATATTTGTGTGCAAGTGTCTGTGTGTATGTGTGTTAACAACATTTTAGATGCACAACGGGGGCCGCGCCGTGGCCGAGTGGTTAGACCACTCGACTCTCACGTAGACGGCCGGGGTTCGATCCCAAGCGACCGCATGTGAGATTTGTGGTGGACAAAACGGCGCTGGGGCGGGTTTTCTCCGGGTACTCCGGTTTCCCCCGCCATCGCATTCCACCGGTGCTCCATCATCATTCATGTATCATCAGTGTCACCGCCTGCGGTGCCATTAGTAGTTAAAGTGGGCGTTAAACACTACCAAAAAAAAAAAAAAAAAAAGATGCACAACTTTCAGTGGCATATGACTAGTTCGTGGACTTATAATCTGATGTGTTACACTCACATGACTTTCTCTAGGTGCTCCATGAACTTTTTATAGAAGATTATTCTTATTTCCACACCACTACTTAAGATAAACGTTAGCAGAATGTTCTTATTACTTAGTTCCTAATAAAGAGAAGGGTACTAAAGAATGCGCTATGCTAAGCGCTACTCAAATGTTTTAAAAGCTGTTGTTATGCAATTGTCATTGCAAATCACGTCTTTGTTGGGACAGGAGTAGAACAAAAGAAACATTAGACACCTTCTGCCTGAGAAAGTATATGTACTTAAAAACTGAATACAATAACAAGGAATATCTCGGAAACGTGTACCTAAACAACAATATTGTAAATGGCATAAATTGTGTGTTTTGGCGAGATCTACATTTTTGTGTGCTAAGTATTTGTCTATCTCTTGTGGTTTAGCAGTTAAGGAAAATTCGGCAAAATTAATCCAGAATAAAGAAGTCTCCTGAGGCCATTCCCAGAAAATTCAAGATATGCATTTTATTTGGGATGTAAATATCTTAGTATATGGGATTTTATCAAAATCGTTAGTCATTTTTCAGAAAATCAACATTTTGAAAGCTTTTCAATGTAAAGAGTAGTTTGGGGTGGGGGAAATTTTTCTCAAAACCTTCACGTCGCCTTCCTGGAATATACTAAACTTAAATACCAAGTTTGGTATTTCACCGACTGTTCGTTTATGAGTTGTAGTGTTCACAGACACACGTACACACACGGACTTTTTTATAAAAAGTCCTAAAACATGTATTTTTGGTGAAATCTTGGTATCGAATTTTTGGGTAGAATGCAATACTTTCTGTATACATTATGTACATACTAAGTGTAGAGAAAGTAAAACTAAAGGAGAGAGAAAGTGCGAGCAAAAGAAAACAGAGCGAATGCTTTAATTCAAACAGTCGAAGTATTCAAAACATGTTACAAATATGAATTAGCTTTTCTTCTGTGTTTCGCACAACATCCAATAAAAACCAATCTTTCTTTAATAGGTTGTTACATTGCGGAAGGTATTTCTGCCCGAATATCAGAGAAACAAAATGTATTTCAGAAGCCTCTTTTCTAACGTCGGTCGTGTGGGTTGGTGTGGTAATTAGTCGTTCTGTATATCAGGTGAGGTAGTATGAAGTGGGCTTTACCAGATAGTCTTCGAGTTTCAATCAAAATTCCTTCCTTTAGGCGATTCAGTACTCAATGTGGTCACGAAATGCAAGCCTGTACTTGCATAAAACCCCAAAATAGGCAGCTCATGTGAAATGTGCCCATTGAGACTCAGATTTTTACTTTATCTACACGTACTATGTACATAATTTACAGAGAAGGTATTGCACTCCACACAAAAAGTCGATATCAATTCACCAAAAATATACATTTTTGAGTCGCCTGTATCCAAAAAAAGCATTTTCGGGAAAAGGTCCGTGTATGTGTTTGTGTGTGTCCGTGAACACGATAACTTAAAAACTTAGTATTTAACTTTAGTATCTTCCAGGGATGCGACACGAAGATTTTGAGAAAAATCTCCCCACCCCCAACTACCCTTTACATGGAACCTTTTTCGAATTTTTTTCTCAAAAATGGCTTTAACGATTTTGATTAAAATATCGTATATTAAAGCTATTTACCTGACAAATAAAATGTATATCTTGAATTTTCTTGGAATAGCCTCTGAAGAGTACTTTATTCTAGATGAACTTTACGGAATTTTGAATAGCTGCTAAACCATAAGGATGGACCAGAACTTACTACAGGAAAAATGTAGAGCACGTTAAAACACACAATTTGCGTTATATACATTTTTTCGTGGATTCATTGTTTTTGAGACATTATTTGTTTCTGGTTTCTGCTTTGAAACACTTATACTCTTCTCATACAGGAATTTGTCAACTGCTATCCATAAAAACAAAGGAACTTCAGAGACATAGCAAAGAGCTTTTGACTATTACTTTAACCTATGGTACTCCCTTATTTCGCTTCTACTTACAAGGAAGTAATAAACTATTTCTGATAATTTTTTTCTGATTAGCATGAAGAAAATGGAAAAATAAGCCTTTGAAGAATAATTTGTTGCAGAGATGTAGAGAAAGTCATTTGAATGGTACACATAAGATTTGTATTGGTTTCAGCTTTAAAAAATAGTTTTCTCATACAGGAATTTGTCAACTCCTGTCCATACAAACAAAGAAACTTCAGTCGCATAGCAAATAGGTTTAGACACAGGGCGTACTAGATTTTAAGCTATAGTACTACCTTATTTGCTTCTAATTACAAGGAAGCAGTTAGTAAGACTATTTCTGCTAATTTTTCTCAAATAGAATGACGTAAATAGAAAAATAAGCTTTTTAACAAAAATTTGTTGCAGAGATGTAGAGAAAGTCATGTGAAAAAAAATCAGATTTTTAATGTTATATTTAAAGGCTGCTGCTTCAATTGCATTTTATTTTGTAGCAATATAAAACTTATCTCCCCTTCCGCTTGTTGATTGGACAAGCCGAATTGCACATTCCGTGCACTCGAAACGTTCTGTGGGTTTTTCCCTCGAGGAACTATTTGCAAATGTACTTCAGCAATGTGCATACCGTGCTCTCCTTTACTTGGTGTGTTTTCCGTTATGCGTTCAGTAATAATCACGGTTTCATAATGGTGCATATTGTAATACAATAAGTTCTCAAGAAGTTAAAAGTACGAAATTAGCTTCCGCTGATAAGCAAAACTCTGAAAAAGTTAAGTTTAAACTGCCTTAATCGTATCAAGCAAGATGTATTCTGGCGTATTACATCCACTATGCGCTCATTTCGAACGTCGAGATTGGTGCGCGACATGAAGAAAATACATCCGCCTGATCCTTTTCGATGACTAGCGAGATTTAATGGAAGAACGTTGTTTAACACTGAAGTGACACGTATGAGATGAATGGTCAATGGTGAACATCTCCTTTCGTCGGAGATTCAGGATAAGGCAATCTCAGGGTTGGATCTCTTCGTTGATGTCTTGTCCTCCGGCTAGTTATATATATATACAGGATGTTCCCAAATAAATATAGGGGTTTTAATGTTTTATAGTACTTACAGTTTTAACGTACAGTTATGAACAACTGAAACAGTTTCTGTTTTGTTCTTTTTAACAAATGTTCAATGTGTGCACCATTGACCTAAGGACACACATATATTCTATAATCATGTTCTTCCCAAACTTTGATTAGTGTGACTTGAGTAATTATTTTAACAACTCTTACAATTCTCTGTCTTAAGTCTTGGAGGTTAGCTGGTAGCGGAGTGATGTACACTTGATCCTTTACGAATACCCAAAGATAGAAATCGCACAACGTTAGTCTGGAGAACGTGGAGGTCATGCAAAACATGCTCTGCCAAATAAGATTAATACAGTATAAAACTGTAAGCTAAGTAAACTGCAACATCACCATCATCCATTGCTGCTACGCCCTCTTAGTTTAGATACATGGGTAAATGATCATGATAATGGATTATAAATTACCGTGGGTCAATGTGGTTTTTGCATCAACACTGATTGTACATTTTTATAAGTAATCAAGAGGGATTAAGTAATTACATTGTACATTGTACATATTTATAAATATTATATATGATATGTTACATTCTTTCCTTTATCTTTTTAGTGAATATATAAATTATTCTTAGAAAATTTCATTTTACTGTCTCATTAGTTTTAATTGTGATATAATTGTCTTAGTAAAAACAGCCACATTATAGAAATTAAGCGAATATCGATAACCAAATGTTTAAGAACCGAACGCTAAATGTTAAGTTTAAATTTCAATAATGTTTTCGTGCAACTCTGGGAAACAACTGAAATAAGTACAATTATATGCTATTTTTATGAGATTGTGTTTTATATATGGTATTTCAATCAAAAGCATCAAAGCCACAGTTTAAAAATAAAATATTTAAAATGTTTCAAATAAAGGGTACCTAAGGAGGGGAGGGGATTGTGATTGTGATTAAAATCTTGAGTCACATCTTTGGAAGATATTATACATAGATAACAAGTTTGGTATGTATTTGAGACCGTTATTTGGCTTCGTTATTAATAAATTATTACTATTTTATTATAATTATTATTAATTATTGACTATTATTTAATGTACAAATAAAACATTTTTAATATGTGTAGAAAGTTAGCTTGAAGCAAGCACAGCTTAGGCTGTTGACGAAACTAGGTCGCTAGGAGGATTCTTTTGTGAGGTAGAAAGCTGGTATAATTCACGTACTGCTTTATGCATGCGCGTGCAAGAGAGTAATAAATGAAAGCGATTTGGGGAAGTCTTATATGTTTAAGAAGTGAGTTTTTCTTCATTGTATTGAGGTAGTGATGTGGTGTTTATATTGCATTATGGGTAAGGAAAATGCATTATGGGACACATAGACGCCAAGTTCGCGGTCATTCTGACCAATGGAAATGAAGCAGCCATAACACCATATTTTATTATATAAGTAACAGTTTGAAGACTGTTGAGTCACTCACTGTCAAGTTCGTGGGACACTCAATTGCAAGTTTGGTTGCTATATACGTCATAGGCGCACAACGAGATATTAAGTTATTATTTATACAAAGCAAAGTTCAGTGTCGAAGATAGAAAGTTACAGGAAGTGACAGAAATTAGAGTAAATTAGTATGTGAGGCAAAGTGCTTGTCTGAATATTTAAACGATTCTAGCCAGCAATAAATTAAGATATAAATGTTAAAGTGTGCTATACTATTTAAACTAACTACCCCCATTGTCACTCCAGCCTGAGGAGTCAATTTTCTTGCCTGCTGGCCGACGTCAGCGGAGATTGCGCAAAGCTTAGGCAGCCACCACAGCAGACGTGACAACAGGTACGGGGAGTGACCTGCTATAGGGGAGTACATACATACATGCTTAATACACACAGTAGGGGACGACCCCAAAGTTACACAAAGACAACTGTATCGTCGCATATTATTTATCCGAATTTTTAGTTATACTGTTCACACACACACAAGGATCATTTCTTAAACTGCTTTTTTTTCATTTAGGGTACATAAAAACAGGTATTTTCGGTGAAACAGTATAGAATTTTATGTGCAATGTAATTCTTCCTATACCTACTATGCACATACTGGAGAAAGGAATAACAAATACGAGACACCAAAGAACTTCATATACACAGAGCGAATCTTCACCAGCTAATGAAAGGTTGTCAAATATGGACAGGAAGAGGTAGAGGATGAGTTCGTCACGTGATGGAGGTGTGGCATACTCGGGTCAGAGAAAAGAAGTTTTTATTGTGAACGTTCAATATTGCATTAATTTTAAGAAGTCGCGAACAAAATTGACAGAATATGGCTTCATTATTGTAATTTACATGTTAACATTCTCCAGCACGTATATACAACATACAGAGTAGATAGAGAAGGTATTGTATTGAACCAAAAATTCGATACCGAGAGTTCATTGAAAATACACCAATAAAAACACATTTTTAGAAAATGTCTCAATGTATATGACAGAGAGAGAGAGAGTGTGTGTGTGTGTGTGTGTGGACAGCACAGCTCAAAAACTAAGAGTCGGTTAAACTCCAAACCTGGTATTTACATGGAACATTTTTCGAAAATGTTAACTTTCTCAAAAATGGTTCTAACGATTTTAATTAAAATGCCATATGTATAAGATATGTTTATGACAAACGAAATGTATATCTTGAACTTACTGGGAATGCACTATGAAGACCTATTCATCCTTGATGAGCCAACTTTCGTTTCATCTCTTTTTTTTTACGCCCGGAAATGGAAAAAAAAAAAAAAAAAAAAAAAAAACCCAAAGCTCAAATGCTTCATATAGTGTCAGCTTTTAAAAGATTTAACTATCGCTTTAGCTAGTGAATTACCTTATTTCCCTTTTACTTGTAAGGAAGCATATAGTAAAACCAGTTCTGTTAAAGTTTTTCTTAATTAGCCCGACTTAGATAAAAGAATAATCCTTTGTGAAATGGAAATGGAGTTTTACTTATGGACGCTCTTTAACCTCTGTGGTAAATCTACGACACGGGACCAACGGCTTTACTTCCCTTCGGGAGGAAGCCATGCTAAGGAATTTTAAGTTTGTGGAATAGCTCGAGAAAGTCATATGAAATTAATACATCAGATTTGTATCTATACGTATTTATCTTCCTTATCATTTTATAGCAACATTTTCGTGTTGGTTCATAGCACTTGTTAAGCCAGTTGATTAAATGACTCTGAGGAAGTGTGGTGTCTGAAACAACTTCTTTGTGTGCATATTTTTCCAAAATATGCTTTAAAGTATTATCTGCTGATTAAATGGAATCTTTATAAAATTTATATTGACTATCAGACAGTATTTCGTCTTTTGTTTGCTCTTAAATGGGCAGAAGTTTAAGTTTAATAACGTGTTTTTAACTATTCGTTCGTTGTACTACTCGTATGAAACTACAACTTGCATTATTTACACTCAATCTTGTTACCATTTGCAAAAAATATTCCCACATATTGAATATTACGATTTTTGTGTTGGAGGGGTTCTGTGAGCGTGGAAGTAATTAACAACACAACAGAGAGAAACTAAACGTTGCAGTCATGGCCCCAAATGCACTGACGTCACTGTGAACAGTCGTATGTAGCGTGTAGTCACCTTTTTCCGCGATAACCGTTTTAAAGGTTTGAATCTTACTAATATAAATTACATTTAAATAACTTTCTAACAGCTAATTGTCCCGCTTCTTTTCCTTTCGCTATTTAACTTCTTCGTGTGAAGGACTTACACCCGCCCTTCAGGACTTACAAACCAGTACCTGGAGGGTCGGATGCTTATTGAGGAACAGACGGAGATGGATTAGAGAGAGCAGCCAGAATAGATGATCAGTCTGGTGCCCGGGATGAGAGTGTGAAAGAAGATTATATACAACGGCGGTGAAATAGGTGAAAGAAACGGTGATCATGGAACAGGTGGAGGAATGAATGGCGAGAAAAACAGGAGAACCCAGAGGAAACCCGCCCAGACGCTGCATTGTACATTAAAACTCCCACACGCCATCTCCTGAACTCCATTAATTAATTAAATTAAAATATTATAAACAGTATTGCTTTTCTCTGGATATATATCATAATAAATTAGACAATATAAAATTCAACATTAAAGTTTAAGCATCTGGATAGACTGATTACCCTCGGAGTATTCTTGCTAAACCTAGAAAGAATGTTAAATGAACTCCTACAAATATTGTTAAACATGGAGCTTTTAATTAGGATTAAGAGATAATCCGCTAAATAATGTGCTATGTAAAGTTAAGCAATCCGTTGGAAAATTATTGAGGTTTTATTTCTTTAAATTGGTAAGTGACAATTTCATTGAGAAATACTAGAGCTTCCATTGCAGTACTTGACTATTAAGTTTACTTAATTCTTTAAATGTTCATCGCCATTCTGTCATTCTAAGACACTCATGTGTCTAGTTTTCGAAAAAAGTTTCACAAATCATGGCATTTTAGTCTGCACTTGCTGCAACTGTTGGGGCATTGACGGTAATTCTTCATGTCACGTTTTATGGACTGCCATTTCGGAATCCTTTTTATCTCGACAGCGTCTTGTATTGAGGGAACTTGGAATGCACGTAACTCTTTTCAGCTAATACTGTCATATCATTTATAAGCAACTTTTAGAGATAATGCTTCGGTAAAGATTTCTTTATGCACGGAATGGTGTGATTTCATGACTGTCATTACGAACAATATGACGGATCTTTTAGGATTGTAATGGGTGACAAACTTTTAGATTCTCTCTGACATATTTTAATGGACCAAATGCATAATGCCTAATACTGGACAAAATGGCCTTCGCTCCCGCATTATACAAAGACCAGATTCATAGATTACAGAAACAATTTTCATTTGGATGGTCCGCAATATGGTGAATGGTTAATAACTCTGGATAGGAAACCCTGACAACTCAGGGCAAGTTTCGTTTTGGAAGCTTCTGGTGAAATGAATAGATGCTCGGAAAAATGTTTTAATTTATCTACTTCGTACACTTAATACAGATAAAGAAGGCACTACATTCCACCAAAAAATTAGATACCGAGCGTCTCCTGAATAAAAAAAACACTTTTAGAAAAAGGTCTGTGTATGTATTATATTTGTATTTTTAGGAAAATCTCCCAACTCAAGCTACTCTTTACATTGAAAATTATTCATTTTCTATAAAATACTCAACTAATTTGATTAAAATAGTCTATATTAAATGGATTTATATGAAAAATAAAAATGCCTCTGAAGACCTCTTCATTGTAGATGACTTTTCCATATCCGGTAAACTGTAAGAGAGACAAAACTCTACTACTGACAAAGGTAGATGAAGTTAAACAAACAATTTGTCATGTACATTTTTTGTGTGGAGTTAACGATTACCGAGATATTTCTTGTCAATGGTTTCTATTTTTAGATACTTAAAACGAAAATTAAATATTCCTGTTTCTTCTATTTTACTTCTGGTCAATCACATGGCGAAAACTTCTAACAGAATTGACTAAATTTAGGTTAGTGTACTCCCTTATTTTCTTTGTACTTAGAAGATACTAAGCAATAAGACGGTTTTTGCCAATTTTTATATGGATTAGCATGATGAAGGTAAAAGAATAAGATTTTATAGGAATAGTTTGTTTGCAGATCAGGTATTTTTCAAAATAACCCGATTGTTTAAAACCAATTTACTGCACAATCTGTCAGCTAACTCTAGGGAAATATTTATGAATAGCAGAGCCCCACATTCTGATGTCATGAATTTTTTGTGCTGCAGCATAGATATTAATAAGGTGTGCATAAACCCTTATCATGGATCTCAGATTTTGTAAATGCATATTTATTAGGCTAGCTTTTTTTTCTAGAATTTACGATAGTTGCCAATTTCTTTCTCTTAGCGTCTTTGTTATACTATTTTTTTTATCTGTATAGCATATATTAAGAGTTTTATATTATTGCCACTTTACGCTTTCAAAAATCAGAAGTTACTAGTGTAACTTCGCATATTCGCATTATTGTAAAAAAATGAGATGTGCTCATTTACATGATTTTCTCTGTCTGTTCTGCAAACAAACTATTCTTACAAAAGATTACATCATTGTAATCGAGACAAAATTGTCAGAAATTGTCTGTGAATATTTAGTCCCTTGTAAGTATAAGGTAAATAAGGGAATATACTAGACTAAAGCGATAGTTGGATCCTTTAACAGCTAGTCACATTGTGAAACATTTTAAACTCAGTTATCTTTGCTTATCCAGGAGTAAAACAAGACAAAAGATGACTTCCGTTTAAGAAAAGTTGAAGAGTTTTAAAACTGAAAGTAATAACAAAGAATATCTTGAGTCAACTCTATAATAATAATGCAAAAGACATAAATTGTGTATTTTAACAAGACTCACATTTTTTGAGTAATTATTTGTCTATCTCTTACGATTTGCCAGATAAACAAACGTCATCCAGAATGGCGAGTTCTTCACAGTCTTTTCCAGAAAGTTCAAAATATACAATTCGCTTATAATGAAAATATCTTAAATATAAATTTATTTTAATCATTATCATTGGAGACATTTTTGACAAATCAAGGTTTTACAAAAATGTCCCATATATAAAAGGTAGTTTGGGTAAACTTTCCCCAAAAATGTTCGTGTTGCATCCTTGGAAGATGTTAAACTTAAATATCAAGTTTGGTATTTCATCATATTTTCGATTTTTAGCTATTCTGTTACACATACAGACATACACACGGATGCTTTTCTAAAAATGGTAGTTTCGGATTCAGGGGACCTCAAAATATATATATTTCCGGTGAAATCTTGAAAAAAAAAATTTGGGTGGAGTACAATGCGATCTACACTGTAGAGAAAGTAAAAGCATAAAAAATTTGTCTTTACTACACTAAATATGGTTTTATTCTGCACAGGGAGCTTCTATAAAAATGCTGATACATATTTTTAATTCCGATTATTAATCGCAGATTAAAAGTTCAACAGGCGATAGATCTTGAGAACAGATGTTTTAATTACAAAAGCCATAATACTGTTAAGCTACAGGGTTGAAAATGCAACGGGTTCCTACACAAATTTAAGTTCCTAGCTTTAAAACTCTAAAAGTGAAATCTCAAATACGTTCTCTCCTTAAAGTAATCTACTACCATGAGATGAACCTTACAAACCACCCCGATCCAAAAATTACCTGGAGTACAAGATATTCAGGAAAAAACCCTGGAACAATAAAAAAATATCATACCTTAGGATACGCCCAGAAGGCTGACATAAAATATTAGATTCTTTTCAGGAAGGAAATTCTTGCAAATAAAAAAAAATCTGATGTTTTCCATTCAAATGACTTTCTCTATATCTCTGCAACAAATTATTGTTAAAGAGCTTATACTTCTATTTGCTTTATGCTAATGAGCAGAAATAGTCTTATTACTTGCTTCCTTGTAAGTAGAAGGAAATGAGGGAGTTCCATTGTTAAAATGATAGCCAAAAGCTGGTTGCGATGTAACTGAAGTTCCTTTGTTTGCATTTACAGGAGTTAAGAAATTCCTGTATGAGAAAAGATTAAGTTTTTCAAAGCTAAAACGACAAACCAGGAATATCTTAAAAATGACCAACTCCACGAAAAAAATGTTTATGACATAAATTGTGTGTTTTATCGTGAGCTGCATTTTCTGTGAAGTAAGTTTTCCCCTAACTCTTATGGTTTAGCAGTTATGCACAATTCCGTAAAATTCATCCAGAATAAAGTAGTCTTCAGGGGCTATTCCCAAAAAATTTAATATATACATTTTATTTTTGAGGTAAGTATCTTTAATAGACGATATTTTAATCAAAATCGTTAGAGCCATTTTTAAGAAAATCAACATTTTCAAATTTCTTTCCATGTAAAGGGTAGTTTGGAGTGGGGGGGGGGGGTTTAAAATCTTCGTGTCGCATCCTTGGAAGATAGTAAACTTAACAACTTAGGAATTTTACCGACTTTTCGTTTTTGAGCTATCCTGTTCACAGACACGATACAGGGGACTCTAAAACATATATTTCCGATGAAATCTCGGTATCGAATTTCTGGGTGGAGTGCAATGCCTTCTCTATACACTATGTATATAGTACGTATAGAGAAAGTAAAACAAGAAGATAAGGGTGCAAACTCAAGAAAGGTTAAAGAGATTCGAAATTTCGTCTTCTGTAAGTTTATGGGGCAGCAGGGAAACGTCGATGGCTCCCTAAGTTGCCTTATTTCCGTGACGTAAGCAGCGATGAGCCTAAGAGCTGTCAGGAAAGTGTGTGTTTTAGTACTTGCCATGGATTAAACTTGTACAGCAGCTGGATAGAAAGCTTAGGGAAATGTCGGAAGTCCGAGGCCACTAACTGTAGTAATAAAGTTTTAAAGAGGGAGATTAAAACCGCTGTACTGTCAGGCAACGTAAACCGGGGCCCATTTTGTAAAATTTATACCGAAATATCCCGGCAGCGCAACACACTCTCGGTTATGAATATAAAGAAATACAGCTACGTTGTGTTGTCGGGACCTTACGGGCCATGCTGCACCGTACATTTTGGAAAGAAAATTACCGCCACTTTGGAACATTTGTTCAACAGAAACTTGAATCTACGAGACTTGCGGCTTAAATAAGTCAAATATATTGCAGCTCCCTTACCATGAAACGACCCAGAATGTAAATCTGAAACGCGATGCTGTGTTTTCATTTTAGTTTTTGCCAGGGTTGGACTTTTATGGCATTTAAGAGTTTTTACAGATGTTTGGGTACGAAATAGATATTTAAGGTCAGAGAAACAATTTTAGCTAATGTGGTTGTAGCTTGAAGTAGCAAAAAAGTACTCCTTTTATTATCTAACAGTGCAATTACTTCAAAAGAAACAGTAGTAAAATAGGTCTACTAGAGTTAATAATTCGACTGCAGATTTGTTATCACAATTCCACAATATCTTAAAATTCAACTCATACAAGTGGATGTCTCTTAAAAGACAGGAGGTTAGATTCTATTAATGATTTGCCTTAGTAATTCAGTAAGTAATCCGCACTTTATCGCTAGTTTCACGAACATATCACAAGAGAACTTGTAGTTTGAATGAGATGTTTTTACTCCAGCAATGTTCCACATTTCTCCAAGGCAAAGTAATATTAAACTGAAGTAGATCCCTAGAATATTCGATTACTTGAAGTTGATAATCGAAAAACTTTACCAATGCAAAGGTATTAACACGAATTCTAATCACATCTGAAGATGTAATTAATGCATAAACAATTCCCATTATTGGTGTAAAAACTGAAAACACAGTTCACTAACTTCTTGTATTCTATATAGGAATGGTTACTTGTTACTTAGAAAGCACTATATCGAATGCACTATACGATAGCAACTGCTACCTCGGCTAGTGGTTTAACGTTCTCAATGCTGTGTGACTACAATATCTTGTAGTTTTAATCAACTCTAATGCACAAGGATACCACTTGTTGAATATTCTAATGACATCACATGTTCTTAATTTATTTGAGAAAAAGCATAATGAGTAATTCCTCTGTAACTTTAATATTGCCAAACCCTTGTATAGGTAACGGTCATTGAAACATGTTAATAAGCATTATAAAACTATTTTCCCAAGGCAATCTACGTAATCCAGCATACTGCGCCAAATATGCACGTATGTATAAATGTAATCAGTAGGTGGATAGGTAGGTTATTATGTATGCATTTATGTATATGTGTATATGATGTATGTAGGTGAGTAGTTTGGTGGGTAGCTATGTATGTATGCATGCATGTATGTATGCACGGATCAGGTTTTTTTCGGGGTTTACCCTTATCCTAAGAAGACGAATGTCCAGTAAATTTAAGCTGTACCCGAGATCATTTGAGTATCATTTCACCAATTTCATTCATCGTTCAAATATGAATAGCAGGTTAAAGGTCGTTAAGCTACAAAGAATAAAAAGCAAGTCTGCATATTTTACACGTATGTGCATAGAAATTGAAAACCAAACTGGGACATATGAACTAAGCAATGAGCGATGACACAACGTGGGCAAATGTAGGAGAGGAGTCTGCAGCGTCTCTATGAAATAGCTCAAGTGAAAGTCTAAACCAATTACAAATTATTTAGCATTCAGAGGAACGGTTGAAGAATTAACTGCACGTGTCGCTAAATTGGACAACTACGATACTTGACATAAATAATGTAGAATGAAACTACAAGATTTAAGTTTTAATGTTTCCCTTCAGCAGTTCAATCATAGTCAGGGCAGGAAAAGTATTGGTCAATCCATGGGTGACGTACGTTATCTATATATGTATGTACATATGTATGTGTGTATGCATGTGCGCACTCCACTTAATGTTTATGTTACCCTTTCCTCTTCCTTCATTCCTGATCTTAAAACTGATCTTTGTATATACGTTAAATATCGGTGCCTGACTTTCGACATCAAACCAGTAAGAAAAGGTACATATTAATGTAGGTATTAATCCAGGGTCGTGTATTAATCGTCATTGCGAAGCTTGCCTTCCAGACTCTCTTACTCCTTCGTTGCTCACCTAGTCTAACTTTTTTGTAAGTTAATGCAGGCATCCAAATTTAAATAGCAGAGGGAAAGGCGCAGTAATTCATTACACTCCGTATGATGCATGTAATGGTATGGTTGTAAAACCATAGACTTTTTCAACTGTATCTAGGGCTGTTGGGTGTATGTGTATTTTTGTTTTTTGACTTCGGCAGTATGTTTTACTTTGGACGATTCCATCAATATCTGCCGCTATGGATGATGTATAGAGCCTTATTAGATGATCCAAATAATCGTTGCGATGCTGGTATTGAATATATTTAATTTTAGAGAAGCTTTTTTCCTAAATGTATATGGAGTCAATATTGTCATAAATATGATACAAATAATTACGATTTCAAAGAGGAATTATTTGACAATGATTTAAAATAACTTCCAACCTCTTTCTTTAGATGATTTTATATTTGTAAATTCTGTAGACAAGTAACTCCATGTACAGTTCATATAGAGCCTCTGAAAACAATATTCTGTTCATTTTTGCTTAAAAATAGCTTACTTGCTACCAACCAATAAGTGTGGCAAAGCAGCATTTCCTCTCCTGGCGTCAATATCTCACAAAATTTACCTGGGATAAAGTATGTGTGTTGAACTTGAATTAAACCAATTAGAGACTGGGCTGATGATAACACAAGTGATGAGTTTCTGCCAACGTTAAATAAAGCAAAACACTATCGGAAACCAAAATCATCAGCCCGTTTCCAAGAACTCGACTGCACTTCCTACATTTATCCAGACGCTTTAACTGAAAGACAAAGCCATAAATTATTGTAGTCGTAATAATAAATATCACTGCAACCGTGCACATTTTATACGAATAAATTTTCCATTAAACTTCTTGCGCAGCGAACATTTTAAACTGGTAAAATACGCAATATGAGAAAGAAGTAGGTGTATAATATTTTATATGAAAAACACTATTTCAGAGCATTAATAATTACAGCAATTTCTTATCAACGATTAGCATGTAAAACTGGAATTAGAAAAAGCATCCTGGAGGTTCGCTTTACCGTAAGAAAATAAATTTTTTTATAAGATTCTCTGTATAATTTGACTCTTATAAAACTTATTTTTACATTCTGGACTCCTGCTGAGATTCAATTCCGAAGTTATATAATTTGGGAATATAATTTTATTTTCTTCCTCTTTGGAAGAGCTATACAAGCTATAAGCATTTATATTAATTTTTCACTGTGATATGTCTGTTATATTGCAGATTAACGTGCTTATTATAAAAATAAAAGACTTTTTGTTCTCAAAACGAAGAAACAACGGAAGCCATAAACAAGAAAGGGAGAAATTATTATGCTTAAAAGACAGAAGCGTTAATTTTGTAAAGAATGAGAGGCAATGAACTATGACGTTTTATTTTATACGGAGAGAAAGAACAGTATTGCTCAATGTTTAACAGCAATTATTTAACAGCAGGCGGTGACACTGATGATACATGAATGAAAATGGAGCTCCGGTGGAATGCGATGTCGTGGGAAACCGGAGAACCCGGAGAAAACCCGCCCTAGAGCCGCTTTGTCCACCCCAAATATCACATGCAGTCGCTTGGGATCGAACCCTAGGTGTTTTAACAGAATGCAAAGAGCGAGGAAATTGGAGGATAGAACTTTAGAAACACAAATGGGATTGTATGCCAGGGAAGATGTTAACAATGAAAATGTTGAATGTCAAGGGAAGAATAAGAATTAAAGAATAGAACAATATTTAGGAAATACAAAAGAAAAATGGATAAGAAAAAAGAAAGAGAGAGAACAGGAGAGAAATTCAGATTTTGAGATGGAACAGCAAAGGGCTACACTTGTTAAATAACAGCTATGCGGATGTAGTGCCTAAGCGGTACACAAACCTATGTGCATTAGGATAAGTAATACCGTTTAAGAGGACAAAGTAGTCTCAACATACGGAAATTACGCCTTAAGTGAGTTAAATTACTACTACTCTTAAAGTATTCAATTGTTTTTCCAAAAAAATTTATGAATTATTCTGTAAACCATGACAAATATTTCAAGTGATTTGAGTCTATAAAAAGTATTTAATTTAGCAGAAAAGTAATAAAACTTAGTCTTAATACGTGTGAGTTCATGTACCTTTTACTCTGATTATGCTTGCAATACATAACCACACTTTTGCATGCTTGTTCTTAATATAATCAGCTATCTTTTGAACCTCAATTATTTATCTATTTCAGTATAAATTAAAAAGGAAATATATTTGCAAATTCAAAAAAGTAAAAATGTGGATAATTTGCAAAGTTGTTGCCTTCTTATTATGATCAATATATACTATAACATTACGATCGTGGTTCACAAAGTTCAACTATGTGTTGTATATACAGTCATGGAAATAAGTATTCATACAGTACTGCAATTGAAATTGACCACTGATATTTCCATATTAAATTAAATGACAGCGCTACGATTCTGTGTAGGAAGCCACCCCCTTAAATAAACAATGTCATGATAACAAAGATGTGAGTATTAAACAAACGTACCTCAAGGAAATAAACAATACCCCAATGCTGGCTGCATTTGACAGTGAAAAAAGTATTCATACACCACTAGAAATGTAAACACAGAAACTACCAACGAACCGTTTGCAGCAAGCAAGAGCCTTCAGTGGCAAGCTACACCTCTTGCTTGTTGGTTCTGTTACGTAGTGAATGCCGTGCGACAGAAATATGGGTCGCAAAGGTAAAGAAACAACTGTATAGGAAAGACAGATATTTATCTCTCAATATCAAAAGGGAAAATTATTTTCAAACATTGCTGATGTTATTGGAAGAAGCCGGGCAACTGTGCAGTCCATAATAACACGATATATAGAGAGAAATTCTATCATTAATAGCGAAAGATGAGGACGACCACAGAAGCTAAAGCAAAGGGAAAAGAATATGTTAATAAGAATGATAAAAAAATATCCTAAATTGACAGCCTCTGCATTGTCTACCTATGTTAACGATCAGTTCGGAAAGGAAATAACACCAAGGGCTGTTCGCTATGTTCTAAGGATATGGAGCTAGGGTACGTAGAAAGAAAGCATACATCAGCAAGTAGAACAAGAAAGTCAGACTTGAATTTGCTCGAGCGCATCTAAGCAAGAACACGAGTTTCTGGGACAGGGTACTGTTCACAGATGAAAGTAAATTGAATGTATTTGTAAATGATGGCAGAATTTTGGTGTGGAGAAGACCAAATACTGAGCTTGAACCTAAGCACCTTAGTTTCAAGCCACAGTGAAGCATGGTGGAGGAGGAATTATAATATGGGGATGTATGGCTACATCTGGTGTTGGGGAACTTGTTTTTGTTGAAGGTAACATGGATAGATTTCAATATTTAAATATTCTAAAGAATAATCTGCAAAAGAGTGTTGATAAATTGAGTTTAGGCACAGATTGCTACTTTCAACAAGACAATGATCCTAAACATACGGCGGAAATTGTTCGTTTGTGGTTGTACCATACTCCCCACTGCTCCCCACGTTCTCAAGTTTCCAGCACAGAGTGCAGACCTTAATCCAACTGAACATCTTGGGATACCCTTGAAGGAATGGTCCGAATTTGTTTTGAAAAATGAGTCCTTCATTGGTGTTTTGTATGTTTTGCAAGTATATACCTATTTATAGCACATATATTTATATAGCTAAGTATTTTTACTTTCTCGGGGAGAGAGAAGTATTGTATTCCACCCAAAAATTCAATGTCCAGATTTCAGCGGAAATATATGTCTTAGGAACCCGTAATTCCAAAAAGAGCATTTTCAGAAACAGGTCCGCGTGTGATTGTGTGTGTCTGTGGACACCATATCTCATAAACAAAAAGACGGTTAAATACTAATGTTGGTATTTAAGTTTAGTATCTTCAGAGGATGCGTCACGAAGATTTTCAAGACCCCCCCCCCACTAGCTTACCTTTACATGAAAAGTATTAAAAACTTTTGTTTTTCTTAAAAATGGCTCTAATGATTTTGATTACAATCACATATTAAATCCATTTCTATCTCAAATAGAATGTATATCTTGAATTTTCTGGGAATAGCTTCTAAAGACTTGTTTATTCTGGATGAATTTTGCTTAGTTTGGTATAACTAGTAAACCGTAAGGGATAGACAAGAATTTATTGTACAAAAAGTGTAGATCTTGTTAAAATACATAAGTTACGTCATATACATTTATTTATGCAGCTTACCGTTTTCAAGATATTGCTTGTTATTGGTTTCAATTATGAAGTACTTCCACTTTTCTCAGACGGAAGTGTCCGTTTTTCTTTTGTTCTACCCCTGGCCAAGCAAAGAAGCGATTTGCAATGACAATCGCACGACAGCTTTTAAAACATTTGACTATCATTTTAGCCCAGTGCATTCCCTTAGTTCCGGTGTGCAAATAAGGAACTAAGTAATTAAATTCTGCTAATGTTTATCTGGATTAGCATGATGTTGAAAGAATAATTGTGTTTTCTAAGCAGTTTGTTTGTAGAGTAACTAAAGAAAGTCATGTGACTGTAACTGTATACAGCACCAGTAATTATGATTTTTTTGGTTCACGATGTTATGCTCACAATTTCTTAATATTCATTTCCAGTACTACTGTATAATTCTGTGTGTAAAACATATTTTCAGTACCAAACAAGGTATGACAGACATTACAACTATGCACCACTGGTGATTTTGTGTCCAGAGTAATGTTGACATTCGCGTTTGACTACTCTCTGCTAGTAGAGTGTTAGAAGTGTTCACTTTCCCACTTTGCGAGCTTGCTGTGCATGTTCTAAACCTTTCTGTAACGCTATATAACGCAGTAACGCCAGTTTAAAAGCTAAAACGGAATGGATAGCGCTCTGAAATACAACACAATTATAAAATAATATAAAATAATTTAGCGACTAAACGCAGTTCCATAATTTTCAAAGTTGTAATCGACTTCTGAACCGTTGTCAAACGACTGTCTATGTAACGTAATCTACCTTTCTGTTAATAGCTTTTTAGACTCTTTTTACTTTCTCTCTACGTTATACGTACACAGTGTATAGAGAAGGCATTGTATTGTACCAAAAAATTCGACACAGATATTTCACCGTAAATATATCTTTTGAGGCCTCCTGAATACATAAAAAAGCATTTTTAGAAAAATGTCCATGCGTGTGTCTGTCTGTCTGTTTATCTTAACTTGGTAGTTAAGTTTGGTATCTTCCAAGCATGCGACACGAAGATTTTCAAGAAAATCCCCTACCCCAAAATACCCTTTACATGGAAAAGTTTTTAAAAAATTTGATTTCCTTAAAAATGCTTCTAACGATTTTGATTAAAATCTCGTATGTTTAAGATATTTACTTGACAAATAAAATTTATATCTTGAATTTTCTGAGAATACTCTTTGAAGACTACTTTATTCTGGATGAATTTTACGGACTTTTGAATAACTGCTAAACCGTAAGAGATGGACGAAAACTTACTGCACAGAAAATGTAGAGCACATTAAAACACACTTTTTATATTATATACATTTTTTTCGTGGAGCTGAACGCTTTTAACATATTTCTTGTTTTTTGTTTCAGCTGTGAAAAACATAGTTTTCTCATACAGGAATTTGTCAACTCCTGTCCATACAAACAAAGGAACTTCAGTCACATAGCAACCAGCTTTAGACTATCACTTTAATCTATCGTACTCCCTTATTTCACATCTACTGACAAGGAAGCAAGTAATAAGACTATTTTGCTAGTGTATTCTCGATTAGCATAAAGTAAATAGAAGCCTAAGCTTTTTAACAATATTTTTTGAAGAGATGGAGAGAAAGTCATGTGAAAGGAACACATCAGATTTTTTGAATTGGTTTAGGGATACTGTTGTTATATGTAACAGCAGTATGTAGTATTTTTACAACTTTATTAATTAAAATGCCACCTCATGGTGTGCACGATATTGCGTTGTCATCAGAAACTGAAGGAAGAAATCTACTGCAGTATAAAGTACGTCCGCAATTGCAAAAACACTAAATAAAGACTATGACAGCAAATTTGCATATCACTGCAGATCACTGAATATTCAGTTCTAAACTAGCTAGAGAACATTAATAAAAATCCCAAACGATAAATTCTTCATGAAGAGATAAGCAATTTCAGACAATATTGGTCGGCATGCTAAGCGTTTATTATTGGAATTCTTGAGGCCTCAGAACAGTTGAACAAGCACGTCGAGCTCCAGAGACAGCATGGGCATGTTTGTGAGTTCTGACAAGTGAGAATGCATGTCATTTCGATCTGAGGAACAATATTTTATTTGGCAAACAAGAGAGGGATATTTTCGTGATAGCTCCAAATACAGTCAAGAGCCAATAGCTTGGAATTTCTCTTACTAGAAAATACGTAGCAAAACCAAACTAAGGTTCTAAAAGGAGAATGGTTTAATATATTCATTATGTAATTGTTGTTCAAATAAAATCCAGCACAAAGTAAATTATGCTATAGATTAATGCCTTCGCTTCTAAAGAACATTATTTAGGAAAATAAATTGTAAAAATCTGATGTGTTCCATTCACATGATTTTTTCTATATCTCTATAAATTATTGTTATTAATAAGCTTAACTTTTATTTATTTCATGCTAATCGAGAAAAATTAGCAGAAATATTCTTATTTCTTGCTTTATTGTAAGTAGTAGCGAAATAAGGGACTAACATAGGTTAAAGTGAAAGCCAAAAGCTGGTTGTTATGTGATTGATGTTCCTTTGTATTAACAGGAGTTGACAAATTCCTGTATAAGAAAAATTAGTTTTTTCAAATATGAAACCAAGAAAAAGGAATATCTCAAAAACGATCAACTCCACGAAAAAATTGTATATAACATAAATTGTGTGTTTCAACGTGCTCTACATTTTTTCTGGGTTAAGTTTTTGTCCATCTCTTACGGTTTAGTAGTTATGAAAAATTCATCTAGAATAAAGTAGTCTTCAGATAGTATTCCCAGAAAATTCAACATATACATTTTATTTGTCAGGTAAAAAACTTTAATATACGATATTTGAATCAAAATCGCTAGAGCCATTTTTTAGAAAATCAAGATTTTCGAAAAAAGTTCCATGTAAAGGGTAGTTAGGGGTGGGGGTATTTTTCTCAAAGTCTTCTTGTCGCATCCCTGGAAGATAATAAACTTAAATACCAAGTTTGGTATTTTACCGACTTTTCGTTTTTGAGTTATCGTGTTCACAGACACGGACACACGGTAACACTGACACACGGACACACAGACACATGGACACACGGACACACACACACATACGGACCTTTTTGTGAAAATGCTTTTTTTAGATAAAGGGGACCCTAAAACATATATTTCCGGTGAAATCTCGGTATCGAATTTTTTGGTGGAGTGCAATACCTTCTCTATACACTATGCACATAGTGCGTATAGAGAAAGTAAAAATCTGATGTGTTCCATTCACATGACTTTCTCTATATCTCAGTAAATTATTATTGTTAATAAGCTTATCTTTTATTTATTTCATGCTAATCGAGAAAAATTAGCAGAAATAATCTTATTTCTTGCTTTATTCTAAGTAGAAGCGAAATAAGGGAGTACCACAGGTTAAAGTGAAAGCCAAAAGCTGGTTGCTACGTGACTGATGTTCCTTTGTTTGTATTGACAGGAGTTGACAAATTCCTGTATGAGAAAAGTATGTTTTTCAAAGTTGAAACCAAGAAAAAGGAATATCTCAAAAACGATCAACTCCACCAAAAAAATTTATATAACATAAATTGTGTTTTAACATGCTCTACATTTTTGTGGGTTAAGTTTTTGTCCAGCTCTTACGGTTTAGTAGTTATGAAAAATTCATCCAGAATAAAGTAGTCTTCAAAGGCTATTCCCAGAAAATTCAGAATATACATTTTATTTGTCAGGTAAATAGCTTTAATATACGATATTTTAGGGGACCCTGAAACATATATTTCCGGTGAAATCTCGGTATCGAATTTTTTGGTGGAGTGCAATACATTCTCTGTACACTATGTATATAGTGAGTATAGAGAAAGTAAAAATGTGATTATTGCTTTAGCCTAGAGTGGGCCCTTATTTCCCTCATACTTAAAAGGAAGCAAGTAATAAGATCATTTATTCCAATGTTTATCTCGATTGGCGTGAAGTAGATAGAAGAACAAGTTTTTTTAACAATAATTGTTACAGAGATGTAAAGAAAGTCATGTGAACGGAACACATGAGATTTTTTATTTAAAAAGACTCGAAACAACATTTTAAATAAGTGTTTACGACAAAAAAGAACTGCAGGACCATTTTGTTAAAATACTTTATATTTAATTTTACTCGCTTCCATTTTAAACACATGTATCTACATAGAAGCAACATTTTTTGCGACCTTTGGATTTAAAACTTAGCAATACTAGTTTTAATTAGAAGTATTTATGTTGAATATTCTACTAAAAATTGCATTAATTTTGTGCTACTTTTTGAGAAATGAAATGAAAATTTACAGGTGACCAATGTAAAATTTATGTTAAAAACCCTTATTTCCACAGTTGAACCTTTTATGTTAAATCAATATCTGAATAGAATCAAATCAGACAAACAAAGCTATCATATACAAAAAGTCAAGACGTTTTCGTTTATCTAAGTTACCTGTCACAGCTAAGTTAACGTAAAGAAAAATCTCTTGCTGCCAGCATTTTAAGTTGTATAAAACTACATTGAAATAAAGAAGCAAATCAGAATTAATACAACAATTTTAAATGCTTAGTTGATTAAATGCTACCATCACATTGTTTAGCTCAGGGATAGTTGATGTAATAACTAGCCTGAACAAACACATGATCTAAAACTTTTATTCTTATTATATCATGAGATCTACTTTCTCTTATGTATAGTGCACATAGTAGATAGAGAAGGTATAGTATTCCACCCAAAAATTCAATGTTGAGATTTCACCAGATATATATGTCTTGAGGTCCTCCAAGTCCAAAAAAAAAATCTGATGTGTTCCATTCACATGACTTTCTCTCTATCTCTGCAATAAATTATTTTTAAAAAGCTTATGGTTCTATTTACTTCCTGCTAATCGAGAAAAAATTAGCAGAAACTGTCGTATATCTTACTTCCTTGTAAGTAGAAGCAAAATAAGGGAATACCATAGGTTAAAGTGATAGTCAAAAGCTGGTTGCTATGTGACTGAAATTCCTTTTTTTGTATGGACACGAGTTCACAAAGTCCTATATGAGAAAAGTATGTGTTTTATAGTTGATGCCAAAAACAAGGAATATCTCAAAAACAATCAACTCCACGAAAATATGTATATAACATAAATTATGTATTTTAAAGTGCTCTACATTTGTTGTATGGTAACCTTTTGTCCATCTCTAACGGTTTAGCAGTTATGCAAAATTCCGTAAAATTGACCCAGAATAAAGTTGTCTTCAGAGTTTATTCCCAGAAAATTCAAAATATATATTTTATTTGTAAGCTTAACATCTTTAATATATCATATTTCAATCAAAATCGTTAGAGCCATTTTTTAGAAAATCAAAATCAAAATTTTCATGTTCACAGACACATGGACACACACACACATACATACACACACATACACACACACACGGACCTTTTTGTGAAAATTCTTTTTTTAGATAAAGGGGACCCTAAAATATATATTTCCGGTGAATTCTCGGTATCGAATTTTGGGGTGGAATGCAATACCTTCTCTATACCTATGTACATAGTGCGTATAGAGAAAGTAAAAACTGTGTGCACCATTCCCAGACTTTTTCTACCTGTTCTACAAACAAACTATTCCTATAAACGATTATTCTGTTATCTACATCATGCTAGTCGAGATAAACTTTAGCCGAAATTATCTTATCACTTACTTCCTTGTAAGCAGAAGCGAAATAAGGGAATACATTAAGCTAACGTGTTAGTCAACACTTTTAAAAGCTCTTGCTACATGAAACAATTGCAATTCGATTTCTTTGCGTGTCTAGGAATAAAACAAAAGAGATGTGCACGAAAGATGAGCTTCCATTTGAGAAAAGTTAAAATAGTTTAAAATCAAAATAATAACAAGAAATATCTTGGACAGAATTAACTTTGCCAAAAAATGCACATAACATAGAGTGTGTTAAGTTATGTCCATCCGTTACGGTTTGCCAGTTATGCAAAATTCGTTCAGAATAAAGAAGTTTTTAGAGACATTCCCAGAAAATACAAGATATACATTTCATTTGTTAAATATCTGAAACATATGGTATTTTAATAAAAATTGTTACAGCTATTTTTGAAAAAATCAAAATATTCGAAAAATTTTCATGTAAAGGGAAGGGGATGAGGACCGCGGATGTTTTTGAAAATCTTTGTGTTGCATTCTTGGAAGATATTAAATTTTAACTAAACTTTGGTAACTAACCAACCTTTTGTTTTTGAACTATGCTGTCTACACACGCACACACGCACACACACACAGACACACACACACACACACACACACACACGACCTTTTATGAAAAATATTTTTTTACGACCCGATGACACCTCGATATCAAGATTTAGGGTGAAATAAAATAACTTCTCTATCTACTATTTGCAATGTACATACCTGCTAGAGAACATAATATAACTATATTCCTCATTTATCGCGAAAAAATATTAGTATCGAAAATGTGAAAAATTCCTGAACTTTTTTTCAAAAAGTATCCAAGTCTTTTCATTGTTTTAAAATTATGTCAAATGCATACAAAGCAATTTTTTCTAACTCAAAAGCTTTTCACTTATGTTAAAAATCCTTGCATATGGCTCTACGAGGGTGGCTTGAAAAGTTCTCAGCCTCACCCAGAGAACACGGCACTACTTGTGTGATTTTTTCCCTTCCTCTGGTACACATGTTAATAGATGCTATGTAAAATTACAGACAGTAGTTAGCTGTAGGCCGTTGTTTGAAGCAGTGGAAGTGCGCACTGCTTTGAAAATGGTGAAATTCGAGTATCGTACTGTGATAAAATTCTGTATTGAAGAAGGTTTAAAACCTTCAGAAATTCATTTGCAAATTATAGATGTGTATGTTGACTCTTCACCTTCAGTTTCCACTGTGAAGAAATGGGCGGCCGATTTTAAACGTGGCCATCAAACGAAGGACTTCCGAAAACTGTGACCTTTCCGGAAATCATTGAAAAGTGCATGACATGATTTTGGAACATCGGCGTACAAATGTGCGTGAAATTGCTAATGCTCTTGGAATTTCAAAGAAACGTATTGGTCACATCTTGCATCAGGAATTAAACATGAAAAAGCTTTACGCAAGATGGGTGCCACGTATCCTCACTGTGAATAGCAAAAGCATTAACACGACACTTTCTGAAAAGTGCTTGTTGATTTTCAGAAGAACAGAAGTGACGTTCACCGATACGTATAATGGATGAAACATGGATTCACCACTACACATCCGAATCCAAACAGCAGTCGAGGCAGTGGACAGAAGTTTGTTCTTCAAGTATAAAGAAGGCGAGAATGGTGTAATCGGCGGGAAAGATCATGGCGTCAGTGTTTTGGGACGCCAAAGGAATGTTGTTGATTGAACATCTCGAAAAAGGTAAAACTATTATTGGAGAATATTACTCTCAAATTTTAACCAAACTGAATGCAAACATTCGTCAAAACAGACACGGGTTAATAAAAATGTTCTCCATCAGGACAATGCACCTGCCTACAAAAGTGTTTCGGCAATGGTGAAATTGAGAGATCTGTACTAAGAAGTGCTGAAACTCCACCCTATTCCCCAGATTGGGCTCCCTCGGACTTCCATTTGTTTCCAAAACATAAGAAATTCCTCGCTTGTAGGCGCTTTTCGTCCAATGAAGAAGCAATTGTGGCTGTACTTTGCAGCACTTCCAGAGGAACACTACAGAGAAGGGATAATGGCATTGGAACACCGCTGGACAAAATTTATTGATATTAGAGGAGACTATGTTGAAAAGCAAAACTACTTTGAAAACATGAATTGTCGTTTTTCACTATCAGGCCGAGAAGTTTTCAGACCACCCTCGTACTGTGTATATCTACATTTTGTTTTTATGGTGCCAGTCAGTTGAAAACACTTACTCAAAGAAAACCTCGTAAATTTTTTGAATAGGCAAGGCAAGAGAAGTTGAATAAGAGAAGGACTAACATGGGAGGGAAATGTGTTGTACTGTCCTGATTGTGAACTTCTCCCTAAACTGCTCTTGCAAGAACTGCTTCGTATCATCTATGTTCTTACAATACAGGCAATTCAACGTCATGCGTCATCCAGGTAGCTGAAGATGTTCTGAGCGTTTATAAACCACAAAGCTGTAATATAGTCTTATTTATAGTGCTTTCCTAAGCACACATTTTAGGACATCTTCGGCTTTTATTTAATAATAAAGAGGTAGTCTATGTACTTTTTACTTTCTCTGCCCAACCACAGTATGTGAAAGTATTGAATTTCACCCAAAATTCATATCGAGATTTCACTGGATATATATCCATTAATTGGTTCTTATATATATGAACCAATTAATGGTAAAAAGCATTTAAATGTGGTATTCAAGAGAAAATTCTTCCAAACATGACAAATAGTTTCATGAAAATGCTCTTTTTATCGAACACTTTTATATATTTATTTTACCAAAGTTAAGTATAGCTAGTGTACATCCTAAAGCTTTTAGTGATAGTCTTTGAAATCAACTTCATTTGGGGGATTTTTTTTTCTGTAATTTTGTATAATTGGTAACCATTAAAAGAAATACAATTTACTCCAAATAAGCTTTTCTGAGCTTCAGACATTTCCGAGATATTTATACATAATTATTTCAATTGCTTAATACTTTGTAATTTTTAAAGTTTTTGTATTTTTTTTCCTGGCATATCATGGGAAGCCAATGCCGTTTTAAAACTATAGCGAGCAACAGTGAATTATTATCGATGGAGTTTCTTCTATCCCTCTTGAGCCTACAAGAAAATGTTAATGAACGTATCTAAACAAAATAAATTGAGTTTCATAATCTTAAAATAATTTCATTGTATTAAACCAGGCTTCGGAAATTGCCTACCGTATTGGCCAGACTAGTCTATCGCAAAATAATTTTACTAATAGTAAATTTGAGGAGCAGAATCGATGGAAGGTGGTTGACAACCGGCATTTTAAACTATACTAATATGGTTTTGGAGGCAACGACGGTATACCTTTGAGGCCGGCCATAAAACCTATCAGCAACATCACCTTAGGCACCATATACCCTGGCCTGTTTAACTATAGTTATTAGTTTAGTCTTGAATCTATTCCAAATTTGAAACTCGGTAGTAACTGTGGCTCTATATTTAAACTAGTTTATCGCCATATTGTATTGTGTTAATTCCGCCCCATTGTACATTTGGATGTGGTTGTTTATAACAATGCTTAATCGCCTAATGTAATGGCTGAAGTAAGCCCAGCTGTCAAACTCTTGATTCTAACGGAGCTGACTGCACATTTCATCATTGACTGTACATTTTCCTCAGACTAGAATGGGAAAAAATTAAGCTTAAGAGCTCTCCACATTTAAATCCAACTTACAGCTTTGCCAACGATAAAAAGTTATAGCTTTTGTTTCTACTTTCTGTAGCATGTATTTACAACGTGCATAGTATGTAAATACATTTTTTGAGGATCCGTCAATTAAGAAAAACATTTTTAGAAAAAGATCACACCATAGCTAAAAAAAAAAACGAAAACTCTTGGTATTTAAGTTTAATATTTTCCAAAAATACGACATGAAGATTTTTAGGAAAATCCTATGAGACTTATTTAGACATTTTCGGTTTCCTAAAAGTGGTTCTAACGATTTTCATTAAAATGCCTTATATTAAAGATATTCACATGGCAAATAAAATGAGTTTCCAGTATTTCTTTGGAATAGTCCGTTCTTAAAGTCCTCTTCTTTCTTTAAAGTTCGAAGGCTTTCACGGCCGGTGTTAGAATCACTTATAGAAAACAAAACCGGGCTTGTAGGCCGTGGTCCACTGGGCTTCTCCCTTCGTTCCCCAGACGCTTCGCCTGCGTCTGCGGCAGGCATCATCAGTGGCGTGTACATCTCCGTGGTCTCTCAGTAGCGACTACTGAGAGACCACGGAGATGTACACGCCACTGATGATGCCTGCCGCAGACGCAGGCGAAGCGTCTGGGGAACGAAGGGAGAAGCCCAGTGGACCACGGCCTACAAGCCCGGTTTTGTTTTCTATAAGTGATTCCTCTTCTTTCTGATGACTAGTAAAACATTTGGTAAACCTTACTACACAAAATATATAGATCTCATCAAAACACGATTTCTGTCATATACATTTTTTGTAAGGCGAAAATTTTCATAGATATTCCCTGTTTTGGTTTCAATTTTAAGATGCTTATACTTTTCTCAAGCGGAAAGTGTGCATACGTTTCATCTCTCTTGTTTTACTCCTATTCATGGAAAGAGATCCGAATTTCAGTGTTAACTGCATAGCGGCAACTTTTAAAATATTTGACTATCGCTTTAGCCTAGTGTGTTCCTTTTTCCCTTCTGCTTATAAGAAATAAATTAATAAGACCAGTTCTGCTAATATAAATCAATTAGTGTAATTTGGATAAGCTTTTGATAATAACAGTTCGATTGCCAACCATTTTGAACAACATCAAATTTTTGATTTAATGTTTTTACATTAGTTCGAGGTGGGGGTATTTTTCTGAAAATCTTCGTGCCGCATTCTTAGAGGATATTAAACTTAGATAACGGATTATTCGTATTAGAGATATGCTATTCTCACACACAGACACTGAAGATGCTTTTCTAAAAATGCTGTTTTTGATCAGGTGTCCCCAAAACATGTATTTCCGGTGAAATCTAGGTATCGAATTTTTTAATAGAATACAATACCTTCCCTACTATATACATTGTACATACGTGCTAGAGAAGGTAAACGAAATACAAAAATTTCCAGTTGTGACACTATGGCTTTTAAAACTAAATCTCTGGCCAAAAATTAGCTTTTGATCGTAATTTTTATGTACCTATATTATTTTTTAAAAATGATGGCTTTTGATTTTTTTAAAATATCGCTTGTTTACCAAATTTATATGAACACAGAACGTATATCCTGAATTTTTAAGACTTATTTTATTCATGATACGTGATCGTAGAAAGTGGCCAATCGGGTATATTGGCGCGTAAAATTCCAACCAATTGCAACTCATTCTCTCTGCATTTGAATCATATCTTTGATCACACCCGTATGCATTTGTTTTGTCTCTGAACTAGTCTTCGTCTCATAATAATATAATCAGTGTGCAGTGGTCCCAGTGCAAATATATGTCAAGACAGATAGGATATTAGGAACAATTATTCTTCGTGTCCATATGGGCTAATCATTGTTATTTTACTCACAAAACAGTTTTATTAAATACAACTCGAGCTACAATTGTTCTCTATATAAAATTTGGAGCTCTCATTATATTACTTATGATAAAATTTAGGATGAAAGAGGAACAAACACCAACATTTGTATTACATTATTATACAAAAAATATAAAGGATACCGCCAGGTAGGAAGACCAAGAAAAACTTGTATTTTTACCTTCTCTACACGTAGTATGTACATAGTGTATAGAGAAGGTATTGCATTCCACAAAACAAATTCGATACCGAGATTTCACCGGAAATGCACATTTTGGGTCCCCCTGAATCCAAAAAAAGGTCCGTGTGTCTGTGTGTGTGTGTCTGTGGACAGCATAGCTCAAAAACGAAAAGTCCGTTAAATATCAAACTTGGTATTTAGGTTTAGTATCTTCCAGGGATGCAACACGAAGATTTTGAAGAAAATACTCCCACCCCCAGCTACCCTTTAGATGGAACTTTTTTCCAAAATTTTTATTTTCTCAAAAATGGCTCATTATTTACCAAGTAAATATATTTAATATACGATAATTTAATCAATATCGTTAATGTATATCTTGAAGTTTCTGGGAATGGCCTCTGGAAGCTACTTTATTCTGGATGAATATCACGTAATTTTCTATAACTGCTAAACCGTAAGAGATAGACCAAAGCTTACCACAGTAAAAATGTAGGGCACATTAAAACACACAATTTATGTTATGTAAATTTCTATCGTGGAGTTGATCGTTTTTTAACTATTCCTTGTTTTTGGTTTCAGCTTTGAAAAACTCAAACTTTTTTCATACAGGAATTTGTCAACTCGTGCCCATACAAAAAAAAAAACGAATTCAATCACATAGTGACCAGCTTTTGACTATCACTTTAACCTATGGTACTCCCTTATTACGCTTCTGCTTACAAGGAAGCAAGTAATAAGACTATCTCTGCTAATTTTGTTCTCGATTAGCATGAAGTAAATAGAAGCATTGGCTTTTTTACAATAATTTGTTGCGGAGATGTAGAGAAAGTCATGTGAATGGAACACATAAGAATGTTTATTAAATGTAAGATATTTACAAGAAGTAGAAGAAGCAGAAGTAGAGTGACAGGCTAATTTTTCAATAAATCTTGTGCAATGTGGATTTGCTGTACATGAACTGGAGCCTAAAGGCCAACCTAGTTTTGATGTTTGGTTTGTTCTAAGCTAAAAAGCTCCAACTCTGCATATGCAACCAGGAAGACTCGCTGCGGCTTAACAAACAATAGTAGCATGGTTTGCCCCTGGGACTGAAGTTGTTGAGAAACTTAGGCTCGAACTTCCACCTCCTAAACACGCCGCGGGGCTGGACATATGCACAGCCGTAACCTTTTACTGCAGCTAAATCTAACTTTCGGAAGACAAGGGCTCTTTGTATACGACTTACGAAATGTCCCTAAGTAGAACGTCTGAGGAAAAGAGGTTACCTGCTTGATGTTAGCGATCTTAACTCTAAGCGCTGTTGGAACTTCTCCTTCACAGCCAAGAACTATGCTGGGAACTCGTTTACTAGATCTACCTCTAGTTAACATGCTCAAGGAAATTGGGGCACTTAGAACTTTGCGGTAAATTCCGTACCAGCGCTTAAGACATTTCGCGCGGTGAGATAATGTGCAGTCATAGAAAACGTTTAAGCGAGAAATCCGAATGGGGACAACATACAACTACAATTTCCCAGTCTGCTGCTCCTTTTCTAAGAAGCAACAATTGTTACCAAGCATGCTTGACCCCGTTAACCACCCTTCTCCCGAGTCAAATTTGGTTAGAGTCGAGCTTCGGGATCGAACCTTATTACGGGGAGACACGCACGCACCCACACACTTACACAGAGAGCGACTTGGTTGCTATAGCAACTGGCGCAAAATCCCACCAGGCACCCCACACTGCTTCTGTTGCAAGTTTGGCTTAAACCATCTGGCTTCCGGAATACACAACTAGAGCCGTGTATCCCCATCACTGGCGTTATATCCACATTAATTACATAAATGGCAGTAATCTTGTTTTCTTTTCTACTTTATTGTGAAACATTAATTTGATCAAAAACGCACGACAATAAACATGTTAAATCGGTGATAGAATTGTGTATAGGCTAGGTATCTAAATGTATAGGCCAATTTTAAAATATATGTAAGTAAACATATTTTATATTACGTCGCCTTAACTTCTAGATCATATCGCGACGGACCTGTTCAGTAGGATATCTTCTTGTTGGAGTATGTGGACGATGGCCGTACCATACTATTTTCGCTTCATGCCAATCAGATGGCGATGGGGTGCTATAATCTGCCTCATTTCTCCTGTAGTCAGAATGGCGCGTACATTATGGTCTCTAGTCTCAACTGCCTTCATCATCCGCAGTCAGATGGCACTGTCCAGCGAGTCCTTCTAGGCCATATTCCTATTTAAAAAAAAATAATTCATTGAAATAAATTTTAATTTTGTGTTACTAGTGTTATTATTATTATTATTTAAATTGAATAGTTTAAGTAAAGTTCTTTCCCTATTTCTTCTTCTTCTTCTTCTTCTTCTTCCTATGAGCTATGAGCATCCTTAATGGTGTGCCACCATTCCACTCAAACACGTGCCTTCCTTCTGACAACTATTGCTCTCGATCGTCTTACATATCATATCCATCTTCGTTATTTCTTTTTTTTTTTTTTTTTTTGCCGCGCCCTGGCCTAGATCATTCACCTCTCACCTTGATGGCCCAGGTTCGATCCCAAATGACGCATGTGGGATTTGTAGTGGACAAAGCGGCGCAGGGTCGGGTTTTCTCTGGTTTCCCCCGGCTATGCTCCATCTTCACTCCATGTGTGATCAGTGTCACCGCCTGCGATGCTATTTGTAGTAAAAGCGGACGTTAAACACTATCCAAAAATAAAATCTTCATTTTGGGAATTTAATTCTACTCCTATTATCTTACCTTTCATCTAATATGACTTTGGGGATACTTGTGTCTGATATTTTTATCAAACAGCCCAGCTATTGTAGCCTTCTGGTTTGTATATATTCAATTATATCCATATCTTCACATTGTTTTGCTATTTCATGATTTGTTCTAATACGCCAGGTTCCGCCATTATTGGTCCGTAAATTTTTCTTAATATCTTCCTTTTCCTATGTTGACAACATCATTTTTGACCGCTCCGTTAACACCCAAGTTTAACCTTCTTCTGAATACATCTAGCGTTCATTAAATTATGTAGAGCTTGGAGATATCGGTTATTTTATACTATTCTCTCCCTCTCTTTAATACATCACTATCCTTATTCAGCACTGGTCCTAAATAATTAAACTTACTTTGCGATAAGCACAACTAATTTAACTATATGTGGATAAATAGCGTAGTCCTATTATCTTATATTTTCAGTTTTACTATCTCTATTATTTTAGTCTCAAGGTACAACTTTGGGCCATGGTGTTAAATAACTAATGCAGTATTTAACTTGACCACTGAGAAAAACCACGAAAAAAACTCAACCTGGTTGGTCGTCTCATGGGATTTGACTCTGGGATCTCCAAATGCGGGTTCGGAATATTGCTTCAGTTTATAGAAGTGAGCTAATTTTAAATACTATATAAATACATGCATATTTAGACAACTTTTAAAATGAGAACTGTAAGCCAATAGAAAAAATCTGATGTGTTCCACTCACATATCTTTCTCTACATCTCTGCAACAGATTACTGTTAAAATTTGTATTCCTCTATTACTTCATGCTAATCGAGAAAAAATTTACCCAAAAATTTCTTGCTTCTTTGTAAATAGAAGGGAAACAAGGGATACACTAGGCTAAAGCGACAATCAAACCTTTTAAAATCTTGTGGCCATGTGGTTGAAGTTCCTGTGTTTATATGACCAGGAGTTGACAAATTCCCGTATGGGAAAAATATAAGTATTTTAAAACTGAAGCTAATAACAAGAGATACTTCACAACCGTTAAATTCGACAAAAAAAATATATTAACATAAATTGTGTGTTTGTTTGTATATCACTTACAATTTACAAGTTATGCAAAATTCCGCAAAATTCATCAAGAATAAATATTTACTCAGAAACTATTCCCAGAAAATTCAAGATATACATTTTGTTTATAGTATAAACATCTTTAATATATGATATTTTAATTAAAATCATTAGGGCAATTTTTGAGAAAATCAAAATTTTCATGTAACGGGGTAGTTGGGGTGAGTGAATTTTCTTGGATTCAGGGGGTCTCAAACATATATTTCCAGTGAAATCTCGGTATCGAGTTTTTGGCTGCAATACAATACCTTCACTATACCCTATTACACACTACGTGTAGAGAAAGTAAAGATCTGCTGCTGCATTTCCGCTTCGGTATCCAATATCGTTTGTTACTTTCTTTACCTCATATATAGTGTGTAGAAAAACGATTGTATTTCACCCACACCTATGGGAATGTTATCAGAAACACGTGTTTTGAAATCCTGTGTATGTGTGTAAACGTAAAATCAAAGTTTTCGTTAAAGACTAAACTTAACATATAGAATGCAGATACGACACAATCTTTCAAAGGAGTTACACCAAGATTTTCAACAAAATTCCTCTGGACCAAACCATCCTTTACATGAAAAATGTTAAACATATTTTTATTTTAAATCAGAACCATTAAAGAAATGTTTGAGAAAATCGAGAATTTCTAAATGTATTTAATGAAAAAGGTAGTTTGGCTTGGGAAAGGGGGGAGGGAGGATTTTCCCAGAAATCTTCGTGTCTCATCGTTGGATAATAACTTTAGCTCCATGGCAAAAAGTCCGCAAAGGACCAAGGCCTACCTTCCGGGCGCTGCATAACCTATCTCGGCCCGAAGGCGTCATAAATGGGGTGTAGGGCTGGAGGGTGAAACCTGACCAGCGCCTCGAGTCCCTCCCGGCCGGTTAATGTGGTATTCTCGATCTGGAGCCACTACTTCTCAATTGGCTCCCCAGAGACCTCACAAGACTGAGTGCACCCTGGACCAGGACTCACAACCGGTATCGGGAATCGAACCCAGGTATTCCGCTTGTCAAGCAGCCGCAATACCACCGCGCTAAGGGGATGACATACCCTTGGATGATACTGAACTTAAATAGTCCGAATTTTAATAGTTAGCCAACTTTCTTTTTGAGCTATTTTGTTCATAGTTACGCGTTACGACACACACTCACGCGAACCACTTTTCCAAAACGGTTTTTGGATCCAGGGGTCCCCAAAACAGGTATTTTCTGTGAATTATCCATATTGAAATTTTGGTTGCAATGTGATGCCTTCTCTATCTACTATATACATTATACATGGTAGAGAAAATAAGGTCGTTGACACTAACATAAAGTAAATGAATTTGTTAACAGAGTACTAAGAGCACAGCTTTTCTTGAGCGCTCGGCCCAGTTCATTCGGTAGGTTTCGTGCGATTTCGGAAACAAAGCAGCGACAATATTTAAAGTACTCTGTACACCCTAATAGATATATAGCGGCTTCAATGTCTGCAGATCCAAGAGTTCATGCACGTGTGCTGTGTTTCGTTTATTAATTCAGTTAGTTTCCCTGAATTATGAGAATTTATGCCTGAGAGCCTTAATGAAAGAAACTTTCTTTGGTTCATAACGCTGGGAAAAGACAGGACTGCAAATAGGTCTTCTTCCTCTCGGGCCTCACTTTCCCGGGTGTAAAAATCCTTACCATGGCTTCCTTCGGAAGGGAAGTAAAGCCGTTGGTCCCGTGTCGTAGGTTTACGGCACGTAAAGGAACCTCGTAGAGAGCCTTCTGAGCAAAATTAAGTGGTCTTTCACACACAATTTAGAATGGGAAGCTGAGAACCACAGTAGTTAAAGAGCGTCCATAAATAACACGCCATTTACATTTACACAATAGAGTTATGCAATGAATATTAACATTTTATTGCTTATTTTATTATTTTTATGTAGACATTGTTGGTCTTCGATGTTATTAACCTGTTAGTATCCTTCGTGTTTGTTTGGCAATTTCTCTGCTGCACATGTAATACTAGTTTACTGTTTCTCTATGAGCTGATGACGTTATAACACGCTTTGAAATGTGCTCAGTATATCTATCGAACGGTATGGCTCAGGCGCATTCTGGTCGTGGGTTGAATGCCCGTGACTGGTCTACCTGACCAATGTTTTTTCAGGGGTGCTTCCTGGCGGATGCGGGAAGGTTTCTTTCATCCCCCAAATTTCCTGCTCCTTCGTGTTTTAATTGTCATTTCATTCATCCCGCATCCCGCATTCATCCCCCGTCTCTTTTAGGGTTGCAGGTGTCGATGATGATGCTCGTAGCAGGCTGGCAGGGACAAAGGATGCTCGTTAACCCTTTGTTGCCTGTCGGTACCTATAAGTTCCGCTTGTTTTAAGCGTAACTATACAAATAGGGTTGTACTCTAGGATTAATTTCATGTTTTACTAACTTTCAACCATAAATGACGAGTAATTAAGACTTTTTATATTGTAAAAATATATAAAATGTTTGCCCTAAAATTGAAGTGATATTTTTAAATAAATAAGAAAGAAAACCCCACATATCTACAGTCAAATGGGCTCTCAAGTCCATGCTCACTTCCATACAGAAGTTCAAGCTTTGGTAACAAACATATTATGGAATCTTATTTTAACGTATTTTGATATATTTTTTCCATATATGTTTTCTTATTATTCTTTTCTTATTATTCTATTTATTCGATTATACTTATTTAAATTTTCCTCTAAATCAAAATTTCTTTTATCTATATTTAGATTTCACCCAAGAAATTTAAAACTACACACTTGCTCTATGGTTTGGCCCTCATTTAACCACTATTGGAAATAAACAGACTACCTTTTCTTAATTTATCAAAGTTAAGACACCAGGTAACCTAACTCTCCGTATTTGGCGAGTGCAGAAATTCCTTCGTGTATCAAAAAAGTTGCAGAATTCAACAGTGTTATTTCAAGATAATACCAGCCAGCGGAGAACCAGTTAGTTTTTCCTCCTCTCAATGAGCTTGACTTGCCATAGCGTATATTTTTATAATCAAGAGCGGTAAACGAAGGTTTTTAACACTCACAGATTCCATTTTTGTAAAGAAGAGAAAAAAATGTAATTGTTTAACTATTTTTTTTAAATTGTGTTAATTTTAATAGCATTTTTAATTTATTCAAATATCTATTGTCTTTAAAATTCAAGATAGACAAAATTTATAATTTATCTTAATATACACTTCCACTTATTGATACTTATTCTAAATAGTCTGTAACTTTTTAAACGCACTAAGCAATGGATTAATTGTTTTATCACACAGGCCTGTGTAGGACAGGAGTAGGATTGGTAGCATCAGACTGAAAAATTCAATACCATAGCCGGGATTTGAAACACGGATCTCCCGATCTCTAGCCGGGTGCTCTGCCACTGAGCTATCATGGCAACATGATGACATAGCTGAATTTCTCAAATGCTTGCATGTTTCCCGGTAAACCACAAGGTGTTCTCAATTTGTTTTGAGATGACAACCCCCATGGCGACTAACAATGTTGCAAGTACTTAAGTCCCAGGATTCATAGTATAGCCAACTATTATGGTCAATTGGTATTGAATTGGATATCTGCACACACCAAATACGGGACAGTTAGCCACCTTGTATATCTGTTTGCGTAACAGAATATTTTCCAATTGCAGTGTGTTCTCCTGATTAGAGTTTATGTTAGCCGGTGTTTGTTATAATAATATTCTGATGTATTGTATTTATGCTCTACACACACTTTCCAGTTCTTCCTCTAAGCTTCGCGCAATAAAACAGGAGCAAAGTTTAGGGTTTTAACTAGCCTAAATTTGGAACATCACTTTAAATGCTAAACTGAGAGTTATACAGTAGGTTATCAAGTGATACTTGGGGACGTTGAAATTAATTTTGAAGACATTATTGAAGATTTTTGTAAATTTATTTATATCCAGATAAATGAAGCACTAGTCTCACACTCACTATTGATTTAAGTAAAGCTATATCAACATAAAGGCTTACTTGTAAATTAGCTTGTAGATTCCAAATTTTCAAAGGGCAGCTACCAACCTAAAAATAAAGAAAAATATATGTTTTAGAATATACTGATGTAACTTATTCATACGATATAAGACCTACATTAAAAGAACATTTTAAAAATACTCTTTTCGTGCAAACAACCTCCAAAGTTTTTGAAAACTAGATTTAGACTTACAAGGGGACATTGTCAAATTGATGTCACAGATAGAGTTGCAAACCTTATAGTGAAAATGCATCTAAAACAAAATTAGCAGTGTTTCGGTTCTCTTTCTCAAAAGGTCCCTATTCGACAAAAATTGATACAATTTGTGAGGGAGATAATGGGTCTGTTTTTTGAGGGGATGATTACGCAAAAATAAACAAAGGTCTACACTAGATCCTTGTTTATTAGTTGTAATGGCTGACTTTAGGTGTGTCTTCCGCTCTACGATCAACTACCTGGTACCTATGCCAGACGCTAATAATGAATTTTGCTGCACGGAGACTACAATCACACCAGAGATGACTTACAACCAAGTTTTCCTTTATCGAAGATCATATGGGCCGTAGATGTTCAATTTTTTGTTAGTGATGGATGCTTCCAAGAAAAAAAGAACCCTTTATGTGTTCCATTCACATGACTTTATCACCGACAAATTATTATTAAAACGCGTATTCTTCTATATACTTCATGCTAATCAAGATACACTTCAGCTGAAATGGTCTTATTTCTTGTTTTCGTGCAACTAGAAAGGAAACAGGGCTAAAGCGATATTCAGATATTTTAAAAGCTGGTCGCTATGTGATTGAAACTCATTTCCCTCTCTGGCCAGGAATAAACAAATTCCGTATTATAAAATTTAAATATTTAAAGTATAACACAATAATAAGATATATCTCAGAAACGGTTTACTCTACAATAAATAAGTATATGACATAAACTGTGCTTTAACAAGATCTAAATTTTTTATGTTGTAAGCTTTTGTCTATCTCTTACAGTTTACCAGTTATGCTAAATTCAGCAAGATTAAAATGGTCTTCAGAGGATATTCCCAGAAAAGTCAAGATATACATTTCATTTGTCATATAAATTTTATCAAAATCATTAGAGTCATTTTTGAGAAAACTTAAAGTTTCGAAACTTTTTCCGTGCAAAGGGTAGTTTGGTGTTGGGAAAATTTCTTGAAAATCTTCTTGTTGCATACTTTGGAGATACTAAACTTAACACACACACACAAACCTTTTTCTAAAAATATTTTTATATTTCAAGGGTCTCAAAACATATATTTCCGGTAAAATCTCGGTATAAATATTGGGTGCAATGTAATACCTTCTCTACACACTCTGTATATAGTATGTGAAGAGAAAATAAAAAGTGCTCAATTTTGTAAGTTCTCTCGTTTAATAATTTTAATGCAAGGAGTTAAATAATATTAGTAATTTGTTATTAACACTTTCTAAATAATTTTTATTGTCAGATTTGGCTTATGGGAAAGTAAGTCGACATTTTTCATCAACTTTCAGTGATAAAATTCCAATTTAACTTGAGTGTGACAATAAGCCCCTTTTAACCGGACAACGTAATTGACTATTCTCATTACCTACGGCAACTTTAACTGTAACATTAGAAATCGATGAACGATTATTCTTCTGGATGGCAGCAGACTATATATTATTTTAAAAGATGATAAAGTTTGTGGCCTAGCAATGTGAAACCTTTTTTCCTTGCATATGCAAATAATCCTATTTAAGTGGTGTTCATATCCGTTTGTCTACAGAAAAATCTGATGTGTACCATTCACATGACTTTCTCCATATATCTGCAACAAATACTTCTTAAAAAGCTTATACTTCTATTTACTTTATGCTAATCAGACAAAAATAGCAGAAATAGTCTAATTACTCGCTTCCTTGTAAGTAGAAGCGAAATAAGGGACAACCGTGGGTTAAAGTGATAGTCAAAAGCTAGTTGCTATGTCAATGAAGTTCCTTTGTCTATATGGATAGGAGTTGACAAGTTCGTGTATGAGAAACGTATACGTTTTTCATAGCAGAAACCAAAAATAAGAAATGTCACAAAAACGACGAACTCCACGAAAAAATGTATATAACATAAATTGTGTGTTTTAATGTGCTCTACATTTTTTGTGCAGTAAATTTTTGTCCATCTCTTACGGTTTAGCAGTTATTCAAAGTTCACTAAAATTCATCCAGAATAAACTACTCTTCAGAGGCTATTCCCAGAAAATTCATGATAAATATTTTATTTGTCTGGTAAATATCTTTTAATATACGAAATTTTAATCAAAATCGTTAGAGCCATTTTTGAGAAAATCAAAATTTTCGAAAAAAGTTCCATGTAAAGGGTAGTTTCGGGTTAGGGGATTTTTCTTAAAATCTTCTTGTCGCATCCCTGGAAAATACTAAACTTAAATACCAACTTTGGTATTTTACCTACTTTTTGTTTTTCAGTTATCGTGTTCACAGACACACGGACACACGGACACACACAGACCTTTTTCCGAAAATGCTTTTTTTAGATAAAGGAGACCCTAAAACATATATTTCCGGTGAATTTTTTGGTGGAGTGCAATACATTCGCTATACTCCATGTACATAGTGCCTATAGAGAAAGTAAAAATGTACTAATCGAAGAGGATATTAATTGTAAAGCATTTAATGCATAATAAAATCACTCTTCTTATCTTATGCCTAGCAAGTATTACTAACGAATTTCCAAGTAACAGAAGATCTTATTTAAGTTAAATAAGTATTTATTAAGTATTCGAAGACATTAAACAAATTAAATATATGCGTAAGCTTTCACGGCCGGTGTCCATGGTTTTAAAATTTAAAATTTTCGGGCTGTTTTGCCGTGGTCTGTAGGTTAAAATATGTTCACTTAAAATATTTCTACCTAACGTTTCGTCCCTGTCTGTGGGGGACATCTTCAGAGGCACTGCACTCACGTCGCTAACTCGGAAAGAATTACATCAGTGCGGGTTACAGCCAGTATATATACTCGGGCACTGGTAGGCGGGGTCAAGTGGACAGGTTCTGGTTTGTTTATTTGGCCTGGAGGTTGCGGAGCTGGGAAAGTATGGAGAACCAGGTGGAGTTTAATTTAAGTCCTTCGTCTTTATTGAAGTTGTTGGTGTTCTTATAAATCTCAATGGCCTCTCTGTATAAACGGGGAAAATAATTTTTAGTCGTAGCTATAACCTCTACCTTATCATATTGCATACGGTGGTCATCCAAAGATAAAACATGTTGTGCCACGGCTGATTTTTCTGTTTGTCCGAGGCGGCAGTTTCTTTTATGTTCTGTAATGCGTGTATTAATGCTACGCTTTGTAGTGCCGATGTAAACTTGGCCACATGTGCACGGGATTTTCTAAACACCAGATTTTGAAAGTGGATCGAGTCAGACCACGGCAAAACAGCCCGAAAATTTTAAATTTTAAAACCATTAAGCAAATTGTTCTAGAATATGCTGCCCCACCCTGTCTTAGGGATTATTTTAGATAAAAATAAATATAGTGATTACATCTGTATTATAGTGCATTACTACTCCTACATTCAGTTAAACATTTGTTAATGGTCTTCTTTGCGAAGCACATTTTAGCACTATTAAAATCCAGCAGGGTGTTAAACCTTACGTGATAAATACACTATAGCTAGGGGGTTGCCATCACACAAACACGTTTGCTAGCTGCGTTTTACAGGCGAGTCTATGGGCAATTTAACGTTTTGAAATAATATGAGGCAACTAAAATGGGATAGTTAAAAGTACGATGTAAAAACAATATATAAATGCTGATCTAAAAATTAACAGTTTCAGAAACAACTATTTGCACTAAGACAGCCAACAACTGTCAATATCAGCTACGAGGTGTACATTCAAAGACATTAAAAATACTCCTGTAAATACTTATCGTCAGACTGGGTCTCTTCACTGGCTCCGCCCATGTCTTTCACCTATTTGCCATGCTCTTAAAAGGATATTGGGCATGCCACGTTACCGAATGGAAGGGGATGTAAATTAAACGTAACTTTCGACAGATGAAGTTCTGTGTTGCGAACTGTGATCCCTAATCTTCGTGGCTGGACAATAATTCACGCCTCTCACCGGGTGATACAAAATTAGATTAATCTTTCCTCTGCGCTTAATCTCGAAGTTCTAATGCTAAGGTAATCTGCGCTTGTGGTGACTAAATCAGCACACTGCTAATACAAGTCAATCTGTTCTGAAGGAGTCTCAAGGGGGTTGAGGGATATAGGGGTGGATTGCCCCATTGGTTTTGCCTTTTTTTTTTTTTACTCGCCTGGTATGTTGACCAGAATGACACCTATAAAAATTGTTCTAAGACCCAAGCCTCCATCAAATGTTCACATTTTCAGCAAAATCACAGCGCCACACACATTTTTATTGCCTTTGAGTGTACCTGTAATGTATGGTAAGTGGTAATATAGTTTTAAGATCAGTGTACTTTTAGAAGGATTCGAGAGAACATTTACTTACAAATAGGGCAATCATCAATAATGGCACACCCATTATGAGTCCTTCATGCCTCGGTAAATAACAGTCAATCAACAAATTAATGTTACCAGCGTTTAAGTGTGATATTTGACATTTTCTTGAAGGTTTACGTAAAAACATGAACCAGATAATAAAATGCACCTAATGTTAAGTAAGGATATCTGTTCTTGATTGCTCAGCCCAAGATGCAAAAATCGATTCCTTGCATTGGATTTTCAAGTCTAATTTAGCTCTCTATAGTTTAGTTGTGTGTAGACCTTAAGGAATAATTATAATAGCAAAACATTTTATGTGGTATGTTTGAAAATGTAGGACGTTTCTTTTGATTTCATAATCTCTACGATTTAGCACATTTTTCTGGATTTTACATAACTAGCAAACCATAAGAGTTAGAGAAAAACTTACCACACAAAATATGTAAATCTCATTGAAACCAAAATTTATATCATATACATTTTTATCGTGAAGTTGACCATTTTTAAATATTCCTTGTTATTGGTTTCAGTGTTAAAATACTTAAAAATTTTCATATACGGGGATATGTCAGTCCTGGCAATACAAAGAAACAGATTTCATCCACATGGCAGCCAACTGTTAAAAGATTTGGCAACCATTCTAGTCTAATGTATTTCCTTATGTTCCTTCTGCTTTCAAGAAATCAAGTAATAAGACAATTCCTTTGTTTTAAAAATGTTAAAAAAAGCCATTACATACAGTGAAGCTGTCAATTTTGTTAAAATCTGGACATCTATTTCCAACACTTGCTGCACTTGGTCATGGTGTCGATGGAGTACCCTGAACGCGCGTTACAACAACCTTTGTTGTCATCCTCTTGCAGGTTAGCAGACGCCTGAGGAAGTTGGACAACATCGGCATCTAATATAGGCGTCTGACCGACAGTAGTGGCTTCTGGTGGTAGAAGTCGGACATCATTGACAACTTTTTCTTTCGAGTCCTTTGTGACCTCTGATGGGAAATCTCGGAACTGTCTGCTAGTTTGGAGTCTTTAGCTTGACTTTCAATTTTTTTGGTACAAATTTTAAAATGACATCTGCTGGTGGTATTTCAAAATTAACCACATCACTGTTATTACTACGAATGACATTTTTTTCCCAAATATCTAACTCTGAAGGAGAATTAATGGCTTTCAGTAATTTTATTTCTTGCCCAATTTCATGATACTCCAGAAGTGATTGGCTACTGCTGATTTATGCAACTGTTGTAATTTTAAAATTTGTACCAAAAAAATTGAAAGTCAAGCTAAAGACTCAAAACTAGCAAAAAGTTCCGATATCTCCCACCAGAGGTCACCAAGGACTCAAAAAAAGAAGACAGCTGCCAATGATATCCGACTTCTACCACCAGAAGCCACTACTGTTGGTCAGACGCCTATATTAGATGCCGATGTTGTCCAACTTCCTTAGACGTCTGCTAGCCTGCAAGAGGATAACAACGAAGGTTGTTGAAATGCGCGATCAGGGTACTCCATCTACACCATGACCAAGTGAAGCACGTGTTGGAAATAGATGTCTAGATTTTAAGACAATTTCTGCTAATTTTTATTTTGATTAGCAGTAGAAATTTCTATGACTAATCATTATAGGTTAATTGAACAGTTCAAGTAAGAAAATCGTTAATCCTAATCTTTGATAAGCTGAATATTTTTCCCAATTTATCTGAAGACTTCATAACAGCGAAGAAAAAAAGAAGAAAATTTTAAAAGTTCTACTGAACAGCTGTGTTCGAGTAAACTTTAATTATAAAATTAGGCAGTGATATTCATATGCTAATTTATATGTGAACTTCGTCGTTTATGAAGTATTCCCAAACATATTCTGCCGATGACTTATTAAGAATTGACTCGAAAGAAGCTTAAAAATAGCGAAACAAAATTAGTTCATCAGAATGAAAGCGTGGCCGGTAATGACATGGGAACAGCAACAGTGATGGCGATGAAGCATGCAAACCGATACTTACAAACATTTCGAGCTTATCTTGTAAATGGATCTGTTTATCAATAACTTGGGAGTGTTATTAACGGTGGCACTTTTCAGAGATTATTTATTCTGGCAAGAAGTTTTAATTCTGCCGTTCATTAGAAGGATGATGATAATATCGACGAAAAGGGCGATTCTGTATTGTCATAAATTAGGTTTGATTTATTAATATAAGCTAAGCATTGGGAGTGAAGTGTCAACTAAAATTTGAACAGCTTATTATAAACTTGATTCCCCATGGACAACTTTCATTACAATGGCAACTAGGGTATTTAAAAAAATACATCGAATCAAGATGTGGATGTTTTTGCTCAGATGCAATATGATATGAAACTATATAGGATTCTTAAAGTATTACGCATTTATTACATTGAATGGTAGAATTTTGTTTTTAAGTTTACAGCACTGTGTATATTACGTTTAATATTAACATTCATTCCGGTTACTTGACAAATTGTTGTTTCGTGTATTTTAGGATCTTAGTTGACATGGAGTGGTTCACAATGTGTTATCATTGTGGAAACCTATTACAGAACAGGCGAGTGCTATGCACAGCATTGTTGAACAGATGGTAGCACTATCAAATTAGTTGTAACAGCACTCAAGGCAATGCCAGTAAAACATCAGTCTCTGTACATTTTTACTTTCTCTAGCCCGTATGTACATATAATACACATAGTAGCTAGAGAAGGTACTGTTCCACCTTTCGATATTGATATTTTACCAGAAATATATGTTTTGAGGTCCCCTGTGACCAACAAACATTTTTAGAGGAAGGTCCGTGTGGGCATAATAGCTCAAAAACGAAAAGACCGTTAAATACCAAACTTGGCATTTGTGTTAAGTATCCTCAAAGGATGCGACAGAAAGGCTTTCAAGAAAATCCCCCCAACACAGACTATCCTTTACATGGAAAATGTTTGGAAGATTTAATTGTTTTTTTCAATGTTTCTAACGATTTTGATTAAAATGCTGCATATTAAACCTTTTTACATTAAAATTAAACGATATATTTTGAATTTTATGGGCATAGCCTCTGATGACCTCTTTATTTTGGATGAGTTTTGCAAAATTTTGCTCAACGGTTAAACTGTAAGAGATGGAAAAAGCTTACTACGCAAGATATGCAGACCTCGTTAAACATATAATTTAGGCCATATATGTCTTTTTTGCAGATTTTATCGGTATAAAGATATTCCTTGTTATTGGTTTCAATTTTAAACTGCCATTTCTCAATAGGGGCCATGCACAGCAAAGCGAACCCCAACTGTTTCACAGAGCAACCAGCCTTTAAGAGCGTTGACAATCGCTATAGTCTAGTGTATTCCCATATTTCGCAAGGAAGCAAGGAATACTAATGTTTATCCCAATTAGCATGATGCAGATAAAATAATATAGTCCTTTGCAAGAATAATTTGTGTATGGAGCATCCAGAGAAAGATATGTGAATGGAATTATTCAGATTTTTGTGAAAATGTTCTTCTATATCTTTTGGCTATCGATATCAAATACTGAAGATATTTCTCTACGAGTTGTAATAGACATAACTATGAAAACTAAAGGGTCACAACTTGTATTTGTGGCATGGTGATGAGATATTTAATTCTATACATGATACTGAATTGAAAAAAATTAATTTGCAAATAAGGAGTTTTACATTAATACTGCTATAATTTTTCATTTCAGACAAATAATTTTTAAATTAGCATTCATTAATGTAAAATTGATAAAATATTCAACATAAAACAGCACACGTAGTTGTACTAAAATGTTTAACTTGTATAAAAAAATTTACATTCCACAGGGTAATTTTTTCTCGGTCTTCGATGATTTTTGTTGTTATTGTTTGTTTTTGTTTTTTCTTTTGATAAAAGGTTATGAGTATTAAGACGATAAAATAGGTTATTTAAACACACGCGGATATAAAGGCTAAGGTTTAAATTATTTACTCTAATTTCTCCACTTAGTATATAGGTAGAGGAGTTATTCCATTCCACCAAAAATTCGATACCAACATGGAAATGTGCGTTTTATCTCCTGTATCCAAAAATCATTTTTTTGTAAAAAGATCAACACGCGCGCGCGATGGCTCAAAAATGAGATTTTTAATACCAAACCTGATATTTAAGTTCAGCATCTTCAAAGAAGCAAAATGAAAATCCCCCAGCCAAAACGATTAACAAATCTCGAAACTTTGATTTTATAAAAAATGTCTCAGCAATTTTTATTAAAATACCATATTAAAGACACTTACATTATAATAAAAGGTATGAGAATATCCTTTGAAGTCCTCCTCATTCTGCATTCTGATTGATTTTACTTATCTGGTAAACGCTAAGATATACACAAAAGGTTGCTATACATTTAATGTAGATCTTGTTAAAAGCTTATACATATTTTGTAGATTTCCAAGATATTCCTTCAAATACTTAAACCTTTCCTAAGCGGAAATTTTTTGTTATTGACCTTTTTTCCCTCCTGGCCATGCATATGGAACCGAAGTTCAATGCATAGCGATACTGTTTAACGGATCTTACTCTTCCTTTAGCCATCTGTACACTTTTAAGTAACTAAGTAAAAACAGTGTTCCTATTAATACTTATCATGGATTGTATAGAAAAATAAACATTCACTGGACTAGAAATTTACTGGACATATTAGGATATGAATATGAATAAGCTGAATCTATAAACAAGGGTTTGCATTAATTTACATTGATTAACATGAAGTATATAGAAATATAAACCTTTTAAACATAGTTTAATACAGAATAGGTAGAGATTATCATGTGAATTTAACACTTACTGTTTTTTTCTATGTTTTTGATTTTCTCGTAGCGCAACTGGAAATTTACTTGACATATTAGGATATGAATAGGCTGAATTTATACAACAAAGGCGTTCTCATTATCTTGTGGGCTTGAAAAGGAAACACATACCACAATGACGTCTGGACACTTTTGGGTTAGCAGAAGGGAATTTATACGAAGCGTTATGTAAAATCTCTTCTCAAAAGCCGGGTGCGCTAGAAAGAAACAAAACACTGTCAGCCTCAGATCGTCGTCTTGCGAAGGCTGCTCGACACAGTGGAAATAACAGCAGCCTATCTGCGCAACTTGGCCATCATCCCCAATGAAGACCAGAACCAAGCACAGCACTTGAAATTTACGACTGTGTTATTAATGACTTTTGTGGCTACATGGTAGCAAGACGGCAGAAGAGAATGTGTTTTGAGGTGGGTGTATATTTTCTGTTATCAGTGAACCTGTGTGCATACGCATTGCGAGGGAAGTGTTGGCACTGCAAAACAGGAAATGACCCGTCCCAACAGAGTAGGTCATCGCACGCTGGAAGCAATGTATTAATCAACGTTTTTTAAATTTATGAGCTCGTTGTGAAAACTGAAAAGGGATGAATGAAAGCGAGTCACACGCTTCCGTCTTCCCTTTCACGTACAAGGATCTCTATCACACAGAGCTTTAATCTTTATTGGAAGTCATAAATATCAGATACGTTAATTTAATTTGTTTTTTTTAACTTTCTCTACACGTACTATGTACGTAATGTATAGAGAGGATATTGCACTCCACCCAAAAGTTCGATACCGAAATTTCACCGGAACTATATGTTTAGGATCCCCTGTGTCCAAATAAATCATTTTCACAAAAAGTTCCGTGTATGTGTGTGTGTGTGTGTCCGTGTATCTGTGAACACGATAACTCAAAAACGAAAAGTCGGTAAAATAACACACTTGGTATTTAATTTTAGTACCTTCCAGGGATGCGGCATGAAGAGTTTGAGAAAAATCCTCCCACTCCAAACTACCCTTTACATAGAACCTTTTCTTTTAAATTTTTGATTTCCTTAAAAATGGCTCTAACGATTTTGTTTAAAATATTGTATATTAAAAATATTTACCTGACTAATAAAATGTATATCCTGAATTTTCTGTAAATAGCTTCTGAAGACTACTCTATTCTGGATGAAATTTACGGAATTTTGCACAACTGCTAAACCGTAAGAGTTAGAAAAAAGCTTATTACACAAAAAATGTAGAGCATCTTAAGACGAACAACTTATATTATATACATTCTTTCATGGAGTTGATCGTTTTATAGACATTCCTTGTTTTTTGTTTCAGCGTTAATAAACATATTTTCTCATCCTGGAATTTGTTAACTCCTGTCCATACAAACAAAAGAACTTCAATCACATAACAATCATTTTTGACTATCACTTTAACCTATGGTAGATCCTTTTTTCACTTCTACTTTTAAGGAAGCAAGTAATAAAACTATTTCAGCTAATTTCTCTCGATTAGGATGAAGAAAATAGAGGGATAAGCTTTCTAACAATAATTTGTCGCAGAGATGTAGAGATACTTATGTGAATGAAACGCGTCAGATGTTTACTTTCTCTATACGTGCTATGTACACAGTGTATAGAGAACGTATTGCACTCCACCAAAAAATTCGATACCGAGATTTCACCGGAAGTATATGTTTAGGGTCCCCGGTAGCCAAAAAAAAAGTATTTTCAGAAAAAGGTCCGTGTGTGTGTCCGTGTGTCTGTGAACACGATAACTCAAAAACGAAAAGTCGGTAAAATACCAAACTTGGTATTTAAGTTTAATATTTTCCATGGATGCAACACGAAGATTTTGAGAAAAATCCCCCACCCCCAGCTACACTTTACATGGAACTTTTTTCGAGAATTTTGATTTTCTAAAAAATGACTAACGATTTTGATTAAAATATAGTATAATAAAGATGTTCAGATGACAAATAAAATGTATATCCTGAAGTGTCTAGGAATAGCCTCTGAATATTACTTTATTCTGGATGCATTTTAAGGACTTTTGCATAACTGCTTAACTGTAAGAGATGCAAAAAAACTTACCACGCAAAACATGTAGAGCAAGTTAAAGCACACAATTTATGTTGTATTCATTTTTTTCGTGGAGTTGGTCGTTTTTTATATATTCCTCGTTTTTGGTTTCAGCTTTAAAAACTTATGCTTTTCTCATACAGGAGTTTGTCAACTCCTATCCACCCAACTAAAGGAACTGCATTCGCTTAGCAACTTTTGACTATCACTTTAACCTATGGCACTCCCTTATTTCGTTTCTACTTACAAGGGAGTAAGTAATAAGACTATTCCTGCTATTTTTTCTCAATTAGCATGAAGTAAATAGAATAATTTGTTGCAGTGATATAGAGAAAGTCATGTGAATGGAACACATCAGACAACCGTGTGTAGGACAGGAGTTGGATAGGTACAGTCAGACTGAAAAATCAGTGGCATAGCCGGGATTTGAACCATCCTATCTCCCTATCTCTAGCCTATTACTCTACCACTGAGGTACCATGGCAACATGCTGATATAGCATTGCATTTCTCAACTGACTCGCATATTTCCCGGTAAAACACAAGGTGATAACAAATTATTTTAGATAACATAGCGACTTACTACGTTGTAAGTACTTTAAGTTCAGGATTCATAGTATAGCCAATTGATTTAATTGTTTTTTCACACAAGTCGTGTATAGGACAGGAGTTGAATATGTAGAGTTAGACGGTGTGTTTTGGGTGTCGTTACCCTATTGGGTTCAATTTACCCTTGCTATAGCAATTATGCTTAATGCTGATCAGTAAGCGATTTACCGTTTAGCAGCTAAACAGTCGCGGTAATAAACCACTTTATAAAGGAAAAACAACTTTGGCAACCATGTAAAATGGCCATTATAACGCTTTGGCTTAGATTCAGAAACAGTTTAATGATTAGCTTAAAAATTCGGCAGCTCATTCCTCATAGAATATTAGCCTCCAATTTTGTATTCCCCAAATTTTAACTACTGCTGTCCATTTTCGCCACACTCACACATACCCTGGGAGAAAAAGATGTCACTGCCTACACTGGGGGTAGTTATCAGACAACAGAATAATCATTACATGTGAAACTATGCATGCGCAGAAAAACGTGGTAACTCCACCGTCTTGGTGTAATACGCAAGAATAGCGATGTTTTTACATTTCTTATCTCATAAATGGATGCGTCTATGTCACTCAGTTAAATATTTTGAGGTTATAATTCGTACGAAAAACCGGCCTCGAGTACAAACAGTTTCTCTGCCAATTATGTACGAAAATTGTTACCTGCCATGAGCAGATATAACAAAAAATGCAATAATTAATTAAAAAAATAACAAAAAAGATTGATTTGAGCTTGTGTTTTTACATTACATTGGATGCTGAAAATGGCCTCCTTTTGCTTCAATGCACCTTTTGCGCGCATCCTACCTAACATGTTAATAGACTGATGGATGGATGGTGTTTTTTGGTAGTGTTAACGCCCGCTTTAACTACTTATGGCACCGCAGGCGGTGACACTGATAATACATGAATGAAGATGGAGCACCGGTGGAATGCGATGGCGGGGGAAATCGGATAACCCGGAGAATACCCACCCCAGCGCCGCTCTGTCCACCACAAATCTCACATGCGGTCGCTTGGGATCGAACCCGAGCAGTCTAGGTGAGAGGCAAGTAGTCTAACCACTCGGCCACGGCGCAGGTAGGCAGGCAGGCAGGCAGGCAGACAGACAGACAGACAGACAGACAGACAGACAGACAGACAGACAGACAGATAGATAGATAGATAGATAGATAGATAGATAGATAGATAGATAGATAGATAGATAGATAGATAGATAGATAGATAGATAGATAGATAGATAGATAGATAGATAGATAGATAGATAGATAGATAGATAGATAGATAGATAGATAGATAGATAGATAGATAGATAGATAGATAGATAGATAGATAGATAGATAGATAGATAGATAGATAGATAGATAGATAGATAGATAGATAGATAGATAGATAGATAGATAGATAGATAGATAGATAGATAGATAGATAGATAGATAGATAGATAGATAGATAGATAGATAGATAGATAGATAGATAGATAGATAGATAGATAGATAGATAGATAGATAGATAGATAGATAGATAGATAGATAGATAGATAGATAGATAGATAGATAGATAGATAGATAGATAGATAGATAGATAGATAGATAGATAGATAGATAGATAGATAGATCGAACGATGGATGGATGGATGGATAGATAGATAGATAGATAGATAGATAGATAGATAGATCGAACGATGGATGGATGGATGGATGGATGGATGGATGGATGGATGGATGGATAGCAACGTCGAAACAATACACTAAAATTACTAAAATATACAATTTGCAGAACTCTGCTACACCAATTCTAAAAAATTTTATTACACTATTGACCTTCAGGTTGTGTTCTAATATTTTGAATTATTTGCGTACACTTTTCCCATTAGCTAAAAGTAAAAAGTGGTTACATCCGGCGAAAACGCGGCGGCCACAATCTTTTACAGACAGCCCTTTCTTCTGTGAATCTTTCATGAATTCGTGAGATTGACTCGCGAGAAGTGCGACAGGTCTCCCAATCCTGTTGAAATCCTAAGTGCGTACGTTCATGAGGGTTCATCTGTGCGAAAAATCCCTAAATACATTAGTGTTTAATGTTGTTTAAAAAATATGTGATCCACAATCTTACTTGCTGATTCGGTACACCACATTCCGGTTTTTTCACTGAGAAGATATTACTCATTAATGGTGTAGAGATTGTTGCTGGTGTTCACATTCTCACATGGAAGCAGGCTTTATCACTCGTGAAATACAGCAGCGGATCCAACATTTCACTCTCAATTGTTTGACAGCCATGTAGAAGTAACTCAATCGTTCTGCCTTATCCTGTTCCTCCAGTTCTTGGACATATGTCATTTACTAGGGTTTCATCCCTATATTCTGTTAAACACGTTGACAAGACCTATACGAAACGTTCCCTTGTTGTGGCAATTACATGTCGACTTCTTTGAGCCCTGGAGCATTCGTGCTCGAATATCCGTGACCACGACAGGTGTACGAACGGAAAACATTCAATTTTTTATTTTCTCTACACGTATTATGTGCAGTGTATTCGGAAAACAGTACTACTATTTTAATAAAAATGTCTGTGTGTGTGGAGGGGGGCAATACATTTGAAAAACGATAGTCCGTTAAATACCAAATACTAATTCTTCCAAGATGCGACACGCAAATTTTCAACAAAATCACCCCACGCAGATTTTCAACAAAATCACCCCACCCCAACTACCCTTTACATGTAACATGTTTTATGATTTTGATTTTCTCAAAAATGGCTCTAAAGGTTTTGACTGAAGCAACGCATATTAAATATATTCACATGAAAATATCTGGGAATTGAATTTTTTGGAAATAGCCTCTGAAAACATCCTTATCCTGAATCAATTTTGCGGGAATTTTGCATAAATATGTGTGTGTGTATGTGTATGTGTGGACAGCATAGCCCAAAAGCGAAAGGATCGTTAAATACCAAGCTTAGTATTTAGGTTTAGTATATTCCAAGGATGCGACAGGAAGATTTTCAAGAAAATCCCCTCACCACAAACTACCCTTTACAGGCACACATCCCGTACATTAAAGCTATTTATATCCCAAATAAAATGTATATCTTGTATTTTATGTAAATAGTTACTGAAGCCCTCTTTATTCTGGATGAATTTGCTGCATTTTGCATAACTAGTAAACCGTAAGGGTAGGCAAAACCTTACTACACAAAAAATTTAGATTTCGTCAAAACACACCTTTCATGTCCTTTGGTTTTTGTTGTGGAGGTAACCGTTTTCGAGATATTCCTTGTTTTAATTGTAGAGTACTTAAACTTTTCTCAGATAGGAAGTGTCCGTTTTCCTTTTGTTCTACTCCCGACCAAGCAAAGAAGCGATTTGCAATGAAAATCGCATAACGACAGTTTTTAAAACATTTGACTATCACTTTAGCATAGTGCATTCCGTTAGTTCCCATCTACTTATAAGAAACTAAGTAATAATAAGAAGGCTTATCTCGATTAGCATTGTGTTGAAAGAAGCATACGTTTTTCTAAGAAGTTTGTTTGTAGAGCAACTAGAAAAAGTCATATGAGAGTAACACATCAGATTATTTTAAGGGGATACATCTCGCTGAGATATTTACTTCACACGTTTTAAGCAATTGCAAGGCTTTCTACTGGCAATACAAAACATTCGAAAAAGCTTCGCAACATTCGATGGCAACTGTCGCACGAATATGGGCAGTCTGGTACTCGAGGGCAGTTTGTACTGCACCACCCTGTATTATTAGATTTAACTAAACGTTCTATAACATAAACAACTGTGTATATTTCAAATGCTATGTTATTTGGATTTGTCGATGATTGTATGTGTGTTGTCAATATGTCGCCGTTCTTTTGTCTACCCCGCAGTCGGTCTAGTTTAGCTACCTGTGAAATACTGTATAAACAAACGTGTACATACCTATGAAAAGTCCTTTGCTGCACCGGCTATACTCGTTCCTGTAGAACACAAGTTGACTCTCACTCAGGGGGAAAAAGAATGACTAATATATGTGACACGGGGTAGACTCAAAATGAGACGTACCTCACTTAAAATGCCACTAAATGAATACTTTTATTCTCCTTTGTTGCTTGTTAAGGCACTAATCCTACAAGCGACTCCCGATATAAGAATTTTTTAAGACGTAGAAATATTAATAACTAGTGCTATTTTCAGCTATTTACTGAGTTCTTGTTTCGATGATCATCGTTAATCACTGCGTACTTTTCTGTTACGCGACAATCGACCCGTGCGATAACTATATCTCGGGTAATAAAATTACATACTTAGGCACTCACAACAAAGTACAACTTATAGCGTACCGCGTAAGCATCGTGCGTCTATCACACCGAATAAGCTGCAACAGCAACAATAATCACAACCTAAAATCTCCAATATGGAACTCATTCCTGATTGGCCGAAAAGAAGCACGAAAATAACGTTAACATGTGATCAACGTTGTCAGTTCTTTGTATTCCACTCGCGTGACCGCTCTTTATAATGAAAAAATCCTGAGCTACTGACTTTTAGGGGACTAATCTTTCTTAAATTTTACCCTGTTACTTATGTCTCTGGTGCACTAAAATCATGTTCTACAAAGGCAATTGTGTTACTAGCATTAACAAAGAAGGTGCATAATTGCAACTTCTTCGCCCTAAGGTTTTGCTCAGTCTTGGCTTCTGAAGCAGATATTTCCTATATGGAACCTGTGCAAAAAAAATTAATTAAAGTAATAAAATGCACAGCGGGCTAATGTCGCATATTCCGTTCTAGTAGTTGAAGGTTGTAGAGGAAGTGAACATTACACAAAGTTAACATGTTTCGTAAACAGCGTATCCTCAAAGCAAATGAACACCTGGATAAACAAAGCATGTTAAAGCTGGCTCCATGTTTAAACGGCTAGTGTTATGGCTTCTCAGCTCAAGAACCCGTTCAAAATAGAATATATCCCTAACCTCCGCCAAGTATGAAAATGTCTAATATGAGAATACACACAAAACAATTCTTCCTTTTTGCGATTTTGTTAAAAACAGTTGAAGAAAAATAGTTTTACCTTCTCTACTATGTATATATAGTTGGAAGAAATATTGTACATGCCTTAGCTAAAACTTCGATACCAAGATTTCACCGGAAATACATGTTTAGAAAGCTCGGAATCCAACCAAATAAATCGTTTTAGAGAAGAATGCGCGCGCGTAAGTGTGTGTACCTGTAACCCAGAACAGCATTATTCAAAATCTAAAAGTCGACTAAGGATCAAATTTAATATTTAAGTTCTAACAAACCATTCTTTAGATGAAAAAGCATTCAAAACGTTGGATTTTAAGAACTGGCTAACGATATTAATTAAAATATCATTTGTTTAAGGCATTTTATAACAATAAAATCAATATCTTGATTTTATGGGAGCTGAATTCCTCTTCATTCTACTTTGCCGAGAAAATTATAAAAGATAGAAAAGAGCTTACTACACAAATAATGTAGATCTCTTTAAAACGAACAATTTGTCAAATATATTGTTAATATTTCACATTTAAAATTCTTATACTTTGCTCAAATGGGATGTCATTATTCGTCACTATTGGTCAGTTAAAGACAACGGAAATCTAATGCCATCATCTAGCTTCTGGCACTTATAAGACCCATCATATATTTATACGTAACTATATAAGTAAACCATTTCTGCAAATATTTATTTGAATTAATGTGAAGTGGACAGAAGTCTAAGGTATTTTAAGAAAGAGAAATACCTGAGAAATTAATACAACAGTTTTTTTTAATTTGATGTGCAAATTTTGATTTAAATGCAATACTTTAACGTTATCAGATAAATTATTTATTTTATTATTATTAATAATGATTATACATAAGAACACTGAAATCTGAGAGATTAATATTCCAGCAAAATATTACAAGTTCTCTTCCTTAATTACTTAAGCTGCTCAGAGTAAAACAATTTTTAAGACTAAAACATTTCAAAAGTTGAACTTACCTGTTTCTTTTTTTACTTTCTCTACAAGTACTATGTACATAGACAGACAGACAGCCGATAGAGGCAGGCAGGCAGGCAGGCAGGTAGATAGATAGATAGATCGTTTAGTGTATAGAGGAATTATTGTATTCCACCCAAAAATTTAATACCGAGATTTCGCCGGAAATACATGTTTTAGGATCCCCTGAATCCAAAAAAAATCATTTTTAGAGAAAGGTCCGTGCGCGTGCGTGTGTGTGTGCCTGTGGACAACAAAGCTCAAAAACGAAAAGATCGTTAAATACCAAATTTTGTATTTAGGTATAGTATCTTTCAAAGATGCGAAACGAAGATTTTCAAGAAAATCTCCCTACCACAAACTACCCCTTACATGGAAAAATTTCCGAAAAGTTTGATTTTCTTAAAAATGGCTCTAACGGTGTTGATTAAAATCACGTATATTAAAGCTACTTGTACCCCGAATAAAATATATATCTTGAATTTTCTGGGAAGAGCTTCTGAAGATCTCTTTATTCTGGATGAATTGTGCCTAATTTTGCATAACTGCTAAACCGTGAGAGATGGAGAAAAACTTACCACACAAAAAATGTAGAGCACATTAAAACATACAATTTATGTCACATACGTTTTTTCGTGGAGTTGATCGTTTTTAAGATATTCCTTGTTCTATTTTCTACTTTGAAAAACTTATACCTTTCTCATACAGGAAGTTGTCAACTCCTGTCCATACAAACAAAGGAACTACAGTCACATAGAAACCAGCTTTTGACTATCACTTTAACTTACGGTACTCGCTTATTTCGTTTATACTTACAAGGAAGCAAGTAATAAGAATGCTAATTTTTTCTCGATTAGCTTGAAGTAAATAGAAGTATGAGCTTTTTAACAATACTTTGTTGCAGAGATGAAGAGAAAGCCATGTGAATGGAACACATCAGCTTTTTAAAGATAGTACTACTTGTACACAGAGCACAAATAGTATTAGACGTCGAATTTCTGATTGTCTGTAGGGGCATTTGTAGGGCGTGTCTTCTGATATCCGCTAGCTCCTCCGTCACTCTAATTGGGGAAGGAGGAGGGGTTGTAGCTTACTGTTGTAGTACACGTTACCTAATCTCACTTCTAGTTAGAGAGGTTGCTATTCCTATTACCCTTTCAACGGAGGGAACCTACTACTCCACATATACAAGTTAAGAATCCACAATTGCCCTTGAGGCAAATTTGGCGTGGCTTTGCTATACCTTCTAAATCAACACGGAATGGGTCTCGGTGGCATATGAGATTGTCAATGAAACTCTACCAACTGCAGATAAATTACATAGACATCATCTGGCAATTCTTCCCGCTTGTCCAATGTGCCAAGCCCCGAATTCGCTCGCACATCGACTCTTGGAATGCTCAGGTAAAGGACTGATATGGACATGGCTCTTGAGCCGATGTCGGGGGTGGACTGGTGACACCTGGCAGCCTTCAGCAACGGATATTTGCACCTGAATTTTCCCTGGACGCGTCCTGCATTGTGGAGAGCTCTTATTTGGACAGTAATGGATACCTATACTTGGCTTAGTACCTTGGACACGCCAGCTGACTGTGTGGTTCTAGCTTTACGAAGTTTTTTGTATGCAGAGAGGAGGCGGATGATTCGAGACAACAGAATCAACGCTTTTAAACCCTGGATATACAAGATATGAGCACCTGATTGATTCTATATCGATCCGGGATGATCTTGGATGCAATATCATGCATTATTCCTCTTTATGCTGGCCTGTTGTGATGTAGAGCTCTTGATTCTCCTACAATAAATAAAGTTCCTAATGCCTAAGGGGGGTACACTCCCATTACAATCTAAATAAAAACAATAAAAAAATAAAAAAGAATAAATACAATAAATAAAAGAAAAAATAAAAAAACAAAAAATATATATTAAAAAAAACATTAGTTGATTACTCCTAGTACAAAAAAAAATATAGCCTTAAATGAAAAAAAAAATAAAAAAAAAAACCAACACAGGTATGCTCTATTGGTTCGATATAGAAAACTCACCTACAAGGTGACAGTATCAGCCAATAAAATAAAAACATGGCGTAATAAAGTACCCTACAAACGGTAAGGAATACGGTGTACGGAACAAGACAGCGCCGGTTTCTTTCTGTGCCTTGTGTACCTCAAGGTATGATTTATGTTCTGTAAAGCTCTCCTAGCATTTGTCTTCCTCAACACACGCCACTATCTTTTTTAGAACTGCATGAATGAGTTGGGTTTCGAGATTCATGCAAAGATATGATTTTACGAGGTACGAATAAAACTTCTTAAAAGATGCCTGGAAAAAACGGTTTTGCTGAAGGCGGTTTTAGTGAAGAACTTGCTTGGAACACGATGTAGCATCGGGACATTTAGCAGAAGTTTCGGATTTCTGTAGGACAATGAAAGTTGGAACTGTGTGAGAAACGGTGGTATAACTTGATAATTAACTGGTCAAAACACAAAGTTAGGGAAGAACATTTGATGCACTGCTAGACTCCAGGAAGAAAGTGAAACCAGTACTTGCAGAGAAAGCTATACAGAAGATTAAAACATACAGTTAGAAGCTGAACTTGGTGAAAAGTGGTCAAGAAGTTTTCTAACATAAATTAACTAATAGGATTGCTAGCTTATTATAGTAAGAATATTTAGGCTTAAACGGCTGCTATATTATTATTGCAAATGTCGGAACGTTATTGCGACAGTGTATTTTATTAGTTTAATTATTATTTTGCATAGGTTTCATATAGGAAATGTCTGCTTCAGCAGCCAGACCAAGCAGATTGTAGAACGCAAAATCTTAGTGCGAAGAGCTTATTATTATATTTTCTTAGTTAATGTTAGTAACACAATTGCCTTTGCGGAGCAAGATTTTTAGCGCATTAGAGACATAAGTAACAGGGTAAAGTTTAGAAAATTCAGAAGCTCAGGAATTCTTCATTATAAGGAGCAGTCACGTGAGTTGAATACAAAGAACTTACAACATTAGTCACGTGACAACGCTATTTTCGAGCTTCCTTTCAGCCAATCAGAAAGGAGCTCAATATTGGAGATTATAGGTATCAGTTTAGCCTATAGTACTACCTTATTTTCATTCTAGTAACAAGGAAGCAAGTAATAATATTATTTCTGCTATTTTTTCCTGATTAGAATGAAGTAAATAGAAGCATAAGCTTTTTAACAATTCTTTGTTGCAGATATGTAAAGAAAGTCATGTGAATGGAACACGTCACATTTTTTTGTTTAGTTGACGTATTTTTTAATTTTTCAGATGTGCATGCACACTTTTTCAAGCACACAAAGCCCATGCCCGAGGTGGGACGCAAGCCCGCGCTCCCCAACACCACGAAATACCAAAGCTAGGCACTTTAAGAGCCTCGCCATGGGGACCGAATGTGTTCATACCCCTTCCTGACTGCGGTTTCACAATAACCGGTTAATTCGTCAGCCTATCAGTACATTGCTGTAGAGGTGCTGGAGATATATTACTGCAACTTCACGCTGAATGGAAGCATAGCCGAGTTCATTTTCAGATAACGAGCCAGGAGAAAACTAAATTTATACACTCCCGCTTGCTAACAAAGCGCCTCGTTGTCTCTCATGTCAGAAAACCCCCCGGGAAACAAAATAGAAGCATGCGGGTTGGAAGTCTTCCCCCAATTATATGCGTATACATCCCTGTAGATTTACTGACAGTGTCCAAGTTATCTCTCAGAGGGATCCTTAGTCGACAGTTTCCAGTTCGCCGATGTGGAGGCAAAAGAGAAGTTCGCAACACTGGACACACACAATGACCCTCCCACCCTCTAGCATCGTCCTTTTGCTGACTCAATTTTACACGGCACCAATGGGTGTGCTGCGGCTCCCGTAGTTGATGCAGGGCGCAAAGGGCTCAAGTACCACGGTGGAAAAACAAAAACGTATTCTGGAGTGCAAACAGCGATCTAGATAAACTACTCGTACAGAAAGTGTTTACTCTTTTACAAGCGAATCAGCAAGTGCCTCTTGTTACAGTATGCTGCACCCTGCGATGGACGAGTTGAAGAGTTAACAAGGTCGACTACAAAGCTGGACAAAAGACCCTTGGTGATGACTAACAGCATCTCGCTTTAACACACAGTATAAATAACACTTCTGCTAATTAATAACCTTGCTGTGATTTTTACTTTCTCTATACGTACTATGTACATAGTGTATAGAGAAGGTATTGTACTCCACCCAAAAATTCGATACCGAGATTTTACCGGAAATATATGTTTTAGGGTCCTCTTTTCAGAAAAATGTGTGTGTGTGTGTGTGTTTGTGTCCGTGTGTCAGTGTGTCCGCGTGTCCGTGTGCCTATGAACACGATAACTCAAAAACAAAAAGTCGGTAAAATATCAAACTTGGTATTTCAGTTTAGTATCTTCCAGGGATGCGACACGAAGATTTTGAGAAAAGTCCCCCCACCCATAACTACCCTTTAGATGGCACTTTTTTCGAAAATTTCAATTTTCTCAAAAATGGCTCTAACGATTTTGATTAAAATTTCGTATATTAAAGGTATTTACCTGAAAAATAAAATGCATATCTTGAATTTTCTGGAAATAGCCTCTGAAGAGTAGTTTATTCTGGATGAATTTTACTGAATTTTGAATAACTGCTAAACCGTAAGAGATGGACAAAAACTTAATACACAAAAAATGTAGAGCACACTAAAATACACAATTTATGTTACATATATTTTTTTCGTGGAGTTCGTCGTTTTTGGGACATTCCTTATTTTTGGTTTCTGCTATAAAAATCGTATACTTTTCTCATACAGGAACTTGTCAACTCCTATCCATATAAACAAAGGAACTTCATTGACATAGCAACCAGCGTTTGACTATCACTTTAACCTATAGTAGTCCCTTATTTCGCTTCTACTTACAAGCAAGCAAGTAATAAGACTTTTTCTGCTATTTTTTTCTGATTAGCATAAAGTAAATAGAAGTAAGTATAAGCTTTTTAAGAATAATTTGTTGCAGGGATATAGAGAAAGTCATGTGAATGGTACACATCAGATTTTGTATGTTATATGCTGCCTTTAACACCTAAAGCAGGGCCACTCAAGTGCGTAAAATTGCACGTGCAAAATTTGAGGTGCAGAGATAATATGTCCCGTGCGTCCTTTTTGCTTAAATTCGACTTGTATATTTCGCAGTGAGGAAGAAATAGGAGAAGAAGAAGGAGGAAGGAGTGCCAGACAAGCCTGGGAAAGAGAGACACAGCACTATTTGTCAAAATCCAGAAGTGCACCCTGGTCAACCTAGCGAACTCGTCTTTTGCACCTCGCACCTAGCAATGCACCGGCGCTTGCACCCTGAGGGAGCCTGATAGTTTAGGTGTGTTTTTGTTGTAAATAATTCGCATACACATTTATACTCTCACTCATAATTCCCGTCTTCAGGGTGGATAGGGAATAAACCCAAAAAAGTTAAATTACCAACCTCAAGCGGGAGCTTAATCTATGACGACTGGAACATAGGATGTTAATCACAAGAGCACACAGGCAGTCTAAAAAGTATTGAACATTTTAAACGAATTATAACAGATGTCTTGGAAGTGGATGATGCTAAAAAAGAGTTATGCGTTTTAGGGAGATTAGAGTTTTTCTTTTCCAGCGGATTTTATCTACCTTTTAACGTCTAATTCTTAATCAAAATTATACAAAATTCCTTCTGGACTGCTTCCACAAAATTCAATACATACATTTTATTTGTCATGCAAATTTACTAAATGTTGAGTTTTAATCTATATCACCAAAACCATTTCAACAATAATTTTGAATTTTTTTCATCTAAAAGGTAGTTTGGGTGGGATGATATTCTGGCAATTTTCAGCTCTTATCTTTGAAAGAGATTGAACTCTAATACCGACTTTTAGATTTTAATTATGATATTCATCCATCCTACTACCTCCCCCCATACCTTATACACGTGCGGATTATGTTTTTCTGGTTTTAATGGTTCCCAAATCACATATTTCTGGTGAAATGTTGAAATCAAAATTTTGCATGAAATAGAATTCTTTTCCTGACTATCTCGTATACTCCTTTAGTTTTTGTTTTTGTTTTGTTTGAAGCTATCTATAAAGGAGTCATATAATTCAAGTTTCACTACGGACTGTCGGTGTATATTGGATCACCTTTACATTAGTTTCTTCGTCAGGGAATTTCTAGTTCGCGAGTTCACATCATGTGCACATGTTGACGAAGAATCTCTTCAACGCCCATACACGACACTGTAGGATGAAATCACAGCTTGTGGACGTGAAACATAGCGGCTTTTCTTGCATGATATGAGATTCTCTAATGCGTAAATAGATATACACTGGACCAACGGCTTTACTTACCTTCCGGAAGAAGCCATGCCAAAAATGTTTACGTCCGAACAAAACCTATCATCTCCATTGGATTTCAACCCGCATCCGTGGGTATTATTATTGTTGAATCTCCATTTATTTAACCCTATTTTACAGTCAATAAATAATGCCTTCTATTTTTCTCTTTTAATTTGCAAGAAAATTAAACATTGGTTACACAGCAAAAAGTCACAACATTGAGGATCAAATTATTACTTGTCAATACAATCCCCAACGTTTTCCAACAGTCTTAATTTAACTTTTAACAAAGGCATGCATTCCTGTGTTTTAAAATGCACTCTTGCTTCCGAAATCATTGATGGACAGATTTTTTCACGGCCTCTGGAAAGTAAATCCTGCCATGAGTTTCCTTGTCCCTCCAAATTGAAGCACTGTAAATGTTCCGAGGCTATTGTTTTTCGTGTCTCCTTATTCTGCTTGGTTAACTTTCGGAGTAACCACTACGAATACGCTTTTGAGTATCCCAGTTCTTGAATAATTGTCATTACACTGCTTTTACTGAGAGACGTAATGAAACACAATTCATCCGTTGTTATCCGCTGGAATGATTTCATCCATTCACTCAATGTTGCGTGGAGTCACTGCAGTCACCGGTCTATCGCTCCGTTGTTCATCAGCTAACATGTTGGCTCTTCAGCTTCATTACAATGACGAATCCATCTTCTAACCGTGCTGACGTTTACTATTGCATCACCATACACATTTGTGAGCCTTTCATGATTTCATGAACGCGAATGGGCGTTTCTCCTTCCACAATCAAGAATTCAATGAAAAAATGATGTCTAATATGAACATCAATGTCAGCCACTTTGCTACAGGAAGCAGTATGAAGTTTCTATTGCAGTGGAGTGCAAAAGATGGTTTGAGGAATTATGCAAAACTTAAATAACTTAGTTCAAGAGGGAAAAGTAAAATAAGAGCCATTACTTTTTGACTGCCCCCGTATGTTTATATACGATAACATAACAGACAACAACATACAATAGTATAGTAAGATAACATACAAAAAGAGAACTATCACATTTGATTCAATAATATGACATACATTAAAGAGAGCCCAGTATAAACTTTTAAGGTTAGAAAAAATAACATTAATAAAATTTTCAAATTCTTTTAAACAGCAATTAGATTTTAAAATATGTTGTTGTGGTGACCTATGATCCTTATTCAGTTCTTTAAATGTACAATTAAATAAAATCTGTTTTTGTGATAAACAGGAGAATCAAACAGAATGCGTCCTACAGATGAAACACACTCTGGACATACACAGAGAAAGGCAGTTGTAACATTTACTTTAAATCGCTCAAAATAATCTCCGAATTTGCCAAGTCCAGAAAGAAACTGTGTAAAAATATAGTTGGTTATAAACCTACATTCAAGTCTATCTTGAACAGTATTATGAATGAATGAATAAGTGTATTTATTAATATAGCAATATCATACATAGAAATTCAACAGTCGCACGGGTCCACAGACCGTACGTGCTTTTGTAATACACATTACAGGCAATATTAAAACAACAACCACAACAAAGAATTAAAAGAGTAAATACGAAAATAAAAAAAGACAAAGGAAATACACAGTCAAAAGCAATATTAAACAACAATAAAAATTAAGAGTGAATCCGAAAATAAAGATACAAAGATATTCAAATATATCAATTTAAATTTACAGCACAGAGTACACCTTCATAAATGCACCCTCTTATAATAGATAATTACACTTAAAAGACATATATACACATAATATATACAACCCTAGCACAACAGTGACCTAAGTATGATATAATATACATGTATGTAGAACATTGTAGTCACTTTTGTTTAGTTGATCTTATCCCCCCCCCCCTTCTCTATTGGCAGCCTCCTCAGATCTCAGCTGTCTTGCCTTAAGTATAAATTTACCTAGCCCGTCCATGTTTTCCGTGCCTGCCAGTAGCGTCCAACATGCTTCTATCCCTACATTCGCAGTGGTAAAAAATCGCGGCAAATATTTTTCCCGCCATTCCTCCGTACCCCTACATCTTGCCAAGATGTGAGTCCACGACTCTTCCTCCTCGCAAATGGGACAGATTCTTATACCATTCTCGTCAGAAATGTTCGTGCTCCTCCATGCTCCTAGTCTAATCCACGCGAGCCCCTCTCTAATGAGTTTGGTACCTGTTTTGATGTATTGCTCCATACCCCACTCCGATTTCAGCCCAGACTGTACTTCTAATGACACCTTCTCTGTGCATTGCGCAATTATTTGCTGTCTGTCAATATCACAGAGACGTTTCTTAATTTTTCTCCAAATACTTCGCCGAACAGTATTAAAGAACAGCCGTAAGGTCGATGCGCCAGTACTGCTGGTAATCCACTCTTCATTCCATTTTGCCACCATTTGAATGTTACATGATGGTTTAATACGGCGGATGGGATACTTGCTATACTTGTATTCTGTTGCTTCTGAGTTTACGATAGCATTCTTCTTTGCAAGTTGATCAGCCCTTTCATTTCCAATTACCATCATGTACTCGTGTCCATTCCATCGCTGGGTTCTATCCCAAGCGACCGCATGTGAGATTTGTTGTGGGGGCGCAGGGGAGGGTTTTCTCCGGGTTCTCCAGTTACCCCACCATCGCATTCACCGATGCTCCATTATCATTCCATGTGCCATAAATAGTAAAAGCGGGCGTTAGACACTATGAAAAAAAAATATCCCATATAAATTTGTAAATTACTTTACATAATTAATTTTCTAATACACACAGCCAGTGCATTAAGTAAGACTTGTGATTTATTAACTCCATTATTTATAATCCATTGCACTGCTTCTTTGAGAGCTTGAAGTTCTACTTGGAATACTGAGGTGCTAAACTAAATTTTACTGAGACATTTTCAATATTATTATAATAAACAATAAACGCACATCCAACGTGAGCTTTTCCAGTAATTTTGTGATACGAAAGTGAACCAGCTGTATAAATGTAATGAATGTATTTACTCTCGCAGTTGGTAGCGATGGTGGGGATTACACTAGGAGGTCTGATACTTGTGTGCGGGGCTGCATGCTCTATTTCCGATGTGTATTAGAGGCTAGCATAATATTCACTACAACGACCAGTCTAAAGAAGTGAGTGGCACAGAGATTTTATACTTCTTGGGATGAAATTTTCAGGGTGCAGGGTAAACTTCTAATCTGTTGGATTGGAAGGCATTTGCTATCAGAGGTTCAGCTATTGAATGCCGCTCTCTCTGAGAGCATTTCTCCAGCACAGAAGGAAGGAAGCACTCCAATCTCACTGGAGTGACACAACTGTCTCTTGGAGGAATGTCTAGGGAGGGATCGAACTGGAGGAACCAGTATCATTTGGAGCACGTCACCCAAGTGACTGCTATGAATGTTACTTCGCATCGTGACACAGAAGCATACAACCAGATACGAGCAATACAATAATACAATCAGATATTTGGTGAATGAAATAAATCATTAAAAGCTGATGTGTTTCATTCACATGACTTTCTCTACATCTCTACAATAAATTGTTAAAAAGCTTATGCTTCCTTTTACTTCATGACAATTAACAAAAATTAGCAGAAGTAGTCTTATTACTTGCTTTCATGCAAGTAGAAGGGAAATAAGGGAGTAGCATAGGCTCAGTTATTAATCAAAAGCTGGTTGCTATGTGACTGAAGTTACTTTGTTTCCTTGCACAGGAGTTGACAAATGAGAAAAGTATGTTTTTAAAAGCAGAAACCAATAACAAGAAATATCTCAGAAACGATCCATTCCACGAAGAAAATGTACGTAATGTAAACTACGTGTTTTAACGAGCTCTACATTTTCTTTTTAGTAACTTTTTGTCTAACTCTTACAGTTTGCCAGTTATACAAAATTCCGTAAAATTCATCCAGAATAAAGTAGCCTTCAGAGGCTATTCACTGAAAATTCAAAATATGCATCCTATTTATCAGGTCTTTAATATACAATATTTTAATCAAAATCGTTAGAACTATTTTTGAGAAAATCAAAATTTTTGAAAATGTTTCCATGTAAAGCGTAGTTGGGGGTAGGAGAACTTTATTGAAAAATTCGTGTCGCATCCTTGGAAGATACTGGCCTTAAATACCAAGTTTGGTTTTTAACGGACTTTTCGTTTTTGAGCTATGCTGTCCACAGACACACACACGGACTCAGGGGGACCCAAAAATGTTTTTTCGGTGAAATCTCGATATCGAATTTTTGGGTGCACCTTCTCTATACACTATGTGCGTAGTGCATGTAGAGAAAGCAAACATTTTAGTATTTTCGGCTGCAGGATTAATTGGAGTACGTGACACTGATACTACACTCATTAATGTATACTTTTCTTTATAGGCTCGGTCATTGATTACTTTCTCTACACGTATCATTTGTATAGTATATAAAGAAGCTATTGCAATCCAGCAAAAAATTCGATACTGAGATTTTACCGGAAATATACGTTTTATGGTCCCCTGTATAAAAAAAATCATTTTTAGAAAAAGATCCGTATATATGTGTGAACACGATAACTCAAAAACGAAAAGTTGGTAAAATAACAAACTTGGTATTTAAGTTTAGTATCTTCCAGGGATGCGTCACAAAGATTTTGACAAAAATCCCCCCACCCGAAAACTATCCTTTAAATGGAAAATATTTCGAAAATGGCTCTAACGATTTTTATTAAAATACGTATATTTAAGATATTTATATGGCAAATAAAACGTATATCGAGAATTTTCTGGGAATACCACCCGAAGACCTCTTTATTCTGAAAGAATTTTGCTGAATGTTTCGTATCTAGTAAACTTAAATATATAAAAGCTCACTACACAAAAACTGTGTATACGTTAAAACACACAATTTATGTCATATACATTTTTTTCGTGGAATATGCCATTTATGAGATATTGCTTATTATTTGTTTCAAATACTTAAAGCTTTTCTCACACGGAAACGTGATAATCTCTCGATTATCATAAAACAGACAGAAGTATTATAGAATAATAATTTGTTACATTGATCTAGAGAAAGTCATGTGAATGGAACACATCATTTTTACTTTCTCTAGCCCCGTATGTACAATGTACACAGGGATAGAGAAGTATTGTATTCCACCCAAAAATTCGATACCAAGATTTCACCGGAAATACATGTTTTAGGACCCCCTGTATCCAAAAAAAGCATTTTCAGAAAAAGGTCCGTGTGTGTCCGTGTGTCCGAGTGTCCGTGTATCTATGAACACGATAATTCCAAAACGAAAACTAGCTAAAATACCAAACTTGATATTTAAGTTTAGTATTTTCCAGGGATGCAGCACGAAGATTTTCAGAAAAATCCCCCCACTCCAAACAACCCTTTACATGGAACTTTTTTCGAAAATTTTGATTTTCTTAAAAATGGCTCTAACGATTTTGATTAAAATACCATATATTAATGATATTTACCTGACAAAATGTATATCTTGAATTTTCTGGGAATAGCTTCTAAAGACCTCTTTATTCCGGATGAATTTTGCTTAATTTGGCATAACCATTAAACCGTAAGAGATAGACAAAAACTTACTATACAAAATATATAGGTAATGTTAAAATACACAAGTTATGTCATATACATTTTTTCGTGGAGCTTACCATTTTCGTGGTATTAATTGTTATTAGTTTCAGTTGTGAAGTATTTATACTTTTCTCAGACGGGAGTGTTCGTTTTTCTTTTGTTCTACTCCTGGCCAAGAAAAGAAGCGATTTGTAATGACAATCGCATAACGACAGTTTTTAAAACATTTGACTATTGGTTTAGCCTAGTATATTCCCTTATTTTCTTCCTACTTATAAGGAACTAAGTAATAATAACATTGTGCTAATGAGTACCTCAATTAGCAAGGTGCAGAAAGAACAATAATCTTATGTAAGAAGTTTGCAGAACAGCTAGAGAAAGTAATGTGAGTGTAACACATCAGCTTTTTTTTAAGCTGTTTCATTTATATAGCCCCCTTTAACTCCGATGTTCATATTGGGGGTTTTGACTTGTGAATTAACTCGTATTACTGTAGGTTTAGAACATTAGATTAATTATTTTATATCACTAAACACACACACACATTCACTCTCACATTCATAATCCCAGACTCTGTGTGATGGGAATAATTCTAGTTAAAGAAAACTTCCCCGCCCCAGCCGGGAATCGAACCGGGAACATCCGGTTTCGTAAATGTGTTTGGTTAACTTATCAGCGCAAATTTTAACCATTTATATGGTGTTAAAGAATATTTTCCAGGCAGCTGGAATTAAAGGGAGGCTAAAATGGCGATTTTAATTATTTTTAGTTTTTATACCGTGTACATACAATTTACTTAGCAGGTAGAGAAGGCGTTATATTTCATTAAAATTCAATACCGAATATTAACCAGCAATACATGCTTTGAGATCCCCAAATAAAACAATGTTTAGAATGAGAGCGAGTATGTATGTGAGGTGTGTGTGTGTGTGTGTGTGTGAGAGAGAGAGAGAGAGAGAGAGAGAGAGAGAGAGAGAGAGAGAGAGAGAACAGCATAGCTCAAAATAGAGAAATCCCTTAAATACCAATCTTGATATATGATTCAACATTGTCCATGGATGCGATACGAAGATTTATAAAAAAAATCCCTTCACCAACTACTAAACATTTTTTCGAAACTTTTAATTATTAAAAATGGCTATAACGAATATTATTTTTGTGGTAAATGAAATATATAGCTTGAATATTTTTCTGGGAATAGCACTTGAAGTGCTATTCTTCTATCTGGATGTCCTTGGCTTAGTTGGTAAACCATAAGCGGTAAAGAGTACCTTACTAAACAAAAACACACACTAGTTAAAACACATAATGTACGTAAAATATACTCTTTCTGAGTTAACCTTCTCAGAGATATCTCTAGTTTTCAGTTTCAATTTTAAGGTCTAATTCATTTCTGAAATGAAAAATCGTTATGCATTTTTCTTTTTCCTAGTCAAGCATGACATAGTAACAAATCTTTGAAATTTTGACTTTTTTGTAATTTTTAACTTTGATTTAATTTGAATATTAAATTTTTAAGTACTATCCTTTTATTCGTTTGGCTTCCTAAATAATCGGTAATCCTAAGCAATTGGGACGTAATCGATTAATATTTTATGAAATAGGTCACTACTACTCATCTTCTGTACGTGTTGTATCCAATTTTTACTTTCTCTACACGTACTATGAACATGGTGTGTAGAAAAGGTATTGTAATGCACCCAAAAATCAATACACAGATTTCACCGGAAATATATGTTTTGAGACCCCCTCATTCCAAGAAAATAATTTTTAGAAAAATGTCCGTGTGTATATATGTGTATGTGTATGTGTGTGTGTGTCTGTGTGTGTGCGTCTATGGGCAGCATAGTTCAAAAACAAAAAATCCGTCAAAAATCAAACTTGGTATTTATGTTTGGCATCTTCCAAGGATGCAAAACGAAAATTTTAAAGAAAATTCCCCCACCCCCAGCTAACCTTTGCATGGAAATTTTTTGAAAAATTTTAATTTCACAAAAATGGCTCTAACGATTTTGATTAAAATGTCGTATGTTAAAGATATTTACCTGACAAATAATATGTATCTCTGGAATTTTCTGGGAATAGCCTCTGAAGACTACTTTATTCTGGATGGATTTTACGGAATTTTGTATAACTGCTAAACCGTAAGACATAGATAAAAACTTACCACTCAAAAAATGTAGAGCACATTAAAACACACAATTTATACTACATATATTTTTTTCGTGGAGTTGATCCTCCTTTTGAGATATTCCTTGATTTTGGTTTCAGCTTTACAGGAATTTGTCAACTTGTATCCATACAAACAAAGGAACTTCACTCACATAGCAACCAGCTTTTGACTATCACTTTAACCTATGGTACTCCCTTATATCCCTTCTACTTACAAGGAAGCAAGTAATAAGACTATTTCTGCTAATTTTTTGTCGATTAGCATGAAGTAAATAGAAGCATTAGCTTTTTATCAGAGATGTTGTTGCAGAGATGTAGAGAAAGCTATGTGAATGGAACACATCAGTTCTTTTTATGCTGTTTGATCCTTTCGATTAAGTTAAATATGTTCAATTCTTCCCTTACTCCTTCGTTTGTTTTACAATCTATAGTATTAGAGATTATCAGAGAGCATTCAATCACTGGTTTTAAAAATTTCATTTCTTCTGAATTCCATTTCTTACTTTCTCTAGCACTTATGTACAATGTACTTAGTAGATAGAGAATGTACTATATTCTATCCAAAAAATCGATACAGAGGTTTCATCGGAAATACAAGTTTTGAGACACCTGAATAAACAAATTGGAAAAATATTCATTTATGCCTCCAATTCTGTGTGTTTGTGTGTGTGTGGGGGGGTTGCATAGGTTAAAAGCTAAAAGTCCGCTAAATACTAAACTTGATATAATAATTTCAGTGTTTTCTAAGGATGAGTCACGAAGATTTTAAAGAAATTCCCTCATCCTACCTACCCTTTACATGGACCATTTTTCGACAGTTGATTTTCTCATAAATGGCTCCAACAATTTTAATTAAAATACTGTATGTTTAATACACTTTCATGACAATGAAATGTATATCTTAAATTTTCTGGGAATAGCCTTTGATTAACTCTTCACCCTGGATGACTTTGCGTTACTGGTAAACCATAAGAGATAAACAAAGACTTACTGTACAAATAATATAGATTTTGTTAAAACACACAATTTACACATTTTTTTTTCGTAGAGCTAACTGTTTGCATGATATTTTGGCTTCAATTTTAACCATTTCTCAAGCGGAACGACAATTTATGTTTAATTTTTTTTCGGGATTGCAAAACAAAACCTAATTTCAATTATTTCATAAAACAATAGATTTTTAAAGATTAAACTAAGGATTTTGCGTTTCCCTTATTTCTCTTCTACTTACAAGACAAATTCTGCTAATATTTATCTTTATTAAAATTACGCAATTAAAAGAATAATAGGTTATAAGGAAGGTTTTTTTGTGGAATAGCTAGAGAAATTCATGTGAATACAACACATATACGCCCATGTTTCTCGTGAATACAGCAATAGAGGGACTGTCTTATAGATTTCAATTTGCATCTGGCATTACTTCCAATCGTTTTATTTATTGCGCCGCACATAATTTTATTTTGTTTTTAAATTTGTCAACATCTTTCTCTTCTAATACAGGGGTTAATTCTGATGCAATATTGCCACCTACTGTATTATTAGCTCATTAACTATAATCTTATTTCTAACATGTTCATTCGCTTTAAACATCAAATATCTTGTTTTTTGTATATATTTTTGATTTCTCTATACGTAAAAAATGGAAATGGCTTGTTATTTATGGACGCTCTTTAACTGCTGTGGTTCTCAGCGTCCCATTCTAAATTGGGCGTGAAAGACCGCTTAATTTTGCTCAGAGGCCTCTCTATCAGGCTTGAGGTTCTTTTACGTGCCGTAAATCTACGACACGGGACCCACGGCTTTACTTCCCTTCCGAAGGAAACCATGCTAAGGATTTTACACCCGAAAAAATCCATCGTCCTCCGCCGGGTTTGAACCCGCGACCTTGGGTATATGAAGTCAGCATGGTAACCATTACACCACGGAGGGCGATTCTCTATACGTAGGTACTATGTACGTAGTATATAGAGAAAGTATTATAATGCACTCAAAAATTCAATACCGAGATTTCACCGGAAATACATGTTTTAAGACACACTGAATACAAAAAAAAAGCATTTTTAGAAAAATGCCAGTGTGTGTGTCTGTGTGTATGTGTCTGTGTGTGGTAGGGGCAACATATCTCAAAAACGAAAAGACCATTTAATAACAAACTTGATATTAAGTTCAGTATCTTCTAAGGTTGCGACACGAAGATGTTCAAGAAAATCCGCCACCCCCAACTACCCTTCACATGGAAAAAATTTCGAAATCTTTGATATTCTAAAAAATGGTTCTAACGATTTTAATTAAAATAGCGTATATTAAAGATATATGCCTGACAAATAGTATGCATATCTTGAATTTTCTGGGAATAGCCTCTGAAGACTACCTTATTCTGGATGAATTTTATGGAATTTTGTATAACTGGTAAACCGTAAGAGATGGACAAAAACTTACCATACAGGAAATGTAGAGCATGTTAAAACACACAATTTATGTTATATACATTTTTTTCGTGGAGTTGATCTTTAAGACATTCCTTGTTTTTAGTTTCAGGTTTAAAAAACATTCTGTTCTCATACAGGAATTTGTCAGCTCGTGTGCATACAAACAAAGGAACTTCAGTCACATAGCAACCAGCTTTTGAGTATCACTTTAAATTATGGTACTCCCTTATTTCGCTTCTACTTACAAGGAAGCAAGTAATAAGCATATTTCTACTATTTTTTTCTCAATTAGCATGAAGTAAATAGAAGCATAGCTTTTTAACAATAATTTGTTGCAGAGATGTAGAGAAAGTCATGTGAATGGAACACATCAGATTTTTCTTAAGTTGAAAATGTCAAAATATTGCTTGATTTATGTACTTTAACTTGTAGGACGTCCTCTGATTTTGCAAAAAAGTAGTTAGTCGTCAACGTATAATATAGCAGTTATTGCTTTTCCGTTAATATTAAAATGCTTACTGCAATTACTCTGCAGTTACTAATTTTATCATGTGTATTAAGATAGGCATAAAATTGGTTATAAAATAAATTAATACATAACCTTAGCGTATTCATAATACATTTCTTCATTTTTAAGCCAACTCTGCAACTTCAAAATCACTCAGAAGAAAATAAGTTATTGCTCCCAAATAGACAGCTTACTGTCAGGCAACACGTTTCAGATTCAACACATCTTATTTCAGGGAAAACAATAAATGAAGAAAACTTTATTATATTAATTTTAAATTAATGTAATAAGCAATTTGTATTTCTATACGGGACCATTAAATACACACAGAATACGCATCACATATAATATTGCACCGTTTCTGTGACGTAAGTTGTGTAACAAAGCTAGGTATTCCATGTGTTCTGCGATGTAGCACTTAAATCAACACCAAACGTTGAATACTTTTAGCTTAAAAAGTCAAGTATGTTAAATAAAAGTTTTCTCACTTTTCTTCACAACTTAGATATTTAAACGGCCAATTATTGAGTTTAAAACCACGTTAGAGGAACTTAAATGTGCCTGGAAAAATAACTGCTTAATTAAAAACTAATCAAAACGCCATTCCGCTGCAAATTTTACAGCGAAGGTTTGAGGCTCCCTAATTATATAAACTGTATAATCTGTATTTTATATAGCATAACTAAAACATCTGATGTGATAAAGTCACTTTTCAGCAAGTCATTTTTATAAAAGCTTATTTTGCATAACGAGGTTAACATTTATATTTATTTCTTGAAATAAGTACAGTAAACTTAAGCAAATATTAAATATTTTATAACTAGTCGCTATGTGATAATTTAAATTCTGCTCTCTTTATACAGCCAGAAGAAAGAACAAACAAAAAGCATAAAAATCTGATGTGTTCCCTTCACATGACTTTCTCTATATCTCCGCAATAACTTATTTTTAAAAAGCTTATGCTTCCATTTACTTCCTGCTAATCGAGAAAAAATTAGCAGAAATAGTCTTATTTTTTGCTTCCTTGTAAGTAGAAAAGAAATAAGGGAGTACCATAGGTTAAAGTGATAGTCAAAACCTGGTTGCTATGTGACTGAAGTGCCTTTGTTCGTATAGACACGAGTTCATAAATTCCTGTATGAGAAAAATATAAGTTTTTATAGCTTAAACCAAAAACAAGGAATATCTCAAAAACAATGAACTCCACGAAAAAACGTATATACAAAAATTGTGTTTTAATGTGCTCTACATTTTTTTGTGTGGTGAATTTTTATCTCTCTCTTACGGTTTAGCATTTATGCAAAATTCCGTAAAATTCTCTCAAAATAGAGAGTCTTTAGAGGTTATTCGCAGAATATTCAAAATATACATTTTATTTGTCAGGTAAATATCTTTAATATACGATACTTTAATCAAAATCGTTAGAGACATTCTTTAGAAAATAAAAATTTTCGAAAAAAGTTTCATGTAGAGGGTAGTTTGGAAGGGGGGATTTTTCTCAAAATCTTCGTGTCGCTTCGCCGGAAATACTAAACTTAAATACCAAGTTTGGTATTTTACCGACTTTTCGTTTTTGAGTTATGATGTTCACAGACACACAGACACACGGACATACGGACACACTGATACACGGACACACGGACACACACACAGACCTCTTTCTGAAAATACTTTTTTTTGGATACAAGGGACCCTAAAGCATATATTTCCGGTGAAATCCCTGTATTGAATTTTTTGGTGGAGTGCAATACATTCTCTATACACTATGTACACAGTGCGTATAGAGAAAGCAATAAAAAGGAATAACAGCTTTCCATTTGTAAGAAGTATAAAGTATTTTAAAGAATGGCAAGGAATACTTCGTAATGGTTAACTACACAAAAGTTGACCAAAAAAGCATTATATACTGTTACATCCACTTTACTTTTTCTACCTTTGTTCATAAACTGGCTTTTCAAAAGCTTACTCTTCTGTATAATTCTTGCTAATGAAGATAAACATTAATTGAAATAGGCCTATTGCTTATTTCCTAGTAGGTAGAAATAGAATAAGAGAATATACAGATACATTTAAATCGTCCCTATGTCATTTAATACCACTTTCCTTTTATGCACTAGAGTAAGATCAAAGTAAATCAATGACAACTTCCAATTTGAGACAATCCTTAAGTATTGAACAATTGAAAGCAATCATATATATATATAATATTACTCACATATGCTACGTGCAATGAAGATATCTAATTTTTTCTGTGTTTTTTTGTGATTTTGTCTATTTGGAATGGCTTGCCAGTTACGCAAAAAATATCCAGAATAAAGAGGAATTTAAAGGCTATTCGCAGCAAATTTAGAAAATCTGATGTGTTCCATTCACATGACTTTCACTACTTCTCTGCAACAAATTATTGTTAAAAAGCTTGTGCGTCTATTTATTTCATACTAATCCAGTAAAAATTCGCAGAAATATTCTTATCACTTGCTTCCTTGTAAGTAAAAGAGAAATAAGGGAGTACCATAGGTTAAAGTGAGAGTTTAAATTTGGTTGCTATGTCACTGAAGTTCCCTTGTTTGTATGGACAGGAGTTGAGAAACTCCTGTATGAGAAAAGTGTAAGTTTCTTAAAGCTGAAATTAAAACAAGGAATATCTAAAAAACAATCAACTCCATGAAAAAAAGTATACAATAGAAATTGTGTGTTTTAACGTGCTCTACATGTTTTGTATTGCAAGTTTTTATCTATCTCTTACGGTTTAGCAGTTATGCAAAATTCCGTAAAATTCACTCAGAATAAAGTAGTCTTCAGTAGTATTCAAAATATGCATTTTATTTGTCAGGCAAGTTGCTTTAATATACGATATTTTAATCAAAATCGTTAGATCCATTGTTAGAAAATCAAAATTTTTGAAAAAAGTTCCATGTAAAGGGTAGTTTGGGGTGGGGGATTTTTCTCAAAATCTTCGTGTCGCATCCCTGGAAGATACTAAACTTAAATACCAAGTTACCGACTTTTCGTTTTTTAGTTATCGTGTTCACAGACACACGGACACACGGACACACACACGAAACTTTTTCTGAAAATACTTTTTTTGGATACAGGGGACCCTAAAACATATATTTCCGGTGAAATCTCGGTATCGAATTTTTTGGTGGAGTGCAATACATTCTCTATACACTATGTACATAGTGAGTATAGAGAAAGTAAAAAATACGACTGTTATTGTGATATCTTACGTACCATGAATACTTCAAATTTCACAGAAACGGTAGCGTAAGCATTTTAGGCGGACAGCAACATTTGCTTCCGTCGTAAAAGTATCTAAGCTGAAGTTACTGCGACTTGTTAAAAGTTCAATACGCCAAATAATGCCGCTAGATGGTTGATGGGCCGCGTGCTATTTACGGACTCCCGTAACACCTGCAGGACGTATCGCAAGAGGGTCGAGATTGTGATGAGACTCAGGAAATGTCAAGCTTACTACATTTCTAAAATGCTTGCACTAGTATTAATCCAAGTCACGGCTACATCAGACTGCAACCAATGTAGATTCTACTCCTATATTACTAAATATTAAAACCTTTTTGTGGCATCTCTGAAATAAGTCATTACTCTTTGACTGTTAACTTAACGGAATATATACATTTAATGACCTCAACCTGAGCCTAAGCTAATTTCTTCTTGTTTACTGAATTTTGCGGAATTTAATTACCTCGCTACTCGAATTCGAGCTAATTCTTTTTATCAATGTAATTTGCTTTTTACTAACGTCGTCCACCGAATCTGTAACAGTTGGATACATTAATAGTTGGACAAAAAGCAAAAATAGTAGCAATTGGGCACATAGTCAAGCAACTGGCCAAACCGGTTTCAGGCGCAGGGTATTAAGGGAGGCACATAAGTGTTAATTGCTCATGGTCATGTTTATTATTTTGTTGAAAATCGAATTTAAGAGATTCTTAGCCTGCTAGGTGTATTTAAAGCCTACTGTTTCCAGGGCACACCACGTGGAGGTTATCTCTTATCGCACACAAATATTTATATTGTGTTTTCTTATTTTCGTTCTGTTAGAACTCGTCAATGGGTTTTGTTTTTGTTAGTCCATAATTACAAGTTCATTCAGCAAGAATTTGTCATTTTTCTTCATTAGTATTTAAGTTCATTCGTATAAAAGTGAATTTGTCATTAACTTAATTTATGCACATAGGCAAGGGTTTTGAAACATTTTCTTAGATCTCTGGTTTCCTCAACATCTTTAAAGCTACTAGTAATCCTCTTGTCGAGAGTAACTACAGACTTTCTTCGGTTTTTCCCGTTCAAGGCCTTAACTAGCGCGATTTTGTTGAAGCGGTATTGTTGGTTCTGTGACATTTTCCGTGCCAGTTCCATATATCATTTGGTATTGAAGGATCGCTATTTACCTGAAAGTGACCTTCATAGTGAAAGTGACCTGTACCCAATTGCTAAAGTGTAAACCTGCAATTGTGTCCAACTGGTATGCACCCTTGCCCACCTAGCAACAAAAGTACAGCTCATTCTCGTATAACATTATATCTAATGATTCACCCACTACAGAATAACATAAGCAGTTTTACATTTTCTTTGAAGTTTACATCGAAAGTATTTATATCTTTCCCATTATTTCTTTATTTAACAATTATTAATTTAATAGGGCTTAAAATACGACATCATTTTTGGGAAAATGGCATTTATATTTCAGTCTTGTGCTTATACACTACTACTTCTAAAAATGTTATTGTTTTATAGCCTCCTCCCAATTTTTGGGTTACCCATATCAAGGTAAATTTCTCCGTAATAAAATGTATAAAAAAGGTAATAAAATTAATTATAAATTAGATACAAATGAGTCTTAATCTGAAACCAAATACACATTCATATTCTTATAATAAAAATATAAAATATAATATCACGTCCTCCCCCATTGTTGACTGGAATGCATTTAGGACAAAACAATGAACATGAAAGTTGTCACTGAGCTGATTGCCGGAAGTACAGAGAGTATCATTTGATAACGTGTATTAAGGTACGGGCAAATTTGCTCCAAAGAACAAGTACGCCATGAAATATACATTTTATTTCTTGAAATATCTAACAGGAGATAAAACCACAAAGATGTTATTCGTTTTCTAAATAAAGGAAGGCATAGAGAGAGATGGTTTACTACATTGTCGCCTTTATCTTCACCGTCGTTATGAGCCATAATATTTTATGCTTTCCATAAAGTGACTATAAGTTTGTTACGTTCTGTAATTCCTCTTCTATCCATACGGACTTCTCTCTCTTTTCTTCTGATGTTATTTCAAATCATCATTTTGAACTAAAATAGGAAGAAAATACAAATTTGTTTCGTATGGGAGATACGGCATATTGTGATTTTGAATTTCTGGGATTATACTTTAATCTATCACCACGAATATTTCTGAAATATGAGGCCCTGTTGTTACGCTGAACATTCAAATTCCATAAATTATCATAAGGAGTGCATATATTCTAGCACAAAGTTACACTTTTTCTAATCAAACTGTACCTATTTGCATTTGAAAAACGAAGCCGGTAGTATTAAAATGTGTTCTTCGCTTGTAAATGTATTTGTTTTCAATGTTTTAGTCCACATAATAAAGGAGGCATTTTATACTCTTTAATTCACTTTAATTTGCTTTATACTCGGATATAGACCTTCAATTACATTAAATTAAATTCTCTTACATGTAATTATTCCGAATTCTTTTATTTTTGCTTTTTTTGTTTTGTTTCACTTTGTATAGCTCTTTTACATCCATGAATATACCGCGAGATTTCACTTGTGAAACTACTCATTAACTTAGATTCTTTGACGTCGGATGTTTAAATTAGATTAATATGTTTGCAGCAACTAGACAAAAAAGATTCAATATTATAATGTTACATTTTAAACATAGTTTATTTTACCTTTTATCACCCAAGTTAAGGTTCAAAAACACAGGAAATGACAGACCAAAAGTATTTGTTATTGCCATTTTACTTTCTCTACACGTACTATATACATAGAGTATAGAGAAGGTATTGCACTCCATCCAAAAATTCGTTACCGAGATTTCACCGGAAATATGTTTTAGGGTCCCCGGTATCCAAAAAAAAGCATTTTCAGAAAAATGTCCGTGTGTGTGTCCGTGAATACGATAACTCAAAACTGAAAAGTCGGTAAAATACCAAACATGGTATTTAGTTCAGTATCTTCCAGGGATGCGATACGAAGATTTTGAGAAAAATCCCTCCACCTCAACTACCCTTTTCATGGAACTTTCTTCAAAAATTTAGATTTTCTAAAAAATGGCTCCAACGATTTTGATTAACATGTCGTATATTAAACATATTTACCTGAAAAATAAAATGTACATCTTGAATTTTCTGAGAACAGCCTCTTAAGACTACTTTATTCTGCATGAATTTTACGGAATTTTGCATAACTGCCAACCATAAGACACGGACAAAAACTAACAACACAAAAATTGTAGAGCACGTTAAAACACACAATTTATGTTCTATACATTTTTTCGTGGAGTTGGTTGTTTTTGAGCTATTTCTTGTTTTTGGTTTCAGTTATGAAAAACTATACTTTTCTCATACAGGAATTTCTCAACTCCTGTCCATACAAACAAAGGAACTTCGGTCACATAGCAACCAGCTTTAACCTATGGTACTCCCTTATTTCGCTTCTGCTTACAAGAAAGCAAGTAATAAGACTATTACCCCTAATGTTTTCTCAATTAGCATGAAGTAAATAGAAGCATAAACTTTTTAGCAATAACGTGTTGCACAAATGTAGAGAAAGTCATGTGAATGGAACACATTAACATTTTTAAATTTTTGCCGCTATCAGTTATTTCTCACGATATCATGGAAAGAGTATGCAATTCAAGGCCTGTGAAATTCTTGATTCCGCCTTCTATATTCCTTTCAACTTAAATGTGTATTAATGAAAAGGTTTATTTGTATTAACGTGAAAAAGGTACGAAAGTAGGCACATAAAATAAACAGTAGTAAATAGAGAAAAAAAAATGGAAATGGCGTGTTATTTATGGACGCTCTTTAACTACTTTGGTTCTCAGCGTACCATTCTAAATTGGGCGTGAAAGACCACTTAATTTTGCTCAGAGCCTCTCTATCAGGCTTGAGGTTCTTTTACGTGCCGTAAATCTACGACACGGGACCAACGGCTTTACTTCTCTTCCGAGGGAAGCCATATTTAGGAGCTTTAGAATAGAGAAAGTTATATAAATGTGACACACCAGATAAATTCTATTTCAGTTCTATAAGTACGACAGACCAATGGCATCTATGATATAATTAGATTTAGATTTACATCAACTAAGAAGAAAACACACACGTTTAAACAACACTGGGAGAATTTTCAAAGCTCTTAACTTTTGTGTAGCAGTGTTTGAAAATGTTACTGTGAATACGTTGCTGTTTATTTAATATGTATACACAATTCATTGGATTAGGATATATGCTTTGGGAGATATTAATTATTTTATAAATTACATTATATACATATGCATATTCAAAAAGTTTCGCGCGTTTCATAATTAGAGAAAATAAGTTGTAATTTTTACAATTGGATATTTGAACCACAAACAACAATTTTATGAAATTATATTTTAAATAAACAGGGTGATAAAATTCTGAAAATTATTATAAACCTCTAAGAAAATGTAACCCGCCACATTCTCGTATACTTTTTAAAAATATTATTATATGTATTAGTGTGTATATTGTTCTAGATAATGGTAGTGGGAATAAATTTCACATTCTGGCAAACTTGATGCAATTTAAAAATAAATGAGAGCAGCGGAACATTTTGAAACTGTGAACATGTAGTTGAGAGAAAACCCTCGTTCATAAGTGTATTCGACGATATTTAAATGGCTGTCGAACCCGAAGCAAGTTTAAGGGGCCCAAAGGTTCCTAACCATTTACCACAAAATATTTTTCGATTGTAGTAATAAGTTAAAGTAATTTGAGGTGACAATGGTCAAGAGATGTCAAAAATGAGTAGGACAACATTCTCAGCAATACAAGAGTATCTATAACTGTTGGTCGTCTACTTAGCGTGGTGGTAGCGCAGCTGCTTAGCCAGCGGAAGACCTAGGTTCGATTCCCGGTACCGGCGTGGGGATTTTTCCCCCTCTGGGAGTGCACTCAGCCTCATGAGATCCTTAGTGGCCAAATTAGGAGCTACTTGATGTAGAAGTAGTGGCTCCAGGTCATGAGGGTCGCATTAACCAGCCGGGAGGCGCTGACCAAGTCTCACCCTCCAATACTACACCCCCATCCATGACTTCTGTCATGGACCGAGATGGGCGCGCAGTGGCCGGGCGGTAGGCCAAGGTTCCTTGTGAGCTGTCGTGCCATGGAGTTGTTATTATTATTATTATTTATATTACTATTATTATTGTTATTATCATAATCATCTATAGCAGTTCAACAACACACTCAAATGAATGAGCAAAGTGTTGTGTGGAAATAAATAACGGTGCGTTTAGACACAGGCAATTCTGATCCTGCCCTACTTGTAGGGTAGGACGTGTTCAGAGGAATTCATGTTCTTTGTTACTTTCAGTTATAATGTATTTTATTTCAATTATGTATAGTATAATTAATGCTGAACGAATCTAAATAAATTAAAAAAAAGAAGTAGAGGGATTCAGCACTGATACAGTGAGGATGCTTTACCTACGACCCATCCGTGAAGGAGGGATGAGATGAGAGAGCATAGTAGGGACCGGAACCAAGAGTCATAGTTCAGCAATGACAGGGTCCAAACAGGTCCCAATTATTGAGATCCCCCTGTTGCGGAGAGGCAGACCGGAGGCCCTTGCCCAACTAGAGTACTAACGCGCCATCCCCATTACAATATATAATCCAAATTTTAACTGCTATATCCTTAATTGTATTAAGAATTTCCTTTATCGTAATAATATTAACCAATTTCTTATCAAAAAAAATATATATTGAAGATCGTGAAAAAAAGTCTCCTTTTGAATGCGGGTTTGATCCAATAAGATCTTCACGTTTACCTGCAAGAGGATGTTCGCGGGAGCCAGACGAAGGCCGTTGGTTGGATAACATGCCTTTTCCTTACCACGCTGCACCGAAACACCTGATACAAACCTAAAAGTTAAAAGATGAATTAAATTATTATAAAGAGGCAGGAATTTCGGAGGATGAGAAAAACCATCCCAGTATTTGAATGACGACCCGAAATCCCATGAACTACAGTGGAGCTCCCCAAAAAAAGGAGTCGCATGAGTTATTGCAGTGCCATGTCGCTTGTTTGTTAAGGGTTAAGTAATGGACTATTTTTTGTGGAATATTCATTAACAATTTAAACCACCGTCTTTAAAACAAGAACTCAGTTTATTAACCAAGGCGCACAAAATCGTATTCAGACTAAAAGCACGCTTTTAGAGCTAGATAAAAGTACAATCACATTTTATTGAATTGCGCTCTGTACACAATAGAATTTGTAAAAGAAATTAGATACTTACCCTCAAACATACATTCAATTGCTCTCATAGACAAAACGGATATGTGAAGGGATTGGCAGAGGGAACTACCAAAGAAAATACTTGAGTGGATTCTGTCATGTAGAACGTAAAAGGGAAAGGCCATTTCCAAGATACACAAAGAATACGGCGAAAATGCAAAAGAAAATAATAGAAACTGGGAAATGAATACGCCACGATAACCGTAAAAAGGGAATTCAAGGGGTACAGAGCCAGTATTCGTAGTTGAGTGAAACCAAACCTACAAACGGCGTGTATATAAATTCATTTACCACAACTAGATGTCCTTCCTAACAGTTGAAATCGGCTAGGATACAAACTACGATACAATTACATGACCACATTATAAAACATACCACAAAGCATTGTGTTGCTCTATACTGTTGAGCAGACTAACTACAGAATTCTTCCCTACAAAGAATATGGCATTCTGTCGCAGCTTGAAAACTTTACTAATAGTAACGTGTGCCAATATAATTGTGCATCAGTAAGTAGTAGTAATAATAATAAGAATAGTAATAATAACAATATTAATAATAATAAGAAGAATAGTAATAATGAATACCTTCTGAAAATGCTAGAAAATTTAGCTATTTGGTTTCATTGTTCCTCGTCGTGAAAAAAGTAAGAAGACAAAAAAGGCAAGAAATTTAATCTGAATGTAGAAAAAAGTCTACATTGGAGCTACAAAATGAAATAAAATTGAGTGGGATAAAGAAATATATATTTTAAAATTGGGTATGAAAGACAGGATGGGAATAGCTGGCTCAAGTTAGGAGAGTGCAAAACTCGTAAAATAGTTGATAAAGCTGGTAGGATTATTTTCCCATTGTGTGGGGATCAGGAAGACTGGACGAAGATTTCGGCAGGTTACGTGCAGATGGAGGATGTTAGGAAAATTTTATTACCGGAAATGTTTTTAACTTCGAACAGGAGGAGGACAGCATGCTGGGACTTGATTCTAAACATAAAAGCTGGCCAACCCTAGGCACATATTTAACGAAAGTACGTGTGCTAAGAGATAAGATATTTGTATACATATTATTTATACATATTTGGTATGCGCTATCTATTTGTGAGAATGCGAGGGAGTAGTTGTGAGTGCGAGTGTATGTATGAGGATATCAGAGTGATATTTCTTTTATTGGTCTGTTGTGCGCGTGCGTATGTGTGTCCCTAGTGTTGTGAAAATATGTAAAATAGGGGTAGGCAATATTTTAAATTAAAGTATTTTAGAGAGCATGTACGGTCAACCCATGTGACTGTGTGACGCAATTGCTGTATTAATATAAACAAAATAAATAAATAAATATATGTATATATTAAAAAATGTTAACCTATAAACGGTTGTCATGAGTTTTATAGTTTTGATGGGGTTTTATACACTAGAAGACACACACATTCAAAATTGACACTGTCATTTATACTTCAAGACTCTGTAAGGATGAGGAATAATCTTGGCTTGAGAAAACTTCTCTTTAGGAGCCGGAAATCAAATCTATCATCACTACCACAATAGGTAGGTTTTCTACTAAATGATATACTGGAAATCCCTCTAAAATTTACTGTGCACATATGTTTTTCAAGCATCAATAACAACTATTCATGTAATAGGAGAAACATATCCATGAGTACTTCATTCCATGAGCACAGACAACAAAATGTGAAAGACTCACGATGAAAAAAAAAATATATATATATATATATATATATATATATATATATATATATATATATATATAATTTGTCTTTGTCTCTTAAATGTCACGTGAACTAGTCACGCCATTGGCTGTTTGTCATGGGATAAATTGTTGTGCTGTACAAACTAGTTATTTATTTAACTCAATAATGAATTATTATACTATATTCATAGCCATGCGATTGAAACATGTTGCATAACAGAGATAATATGTCCGGAATGAATGTAAATACTTATGAACAAATACGTAAGAGGCGGTTTCTCAGGATGACTAAAGTACATGCATCTAATTTAGCAGATTTTGTTTATCACCTGACCTAGCATTGCAAATGGCTTGTACATCGCCAATTTAAGGTGTACATTAGCTTATCAGGGGAAATATGAAGGAAAGAAAGAGCAGAAGAAAACATGTCAAGATGCCAAGATTGTAAGAAATAGTGGTGCAGATGTTTGGGATTTAACGTCAGTATAGTCACGAAAACCAAATGCAACTCAAAGGCACTTTAATGGTAAAGTATATGTTGTAAAATGTTATTCAACCATTAGCTATTACGTAAAAGGTTTACGGTACCAACATTTTTAAATAAATTGTGTGCTATACGTATCTATATTATCCTTGTAGTACGATTGCATCCATTGTTTAACACATACCAGTTATATACAAGGTCATAAAAAATTCATTCTAATAAAGGAATCTTCACAGGTCTTTCCCAGAAAAATAAAAATATATATTTTATATTTCATATACATATTTCAGAGAGTGGTCGTCTCCTTAGCGCGGTGGTAGCGCAGCTGCCTACCAAGCGGGAGACCTGGGTTCGATCCCCAGTACCGGCGTGGGGATTTTTCCCCCGCTGGGAGACCTGGACCGGGGTGCACTCAGCCTCGTGAGGTCCCTGGGGGGCCAATTGAGGAGCTACTTGATGGAGAAGTAGCGGCTCCAGGTCGTGAGGACCGCATTAACCGGCCGGGAGGGGCTCGAGGCGCTGACCACGTCTCACCCTCCAATACTGCACCCCATCCATGACGTCTGTAGTGGACCGAGATGGGGGACGCAGCGGCCGGGCGGTAGGCCAAGGTTCCCCGTGAGCTGTCGTGCCATGGAGTTATGTTATTTCAGAGAGTTTTTTTCTCAAAAGATAACATTTGCGTGAGAGGATTATCTTGAAAATCTTCCAGTTGCATGTTTGGAAGTTAGTCAACTTAATTCTCAAGTTTTGTGTTTATCCAACTTCTATCAACAAGATCTCACACATACACACACGCACACATATTCGCATCTTTTTCTAAAAATGCTTTTTATGGGATCAGACAACCTCAAATTCTATATTTTCGATGAAACCTCTTAATGGAATTTTGAGTGGGATACAGTACGTTCCCTAATTACTGTAAGTATGAAGATAAACTAAAAAATTATGTTAATTTAAAGTAGAATCAAGCATGCATTTGCAAATCTTCTACAGGCCACTGAACTTATATGCATGAAGAGTTGAAACATAATGTTTCATTCTGTATGTAGCTTCCTTTGGATAGCTTGTTTAACATCATTACTTTTTTACCTGTAAACAAAGACTCCAGCTTCCATATAAGTATATGCAAATCAATGCCCTTTAGCTTCGGAGAATTGTTAAATAGCAGATTATGGATGATCAGTCGGCTTAATCAGAGTATAAAGAGCATGACATAGAGTCCCAGGAGAAGGACGATGTTTGTAAAACAGGAATATTCTAGCACTTGCATCGCATTAACCTGTTTTGTATAAAATTGCCTTCTGGACTGTCGATTCAGAAATAGCCTTGCCGAACGTGATCTATGCACTTAGCAAGATGGATTGCTGATGCTCTGTTACTGATAAAAGGGTATGGGATCCTGCAAAATGGTCGATCGCAAGGTTCATTATCTCAAATATATCTTTGGCGTGAAACTGCACAGCAGCAGCGGATACCTGGATCATAAATATCACGAGTCATCAACCATTTGGATACTTCAAAACCGGAGTAAATTTTAAACTCTCGTGACTTTTATAAAAATGGAATTCGAAAACTATCATAGGAAACGACAGCTTCATATATACACAAGAGCGATGTATAGGGTCTTTCAAAAATCACTTCAAACTTTAAACGCTATAAATATTATAATATTTAAGATAGAATAAAAACAAAAGAAGCCACATACTGGGGTTTGGTTTTCTTTCTTTTTACTTTCTCTACACGCACTATGTACATAGTGTATAGAGAAGGTATTGCACTCCACCCAAAAATTCGATACCGAGATTTCACTGGAAATATATGTTTTAGGGTCCCCTTTATCTAAAAAAAAATCATTTTCGGAAAAAGGTCCGTGTGTGTGTCCGTGTGTTCGTGAGACTGTGGTCATGATAACTCAAAAACGAAAAGTCGGTAAAATACCAAACTTGGTATTTAAGTTAAGTATCTTCCATGGATACGACAGGAAGATTTTGAGAAAAATTCCCCCACCCCCAACTACCCTTTACATGGAACTTTTTTCGAAAATGTTGTTTTTCTCAAAAATAGCTCTAACAATTTTGATTAAAACTTCGTATATTAAAGATATTTACACGACAAATAAAATATATACCTTGAATTTTCTGGGAATAGCCTTTGAAAACTACTTTATTCTGGATGAATTTTATGGATTTTTGCAAAACTGCTAAACCGTATGATGGAGAAAAACTTACAACACAAAAAATGTAGAGCACCTTAAAACGCACAATTTATCTTATATACATTTTTTTCGTGGAGGACATTTTCCCAATGTTCTGTAAAACCTCATTGTTTGGCCAGTATACGAAATCGTCTGTTTTTTTTTTTCTATCTCAAATTTCATAATATTTATAACGGCTTAAAGTCTGAAACGACTTTTGAAAGACCCTACATATTACATATAGCAAATGGAATAAAATCAGTCATTTCTAAGGTTTTCACCCAGTATAAAAATGTATTGCTAACGGTGTCTCAATAGATAAAGCACGAAGTATGTGCAGGACATCTTTTCAATTCTCCGCATGAACAACTGTTACTCTTGTAGGTAACATATAAAGTTATAAAGTAGGTCAGGATTACCAGTCGGAGAAGCCTCTAGTCATTGAGATAAAACACCACAATGAGGCCATTGGCGACTTTTTGCGGCTCACATGACCCTAGTAGGGATGAGGGGAGAGACCCCTAACAGCGACCAACCCGATGAAGACGAGCGCAAACATAATAAACGAAATCCTAAACGTTTCCAAATAGAACACATCCAATGTCACCCAGCGCACTACCTCAGGTCACAGAAACTCGGTGACACCGCAAAGGAACGCTCCACCTGAAGGATTCCGGAGGTAGATGCTAGCCAGGAGCCCCAGAAATGACGCCAGGAGGAAACCGTTATAGAGCGCACAGCCACTTCTAGCCGCATCTCCAGAATACCATCTTCTGGTCCTTAATCCTGAAGCAGGAGCCAAAGAAGTGATTAATACATATAATAATAGACAAGAAAATCGTCCTACAAAATGGATCACCCCAGGATTCGCCTGCCGAAGCGGGGAAACCAGAAATCCCCATTGGTCAGAGTGAGCGGTTGCTGGGAATTGCACCCGATGCATGTCAAATATGTTTCCATCTGACCCACCTAACATTGTATTAACGTTAGTACCCAAACGCTAAATGCTTGTTTCACTGACGGAGCATTTGTATTAGATAAAGCTACAATCCTATTGCGAAAATGGAGTCGAATTGCCTTTGGTTTCGCGCACTTTAGGGAAAAAATTGCCTATGTTTAGCCACATTATTTGGTCAGCAGAGGCCAATTTCCTTCTAGCTGGTTTTGAGAATTTTTATGAAAATTTCATTTTCGTTAGTTCCCTTACTTCACCAAACCAGATTTCATTTGCACACTAAAATGTACAGATTTCCCTGCTAGAATCGTCAGTTATTTTCTATATCCTCCAGCCTCCTATTCCAAACGATGTCAATTGTTCAGCAAGAACAGCGATATGCGGAACCAGGATAACAAATTAGAAATACATAGAACACGAAAAGAACATGATTGGAGGCCAGCCTCCACCCCCACTCTTACACATTAACTAGAACAAATTAGAAATACATAGAACACGAAAAGAACATTATTTGAGGTCAGCCTCCGCCGCCACTGTCACACATTAACTAAGGTCATCTCATTTTAATTGTTTGGAAGGCTTCAGCGTCTGACTCCTATCGGATGACAGCAGAATGTTGCACAGAGCGTCTTCCAAGGGAAAATGTAATGGTAGAGTAGTCTGAGGAGGAAAGAACATGCCTGAGAATGGATGAGATGGTACTGAGTCCCAGTTCGCGATGAAGTTAGGAGTAACGTATAATGATGAATTCATTGACATTTCTGGTCTTTCCGTTTTTTCTAAGACAGGAATCTAATAGAGTTAACGTGCATAGGATGCATATTGAGTTTTCACATCCATCAGAATGTGGGATTACGAATCTGTTAGTGGATATAGATGATATTCGCTCTGTAAATTCTTTAGAAATTCAGCGCATAATTATAAGTTTTTCATCGGAATTTCTTCACCAACTGGCTCAAGTAAATGTCCGACATGGCAGGAATATTGTACAACAATTTTAATATAAAGGGAACACAAAGATATTAATGAAAACACAAATGATAGAAGTAAATTTGTGATAGTAGGAGAGATGTCGCACACTTAAGATGGTTATCAGTAAAGTTAATATGTGTGAAGGTTAATTGATAAAACAGTATAATCTCCCAGCTAGAAAATCATGGTTTATAGGTAAAAATGTTAAAACCGCCATCTTCAAATGGTATCACCGTGGGCAGCCTATCAGTGATTGCCAATAATGCTCCACGATTGATAGCTCACGACAATACATGTCTTTTGTTGTTGTTTTTTTTGGGTAGTGTTTAACGCCAGTTTTAATTACTTATGGCACCGCAGGTGGTGACACTGATGATACATGAATGAAGATGGAGCACCGGTGGAATGCGATGGCGGGGGGAAACCGGAGGACCCGGAGAAAACCCACCCCGCTTCATCCACCACAAATCTCACATGCAGTCGCTTGGGATCGGACCAGGGGCGTCTAGGTGAGAGGCGAATGGTCTAACCACTCGGCCACGGCGCGGCCCGACAATACACGTTCTGTAATACGCAGTTATATCGCGCTTATAAGTTAATTATATCTTGCCAAATACCTACAATCGGAAAGCGAATAATATTTTTTGGATAAAGAGTGTTTGAGAGATGCAGCCAGCATCTAGAGAATACACATATTTTTTGCAAGCAGTGAGAAAGCATGTTCATATACCTAAGAAAACTTTAAGGACTAAATGTGGAAAATATACATTGAAGAAAAGTCTCGGACCTTCATCAAAATTAGAGCATGATGCAGAAAGCAAATTGGTTAAATGCTACTCATACCCTTGATCTGCATACCAAGGAATCCTAATGCACGTCTTCAGCCAATGGCCTGTGTGCTTTCAAGGCATTAAAAACACATTAGAAAGATGCTTGCCAAAAGGTTTATGAGGTAAACAATGACTTCCAGAATTTTTCAGTCGCTCTCGAAATACGATGTTGAAATTCGTAATCAAATTTACCACTGTCTTCGTTGCTAGTTTATATACACTCCTGATCAAATAAGGGTTTTGTTTTCGGAATGTATTAAAAACAGCTTGCATTCCAAAATGTATTGCTGAAAAAAAAAGGATCAGAGAGATATGCCTAAAATGTACTTTGATCCATATTGGCAACAGGTACAATTATTCTTATTGATTGCTTCTTACCCTGATCCAAAACTTAATATGAATGTCGATCGCATCATTTCGTATGCTATAGTTACATACACAAATATAATGAAGATAGATAATTTCACTTATTCACTTATTCTGCATCTATAAATAAGTAAATAAATATAGAAAATAAATTTTATTGTGTAATATAATTCATAATATAGCTATTTTGTTCCAAAAATGGTTTATAAGGTACCGAAATAGATAGTTGAGACAGTAAGGCTTGGATTCGTAAACAGGAAGTCTGCAGTTCTAATCCCGCTAGATGCTCATCATTCCTCATAACCAGCAAATTTTTCCATCCCAAAGTCCGTTTTCCAATTTCAGTATTAATTAAGTTCGTCTATCATCAGTGTCCACCGCCAGTGGTATCACCTGTAGTAAAAACTGACGTTTAACACTACTATTACTAATACGGGTTTATAAGTTCAACATTAAGCTCAGTTAATAGTTTCTTTATTAATAAAATGTTTGTCATAATGAATATTCCTAGCTGCAATGGACCATTTAAGAATTTGTGTCCATTTCCGTAATACCATCAACATTTCAAATACAACCACTTTTCGACTTAAGCTAAGTAACCAGCACCAACACTACTATCACCAATATGGAAACAAAGACAGAAGCAAAATGCACTATACTACTATACTCATTTCACCTTCCTTTTGACTTTGTACATCACCTTGGCCCAGGAAGTGCGATGTGTAATTATCCCTCTTTCTTTGAAAATTAGAAAAATGTTTTCGTTGTTATAGAGCAGGCTTAGTTAAAATGCATTCCACGGTGACCACTGATCTGTGAAGAACCAGAGGAGGAAGTCCAAATGTAATAACGCATAATGTTTTCGTCACCTTAGCTTTAGAGCATAGTGGCATATTTGATGCCGCCGAAAATATAACTTGAAGCATGATTATAATGCCATTCAAAAGGTTTCTTCAGTCATTGCTTTGAGGGATTAACAGTTATCAGAAGGAGATCCTGCCAGTATCTGGAATATAGCACCGCACTTAGGCTTCCAATGTGTCCCTTGAAAGTAGAATAAATACGACTTATGATACGAGCTACCAAGAACGGTTCCAACATAATCGTGATGCTTTAGCCTAAGTTAAAGCATTCAAATCATCGTGACTTTCCCCGCTCCTGAAGCATAGATGCGCAATAGCACAAACCAACCCAGAGGTGTGGGTTAGTGTCCAATCTGCTGGAGTTCATAACTTCCAGAGCAATTCCGACTGTTGTTTGATAGTGCACACCCATCCTTGTAAGATAAGCTTACAGAAATATTTACAACGCAATATGTATGTATCTCTGATACTCGTATCACTTCTAGTCACTTATTCCCCATCACTTCTAATTTCTTCTCTATTGCGTACATGGGGTATCAGAACGATATGAACGTATTTTACCCGTAACCTAGGCGTCTTGAGATTAAACGACCAAGGAAAGTGGCTCAGCAGACCCACAAAATATTAGGGAGATATCTTTCCAAAGCCCAGATTCCACCGTCCTGCCACAAATCCTTACAGCCGTCGCCTGTTTCTACATCCCTGAAATCCCAGATTAAAGGGAATGAATGACAGAAAATTACCTCAGAAGAGGAACCGGCCACCCTATAATTCGCCTAACGACCAGAGTAAACCACGAAAAAACTAATGATTAGAGTGACCGATCCGACGGGAAGCGAAATCGAGCCCTTTCAATTGTGAGCCTCTTGTTTGGAAATTTTTACTTCTAATTTTTCCATATGGACAACTCGCTAATGATGCAGTAGCTTCCTTTATGATTTACCTCCAATTAGGACCGAAAGCTAAACAAATACTGTTAGATTGTAAACAAAAAGCACACGTTACCAAAGTAATATTGTAGAATGTTGTGAAACGTTTAATATTGCATTACCGTATTACGTAGGTACCTAAAATAAAACTGAATCTATACATTACCCTCATAGCTTTGAATGCTGGTTGATTAATACATATAAATTATACAAGCCTTCGAAATGTATCTTTTACAAACATGTTAATCAGCTTAAAGCGTTTAAATGTGTAATATACTACAGATTCAGTATTTTATATCTCACCCTCAATCATGTAAACTATCCGCACAAAGCTGAGCGCAATTGATACATTTTGCCCCATAAATTTTGCTGTCTTTCACCAACATTGCTTTTCCCCCTGTTAACAATATGACATAAACATATACATTCACACGGTTCTTTTGTTGATTCATTGTTCATATTGGAAAGCAGTGAAAACAAGCGCATAAGCGGCTTGTCCCTTTGTGTGCAGTGATCCTTTGCTTTCAATCAAGTGCGATTAACCATACCAACGGTTTTTACACAGTGTGCGTGCATATTTACCAAATATATGTTTCCCTTAATGAATATGTGTTGTTTAAACATTAGAGCAAATTTTCACGAATATCAACAAATATTTAAAATTCACGTTATCGCACATCAACGCACTGCGCTTCAATTTCCACGAAGTACGTAAAACGATCATGAGCTCCAATTACACCTATTCAGGCCAGTGCTTAACGGACAAGATAGTGTCTATATGAGACTCCTATGGTTTTTCCATAAAGACAGAGTATAACGTGAAATGTCTTAGCAGAAATCAAATTAAAATTGATTTAATTGGTTTTTCACACAGACCGTGTATAGGACAGGAGTTGGATGGGTAGAGCCAGATTAAAAAATGCAATGCCATAGCCGGGATTTGAACCGCAGATCTCCCGGTCTCTATAAGTTTGCTCTTCCACTGCGCTACCATGGCACGCCACTAAATTTTTCAACCGAGTTACTGCCGGTCCCCATGGCCACGCTCGCCAAGGCGTCCCGCTTTGGTGCTTCGTAGCGCTGGGGATCGTGGGTTCGAGTCCCGCCTTGGGCATAGGTGTTATATGTTTGTGTTGTAACAGTAAAAAAACAGCAATCCAGTTGAGAAATTTAATGCCGTACCGGCATGTTGCCATGGTAGCTCAGTGGAAGAGCAGCCGGCTAGAGACCGGGAGATCCGGGTTTAAACCCCAGTTACGGCATTAAATTTTTCACTCTGACTCTATTCAAATTAAAATGGGTTCATAAACCAAAATATAAAGCATACACTTATTCTTTCTAAAAATATGTTTATATTGATATTAATTTAAATATGAAAATGTGTTGCATAAAAACGAGTAGATTTAAAACTATAAATGCTAATAAGAACTGAAGCTTTCCTGGCGGCGTGTTAATTCAAAATCTTCTCGGGCTTCTAGCCAGGTAAAAACTTGGCTTGACACCAACGTTTCGAAGAAGTGCATCTTCCTCGTCTTCAGAGTGAACTGATGGTTTGAGCTTGCGGAGACTGGTATCCCAGCTCTTATAGATACCAGTCTCCGCAAGCTCAAACCATCAGTTCACCCTGAAGACGAGGAAGATGCACTTCTTCGAAACGTTGGTGTCAAGCCAAGTTTTTACCTGGCTAGAAGCCCGAGAAGATTTTGAATTATATAAATGCTTTTCAATAATGGTAATTGAACGCTTTGTTTTGCAGATTACAATATTAGTTCTTAATCTGTTATCAATTTTATAGGAGTGTCTTCATTTAACAAAACTGTAGAAAATAAAATAAAGGATAAACATAATATAATAAGTAATTAGATACTAAAGAAGTTATATGTTCTATAATTAAAATAGTTTATATAGGAATTTTACAACTAAATTAATGTATAAGCCCTTACGTAAAATTCATCATTGGATTAAAATGTCTAATAATGTATTAGAGTATAACACTGTCGATGTTATTCATAAATAATAATGCCTTAACTAAAGCATGAGCTAGGAGGATAAAAAGGCTAAATTCTATTCATAAAATTGTTATTATTAAACACGATTGTCCTAATGTAACAACACTTTTTATAATTAAACAATATCCTTAATTTCAGATTGCATCGAGTTGCACAATAAATAATTTCAGTATAAATGAAAATCTTTTCATGTTGTTTGTGAATTGATAACATCAAACATAAATTTCCTCATTTGTCACCTCTAAGAACACTAGTATACAAAAATCCATATTACGTAACTAAAGTAATAAAACATTCTATGATACACATGACGTAATCAAATTGCAATATTCAATTGATTATCAAATCTAAGATCTCGTTCGTCAAATTTCCTATATCTCGATACGGTACGATATTTTTATCGTAAATTTATATTAATATACGATATTTTGATCAAAATCATTAGAGCTATTTTTGAAAAATTCGGACATTTCAAAAAAATATTGCAAGAGTATAGTTTGAGGTGGGTGCGCTGACACACGCGTGGGTGCGCTGACATTTTTCTATTTTTTTTTTATTCAGGAGTCCGCAAAACCAGTATTTACCTTAAAATGTCTGTTTTTGGTAGAATACTTTACAATATATTTTCTATCTATGTACGTACAAGTGCTTGAAACAGAAGGTAATAAAGAAAATGTTGGAGGAACGTGTAATTATATTACCTTTTTAAATATCAAACAAAAAGTAATGTGCCTGCCTGGGTTGTGTGGTGGTAGCTTCACATTCAAAAGGTCGTGGGTTCAAATCTCGCTTAGGTGAGTTTCACGGATATTGTTTTTTTCGGGGTTTTCCCTTACCATGAGAAGACGAATGTCGTCCATGGACCCCGAGATCATTTCAGCATCATTTCACCAATTTCATTCATCGTCCGATATGACCAACCAGATTAAAGGACATTATGCTACAAAAAAAAAGAAGTAATATACCCCGAAGGTCCGGAGTTCAATTCCCGGCTGAGTCATGACATTTATTTTTAATCGAAAATCCCCCGCAGGGTCTGGAAGTAATATGTGAGAATGAATTTGCGCGTGTTTGAAGAAAATAACGTTCATGAACCTACCATTGATGTTAAAGGGGGCTATATATAAATTTAAAAAGAAAAATAATTTAGATTACAGTTTTAAAGAACTTATAGGTAACAAAGAGGCATTACATTTGTAGCTCTGACTTTCTATGGCATCATGCTATCATCACATTTCAATACCAGATGGAGCTGTGTTCAATCATAACAAAGCTAAGTGACAGGTTTGCCAAAAGCAACTAAATTTCTGGAAAGCAAAGTTGAACTACAAATATATATAACGCTCCAACGAGAAAAATTAAGGTAATTTCAATGCGATGCAGAACTTCTGGTTTACTTTCCAGATACGTTCCATAAGCATTACGGCGCGACTCAAGGCAGACATTTGCACCAGTTACCAGCTCTGAATGTTTATTGTTGTCCCAGGCCTTTTCACTGAAACATCAGAAAGCACTTTGCTCATTTTCCGGTTGAAACAAAAATTGCGAGAGCCAAGAAAGGGATTTTACACTAGAGCCAGATTTCTTGGTGCATTTGTTCCACCCGCCTGGATAAGTTTCAGCCGTAATGTAAACATTTGCGCAAGAACTTTTGGCTAGACGTTTATCTTCCGTAAATCTCGGCATTGCGTACGTGGAATAATTTATTGCTTTTGTTACAAGCAGATATCGAGACATAGAAATCAGGTCATGAGAAATTGTGAGATTAAGTTTTCTAGATGTCTTATTAAAGCTGTTAACGCATCGTAATTCTTCTTGAGTAATCAATATTTGGATTGGTTTGCAGTCATTCTCCGTTATTATGTCCCTGCCTTCCTTTTTAATTACTTTCTCTAGCCCCGTATGTACAATGTACATAGGGATAGAGAAGGTATTGTAATGGTCGCAAATATTCGATGTTGAGATTTCACCGAAAATACATTTTGTAGGACTCCCTGAATCCCAAAAATCTGATGTGTTACATTCACATGACTTTCTCTGCAACAAATTATTGTTAAAAAACTTATTCTTCTATTTATTTCAAGTTAATCGAGAAAACATTAGCAGAAATAGTCTTATTACTTGCTTCCTTGTAACTAGAAACGAAATATGGGAGTATCATAGGTTAAAGTGCTAGTCAAAAGCTGGTTACTAGGTGACTGAAGTTCATTTGTTTGTATGGGCACTAATTGACAAATTCCTGTATGAGAAAGGTATAAATTTTTCAAAGCTGAAACCAAACACAAGGAATATCTAAAAAACGATTAATTTCTCAAAAAATCATATAAAATAAATTGTGTGTTTTAATGTGCTCTACATTTCTTGTGTGGTAAGTTTTTTTCTATCTCTTACGGTTTAGCAGTTATGCAAAATTCCGTAAAATTCACTCAGAATAAAGTAGTCTTCAGATGCTATTCTCAGAAAATTTAAAATATACATTTTATTTGTCAGCTAAATATCTTTAATATACGACATTTTAACCAAAATCGTTAGAGCCATCTTTGAGAAAATCAAAATTTTCGAAAAAAGTTCCATGTAAAGGGTAGTTTGGAGTGGGGGGATTTTTCTCAAAATCATTGTGTCACATCCCTAGAAGAGACTAAACATAAATACCAAGTTGGGTATTTTACCGTCTTTTCGTTTTTGAGTTATCGTGTTCACGGACACACTGACACACGAACACACGGACACACACACGGACCTTTTTCTGAAAATACTTTTTTTGGATATAGGGGACCCTAAAACATACATTACCGGTGAAATTTCGGTATCGAATTTTTGGGTGGAGTGCAATACCTTCTTTATACACTATGTACATTCTAAGTGTAGAAAAAGTAAAAAAGCATTTTCAGAAACAGGCCCGTGTGTGTGGTCTATGGACAGCATAGCTCAAAAACGAAAAGACGGTTAAGTACCAAACTTGGTATTTAAGTTTGATATCTTCTAAGGATGCAACACGAAGATTTCAAGAAAATACTCCCACCCCTAACTACCCTTTACAGAGAAAATTTTTCAAAAATTTTGATTTTCTTAAAAATAGTACAACAATTTTGATTAAAATACCACATATTAAAGCCATTTCTATCACAAATAAAATGAATATCTTGAATTTCCTGGGAATAGCTTCTAAAGACCTGCTTATACTGGATGAATTTTGCTTAATTTGGCATAACTAGTAAACCGTAAGAGATAGACAAAAACTTACTATACAAAAAATGTAGGTATTGTCAAAATACACAAATTATATCATTTACATTGTTTTTTTTTGTTTTTTTTTTTTTGTGGAGCTTACCGTTTTCGAGGTATTCCTTGCTATTAGTTTCAGTTGTGAAGTACTTAAACTTTTCTTGACGTGTGTGTCCGTTTTTCTTTTGTTCTACTCCTGGCCAAGCAAAGAAGCGATTTGCAATGAAAATCGCATAACGGCAGATTATAAAACATGTCACTATCTCTTTAGCCTAGTGCATTCTCTTAGTTACAGCCTACTTATAAGGAACTAAGTAATTCTAAAGTTAATCTGGATTAGTGTGGTGTTGGAAGAAGAATTATCTTTTATAAGAAACTTGTTTGAAGAGCGGCTAGAGGAAGTCATGTGAGTGTAACACATTAGATTTTTTCCCCTACGTTCTGAAATTCTCGTCGTTCTCAATTTATTCAATGGCTTGTTCTTTCTTTGCTATCCCTGCCTTCTATTATACCTTCAATTATAATTTTCAAAATTAATAAAAGCCATATGAATTTTGTTCTTAATTTCCTTATCAGTTTCATATTTCCCTTTTTCTTTCGGTCTATCAAAAATATTGATAATTTTATCATTCCAACCAATTTTCCGCAATCTCCATGTTTTAAATGCTTCTACTCTTCATGTTTTTCTTGGTTTTAGTATTGACAAAGTATCACATCCATGTAAGATTATGTTCCATCATTTGCTTTTTACAATTTCTTCCTAATTTATAAAACAATGTTATTGGATGCAAATAACGTAGGTATTGTTTTATCTACTACGCATTATGTAAAAAGTAAATATAGAAGGTATTGTATTCTACCTAAACATTTGATGTCAAGATTTCACCGGAATATGTTTTGCTCCCTTGAATCCAAAAATAAAACCTTTTTAGAAAAAGAGTCCATGTGAGTGAGCGAGCGATTTATTGAGTGTCTGTGAACATCACAGCTACAAACCGAAGAGTCTGTGAAATACCAAACTTTGTAATGAAGTTCAACATTTTTAAAGGATGGTACACGAAATTTTCAAGAAAATCCGTCACACGAACTTACCCTTTACATGAAAAATGTTTTAAACATTTTGATTTTCTCAAAATTTGCACTAATAATTTTTATTAAAATACAATATTATAAGATATTTTCATTTCAAATTACGTATTTTTTTTAATTTTCTGCGAATAGCCTCTGAAGCCTTTTCTTTCTGGATGAGGTTAAGATAACCGATTAAACGCACAATTAATTCTTTATACACTTTCTATGGAGTTAACCATATCCAACATATTTCTTCTTTCTGGTTTTAAAATTATAATAAACTTTTCTCAGATGGGAAGTCGTTCTACACTTCTTTTCCTACTAGTTTTGCAGAGAGAAGGATATTAAAAAGTTGCGTGCGACATATAGCAATCAACTTTTAAAAGATTTGATATCCCTTTTACATAGAAATAATTAAGTATAACCCATTTCTGTAAAAGTTTATCTCCACTAGGATGAAATAGAGAGATTAATAAGATTTTGTAAGAATAGATTATTTAGAATTAGCAGAGAAAGTCGTGTAAATGAACACATTAGATCTTTTTTAATAAAGAAAAGTTTTTCTTTGTATATTCTATTAATAATGTATGTTTTATTTCTTTCAACAGATGTATCGCATTACATGTAATTTGTTATACTATTTATTTATCCTACTATTCAAAATGTTCGTTTTTAATTTAAGTTTAATAATTATTCCTCAGTGTGTTCTCCAATTTATTAATAAACCCTTATAAATCTCTTTCGTTCTTTTTTTGGATTATAATATAATTTTTTTTAATAAATTCTTATAAATCTCTCTCTCTCTCTTTCTCTCTTTGGATTAAACTTACAATGTCATCTGCAAATCAGAGCATGTTAATTTTATATCTCTATATTTTTTCTCGAAAGTATCGGCTTAACTTTCACGTATATTATTCTTTTATTCCGGTATCGGTTATTTCTAAGATAATCCTTATTATCGTCATTTAAAATCCACCACCCTACACGTTTGAATACGCAATCTAGAGGCTAGCATAACCACTACAACACGGAGAGCAACTGTTTCTGAGCACCACAGCTCGGAAACGAAATATATCAGATAAATGCTAAAGTTGTATTTCAGTTCTGTGTCTTCCCTCCCACCTCCAGATACCCTTTACATGTAAGACGCTTTGAAAGAAATCGATTTTGTTAAAAACTGCTCTAGCGATTTTGATTAAAGTTATTTTATTTATACGTAAACAAACATATACTTTTTTTTTCTAAATTTCTAAGAATAGTCTATATGTACTATTCATTCAAAAAGATTTTTCTATAATCTGATAAATGATATAGATGAAAACGTAGTGCATAATATATGTAGATCTTTTTATAACTTAAGGATATTTCAAATAATTTTATACCATTTTCGAATATCCAACAACAATTCCAAACTTTGCCATCCGTTTGTATCACACATCTAATTTCTTTGAATAATCTCATGTAATAACCATCAAACAATTTCAGATCTATTTCAGTGAGAAAACAGATGTTTGTGGAGTCTAGCATATGAATCTGAAAGCTGATGTTCTCCTTGTACCATATCACTCTTCATTTTAACTCCAAAAGCTACCAAAAGCTCTGACATGGCCTAAGTGCCACTCAGCTCCTCTTGCATTCCTCAATACTTCTTTTCAGCCCCCCTCGAATCTGTCACATGTATTTAGTGGCTGACATACCCCAGAGTGCCATTCGCAGCCCTGCAACTCGAAACAGAGCGCTGCCATTTTAACTTGCATCTTTCTTTCTGCAAGCTACTAAATTTAGTATAGTAAAGCATTTCAATAAGGTTTATTCATTCAAACATGCTTGTATACGAGTTATCAGCAAATCACACCCACTGACAGCTACTCTAGCGGTAAGTTTGGTTACTAACAAGAGGATGTAGATAGTGGAGTCAGAATACTTGCGTATGCTAAGTTGTCAAGTATCGAACCTCCTGAAAATGTAAATACCTACTACAAGAAGGCACAAAGGGAACAATAACTGTGTTGTAGGATGTAATATACCTACAAGAATATTTCGCCAGCTTTTGCCTTTTATTCTTTTCCCACGCGGAAAACTGAAGCGCAAAGAAGAAATCTATGGATTCAAGCTGTACATCGAAAGAAGTAAGTACACTTTCTCTTAATGTACTATGTGCGTAGTGCATAGAGAAGGTATTGCACTTCACCCAAAAATTCGATACCGAGATTTCACCCCAAATATATGTTTTAGGGTCCCTTATATATATAAACATTTTCACAAAAAGGTCCGCGTGTGTATGTGTGTGTGCGTATGTGTCCGTGTGTCTGTGAGCACGATAACTCAAAAACGAAAAGGCAGTAACATACCAAACTTGGTATTTAAGTTTAGTATCTTCCAGTGATGCGACACGAAGATTTTGAGAAAAATCCCCCCAACCAAAACTACCCTTTACATGGAATTTTTTCGAACATTTTGATTTTCTGAAAATTGGCTCTAACTATTTTGATTAAAACATCATATATTAAAGATATTTACCTGACAAACAAAATATATATCTTGAATTTTCTGGGAATAGCCTCTGAAGACTACTTTATTCTGGGTGAATTTTACGGAATTTTGCATAACTGCTAAACCGTAAGAGATGGACAAAACAAATGTTGAGCACTTTAAAAGAAACACACAATTTATGTTATATACATTTTTTTCATGGAGTTGAAAGTTTTTGAGATATTCCTGGTTTTTGATTTCAGCTATGAAAAACTTAACTTTTCTCTTACAGGAGTTTGTCAACTTTTGTCCATACAAATAAAGCAACTTCAGTCACATAGCAATCAGCTTTTGAGTATCACTTTAACCAATAGTACTCCCTTATTTCGCTTCTAATTACAAGGAAGCAAGTAATAGGACTATTTCACTGATTTTTTTTTTCTCGATTGGCATGAAGTAAATAGAAACATAAGCTTTTTCACAATAATTTGTTACAGAGAAATAGAGAAAGAGATTTTTGCTTTGCATGATGCGAATGACATCTCGTCGAACTGAAATTTTTCTTGCCGAGTCCAGTACAGTTTCACCTCTAATGCTTTGCTAGCTCGAGTTAACTCGTTTACAATGGCACCTGGTGGCAAATTATACCTCTTTACTTTCTCTAGCCCCGTATGTACAATGTACATAGGGATAGTATTGTATTCCACCCAAAAATTCGATACCGAGATTTCACCGGAAATACATGTTTTAGGACCCCCTGTATCCATAAAAAGCATTTTCAGAAAAAGGTCCGTTTATATGTCCGTGTGTCTGTGAACACGATAACTCAAAAACGAATAGTAGATAAAATACCAAACTTGGTATTTAAGTTTAGTATCTTCCAGGGACGCGACACGAAAATTTTGAGAGAAATCCCCCTACCCCAAACTACCCTATACATGGAACATTTTTCGAAAATTTTGATTTTCTTAAAAATGGCTCTAACGATTTTGGTTAAAATATCGTATATTAAAGATATTTACGTGACAAATAAAATTTATATCTTGAACTTTCTGGAAATAGCTTCTGAAGACCTGCTTATTCTGGATGAATTTTGCTTAATTTGGCATAACTAGTAAACCGTAAGAGATAGACAAAAGCTTACTTTACAAACAATGTAGGTTTTTTTAAAATACACAATTTATGTTATATACATTTTTCTCGTGGAGCTTACCGTTTTCGAGGTATTATTGTTATTGGTTTCAGTTGTGAAGTACTTATACTTTTCTTAGACGTGAGTGTCCGTTTTCTTTTGTTCTACTTCTGGCCAAGAAAAGAAGCGATTTGTAATGACAGTCGCGTAACGACAGCTTTTAAAACATTTGACTATTGGTTTAGCCTAGTGTATTCCCTTATTTTCTTCCTACTTATACGGAACTAAGTAATAAGAACATTGTGCTAATGATTAGCAAGGTGCAGAAAGAAGAATTATGTTACGTAAGAAGTTTGTAGAAGAGCTAGAGAAAGTCATGTGCGTGTAACACATCAGATTTTTGTATTCAGAAATGTTTAAATTATTTTATGAAATTAAAATAAAATAGTCCATTTATTGCGATTTTTCATGAAATTCCAGTCATACATACCCTTAACGTTCTTTTTAGGTTAAGAGTAAGTTTTTATTCAGCGGGTATAGATTACTCCTGCACTTGTCATACTGTGTAATGATTTTATTTTAAAACTGCAATATGGTATTTATTTAAACCTTAAAAGCCTTCTACTACATTTCCTGTGCGCTTCCACAGATTCTGTGCAGCAATCATTGCTTAGGGTTGCTTTGAAATAACGGTCGGGGATTCAATGCCCTTGTAATCTCTTCTTTACGCCAGAAATCTCAAACCGAGCATGTGTTGTAGTGGCTCTTCTGAATTTGAGTGAATGGCGACAGCAAAAGCAAACGTATTTATCCATCCATGCGCAAGTGTTTCCGCCACTTTACAATTTCTACTTTTAAATCTCTTATTCGTAGCTATACACGGGAATAACTACCGCTTCTGAATAACCACTTTCCTCACCACTTTCAGATGCATTAGTATGATGTTTACGTTTGAGAAGATGCTTATCGCCATGATGCGAACACTTAAGTGTTGTTTCACATGGCATGTAAGCACAGAAACCTCAGAAATTCATATGCCAGATTCCATTTATGGATGATTCTTATCGTTGCATGGGGTTTCCTTATTGAATTGTTCCATTGCCATTGGCTATAGAATCTATCAAAATACCTCGAACTAATTAATTCCGTTTGAGCTTCTTGAAGATTTTAAAATAAAATTTAAAAAATCTGAAACCAATACAATTTAAGTTTTCACTTTTACGTTTTAAGCTTAAAGTTGAACGAATAATTGTTTAATCTTTCTTGCAGACTTTTATGGCCATAATGGAACGGCTGTGTTCATCTCGCTCCACCCTCTACTTTTTCTTTTTACTTTCTCTACACGTACCATGTACATAGTGTATAGAGAAGGTATTGTAATGCATCCAAAAATTCGATACCGAGATTTCACCGGAAATACATGTTTTGGATCCCCCTGAATCTTAAAAAAGCATTTTCAGAAAAAGGTCCGTGTGTGCGTGTGTGTATCTGTGAGTGTCTGTGCGTATGTGTGTCTGTGGACAGCATAGCTCAAAAACGAAAACACCGTTAAATACCAAACGTGGTATTTTAAGATTTGTGTCTTCCAAGGATGCGACACGAAGATTTTCAAGAAAATACCCCCACCCCCAACTACCCTTTACATAGAACTTTTTCGAAATTTTTTTATTTTTTAACGATTTTGACTAAAATATCGTAAATATGAAAGATATTTACCTGACAAATAAAATGTATATCTTAAATTTTCTGGGAATAGTCTCTGAGGGCTACTTTATTCTGGATTTTACGGAATTTTGCATAACTGCTAAACCTTAAGAGCTTTACAAAAGCTTACCGAACAAAGAATGTAGAGCACTTTAAAACACACAATTAAGTTTTATACATTTTCTCGTAGAGTTAATAGTTTTTTAGATATTCCATGTTTTTGGTTTTAGCTTGGAAAAACTTATACTTTTCTCATACAGGAATTAGGCTACTCGTGTCCATACAAACAAAGGAACCTCAGTCGCATAGCAATCAGCTTTTGACTATAACTTTAACCTATGGTACTCCTTTATTTCGCTTCTACTTACAAGGAAGCAAGTAATAAGACTATTTCTGCTAATTTTTTCTCGATTATTATGAAGTAAATGGAGCATAAGCTTTTTAACAATAATTTGTTACAGAGATGTAGAGAAAGTCATGTGAATGGAACACATCAGGTGTTTCTTCTACCCGCGGTTTGTATCGAAGTCTGCTCCGTTCTCACATTTTCCATCATTTCTTTGTTCGTCCAATGGAACGCCGTCCTCAAGATTTGTAGTTGAAGACCTGTCTAGGAGTTCGATCTCTTCTATTGTGTACCCTTTAACCGAATGTAATAATCTTATTTCAGCTGATTGCAGCTTTCTTTTGTGTTTGTTTCATTATCCATACCTCATTTCCATATAAAATAACAGTGTGACGATATTTGACTAAAAGTTTAACGTAGTTTATTTCTGACGTTATATTTTAATGTTTGGTGAATTGTTCCATAAATTGCTTGAAATTTGTTAATTTTTACTTTCTCTAAATGTACTATGTACATAGGTATAGAAAAGGTATTGTATTGCACCTAAAAATTCGATACCGAGATTCCGGAAATAAATATTTTGGGACCGCCTAAATAAAAATGGAAAAAAAATTATAAAATGTCCAGGTGTGTGTGTATGTGTGTGTGTGTGGTGGGGGGGGGGTAGCATAGATCAAAAACTAAAAGTCCGTTAAATACCAAACCTGATATTTATGTTCAGTATCTGCCAAGGATGTGACACGGAGATTTTATGGAAATTCTCTCACCTCAACCACTCTTTAGAGGAACATTTTTCGAAAATTTTTCATTCCAAATATTTTATTTCCCAAAAATGGCCCCAAATTTTTTGTTTAAATTACTATATGCTTAGGATATTTTCATGATAAGCGAAACGTATATCTTAAATTTTCTGGGCATAGCCTCTGAAGACCTCATCATTTTTGATGAGCCAGCTTTCATGTCATCTCTTTTGTTTTTACTCCCCGAAGTGCAAAATAGAACCAAATTTCAATTTTTCACATAGCGATGAGCTTTAAAGGATGTTATTATCGCTTTAGTTTAGTACATTTCCATATCTCCCTTCTACTTCTTACAAGGAAATAATTAATGAGGCCATTTTCGCTAATGTTTATCTCGATTGGTATGATATAAATAAAAGAATAATCTTTTGTAAGGAAGGAATGTTTTTAGGGCAGCTAGAGCAAAACACAAAAGATTTTCTTCTATAGGTATATTCATGCTAATTTTTTTAATATTTCTTTTAGTTGATATATTGCATTTTGTGACTATTCCGTGTTAAATATTAAAACCACCTTGTTTGCAAATAGTAATACATTTAACGTACTTTGTCCTAAACGCATAGCTTGTGAACAAAACTTTTCCACTTTTTAAGAACTTCGTCAATGTATTCATTAAAAAGAGTTGGAAACAACCTTGAATTAGACCACAGTTTGCTTCTATCGGGTAATCCAAAAACGTCGGAACCGGCTGCACGGTGTTTTGCCTATCCGCGCCCTCGGCGCTCGTAACCGTCTGCCGTTGTTATAGAAAACCGCGGAAGAAACCATGCAACATTTTTAAAACTACTTTTAAAGGCTTTCTTATCAATGTTATTAAAGGAGATGCTGAAACTGGCCACCGTCGTTGTCCTTATATTTTTGGCACCTCTTTAGCAAATTATCCATCACTCGCGTAGATCACGTTAAGGAATGCTGGCAATTTCCTGGCGGATATTATGGTTCAATTCTTCCATAGTGTGTGGGCTTGGCTTGTACAATTTATGTTTTAAATTACCCCAGAGATAGCATTCGTAATGGGGTTAGATCGGGGGATCGTGGGGGCCACAAATTTCTACTTATAATTCTGTCCTAAAACACTCTTTCAATTGTTCTCATCGAAAGATTGGCTGTATGAGCTATTGTAGAGTTTTGTGGAAAAAAACATAAAATCACATTCCCTGTCTGTTAATTCTCTAAAAATGGGAGGGAGGGGAGTTGTATTCGTCAACTGTTGACTGAAAAAAATGGGCCTATAACTCTTTCTCCGCTATTGGCACACCATAAACCAGTGTTTTCGTCATGAAGAGGTATTTCATGAACAATATTAGGTTTCTCAGAATTCTAATAACGATTATTTTGTATACACACATATCACTGAAGGTGAAACCAAACGTGGTTCTTGAAAAATCTTAAATGTGGGTCAATTTCGCTATTATATACAATATTGAGAATCCACTCAAAAATGTGTTAACACATACGAATCATAAATAAATACACGCTGTGCAGTAGAAAACAAATACACTGAGCCATAATACACTCTGTCACTAAGTACACGAGAAAATAACAAAGCACATTGGTAATAATTCAACAACAAGATATTACCGTCAGCTCAGTACTGCACTTGCAGAGGAAAGGAAAACAAGTCAGCAACGTGACCTTGTGTACAGTAGCTGTGTGTAATGTTTCCGTAAGCGCAGTGGAAAAACACCGCGCAGCGGTTCGATGTATTTGGATCACACGTACTTTCACTCTTTTTACCAAGGGTAATTCTAATCCTGAATTGGCGTCCCCTAAAACACGGCGAAACTGCTGAAATGTAACAGTAAAGCGTAAGTCGTATTTCATGCTTCACTACTGTCTTCTTAGTGTCGGTTTTGGTTATTAACTTTAAGCTTTGTTTACATGTCGCTGATGAAAACTTTTATATTTGTAAGTCTCCACCTGTTTTTACTTTCTCTAGCAAGTGAAGCTACATGGAAAAAATGTTGAAAGTTCGTTTTTCTCAAAATTGGCTCTAAGGATTTTGATTAAAATACAATCTATTAAAGATATTGACATCAAAAATAAAATGTGTGTTTTGAATTTTCTGGGAATAGCCTCTGACGATCTCTTTATTCTGGATGATTTTTGTAGAATTTTGCATAGCTGTTAAACCGTAAGGGATAAATAAAATCCTACCACACAAAAAGTGTAGATCTCGCTAAAATATAACTTAAACCACACACATTTTTTGTTGTTGCGTTTTCGAGATATCACTTGTTATTGGTTTCAATTTTAAACTAACTTTTCTAAAACGGATCATGCAAAGGGAATTGAACCACAATTGTTTTATAAAACGACCAGCTTTTAAAACATCTCACTAATGCTTTAACCCAATATATTCCTTTAGTTCCCTTCTTCTTACAAGGAAGCACACAATAAGAACAATTCTGCTAATGATTATCTCGATTAAAATGACGTAAATAAAAGAATAATCTTTTTTAAGGATAGTGCGTGTATGGAACAACTAGAGAAAGTTATGTGAACGGAACACATCAGATTTTTCTTTAATGAGGCATGCAAATAATCCTTCATACCTTCCTCTAGAACACCGAATAATTTTGTAATTGATTTAGCCTTTCCTTTGTTTGTAATATTTTATTTATACTCCGACTTTAACGGTGTTGGTCATATCGGCGACCATTAGAATGTTATTGCCTTTGGCCAATAGTGTTAATTCGTACAGTTCCCATTGGTTTTATTTATTTGGGTTTTGTACTTTGATCTCACATTCACACTTACTTCTCCCAGAATCCATAGTGGTTAGGGAATAATCTTGGTTAGAGAAACATTCCAGCCCCTAAGTCGGGACTCGAATCCGGTATTCTGCGCACAATATGGAGGCCAGCCAGCCTTTCCTTGTGTTGTTATCGGAGTGAAATTGTTTCATAGAGACGGTGTGCGACCTACGCCTATTTCATATTTGTCTGTTTGTTTTTCAGGCCAGACACGCAGAGAATTAACACCATCTGGGAGAAGTCAAAGTATGGTTACCTGAAGGAGGAAACCATACGGAGAGAACACCACCATTGCAATCTAAGGGAAAGGGTCACTTTTTATGAACGCGAATGTACATATTAGTTGGAAAAAATATTGTTTTCCACCCACAATGTCATACATGTTTTGAGGACCCATACATCCAAAAGGCACCGCTAAAAAAAAGACTGCTGTGAGTGTATATCTGTGAACAATATAACTTGGGTCAGCATCCATCAAAGATGCGAAAGTAAGATTTTCAAGAAAAGCTTCAAACTGCCCTTTACATGAAACACATTTGTAAGTTTTTATTTTTTTAATATATAAATATATATTTTTAAAACTCACAATTTATTCCTAATAAGTTTTTATTGTGAAGTAAGCCATTTCTAAGATATTATCCGTTTTTAAGATTCGAATAACTCAAATGTTATATTTTCTGTCTTGCACATTTTCGGTTGTTACCGTACAATCATGGTAAGAGTATGGAGTTTTAAAGCCAACACATAGTGCTCAGTTCTTAAACACCTGACTGGCGTTATTTTCTTTGTATCTACAGTAAATGTGTAATGTATCTATTTCTGCAAAGTGGATAGAAAAAAATAACTAATTTGTTCCATTCAAATGACTTTCTCTGGCTGTTACACAACTAACTTTCCTTACAAAAGATTAACACACTAATCAAGGTGAACATTAGCAGAAATTGTCTTATTAATTGCTTCCTTGTAAATAGAAGGGACATAAGGGAGAACAGGCTAGGCTACATCGATAGTCAAATCTTTTAAAAGCTGGCCCTATGTAAAGCAAACGAAGTTCGCGGCGCTTTGCATGGTCTGCACAAAACAAAACAAAACAAAACAAAACAAAAAAAAAGAGAGAAACGAAATATCATTTCCCGTGTGACAAAAGTACAAGAAGTTTAAAACTGAAACAAATAACAAGAAATATCTCAAGAAAACGCTAAGCTCTACATTAAAAACGTAAATGACATAAATTGTGTGTTTTAACAAGATCTACATTTTGTGTAGTAAGTTTCTGTCTATCTCTTACAATTTAGCCGTTATGTAAAATTCTGCAAAACTAATACAAAGATATCTTCAGAGGCTATTCCCAGAAAATTCAAAATATGCAATTTATTTTCATGTAAAAATATCTTTAATATACAGTGTTTTAATCAAATTCATTAGGGCCATTTTTGAGAAAAACAAAATTTTCAAATATTTTCCTGTGAAGGATAGTTTGTGTGGGGGATTTTCTTGAAAATCTTCGTAGCATTCTTCAAAACTTCAAAATTTAAATAACAGACAGGCTGACACACACACTCACACACATACACACACAGACGGACCTTTTTCTAATTTTTTTTCGGATTCAGGGGACCCCACAACATATATTTCCGATGAAATCTCGGTATCGAATTTTAGAGTGGAATACAATACCTTCTCTATTCACTATGTACATTGTGCATGCGGGCTAGAGAAAGTAATAAGCTTTCGTAGGAATAGGGGTAATGAATGTCGTGTGAATGTTACATTAAATGTATTATAACTGAAGAATCATGCTGTTATTCAGTAATTGCTGTATTTGACTAATCATCTATACTGTTATTTTTACTCGGCATTTTCAGTTGCCTAGAGAATGGTGGAAGAAAGAATAACCACACCACATCACTACAACCACCACCACCTTTTTGTGTTGAGCTTGATAGATACGCCGGAGGACGTTTTGAGCGGAACTATAATTTCCCTTTGCAGCATCTGCATTCCTTGTGAGCGTTTCTGTATCTGGCAGGATGAACAAAGCTGGCTAAAAATGCGATTAAATGCCGGTGGAACAAGGACTCTTTTTCTCTTCATGCTACTGATAATTATGCTCTAAATCTAGATCAGGTCCACAAAACTAGAAATATATTAAATGAAGAAACATACCTACTGCAAAAATTTATCAGCAGACTTCTAAGTGAACACAAAAGGAAATAATTATCATTTATTACGTATTATGAGAGGTTGAAATATGTTCGTGAGTGCTTTTAAAAACGGTTTAAAATGCTCAAAGGTATGTAATACAGACTGCACATGAGCGAAAAATACATCTGCGAATTTTATTTTTGGTAATTCAGTGCTAATCAGAATGAAAGAATAATATCAATGACGTTCCAAAACAAATAGGCAGAGCCAGGATTTGAACCAAGGATCTCCAGGCCTCCGTTCAGTTGCCTTAACCAAGTACCTTTATTGACAACATGCCAACACGACATTAACTCTTTCCAGCCCAATGGTGCCATATGACATCATTTCTGTATTTGTTGTTCGAGATGATAAAGGTTCACGTTCAACATTTTTCTAACTTCATTGTGTATACTTCGGTATTTTTCTTTAAATTTATCGATATCAACATGACTTAGGACAAGTAGATGAGAATATAAAATCCCTTCATAATTGCATTTTTTCTAAAGTATAGACAACTTTATTGAGCTACAATTCCTCCCAGATCCAGTCAATACTTAGATATGTCAATCAGCATTTATTTTACCTGGGTCCATCCCTCCTTTAATTACAGTAGCATTGCAGCGAGGATCCTAACCTTGGTCAGCCTGCGACATTGAAATTTTGATCAGTGATGTTCAGTGTTTTAAACGTTTAGACAGCTCAACTACCAATAAGAAATCAGGTTAGAGTAACTTTTGAAGCCAAATTATACATTCTATGATGTCTGTATTCCAAAATTCTAATCGAATATAAATCGGGCTGGAAAGAATTAAATTCCCTAAATGACTTGATATTTTCCTAGTAAACCACTTTGAGATGACTTCCCCAATGGTGACTTAGAATGTAGATAAGATTTAATACTTCATAAATGCAGAGTTTAACCAAACATTAGATCAATTATTGCCAATTAATTGTTTATTCCATACTAGCAATGTTCAGACATTGGATATTTAGTCTGACTCTACATTTCCATCTCTTGTCCTTACAAGGTTAATGTGAAAGAAACCATTAGCGGTAGTTCAAATAAAAAAAATCTTATGTGTTCCATTCACATGACTTTCTCTACACCTCTGTAACAAATTATTGTTAAGCTTACTCTTCTATTTAATTTAGCAAAAATGGTCTTATTACTTAGTTCCTTTATAAGCAGAAGGGAAATAAGGGAATACACTAGGCTAAACAGACAAACAAATGTTTTAAACTGTGGTTGCTATGGGATTGAAATCCGTTTGTTTGCGTGACCAGGAGTTGACAGGTTCCCGTATGAGAAAAGTTTAAATAATTTAAAATCAATAACAAGGAATACCTCTAAAACGACCAATCCCACGAAACAATTATATATGACATAAATTGTGTATTTTATCGTCATCCACATTTTTATGTAATAAGTTTTTGTCTGTCCCTTATGGTTTACCAGTTATGCAAAGTTTCACAAAATTCATCCAGAACAAACATCTCTTCAGAGGCTATTCCCAGAAAATTCAAGATATGCACTTAATTTTTCATGTAAATATCTTAAAAATTATAGATTTTAAACAAAATCATTAGAGCCATTTTTGAGAAAATCAAAAACTTTGAAAATTTTTCCATGTAAAGGATAGTTGGGTGTGGGGGGATTTTCTTGAAAATCTTCGTGTTGCATCCTTGGAAGATACAAAACTTAAATACCAAGTTTGGTATATAACGGTCTTTTCGTTTTTTAGCTATGCTGTCCGCAGGCACACAGGCATACACAGACCTTTTTATGAAAATGTTTTTTTTTTTTTTTTTTTGATTCAGGAGCACCCAAAACATGTATTTCCGGTGAAATCTCGGTAAAGAATGGAATGCAATATCTTCTCTATACACCATGTACATAGTGCTTGTAGACAAAGTAAAACTTGACAAGGGTAGTTGATGTTTGTAGTAAGAAAAACAATAGAGTCTAAATTCTTTCGAAGCTTAAGATTCATACACAACATAAATACTAAATATAATTAAAACCATGTGCCTAAGTAAGAAAGTGGATACCTCACTCACTGCTATAATATATCATTCAACAACATATGCATAGTACTTTCCGACTGAAGCAGCATGTTACGAAAATTAAAAAACAAATCTTTCGAAATTAATAAGTATTATAATTTTTATTCGGTTCCGTGAAAAGAATATTTATTGATCGTAAGACAATTATATATCTTTCACTAAGTATAATTACACAAGAGAAACTATTGTTACATTTAAAAATAACTGTTATTGGAATTGTTAGAAAATTAGAGTAACCTAATTGCAGATTCTGTCAAAAATATGAAATTGTAATGGATATATCTTAAAAGTATGCCACAAAAACATTTTACTAGTATCATACCATAATGCAGGCCACTATACAAAGGCTGCAGGAATTTATTTCATGAATCTGTGTATTGCTTTCATTTACTGTGATGTTTCACATTCATATGACTTTCTCTACCAATTCTGCAGCAAGCTTACGAAAGCTTATTTTTTAATCTACTTCACAAACACATATTGATTATAAACATTTGCAGAAATAAGTTTATTACAAACTTCCTTGTAAGTGCGCGGGAACAGGGAAATACACCAGTACACTAAAGCGATAGTCAAATCATAAAATCAAAACAATAAATTATAATCAATAAACCTTTACGCTAGTAAGAAGTTACCAAAAAATAGCTGGACCTTATGTAAAACGTTGAAATTCCTTGCTCAACCAGGAGAACGATTTTTCGTTTGAGAGATATAAGTATTCTAAAATTGGAACCAATATCTAGGAATATTTCGGAAACGGTTAACTCCATAAAAAATATATGTTTAATAAATGATGTATTTAAATGAGATCTACATTTTTTTTAGTAATTGTTTCTCTTATCTTTTATAATTTATTTGTTATGCTATAATGAATAGACTTTGGAGTCTATTCCCAGAAAATTCAAAGATGTTCTGCATAGTACAAGGATATCTTAAACGTTGGATATTTTAATGAAAATCGTTTGAGCCATTTTTGATAAAATAAAAATGTACGAGAGATGTCCCTTGTAAAAGAGTTTGGGGTTGGGGTCCTTTTGTTTTAAAACCTTTGTATTCCATCCTTAGAAAACGCATAAGTTAAATATCAAATTTGATTAAATTGACCTTTCATTTTTGAGTCATGCCGTTCACACACTCAAAATGTATTTCTAAAAATACATTTTTTTAAATTAGATGCCTCAAAACATGTATTCAAGTTGAAATCTCGGTATCGAATTTTTTAGTGGAATACAATACTTTACTCTGTACGTTATATGCAAATGTTAAAGAAAGCACTTAGTGAAAATGGCAAGTCAACGGTTTTATTAAACTCTACAAGGATTATTTAATTTTGAGCTATAAAATCTCAAAGTTTATTAATATTACTCCTCCTTTAAGCTGGCAAATGAGTAAGCTGGCAAGTTATTAAACTTTATTAAACTGTAGATATTTAGGTAACAATTAGTGACTGCGTTGCCCTACAGTAAGACTGTGTTTCTATTTATTTATGGCTGAAGAACCAGGTCAAAAACCTGATGTTTACCGTTCACACGACTTACTCTATATCTCTGCAACAAATTACTGTTAAAAAGCTTATGCTTCTATTTACTTCATGCTAATGGAGAAAAAAAAATGGCAGAAATGGTCTTATTACTTGCTTCCTTCTAAGCAGCAGGAATATAAGGGTATACCATAGGCTAAAGCGATATTTAAATATTTTAAAAGCAGGTTACTATGTGATTGAAGTTGTATGTCCAAGATGTGAGAAAAGTATAAGTATTTTAAAACTGAAACCATCTCCAAAACTGTCAAATTCACGAAAAAACTGTATAATATAAATTTTGAGCTTTAACGAGCTCTAAATTGTTGGTTAGGAAAGTTTTGTCTATCTCTTACGGTTTACCATAAAATTCAAAACATACATATTATTTGTCATGTAAATATCTTTAATACAAGAGACTTTAAATTAAATTGTTACAGTCGTTTTTGAGAAAATAAAAAACTTCGAAAATGTTCCCATGTAAAGAGTAGTTGGGGTACGGAAATTTTTTTGAAAATCTTCGTGTCGCATCCTTGGAAGATAATGAATATTAATACCAAGTTTGGTATTTAATGACTTTTTGTTTTTAAGCTATGTTTCCCACAGACAGGCACACGCACTCACACACGGACATTTTTCTATAAAAGTTTTTTTTTTTTAATTCAGGGGGTCCCAAAACATATTTCTGGTGAAATCTTGGTATCGAATTTTTTAATGTAATACAGTACGTTCTCTTTCACTATGTATGTACATACAATGTGTAGAGAAGGTAAACAAGTCCATTGAGTGTTTTTTTTTTTTCCTTTATATAGCCCCCTTTCACATCTAAGGTCATATCGGGGGCTTTGCACTTGAAACAACTCGTTGTCAGTAGGTTTAAATTATTTTGTTTTTCTTAAAGCACACACACATTCACTCTCACATGTTCTTCCAGACTCTGTGGGGGATAGGGAATAATTCCCAGCCGGGAATCAAACCCGGGACCTCCGGGTGAGAAGTCAGCTCGCTAACCACTCGACCACGGAGTCAGTCAGTGTTTTTGTTGATTTTATCTTCTGTGGGACTTTCTGTTTCGAAGGTAATTCTGTTGGAAATAAGATTTACTCATCTCCTGCAACTATAAGCATAAATGCTAAAGCAAATCTCGTCCGAGCTACTGGAACATGCTCTCAGTAATCTCATTTAGCCATGCATTGGTATTGTCTATTGCATCAGACAGGAGCTATATGCATGGCTTTCTGCCTGAAGCGAGCAGAAACCGCCTTCGTAAACCTGAGCCACGTCCATGTAGAGATGTGTCTTGTGACAACAAAGCAACAGCTGTTACTGTATCAGTAGGTCTGTATTAGATATATATTTCGTAATATTACGGTATGCAATCTGTTAAGAAATCTTGTGTTCCATTCACATGACTTTTTCTACATCTCAGCAACAAAATATTGCTTCTATTTACTTCATGCTAATAGAAAAAATCTGATGTGTTTCATTCACATGACTTTCTCTACATCTCTGTAACAAATTATTGTTAAAAAGCTTATGCTTCTATTTACTTCATGATAATCGAAAAAATTAGCAGAATTAGATATCTCAAAAACGATTAACTCCACGAAAAAAAATGTATACAACATAAATCGTGTGTTTTAACGTGCTCTACATTATTTGTGCTGTAAGGTTTTGTCCATCTCTTGTAGTTTAGCAGTTATGCAAAATTTCTACAGAATAAAGTAATCTTCAGAAATTTCAAGATATACATTTTATTTGTCAGATAAATATCTCTAATATACGAAATTTTAATAAAAATTGTCAGAGCCATTTTTAAGAAAATCAAAATTTTCGAAAAAAGTTCAATGTAAAGGGTAGTTTGGGGTGGTGAGGATTCTAAACTTAAATACCAAGTTTGGTGTTTTACCGACTATTCGTTTTTGAGTTATCGTGTTCACAGACACAGGAACACACTGACACACGGACACCGGACATACGGACACTGACACACGGACACACACACACACCCACATGGACCTTTTTGTGAAAATGCTTTTTTTTTTTTTTTTTTTTGATACAGGGGACCCTAAAACATATATTTCCGGTGAAATTTCGGTATCAAATTTTTAGGTGGAGTGCAATACTTTCTCTATACACTATGTACATAGTAAGTGTAAAGAAAGTGCAAATTAGCAGAAACAGTCTTATTACTTGCTTTCTTGTTAGTAGAAGGGAAATAAGGGAGTACCATAGGTTAAAGTGATACTTGCTATGCGACTGATGTTCCTTTGTTTGTATGGACACGAGTTGACAAATTCCTGCATGAGAAAAGTATAAGTTTTTCAAAGCTGAATCCAAAAACAAGGAATATCTAAAAAAGGATCAACTTCACGAAAACAATGCATATTATATAAATTGTGTGTTTTAACGTGCTCTACATTATCTGTGCGGTGAATTTAGCAGTTATGCAAAATTCCGCAAAATTTATCCAGAATACAGTAGTCTTCAGAGGCTATTCCAGAAAATTCTAGGTATACATTTTATTTGTCAGGTAAATATCTTTAATATACGATATTTTAATCAAAATTGTTAGTTATTTTTGAGCAAATCAAAATTCTCGACGAATGTTCCATGTAAAGGGTAGTTGGGGGTGGGGGAATTTTTCTCAAAATTTTCGTGTCGCATCCCTGGAAGGTACTAAATTTAAATACCAAGTTTAGTATTCTACCGACTTTTCGGTTTTAAGTTATCGTGTTCACAGACCCACGGACACACGGATGGACACACACACACACGGACCTCTTTTTCTGAAAATACTTTTTTTGAATAAAGGGGACCTTGAATTTTTGGGTGGAGTTCAATACCTTCTATATACACTATGTACGTAGTACGTGTAGAGAAAGTAAAAATATCTTATGTGTTCCATTCACAAGATTTTTCTCTATATCTCTGCTATAAGTTATGGTTAAAAAGCTTATTCTTCTATTTACCTTATACTGTCCGAGAAAAAAATAGCAGAAATGGCCTTATTACTTGTTCCCATGTAAGTAGAAGGGAAATAAGGTAAATGGAAATGGAGTTTTATTTATGGACACTCCTTAAGTGTCGTGTTTCTCAGCGTTCCATTCTATACTGGGCGTGGACTGCTTAATTTTGCTCATTGGCCTCTTTTATCAGGCTTGATGATCTTTTACGGGAGCAATGGCTTTACTTCTCTTCCGAAAGAAGCCATGCTAAGGATTTTTATACCCGAAAAAATCCATCGTCCTCCGCTGGGTTTAAACCTGTAACCTTGGGTGTATGAAGTTAGTATGGTAACCATTACACCATGGAGGGAAATATGGGAGTACCATAGGCTAAAATGATAGTCAAAAGCTAGCTGCTATGTGATTGAAGTTCCTTTGTTTTTATGGACACAAGTTGACAAATTCCCGTATGAGAAAAGTATTAAGTATTTTAAAGCTGGTGACAATAACAAGGAAAATGTATATAACATAAATTGTGTACTTTAACGAGCTGTGCATTTTCTGTTAAGTAAATTTTTGTTCATCTCTTACGGTTATCAGTTATGCAAAATTCCACAAAATTAAGATATCTTCGGAGGCTATTTCCAGAAAATTCAAGACATACATTTTATTTTTCATGTAAATATCTTTAGTATAGTATATAATAGTCAAAATCGTTAGCGCCATTTTTGAGAAAATAAACATTTTCGAAAAAAGTTCCATGTAAAGTGTAGTTGGGGGTGGGGGATTTTCTTGCTATGCTACACACACACACACACACACACACACACACACACAGCCACGCCTCTCACCAAGATCCCAAGCTATCGCATATGAGATTTGTGGTGGACAAACGGCGCTGGGGCGGGTTTTTTCTGGGTTCTCCGGTTTCCCCTGCCATCGCATTCCACCGGTGCTCCATCTTCATGTATCATCAGCCTGCGGTGTCATAAGTAGTTAAAGTGGGCGTTAAACATTACCAGAGAAAACAAAACACACACACATGCACACAGGCACACACACACAATTTTGTAAAAATTCTGTTTTGGTTTCAGGGAGCCTCAAAACATGTATTTCCGGTGAAATCTCGGTATCGAATTTTTGGGTGCAATACAATAGCTTCTCTATACACTATGTCTATAGTGCGTGTAGAGAAAGTAACAAATAATCTGTACACAATTAATGAAGTAGAATTATCCAGCTCAAAGAAAACTGATCAGTAAGAATCTCTTTCTCTTTCTCTCTTTCCATTTCATCATCATCATCATCATCATCATCATCTGTCAGTGATCTATTCCTCACTCTCAAAGAAACTATTCTATCCACATCTTTTGTATTCAGGGATCCTCTACTGCTGAATTATGGTTTCATCGGCAGGTACATTATATTTCTCATGGTTTTTATGTTTTAACTATATTAAGTCTATTCAATTATTTCATCGCCATATGTTTCCTGTTCTCCTATACCAAGCTCTCAAGAACTTCATTGAAGTTGAACACTAACGAGGAAATTAGTGTTACAAAACGTATAGCTAATAAAGGTATTCAATCTAATAATAAAGTTATAACATAAGTAGATGAAGATCTTATTCTTAGTTATCATATTATCAATAATGATAATTAATTAAAAACCAACAACAAGCATTTGATTTTAATGTCTAACCGCGGATGCGGTTATGAAATTTCAAAAGAATTTCCTTTCGAGTTTTATTTATGAGGGCTATTATAATTGCCTCACGTATTTAATAAAAATATTATTTCTTTTTTTGGTCTAATTTTCTTGTGTTGCTGATTTCTAATATCACAGCCTAAACATTCAAAGTATTTCACATGTTCTGCTAGTTATTGTTGATTATTGTTTTACACCGCACTTTTTATATTTTATCCTGAAAGATAAACTTTTGCTGTGGGAAATTCAATAGTTTAAACACGGAGTTGATTTGAATATTCTCAAAAAACTCTCTTGGAAGTAATTAATGTTCGTCCCTCAATACTCCGGGATAAAAACTAGAGGCTAAATGACAAAGTGTATGAAGCTATGATTTTACTTGGTCTGTGTAGGGTTCGTAACAAGCCGGTTTGGTTTAGTAACTACATAGTACTTGGTATACAAGTATATAATCAGGTTCTTTATGGCAGTAGGTTTAGAAATGTAGAAATAATTATTGCATATAGCAGTCTGTTCCAATCTACTCGGTTGAACCAGAGTAGATACTCAACAATAGCCCTCTGAGCCCGGCTGGAGTTCAGCAAAACAGTCAATACGTTACTGGGTGAAGGTCATAGCACAATGTTTTGCATTGGGTGTCACTTCATGCAGCCCTGACAACAGATTTCCCTAAATACTGAGGTGTTTGCATATTGCAGACATACACATGTACGTGACTAACTCGCTGCCCTTTCTGCACTGCTACATAGAAGAGCCTATCTCATAGCATCGCCTATTACACTTAACTGTTAGCAATCAAGTCAGAAACACTGAAACCAACAAATGGAATTTTGTAATCGATGTGAAATTTGGAACACCACATCTATGAAAGTGTTTTGCACCCAATGGTGGTAAACAAAGAAGGGTCAAACCAATAAAATATAAGGTAGAAGTGATGAAGCCTTATTGCCATGTATCGTTAAACAGGACAATTACACGAATGCTTTCATCACGATATGGAAAACAACGTTAAAGTTATTGCAGCCATAAGAAACCATACTAGAATAACAGCAGCCTAGCCCGAAAGTACAAGTTAAGCATATTAAAAACATAAAAATAAGAAACAAGAACATCTTAACCTTGTATTTATATCTACGTGTTTTATATATGCCATAGCATTATATTGTATTATATTATCTTAAACTATATTATATAATATTATACTATAGTACGAGTATAATATGAAATTTTAGTATACTATCTAACATTACATAAGACCATATCCTGTAATAAGTATTATATTACACCATATTATATATTAATATATTATGTAATAATGTATCACACCATATAATTTTTGCGCCAAAATTTAGCGAAACTTTGTTTTAACCATACTCCATTATTATGGAGAACTAGTTATTGTTATGTTACCCTTTAATAGCTCGGAGAATTTTGGAAGAGATAAAGTACTCTTGTCACTCTAGTGGCTAGAAGTATGCTCAAGGAAAAGAGTTTTAAGTCGGTGTTATGTTTAATAGAAGAAACATTATTATCCGGGCTTGTAGGCCGTGGTCTACTGGGCTCCTCCTTCTTCATCTTCCCAGACGTTTCGTCTGCGGCTGCGGCAGACATCTTCAGTGGCAGTGCGATCGAAGTGTCCTGGTGGAGTTCTCAACATGCCGATCCCGGTGGCTGCGCTCACTAAAGTGTCTCGCTTTGGCGCTTCGTGGTGCACAGGGTCGTGGGTTCGAGTCCCGCCTTAGGCATGGGTGTTTCTGTGTTTATAAATGTGTCTATGTTTGTGTATATGTAAAAGGAAAGCGTTAAGAATAATAAGGTCTAACAGCGACTGTGCTGTTAGCTCCATGGGTTGCGGTATATATATATATATATGCCGGTGGTTGGCTGTGATTGGTTCGGTTTGATGGTGTTATGTTTGCCATTACCAACATAAACAGCCGCGTTCCATATGGGCCTCTTTTAGGCACGGCAGTATGTATATCCCTGTATTTGCATGTTCTGAAAAAATTAAGCAAAGAGTCCAAACAAGTAAAGCGGAAATAAGGATTAATTAGGGCCGGATAAACAAGGTTCTTCACATGAATTTCTTTATCCGTAATTTTTATTTATTTATTTGTACCAAGCCCCTTACAAGAAATATGGCTATATATCAGCCTATGCTGGTCCGCAATTGGGGGGGGGGGAACTGCAAGAAATTATCATTTACCAAAGTAAAATGAAATTAGAATTAACTACTAATCTATACGAACATTTGTTTTAGCTCTATTAAGGATAAGAAGAAAAAATGGGTATTTGAACTCAATACTTTATAGTAAATTTATTTTAATAAATAGCGTATCCTTTTCTCTTTTTTCTTTCTTTTTTTTTTAAATGTGTACGCTTTTGAAACAATATAGCAAGCAAGAAGAAGAAAACAAAAATCCGGAATAATTAGCATCGAATAAACTTAAGATTTTATTCCCAGAAATATTCATATTCCCCAAAATGAAATCAAGTATATTATTTTGGTAGCTGACCAACCATGTCTCCGGAAGTATCTGTATAACAAAACGGGTTTCTATTCGGAAAACCATCGCAAACACACGAATATTCATATCGAGCGGGAGGCTCATCTGGTGACGTTGCGCAGCCCTTAGTTAGTGGGACCCCAGTCTGACTAGGGTTTGTCTCGTTTTGTTTTATATTATTTTTGTGGTTTCCTTGGCAAGGTAAATAGCGATTGGATATTTAATGCCATACCTCAAATATTCATTTTAAGTTTAAAACATTACTAAAACTGAAAATAAAACAATGAAAGCAATTGCACTGCCATCGTTTACAGATAATGAAAGAAGGTTGACAGCACCCTAATGCCATCTGCCCGGTGGATACACAGTGTTAATGAACTACACCGAAATAATTTGCAAGATTGTGCACGTGACTGATACAAGTAATTTGAGATCGGCGATGCATGGTCCCCGGAAAAACATAACGCAACTACAGCGTTAAACGTGTGTTTATCAGGTGCTGGTAAGTCGGTGTTAAACAAAAGCAGGTTGAAAAAATGTCTTAGAATTTCTTTGAAACTGCTGCCCGAGTATAGATATGTCGACTTTTAGCAGCTCGTTACTAGCGTTTTCAAGGTTTAATGTCGCAAAAATCTGTAAAATCTCGAACTAATCACTTGGCACTGAACATTCATTAACTACGTTCTTGAGTTATGTAGCCTTCTCTGGAGGCGTTTTTCCAACTGCTATGGTGGCTTAATGCGTACCGCAGGAAGCTGTCATCCAAAAAGTCATGAGTTCGGTTCCTGTCATAGAGTAAATGATTTTTATTATTATTTTTTTCGTTCCAGACGAAGTGCTGCGATACATGGCGTACTGGCACTTCAGAAACTCATAGTCATTACTTCGACATTACAATAAACAGGCCAGAAGTCTCCTATCTCAGTGTATTTATTTAAGTAGTCTACATATTCTGTGAAAATATTTCGATATAGTTCATTAACATCCTGTATAAGCAAAGATGCCCTCTGCTGTTTTTTTTTTTCCCCCAGACATGCGTCGAAGTGGTCATCTATCCTTTACATACAGATGCAGAAGTACAGTTGCCTAGCATTAGCTCCATAGACACGTGACGAGGCAACATGCTATGGTTCAGGGTGAGACCCAGAAGGCTAACGGTCCTCTACATGCCAATCCACAAGATATCTCCTCACAAATCTGCCGTGGTATAACCACGTATTGAAGCACGTAGAAATTGAGAGCGGGACAGAGAGAGAAGCAAATATCCATGTGGGTGCAGCCACAGGTAACCGTTATTAAAATTTAAAACCATAGGTATTGCAAAATGTTGGTTATGTAGTACGTTGCTTATAGGAAAATTAGGAACCACACAGAATATAGGCATTAGGTAATAATAACATTAAATTCCAGCAGGACTAGCAAACATTATTGGGTCAACTGTTGAAAGTCTTCTCCATTTCGACACTCTTGCCTTCGTCAACCTTCCTCCAAATTGTTTGGCAATAAATTTACATACCGTTGATTTTATCGCCTATGATAGTTTTCCTAGGGTGCTATAAGCTTAGACTACAAATGAGTATTGTGCTAAGATCGCAGTTATTGGTGTTTTATGTGGGAAAAGACTGGTTCGACAGAGAATTATGCTAATGTAATGCTAAGTAACATTTAAAAAGTGCAAGTAAGCATCGCAGTTAGTTTTCCACTTCATACAATTTTACAAGAACGCGACGTATCTAAGACGCAAAAACATTATTTGCAACCTTTGACCCACGGGACTGCTGAGAGATATTGAGGGCCTTAGAGGCGTTCAGGCATTACAACATACTCTTAGAAGAAAATAACAAGATGCTATAATCTTACCGAAATACTAAACATATTTGAGATAAACAAAGGTGAGAGGCAGTCCAAAGAATATGCCCTCTTCATGTTTATAACAACATTCACCCTAAGAGTAAAAAAAAACAACAAAAAAACATGTATTAACCACGCTTTGGTTATCATATCAGTGCCACCGGTATGCGGGATTTCGTCCTGCAGGAGTTCTTTAACATGACAAAAAATCTACTGACACGGGGCTATCCTTTTAAGCACACTTAAAAACCACCGGTCTGAGCGGGTTTGAACCCGCGACTTTGAGTTCAGATGGCGCCTATCCAATTGAGCTACCCAGACCGACTAAGAGTAGAAAATACTGTCATCTTTTCCTTAAAGATCTGTGAAATTTGGACTATCCAGAGTATATAAAATATCAGTAATTATATCTACACAATAACGATGCTGTTTTTGTCATGTATCAAATTTCCATCTTGCAAGGCTATTTAAATAATAATTGTTAATATTTAAATTCAATTTTTAATAAAAATAAGCCACGTGGACACTTTTAAAACTATTTCCATTAAAACATTAAGTTTTACAGGAAATCAGCTCAAATTAAGGTTATCATATTTTTTTTTATATATTAGCCCTAATTGTTGTAGAAAAAGTTTTACTTTTTGAATTCTGCAACTTTTGAACTTTTACAATTTAATAAAGCTATATGGCCAGTTTCTTCAGTATAGTTTTTAAAGACAGTACAATATTTTTAAACACATTGGTAAAAAGTGCATTGTGAGGAACATTGTGCGTAGTATTGCAAAAACGTTTGCGAGATAGCTCAGGTTAAATTTCGGCATGTTCTATTAATAAGCATGCATTTGCCCATTTGTAACTTCAATTAGTTGGTAGTAAAAGGGCGTCAAATGGAGAAAAGGATGTATCTTCTTAAAGTTTAGAAACCATATGATTTTATTATGAGAAATAATTGAGTTGTTCACGATTTTGGACAAATTTCACAAACGCATCACATTGAATTATTACTTATAGAATGCTCGAATGGATTGTTTCAGTGATTGCATTATAATAAGCTACATTTTATTTTGTGACAGAAGGTAAGCAGTTTATTGAAACTGAGCAGTAAGCGCATATCGATTACATATGTTGTTCTCGAGGGCTGTGAACTCGTAGTCTAAACTAACTCCTTTGACTTGCAATCCTTCCTTTTATATCTGTCGGTGATGTGGTCAGATAAATTGAACTTCTAGCATGTCTATTACGCCCAGGTGTCGCATTCCAAGGCTTGAGTTTCTGCCGCCGCTCTTCACGTGTTAAATTTACGACTCTTGCAACAATGAGTGCTACTACTTAAAGGAAGCCCACCAAACACGTGCAACAAACAGAAATAAGAGTTCCAAAACAGCGCTTATGAATCAGCAAGGCATTGCCACAATATTATCAGAAAATGTAACTGCCAGTTTTATTAAATGTATGCATTAATTCAATTTAAGTAGGAGTGCCTTAATGTTCGAGTGTACGGCGAAGTGAATGCGAGTGCGTTTAATGATACATATAAAATGATTAGGCTTATTTCAATAACCAGTTAATTTAGAGTTGTTTCATATTAAATGCCCCCGATATTACCACAGAAGTTAGGGGGGCTATACAAATTTAACAATAAAAGTTAATTAATTACTTTTAACATTTATTATTAAAGTGATCGTATGTTTTACATACGGTAGAAGTCAGTTTAAGTTCTAAGCTAAAACCCAGCTGTGGATATAAAACAAGCTGAACCGCGGATTGCAACAAACTTCTGTGCTTCCGAAATCGGCAACATATTTCGATATGCTTTGTCAATCTAAAAGGCACAGGTACAATTTCGGGCTAGGCAGAGAACTTTTCTTGAAGTATTCTCTACATCGTTAAAACCTACACTAAACAAATTTTAAAACATAAAGTATTTATCAGATAAAAGAAACTAAAGGGAATACAGTAAAAATGAAGCAATAACAAATTTCATATACTGCGTTTATGTGACTTTGTCTATTCAATAAAAACATGTTATTTATTTACTTCTTGTTAATCAAGCAAACTTTCGTGAGGATAAAAAATTGTTCCATAACATATTTTTTCTTTGCACAAAGGGAATAAGGAATTAAAACAGGGTAAACCTACGTTAAATCTTGTAAATATCGATCACTATTTGATGGTTTTGAAATGCCGTGCTTATGCCTGACCTGGAGAAAGAAAGATGAGTAACGACTTCATACTTGAGGAAGGTTTTAAGCATTGCAAAACTGAAACGAATAATAAAGAATATCTCAGAAATGGCGTTTTTGATGAAAATATCTTAAACATATAGCACTTGAATTAAAATCGCTCGAGAAAATAAAATTTTCTAAAAAGTTTATTTGTAAAGGGTAGTTTGCTTTCTTGAAAATCTTCGTGTCACATCCTTAAATGTTTAACGCAGTCGATTTTTAATTATGATGTTCATAGTTATACACAAATGGATGTTTATAAAAACGTTGTTTTTATTCAAGGGACTTCAAAACATATTTCTGGTGAAATTTCTATATCAAATCTTTGAGTGAATACAATACCTTCTTTCCCTATTCTGTACATAGAGATAATAAAAAAGTTTCAGTATTAGAAAATACAAGAACTATTAGAACTATTCTAATAAAGAATATTTAGGCAATAGCTAATCCCCACAAAGTTATTCTGTATAAATTATTCCCTTCAACCAGGTCTACATTTTCCATCTCTTATAGTTCATCAGTTAAACAAAAGTAATCCTTAATGAAGAGAACTTCAGAGGCCGTTGTTAGAAAGTTCAAGGTATACATTTCTTGTGTCATGTAAACATTTAAGCATCGGTATGGTATTTGAATGCAAATTGTTAGAGGCAATTCTTGACGAAATCAAAGTGACCACAAGTTTTCCATGTAAACGGTAGTTTTAATTGGGAACAATTTCTTAAATATCTTCGTGACGCAACTTAGTAACACGTGAAACTTAAGTATCTTGATACTGGACTTCTCAATTCTTGGTAAAGCAGTTCACGGCCGCATGGATGAATGCGCCCGCCTGTACAGGTCTTCCTCTAAAATTGCATGTCTTTTTTATTTATTTATTTATTTATTTTATTCAGACAGTATTAAAGCGTGGATTTCCTTTGAAATCTCTGCTCGAATTTATTTTCCATCCTGTATATTTATTTACTCTCACAAGGCTCGTATGTAAGTAAGATACTAAATTAACCCCTAATGAAATATTTCTATTCAAATAAAATTCGTTTAACTTTTAGATGTGTTCCTATGAACTTTATATTAATTTCTCATTTGATTTTTAATTATTCCAGAAATATATGTAAGATGGGTTCATTTTAAATATTTTAAGAAATAGATAAGGATAAAAATATTACAAGGTAGACTATTAGTAATCTTGCATAAAGGATGCGAAAGAAATTTGGTACAATTTTAAGAAACTTCTCAGTTTTAAATTAAAGTCACTGATAACCAATCGTTACAGAGCAGTTTCCCCTGATGAATACACTGGATGCGCTTCATCAAAACCCTTGTCTCAGTTAGGCAAGTAAGGTTGATGACCTCAAGTAAACTTTGCTTCTAACATGCCCTACCAAACGAACTGCAACAAATTCGGACATTTTGGATTACATGCTCCACCGCGCATGATCTGTTGTGCATGAATAAGGGGCATGTTCTCTCTGTTTGCCACCTCATATCGAACATTACATTAGGTCGATTAAGAATGCATTTAAGCAACTGCATTCATTTTTCAAGTGAAGAAATGTTTACAGCAGAATAGGCATGACCAAAAGGTAATGCACTGAAACAATACAGAGTTAACGTAGTACCAGAAAATGGTTACAAACTTTAAATTGGAAAGGAACACAATAACTAAAGTCATTTGTTTCTTCGTATTATCACACTTTTCCTTGTCACTAACATGAACTGCAGCAAAAATTATCACTATATCCACATTAATATAATACAGAGAAAAAAATGTGTATATGTATGGATGTAAGGCAATATAAAAACCCACTGAACCAATGTTGACAATTCTTAAACCATTAAAAGGTTCGTCTTTAGGATGTACATGAAACCTAATTTAATTTCGTATATTACTAAATGATTAAAAAGGATTCACAAAAACGTTATAGTTGAATACGAGTACAATGGAGTTATGAAACAACATCCTTGAGGTCTTTGGTTTTTAGATGAGAATGCCATAGAGTAGAAAATAGTTGTACACAGAATATGTATATAAAATGGATGTTTTATTTCAATCAATATATATCACCATCAGCAATTAAGATACATTAGAGTAGAAGAGAATCGAATGTATTTATAACATAACGATACTTGTGCCATAACTATGCCACTTATGCAACTTATTTTAATAATCATCAAATGAGTAAATTTTTAATAAAATACTTCGTATATCATAATCAAAGCAAGGTATCTTAAATAATTTTATTGTACATATAAAGAGGGAAAATTGGTTCCAGCAAATACGAGGGTAATAGTAGCTGGTAGAGTATTGTTACATCATTCATTTTCCCTTATTTCATAATTTATGTCTTGCGAGTGTGAAAGTTCTTGCAAGTACAATGGAGATTCAGAGAGAGCATTTTCGAACAATAATCCTGTACGACTTTAAATATGGCTTAAATGAAAAACAGACACCTAAGTGTTTGAGGACTGAGGGGCGCTGCGTTCCACTAGTTCGGAGAATTCAAGAGGGAGCGTCAATCTCTTAAAGATGAAAAGAATAGTGCCAGACTAACAACAGTAGTGACTGACAAAAACTTCACCATTATTTAAGCAGTGATTAGGAAAGATCCAAACCTAACCTACAAGAACATTGAACTGGCATTAGCAATTAGTTTGCCGAGTTTTTCAACCATTTTTCATGAACATCTTCGTGTAAAAAATTTGTTCAAGATGGGTGCCACCTAATTTATTTGAAGAATAAAAGTTCGATAAGTTGGAATGCTGTATTGTTTTAACAGGCAAGGCTTGTCGTGTTTCAGTTATTGTTATGGGTTACGAACTATTATATCAGTTTGATCCAGAAACAAAACGTCAATCCTCCATTTGGATGTACCCAGATGACCAATCATCCGTCAAGTCAAGAGAACAAGGAGTGCTATGAAGAAAATGATTACTTTCTTCTTCTTCACAAGTGGTTACTTGGAAAATCTTCTGCTTGAAAATCATAAAACTGTTACTGCAAAATGTACACAGAACTGCCCTCCGAAAGTGTTTAAAAAATCCAAGAAAATTCCAAAGACAGGACCAAGCGACATTTTATTGCATCATGGCAATGCATCAGCTCACATCGTCAATCTAACAATAGAGCTTCGGGAAGGAACTGAGGCAAAACTATTGACATATGTTCTTATCCGCATTGACTCATTATGGTACCGATCTGCACCATGTGATTTTTTCCTGTTCCTTATGGTGAAGAATTGGCTTCGAGGTCACCGATTTTCTAGTTCTGAAGAAGCTGTTGGAGCACAGAAGAGGGGTTATCTGCTCTGCCTGAAACTGAGTGGTATGGATACTTTCAGAATTGGTCCCAGAGGATGCAACACTGCGTACAGTGACTGAATAGTTTTAGAAACTGAGATAAACAAAATGTTTTTATGAGTATTCATTATATACTGTCTCAATACTTGTCTAATAACCCTCGTATGAGAAATCTAGAAATAAATAAATAATCAGTCAGTGAAACAAGAAATCTATAAAAAGGTATTTTATAAATAATGTCTTTCGTGTTTCGTTTAATCTTCATTCTTCTCCATCTTTCGCGATTTACCTTCCTCGTGTAGAGAACTTACACTTCCCAATAACAAAAATAGGTATTGTAAAATTAAAGCCAATATCAAGGAATACCTTAGAATTGGTTAACTCCATAATTAATTGCACATCACTTAAATGTGTGTCTTAAAGATATCTACATTTTTGTGTAGTAAGTTTTTATCTATTTCTTATAGTTTACCAATGATGCAAAAGCCATCCCGAATAAAGAGGATTTCAGAGTCTATTCCCCCAAAAATTCAAGATATACATTTTTTGTCATAAAGCATGACATTATATTTAAAGTCGTTAGAGTTATTTTTGAAAATATCGAAATATAAACGAAAGTTTGTGGTTACGGAGATTTTCTTGAAAGATGGTGAACTTAAATACCAAAGTTTAGTACTTAAACGTTTTGGGTGGAATACTATACCTCCTTTATCTAATGTGGACATAGTACAGGTAGAGAAAGTAATTCTGAATTGGCTGTCAAACTATATAACGTGTTAAACGGAGAGTTTTGTCCAAAATTTAAGTTATTGATCAAAGGGTGTACATAAATCCATTACATAGCAGTAAGCAGTACAAATGTAGTGTCGTAGAATTCTGATGGTCTTTTGTACAACTATCTGTTTTGCTGGTAAGATGAAGCGTTTCCAAGTACCGTTGAAATGTTTAGATAGGGAACTTGAGCTGCAGCTGTTAATTCTATTTAATGAAGACTGTAATTGCACAATAATTCTAGATAATTGTAGGTACGTTAATTTGTGACGGTAATTCTCACACACGTTGTTATACTTATTGTGTATTAAGTCTGTATGGACATACTACCCTACCAATAAAGCAGATCTCTCCAGGTATGTGATTTTGAGTCCGCTATAAAGCTGCCTTGGCTTCACTCAAGTCTGCAGACTTTGACTCTCTCGGGTGGGAAATAATGGGGGTAGTTAGGAGTTGTCCTTTGAAATGGTTAACACACTTTCGCTTTCGTATATGAATTTATTCTTGACTAGAAATTGTTACTTATTTAGACAAGCACTTTGCTTTACATGCTACTTGAGTTTCTATGACTTCTTAGAACATTCCATATTCGACGATTTAACTTCACTAATATCGTAGAACTAATTAATTTATCACTTTGTTCGTCTATAACATGTATAACAATTCACCTTCACACTATATAGCAACTTGACAACGAGTATCCGCGCCTTAAACTTGGCGGCGAGTGTTCCCAACTTGACCGCAATTACGCGTATGTGACCCCAAACTTAATAATGTCTGCACCACAGTCAGAAATCTGTTACTTATATAGTAAAATCTGCTTTCATGGCTGCTTCGTTTTCATTGGTCAGAAAGACCGCGAACTTGGCGTCTGTGAGTCCCATAATACATTTCTCCTTACCCAAAATGCATCAAACACCTCGTGACCGCCTCAATACAATGGAGAAAAACTCATTTCTCAAATATTCAGGCCTCCCCGAAATCACTTTTCACTTATTTTTCTGTTGCACGTGACTTACAATATTATTCTCCCTCACAAAGCTGTACTTGCTATAAGCTAGCTTTATACACTTTTAAATACATTACATAATACATAATTAATAGGAATAATAGCAACAATAGTAGCGAGGCCGACAAACAGTCTCAAATTTTACAAAGAACAGGGGGAGGTAAATTAAAAGAAATTTGTCATTTGAGCTTAAAAAGGTAATCATGTAATACCTTGGGCCAGCTAGTGTAATGTAGGATGAGATCTCTATGTTCCAACCATTAAATATGAGCCAAAACATTGCACATGGGGAAGAACATTATATTTTAAATTTATAGTTAATAAGAAAAGCGTCTTCCAATCTGTATTTAACAGCAAGGTAATGGAAATAGAAGTAGGTGTGTCAAACATTTTTGAAAGGCAAAACGTAAAAATATATTTTTGGGCGCACATACGTGTGAGTTATGCATCTACGCCTAAGTAATTATACATATTATTAAAATAATGTAATGCCTTCAGTTTATATGACCTTCTCTATGTCTTCTGCAGCAAACAACCCTTAGAAAACCCTATCTACTCCATGCTAATAGAATAAACATTAGCAGAAATGGCTTGAATACTTATTTCCTTTTAGGTACGAGGAAAATAATGGAATATGATGGCAAAAGTGATAGTCACACCTTTTAAGACCCTGTTGCTTTGTGCTGACTTTCAAATTGCGTTTCCTTTACATAACTATGAATTAAAAGCAAAGGGAATAAAATCAACTTTCCAATTGAGGAAGCTAAAAATGTTGCACAATTTCAACCAATCTGGGAATGTTTTTGATATAAGCTATCCACATATTTTGTACAGGAAGACTTTTCCTATTGCGATTTAATTAGCTATACAAAAGACATTCAAAATGAAGAGAACTTCAGAGGCTATTTATAGGAAATTCAATATAGAGGTTTCACTTGTCATGAAAATATCTTAAACATATGTATGTATTTATTTCTCTGCAAGTGTATATGACCCGGTGGTAGAGTTAAATATGTATACAAGATATATAAACAATAAATCACAGTTGCCAGTTTATGGCTTAGTTATTTACAACAAATATGAAAACATTAATTTTTCTCTCAATTCAGATTAATTACTTTTATAATTAGCATCACCAACCAATTTAACATTTGTATATACAACAATATAAAATCACAAGCATTTTATTTAGGGAATATTTACAAAAATTATCCAACATTAATATCAAGATTTTTCCTAAATTTCTTCAGAGACAGAGGACAACTCCGAAAGGCTGCTCCAGGCAATTCATTCCAGTCTTTTATGGTTCTATTTACAAAGGAGAACTTTCCCACGTCAGTTCTGTATCTTCTACCCTTAATTTTGAACAGGTGATCGTTTCGTGCATAGTAAGTTAGGTTTTCCAGTTTGTCAGTAACGTCCTCCCATGCGTTTAAGCCAGCGTAAGCTTTAAATAAAGCGCACAACCTCTGTTTCTCTCGCCTAAATTTCAATGGCTCCCATTTTATCTCATCAGCGTTTGTAGGCCCAAAATATTTACCCCTTTTTATGAATTTTATAGCCCTTCTCTGGATCTTTTCTAACGAACCAATTTGATTTACTCTATACGGGTCCCAAGAAGTTACTCCAAATTCCATGACCGGCCGCACTAAGGACTTGTACGCGATTTTCCTGGACTTTGCACTCCCCTTTTTTAAAATCCTCATTGGGAAGTGCAGTGTTTTCCACGCTTTCTTAGATACAGAATTTACCTGCTCGTCCCATCCAGCGTTATTCGCTAAGTAAACTCCCAAGTATTTGCAGCTGTCCACCTGTGGATTTTTTCCCCAACCATGTGATAGTTTTGCAGAATTTTTTCCCTAGATCTATTAAATGCAATTGACTTACTTTTGCCAGCGTTAATTTTCATGTTATTTGCAAGCAGCCAGCCCAATCACTCATTTCATTTAAATCACCCTGAAGAGCAATCTCATCTTCAACATTTCTGATTTTATTGTAAATAATGCAATCGTCTGCAAACAATCTTATCTGGCATTTTATATTAACAGTTATGTCATTGACAAAAATAAGAAAAAGTAACGGTCCCAGTACTGAGCCTTGGGGTACGCCCGATACTTAATCAAAATCGCTAAGGCCGTTTTTTTGAGAAAATTAAAGTTTTGGAAAAATATTCCGTAGTTTGCTGTGTAGGATCTTCTTGAAGATCTTTGTGACATCTTCGAAAACTTCTGAACTTAAATATCAAGTTTGTTACTTATGTAACTTTTCATATTTTAGTTACGCTGTTCACATAAACATACGTACCTCAAAATGTGCTTTTCCATTGAAATGTTGGTATAGAATTTTTGAGGGAATGCAATATCTTACCTATGCACAATGTACGTAGTAGAGAAAGTAAAAAATAACATTCTAATAAATTCCATTCATCATTCTTAAGCCCAGAAATGTTTTAAGGGAATTCCGGGACATTCCGGGTCTAATATGTTATACCGGAATACCTCGCTCAATTTGCATGTATGTACTTCAGTGAATACGTCTGCAGCACCAATTTGAAATTGTTTCTAAGAATAATTAAGGTCCAACAAATAGAATACTTTCATTACAACTTTAATAGTTTTGAATTAATACATTTTTAAAGAATCATTTAATCATAAACGGCAAGTGATCTACATGATAAAGAAGTAATTATTTTATTAATTACTCTAACATAAACACAGATAAACACAAAATTACGCAAACAAGCATTTTGTTGCTCATTCAGTTTTGCGATAAACATGAACTTTAAAACCACCTTTTACCACAACTTAAGCAGCCAATAGAAACATCATAAACATCAACATGGTGGTTAGTTGTATAGACCACTCGCCTTTCACTTAAGTATCCAAAGTAAGCTCCGGGGGACCGCATGTAGTGGACGAAGCAGCGTTTGGAAGGGTTTCTTCGATTCCCAATTTCCCCCAACAATGCATTTAACCAGTTGATCCATAATCATCTTACTTGTCATCCAATTCACCGCAATTTCTTATCATCCACTTATTCAGTTTCATATCAGGCATCGGGTTCATCATCCATCCTGACTTCAGTTTGATCCAAAGCCTCTGCTTCTTTGACACCAAGCGCTGGCTTGTAAGTTTCAGGGGGGGGTGCACGTCCTACATATGAGGTAGATAATCAGAGAGAGAAAGAGAGAATAAATATCAACACTTCAGAAAATTCACTTACCAATTTTTTTAATCTATGCTCTTTAGATTTTGCCTTACAATTGTGAAGCAAATTGAAAGGAAAAAATCTGATGTGTGCCATTCACACGACTTTCTGTACATCGCTACAAAAACATTATTAAAAAGCGTATGCTTCTATTTACTTCAGGCTAATCGAGAAAAAAATTAGCAAAAATAATTTCAATACTTGCTTACTTGTAAGTAGAAGCGAAATAAGGGTTTACCATAGGTTAAGGTAATATTCCAAAGCTGGTTGCTATGTGACTAAAGTTTATTTGTTTGTATGAACCGGAGTTGACAAATTCCTGTATGAGTTTTTCAACGCTGAAACGAAAAAACAAGGAATACCTAAAAAAGAAAAAAAAAAAAAAAAAAAAATTTATATAACATAAATTGTGTGTTTTAACTTGCTATACTTTTTGTGGTAGGCAAGGCTTTGTCCATCTGTTACGGTTTAGCAGTTATGCAAAATTCCGTAAAATTCATCCAGAATAAAGTAGCCTTCGGAGGCTATTCCCAGAAAATTCAAGATATACATTTTATTTGTAAGGTAAATATATTTAATATAAGAAATTTTAATCAAAATCGTTAGAGCTATTTGTGAGAAAATCAAACTTTCGAAAAAAGTTCATGTAAACAGTAGGTGGGGGTGGGGGAATGTTCTTGAAAATCTTCATGTCACATCCTTGGAAGATACCAAACTTAAATACCAAGTTTGAAATCTCGCTATCAAATGTTTGAGTGCATTGCAATACCTTCTCTATACACTATGTACTAGTGCGTGTAGAGAAAGTATAAATGCTAATGAATATTTTGTATTTTAAAAAAATCTAGGAAAAGCAGAAAGAGAGAACATCAGCTTTAAAGTTTTAAAGTACTGCTTTCCAAATGCAACGTGCCCTTTAAAAGCATCACGTGACACAACTTCTATGTATCACTGAACGACAGCAAATACAGATTATGAAACTGCAATATTCTAAACTAATTATAAACATAAAATATAACAAATAGAATTTTTCATAAATGTTGGTTGATTTTCATCTAAGCTTAGCCTGAAATGACAATCGGCACCGATGATATGAGAGCGCTACATATTAGCCTTTTAATTTCTCTATACGTGCTAGTACTGAGTATATAGAAGAGAAATTGTGTTCCACCCAAAAATTCTATACCAGGATTTCACCATAAATATATGTTTTGAGGTTTCCTGAATCCAAAAAGAATTATAGAAACACGTTCATGGGAATGTGTGTTTTGGATAGCATTGTTCAAAAATTAAAAGATGTTATATACCAAACTTGTTATTTAAGTTTATTAGTTTTGAAAGATGGGACATGAAGATTTTCAAGAAAATTCCTCCACCTCAAACTAATCTTTATATGGAAAAATGTTGCAAATTTTATTTTTCTCAAAAATGCCTCTTACGATTTTGATTAAAATACCATATATTCGTATTATAGATATTTACATCACAAATACAATGTATACCTTGAATTTTCTGGGAATAGCTTCTGAAGACCTGTTCATTCTGGATGAATTTAGCATAACTGGTAAACTGTAAGAAATAGAAAAAAACTTACTGCACAAAAACTAGATGTTAAAACACCCAATTTATGTCATATGCATTTATAGAGTTGATCGTTTCCCAAACATTGGTTTCAAGTTTAAACTACTTAACTTTCTCAAACTGTCTTACTTTTTATTTTGTATATTGCTGGCCTTCCAAAGCGAATCGAACTTCAACTGTTCATAGCCACCAGCTTTTAAGAGATACTACTATCACTTTGATCAAATTTTCCTTCCGCTTACAAGGAATCAAATAGTAAGGTAATTTCTGCTAATGCATATCTCGATTAGCATGATGTAGATAAAACAATATTTTTTGTAAGAATACTTTGCTTTCAGAACGGGTAACGAAATTTATGTGAATGGAGCATATTTGATGTTTACTTTTTCTATACGTACTACGTACATCTTGTATGGAGAAGATATTGCACTCCACCCAAAAATTCGATACCGAGATTTCACTGCAAACACATGTTTTAGGGTCCCCTGTATTAAAAAAAAAAAAGAATGCATTGTCACAAAAGTCCGTGTGTGTGAGTGTCCGTGTGTCTTATCAATATTTCTATTTAAACCTAATGGGTTATTGGATCCAGTTTGGTGTGTCCGTGTGTCTGTGAACAGGATAACTCAAAAACGAAAAGTTGGTAAAATACCAAACTTGGTATTTAAGTTTAGTATTTTCCAGGGATGCAACACGAATATTTTGAGAAAAATCCTCCACCCCAACTACCCTTTAAATGGAACTTTTTTCGAAAATTTTGATTTTCTAAAAAACGACTAACGATTTCGGTTAAAATATAGTATATTAAAGATGTTCACCTGACAAATAAAACGTACATCCGGAATTGTCTGGGAATAGCCCCTGAATACTACTTTATTCTGGATGAATTTTAAGGACTTTTGCATAACTGCTAAACTGTAAGAGATGCACAAAAACTTACCACACAAAACGTGTAGAGCAAGTTAAAACACACAATTTATGTTGTATACATTTTTTTTCGTGGAGTTGATCGTTTTTGAGATATTCCTTGTTTTTGGTTTCAGCTTTAAAAACGTATACTTTTCTCATACAGGAGTTTCTCAACTTCTATCCACCCAAATAAAGGAACTTCAGTCGCTTAGCAACTTTTGACTATCACTTTAACCTACGGCACTTCCTTATTTTGTTTCTACTTACAAGGAAATAAATAATAAGACTATTCCTGCTATTTTTTTTTCTCAATTAGCATGAAGTAAATAGAAGCATACGCTTTTTAACAATAATTTGTTGCAGAGATGTAGAGAAAGTCATGTGAATGGAACACATCAGATTTTTAATCCTAAATTTCTTATCTCCTGTTCTCAGCCATTCCTGGAAATACTTAATGGACGGCTGAAACGTTTAAGTGTGAGGAAGGGCTAGTCCGTTAACTTCAGGACACAAAGCTGCTAAGTGTTTCGACGCTCAAAAATCCTGAAAGGCGCTCTTATTCCAAAACGGCTGTGTTTTGTGAGCATTAGGTACTTTGATTCTGCTACAAATCCAGCGCCACGCGTACTCTGGCATACAGAGTGACGGTAATAGCTGCTTTTAGCCCAAAGAGGTCATGAAGTTTGATTATACAGCCAGTGCTTTTGATATCCATTCCCAGCAGCGCTACGCAGAAATAAAACCACGCCGATAAAAGTTTTTATTGGGGATCAGAGTGGATCGCTTCGTAAAATCGAGGCACGGCTTTGCAGTATTAATGTACTCAACCTATAGCATTTATACCTTTTCTTTTATAAGCTCTGTCAGGATAACTTTTCCCCTTGGAAAAGGGAATTTAGCGTTGCAGAGATTTCATATCGCTCTTGATGGAGCTATAATACAAGCCCGCTGAACTAATTTAAGTTTGCTTTTAACAACAAAGTTGATAGTAAGCTTTAATCTACGAGCTATGTTGGAGATTTATGACTGAAGAACGGACAAAAATTTCTAACCACTTCCACAATGTCCCTGGAGAGTATTCTGTGTGACAAGGACTGTAAACAGTGACAAAGTGGGCGTAGCATGCTCCCAAATGGAAGGTAAAAAGAGAGAGAAGTGTTTTTGGCGTCTTCTTGTTACATTTATAGCCTAAACAAACATCAACTGAAGGTCATGTGATAATTTTAAAATAAAAGGAGAATAATTATTGAAATATGTGCGTGTGTATGTTCTTTTCACCGGTTTTATACATCCTTTTAACTTATATAGTCATATCCGGGAATTTTGAATTGAAAAATAACTGGTAGTATTTTCTTTTTGTCCTTTTACTTTCTCTACGCGTACTGTGTACATAGTGTATAGAGAAGGTATTGTAATGCAGCCTAAAAATTCGATACCGAGGTTTCACTGAAAATGGAAATAGCGTTTTATTTATGGACGCTCTTTAGCTGCTGTGGTTCTCAGCGTCCCATTCTAAATTGGGCGTGAAAGACCGCTTAATTTTGCTCAGAGGCCTCTCTATCAGGCTTGAGGTTATTTTACGTGCCGTAAATCTAAGACACAGGACCCACGGCCTTACTTCCCTTTCGAAGGAAGCCATGCTAAGGATTTTTACGCCCGATGCATCGTCCTCCGCCGGGTTTGAACCCGCGACCTTGGGTATATGAAGTTAGCATGTTAACCATTACACCACGGAGTGCGATCGAGGTTTCACTGGAATTACATGTTTTAGGACCCCCTGAATCCAAAAAACAGCATTTTTATAAAAATGTCCGGTGTGTATCTGTGTGTATGTGTGTGTGTGTGTGTGTGTCTGTGGGCAGCATAGATCAAAACCGAAAAGTCCGTTAAATACCAAACTTGGTATTTAAGTTCAGTATCTTCCAAGGATGCGACACGAAGATTTTCAAGAAAATTACCCTACCACCATCTACCTTTTATATGGAAAAAATCTCGAAAATTTTTACTTTCTAAAAATGGCTCCAACAATTTTGACATCTCTTATATTTAAGATATTTGTTTGACAAATGAAATGTATATCTTCAATTTAATGGGAATAGCCTCTGAAGACTTGTTTATTATACATGAATTTTGCGGAATTTTGAATAACTGGTAAGCCGTAAGAGATAGACAAAAACGTACCACACAAGAAATGTAGAGCTGGTTAAAATACACAATTTATGTCATACACATTTTCTTCGTGCAGTTGACCGTTTTTGAGATATTCCTTGTTATTAGTTTAGTCTTTAAATTCTTATACTTTTCTCATACGGGAATTTGTCAACCCCTGGCCATACGAATAAAGGTACTTCGATCACAGATCAACCACCTTTTAAAAGATTTGACTATTGATTTAGCCTATGATACTCCCTTATTTCCCTTGTACTTATAGAGAAGCAGGTAATAAGACCGTTTCTGACAATTTTATCTCAAATACCATTAAGTAAATAAACGAATAAGCTTTTTAACATTAATTGATTGCAGAGATATAGAGAAAGTCATGTGAATGGGACATATCAGATTTTTTTGGTTAAAATTCGATGTACTTTGATCTGATAAATTATATTGATGACGATTGAATGGAATGGTAGAAGCTATGTTGAAATAAGCCCGGCTCAGTAGATATTACATTTACCCGATATTTGCCATCTCAGAGTAAGGAAAAACCGCGAACAAAAACTTTTATGGGTAACCCAAACTACAGATATTCTAACTCAGGTCTCCTTGAGTCTCTTCTTCTTTTCCTCTCTCTTATGCTCTTTCAGCGCTGGGTTTCCTCAGCCGGTCATGATACAATTTCTATATTTTGTCCTATCCCAAGTTAATTGTTTAACTTCCCTCAGGATCTCTTCTTTCTTATTCACTATTTCCTCTACATAATCACTCCATCCTATTTATGTGTCCAAACCATCTTAAAACATTTGCCTCTATCTTTTTTACTTTCTCTAGCCCCGTATGTACAATGTACAATAGGGATAGAGAAGTATTGTATTCCATCCAAAAATTCGATGTCGAGATTTATATATATATGTTTTAGGACCTCCTGAATCCAAAAAAAGCATTTTTAGAAACAGGTCCGTGTGTGTATCGTATTCCTTTAGTTCCCTTTTACTTCTATGGAACTAAGTAATAAGAACATTCTGCTACAGTTTATGTCGATTAAAATGTTGTAGAGAGCTCGCCGGGTAGCGTGGTGGTAGCTTGTCTGCTTCACATTCAAAAGGTCGTGAGTTCGAATCTCGCTTAGAGTGAATTGCCCGGATAAATTTTTTCGGGGTTTTCCCTTATCCTCAGAAGACGAATGTCGAGTAGCTTTAAGCTCCATGGACCCCGAGATCATTTGAGCATCATTTTACCAATTTCATTCATCATCCGATAGGACTAATCAGATTAAAGGACGTTAAGCTGCAAAATGAAGTAGAAAGAAGAATAATCTTGTGTAAGAAGTTTGTACAGCAGCTAAAGAAAATCATGTGAGTGTAACACATAAGATTTTTTCTTGTCAAACTTGGACCTGTGGAAGAGATCCGAGACACGTGTATTTTTTCGATCTATTTTCACTGAACACTTCCAGCTCTATCTATAACATGTGACAATCACCTCTTTATGTAGTTGAAAAAGCAAAACATAAGTGAAAAAGCTTTTCCGTATTCGTAAGCATAAATGCGTTTGCTCTTAGCGTTGTTCTCTAGCAACCTAAAAGCAAGGTGAGCCGTAGCTTCAGATATACACCAACAATGCTTCCCTGTGTCCGAGAAACATTTCCTTAGGGACTGCAATCATCGCTTGAGGCACTCAGCACAGGTCACATGAACTGTATACTTGCTTTCCTGTTTCCTTGCAGAGTGTACTGCCGGGGGAGTTAAGACCCCCCAACATTCTGACGTCACGCAATCCGCCTTCAGGAAGCGGCGGCATTTCTCGCCTGCAGGGAGAGAAACTGCGAGCGTGTTTGTAGGCTGAAAATGCACCGCCGATCTTGTAGGTGTGGCTCTCCCTTGCTTGCAGGAGGCCATCTGTTGTTTATTAGGTTTTTCGGTTATCTCAAGTTTGCTCTTCTCGTCGCCTTTATCTGGGGTGAAGTTACGCACTTCTTTTTCTTACCCTCTTCCCTTCTTCTTATACAAGTTTCAGACCATTTGCTCCTTTTCGAGGTTAATTTCTCAAACTGCTCCCTCCGTTTTTTTTTTGTTTTTTTTTCGGGTCATCAAAATGTTTTACAAAATTGCTTGTGCCTGGGAAATCTTTTTAAGACATTATTTTTCCACTTTCACCTTCTCCATCTTCTCTACAAACATTCCTTTGATAATTTCGTTTTATTTAGCAAGTTTTGAGGTAATATGTCTGTATATTTCGGAAAATCTACAGTAGTTCGATATCTGGTTGAAATTTATAACAATTACCAATGTTATTATAAAGCATTTGAGATATTTTTGCCATATTTCAAAATTCTAGTTTAATAGTTATTTAAATAATACCGATTACTCTTTAAGCTCGTTGTTCTTATAAAAATGCTCCATAGGAGGAATTTTCAAACATTTTCAGTTTTACAGAAAATTAGTACAGCAATAGATATCACATACTTGTCATATTATCCCCCTAATTACTGAAAAAAGTACTGTTTTTTGTGCTCTGGATTCTTCCAGAAGTTGTTAATTTATTTTTCAAAATTACAGCATTATTTCGAAACAGTATAGTGTCACAACTCCTGTGTGAAATATTCACAACTAAAGTTGGACACAGGGAGGAATAGCTATTTGAGGGTGGTGAAAGGAAGGCAGATGTTAGAGCAATGAAACAACGCAAAGGGAATCCTGATAATGCAAATATATTGAGAAATAGCGAAAGGCAAATATACTTTACAATAAAATAGTAAGATAAATTACAATAAACAAGACAAGCGTGTCAGGCGTTTCTTGTCGAGCGAGAACTAATTCCAAATACCAAAATCAAAAATTGGTAAAATAGTTAATATACTACAAAAGGTTCTTACCTTTTAGGTTGATTAGCTCGACGAGAAGAAAGATGTGTGTCGGTATGGTAGCGAGTGACCCGGCGTGGGGCCTCGGACGTCCCTCGAGCAGCGAGTCTGCCTCTTTCAAGTGCTGAGAACCAAAAGCGCCCGGAATTCAAGATTCCAGACAATTTTATACTAGACAATTGTCTCTAGGGGATTCTTCAGAATCTACGCCCAGGCTCTTAATAAATCCATCAATCAAAATACAGTATTTAAAAGAGAAGACAGGGCTTCCTATATGACGTGCTTGGGATTAAAGTCTGTCCTAGCCTACGAAATGGCACGTAGGTTCCGGGAAGTGGTTGAAAGCCCACGCAAGCTCATAAGTTGCAAAATGTGGTAAAATGTTCCATTATTCAGAGGAAGACACATCCGGTTATAATAACAAAGAAAACATAAAGTTTCCTCTTATTCAACCCAAGAATCCGGTTGTTAATAAATACAGAAATTTATAAGAATGTACTAAAGGGAATTCTGAAACATTTACAATAATGTGACTTAAAACAAACAATAGGCTAATTTAAAAACACTCGTCAATCACATACGTGGCAATATCGCTTAAACTATCAGTTTTAGACAAACAGGACAGACATACAAAGGGATAGTGGGACACTACAGGCTTGGCTGCAAGGAATTGGTACTGGAATTAAGAAAAGGTCCTAATATTAACATAAAAGAAACAAGAGCTTCCCAATTTCAAAAGAGGAGTTTTATAATACGTTTAAGACATCTTATAGCATGTTAAAGTGTTCCCACGTGGTCCTGGAGAAATGGGAAATGCTAGTCGGCGGCATCTTGCCTCACCGTTCCTTACTCACCAACTATTCCCATGTTAATTTAATGAGGATTGCATTTCTAAAGAAAATCTCAGCTTAGGGCTACACGGAAGTTATAGTGGATGCCATTTTGATTAAAATGCTATTAAAGATACTTAAGCTAAATACAACTTAAATATATACATACATAACACATTTTGGGGGTAAAAGCCTCTGCAATCCCCTACATTCTGAATGAATTTTGCGTTCCTGGTAACCCTTGAGTTTATGCCCTGTATAAAGTCTTGTAGAGCTCAGATTTCCGATATACTCTTTGTTATTAGTTCAATTTTAAAATACTTACTATTTCTGAAACAGGACTCGTCATCCATATTTCATTTCCTTTACCTACTCCGGGTTATGCAAAGAAAATCGAATTTCAAAGTGAATTTCATAGCGACAATTCTTAAAAGAGCTGACTACCGCTTTACCCTAGTGCATTCTCATTTCCTTCCGCTTATAAAGAGTCTACTAATAAACTATTTCTGCTAATGTTTATATCGGTTTGTATGAAACAGATAGAAGAAAAATCTTTTGTAATAGTCGTTTGCTTGCAGAACAAATAGAGAACGCCATGTGAATGGAACACATCACATTTTTATATGCATTTCAAAAACTATTCTGGGAAAGACTTATATTCCTCTATGCTCAATATCCATTGTTATAAATGTTTAGACGAATAGTTTTACTATCATTAGATCACAGGTGCAAAGGAAACAAGCGATGGGGAAATGTTCTTTCCGTGACATCGCGATAAACAGCTGAACGTTGCTAGTAGTTAAATAAAAGAAAACTATTAAAAATATTAAAAATTTGAATTATAACAATGACGGAACAAAAACATTTGCAAAACTTGCATGTTTTTAAGAGATGTAAATTATTGGATGCTACATTTTTTTCTGTCTTTTGTAGTTTAACAATTATACACATTTATAGAAAAGTAATGTAGTAATGTAAAAGTTTTAAGAATCACATTCGATACAGCGGATGTGTTGAATTTAGAAAATTCAAAAGTTAGAAAATGTTCCATGGCAAGAGAAGTTGAAGTCATGTATTTTCTTTAAAATCGTCGTTTCAAATCTTGTTGAATTTTTAAGACAAAACTTGGTTTTCAAACGTTTATTTCGCTCTCACTGTCTCTCTCTCTATCTGTCTGTCTGTCTCTCTCTCTTGAGACAGTAAAGGTCTCGTCACGGGGCAAAGAGTTATTCAGAAGGGAAAGATAAATGTACATTGAAAATGGGCAAGGAAAGAAAGATTTCAAACACGTATAAGTAGCCGAGTCACGAGCTGGTAGCACCGTATACCGTTAGGGTTAATGCTTTGATCCGAAGGGGTGAGGTTACACTGCCCGAGGGAACATAACGGGAACTAAATAAACAATGCTACCGCCGGTCAGGCGACACTGTTTGGAGCACTAGGCGTAAAACATCGGCAGAACCAAGATGTGATATTTATGGTCCGTGGTGGAGTCGAACAGGCTACCTTTGAAAGAGAGGGAAATGATTATTGAAATACAGACCAGAGACCGGACGATATCACGGCATCAAAATTAATAAGTAATAATAGTCGCGGTCGGGTAAAGCATAGTTTCACAGGAGAAAATTAAGAGGAATGCGTGTGTTCGACGGCAGAAAAAGGCCGAACTAACTGAATAAAGCACTTGTGTCGTACCACACCCTGACAAAGTTTCCATGCTAGTAAAAATTCGGAGCTGGGGCACCCTCATATCCACACCATTCCTAATACCCAAAACGTGCACCCGGAATACGGACCCGTAACCACGTTACCGCCCCAGCCTCAATAAACTTTTTAAAATATATTTTTGTGGGGGATTCGGGGGTCTTAGAACTGGGACTTCCCGTGAAATTTTTGGCTGGAATTCATTACTTTCTCTATTTTCTATAGGTAAACAAGTTGTTAACTATCAAATTGGTGTTGAAGTTCAGTAATTTTCACACACGTGATTTTCAAGAAAATCTCCCGCTTCAAAATAGCCCTCAATTTGTTCTGAAATATGTCTAACGATTTTTATTAAAAAAAAAAAAACATATATCAAAGTATATGTACACGTGCGCAGCGCCATAGCCGAGTGGTTAGACCACTCGCCTCTCACCAAGGCGGTCCGGATTCGATCGCACATGGATTTGTGGTGGTCTCCGAATTCCCCGTTTCCTCAGCCATCGTATTTCACCACTGGTCCATCTTCATTCCATGTATGGTCAGTGTCATTTTCTGCGGTGCCATGGTAGTAAAATTGGGCGTTAAACACTACCAAAGGAAAAAAAAAACAAACAAAAAAAAAAACACTGTTGACGCGGGACTTGCATGGGAGGTTAGTGAACATGTGATACATTATCTGTATAAGCTTCACCTCATTAGGTCTAGCTTTTTGTTTGCAGCGATTACTTTTGTAAAACCGATTTTATGTGTGCGTTCAGACAATTAATGACCGCGATGAGCGATCAGGTTTTGCTTCATATGTGGGTAGAATGCGACGCATTATTTACAAAACTTCAGCAGACCTACTGAAACAGTGTTTTGTCAAGGTCTCACATGTTTCTGTGACTAAAGGAAAGAAAGAGCCAATTGAAAATGAACATAATAGAAGAGGGTTTGTGGCTTCAAGATCTATTACAAATTTCGCAAAGGTCTGCTGATCGTCGGTAACATAGGTCCTTGAAAGAATTCTCAAAATGTCATGCATGCGAAACCAAATATAAAACATCTAATGTGTTCCATTTACATGACTTTCTCTACATCTCTGCAACAAATTATTGTTAAAAAGCATAGGCTTCTATTTACTTCATGCTAATTAAGATAATATTAGCAAAAATAGCCATGTTACTTGCCTCCTTGTAAGTAGAAGCGAAATAAGTGAGTACCATTGGTTAAATTGATAGTCAAAAACTGGTTGCTATGTGACAGAAGTTCCATGGTTTGTATGGAGAGGAGTTGACAAATTCCCGTATGAGAAAAGTGTAAGTTTTTCAAAGGTGAAACCAAAAACTAGGAATATCTCAAAAACGATTAACTCCACCAAAAATATGTATATATAATATAAATTTTGTGTTTTAACGTGCTCTACATTTTTTGAGTTGTAAGCTTTGTCCACTCTTAGCAGTTTAGCAGTTATGCAAAATCCAGAAAATTCATCCTGAATAAAGTAGTCTAAAGAGGATATTCCCAGAAAATTCAAGGTATACATTTGATTTGTCACTTAAATATCGTTAATATACGAAATTTTAATCAAAATCGTTAGCGCCATTTTTGAGAAAATCAAAATTTTCGAAAAAAATTGCATATAGAGAGTAGTTTGGTGTTTTTTTTTTTTTTTCTCAAAATCTTTGTGTCGCATCCCTGGAAGATATTGAACTTAAGTACCAAGTTTGGTATTTTACCGACTTTGGTTTTTTAGTTATCGTTTTCACCCACACACGGACACACACACAAACATGGAGCATTTTCTGAAAATACTTTTTATAGATACAGGGAACCCTATAACATATATTTCCGGTGAAATCTCGGTATCGAATTTTTGAATGGAGTGCAATACCTTCTCCATACATTATGCACATAGTACGTGTAGAGAAAGTAAAACCAAAATGGGTGTTGTATTTTAACATTGCTCATACACATACGGTAATTTCAGTAAACATATTTTGGCTAGTAAGAACATCTCTGGGCCTCCTCAACCTCTCCTCATTCGCCGGGTTTGAGTCGCTGTGACTTTTCCTTATTCCGGAGATTGAAAGCACACTTCAAGTAACAACATTCAAAAAGGTGTAACCGATCCGAAGACCATTCTAATTTCCGGGTTCTAGCAGTGCTATAAGTGCAAGACCCGTTTCTGGTGAAGAGTGGCCTCCTAAGACTTACTTTGACTCTATATATATATATATGCATGTATTTAATACATTGGTTGTAGAGATTTTGTAAGTTTTAGATTACCTAAATTTATACTTTAAAGCCGTATTCAGGAGTAAAACAAGAATATACCTTTTATTATGGAATATGCATTTTTATGCATTGTCAAGCATTGATGAAATTCTATGTGAAAGTGTGAAATGGGTAATTCCACATATTTTTACTTTCTCTATCCGTAATATGTACTTAGTGTATAGAGAAGGTATTGTAATGCACCCAAAAATTCGATACCGAGATTTCACCGGAAAAACATGTTTTGGGCCCCTCTGAATCCAAAAAAAAGCATTTTTGGAAAAATATCCGTGTGTGTGAGCGTGTGTATGTCTATGTGTCTGTGTGTCTGTGGAGAGAAAATCTCTCCACCCTCAACTCCCTTTACATGGAACTTTTTTCGAAAATTTTGATTTTCTCGAACATGGCCCTAATGATTTTAATTAAAACATCGTATATTGAAGATATTTACCTGACAAATAAAATGCATATTTTGAATTTTCTGGGACTAGCCTCTGAAGACTGCATTATTGTGGATGAATTTTACGAAATTTTGCATAACTGCTAAACTGTAAAAAATGGACAGAAACTGACCACACAAAAAATGTAGAGCACTTTAAAACACAAAGTTTATGTTATATAATTTTTTTTGAGGAGTTAATGGAGATGGAGATATTTCTTGTTTCTGGTTTCAGCTTTGAAAAACTTTGTCAACTCGTGTCCATACAAAGTCACCTAGTAAACAGATTTTAACTTCGCTCTAATCTATGATACTCCCATATTTCGCTTCTACTTACAAGAAAGCAAGTAATAAGACTATTTCTGCTAATTTTTTTCGATTAGCATGAAGTAAAAAGGAGCATAAACTTTTTAACAATAAACTGTTACTGAGATGTAGAAAAAGTCATGTAAATGGAACACACCAGGTTTTCAAATATATGAAAAATGTCATGTGTTACATTTTCTCTACTTCTTCTGTAACAAACTATTATTACTAAGGCTTATTCCTATATCTACTTATGTGAATCAAGATAAAAATTAACAGAAATGGTACATATGGCCTTGTAAATATCAAGAGGAATAAGGAATGCACTAGGCTAAGATGATAGCGAAATATTTTAACAGCTAGTTGCTATAGGATGGAATTGAAGTTCTATACACTGAAATTGCATAACCAGTAGAGCAAAACAAATGATGACTTCCCATTAGACAAAAGTGTAAGAACTGAACAATTTAAGTCAATAACAAGGAACATCTAGAAAGTGGTAAATTTTTCAAAAATTTTACTTGACATAAATTGTGTGATTGCAGGGTTGAGTACTAAGATTTATGTCTTTCGATTCACCAGTTATATAAAATAATCCAGAATAAACCATACTATATTCAAATTGTAATCATTAGAACAAATTTTAGATAATAATTATCACATATAAATGTTACCTTCAGGTAGGAGAATTTCCTTGAAAATGTTCGTGTCGTGAGGATGGAGAACTTAAATGTTACATTTTGTATACCAACTGATCCTTTTTGTGTCATGCTGTTTACAGATAGACACACACGCGCGGTTCATTATCTGAAACAACTTCTTTAGGATTCAGGAGATCTCAAAACATACCTTTCAAAATTTTGGGTGGCATAGAGCACTTTCCCTGCCCTATTATATATATGTAATAGAGACAATAAAAAAGGAAAAAATATTTCGCAAATCCGGAACTAATATTAACGATTAAAAGTTCTTATTTTATTTCTTAATTGTTTCGTTTACATGACCCTTTTAACATCTAAGGTCATATCGGGGGCTTTGCTCTTGAAACAACTCGTTGTCTGTAGATTTAAATCATTTTATATTCCTCAAACACACACACATAGGCACTCTCACATACATACTTCTAGACTCTGTGGGGATAGGGAATAATTCTGGCTAAAGAAAACTTCCCCGCCCCAGACGGGAATCGTACCCAGGACCTCCGCGTGATCACTTGACCACGGAGGAAGTCTATTTTAGTTTTTGTTTTTAGTTTTACATTTTAACCTGGTTGGTCATAGCGAACAACGATGAAACACATGAAATGATGCTAAATGTTTTGAGGGTTCATTGAGCTTTAAGTTTGTCGACATTTGTATTCTCAGGATAAGGAAAAATTTAAAAAACAAACAAACAAACAAACAAAACTTATCCGGGTAACCTACCCTAAATGAGATATGAACTCGCGACCTCTTGAGTGTAAGCCAGTTTCGCTACCCCCACACTACCGAGGCGGTCTGAATAGACTTTTCAACCTTCAACTGCTACAAAAGTAAACTGAAAATAATAGGAAGAAAAGCATAAGCTAACATGAAGCATTATTTGCTTGGGTCAAAGGGAAGCTATTTTAACAAAGTTTACAGTCCACTAGAAGCAATGGAAGCACCATTATAAAGTGTACAGCAGTTTACGACAAGGCACAGCAGCTCGCGATGTTATATCCCATCATAGAGTCCGGCACAAAAGCTCCACCTGCCTCTATGGAGAAAGTTTACTTACTACCCAAGAAGTTGTGCAAGCAACATAAAGAAAGGAATGCCCGGCGGGCGGGAAGAAAATTCACAAAAGTAAGGTACAGAGTTATTTTTACAAATGGAACTTGGACATGCTGTAGGGATATCAGAAAACGCTTAACTTCTGCAGTATATAAAGGGGAATGAAAGCTCTTGGGTCCGGAAAGATTAATATGAGGTGGAAGGGACAATATCGTGTTTGCGTTTTTGCAGAATATTGGCGTTTCTCATCCTCTTCATGGTATAGGCAACTATGAAGACCATCCAGAAGGTAAAAAACCTGATGTGCTCCAGTCTCTACATCTCTGTAACAAATTATTGTTAATAGGTTTATTCTTCTATTTATTTAATGTTAAATCATTAGCAGAAACGATCTTAATAAGGGAATGCACTAGGATAAACCAGTCAATTTTTTTCAAATGTAGTTGATATGGGATTGAAAGCCGTTTCTTTGCGTGTCCAAGCGTTGATAAATTGCTGTATGAGAAACGTTTACGTATTTTAAAATTGAAATTAATAACAAGGAATATCTCGAAAACGGCCAACTCTACAAAAAAAAAAAAAAGAAATGTATGACAGATTGTGTGTTTAAACGTGATCTAATTTTTTTGTGTAATAAGTTTTTGTGTATCTCTTACGGATAATCATTATGCAAAATTCATAAAAAGTAATAAAAAGAAAGAGGTGCTATTCCCAGAGAATTCAAGATATATATTTTATTTGGCATGTAAATAACTTAAATATACAAGATTTTAATCAAAATTGTTAGAACTATTTTTGAGACAATCAACATTTTGGAATTTTATTTCCATGTAAAGAGTGGTGGGAGGATTTTCTTGAACCTTTTTCCAAAAATGTTTTTTTCTATTCTGGGGAACCCAAAACATGCATTTCCGGTGAAATCTCGGTATCGAATGTTTGGGTACATAGTATGTATAGAGCAAGTAAAAATGATTTGGCATAGCTAAATAATTACGAAAGATGTCAAAACAAAGTCTTACTTACAAAATTGCAATACCTTACTCCATTTCTACGAAAGCTCAATTATATCAAAGCATTTGATGTCACGTGACAGCAGCTTTTCAGAGCTGGTGGTATACTTTTCTACCTTCATAGGACTCAATTTTATTAGTAAATAACGCAAGTGTATGATGATGATGAAATGAACTTAATAATCGTGTCTTTAATGAAGAAATGTAATCGAGGAATTTAATCTAGGAAGAATCTGTTTACATGACGACCGGTGAGGTATATCATCAGGCGTTATGCAGTTGAAAGTAACTGTGGATGAAATAATTGAGGAATACCGATGTTTCTCTTTGGAGACCTTACATTACTTCGGTGGAAAAGATTTCCCAACAGATGATATCAAGGAGGCAGTGACATTTTGACATAGGTCTTTAGCGTCGGAAGAATATAACATCGGTATTCAAAAACAATTAATGCCTCGGTAGCAATGGCGATTACATTGATAAATAGATTAAGGTACTGTGACTTTATAAATGAAGTTTTGTGTTGGTATCTTACGTTATTATTAGTTTATTATACCAAATCGTTCTTTATTTTCTGGATAGATATTTTAGGTGCAAAAGCCTTCAAGATCCTCTATTATTTTCTAGGTCTGGTCACAAATCTGTTTTATTTAGGGTTGTACTGCAATATTTATTTTGTAATTCCAGTGCCAGACATTCTCTAAACGTGTTCCTTTTATTGATTTTAAACTTATTTAACCTTTCATTCATGTTAATATTATTACTTCTACTCTTATACTTTCATTCCTAATATTATCCTTTTACACACCTTAAACACGTATATCTGTGTGTCTGTCTTTTAGTTAGTATCTAAGTTGGCTTCCACATGTAGGGTATTTTTATAATTTTGGTTTTGTCCCTTAACTTTGGAATATTCGATTTATTGTTTATTGTAGCTAAAATGGCTCAACCTGTTCGATACTCTATTATTGATGTTATTTTTGTTCGAATATTTCGCCATGAATGATACTTTCCTCTTTTTGCTACTAGTGCCAATATTTCTCTCTATACATTAAACCGTTAAGCGGTTTGAAATAAAACATAACAAGCAGGAAATTTATGACAATTATAGTTCATTTTTACTTTCTTTACAACGTATACTAAGTAGGAAAATTAGCGTATACCACCTAAAATGCAATATCGAGATATCGCCGCAAAAAATCATGTTTTGAAAATTGCGTGTCTTTGAACAGCATATCCAAAAACGCAAATTTCATTAAATACCAAATTTGGTACTTAAATTTCCTATCTTACAAAAATGCGACAAGAAGAACTTAAAGAAAATCCTCCATCCTAAAAACCTTTTATATGTACATTTTTCTAAAATATAAATGTTACCTACAAGGGATTATGTAATTGTATGATCATTTCTGCTAATATTTAACCAGATTAGCATGAAGTAAATACAACATAAGATTTTTTAAGAATGTATTAAAGAAATAGTAGAGAAAGTTATGCAAATAAAACAGTAACTTTTTCACTTTTCCATATTGGTATAAAAACAGATGTAGCGTTGTTTCTAGTTATTGCCAAATGACTCCTAGTAAAACACAACAAGGTATTAACAGAAGACAATTTAGCTGTTTTCACTGGTATGATAGATGCGTAGCTATTGCAGCAATTAATTCTGTTTCACTTTCTCTGCCACTTACCTGTTGTCAAGTATTGTATTTTAGTCATAACTTATACAGTGTATCTCACTGATAATGCAAATTTTGATACCTAAAAAATAAAGGTTTTGAAAATAGACATGCCTGAGCAAATTTGAATAAAAGTTTAACTCAATAAAAATGAAAACCGCATCTCATACGTCTTAAACGAGGCTTCACTGAAGCATTAAAATCATGAGTTTTTTAAAGAAATTTCTCGTAATCTTTTGCGTATTTTTATGCACAATTTAAGCAGACGTCAGACCTGAGGGACGCTGGCACTAAAAGTTCAAATTTCTGTATTACTGTATAGATTTTCTTGAAAGTTTTACTGTGTTTGCATGCTATTTTGTTAATATGAACAAACATGTCATTCAAATATGATAAATAATTTGCAATGTATTAATGATTTAATACATTTTATGTGTAAATATACTGCATAATAAAAAAAATGTAAATGACGTGTTATTTATGGACACTAATTAACTGCTGTGGTTCTCAGCGTGTTATTCTAAGTTGGGTGTGAAAGACCACTTAATTTTGCTAGAGGCCTCTCTATCAGGTTTGAGGTTGTTTTACGTGCCGTAAATCTACGACACGGGACCAACGGCTTTACTTCCCTTCCGAAGAAAGGCATGCTAAAGATTTTTACACACGAAAAAATGTCAAAATGTCCCACGCGTCGGTCAAGTTGAGAAAATTGCTTAGCTTTTCTGAATAGCGTTATTTTAAAAACTGTGATTACTGCATTATTGTAATTTGTTTCAAAAGTTAGACAATTTAATCTCTAAAACTAATAATTTCTTCATAAAAATATATTTTTGGAAAAACTACTATTGGTGTTCTTTGCCCTTTGTAATATTACCAAATATTTCCGCACATTTTGGAGATTTTAGTTGTATTTAAACAAAAACTGAGAAACACGAAACATTTTGAAATGTTAAAAACTCTGTTTAATGAAATAATATGCCACGGAAAGGCATATTGTGACTGTAGAGCCTGAAGCAAGGGAAAACATCTAAATATGAATTCAAAATCTTCTCGGGCTTCTAGTTCACCCTGAAGACGAGGAAGATGCACTTCTTCGAAACGTTGGTGTCAAGCCAAGTTTTTACCTGGCTAGAAGCCCGAGAAGATTTTGAATTAACACGTCGCCAGGAAAGCTTCAGTTCTTATCTAAATATTGTTTTTCTACAGACGCCCAAAGGTTCCAAAAGCTATTTCTAATTAAAAAATCTGGTGTCATCCGCTACATGATTTTATCTACATCTCTGCAAAAAATTATTGTTAAAAAGTTTATTCTTCTATTTACTTCATACTTGAGAAAAAAAATTAGTAAAAATGGCTTTATTACTTGCTACCATGAAAGTAGATGGGAAATAAATAAACATTTTAAAAGATGGTTGCCATGTGGTTGAAGTTCCTTTATTAGTATATATGGGCAGGAGTTGACAAATTACCGTGTGATAAAGGTAAAAGTATTTTAAAACTGAAACAATAACATGGTATATCTCAAAAACGGTCAACTCCATCAAAAAAATGAATATATCATAAATTGTCTTCTAATGAGCTATACATTTCTTGTTCGGTAAGTTTCCTTTACCAGTTTTGCAAAACTCGTGTAGAATAAAGATGCCTTCAGAGGCTATTCTCAGGAAAGTCATGATATACATTTTATTTGTCATGTAAGTATCTTTAATATATGATATTTTAATCAAAATCGTTAGAGCAATTTTTGTGAAAGTAAAGATTTCGAAAAATGTTCCATATAAAGGGTAGTTGGCGGTAGGAGGGTTTTCTTGAATATCTTCTTGTCGCATCCTTGGGAGATACTGAACTTAAATACCAAGTTTGGTTTTTAACGAATGTTTCGTTTTTTCGTTTTTGAGCTATTCTGCCCACAGACAAACACACGCACACACACAGACATTTTCTTAAAGTTCAACGACCACTTTTACTACAGATGGCACCGCAGGCGATGACACTGATGAAATATGGAATGAAGATGGAGCACCGGTGGAATTCGATGGCGGGGGAAACCGGAGTACCCGGACCAGCACAAATCTCAAATGCGGTCGCTTGGGATTGAACCCGAGATGCCTAGGCGCGGCCGTATATTTCCATGAAATCTCGGTATCGAATCTTTGGGTACAATACATATCCTGTGCACATACTACGTGTATAGAAAGTAAAAATAGATTTCAATTTGTTTTTAATGTAGCAAAAATATCACTCCCAAAATGTCAGGATATAGCGAAAATCCCTTACTCTCGCACTTATAAAAATTGTCTGCATTACTTCAGGATATTTAGAGGTCCGCATATAGAACCGATTCTTCTCGTGTATCAAGTAGCAGTTCTAGATTTCTAGTGTTCCTCGAGGGAAGCAGTTATATATGTATTATCAACAGAGCCGTTATTTATTAGCAATAACCGTTACAAAAATGTTGCGTTACATTTTTCAACTTTCATGTTTTATAACTAAAATATAACAAGTTTTCTTGTAAATTCTGCAATAAAGGAAAAAGCATTACAGTTTTCTTTTAAACCAGTTTGGTACATATATACCAAATATAAATTATGAAACTTTTGAGGTAAAATATAATATTTTATGCAAAATGCTCCTAACAATGACATGTTTATACTTTTGTACAAAATTGCAAGTTTATGTTCTTTGTTAAGCTAGAAAGTAAAAAGGCTAGAACAATCTTTTAAACTTAAAAAAGCTTCTAAAAATACATGTTTGCATTAACTAGTCGCATTTGTTTTTTTAACATTTATACTTGCCTAATTTTGCTGAACTTGATATTATATCAAATGCTCTTTGTATAGAAAGTTCTATTAAGTATTTATTGGGGAAATTAAATCCAAAATCCACAGTGATAGCTTAAAAATTGCATTGTAAGAAGCAGTTTAAGAGTCAAAATGTTACAACTGAAAAAAACGCATTTAAAAACCGACCCGTATATAATCCTCTTCAGTTTTTCTGATATTAACTACATAATTTTAATCCATCAGAAATATTTTTTGAACAAAATTATCCTAAATACGGTTTTTTATATTTAAATAGGTAAAAAATGAGTTTTTAAAAATATTCATCCAATTTAACCGGTTGATGTTTTTTCTAGGAGGCATAAATTTTAAAATATATGATGTGTTTCATTCATCTGATTTTTTCTAGCTGTTCCACAAAAAACTTTTCTTACAGAAGATTACTCTTTTTCTAAACCATGCTAATCAACGCACATTACCAAAATTGTTCTTATTAGTTGCTTCTGTGTGAGAAGAGAAATAAGGAAATGTACAGGCTAAAGCGATAGTCAAATCTTTTAAGTGGGTCGCTGTTTGAAACAATTGAAATTCACTTCTCTTTGCTTGCTTGAAGTAAGCAATTTCTTTTCGTCTCTCTTTTGTTACTAGGGGTGAATAGAAGAGAGACGAAAAGAAACATTTTGTTACAGTTAACTCTACTAAAAACATGCATAAGAAATAAATTGTGTGTTTTAACGAGTTCAAAATTTTCTGAATTACATTTTTGTCTGTATTTTATGGTGTACCAGTCATAAAAAAGCTAAGTGAAAGTACTCAGAATAAAGAGTTCTTTAGAGGCTATTCCAAAAAGAGTTCAAGAAATACATTGCGTTTCGCATAAAAATATCTTAACCATACTGCATTTTAATCAAAATCGTTATATCCATTTTAAGAAAATAAACATTTTCGAAAAGTATTCTATATAAAAGGTAGTTGGGTGTGGGGCATTTTCTTAAAAACCTTCGTGGTGCATCCTTGGAAGATACTGAACATAAATACCAAGCTTGGTATAATTTTATTTGGATTCAGGGGATGTCAAAATCTGTATCGGACTTTTGTGTGGTATTCAATACCTTCTCTATCCACCATATACGTACTAGAGAAAGTAAAAAACAAAATCTTATGTGTTCCATTCCCATGACTTTCTCTACATCTCTGCAACAAATTATTGTTAAAAATCTTAGACTTCTATTTACTTCACGCTATTTGAGAAAAAATTAGCAGAAATAGTCTTATTACTTGCTTCCTTGTAAGTAGAAGCGAAATAAGGGAGTACCGTAGGTTAAAGTGATAGTCAAAAGCTGGTTGCTATGTGACTGAAGTTCCTTTGTTTGTATGGACACGAGTTGACAAATTCCTGTATGAGAAATGTATAATTTTTCAAAGCTGAAACTAAAAACAAGGAATATCTTAAAAACGATCAACTCCACGAAAAAAAATGTATATGTATATTACATAAATTATGTGTTTTAAAGTGCTCTACATTTTCTGTGAGGTAAGTTTTTGTCCATCTCTTACGCTTTAGCAGTTATGCAAAAATCCGTTAAATTTATCCAGAATAAAGTAGTCTTCAGAGACTATTCCCAGAAAATGTAATGTATACATTTTATTTGTCAAGTAAATATCCTTAATATACGAGATTTTAAGAAAATAAAAATTTTCGAAATTTTACCATGTAAAGTGTATTTGGAGTGGGGGGATTTTGAGCTATGCTGCCCACGCACACACACACACAGACGACAGACACACAAACACGGAGGTTTTTCTAAAAAAAAAAATTTTTTAGATTCAGTGGGTCTCAAAACATATATTTCCGGTGAAATCTCGTATAGGGAAAGTGAAGAAAATCTAGAATAAATAATTCAGTTGGTATTGCCTAGAAAGCCTGCTTCTGGCATCAACAAAAACGGTAAGCATTTCGCTACTTAAAGCAGACAAAGCAATTAAGCACAGTGGAAAGGGACATGATCGTTAACACTTCGTTTAGCTCGCAGTGTTTTAATGTGTATCCTGCAATATGTCCCATTACATCAATAACATATCATATAACTGTGAATACAAATGAAGCAATTATTATTACAATGTTAACATGCATACAAATTGCAAATTGTAATCAATTACATTATTTGGAAATAACGAAGATGTAACATGAATATCATAAATAATGCCAAAAAGATCATTGCATGCAGAATACTCAATTAGCTTGATTGTATGTATTTTGGTCATAAAAATCCAAGTGTCCTGTGTGGGATTATTCAACCCTCCATCGGGTGCCTCCGGTTTTGGCAGGTCGGGGATGGTTCCCAGTGAGTGGTACCGCGGAAATGAAATCCTTGGAGTGGACCAAAACAGTTTGGGTGAGACACTCTAAAGGGAAATAAATCCGATATAAATATCCTGTAAACTTGGAGATGAAAAGGTGCGCAGGGATCGTATCCTCGAGCGACCTTATAAATCGTGTCGAATCCTGTTGAACATTCAAGGATCCCTGAATAGGTAGTCATGCTAGAATTCCGTTAAGTTAAATTTATTATTCTTATCCTAGCTTAGCGTTATTCATGGTGCATAACGAAATGACAAAAATATATTTATTATGCAATATGTTATATAATAAAAGTATTGGCAAATAAAAATATATTCACAGATAGAAAAATTATAAATATATTATTATTATTTTCTAAATAATTTAATATGGAGTAATTATACTAATATTAAGAATGAGTAAAATGTTTAAATATAAAGAATACTGTTGGCGTTAAACTTTTGTTTACTTTTATACGTTAAGTAATCGTTGTTGAAATATAAATTTTTTTTCAGTTTTATTTGTTAGTTTTTGTAGTTTTATATTGTCACATCCTGGCTTTGTGCACAGGATGTTGTAGTATTGTAATTTATAATTATCATAATATGAACTTCATAAGCTTCGGCTCCTCCAGGAAGCCAAGATTGGCCTCGCGCCAAGATGGTGGAATGTAATCAGTAAAAGGTAACAATATATTTGCTATTGATTTTTAAGTGTTTGTTTTTACATTAGTAGCCTAGTTAACTTATATATGTCCTTTGATTAGTGAATTAGGTTTTCGATAGTATAGGATTTAGCTTATACGGGTGCGCCCTATGTCCACCCATAGTAAAAAGTATATTTTGTCTAGTTTTACCTCTCAACAGCCAAGCGGACCGCTGTGGGGCGTGACAATATGTCAGAATAATAAATTATATAAAATGAAGATATAAATTGTAAATCAATATTAAGATATGTGATATTAGCCTGGTATAATGAATTGGGTGCCAGGGTTTAGTATACAAATGCAATTTTATTTTGTTCGAATAGTATGACGGACCGGTATGGCGCGGATGAATCTTCAATCTGGTTTCCCGACGTTGCACGCATAGCTTTTTAAACTCGATTAAATTAAACCCGTTTTAATCTATCTCATTATCTCTCCTGTTCTCCATGTGCTTGTTGAAAACGACCTAAAGGTTTAATGTTTAAATTTCCCTTTAGTGTTTATAATGTTAATTTTGTACAGTCACGATTATTGCTCATAGCCAGAGATTTTAGGACTTGGCTTACAATGTGTGCACGCTAGCAATAGGAAGAGGAACGTAAATTAACTCCAATAGTCAACGAGACCAGACGTCATAGGGACATCCAAACGTGCTGACAAACTGTTTTCATAATACGGTGTATAAATCAGTTTGATAATCGTTTTATAGAACTGGATATATAATTAATATTATACAATAAACTTCATAAGTTAAATATATGTAATAAAAAAGCGTATGTTTACATGCTCAACGTCTATTTAATTTTCGAATGTATAGCAATACACTTTTTATACCTTTCGAGCACCTTCTTATGTTCTTTAAATTATGTTTGTAATTTGAAAACCTTCTCTCCATTTCACATGAAACATAAAATGTTGCAGAGGGCATTGCGCTGTAAGCGTCCTTCTAATGAAGTTTAATATTTACCATTTTCAAATACCCTAGATTTTTCTCATGGACGGTTTTCATTTTTTATTTTCTTTACACGTACTATGTACATGGTGTATAGAGAAGGTATTGCACGCCACCAAAATATTCGATACCAAGATTTCACCGGAAATATATGCTTTAGGGTCCCCTGTATCCAAAAAAAAAATTTTTAGAAAAAGGTCCGTGTGTCCGTGTGTCTGTGAACACGATAACTCAAAAAGGAAAAGTCGGTAAAATACCCTGCTTGGTATTTAAGTTTTGTATCTTCCAGGAATGCGACAGGAAGATTTTGAGAAAAATCCCCCACCCTAAACCACCCTTTACATGGAACTTTTTTCGAAAATTTTGATTTTCTAAAAAATGCCTGCAACGATTTTGACTAAAATTTTGTATAATAAAGGTATTTACCTGACAAATAAAATGTATATTTTGAATTTTCTGGGAATAGCCTCTGAAGACTACTTTATTCTGGGTCAATTTTACGGAATTTTGCATAACTCCTAAATCGTAAAAGATGGACGAAAACTTACCACACAACAACTGTAGAGCACTTTAAAACACACAATTCATGTTATATACATTTTTTTCTTGGAGTTGATTGTTTTTGAGATGTTCCTTGTTTTTTGGTTTCAGCTATGAAAAATGAATACTTTTCTCATACAGGAATTTGTTAACTCCTGCCCATACAAATAAAGAAACTTCAATCACAATGTAACCGGTTTTTGACTATCACTTTAACCTTTGGTACTCCCTTATTTTGCTTCTACTTACAAGGAAGCAAGTAATAAGACTATTTCAGCTAGCTTTTTTTCTCGATTAGCATGAAGTAAATAAAAGCATAAGCTTTTAACAATAATTTTTGTAGAGATGTAGTGAAAGTCATGTGAATGGTACACATCAGATTTTTTCTTTACTTTATCCATAACAAGCCACTGCTCTATCAATCTTTTGGACTAATTCCCTACGAGCTTTATTGAATTAAACACTTTATAGCCTGCCTTTTCTGCATGTAATATTGTTTTAAACAAGTTTTAAAATAAGTTTATTTTAAACAGAAAATCTTCATGTAATGTGTTTGAAATGAGAGCCCAGTGGCTCGTACAACAGAAGTATGACCGTTGTCCAAAATGCTAAGAATTTCAGTAGCTATGTTTTAAAGGTTTAAAGGTGCTTATAATATAGAACTGCATGTAACTAGGAGTTGTAACAGGCTGTGGAGGTAAAGACATATTAGGTAACATTTCTTTAAAGTTTCGTTTTCTGATGGACCTTTCAAAAATATGTTTGCTGATTGATTGTCTACATCAATGTAGCTATGTAATTGCCAGAGACACACAACGAAGACATTGCCTCCACACACCCCAGCCTGCCAATAACGGTAGTGATTGTACACTCAAAGACAATAAAATTACGCCTAGCGCTGTGATATTGCTGAAGATGTGAACGTTTGACAGGGCCTGGGTCTTACCACGATTTTCATTGGTACCAATCTGGTACAACATACCACGCGAGAAAGAAAAAGCAAAACCAATTAGGCAATCCACCCCTCAACCACTCTCGACGTTCTCGCAGAACAGGTCGACTTCTATAAGCAGTGTATATTAATTTTGTCCACCAAATTTGTGAATTGCGTAGCGCAGAGAAAATATTAATTAACTTTGTACCACCCGGCGAGAGGGGCGGATTATTGTCCAACCAGAAAGTTCAGGGATCACCAGTTCGAAACTTAGAACTTAATTTGTCGTAAGTTACGTTTTCATGTCCACTCATTTTCCTTAAGTAATGTGATCTGTCCAATAAGCTTTTAAGCAAACAGGTGGAAGACATGGCCGAAGTTGCGCAAGACCCACCCCACCTCTCTCCTACAGTAAGTATCTTCAGGTGTATTTGTATTGTCTTTGAGTGTACAGCACTGTGTATATTGTTGACGAATGACGTAGTAGACTTACGTTGCGTTGCAACAAACCGGTATTTTATCGGTGAGGGCCTAAAAGTTCTAGCTCTGCTAATAAATGAAAAATACACCGATATTCACGTAGAAAGATGTGAAGTATTAGTGCAATGCTTGACTTCTTTAAACAATTTCTCAAAGTCTTCCAAGTTCTGAAAATTCTGCATAGCCTATAAGCACTCTTTGATAGTGAGAAATCGTCGATCGGAGCTATCTAGATATTTTTAGTATTCACAAAATCGCACATTTTAAACATCTCCGTATTTTTTTGGGCCCATAATTATTTATTAACATTAAAGAGACACGTATATGAAGATTTTTCTCTCCAAAGCTACTAAGTTGATCGCTTTGAAAATAGTAAAATATACAGCCATAAGCAAAAAAATGTAATATGTTTCAATCACGTTAAAATGCTGTTAAAACATGATTCTTCTATGTACCTCGTGCTAATAGAGATAACCATTTTCAGAAATATTCTTAATAAATATATTAATTTTTTCGGGGGTAAAAATCCTTAGCATGGCTTCCTTCGGAACTGAAGAAAATCCGTTGCTCCCATGTCGTAGATTTACGGCACACAAAAGAACCTCAAGCCTAATAGAGAGGCCTCTGAGCAAAATTAAGCGGTCTTTCACGCTCAATTTAGAATGGGACTGAGAACCACAGTAGTTAAAGCGCGTCCATAAATAACACGCCATTTCTATTTTGCTGTAAAGGTATATATTAGGTTTAAGCGATTGTGCACACACAGGCACGAATCTTTTTATAAAAATCCGACGTATTCCATTCGCATGACTTTATCTAGCTGTTCCGCAATCAAAATGTTATTACAAAAAATTAGCAGAATTGGCCTTACTACTTAAGCAGAAGAGACATAATAGAAAGTACTAATGCTTTACCAGATGTACAAGTGTAATATAAAAGTCATCCAGTTTGAAGAAATCTTCAGAGGCTATTCCCTATTTCGTATGTCATAAACATATCTTAATCATATGGTATATTAATAAACATTGTTAGGTGTTTTTTAAAAAAAATCAAAATTTTCGAATTATTAAAAACACCGTTTGAGGTGAAGAAATTTTCCAGAAAATATTTGTTTCGCATCATTGGAAGATATTGAATTTAAATTCCAAGTTTTCGTTTTTGAGCTAAGCTATCCACAAGAGGACCCTAAATTATGTATTTGCGGTGAAATCTGGAAATCTAATTTTTGGGTGGAATATAACACCTTCTCTGTCTAGCATGTAGCACATTGTACATACGTTCTAGAGATATTAGGGACCTTTAAACGTACTTATATGCCAGATAGAAATTAGGAATGAATGTAACAGCATTCTGCGGTATGAATCACATTAGATGTAAAGTGAATAAATTTATAAAATAGTATACTAGATGAATAGCAATAATTACTCGGATTGCAATGTTCCTTATTGCAAAAATGGAGAACACTAAATTAAGTATTTTACAGTATGCGTGGCACTAAAAGAAATAAATTAAGAAATAAGATACAATGAAGTGCAGAATTAAGCTGTTATAAACCAATGGCAGCGGTCATATTAGCATATGCTGGAACAGAAGAAAAACAGTTGAGAGGAAGTCCCTCCATTCCGTATAGGTTATGCCTATTCGATAAAGATATGATGTGTTCCATTCACATCTTTCTTTACCTACTGTTTCAAAATTCTACTCATATGTATGGTAATCGAGGTAAGCTTTAGCAGGAATAGTTTTATTACTTATTTCCTTTTAAGTAGAAGGGAAATAAGGAAAGACACTAGGCTAAAGCTAGTCTTTTAAAATCTGTTCACTATGCAAAAAAAAAAAAAAAAAAAAAAAAAATTGCCTTAACAATAATTGTGTGTTATTGATTTTCTAAAAAATGGCTCTAACGATTTTGATTAAATCATCATATATTAAAGATATATACTTGACAAATAATATGTATACCTTGAATTTTCTGGGAATAACCTCTGAAGACTACTTTATTCTGGATGAATTTTACGGAATTTTGTGTAACTGGTAAGCCGTAAGAGATAGACAAAAACTTACCACACAAAAAATGTAGAGAACATTAAAACATAATTTATGTTACATACATTTTTACGTAGAGTTGATCGTTTTTTAGATATTCCTTGTTTTTAGTTTCAGCCTTAAAAAACTTGTACTTTTCTCATGCAGGAATTACAAACAAAGGAACTTCAGTCACATAGCAACCATCTTTTGCTATCACTTTAACCTATGTTACTCCCTAATTTCGCTTCTACTTACAGGGAAGCAAGTAATAAGACTATTTCTGCCATTTTTTTCTCACTTAGCATGAAGTAAATAGAAGCATAAACTTTTTAACAAAAGTTTGTTGCAGAGATATAGAGAAAGTCATGTAAATGAATTACATCAGATTTTTACAAACAGGTCCGTGTGTGTGTACATGTGTGTGTCTGTGTGTGTGTGTGTGTGCGTGTGTCTGTGGACAGCATAGCTCAAAAATGAAAAGTCCGCTAAAAACCAAATTTGGTATTTAAGTTTGGTATCTTCCATGGATGCGACACGAAGATTTTCAAAAAAATACCCCCATCTCCAACTACCCTTTATATGGAACTTTTTCACGAAAATTTTGATTTTCTCAAAAATGGCTCTAACGATTTTGATTAAAATATCGTATATTACAAATATTTACCTGACAAATATAATGTATGTCTTGAATTTTCTGGTAATAGCCTCTGAAGACTACTTTATTCTGAATGAATTTTACGGAATTTTGCATATCTGGTAAACTATAAGAGATGGATAAAAACTTACTACACTGAAAATATAGAGCACATTAAAACACACAAGTTATGTTATATACATTTTTTGTGGAGGTGGTCGTTTTTAAGGTATTCGTTGTTTTTGGTTTCAGCTTTGAAAAACTTTTTCACGCAGGAATTTGTCAACTCCTATCATACAAAGAAACTTCAGTCACATAGCAACCAAGTTTTGACTATCAGTTTAAGCTATGGTTTCCCTTATTTTGGTTCTAATTACAAGGTAGCAAGTAATAAACTATTTCTAGTAATTTTTTCTCGACTAGCATGAAGTAAATAGAAGCATAAGCTTTTTAAGAACAATTTGTTACAAAAATGTAGAGAAAGTCATGTGAATGGAACACATAAGATTTTTTTGTGTAGTAAGGTCTTTCAGTTTACCAATTATACAAAAGTCATTCAGAATGAAGAGGACCTCAGAAGCTATTCTCAGGTAATTAACATTTTAATAAAATACGGCTTTTTTATTAATAAAAATCGTTAGATGCATTTGAGAAAATCGAGAATTTCGAGAAATTGTTCACGTTTAAGTTAGTTTGGGATGGGAAAATTATGTTAATAATATTTGTATCGTATCCTAAATTTAAATGCCAGTTTGTTCAACCATTCTATTTAACGGACTTTTCGTTTTTGGTTATGGTGAACACGGACGCACACATAGACTGACAGATATATTTGTGTGACCTTGTCAGGATGTGCCTGTTTTGTATTCAGAGGTCTTCAGAAGATGTACTTAACTCCGGTGAAATCTTGGTGTACCTTTGCTACCTACTATGTTCATTGTATAGTATTGGTAGAGAAAATAGAAGATATAAGAGCAGAAGCATATACACGAGGAAAGAAAGAATTAAAATAAAGCGTTACCAACATATTCAGAGCATTTTGATAAGAGTATTTCAAATCTGTTACACTACCAACTACAAGAAGGTAAATAAAATGAAAAGAAAATTAAGATAAAAACGAATCAAGAATAGCTAATTCCATGCAAAACATATTAATACAATGCTGAAAAGGTTATGTGTTTATTTCTTAAAATTGTATTATATTGTATAGTGAGGTTATTAAGATGTCTTTCACAATGATTATTACATAATTATGACGTTCACTTAAAAACTACATATGTATTAAACGCAATCTTAGACGCTTTTAGATTTATATGTACATAAAGGTCAAGAAACTGGCTATCTTATCACGTGATTACATTCTGGCATGTTCAATAAAATTGTCTGTGTCATGTGTTGTGTGAATAACTTCCTTTCCGTGAATGATCACGGACCAGTAAACATTGGAATATCTATAACGTTCGCAGCAACAGAAATTGTGGTTTTGTCTGGTGGAGTTTTTAACCGGGTAACTGATTTTTTAATGCATTTATTTTAAGTCACCTAACTCCAAGGTCTTATAGCGACTTTAAAAATATGATACAAACTTTAACACGTGGGATAAACATATAACATTATACAGTACATTAACTTGACAATATTTCCCAAGTGAAAATATTTAACAAATTTACATACATTGTACAGTGAGATTGCACTGTGAAGCAGTTTTACAATACTTTATTATACAATTTGGTGCATTTGAAAAGCTGTTTCAGTCTAAGACATGAGCTCGAGTCCTTCATTGACAGCTTTAGGTTATCTGGAATCTTGAGTTTTTTCCTGTAGAGTTGGTAGCGCGGACAGTTCTAGACTATGTTTTGGATACTGTTTCTTGTATTGCAGGTTGTGCATTGCGGTGGTTCTTCTTTAGAGAGGATATGGGAGTGTGTAAGTTTTGTATGTCCATATCGGATTCTAGTTATGAGTATCTAGTCACGGTGATTCAGAAATTTGACTGAAAAAGGTGCTGTAGAGTTACCTCTTGCATCGTGGAGTTTACTTTTGGGAGAGGTAACCCAAGAGCTTTTCCATGTATCGCGGAGAGTTCTTTTCAAATGAGCATTGACGTCTTGATATGGAATTTTCGCACTTGAACATTTGGCTGCTTTGTCGGCTAAATCATGTCCATGTATGTTGGTGTGTGAAGGAATCTAGATTAATACTGTGTTTTTTTCTTCGTGAAGCTGCAATTGAGGAGGTGATGAATTTCATTAATTAGAGGATGAACTGTTGAGTTATCTTGAATAGCTAAAGTGCACTTTTGGAATCAGTAAGCACGAGAAAAGGCGTTTGGATATCTGATTTTTGTTCCTCTTGATCCGTGTAAATAACATCTTGCCATGTGTACTTTCGGTAGTCGCTTCACAGGCCGCAACATTATTTAATGCTCTCTAGCGATTGACTGATGTTTATATTTCCTTTAATCGTTGTGGAGGAGAACTATCACGTTAGCTTTATTTTTAACTTTAATGTTATAATCATTATCTTTAATTTCAATGTAAATGGGCTGTTTAGCCCGGTACAATCTCCCAGAAGTTGGATGAAAAGACGAATAAATTGTCTGTGTACCATCTTTAGGGCGCAAAAGTACAAAGTGGAACAATTTTCAAGAATTAAACGGGCTATACATGTGTTTTAACCAGAATTCATTTATGTTGACATCTAGTTTTTACGTTTCAGGGCATTAATTATTCTGCTGAGATAGTTGATGGCGTCTCTTCACGCTCTGCATATTTAAATATGTCATAAATACCCAGCCACCTAATCAGGAGAGCTTTTAATTATTTTTCTACTTAAAATATGCAACTCTATTTCACTTTAATGCGTCATTGTTTTATCAATGACAAGCGTATTTCGTTTAAACGGTTTACATATACATTATTATTAAATCCATCCCAATTGCGTATATATTGGCCAATATTCCTCTACATTCTAAAGTTGCTTCAAACTTTATACCCATGCAAAACATAACAAATTTACACTTACTATAAACGGACATAACTAAGGATGTTGCACAAGTTGAGTTTCTTTTATTCCTTCTTTATCAAACGGTAAGTACAGTTTTAATTTAAACAAACTTTAGTTAATATTATAATAGAAATTGTTCCTGCTCATATAGTTGATTCAAATATATACTGGATATTCATTTCAAAATTTGCAATGAGATACTGTATGTTGTTAGTTGTTTTTCCGCTTAGAGTAAAATTCAATCTTCCTGGTGCTTCCGCAGAGGCGTATGACTCATCAATCGGAGAAGTTGCCTAGCAAGCAAGCTGTTTAATATGAACTGTGAATATTCTAGGTTGTAGCGACAGAGGCAGATGCTCATCGCTTTTTCTCGCAGGTTCAGGACGTGAAGTATAAAATCAGCTCCAAACCCACCGGTACATACCTCAGAAGAAAATGCTTCCTCAGATATTCCAACCTCTGACTGACTCTACAGTCTGTACGGTATGGCTTCCACCGAAGCCACTTTCACAGCGCATTTTGTTTGATGGATAATACAGCTCGTGAGAACTGTAAAGCGATGTTCGCTATCTTTGCTAGCGTATGGTAACACGAAAGTTTCAACATTGTATTGCGGTTCCCTTCTAGGAATGTAAATTCAAACATTCTCTGTGAGAAAGGAATGGAGGTTGGTAGAGTTTTGAAAGATTAACATCCATGGTTGTTTATTTTTTACGCTTTTACAAGTAACATTGCGAGACACGTTATTTTGTCCCCCTTTCACGATTAACGTTGTTACCATACTACTACATGGATTGAACGCCGTGCTTGCTAGGTAACTTCTCTGCCCAGATGTACAACGTTACTTCCTTCCCCTTATAGCTGACACTAGCTTACAAAAAAGTGAAGCAAAACAATCTGGCCATTGCATACTTTGAAATTTAACAATAAGAAGATTAAGAAGCCTTGGATATAATACTAGAATGAAAACCATCTATATAAATTACAAAGAAAACTTCAAGATTTATTTGAAAGATTAACAATTGGACATGCCAAACTAACTCACTCTAATCTGTATCTAAAGTAGTGCCACCAACGTGTAGCACATGTAGGACACTCCTAAAATGATCCACAGCCTTATAGATTTTTTTCATAGTACTATGTGTTATTTTAAATATACTTATGTGTATAAATCAATTTAAACGTAACACTTTGTCTTTTCTTTGATTTGTTATGCTACGTTAATTATCTATGTAATACTCCATGTAAGTTTAAGCAATAGTCATTATTATTACATTATTGTTCTTGTATAACGTATTTTATTACCATGTTATTACTGAGTTAGGCGATATTTACCAAACATTATGATTCTTTCCCAACGTTTGAGAAAATTTACATTTAATAGAATGAACAAATGCTCGTATTCCAATGGTAAATCCCAGCGTTGCTGCTTCAGTAACAGATAGATCATCGGCAAACACTTTCTGCCAACTTAAAATTTCAATTTAGATGTCACTCCATCCGGGTTTCTGTTGCTAGGTTACATAAAATTGCCTAGCTAACAATCCTACATTAAAGGAACATTTAATCCAGAAAGAAGATTTAGTCCAAAGATATGGTAGAAGACTGCTGCGTAAGATTCTAAAAATAACCAAGGGCCAAGAATACTATATATTTGTAAAATATTTTTGATATCTGCGATAATTTAACTTTCTTTTTTCCATATTTTTATAAGCACAAACAAAGGTACTTTATTTGTTAGTGAAACATTATATGATGAACTAGTAATATTATATCACCTTTCAATGATTATTGCCAAATGAAAAAGTAGCCATTTATGTAAAATATATCTTGTAGCAGGAGTGTTTCAGACATTACTATGAAAGTGAAATAACAAACCACATAAATGAAATACCTAAGACGACAGTGTAAATAAATGATATAAAAGTAAACATATGTGAAGTTTACACGAAGTATAAGGAAGCAGCATAAAGAATAAGAAAAGTATGATTATGAAACTCTGTAATAAAATAATTTCAATTTAAGAAAAACAGAAGACAAATAAACACAACTACAATAGCAAATAGAATAACATGACTACACATATAAAAAAATGAGAATATTTGCAAAAGTGAAACACAAATGTCGATGAAAAGCACGGAATCGGTGAGTTAAATGGAACATGTCCAATGAACACAGGTAACCTGGCACAAATAAATTAAGATTCATAAACAAATCCTAAACATATACTGCAAAGCTAAATATCATATATGAACATAAATAGAGAAATTACTACAATAGTTTATAAACTACCAAGCAATTGGTCGCAGAATTATAATTATATGCGAGAGAATGGAAAGAAGATCATATTTTTAATTTCTCATTAAACATTGCGTTAAATAGAATAAATATCGGAAAAGACCTGTAAAGTGAATGCAGAAATTAAAAAAAATCTGACGTGTTCCATTCACATGCTTTGCTATAGCGGTTCCACATATAAACTATTATCACAAAATATTATTATTTTTTGTATATCATGCTAATCCAGAAAAACACTAGCAGAATTGGTCTTATTCCTTGCTTCTTTGTGAGTTGAGCGGAAAGAATACTAAAATATATTAGGCTAAAGCGATAGCCAAATCTTTTAAAAGCTATGTGAAACAATAGAAGTTCGGTTCGCTTCGCATGGTCAGGAATACAACTACAGAGATGAAAGAAAAGGAGGCTTCCTGTTTGAGAAGAGTTAACGAAATTTATAACTGAATGAAATAACAAGGGGTATCTTGAAAACGGTCAACTCTACAAGAAAATCGTGTAAGACATAAATCATGTGTTTTAACGAGATCTACATTTTAGTGTAGTCAGGTTTTATCTATCTATTACGGTTTATCAATTATGCAAAATACAACAACATTCATCTAGAATAAAGAGATCTTCAGAGGCAGTTCTCAAAAAATTCAAGATATACTGCTTTTTTAGATTTAAATATCTTTAATATATTATGACATTTAATCAAATTCATAATAACCATTTTTGAAAAAAACAACAATATTTTCAACAATCTTTCCACATAAAGGGTAATTTGGGGTAGAAGAAGTTTTTTGAAAATGTTCGTGTGCATCCTTGGAAGACACTAAACATAAATACCAGTTTGGTTTTTCACTTTGCTTTCGTTTTTAAGCCCTGCTGCCCTCAGACCTACACACATATACAAACCCAACCCTTTTTCTATTTTTTTTTTTTTTTTTGGACTCAGGGTACTTCAAAACTTCTATTTCCGGAGAAACATCGACATCAAATATTTTAGATACTATGTACATTGTACGTAGATACGTGCTAAGGAAAGTAAAAATGTTGTGGCAAATGTGCCAAAATTCCAGTACATGGTCAACATGGTTCAAAAATGTATTTCAAAAATAAGATTACAGTAACTATAAAAATCGTAGAAAAATAATTTGATGAATAAAAGACTTACACTGAAGTAAAATAGCCACAGACAACGTGAATCATTTACGTGTGTAGAGAATCCTACAAGAGTAACCGTTTTATTTCCCTTCGTCTGCCATAATATTCTATGAAGTACGTATTCTGTTATTGAACCTTTTATGGAAAGGTTCACATCCAATGAAAAACAATTTGCCATTTGTGACTCAAGTAAATAAATTACTATAAAACATAATATGGAAAGGTCACTATTAAAATATGCAGTCTACATGATCCGAATACTACGGAAGTTAAAATTTGAAACAGAACTGAATTTTATCTACTTAAAGAAATCATCCAAGTAAACAAACTATTTGAAAAACAAAGATTTCATAATGCTAACTTAAAACACACTTAATTATAGCCATTATAGTACTTTATCAACTTATTTTTGAGTTTCCTTTACTGATGACACTAAAATTTTTAAAGTTTCACAACTTCAGGAATCCACTTCACCACCTGAGTAAGCTGAGTGAAGATACATGTTGACAATGAATAGTAATGAACTAATGACAAATATCCTAAACCAGAGTTCTGAAGCCACGTAAAGAATCTGTTATTTGTACAACGATTAAAATTAGTCAAACATCTGCACATAATAATTAATTATGAAATACCACTTGAATGAAAATAAATATGTCTTTTTCACCTCATGTTTTGAAATTCTTCGCGGCTATAATGTTATTTAATCTAAACAACTATACAAAATAGAAAGTCAGTTACGATAGTTACCACTTGCTTTGTGTATCTGCTCTTTTTGCCTTCAAACAGTTGAATTTGAGTGGCGACGTTATGCGTGTTCAATACTCATTCAATACTTCGACACAAAGCCTAAAGTTCCTTTCGACTCCTTTATTGTGCACGCCCATATCAATTCTGTTGTTTGAATGCCACAGAGTAACTCTAACCTATCCTTGGATTAAATTACCAGATCCCTGTTGATTTAGAGATTGCTACCATCCTGACCCGCTTCCTCCTCGTTCAGACCTGTTCAGACAATAAAAGGAGCAAAGAGCGAACTTACTTGAAACACTATTCAAGGACTTCTGAAACGCGTTAAATCTCACGCGTGCAAACCGAGGTGCAGAGAAGCTGTGCAGTATACATTGGCTGGGCCGGACTCGGCTCATACAATTCGCATTAAGGAAGGGGGAGACAGGTTCAGCGAACAAGGCAATCTTACAGAAAGCGAGAGACAGTTCTGTTGCTCACAATCGAGAAGTGTTGGTTTATTTGGTCTGCCTGGTGAAGTTGTCTTTTGCCTGTTGCGCTTTACAGTGCTCTGGCGCGCGAGATTGCAGCTTCTAATTCAGTTTTAGAGTGAGCCTTTCCTATTGGTTACTGAGACAATGTGGTTACGACAGGTTTAGATATTTCGTTGAGGTTAGGTTGTGCTAGGTTAGGTGTGTGTAAATGAACTGGATCGAAATAAGGGTAAAAACGGAGTTTCTGAAAATTGGCTTATTGTTCTTTTGTTAATCTTTTGAGGCACTGGGAGGGGAAAATATGGACGTACTTTGCTGCTACCACAAACTGCTGACACACTTAACTGAACTGGATACGAACAACTGTTTCCTTTGGACTGTTACAAACGAATCTGGCTAAAGAATATTTAAATTCCGTGAGAATGGTAATACCAAACACAGTAAAACGTCTCTCTCTTTGCTGGCCGGAAGTTGGATCAATTCATTTCATGCCTGCGTTATTTCTAATTATGTTTGTGGCCGTGTGAAATAATAACTACAAATGTCAGTTTAATGACATATGTAACATTAAAACAACTCATAGCTTATGCATGGTATATCACCAATAAGTTTCTTGTTTGCTAAATAAGATCGTGAACTTAAGATTTGAGGTTATTTATAAAACTCAATTGACAATATTACTTTAAATAAGAAACTTAGGAGGCTATTCCAAGTGAATATTTGAATCTACTTGGCCTATTATATATCTTTTTTTTATTGTAAACTGTATACTTCAGTTTCATTGTATTATTCATGTTCATTATTCATCAAGTTCACTTTGCCAGCCATTTTCAAATGCAACACATTTTCTCTGTTAGTATATGTAGGTATATATTATTCACAATATTTGTACACTTGCATCGTTGTAATTATTCTAATGTTAAATGAAACGTACAATGAATATCAATTTTCCTTTCCAAAGCTTTAATCCATAATTACAGCATTTACAAAAAATCTGAGATGCTCCATTCACATCATTTTCTCTACATTTCTGTAACAAATTACTTTAATAAGATTATTCCTCTATCTACTTCATGTAAATCGAGACAAACATTAGCTCATTATAAGTAGAAATAAAGTTGAAACATTCATAAGTTAATTAATTCTAAAATTCTATTACGTAGTTATTATAAGTAGAAGAGAAATAAGGGAATAGACAAGGCTAAAGCGACAATCAAATGTTTTAAAATGTGGTTGCTATGGGATTGAACTCCGTTTTTTAGCGATCGCAAGTATCTGAATGAGAAAAGCTTAAATATTTTAAAACTGAGATCAATACAAGGCCAACTCCATGAAAAAAAAATGTGTATGATATAAATTGTGTGTTATATTGAGATCTATATTTTTTATGTAGTACGTTTTTGTCTGTCTCTTACGGTTTACCAGTTATGCAAAATTCAATAAAAATGAACCCGAATAAACAGGTCTTCAGAGGCTATTCCTAGTAAATCCAATATATACATTTTATTTGTCATGTAAATATCTCAAATATAAGAGATTTTAATCAAAATCATTAAAGCCATTTTTGGGAAAAACAAAATGTTCGATATTTTTTTCCATTTGAGTGGGAAATTATCTTGAAAATCTCCGTGTTGCACTCTTGGAAGATACTGAACTTAAATATCAAGTTTGGTGTTTGACGGAATTTTCGTTTTTGAGCTCCGCTGCCCAAAGACACACAGAGACACACAGACCTTTTTCCAAATATGCTTTTCTTGAATTCATAGTACATGTAGAGAAAGTAAAATGATGGCATATGGGAAAAACAGAAGGGTTTTCTTCACGATACCGTTAATCTATTAAGGAGACCACCACTTACCTTTATGTTAAAGGGAAACAAAAATCCGTGATTTTAGCCAAAAGCGATTGATTTTAATAGTCGCTTAGTGAACCCACTTTTATGAGTTCGACATGGCTTTAGCTATTACGTCACTAAATAACCACGCCATCTTTCCTATACTTAGAGAGTTGCACTGTATTGATACTCTCTTATCTTACACCGACCCACAAACCAGTTTCACTGAATGCATATGTATGGCTTTGTTCGTAATTTCACACTCTTGATTAATGTGTTTGAACAGTGATACAAAGCCCCTGACAGCATTAGATCGATATCATAGTGCCTAAAATTAATGACGCACAAGGTATAGAGGACATTTTAGCTCTTCTGAAACGATGTTGTTAATTTTGGTATACGATTTCGAACAAAGGTAAGTGTGGTATATGAAGCTTTATTTTTAGTAGATTTGTTTAAAATTTACCTTGTTTCTTTATAGTGCAGATTGTATAAAAATAAAATTTAGGAATAATTAGCTTACCTTACAAGAATACCTAAGCAGTTTTCCAAAGGACAAACCGATTTAAAAATTAAAAACTCTAATGTGTTCCATTCACATGACTTTCTCTACATCTCTGAAACAAATTTCTGTTAAAAAGCTTATTGTTTGTTCTATTTACTTCCTACTAATCAAGATAAACATTAGCAGAAATTGTCTTATTACTTGCTTGAAATTACAAGGGAAATAAGGGGGCTACACTAGGCTAAAGCCTTCACTTCCTTCAAAAACTGGTTACCATGTGCTTGAAGTCCTTTTGTTTGCGTGGCCAGGAGTTTACAAATTCCCGTATGAGAAAAGATGGTGTTATGAAACTGAAACCAATAATAAGAAATATCTCTGAAATGGTCGACTTCATGAAATAATATATATGACATAAATTGTGTGTTTTAACGAGGTGTACAGCTCTCTCTCTCTCTCTCTCTCTTTCTCTCTGTCTCACTCTCTCTCTGTCTCTCTCTCTGTCTCTCTCTGTCTCTCTCTGTCTCTCTCCCTGTCTCTCTCTGTCTCTCTCTCTGTCTCTCTCTCTGTCTCTCTCTCTCTGTCTCTCTCTCTGTCTCTCTCTGTCTCTCTCTCTGTCTCTCTCTCTGTCTCTCTCTCTGTCTCTCTCTCTCTGTCTCTCTCTCTCGTCTCTCTCTCTCTCTCTCTGTCTTACGATTTACAGTTATGGAAAAGTCCTCCAGAATAAAGGGATATTTACAGACTATTCCCAGGGAATTGAAGGTATACATTTTACTTGTTATGTAAATATCTTTAATGAAAATCGTTAGAGCCATTTTTGAGCAAATTAAAATTTTCGAAACTTTTTCCATGTAAAAGGTAGTTTGGGGTGTGGAAATTTTCCTCACACTATTTGTGTCACGTACATGGAAAATACTAACTTAAATCCCAAGTTTGTTATTTTACCGACTTTTCTTTTTAAGTTAACGTGTTCACAGACACACGGGTCTTTTTATAAAGTTGCTCTTTTAGGTTATACATGACTCTAAATCGTGTATTCCCAATGAAATCTCGGTATTGATTTTTGGGTGGAGTGCAATAATTTATTTACCTATGTAACATGTTCTATGTAGAGAAAATAATAAATCTAAAATATGTATTTTCTTCAACGAAATAAAATTTGTCATCATCATCATCATCATCATCATCATCAATATTGTGGTTAGTGTAAATTTAAATTTGAATTGGGTTGGAATATAATATATCGGCTGTAAAGGTTGTAAACGCAGATATTAGTATTGGTAATTAAACCAGTGTAATGAACAATATTATGTCATTGATTAATTTGCAAACCTATAATATTATTTATTAACAGTAAAACGTTTTAAGTTGTCAGAGCCTCCAAGTGGACATGGCACATACACAAGACATATGTTAATTTTCTCTCAGACCGTAAGTTGGAAGGCGTAAACTCGAAAGGGTGGACATAGCTATAGTGAATGTTGTATCGGAACTGAGTTTGAATATTTTCTGCAACATCAATTACCCCACACACCTAGACCAGCAGATCACATATAGTCCTTTAATCATACTAAATTCCCTCTATCCCCTTGTCCGCACAAGGAACTATGTAATAAAACCATTCTGCAAGTTAACATTTTTAACTTGAAGTAGACCCATATTTATACGCATATTTAAAAGGGTAAAATAAATGAATGCAAAGCTGTTCGTAGATATACAGCTTCGAATTATTACTTTTGAAGTGAAAATATTAACTTAAACGCATATATCCGAAGAACAATATGTATTTAAAATAGGTAGACAACCTATAGAAAATATTTTCACAAAAAGCAAAAAAAAAGAAAAGTGAAAGAAATATAACCTAGAAACCCATTTGGAATTTATCAATCACGAAAAATCGTAGGACAATTTTAGTTAGTTAAAATTATAGATATACGGTTTAAAAAAGAATATCCAGCACATTTCATTAAAATCAAACAACATTTATAAAAAAAAAAGAACTAGTAATTGAACTGGATAGGAAGGTATCAAAGGAAATAAAAAACAAACCATGGGTTGAAACAGGGATGTGGCCTATCCCCAACGTATCATTGGACAATTTACAGTTTCATCTTTAATAAATATATATATATATAAACTTATACAGGTAGAGAAAAGGATGGTGTATGAGAGAATTGAAATAGAAGAAAAAAGAAAATTAAGTGTCCTACCGTTTACGGATGAGTAGTTTTAATTTTTCAAAAGAAAAATAGGCTACAGAAATTAGCATAACAATTTAATCAATTAATAAAATTGTTTATGTAATGAATATTTCTAATACAAAAAAAATGAATCGCATTACAGGGAAAATATCCATTAAGTAGCAAAATAGTATTAAGTTCAATGTAATGGAAGAAGTGTCATATTTCCAACACCTCGATTGGGTGTAACTGATTACCAAGGTCAGGATATAAACAAAACATCTGATGTGTTCCATTCGCATGATTTTCTGTAATGAACTATTCTTAGGAACCATATTTCTTTTCCATTCTACTTCCCGATATTCAAGATAAACATTAGCAGACATATTCTTATTACTTAGTTCCTTATAAGCAGAAAGGAAATTAGGGAGTACACTAGGCTAAAGCGATAGTCAAATCCTCTAAAATGCTATATAAATTTACATTAATTCTTTTTGTATGGTCTGAAATGAAACAAAAGAAAAGTAAATGATAAATTCCTTATTCCAATAATAATATCTGTGAAATGGTTAACATCACAACAAAAATGTAAGTGTGTGTATTTTAACAGATATACATTTTTACTTTCTCTAGTACGTATGTGCAATGTATATAATAGGTAGAGAAGGTACTGTATTCCTTCCAAAAGTTGTATGCCGATATTTAAACAGTTTTGAGAACTTCTGAAAAAGTAAACATGTTAAACTACAGGCACTCTGTGCAACGAACCTTTAAGATTGACGTAAGGAGTAAAATACAATTAATATTTTATAAAGTTGTAGCAGACCCAGTGATAAATTATGGGAGTGAACATATTAGAAATGAGACAATCAAAAAAAGAACCTTAAAGTACAATCACTTTTCGAGGAAACAGAAAATATAGAAACAAACACTTTGCATGCCAGTAGAAAATGTTTAATTCAAACCATTGCAACCTCAACCTTACTATTTTTAATATTTTAAAAATAGAACTTTAGTAAATGTTTTATTTTACAAAATTAAAAAAACTCCAATGATTACGTGTTTATTTTAACTTAAAGTCTTTAATATATTAATAAAATTAAAGTGCACATAAATCTAGAGGACGAAGAACAATTGGACGACCTCAAAGAAGATTGAGTATGGAACAGGCAAATGCTTAAACCGTGATAATAAGAATGGGTAGTGAAAGTCGTGTGAATATATAATTATTGGTAACATTTTCATACACTATAAATCTTTTATATAAAACATGATATTTAATTATGCATAGTTTTTACACAGAAGTGCTATAGTTAATGGCATAATAAATTATTGTGTTGTGCAAGCGAACGCAGTAAACAAACTGTGGCTATCTAATATAGCAATTTTCTACTTTCCATTACCAATATACACAAGCTTATTCTGAAACCGTTATCTCGTCAGGACTTACAGGTGGAATTACAGGCAGATCACGGACGTTAGGCAACCCGCTTAGAGCGTCGCATAAATCGAACTGGGGTGCAAAAAAACTACCATTTGTCCGAATCCAATTGCTTTTAAAAAGCTCTTTTCTTAATCTCGGTGCCCGCGACTCAGCCGCCCTTCAGGGAGCTTATACAAATCTCGTTCCGAATCCCTAACTTCACTTCAAGTAATTTTCACATGCAAATGAGAAGGTTCGAAAATTAGTTTGAAGAGTTTTTTTTTCTTTTCGCAAACTCTTCGTAGCCCTTTCTCGTTTTCTTAGGTAATACTGGAAGCTCGAGTCTTTAACAGGCATCCAGGGGCCTTTCCTCCGCATCCCCTCCCCTTTCTTATCGCATCCTGCTTCTGCCAACACCCGATCGTTAAACAGATATAAAATAATGAAGCTGGTTCAAGATCTGGGTGAAGATTGCTGAAGACTGACGTGGAAGTGTATAAAAAGCTTCCGTAATAAACTCATCTCAAAACTTAGGAGCCCTCTTGGCCCCTGAGCGTAATCTCCTGAAATATCCAAGTTTGCACGACGACTTTTGTTTTTGCAAGGAGAAGATTCGCTTCTAATGATGTTAGGAGTTCTGAGGAGGAGCAAAGCTGATACATTTTTCCTTGCTATACGGACGTCTGCACAAATGAAATAATTCATCCTTCAAGGTGAACATTTCCGTATTACCCTTTCCTTCACATAATTGTTCAACAGTACAAGATTACAATATTACCTCATCTCTCTAAAGTTTAGATATTAACACGCACAGAAAAATGTGCATAACGACTTCAGATTGTTCAGTAACTAATACCGAGATCTAATATATCGCATGAAGTATAAAATTCTTTTACGCATGCGTTATAATTCAGTAATGAGAACAGTTTGAGCTTTTTAATTTATTTTCTACTAGATATAATAAAAAGATGGAGTATAATATTTAACTTTAGTATTTTATACCAAGATTTCAGATTTTTATGAAGCTCTCACAATTTGATGTGTTCCATTCACATGACTTTCTCTACACCTCTGCAACACATTATTGTTAAGAAGCTTAGGCTTCTATTTACTTCATTCTGATCGAGAAAAAATCTGATGTGTTATACTCACATGACTTTTTCTAGCTCTTCTACAAACTTCCAACATAAGATTCTTCTTCTTTCTGCACTTGCTAATCGAGGTACTAGGCTAAACCAATAGTCAAATGTTTTAAAAGCTGTCGTTAGGCGATTGTCATTACAAATCGCTTCTTTTCTTGGCCAGGAGCAGAACAAAAGAAAAACGCACACTCCCGTCTGAGAAAAGTATCAGTACTTCACAACTGAAACTAATAAGAATGTGTACCTCGAAAACGGTAAAATGTATATGACATAAGTTGTGTATTTTATAAAAACCTAAATTTTTGTATAGCAAGTATTTGTCTATCTCTTACGGTTTACTAGTTATGCCAAATTAAGCAAAATTCATCCAGAATAAACAGGTCTTCAGAAGCTATTCCCAAAAAATTCAAGATATACATTTTATTTGTCAGGTAAATATCTTTAATATACGATATTTTAATCAAAATCGTTAGAACCATTTTTAAGAAAATCAAATTTTTCGAAAGTTCCATGTAAAGGGTAGCTTGGGGTGAGGGGTTTTCTCAAAATCTTCGTGTCGCATCCCTGGAAGATACTAAACTTAAACACCAGGTTTGGTATTTTAGCTACTATTCATTTTTGAGTTATCGCGTTCACAGACACACGGACACACGGACACACACACACACACACACACACACACGGACGGACCTTTTCCTAGAAATGCTTTTTATGGATACAGGGGGTCCTAAAACATGTATTTCCGGTGAAATCTCGACATCGACTTTTTGGGTGGAATGCAATACTTCTCTATCCCTATGTACATTGTACATACGGGGCTAGAAAAAGTAAAAATTAACAGAAATAGTCTTATTACTTGCTTCTTTGTAAGTAGAAGCGCAATATGGGAGTACCATAGGTTTAATTGATTGCCAAAGGCTGATTGCTATATGATAGAAGTTCCTTTGCTTGTATGGACAGGAATTAAGTTTTTCAAAGCTGAAACCGAAAACAAGGAATATATTTAAAACGATCAATTCCACGAACAAAATGTATATAATATAAATTGTGTGTTTATGGTCTCTACATTTTTTATGTTATAAATTTTTGTCCATCTCTTATGGTTTAGCAGTTATGCAAAATTCCGTAAAACTCGTTCAGAATAAAGTAGTCTTCAGAGGCTATTCCCAGAAAATACAAACTATACATTTTATTTATCTTTGTCATTGCCTTTAATATACGAAATTTTAATCAAAAGCATTAGAGCCATTTTTGAGAAAATCAAAATTTTCGAAATTGTTCTCATATAAGGGGTAGTTTGGGGTGGACGGATTTTTCTCAAAATCTTCGTATCGCATCCTTGGAAGATACTAAACTTAAATACCAAGTTTGGTATATTTCCGATGATATCTCGGTGTCTAATTTTCGTGTGGATGCAATACCTTCTCTATACATTATGTACATAGTACGTGTAGAGAAAGTAAAAAAAGCATTTTCAGGAAATCATCTTTTTGTGTGTGTTTCTCAGTCTAATAAAACATCGGATAAATATAAAATTGGTATTTAAGTTGTGAAGCTTTCAAAGAAACAACACGAAAAAATCAAGAAAATCTCCCCCTACCTTCACTACCATTTACAGGCAATGTTTTTCAATATTATTGATTTTCTCGAAATGCCTGCAAATATTAATAATGTATTTTAAATACCGCATATTAAAAGTATTTACAGGACAAAATGTATATTCAGAATTTTCTGGGAATACCTGTAAACGCCTCTTTATTGTAATTGTCAATGTCTCTCTGTGTGTCTAAGTGATAGACAAAATTGCACTACATTAAAAAAGTTAACCTTTTAAAACACTATTTTAATACAATTTTTGGGATCTAAGTCATTTCCGAGGTAATTGTTAATAATAGTGTAAAGTGTTCAATTGTTACTTTCTCTATACGTACTATGTACATAGTGTGTAAAGAAGGTATTGCACTTCACCAAAACATTCGATACCGAGATTTCACCGAAAATATATATTTTAGGGTCCCCTGTGTCCAAAAAAAATATTTTGAGAAAAAGGTCCGTGTATGTGTGTGTGTGTATGTCCGTGTGTCCGTGTGTCAGTGTGTCCGTGTGTCTGTGAACACGATAGCTCAAAAACGAAAAGTCGGTAAAATACCAAACTTGGTATTTAAGTTTAGTATCTTCCAGGGATGCGACACGAAGATTTTGAGGAAAATCCCCCTACCCCAAACTACCTCTTACATGGAATTTTTTTGAAAATGTTGATTTTCTAAAAAATGGCTCTAACGATTTTGATTAATATATCGTATATTTAAGATATTTACCTACCAAATAAAATGAATGTTTTGAATTTTCTGGGAATAGCCTCCGAAGACTACTGTGTAAATTTTACGGAATTTTGCATAACTGCTAAACTGTAAGAGATGGACAAAAACTTACCACACAACGAATGTAGAGCACCTTAAAACACACAATATATGTCATATAGATTTTTTTCGTGGAATTGGTCGTTTCTGAGATATTCCTTTTTTTGGTTTCAGCTATAAAAAATACTTTTCTCATGAACTCGTGTCCATACAAACAAAGAAACTTCAGTTACATAGCAACCAGCTTTTGGCTGTCAGTTTAAACTATGGTACCCCCTTATTTCGCTTCTACCAACAAGGAAGCAAGTAATAAGACTATTTCTGCTAATTTTTTCTCGATTAGATGAATTAAATAGAATAATTTGTTGCAGAGATGTAGAGATAGAACACATCAGATATTTTATCATTCTTTTGAGTAATATTTAGATGCGATTGCATGAAAAGAGTATGGAATTTTAAGACCAGTAAATATTACCAATTCTTAAACTTGACACTTGTAACGAAATGAGTGGTATGCTTCGTTTTCCTGAAGTTCATCTCGCTAACGCGACGTGTAAGAAAAATAAACTTTCATAAGAGAGTTATTATACCCATTTATAGATGATAGTGTAAAGTAAGGTGTGTTAATGAAACACAGTACAATTTTTAAATATGTTCATTCCTGTACTCACCTGGACCCTTCCAGCAACGTTGTTACTTTCGTTTTAAATGGAAATGGACATCAGTATGGCACTCACCTGGAAAATCATAAAATAATTAATATGTAAAACGTAAGCTATTGATGTTTCTTAATAAAAATAAAAGCAAAATTGTAGTTATTGAATCTATAAAGAGAGGAATATTTATAATAATAGGCATGAATATGTAAATGAGGTTAGTCTTACAACTTACGTGAGTTAAAGAATGTTTTAAATTAGAGAAAAACTTACAAAGCCCGCGGTAGAGATAACATGAATTTATAGTTAGTTAAACATGCTACAGAAGCAGTAAATACAAACATTTTGCTGAGGATTAAATGTGTACCAGAAGAATGCAAAATAAGGATTATTAAACCAATATTTAAGAAAGGAAATAGATAGCTCTGCTATAAATAATATAGTTAATAGTAGTAGTAGTAATAATAATAATGTTTGTTAATATCCTCACACAAAATATTTGCTAAAATAATAAACCGCCAGTTAAATGTTGTACACTCAAAGACATTAAAAATACGCCTGTAAATACATATCCTAAGACGGGGTCTTTTCCCTGACTCCGCCCATGTATTTCAGTTATCTGTTAAAAGCATATTGGACAGGCCAGGCTACCTAAGGGAAAGGTTTGAATGTGAAACGTAACTTGCGACAATGAAGTCCTGAGTTGCGAACTGTTGTTCCCTTTCTGGTTGAACAATACTCCACCCTCTCAAATGGTGTTACAAAATGAGATTAGTGTTTTCTCTGCGCTACATACTGCGGTTTTAATGCCAAGGTAATGCACGCACGTGGTACGCTAAATTAATGCACCGCTTATACAAGCCAACTGTTGTGAGGGAGCGTCGGGTGGGACTGAGGGCTAAAGGGACGGATTGCCCAATCCGTTTTGCCTTTTTTCACACTCGTGATATGTTGTACCTGAATGAAAATTGTTGAAACTCCAGAGTCCTCGTTAAGCATTCAAAATCACAGTGCCAAGCGTATTTTTAATGTCGTTGATTGTACTAGATTCCACACTCCTTTAAAAGCAAAATGAGTGTCTTAAAGGAAAACTATGTTAAGATTGTATTGATTCCCTGCAACAAATATTGAAAAAATACGAAAATATTATCTGGAAACACATGCCATTCTGAACAGTAGAATGAATGCTTTACGGAATGTAATAAGAAAGAAAGGAGTGTCAGCACATTTAATAGACATAACAAAAGAAATGTATGTAGAGCGAGATAGCAAAATTAATGTGCCGCGTGATATTAGCAACAATTAAACAAGGATGTCCAATTTCGCCAATTTTATTTAGTCTTTATATAGATGATTCCAATGGTAACTCAGAATAGCTTAGCACTAACGGACAAGCAAGGAGTTCTATATTATATGCTGACGACCAAGTACATTTTATTCAGAATCAGAAAGCGCCTTGCAAATGAAAGTGCACACATTAAATAAAATATAAACATTTAAAAAATAAAAATATTTACAACTAAAACCAGAAGTTTGGTTTAAAGGTAAGGGGAATATTAGAAGTAGGAGTGATAAATGAGGAAACAACACAGTAGGTGGCAACATTTAATTACTTGGGAACAAATTTAACCTCAGTATTACAAGAGAAAAATGTCGCCAATAAATTGAATACATTCAATCTTATATGGAACTATAAAGAAAACCCTTGTAAAGAAACCAGAGGAAAATGCAAATTAAGTTGTATAAAACAATGACAGTCCCTCTATAACTGTATTCGAGGGAAACGTGGGCGTTAAACAGAAAACATAAAAGAACAACTGAATCAGCAGAAATTAGATTACTAAGATAAGTGGCTGGATACTTCTTTAGATTATAGAACAAACCTAGGAATAAGAGAAGAAGTACACTAAACTCAATAGAAAGGATCAAACAGAAAGAAAAAATTGGATTTGACGTGTAAAGAGGATAATCAGTAACAGGTTCCTTGAATTAGTAACCGATTACGTTCCAATTGGCAAAAGAGACGTCGGATGGAGATGAGAGATTTCAATAGGGTCGGAAATTGTCCCAACCTTGAATATTGATGATGATGATGATGATGATGATGATGATGATGATGATGAACTGTAGTAGTGACTGTTAACTAGCTTAATTTTGCTGGAAGGAAGTTTAGATTCAGTTGTATGTGCATGTTGGACAAAAGCATTTGATGCATTGAACTGATTTAGTGGGCTATATACTTAAGGACATTTCTCTAAAGTAAAAGTAAACATTTGGAAATCACACATGATAATCCATGACATATAAAATATTACAAGTATACAAACAAACATATTTATAAGTTCATGCATATAACTTTTGAACAAAATTGCTTTAGTTTCGCCTAGTTAATAATATGTCATGTTTCTGTTATGATTTCTGAAAAATTAATTTAATGGGTAATGTTGCAGCATTTTAAGTTAATATACTTTTCTACCTATGATTAGTATATTACCCAAAAAATTTGCATATAGTGTAGCAAAAATACAAAGTAAAGGTAAAGAGACAGCGACACTTTGAGTGACAATTTATTTAAAAAACAAACTACACTAACACAAAACAGAGAAGATGTGTATGTGCGCACGTGAGCGTCCATAATCTTGGAAATTATTCAACTGATGTTAATAATACTTTCACTATTAAAAAGCACTTTCTTCCGGACCCGCTCATCATCTCTGCAGCTAGTCAGAGTGTTGAAACGAAGGTCGCTTCACCACTCCACCAGTTTTAACTTGAAATATCCCCGTTGAGTTGTGCAGCTCTTTTAACGCCAAAGTGATATCTTCAAACGTTAAATAGGGTACAATTGGGTCACCTGTGTCGTAGTAGAAAAGTACGTAAATAAGGTTTGGAGACTTATGCATTATATACTAGTGAAAACTGTATACTGTACGAAATTTCTAAAATCACACATATGTTTATTTTCAACTCTTTATATATAATATGCAATGTAGAGTAACAGATAACAATTATATATCACATATTATATGAATACAAAATGAAAATGCACATTTATCAAAAATGATTTTAGGACAGCCGGAACTAAAATTAGAACTTTTAAGATGAGCCAGTTATTCTAGTATTTGGAGATCATAACACTCAGTGTAAAAGCATTTTATAACATGTTGTTACCAACCTTATTTCTTGCGATGCTAATATTGTACGTATATTAAGGGTTATATGGATTAATGTAACCAATCATGTTATCAATATCAATCCTGGAATATGCAAGGAATTAATACTATAAATGTAACAGTTGCAAGTAAATATAACTGACAAATAAGTAAATGAATAAACAATAATAATTATCAAATGTAATATATGTTTATTAATACAATTCTGATGAGATGGAAACTAAGTAAGCGGTTGTTCAAGTCTTTCGATGTCTCTTCTCTGATACATCTATTGCGAATGCACTTAATAAACCGCTTTTAAAGTAACCCATAATAAGACAATTTGTCCTGGATCTGTAAAAGCAGATTCTTGGTGCCTTATTCTATTTTGGGCAATTGCTTCGCATTCACAAAGTATATGTCCTGCCGTTTCTTTTTCATCTAAATAGAATCTACATATATTCACCTCAACTGCCCTATTTATACAGAGGTTCTCTAAGCGGGCAGTCTCCAGGAAGGAATCCATTTAGAATCTTCAGCTTCTGTTTACTGAGAGGATATTTTTTGCTCTTTTTGGTAGCAATGAATTGTTTCATATGGTTTAGTTTTGGAAATTGTTCCCAGTAACTATATTTTACGTTCCCAGGCTTTAATTTTTCCTTTGAAGTAAAATGGAGTATTAACTACTTCCTTAGCCAGGCGATGAGCAATTTCGTTGCCTTCAATTCCTGTATGTCCTGGCACCCACATTAAGTGACCTTATTATAATTGGTCAGTTTATTTAATATCTGCAAACAGTTCTCAGCAAGCTTTGACGCAATAGTACGAGCACTAAGAGGCCTAATGATGCTTGTTGGCTGTCCAATAAGATGCAACTGTTTTGTCCTGAATATTATTTAAACGGAAATGGACAAAGTAGCGTCGGTGATATTGTGTGGGTCAGTTGGTCCGGTTAGGGTGAAACCTAGTGACATTTCCCTACCTTTTGATGTCTTTGCTGCTGCGGTGTTAGCTGAACCTGAATTCCTCGGTACAGGGCGTGGTACAGAAGGAAATACAAGAGGTAGTAAGAAAATAACAATAATCACTGGTTCGTAACTATTATTGAAGAAAATTGCATGGTATAATATTACACTGTATAAACCCTAACCGTTGACAACCAAGTGACACTTGCAAACATGATTATAAACTGGGGAACGCAAAACCATGACTTCTTGGTTTCAACCGCGGTGAGCAATGTGACGCGATTTTGCTCCAGCGACCGACATAGTGTCGCCCTTGCAATCTGGCGAAGAGCTGCCCAAAATAGTTGTGAATTTTAAACTTAAACATCCTTCTGTATGAATAGCGTCCCTTCTTTCTATTGATGCATGTACTTATGCCTCTATTCCCTAAAGCCACTCAACAAAAGACAGATGACAGAGCAATAACCTGTTTAGAATGTTTCTTTTTGAAAGCTCCACTAACAATACTTCAAGGTCTTGCTAACGGAAATCTGTGCATTTACAGTTAAAACCACGTTTCAAACCTTGTCGTCTTAGCGTGTAAAATACTAACAAAAATACAAATATTCACAAATAAAATAATAGCTGAAGCAAAGCTTATTACCCCTTACTATGATTAATACTATATTAATATATACAAAGGCTATCTATTTAATTAAGTGTGCTGATCACTATCGGTTCGTTGCACAATACATCTTATTTTTACATATTATTGTTAGTTACATAATTTCGATGGTTTAAACGGATATAAAGAGTTACTGTCTCAAAGATATAGATGGCACCACGGATAACATTGTTAACATTTATATGTTCACATAGTTGTACAGCATGTACTTTTCTTGAAATATGGTGAGTTCATAACAAGAGGCTTTTCTTGGGCAACGTTAGGCCCATACACTCCTACGTCGGTTCTTCCATCTATCTTCAAAACATCTGTGTACCACATGAGTGACCCTTTTCCTAGATTAGGCTTTTCGTTTTCATTCCAAGCTTGGATTCAGTGTTACGTAAAGGAATGATGTATTGCCGGCGCAAAACTTCTGGAAACGTGACCCTGACCGCCAACCCAGCTACCGAGCCTAGCTTATCGGTGATACTTTGCTTACTTAAAGTCACAGCGAGCATACTTTGTACAGTCTGTATCGAAAGTGTTTAACGCCCGCTCTAACTACTAATGGCACCGCAGGCGGTGGCACCGATGATACATGAATGATGATGGAGCACCGGTGGAATGCGATGGCGGGGGAAACCGGAGTACCCGGAGAAAACCCGCCCCAGCGCCGTTTTGTCCACCACAAATCTCACATGCGGTCGCTTGGGATCGAACCCCGACCGTCTAGGTGAGAGTCGAGTGGTCTAAGCACTCGGCCACGGCGCGGCCTATGTGTTCGTAATATAATTGTATTCACAGTGGGCAGTAAATAGTGTTCAGTTTATTTATTTTATTTTTTAACCATGTCTCCTGCGTTTTCAAAGTTAAATGGCAAGATATTGCTTAGTCAGAACAGAGGAATAATTGTAATTGTCCTTGAATTCATGAAACAAGAGGCAGAGATGAAGGAAGAAAATGTATGTTCCCCGAGTTCTTCAAAAGGGTGATGAAAGTGAATGAAAGAGTAGCCAAGGCAACTGATACTTCACAGTTCCGTTTCCAGGGTTCTGTAAGAAGAAAGAAAGAAAAATAAAACTTAATAAATCACTTTTAAATTAAAAGATGTGGACCAGTTGTGTCACCAGCGAATTGTAGAAATCGGCAGGCCAGAATGATAAAATGTATGTCGACATGTTGAGAGCATTAAAAATCATTAGAAAGAATTGTAGAAAATCAAAAAGAAAGAATTCTAATCCAGGGTAATGGTGCAGAAAGTAGCAATAGCGTTGATGATGACAATGACATGAACGAAGACGAAGAGCTGTCAGGTGTGGAAGAATTGGAGGCAGACGATTGACATTGTTTATATAGTAGGCCATTTGTATAGATGTTTTGTAGATATGAATATACATATGAAGACACATGTTTATCAGTGCAGTGCATAAGAAGTGACAGATATTTGACATTGACTGGGGCAAACACTCTTCCAGCATATCAGATCTTTCACATATCCAGATCTGTTGCGCCAGTTATAAGTTGGGATTGAGTATCAATTGCAGAATTTGATAAACTCCTCCTCTGTATTTTAACTATCAATGTGGCCAGTTAGATCACCAGATTTAAAGACTGTGTTTCTTAGCAGCTAAGTCAGGGCACCAGCTAAGTCAACTTTCTTCACAACGATGTGCAGAGATGTCATACCTATAAGGGCTTCCATAGCTGCTGTAGAACAGGCGCTTATTGCCCCAGTTATACTTAAACAAACAAACCTTTGTACCTTATACAGACAGGCCACAAAACTAAAGATGCATAGCTGATCGTGGGTGTCAAAATAGCGGTGTATAAGGCTTGAGTCCTCAATTTTTACCAAATATGCCTCAACAGTACTTAAATATTGCCAGAGCTTTTCCAGAAACTCTTTACAATTCTGATGTATTATATGCTCTTGACTTTCTCCCTCTTCTCCAGCTTTACTTTTACTGGTCTTACAACATATTATAACTCTATCTACGTACTTCAATCTAATCAAGATTACCACAGCAGAAATGGTTAAATTAGATAGTAAGTTCAAGGCTATACACCAAAGTGATAATAATTTAAAAGATAATGGTTATGTAAGGGTTTTGAAATTCCGTTCTATTAGAATTTCTAATTTAAAAATCTGATGTGTTCCATTCACATGACTTTCTCTATATCTCTGCAGCAAATTTTTGTTAATAAGCTTATCTTTTATTTATTTCATGCTAATCGAGAGAAATTAGCAGAAATAGTCTTATTTCTTGCTTTATTGTAAGTAGAAGCGAAATAAGGGAGTACCATAGGTTAAAGTGAAAGCCAAAAGCTAGTTCCTTTGTTTGTATGGACAGGAGTTGACAATAATAAGGAATATATAAAAAACGATCAACATAACGAACAAAATGTATATAGCATAAATTGTGTGTTTTAACGTGCTCTACATTTTTTGTGTTAAGTTTTTGTCCATCTCTTACGGTTTAGTAGTTATGCAAAATTCATCCAGAATAAAGTGGTCTTCAGAGGCTATTCCCATAAAATTCAAAATATACATTTTATTTGTCAGGTAAATATCTTGAATATATGATATTTTAATCAAAACCGTTAGAGCCATTTTTAGAAAATCAAAATTTTCGAAAAAAGTTCCATGTAAAGGGTAGTTTGGGGTGGGGGGATTTTTCTCAAAATATTCGTGTCGCATCCCTGGAAGATACTGAACTTAAATACCAAGTTTGGTATTTTACCGAATTTTCGTTTTTGAGTTATGGTGTTCACAGAAACACGGACACACTGATACACGGACACACACAGGAACCTTTTTCTTAAAATACTTTTTTGGGATACAGGGAACCCTAAAACATATTTTCGGTGAAATCTCGGTATCGAATTTTTTGGTGGAGTGCAATACCTTCTCTATACACTATGTACATAGTACGTATAGAGAAAGTAAAAAAGGAAAAGGAAAAACGAATGACTGCCTCTCATTTGAGAAAAGTATGTGCACGGCAAATTTAACCAAAAACAAGAAATATTTCCGAAATGGCAAACTGAAAAACGTAACATAAATTGTGAGTTTTAACTAGATCTACATTTTTTGTCGTAAAATTGTGTCCAGTACGATTTCTGAGTTATGCATAAGACAATCAGGATGAAGAGAGCTTCAGGGGATATTTCTAGAAAATTCAAAATATTCGTTTTCCATTTTAAACTTTCCCATTAGAGATTTGTACAGCAAGAATGAGCAAATAACCGTTACTTCCTGGAGTATCCTCGAATATCGAAAATAAAGAAAACCTATTAAGTAACTGTCTGCAAAATTGTGATCAAAATGGTTAGAGCCGTTTTTAAGAAAACCGAAGATGTCTAAAACTCTCCCATATAAACGGTAATTTGGAGTGGTTTCCTTCGTGTCCCTCTTTGTCGATTAAGCATAAAATTTGCTAATTAAGGTCGCATGATTTTCTCGGCACCTTTTCTCACTATGTGTGGATACCAGTAAAAGCGAGTTTTAATTGTGTATTCTGTGATTTTGTTTTAAAATGAACAGTATGATTGAATATCTGATGGGATATCAGAAAGGGGTATTCGTTTTTTGAATTTTCGGAAGTTAAAACCTGCAGAAATTTTCCATCAACTAAGCGAACCGTATGGTGATAATTAATAAACACAGTAAATGCTAGACACTCATGTAAGTGTTTAGTAATGGAATATATGTGTATAACAAAACTCAAACAGGATGTCCGTTAATTATCACTAGAATGATTTGAAGAATTAAGTGCATAACAAGATCATGAGCGTTATCATGGATGAGCTACAGATTTCTTTCTCATAAATAGTTTTTGTCCTTTTCTTGGTTATGTGTACGGACTTAGCGGCTGCAAAATGAGAATAATAAAGCTCATAGACAATCGGTTAAATGTTTAAATAACAGAGGTGATTATATGGGGAAGTTTAGTAAATACATTTTAGTTTAATAAAACAGTTTTTGATCTTAATTATAAATGGATTCCTTCGAAACTTTGACGTAGGCATCAAAGACATATTTCTTTGAATGTCACAGCATTTGAAGCTTTGGAATGTGTCACGCCACTGAAAAGGCACAGATTTCGTTGTGACGTCAGCAATAATTCCTCTTGAGATCACGGTTCTATTACAATGATGAAATTGGAAAGGAGTCGATGGGAGAGCAATATGATGGAAAGAAAATAAAACGGAAGAAAGAACAAAATGGAGAAATGAACGACCTAATTCTTTGGTAGAGGTTTCTGTAATGGATATGATAGCCGACCTGTTGTTGCACGGCCCTTCTGATCGATGTGGAACCAAGGTGAAGACGGCTATGTTCCTTGTAAGCTTATTACTGTTGTTGATGTTGCCGCCTTCTAGAGGAAAGAAAACCGATAAGAAGACACCCTTTGCCTTGATGACACTTTGGTGACAAACTCCAAGGAAGTGTCAAGTAACATTCTGGATAAAGCGAAACCCGGAATGAAGATTTTTAGCTCGCTGCAGTTAGCGCCTGTAATTAACTTATCAGCTTGAAGGGAAAAGTTTCTTAGGGCACGGTACTTCGGTAAACAAAAGGCCAAGGCATGCATAGCACTTGATACTCCGTGTAAACACAGTTGATCACATCGCTCAATCTTTTTGTGTTTAAGGTAATGCAACTAATGGAGCACCAATTACATGCCACTTTTGAGAGCTCAATGAAATTACGTAAAACCAATGCATACCAGGGATATTTACAGAGATATAAAGAAATGATGAGTATAATAGAATTTATTACATTTGAATTACTTTCTATACACTTAATACGTACTAACTTAGTGTATAGGTAAGACAAATAGCTCAAAAATGAAAAGTCCGTTAATACCAAACTTGGTGTTTAAGTTTAGCATCCCCCAAGGATGCGACACGAAGATTTACAGGAAAATCCCCTCAACACAAACTACCCTTTACATGGAAAATGTTTCTAAAATTTGGATTTTTTTTTCAAAAATGGTTCTAATGGTTTTGATTAAAATGCCGTATATTATAGACATTTATATCCCAAATAAAATACATACCAGAATGTTTGCAAATAACTTCTCAAGAACTGTTTTTTTTTCTGGATGAATTTGCTGAATTTCCATAACTAATAAACCGTAAGAAGTAGACCAAAACTTTCTACAAAATATGTAGATATCATTACCACACACAATTTATGTCATATGCATTTATGTTGTAGAGTTCACCGTACCCAATAATTCATTCCTTGGTATCAAGTTTAAACACGTAATTTTTCTCAAATGGGGTCGATTACCTTTCCTTGCATCTTGCTTTTTTTTTTTCTTTTTTTTTTTTTTTTAAAATACAATTCTGGAGGCTTGTCAGGACTCCGGCGCTGTATTTCTTTTTTCTCAATTTTTTTCCAGTTTCCTATATTTCCTTAGTAGGCCTTATTATTCTTAAAGTTTTCCTTTTACATACACATACACAAACATAGACACATTTACAAACACAGAAACACCCATGCCCAAGGCGGGACTCGAACCCACGATCCTGTGGACCATGAAGCGCCAAAGCGAGACACTTTAGCGAGCGCGGCCACTGGGATTGGCACAACTTCTGTACACTGCTTGCACAGAGAACTGAACTTCAATTATTCACATAGCGACCAACTTTTATAATTTATGACTATCGCTTTAGCCAATTTCCCTTCTGCTTATAAAGATTTAAGTAGTTTCTACTACTGCTTAGATGGTGTAGATAAGAAAATCTCTTTTATAAGAATAGTTTGTTTGCAGAACGGGTAGAGAAATCATGTCAATGGAACATATCGATTTTTTTTGTTTTGTTTTTTTGTTTTTAGTTAGCGATAGAATTTCGTTGCGTTTTTGTTCCCCGTCATTCAGTTTTTGTGTGTAGTTAGCAGCGGATTTTTTCCCCCCGTAACCAGGTAGAATTTTGAGTCACAACTAAGCTGATACTTTTAAAATATTGGACGAAAGTTTTTCCTACAGTTAAGAAAATTGACGGGATAATTATTTTCTCCGGAAAAGTAACCAGATTATTTTTAGATACTTTGCTAAAGTAATTAAAGAGAAAAATAATTTAAAAGGAGGAATATTTGAGATAATTTAATTATTTCCGCGCTGTTAGTTAATTGTTCATTTGAAAGATTATGTACTGCAGAAAGGGTTATTGTTCACGCCGCTTTCAATTGCTATGCTGGAAATTTAATAAATAAAAAACATGTAGTCTTTCTTCCAAACTAGCTTCTGCAAATAACTTATTAACTACTCTACGACGAGACCAGCCCAGGCTCGATCCAGCGACCTACCAACCGATTTCCCGAGTCATTCTCTATATTCTGAATTACTTTTATAACAGTTTGTATACCTGTATACAAAATGTTGAGTATACAAAATGTTTTTCTTTTTCTTTCTCGGAGTACCACCCTCCTCGCGAGGATTTCCTTGTTATGAAATTGTAGTGGTGTAAGTAAGCATTGAATCTAGCATACTTCTGATTGGATATCACCAATGCATGGTATAGCGGCGCAAAAGGGAAAGAAATGAAGTGCAGTGATAGACATTTTCAGACAAACCAGTCCAGCATTCGCCAAGGAAATACGCGGACAAAAACAAAAGAAAACAAAAGAAAAACCTTCTGTCAGATTAGACGGACACCACTTCATGAAGATATTTTGCCCCACTGCCGAGTTGAATTGCGTGCTGCAAACAAACTCCTGGGACCATGCGAGCAATCAAGATGGAAAAGTTTGGTTTAAATAACCTCGCACAAAAGCAGTGGCCATATCTTTCCTAGAAACATTCCACAGCAGGGATAAACAAGTGAGAATCAACTAATACGAGCGACCGTATCTTCTGGAATATCTGCGCACAGGCTAACAAACTCATGAACACTAATAAATAGTGAGCGCATTTAGTGTAAGTAAATACTGAAGTTTACTGTACAATTTACCTGTGGACTTAAGCACCACGTGTTCTATCAACCGGTTATTGAATGGAGAACAGAAAATGCAGAAGGTGCGAGCTGTGGCCCCATCTTTAGACTCCGTAGGTTACTTGCAATCTCTCAAATATTACCTGTCTACTCTCTCTACTAATAAGGATTCTAGGGCCTAATTTTATTAGGATAGCTAATGCAAGCGTAATATGATTTTGAATTCAACCCAAAGTGAATGCAAAACGAAGTGAAACGAACATTTATGAGCAAAGTGACTTTGTTTTATCCTGGGAATTAAAAGGAGTAAGGTGGAAAAAATCCAAAATTTAATTATCTCTATAACAACGAGGCGTTATAATGTCGTGCTGCGTTCTGAGGCTGCATTCTAGAGGTCCCGGTTTCGATTTCTGTTGGAATAGCCAGTCTGAAAAGGAGTTCCTTGGTGGTTTTCTGGGTTGGTAAACAAATGCTGGGTGGCTTCCCTTCTACCGCGAATCTCTCGTATTTCCAGTCCTGTTAATTGTGGTCAGGTGACGGCGGTTGGTAAGTTGTGGCAGGACGTTGGAATCTGTGCTCTAAAAAGATTACTTCCTGGTGGGGGCTGTTCGAGCCTCCGTTGGAACCGCGGTTATATCTTAAGCACAGCCAGCCACCGCGGCGTCAGGATTACTGTTATATTTTAATTGTTAGGCATCTTGCTAACGGACATCGCTGTCCGAATTTGGTCGCTCTTCAAACCACCCGTTCACCTTCGATAAGTTACATTAAAAGCAATAGTAAGGTCTGCTTAGATTACTGTAGACCTCTTGTCTACCTATTTAAAATGTCTATAGTATCCTAAATTTTACTGCCCAGCACTTCTTTAATTTGAGACGGTATTTCTTTACGTACTGTTCCTGAATGATTATTATATTCATATCAAAAGGTTTATAAACAATCACCAAGGTTTATATTATTATAATTATATGTTTGTATGAGTAATTTATATTATTTTCTTTTATTTAGTTCATAAGCCTTAGCTGTTAACGTTTCCAAGGATAAGCTGCAAGAAACTCAGTGAAATGTAACAAAGCACTCCCTGTATTGTCCTCAAAAGCCTTGAGAGGAGTCATTACCTTCCTTTATCATACAAGTGCTTGCTCGGTAAAGGTTCCTAAAATTTTGCAAGAAGAGTATTTTTCTCTATGTTTATGAGTCATTTGAACAGAACACAATGAAAGTGGAATGATGTCACTAAAAGTAAGTAAGTTTTGGAGACACATTTTAGCCAATGAAAATTTAGAAAGCTTAAGGCAGATATCTTGCCTCTTTTACTATATAAGCAAAGCCAACAATTTCGCGCCGAAATTATTAAAGTACGATTTAAGTGTGATATTAATCAGGCTAGAAAAGTAACAATTATTATTACTCAGTCAGTATATATTAAGTGTTTATTCAATTTTATAAAAGTTAAATAAAATATGTAACGAAGTTTGTCCTGCTTCACTCAAATATTAATCTACGAAACATTAAACAATTAAGGTGAATGAGACGCTACCTCAGAGGCAGAGAAAAGGATCGATATCTTCAGAAAAAGTACGTTATTTATACATCCTGGCATCGAACACGGTGACTCATTCTCAATTCTGAGTAAATAATACAATGTGGGCAATCTAAATATAAACATAAACAAAGACACAAGACACAGCCCTCGACAAATTATCGAAACTTTTGAATACAATATTTTCTTCGAGTTAACCTGACACTGCAGTCGATTTAAATGTTTAATGCTTAATACGTTTAGCAAGCACATTTTCAAATGTTATGGTAAACTGCAGAACATTTTCTTTATGATGGGAATTGCACAGAATATCGCCAAATTAGAGCAAGGGAGAACAAAGTGTGTCTACTGCATTGCAAATGTCCGCGAAACTGGGCATGTCATCTCTGGCTGGTTGATTGAACTAATTTGGTTGAGGCGTGCAATGTGCATGAGAGGCAAAAGCAGTTGTCATTACAAATTGCTTGTCTGCTTTACGAGTAAAGGTGGGTTTCCTAAATGACGCTAGTGAAGTGGGGCAAACTCAGGAAAAAGCCAACCCCAGGCGGACGTAATATTGTCCGCAGTGTTTATCTGCCTCACTACGCGCTGCCAAACAAGTTGTTCTAATGAGCAACTAGGTGTTGACTGACAGTAACGTGATTACATCATTTGTGGAGCACTCTGTTGAATGCTGCGCGCCTTTGGACCAACGTACCTAAACTTCTTTTAGTGTTTCTGATGGAAGCTTTATCAATAAACTGTGTAGCACAATTTAGGTTTTCTGTTTGTTAAGACGACACTGCCTCAGCATATTTTAAATGCATGTTTACTTTCTCTACACGTACAAAAATTCGAGCTTTCACCGGAAATACACGTTTTGGGTCCCCCTGAACCCAAAAAATCATTTTTGGAAAAAGCCCCGTATGTGCGTGTGTGCGTCTTTGGACAGCATAGCTCAAATAAGAAAATACCATTAAATACCAAACTTTGTATTTACATGGGTATGGCTCTAACGATTTTCATTAAAATATCGTATATTAAAGATATTTATCGGAAAAATAATATGTACGTCTTGAATTTTCTGGGAATAGCCTCTGAAGACTACTTTATTTTGGATCAATTTTACGAAATTTTGCATTACTGATAAACTGTAAGAGATGGGCCAAAAATTACCACACAAAAAATGTAGAGCACATTAAAACACACAATTTATGTTGTGTACATTTTTTCGTGAAGTTGATTGTTTTTTTAGATATTTCTTGTTTATGGTTTCAGTTTTAAAAATATATACTTTTCTCATACAGGAAATTGTCAACTCCTGTCCATAAAAACATAGGAACTTCAGTCTCAAAGCAACCAGCTTTTGACTATCCTTTTAGCCTATGGTACCCCCTTATTTCGCTTGTACTTACAAGGAAGCAAGTAATAAGACTATTTCTGCTAACTTTTTCTCGATTGCCATGAACTAAATAGGAGCATAAGCTTTTATGTTGCGGAGATTTAGAGAAGGTCTTGCGAATGGAACACATCACGTTAGTATATATAATTCCATTACTATGTGTGGCATTACATTTCACGCAACAATTAATTCTATATCACTATATTGCCGGAAATGTACGTGTTTTAAGATGGTCTTCCACCAGTCAAAAGATGCACTTTTTACTTTCTCTATAGGCACTATGTACATAGTGTATAGAGAATGTATTGCACTCCACCAAAAAATTCGATACCGAGATTTCACCGGAAATATATGTTTTAGGGTCCCCTGTATCCAAAAAAAGTATTTTCAGTGTATTCTGTGTCCGTGTGTCCGTGTGTCAGTGTGTCAATGTGTCCGTGTGTCCGTGTGTCTGTGAACACGATAACTCAAAAACGAAAAGTCGGTAAAATACCAAACTTGGAATTTAAGTTTAGTATCTTCCAGGGATGCGACACGAAGATTTTGAGAAAAATCCCCCCACCCCAAACTAACCTTTACATGGAACTTACTTCGAAAATTTTGAGTTTCTAAAAAATGGCTCTAACGATTTTGATTCAAATATCGTATATTAAAAATATATACATGTCAAATAAAAATGTATATTTTGAATTTTCTGTAAATGGTCTCTGAAGACTACTTTATTCTGTGTCAATTTTACGGGATTTTGCATAACTGCTAAACCGTAAGAGATGGACAAAAACTTATCACACAACAAATGTAGAGCACCCTAGAGCACACAATTTATGTTACATACATCTTTTTCGTGTAGTTGAATGTTTTTGAGATATGCCTTTTTTTCTTTTTCAGCTATAAAGACATACTTTTCTCATATAGGACTTTGTGAACTCGTGTCCATACAAACAAAGGAACTTCAGTCGCAGAGCAACCAGCTTTTGACTATCACTTTAACCTATGGTACCCCCTTATTTCGCTTCTACTAACAAGGAAGCAAGTAATAAGACTATTTCTGCTAATTTTTGCTCCATTAGATGAAGTAAATAGAATAATTTGTTGCAGTGATGTAGAGAGAGACATGTGAATGGAACACTTCATATTTTTTACTTTCTCGATCACGGGCAATGAACACAGTAGATAGAGAAGGTAGTGTATTCCACCGAAAATTCGATACTGAGATTTCACCGGTAATTAATGTTTTCAAACAAGACAGTTTTAGAAAAAAATACGCCTCAGGGAGAAATCGAACCCGGCCTTTGGGTTAAGAAGTTAGAACGCTGACCACTAGTACGGCAGAGACAACCAACCTTTATTTGTTAATATTTACTTATGGCATAATTATACAGCATTTAAATGTAATTCTTTCGCCACAAGCAGCCATCTCACCTTCAGTTATTGACTAGTTGTTCCGTGCTACTAGATGTGATAATCGATTAATCGATTACCAGACTAGATCTGACAGTAGCTTATTTTATTTTTGTGTAATTGTTTTCATCACACACTATGGCTTAAAAATAATATAATAGAAACATACAGACACTTCGACCGCTTTGCACAAAGTCAAAAATGAAAGCTTATTCTTTGTTCTTAAAGAAGCATTTACTGCACTATAGCATTCACAATTCACAATTTGACAATAATATCTCTTATCGAGCATATGTACATATATATTTTTACTTTCTTTGGCCTCGTATATACAATGCACATAGGGATAGAGAAGTATTGTATTCCACCCAAAAATTCGATTTCGAAATTTCACCGGAAATACATGTTTTAGGACTCCCTGAGTCCAATAACAAAGCATTTTCAGAAACAGGCCCGTGTATGTGAATGTGTGTGTGTGTGCACGTGTGTGTCTGTGTATGTGTGAGTGCCTGTGGACAGCATAGCTCAAAAACGAAAAGACGATTAAATACCAAACTTGGTATTTAAGTTTGGTATCTTCCAAGGATGCGACACAAAGATTTTCAAAAAAATCCCCCCACCCCTTACTAGCCTTTACATGGAAAATTTTTTGAAAATTTAGTTTTTCTTAAAAATGACTCAAACAATTTTGATTAAAATACAACATTTCTATCACAAATAAAATAAATATTTGAATTTTGCTTAATTTGGCATAACTAATAAACCGTATGAGATGGACAAAAACGTACTTCAAAAAATGTAGGCGTTGTTAAAATACACAAGTTATGTCATATACATTTTTTTTAGTGGAGCTTACCGTTTTCGAAGTATTATTTGTTATTAGTTTAAGTTGTGAAATACTTACACTTTTCTCACACGGTAGCGTCCGTTTTTCTTTTGTTCAACTCCTGGCCCAACAAAGAAGCAATTTGCAATGACAATCACATAACGATAGCTTTTAAAACATTTGACTGTCACTTTATCCTAGTGCACTCCCTTAGTTCCATTCTACTTATAAGGAACTAAATACTAAAATTCTGCTCATGTTTATCTCGATTAGCGTGGTGTTGAAAGAAGAATTATCTTTTGTAATAAGTTTATTTGTAGAGAGATTTTTTTTTTATTGAATCTTAAACGTTATTTAAAATGGTGGGTAATATAGATTAAGCATGAATGAAATAGGTTAAATGATGCTCAAATGATTCAGGGACTCTAAATCTTATGGCTACCCAATATTCCTCTCCCAGGATACGGGAAAACTCTAAGGAACACTTATCCGTTAACTCACAGTAATCGAGATTTGAATGACGTGGGACGCAAATAAAGCTTTGCCTTAATTTTATTAGTTGACCAAGTTGGAGTTGTTGCTGTTCTTTCTCCCTAATTTTAATATTGTCAATTAAAAAAAATATTTAAAATACATTTCAAGAAGACTTATATAATTAGATATGTTGTTGAAAAGCAGGAAATAAATTAACATTAGCTAAATGGAAAGGAGTGATGGCAGCCGTTAGAGCAATTAGAATACCAGATTTAGAGGTTAAGTAGCTGAAGAGAATGTATACCATAGTGGTATGGGATGGAAGTGCGGGGGCTAGACGAAGGGTGGGAAGCTATAGCAGTGAAATACTAAAGGTATCCTGTGCAACTGTAACGGAGATAGATCAAATTGAGTCAGGAAGAGGGACAATGTGATGGAAATAGCAATGAAACACTGGTAAGAAGTCCCAAACTTAGACAAAAACTATGTTTTAAGTCAATGTTTGGAATATCAAGGACCAGTGAATGGGCAAATAGTCTTCGAAAAAGCTTGGAAAGTATGGAGGTGGAGGGAAAATTACATAAGTGACTTCTGGAAGGCTGCAAGAAAAATATTTGCAAAGAAATACAGTGGTGGTGGGTGGGGTAGCATGTCTGCCTCACATTCAACAGGTCGCGAGTTCAAATCCCGCCGAGGGTGAGTTACCCGGATAAGGGTTTTCTCGAGGTTTTCCATTATTCTGAGAAGACCAATGTCGAGTAACTTTAAGCTACATTGACCCCTAGATCATTTGAGCATCATTTTGCTGATTTCACTCATCGTGCGTAATGACCAACCAGGTTAAAGGGCGTTAAGCTACAAAACATATCTCTTTAGTGCAATAGAAAAATATTTCCAGACTTTCTATGTGCGATAAAAAGGTAATGGGAAAAGGAAACTTATAAGGATAGGAGGCGAATAAGTGTAGTATTTTGATATCCGTATAGCACACAAAGTATCTCAGTTTGCCCACTTACTAATAGCATTACCATAAATGGAGCACAAATTTCAGCTCTAATGTGTTTTAAACGGCCCTGCATTATTTCTCCCTTGTATACCTGTCCCATAAGGTCAGCTTCTGTATTTAGTGCAACACCACGTGACTCACAGTGAGAAAACGACGGACTGATTCAGTCGCAAACGTTCCTTTGTACAATGAATGGTACATGTGCTGAATTAGCAGATATTTAATTTATGTCGCAACTGGAGAACCTGCCAATGTTCGAGGGATTATAACATCGGGAATTTCCAAATCATCTTGCCAAAAGACGAACGTTAACTGCAGCGTATCAAAGTGACATATGTTCTCTTAATTTCCGATTTGAATTTTTTTTATTGCTGAGCTTCAATTTTACAGGAACTTCTTGTTTACTACTTTCTGTAATATGTATAGTAAGTTAGAAAGGTATTGCACTCCACAAAACATTCATGTTAAAATTTCACCGGAAATAGTTTTAAGTTTTGAGATCTCTGGGTAAAAAGAAAATATCACTGTCTAGATCCTAGAAAAATGTCCGAGCAAATGTATCTGTATGTTTTTGAGTGTGTGTGTGTGTGCGTGTGTGTTTCTAGTTCAGATTCTTCAAAGGTTGAGACACAAAGGGTTTCATAAAAATTCGCTTATACCAAACTATCTGTATATGGAATACTTTTTTTCAAAATTAATGCTTTTCTCAAAAACGGCTATAACTATTTTGAATAAAATATTATTTTTACGATATGTTTATGCAAATGATATGTATATCTTGAATTTTCTGGAAATAGTCTCTGCCTTCTGGATGACTTTTGCATTACTGATAGACAGTAAGAAATAGGCAAAATCTTATAAAAACTGCAGCCTTTTTAAACACAAATTATATAAAAACTGTTTTGGTTACGAGTTATCGAGATACTTCTTATTATTTGTTTAAATTTTAAAATATTCATATATTTCTTAAACGGGAAGTCGTTATTCGTGTTTCTTTCTCCTGGTTAAGCAAGAACCGGAACTTCATTCACATTTCACAGCGACCAGCTCTTAAAACATTTGAATATCACTGTAGCCTCGGGTACTCTCTTATTCCCGCGTATCTACAAGTAAGTATGTAATAAAATTATTTGAATTTACGCGAAGTAGATAGAAAATACGATTTTTTAAGAATAGCTTATTGCAGAATAGGTAGAGAAAGTCAAGTGAATGTTGCACATCAGTTTTTGTTTTGCACACCTTTCTCAAGCAATTCTTATGAAACTTTATTTTGATATCAACTTCTACATTTTCATCGCGATAAATTTTTGTATAAATAATTTAATTACACATTTCATTGTAGATATAGGAGGGATAGAGAAAACAAAAGTGAAGAGAGAGGAATCGATAGAAGCTTAAAACCAAACCACTATATGCCTAGAAAATGCACACTCTTTCTAGTTGTTTCAAGAGATTACTGACAATTCGAATTATTCTAAGATTTCCAAACGGATACCCCACAAAAATTTATTCTACGAACTGAATTACGTGCTTTAAAGAGATCTATTTATGACGTAATTCATTTTTTTCTTATGGTGTGTCGGTTACATAAAATTATACATAATTCACGGCTCTTCTTAAAATATTCAAGATGCACTTTATTGGACTAGTTTGAGGTAGATATTATAAACATCTGATTCTGAAATCAAAATCTTAGATTTATTTTTTAAAAATGGAAACTTTGAAAAACGTAAAGGGTAGTTTGAAATACGGATTATGTTGAAAGTTTTTATGTTGAATATTTGGAATATTCAGAATTGAAATGTATAGTTTAGCATTTATTGAAAGTTTCGCTTTTGAGTTATACTGTTCATAAATAAACCCTTAGACATTTCTGAAAATGCTTTTTATGTATTCAGCTGCCCTCAAAACATCATTTGTGGTGAAATCTTGACATCGAATTTTTGAGAGGATATAATATCATCTCGTCATACTAATGCTTGTCTATTTAAACCTGTCCCACTGATACGTAACCTTCCATGTGCAATTCCCTTTTCCTTTCCAGCGATTGGCTAAATACTCTTTAAATTGCGATATAAAACACTATCAGGAGATAAAGGTGGTATAACTATTCCGTTGTCATTGATTTATGTCCTATCGTCATCCGAGAGACAGATTTAAAACGAAGGATCCTCCTTTATGTGTTTGTTGTAAAAAAAATATGGTGTGTTCCATTCCATGACTTCTGTAGTTGTTACACAACCAAACTTTTCTTATAAAAGATTATCTTTTATCTACCTCAAGCTAGTCAAGATAAACATTGCCAGAATAGGTCTTATTACTTGCTTCTTTGTACCTAGAAAGGAAAAAGGAATACACTATGCTAAACGATAGTCAGATCTTTTAAAAGCTGGTCGCTAAGTGAAACAATTGAAATTCGATTCTCTTTGCTTGCTAGGAGTAAACAAAAGACAGATGAAAAGAAAGAGTCCCCCGTTTAAGAGAAGATTAAGCACCTTAAAAATGAAAGCAATATCTGAGAATGTCTCGAAAGCAATTAACAATGGAGTAATTGTGGGGTTTAATGAGATCTACATCCTTTGTACAGTAAATTTCTGTTTGTCTGGTACGGTTTATCAGTTATACAAAAGTTGTACAAAATCCATCCAGAATGGACAGGCCTTCAGATACTGTTGCCAGAAAATGTAATACATGCATTTCGTTTGTCATGAAACTGTCTTAAACATATGACATTTTAATAACATAAGTTATTTTTGAGAAAATCAACATTTTCGAAAAGTTCTCTATGTAGAGAGTATATGGGGAATTTTCTTGAAAATCTTCGTGTTACATCCTTAAGGATACTGAACTTCAATACTAAGTTCGGTATTTAACCAACTTTTCGTTTTTGAGCTATGATGCACACAGACACACACAAAGTTATTTATAAAACTGCTTTTTGGAGGGATTTACGGGGTGTCAAAACATACATTTTTGTCAAATCTGAATATCTAAAATTTTGGGGTGGAATACAATACCTTCTATATAGATTATGCTCATATTAAATGTGGACTAGAGAAAGGAAAATGCAAGTGAATGTTGATAGTTCTCTCCCAAAACATTAATGTAAATATTCAAGCTGTATAAGAAAATAACCTGCACGTCGTCCTCCGCGGTTTGAGGGTAACAACATCCCAGTCTCAAGATCACAAGTTCAAACCTGGTGGAAGGGATGAATATTTTCGGGCGTAAAACCCTTTAGCATGACCTTCCCAAGTAAAGTCATTGATCCCATGTTGTAGATTTAAGGAACGTAAAACAACTTCACGCCTGATAAAAAGGCCTCTGAGCAAAATTAAAGCGGTCTTTCACGCGCAACATAAGAAGAGGATGCTAGAATCAAACAGTTAAATAGCGTCCATAAATAGCATTCAATTTTACAAGTGCCTATTCCACCACGGCAGCCAATTAGAGTCATAGTCACGTGACAGTTAAGAAATACCAACCAAAGATATGTGGACCAAAGCTTAAGTATGATCAGAGAAAGTAATAAACCACAGCAGATAGAGAAACCCATGTGAATGTAATACTTTAGATATATGGTTTATATAATTTTGCTTGTATAAGGCTCCATATTCGAACAGCAGATAAGAGGTAACACAGCGAGCGGTTTTAATAAAGATTTCGCGGTGACTGGTTCCATCACGCTGAGCAACGTACTTAGATTATCCATTACTCGCGTGTGCGAAGTTATTATGGAAATATCCGCAGGCAACCAACAAAGGAAACATTATTACTTCGTGCAATGCGCCGTTCGCGACAGCATGATTGACTGCATAGGATGGTATTAATATTTTGTTTTGTTACGGCTATTGTTAGCTCTGTACTCTTTCAGTCTTTGTGAACAATGTTATTAATAAATGAGTCATTATTGTTGTCTATTTTAAGAGCCGTATTTGCTCTTCTCGTAGAAAGAGACGTCACAAAGGGAAATAAATGCGAATCAGTCAGGCAGGTTATGTCATGCACTATAACGATGAGCAAACAAACTGTAAGCTGGGCTGTAGAGTGAAAGAATGGCTGTACTTTGACAGTGATCAATACAAGCAACACCTTATCGTCCATTCATTCTCAAATAAAATGACGTTTGTCCTTGAGAGCTACAGAATATCAAATATGGTGACTTTCAAATGGGATAAAGTTTGTCCTTGAGCGCCATCATGTCGGTAACCAATCGGGGTCCTGCGTATTGACATATTCAATTTGAGTTAACTGGGGAGTAACGCGTTAAGTGATTCCGCCTCTCATAAATACTATTTGCGCTAAGAAAAAATATTCAAATTTTCCAAAAACTAACTCACGAGGAAGATAGGGAGTAATACTCGTAGCAGAACCGTAAAAACCACAGACTCTTTGTTCAAATAGTTTTCATAATACACAGGAATAAACATTATGTCACCAGGCAGATTTACATGCTCAGTGTCCGAGCGAAAGGGAAATATGAAAAGAGGGGGATAGCGACCTGACAACGCAGAACACGACAACGCATCTCATTCGCTGCAGAGTAGAACTCTTCCCATTTGAAAAGCATTTTAGTGTTGTTTTGTGTTCTCGTTAGTCAGGCGTGCCACGCGTATATTAGATCCGTCACTAACAAATATCACTTATTACTCTCTCTAGCGTACTATGAACATAGCGTATAGAGAAGGTATCTATTGCATCAACAATAAATTTGAACCATATTTCACCGGAAATATATGTTTTCAGCTCTCCTGATTCCGAAAATAATATTTTTAGAAAAAACATCCGTGTGTCTGTGGACAGTATAGTTCAAAAACTAAAATCCGTTAAATACTAAACTTGTATTCATCTTAATTACCCTACAGGAATGAGAATGGTATAGGTATTTTAGAGCTGAAACCAATAACAAATTATGTCCCAGAAACGCCCAGCTCTGCAAAAATAAAGTATATGACATAAATTATGTGTTTTAACGAGCTCTACATGTTTTGTACAGTAACTTTTTGTCTATCTCTTACGACTTACCAGATATGCAAAATTCAGCAAAATTCATCAGAATAAAAAGGTTTTCAGAGGCTATTCACAGAAAATTTAAGAAATAAATTTTATTTGTTATGTAAATATATTTATTATACGACATTTTAATCAAAATCGTTAGAGCCTTTTTTGTGAAAATCAAAATTTTGGAAATGTTTCCCAAGTAAAGGGATTTTCAAGAAAGTACCCCAGTTTGGATGGGGTATTTTTTTTAAAATCTTTGTGTAGTATCCTTAGAAAATACTAAACTTAAATACCAAGTTTGGTATTTATAGGACTTTTCAATTTTGAGCTATGCTGCCCGCAGACACACTCACCAACCACACATAAACATACTGAACCTTTTGATTCAGGCGATCTCAAAAATGTATTTCCGGTGAAATCTCGGTATAGAATTTTTGGGTGAAAACAATACTCTCTATATGCACTATATACTTAGTGCGTGTATAATACATAAATATTTCAAAATAAAAATAATTTTATCATTGTGGCATAGCTTGTATGTAATTTTACTTTCTCTACACGCACTATGTACATGTGTATAAATAAGGTATTGCACACCACTCAAAAATTCGATACCGAGATCTCAACGGTAATATATGTTTTAGAGTCCTCTGTATAAAAAGAAGCATTTTCAGGAAAAGGTCCATGTGTGTGTCCGTGTGTGTCTGTGTGTCTGTGAACACGATAACTCTAAAACGAAAAGTCGGTAAACTACCAAAATTGGTATCTAGCTTTAGTATCTTCCAGGGATGCGACATGAAGATTTTGAGAAAAATCTCTCCACCCCCAGCTACCCTTTACAGGGAACTTTTTTCGAAAATGTTTATTTTCTCTAAAATGGCTAACGATTTCGATTAAAATATCGTATATTAAAGATATTTATTTACCTAACAAATAAAATTTATATTTTGAATTTGCTGGAAATAGCCTCTGAAGACTACTTTATTCTGGATGAACTTTAAGGAATTTTGCATAATTTCTGAACGGTGAGAAATGGTCAAAAGCTTACCACACAAAAAATATAGAGCACGTTAAAACATTCAGTTTATGTCATATGCATTTTTTTAGTGGAGTTGATCGTTTTTGAGGTATTCCTTCTTTTTGATTTCAGCTTTAAAAACTTATACATTTCTCGTGCAGAAATTAGTCAACTCCTGTACATACAAACAAAGGAACTTCAGTCGCATAGCAACCAGCTTTTGACTAACACTTTAACCTAGGGTACTCCCATATTTCACTCCTAATTACAAGGAAACAAGTAATAAGACTATTTTTACTATTTTGTTCTCCATTAGCATGAAGTAAATAAGAGCATAAGCTTTTTAACAATAATTTGTTGCAGAGATGAAGAGAAAATCATGTGAATGGAACACATAAGATTTTTTGTAAAATAATCCTATTCTCCGCCAGAGTAGCTGTACCACACGATAATTGATCCTAAGACGAGCAGCGGCGGTAATCGAGGTCAAGACGTCAGTGGCGGTCTTCAATGTGTTATTAACGAGTATAAAATTAAAAACACCTTTTTTTTAATTGTGTAATTGCATAATCTCCTTTAACTACAATGGCAATATGAGGGGCTTTGATTTGTGCTCCAACTCGTAATTTTTGAGTGTTTAACGCTCGCTTTTACTAGTTGCGGCACCACAGGCAATGACATGAGAGATTATTGGAATGAAGATGGAGCACCGGTGGAATGCGGCGGCGGGGGAAGGCGGAGATCCCGGAGAAAACCCGCTTTGTTCACCACAAATCTCACATGCGGATCCAATCCGCGCTGTTAGGTGAGAGTCGAGTGGTCTAACCACACGGCCACAGCTGGTCTTCCGTTTTCATTCATTGTCTGTTACCAACCATGTGAGAGGACGGTAAGTTGAGTAAAACAACAGGTAATTTTATTTTTTATATAAAAAAAATCTTATGTGTTCCATTCACATGACTTTCTCTACCTCTCTACAAGAAGTTATTGTTAAAAAGTATGCTTCTATTTAAATGAATACCTAAAAAAACTATGGACTCCACGAAAAAAACGTATATGACATAAATTGAATGTTTTAACGTGCTCTACATTTTTTGTGTAGTAAATTTTTGTCCATCTCTTACGGTTTAGGATTTATTCAAAATTCCGTAAAATTCATCCAGAATAACGTACTCTTCAGAGGCTATTCCGGGAAAATTCAAGATATACATTCTATTTGTCAAGTAAATATCTTTAATACACGAAATTTTAATGAAAATCGTTAGAGCCATTTTTGAGAAAATCAGAATTTTCGAAAAAAAAAGTCCATGTAAAGGGTAGTTGGGAGTGGGGCGATTTTTCTCAAAATCTTTCTGTTGCATCCTTGGAAGATACCAAACTTAAATACCAAGTTTGGTATTTAACGATCTTCTCTTTTTTGAGCTATGCTACACACAGACACACACACACACACACACACACACACACAGACAGATACACGCGGACATTTTTCTAATAATGCTTTTTTTTTGGATTCAGAGGGGCCCAAAACATGTATTTCCGGTGAAATCTCGGTATCGAATTTTGGGTGCATTACAATAACTTCTCTATGCACTATGTACACAGTGCGTATAGAGAAAGTAAAAATCTGATGTGTTACATTCACATGACTTTCTCTATATCACCGCAACAAATTATTCTAATTACTTAATCTAATCGACAAAAAGTTAGCAGAAACAGTCTTATTACTTGCTTCCTTGTTAGTAGAACCGAAATAAGGGGGTACCATAGGTTAAAGTGATAGTCAAAAGCTTGTTGCTATGTGACTGAAGCTACTTTATTTGTTTGGACACAAGTTCACAAAGTCATGTATGAGAAAGGTATAAGTTTTTTTATAGCTGAAACCAAAGACAAGGAATATCTAAAAAACAATCAACTCCACGAAAAAAATGGATATAACATAAATTGTGTGTTTTAAAGTGCTCTACATATGTTATGTGGTAAGTTTTTGTCCATCTCTTACGGTTTAGCAGTTATGCAAGATTCCGTAAAATTCACCCAGACTAAAGTAATCTTCAGAGGCTATTCCCAGAAAATTCAAAATGTACATTTTATTTTTCAGGTAAATATCTTTAATATACGATATTTTAACCAAAATTGTTAAAGCCATTTTTAGAAAATCAAAATTTTCGAAAAAAGATCCATGTAAAGGGTAGTTTGGGGATACGTACATAGTACGTATAGAGAAAGTAAAAAGGGAATAGAAGTATCCATTTTATGACCAATTTCCTCAAGAACAAAAAATTGTTGCAATGAAATCTTTTTATTTCTGAAAAACTCGCTGTATACAATTTAGATTGCACCTACCAGAATACTTCCAAGGCTGTTGCATATTAGGAGGTTTCTAAAAACATTTTTAGATGGAATATATAGAGGGGAAAAGTTATCTCGGAATCGTGGAGCAAGAATGTTAATCAAGAGGGCGATGCTGTTATTTTGGAGAACAAAAGTTTTGCCTTAACGCAGCAAACCCCCTCTCCTTCCAGCTGTTTTTCCGCATATCTGGTCACAAAGTAATGCGGAGTTATATATATTAAGAGAAAATAGTTCCTTCTCTTTCTCAAAGCCCCTCGATAGCAAAACGCTGACACTGAAATAAATTGAAGTCAGTATGCGCTCACTCTTGTGTGTAGCCAAGCGTTTGAAGGGGCACGCAGAAATTCAAGTAAATTATTCAGCTCAATGCTAGCCGCTGGAGTAGGAATCGCATCCTATTCGCATACCCAGCAATTTGATTCCGTAATGAGAAGGGAATTAATGTTTGTTTTGCTCTAAGTTTTGTAATTAAATGCTTCTGTATTATTTATACGCTTCCATCTACACAAAGGTACATCCTCATTTGTGCTATTCCCGGTGTTTTGCTCTAGTTTTTGCTATTTCAAACAATGTTCTAGTCCATCACGGTAGATGGCGAAAATATCCAGCGAGTAACGGTTTAGGTATCACCTTTGGGCGGTGCCGGTTTCGATTCATCTTTTCTGTTCTCTCTGAAGTTGAGGTTTTCATGGTTTGCTAGAATTGTACTTAAACTAACTCAACTTAAATATTAATAATAGTAATAATACAAAATCTTTTTTAAATTAATTAACATTCTCTTTAAATAAATAAAAAAACACAATATGTGTTCATTTTTGCTGTGAAGCTATTTCCGAGATATTCCTTGTTATTAATTTCAATTTTAAAATAACATATTTTTCTAAAATTGAAACTTATCATCCAAAATAAAAAATCTGATATGTTCCATTCACATATTTCTCCACAACTCTGAAACAAATCATTTTTAAAAGACTTATTCTTCTTTCTACTTCATCTAATATAGATAAATATTAGCAGGAATGGTCATATTGCTTGCTTTCTTGTAAGTTGAAGGGAAGAAGGGAATACACTAGGTTAAAGCGATAGTCAAATCGTTTAAAATCCATTTCTTTGCATGGCTAGGAGATGATAAATTCGTGTGAGAAAATTTAAAGTATTTTAAAACTTAGACCAATAACATGCAGTATCTCGAAAATGTATTTATTTGAATTAAGTAAGAAGCAAATTAATTTTAATCACTTTTGACCTGATAGTAAAATAGATAGTTATTCCTATTTAGTTGAAACCAAATAGAAGTATATCACTTTATGATTGATTGCCTTTAAATTTGATGATTTTAAAAGGAGATATTCTATTAATTTGAATGGACAATTCCACGAAAAATGTATATGACATGAAATATGTGTTTAACGAGATCCACATTTTTGTCTGGTAAGGTTTTGTCATAATTCTTTCCGAGTTAGCAACATGAGCATATTGTCTCTCAAGATGTTCCTCACAGACAGGGACGAAACGTTAGGAAGACATATTTTAAACAAACACAGTTTAACATACGGATCACGGCAAAACAGCCCAAAATGTTTAAATTTTAAAACTATGGACACCGGCCGTGAAAGTTTACGCATATATTTAAGGTTCTGCCTATCTCTTAGGTTTACCAGTTATACAAAGTTCAGCAAAATTCATCCAGATTGAAAAGGTCTTCAATTGCTATTACCAGAAAATTCAAATTATACATTTTATTTGTCATGTAAATATATTTAATACACAGTATTTTATTCAAATTTGTTAGTTATTTTTGGGAAAATCAAAATTTTAGAAACACTTTAGATATTACTTATGAAAATCTTGGTGCCCTATCTTTAGAAGATACTGAACTTAAATATCAAATTTCAATTTCACGAACTTATCGTTTCTAATTTATATCGTTCAGAATTATATGCCCACCATGCTATATGCATAAAATTAAAATAAAAATTAAATTTGGACGTGGATGTTTTGGATGAAAAGCAATGCCTTATATACATTCTATGTACGTAGCAGAGAAATTGAAAATATTTTTAAAATGTTCCATTCACATGACTTCTTATATGTTCCATTCACATGACTTTCTCTACATCTCTGCAACAAATTAGCTTTAAAAAGCTCATGCTTCTATTTACTTCATGCTAATCGAGAAAAAATTAGCAGAAATAGTCTTATTACTTGCTTCCTTGAGAGTAGAGGGAAAAAAAGGGAGTAGTATGGGTTAAAGCGATAGTCAAAATCTGGTTGCTATGTGACTGAAGTTCCTTTGTTTGTATGGACAGGATTTGACAAATTCCTGTACGAGAAAAGCTTAAGTTTCTCGAACCTGAAAACAAAAACAAGGAATATCTCAAAAACGATCAATTCCAGGAAAAAAATGTTTACAACATAAATTGTGCGTTTTAATGTGCTCTACATTTTGTGTGTGGTAAATTTTTGTCTATCTCTTACGGTTTAGCAGTTATGCAAAATTCCGTAAAATTCACTCAGAATAAAGTAGCCTTCAGAGGCTATTCCCAGAAAATTCAAAATATACATTTTGTTTGACAGGTAAATATCTTTATTAAACGATATTTTAATCAAAATCGTTAGAGCCATTTTTTAGAAAATCCAAATTTTCAAAAGAAGTTCCATGTAAAGGGCAGTTTTGGGTGGGGGAATTCTTCTCAAAGTCCTCGTGTCGCATCCCAGGAAGATACTAAACTTAACTACCTAGTTTGGTATTTAACCGACTTTTCGTTTTTGAGTTATCGTGATCACAGTCTCACGGATACACGGACACCCTGACACACGGACACCCTGACACACGGACACACACACTCACACGGACCTTTTTCTGAAAATACTTTTTTGGATACAGGGGACCCTAACACATATATTTCCAGTGAAGCCTCGATATCGAATTTTTGGTGGAGTGCAATACCTTCTCTATACACTATGTGCATAGTGCGTATAGAGAAAGTAAAAATTAGATTAAATATAATATGGTTGTTTTCCACTTACCGAAAAAATAATGCGTGTTGCTAAACCGTAAGGAAAGTATTCCAGAATCGAGCTAGAAAGGATCATTACGTCCGAATCAAATTGAAGGAGGAGAAACAAAAAATAAGGAAGAGGAGACTAACAAGAAGGGCGTGTGCGTGTTTGCGGAACGGGCCCTAACGTCAGCTACAAAAACTGTTTCCTCTTCAAATCACATTAAAGTTCTCAATCCCCCCAGCTGGGCCCAGCATGACTGTTCCAGTTACCGGAACTACTGCTTCTAACTTTATTTAGACTTTATTTTACTGTTCGGAACACAAAATATGTTACGCATGTTTCTCTTTCGTAGCTTTTAAAATATACACTTTTTGAAAGTTTTTATATCAAACCTCTCTGTAAACATGAGAGAAAAACGAATTTTAAATCGTAGGTTTTGTCAATACGTATGAGATCAAATTACAGTTGGACAGGCCAACGAAAACACATCAAACCTGCAATTTAAAACGTTTAAAATGCATTTTGCGGAATTAGCTCCCTGAGTTTCGGAAGCATTTGTCATTCTACTTTCTCTGGTACATATGATAAACAAGTTTCATTTATTTATTACTTTCTCTACACTAATATGTACTTAGTGTATAGAGAAGGTATTGCACTCCACCAAAAAATTCGATACCGAGATTCCCACCGAAAGTATATGTTTTAGGGTCCCTTGTATCCAAAAAAATATTTTCAGAAAAAGGTCCGCGCGTGTGTGTGTGCGTCCGTATGTCTATGAACACAATAACTCAAAAAACAAAAAGTCCCTAAAATACCAAACTTGTTATTTAAGTTTGGTATCTTCCAAGGATGCAGCACAAAGATTTTCAAGAAAATCCCCCCCCCCCATCCTCAACTGCCTATTACATCTAACGTTTTTCGATAATTTTGATTTTCTTTATAATGGCTCTAACGATTTTGATTAAAATATCGTATATTAAAAATATTTACCTAACAAATAAAATGTACATATTGAATTTTCTGGGAATAGCCTCTACTGTATTCTGGATCAGTTTTACGGAATTTTGCATAACTTCTAAACCGTAAGAGATGGACAATAACTTACCACTCAATAAATGTAGAGCACGTTAAGACACATAATTTATATAATATGCATTTTGTTCGTGGAGTTTATCATTTTTAGATATTCCTTGTTTTTGGTTTCAGCTTTGAAAAACGTATATTTTTCTCATACAGGAATGTGTCAACTCGTGTCCATACAAACAAAGGAACATCAGTCACATAGCAACCAGCTTTTGACTATCACTTTAACCTATGGTACTCCCTTATTTCGCTTCTACTTACAAGGAAGCACGTAATAAGACTATTTCTGCTAATTTTTTTCGATTAGCATGACGTAAATAGAAGCATAAGTTTTTTTTAACATAAATTTTTACAGAGATGTAGAGAAAGTCATGTGAAAGGAACACATCAGATTATTTTTAAAAGCTTTAGCGTCTTTTAACCTGCTTGGTCATATCATATGAAATATGAAATCGGTGAAATGATGCTTAAATGATTTCAGGGTCCTTAAAGTTAGACATTCGTCTTCTTCCCAGCAGAAAGGAAAACTCCCGAAAAAACCTTATTCGGGCAACTCACTCTAAGCGAAATCCGTCTGTAGGGCAGACTCGCGACCCCACACTACTGAATCGGGCCTTAGGACAAAAATTGGGTCTAAAAGTTAGATATCGAGATTTCACTGGAAATTTAAGTTTTGATATTCCATGAATCAAAAAAATTCATTTTTACTTTCTCTAACATATACATCAGAGTTAATATTATGTTTTTAGGACACTTGAACATGAAAATAATTTTAAGCAAAACGTTTTCTTTACACAGCCTAACCTAAACTAACCTAACCGTTCGTTCTTCCAGTTTTTGAAGGCTCCATCAGTTGGAGAATAGAATGAAGTTCCATGATCTACTAGAACCTGCACAAAAGGAGGCATTTCAGAAAATTCTTCCGCATAAATTAGTTTTTATGGATAAAATGTTGAATAGACTGCCAGATTGCCAAAAATTGCTATCCAGAGAGCCTCTGTAGGAAAGAGAGACGTGAGACGGCTAAGAAGGAGATGGAAGTAGACATGTGAAGACGGAAGAGGAACCAGTTTAACCCATGAGCAGAGAATAATATTAACCCTGCTCATACTACTACTACTACTACTACTAATAATAATAATAATAATAACAACAACAACCATCACCTTCATTATCATCATCATCAGAAGAAGAAGAAGTCGACGTCCATGGTGAAATGGTTAGCATTCCAACTTCATACACCCAAGCTGGGGTCTAACCCGGCGGATGACGATGACGATGGCTTCCTTCGGAAGGGAAGTAAAGCCGTTGATCCATATCGTAGATTTACGGCACGTAAAAGAACCTCCAACCTGATAGAGAGGCCTCTGAGCAAAATTAAGTGGTCTTTCACGCCCAATATATAATGGGACGCTGAAAACCATAGCAGTTAAAGAGCGTCCATAAATAACACGCCATTTTTTTAGAAGAAGAAGAAGAAGTAGAAAAAGAAGAAGTTATACTGAGCATAGAAAACTGTGCACTTAGCATATAAAGAGAGAGAGAGAGAGAGAAAGAGAGAGAGAGAGAGTATTGCAATCCACCTACAAATCGAAGATTAAGATTTCACCGGAAATATTTATTTTGGGTTCCCCTGTATCAAGAAAAATTTTTTTTAGAAAAAGGTTCGTATGTGCGTGTGTGTGTGTGTGTGTGTGGTTGTGAGCACAAAACTTTAAAACTCCTAATACCAAACTAGACATTAAGGTTTAGTAGCTTCCAAGGATGCGAGACGAAGATTTTGAGGAAGATCCCCATAACCCTAAATTACCCCTCGAATCGAAAAAATATCTAAAGTTTTGAGTTTCTCAAAAATTGCTTAAATGATATTGATTAAAATACCATCTCTTCAATGTGTTTTCATGACAAATAAAACGTGTGTCTTGAATTTTATGGGAATAGGCTCTGAAGACCTCTTCATTCTATATTACATGTGTAGTATAACTGGTAAACTATAATAGACAGGCAAAAACTTATTACACAAACACACAATTTATTTCATAAACATTTTTTCGTGGAGTCTACCATTTCCGAGGTATTTTTTGTTATTGGCTTCATCTTATAATATGTATAATATCTATTGCAATAGTCTAGTACATTCCCTAACTCCCCTTCTACTGGCAAGGAAGCAAGAAATAAGTGCATTTCTAGTAATATTAATCTCAATTAGTGAAGTAGATAGAATAATAAGCTTTTTAACAATAATTTGTTTACCGCCTCCGTGGTCAGCGAGCTGACTTCTCACTCGGAGGTGCAGGATTCGATTCTCGGTTAGGGTGGGGAATTTTTCTTTAACCAGAATTATTCCCTATCCCCCATAGAATCTGAAGGTATGTATGTGAGAGTGAATGGTATGTGTTTAAGAAAAATGACAACAATAAAAACCCCATACAAACCCAACGTAAAGGATCTTCAGTTGTTTCTATTGCAAAGCCACTTTGTTTCAAAATTCCTTTACTTAAATGAAAGTTTTTATACAAAAAGTTAATATAACTATTCATTAAGTCTTATATAAAATCAAAATAAAGCGCACGATATCAACCTAAAGAAAAGGGCTACTATAAAAACATATTATAATGAGATAAATGGCCAAAGATTAGAAGTTTCTCTTTTCGCTGTTTGTTTAACTACTGTAGATACAACTCGTATAGCTGCCGAGTGCAACGGAGCGTTTAAACGAGAGATATATCCCAGTGAATTATTTAAAGTTGATCCGCCTCGCGTTGTTTCCCTGCTGGAATACTCACTTCAGACTATTACTCCGGCGCCATTAACGGGCACACATGAAAAATGGCACGTTCCTTTAAATGAAACATGTCCCTTATGGGCTATTGGGGAAAAAACAAACAGTAATAGAGAGCACTATATTTTTGTCCGTGAAGTCCATTAGAACCCCACGTTTTAAACATTCCAGAAAAGTGCTTTTTACACTGGAGAAATCTGATTTAAACCCTAACATAATGAGATTCAATTAAAAATATAACTTTGTCCCATTTACATGGCTGCTAATTTCAGACATACTTTGTGTGTAAAAGCTCGCAAAGCACTTGGGATAACCAGTATAACAGAATGAATCTAATGTATTCTATTCACTTTCTGTACATCTCTGTAACAAAGTACTGTTAAAGAGCTTATTTTTCTATCTAAATCATGCTAATTGAGATAAAAATTAATAAAAATGACCTTATTACTTGATTCCGTCCTTATAATTAGAAGGGAAGGGTGATGCACTAGGCTAAAATGATAGTCAAATCTTTTATAAGCTGTTGCCAAGTATTGGAAATCCGTTTCTTTGCATCGCTAGGAATTTACAAGTTCCCGTTGAGGACTTAGAACCTCAAGCATGATAAAACGGCCTCGGAGCAAGTGGTCTTTCACGCGCAATATAGAATGGGGTGCAGAGGAACACAGTACTTAAACAGCATACATAAATAAAACTACATTTCCATTTCCCCTTTAGAACTGATGTCAATAACAAGGAATATCTTGGAAATGTTCAACTCCGCAAAAGAAACATATACGACATGAAATATGTGTTTTAAAGAGAGTTTTGTCTCTCTCTTACAGTTATGAAAAATTAAGCAAAATTCATCAAGAATAAACGGGTTTATACAGGCTATTCCCTGAAAATTAAAAAAAATATTCATTTTATTTGTGATATAAATATCTTTAATATATGGCATTAAAATAAACATCGTTAGGTCCATTTTTTAGAAAAATAATTTTAAAAAAAATCGATATATAGGGTAGTTTATGGTGGGAGATTTTTTGAAAATCATCATGTGGCATTTTCAGACGATACTAAGCATAAATACCAAGTTTGGTATGTAACGGTATTTTCGTTTTGTAATTACACTCTTCACAGTCATAAACACATACCATTTTACTAAAAAATACTTTTTTTGAACTCAGTGGACCTCAAAGAATACATTTCCGATGAAATCTCGACATCAAATTTTAGGTGAAATACAATAATAACTATGTACATGAGTGCACATACATGCTAGACAAAGCAAACATTGATAGATGTAGATAACATAATCATGCCAAAAGAATGGATTAAAACCCAAAAACCCTATAGGTACTAAAAAAAATCTGATGTGTTCCATTCACATGACTTTCTATACACCTCTATAACACATTATTGTTAAGAAGCTTATTTTTCCGGTTACCTATGATAATTAGCTAAACATTAGCAGAAATAGTTATATTATTTGCTCCCTTGTTAGTAAAAGGGAAATAAGCGAATATACTAGGCTAGAGCGATAGTCAAGTATTTTAAAAGTGGGTTGCTATGTGAATGAAATTCGTTTCTTTGCTCAGTCAGAAGCTGGCAAATTCACAAATAAGAAAAGTTTAAGAATTTAGAAACTGAATCCAATAAGAAGAGTATCTGGGAAATTGTTAACTCCTGGAAAAAAAAATATATGACATGAATTGTGTGTTTTAAAATCTAAATTTTGGATAAGTAAGCTTCCTCTATATCTTACGGTTATCAATTATGCATAAGTCATCCAGAATGAATAGGTGTTCAGAGACTATTTCCAGAAAATTCAAGATACTTACATGAGATATAAAATGATTATATTACTATACGGTATATTAATCATAATCGTTTGAGTCACTTTTGGGTAAATCCAAATTTTCTAAATCTTTTCATATAAAGAGTAATTTGCGGTGGGCGAAGGTTTCATGTCGCATCCTTGGAAGATACTAAACCTAAACATCACACACACACACAAACACTCACTCACATGGATTTTTTCTAAAAATGTGTTGCTTTTTTTCCTTTCGCTATACGAACTGTGTACATAGTGTATAGAGTAGGTATTGCATTGCACCCAAAAATTCGATACCAATTTTCACCGGAAATACATGTTTTGAGACTCTCTGAATCCAAAAGAAGCATTTTTAGAAAAATGTACGTGTGTGTGTGTGTCTGTCTGTCTGTTTGTGTGTATGTGTGTGTGCCTGTGGGCAGCATAGCACAAAAACGAAATGACCATTAAAGCCCAAATTTGGTATTTAAGTTTGGTATCCTCCAAGGATGCGACACAAAGATTTTCAAGAAACTACCCTTTACATGGAAAATGCTTTGAAATTTTTGATTTTCTTAAAAATGGCCCTCAAGATTTCCATTAAAATATTGTATATTAAAGACATTTACTTCACAAATAAAATGTATATCTTAAATTTTTTGGGAATAGCCCCTGAAGACTACTTTATTCTGGATGAATTTTACGGAATTGTGCATAACTGCTAAACCTTTTGGGGAAAAGCCTACGACACAGAAAATGTAGCTCACGATAAAATGCGCAATTTATGTCATACGTTTTTACGAGGAGTGGATCATTTTTAAGATATTTGCGGTTTTTCGTTTTAGCTTTGAAAAACTTGTACTTTTCTCATACAGAAATGTCTTAACTCCTGTCCATAGAAACAAAGGAACTTCAGTTACATAGCAACCAGCTTTTGGCTATCATTTTAACCTATGGAACTCTTTCATTTCCCTTCTACTTACAAGGAAGCAAGTAATAAGACTATTTTTGCTAATTAGCATGAAGTAAATAGAAGCATGTGCTTTTTAACTACAATTTGTTGCAGAGATGTAGAGAAAGTCATGTGAATGGAACACATCAGATTTTGTTTGTTTTTGTTTTGGACTCAACAGACCTCAAAACATAAATTTGGTGAAATCTCGGTATATAATTTTTGGGTGGAATACAATAGCTTCTATATACACTATGTTTATAGTACGAGTAGAGAAAGTAAACATTGATAGATGTATATTATTAACCTGATCCCTTCAACAGAGTGTATTCTAATCTATGCTAAAGTAGTACATAAATGTACACCCCGAGGACTATGAGTACTGGATTGGCTAAGAGGAGCTGGAGAGACCAATTTCAACAGAAACAATATAAAGCGGAGTCAGAACAGGCCTAAAGTCCAATCCATGTTGTCAATGCTGAATGGTGATAAGAATGACTTGCCTTTGCACAAGAAAGTTTCATTAGCACTCCCCTTACAAGTTCCTTGTTGTTTTAAACTCGCGTCTGCTTTCATGTACGGAGACCAGTTTGTGCCAATTCTGCACGTTTGGCATGTGTTAATACAGGCACATCCACATTAAAGAAATAGAGGGGAAGACGCAGTCTAACTCATTCTACTCCGTGTGAAACATTAGAGCATGCTGCTTTGCGACATAATGGAGTGCTTGTAAACACAAAGCCTTCCTCATCTGCTTTATTTACTTCGATGATACATATCAGCTGCTAAGGGTGATGTACAAGATCTTAATAGATGATCCAAATGATCGTGACGATGCTGGTTTTTATATAATTCATTTTAGAGAACCTTTGCTCGCAGATGTATGTGAAACCTAACAATATCCTTAAATGAAGTGCAAATAATTCTTAAACAATAAAATAAATAAATCCCAACCTATTTTTTCGAACATTTATGTTCGTACAATTTTCAGTTCTAATGGAGTCTCTGAACATGTAATGAAAATTATACTTCTCGCATTGCGAAGCTGACATTCTGTTTGTGTTTGCTTAAAAACAGCTCGAAATCGAGCAGTATACGTATATAAAACAGTATGTGATACTCACTCACATTTCTTCACTTTTAATGGAGTCAAGTTATTGACATCAGCACCTTTCAAGAGTTACCATTGAACACGCCTGTGTTAAGAGTTCATTATTGTTCAAGAGTAACACTTGTAATTAGGTTTCCATTTTCTAGAACACTGAGGTAAATTAATTTTGGCTAGCTTGAGTTTGCTTGGTCTCTGAGAGTTGGTGTTCATGCTTTGAGTCCGCGAGTATATTTCCTGCTAAAGCGTAGACGCCCTGCCCTGATTGCTTCTTTCAATGTGACTTTGCTGTCGCATATTGCATTCTTGTGGTTCTGGCAAGAGCTTTGAATGTCCATCGCTTTGTCTTGCCACAAAAATGAAATGTTATATTCAACTGAATATCCTCTTGGAGTGTATCTTAATTCTTGTTTCACTGTTCGTGAGTTATTTAAACTGTAGAAATACCTCGTAATATATTTCGTAAGGATATAAAGGGAACATCGATTGTATAATATTTAGTAACGCGTCACTATATACTGGCATTACGACTCCAATTTGTTTCCACACATTCACGAGGAATAACTATTGACAGCACTTTATGGACAAAAATATGGAACAAATTGAACCAATAGAAATAGCTTGTCACAAAAAATAAATACATTTACAGTATACTGATTTCAATACATTTTCGTGTTTTAAAGACATTCAGACTATATTTTTGTGCAACACCTTTCGGCCTTTTTCTTAAAAATCACCAGTTATGGAACACTGCACAAAATTCTGTCCAAGTGAGGTGTATTTCACGGGTTACATTTAGAAAATGCAAGTATACATCTTATTTATCATATAAATATCTTTACATAAAATCTTTAGTTGTTTTCCAGAAAATAAAAAATAAATGTTTTCATTTAAAGCAATTTTAAATTCATTGTTCGATACCCAGTACCGGCGTGGGCATTTTTCCTCCGCTGGGAGACCTGGCCCGGGGTGCACTCAGCCTCGTAAGGTTCCTGGGGGGGGGCCAATTGAGGAGCTACTTAATGGAGAAGTAGCGGCTCCAGGTCATGAGAACCGCATTAACCGGCCGGGGGGGCTCGACGCGCTGACCACGTCTCACCCTCCAATTCTGCACCCCAATCATGCCGTATGTAATGGACCGAGATGGGGGACGCAGCGGCCGGGCGGTTGGTCAAGGCTCCCCGTAAGCTGTCATGCCATGGAGTTATGTTAATCGACTAGTTTTAATGTGCAGTTGGGGGGTTGGGATATTCTTGAAAACTTTAATGCCACATTTGGTACTTATTCTACTTTTCCTTTTTTTTTTCAGCTAATTTCGCAGGATCGCTCAGAATGTTTATAATGAAATGCTGGTATCATAGTTTAAATGGAATACAATAGCTTTTCTGCCTACTTTGTAAGCGATAGAGAAAGCAAAATTGACATAAAACCAGTCACTGTATTGTTCATCCTGATTATCTTTTTTTAAAAAAAATTATTAGTTAAACTTCAAGCAGAACCGGGTATACATCTGAAATGAACCTAAATCAATAACTGGAATTTGAGTTTATAAAAAGACAGGTTTCGCTCTGTAATTGAATCGAGGTGATGATTATGAATAAACAAGGTAGCGCAGACGCAAAAAATGGTCATTATGTTATCGACCATTAGCAAAATTTCACGTCACATCGAGCTCTTTTACTGGCCGGAAGGCGAGCTTTTATAATTGTTATGAAAGCACAACCAATTAAATTTATTCGACATTAACATATTTATCGTGATTTTATTTAGTGTATTAGACCGACCGGGATATGCCAGGTAATAATGCCTGGGAAGTCACAGACGATATCTGGGGACCTTAGGTTTTTCGTGGTTAACCAGGTCAACAGGTGAATGCTGGTGAGGTTTATCTACAAGTACAACGATTTTCCTGTCAGTCTTCTTCTCTCTTTTTTTTTTTAGTTTAACGTGCTTTAACCTGGTTGGTCATATCGGACGATGAATGAAATTGGTGAAATTATGCTCAAATGATCTCCAGGTCCATAGAGCTTAAAGTTATTCGACATTCGTCTTCTCAGGATAAGGGAAAAAACCCCAAAAAACATTGTCCGGGTAACTCATCCGAAGCGAGATTCGAACTGACGACCTTTTGCATATGAGGTAGATACGCTACCACCACTACCCATTACTCCCTTATCATTTTAGATTGAAAGTCCAGGCAGGTGGTTGAGCGCTCTTAAAGATTTCTTCCTGGTATCGTTGTGGGCGTCTACCGGCAGGACCTGCCCCCAGAGTCCGTGCACCGGGCGACGTGGGATGAGTTCTATCTGGAAATGTTATGGACCATATCCATGTTTACGCCTGTCGTTATTCGACTCTGGTGCCTCTGGGACACATAAGTCGTAAAGTTTAACAATGATCTACGTGCGGCGGTATGCCCCAGTGACTGCGGTCCCGATACACGATATTCCCAATCCTAGAATGTCATGTATTTATGATACTAGAATCCGGATATTTCGTAATAACATTATGGAAGACAAACCAGCGATGGGTTGGCTATATTCAGTTATAGAAGATATTGGTATTAAAGTAATTAATTAAAATTATTTTAATGTAGTTATAAGAAATGGCTTTATCACTGTCAAATAAATACAATTATGCCACAAAATTAGTGGATGGATCATTCACCATACATGGAAATTTAAGATACAAGCTCATGGTAACCAATTAAAAAGAAAAGCAAAAGAAAGAGAAAACATTTAGAGATAAATTTCATTTGACTAACTAAAAAAAAATAATCTGGCTTCGAATACTTCAGACAGGAAAGTGCCCATGTTTTGCTAGATCTTGTGGTCATCTGGAGGGTGATTCAATATGGTGGGTGAGGCAACAGTTAATAACGCAATTCATGCAGTTTGACTGCGACAAATTCAACTGAATGTATGGTGCGTTATTGTGGTGAGACATCACTTTCTTCGCCAAATGGGATTCTGACTCCTTCAACCTCTTGTCGAATCGGATAACTCACTGTAGTATTTGGATAGGTAGAGTCTTACTGAAACATTCAATGCTATAGCCGGGATTAGAACCATTCCTATCTTCACTATACCTATCCACCTGTCCTACACACGGCTTGTGTGTAAAAACAATAACTCAATATTAATTGACCATAATAGTTGGCTACACTATGAATCCTGGGACCATCATTGGAGCATATCATCTCAAAATAATTTGAGATCACCTTGTGGTTTCCCGGTAGCATGCGACGTCAGCTGAGAAATTAAATGCCGTACCGGCATATTGCCATGGTAGCTCAGTATTAGAGCAACCTGCTAGGGACCGGGAGATCCGTGGTTCAAATCCCGGCAGTGGCATTGAATATTTCAGTCTGACTCTATCAATCCAATTCCTGTTCTACACACGGATTGTGTGAAAAACCAATTAAATCACTATAGTATTGTTCAGTATTCGTTTTCCATTTTATAAGAAGTAAATGAGTACGACACCCTTCACACCCAGAACAATCTTCTCCGTCATTTTTATGACCAATGGGACTCTTCTTTGAAGCAGATTCACCCAAAGAAACCTTCCTTTAACTGTTGCTGGTTCCCGGAGTATATTGATGAATCCAGATCTCTCATATTCAACTTTTACAATAAAAGTAATAGAGTACCTAATTCCTAGTTTATATTTTAAAATAATCATACTAATATTATATATTACCTCAAAATAATACAAATTTCTCCTCAAATCATCATGACAACTCCATTCAAAAGGATCCTCAGATTTCACTTAAATAGCTCCAAATACAATTTCTCAGTTAATCACACCCATATGTTGTTCACATTGAACGATCGGGCCAAGGCCAACAACTTTTTCATCTCCTACTTATGGAAAATAGGAATTTCCGGTCCCTCGACACACCTATGTGCTTGATACTTCGCTAAGTTCTATTCGACGATCAGCGAGAATCATATCGTGAACTTTAGCAGTGAGTTCCTTGATAAACACTGCGGACTGGGGGGCTCCTCAACAAAAACGGATGTCAAAGTCTTAAAATCAATATACAACTATTGTCATAGATAGTAAAAAGTCCCATAACCAGCATCCAGTTTCTTTTCTTTTTATATCCTCGCAAGTTTTCTCATCCGAAGGTAAAAACAATCACTTAACGATGCTGCACCTTTTTCCATTTTAGTGCAAATAGTTGAACAGCTAACTAATATGTCTGAAAAATCCAAAGTAGTACATAAATTAGTCCAAATGAATTTTAGCGACGTATGACAAATTATAGTACACGATGGTAACACCAACTTGCCTTAGCAATAACATTTATTTTGAAACAAGGGTAACTACTGAACCGCTCTAGGACCTTTTAACTAGATTTAATAAGATAGCTATAATTTAATTATTCAGTTCTTCTCCCACCATATTCCTTCTCTAACTGAGTAGGGTGGATAATATTCTTTTCCCCGCCCAATATGGAATTGATCCAGGTCCGCTGGGGTCAGACGCCAAAAAAATGTGACCACTCAACTACAGAGACAGTCCTAAGGAACATATTATGAATGGCATTTAAACATCAATTAGTAATGATATTTTCTGTCTCTTTCCTTGTTTTTGTGATTTTATGGTCCTGACGTTCAAAATAAAGTATAGTTTCAACAAAAGTTTGAGTAGAACTGAATACTTACCGGCAAATACTAGAGTAGAGTGGCAATTTTAACACGTTAATTATTATTATTATATTTCTATACTGCTTATACATAATTTCTAGTCCATAGAATCCCTCAAGAACAAAGAATAACATTCACCTATTCTTAAGCATGTGAGATTTGTTGGGCCTTTTGTCTCGTGGGCAAGTTGCAAACAGAGGAAGTGAGAAAGTATTCTTAGGACTTGTCAACTAAAGAGAATGAGCAGAGGAAAAAAATATTTTAAAACAATTTCAGTTTGAAAATATTGTTTAGCACGTTTAATTTATTCAAATAAACATACGCAGGAGCACAACTAATGATGAAAAACTTTGACAGTAAAATGAGAACAAGTGTAAGGAAGGAGTCATACTATAATTATGATGCTAAATTACTCAGAAACAAAGGAATTAATATGTAAAGCAACAACAGGATGAATTAATAAGAGTCAATCAGAAGAAAATATATATTCACGAAGACGCATTTGGTAGCTTCTTGGTAGCTGCTACCAACGCAAGACAAAATAATTCGTAACCTACATTGGGGAAATGTTTCCGTATTATCAAGTAAATATGCTACTTTGTTGTTGCATTTCTCCAGTACACATGTGCTCAAGCAGTATTCTACAGCCATCTTAGCCATCACAGTCTTTAAAACTTTCTTCGAGAAATACAAAAGTTAATGTTCAAGGAAAGTATTGAGTTACTAATTTATCTTATAAGATTAAGTTAATTCATACAGGTAATTAATTTTATTAACCATTTCATAGTAAAATTAGAATTATGTGAAAGTAAAACAATCGCGAAGTTAAAGACCACTATGGAATGTGATTAGCATTCCTAATTAATAATTAATTGGAAGCTGGAAACTGGAGTTAGGTAAGACGGACCCTCTAGTGAGATTTTTCAGTGAAATATGTAGCTATTTTACATCTTCCAATGACTTGGTCCACTACAGAAGCACCATCAAAATTACTTGATGTACGCATTCTCAAAATAACCGACATGCTCAAGTGGTAGGGCTACTACGAACTTTCTTGTTCAGTGGTAGAATTCAATTCCCAAATGCCTAAATGATGTACCGAGCAGAATGGTTGTCACTGAAATAGTTGAGTGTGAAATCAAGTATTTATGTTCCTTAATTATTTTGCAGAAATTTAAGATTGTTGCACAAAATAATGTTATAGCGGCACCGCGTGAGGGAATAGTAATGGACACAGCGACTTCAGGCTGGGTTATCTCCGGTTAGTTCCACATTTAATCCCATCAATCACTCCATTATCACTTTTCCATTTTGCCTTTAATTGCTACAATCTGCTTTCTCACTCGCATGCGGCCCGAACCGTAGTTCCGGGTTCGTCACTCTATGATTCCTCCACAAGCTTCTGACTGTGGACAATCACGGATAGGGTAAGCTGACTTAGTGAAGTAAGTGAATGTTGTCATCGAATTCTACTTCATTAGCAATAACACAGATTTATTTAATTTACGGTAGTTTTAGTAATATTGGTTTGTGTTTAATTATAGATGTTAAAAGTTTACAATCCCTTGAAAATACTAATTTACCACATATATGTATATACATATAAGATTTATGCTTTATACAAGATTTAAATGGATATTCATTGTGTAGTTGTAACTGTCATAGGCCAGGCGTTGTCCTTCAGCGCCAGCCGGCTAGTTGCTTTTAAATAAGGCAAGGGTGGCCCTCCCAGTCGAAATAAATTTTAGAAGCACATCGAGATGCAAGGATATATTTCTGCACGTTTATTCAACCCCGCACCCTGAACTTCCCAGAGAGCTCTGCAGCGTGAGAGAGCGTGCTCGGAGTGAGGTGACGACGTACCTACTAAAAGCATTCTCTGAGCAACTAAATAGGAGACGAGAGGGGTCCTGTGTTCGCTTGTTAGCGAGCGGAAGAAATAAGCCTTGCATTCAACAACTAGGAGCATTTGGAAGAAAGAAAATGAAATGTTCATTTGAGACCTCAGTGAATCGGGATGAAGAATAGGTTGTTCCGTACATGGTCTATTACATCACTACCCACAAAGAAAGAAAAACAAGAAAAATGAGAGTGAAAATTGTAACAATCGCAGTGTTATTTTTTTGTTTATTTATTTTTTGAGGTTTTGTTTGTTTTGACTTTATACTTTGAGAATGTTAAACAAGTCGATTAGTGGCTACGTTTGCTGTTTTAAAACTACAGTTAGTATGCCTTCGTTTAGATTCCTAAAATTGCCATTATCTTTTTCTTCCACCAGACTTGAACAATCTGTACACCTTGTTCGTTCCACAAAGACTTGACTATCGTTTTAGCCTAGTGTATTGCATTATTTCGCTTCTTCTTAAAAGAAATTCTGCTAATGTTTATCTCGATTAGCATGAAAAGATAGATCAATAATTCGCTACATAGATGAAGAGAAATTCATCAGATTTTAAAACGAAAAAGTCTATGCCTAGATTTCACCGGAAATTTTTTAACAATGTCAGTACAAAACCAGTATTTTTAGAAGAAGGGTTGATATATGCTTGCGCGCGCATGTGGTTTTTCAGTTCTTTCTCACGATATTATAGAAGGAAAATGTAATTAAAACATTCTGCGATGCTAGTATTGATTAACGTGAAATAGATAGAACAAAAGTTTTATTTTTGAAATAATTTATTGAATACGGGTAGAGAGAAAGAAAGAGAGAGAGAGCATTTAGAATGTAGCACATTCGATAACCCCGTGCCCTCCAGAGAGGAGAAATGCAAAGATATATAAAATTAATGTTAATCAAGAACTCAGACATCAAAGAGGGAGAAAGAAAAAGTTCCAGATATGACCATGGAAGCTACAATGGGCTTTAAAATAAATAAAACAATATGATGCCTTACTTCACATACCTGCTGTCCTTTATTACTTTCTCTATACGTACAATGTACATAGTATATAGAGAAGGTATTGTAATCCACCCAAAAATTTGATACCGAGCTTTCACCAGATATACATGTTTTGGGTCCTCCTGAATCCAAAAAAAAAAAAAGTTTTTGGAAAACGTCCGTGTATGTGCCAAAACATAAATACCAAACTTGGTATTTATGTTTGGCATCTTTTAAGGATGTGACACGAAGATTTTTAAGAAAATCCGCCCACATCCAACTACCCTTTACGTAGAACTTTATTCAAATATTTTGATTTTTTCAAAAATGGCTCTAACGATTTTGATTAAAATATTGTATATTAAAGACAAATAAAATGTATATCTTGAATGCTCTGGGAATAGCCTACGAAGCCTACTTTATTCCGGATGAATTTTACAGATGGAGAAAAATTACCTCACAAAAAATTTAGAGCACTTTAAAACACACCATTATGTATTGTACATTTTTTCGTGGAGTTGATTGTTTTTATATATTCCATGTTTTTGGTTTCAGCTTTGAAAAACTTATTCTTTTCTCATACAGGAATTTTTGAACTCCTGCCATACAAAGGAACTTCAACTATCACTTTAACCTATTGTACTCTCTTATTTTGCTCATACTTACAATGAAGCAAGCAATAAGACTATTTCTGTAATCTTTTCTCGATTAGCATGAAGTAAACAGCAACATATGCTTCTATGTTGCAGAAATGTAGAGAAAGTCATGTGAATGGAACACATAAGATTTTTTTAAGTAGCGTCTACAAACTATTCTTACGAAATATATTTTTATAATTTATTTTACATTAATCCAAACGAACCTAGGCTGAAAAATGTGCATTAAACACATGTTTTAAAGTCACTAGGGGGATAAAGAAAACCTAATCAATAACTACATGTTTAAAAATGGGATCACTCTCTACGACTGAAAAGTCCATATCCCTTCTATAATATCACAAGAAACAACTGAAAAAACACAAACTTTTTTTATAAAATATTGGAAACCATTTAAAATTCATATTAATAGCAACATATATTTCGTAAATGGCGGATGCCATTGTGCGTAAAGATATCTGCATTCTTGTGTAAGATTTTGTTTATCTCTTATACAATATTACAGAAAATTTCTTTCGATTGAAGAGGGCGTCATATGCTTTTTCCGTAAACTTCAATGTATACATGCAATTGGTCATGCACATATCGTAAACATTCGATATTTTAAAAAGAAACAAGTTTTTTTACAATATCTAAATTTTGTGAAATTTTCGGTATAAAGACAATTTGGAATGGGCGTATTTTCTTCAAAACCGTTGTGTGGCATTCTAGAAAATTTTCTGAACAAAGTTTTTTTATTTATCCTACTCTGCGTTGTTTTAGTTAATGCGTACAAATACGCGCGTGCATAGACATAAAGGACCTTTTTCTAAAACGTTGTATTTTATTCAAGTGCCTGGAAGCATGTATTTCCGGTAAAATATCGACATTGATTTTTGAATTGAATATAAAAATATTCTCTTAGCTTTATGGGTATTTTAGGTGGAAGAGAAAGTAAATAAAGAAAAACTACATTTAATCTGATATAAACTCTTCTGTCATTATTTATATTCCATAGGCTGATACAAAATTGTGCTATGGTTCCAACTAGTGAGTCAAATGCAGTGTAACAGATGTTTATTGGATTTTATAACAGAAGAAATCATGAAATATACGAAAGATAGCAGAAACGGACATTTTTGAATAGCATATAAAAGTGTCGAGGAACATATTATGGAGAGAAAGGAAGTAAATGGGCTGAAGTCGACGTTATAGCTGTAGAGGATTCTGTATAAGATAAATAGCATGAAAGGAATACTCTCCATCGTAGAGATGAATTTGTTATTCCTACCAATATATCTTAAGGCAAAGAATATTCCCATGTTCACTTTCCTACCTTAAATTCATTTTTCATGTCTCATTTCCAAATTTATAAATTACAAAGAGAGAAGATAAATTAATTATTTTCACCATTTAGAAATATGCCATTATAATTGTTATTTTCTTTAAAATGGAATCACAGATCCTTTTGTCTTTGGGCTACATTTGACAAATGCATTATTATTTTCGGAGATCATTGTTTTGGAAAACACTTGAGAAAATACTTTTTGAGTTACCCAAAAATAACATGATCAAAAATGTAAATAGATTGCCTCCGTGATCGAGTAGTCAGCGATCTGACTTCTCACGCAGAAGTGTGGGTTCGATTCCCGGCCTGGGTGGGACATTTTTCTTTAACCAGAAGTACGTATGTGAGAGTGAATGTGTGTTACTTGAAAAAAATAAAAAGGTATTAAAAATTAAACGTTAAAGACCCTACAGTCAATGAATTATTTCACTAATTCATAATCATTATGTATATGAAAATGATCCGAGCGAGGTAGTAAAATTAGCATTCCAGAGGTCCCAAATTTGAGTCCCGTTGACCCCACATATGAAGTTGGTTTTTCAAGGCTTTTCCTGATCCGTGCTGGGGTGTTTGCACTTCTACATACCGCCATTCCCTTCTCTTATTTCCCTTTTATCGTTTCTTTATCGTGTTTCAGGTGTGCTTCCAAGTTTCATGATGCATGGCGGTGGCGAAATAAATAACCGGGATCTATGCTCCTAGGAAAGGGCATTTTCCTGCGATGCTATGGATGTCGCCTGCTTGAAAGCATACGTCATCACTATATAGCAGGCTTTAGGCAAATACCTATTCTTTTGCGTTACATAGACTTGCCTGATCTTCAGTATATTCATTTGCTTTATGAATTTTAAGGTATAAATAAATATTTTTCATTCTAGGTACTTTCGTCGTCCTGCGTGGTGTAGTGGTTACCCTGCTAACTTCATATACCCAAGGTCGAAGGTTCAAACCCGGCGGAGTATCATGGATTTTTATAGTGTAAAAATCCTTAGCATAGCTCCCTATGGAAGAAAAGTAAAGCCGTTGGTCCCGTGTTATAGATTTACGGCATATAAAAGAACCTCAAGCCTGATAGAGAGGCCTCTGAGCAAAATTAAGCGGTCTTTCACGCCCAATTTAGAATGGGACACTGAGAACCACAGTAGGTAAAGAGCATCCATAAATAATACGTCATTTACATTTTTTTCTAGGTATTTTCCAGTTTAAGTTATTATACTATATTCGTAATCTGTTTTATTTTTGTTTATTTGTACTATGTTACATTCACATTTATGTTTTAATTATATAATTTTACACTATTTATATAATAACAATTAAATAATAAAGGTTTACAATGATATTTAAAAACTGTACGGGTTAAATGCAGCAAGACAGGAAACTTTAAAGAATCCATTGCGAGGTATGCATTAGTCGCTGATCTCAGCGTACAAATCAATACTTTCTAATATTTTCCCAAAGATAATTTCAAGGTAGTTTTATTATCTACTGAGAAGTCATTACGGCAATGATGTTTAATCCAAGTCTTAAGGGGCATATAATGACAATGTTAAAATTTAAACTTTCAAGGAACATTTTCTCAAAAACAATTTTTGTATCTACCTTAAATTTTTACAGTACATTATATGAACTTTTATACATACTTTAACATGAGTTTTTTTGGAAAAATAATTTTTTGCGGTAATCAATTTTTTCATTCAAAAACTTCAAAATTTCAAAACTATAGATAATTTTGAAAAATGGTTCTGTAAAATGTTTATCATTTATATAAACATAATTCCTAAAAGTATGAGATTTCGTTGTCTAGTAGCTTCTGAGAAAATTTTACTTATGTATCAGAAAATGTAGTTTTGGGATATCGAGTTTCAAAGTTCGAACTAATCTTTTCAATACATTCCAGCACCGTAGGAGGAATTGTCAGCGTTATGAAGAATTTTTTTTTTTTTTAGCTTAACGTCCTTTAACCTAGTTGGTCATATCGGACGATGAATGAAATTTTTGAAATGATGTTCAAATGATCTCAATGTCCATGGAGCTTAAAGTTACTCAACATTCGTCTTCTCAGGATAAGGGAAAACCCGGGAAAAAACCTTATCCGGGCAGCTCACCCTAAGCGAGATTCTAACTCAAGACCTTTTTGAATGTGAAGTAGACACGCTACCACCACGCTACCGGCGGGCTAAGTATATATTTAATATTTGAATAATTATTATTTCATTACTACTATTTTCACAAGCATCTTTCAATCAATTATTAAATAATTATATTCAACTCCATATTTCTGTAGTTTCTTTTTAGAAGAACTATTACAATCCACATCATCCATATTACTTTTAGCCACATGAGTGTTTCTTTCAATCCATGTAGAGGTGTAATGTCAACATTATTTGCAGAGCTATCTTTTGGTTTTCCAGTATTCTTCCGCTTTCTGAAAACCTTATTATTACGTCGTGGCATTGAGACAACAGCCAAACACAACAACAAAATATTCTCAATCACATCAATAACAAACTAAGATGGCTAGGTTAGATTGTCATGGTAAATCAGTGTTACCAAAAATAAGTTTGGCCATTTCAAAACTTTTCCACAACATTTCCTATCTAAAAAAAGAAAAACGGGAACTTTAAATATACTAATTCCGTTCATAACAAAAACAAGTGTCAATAAATTCACCAACCACGCCCAATAAATGCAGCTCTAAAAATAGTACTCTATTATCTATAAAAATCCTTAGAATAGTGACATCAAGATAAAGTTGAAGCATTTTACCCAGAAAACTCTCTGGCATTTTTACATACAAAAATGTATTTTTACTCATATTTGCCTTACCGGGTTCTCTTAATTTTGGATATCTGTGTCAAAGTCGTGAAACCTATTTGGTTTATTTTAAAGTCAACGTTGTACATTAAATGATTTGAAGATCCCTAAATAAAATATAGAGTTTTAGAAAAATCCCCGTGTCTCTAAATGTGTGTATACGTCTGGATTATATAGGTCAAAAACTTAAAAGTCAGTCAAATTCCAAACTGTTAAATATTATCCTAAACTACCCTTTGCATAGAAGATTTTTCGAAATTTTCGACTTTCAGAAAAATGGCTGCAACAATATTTATAAAATACCATAAAATGAAGGGAATGGGTTTCTTTAATTTTCTGGGAATAACCTCTAAAGCACTCTTCATTCTGTATAACTGTGAACTGTAAAAGAAAGACAAAATATTTTGTAGAAAAAATGTAGATCGTTAAAACACTCAATTTATGCACAAAACTATTTTTTTGTGCAATTAACTATTTAGAGACACTTCTTGTTAATGGTTTATATTTTCCAATATTTTTACTGAAACGGGAAGTACTCATTTGTTTTTTAAAATTTTTCACTAAGGAAATAAATAATAAAGTTTTATTAATAGATATAAGATAGGTTAATAATAGATAGAAGAATGAGAATTTGTATTATCTGTTCACTGTAAGCTGAAAACTATGCATTACTCCGCGTTAAGCATTAAGCCTCCCACAAGCTGTTGTTAACATGAACGCTCCACGTGCGTCAGTGACAAAAATAATATCCCTGTCACATTTTTATTCAGATAAATTCAGCCTGCCCTTTTTGTTGATAAAAAAACTAATTGCATCGACAGTTTTTTTTTCGCAAATGCTGTGTGTAGGACAGTAGTTGGATAGGTATAGTTAGGCTGAAAAATTCAATGCCATAGCCGGATTTGAAATAGCAACATGTTGTCATGGTAGCTCAATTATTAGAGCAACTAACTAGAGACCGGGAGATTCGTGATTTAAATCCTGGCTATGGCATTGAACTTTTACTTTCTCTATACGCACTATGTACATAGTGTATAGAGAAGGTATTGCACTCCACCCAAAAATTCGATACCGAGATTTCACCGGAAATATATGTTTTAGGGTCCCCAATATCCAAAAAAAAGCATTTTCACAAAAAGGTCCGTGTGTGTGTGCGTGTGTGTCCGTGTGTCCGTGTGTCAGTGTGTCCGTGTGTCTGTGAACACGATAACTCAAAAACGAAAAGTCTATAAAATACCAAACTTGGTATTTAAGTTTAGTATCTTCCAGGGATGGGACACGAAGATTATGAGAAAATCCCCCACCCCCAACTACCCTTTACATGGAACTTTTTCGAAAATTTTGATTTTTTTCAAAAATGGCTCTAACGATTTTGATTAAAATTTCGCATATTAAAGATATTTACCTGACAAATAAAATGTATATCTTGAATTTTCTGGGAATAGCTTCTGAAGACAACTTTATTCTGGATGAATTTTACTGAATTTTGAATAATTGCTAAACTGTAACAGATGGACAAACACTTAGTGCACAAAAAATGTAGAGCACGTTAAAATACACAATTTATGTTATATACATTTTTTTCGTGGAGTTCGTCGTTTTTGAGACATTCCTTTTTTTTTTTTTTTTTTGTTTCTGCTATGAAAAACGTATACTTTTTTCGTACAGAAACTTGTCAGCTCCTATCCATATATACATAGCAACCAGCTTTTGACTATCACTTTAACCAATGGTAGTCCCTTATTTCGCTTCTACTTACAAGGAAACAAGTATAAGACTATTTCTGCTAATGTTTTCTGATTAGCATAAAGTAAATAGAAGTATAAGCTTTTTAAGAATAATTTGTTGCAGGGATATAGAGAAAGGCATGTGAATGGTACACATCAGATTTTTTCACTCTGACTCTAACTGCCTAACCGTCGCATTATTAACGTATATCTTAAAGATGTCCCGATTTGCACCCATCACTTATAACATGTTTAACAAATAATATACGCCATTTCAATTTCACCCTAAGTTGAATTCCCTCCATCCCATACGCAAATATGGTGGAAAGGTAAGCAGCTTATCATTTATGACATTTCTCAATAGTTTAGGATAAACGTACAGCATGATGTTTCAGTAATAGAAAAAATGCACGATATTATAGAAGAAAATCAGTGTTTTATAAGATGCAAGGAGATCGGAATATTTAATAAAGCGTGTAACTAAGTTGTGTAAGAATAACAAAGTGCAAACAAATTTATTAGCTGAATATATTCGTTTCCGCCGCGTGTTTTTGCTTATATTAGCCTTAAGATTACTGCAAACAAGGTTTAGTGGTAATTAGTTTGAGAATAGGTGTAGAAATTTATGTGAATATATTATGTGAATATATTTTTAATTTTATATAGTTTAACTAAGGTAGTTTTTCGACCCATCGCAACATCTATGAGTGCTATGATTGCAATAATTGGATTCATTAAATTTTCATATGAGTTAATTTTAATATTAACTACAGTTTAATGACACTATGTAAGCAGCTCCGACTGTGTGATGGCTCTTCGAGCTAAGAACTGTTAGGGACTTTCTGGGTCTGTGGTTGCCTGCACCTGTAGCCTACTGTATTTCCTTCCCTTAATCCCTTCCTTCTAGATCTCACATTTGTCGCAGAGTGTGAGGTTTTTTTCGGTATATACTCTATACAAAAATATTGTAGAGATATGCTTGAAAAACAGGGGAATCCTATTAGGAAATCCCCTAGTCTTACTTTTTTTCGCACTTTGCTCAAGAGGGGTTGATCAATTTTAACTCAGAAATGGTTAATATCATCCATTCTTTCACCCTAATTTAAGCGTTCTAAAGTTCAGCTCTAATAAAATATTCTTTCAAGCATATAATGGGCCAATAAGATCTTGGTTTACAACAGCCTTTATTGGTTACTTTCCTTTAACGTCTTGTAGAAGTACGCCATGAAAATATCTTGAAATGTTTATTACTCTTACGTATTTATCAATATAGACAATGGCTTTTAGATGAGCTACTCTGGGTTTAAGTTAAAAGAGTCTATAACAATTTTTAGAATAAAATACAACGAAGATGAAATCACCGCCACTACTACTCCTAACTACTTGGCGGCGCTGTGGCAGAGTGGTTAGACCGCTTGCTTCCCACTTAGGCGGTCCGTGTTCGATTCCAAGTGCCCACATGTGGGATTTGTGGTGGACGAAACGGTGTCAATTGCTCCAATCATTCATTTCGCTTGCATTTCAAATCATCCACTTGCTCACACTCATGCATGGCTACGGGCCAACCACTCGTTCCAGGTTCTCCATTCCGTGGTTTCGTGCCGCTGGCATTCGCCATTATCCAGTGACAGCTCAACCTTGTTCTTTACGTCTTGAATTTTATTGCTCCGAAACTCCTGTTCTTGGTTGTAACGTTTAATGAAGCTTAACTCTGTATTATACGTTTCAACCTCAATAATCAAATGCGATTGCACATTATGTATTATTAAACATTCTTAGCTGGCGCTATAGTTGAAATAAGAATTCATTTCTAATCTGACGTGAACATAATACGCCAATTTTGGATAAAAACATACTCCCGGGCTTCATAGTTTAACCAACTATTAGGTTAATTAGTATTAGTTTAATATTCTTCACACAAGATGTGTAGCACAAGAGCTGTGTAGGAATTTAATGCCAATCCGACATTTTGCCATGGTAGCTCAGTGGTTAGGGCAACTGGCTAGAGACAGCAAGATTCGCGGTTCAAATCCCGACTATAGCATTGAAGTTTTCAATCTACCTCTTCCTATACAACTCGTGTCCATACATGGCTTGTGTGAAAAAACAATTTGAGATATTCTTATGATTTATCAGGAAAAACGGGAGTCATTTGGGTAATTTAATGTTACACTGGCATGTAAGTCGGTGGTTATAGCAACTGGACGAAGACCAGGAATTCCGTAGTTCAAATCCCAGTTAAAGAATTTAATTTTTCAGTCTGACTCTACCTTTCCAATATCTCTGACCAGTTAGAACCGATATAGTTCACAATATATGGATATGACTCGTCAGCTGAGGTCAGGAATACATATGGGAGAAGAAAATTCCTAAGTTAAATTTGGGTAGCCATGATTAAATAGCCCTAAGTAAGACAAACCCCCTCTTAAAGTTTAGAAGTTGTGTGAAACACTTTTACCTCATCCATGTAGAAAATGTTTACTCGAAAGCTCCAAAATAATTGCAGGACTGATATGTCATGACAACAAACCATAATTATGGCATTTGAAGGTAATCACTCGAACTAGTCCAAAATAACTATATAAAATCTGATGTGTTCCATTCACATGACTTTCTCTACATCTCTGTAATAAATTATTTTTAAAAAGCTTATGCTTCTATTTTCTTTCTGCTAATGGAGAAAAAATTAGCAGAAATAGTCTTATTTATTGCTTCCTTGTGGACAGATGCGAAATAAGGGAGTGCTATAGGCTAAACTGATAATCAAAATCTGGTTGCTTTGTAACTGAAGTTCTTTTGTTGATATGGACACAAGTTCACAAAGTCCTGTATGAGAAAAGCATGTGTATTATAGCTGAAACCAAAAACAAGGAATACCTCAAGAACAAACAACTACACGAAAAATATGTATATAATAAAAATTGTGTGTTTTAAAGTGCTTACATTTGTTGTATGGTAAGCTTTTGCCCATCTCTTACGGTTTAGCAGTTATGCAAAATTCCGTAAAATTGACTCAGAATAAAATAGTTTCCAGAGGCTATTCCTAGAAAATTCAAAATATACATTTTATTTGTCAGGTAAATATCTTTAATATACGATGTTTTAGTCAAAATCGTTAGAGCCATTATTTATAATATCAAAATTTTCGAAAAAGGTTCCATGTAAAGAGGTGGGGGATTTTTCTCAAAATCTTCGTGTTGTATCCCTGGAAGATACTAAACTTAAATACCAAGTTTGGTATTTTACCGACTTTTCGTTTTTGAGTTATCGTGTTCACAGTCACACGGACACACTGACACACGGATACAGACACACGGATCTTTTTCTGTAAATATTTTTTTGGGTACAGGGGACCCTAAACATATATTTCAGTTGAAATCTCGGTATCGAATTTTTTGGTGGAGTGCAATACCTTCTCTATACACTATGTACATAGTGCGTATAGAGAAAGTAAAAATAAAAACATAGAACAAGTGTCAGCATTAATTTTCTATGATGTAAAATAGTATATGTGCCTGAAATAGGCATTAATATGTAGCTAAATAAATTAATTACCTAACAGGAGCCATAAAGGGAACAGTAGATTGTTTATTGAAACAATAACAATTTCAGCATTAGCGGGCTGCCAACTTGGAATCAGTAAACCAGACAAATTATAAATGAATTAACTAAAAAGGTTAATTAAATGAAACTATATTATACAAATAGCAGTAATGTGTATCGAAAGTTTTAATTAGCACGGCAATCAAAATGAAATTGAAAGGTGCAAAAGGACTATTAAACGTGGTATAACATTGATATGCAATAAATAGTTTATAGCAATAGAATCTATAGCAAAATGCAAAAATTATTATTATATAAATGATTTCGAAGAAGGGAAATTGAACCTCTTATTACACATACAGAAAGCTTTACTTACTCTATACGTACTATGTACATAGCGTATAGCGAAGGTATTGTACTGCATCCAAAATTTTGATACCGAGATTTCACCGGAAATATATGTTTTGAGATCCCCTAAATCCAGAAAAAGCATTTTTAGAAAAACATCGGTGTGTGTCTGTGAGCTGCATGGCTGAAAAACGAAAATACCATTAAAAACCAAACTTGGTATTTCAGTTTGATACCTTCCTAGGATGCGACCCGAAGATTTTCAAGAAAATCCCACCCCAAAATACCCTTTACATGAAACTTTTTTCGAAAATTTTGATTTTCTCAAAAATGGCTCTAGTGTTTCTGATTAAAATATCGTATATTAAAGATATTTACCTGACAAATTAAAGGTATATCTTGAATTCTCTGGGAAGAGCCTCTGAAGACTTCTTTATTCTGGATGAATTTTACGGGATTTTGAATAACAGCTAAACTGTAAGAGATGAACAAAAGATTAGCACCCAAAAATGTAGAGCACGTTAAAACACACAATATATGTTATATACAGTTTTTTCATGGAGTTGACCGTTTTTTAGATATTTTTTGTTTTTGGTTTCAGCTTTGAAAAAATTATACTTTTCTCATACAGGCATTTGTCAACTTCTGCCCATAATAACGGTATTTTCTAATTTTTTCTCGATTAGATTGAAGTAAATATAATCAAAAATTTTTAGTAATATTTTTTGTAGAGATGTAGAGAAAGTTATGTGAATGGAACACATCATATTTTTTCTATTTCGTCCCTATTCTCATCAGGCCGATTACTTCTATGTTTTTAGACTATATTTTATCATTAAATCCGGGATTGCCCTTTAAGGTTTTCAAATCTTACGGTCGAATCGGCGATAAATCCTAATTTTGTATTTCTCAAATTGCAGTCATGTCAGATCGTCTTATACTACCGTTAGTTTAAAATTAGTAGACTTCTTCGAAGGCTTTAGTTGTTCATTAATAGTTCGTGAGCAATCATAAAGCAAATTATGTTATTAATATGCAATGTTTTTTTAAAATGGCCATTTCTCCGTTTTTATGGATCAGAAACGTGGACAACGACTGCACAACAAAAAACAAGAATACAGACAGCCGAAATTAAATTCCTCTAACCTATACCAGGATACACAAGACTGAACAAAAATAAAACAATGAAATAGGCAACAATTGAATATAGAAGAATTGACTTAAACAATAAAAGATTATAGAAGCAATTTAAAACAACACTTGTAAAAAATGACACAAAACAGAATACCCTTACAATTATAGGCTACAGAATTTAGTACGACCTAAAATATATGGACTCGATAAAAGTTGGAAGGCGGAACAAGCTAAAAATAAGAAGTAATCAAACATTATGAACATTAAAAAAAATAGATCTGCTTCATAAATTGTAAGCATATGTCACATCTGTGAATAGTTTATGTAGATAATTGTATAAAACGATTCCGAATGAACGTTTTGAGTTTCTAAAAATGCTCAAACATTAGAAACAGGACGAAAACCCCAAGAAAATAGTGTGCTAATAAAAAAATCTGGTGTGTTGCACTCACATGACTTTCTCTAGCTGCTCTACAGCAAACTTCTTACAAAAGATTATTTTTCTTTCTACACCATGATAATTGAGATAAACATTAGCAGAAAGTACTTATTTCTTAGTTTCTTAGAAGAAGGAGACTAAAGGAATGCGCTATACTAAAGCGATAGTCAAATGTTTTAAACGCTGTCGTTATGCGATTGTCATTGCAAATCGCTTCTTTGCTTGGCCAATAAGAAGGAATATCTCGGAAACGGTTACCTCCACAAAAAAACGTAAACGACATAAATTGTGTGTTTTGACGAGATCTGTATTTTTGTGAAGTAAATTTTTGTCTATTTCTTACGGTTTACTAGATATGTCAGCAAAATGCATACAGAATATAGAGGTCTTAAAGCCTATTCCCAGAAAATTCAAATATACATTTTATTTGCCATATAAAATCTTTTATATACGGCATTTTAATCAAAATCGTTAGAGGTATTTTTAAGAAAGTCAAAATTTTCGATTTTTTCCATGTAAAGTGTAGTTTGGGATGGGACAATTTTTCTCAAAATCCTCGTGTCGCATCCCTGGAAACTTAAATATCAAGTTTGGTATTTTACCGACTTTTCGTTCTTGAGTAATCGTGTTCACAGACTCACATACTCTGAAAATACATTTTTTTTGGATACAGGAGACCCTAAAACGTGTATTTCCGGTGAAATACCGCATCTAATTTTTAGGTGGAGTGCAATACCATCTGTATGCACTATGTACATGGTACGCGCAGAGAAAGTAAAAACGTAGTTATGAAATTTGAATATACAGTTACATTTAGAGACTAATTTATTAACTAGTAAGAATTATCTCACAAGAAAATAAACCCTGCAGCCACATGCTAAACACGTGTTTTTAAATCAACTTTCACCGCGTGTTTGTTAAGCATTTACATACAAAGCTTGAAAAAGAAAAGAGAATACTTAAGTGCGAGTCAGTCCGTTGTGTTTGTACATTATAAATTGAGATTGCGTTCAGTTTGCACTGGAGTTTAGCTAGTGAGCGAGTTTCCCCCGCCAGCTTTTGTTCTCGCTGTGAGTGCTCGAATGCTGGGCAAGTTGTACAGATACGCTCAACTGCATCAGGGGATTTCATTTATCTAGTGTGAGCATGGAGTGTTAAAAGTGTACGTGGAAACGAGGACTGAAAATAAATTACTACCTAGTGCATCCTCCTTGACAGTAGCGAGTTTTTAGCAAACGCAAAGTAATCATTTCAACCACTAGCGCAGTGGATACTCATGAAAACGCACAGCGAAATTTAGCCATTAACTAGAAAGCTTAACATAAAACCTGATGTGTTGCATTCACATTTCTTTCTTTGTCCTCTACGGTGGTTATTGGTGATACAAAAGTATTCTTTCCAAAATGTGTATTTCTAATTAATTTTAACCGAGATAAAGTTTTGCAGAAATAGCTATATTTCGTATTAGACACAAAGAGGGTAGCGATGGTCAAATGTTTTAACAATTGGTGTTATATATTTGTTTCGTAATCAGCTTACCCTCCCCGTATTGCAGGACTGACACCCACCTAGGACTAACAAGTCAGAAGCCTGTCGGGGAGACAACGGCACGAAACCAAAGAATGGAGAACCTGTTACGAAGGGTCGGTCCCTAGCCAGGCACGAACGTGAGGAAATGGATGAAATGAAATGTAGAGCGAAATTACACAAGCAAATTTAGGTTTAAAAGATAGTGCGTTACCTTTAATATAACAACTTATATACTTTCATAATCATTCAATATTTGTAACAGAGTAGGTGTGCCGGAAGATGTACCTAAGAAGAATAAATAGATAAAACTTAAAGTTAAGATTTTGAGATATAATACTGAAATACCCAATGTAAAATTAATGCTTTTTATGGTTTAATGGATTAAATCTTTGTGATTAGAAAGGTGATGATGGAGCAACTGGTGGAATGAGTGGCGGGGGAAACTGGAGGACCCAGAGAAAAACCTCCTAGACGACACATCGTCCACCACGAATCCCACGAGTGTGCTTGGGGTCAAACCCGGGCCGCCTAGATGGGAGACGAGCGGTCTAACTACTGGTGCCGCCGGTGTTATATTTACTGCACTTAAAATTCTAATATTTTACCATGTAATCGCGAGAAACAACATTAAAAGAATATACAAGTATTAACATTTCGAACAATTGAAAATAGCTTTATTTAAATTATTTAAAATATTTTTGTGTTTAACGAGATCTAGTTTTAATGTAGTGCTTTTCGTCTAAAGCTTAACGCTTATGAGTTATGCAAATTATACAAAATTCCTTCTAAATGAAGAGGACTACACAGAATATTCTCCAAAACTTTAAGACATAAATATTATTTGACAGTTTATTGTACATAATAAAGAAAGCATTAGTCTTGTGGTTTAGTGTGCGGGGATTTTATTGAAAAGCTTTATGTCGTATCTTTAGAAGAGTCTAGTTTTCGTTTTTGAGTTATCGTGTTCAATAAACAAACACACACACAAACGGAAATGTTATAAACATGTTTGGAACACAATGTTTGGTTGTTTCGAACCCAGTTAAACGCCACTGAACGATTGAAGGGGGAAATGCTTCTTACCTGGCCATGCACAGAACGGAGGCGGGTAGCACAACAAGGTGACGCAATGAGAGCAGAGGTTGGGCACCCTAGGGTAAGAGAAACTGGGAAACCCGTAGATGAAATCCGGCTATGGTATTAAATTCTTCAGTCTGACTCTACCTTTTAAACTTATGTTTTGCACAACACTGGTGTTGAAGAAACGATTAATTCACATTTAATAGTCGCTACTTACTGCAATGTAAGTAGAACGAAATCTATAGGACATTTAAGAAGAAACTATAATTTTTCTTATAAAATTTAGTTAGCTATAAAGATTGTGGCTGGCTCTGCATCAGCAATATAGTTTCTACGTCGTTAGTTCTAAAAGAATGATAGGTCCGTGGTAAAAATGGCAGGCGTTCGCAACCACAGCCGTATTTCGACCTTCAATAAATTCAAAGTCAGCTCCAAGAAGTAGATCATGGGGAGTATGAGACGGTAGAACGGGAGGGATGCTGCGGAGATGTTCTCTGAAGAATTCAATGATATTTCTCTCTTTCTGCTGCATCGGAAGCGGAAACGATCGATTTTATTGCCGTTTGAAAAGAAGCCCCCTACTGCTGAGGGACACAATGGAATTGCGGTAACGTTTTCGCAGGCAAGAGGGAAAAAGAAAGTGTAGGTAGGCGAAATGATGCACATCGATAACGTGAAAGTAAACACGCATGCTGCCACGAACGGTCATTCTCCGTGAAGAGGGTACTCCTTGCTGGTGATGGTATGCCCATTAGAGAGCTCCGCTTTCCTATTCTCTTGCCAGAATCATATTTCTGATTTCCTCCATGCCACTGCAGCTACATCAATAACCCTAATGTAAGGTTAGTCCTGGCAGATATCTCTAAAACGATAGGGCAGTGCGGATAGTAAAGTGATTGATCGTCTGTCCGTGTTGCCGTTTTCTTCAAGCAAGCGAATGTCTGCGGTAGAATTGGAGCTACGTTTACATGAACCTCCTAAAGCATTTTAGAAATATTCATATTACGTCCAACTTCACGCAATTCTGAATCTTAACGTTCTGCGAAGGCATTACTTAGAACCTACCTTTGAATAAATGAAAACTCCTCAGAGTAGGGATTATCAAACTTTCTATTTCAGCGTCCACAGTAACCGTCAAAGAATGAACCGCCAGGGAAGCCACCTTAAGCTCAAGATAGCAATAACGATATCGGATTTTGTTATTTACAAAAGGTATAAGCTATATTATAAATACAGTATATCAGTTCACACTTTTTTTTTATATATAGTTATGAACTATGTTGTCTGTGCGTTTAAATTAAACATGTGCAGGAAGATGGTAACAAAATGAGGTGTTTTAAGCGCTATAGAATGAGCAAGGCAAAAGCTGTTGCCGACTGCAGTGAAAGACGCCTATGTTTTTGCAGATCTTCTCTTGCTGCATGGTTCAAACCCGGTGATGGATTTTTTCCTGGCGTAAAAATCCTTAGCATGGATTCCTTCGGAAGGGAAGTAAAGCCGTGGGTCCCGTGTCGTAGATTTACGACACGTAAAAGAACCTCAAGCCTGATAGAGAGGAACTCTGAGGAAAATTAAGCGGTCTTTCACGCCCAGTATAGAATGGGACGCTGAGAATCATAACAGTTAAAGAACGTCCATAAATAACACTCCATTTCATTTCATTTTCATTCATAGAGCACAGACATGTAATTCACAAACAATACAGATTAACACCTGTTATAAAATTAGTTCATATTCAATGAGAATGATATAACTGCAGAATTTACGGTTCTAATTTTTTGCTGCCTATCATCAAAACAGATTGTAAATATTCATATGTCATAGCATAACTATGGTTTTATTTGACACATTTCACTTTTTACTTTCTCTAATGTACAATGTACATAGTGTACAGAGAAGGTATTGCACTCTACCAAAAAACTTGATACCGAGATTTCACCGAAAGTACACGTTTTAGGGCCCCCTGTATTAAAAAAATATTTTCAGAAAAAGGGCCGTGTGTGTGAGTCTGTCCGTGTGTCCGAGTGTCTGAGAACAAGATAACTCAAAAATGAAAAGTGGGTAAAATACGAAACTTGGTATTTAGTTTATTATCTTTCAAGGATACGACACGAAGATTTTGAGAAAAATCCCCCCACTCCAAACTGCCCTGTACATGGAAAAAATTTCGAAACTTTTGATTCATTTTTTGTGAAGCAAGTTTTTGTCTATACGGTTTACCAGTTACGCAAAATTCAGCAAAATTCATTCAGAATAAAGAGGTATTTAGAGGTTATTTCCAGAAAATTCAAGATGTATATTTTATTTTCCATATAAATATCTTTAACTCACGGTATTTAATCAAAATCGTTAAGAGCCATTTCTGAGAAAATGAAAATTTTTGAAACTTTTTATATGTAAAGGGTAGTTTGAGTTGAGAGGATTCTTCTGAAAGTCTTCGTGTCGTATCCCTGGAAGATACTAAACCTAAATACCGTGTTGGGTATCTTACCGACTTTTCGTTTTTGAGTTATAGTGTTCACAGACACACGGACACACACATGTACATACACATATACACACACGCGTAGCTTTTTCTGAAAATACTTTATATTTTGGATTCATGAGATCCTAAAACGTGTATTTGCGGTGAAATCTTTGTATCGAAATTTTGGATGGAATGCAATACCTTTTCTATACACTATACTCATAGTACGTGTAGAGAAAATAAAAAGCTTTCTTCTTACATATGTTTATCTTGATTAGCATGAAGTAGAAGTTTTAACAATAATTTGGTACAGAGATGTACAGAAGCACTTGTGAATGGAACACATCATATTTTTAGAAAAAGGTCCGTCTGTGTGTTACTATTCAAAAATGTAGAACTCGTTAGAACACACAATTTATATCCTATGCATTTTTTTCGACAAATTTAACATTTTAGGATCTTTTTTATTATTGATTTCCATTATAAACAAGTATCTACTTAAACTTTACTCACAAGAGAATTTATAGAATTCAGGTAATGCATTGAAACCGATTTCAACCACATGGAAACCGCTTTTAAGAGATTTAACTATCGCTTTAGCCTAGTGTCCGCCATTATTCCCCTTCCATTTACAAGGAAGTAAACAAAAAAATTTTATTAATATATATCACGATTAACATGAAATAGACAAAGGAATAAGCTTTTTAACAATAATTCGATACAGAGTGTAGAGAAAGTCATAAAACACATCAGATTCATTTGTATTCAGTAGTCTATCGTAGAACTCATGGGTCTTACAGCGACCACATTAAAAATCTTATACATTTAAGTACATCCAGTATGAAATTAAACATTAGAAAATTATAAGTAAATACATTGTACACACTGGGATTATAATATACATCTTATTGGTTTACAAAAATAGTGGTTCAAGTAGAAATAACATAAAAATGTTAAAATTACACTACAAAAAACAGTGAAGGTAATTTAGGCATAACTTGTTAATAATTATAATTTTGAGAGTTATATACCCTTATACACAGTAAGTATACTAATAAACTTGGCCGTTAGGCTCACGGTCCATCTCCCGGCCACGTACTATACACTTGGCTGGCAGTCGCACGGCCCAGCACCCAGTCACACATGCGTGACGTCAAATAAAATCTCAATTTATAGTAACAATAATCAGAATAAACTCAAAACATACCGTAACACAGAATCTTATCCATTTATTGCGCACCATATTCCGGTTTTATGATCTAGCAAGGGAGTTTCATAAACGAAATTGTCTGTGGCATTATATCGGTTGTGACACATGACCACATAAAGAAAACCATGCTTCGTACTGAAATATTAATCGTGGATCGATTGTTACATCATTAACATTCCTCAAAATCCAGTTACAGAAAGTTACCCGACTCTGTTGATCACGCAGTAGCAATTCCTGGACAACAGTAACCCTGTATGGTTTGAGTTTTAAAGTTTTGTTGGTTTCTATGCTGAAGCTTTCGAAATGTCAAGTTTCTTGTGCAAGGTGCCCAAGAGATTTTCGAGGTGACCGTTCTAATCTTTCTCAGATTTGATCTAATTTCTGCTCTGTAAACACAAAGTCCTGTTTACCTTTCTTTTCCTATCACAAATTGATCCTGCCTCTGAATTTATTTAACAGCAAACGATCGGCCTCTCTACTCGGAACAAGCACGCCAGGAAATTTGACTTACAACCTCCTATAAGATGATGTAAGCACATACGTATCATACATAAACACTTTGTGATACTGTATTCTGAAAGTACTTCAAGCAAAACTAAACACTTCTAAATATCTCTAATACGAGGTACATCCAGAAAGTAAGTTCCGTATGGCAATAAAATTAAATTGTGTACAGATACAGAATAATTAATTATTGCACAAAAGTCTGCAACTCTTAAACTACTTTTCCACATAACTGCCGAAATTTTGCAGGCATTTGTCATAGCGTGGCACAAGTTTTTGTATACCTTCTTCATAGAAGTTTGCCGCCTGTGTCTTCAAAAAGTTGGAAACATTTTCTTTCAGCTCTTCGTCATTGTTGAAGTGTTGACCGCCAAGGAAAGACTTGAGATGTAAGAACAGATGAAAGTCGCTAGGAGCGAGGTCAGGGCTGTACGGAGGATGGTCAAACACGTCCCAGCCAAATCCCTGTAGGAGGTTTTTCGTCACATTTGCTGTTGGACCCATCTTCTCACCATTGAATCACTCATCGCATTTTTTGTCCGTAACCATCGCAAATTTGCCGATAAATTTCAATTGGTTTCACTTTCCTAGCATTCAGAAAACGAATCACAGATCTGATTTTACAAGCGGCGGGATTTTCAATCAACACCGACATTGTAAACAAGCACAACAAAGCGTATGTGGCTGACAGCGATCTCAAAATGGCGGACGTTTCTTCTCCTTGATACAGAGCGTCTACCGCGCATGTGCGGAACTGCGATCACAGCGCTGCAGCGGAGATAAATTGAAACGGAACTTACTTTCTGGACGTACCTCGTATTATTCACCTGTGGACAAGACTGACACACTTTCGAACGGATGTAGGACGTGCGCGCAGGGAAAGCCCAGCAGCCAATTTTTGTAAGAAACGTACTTGATTTCTTTAAAGCATATTAACACTGAGTTAAAATTGTTGTGTCTGTAAGTTTTAATGCAATGTTATTTGAAGTTGTATGCTGTTTTTGATATATTGTATTTTGGACACTGAAATATAATACCTATGTTTAGCCATAAGAGGACTTATACACAAATACAATATGGTGGCGCTTCTTTTGACAACAGATAGGAATGTGGTAGTTTTATTCTTAGTCTTACTATCAACTTGATTTGTGGAATTTGCTGTGTCCCACTCTGGCTATTATATTATTTCATGTGGTTTGCTGGAGAATGAGTCAATCACATGATTTATCCATACTGTTTTGAATTTGGTGACTACGACTGACGCAATGTCTCGGTGAGGAGTAGGGATGAGAGAGATAGAAACTAGATGCTTTGCTATAGATTTAGCTTACTTGTCAGCTATCTCATTACCAAACAGTTTTCACACACATATACGTTGATATTAACACTGATATTAGATCTCTTGCAAAATCTTTCAAACGAGGAAATTTGTCAATCAGCAAACAGGCGTAAAAATGAACCAAATTAACTTCCTTATGTGTATTCTTCAGTATCTTATTAAACTGTATGAATTTAAAAACCTGTGTGCTTAATTATTTGCGACCAAATTGGTGTATACATTACTCAAATACAACAAATCGACTCTGAAGTCATGTTTTTGAAAAATTTTAGATGGCTGTATATGTTTAATTAAAATCGTTAGAGCTATTTTTCAGAAAATGGAAATTTTCAAAAACTGTTCCATTTAAAGAGTATTTTGGGTGGGCGGGTTTCTTTGTTGCATCCTAGGAAAACACTAGACTTAAATACCCAGTTTGGCACTTAACCAGCTTTTAGTTTTTGAGTTATGTTGTTCACAGAGAGCCGGACACATATACTTCATGTATACATACATACCTTCATGCATACACACATGGACGTCCTTTCAAATTTTTTGTTTTTGTTTCGTTTCTTTTTGGATGAAGATCTCAAAAATCAATTTCCAATGAAATATCGGCATCGAATTTTGGGATGGAGAACAGTACCTTCTCTGCCTGCTATGTACATTGATATATATCGTAAAGAAATAAAAACAATGTTATTTTGATCACATTAGAAAACCTAGGTTATTGATATGTAGGTTATTCTAGAATGTGTTGTGTAAACGAGTCGAGGTAAGCAGCAGAAAGTAACATCAAGAGATGAACAAGTTTCAGCCGAGCGTAATAATGACGTTATGCTGGTAGGAAGTTTCTAATCGCGCGTTAATTCAATATTCTGTGAGACTTGCGGGAGATGAGAACAGAGACGCTACCGTGTTAATGAGCTAAACACAGGCATAGAACCAAACTTTACCATGAGAGTCTTTCAACCCCATAAAGATATGACTTTTTGTTGCTATATTTTGAAAGTGCACTGTCCTAAACTACAAGCATCCTCTCTCAAAGGATGTATTGAGTCTGAAAACAAGAAAGAGACCATTACCTGCTCAGTCATCTGATGTTTATTCTTCATATAAACTAGAAATTCAGTTGATAAAGTCATTTGCAGAAGTGGATTCAATTATAATAGGTATAAATCTGTGGTTGGCCCCACAGATTTCTGAACATTGTCCATAAAATACTCCAGGACGATTAAATCAAAAGATTGCTACCGATCACACTGTGTAATTTGTCGTGTGTATTATTTTCGCTGAAGTATTACAATGTGGAAGCGATTTCCCAGATATAAAACAAAGAAGGATCAACAACATTAAGTTATCACCGAGCGATGGCTCTTGCGGTATCATCTGTGGCGTATTCTCGGGAGATACCGAAGGCTGACCAACTTGACAGTTGGATAGGTAGAATCAGACTGAAAACTTCAATGCCATACTCGGGATTTGGACCACGGATCTCCCGGTCTCTAGCCTCAGTCTGACTCTCGCATGTTTCCCGGCAAACCGCAAGGTGATCTCAAATTATTTTGAGATGACTACCCCAATGGCGACTTACAATGTTGTAAGTACCTTAAGTCCCTGGATTCATCGTATAGCCAATTATTATGGTCAATTAATATTTATTTAATTGTTTGTTTTTCTCTTGATTTTCAGTCTGACTCTACCTATCTAATTCCTGTCCTACACACGGCTTGTGTGAAAGAAAATTAAATCAATACTAATTAAGCATAATAGTTGGCTATACTTTGAATCCTGGGATTTAAATTACTTACAACATTGTAAGTCATCATTGGGATATGTCATCTCAAAATAATTTGAGGCCACCTTGTGGTTTACCAGCTATGGCATTGAATTTGTCAATCCGACTCTGCTTATCCAACTCCTGTCCTACACACGGCTTGTGCAAAAAAAAAAAAACAATTAAATCAATACTAGCTTAACAGTTTTTCCCCATTGGTTTCCTCAGTCATCAAGTTTGCATACTTGAGACCACCACCCAAAATCCCACCTTCAATCTAAAACAATAGCAAACCTGAAAATAGATAATAATTGAGAGGCTATTCTCAGAAAATTCAAGACATACATTTGATTTGGCATGCAAATATTTTACATATAAGAGGTTTTAATCGAAATCGTTAGAGGTTTTTTTAGAAAATCAATTTTTTTCCATATAAAGGGTAGTTGATTCTTGATAATCTTCGTCTTCATCCTTAGAAAATACCAAACTTAAATACCAAGTCCACAGGCACGCGCGCGCGCGCACACACACACGAAACTTTTTCTAATAATGCTCATATTGGATTCAGGGGAACCAATTAATAGTAAAATGTATTCATAGAAACAAGGTATATTTTGTGGTTTCTGAAATGTGTGAATTAAAAGCTAATATTAGGTGAAATACCCTTTTATAAATCTGAGTATCCAAGTTTGAATGAACATAAGCTTATTTGAAAAAAAAAAACAAATATGTGATATTGATTATTTCAGACGATAACAATGGAGAAAAATAATCGTTTCCTCATTCAAACAAAGTAAAGTATTAAATGAAACATCTGGCTTTAAAATTTGCCATTTAACTAGAGATCCTTTTGCCTGCTAATTTGCATTACATAAACGTACAGCACAAGATTAATTGGAGACAATTAAAATAATTGTAATTTGTTGACACAATGAGAAACAAACGTAATGTTAACTAGCTGCAAAGCATTTCTAATTATGGAGACAGCACAACATTAAAAATAACAAACGAAACAGAACGTCTTTATTTTGCTACATAAAAACTATATACACATTTTATTTATAACGAAAAATGCCACTATTTGGAATGAAAAAAAAAAAAACATTTATCGGATTTTATTTAGTGAAAGAAAAGATAGGCTGTATTTGGACAATATTATATTCATTATTGCATATTGTTTAATATCTAACAAAACGTCATTTTAAAGTGTAATATGCAACTCTAAAGTCATATTAAAAGAAGCAAATTTGTATATTTGCAAATATGTCCTTGGCATTATAAAGAAGTTAAGCATAAAAGGAAATAAAAATCTGACGAATCCACTCACATGACTTTCTCTACATCTCTGCGGCGGATTACTCTTAAAAAAAGTTAATACTTTATATTAATCGAGATAAACATTAGCTGAAATTGTTTTAATACTTGCTTCCTTGTATGCAGAATGGAAATAAGCGAGTACACTGGTCAAATCTTTTAAAAGTTGGTTGCTATGTGATTGAATTCGATTCTTTGCATGGTTTGGAGGTGACAAGTTCCCGTAGAGATAATTTTAAGTATTTAAAACTGAAACCAATAACAAGGAATATCGATGAAATGATCAAATCCTTGAAAAAATGTGTATGACATAAATTGTGTGTGACATTTCTTTTGTAGTAATTTTTTCATATTTCTTATTATAAAAAAGTCATCTAGAAGGCAGAGATCTTCAGAGGATATTCCCATAAAATTCAAGATATACAAATTTTTGGTCATTTAAGTATCTTTAATTTTGATCAAAATCGTTTGAGAAAGCCCAACATTTTCCATGTAAAGGATAGTTAGGGTGGGAGGATTCTTTTTTAAATATTTATGGGCATCATTGGAGAATACTAAACATAAATACCAGGCTGTTAATTTACTGACTTTCCATTTTTGAGTTATCGTGCTCACGCACATACAGAACTTTTTCTAAAAATCCTTTTTCTAGATACAGAGACGTGCATTTCTAGTGAAATTTTGACATCGAAGTTGTGTAGAATACAATATCTTCCCTTCCTACTATGTATTTAACAAAGTAGGGTAGAGAAAGTAAAAATTCTACAATACTTAGTCTGAATGAACTCATAGCAGTGCATTCGATATAGGTATCCTTGAGATTTATTTCTTAGCAATGCCAAAATAATTTTATTCCTTATTTCAGGATTTCTGGCATGCGAACAAACAATGTTTTCTACATCAAAGTTCCTAGGCTTTCACTGCCGGTGGCAATAATAGATAAAATATTATCCGGGCTCACTGTCTTGGTTAGAACTTTCGTTCGACCTCACCACTGCCGCTGAAGATGTTGGGAAGAAGAAAAAGAAGCCCAGGAGGCCACAGCCAACAGGGCCGGATAATATTTTATTTAGTATTTTTTTTTTTTTTTTTTTTTTTTTTTGTACGTCTGCGATGTATTGGAGATAAGAGAGGCTATACACTATTTATAATCTTTGTGTTTCAACATCTGGTCAGAATTCATGTTGATCCGTAAATCAAAATAAAATTGCTGTGCTAAATACTCTACCGTCTGGTATATAGCAAAAAGTGTTAAATTCTTTCTGCTAACAACCATAGGCTGAGTAGAGATGTCAGACCATAAGGTATTATTCTCTCGCATGACCTCTTTGCAAATTAAACTGTAATTTAATTATATTTAGAGTTACAATTTTTGATTTATGATATTATTTTTGGATTCTATCTGATATATTTTCTATCAGAATAGCTCATATCTGAACATATTTATGTTTTCGTGTTCCCAATTGCAGGAGAGGTGTACTAAAAGAGTTATAAATAAAGAATATCCATCTTTAAGTCTTAGCACAATTAATACATCATTAGAATTGCATTCTAATATCATTTCATGAACATAAAACCCAAAATAGCCTTGGTAAAGGAGGAAAATCCATCATTTTAACAGCAGCGTACTCTACATGAAGCAAAATTCATAAAAGAAAAAAAAATACTCATTTAAAATCGCAATATATCACCTAATAATCTGTTTAAAGACAGTTTACAGGACAAATAAATGAGTTATTGTGAATAAGAGTAGACAAGAACACGTTAAAAATTCTAGAACATTCCCCTTACAATACACTCCCAAATAATAACAATACACAGTACAAATCTAGTACACCAATTTTGTAAAACCAATTAGAGAGGCGAACACCGAAAAGTGAAACAAATCAGAAATAACCAGACCATAATACTACAAATTCTTTCAGTTTTAAAATTATACCTGTTAATACATTATCCAAAAATGAAAAAAAGAAAGAAAAAATATAAATGGTTGTTCCATTCACATTCTCCTCTGTATATCTCTATTATAAATTATTATAACACGCTCATTCCTCTATTTACCTCAAGTTAATCGAGAAAAGACATGATCAAAAATTGTGTTATTACTTGCATTCCTGTAACTAAATGGGAAACAAGGGAGTATATTAGTATGTTAGTCCAAAGCGATAATCAAAGCTGGTTGGCATGTGATTCAAATCCGTTTCTTTGAAAATTCCAGTATGAGAAACATTTTAGCGCTTCAAAACTGAAACAATAACAAGTTTATATCTCAAAAATGGTCAACTGCACAAAAAGTTTATGTGATGTAAATTGTGTGTTTTAGCGGGATCTATATTTTTTGTGTAGTAAGTTTTTTCTTTGTCTTACCGTTTACCAATTATGCAAAATTCGTCCACAATAAACATTTAGAGACTATTCTCAGAAAGTTCGACATATATGTTTTATTTTCCATGTAAATATCTTTAATATATGGTGTTTTAATCAAAATCATTACTGGCATTTTCTAAAGGGTAGTTCGAGGTAGGGAATTTTCCTCAAAATCTTTGTGTTGCACCCTTGTAAGATACTCAACTTAAATATCAAGTTAGATAATTTACCGACTATTCATTTTGAGTTATTGGTTCATAGGCACACATCGACCTTTTCTAAATATGCTTCTTCGTTGTTTTCTTTTTATTTGGTTTTGTTTTATGTGTTTTATTCCGGGAACCTCAAAACGTATATTTCGGTGAACTCTAGACATCGAATTTCTGGGCGTTATGCAATATTTTCTCTATACACTGCATACATTGTTAAAGAAAGTAATAAGGTAGAAATTAAAGTCTCTTAAAATATAATACAAATAAACTACATTTAATACAAAAGGTGCAATAGAACATTACCAACAATATTAAAATCTCAATATAACTTATTTGCCCTGGAAACGGCTACACGTTATACAAGGCAGCTAACTCGCTAGCTAACCTAATACGGAAAAGGACACCTACCACACCAAACAAAATATAAGATTACTGCCTCCGTGGTCGAGTGGTCAGCGAGCTGACTCCTTACCGGAGGTCCCGGGTTCGATTCCCGGCTAGGGCGGTGAATTTTCCCGCACATAGCCTGCAGGTGATATTGCAAGAGACACAACTAAAGACAAATCTGGCACAAGATTAAACATGTTTCCATTATGAGCTTGGTGTTTTGTCTATAGTGATAATCCTGCGCCTTCTAGTATACATTTAGCATGCAGCGCCATTTAAAGTTCTAATAATATTTAATTTCTAATAGTTTATTAATTTCTCGCAAAGTTTAAAGTATAAATTATATAAAGTAAAGTTTCTCCCAAGTAAAGCTATGTCACTGCAATTCAAAAAAGCTGATATCCTTGATTCTTGTTTTTTTTTTTTTTTTTTTTTTTTTTTGTTTTCTTTGGCGTGCTAGGAACGTGAAGATGATAGGGCTAAAGTATCTCCGAACTATCTACAAGGGTCAATGTGGATTTCATAACTCACATTTTGACGATCCTCCACTCCAAAATATTCTTTTCTGAAAACTCTTCGTTTTCTTTTATTTTCTCAAAAAATTGCTAACGATTTTGATTATGATGTCATGTTTAAGCTATTTTCATTACAAATGAAATGTATATCTTGAGCTTTTTGGGAATATCCTATGAAGTCCTCTTTAATCTGTGCGTCTTCTATATAATTACTAAACCCCATACAAAACATAGAGATCTGCTTAAGCTAACAATTTATGGCAAATAAAATATTTTGTGATGTTAACCTTTTCCGAAAATTTGAATTTTCAAATGTCCTCAACTTCAACTCACTGGGTATCCTATTTTGTTGTTTTCTTTTTTCCTTCCTTTGTCACGTTCATGCAAAGAGAACAAATTTCAAAGACACAACTTAACCGATTATGAAATAAGTTCAATGTCGTTTTAATTTACCAATCTTCCAATACCTACAACAAAATGAGTAAATGTGTAATGGAAATGTATTTGTATTAATAAGAAATAGACTAATACAAATTGATAAGGTGATGGAATAGACAAATGAGAACCAATATTGATTTCAAAAGGGGTAGCACAAGATTATCGAATATATTATATTATATATAATGTATATATTGATGACGTAATGAGATCGTGGAAACAACAAGCGATAGAGGGAATTCACTTAATAACAAATACAATGTTTTTCGCGGATGATCAAATAACGATAGCCAAAAGCGAGTACGAACTTCAAAAAAAGACATAATTTGTATCAATTACCAAAGACATACAACCTAGAAATATCTATAGACAAACAAAAGCAATGGCATTTAAAGGTAATCATCCAGTTCGTACCAAACATTCCTAGGAAATAAAACTAGTGCACAAAATTCAAAGTTTAATTTCCAAGGGTGTGAAATAATACATGAATCAGAAACTACTATTACTGAAAAATTAAATAAACTATGCTACGTAACAGATGCAATAAAAATAGCTTTAAATAATAACGAAAGAAAATATTGAATAATGAAATGGTATAAAACAATGGCTGACTCAATTATAAAATATGGTTCAGAAACAATGACAGCATAAAAGAAGCATTCAAAGGGCAGAAATGGAGTTCTTCAGAACCACAGCTGGATATACCAGATTGGATAAAAAAGCACAACAATGAAAGACGACGATAAATAACAAAATAATAACAGAATATAGAACAAACAGAATGAAAGAAAGTAAAATTCCAAAAATACACTTACCAGCCACAAGGACAAAGAAAACCGGAACGTCCGAGGAATAGATGGAAGGAGCAAATCTTTGGAGCCGGAACGGGCTAATATCCTAAACCGTGATGTAGAAAAAGAAGATAAGCTTTTGTAAGAACTATTTGTAGAAAACTGTGCAGAGAAAGAGAGTATATGGACATTTTGTAAGGAAAATAGCTTAATCGTATGGCATTTTAATCAAGTTCGTTAGAGGCACTTTGAAAAAGCCAATATTACGAAAATTGCATAGATTTTTACAAACTTTAATACAATATATGTTTTACCTCTTCTGAATTAGTACAGCAAAAGGATTTTGCCCACCTGGGTCGTGTGGTGGTAGCGTGTCTGCCTCATATTCATCAGGTCGTGAGTTCGAAGATCGCTTAGGTTGAATTACCCGGATAAGTTTTTTTCGGGGTTTTCCCTTATCCTGAGAAGACGGATGTCGAGTAACTTTAAGCTCTATGGACACCGAGAACATTTGAGTATCATTTCACCAATTTCATCCATCGTCCGATATGACCAAACAGGTTAAAGGACGTTAAGCTAAAAGAAAAGAAAAAAAAAAGGATTTTTTAAAGTGCAATTTCCTCAAGTATATCTACATCACTTAATTCTTCATAACTATGATCTATCCCATTACTATGAATTTTTATTTTCACTCCTTATGCAAAGAATCTCTGCACTAAGTACAAGAGGGACTGCAATTCCTTTTAACATGTCCCCTACACGTACATAATAGAAAGAGAAAGTATTGTATTTCACCCAAAAATTTGAACTCAACGTTTTACCAAAAATTAATTTTTTCCAGTCCTGTGACTAAAATTTCAATTTTACAAAAATTGCTGTATATACTGTGTGTATCTTTCAAACTATTTCCACGCCAAACAACCCTATTCACAAATTCACTTTTCCACTTTCTCAAATACGGCTGTAATGGTTTTCATCAAAATACAAGATATTCAGTGTGGAAGGTGAGTAAGTGAAACATTTGTATCATCGTTTCAGAACGGTATTATAAACCTGCATGAGCAGTTTTTTCGCTATTTTTACTTTCTCCATACGCAAGTACTAAGACTATTTATGCTAATTTTTACCTTCTCTATACGCACTATGTACATAGTGTATAGAGAAGGTATTGCACTCCACCAAAAAATTCGATACCGAGATTTCACCGGAAATATATGTTTTAGGGTCCCCTGTATCCAAAAAAGGTATTTCCAGAAAAAGGTCCGTGTGTGTGTGTGTGTCCGTGTGTCTGTGAACACGATAACTCAAAAATGAAGAGTAGCCAAAATACCAAACTTGGTATTTAAGTTTAGTATCTTCCAGGGATGCGACTCGAAGGTTTTGAGAAAAATCCCCCCATCCAAACTACCCTTTACATGGAACATTTTTCGAAAAGTTTTATTTTCTTAAAAATGGCTCAAACGATTTTGATTAAAATGTCGTATATTAAAGATATTTACCTGACAAATAAAATGTAAATCTTGAATTTTCTGGGAATACCTTCTAAAGACCTGTTTATTCTGGATGAATTTTGCATAACTACTAAACCGTAAGAGATGGATAAAAGCTTAACACACAACAAATGTAGAGCACGTTAAAACACACAATTTATGTTATATATATTTTTTTCGTGGAGTTGATCGTTTTTGAGATATTCCTTTTTCTTGGTTAGCTTTGAAAAACTTATACTTTTCTCATACAGGAATTTGTCAACTCCTGTCCATACAAACAAAGGAACATCAGTCACATAGTAACCGGCTTTTGGCTTTCACTTTAACCTATGGTACTCCCTTATTTTGCTTCTACTTACAATAAAGCAAGAAATAAGACTATTTCTGCTAATTTTTCTCGATTAGCATGAAATAAATAAAAGATAAGTTTATTAACAATAATTTGTTACAGAGATATAGAGAAAGTCATGTGAATGGAACACATCCGATTTTTTTTATTACTTTCTCTATACGAACTATGTACATAGTGTATAGAGAAGGTATTGCACTCCACCAAAAAATTCGATACCGAGATTTCACCGGAAATATATGTTTTAGGGTCCCCTGTATCTTCCTGGGATGCGACACGAAGATTTTGAGAAAAATGCCCCCACCCCAAGCTACCCTTTACATGGAACGTTTTTCGAAAATTTTGATTTTCTAAAAAATGGCTCTAACGATTTTGATTAAAATATCGTATATTAAAGATATTTACCTGACAAATAAAATTTTCTGGGAATAGCCTCTGAAGACTTCTTTATTCTGGGTCAATTTTACGGAATTTTGCATAACTGCTAAACCGTAAGAGATGGACAAAAACTTACCAAACAACAAATGTAGAGCACTTTAAAACACACAATTTGTTATATACATTTTTTTCGTGGATTTTTGAGATATTCCTTCTTTTTGGTTTCAGCTGTAAAAAACATACTTTTCTCATACAGGACTTTGTGAACTCGTGTCCATAAAAACAAAGGAACCTCAGTCATATAGCAACCAGCTTTTGACCATCACTTTAACCTATCGTACTCCCTTATTTCGCTTCTACTTACAAGGAAGCAAGTAATAAGGCTATTTCTGCTAATTTTTTCTCGATTAGCATGAAATAAATGGAAGCATAAGCCGTCTAACAATAATTTGTTGCAGAGATATAGAGAAAGTCATGTGAATGGAACACTTCAGATGTTTTCTATTTAGCATGAAGTAAATATAATACAAGCTTTTTTAGAATAATTTGTTGCAGAGATGTAGAGAAAGTCATGTGAATGGTACACATCAGATGTCTTTTCTTAATTTCTGGGAATCTCCTTTGAGGCTCTGTACATTTGGAACCACTTTAATGTAATTTTATACAACTAATAAGTCATAGATGGACAAAAAGTCCTACACTAAGAATACAGATTCACTTATCCCATTTGAAAAATACGTCTTGTATTATGTTCGAAATGTACAATTATTTTATAAAATTTTTAAGTATCACCATGCAGTTGTTAATGTTTATGTCAAGGAAAGAGTATGGCATTTCTAGCGATCTGGTTTTTACTTTCTCTACACGTACTATGTACATAGTGTATAGAGAAGGTATTGCATTCCACCCAATAATTCAATACCGAGATTTCACCAGAAATACATGTTTTGGGTCCTCCTGAATCCAAAAAAAAGCATTTTTACAAAAATGCCCGAGTGTAAAAAAAAGAAATGGCGTGTTATTTATGGACGCTCTTTAACTGCTTTGGTTCTCAGCGTCCCATTCTACATTGGGCGTTAAAGATCGCTTAGTTTTACTCAGAGGCCTCTCTTATCAAGCTTGAGGTTCTTATACGTGCCGTAAATCCACGACATGGGATCCACAGCTTTACTTTCCTTCCGAAGGAAGCCATGCTAAGGATTTTTACGCCCGAAAAAATCCATCGTCCTCCGCCGGGTTTGAACCCGCGACCTTGGGTATATGAAGTTAGCATGGTAACCATTACACCACCGTGTGTGTGTGTGCACTTGTGTGTCTATGTGTGTAGGTGTTTGTCTGTCTATGGTCAGCATAACTCAAAAACGAAAATACCGTTGAATACCAAATCTGGTATTTAAGTTTGGTTTCTTCCACAAATGCGAGACGAAGATTTTCAAGAATATCGCCCCACCTCCAACTACCCTTTACATGGAACTTTTTTGGAAAATTTTTATTTTCATAGAAACTATACATAGTATAAAAAGGTTAGTGTACAGAGAAAGCCATACAGTGTAACAGGAATTTTTTCTCCTATATCGTATTGGCTACTCCGCTAATACATGCCCATTTCTGCACACTGTTTTACGGGTTTCCAGAGGGCCATAAACGTCCTTATCTGCAAATCTATCCTCTTTCATATTGCTCATGGAGGTTATAACCGACATAAGGTGTCGCCTCCAGCAATAACAAAGCGCAGGTTTGTTGCTTGACAGGCTTCTCGAGCAGGTCAAGACGAGAGCAACTTTACTACATGCATAAAGTATGAGTCAATTTTGACTTGACGAAACACAGATGGCGTCTTAATTGGAAGATAATGCTGAAATTTGATAGCTGTGATGTAGATATATTCTGCAATTTAAATAAGGACTTGTTTATTAAGGTTTTATATTTTCTTCTTCGGCATATTTTCTTTTGATAGCTCTTGCCGTGTCTAGAGCCCTCTTTTATCTAAAGGAATACTCTGAAAGAGAAGGTGAAATGCAAAAATGAATAATCCTGATTATGGCATAATTGGTTTCATTTGTGTGACGGCCGCGCCGTGGCCGAGTGGTTAGACCACTTGCCTCTCACCAAGCGACCGCATGTGAGATTTGTGGTGGACAAAACGGCGCTGGGGCGGGTTTTCTCCGGGTACTCCGGTTTCCCCCGCCATCGCATTCCACCGGTGCTCCATCATCATTCATGTATCATCAGTATCACCGACTGCGGTGCCATTAGTAGTTAAAGCGGGCGTTAAACACTACAAAAAAAAAAAAAAAAAAAATTGTGTGACATTTTCACAAGGCCCATATTAAGATTATCCATAATTTGGATGAAAAATTTAATGCAATCTTAGCATTGCAAATAGTATAGAATAAATCACACTGAGCGTAAAGGTTCAGGAGGTAACGTTAGAGCCCCACGGAGATCCCGGGTTCAAATCCCCGGGGCCAACCATCTGACCAATTATTTTTCTCTGTTTTCACGGTTTTTATTAGGCAAATATTGGGTTAGTCACTTTGATTATTGAAGAATTCTATCATTCTTTTCATCACTCCATTTCCTTTACTTCTTTTTCGCCACCATGTCAAGCATTGGCCTGGTCACCCATTCTGTATATGCTACACTATATAGCTTGCTTGCTCCTCGACAGACTTCTGACCAAAGGCATTGATTTGCAAGACCTTGAGACCGTTAATTAGCCTCGTAATAATAATAACAATCATTTTTATTAATTATCTAAATATATATGTAAAGAAAGTAAATATTTAATAAGTTGCATGCATAGGAACCAAGAAGCCAGTTTTTTACTTGAAAGTTACTCAGAATCATGACGCCAGACTGGATAGAGGGGTCAGAAGTTGCTTCTTTTTGAAAGTCACGTTCGAGTTTAGTATAAGGGGAAACCACAGTTTAAAGTCTACAAGGGGACTTCTTCTTTATATACGTGATTATTATGACGTATTCTGCGAGATTTGCAATGGTTTTTGAGTAACGATGGTGTCATTTTGGCGGACCTTCCAACCAATCAGAAAGAATCTACCATGACACCGTTTTTTGTATATAAGAAGTAAGGTTTGGCACATCGTGGTCGTTTGCTAAGAATTCACCCGTGAGAGAGGTAAGGTCGTCGCATGTTAAGAATTCGCCCGTGTGTGAGGCAAGGTCGTTTGTTAAGAAGTTCGCGAAGTAAGTTTATTATAATAAGAAACTGTATGTGAAGTAAAGTAACGTCGCTCACTTATTTAACAGTCGGCTCGTGATTACGTGAAAGTGAATTGTGCCATGTGCTCAACTAAAACAGTGTAATTGAAAGTACTTGTGCGTAAGTGTTAAAGAACATCAGTCAGCAGTATAAAGTGTATAACCAGGTGCTTGTCTTCAAAACTCCTATAGAATAAACAGCAGTAAAAGGTTACAAGTGTTTTCTTAACAATTACAAGATCACTCCTACAACTCCTCCCACTAGCCAAATCCACGCCTGGGAGAGTCAATGTTCGTGCAAGACTGAGCAACGCCGTGGCAAACCATCCCAGAAGAACTTCAATACCAGGTACGAGAGTGTCATGGAATTGATTGGAAGTGACACTTAGTTACGCTGCACACAAGCACCCAAAGGGAGGCGCAAAATCAACAAACTAAAATACTCCCGCATATGGCTCACAACGTGCACCACTAACAAGGAATTGAAATCTCCACTGCAACCTGCCTAAAAGGAGGTGATCCAAAAAGGAACAAAGCAAAGTAATATAAAACAAATCACGAAAATATGCAGTATCCATAGTTCACTAACGTGAGTGTCTTCATATGTTATGAAGCGTTAAATGTTCTCTCTGCGTTCATCTGACGTGTTAATCCGGTAAACAACAAGCAGTACTCCTTTCCTGGGAGAGAAGTGAGAAGATGTTACTGACTGTGATGTAGCCTATTCTAATCATCTATATAATCAGAAGTAGCACAAACTAGTTTCACCTTCCATCTGTAAGCTATGACAACTTGAAATACTTCCATCTGACGTGTTAACCCGGTAAACAACAAGCAGTACTCCTTTCCTGGGAGATAAGTGAGCAGATGTTACTGTCTGTGATGTAGCTTATACTAATCATCTATATAATCAGAAGTATCACAAACTAGTTTCACCTTCCATCTGTAAGCTATGACAACTTGAAATACCTGCATTACGCCATTATCATAGCTATTGATATAATTACCGATTAAGTGACATAATAAACACAGTAAAAAGCTGTTTGTTAAAATAAGATTACTTACAGAAAATCACACATATAAGCATTATATCACGCAGTTTAATAAAAATATAGTGCATTAGTAATCGTCAAAACCTTAGTAGAAACGCCAACCGAAGGATTTAAGGCTAGAATTTAGCGTATCGTTCTGGGACTTAAGACGTTCTGTGACCTGTAAAATTCATTATACAGAAATAATTTTAGTCAAGTGCATAGCTTGGGATTAGTTTGCGAGAGCAAAACTAAGACTTACCTCTTAAGTCTGCACCAGCCAAACCCACTGCTCATTTACAATTCCACCGCGTGTATGCAAATGCCAGCTTTCCCACCAACCCTGCTGCACTTTCATGTAAAATATGCTGGAGGTACAATTAATTTTACTAAAGGTAATTAGTTTGCTTTCCCATTATGGCAATTCTTTGGTTGTTTCAATTATAGAGTTCTGAAGCTTAATTACCGACTTTATTAAGCTGCTTCCAGAATGAGGCTAAAATTCTTTATGCTATGTTCGTTATTATAGTGAAAATACGTGCTGTCTCTTAGCACAATAATCAAACTCTCTCTTTCTTTTGCATGCGTGTTAAATGTGGGATATGCGTGCACATGCAAGACATTTTCCATGATATTTTATTTTATTTCCCTTAGAAATAAAATTATAGAATCGTCCTTAATAACTATCCTATTTTGAAAGACAAATCTCTATGTCAAAATTGAATAGTCAATGTTAATATCATGCAGTCAACCCATTATTTTATTTTACTGCTACGAGGGCAACACTAAGTTTTTACTTTCTCTAGAACGTATGTAAACTGTAAATAGTATATAGAGAAAGTATTGTGTTCTATCCAAAATTTCTATAATAAAATTTCATCGAGAATGCATGTTTTGAGGCCCCCTTAATCCCCCCTCTAAATTCTTTTCAGAAAAATGTCCGTGTATATATTCCAAGAATGCTACACATAGATTTAAAAAATCCCACACACGAAATTCCCTTTACCTTGCTAAAAAGTTAAAAAATGTTTTCTCAAAAATTATTAACGATTTCGATTAAAATACGATGTACTTAAGATATTTGCATCAAAAATAACATTATATGTTGAATTTTACGGAAGTAGCCTCTGAAGTTCCCTTGTTCTGAATGACTTTTGTATAACTAGTAAACTATAACAGATAAAAAGCTAACACAAAAATGTAGATTTTATTAAAAATCACAACTAATATTATAACATGCTGTATATTTGATTGTTTCCGAGATATTTCTGGCTATTAGTTTTAATTTTGACCTGTGTAATTTTTCTCAAAGTTGAAGTTACCCTTCATTTCACCTCTATTTTGTTTTATTGGTGGCCGTTCAAATTGAGCCGACTTACATTATTTCATATAGAAACCAGCTTTTAAAATATGACTAATTGCAACCGGCTAGAGACCAGGTTCAAATCCCTTCTACTTACGAGGAAGGCAGTAATAAAACCATTTCTGGTAATATTTAACTTGATTCGCATATACGAATCTTTTGAAGGAAACACATGTGAATGGAACAACTGATTTGTTTATAAATGCTACATTTCTAAAAGTAAACGAGATTTTATTATATTTGATAGTTACTTTTTTACGTTTTACGAGTTTATTACAGCGTAGTTTGTTCAATTTGTTCTAGTACTTTGTTAATCATCATGTTAAGAAGTTTAATGATTCAGAAATGAATTTGAGTACAGCATATTACTAAAATATTATTTTTTAGACTTTAAATTGTTATTAATGCCTAAGTAATACAAAAGATCAGCTTATAAATGAGTTTGTCAAGAAAACCTTATTTAAGATAACAATTTGTATTTGGTACAGCGATTTCAAAACATCTTTTTCTTCTTCTTAATGATAAATTTCGTGAAGGACTCCCAAGAACAGAGGATGATATGAAAGAAAATGTTATTTGTTGTCCGAGCAACGCTTAAAAAATATCGACACACATCTTATGCATTTATTGGGCATTGGTTTGGGTAAATCCAAAATATTTTATATCTACGAAGTGAGGAAACTTTGTTGTCGATGGTTTTCACATCTGACTTTCGAACAAAAACAACAACGCATTGATTGCTGCAGTTGGAAGAATCACAAAGTGACACTTCAAATTTGGTTTGGAATATCGTTACAGGGGATGAACCTTGGGTTAATTGTTATGATCCTGAATAGGACTGGGAAAGGTCTGAACCCGCTACTTTAGGATCAGAAGACCAGTGTCTAACAACTGAGTCATTCAGGCCGACTCGAAAAACAATTCATAGAGACAGGAAAACACTTATGGGATCGAAGTATATGATCACTAGAAGGGAAACCACCCCAGAATTCTACTATCGATCCGCAAAATCTACAAGAAACCATGGTCAGTATTGCCCCAACGGAAATCGAAACCCAGACCTCCCGAATGTGAACATCATACGTTACCGCGGAGCCATATCCTTATTGTTACAGTATCAGCTTTACCTTTAACAGCCGAGCTGGTAAACAGAGGGGAAGTGTGATGTCCACCTTTTCCACCTAGAAGTGTTAAAAAATCTATCGTCTGGCACATATGTACTACAATGTGGCACTACATACATTTTTCGGGCATATAGTAGAACAAGGTCACATTTTCTCGACACAAATTTATTCATTTCGAGCTTTGTGGTTGTAATAGAGAGAGACATTATAAAAAATCTGATGTGTTACATTCACATGACTTTCTCTAGCTGCTCTACAAAACTCCTGCTAAAGATTATTCTTTTTTATACACAATGTTAATCAAGATAAATGTTAGCAGAATGTTATTACTTAGTTCCTTATAAGTAGAAGGGAATGAAGGAATGCACTATGCTAAAGTGATTGTCAAATGTTTTAAAAGCTACACTTATGCGATTTTCATTGCAAATCACTTCTTTACTTGGCCAGGAGTAGAACAAAGGAAAAGCAGACTTCCTGTGTGAGAAAAGTAAGTACTTCACAATTGAAACCAATAACAAGGAATATCTCGAAAACGGTTACCTCCACAACAAAAACGTAAAAGACAAAAACTGTGTCTTTGTCATGAAGTATATTTTTTGTGTAGTACGTTTTTTTCTATACGGTTTAGCAGCTAAGCAAAATTCAGCAAAATGCATCTAGAATAAAGAGGTCTTCAGAGGCTATTACCAAAAAATTCGAGATATACATTTTATTTCGGATATAAATAGCTTTAATATACAGGATTTTAATCAAAATCGTTAGAGCTATTTTTCAGAAAATCAAAATTTTCGAAATTTTTTCCATGTAAAAGGTAGTTTGTGGTGGGGGAATTTTTTTGAAAAATTTCGTGTCGCATCCTTGAAAGATACTAAACCTAAATACCAAGTTTGGTATTTAACGGTACTTTTGTTTTGGGGCTATTCTGTCCACATACACACACGGACCTTTTTTTAAAAATGCTTTTTTCGGACTCAGGGGACCCCAAAACATATATTTCCGATGAAATCTCGGTATCGAATTTTTGGGTGCATTACAATACCTTCTCTATCCCTATGTACATTGTACATATGGGGCTAGGGAAAGTAAAAAAAAAAAAAAAGGTATCTTCATTTAAAGCGAAGGGTTATGACTGTCTGAAAGTTTAACTTTCTCATGTTAGCATGTGCAGAATTAAAATATCTCCTGGTGTTATCATATTTCACGTAGCACAACTGTTTAGAACGAAATGGACATTCAAATGTATTACTATTTCCAATTATTCACTAAATTTGTATCTAGCATTCTCGTGTGTCATCTGTTTGCTGTTATTCGTCATGTACACAGCAATCAGTTACAGTGAGGTGGTGATGTTTGCAAACAAATATGAGTAAGCTAATCAGGACCGATCTTTAGATATTTTACTCACTATTTAAAGCTTTATGATGATGCTTTGTTTAAAACCATACACACGTTCTATTTGTTGCAATTGTGCATTATCCCTTCTACATGAATGTTGGAGGGAGAAACAAGCACGAATCATCAAAAGTAATATTTTATCATACCGGATATGATAGCAGTAATTCGCACATAATTGCCACGACGCATCATCGCGCATTGTTCGTTATGGGTAATAAACTTTGCAGCTCGAAAGTGATGAGAGAAAATGACACGTCAGTACCAGATTCTGGAATGGCAGCATTCTTTTTGCACGTAAATAAGGCTTGTTTAACATATGCAGCCTTTTTCCAATTATAAATATAATTTTATTTTTTAATTACGGCGACAGTTTCTCCAGGCTACGCCTTCTCTAAAGATCCGAGTGGCTTAATTAGAACAATGTCAGTCTGTCGCAGTCCCCCCGATGTGTGTTCGCGGCACATCTGTCAGCACCAGCTCCGCCCCATAATGTCGCCTGTCTTGCATCCTTTGCCTTACCGCTCGAGGCCACATTTCGACCCCTGCTTGGGCCCCGATATTTTAGCAACCATTCTCTGCTTCACGATACCAAAGTTCAAACGTGTTACGGTTCACATGTATTTCTCTACCCATTATTATAGAAATATTCTTATAAAAGGTTATGCTTACACCTACTTTGTATCGAAGATAAAGATTTGCAGAAATGTTTTTATTACCACTTTGTCCTAGCGTAGAAAACTTCACGAGGATTTGCTTACATTGAGCTAATGACCTCAAAGGTCAATATTATGGCATACGCCGCAATATCGATACTATAACACATGCAATTGAAAATAATTTGCAAACTGATAGATACCACTGTAATAAACTTTAGACAGTGCCTGATTGGAAGCTACATCTAGACTTCAGATCAACAACAATGATGGGAGCCATTATTGGCACCATATATATTATTCATTCAAGACGTGATCTACATGAAGATGAACTAAATCACCTACAATATTTTCAAGATACAATAATAGGCATGCATCAAATGTTTGCAGTTGCCCAAAAAGCAAATTTAACTTTTAATCTAAATCCCTGCAGATGGTATAGCAAAAGAGAAGCCCGTGTGCAAGCCAACGAATAACCTATACCTTGTCATCGAAATACTTCGCGTATAAGTATTCGCCTATTTTTAGAATGAAATCACTATTAAATAAACTACTTAGGTTCCTTAAACATTGAGATATTTCATATGAATAGTTTTGCTATATTCTACGATTATTTATTACCAATATTAGATATATTTGGTATAAATTTGAATCAATGTTACCAGCTTACTATGTTTTGTGTTTATATGGTGTTATTTTTTATGTTCTGATATGATTTATTTTGTAATTAATTTGGTGATGCTCTTGTCATTATTTTGTAATCAAAATGATACTGCAAAATTTAAGTGAACATTGTAATTGGGAAGACCTGTAATGTTCACATTATAGAACAAAAAGTAAATAAAACATTGTCCTAATGTAATGGAGTAGTTTTTGCATGGAATGGTACTGACTAGCCATGTTTCGCCCCACCTTCTAAAAATCTGATGTGTACCATTCACATGATTTTCCCGATATGCCTGCAACAAATTATTCTTAAAAACTTATACTTCTATTAACGTCATGCTAATCAGTAAAACATTAGCAGAAATAGCCATATTACTTGCTTCCTTGTAAGTGGAGGTGAAATAAGGCAGTAACATAGGTTAAAGTGATGATCAAAAGCTGGTTGCTATGTCACTGAAGTTCCTTTGTTTGTATGGACAGCAGTTGACAAATTCCTGTAAGGGAAATATATAAGTTCTTCATAGCAGAATGTCACAAAAACGACGAACTCCACGAAAAAAATGTACATAATATAAATTGTGTGTTTTAACGTGCTCTACATTTTTTGTGTAATAAGTTTTTGTCCATCTCTTACGGTTTAGCAGTTATTCAAAATTTAGTAAAATTCATCCAGAATAAACTATAAACTACTCTTCATAGACTATTCCCAGAAAATTCAAGATATACATTTTATTGTTTAGTAAATATCTTTAATATACGAAATTTTAATCAAAATCGTTAGAGCCATTTTTGAGAAAATCAAAATTTTCGCAAAAAGTTCCATGTAAAGGGTAGTTGGGGTGGGGGATTTTTCTCAAAATCTTCGTGTCTCATCCCTGTAAGATACTAAACTTAAATACCAAGTTTGGTATTTTACATATTTTTCGTTTTTGAGTTATCATGTTCACAGACACACGGACACACGGACAAACACACACACGGACCTTTTTCCGAAAATGCTTTTTTTAGATAAAGGGGACCCTAAAACATATATTTCCGGTGAAATCTCGGTATCGAATTTTTTGGTGGAGTGCAGTACCTTCTCTATACACTATGTACATAGTACGTATAGAGAAAGTAAAAATGAGACACCTTATTAATGAACATTATTGAATGTATTAGAATCGTCGCTGATGCAAGCTCTCATATAAGTTTCCTGTTCTGTGGTCGTGGCTGTTGTGTCTGTTGTACAATTTACCGAAGCGTGCAAGTAATACTTCCCTCCTTCCTCTTGAGTGCTAAATGATGTTGTGGTTGCTTTACCCTTTCTTTGTGTACAACGGTAGCGAAACATTCATAGAGGCGGTATGATTTATTGGTTGTATTTTTTACTTTCTCTACACGTATTAAATTAAATAAAACAACATAAAATCTGTATAAAACTCTGGTGTCTAATTTCTAAACCCAGGGGTAATACGCCAAATTTTTAGAAATCTATTTGTATTCATACAACATACATGTATTGTTTACATATTATTTATCATAAATTATAATAAACTACATACATTACAAAAAATAATAAAAACAAGTAAAATAAAGTAAAATAATATGAATATTTGAACATTTAAATAATTACACTTTCATAATCTAATCTAAATAAATAAGAAAAAAAAAATACAAATATAAATCGAAAACAAATGTAATAAAAACTAAACAAATCACATAATACAAAAACACATCACTCTACAGGTACTATGTACATAGTGTATAGAAAATGTTTTGCACTCCACCCGAGATTTCCCTGGAAATACATGTTTTAGGGTCCCCTGTATCAAACTTTTTTTTTTAGAAAAAGATCCACGTGTGTGTGTGTCTGTGAACACGATAAGTAAAAACGAAAAGATATTTAAGTTTGGTAACTTCCAAGGATGCGACACGAATATTTTCAAGAAAATCCCCCACACCAAACTACTCATTACATGCTAAAATTTAAAAAAATGTTGATATTCTCAAAAATGGCTCTAATGGTTTTCATTAAAATCTTTTATATTTAAGATATTTACGTGAAAAATAAAATGTATATCTTCAATTAGCCTCTGAAGACTGTTTATTCTGAGTATATTTTGCGGAATTTTGCATAACTGGTAAAGCATAAGAGATAGACAATAATATACTACACAAAATATGTAGAGCTCGTTAAAGCACACAATTTATATTATATACATTTTTGATTTGTGGTTGACCATTTTTATGTATTCCTTGGTACTAGTTTCAGCTTTATAACACATTTGTCAACTCCTGTCCATACAAATAAAGGAACTTCAACCACAAAGCAACCAACTTTTAAAAGAAATGACTATCACTTTAGCCTATTTTACTCCCATATTTCCCTTTTGCTTACAAGGAAGCAGCTATGAAGGGCTTTTCTGCCATTTTTTTCTCAATTAGCATTAAGTAAATAGAAGAATAAGCGTTTTAACAATAATTTATTGCAGGGATGTAGAGAAAGTCATATTTTTGTCCTTAAGTTGCTTTTAAGTTAGTCACGCAGAGAAGTGATATCGGCTGCAGGAGCCGTAGTTTGGTTACCATACGAGAGAAAAGCACTATACAATCTGGGGTAGGCCACATTTATGCACGCAAGAGAAAGATTTATTTGGTTAGGATATGCTACTCATAAGTAAGTGAAATAACCAGAAACCTTGTTTCGATAGACTAGAAAGGGTTTGTGTTTAACATGCATATACAATATCCTGTTATTTTCAGCTACCAGGGGCATTCAATAATTCTTATAACAAGATAGAAAAACAAATTATTTTTGGTAGATTTGTATTATTTTCTCTCTACTCACTATGTACATAGTGTATAGAGAATGTATTGCACTCCACAAAAAAAAATTCGATACCGAAATTTCACCGGAAATATATGTTTTAGGGTCCCCTGAATCCAAAAAAAAAAGTATTTTCAGAAAAAGGTCCGTGTGTGTGTCCGTGTGTCTGTGAACACGATAACTCAAAAACGAAAGGTTGGTAAAATACCAAACTTGGCATTTAAGTTTAGTATCTTCCAGGGATGCGACACGAAGATTTTGAGAAAAATCCCCCCCACCACAAACTACCCTTTACATGGACCTTTTTTCGAAAATTTTGATTTTCTAAAAAATGGCTCTAACGATTTTGAATAAAATATCATATATTAAAGTTATTTACCTGACAAATAAAATGTATATTTTGAATTTTCTGGGAATAGCCTCTGAAGACTACTTTATTCTGGATGCATTTTTCATAACTACTAAACCGTAAGAGAGGGACAAAAACTTAACACACAAAAAATGTAGAGCGCGTTAAAATACACAATTTATGTTGTATACATTTTTTTCGTGGAGTTGATCGTTTTTGAGATATTTCTTTTTCTTGGTTTCAGCTTTGAAAAACTTATACTTTTCTCATACAGGAATTTGTCAACTCCTGTCCATAAAAACAATGGAATATCAGTCACATAGCAACAAGCTTTTGGCTTTCACTTTAACCTATGGTGCTCCCTTATTTCGCTTCTACTTACAATAAAGCAACAAATAAGACTATTTCTGCTAATTTTTCTCGATTAGCATGAAATGAATAAAAGATAAGCTTATTAACAATAATAATTTACAGAGATATAGAGAAAGTCATGTGAATGGAACACATCAGATGTTTTTGATCATAAATCTCCTTTAGCTCGATACACTTTTCCCCAGCGTTTCTCCAGCTATTTTAAGTCTTCCAAAAAGTAGGATTTCGGAACGTCCTCAAAATAGGTATCTGTTTGGAAGATGACCTCGTTTTCCGCTGAGACACTTGTTCAAGTTCGGAAATTAAAATAAGTCACTGTGGGCCAAAGCTGGTGAATATCTTGGATGTTGTAGTAATTTGAACCTTAATTATACAATTTTCGCCATCTAAACTACAGAGTTGTGCCCCTTGCATTGTCTTGATGGAAAAGAACACTTTTCTTTGCCAGATGAATGCGTTTTCCTTGATTTCTCCGTTCAACCAGTGCAATATCAATGCGTAATACTCTCGTTATTTCTTTCTACAAGTAATCAATGTAGGCGATTCTGCATGCATGACAAAAAACCGAGGCGATCACCTTGTCTGTAGATTTCACCATGTTTGCCTTCTTCGGAGCCGGTTGGCCTTTTAAAAACCCACTGTTTCTTCTGTACTTTTGTCTCTGGAGTGTCGTAGTATATCCAAGTTTCATCCACAGTATCGACGCAGAAATTCGTCAGGACTGCGACGGAAAAGTGCCAAACCAGCTTCTGAATCGATCATACGATTGCGTATATTCTCCATTGAGAACAAACGTGGCAACCATCTTGCCTTTCTCAGACCAAATTTTTAATGAAAAATTGAATAAACTGTACCATGTGATATGCCTATGGTCTCTACTTTTTCGTGAACTTTGATTCGTCGATTACTAAAAAACAATATTCTAGATGTTGTCAATCATTTCGGAGAAAGTCACTTCTACTGGACGTCCGGAACGTTGTCCATCATTTGTAGATATGCGGCCACGTTTAGATTCATGTATCCAATTGTAAATTGTTGCAAGCGCAGGTGCAGATATTCCATGAACTTCATCCAACTCGGCTTTTATACCTTTCAGTGTTAAACCTTTTATAAACGTGTTAAATCACCAGATTAAACTGTTTTTTTATTAACATCTTTATAAAAAAAGCACAAGATTGTTGATACAATCATCTGTGACAACAGAACCACGTGATGTATATAGCTAAAACTTTAGCTGTCATCTAGTAAGAGACGACAGTTGTTAAATACAAACTTTTTTCGAGTGTAATTTCTGGGATTTTCTAAGGACTTATTGGACGCCCCTCGTATCTCGCACTATAAACATATTTTAAGGAGAGCAAAAAGAATTTCGATTTTTCAACTTAATGCACATTCTTCTATACTGTAACGGAATACAGTTTGTATCAGAATCATGCATTTAGATTGGTGCAATTTGACCAACTTGTCTGCTTTGCATATGAAGTGTGAACTGTTACTTATAACCTTGTCCCGCAGAATGTATTCTTCCGCGCTGAGTTATCTTCCTGTCTCCTGTTAGACTTATATACATTTTTGGATGGTGACAAACAAGCAGTATCCAACGCAAGGATAGGCAATAAAAGCAATATAAACACAATCTCATGAAAGATACACGTCATTCAAGATAAGAATTAATCATTAACTTTTATTATGTAATACATATGATTTAAAGGTTATGAGATTGTACATTTAACAGTTTTCTTCAATGCATTCTGTTAAATAAGGAACTAATTTGTACAGCTGATCCTATTTCAGGACGACAGCAATAAGTCGTAAGTGCCATCCGTGGCCGAGTGGTTAGACCACTCGCCTTTCTCCTAGACGGCCCGGATTCGATCCCAAGAGATTTGTAGTGAACACAGCAACGCAGGGGCGGCTCCGGTTTCCCCCCGCCATCGCATTCCACCGGTACTCCATCTTCATTCCATGCATCATCAGTTATCACCTGCGGTGCTATTTGTAGTAAAAGCGGGTGTCAAAAACTATCGAATAAAAAAGACAAAGGTAAGTAGTTCACATGGCGTTAAGCGTATGATCATGCCTTAGTCACATTTTAGATACTGATTTAACATAGCTTTCGTCTTCGTTTCCTAAATGATTGCATCTGCATATGACATCTTCTGATAAGGAGTTACCTTCGCGTGTATAAATGTATATGCATAACTTATTATGGTTTTATCACAGTGAAAATAAATGCAGTTAACTCTACTTTGCTTCCGCCTTAACGGTCGCACTCCTTTCTCTGATGTTTTCATTTAATTCTGGGGATTTTTCATATAGTTTATTACTTTTTCTGCTCAGTATATAGTAGAGATGTATTACATTCCATACAAAAATTCGATACCTGAATTTCACTGGAGATCCTATATATATAAAAAAAAAAAAACAAAAAAAAACAACCAAACTTGAGAGTTAAGTGAAGCATCTCTAAGGATTTGACAAAAAGTTTAAAGAAAATCTCCGCCTCAAACTAACCTTCATATTTAAAACGTTTCGAATTATTTTGCTTCCTCAAAGATTGCTCTAACGATTTTGATTAAAATATCGTGATGTTTACCGACAAACAAGATAATATATCTTGAAATTGTTGGGAATAGTCTCTGAAGACCTCTTCATTCTGGATTACTTTTGCATAATTGGTAAACCGTAATAGATAGACAAAAAACTTGCTGAACAAAAATGTAGATCTATTAAAACGCAGAATTTATATCATTTACATTATTCTGTCAGGTTAACAATTTCCGAGATATTATTCCTTGTTAGTGGTTTCAATTTTAAAATATTTTTCTCGAGAGTTGTCATTGCTGGTCAATATAATATTATGTGCCAACAGCTGGTAAGAACTTACCCCATTAGACATCAGTTGCAATTAGAAACAAAATATACAACCGTGTATAAGATACAGAATTATAATTTTAAATCCAAAATGCAAAAAACGTTTGTGTTAAACTAATATTTCAACAAAGTAGCCATCGACTGAATAAAAGAATAAAATCCTCAAAATTAACAATGAGTCAACAATACCAAGTACAACAACCCTTCCCTTAAAACCAATACGGCCTTAACTGCACACCCAATGTGACCCTAAATTGAATGCCTGGCCCCATTAATACTCTCCACGAATATGAATATTTTCACGACAAGTTAACTGCTCCAAGGAAAAAACGGTCTGGAACCCACTAATTATCTAGAAATATACGCTTTATTATTCAACTTCATCAGTAGTAAAATGTTTTATTCTGCCTATCTCCCTATTACGTAATCATTTATTATAGTCGTTGATCATAAAGTCCAATTTGATAATGGTACTAGTCTTCTAAGCAACGTTTGCGAAAGTTTTACACTCATACACAACACACAAATATTCTGATCCTTGAATTTCCCTCTGACAGCGCTTTATTGTCCAGATTTAACAAATACATATTTAACTCGCACTTTCTAAATATACTGAACCTGTAATTGCTAGGACAAAGTTAAGTTCACCAAGGAGTTAAAGCACGTTACTCGTTTGTTACATGGGCGCGCACTTACGAGTGTGAATTTGCGTAGTATGAAACGAGAATCACAATGTCATTAGCAAGCTTTCTACAGCTTATATACTTTTTTTTTTTCTTTAAATATTGCGTCTTAACGTCATTGGCATATTTTAAGTTGGTGAGTGGGAGTATCACATTAGAAAATCTGGTGACACCATGATAATGTAATACAGAATTACAATATAAAACACTCTGGCTCTAAATATATGGGGGTTCACTAGGAAAATGTACATACGTCTATATAGCATGTAGCATATGTCAAACACACAAGATTAGAAAGTGGGAATAGAAATCCTTTCAATTAATGATCACTTGGTCTTGCTACTACATCTTCAGAAAAACAACTTATTTTGTTCCCTTTTCTGAACTAAAATGTACAATTATGTTCGACAATTATTATTCACGATCATGAGGTAGCCAAAGTGTGAAAGAAAGCCACCATTTGTGAAAAATTTAATAAAATGTTAATCTTATATTGTTTCGTTTCGTAATTGGCTTACCCTCCCCGTAAGTATATGACTGACACCCCCTAGGACTCACAAGCCAATGCCTAACAGTAAAACCAGTAAACCAGTAATCAGTAAAACCTAAGGGGGGAAATGTAAATAGGGATACAGTACCGCAGTCCTGGTCAGACTCCGTTACTGTTTATTTTCAAAAATAAAAAAAAAAAAAAAAAGGTCAGAACCTGTCGGGGAGCCTACGACACGAAACCATAGAATGGGGATCCTGTTACGAGAGGTCGGCATGAACACGAGGAAGTGGATGATATGAAATGCAAGCGAAATTGATGATTGGAAAGTTGATGATGGAGCAATTGGTGGAATGAGTGGCGGGGAAAGCGGAGGATTCAGAGAAACCCCGCCCAGACGACGTCATCCACCACGAATCCCACATTGGAGCTTGGGATCGAACTTGGGCCGCCTAACCACTTCATAATATACCGTGGAGTATATACTCGCAGAACAGCGAAGCGTGCAATGATTCTGGGTTCCATGTTTACGTATCCTGTGGTTTTGGGAATTAGTTTCGTTCTGGTAAACAATTTAAATTTTGGCGTGCCACCGCTATTATCTTCCAACACCGCGGACTACTATTTTTTCAATCTTTTAGCTATGCATCGAATCGGCACAAAACCTATCTTGTGAAATAATGCAAACGCAGGGAACAGCCTTATCAGTTTTGCTGCAAATGTACTCCACACTTTAAGTAGAGCCGCTGGAATAAATTGTCAACACAATCCTAGATGCGTGTAATTTCGCGCCACTGTATTCCACGTAGGGCAGATAATTGCATTCGCTTCAACTGTTCTTGCTTATTTCTTGCTCAGCCGCCCGTCTCTATTCCAACGAAAATTGCATTACAACCCTCCAACGATCCCTGCAAAAAAACCACTCATATGATAAGTGCGCGTTTCAACAGGAAGGCTTCAAGCGTTCTCAATGAATCACGTGAGCATGAACGAGTTCATCTGATGCTTAGATTTCAACGGAAGCCGTATAAATTCCATGTATGGCTGCTTTAATTTAGGATCTGCGAAATGCTGTTTCATAACTTGTACGTTTTAGTACAAGCCAAATTATTAGTCTGTATTTAATGGTTATCTACACAAAAGGCAAAGTAAAAAGTTTGCCTATTACTCGTGCTAATCTAACTTCTGTCTAACTGTATTGTCCTAGAAATGCTTCCGGGAGTTGAAGCTTGTTAAACCAGAGTATAACGTAGCCATTAAATAAACTGATTCATTTCTAAAGGTATTGTTTTTAAATACTGCAGTTTTTAAAATTGTATCAGATGTTGCTTTCTAAAGTACAATTAAACATACCCGTGTTTTAGAATGTCATCTTCAAGTTTTAGTGATGAAGAAATCACTAATTGTACTCATTAATACTCCTAAAAATTTATTATTTATCTAACTAATCTATGGTATTGCAAAATTTGTAACCAATAAAAAGGGACTCTCGAATAACTTTAAAAGTGAGTGTTTACTCTGGATGTGAATTTATATTTAAGCATTCTATTAAATTACATTAATTTTAAATGTTTTAAAGCTGCATTTTGCATAACAAGTTTTCCATGCACAAATATGAGACATATTTATTCACAATGGACTCATTCATTGTAGCTGTGAAATTCATAGTAGCTTTATGATTGGTGACACGTTTGTCAAATAACTGAAAACCATTTACTAAATGTTTCACAATAGTCCAAATAAAGAAATGGTGAAAGTTTACAAAAAGAAAAGAAGAAAAGCATTCTAAAGGATATTTCGTTGTCCAAAAATGACAAATATTTAATAGTAGTTGATATACCCGTGTTGTTCAGTTGGAATTTTAAACTTTCCATAGTAATGGTAAATAGTTTTTACACTCTAATCGCTGATAGGGCTACTCAATGACATAAATGATCCGCAGTTTACGCTTAAAAGAAAACCCCGATATTAACATATGTTCAACGAATAGTGGTGAAATTGTTGAATATGAATATTCCTCACTCACCCATCAATTTAAATGCTTTTGAAATATTACCGAGATAAATATAATTTTACTTGTCATCTATAAATGAGAATGCTATGTTGAACATAATATTTCCTTTACACACTAACATTTAGCTAGATTGCACACAAGAAATACAGTTAAACTTTCACACATATGAAACATTAAAATGTTTTGGCATTCAGAAACTCCGGTACAGAATTTATGAAACTATAATATCATCTACTCAGAAATTTTAATGATAAAACTTTAACACAATTGTAGTAATTTAATATAATTGCATTATTAAGGAAATAATGGTTATAATATTAAGCTTAAACCTAGGATACAATTGTTTTTGTTCAGTTTTATCTTTTGTTCTCGTGGTTAATGGTGACCGTCTACGTATATTGAGTGGAATTCATGTATTTTCGTTATCTGTTCTATTTTACACGCATTTTTTATAGAGCAACTACTGAAAGTTTCTATTTCATGGCGATTTAAATGAAAATCCAAAGCCTTACTAACACTAATGTTAGTAAACCGCTTATAGTTTAACAGCAATTAGGAAGTGAAATCAAATTTCTATTGGAGCTTTCACCGTTGGTAAAAACAGTATTTTTAATGGTGTGAGAATTATCAAAATCGGATTACTGGTAATGGGGAAGGTGGGGGTGGGAGAAGAGTACGCCTCTGCCTTTACCTATCTTCTGCTATAGTACCTACTATTTGAATATCTTATAAATATTAATGAGACTATTATTGGTTTCCATGTATACTTTGAAGGAGTGTAATGGTATAAAACGTTCTCATCGTTACCAGAATGTTCTTAAACGTCACAAAAATTTTATTTTGTTTTATTACAATGTGTCTTATTAGGTATTTGTAGTAAATGGAGTAAATTTTATTTTAATTGTTTCATTTACATAGTCCCCTTTAATATCTAAGGCCATGTCGGAGGCTTTTCTATAGAAACAACTCGTTTATTGTCCGTTGTTTAACATTGAACTTTTAATAATTTTAGTTTCTTCAAACACACACACACATTCAAGTTCTCATACATCTTCCAGACTTTGGGATATAGAGAAATATTGCTCACCCCAACCGATAATCGAACCCCGGACCTCCGGGTGAGAAGTCAGCTCACTGACCACTTGACCATGGAGGTAGTCTTTCTGGTAAGTTCAGCATAAAACTGAATTACTAAAAAAAAAAATACTACCAATGAGAAATCCGTTATAGTGCATAAAAAGGAAGGTTTCAAACGAAACCCCTAAAAGTAACAGCTTATATTTTTTCTACCCCGAAGGTACATTCAACTTAAAACTGCAATAACGAGTTATTCAGCTTACACGATTAGGAGTCTTTAATACATAATCTTAATTGTTTCTTTGTTTCCTTGTGTGTGTGCATGTGTGTATGTGGGTGTGTGCGCGCGCACCTATGAGCAGCACAACTCAAAACGAATAGTCCTGTATTAGCTAGTGCTATTGAAATTATGATCTTCGGTTACATGCCGGAGTTTCAAAAACCCACCCCCCTCACCTCAAACTACCCTTTAGGTGAAAATGTTTTCGAAAATATTGGTTTTCTCCAAATGGCTTTAAAGATTTTAATTAATATGACAAGTTGGGAATGGTTGCGATATTCTCTTCATTGCCTAACTGTTAAACCATAAGAGCTAGATAAATCTTACTCATTTAATGTAACTCGTTAAAGCACACAATATATTCTTTTCTGTAAGGTTTAACCATTTTCCGAGATATTCCTCGTTTTAGGTTTGGGTGTTCAAATGCATACACTTCTCTCAAAAAGGAAATCATCTTTTCCTGGCCGATTTTTCAAGACCACTGCAAACACAAAGACCAGCTCTAAAAAAAATCTGATGTACACCATTCACATGACTTTCTCTACATCTCTGCAACAAATTACTCTTAAAAAGCTTATACTTCTATTAACTTCATGTTAATCAGACTAAAATAGCAGAAATAGACTTTTTACTTGGTTCCTTGTGTCTATATTTGCTTTGTTCCTTGCTGGTTGCTATGTCACTGAAGTTCCTATGTATGGAAGCAATTGACAAATTCCTATATGAGAAAAGCAGAAACCAAAAACAAGGAATGCCTCAAAAACGATGACTCCACGAAAAAAATGTGTATAACATAAGTTGTGTGTTTTAACGTGCTTTACATTTTCCGTGTATTAAATTTTTGTCCATCTCTTACGGTTTAGCAGTTATTCAAAATTCCGTAAAATTCATCCAGAATAAAGTAATCTCCAGAGGTTATTCCCAGAAAATTCAAGATATACATTTTATTTGTCAGGTAAATATCTTTAATATTCGAAATTTTAATCAAAATCGTTTGAGCCAGTTTTAAGAAAATCAACATTTTCGAAAAAGTTTCATGTAAAGTGTAGTTTGGGGTGGAGGGATTTTTTTCAAAATCTTCGTGTCGCATCCCTGGAAGATACTAAACTTAAATACCAAGTTTGGTATTTTACTGACTTTTGAGTTATCGTGTTCACAGACACGCGGACACACTGACACACGGACACACGGACACACACACGGACCTTTTCGTGAAAATGCTTTTTTTGGATACAGGGGACCCTAAAACATATATTTCCGTTGAAATTTCGGTATCGAATTTTTGGGTGGATTGCAATACCTTCTCTATACACTATGTACGTAGTAAAAATTTACTACGTTTAAGCCTATTGTATTCCCCTATTTCCTTTTGCACATAGAAGGAAAATGTAATAAAAACAATTCCACTATTTTTTTTTCACAAAAGCCGTGTGTAGAACAGAAGTTGGATACGCAGATTCAGACTGAAAAATTCAATCCATAGCCGGGAAATTCGTGGTTCAAATTCCGGCAATGTCGTTGAATTTTTCAGTCTGACTACCTATCCAAATCCTCTACTACATACGGGACGTGTGAAACAAAAAATTAAGTGAACACTAATTTTCAATCATTCAACTCCTTCAACATCTTAACCCGATGCCCACACCTGAATATAGCGCTAAATAATGCCACTTCATCTACGCTCTCCGAAATTCTGAGGTTCACATCACGGTCCACTGCGGTTTGATCATTTTATAGTGTAGCAAAGAATTAAGAACCCATAGCCCATAATCTCAAACTGTTTATCTTGGACTGCTCTTCACTCCTACCAATTTATGCAGTTGAATTCTAAGACTGCCTGTATACTACTTCTATCTTATTTATGAATTCCTCAGGGTCGCGCCGTGGTTGAGTTATTAGATCACTCGCCTCTCATTTAGGCGGTTTGGGTTCGATCCCAAGCGACTGCACATGAGGTTTGTGGTGGACAAAGCGGGGCAAGAGCGGGTTTTTTCTGCGACCTCCAGTTTCCCCGGCTATCGCATTCTAACTGTGCTCCATCTTCAAGCGGCCGCGCCGTGGCCGAGTGGTTAAATCACTTGCCTCTCACCTAGATGGCCCGGATTCGATCCCAAGCGACCGCATGTGAGATTTGTGGTGGACAAAGCGGCGCTGGAACGGGTTTTCTCTGGGTTCTCCGGTTTTTCCCGCCATTGCATTCAACCGGTGCTCCATCTTCATTCCATGCATCATCAGTGTCATCGTTAAATACTATCAAAAATTAATTCCTCCACTTCATCATATGTTGTAAATTTTCTTAGTCCCAATCCCCAACGTTCATTTTTTAGATACATTTTAAATTGCAATATCGTTTCTTACCGTATTTTCCTATTCTAGTTTGGAACATTTCTCTTCTGTGAAATATGTATTATGTTGAGCTGGGAAGCAGATGGGAAGAGCAGGAATATAGAGCAGTGTTAGGATTCCCGAGAAATGAAATAGGCGACCCATGCCCGGGTTAATAAGGGCGAGGTTCCCAGCGGCATGGATATGGCACAGGAAGCATCCCTGCATAGCTAAGAGCCCAGTGTATATAAGCGAAAATGTTTGCAGGTTCAAAGGAGGCGGCCCAGTAACCCAACTTCTTAGCGGCAGGCACCCTACTTGAACATTCCATATTTACAGCTATCATACCATAGAGTATTCAAGTTTACTTCTTGCCAAAATCATCTTCAGAAACGTGATTTATATCAAATAAATTATTTACAATCTATCACTGCGAACAATTCTAAAATAAGAGACGCAGTCTGTGTATTCTGAGAATGAAACAGGTAAAGTATTTTTATTTATTAATTGTCATTCAGCAATATTCAAATATATTGCAACTGACATGGTCACATCTAAAATAAAAAAGAAACATAAACAAGACAGTTAATCTCTTAAGTAAGTAACATTATAAGTGGAGTTATACTTAATATGGAGCAAGATGTTAGCAATTTATATTATAAAATATATTATCAACCAAACCACTTATGAATTGTTATGTTAAAGTTTGGACTTATTCAACCGAGCTGCACAGAGTGAAATGCTATCGTATCGTTTAAAAACCACAATGTAATGGTTATTGGCATTCATTGAGAGCCTCCAATTGTACTCTCTGGTAAGAAAGTATACTCTTGTACTAGGTAATTCATTGCTCCGGAATTTAAATGCGCTCTGTGGGTTAAATGAGTTGTAAAACTTAACGGGGTTATTCTAGGTTAAAACCGGCCAGTGAGAGACTGGCGAGAGTGACCTTCACTTTATATCTCTTTGCTTAAGAGTGGAGACGGTCAGCGGGTCGCATTTATTGAGTGGGGTAGAATAAAGATCGCTGGCGCCAGTTACCCACTAATAGATTTAAACTTGAAATAGCCTGCTGAGATCTACAACTCTTTTAATACACCAGGGATATCTGCACACGTCAAATTCTTGCTAGATGGGCCTGTTGATATTATTTCTGCATTATTTTACTACGTTCATGAGTTACATTAACAAGAATAATTAAATAAGAATTATTCTTGGCACACATCAGTAGTTCCATAAAAATACAAATCAATAAGGGTCTTAATTCCCTATTTAATGAATAGAGGTTAACAACAGCATTCCACTTAGCATTTTGCAGTACTCTAACGGTTTCTTTTTTACAAAGCAAATACTTCATGATTAGAATTTCTCCAGAGTAGTAGTCCATTGAATATGTATATGTATTAATTCAAAATCTTCTCCGGCTTCTAACCAGGTAAAAACTTGGCTTGATACCAACGTTTCGAAGAAGTGCATCTTCCTCGTCTTCAGGGTGAACTGATGGATTGAGCTTGCGGAGACTGGTATTTATAAGAGCTGGAAGGAAGCTAACATTTGAATGGTTCGCGAGATATTATGGCCATCTTAAATACCAGGCCTTAATATCACGCGAGCCAATCAGATGCTAGCTTCATTCCAGCTCTTATAAATATCAGTCTCCGCAAGCTCAATCCATCCGTTCACCCTGAAGACGAGGAAGATGCACTTCTTCGAAACGTCGGTATCAAGCCAAGTTTTTACCTGGTTAGAAGCCGGAGAAAATTTTGAATTAATACATCGCCAGGAAAGTTTCAGTTCTTATTATATATATATATATATATGTTTATTTATTTATTTATCACTTGACTTACCCATATGCATTTAATATCAATATTTCTGCTAAGAAGTTTAACAACTTTGTCCTTATTATAGGACTTTGCACGTCAAATGAGGATTACATAAACAATTATAAAGCTAACATATTACCAAAAGGTCCAGTCTATATATGTAACAATATATTCTCATATGAAAGTTTAAATAATGTCATATATGCTAGATTAATTATCTTATTAAAGAATATCATAAGCAATCTTTGTGGAACCTATACGGCTTCATTAACAGTTTATCAGATTGTGGTAATATATGACGGTACTCATTTTTTTACCACTTGAAACTTAGAACTTCGGCGATTGTATCGCCACCTTTAGTTGGTTGACCTGATCCGGACTGCGTGTATTTAAAGATAAGTAAACATTGGCAGACTGTTCTAACCCCTCCCCTCCTCATCACAATGTTGCCATTGTAGGTAAGCTGACATTCATAGCTGAGCACACCATTTTTCATATATTACGGTACTTATGAAGAAATAAAAATCTGCTGCGTTCCATTCACAGGACTTTCTCTATATCTCTGCAACAAATTATTGTTAAAAAGCCTGTGCTTCTACTTACTTCCTGCTAATCGAGAAACAATTAGTAGAAATAGTCTTATTACTTGCTTCCTTGTAAGTATAAGCGAAATAAGGGAGTACCATAGGTTAAAGATATAGTCAAAAGCTGGTTGCTATGTGACTGAAGTTCCTTTGTTTGTATGGACAGGGATTGTTAAATTCCTAATGTGAAAAGTATGTTTTTGAAAGCTGAAACAAAAAATAAAGTATATCTCAAAAACAATAAACTCCACGAAAAAAATGTATATAACATAAATTGTGTGTTTTAAACTGCTCTGCATTTGATGTGTGATAAGATTTTGTCAGTCTCTTACGGTTTAGCAGTTATGCAAAATTCCGTAAAATTGACCCAGAATAAAGTTGTCTTCAGAGGCTATTCACAGAAAATTCAAAATATACATTTTATTTGTCAGGTAAATATCTTTAATACACGAAATTTTAATCAAAATTGTTAGAGCCATTTTTAGAAAATTAAAATTTTCGAAAAAGTTCCATGTAAAGGGTAGTTTGGAGTGGGGGGATTTTTCTCAAAATGTTCGTGTCGCATCCTTGGAAGTTTCTAAACTTAAATACCGAGTTTGGTATTTTACCGACTTTTTGTTTTTGAGTTATCGTGTTCACGGACACACACAAACACACACACACATGGACCTCTTTCTTTTTTGGATACAGGGAACCCTAAAACATATATTTCCGTTGAAATCTCGGTAGCGAATTTTTGGGTGGAGTGCGATATCTTCTCTATACACTATGTACATAGTACGTATAGAGAAAGTAAAAAGGGCATAATAGTTCTTCCGCTGTTTGTATACTAAAAACAGCAAACGTGCATTTCGTTTTACTGTTCTATTAAGCTATCAGACAACGATGCTATTGAACAGCTATATACAGGATGTTAATGAACTACACCGAATTAATTTGCGAGATTGTGCACGTGACTGATATAAGTAATTTGAGATCGGCGATGCATGGTCCTCGAATAAACATAACGCAGCTACATAGCGTTAAACGTGTGGGTATCAGGTGCTGATAACTCGGTGTTAAAACAAAGCAGGTTGAAAAAATGGCTTAGAATGTCTTTAAAACTGCTTCCCGAGTATAGAAATGTCGATTTTTAGCAGCTCGATATTAGTATTCTCAAGATTTAATGTCGCAAAGAGCTGTAAAATCTCGAACTAATCACTTGACAGTGTGACACTGAGCATTTATTAACTACGTTCTCGAGTTATGTAGCCAACACTAGAAGCGGTTTTTCAACTGCTGCTATGGTGGCTTAATGCGTAACGCGGGAATCTGCTATCCCAAAGGTCATCGGTTCGATTTCTGTCAGAATAAATGTTTTTTATTACTTTTTTCATTCCAGACGACGTGCCGCGATACGTGAACGACACCCGAACTCTGAAACTGTCTTTCACTTAAAAGCCAGTATCATAACCACAACGCTAGAGAGATACGCTGTAATATGTCCCTTCGTTTTTCGTGCTATGCTCTCGAATGGTCGATAAATTAGTCAGTGGCGTACTGGCACTTCAGAAACTTATAGCCGTTACTTCGAAATTTTAATAAACAGGCCACAAGTCTCCTATCTCAAATCACTTATTTAAGTAATCTACATATTCTGTGAAAATATTTTGGTATAGTTCATCAACACCTGTATATTTCAATGCCCATCATCCCTTCTAAATTATTTGATTAGATTCCAACCAAATTTTTAGCCATCTGAGTTAGGAGCCATAAATGAAAATTGTATTTATGAACGCTCGGTAACTGCCGTGATTCTTAGAGTTTCATTCTAAACTGGGCGTGAAAGATCGGCAACTTTTCTCAGAAACCTATATAAGCCTTGAGATTCTTTTACGAGTTCTCTTCCCTTCCAAAGTGATACCAAGGACTTTCAGGCCCGAAAAAAGTCCTCGCTCTCCGCCGGGTTTTAACCCGCGACCTCGGGAAGCAGAAGCTAGCATAACTGCCCCAAAATCAGGGAGAATGTAGATAATCATCATTGAATAGTTGGGCACCGGATCTGCTGCCGCAGGATATCATGGCAAACGATGCATAAATATTGAAAGCATATCCCGATATCGAATGTAAATGAAAGGCAACTTCGAAGCCTTACTGATTAGTGATAATTGTCATAACAAATAAATAAAGTCCGAATATGCTGCCCCGATAATGAGTTAACTATACCGTGACACACATTCACATTTTAAATGTATTTCCAGAACAAGCATTACAAATTATTTATCTATTATTTAATTTGTTTCAATACCTACTAAAATTAAAATCAAGAAGCAAGGATTTAGTATATAAAAATCTGATGTTTTACACTCACATGACTTTCTCTAGCTCTTCTACAAACTTCTTACATAAGATTATTCTTCTTTCTGCGCCTTGCTAATCGAGATAATCATTAGCAGAATGTTTTTACTACTTAGTTCCTTATAAGTAGAAAGAAAATAAGGAAATACGCTAGGCTAAACCGATACTCAAATGTTTTAAAATCTGTCGTTATTCGATTGTCATTGCAAAGCGCTTCTTTGCTTGGTCAGGAGTAGAACAAAAGAAAAACGGACACTTCCTGTCTGAGAAAAGTATAAGTACTCACAATGAAGCCAAAAACAAGGAATGTCTCGGAAATGGTTACCTCCACAACAAAAATGTAAAGGACTTATATAGTGTGTTTTGATCAGATCAACATTTTCTGTGTAGTACGTTTTTGTATATCTCTTACCGTTTAGCAGTTAAGCTACATTTAGCAAAATTCATCCATAATAAAGAGCTCTTCAGAGGCTATTCCCAGAAAATTCAAGATATACATTTTATTTCGTATGTAAATATCTTTAATATACGGGACTTTAATCAAAATCGTTAGAGCCATTTTTAGTAAATCAAATTTTTCGAAAAATTTTCCATGTGAAGGGTAGTTGGGGTTGAAGAGATTTTCTTAAAAATCTTTGTGTCGCATCCTTGGAAAATTCTGAACCTAAATACCAAGTTTGGTATTTAACGGTATTTTCGTTTTTGAGCTACGCTGTCCATATACACACAGACACTCACTCGGACATTTTTCTAAAAATGCTTTTTGTTTTATTCAGATGGTCTCAAAACATGTATTTCCGGTGAAACCTCGGTATCGAATTTTTGGGTACAATGCAATACCTTCCCTATACACTATTTACATAGTACGTATAGAGAAAGTAAAAAATGTTCCTGGAAACTGATATCCAGCTGTTTTCCATGCTGTGCTATACGCTACATTTATTGGTATCAGTGATAAGTGGTAATATCCAGGATTAATTATATATTAAATTACAGAAGATAATTATAGTGTACAAGATATTATATATATATTAGTATTAATAGTTTTTTTTTATATTTAGTAGCTATATTTCTTTATGGTGTGCTATCACATCAGGAAGTAAACAATGAAGATCTTCTATAAAAGCACAGATTTTGGTAATGTTTAGCGCCCACTTTTACTGCTATGGCATCGCAAGGATGTTACGGTGGAATGTGATGGTGGGGGAAATTGGATAATCCGGAGAAAACCCGCCCCTGCGCCGCTTTGTTCACCACAAATCTCACATGCGGTCACGTGGGATCGAACCCGGGCTAAGTGAGAGGCAAGTGGTCTGGCCACTCGGCCATGGCGCAACCACAGTGTTTATATTCATATCACGTCCAATGGGGCTTTGATAAAAGTGCCTAAAGTAGTGAGTATTGCAGGTTGTAGTTCGCCGGAAAACGAAAATAAGCTAAAATGAGTTTTATTAGTTTATTACGGGCTACAGGTAATTTGACCGAGTCACTGGGAAAATCTGGTCGTCCATTCCATTAGAAGTGTTGACAGGATAGCTATGATCAATCATGTAGCAAATATTTTAATTTGTGCAACCTCTGTGAAATCACATGAATATTGGTGAATTCCTTGCTCAGCTATTCGAAATGCTCGGTGCTGAATTTTATACTTGTGCTATTGGGACATCCACATATCGTGTCTCCGAACTCAGCTACCTTCCAGAACAGGACTAGCCTTCATGTGAGGGTTTGAGGAGGGGCATATGTGGTGCACAGTTTGTATACAGTTTCAGTTGCAGAAACATGTGAAGTGAGCGTAACATCAAATAATGTACTCTGTTCCGCATCCAGTATTTATTTATGAACGAGATTATTCCACGATAATTTGAAGTTTGACTGTTATCTCTAGGAACATGAAGAGATAAAGTTATAAAATAAATACTCAAGCTTTTGAAGAACTTAATTTTATTCGCTAAGAGATTACAGTGACTTTCAAACGGGATGGGGTTTGTGTTTGAGTGCCACCAGGCCGGCAGCCAATCGGAGTGCTGTTGTGTAGATATATTGCCTTCGCGCTTAACTGGGAGTAACGTACTAAGTGATTCCAGCTCTCATATACTTCGCCAAAATAAAATATTCAAATTTTGCCCAAAAAAAAATAATTCACGGGGAAGATATGGAGTAATATTTGTAGCAGATCCGTAAAAACCGCCGATTTTTAGCTGAAATAGTTTTCATAATACACATGAATAAACATTATGTCACAAGGCAGATTTGCATGCTCAGTGTACGAGTGAGAGAGAGATATGAAAAGAGTAGGGGTAGTGACCTGGCAGCGCAGAACACGATAACGCATATCATTTGCTGCAGCGTAGAACTCTTTCCATTTGAAAAAAAAACAAAAAAACATTATAATTCAGTTTCTCGAATAATGGATATTTTCATAAGAAAATGCAAAATCTGATAAAAACTAAAGTAGGTGGTTCCAACATTTCCTGTTATGAAATGGGTGAGTACATAACTTTTAAATCATGCTATTTGGATGACTATGCACTGTGAGTTCTAGGTTGTCGCAAATCTAATAGTTGTCTTTCCCAGCTATTCTATTAGTCTGCTTTCCGTTTCTATCAATTGGAATAGAAGCTATCGTGGCAGCTCAGAAATATTTGTGGACTTAGGAGGCTGACTTTGTCCCAGAATTAAAAGGTTTCTGATGGTTAATCCCAGCTGTGCATGTTTTAGTATGTAGCGTGTGACCCCTAGTTTACTCCACCTGTGAACAGCACGTTACACGACAGTACTCCTTTATGCACGAGGTTATTCCAAGATAGTATGAAGTCTGTTATCTCTAGGAATCATTAAAAGATAAAGTTTATAAAATAAATACTGAAGGTTTTAAATGCTATTCGCTAAATGATTAATTCAGTTTCTCAAATAGACGAAGTAAACTAATTGATATTTTCATAAGAAAATGCAGAATGTAATAAATATGAAAGTAAGTAGTTACAACATCTCCTATAATGACATGATAGAGTACATAACTTTTCAAGCTTGCTATTTGGATGACTATGTACTGTGAATTATAGGTTATGACAAACTAAAATTTGTGTTTCGCAGCTATTCTATTATTCTGCTTTTGGTTTTTATTATATGAATAGAAGCGTGACTTTGTCCTAGACTTAAAATATTTCTGATTTGGCTAATCTCAGCTCTGCATGTTTAATATGTAGCGTGTGGCCCCTTATTTACTCCACATGTGAACAGCATGTTACACGAAAGTCCTAGGTATTTGCCTGCTTGAAGGCCAGTGTATTGCAACATATCCCTCACATTCCACCGGAACTTCTGCAAGAAAATACAGAACACCGTGGTCGAGTGGTCAGCGAGCTGTCCTCTCACCCGGAGGTTCCGGGTTCGATTCCCGGCTGGGGCGGGGAAATTTTCTTTAGCCAGAATTATTTCCTGTCCCCCACAGAATCTGGAAGTATGTATGTGAGAGTAAATGTGTGTGTGCTTTAAGAAAACAAAATGATATAAATTTACTCTCAACGAGTTGTTTCAAGTGCAAAGCACCCGATATGACCTTAGATGTTAAAGAGGGCTATATAAATGAAACAAAAAAAAATATATATAGAACACCCCACTTGTAGATGTTGCTTATAGCCGAAATCCCAAGTAAACACAGTGAACAATTTTGTGACAGTCAAATACTAGAAATGTTTACTTTCTATACACTTACTATGTACATAGTGTATAGAGGAGGTATTGTAATGCACACAAAAATTCGATACCGAGATTTCACCGGAAATACATGTTTTGAAACACCTCGAATACAAAAAAAGTATTCTTAGAAAAATGTCCGTTGTGTGTGTGTCTGTCTGTCTGTATGTATGTAGGTGTGTGCTGTGGGCAGCAAAGCTCAAACACGAAAAGTCCATTAAAAACCAAGCTTGGTTTTTAGGCTTGGTACCTTCCAAGGATGCGACAAAAAGATTTTCAAGAAAATCCCCCCCACTCCAAACTACCCTTTACATTGAACATTTTTCGAAAATGTTGTTTTTCTCAAAAATCGCTCTAAGGATTTTGGTTAAAATATCGTATATTAAATATATGTACACGACAAATGAAATGTATATCTTGAATTTTCTGGGAATAGCCTCTGAAGACTACTTTATTCTGAATGAATTCTACGGAATTTTACATAACTGCTAAACCATAAGAGATGGACAAAAACTTACACAAAATATACGTTGAGCACGTTAATACACACAATTTATGTTATATACATTTTTTTCGTGGATTTGATCGTTTTTGAGATGTTCCTTGTTTTTAGTTTCAGCTATGAAAAACTTAAACTTTTCTCATTCAGGAATTTGTTAACTCCTGTCCATACAAACAAAGGAACTTCAGCCACGTAGCAACCAGCTTTTGACTATCACTTTAACCTATGGCTAATTTTTCCTCGATTAGAATGAAATAAATGGTAGCATAAGCTTATTAACAATAATTTTTTGCAGACATGTAGAGAAAGTCATGTGAATTGAACAGACTTTTTGATATTATACCAACTTCATTTTTTCGATATTCTCTTCGATGATCATGTCCTGATGGTGGAAATTGAAACTAATGAGTCGGACGGTGGGAGGAAGGGGCGGATGGGACGGCTTTTGGCACACACTGATTGCAGGAAGCCTTTGCTGTCCTTACCCCTTTTACCAACTGGCTTATTCAAACCAGCTAGGTTCAACTCTACGTTTGTGTACTATATTCAGGCTTTAACTCCACGTTTCATGGGGTTGAAATGTTGAACCATTCTAATGACTTGAACATAATAGAAAACATAAAGCCACCCTATTGTGTTTTAGTCATTAGAACCGTAAGAAGGGAAAGGCGAGGTTTACACCCTCATGGAATGTGGACGTTAAAGCTGGACACAAGTATACCAATATGGGACGGTAGTACACTGACTTGTTTTGCGTTCGCAAGATAGTGGATTGAAGTTATCACCAAGTCTCTCCTCCACTGTGAACAAGGGCTAAGTAAAATATATTTACACAACATATTGATTATATGTATATTGTTTTGTATTGTAAGCTCATTGTTAATAATATTTATTTTATTCCATTCTGGACTCGCCTCAAATACAATGCATTTTCATGCTTTATGTTACCTAATCTTTATTTTAGTTTGTCCTAATAAAGATATTCTAGAACAAAAAATAAATAAACATAAAATATAACCTGATGTAGTGATAATTTATGTTGTTTTTACTGATGGTTTTAACAGTATTAAAAATTTACAAAATAATATTTCCGAAGAGAGAGGTCATCTCATACTAATACCAGAAAATTTAATTTTAATTTTAAAAGCATTCTAATCCAAAATATTACAGCCTTCTTTAGAAAATAAAACATTCGAAAGGCCTTTGATATAAACAGTACTTTTGAAATATTTTACTGGATTTAGAAGGCTTCAAATGAGTGTATGGTGAATTTGTTTATCTAATATTGGAGTGAATACAATACCTCCTCTATTTAGTAGGCATGCAATGCAGAAATTAAAAATAGACCCTCTTATATCGACTTTCCCATTGATTGCATACAATTAGCAGATGAAACTGACGTTTTAATCCTAATATTTTATATTAATATGCCACTCGGTTTGCTTCTGAATAATTCTGAGTTTCAATCGAAAGCTGCTGGCTGCCTCTAATATATGCCAGCGCCGTTATTCTGAGTCAGTGTTACAGAACGCGGTATGCTGAGAAGAAGAAGAAGTTTTGCTACAAGTGTATTTGCGCAGGAACCTAAAGAATACTCCACTTTTGACAGCCATGCTGCAGGAGAAATTCTCAGGTGTTTGCGCCCACCTCAGCAGGCCCAGGGAGCACAGCTTTCGAGATCAATACGGACAACGAGAGGTATATTTCAGGAGACGGCGTCGGGGAATAGAGAAGCGTTAGCTTTCAAACTTTAAGTGCGATTAAAACTTTTTGTTTCCTCAAACACGTTGACAAGGAAATAGAACAATGCGAGGCACCTAATTCAAACTGCAACTTTTAGTTCGTCTGACAACAGGAGACTTCTACTCATATATCTGAATTGTACGAACAAAATTGCGCTCGAAAAGTTAAACTGCTATCGTAAGGGAAGAACAAATAAATTTCGCCACATTTAACACAATGAAGAAATTAATATTACAAAACTTATAAATAATAAAGATATTCAATCCAATAATAAAGTAATAAATAGATGAAGATCTTACAAAAAAGGTCTGTGTTAAAACCACCTAATTTTCTCGATCCAGTTTCCCTTATATTATATAGCTACTTGTAAACTATTCTTAAGAAATTTTACTCTTATATTTACTTCGTGTTAATCTAAATAAATATTATTAGAGATAGATTTATTAGGAATTGATTTGTAGGTGGGAGGAAACCGAATCGATAATGAGATGTCTGAAAGCGGGTTGCCATGTGCAAACCTAAAAGGTGTTCAATATTTCCACCACAATACAGAAACATCTGAATGTTAGTACTTATTTAAAAATGACAACACTATTGAAAACTAATATTACTAATGCTCAAAAAGTTGCTCGAAATGGATAGTGTGTTTTAAAGATTTTACTTTACTATAAATGTTTCTCTTTCTTATAGTTTATCCGTCATAAAATGAAATTTTTGTAGTATGAAATAATATTGTAATTATTGTCAAATAATGTTTTGAAATACTCTTAAAATCGAATTTTGGGTAAATCTGATTATTTTAGCAGGGTAGGCCTTTCCTATCTTTTACTCAATACTCCCCTCAAAAATGACTCAACACGTCTCTCAAAAACCCTTACAGACAACTCCTCCCAAATGAAATGGACTACAAGGCTTTTCCCAAAAAATTCAAGATAAACATTTTCTTTGTCCTCTATCTTAAATGACTATGTGGTATGGTACTCTAATCTAAATCTTAGGAGTATGTGAAAATCAAAAACATTGAAAATTGTTCGGGGTTGGGGGATTTTCTTGAAAACCTTCGTGATATATCCTAAGGAGACGCAGAATATACAGTTTTGAATTTATCTCACTCTTTGTTTTTGAGTGAGGCTGTTCAGAAAAACACCCACCTACTTACACACTTTCATGGAAGTAACATGAGTTTGAAAAAGTCCCGAAGGCAGACGCTCATGTGGATCCAATGACGTATCATAAGCAGTTTAACAAAGATAATAAATTAATATCGCTATTGGAATGTTATCAAATACGCTGAGAAAATCCTCTTTATTATAGAAAGGTGTTTTTTCTGGTTTTATACTGTGCCATGTTAAACCTTGAATGATAGTTTAATTCATTTCGTTCATCTCCTCTCGTATTCTTGAGGAAATATGTTACAAGAATTTTGTGACGAATCTGTGGTTTTACGCTTTAAAATCGTAATTTTTGCTTCTCTAAATAACTTTTAAATTAAGAAAATTCCTTGATATTCATGAAAATGCAGAGATTATTTTTTAATTTGATCGGTTCTCACGAGACTTCAGATATCTATAACTGCTGTACAGCCTGTAAATAATATTAACAGAAAAGAATTAACGTAATTTTCGAGAAATTTTAGATAAATCACGTGGAACATATTTAAAACTATATTAATTTTTCACCACATATGCACAATTTACATAGTAGGGAAGGAATGTATTGCATTCCATCCAATAATTCCCTATCGAGATTTCAAAGGAAATACTAGAATTGAGGAAACCTGGATCCAAAAAATGCATTTTCAGAAAAATCCATATGTGGTCTGTGAGTCTTGAGCATCATAACTCAAAAACAAAAATTTGTTAAGTACCAAACTTAGTATTTAATTTTAGAGTCTTCCAAGTCATAGGTGCGTAGATCCATCTTATAGATAAGATTCTATAAAACAGTAATTCGAACAATATCTACTTATGCTTGTGAAACACGAGCAGAAACGAGTAAAATAAGATAGATCCTGGAGAGAAATAAATGAATGTCCTAAAAAGGATAATAAAGAAATCTCGGAGCGATGAAATTAGAAATGAAGAAATTAGGAATTAACAACATATTCAAGCAGTCTATGAATGGATAGAAGAAGAACTAAGTGGAATAACCATATAGCACGAATGGCATCTCACAGAATAGTAAGGTTAATTAACCAACGAATGGTAAAAGATTCCCTGGGAGACCAGGAGGAGATGGGGAGAATCTAAACTTCTGGATTACACAGGCCTTATGCCTAGAAGAAGTGTCTTCCAAGTAAGAAGATTTTGAAGAAAATATGCCCATACGTAACCATTCTCCATATGGAGCATTTTTCGAAAATTGTTATTCTCTCAAAAATTGCTTTAAAGACTTTGATTAAATTTCATATATTAAAGATATTTACATGAAAAATAATGCACACATTAAATGTTCTGGTAATACATTTTGAAGCTGTCTCACTTTCAAGAGAGAAATTTTGCATAACTGGTAAACCGTCATATATAAACAAAATCTTATTACACAAAAATGTAGACCTTGCTAAAACATTCAATTTTTGGGTGATGTGTATATATATGAGCAATCGGCTAGAGTCTAGGATATATCGCCTCTGGTGTTGAATTTTTTAGTCTGACTCAACCTATCCAAAATATTTTACAGTTTCTTGCGCAATAAGGATTAAGATTTGCGTGTGCGCACGGGTATATATATATATAATATGCAGACCCTAGGAATCAAACCCGTGCGCACACGCAAATCTTAATCCTTATTGCGCAAGAAACTGTAAAATATGTTGGATAGGTTGAGTCAGACTAAAAAATTCAACACCAGAGGCGATATATCCTAGACTCTAGCCGGTTGCTCATGCGAATCAGTTGAGAAATTTAATGCCGTGCCGGTATGTCGCCATAGTAGCTCAATGGTAGAGCAACCGAATAAAGACCGGGACATCCATGGTTCAAATCCCGGCAATGGCATTGGATTTTTCAGTCTGACCTATTCAACACCTGTCCTACACATGGCTTTTGAAAAAACAATTAAATCAATGTAAAATATGTGTTTCCGATGAGATCTCGATGTCAAATATTTGATAAAATACAGTATCTCCTCCATTTACAATAAGTAAATATAGAGAAAAGTTATTGGGCAGGTCAGGATTAATGTTGCCTGCTCTGCTGTCAGCTGGCAGATATTTTTCTCAGGTATTGTGTAGTGGTAGCGGGAGTAGAAGACATCAGTAAAGTTTCTGAGAATATTTAAGGGAGACTAATAACTGAGCTCTTTGGAACAAGTTGTCGATTGTTTTAAGATGAATTAACAAATGTTGCTGGATCTTCTATGTGCGTAAAATTTGTTTCCTAGTAAAGTACCAAGTTCAAATTACCGTGACGGAGAATCACGCTAAGCGGTATGTTCTACCTATTCCCGATAATACTTTGTAGCTTGTGTCGCCTGTAAGGCGAAAAAGCAGAAGGCGCAGTAGAAATCTCAATAGAAGTAGGTACATTTTCGAAATACATGCCATATCACAACTAACCTACCAATTTTGCCAAATCTTTCTTAAATCTTGTTGACTAATTTCTCATTATTCTGTTTCCTCTATTATTTCCCTACTTGTGTGTCCAAAGCGTTCCTTTAGAATTTCTGAAGATAGGAGCACTGTTCTCATGAATATAGCCTGAACTAAAATATTTCTTATTTGCCTATTTTCCCGGAATCTAATTGTCCTCACGATCCTGACTAATTGCTTCGCTCCAATATTTGTTAATGACTCTCCATGCTAATAGCAGTATTGTAACACTTACAATTTACATTAGACATGGATTTTAAATGTATGAAATTAATTATCACAATTATTTCCCTACTTCCCCATCATTTCTCTGTAAAATAATTACTCATTTAATACGATAATAATTTCGGCATCAGAGATGTTATTAAAATCATTAATGCAAAACATTCTTCGACTATAAAAAAGAAAGGAAAAGAAATAGAAGAGAAAAGAGAATGCTCCACTAACATCAAAATAAAAAGAACGGTTTGGCATATCATTACGCAATGAAGTAGTCTAGTATAAACATTGGATTATACAACTATGAAGTTTGAATCCTAAAATGCTGTTAAATACCTAAGTGTTTGATGAAAATTAATTTAGGTTCTGATGTATAAAAGGTGTCATAAAGCAATGGATGAGATATTAAAAATTACACATTTTTTATCTTTTATAAATATTCATTTACATTTCCCATAACTGGAATTATTTAAGATGCAATATTCTACAAGGGGATGGAATATCCTATGGATGGGGTAACACGCTTGTTACTGGAATGCACATCTATTAAGTTTATGAAGCTGCACACCTGGCTCAGTTGAGGCATGTAACTCTTTAGGAACCATCGTAAACAAGAGAGCAGCAAATAAACTAACTCAACAGTTAATTTTATCTTCATACACAGGAATGTCAATATAAGCTAATTACATTTTGCAACAACATGTTTACAACTAAGCTGCCTTGGAACTCTGGTGTGTAAATTCTCCGAATGACTTACCGCTTTCCGGTATTTTCATCGTAGCTTCACTTACTATCGGTTTTATAATGAATCTCTGTAATATTGGACGCTCTAGGAGGACTTTAATCAAAAGTTATAAATAAACATTTATTATAATTGCCAGAAAAGAATGCAAGAAGGTCCTGATTGTACTAAGGTCCACGAATATATTATAAACCCACAAATTTAATATTCATTGAAAACATAAGTTGTACAGAATGTGATACATATGGATTATGATACATACGACGCTGTGGCACCACTCGCCTCCCACCTAGGCGGCCCGAGTTCGATCCCAAGCGCCACATGTGAATGATAATATTGGTGGACGAAGCGGCGTCATCCGCGTCCTCCAGTTTACTCCACCACTAATTCTACCAATTGATCCATAATCACATTTCCTATCATCCACTTTGCTTGGCCGCGCTGTGGCCAAGTGGTTAGACCACTCACCTCTCACCTAGACAGTCCGGGTTCGATCCTAAGCGACCGCATGTGAGATTTGTGGTGGATAAGCGGCACAGGGCGGGTTTTCTCCGCGATCTCCGATTTCCTCAGCCATCACATTCCAGCGGTGCTCCATCTTCCTTCCATGTATCACCACAACTAGCACACATCCTGCGGTGCCACAAGCAGTACAGTGGGCGTTAAACACTACCAAAGAATCCATTTTGCCTCCATTTCATATCATCCACTTCCTCACGCCCATGCCTGGCTATGGGCGACCACACGTTCCAGGTTTTCTATTTGGTGGTTCTCCCTAGCCATCCGCTTGTAATTCCTAGGAAAGTATCAAACCTGTATGGGGAGGAGTAAGCCGATTACGAATTTTGTTTTCTTTCCAATTAAAAGCTAAAATTCTTCATGGAATTTATTAACAATTAAGTTTCATAGAACTGTTCTTCATATAGGAATAAGTCATATTGGAGTTGGAATGAGTTACCGAATTTTAAAGAGAAAACAAAAATTGTAATATCGTTGGTTTAATCAATTTGAATACGTCAGCATAAAGAATACATTACAGTCCACATTAAATCTGCATTTGAAACAATTACATAGATACAAATGAAGTAGTAATCAAAGTTCGTTACCAATTATTTCCAAACAACTAAGAAAGAGATTAACAATTTTAGACCTTGCGACAATATTTTAGCACGACGCATATATTATTAGTTTAATCATTAGTTTGTAGTATTTAACATAACAAATATATGCACAGTAGAACGCAGGACATTAGCGTGTAGAAATTCCCTTTGAATTCTTCAAGGCTACGTGCTTTGTTAAAAATAACACGAATTTTAAAGCATTAGGGACACAAGTAACGACCCTTGGGAGGAAGAAAGGTTCACACCCTTAAAATCTAGAAAGAGGGAATTTGTCATTGTAGAATAAGGTCAGGTGGGTGGAAAACAAAGAATAATCCCCGACAGTCACGTGACAACTCTACTTTATGCGCCTTTTTCCAGCCAATCAAAAAGGAGGGCAATACTCGGACCTTTTAGTATATAAATGATGTGCGTACAGGAAATCGGGAGTTGTTCACAATGTAGGAAACAAGGTACAAGAAATCGGGCTAATAAGGTTCACAATGTAGCTAACAAAGCTAGTAAGACACATAACGTAGGAAAACACGTATAAGAAATGTGACTAAGAAATCGCGTGGCGTCCATTGTAGGAACTCGGTGTTTTATAAATTAATCTGACGGGAAATTATTACCGTAAATGTTACACGGACCGTGAAACTCAAGATTACGGTGAAGAGTGTAAAAATATAGCAACTCCGTAAAAGTGGAACTAGCACTTAAATAAAACTGTTATCAAGTTCGCGATCGGTTATGTTGGGAGTCGCTCGCAGGGTTAGTGCCTCAAACTAACAACAATTCACCAATAAAGGAAGTATACAGTGAAATTAAGTGAAATTTCTCTTTTATTTGAGTCTACCAAAAGTGTTACTCACCTTTGTCATTCTTTCCCCCCTGAGTAAGAGACAACTCATGGTCTACAAGAACGAGCCTAGCCAGAGCAACAAAGGGAATCTGCAAGGTATGTACACTCCTAATGTAAAGAATTTCACGAGCATTAACTCCAAGTAGACTCACCTGATAGCGTCATATTGTCACAACAACGTGGCAACAACAATACTACGACATTTTGATGCACCCAAACGTAGGGGCCACTACAACAATACCGCGACAACCTTTTCTTAAATGTGCCCTTGAGCCGTACAGAGATAAAAACTTAAGCAAACTTCAGGAGGTGCATTTGAAGTGTTGGATTTACTGTCACTGTGAGATGTAGTATTGCTAAACGTATAAATCTCCAGAATTGTACAACTCACGTAAAGTTATAATACGCGTCGTGGTCATTTACAAATCGTTATTCTGGAATATCATAAGTTGTCGTTCGTTATACAAGATTATTAGACCATCTACTGATGGCACGATATCCGTCAGTCATAGTCATCGCGTTTTACCACTGCTTGTGAATAAAACTGGATTTGCTAAATGTGGCAAAAATACCTGATAGCGTAACTCCATGGCACGTCAGTTCACAAGAGACATTGGCCCGACTACTGCATCCTCCATCTCGGCCCGAAGGCGTCATGAATGCGGTGCAGTGTTGGAGGATGAGACATGATCAGCGCCTCAAGTCCCTCCCGGCCGGTTAATGCGGTCCTCTCGATCTGGAGTCACTACTTCTCAATTAAGTGCACCCCGGAACAGGTCTCCCAGCGGGGAAAATTCCCCACGCCGGTACTGGGAATCGAACGTATCTCTCCCGCTTGGCAAGTAACCGCACTACCACCGCGACCAAAAGTACCTGGTAGGTTATGTTAACCCAAAGGATATGTATACGTTTCTATACGAATAAAAAAATATACGAATAGCAAAAGAAGCATATAAGAAAATAAACCATAATGTTTGACATGTTTACATCTACAACATTGTAAATTAGTTTAACACATCCAAAGAAGACGATGTACACACTTGAAGTATTTTAAATTGGCTATGAACCTGTAACCACAAAAGCAATTTATGTATTCGCATCTCCGGTAAACAAACAATGAATATCTTGCGTAAGCTTCGGCGGCTAGTGTCCATTGTATCTTGGTCTTCCGGGAAGGCCGCGTCTTGGCTTGAAATGTTGCCGACTGTCGTGATGACAGCACACGCCCTGAGGAAGCCCCACATAGTGAGGCGAAACGTCGGCAACATTTCAAGCCAAGACGCGGCCTTCCCGGAAGACCCAGATACCATAAACAATGAATAATTCCATTTCTAGGTGCTTCAATAGATGACAGAACAATATTTAACCATATACTTTGTTACAAAACTACTATATGATAATGAGGAGAGCATTCTTCATTCTCTCGTTTTTGCTACAGTTATATCCCCATGAAAGTGTTCAATTTATGGATCAAAATTTCACCAAGTGGTGGTCCTTAGCAAGTCATGTAAATATTTCTTTTGGTATTCTAAACCTATTTCATAACAGATATAAGAGACGCTTATCTGTACCTCCTGAATGTTTGCTTGTGTGAGAAAGGACTGATAGTCTGTATTAGTGATGAAAGAATCGAATGTTTTCAAGAATCGAATTCTCTATATTCGAAAACATTTAAGAATCGAAACTTTCATTCAAGTTCAAGTTCTCGAATACAACTATCATTTATTAAGGTTTTCGCTAATCGAAATTGGCTTGTATTCGAATGCAAGTTCTCGGATGCTATGCTATCGTCACTCAAGTGATGTTCTCAGTGTTCATCATCGCAATATGGTTGTTCTCGAATACTACAATTACTCGTTAATGCTTTTGCTAATGCAAATCAGCCTATTTTCGTATACAATTGTGTCACTCAATCGATGTTCTCAGTGCCTGTCATGGTTGTTCTCGAATAAAACATTGAGTTCAAATGATGGGCGAAGAATACAACAGTTAGATGCTGACAAATAGGTGATAGGTTTTACTATTTTCTGCATACGCAGGAAGTATTGGATGTCCAAGATAAACGACAGATATAATATGTTACTGTTGAGTATATCTTGGATCGCTGACTCCTACACAATTAATTGCAGCACATTAGCTTGATTGTTCTGCTTTGTAAGTGTGGACGCTGTGCTGTAGTGATTCTAAAGCCAATAGTCAGGGCAGGAACATATTTTGTTTGGACACAGAAATATTAAGATATTTTAATATATATTATTTAAGCAAGTAGTGCTTAATTGTATACGCTATTTGCATGTTTACATGCCCTAAAGACATGTCAATGAAAACGTAAAACATTACAAACTATAGGACCTGAATATCCGAAAATTCTTTTTCAAAATAAAATGAATTAATCATGAGTTAGGATGTTTATTATGGTAGCACAATCCAGCGCTCTTCCCCAGCAGCGGCAAATGCCCAAGCAGCTATAAATGCAGCTATGCCAGCACCATCTCGATACGAGACCTCGAGATGCAGCATTCGAATACGTATTCAGGGCATTCTCAAACGAGAACCGCGCATTTGAACCCATTCGAGTGAGGATTCGAATGCAGTAATCAGGGTTCAAATTATCTTGAGAACATCCAAAAATCGAATACATCGACATTTTATATTCGAATACTCGCATCAATAGTCTATATTGGAAAGTGAGTATGAAAAGAACGGAGGTAACCTCTCCAAATCCAGAGGTGCGGTGTGATTTCCGACCAAGGATGGGAATTTCCTTTTGGTCAGGAATATTCCCTGTCCCCCCCCCTACAGCCCAGAAGTGGATAAAATAAGGTATCCTTATTGCTATAAACTTATAAAGATTATTACACAAATACTTGAATAAATGAATGAATGAATGAATAAGTGTATTTATTGACATAGCAATGTCATACATAGAATTTCAACAATCGCACGGGTCCACAGACCGTACGTGCTTTTCTAATACACATTACAAACAATATTAAAACTACAACAACAAAGAATTAAAAGAGTAAGCACGAAAAAAAAGACAAAGGTAATACACAGTCAAAAGCAATATTAAAACAACAATAAAGAACTAAGAATGAACTCGAAAATAAAAATACAAAGATATTCAAGTATAGCAATTTAAATGTATAGCACAGAGTAGACCTTCATAAATGCACCCTCTTATAATAGATAATTACACTTAAAAGAAATATATGCATGTAATATATACACAATATATAAAACTATAATATATAAAATAACTACAATATATAAAAATATAACCATAACACAGTAGTGACTTAAGTATGACATAATATTGGCAGCCTCCTCAGATTTCAGCTGTCTTGCCTTAAGTATAAATTTACCTAGCCCGTCCATGTTTTCCGTGCCTGCCAGTAGCGTCCAACATGCTTCTAGCCCTACATTCGTAGTGGTAAAGAATCGCGGTAAATATTTTCCCGTCATTTCTCCGAACCCCTACATCTTGCCAAGATGTGAGTCCACGACTCTTCCTCCTCGCAAATGGGACAGATTCTCGTCATAAATTTTCGTACTCCTCCATGCTCCTAGTCTAATCCACGCGAGCCCCTCTCTAATGAGTTTGGTACCTGTTTTGATGTATTGCTCCATACCCCACTCCGACTGTACTTCTAATGACACCTTCTCTGTGCATTGCGTAATTATTTGCAGTCTGTCAATATCACAGAGGTGGTTCTTAATTTTTCTCCAAATACTCCGCCTGTTTGCCTACCCCGCCATCCAAATGTATCCCATCCCTATGGTTTCCAACCTTTTCTTTAATTTTGATGCCCACGTCGAATTACCTTCCATTCGCAACTAGTGCATGGGTAACTGATCATACATGCATATTTAAAATGCAAGTTAAAGGTGACATAAACAAACAAAAGAGAAAAACCTGATATGTTCCATTCACATGGCTTCCTCTTACTATACTTAAAATAAGGGTTATTCTTTTTACTTTCTGCTAATAATTAGAAGAATTCGTCTTATTATTTATCTCCCTATAAGTAGAAAGGAAATATGGGAATGCATTAGCTAGAGCGATAGGCAAATCTTTTAAAACTATGGTTATTATGTGACTGAAATTCAGCTCTCTCTGTATAGCCAGGAGTAAAACGAAAGAAAAAGGAATGAAGAGTTCTTGTTGAATAATTCTGAAGTATTTTAAAATTTAAACTAACAAGGAATATCTCGGAAATAGTTAATTCACTAAAATGCATATCACATATATAGTGTTAATTCAAAATATTCTCGGGCTTCTAACCAGGTAAAAACTTGGCTTGATACCAACGTTTCGAAGTGCATCTTCCGCGTCTTCAGGGTGAACTGATGGATTGAGCTATATTTAATATTCTGTCTTTTTATCACAATGGTTATAGCTATTTCTGAAAATATCAAAATTTTCGAAAAAAGGATCCATTAAAATTATAGTTTGGGTGTGGGAGATTTTCTTGAAAATGTTCGCGCCGCATTCATAGAAAATGCTGAACTTAAATAATAAGTTTGGTATTACAACAGATTTTTTCTTTTTGACTTATGTTGTTCAAAGACATACGGATGGACCTTTTCCCTAAAATTTTAATCAGGAGTCCAGAAAAACATTTACTTCCGGTGAAATCTGGGTATCAAATTTTTGGGTGGAATACAATAGTTTCTCTATCTAATATTTGCATTGTACTAGTGCTACAGAAAGTAAACATCAAAAGAAAGAAAACTCTGAAAACAAATTTGATCTTGCTTCCCGAACTTTTGTTAGGAAATTACCCATATTTTGTCAATTCCTTAATCAGCCAACAGATACTAAAATGGCGATCTCTTACCAGCAGAACTTACGCATTTTTTGCTGGTATTCAATTGTGCACATTCCTCCAAACTATGGAGGAATTCCACAGAATGGAGATATTCTCTTGCCAGAATCATCAATAATTTCCTTTGCCCTCCAGATGCCCACCTGAAGAGATAGAGAGAGAGAGGGAGAGAGAGAAAGAGATACAGATAGTGTGTGTGTGTGTGTGTGTTTGAAATTATTCTTTGGCAGAGTCTTTTGAAAGAGTACTATAGGTAAAGGTACATAAACACGTTGCTCTTGACTAGATCAGTTACTTGAATCCCCGATTACTCTCTCAAAAAACTTTCATCAAAGAATAAAGAAAACCCAAAATTTACCCAAACAGTCAACGAGTGAACACTATTGCTATGATCAATAATTTTTACCAAAGGTCTAGCCGCCAATATGACCCTAGATGTTAAAAGTGCATTATATGTATATTGAACAACAATAAAGAAGAATGCAGCATGATAATAGTGAAAATAGGCAAAAGTTGTCCTATACAGAGTACATGAATGAGAGCAATGTTGAAACTATTCAAGAAGAAGAAAATAAATATGCCAAAAAATTGTGTGAAGAGAAACTGCTTGCTAAGAAATGCGCTGAAAAGTGTGGTGAATGGAAAAAAACGTGCTGGAGCACGAAGATAAACAGAAAAAATAGTCCATATAGGGACACAAAGAGGAAAGCGAGAAAGGGAAAAGGATATAGGAGATTTGCTATAAAATATCCTTCTTCTTTTTCTTGCCCTCCTCGTATGAAGGTCTTACATCCCTCAGGACTTACAAGTCAACGCCTGAGTCACGTATGAACATGAGGGAGTACTCATAAATGATGATAAATGTGTCAAATGGATGATAGGTGATGATGGAGCAATTGGTGGATTGAATGGTGGCGGAAACTTGAGTGCCCAGACGCAGCTTCGTCCACCACAAATCCCAAATGCGGTTCCCCGAGTTTGAACCCGGGCCATCTATGTAGGAAGGAAGCGATCTAACTACTCTGCCATGGTGTCGCCCTCCGTGGTGTAATGGCTACCATATTAACTTCATTCACGTGTTCAAACCCAGCGGAGGATGATGGATTTTTTCCGGTGTAAAAATGTTTAGCATTGCTTCCTTCGGAAAGGAAGTAAAAACGTGTCGTAAAAGAGCCTTAAGTCTGATAGAGAGGCCTCTGAGCAAAATCAAGCTGCCTTTCACGCCCAACTTAGAATGGGACGCTGAGAATCACACTAGTCAAAGAGCGTCCATAAATAACACACCATTTATATTTTTTGACTCTGCCACAGCGCCGTTTCAAATTTCTCTTGAGATGCAAATCTGTAATCTCAAAGACTCATTCCTACCTTAACTAACTTCCACATGAAGCGTTTTATTCCAAAAATATTCCTAAAAGTTTGACAAAATCAAACCTAGAATTTAACGTTAAGCTTATATTAAATGTTATCTATATCAATTATTATCCGGTAATTTTACAACCTTCGCATTTCCGTGTTAATAGATACATTTTGTGCAACAAAATATTGTCATGCAATTTTGTCAGAAAAATCTGATGTGTTACACTCGCATGATTTTCTCTAGCCGTTCTACAAACTTCTTACATAAGATTCTTCTTCTTTCTGCACCTTGTTAATCGAGGTATTCAGCATAATGTTGTTATTACTTAGTTCCTTATAAGTAGGAAGAAAATAAGGGAATACACTAGGCTAAATCGATAGTCAAATGTTTTAAAAGCCGTCGTTATGCGATTGTCATTACAAATCGCTTCTTTTCTTGGCCAGGAGTAGAACAAAAGAAAAACATACTCTCCCGTCTGAAAAAAGTATAAGTACTTCACAACTGAAACAAATAACAATGAATACCTCGAAAACGGTAAGCTCCACGAAAAAATGTATATGACGTAAATTGTATATTTTAACAAGGCCTAAATTTTTTGTATGGTAAGCTTTTGTCTATCTCTTACGGTTTATTAGTTATGCCAAATTAAGCCAAATTCATCCAGAATAAACAGGTCTTTAGAAGCTATTCCCAGAAAATTCTAGATAAACATTTTATTTTTCAGTAAAATATCTTTAATATACGATATTTTAATCAAAATTGTTAGAGCCATTTTTAAGAAAATCAAACTTTTCGAAAAAAGTTCCATGTATAGGGTAGTTTGGGGTGGGGCGATTTTTCTCAAAATCTTCGTGTCGCATCCCTGGAAGATACTGAACTTAAATACCAAGTTTGGTATTTACACACACACACCTTTTTCTAGAAATGCTTTTTTTATATACAAAAGGGTCCTAAAACATGTATTTCCGGTGAAATCTCGGTATCGAATTCTTGGGTGGAATGCAATACCTCTCTATCCCTATGTACACTGTACATACGGGGCTAGAGAAAGTAAAAAGTTCTCGAAGTCACTTGCAGGAAGCAGTTGAAAGATTTGTTAGGCAAGTGAGTTCAGCTGTGGATTTAAATTCCCTGTAGTGCTGCTTTAAGTGCAGAGAACTAAACTCAAATGGACTGTATCACCAGAATGTGCAGCATTTTTGTTTTTTATCTTTGTCCCTTCTTCCTTTCTGGGAAATGTCCCACCTCAAATGACCAGGGTGAGCATGTCGACTTAAAGTACAAACCAATGGCCAAGCTTCCGGATTCAGGGACGTTTTTATCTTTGCTGGATCTTGAAGACAATGTCATACGCTGGTTACCTTGAGACCGAATACGCAAAGATTCTCAAAATAAGTTGTCCAAATGTAATTTTCTTTTTCTAAATATATAAAACTACTGTTTTCTATACATAGAATTTTTATTAAAAGAAAATTAGTATTCAATTTTAAAGGCAAACTTTAAATTTGTCCTCGACTTCAAGCATTTATGTGTCTAATTAACAGGCGCATTACGAAGATTTATGTGAAGAGAATTTATTTCTTTCATTCACATTATTTCACCTGCGGTGACTATGTCGTAAAAGTGGGCGTTAAACACTAACAAAAAATCACATGATTTTTTTACAATTCTATTTTCTACAAATTGAGAATAATTTGGAATTCACCGATAGAATTGACATTAATTCTGGACGGTTTATTTATTTTTAAATTTCAAATTTTAATATTGCATTCAATTCTCATTATTATCTATAATATAGGATTATTCTATAATACAGCATTGAACCTTTTACCATAAACTGGAGCTAATGTGGATTTTAATGTCAAAATAATCAACTTTGGAAATATATTATTTTATAAATATAAAGATATTTTATTTTATATTATATTTTATATTGTTATCCAATGTGAAAATTGGAATCATTGCTGTCATGTACAGAGCTAACATTTTGGGAAACCTAGTTATGTTAGGACTAGAACATTTCGACACCATGAGAAACACCATGAACAACATATTCTTAAAAAACTCTGAATTTCCCAAAACCTGAGCCCTCCTATTATTTGACAATAATATTCATTTATTTTAAACTCTATCCAACATTATATATAATGAATTATTTAAAAAATAATCGGGGAAATCTGGTATTTTTAAAATTATGATGTTCATGATATAGAATTGTGTTAGTCCGGAAATCATAGATTTCCTCAAAGGTTTAGCTTCTCTATGTATTATTAGAGTAATAATTCCAAATTTCCACATTGAATAGAACATAAATAAAATATTGTTGTTCGTTGATAGTTTTTAACGCCCACTTTTACTACATACGGCACCGCAGACGATGACACAGGTGATACATGAATTGAAGATGGAATGGTAGAATGCGATGGCGGGGGAAATCGGAGAACCCGTAAAAAACCCGCACCTGCGCTGCTTTATCCAATACAAATTCCACATGCGGTTACCTAGGATCGAACCCGAGCCGTCTAGTTGAGAGCGAGTGGACAGGAATGTGCATTATTTCCAATACTGCTAAATGTATAAATATAAAGAGCGTTAAATGAAATTACGGAAGAAAAATATATGAGTGTAAAATACTGGGATTTAAAATTTACAAGCTCAGATTTGCAGATGATACTACTACTTTAAAAGAAAAATAAGAGATTAGAAGTGTGTATTAATAAGAAATACTTATCACCTAAAAATTATTAAATTGAAAACAAACTTTAGCTTGTAGGAAAATTAATGAAATCTAAATTAGATTAAAGAATTTCAATAACTAGGTAGCAAGTAGGAAGTAGGAAGTAAAAGAAAATAATATGTGAAGCAAATTGCCTTGAGTAAGAAAATTAAATTCTTTGCATTACAGAATATTAGTTTGAAATTAGGAAGCATTTATTGAAAACATATTACAAAGGTTACAGTTGTATGAATGAGTAACTTGGTGAAACCGAAAATCAGAAAGAATAAGAATAGAAGCAATTTGAAACATGTTATTACAGAAAAAAAAAAATAGTTGAATTGATAAATTACTAATGAAGAAGTTTATGGGAGTGTAAAATAACAAAAAATATGGAACCAAATAACAAAAAGAAGAATAAAATGCATGCATCACTTATTAAGACACCAATGTATTTTGAAAATTATAGCTGAGGGTACAACTGAAGGCAAGAATATCAAAGGAAGAGCAAGACATGGAACCAATTAAAAAAAAAAAAAGTAGGAACAATGTAAGAAGACTTAAAAATGGAGCAGAAAAGTTCAAAATGGAGAATAGCTGCAAACTAATGCAATTTCTTCTAATTTTTTTTAATGAAGCAGTTTATCAAAATATCTTAAATTTCCTTTCTCTGGCTCACATGTACAATTTATATAGTAGGTGGAGATGGTAATTTTGTATTTTATTTATTTTTTTTTTTTTTTAGCTTAACGTCCTTCAACCTGGTTGGTCATATCGGAGGATGGATGAAAGTGGTGAAATGATGTTCAAATGACCTCGGGGTCCATGAAGTTTAAAGTTACTGACATCCGTCTTCTCAGGATAAGGGAAAACCCCGAAAAAAAAAAAAACCTTATCTGGTCAACTCACCCTAAGCGAGATTAGAACTCACGACCTGCGGGCGAGAAGGTATTGGGGCCATCTAAATAAAATTGATTCGAGATTTCACGGGAAATACAATTTTGAGAAACCCTGAATAAATAAAGAGGTCATTTTGAGAAAAAGACCCCTTTGGGTGTATGTGTGTGTTTGTGGACAGCATAACTGAAAATAAAAAAATTGTTCAAATATCAAATTTTGTATTTAAGAATGTGATACGAAGAGTTTCAGGTAAATACCCGCATTCCAAAGTACTTTTTACATGAAAGAATTTCCGAAATTTTCAATTTTCTCAAAATTTTCTAGGCCAAATGCTGTGTATTATAGGTATTTTAAAATAAAAATCTTGGATTTCTAAGAATAAGCTTGTTTTTTTATAGTGTTTAACGCCCGCTTTTATTAGAGACGGCACCGCAGACGATGAGACTGGTGATACACGGAATGCGATGGCCCCTGCGCCGCTTCATCCACCACAAATCTCACTTGCGGTCGCTTGGGATCGAACCCGGGCCATCTAGGTGAGAGGCGAATGGTCTAACCACTCGGCCACGGCGCGGCCCTAGCCCTCTCTGTTCTCAATGACTTGTGCATAAGTGGTGAACTGTAAGAAATAAACATAACGTTACGTAGTTTGCTTATCCTCCCACTAGTTTGTAGGAGGGGGATCCTTAGGACTTACAAGCGGTTGTCTCGGGGTCAGTAGCCTGACGGGGAGCCAACGGCACTTAACCACAGAATGAAGAACCTGGAACGAGTGAGGAAGTGAATGAAATGAAACGATAGCGAAACGGATGATAGGAAAAACGATGATGGAGGAAATTATGTAATGAGTGGCGGGAAAAACCGGAGGACTCAGGGAAAACACGTCTAGACGCCATTTCGTCCACTATAAATCCCACATGCACGCGCTTGGGATGGAACCCAGACCGTCTAACTATTTCTGCCATGGCTCCACCTACACAAAAACGTAATACACAAAAATGAAGATCTCGTTAAAACACACAATTCCTATTATAAACATTCTTTTGTGAAGCTAACTATATCTGAGTTATATTTTGATATTAATTTTAAACAACTTGAATGTTCTTAAAGGTGAATTTCATTCCTGTTACTTTTGTTTAACCCATGGCCCTAAAAAGAGAACGAACCCCAATCGCTTTAAACGAGTATTCGAATACAATGGTGTGTTAAACGAACGTGTTCATTCATCATATATGACCCCATTACTACAGTTAATGAGATAAATAAAACGTGAACATACATGCTCACTGTTTATAGCAATACGTGACGGACTGTGGCATGCGCTCGATCCTCACAACTCACTGCGAGCCTATTGAGTCAACATTCTTAAAACAACATCAATAGTAGTGATACCTCTGTCAGCGGTAGCCTGAACTGGAACGGGGTATACTTTACTCCGGATACAATGCTCAAAAATCCTATAGAGATTGCTGTCTGCACAGATATCCAAACTGTACTGACTTATAATGCAATATGCGTTATACTGCTTGTATCAAACCAAAGTACTTGGCTAAGAAAAAAAACTTGCTATTGTTACATTTTTCCATCACAATAATCGATTCTATTGTAAGAGATTTCCGGTCAACTCATTCTCCTTTGTGGGCCCATTCATTTCCTCCTGAATCTGAAGCATTGTCTGCTAGTTGTACAGAGAAGCAGTAAAACAGATTTTCTTTTTGTAATTTCAAACCCATTAAATTGGTAGGTCATATTGGACAAAGTATCAAATGGGTGTAATGATCCAGAAGTACATAGTGTATAAAGTTGGCAAGGTTTGTCTTCTCAGAATAAGGAAAACTCAGAAAAAATCTGATACGTTCCATTCAAATAACTTTCTCTAGCTGTTGCAAAAGATTATTCTGTTATATGTACCATGCTAATCAAGATAAATATTAACAGAATTAGTTCTTATTACTTGTGCAATTGTAAATAGAAGGGAAATAAGGGAATGCTTTATATTAAAACAATCGTGTAATCTTTTAGAAGTTAGTCGCAATGTGAAACAATGGAAGCCAATAGTATGAAAAAGCTAAAAAGGTATACGATAAACTATCTATTTTAATAAGATCTACATTTTTTTGTGTACTTCTCTTTTGACTTAACCTTTATGCAAAATTCTGCAAAACTCATAGGTATTTAGAGGCTATTGCTATAAAATTCAAAATATACATTATGGTACGAATATCTTTAATATACAGTATTTTAATGAAAACCGTTAGAGCCAATTTTGAGAAAATCAAAATTTACAAAAGGATAGTTTGTGGTGGAAGTATGTTTTTGAAAATCTTCGTGCTCCATGCTTGGAAGATACTAAACATGTATACAAAATTTGGTTTTTAACAATCTCTCCGTTTTTGAGTCAAGTGGGTACATGCACACACACACAGACCTTTTACCAGAAATATTGTTTTTGGGACTCAGGGGATGACCCAAAACACATATTATCCGTGATATATATATATATATATATATATATATACATCAAAGTTTTAGGTGATATGCAATACCTTTTCTAGCTACTGTCTACATTATATGTACATATGTCCTAGAGAAAGTAAAAAGATTTTCTGTGTAACTCACTCTAACCGAGATTCGAACTCTCAACACTTCTTGAAAGTACAGGAATGCTACCATTACACCACAGTAGTGGGCGTAGAAACATTTTGAAACAGACAAAAACATATCTTTGTTGTCGATAAAGTTTATCTTGGTTGCAGGGAAGGTCTCTGTAGTCTGAAAACATTATGATGAATATCTGTTGCGAGGGTAAATGATTGCTTGGGGGTTGTTGGCGCCTTCGTACCTCCATCTCCCGTAGTCGCGAATTCCTTGTCAGCATATATCTTCATTCCATTTTGTCCCCTGTTTCTATGCTTTTACAAAATGGCTGAGCCAAATGTAACCTCTAAGGTGGAAGACATATTTACTTGAAACTTCTAGTCATCAAAATTAATGTTTGTGAGCGCTGGTTAGAGAATGGAACCTCAGTGCGTGGTGCGAGGATGTATCAACTTATAATCTCATAAACTGGTCATGTCGCCTTTGTTAGTACAACCGTAGTTCTTATTAATAATGTCGATAATGATCCGTTTGACGAAAAAAACAAACAAACAAACGAAACAAAAACAAAAATAGCTCTACAAGAAGCAAATCCAAATGCCCTAATCATAATTCTAGCTCCTTAGAACTACAAAATAGAACACAGATTTTCAAAGCATGCATTGCATTAAATATCTCTAACCGGTGGGTCAGGCGCTGCTTTACTCTCATTACAATATGATAAGCAATTCTAGACGTATAAAATTCCATGGCCAATGAGAGGTGTTTTCCCAGTTGCCACATCACAAGTTATTCTTCATATGGAAAGAATTCTAACGAACAGTTATATTTTAGAAAATCAACAACATTTTCGAAAAAAGTATGATGTAAAGTAAAGTTTGGGGTAGGGATTTTTTTAAACATCGTGATGCAGAACATAAATATCATGTTTGGTATTTACCAGACTTTTCCTTTTTAAATTGTGCTGTTCACGGACACACATAAACAACACACACATATACATACTCAAGCGCACACATGGATCTTTATATTAAAATCTGATGTTACATCCACAGGACCTTCTGTGCACATTCTTCAATAAATTATTCTTATATCTACTTCACGTTAATCAACTTAAAGTTTGCAATAAGCATTTATACAACATATCCATATTAATATAAAGTGAATAAGCAAGCAGTAGTAAAAGCTTAAGGGAACTAGCCGCTAAGAAATACTTTTGAAATGTCGATATCTCTGCTTGACTAGCAGAAGACAAACAACGACTTCCAATTTGACAAACCTTTAAGTATTGCAAAATTGAAGCCAATAACAACGAATTTCTCAGAAATAGTTAAATACAAATGGGTTTATTTGACATAAGCTATACAATTTTTGTGCTGTAAGATTTTGCCCATCTGTTACGGTTTACCGATTATACAAAGGTCATCTGACCCGGAGGTCCCGGGTTCGATTCCTGGCTGGGGGCGGGGAATTTATCTTTAACCAGAATTATTCCTTATTCCACACAGAGTTTGGAAGTATGGATGTGAGAGGGAATGCGTCTGTGTTTGAGGCAAATAAAACTGTTTAAACACAACGTAAATAACCAATAGACGAGTTGTTTCTAATGCATGGCCCTCGATGTGACCTCTGATGTTAAATGGGGCTATATAAATGAAACAATAAAAACATTATCTAGAATGAACAGGGTTTCAGAGACTATATCTAGCAAATTTAAAATATCCATTCATTTCACTTGTGTATTATTTTTAATATGCTTTGTTTTAATAAAATTGTAATAAAAGTTTGAGAAAATTGGAAACTACGCAACATATTGCACATATAGCATAGTTTTGAGTGGGGAAATTTTTTGAAAATGTGCGATTGTTAAAAATACTTTGTTGGTAAGAGATGTTAATCGTTTTTAACAATATATACCTTTTAAATAAATTTAAATTAGAGAAGTTTAATATTCCAGCACACTAAGACTTAATATTTTGATAACAAATATATCAACAATTATCTGAAAGATCGTGAGATCGAATCTGACTTAGGGTTCGTTACCCGGATAACGTTTTTCTCGGGGTTTTCCCTTATCCTGAGAAGACGAATGTTAACTTTAAGCTCCATGGACCCCGAGAACATTTGAGCATCATTTCACCAACTTCATTCATCGTCCCATATGACCAACCAAGTTAACGGACGTAAAACTACAAACAAACAAAATCATCTGAACTTAAATAGCAAGTTTGATACTTAACCAACATTTCGTTCTGAGTTTTGATATTCACAAAAACAAACACACACACTTAAAAAGATACTTTTTCTATATACGTTTTTTCGAATTCAGGGGTACCCAAAACAGGTACATATTTCGAGTGAAAACTGAATATCAAGTTTTTGGGTAGAATTTAATATCGTTGCCTCATAATATGTACGTTATAAGTGGTGTAGAAAGTAGCAGCTAGGATGCAATTAAAACTTTTGTGTGAACATCTATTCTTGAAGCTCTTTCTATCCTACCACATCAGCATGTCATACGTGCCATAGTATTTCCTGCCGTAAGACACAAGAGATTGCAGAAACGTTACGCAGTTAAAGATAAAAACCTGATGTGTGCCATTCACATGAGTTTCTCCAGCTGTTCCGTAAACAAAGTTTTCTTACAAAAGAATATATTTTTACTTTCTCTAACCCCGTATATAAAATGTACATAGGGATAGAGAAGGTATTGTATTCCACTCAAACATTCGATACCGAGATTTCACTGGAAATACATGTTTGGGTACCCCTAAATACAAAAAAAGCATTTTTAGAAAAAGGTCCGTGTGTATGTCTGTTTGTGTGTGTCTGTGGACAGCACAGCTCAAAAACGAAAATACCATTAAATAGCAAAACTAACGTCTCTTAAAAATCTGATATGTTCCATTCACATGTTTTCTCTTCTCTATTCTTACAAGAGATATTTCTGTATATACATCATGGCAATAAAGATAAGCATTAGCAGCAATGGTTATTACTTGATTCCTTGGAAGCAGAAGTGAAATACAGCTAAGGCGACAGCCATGTCTTTTAAAAGCTGGTGGCTATGAGAACAATTGAAGTTCGATTTGCTTTGCAAGGTAGCATAAAGAAAAGTGAGGTGACAGAAAAATACGTCTCTGAAACTTAAAACCAATAACAAGCAATATCTTAGAAACGGTCAACTGTAGAACAAAAATACATACAGCACAAATAGAATGATTTAATAAGATCTAAATTTTTTGTATAATAAGCTTTTGTCAATCTTTTACGGTTTACAAGTTATGCAAAATTCAGTAAAATTCATCAGTGAGCAGGTCTTCAGAAACTATTCCTAGATAATTCAAGATATACATTTTATTTGCGATGTAAATTAGCTATAACATATGGCATTTTTTTTTAAATCATCAAGACACTTTTGATAAAAACAAAACTTTCAACAACTTTTCCATATAAAGGGTAGTTTGTGATGGGAGATTTTCTTGAAAAGCTTCATTTCCCATCCTTGAAAGATACTAAGCTTAAGTATAAAGTTATACACACACATCAAACATATACTTTCGGTGAAATATTGGTATTGAATTTTGGGCAGTACACAATACCTTCTCAATATTCTACATGCACTATGTTATGTATATAGAAAGTAAAAATCTAGTTAAAATCATACAATTTCTTTTCTAAAATATTTGACAAAGCAGTTGAAATCTGCTTTGGCAATAATCTAATTTGGTAGTAAATTCACAACGTTGGGATTCATATGGAGAGTATACAAATAAAATATGATGTAAAAGTTTGCTTATATCATTTCAAATAGCTCCTTGACAAAAATGTTATTTCACCGGGAGGGATGGCTCAAGAGGTAATGTCTGTGGCCAGCTTTCAGAAGGACTGGTTCAAATCCCATGGCCCAACCAATCTGGCTAAGGTCTTTCCTTGGTTCCTTCAATCGCCAAGTAAAACACCGATGTGAATATCCAATACCACGAAACAAAGTTCCACCTTCAGTCTAAAACAACATTAAAACTGAAAGTAGATGATAATTGTGATTGTGCTGCTATCTATCCATAGATAGTGAAACCAACTAGACTGTACGCAGCAGCTAGATTTGCTTGTCGCGGAGCTGGCTGTATACCACTTGAGTATAGATGGTACCATCTGATGGTGAAAAGGCATGACGCGAAGCGAAATTAGCTTAGGTTCGGGAAGCAGAACAAGAAGGCCATTGTCCACCACACAGATCAAACGAGTATTCGAACTACTACTATATATTGAATCACTCAGTATTCTTTACCTGTAAAATATATTTTCATAACACTAAGCCATTGAGAAGATAAAATATCTAAAGTGTTCCATTCATATAACAATCTCTACCTATTCAGCAATAACCTACTCGTCGAGTATCATGAACGAACCGTCTAGATATGACCAATAAATTAAAACGACATTATTTGGAAGATTTTGCTCGTAAAAAAGAGATTTGAAATTAATGAGGACTTCACGTTTGAAAGTTTAACTATTTTAAAATTGAACGCGATAACTAGGATTATCTCAGAAATGGTTAACTATACAAAAAAAAACTATATACATTGTATTTTAATGACATCTACAGTATATGTGTAGTTACTTACGGTTTATTAGTTATATAAACATCATCCAGAATGAAGACATCTTCCCAATAAATTCAATATACACATCTTAAATATAAGACATGTTAATCAAAATCGTAAGAGCCATTTTCGAGAATATTAAAAAGATCTTCGAATTAGTAAAGAGTAATTAGGTATGTGAGAACTTTCTTGGAAATCTTTATAGCGTATCCTTGAAAGATGCTGAATTTAAATATCAAGTTCGGTGTCTAACCAACTTTTCGTTATTGAGCTATGCTATTCTCACACAGACTACTTTTTTGGATTCAGGGGAGCTCAAAAGATATATATTTCTGGTAAAATATTCACATTGAATTTCTGGTGGAACACAATATCTCTTCTTGTTAGTGTGTACATAGGTGGTGAGCCGCGCCGTGGTCGAGGATTAGGCCACTCGCCTCTCACCTAGACGATTCCAAGCGACAGCATGTGAGATTTGTAGTGGATAAAGCGACACAAGGGCATTTCTTCTCCGGTTTCCCCCGCAATCCATTCCACTCTTGCGGTGCCATAAGTAGTAAAAGCGGTCGTTAAACACTACAAAAAAAATGGATGTGTTTCATTCGCATGACTTTCTCTACATTTCTGCAACAAATTGTTGTTAAAAGGCTTATGATTCTATTTACTATCGAGAACAAATTAGCAGAAATAGTCTTATTAGCTTCCTTGTAACTAAAAATAAGGAATATCTAAAAAACGATCAACTCCACGAAAAAATTCTGTGTTTTAATGTGCTCTACTTTTTTTTTTTGTGTGGTAAGTTTTTGTCAATCTCTTACGGCTTAGCAGTTATGCAAAATTCCGTAAAATTCATCTAGAATAAAGAAGTCTTCAGAGGCTATTCTCAGAAAATTCAAGATATACATTTTATTTGTCATGTGAATATCTTTAATAAACGATATTTTAATCAAAATCGCTAGAGCCATTTTTGAGAAAATCAAATTTTTCGAAAAAATGCCATGTAAAGGGTAGTTGGGGGTGGGGGGATTTTCTTGAAAATCTTTGTGTCGCATCCTTGGAAGATACTAAACTTAAATACCAAGTTTGGTATATTTTAACGGTCTTTTCGTTTTACAGCTATGCTGCCCCCCGCCACACACACACACACACACATACACAACACACACAGACACTGACAGACACACACACGGACATTTTTCTAAAAATGGTTTGTTTTTTTTGGATTTAAGGGGACCCAAAACATGTATTTCCGGTGAAATATCGGTATCGAATTTTTGGGTGCAGTACAATACCTTCTTTATACACTATGTACATAGTACCTGCAGAGAAAGTATAAAGCTTAAGGTTAGGGGTTCAGAGAGATTTCAACCTAATCCTATATTTACTATCATTATTATTATTATTATTATTATTATTATTATTATTATTATTAAAGAGAATCCAGAAAAGTGTACTCTGGCCATAGAAATTTAAATCGAATGCTTTACTTTATGCAATTTAAGTCAGAGGTATGCCTGAGTGATCTCGTGACATTCTGTATAAAATAAATAAGAGCAAGTGTATATTACACAGCCTCTACAGAGTATTTAAAATGTACCACATTAAAAGAAGGTTGGAACAAGAGCACTAGTTTAACAGGTGCTACCCCAGTGCTACGAACACTGGAGCCTGTATGTTGATACATCGCTTAGCGGATGCAGTGTGGCGTTACCGCAACAGACATCAGTCAGAGCCCACCACGAGTGCAGCGCACACAATTGGAAGCAATTCAAGAGCCCTACAACATCATCAGCGTAGGGATTTTGGGTACTGCAGACATGATGCGTGTTGCCCAGGGGAGTCTCGCGACTGTCCACGCTCAATGCTCATTACAGGTCAACGCTCGTCTCTTCAACAACCCCTTCCAACCTCGTTCGCAGCCCTAACCAGCGACTCAAGTGTTTTACGAAACGCACTTCCTCAGAATCTAGCGTCGCCTAATGAACTAATTATATTACACTAAAACAAATTTCCTGAAAAAAAAAAAACAAAAAAAAACTGGAGTGTTCCATTTACATGGATTTCTCTACATCTCTGCAACAAATTATTTTAAAAAAAAACGTATGCTTCTATTTACTTCATTTTAATCGAGAAAAAATAGCAGAAATATTCTTATTACTTGCTTCCTTGTAAGTAGAAGGGAAATAAGGGAGTACTATAGACTAAACTGATAATCAAAAACTTGTTGCTATGCGACTAAAGTTCCTTTGTTTGTATGGACCGGAGTTGACAAATTCCTGTATGAGAAAAGTATGTTGTTCATAGCTGAAACCAAAAACAAGGAATATGTCAAAAACGATCAATTCCACGAAAAAAATGTATATGATATAAATTGTGTGTTTTAATGTGCTCTACATTTTTCGTGTGTTTAGTTTTTGCCCATCTCTTACGGTTTAGCAGTTATGCAAAATTCCGTAAAATTCATCCAGAATAAAGTAGTCTTCAGAGGCTATTCCCAGAAAATTCAGGATATAAATTTTATTTGTCAGGTAAATATCTTTAAAATTTGACATTTTAATCAAAATCGTTTGAACCATTTTTGAAAAAATCAAAATTTTCGAAAAAAGTTCCATGTGAAGGGTAGTTGGGGGGGGGGTTTCTTGGAAATCTTCATTACGTATCCTTGGAAGATACCAAACTTAAACTTTTCGTTTTTGAATTATGGTATCCACAGATACACATACACACATACACACACGGATATTTTTCTAAAAATGCTTTTATTGGATTCAGGGACACCTAAAACATGTATTTCCGGTGAAATCTCGATATCGAATTTTTGGAATGCAATATTTCTCTATACACTATGTACAAGTACGTGTAGAGAAAGTAAAAATTGTTACGTTATATTCTCCTGACCTTCTCTGTCCACTATTATATATTACTTTCTATACTTTGTATGTAGTACAAAAGTAGAGAAAGAATTGCATTCCACCCAAAAATTCAATACCGAAATTTCATTGACATATAGGTACGTTTGCCCGTCACTTGTATAAGAAAATATGTTTTTAGAAAAATATACACTCGTGTGCGTGTCCGTGTCTGCGAAAACGATAGCTCCAAAACAAAAGGTTAGCTAAATACCAAGTTTAGTATTTATTTAAGTGCAGTAATATTAAGGATGTAAGAGGAAGAAATGGCTCTAAAGTTTTTATTTGAACTACGGTAGGATATTAAAGGTACTTGCACGACCAATAAAATGTGTGTCGGGAATTTTCTGCGAAAAGTCTTTGAAGCCCTCAACATTCTGGATCACTTTACCACAACTGGTAAAGCGTAAGAGATAGACAAAAACATACTAAATAAAAAAAATAAATAAATCTCATATACATTTTTGTAGAGGAAACGATTGCCGAGATATTCCTTGTTATTGATATTCGTGTTCTCAAACAGGAAGTCCTCACCCGTTTTTCTTTCGAAGCCAGTTGAAAGTCCAATTTTCTTCTTACAATTTCAAAGTCAATCACATAGCGAGAAGTTATAAAAGATTTGGCGATTGCTTTAGTCTAGTGTAATCCCTTATTTCCCTTCTACTTACAAGGAACTAACTAATAAGATCTATTCTCCTAATGTTTATCTCTATTAGTATGAATTGTAAAGAAGAATAGTATTTTGTAAGCAAAGTTTGCGGAATAGCTAGGAAAACTCATAGAATGTAACATAAATTTTAATTTAGTGACAGCAAATTATTTCTGCGAATATTTTGTTACTTTAACACTATAGCATTAATCCTAGGTTTAATACTCACCATACGTATTGAAATTCCATTATCTTTACATGAGATAGCGAGAGCAATTGTATAGCAACAACAATTAGAAAAATGACAAAAGTAATTATACCAATAATAATTATAATAATAACAATAACAATTGTATAAATAATAGTGATTATAATAATTATAATACGTATTATAATAATAATTATAATAACAATAGCAATAATAATTATAGTAATAATCATTATATTAATACTAATAATAATAATAATAATAATAATATTTATAATAATAACAACAATAATTATAATATCGATTTCTTGCGTAAGCTTCGGCGGCTAGTGTCCATATTAACTTGGTCTTCCGGGAAGGCCGCGTCTTGGCTTGAAATGTTGCCGACGTTTCGCCTCACTATGTGGGGCTTCCTCAGGGCGTGTGCTCTCATCACGCGCTGACATCTCAGCTCAATCTGGCAGACCCTAATTAGGATTGCAGGGATTGGCAGACCACCAGCCAATAGGCGCGAGAGGAGCCGGCCTTTGCCCCCTCCCACCACAGTATAAAGAGAGCCCGGCCGCGAAAGCTGGCAGCGAAGCTTAGGGGCCCCTTCGAGGCCCGGCGGAAGCAAAGGAAAGTCCACCTCCATACCTCCTCGGAAAGGGATTTCGAGGCAGCGAAGGCAGTACTACGGGATGAACAAATCCCGTTCTACAGCTACTCGCTGCAGCGTCCCTACGTGGAGCGTAGGATAATTCGGGGCCTTGACTCCGACTGCACCCCTGAGGATGTCAAGGCGGCTCTTCAGGACGAGTACAATATCACCCCTTCCACCGTGGCACGTCTCAGTAAGACGGTGGCAACCGACGACGGCACTCAGCGAGTGCCCATGCCCTTATTCCTGGTCGTGGTACCAAGGGAACGCGCCCAGTCAGTTCAGCCGATAGACGCCGTCCGTCGGCTTATCTTCACCGTCGTGCGTATCGAAAGATACCACGGCAAAGAGGGACCTGTGCAGTGCCATAGGTGCATGGGCTTCAACCACTCTAGCAGTGTGTGCGAGCGCAAGCTGGCATGCCTGCGGTGCGGTGAAGCCCATATACTGAGGGACTGCACAAAGCCCCATGAAGCTCGCCACTGTGTGAACTGTGGTGAGGCGCACGTGGGCTCGTATAAAGGATGTAAGGTGCGGAAGCGCCTTGTTGAGAGCCGCCGTGGAGGCCCCCAGGAGCCAGCTAAAGTGCGCCCTGGGGTGTCCTTCTCCTCGGCACTGAACCGCGCTGAGGGAACACTGCGCGCCGCTGAGGCAGCAGCAACTCCCAGCCCCGCAGTCACTGCAGAGACCGTGCCAGCTCCGTCCTTGACGGAGACCCCAACGCCCCAACCTGGTCCGCCTACTTCAACGGAGGAAGCCGCCCCGACGCCCTCGACAGAGGGCCCACGCCGGACTTCTCCAAAAAAGAAGTCCAGGAGGAGAGGAAAGAAGAACCGTCGGGCGGCTGGCCAGACGGGCCAAACAGAGGCTCCCACCTCTGTGAGACCCGAGGCCACGCCCCCAGCACCCCAGCAGCTACCAGTGGCGGAAGCTCCAGTAGCGGCCGCCACAGTACCTACTCCAGTAGCAGAGGCTCCTGCTGCACCTACCACCACAGCGGCTTCCTCGGCCTTTACAGCGGCCATCCCACAGGCGGACCTGGATGAACTTCAGGACCTAGCCCTGTGGTTCGGTGACCTCCTAAGTAAGGTCCTACCTGTACTGCGCAATTTCAAGTTGCAGTACAGCAACCCCAGACTCTCCCCCCTCCAGAAACACACCCTGTTCCTCCAAACCTTGGAGCAGTTGTACCCGGGTTCCGCTAAGTAATGGTCTCTAGATTCGTTCGGAGACCATTGCGACTCGCGTACTGGAACGCGAACGGCATCCGGGGGCAACGCCCAGGCGTCATTGAGTTTGTACAATCGTACGGAATTGACATTCTGATGGTTTGCGAAACCCATCTGGATGCTGTTACTGACTTCTCGCTGCCTAGTTACGTCACCCATCGGTCCGATCGGGTCGGCCGACAGGGTGGCGGTACAGCTATCTTCATTAAGAACCACATAACCCATACTCCTGTCCAACTCCCAGCACTACAGCACGTGGAGGCCTGTGCAATCCGGCTTGCCGTTGCCGGGCTAGACGCGCTGCTGATAGCTGCATATGACCCACCAAACCACCGCTTCCATGAAGCGGACTACACCACCCTACTCAACCTTCACCCAGTGGTATGCATCGCAGGAGATCTCAACGCGAAACATGCCCTCTGGCACAGCCGCACCAACAACCCCCGAGGCCGCGGGCTCTACCGCCTCATCAGCGGCAACCCCGCCCTCGTCGCGCACGGACCGAGAGGACCTACGTGTCATCCGGCTCGCGGCAGACCGGATGTTCTTGACATCATAATCACCAAGAACACACCATTTCATCTAGACCTCTCGGCGGTCAACGAGTTGGACTCCGACCATGACCCTGTCGTGGTGGATACAACCGAGACCGTATCAGCTCTGGTAACACCAGACTGGATAAATGAGATCGACTGGGACGCAGCCGTCCTAGACCTAAACCAAACCGTGGACCCGCGACCGCGCATCGATTCCATCGAAGCGCTGGAAGCGGCAGCCACGGCCTTCTCCCGCCAACTCCTGAATGTGGTACGCGCGCATACCTACCGCATCCCATCAAACAAACCTAACCCGAGAACCATACCGAATGAACTCCGGCAGCTGCTAAAAGCCAAGGCAACCGTACGGAAGCTATGGCAGCGCTTCCGCCATCCCAGGATCCAAGCAGTGTACCAGCGGTTAAAATCCCTGGCAAGGCGCCTGCTTCGCGCGCACCGCAAAGCGGCCTGGGAACACACAATGGCACATATAAACCTGGAAGAGAAACAACCCTGGAGGATCATCCGATCCCTCAGGAAAGACAAAAGTCAGTTTCAGCATCCCATCCATGGCTCCCGTGGGAGACTCTCTTTTGAGCCCCAGGACAAAGCCACGGATTTCGCAGACTATCTGGAGTCCCAATTCGAACCCCGTGAAGACCCCCAGGATGAGGACTTCACTGAGCTCGTGGAAGCGACGGTAGACTACCTCTATGAGGAGCCCCCGCCGCCCCATGAGGAGATCCGCATTCCGTTAGTCACCCCGAAAGAGGTGGCTTCCCAACTCAACCACCTAAAACCTAACAAAGCCCCTGGACATGACGGCGTAACGGCGCCTATGCTCCAGCACCTACCCAGAAAGGCCGTAATCCACCTGACGCGGATTTACAATGCATGCCTGCACCTACGTCACTTTCCAACGTGTTGGAAGGAGGCGCGGGTGGTATGCATTTTGAAACCCGGCAAGGACCCGGTCTTCCCGTCAAGCTACAGATCTATTAGCTTACTTCCGATCGTCTCGAAAGTATTCGAGCGGTTACTCCTACCTCGCCTCACCCCTCTCTTCGAAGAGAGACTCCTACTCCCGGATCATCAGTTTGGTTTCCGCACTGGACATTCCACAACCCTGCAGTTGCTGCGACTGGCTGAGAAGGCTGCCCTGGGCTTCCAGGACAACTTCAAAACAGTCGCGGTGCTCTTGGACGTGGAAAAGGCCTTCGCCACCACGTGGCATCAGGGACTCTTGTACAAGCTCAAGAACGCAGAAATTCCTCCCCCCTATCTTCACCTGCTTAGTAGCTTCCTTCGGGACCGCACTTTCAGGGTGAGGGTGGAGGGGAGGTATTCCACAGTCAGACCCATAGCGGCGGGAGTGCCGGAAGGCAGCGTGCTGTCGCCGTTACTCTTTGCTGCCTACATGTCCGACTTCCCCACAGAACCCAGTACTGTTACGTGCCAGTATGCCGACGATGTCCTCATAATGGCGCGTAACAAGAACGACCGATATTGCTTCCCCCCGCTACAGAGACAGCTCCAGGCCATAGGCAGATGGAGTGAACAGTGGCGGATGGCCATCAGCCCGCAGAAGAGCTCAGCTCTACTGCTGGCCAAAGTCCGTGGCTGGCGACCGGAGAGGTCGCTGAGGCTGCGGCGGAGGCGGATCCCCTGGGTCCGCTCCGCCAAATGCCTCGGAGTCCTCCTCGACCGCGGCCTTACTTTCACTCCACATGTCAGGGAGAAGGTCGGCTTGGGACACGCTGCCCTGCGGCAGCTGTTTCCCATCTTCCGCTCCACCATGCCTACACACCTAAAACTACGGCTGTACCGCGCAGTCATCCCGCCCCTGATGCTGTACGGCTGTGAGGTCTGGGGTTCGGTGGCTCGTTCCACCATCCGCAGGCTGCAGGCCGTGCAGAACAGGGCATTGAGGATGATATACGGCACAGACCGCAGATTCCCGTCCAACATTCTCCATTCCCACTCCGGAATCCCTTACATAGTGGACGTTGTGCGAGAAAGAGCTCGCACAATATACACTAAACTTGCTCCCCACCCAAATCCCCAGGTGAACACTCTCGGTCTTTACGACCACACGCTACCAAGGAGACGCGTAAGCTACCGCCTTCCCAAGGACGCCTTGGGATGGTAGTTTTCCGGCCGCCTCTCCCTTTATTGTTCTACCCGCCAAGTTAAGCAGCATCGGACATGGTCACGACTCGGACGGGTGACCATCCAGTCGTACCCCGACCAGATCTGCAACACTGGCTTCCCCCACCCCGTACCTATATCCCTTCATGTCTCCCCGCCAGTCGGCACTGCTTTCCTTGACAGCCCGCAAGCGGCTGGCCAAGGTAAGCAGCATCGGGCCTGGTCCCACTCTGGGTGGGTGACCACTCAGATAGGTAAGCCAGCCCGCGCCGGCTGCACAGAGGGAACACCCTGCCCAACTACTTTGACATTGACAAAAACGCTTGCATAAGACTACATCTACTATATCACACGGGTAAATCCGCAAGAAAAGCGGATAGGTACCGTGGTGATTTGCCCCCGCCCGAGTACACTCGGGCGACTAGTTCCTGCTCCTGGCTCCTGGCTCCTGGCTGTCGGAACACAGTTCACCTGGCAGTGTCGTGATGAGAGCACACGCCCTGAGGGAGACCCCACATAGTGAGGCGAAACGTCGGCAACATTGCAAGCCAAGACGCGGCCTTCCCGGAAGACTAAGATACCAATAATTATAATAATAACAACAAAAACGAATATCTAAGATATTGCTTATTTTCCAGAAAAGGCGATTTCCGAAAAATTCCGTGTTATTATTTTCAATTTTAACACGCTAAGTTTTTTTCAAACGGAATTTGTAACTACTATTTCTTTTGTTTTACTTTGGCTTAATTTCAATCACATAACAACTAGCTTCTAAAAGATTTGGTTAACGCTTTGGCATAATATTCCCCTATTTACCTTCTGCTTACAACGAACTAAGTAATAATACCATTTCTGCTAATGTATATATTGATTCTCATGAAGAAGATAGAAGAATAAGTTTTTATAAGAAGATTGTGTTACAGAATAAGTATAGGAAGCCATGTGAATAGAAACATCAGATTTTTATGCAAATATTGTTTATTCAATACTCTTGAGTTACATGTAACCTGTTAAAAACGTGTTTTCAGCTTATCTATACACCTCAGTCTAATATTTGCACCGTAATTATCTCTTGAAGTATGAGAAATTATCAATTAATGATAACTGCCCTGCATGTATAAGACAAAAAGAGCATGTTTCGGTAGTTTGCTGTCGCGCTGTTATTCCTCCTTTACTCCCGTGACGCATTGCTGTGATTCGCTTCCCATGCCAGGAAGTCTATCGCAAGGTCTCTCCCTCCGCATCCCGGAATATGGTAGTCGTTATCTTTCATGGTATGGGAGTGCTGCAGATTTATTACGTACCTACTCGTTCTTGGTCCTCAGAAAATTGATTGCTCTATACCGCTGCCATTGACAGCTTTTCATCTGCATATTATGATTGCAATCTGCGCAGCATTTCAGCAGTCTTCAACCACCTTATTACAAATTTAATAATGCACTATTATGTTCCGAAATGTTTTACTATCGTTACCGTTTATTTATGGTAGATAGAGGTGTAGTATTGATATTGAGATTTCACCGGTAATGTATGAAACCAAATGCAGTACATGTGTGACTCGTATTCGGAAGGTCCCGGGCTGTAATCCCAGGCGACCACCTTCTCCGACCCATGGGTTTTTCGTGAGTTTTCTCCCGATCGCAAGGCGAATGTAGGAATAATTCTTTCATTCTCTAAAATTCATTCCTGTCGTTCCATTTTGATTTCATTCATCCTTCACCCCGTTGGTCAGTTTCAGGGTTGGAAGCATCGGCGATTGTTCTTCGGTGCGGCACAGCAAGGAAAAAGGATTCTCTCTGTAACTCTCACCATTCCCTCACCTCGGTTGGTGGTCGCGGTACAAGGACCACCCCTTGGGGGACTGTTAGACCCTAAGCGGAGCGGACTCCCCTGTCCGACTGTCGGGGAGCCTCAATGGGGTAACTATAGGGCCCCTGATATTGCTGTACCATCGCTGCTGGCTCCGGCCATCCCTCTCGCGGCGCCCCTTCGTAGTGCAAGATACAAAAACTGCACTGACTTTGTGCCAGGTACCCTACTTTATTCTGAACTACCTATCCTATACCGAACCTCAAACAAAAGTAAATAAAAAGCTCGTGTATGCATCTGTGTGTACATGTGTCTCAAAAACAAAAATCATGTACACATTCAACAGTTCTATGTATTTCAGACTTGACTTTTGCATAGCTGGCAAACCGTAAGAGATAGACAAAATCTTTCTCTACAAACATGTAGATCTCGTTAGGGTACACAGTTTATGTCAAATATAATTTTTTGCGGAGCTAAACCTGAAATATTACTAATTTGTATTTTAAATGCACAATGCTAATACTTTTCTCGAATGAGAAATCATTATTTTTAATTTCTCTGGTACGTGCGGTGGTTTCCTAATATGGGGGTTCCGGGCTCGAATCCCCCGTGCAGGTTAAGGATATTATGGAACACTATGGAGATGTAAGCGCTCTAGCTCAGGATTTGTTGGCATGAAATCTTCCTCATTATTCATTTTCTTCGACATTTTCTGGCATCAAACACACAAGTATTCCTTCTAAATTGTTCCATTTCTAAGTACTCTTCACGCGACCGCGCCTTTGATGATCCCTTATTACTTTTGAGGTGTATTAAATAAACACTGTTCTATCGCGGAAATATGTAGCCCGTTCGTTTCCACCGCAGACACAAGTATCACGTTTTAATCCAACAAGTCTTCCATAGCAAGTGAATTCGCGTCGCTCAAAACAAGAGAACCGTTTCTATCCGCCTTATTCCGTCCATCCTCGGGCAGTGTAACTTTCAACCCTTTCGGTTCATTATCCTGCCCTTAATAGTACTCTCTATCTGGGTCGTTTGCCAGCTTGTAGTAAATTTTGTATTTGCAGTCTAATACGTGTTTTACAAAATTTCTTACCCGGTCATTTCCAATGTATATTTGTCCCTTATTCATATAATTTATATATTACATTGAATATAATATATCTTCCTTTTAGATACCTTTTAACTCCATGACAGGGCATGTGCTGTCTCACACGTATGTACATATTGTATTCCACCCAAAATTCGATCAGAGATTTCGTCGGAAAATACATGTTTTAGGGACCTCAGAAAAATACCAACTTGGTATTTAAGTTCAGAATCTTGCAAGGATGTGACACGAAGAGTTTCAGGAAAATTCCCGCACCCCAACTACTCTTTACACGGAGTATTTTGATTTTCGGCTCTAATTGTTTTAATTAAAATACAATATGATTATCATACTTTTTTGACAAATGAAATGTATATCTTGAATTTCCTGGGAATAGACTCTGAAGACCTCTTCATTCTGGTTGACTTTTGTGCAAATGATAAGCCGTAAGTGAAAGACAAAAATTCACTACAGAAAAAATGTAGAACTCGCTAAAACACACAGTGTTTTCGTCTCTCTCTCTCTTTTTTTTTTACTCCTAATAAGCAAAGAGAACGATATTTATATTGTTTCATATAGCGACCGGCTTTTAAAAGATTTGACTATCGTTTTTGCTTAATCTACGCGCTTATTGCCCTTCTAGTTACAAGGAAGCAATCAATAAGGTAAATTCTGATAACTTTTATCGCGTTTAGCATAATATAGAGAGAGGAAAAACATCTTTTGTAAGAAAAGTTTATTGCAGAACTGCTCTAGTCATGGATGGTGTAAATAAAAACAAACGGTAGTTTGTGAGCTTCAGTTAGCAACTCGTTTGGTATGGTTAAAAATGTCCCCTCTTCGCTTTGCTTTTGCTCTCACCTACCTAGCTTGACCTCAGTGACCTTCACCGCAATACGTCACTTAAATAAACAAACACACCAATTTTTCTGTCAAAAAGGGATATAAATCTATGATTCACTTTAAATGCCCATTTACCTATTCATATTAAACATACCTACTCAAATGTAACAAACCCAATAGAAAGAGATTTAAAATAACAGAAAGATAATGATAGATTGCCAAATTAAGTAGAATTTGAGATTCGCCAATTTTCAAACCATGAAGGAGTTCAATTATTGACTTGCTTAATTTGAAGGTTATTAGGAACCTGTCACTTAACAAACGATATATTGGAAGTATAAATACTTGCTTTTCACATAAAGTTTATCAGCAGCAAATAGGCAATTAAAATGTATGTAAAATATCACAAATAGTAATTACAAAGTTTTATAATGTGTTATCATGAATTAATGTTATGCTGGAAGAAAGTGTGTTTCATTTTGTGAAAAGTAAATTTAGGATGGTTTATATGGGGACTTCTTTAATTAACTTATAATCCTGTTTAGATTTGTACGAGCATTCTGCTCTACGTACAAAAGGCACAAAAAGAAACCGGCACTGTCTTGTTCCATACACCCCATTCCTTACCGTTTGTAGGGCACTTTATTACGTCATGTTTTTATTTTATTGGCCAATACTGTCACCTTGCAGGTGCGTGTTGTATATGGAACCAATAGAGCATGCCTATGCTGGGTTTGTCAACTCATTCGCTAATAGGTATAGCCCACCTTACTCAATTGTAAGCAAGATTAGGTAACGTGTACTACAACAGTAAGCTACAACCCCTCCCTCCCCAATTAGTGACGGAGCGGCTAGCGGATATCAGAAGACACGCCCTATAAATGTCCCTACAGACAATCAGAAATTCGATGTTTATTACTATTTGTGCTCTGTGTACGTGTAATATTTGTGCATTGCTGTGATTATGTCAACAGTTTTCCGATAATAAGAGCCTGTCGCTAGAGCACACTCACATTCTGTTTGTGCGTTGCACATTGATGCTAGGAACTATTTACTTATTGATTTACTCGTCGGAGTGTACATTTTGTTCTCTTTATTAGTACATGAGTACAATCCACTTACCCAATTGCATCACGGAAATTATAACGTTCTGACCACTCCACCTTAGTTTCCTGTAGAGCAGCAGCAGTTGTAGGAAATTGTATCCAACTCCTTGCTCTACAGTTGATTGCGTTAACAACTTTCCAGAAGGTATTGGACACCATAGCCTGTGTAAAATCCAGATCTTCCGCTACACCAACTTGGAAACCAGGATCTTCTACATACCTTAAAAAAAGTCCGAATTTTTTCCGCATTATTAACAGCTCTAGAAGAAAATGTTTCAAAAGGGTGTAATTGCTTATAACTAGAGCCCGAATGTTAGGTAAAACGCCTTTTTTAAGCAGGTAGTAGTATATTTGAAAGATCTATTAGGATTAAACATGATCCCACACATTTGGGGACGATAGGCGCAATTTTAGTTTGCCTATTTTAGCTCCCGTTGCATATTTTAAAGTTAATCGCTTTTTTTTTTTTTACTTCAGAGTTTACCAGCGAAAGAAAGTATTACGTGTAGGGTGTAGAAAGGGATGCATGTTTGCAAGTGTCATTTGTAAGATTCGTGTTATTTGCCTCCCTCACCCGATGGTTAACTCATCCTTTTTCAAGCCAAGTACCTGTGCAAAGTTATCCTTTTCTCCAGATCCCGTTATTGCGTACTTTGAACTCTAATCTCTTCACACACCGCTTTTTTGAGACGAAACACAGTCGGGTTTTCCCGATCTCTGACAGAAAGTAGACACACTCAGGCCTCAGAAGTAGTAAACAGTAAACTACATGGTTATGTCGACGATTTCGGTTCAGATACGCTATCTACCGATGGTACTGTTCTGATGTGCAAAGTTTATGAAAAAACAAGTAACCATGAGAAAAAGTATTTTATACTTCAACATTTTGCAACAGCGAAGCAAATGTTTAATATCAACAGCGATTGCAACAACAAGTAGTAAACAATTTCAGTTTTCTCTGGATATGCGCAAGAATTTTTCCAGCATGAAAAACCTTCTCTCATACAGGCGGCTAGTATGTCAGTTGACAACTTAAAAAAGCATCTTGTTGTGGCATGTAACCAAAAAAAGTGAGTACATATGAGATAGTTTATTAAGTATTTGTCTATTTTTGTCTGTTTCTTTGGTTAATAAATGCCTATTTCACTGCCTATTTTTGCTATTTTAATATCTGTATGTCTGCCTACTTTAACCAAAACAAATGCGTAAACATCCGTGCGCTACTGTTCACATACGAGTCCCAACGTCTTGCATAAGGTTTTATTTTCGCTCAGGGACGACCATCATGAACTCCGCCATGGTACTAAACTGCAGTTGAGCAAGCTCAGGTAGCTATGCAGGTACCTCAAGAAATACCAAGCAAAAGCTTCAGAGTAGCGAGTACGTCTTGTTTTTATTTATACCATTTCGTAAGCTAAAGTTCAGCGATCATAGTCAATCAACTTCAGCTCTAGTGCCGGTTGAGCAGAGATGTTTATTTTACGAAACCGAAGCTTGAAATTAGTGAGAATAAAACTAGTGCTTCCTTTTATATATACCATTCCATGTGCTTAGAATACATCATTTTTACTTTCTCTAGCCCCATATGTACAATGTACATGGGGTAGAGAAGGTATTGTAATGCACCCAAAAATTAGATGTAGAGATTTCACCGAAAAAAGCAGTCCGAAAAAAGCAGTCTGTCTGTCTGCCTGTTTGTGAGTGTGTGTGCGTGTCTTTGGACAGCATAGCCCCAAAACGAAAAGTCCGTTAAATACCAAACTTGGTATTTAGGTTTAGTATCTTCCAAGGATGTGACACGAAGATTTTCAAGAAATCCACCACAAACTTCCCTTTACGTGGAAAAAGTTTCGAAAATATTGATTTTCTTAAAAATTTCTATCCGAAATAAAATGTGTATCTCGAATTTTCTGGGAATAGACTCTGAAGACCTGTTTATTCTGGATGAATTTTGTCGAAGTTTTCTTAACTGCTAAATCGCAAGAGCTAGACACAAACTCACTACACACACAAAACAAAAAACAAAAAAAACAAAAAACGAACAGCACTTCAAAACACACAATTTATGTCTTTTGCGTTTTTGTTATGGAGGTAACCGTTTCCGAGATATTTCTTGTTATTGGTTTCAATTGTTAAATACTTGCTTTTCTCAGACAGGAAGTGTCTGTTTTTCTTTTGTTCTACTCCTGGCCAAGCAAATAAGCGATTTGCAGTGACAATCGCATAACGATTAAAACATTTGACTATCACTTTAGCATAGCGCATTTACCTTAGTTCCCTTATACTTATAAGAACTAATAGTGTTTGTTTCGATTAGCATTTGTAGAAAGAAGAATAATCTTTTGTAGGAAGTTTGTAGAGCAACTAGAGAAAGTCATATGAGTGTAACACATCAGATTTTTTTTTCATTCAGTCAGCAAATGGAACAAAATTTGAAGCTATCACATAGCGATCAACTCCTAAAGGATTTCATTATTGATTTAGCCTAGCATATTCCTTTAGTTAGCTTGTACCTGCTAGAAACTACGTATTACAACCATTTCTGCTAATGGTTTTACAGTGGAATATGGTAGTATTTTGTACAACCAGCGAGCGCACGATGCTAAATCACCGACCGCACTAAAATGCTTTCAGCAGTGATTTCAAACCATATGCTTATATTATTTGCATTGGTTAATTTACCGATATGGTTATAATCTCTACTGAATTTGTACTCTGCGAGTATTCATTTTTTGTGATCACAGGCTACACTGCACAAATATTAATGAACCAATTAAAGGACATTGAAATACGAATACATTAACGATAATTTATAGAAGGCAAAAATCAAAATGACATCCGTATGCAAAATAAAATCCAAAGCATGAAAATGTCGCTGAAGAGGAAAGAAATCAAAGCGAATCGCAGGTTTCGACCACGAAAATAACACTTAGTTCTGGTGAATCTTATTATATTATATCACTGAAAGTCAATATTGTAGTTATAATGTTGAAATAACTCCTTAGGAACCATAAGTATATATTGCAGAATTATTAACATTATTCCAGTGAAGGAATGCACCCCAGAAATACTATTATCAAAGTAGTATCATATACTATAATTATAATTTTTATTATTTTTACTGTCATAAAACTGACATTGGTTTTGTCAATTTTTTCTTCCACACTACCCGTTGAAGGATACGATTTGGAAAAGTAGTCAGAATGAAAAATTCAATGCCATAGCCGGAATTTTTTAAATTCTTCAGTCTGATTCTACATTTCCAATTTCTGTGCTATGAATGATGGATAGTGTGGAGAAATAATATACAATGATTGATCTAATCGTTTTAAATGATGAAGTCCGGTTTCCTTCACAAAACAACACCAACACCACCACCACCAATAATGTGAAACAGCCCCTATATCGAAGGTTTCAAGAAGTCAATGTTAGATGAATAAATATATAGAGATAAGTAGCACTCTCATTTTCTCATAACAGAATCTTTTGGTATTTTACTTTCTGCCCGCTTCCGGAACTCTCTAGAATGCTCTAAGGAGATGTCTAATGGCTATATACGCTAGCACTCTCGCGAGTAAATTAGTGGTATCTTGGCGAGTGCTTTTCTTATGCAATATCAAGTGCAGTGTAAAATGTGAATTTCTGACAAAAAGTCACACGGAATTTGTCTTGTAGGAATTCGTTTACATGCAAGTAAAGCAATATCAAGTAGTGTGACAGCTTTTGTGAAGTACTGAGAGCTGTTTTCGGATTTTAAATATGACTTGTGTTCAGTTCTTCAAGAGGAATAGAAAACCGAAGAAGAGTCTACACTATGCGTATTTCATTACACCGCTATGCCGTGAAGAAAGTAGAGGTTAAAGGGAATTGAATTGGTTTACATTAGTGAACTGCCCTGCACATATTTGCAAATATATAATAAAAATAAAGCAATAATAATAATATTATTATTACTATTATTATTAATATAGGCATATGGGCCACATTATTTAACTGTTTTTTTTTCCTTAGCTATAAATAACACCACCATCATCACCACCATCACCACCACCATATCGCCCTCCGTGGTGTAATGGTTACCATGCTAACTTCATACACCCAAGGTCGCGGGTTCAAACCCGGCGGAGGACGATGGATTTTTTTCGGGCGTAAAAATCTTTAGCATGGCTTCCTTCGGAAGGGAAGTAAGGCTGTGGGTCCCGTGTCTTAGGTTTACGACACGTAAAAGAATCTCAAGCCTGATAAGAGAGGCCTCTGAGCAAAATTAAGCGATCTTTCACGCCCAATATAGAATGGGACGCTGAGAACCAAAGCAGTTAAAGAGCGTCCATAAATAACAGGCCATTTCCATTTACCACTACCATCACCACCTCTCTACATGTATGTGTAATGTACATAGTAGGTGGAGAATGTGTTGCATTCCAGCCAAAAATTCGATATCGTGATTTCAGCAGAAATACAAGTTTTAGAATCCCCTGAATACAAAAATATTCTTGTTGAGTTAGTGTGTGAGTGTGTACATGTCAGTGTGTCAATGAACACGATGACTCAAAAATGAAAATTTGGTAACAATCAAACAATATTTAAGTTTATCTTCCAAATATGCAGCACAAAGATTTTCGTGAAAATTTTCCTTTTAGAATTATCCTTTACAGGGAAATATTTTTGAAAAGTTTGATTTTATAAAAAACAGCTCTAAGAGTTTTGATTAAAATAGCACACATTACAAATAATTACATGCAAATAAAACTTATATTTTGCCTTTTCTGAGAATAACGTCTTTAGATCTCTTCATTCTGGATGACTTTTGCATTACGGTTTCGGAGTTAGACAAAAACTTACTATACAAAAGTGTAGATGTGTTTCGAAATGGAACAGTGATGTTTCTTCCTAGGATTTTAGGATTATACTGCTACCCGTGTGGAGTTTTTGCTTCTGACACTCCACACCAGCCTTGCAATATTTTCTGGTGACTGCAAACAAGGGATGGTATAAAGTTCATAAATAAGGAGGAGCTATCTCACGTAAACAGAGAGCGGAATGAAATATGTGGACATGGACGCGTTCCTATTAATCAAATGCCATCCATAACTTGAAAGAGGATAGTTAGATGACTGGGGAATGGGCTCCACCCTGTCAATTACTAAGCTGCACCTAAAACGTTAAAATGATGTAACACTCTTCCAGAAGCTGAGAGAAAATCCGGCACACATTTTTACTTTCTCTACACGTGCTATGCACATAGTGTATAGAGACTGTATTGTATTGCACCAAAATACACGTTTTGAGATATCCTGAATAAAAAATATCTGATGTGTTTCATTTACATGACTTTCTCTATATCTCTGCAATAAATTATTTTTAAAACGCTTATGCTTCTATTTACTTCCTGCTAATCGAGAAAAAATTAGCAGAAGTAGTCTCATTTCTTGCTTTCATGTAAGTAGAAGTGAAATAAGGGAGTACTGTCGGTTAAAGTGATAGTCAAAAGCTGGTTGCTATGTGACTGAAGTTCCTTTATTTGTATGGACACGAGTTCACAAGTATGAGAAAAATATAAGTTTTTATAGCTTAAACCAAAAATAAGGAATATCTCAAAAACTATCAACTCCACGAAAAAAATGTATACAACATAAATTGTGTGTTTTAAAGTGTTCTACGTTTTTGTGTAGTAAGTTTTTGTCTCTCTTTTACGGTTTAGCACTTATACAAAATTCCGTAAAATTCACTCAGAATAAAGTAGTCTTCAGAGGCTATTCCCAGAAAATTTAAAATATACATTTTATTTGTCAGGTAAATATCTTTAATATACGATATTTTAATCAAAATCGTTAGAGCCATTTTTAGAAAACCAAAATTTTCGAAAAAGTTCCCTATAAAGGGTAGTTTGGAGTGGGGGGATTTTTCTCAAAATCTTCATGTCGCATCCCAGGAAGATGCTAAACTTAAATACCAAGTATGGTATTTTACCGCCTTTTCGTTTTTGAGTTATCGTGTTCATAGACACATGGACACACGGACACACACACATACACGGAACTTTTTCTGCAAATACTCTTTTCGGATACAGGGGACACTAAAACATATATTTCCGGTGAAATCTGGGTATCAAAATTTTTGGTGGAGTGCAATACATTCTCTATACCTATATACATAGTGCGTATAGAGAAAGTAAACATTTTTTTAGAAAAACCTATTCTGGTCAGGACTAAAGGTAGCCTGTTCGGCTCCACATCGTACTCTAAATATCACATCTTAGTTGTGCGGAGGTTCTTCGCCAAGTGCCTCACAATGTGGCCTGACCAGCGGAGATCATTGTTTTCTGTCCCGTTAGTTCCCTTGGGCAGTGTAATCTCCACCCCTTACCCTCGATTCAATGCACGGACGTAACGGTATCTTGTGCCGCCAGCTCGTGACAACAAATCGGCTACCTATATGGGTTTAAAATCTTTCTACCCTTCTCATTTTCACTATATATTTATATTTTCTCTTCTTGGTATAATTTATACTATTAGCTATGATTTCGACCCGGTTTCGATCCCAAGCGGCCGCATGTGAGATTTGTGGTGGATAAACTGGCGCTGGGGCGGATTTTCTCCGTGTTTTCCGGTTTCCCCCACCATCGCATTCCACCGGTGCTCCATCTTCATTCATGTATCATCAGTGTCACCACCTCGGTGCCATAAGTAGTTAAAGTGGGCGTTAAACACTACAAAAAGAAAGCTATGTTTATGTTTCCCTTCTGAATAATTCTTTGCCACGTGACAAGACATGTATTGTCTCATGGTGAAACACAATGCTTTCTCTTTTTACTATGTTCTTTGTACATACGTGACTGAAAAACTTTGTTAAAGAGAAAATGATCTACGTAAATCACACGCAACATGTTTTCCCCTCTCCTCAGCTCGCTGAGTGCCTCAACAAGAAAGACGCTGCTTCTGTGAAGAAAGATACCAGAATGTTGAAGACATCAATTGCTGTTGAATTTACATTTACATATAGCACCAATTTTGTGCCATGAGTTGTTCTGATATCTAACAGTTGTAGCGTTGGTTAGTCAGTATGAAAAATTAATTCTTCAGTTGTTTTACTTTTAGCATTATTCTGACTTTCTTGGGTTTTCTAAATCTTCTCTTTTCTTTATAATCGTGGATCTCTCACACTAACATTTTCTTTCTCTTCCGATTCCCTGTGTTGGGATTGACAATGTTTGGAACTCCAAAAATCTCCATCTCTCTACCTCTAGACGCGACTGTATTTTCCAATTTCCTGTGGTCTAAGGTTCACTGCTAATTACTTTCCTGCTAGCCTTGTCTTGTTCATCCGTATTCAACATTATTTTGACCACGTTTTTCTTTCAATGTTTTATTTTTACAATATGTATATACATTCTGTATAATATTATATACAGTTCAACATGTTAGTATTACATTGATATAATTTCGCATTTACATCCTCTAATTTTTACTTTCTCTACACGTACTACGTACATAGTGTATAGAGAAGGCATTGTATTCACCCAAAAATTCGATATCGAGATTTCGCCGGAAATACATGTTTTGGGTCCCCCTGAATCCAAAAAAAGCATTTTTGAAAAAAGGTACGTTAATGCATGTGTGTTTGTGTTTGTGGACAGCATTGCTCAAAAACGAAGGCACCCTTGAATACCAAACTTGGTCATTAAGTTTGGTATTTTCCAAGGATGCGACACGAAGATTTTCAAGAAAACCTCCCACACCAAACTATCCTTTACATGGAACTTTTTTCGATAATGTTGATATTCTTAAAAATGGCTCTAACGATTTTGATTAAAATATGGTATATTAAAGATATTTACCTGATAAATAAAATGTATATCTTCAATTTTCTGGGAATAGCCTATGAAGACTATTTTATTCTGGATCAATTTAACGGAACTGCATAACTGCTAAACCGTAAGAGATGGACAAAAACTTACAACACAAAAAAATGTAGAACACATTAAAACACACAGTTTATGTTAAATATATTTTTTTCGTGGAGTTGATCGTTTTTAGATATTTCTTGTTTTTGGTTTCAGCTTTGAAAAACTTGTATTTTTCTCATACAGGAATTTGTTAATTCCTGTCCATACAAACAAAGGAACTTCAGTCACATAGCAACCAGCTTTTGACTATCACTTTAACCTATGGTACTCCCTTTTTCGCTTCTACTTACAAGGAAGCAAGTAATAAGACTATTTATGCTAATTTTTTCTCGATTAGCATGAAGTAAGTAGAAGCATAAGCTTTTTAACAATAATTTGTTACAGAGATGTAGAGAAAGTCATGTGAATGGAACACATAAGATTTTTTCCTTACTATTTATGTTCTGCTTTGGCTTCATTTCTGTTTGATAAACTATTATTGAATATTGCTAATCTGTGACGACATGATTAATGGGTAAGTTATCTTAGCACGCATCTACGCGATACACGACCTTTATTAATTAAGCTGAGTCTCCACTGACTTAACGGTCAACAAAATATGTTGATTCAACACGATGATCTCAACAAGTCGAGTGCTTCCACTGGTCATCAACTCTTGTGAAACACGTTGATTCAACACGTCTTGGCTAAGCCAAATTGTAAGCAATCCTTAGCATGCCTTCCTTCGTAAGGGTAGTAAAGCCGTTGGTCCCGTGTCGTACGCAAAAGAACCTCAAACCTGATAAAGAGGCCTCTGAGCACAATTAAGTTGTCTTTCACGCCCAATATAGAATAGAACACTGAGAACCAAAGCAGTTGAAGAGCGTCCATAAATTTAAAAACAAAAAATCTGATGTGTTCCATTCACATGACTTTCTCTACATATCTACAACAAATTATTGTTAAAAATCTCTTACTTCTATTTACTTTATGCTAACCGAGAAAAAATTAACAGAAATAGTCTTATTACTTGTTTCCTTGTAAGCAGAAGCGAAATAAGGGAGTACCGTTGGTTAAAGTGATAGTCAAAAGCTAGTTGCTATGTGACTGGCGCTCCTTTGATTGTATGGACAGGAGTTGATAAATTCCTGTATGAGAAAAGTATAAGTTTTTCATAGCTGAAAACAAAAGCAAGGGATATCTTAAAAACGATCAACTCCATGAAAAAATGTATACATCATAAATTGTGTGTTTTAATGTGCTCTACATTTTCTGTGTGGTATGTTTTTGTCCATCTCTTACGGTTAAGCAGTTATGCAAAAATCTATAAAATTGATCCACAATAAAGTAGTCTTCAGAGGCTATTCCCAGAAAATACATTTTATTTGTCAAGTAAATACCTTAGATTTACGAGATTTGAATCAAAATAGTTAGAGCCATTTTTTAGAAAATCAAAAGTTTCAACTTTTTTTTTTTTATGTAAAGGGTAGTTTGGGATGGAGGGGATTTTCTTGAAAATCTTCGTGTCGCATCCTTGAAAGATACCAAACCTAAATACCAAGTTTGGTTTTTAACGGTATTTTCATTTTTGAGCAATGCTGCCGACAGACACACACACAGACATAAAGATATACAGACAGAAACACACACGGACATGTTCTAAAAATGCTTTTTTTGGGTTCAGGGGGTCTGAAAACATATATTTCCGGTGAAATCTCGGTATCGAATTTTGGGATGCAATACATACCTTCTCTATACACTCTGTACATAGTACGTATAGAGAAAGTAAAAATACTTCTTTCCGTCTGCACTGGATAACATTTGAGTTGTGTTCGACAAACTTCGCGCAGAGTCGACTTACTTCGGCTCTACATGATCTGGCGCATCCTTACTCACTTACTAGCGAGGAAATGTAGTGGACAAAGCATTCACGATACAACTGTTAATGTGATTCATGCAATACCCGTCATCTGAACTCTATAAGGTATTATAGAAATAAAATCAAGAAATTAAAATGTTTATGTGATCTAGTTCGTTTTTAATGTGCTCACGAGAATAGAGAGTGAGGGAGAAGAAAATTAGCTTAAGTCTAACCTCAATTCAAGAGATATAAAAATAACTACTCTGAAAATCATCTGTTGTTTTGCAACTGTTTGTGAAATAGTTTTTAGAAAAAATTTTCAAGGAGTTTGGTTAAAATACCACATATTAGACATTTTAAATGAAAAATAAAAAGTGTGTCTTAAAATTTCTGGGAATAGCCTGTGAAGACCAAAGAATTTAATAAAATTGTGTACGTATAGCTGGCAGGTTAAGCGGAAGCGAAACTACAGTGCAAAAATGTAGGTATCTTTAAGCGACACGATTTATTCCAAAAATCTTTATTTTCGAATTGTTCAAGACTTAGTCATGATTAAAGGTCCTGCAATGTTCAGTTGTTTCTCGCGAAGGTATGAAAAGAGAATGGAATTTTGAGGCTAGGCTATAACGTCTTAAACATTTGACTATCGCTATCCTCTTTGTATTTATAAACAACTGTGTAATATAAGAAAATGAGCTTTCGTATGAATAGTTGGTATAGGCAACCACTATAACGATAGAGGTTTAAGAAAGTCAAGTGAATATAAATACGCCCTTTTTACTTTCTCTACACGTACTATGCACAGTGTATACAGAAGGTATTGTATTGCACCCACAAATTTGATATCGATATTTCACCGGAAATACATGTTTTGAGAACCCTTGAGTCCCCCAAAATAAATAAGGTCCGTGTGTGTCTGCTTGTCTATTTCTGTGTGTGTGTGTGTGTGTGTGTGTGTGTGTGTGTGTGTGTGTGTGTGTGTGTGAAGGACGCTCAAAAACGAAAATTCGGTTAAGTATCAAACTTGTTATTTAGGTTGGATATCTTTCAAGCATGCGACCCAAAGAAAATCTCCCACCTTCATTTATACTTTACATGAAACATTTACGAGCCTTTTTTCGCAAAATGGTTTTAATCATTTTGATTAAAATACCCTATGCGTAAGGTATTTTTATGATAAACGAAATGTATGTATTCAATTTTCTGGGAATAGCCTCTGAAGAACTCTTCATTCTATATTACCCTTGTATAACCTGTAAACTGTAACAGATACACAAAAAAAAAATACAGCACAAAAAATTTAGATCCTATTAAAACACACAATCTATGTGATATACATATTTTTGTAGAGTTAACCGTTTTTGAGATATTCCGGGTTATTGGTTTCAGTTTTAATCCACTTATACTTTTCTCTAACGGGAAGACTTCTTTCTTCTCGTTTCTCGTTTGTTTATTCATAGCAATAAAAGAATAGAATTTCAACTGTTTCACACAGCGACCGGCTTTTAAACGACTAGACTATCGCCTTAGTCTTTGCATTCCCTTTTCCCTTCTACTTACAAGGAAGCTAGTAAAAAGACTAATTCTCTTTATGTTTATCTTGATCAGTATAATGTAGATAAAATATTAATATTTTGAATAAAAGATTTGTTTACCGAACAGCTAAACAACATCATGTGAGTGGAGCATATCACTTTTTTTTCCTTTCTACTTACAGGGAAGCAAGTAATAAGAACAATGTTTATATCGATTAACTTAAAGTTTAATAAGCTTTTTAACAATAATTTGTTACAGAGATGTATAGAAAGTTATGTGAATGAAACACGTCGGATTTTTTTTATTCTTGCGTGTCTCTCACAAAGCACACGTTGTTACCGCAAAGGCTGACACTAAATTATCTGAAACCATATGGTTAATGGTGTTAATAAACGCAACGTGTTTAATATTACATTCACAGTGAAATGCAAGCGCAGACGCAATTTAAGCGCTAGATTTTGGTCTCATATTATTTAATGTAAGCATTCACATAGAAGCACGCAAGACGCAACGCAATGCAATACAACGCAAGAGTTTTCAAACTCCAAACTTTATCCTTGCGTTGCATGCAAAGAGGAAGAATTCTGCCTCTTTTCTCCATGCATTGCTTATGAATTCGTTAACATCATGAATTCTGTAGCTTTATCACTTTCTACAGTCTATATGCTTGCACTATTTTCAATAATTTTGAGTGAGGAATTATTTTGACGTCACTGCCACGAGCGTCAGTTCTTAGTATGTAATATATTTATTTTGTAAAAGATTGAGAGTGACTTTTCTTATGTGGTATTCTTGCTTATGTTACTCCGTTTGTAACTTGCGGAGCGCTGGGAAGATATTCGCGGATCTAGTAACCCATGACTTCTTGCGTTGCGCATACGATTGCATTGTGAATGGTGTGTCCTTGCGTCTGCGTTTATGCCACGTTACATCTGCGCTTGCATTTCATTGTGAATGTGACCTAACCTCACTTGTTTATGCAGTAGAGTCGAATTGTTGATAGGAATTCCAGCGACACGTACAACACATCGTATGTGGGTTACTTGGTGCAGAAGAAAATATTGCAAAATAGCAGACATGGCTTAAATTAAACTCCATTACTCAGCAATAAGCTCACGTAACGACCCTAACTGTGGTGTACTTCGACAATCCGCTTAAGAAATATTAATCATTTAACGGTAGGCAAAGTTAACATAACATAGAGAGCGCTGGAGGGATTACGGTGCTCCGCTGTTAACAAAATGTTCCGTGCAGGCTCTTATTGTGGATTATTTGAACAATCCAAGGTACACAAGGAGGGATGGAGTGGGAACTCGTTCTTCCTCTGTAACGGAAAACACGTGCTTTTAAGCTTCGCAACTTACAAGCCAGACATTCTCTACTAATTCTGCACGTCTACTGTAACAAATGCTTAGCATTTTCCAATAAACACGCGTGGTCAATGTATTCGGTGCCAAGAGTTACACGATTTTATATTGAAAGAGTTGAACAGACGTTCCCTGTCTGTACATTGTACGTAGATCGAGCAATTACTCCATTGTATCCAAAACTTCAATACTTCAATACCTAGCTTTCACTGGATATGCACGTTTTACAGACCCTCATTTGTATTTTTTTTAAAGAAAAAACATTTTAGAAGGTCCCTATGTGTGTCCGTATATCTGTGAACGAGACAACTTATAAACGAGAATTAGGTTAAATATTGTTTAATATTTAAGTACAGCATCTTACAAAGATTTCATTCGTTTTGTAATCGGCTTACTCTCCCCGTAATTATAGGACTGACTCCCCCTAAGACCTGTAAGCCAATGCCTAGGGGTCAGAAACCTTTCGGTGAGCCTATGGCACGAAACCAAAGAATGAAGAACCTGTTACGAGAGGCCGGCCCGTAGCCAGACATGAATATGAGGAAGTGGACGATATGAAATGTAAGCGAAATTTATGATTAGAAAGATGATGATGGAGCAATTGATGGAATGAATGGTGCGGGAATCCGGAGGACCCGGAGAAAACCCGCCCAGACACCGCTTCGTCCACTACGAATACCATATGTGCTTGGGGTTGGACCCGGGTCTGGGTTCAATCAGGGGCCTAACCACTCACTCACGACGCCGCCTTTTACAAAGATACAACATGAATATGTTTTGAAAAATTTCAAAACTTTTTATTTTTCCAGAAACAACTAACAATTTTGATTTTGATATTTACATAGCAAATAAAATTTATATCTTGAATTTTCTGGGAAGAGTATGTGAAGCCCTCTTCATCATGAATGACTTTTGCCTAGCTTATAAACCGTAAGAGATAGTCAAATAATTACTAGAAACATGTAGATATCGTTAGATCACCCAATTTATGTCCTATTCATTTTTTTTGTAGAGTTGACGATTTCCAAAATATTACTTGTGATTGTTTTCAATTTTAATATGTTTTACCATTCTCACGCGTTTTTTCTTTTGTTTTACTCCTGACCATGCAAGATCAAATTTCAAAATCAAATTTTATCCTAGTGTATTCCTTTATTTCCCTTATAATCACTACTAAGTAGTAAGACCATTTCTGCTAACATTTATCTCGATTAGCACGTAGAAAAATGAAGAATAAGCTTTGGAAATAAAGGTGGTTTGTGGGGTAGGGAAAGACATGAGAATGTAGCAGAATAGATTTTTTTTTTTTAAATTTTAAGTAAGAGAGAAAGAGACACAGACAGTGCAGAGATCGGTAAACGAATGCTGGGGGGTTGCACTCCTACTGCGAATTTCCTGTCCGTTATTTTCTATCCACATCATTTCCTTTCATCTGTTTATCTTCATACGTGTCAGGGTTGTAGGACCAGACTTGCATTGTATAAAGATTTCTCCCTATCTTTGCACCTTTTAAATATGCACATTTTGGATTCAATAAAGGAAAGAAATGGAAACTAAAGAAGGAATAATAAACTATAGCTTCAAAATATGAAAGAAAGTAAACTACTTTTTTAAAGTCCAAAACGCTGCGATGATTAGCTGACATACTACTATTCACTTAGAACTGACCTCGAAGTAATAGATTTCTTGTTTCCGGGACCTAATTGCCGTCACTTGGCTAATTTCTCTCTCCAAAGCAATGGTTACTATCTCTGCTCCAACTGCACTCACCAAAGGCTCCTTCACATTCATTTCTTCCGGTTGTTATTCAGACACGGACGTTACACATTATAATAGAGAAAGAAACCCAATAATTGAGAAACTTATTATAATAAGTCTATGTCCGAATATCGAAATATCCTATCAGAATGTGTGGATGTTAATACCGACTTATTTATTACTCTATGTTGGCAATGTTTAAACGCTACAGAACTGTTGCAACCAATGCGAGTATACTATATCATTTTGTATTACTTTATATGAATATGCATAAAGAACCATATGAAGATAAATAAGGTAATAGTGATAAGCATTTCTACACTGTGTTTATCTTTTAATCATGCACTTATATATATATATATATATCTGTCGTAAATATTTACTATTTTATTACTCCATAATCAATTTCCTAGGTAAATAGTATTTTATATTCTAATATTCCAAGTTTTACGACAATCACTGAGAAGGATATAGATGGTCTTGCGGGGTTTTCTAGGCATTACATGAAATGAAATATTTAATCTTATGGGACGAAGTTTTGAATTCTAAACTAGATGGTAGTTTAGCTAGTTGTGTCAAAGGTTATCTGTGCCAAGTTTGGTCGAAAACAGTGTAACATTGTAGAGGCCTATAAAACACACACTTATACATACATATATACATTGAATTATAGTTATATTAAGCATATTAATCATTCACAATAGGTAAAGCATAGGACGTATGCGAGATTCAACAATTATAAAACATATACATACATATATAGGGCGTTAATGAACTACACCGATATAATTTGGGAGATTCTGCGCGTAACTGATATAAGTAATTTGATGTCGATGATACATGGTCCCCGGATAAACATAACGTAACTAGATATCGTTAAACGTGTGGGTATTAGGTGTTGATAAATCAATGTTAAAGCAAATCAGGTTGAAAAATGGCTTAGAATGTCTTTAATACTGTTGTCTGAGTATGGAAATACCGATTTTTAGCAGCTCCTTACTAGCGTTCTCAAGATATAATGTCGCAAAAATCTGGAAAATCTCGACCTAATCACTTGACAGTGCGACACTGAGCATTCATTAACTGCATTTTTGAGTTATGTAGTCTACTCTCGAGGCGTTTTTTAAAACTACTCTGGTGGCTTAATACGTAACGTGGGAAGCTGCTAACCCAAGGGTCATGAGTTAGATTCCCGTCATAGAGTAAATGTTTTTTATTATTATTTTTTCATTCCTGACGAAGTGCCGCGATACCTGGCGTACTGGCACTTCAGAAACTTATAGCCGTTACTTCGACATTTCAATTAGCAGACCATAAGTTTCCTATCCCAAATTACTTATTTAAGTAATCTACATATTCTGTGAAAACATTTCAGTATAGTTCATTAAAAGCCTGTATATTAACCTACACGGAACTAGATTAATAGGAAGACCCATGTAAGGATGGCTGGACCAATCTTAATTATAGTTGATGATGGAGCCGTTAAGAAGGTGATTATGTGTATTCAGATGTTGTTTGATGTTTAAAAACCAGAACTTATGTACCTACTGTATTTACCTATTGATTTTAAAACAAACAAATTATTATTTAGGTCACATATTTTTAAAATATGTTCTGAAGCTAAATGGCAATGGACTTTTATTACCTTATTTATTGCCTAAAGTAAACAAAATTTTAATTGGATCGCAAGGCTATAAATATTATATTATGTGCATAAGATAGATAGTTACGTTCTAAACTTGAAGTTTATGATGTGCTTAACCAATTATGAAGCATATGCTCAATATAAACCCCTAGAAAAACATATTAATGTAATTGAATTTGTTAAAGAAATCATATAATATCGATTTCATTTTGATTGTAAAAATAAACCCTTAGCTTTTATAAATATATTCAAAGATGATAATATCTCAATTATATCTGGTGGAGAAGTTAACACTGACCCGCAGAGGAGGGCAAATTCCGTACACCTGACGTGTAGCAAATAATTTCTTTAGTTTCATTTACTTTTTCCATATTTTCAATTATTACTGTTCTTTGTATATTTGAGTTATTTTTATTTTATGTAAATTTTAATATATTTTATCCCTTTATCGTTGCATTTTAAGATGTTTCTATTAGGTTGATCTGAAGTGAAATTTCCTTAGCCCTGCCAAAATAAATAATAAATGAATAATTAATTCACTTCTCACCACTTGAAACAGAATGAGGAGTGACTTAGGTCCATTCTGCAGAATGATTTATGTAGAAGTGAAAAATTTCTTTCTTTAATTACTCCGTTCAAAATTCATTCGGTGATCCAGTTTTAGCACCAAATGAAGCAGAATGTTCTGGAGTTTCAATTCCTTGTCACTAGATGCGCAGATATTTATGTTTTATTTCTAATTGCATTGTTGGCAACTGTTTCTACGTGTTGTTCTTGTAGTCAAATGAAAATGCGGTACACATTAAATCAACGACTCTTTCTTGTGAAGCAATACTGGATTACGAATTCAATTACAGCTACTCAAAGGGCACACCAGAAAGAATTTGGTGTTCGCAGTCCTCCCAAAAGAAACACAATACTGGGACTGGTAAACAAATTGGAAACAACTGGATCTCTGGTGAGTGAAAAAGGCAAGCATCGTTCTTCTAGGCTTCCCACGGTTGTTGTTGACGTAAGAACACGACTGGAGCAGAAACCCAAAAAAGCATTAAGACGTTTGTCGCAGGAGACACGGTAAACCTACTCAATGTGTCAGAGAGCTGCGAAAAGAGCAGCCCTAAAGCCATATAGGGTTACGGTTGCTCATTAGATACAGGAACCAGATAAGGATAAAATATTGAATTATTGTCGTTGGTTTCAGACGTTCATTGTGCAAAATCCTACCATATTGTCCAACACATGACTCACAGATAAAGCATGGTTCCATTTATCCGGTTATGTGCATTCACAGAACTCGCGCCATTGGAACATCGAAAATCCACATGTCATCCATGGAGCACCTATGCACCCGGTTAAAATCGGAGTTTGGTGCGCAATATTTGCACAGAGAATAGTGGGGCCAATTTTTTTTAACCAGACTGTGAACACTGCAGAGTACCGACTGATTTTCATGGAGTTTGTTAAGCAACTGGACAATGTAAAGCTGAGTCAAGGATATTTTCAGCATGATGGCGCTACATGCTATACATCAAATGAATCCATGAACCTCTTTGCAGGTCTCTTTGACGACCGGATAATTTCCAGGAACCTATGGCCACCGAGATCTCCGGATTTGATATCGCCGGACTTATTTTATGAGGTTACTTAAAAGACAGGTATACGCCACACGTCAACAGACATTGGACGATCTGAAGCACAACATCACAAAGGAGAATCAAGCTATTGACAACAGGGTCCTCCAACAAGTGGCCAGTAACGTGGAACGACGTGTTGAGTTGTGCCTTATGCAGGATGGAGGACATTTTCAACATTTGGTATATAGGTAAATAATCTCCCAAAATTTCTCTGCAATTTAGGTATAATAAGTTGTCGCTAGCTTAACACATTTTGAAACAATTAATGAAAGAAATGTGTCACCCTGTACTTTGCTGGCAGTCCCAATGGCTGTTGTGTTGTAAATACTTTTGACACTGGAATAGTCGGATTTCAAAGAAATTCTCCAGGATGCAGAATGGTGTAGTTAAAAACACCTACATGTATGTAAATTCTAAAGCTCCTTTATTTGACTGTGTAATTGTTAAATGTTTATTAATGAACTATACATATTAATTATAAGTGTGTAGGATTTGGATATCCATAAAATGTTTAATTCAGCGTTTACTTTTATATATTATATAGATAGCCAGCGCCGTGAATGAGTGGTTAGACTGCTCGCCTCCCATCTAGGCGGCCCGGGTTCGATCCCAAGCTCCCGCAGTGGGATTTGTGGTTGGCGAAGTGGTGTCAGGGAGGGTTTTCTCCGGATCATGCGGTATCCTCCGTCATTCATTCCACCGATTGCTCCATCATCACCTTTCCTATCATCCATTTCGCTTGCATTTCATATCATCCATTTCCTCATTCTCATGCCTGGCTACGGCTGACCCCTCGTTCGAGGTTCTCCATTCTGTGATTTCGTGTCGTTGGTTTCTGACTCCTAGGCATCCACTTTTAAATCCTAGGGGGCTTCAGTTCTAAATATGGGGAGGGTAAGCGGAGTACGAAACTAACATTATTTAGATTTCTGCAAATAATGAAGAACTAAAATGACCAAGTACTGGTAACTGAAAAAATTAAATAGTTTTAAATGTATCCGAAACTCCCCTTCTGTATTCCGATTTACAAAATTCAATCCTAGTTTTAAATAACTGCTGTAAAAACGTTGTCAATATAAGATATATTAGTGCCGATGAGAAAACTCTAGTAGCCTTTTGCCTATTTTTTTTTCTATATTTCTGTACACATAAAATATATAACTTCAATAATTAGGTTATAGAGTATAAAACCCAGGGAGACATCTCGTGCATTGCAACATACAGAAATCTTTTGCGACTGCCACATCATAGGAGAAAAGGATTAAGTATATCAGGCAGAACGGCCAGTAATTTGCGGAACTTACTAATAATTCCTGGCTCGAATAACCCACCCTCACTATTGGAGCTAACGATTCGTCAACCAAGTAGCCCTCTAGTTTTCACGGAATACTCTTTCTTTTGAGTAACCATGCGGCTCTGTTATACACCACGAATTGTGGAAGCACATGAAAAGGAAAGTGAATGTAAATAAAATCATGGTGGATGTGAAACCATCCCAGCATTTGCCTACCGATCAGGAAAACCACGAAAATCCCAACACGAAAGTGAATGGGCGACGAAAATGGAGTCCACGACTTTTCGAATGTGAACTTCACACGTTGCAGCGGAACTATTTTGCTCAATAAGGATTTGATTACAATAGTCTATAGTACGACTATAGATATAGTGCACTATTTATACGTGAAACTTTGAATTACGACGTCTACATTCAAACTATACAATGACTTTCATTAAATGCATTATGCGTATTATAACGATTAGAAGATGAAAACAACATTTTTCATCTACAAGCACTCAGGGTTATTAAAACTCTTCCGCTTCCGATGATACACACAGCCTGCAAAAAGGTAACTGCTTCATACTTAACCAGGTATTTGATTCGAACATCCATTCCGGTTGCACAATCAATTATATTGATCTCTAATATGCAATATCCATTTTTGTTCCAACACAGAAGGCATAACGAAAACGACGAAGTCACGTTAATATGCAATTTGAAGTTTCGAGGTAAACATAAATGTTCACAGCCTGTTAGTCCGTGCCTGAATTCATACAGGTTAATGTTTTCGCGTTAAAACTCAGTAGCTCTTTCAGCTAAACTGACAGTAGTAAAACAAACAAGATCTTGTTACTCCCTAATATTTGTTTATTGGTCTCCCTTCTTTCTGAATTCTAAATAAGGCAAAGTAGAACAAGGCTGAAAAACTTGGTATTTAGTTTCAAGTATCTCCCAAGGATGCAAAAGAAAGATTTTCAACAAAATCTCATCATTTTAAACTACCTTTTACATAGTAACATTTTTGAAAATTTTGATTTTCTCAAAAATAGCTGTAACTATTTGAATCAAAATACCACATGATTAAATATTTTTGTGACAAATGTAATGTATATCTTGAATTTTCTGGGTATAGTCTCTAAAGATCTCTTTATTCTAGTGAATTTTGTTAAATTTTGCATAACTGACAAACCGTCTGAGATAGGCAAAAACCTACACACAAACATCTGATGTGTTACACGCACATGACTTTCTCTAGCTGTTCTACAAACTTCTTACATAAGATAATTCTTCTTTCTGCACCTTGCTAACCTAGGTACTCATTAGCACAATGTTCTTATTACTTAGTTCCGTATAAGTAGGAAGAAATTTAGGGAATACATTAGGCTAAACTAATAGTCAAATGTTTTAAAAGCTGTCATTACGCGATTGTCATTACAAATCGCTTCTTTTCTTGGCCAGGAGTAGAACAAAAGAAAAACGGACACTTCCGTCTGAGAAAAGTATAAGTACTTTACAACGGTAAGCTCGTCGAGAAAAATGTGTATGACATAACTTGTGTATTTTAAAAAACCTACATTTTTTGTATAGTAAGCTTTTGTCTATCTCTTACGGTTTACTAGTTATGTATGCCAAATTAAGCAAAATTCATCCAGAATAAACAGGACTTCAGAAGCTATTCCCAGAAAATTCAAGATATACATTTTATTTGTCAGGTAAATATATTTAATATATGATATTTTAATCAAAATCGTCAGAGTCATTTCTTAAGAAATCAAAATTTTCGAAAAAAGTTCCATGTAAAGGATAATTTGGGTAGGGGGGATTCTTTTTTTAAAAATTTTTGTGTCACATCCCTGGAAGATACTAAGCTTAAATACCAAGTTCTGTATTTTACCGACTTTTCGTTTTTGAGTTATCGCGTTCTCAGACACACGGACACACGGAGACACACATGGACCTTTTTCTGAATACTATTTTTGGATAAAGGGGACCCTAAAACATACATTTCTGGTGAAATCTCGGTATCGACTTTTTTGGTGGAGTGCAATACCTTCTCTATACAGTATCTACATAGTACGCGTAGAGGAAGTAATAAATGCCATCGGAACTTTATAAACGCTAGAATAGAGCCTGGAACTAAAACAAAACTCAACAGCAGTATTACACCGAAGTTGAACTCACAACTGAGGTGTTTACAATCCATAACTACTCATTTGGTTTTATTATTGTTGGCTAAAACTTAATTGCTTCAACTTGCAGAAACTTACGGCCTCTGTTATAGGATAAGCAATTTAATGGAAGCTCCCAAGAGTGTAAAATGGCGACATTATACTAAACTAAAGTGCTGCCAAACTTATAATGGAATTTACACATACTACCAAACCATTTGCAAATACTGTGCAAACTTTGTTTGGAAACAGCATTTCACAGTATAAATATTGTCTCGTACTGTATTTACTAGTACGAAATGTTGTTGTAAATCAGGCTTATTTAAGCACTAATACAACCATAAATATACACATGGAGCACAACTACGAGGGTTGGGGCAAAAGTCATGGCAACCATTTATTGTTTTGAAGATACTAGTCCAGTTGGAAATATGACATATACAGACGAAACGACAAGATGTTAACTGCATATGTGGACAATGAATAGCATGAGTATTGTAACACACTAATTTATTACGGTAGTGTTCAGGGCAATAGAGTGACAATGACAAACCTGGGCCTAAAGACCCTCAAAGTAGTCCCCTGCTACTATCTTCACACCCTGCCACGTCGGTCCGCACACTGACAGGTTGTCCCGTTGACACACGTCCTTGCTGAAACCTTCCTACCCACCGTGCCACACTACGGTATGGTAAGGCATTATTCCCAAGGACATCCTCTAATTCACTGTGACATTTCATTGTATTTCTCCCTCGGAGAACGGTTTTTTTTAATGTAAGCGCGCTGCTCAACACGGGTTACTTCCATCTCGCACGATACTCACCAACTGACTGAATTCACAGCCCTCGCTGCGCTACTATAAGCTATCACAGAGCCAACTGTTGTTCTCCATACACACTATGCCTGTAGAACTTCCACAGACATTTGTTTATGATCCGTTCACATATCTACAAGAAAAAACTAGTTGGCATGACTTTTGCCCCAATCCTCGTATTTAAACCCAACAACTTACGTATCTTTGGCAACCTAACTCGCACAACGAACAACAACTACAGCTTGTATTCATTCACCTGGTATCTTCTAGGAACAATTGTTTATATTGATGTCAACTGCACACATATCACCAAATGTAACCAGACTGCATTGTAATTGGGTGTCACAGTTGACTTTTGGTCAATTCCAATACCTCGTGTTCCCTAAGGATGCCTCTTACGATTTTAATTAAAATACCTCACATTAAAGATATTTACATAATATATATATAAATATTGAATTTTCTGGGAATAGCCTCTGAAGTCATGTTCATTTTGAAAGACCTTTGTATAACTGGAAAAACATAAACAAAAGCTTACTACACAAAAAAATGTAAATATTGTTAAAACACGCACGTTATAGCCTGTATTTTTTTTTTTTTTTTGTGAAATTAACCATTTCCAAATTATTCCTTGTGATTGGTTTCAACTTTGAAATATTTCTTTTCTCAAATGGAGTGTCGTTATTCGTTTTTCTCAATGCTGTTCAAACAAAGAGAATGGAATTTCAGTGCCGTCAATTTAGAGGCTACATTTTAAAAAAATTGACAATCGTTTTAACCTAATATATTCTCTTAATTGTCTTGCACTTACAAGTAAATAACTAATACGACTATTTCTGTTAATGTTTTTCTTGATTAGCATGGAGTAGACAGAAGAATAAGGTTTTTTCAAGAGGAATTTGTTGCAAAATGGGTAGAAAAACTATGTAAATGGAACACATCCAATTTTTGCATTTCCTATCTTATAATTATTTTTTCAGAGCAAAAATAATAAACAAAAGTTTTATTACTGCTCTATATACCGAATAATAACTGCTCCTCTGTTCTTAATTAAGGCAGTCCATGCTGTTTCAGGATTTAAGCAGAGCAGTGCACAGCTGACTGACTTAAATCCTTCCGCTTCAACCCAAGTGAATGTTACTTCATCAGCTTTAATGTTGCTCATTATTGGCTTTGATGCAGTCTGCCTCTTCATTATGAGCTGCGAAATATCGATATACATGCCGATATAACACATCGAGTAGTATTCTTATTTGATGTTATATTACTCTTTGTAGCAAAATATGTGCAACAATCACGCAACTGTCTTTACCAAATATAATTTACTTTCATAGCTACACTATAAATTTTGATTAAATAATGTATTTCTCTCCTTACAAGTAATAATCATAAATTGCGCATCCATTTATACCTCTTCTACTTCGCAGAATAAGTAGGGGAAGTTTGTACTCTTTTCTGTTTCATGGATTTAGGACATTAGTCCTGTTTCTGTCGATCCATCCCGCTTTCTATGTCTCTGCATTTTTACTTTCTCTACACCTACTATGAACATAATGTAGAGAGAAGGTATTGTATTCCACCCAAAAATTCGATACCGAGATTTCTTCGGAAATACATGTTTTGAGTCCCCCTAAATTAAAAAAACTTTTTTTGAAAAAGGTCCGTGTGTGCGTGTGTGTCTTGTGTGTGTTTGTAGACAGCATAACTCAAAAACGAAAATACCATTAAATATCAAACCTGGTATTTAAGTTTGGTATATTCCAAGGATGCTACACGAAGATTTTCAAGAAAATCCCCCCACTTCAAACTAGCCTTTAAATGGAAAAGTTTTCGAAAATTTTGATTTTCTAAAAAATGGCTCTAACGATTTTGATTAAAACATCTTATATTTAAGATATTTACATGGCAAATAAAGTGTATATCTTGAATTGTTTGGGAATAGACTCTAAAGACCTCTTTATTCTGGACGATTTTACTGAATTTGGCATAGCTGGAAAACCGTAAGAGATAGACAAAAACGTATTACACAAAAAATGTAGATCACGATAAAACTCACAATTTATGTCATATACATTTTTTTCGTGGAGTTGATAGTAATTTCGATATTCCTTGTAACTGGTTTCAGCTTTGAAAAACTTATTCTTTTCTCATATAGGAAAGTGTCAGCTCCTGTCCATACACACAAAGCAACTTCAGTCACATAGCAACCAGCTTTTGACTATCATTTTAACCTATGGTAGTCCCTTATTTCGCTTTTACTTACAAGGAAGCAAGTAATAAGACTATTTCTGCTCATTTTTCTCGTTGAGGACGAAGTAAATAAAAGCATAAGCTTTCTAACATTAATTTGTTGCATATATGCAGAGAAAGTCATGTGAATGGAGCATATAATTTTTCGGTTTATAGTGTATAAAAAGGATGACAGCCTATTAAAGTAATTCTATTTATGTGCTGAAAACAGTGTATCCGTATTTTTTTTATTTTATCTACAATGTCAAATGTATTTAACTTCTTTCAAATTAGTTCATTTCATTTCTTCTTTCTCATCTCATTCTCTCCTCAATCCTTCTAGAACAATAGTTATATTCCACTAAAAAATTTAATACATTTTATAATTATTTATTTCAAGACTCCATAAATAAAAAACAAATTATAAAAAGAATAGTTTGAATCAAACTGAAAAATTAAATGATATAGCCGGTATTGAAACTCGGATCTCCGTTCTCTTGACGGTTTCTCTACCACGTGCGAGTCAGTTGAGGAATTGAATGCTGTGTCGGCATTTTGCCAACGTACCTCGGTGATAGAGAAAACGGCTGGAGACCGGAATATCTGTGGTTCAAATCCCAGCTATAACATTCAATTTTTCAGGCTGACTCAACCTATCCAACTCCTGTCCTACACAAGGCTTGCATGAAAAGAACTGAATTAACAAATTAGAAAAAAGGCCTTCCTGTGTGTGTAAAGTACATAGCTCAAAAACGAAAAGTCGGTTAAATATAAAACTTGGTATTTAGTTTCGAGAATGTGACACGGAGTGTTTAAAGAAACTACTTCAGTCCAAAGTACTCTTTACATTGGACATTTTTGGAAATGTTCGAATTTCTCAAAAATTACTGCAACGATTATGGCCAAAATATCATATATCGAATCTATTTACTCAGCAAATAAAATACGTACCTTGTTTCTGACATAGGTTTTGAAGTCTACTTTTTTGAAAGGAATTTTGTATACTCTGGCATGAATAAAAAGTGTTATGAGGTAGAAAAACGCACTACATAAAAATGCAGATTTCTTTAAAGCACACAATTTATTTCCTGTAACTTTGTACCATAATCCTTTTCCGTGATATGTATTATTGTAATTTCTTAGAATTGTTTACTACTCTGCCAATCTTTTAAAATGCTGTCGATTTTCAGTTGTTTCTCACAAGAATAAAGGCATGGCATTTTAAGGCTCATATATAGCGAGTGGTTCTTAAACATTTGACTAAGGAAATGTTAAACAACCTACTTCTGTAAAAGTTTATCTTGATTCAAATTATGTAGATTCCAAAAATGTTGTTTCCCTTTCTCATGGTTTTCTCTATCTGTTCCACATAAAATTGTTCTTAAAATATTATTCTTTTACCTTCATCACTAATCGAGATAAACATTGGTCTTATTAGTTGCTTCCTTGTACGCAGAAGGGAAATAATGCAATACATCAGCCTAAACCGTTTGTCAAATTTTTATGTGAAACAATACACTATATATACACTTAAACTTTTGACATTGAGAGTACAGCAATATTTTGGCTTGTGAGGGATAAATTGAAAACATAATTACAAAGGTCTACCCTGCCATAGTAATCAAATTTGTCTAGTTGTGTTACGGGGCGTGATTGCTTTAGAACTTCACTTAAGCCACTGAGTAAGGTTCAGACAGACCGTGCCTGAAAAGTTGTATTTGTTATAGTTTATTCCACAGATTTCTTATAACGCCATAAAAGTCTTTGAAATAATGAGTATGTGTGTTTTACCGCGTTTATCTTTGCTTTAATCCTCACTTTATATTATATATGTAGAACTTCATATTCTTTTCAATAATAAACGAAAAATACTTTTTATTTTTACTGCAAAGTAAGGCAATGGCCGGAGTACTAGAGTCCACCCAAAAAACTTATGTATACTTCATCGGAAATGTAAATTTTGTGGCCCCTAAATTAAAAAAAAAAAAATCGTACAAAAAAGTCGGTGTATTTGTGTCTGTGTGTGTGGGGGGAGGGGGTATGGATGTCTGTGAACAATATAACTCAAAAACGAAAATTCGATCAAATAACAAACTTATTGTGTAAGTTAAGCATCTTCTTAGAATGCGACACAAAGGTTTTTAAGGGAATTCCCATTTCAAACTACCATTTACATGGAAAGGTTGCGAAAATGTTGATATTACCAGAAATGACTCAAACGATGCTCATTAGCACTGCTAATGAAATGTGTGTAAATATATATGTGTAAATATAATATATATATATCGTAAGGTCCCTGGGGAGGGGGCCAATTGAGGAGCTACTTGATGGAGAAGTAGCGGCTCCAGGTCATGAGGACCGCATCAACCGGCCGGGGGGCTCGAGGCGCTGACCACGTCTCACCCTCCAATACTGCACCCAATCCATGACGTGTGTAGTAGACCGAGATGGAGGACGCAGCGGCCGGGCGGTAGGCCAAGGTTCCCCGTGAGCTGTCCCCATGGAGTTATTATATATAAGAGTAGCATGAAATAGAGAAGTAAGCTACGTAAGAATAGTTTGGTGCAGAATAAGTAGAGAATTCATGTGAATGCAACCTATATCATATTTTGTGGACAAATAGCTTGCAAGTTTCACACATTAACAGCACCGTCTGTATGAACACCAAGATTTTTAATGTCGGGATTACGATGAACTTAACGTGAAGTGACTTGACTTATAGTGGGTAGTGTTAAAGTCAAGCACACTATATTAAATTGCGCTATTTATTTGATTTAACGTGGAATTGGACAGTGTCAAACTTTTCCTTTCCGTTACGTCAAATGAAGTAAAATGGAAATTAAAGCCAATCGGCGTGTAATAGTGGCATGAAGTACAGTGCGCACATACTGTTTAGGGTGCTGGTTTTGCGGGGAAATGAAGGTAGGGGGGGGGGAGAAGAGAGATATCGCCTACCTGTCTTTCCTCAGCTTTGTCAGCCAAAGAAATTGTTTTTGTTTGAGCCCCTCAGCTGTGTATAGGTTATCTAATTTACAGCGAACTAATGAACTAATAATTAAACGCAGCGCACGTGCACGTGTGTAACCTCTGAGATCTACAGACAGTATGAAACCTTAGCTTTGTCGCTTCTATACAACGCTGAATTCAACTGACTTTTTTACTTTCTCTATACGCACTAGGTACATGGTGTATAGAGAAGGTATTGCACTCCACCAAAAAATTCGATACCGAGATTTCACCGGAAATATACGTTTTAGGGTCCCCTATATCTAAAAAATCTGATGTGTACCATTCACATGACTTTCTCCATATCCCTGCAACAAATAATTCTTAAAAAGCTTATACTTCTATTTACTTTATGCTAATCAGAAAAAATAGCAGAAATAGTCTTATTACTCGCATCCTTGTAAGTAGAAGCGAAATAAGGGACAACCGTAGGTTAAAGTGATAGTCAAAAGCTTTGCTATGTCAATGAAGTTCCTTTCTTTATATGGATAGGAGTTGACAAGTTCCAGTATGAGAAAAGTATACGTTTTTCATAGCAGAAACCAAAAATAAGGAATGTCACAAAAACGACGAACTCCACGAAAAAAATGTACATAACATAAATTGTGTGCTTTAATGTGCTCTACATTTTTTGTGTAGTAACTTTTTGTCCATCTCTTACGGTTTAGCAGTTATTCAAAATTTAGTAAAATTCATCCAGAATAAACTACTCTTCAGAGGCTATTGCCAGAAAATTCAAGATATACATTTCATTTGTCAGATAAATATGTTTAGTATTCGAAATTTTAATCAAAATCGTTAGAGCCATTTTTGAGAAAATCAAAATTTTCGAAAAAAGCTCCATGTAAAGGGTAGTTGGGGGTGGGGGATTTTTCTCAAAATCTTCGTGTCACATCCCTGGAAGATACTAAACTTAAATACCAAGTTTGGTATTTTACCGACTTTTCGTTTTTAAGTTATCGTGTTCACAGACACACGGACACACGGACACACACACACACACACACATACACACACGGACCTTTCTGTGGAAATGCTTTTTTTGGATATTGGGGACCCTAAAACATATATTTCCGGTGAAATCTCGGTAACGAATTTTTGGTGGAGTGCAATACTTTCTCTATACACTATGTCATAGTGCGTATGGAGAAAGTAAAAAAGCATTTTTGGAAAAAGGTCCGTGTGTGTGTCCATGTGTCCCTGTGTCTGTGAACACGATAACTCAAAAACGAAAAGTAGGTCAGATACCAAACTTGGTATTTAAGTTTAGTTTATTCCAGGGATGTGACACGAACATTTTGAGAAAAATCCCCCCACCCCCAAATACCCTTTACATGGAACTTTTTTCGAAAATGTTGATTTTCTCAAAAATAGCTCTAACGATTTTGATCAAAATTTCGTATATTAAAGACATTTACCTGACAAATAAAATGTATATCTTGAATTTTCTGGGAAAAGCCTCTGAAGAGTAATTTATTCTGGATGAATTTTACTGAATTTTGAATAATGCTAAACCGCAAGAGATGGACAAAAACTTACTACACAAAAAATGTAGTGCACGTTAAAACACACAAATTATGTTATATACATTTTTATCGTGGAGTTCGTCGTTTTTTAGATATTCCTTATTGTTTGTTTTTGCTATGAATAACTTTTACATTTCTCATACAGGAATTTGTCGACTGCTGTCCACACAAACAAAGGAACTTCAGTGACATAGCAACTTGCTTTTGATTATCATTTTATCCTATGGTACTCCCTTATTTCACCTCTACTTACAAGGAAGCAAGTAATATGGATATTTCTGCTAATGTTTTACTAATTAGCATGAAGTAAATAGAAGTATAAGCTTTTTAAGAATGATTTGTTGCAGGGATATAGAGAAAGTCATGTGAATGCTACACATCCGATGTTTATTTGGTTCTCAACGTCACATTTTATATTAGGCCTGAAAGACCGCCTAATTTTGCTCAGAGGCATCGCTATCAGGCTTGAGGTTCCTTTACGTGCTATAAATCTACTACACAAGACCACTGGTTTCGCTTCCCTTCCGAAGGAAGCCATACTACAAAAAATGTATCGTCATCTGCCGGGTTTTTAATCTGAGACTAGCTGATATTTATCAAGGAAGATTTATTTACATTATTCGCATAAATTGGCATCTTTATTATACCTAGACCACGGAGGAGGACGATGAATTGGAGGCATATAGCATGCATGCCTCTATGTTCTTCTTTGCTTCCGAAATTGCGTGAAACCTCTTGAAGACAAGGGAGCTATGCGCCCAAGAAAAGACGCACGCGTAGTAATAAGAACTACAAATCAAGAGTAGCCTTAAGTTAAAGTTCATCTTAATAGGTATTCAGGTTGGCACGTCCCGTTACGTTAAGTAAAGTTCATCGTAATCCCAACATAAGACTGTCACGTAAAGATGCATGCTACAGCTGGGGCGGTGCATGTTCTGAACACCATCCTCGTACTTTGCCGAAGTTCCGTGCTTGGCGGATAGACTGCAGTTTGTGTAATCTCTTTGCGGATCACGTATCCTTCGGCGAACTATATTTCACTAGAGAGATTGCCTAGTAGTTGATGGAGATGGCAGAGGAAAGTAAGATGCTCGAGGAAACCTTCCTAGACGCTTCAGAACCTCACTCATCTCCTGCACTTTGAATTGGATCTGACTCGTCTCTCACATATCACATATTCTCTGACAACTGAGTCATTGCACAGTGGTCCCAAGCAACCTCAGCAAAATGGAACAAACAAAAGCACAAAACTCAAGAAATACCCACTATGCGCGCACCTTTGCTCGGTCACTGTTTTCATTCGGTAGGTTTTGGGTAGTTTCGGAACCAGAGCAAGACTAAAATATTCAGACATGAAATATACTGCATATTCATACATCTATAGCATTTTTCAAATGGGAAGAGCTCTACTCTGCAGCGAATGAGATGCGTTATCGTGCTCTGCGTTGCCAGGTCGCTACTCCCACTCATTCCATATTTCCCTCTCACTCGTACATTGAGCATACAAAACTGTTTGGCGACATAATGGTTGTTCATGTGTATTATGAAAACTATTTGAGCTCAAAATCTGTGGTTTTTACGTTTCTGCTACGAACAAATACTCCCTTTCTTTCTCCTGAATTATTTTTTGCAAAATTGTATTATTTTGTGTTAGAGCAAGTAGTATTTATGAGAGAGGTAATCATTTAGTGTGTTACTCCCCAGTTAAGCGGGAATTCAATATGTCAACACAGCAGCACTCCGGTTTGGCTGCCGGCCTGGTGGCGCTCAAGGACAAACCACATCCCATTTGAAAGTCACTGTAGTGTCTTCATTCTGTCTGTAAAAATAAAAATGGAGATTTATTTATGGACGCTCTTTAACTACTGTGGTTCTCAGCATCCCATTCTACACATAATTTTGCTCTTTTATCAAGCTTGAGGTTCCTTTACGTGCCTAAATCTATGACCAACGGCTTTGCTTCTATTTCGAAGGAAGTCATTGCTAAGAATTTGTACGCCCGAAAAGTCCCATCGTCCTCCTCCGGGTTTGAACCCGTGACCTTGGGTAAATGAAGTTAACATGATAACCAATACAGCACGGAGGCCTATAGGTCCCATAGTTCCCCCACATGCACATTCGCCGTGCTTTGTTTAATAGTTCAGCTAATTCGCGGTAAATTAGATAACCTTTTTTCGACAATGACTGTTAAATTTTCTTTTATCGACAGCACTGCAGAAAGACATGTGAGCAAGGTCTCTCTTCTTCCCCATAAAATTAGCGCCCAAGAAAAGATGCGCGGATAGTAAGATTTATTTTGAATGTTTCTTTGACGTATGAACTATTATGTTTCCAAACATTGTGTTTTGTAAATTGCCCAAAAGCGGGAAATGCAAATGTTATGTTTTAAATTTTATCATCAATCCTATGAGTGCAAATGTAAATACATTTGTTGATGATTTATCAAAAGTTTACGAATATTTAAAGAGCTGATTTACATGATATTTTTTTATGTAGTATTGATGCAAAAATGTTACATTCATGTGTGATTAAAAACAATGAATATAAATTTACACTTAAACGTAACATACATTTCTTGAGAACGGTATTTACTTCGTTTATAAGACAGCTGGTCTGTCATAGGCCATGACAGGTAATGCGGTACGTATATTAGCATGCTTAAAATGTGGACAATTCCCAGATTGTATTAGTGCCCTTCTCTCCGTAAGGCTTCCATTTTCAGGTAACCGAACTTTGATTCCTCCCAGCCGGTATGAGTTCTCTGTGGGTCTGGCATCAACCCTTAAATGCGCAAAGCAATTTGCTACATATGATATTCTTCCCCTTTTTTTGTTAGGGCGATACGTAATGGACTCATCATCCGTTGAAAGCCGAACGTTGCGACCGAGTCCCAGCGACTACAGTCAAATGTTCCTGTGCTAAAAGATGGGGAGGCCCACGTGAAATAATCACTCTGATGGCACGTATGGATGACGGCGGGGTACACAGAGCACAAATAGTATTAGGCATCGAATTTCCGATTGTCTGTAGGGGCATTTATAGGGCGTGTCTTCTGATATCCGCTGGCTCCACCGTCACTCTAATTGGGGAAGGTGGAGGGTTGTAGCTTACTGTTGTAGTACACGTTACCTAATCTCGCTTCTAATTGAGTAAGGTGGCTATACCTATTAGCGAATGAGTTGACAAACCCAGCATAGGCATGCTCTATTGGTTCGACCACGGAGGCAGTCACTCCAACATATTGTACATCCATTTGCGCTTAGATGTCGGAACACTTAAACAATGCTCACTTTTCACTTCGTATGCTTCAGCAGTCAAAGAGCAATTGAAATAATAGAACAGTTGATTTTCTCGCTAGTTGATTTTTCCTCGTTTTATCATCAAAGGGTTTCTAGCCACTATATGATCTTTATCCACAATTTGGACCTTTTTCTCTTTTCCTCGCCAATACCTGGACTGCTGCTGGCTAGTAACAATGGGTCCTACAACGCGCTGTATTGAACTGGAGAACTAAAACACAGAATTTAATTATATACTTCTGTAGAAATGTCCTCTCTGTCACGTTTGTCTCAAAACCTTGGATAAAAGACGATTGATTCGCAAATGGTTAGATTACAGAGAAAAGTAAGAAAGTTGAAGGTAGAAATTCAGACTGCTGCCATTTTCAAATCTTTGCTGAGTCTAAAACAAAACTAATAAGGTAAACTTAGCAAAAATGGTTGCCGTGTTATGTATTGTAACTCGGTTACAAAGAGAAGAATGAAAACGAAAGGTAATTTCGCCCATTTTTAAACTCTTTTTGAGCCTGAAACTAATAGGTAAGGTAGAAGTCTCCAAGAAAACTTCATGTGACTCTCATTTGTCTTTTCTACAACAAGAAAGTTCAACTATAATATGTCAAATTATCGCTAATACTTATATTTTGGTATGAACATTTCTGGAAAACATTTTCTTAATGTCACATACCTATAATATCGTTTTCAGTAAAGTTATCATAATGGTGGCTTATTTGAATGCCACTACTGTCTGAAGGTGGTGAATGAGAGTAGTTGGTAGGATTTGCTATTGAGACCTTAAAGAGGAGTCTCTCTTCAGCATGCTCTTAAGTCTGTTCACAAAAACAGTTGTGAAGAACAGTGATAGATACTAGGATTCCATCGAAAACGCTCCCCGTACCTTATTATGTTATAGTAAGAAAAAAATCACACGATGGATTCTCAGCTGTAATGTTATCGAAAATAAGGTTTTTAGCTGTTTCATTTACATAGCCCACTTGTTACTTCAATGGTCATATTGGGAGTTTTGAGTTGCGAAATATCTCGTTGCCTGTAGGTTTCTTAACGCCGGAGTTTGAAAAACACTCTCCACATCATTTGCAGACTTTGCGGAGTTTAGAAGAAACATTCCCTCGCTTCAGCCAGATATCGCACCCAAGATCTCTGTGTTGAAAAGATAAAATGTTCATCACTCGACTACAGAGGCAGTCCAATCCTGTAGGATCTTTGACTCCCCTCTCCCTCAAAAGAAGGCGTTTACTAATGAATAATAATAGTTCCTACCGAAATTATTTCTTGAGGTACATATAGATACAGTTTTGCTGATACAGTATTCTGGATTCATCGTTGCTGTGAGAGGAGAGTTACAGCGCCTACCCTTGTGCAGAACGAGTCTTCACTAACTCGCTCACTAATACTGACTTCAGCGTATCCTCATGTTGTTCTGCAGGAGAATGAGGCTTCTGATGTCCTCAACAAAGGAGTTTGTCTCTCCAAAGAGTTTTAGCTTTCTTTTTCCTCTGATTTTTAGTCCTAAATTTTACCTTCTCTACACGTACTATGTGCACAGTGTATAGAGGATGTATTGTATTCAACCCAAAAATTCGATAGCGAGATTTCGCCGGAAATACATGTTTTAGGATCCCCTGATTTGAAAAAAAACATTTTTAGAGTGTCTGTGTGTGCGTGTCTATGGACAACACAGCTCAAAAATAAAAATATCGTTAAATACCAAATTTGATATTTAGGTATAGTATCTTCCATGAATGCGACACGAAGATTTTCAAGAAAATCCCCCACTACAAACTACCCTTTACATGGAAAAATTTTCGAAAATTTTGATTTTGTTAAAAATGTCTCTAAAGATTTTTATTAAAATCACGTATAATAAAGCTACTTGCACCCCGAATAAAATGTATATCTTGAATTTTCTGGGAATAGCTTCTGAAGACCTCTTTATTCTGGATGAATTTTCCGAATTTTGCATAACTGCTAAACCGTAAGATATGGATGAAAACTTATCATACAGAAAATGTAGAACACATTAAAACTCAAAATATACTTTATACACATTCTTTTCGTGGAGTTAATCGTTTTTAAGATATTACCTGTTATTAGCTTCAGATATGAAAAACTTATACTTTTCTCATACAGGGATATGTCAGCTCCTGTCTGTACAAACAAAGGAACTTCAGTCACATAGCAACCATCTTTTGACTATTATTTTAACCTATGGTACTCTCTTATTTCACTTCTGCTTACAAGGAAGCAAGTGATAAGACCATTTCGATAATTTTTTCACGATTGGCATGAAGTAAATAGAAGCATTAACTTTTTAACAATAATTTGTTGAAGAGATCTAGAGAAAGTCATGTGAATGGATCACATCAGAGTTTTCTCTTTTATAACGCTGGCACGATGAATATAGAGCCCAAAATAATGCACTCATTGTATGATCAACAGTAACTTTGTAAGCAATTGAGACACACAGGTCAAATCTAGTGGAAATGTAGCATAATACTCAGTTCATTGCAATCACTTGAGATGTTAAAATTAGTAACCATCAGCAGCCAAATATAGTCAAAAAGTGGCACAAACAACCTGCACTAAATGTACGTGAAACCACTGCACAAAATAAATCAATGATTTTGCGTATGCAGTCCATGTGGATTTTCCCTATATAAACCAGCTTTAGCTCTCCTAGAGATAAAAGTGCAGAGGTCTTAGGTGTGGGGGATATGCTCGATATTTGTAAGCACCTCATCGGCCTGTCTAGGGAGACTTTCATCAAGGTACCCCTTGAAGCCTCGTCAAGTAAACGTCTCAGTTCATCGCTAAAATCAATGTCTTGAGCTTTTCGAAATGAACACACCGGTTTATTTGAATGATAGCCTTGTAGTAATCACTGTTGACATCAGCTTAAAAAAATCTGATGTATTCTGTTCACATGACTTTCTCTACATTTCTGCAAAAAAATATTATTAAAAAAGATTATACTTCTATTTACTTCATGCTAATCGAGAAAAAAATTAGCAGAAATAGTCTTTTTACCTGCTTCCTTGTAAGTAGAAGCGAAATAAGGGAGTACCATAGGTTAAAGTGATAGTCAAAAGTTGGTTGCTATGTGACTGAAATTCCTTTGTTTGTATGGACAGCAGTTGACAATACCTGTGGGAGAAAAGTAAGTTTTTTAAAGCCCAAATCAATAGCAAGGAATATCTCAAAAATGATGAACTTCACGAAAAAAATTATAGAACATAAATTGTTTGTTTTAACGTGCTGTACATTTTTGTGAATTAAATTTTTGTTCATCTCTTAAGGTTTAGCAGTTATACAAAATGCCGTAAAATTCATTCAGAATAAAGTTGTCTTCACAGGCTATTCCCAGAAAATTCAAGATATACAATTTATTTATCAGGTAAATATCTTTAATATACGATATTTTAATCAAAATCGTTTGAGCCATTTTAGAGAAAATCAAAATTTTCGAAAAAAGCTCCATGTTTGTGGTGGGGGGGATTTTCTTCAAAATCTTCGTGTCGCATCCTTGGAAGACACCAAACCTAAATACCAAGCTTGGTTTTTAACGGACTTTTCGTTTTTGAGCTATGCTGCCCACAGACACACACACACACTTACACGCAGACAGATACACACATGGACATTTTTTCTAAAAATGCTTTTTTTTTTGGATTCAGCAAGTCTCAAAACATGTATTTCCGGCAAAATCTCGGTATCGAATTTTTGGGTGCATTACAGTACCTTCTCTATACACTATGTACATGGTACGTATAGAGAAAGTAAAAAAGTACTAATCCGGAGCCACCCATCAAATATGAAATTTGCATATTAATTAATTAAAAAATTGAAAATTTCAAACTGTATGTACATTTTTTGGATCCTTCTATATGTTGATATCAGAGAGACCAAACTTCGAGATATTAAACCTCTCCTGTAAGTAATTTTACCCTTTTCGTCCCGGCAACTGTCATTTTAGGTACTGCCACTTATACTCTAAGCTTGCACCTGTTTGCGCCAATTGGAATTTGGCGTTGATGATGCAACATGTTTTCATTCAGTGTTAGTTTTTATCTCAGTTACGTGTCTCTTTGAGTTTGTCTTATACTTTATCCCAGATGGTGACTGATACTTTACGTGCTGCACAGCGTATAGCTGTTGTTTTTTTTTTTTTTCTTTTTTTTTTTTTTCTTTTTTTTTTCGTTGTAACAGTTTGGGTCACCGTGGATAATCTGCTAGTTTTACAGCTGCAGACTTTATTACATGCCTTCGCTTTATACGGACACATTTTTGCATTCTGTGCCCTATACATTGAATATAATGGGCAGAGATGTATTGTATTCCACCCAAAAAATTGATATTAATATTTTACTGGAATGCATGTTTTGAGGAACTTAGAATCCAAAGAAGCATTTCAAAAAAGAGTTCGTGTCTGTATGCAGTATAATTCAAAAACAAAAATACCAAATCTGGTGTTTAAGTTTAGTAGCTACCAAGAATGATACACAAAGGTTTTAAAAAAAAACTATCCACTTTCTTTTTACATAAAAGACTTCTCAAAATTAGCGATTTTGTTTAAAAATGGCGCTAAAGATATTGATTAGTCGAAATAGAATTTTTAGGTGGAACAAACAACAAATACTGTCTCTAAGGGTTTCTCCTTAAAATCTCCGTGTTGCTTTCTTGGAAGATGCAAAATTTGATATTTAAGTTTTATATGTAACATAATTTTCGTTTTTTGAGTATTACTTGATTCTAAAATTACTAAGTACACTATTAAATATAAAATGCTTTAAAATGAATTTTTTTTTTGTTGACATCCAAAAATTTAACTTAAGCAATTTGGGCTGGTAACCTTAGAAAATAATAACTAATCGTTCACAGCAAAGAAATTAGAAGTTAATTTCTGATCATAAAAATTCCCTAATTATTACTGGTAGCAAAATATAAAGCTAAACACTTGATGCAAGATTGTCGGCTTGGTTATTTGCCCAAATACAGAATTTCCACCTGCTAGCAAGCTTAATTACGTGTTTCGCAAATTATATATCAACAGTAAATACATTCATCTCACTCAAAATTACACATGAATTGTTTACATCTAATTACATAATAATAAACATTGTAATCAGCGAGAAGCGTTTCTAGCTAGGGAATATTAATATTCTGAAGTGCGAATAGAACATGGCGTAGAACAGAGTGTTAAACAAGAGGTTTCATCCTTTAGACTTTAGAGCTTTAATAAACCTTGAATCTTTAATGAATTATGTGGTTGAAATTCATTAATGAACTATGAATTATTTGTAAGTTACACACACAATGAATCATAGTGAGGTTTGAAGATATCAGGTCATCCAGGAGCAAGCAACTTCTATTGTGCTGTCTGTCTTAACATAAGAGATAATTTAGGCAAGCTATCAAGTCCCTTAATCACATTATACGTACAACCCTAGCTATCGATTATGCTAAACAAGCCAACATTTCAGCGATAGTAATATTCCTCCTCTTCAAGGCAACAACAATTGTGATCAGTGTAAGGCAAGTGATTTAAGTTTATGTTGGAATAATTATTTTTTTCACACAAGCCGTGTGTAGGACACGAGCTGCCATTGGGGTTGTCATTTCAAAATAATTTGAGACCACCTTGTGGTTTACCGGGAAACATACGAGTCAGTTGAGATATTCAATGCCCTGCCGAAATGTTGCCATGGTAGCTCAGTGGCAGAGCAACCGGCTAGATATTGGGAGATCCGTGGTTCAAATCCCGGCTATGGCATTGCATTTTTCAGTCTGACTCTACTTATTCTACTCCTGTCCTACACATGACTTGTGCGAAAAAAACACTTATTCCAATACCAAGTGATCATAATTGTTGGCTATACTATGATTTCTGGGTCTAAAGTACTTACAATATTGTAAGTCGCCATTGGGGTTGTCATCTCAAAATAATTTGAGATCACCTGTAGCTCAGTGGCAGAGCAACCGGCTAGCTATCAGGAGATCCGTGGTTCAAATCCCGGCTATGGCATTGAATTTTTCAGTCTGACACTTTTTTTTTTTTTTTTGATAGTGTTTAACGCCCGCTTTAAGTACTTATGGCACCGCAGGCGTTGACACTCTTGATACATGAATGAGCACCGGTGGAATGTGATGGCGGGGGAAACCGGAGAACCCGGAGAAAAACCGTCCCGACGCCGCTTCGTCCACCACAAGTCTCACATGCGGTCGCTTGGGATCGTACCTGGACCATCTAGTTGAGAGGCCAGTGGTCTAACCACTCGGCCACGGCGCGGCCCAGTCTGACTCTACCTATCCTAAGTTTATGTTATTCTATTTCAGGTTGTTCTTCAGAATAGGAGAAAGCTCTGAAGAACAACCTGTTTAATACCATAGACACCAAAGCACCATTATTTCATGGTCCTAAATGCCAAGCATACCATAGTCACTGGACTAAATGATGCGGACAAAGAGGTAATCCTTAAGAGTATTTAAACTTGACCCCGTTTCTCTCCCTCACTCCCTTCATCCCTCTCTCATTCTCTCTCTTAAGGGCTTCAAAGAAATTATCAGCAACACTGCGAAAGACAAGTAGGGGAGCTTTCTCTTCTTCCCATAAAACTAGTGAGTGAATTATTTTACTTCATATACAACGTACATACCAGGTAGAAGATGCATTCCACTGAGGTCTCCTGAATTAAAAAAAAAAACAACATTTTTTTGAAAAAGTTTTGTGTGTGTATGTGTGTGCGTGTGTGTATGAATGGAATAGCTCAAAAGCGAGTAGCAGTTAAATATTGATACTAAGTATAGCATTTTTCAAGGATGCGAGCGAACATTTTCTAGACAATATTCCACACTTAATTTACCTTTTACATGAATTATTTTTCGAATATTTTATTTTTCGAAAAAGCTTTAATTATTTGGATTAAAATATTAAACATTTAAATTATTTTATGCTAAATGAAATTCATATCTTCAATTTTCTGGGAACAGCCGCGTCCTGCTAATTATGACTTTTGCATAACTGGCAAACAATAAGACACAGAGCAAATCTTACTACACAATATTCCTGGTTATTGGTTTCAATTTTAAAATATTTGTTTATATTTCTCCTGGTGAAGCACAGAGAACAGAGTATCAATGCACTCCATGGCAATCTGCTCTTGAAAGATTTGTCTATCTCTTTGTCTAGTTATCCCGCATATCTAAACGGAAGTACGTATTGAAGGTATTTCTGTAAATGTATATAAATCTAAATGTAAGTGAAGTTTTAATTATAGACCTTCTTTAACTGCTGTGATTCTCAGTATACCATTCTAAATATAACGTGAAAGATCGTTGAGGTTTTCTTAGGTGCCGCAAATCTACGACAGAAACCAACGGCTTTACTTCCCTTCTGAAGGAAGCCATTCATGCTAAGGATTTTTACGCCCGAAAAAATATATTTCCCTCCACCGGATGTAAACCCGCGACCTTGTACATAAGAAGCTACCAAGGTAACCACTACCACGGAGGTCGACTGCAAATGTTTACATCGATATACTGAAGTAGATACAAAAGTAAACTTTTGTAAGAATAATTTGTAGCACAATAGGTAGAAAAAGTCACGTGAATGTAAACCATCAATGTTTTAGAAAAAGGTCCCCATGTGTGTGTGCGTGTCTGTGTCTGTGAACAACATAACTCAGAAACCAAAAATCAGTTAAGTACTAAAATTGTTATTTAAGTTTGCCTACAATCTTCCAATGATGCGAAATTAATATTTGAAAAATCCTCCCACACCAAACTACTCTTCACTTGGGAACTATTTAGAAACTTTGGGTTTTCTTAAAAAGGGCTGAAAAAATTCAATAAAATACCATATATTAAATATATTTACCTACCAAACAAAATGTATATTTTGAATTTCCTGAGTATATCTTTCAAAAACCTCTTCTTTAAGGTGGACCTTTAAATAGCCGGTATACTGAAAGAGAGATAAAAGACATTTACTACACAAAAGTGTTGTTCTCGTAAAAAGACACAATATGACACCAAAATGGGAAATTGTGAACCCTATGGATCTTCAATGGGAAAATATCTGAACCACAACCTTGAAAGGGCTCATTACAAGAAAACTATTTCTTCCTGTAACCCAGCATTGTCTCCAAGGCAACATACTTTTTTTTGCACTATGCTAAAGTAATTATCAAATATTTTAAAAGCTATCGTTATGCGATTGTCATTGCAAATCACTTCTTTGCTTGGCCGAGAGTAGAACAAAAGAAAAACAGACACTTCCTGTGTGAGAAAAGTTTAAGTACTTCACAATTGAAACCAATAACAAGGAATATCTCGAAAACGGTTACCTCTACAACAAAAATGTAAAGGACAAATATTGTGTGTTTTGCCATGAGGTACGTTTTTGTGCAGTACGTTTGTTTCTATCTCTTACGGTTTAGAAGTTAAGCAAAATTCAGCAAAATTCATCCAGAATAAGGAGGTCTTCAGGGGCTATTCCCAAAAAATTCGAGATATACATTTTATTTCGGACCTAAATAACTCTAATATATGGGATTTTAATCAAAATTGTTGGAGCCATTTTTAAGAAAATCAAAATTTTAGACCTTTTTTCCATGTAAAGGGTAGTTTGTGGTGGGGGATTTTTTTTTTTTAAATCTTCGTGTCGCATCCTTGGAAGATACTAAACCTAAATACCAAGTTTGGTATTTAACGGTATTTTTGTTTAGGGGCTATGCTGTCCACAGACACAAACACAGTTTAATTGGGAATGTTTTTCAGTAATCTGAGCGAATTGCTACAGCAGTACAAATTCTCAAAGAATCTTTAATATGGATGAAAGTGGAATTTCAACGGTGCTTAACAATGTTTCTAAAGAGGTGTTCAGCACTGGAAAGAAATCTGTGTGTAAGGTTAGTTCGGCAGAGAGAGGACAGCTAAGCACGATAAGCTGTGCAATGAGTGCTGCAGGGAATTATATTCCTCCAGCCCTTATATTCATGAATGGTGCACCTCCAAGTTCAATAATGTTCACATCCGATACTGGATATGCAATTGGCTCAAACATTTTCAAACTCATGCTCAGGCTACAGAATACAGTCCAGTTCTATTAATTTTGGACAACCATACCTGTCATTTATTAGATACTATACTATTTTGCCAACAGAACTACATTCACTTGCTCTCCACAGGCACTGGACAGGCGCTTCTTCAATTCTTTAAATACTTATTTTTCGCAAGTGTGCAACAACTGGCTCATAAGTAATCCTGGAAGAGTCATCACACAATATCAGATAGCAGAGGTGTTTGGTATAATGAAACTACTAATGTTGTTAATGTAATTTTATAAAATCCATTCATTGCTCTAAATAAGATTTTATGATTATAATGTTTAAATATGCTTAATAGTGTATGTTATGCTTTACAAAATAGACTTTCTTTTTCTGTTTCTGTAAGTTCAGTAAATAAAAACACGTAATTTATAACATGTACATTTTTGTGGAGGTTAAGCGGTTTACTTATTGGTTTCATTATGATGCATAGTTAGAGTTTTTTAATATGGTAATGTTATTCGCTGTTTTTAATTCGGTGATGCAAAGATAAGGAGATTTTAATTGCATCAAATAGTGACCAGATTTTATAAATTTTGATTATCCCGTTAGGCTAATATATAACCTTATTTCTATTTTACTTAAATGAGTCTAAGTAATAAAATCCTTTATGTTAATTTTGTCTCAATTAGCATGCAGTGAGAGAAGAAAAAAGAACAATATTGTAGAATAGATAGAGAAAGTCATGTGAATGGAACGTCTGATATTTATTTGTGCTTTTGGTAACCTCATGGAGGTTTCAAAGCTGTGAATGACTGTTGCAGCTTTATCACGAATTTTAAATCGGTTTTATCACCTTTAAGGATTATATGAATACATTATCAATAATGTATTGCATTTTGATCACCTCTAGAATATTTTATGCGAGGAAAATATGGGAGGGGATAAGAAATTAAGGCGCGTGTTTCGTGAACTATTTCTGCACAAACTTGAATTTCAGACTGTTATAAAGAGCTGTATCGGTGAACCTGTAGATGCTGCAGTACCAGGCAGAATAATAAATAATGAGGTTGTTAAATCTCTCCCTTTAGCGATATTAACAAAGTAAACAAAGGGCTACTGCTGTGGTGAGATCATGAACGGGCGTTTCCGACAACTCGAGTAGTCAACGAGTAAGAGAATAAATAACCTATTATGTATCCTTTAAAACAAACGACCCCATTTCATAACAGAAGAAGTTGAAGAGTACTTCGCCAGTTACCTACAAACGGATCTTTCTATTCTGCCCACCGAAGGTACTTGATCTTCTTTAAGAATTCAGACCCCTTGATCGTTGTTCAACTCCGTTTTAAAATCACATTTATCTGGTGACCTGTTTTTATGGATATTCAACACCTCACAGATGCTAATTTTAGACTAGATTTCTCCAAGTTGTTAAAGTGCCAAAATTTACAAATTGAGATGTTCCTTCAGAAGGATGCTTTAAGACATAGCTATTTTCCTCTTCAGTTCCTGTTTGTCATCATCGTCCAATAGTCTTAAGCAGTTAACAGTGATATTTATAATATTTTATGAAGAGTCAAAAACTGAATAAGTTAGGAATCATTTTAAATTAAGGCTTAAATTAAGGCTTTAATAAATATTTCAATTGAATTGAAACTAATGGCAGTATATATCCAACACCTTTGAAAGGTAATTCAAATTTTACCATTTTTCCTGATTTCATGTTTAAGTATATTAGTTTATATGTTTTAGCTCCATGTTACTTACATATGCGTAATATATTAAATTAATTACCCCAATCATGCGTCTTTTGATCTTGTTGATCAGGGAAAAGCCACGAAAAAATCAAGGTCACGTTGATTGTTCCAAATTTATTTTTTTTTTATTAAATGCTTCTAACAAATTTGTTTAAAGTATCATATAAAACTTATTAGTTTGCAAATGAAGCAAATATAGATGTAATGTTGTTCATTTCAATTCAAATGTCTGAACAAATACCCCTAACAGCCTATTAGTGTATGTTATTTTATTTTCCATTGTTGAACATACACCATGATTTTATACATATTCTATCTATATTACTAAGCATTCTGAATTATTTCATACATGTATGAGAATAGAAATAACCGAATTCTTATCATTGGATTTGTGACTATATTCCCACGTTAGAAACACTCATCTAAATGTATGAACATAACATTGGAGACTTAATGAATTGTCGCAGGTATACGGAATTTGGATATGATCCTGACACATAGAGTAGAAAATAGCTCCTCTCCGAGCAAGAATGTCGCCCTCCTTGGTGTAATGGTTACCATGCTGACTTCATATACCCAAGGTCGCGGGTTCAAACCCGGCGGAGGACGATGGATTTTTTCGGGTGTAAAAATCCTTAGCATGGCTTCCTTCGGAAGGGAAGTAAAGCCGTTGGTCCCGTGTCGTAGATTTATGGCACGTAAAACAACCTCAAGCCTGATAGAGAGGCCTCTGAGCAAAATTAAGCGGTCTTTCACGCCCAATGTAGAATGGGACGCTGAGAACCATAGCAGTTAAAGAGCGTCCATAAATAACACGACATTGACATTTATTTCCGAGCAAGAATGGGACAAAATGCAATTTCTGACAACCCGCGTCGAGTGGCAATTGCCACGCATACTAAACAAATATAAGCCAGTCAAATTAAATCGAAAAATACGTGTCAGATTTGCAATTTCACATGGCTTTCTCTGCATATTCTGCAACAAATTATTCTTCTCTATACTTAGTGCTTTAAAATTCGGTTGCAATTGAAGTTCCCTTCTCTTTGTGTGACCTGTCTGTCAAAAGTGAATAACGAATTCTCATTTGAGACAAAACTAAATATTTTAAAACCGAAATGACTCAAATATTGTTAGCTCTATAACAAAACTTGTTTGTTTTCATAAGATATACACTTGTGAAGTAAGCTTTGTGTAATTGAATAGTTATGATTTACCATATTTCATTAACTATGAATTAATAAGTACCTATAACTAGAATTTTAATTTTCATGTAAATATCCTGAATATGTTTATTTTAATAACAATGGTTAGAGGCATTGTTTTGAACATTTAAAATTTTGAAAAATCTTCTGTAAATGGTAATTTGGGTGCGGACGAATCCACGGACACACAACACACAGATACATACATGGAAATTTTTCTAAAAGTGTTTTTTTGGCTTACGAGGTCCTCAGAATACGGTGAAATCTCGGTATCAAATTTTTTAATTTTTCTACCTACTTTGTACGACATAGTGTTTTGTAGAAAAAGATAATTAAACAAATCATAAACTTAACACAGCAGGGAAAACTTATTCGACACTTATATACTTTTGAGTATCTTAAAGAAATGTTAATTTAATTAAAACCGTTTTCAATGTTGGCACAAAGGCGGCTTATTTTCTGGACAAATAATTTAATATTCATTCTCGCTTAACCGAGCGAAGTGACGCGTAATTCGCGTACGGGATCTCTGTGACTCACGGGTTTTTCGTAGTTTCCTGGTTGGTATGCGAAAGCCGATGGTGTCTCGTTTATCACGATTTCATTTCCAAAATTTCCTCTTCATGCCGTTTCCTTCTCTACTTTCAAACGTGCTTCCAGTTTCGTAGCGTATGGCTGTGTTGGACAGATCGCGCGGGTGCTTAAAGAGAGCGTACCTACCGTGAAAATCAGAAGACTGCCTGATTGAAGGGTCGTTAATTGTTCTTCCTGGGCAGCTACAGCAGGTCTTCAAGTTTGCAATTGTTAGGACTTCCATGCATTTCTGTGACCTCTTTGCCCGTCTACAAGCGTTTCCTATGGTCCCTTCACTTCGTCCTTACCATAATGGACCATGTAGGTTAAGTCGCATGGTGTCCCCTCCTTTGAGCGAGGTGTCCTCTCCCTAACCCATATTCTTGATTTCAGTTCTGATTTGCCATATTTCCTTAATTTCGAATTGATAAGTTTAACACGAGAATTCACAAATAACAACGTAGAGCTATTGTAGAAAGATTTTGAAATGAATTTTCAAATGGTTCCATGAAAATAAAAAAAAAAAAAAAAAAAAAAAACTTTACCTAATTGTATGCTTCAAATATGTATGTCATGAGGTAAAAGTTTCAAATCTCTCATTTGTTTTAAGAATTGATATCTTGCGAATTGGATCGGGGAATTGCCTAATCCTTGTAGTGGTGGTATTTGTGCTGATGGTGATGGTGGTGTTTTGAAAAACGTGATTCGAGTGTTTACTGACATAATTCTACACCAAATATATTTTAAAAAACACTCTTCTAATTCCTTATTATTTCACTTGTAACACCATCTCGATTAACGCAAAGTATATAGAAAAATAAACGAGTGTATATAGAGAAATTCATATGAATTTTACATTTTATACAATACTACAATACTCGACAGTAAATAAGCGGTCACAAGAAGGGAAAGGCTCGCTGATATTTGTACACAGCCACATGTGCAATGGTCGATGAGACCCCTCCCTATCAATGTTCTCATTTTTAGTTTCTCTAGCCCATATGTAGGTACAATATACATAGTGGATAGAGGAGGTATTGTATTTCACCCAAAAAGTTGATGCCGAGATTTCATCGGAAATGTATGTTTTAAGTCCAAAAAAAAAAATTTAGAGAAAGGTTCTTGTGTGTGTATGTGTGTGCTAAAAAACTAAAAGACCGTTAAATACCAAACAGGATATTCATCTATAGTAACTTTCAAGGATGCGACAGCACAAGAAAATGCCTCACCACAAACTAACCTTTATTGAAAAAATGTCTGAAAAGTTTGTTTTCTCAAAAATAGCTGTAATAACTTTGATTAAAATACTATAAAGTAATGATATTTACATCACAAATAAAATATATTATTTGAATTTTCTGGGAATAGCCTCTTTTTTCTGGATGAGTTTTGCAGAATTTTGCATAACGGTTAAACCGTAAGAGATAGACAGAAACTTACTAGACATAAATGCAGAAGTCGTTAAAACACATAATTTATGTCATACACGTTTTTTTTTTCTGTAGAGCTGTTCGTTTCTGAGATATTCCTTGTTATTGGTTTCAATTTTAAACTTCTTAAACTTTTCGCAAACCGGAAGTGACATTTCGTTACATCTCCCTATTTTACTGCAGGCCAAATATTGCGAACCGAACGTCTGTTATTTCACAAAGGATGAGATTTTAAAGGATTTGACTATCGGTTTAGCCTAGTGTATACCCTAATGTCTCTTATACCTACAAATAAGCAAGTAATAAGAAAATTTCCATGATTAGCACATTGTAGATAAAAGAACAATCATTTGTAAGCAAAGTTTTTTGTATAACAGCTAGAGAAAGTCATGTAAATGGAACATATCAGATTTCTAGAAGAAAGTCCGAGCGTGCGTGCATGCGTGTGTCTGTGAACAGCATAGCTCAAAAACCAAAAAACGTTAAATAGTACATGCCCCCCCACCAGCCACACAGACTAGCCTTTACATAGAAAAATATTTGAAAATGTTATTTCTCTAAAAATGGTTAACGATTTTGATTAAAATATCGTATATTAAAGTTATTTACATCACAAATAAAATTATTATTTTGAATTTTCTGGAAAAAGTCACTGAAGACCTCTAAATTCTGGATGAGTTTGCAGAATTTTGCATAAGAGAAGATAAAATCTTATTATACAAAAATGTAGATCTCGGTGAAATAATAATGAACGTATATCATACACGTTTTTCTTGTAGAGTTGACTGTTTACAAGATATTCTTTTTCACTGGATTCCTTTTTTGTCAAACGTCACCATACAAAGCGAAACCAACCTTAATTTTTTCAGATAGCGATCAGCTTTTAAAAGATTTGACTATTGTTTTAGTATATTTTCCTTCTGTTCACAAGGAGACAAGTAATAAGACCATTTCTGCTAATGTTTATCTCGATTAGATGTAGATAAAAGAATAATCTTTTGTAAGAACAGTTGGTACATGGAATAGATAGAGAAAGTTATATCAATGGAACACATCAGATTTTAAAAGTTTGGTTAAAATAGATTTGTACAGTTTTTACTACTTTATCCACATAAAAAAGGTATAAATATTTTTTCCGTATTCCATAATATTCACTCTATGATTTACATCTTTGTTGTAAAGTTCTTATGTATAGTTATATACATTTATTTGGTCTCTACTTTGGTTAAAAAGTATATAAAGTAGGAAGTGTACAAATGCAAATAATTTGATATAGTAGAGAACACTACCTATAACACATAAATCGAATGTCCGTTTACTAATACTATGGTCATAAACGAAACACAAATTTTTGGGTCTAATGTTTTGAACCGCCTTGCGTTATATCTCACATGTATTTACATACGAAACATATCGGCCACCTCGTACAACCGCCGACCTGCATGCGCGTGACTCACAGTGAGGATACGAAGGACCGATTCAGTCGCAAACTTTTCTTTGTACAATGAATGGCTCTACATATGCTGAATTAACAGATATGCATTTAATTTACGCCGTAACTGTAGAATCTGCCAATATTCCGAGAGACTGTATCATCGGTGATTTCTAAATCATTATCTTCCCAAAAGACGAACATTAACTACAAAGTATCAAATTGCCTGTGACACAAGTTCTGTTATTGCTGATTTGAATTTTTTTTTTTAGGTTTCATTTTTATTTTTTACTTTTATAAGTGCAATCAGGGTGATTTTACAATTTAAGGAACAGAAGTGAAAATTATTACATAATGCTTTGAGTTATTTGTAAAACAAACCCAAAATTAAATAAAGCATAATAATAGCATTGTGTTCAATATTTTTCCGTTGGACCCTGAATACATTATAATAATGCTGTATGAAAACAAAAACGTGTGGTTAGGTAGGTTCAAGTTTCAGACCAATCGATATTATTCCCTCACATCACTTCACTTAAATTTTTGTAAGCCACAGGCAGAGGTCAGAGGAAAAGCATCCGTGTGACCTGCTAGGCAAACAATCACCGAACGTTTGAGACAGGAAATAATATAGCCATCTTAAAAACACCTCTGAACATAACTTTCGAAAATCTGAAGTGCTCCATTCACATGACTTTCTCAACATCTCTGTAACAAATTATTTTAATAAGCTTATTCTTCTATCTTCTTCATGCTAATCGAGATAAGCATTAGTAGAAACGGTTTAATTACTTAGTTCCTTAAAAATAGAAGAGAAATAAAGGAATATTCTAGGATAAACCGGCAGTCAACTGTTTTAAAATGAGGTTGCTATATGATTGAAGTCTGTTTCTTTGCATAGCCAGACGTTGACAAGTTCCCTCATGAGAAAAATTTAATTATTTTAAAATAGTAATCAATAACAAAGGATATCTCGAAAACAGCCAACTCCACCAAAAAAATGTTTATGACATAAATTGTGTGTTTTATCGTGATCTATACTTTTTGTGTAGTAAGTTTTTGTCCATCTCTTACGGTTTACCAGTTGTGCAAAATTCCGATAAATTCATCCAAAATAAAGAGGTCTTCAAAGGCTATTCCCAGAACATTCAAGATATATGTTTTATCATTAGTGTTACATATTTTAATAAAAATCGTTAGAGCTATTTTTGAGAAAATCAAACTTTTCGAAATGTTATCAATTTAAAGAGTAGTTTGGGGTGGGGGATTTTCGTGTCGCATCCTTGGAAGATACTGAGCATAAATAGCAAGTTTAGTATTTAACGTACTTCTCGTTTATGAGTTTTGTTGCCCACAGACTCTCTTTAAACTATGTCCGTGTAGAGACAGTAAAAATAGAGAGGGGATAAAAACTACAAATATGGGATCATCACGCGTCCACAAATATTAATACAAATATTTGCACTTATTCAGCTCCCACCCTTTATGAACAGGAAAACGGGAGATAGGGGGAGGAAGACAGAGGAGGATGATAAGAGGAAAGAGGAGAGAGCATCACTCAGTGGGGTATCATAAACAGGTCCGAAAACATACTCTATATTGAAAATATACGCACTTCTGCAGTGATAATACTTTCATATTCATAGCTTTAAGCTGCTCAGAATAATCAAGACACACACACACACACACACACACACACACAAACACACTTCATCATTCAGCAACCCACACATCCTAATTGCTCTTTCGTCACTCTATTCATCCGGTAGGCAAGTTTGTTGGAATTACAATACAACATCCCACACCAACTAGATCTCAACTAGAGTCAGCGTGGGAGTTAATGTTTATAAAATAACATAGAACATACAAAAAGCACTGAAGACTGGGAAATTTATGAAAAGATGCACACACATAGTTATATGAATGGACAAGATGGCTGTGATCATAAGCAACTTTGTCACCTAAGTCTCTATTAAAAGCCTATCAAAGAAGTAGACATTGATCGGGTCCTTGTATTGGCTGACCAAGTTTCTAAACGTGTTCCCTTTTATGCTCTTTTGAATGATGCAATTAACGCCTAATTTTCAGAAAAATAGTTACATAGAGCTACCGAGTCAGGCGACTCAGGCGTTTTGTCTAGGACTGCATTCGGGAGGTCATGGGGTTGATTCCCTTCGGCCAACCTCTATGGCCTATTGTTTTTTTCGGGGGTGTTCACGGACAATAGGTAAATACTGGGGAGGTTTCGTTATTCTCCTGAACTTCCTGTCCCTTCATTTCATCTCCATTTCATCCAACCAGTCTCTTCCAGGGTTGTAAGTGTCGGCGAGGACTGCGGTGGTGATGCTCTGCTCGCGGCGGCGGGATGGAGTTGGTAGTCGTCTGTAGACACAGGAACGTTTAGTCAGACCTGAGGCCCAGGCTCCTAGCACTCCCAGCATTGAGATGAACTGTTTGGAAACTGTTAGGGACTCTCCGCGGTGGCCTCCTCTCGCCCTCTGGTTACCGCTGCAATTACCCTCATCTCATCCTTTCCCTGCGGTCTCAGGTACAAAAAATCAATAAATAGTTGAGGTGTAAAATCCCCTCCGGCACACCTACACTACATTATATAGAGCTAACATAGAGAATTATCTGAAAATAATTATGTTTCGCACTGCATAAATTTGCTACGTGCGCATAGAGGTATATTTTATACATCTATTTATATTATTCTTTATAAATATAAATTATTTATAAATATATTTATATGTGAAAACGTTTTACGACCTTAAATTACAAAATGACACAAACAGACAAACATGTTTACTACTCGAAATGAAAAACCGATTTTCGGTATGACAAGCAGAGGTGTTAATCAGTGCAATGCACTACACTATCTACTGCGAAATACAAAATGTATGCTATTCTCATACAGGCTGCTTATTAAACTAGAAACTAACTAAAATGCTAATCCCCATGTTGCTCTTCAACTGATAAAACAAAACACAGCACTCGGTGGGACCAGAGAACATTCCCTGATCTATAAAGGACAAACGAAAATAAAAAGGTCGAGCAAATCTATCCAGACAGGTCGGAAAAGCCGAGCGCAAAACCAGTTTAGATGTTCTCAAACTTCAAAAACCGAAGCCTGCTTGATATGCTTAATGCAGCCGCCTTCTTAAATTACTTCACAATAAATAAAGAGTTGCCCTTCCAACAACGGTATAAGGTACACGCACATAGATTTTGCAGTACTGGTCTTGAAGGCAAACTGACGAAGGCCTATTGCTGAATGATGATTAACTATGTGTTTAATTATTTTCTCTACACATATAATGTACATAGTGTATAGAGAAGTTATAGTATTCGACTAAAAAATTCGATACCAAGATTTCACCGGAAATATATGTTTTGAGACCCTCTGAGTCTAAAGAAAGCATTTTTAGAAGAAAAAGAAAAGGTCCGTGTGTGTATGTGTGTGTGTGTGTGTGTGTGTGTGTGGACAGCATAGCTCAAAAACTAAAACCATATAATTCCAAACTTGGTATTTCAGTTTATTATCTTTCAAGGATGCGACACGAAGATTTTCAACAAAAATTCCCCTCCACCCCAAACTACCCTTAAATGGAAACAAAATTGAAAACTTTATTTTTGTTAATAATGGCTCTACCGATTTTTATTAAAATACCGTACACTATAGATATACACATGGTTATTAAAATGTATATCTTGAACTTTCTGAGACGAATTTTTAAGGATCTATTCTTTCTGCACAATTTTTCTGAATGTTGAACAACTAGCAAACCGTAAGCGACAGACAAAAATATCATTAAAACACACGATATATGTCGTTTCATTTTTGTTGTAGATTTAACCGTTTCCAAGGTCTTCCTTGTTAATCGCATATAGATAGTTTTTAAAACATTTGCCTATCGCTTTCGTTTCCTTATACTTCAAAGGATAAGTAATAAGTATATTCTGCTAATACATCTCGATTAGTATGGCTTGAAAGTAGAATAATCTTTTGTATGATGTTTGTGGAACAGCTAGAGAAAGTCATGTGGGCTAACACAGATCTTTTTTTTTATATTGTTCGATTGATATCTCACCTTTCTTTGGGACATATTGTGAATCAGCAATGGTGTTAACTCGTGTACTGTAATCGTTAGGTTTCTATTCATCTTTAATTTGAATCATTAGATCACAAACAAGTTCACGTTCATATTCATACTTCAAGACTTTGGCAGAATAGAGAATAATTTGGGTTAGAGAAAATTCCCTGCCCTACAGCTGGGAATTGAACTCGGGAAAGCACCTAGCTGTGCTATGGGGCCGAATGAGTTCAATGTTGAGAAAGTGAATATCAACTTGTTGACGATCAAATGCTTCATATAGGGTCACCATCAGATTTACATGTCTAAATTACTAATTTCTTAGTCTCGAGTAGAAGAGATAGTTCCAAATACTATGCGTTGGGAATGAAAGTACATTTTGAGGATTCCATTAGTATGTGGAAATAGTTGTACGAACTCTCTTTCACACATTAAATTGTATTCTACAGAAAGACAGAAACGTTTTTACTTTCTCTGCACGTACTATGCACATAGTGTATAGAGAAGATATTGCACTCCACCCAAAAATTCGATCCCGAGATTTTACCGGAAATGTATGTTTTAGAGTACCCTGTATCCAAAAAAAAAGCATTTGCAGAAAAGAGGTCCGTGTGCGTGTCCGTGTGTCCGTGAAAACGATAACTCAAAACCAAAAGTCGGTAAAATGCCAAACTTGGTATTTAAGTTTACTATCTTCCAGGGATGCGATATGAAGATTTTGAGAAACATCCCCTGCCCCAAATTACCCTTTACGTTGAACATTTTTTCGAAAATTTTGATTTTCTCAAAAATGGCTCTAACGATTTTGATTAAAATATCATATATTAAATATATTTACCTCACAAATAAGATGTATATCTTGAATTTTCTGGGAATAGCCTCTGAAGACTACTTTATTCTGAATGAATTTTACGGAATTTTGCTTAACTGTCTAACCGTAAGAGATAGAAACTTACCACAGAAATAAGGCAGAGCACTTTAAAACATACAATTTATGTTATATGTATTTTTTCGTGGAGTTGATAGCTTTTTAGATATTCCTTGTTTTTGGTTTCAGCTTTAAAAATCTTAACTTTTCTCACACAGGACTTTGTCAAATCCTATGCATAAAAAACAAAGGAACTTCATTCACTTAGCAACGAGCTTTTGACTAGAACGTTAACCTTTTGTGCTCCCTTATTTCGCTTCTATTTACAAGGAAGCAAGCAGTAAGACTATTTCTGCTAATTTTTTTCTGGATTGGCATAAAGTAAATGGAAGCATAAGCTTTTTAACAATAGTTTGTTGCAGAGATGTAGAGAAAGTCATGTGAATGGAACACATAGGATTTTTTCGTATATGCAAGGAAATCCAAAAATATTATGTATATACGAATATTTCTTTCTTTAGATATGTTGTTGGAAACGGTAGAAATATCGTGCAGATGTTTAAGACATGCACGATGTATGCCACAATTTAAGAAATGAATAAAACATGTGAAATGATATAATATTCTGGGATGAATACAGAGCTTTGAGAATCTATAGTTTATAGGAGTATTTCTTTTACGACAAGGATTCGTCGTACAACTTCTGCTTCCAATAAAAGTGACCTCTCTTAACTTTCTTTATGCTCTCTCTGGGCTAACCTTGGACACGCCATGTAAACGTATGCTCCTGTCAATAAAAAGAGCGAGGTTGGATTCTGTGTAGGGTCGAATCCACATTCTGCTTTCGTTTCCTGCAAAACTTCTGCCTCTAAGCCTTTTTATTGATATTGAGGACTCATGAGGTCAGCATACGTGTTCTGATATAGCGATAGGTTTTTCTGTTACCTAAATTGCTTTGTGGTTCTAAGCCGTCTGTTGTTAGTAAACAACAATAATGCAGGAATAAGCTTAAACATTTTTACTTTCTCTATACGCACTATGTACATAGTGTATAAAGAAGTTATTGCACTCCACCAAAAAATTCAATACCGAGATTTCACCGGAAATATATATTTTAGGGTCCCGTTTATCTAAAAAAAGCATTTTCACAAAAAGGTCCGTGTGTGTGTGTGTGTGTGTGTGTCCGTGTGTCCGTGTGTCTGAGAACACGATAACTCAAAAACGAAAAGTCAGTAAAATACCAAACTTGGTATTTAAGTTTAGTGTCTTCCAGGGATGCGACACGAAGATTTTGATAAAAATTCCCCCACCCCAAAATACCCTTTACATGGAACTTTTTTCGAAAATTTTGAATTTCTCAAAAATGGCTCTAACAATTTTGATTAAAATATCACATATTAAAGACATTTACCTGACAAATAAAATGTATATTTTGAATTTCTGGGAATAGCCTCTGAAGACTACTTTATTCTGGATACATTTTACGGACTTTTAAATAACTGCTTAACCGTAACAGATGGACTAAAACTTACTACAAAAAATGTAGAGCACAATTATGTTATATACAAAGAATGTAGAGCAGAATTTATGTTATATACATTTTTTCGTGGAGCTCATCGTTTTTGAGACATTCTGCTATGAAAAACTTATACTTTTCTCATACAGGAATATGCCAACTGCTGTCCATACAAACAAAGGAACTTCAGTGACATAGCAACCAGCGTTTGATTATCACTTCAACCTATGGTACTCTCTTATTTCGCTTCTACTTACAAGAGAGCAAGTAATAAGTCTATTTCTTTTAATTTTTTTCTGATTAGCATGAAGTAAATAGAAGTATAAGCTTTTTAACAATAATTTGTTGCAGGGATGAGGAGAAAGTCATGTGAATGGTACACATATTATTTTTTCAATTATGCAGCCAACATAAATAATGTATTATTTATGCAACATAAACATATAAGATGAACAGCAATAATTTAATTTTTACAGCACAAGAAATAATAATTTCTGTAAAATTTCGTTGTACAAAAATAAAAGAGAATAACGAAAAAAAAAACTATATAAAGACGATCTGTGGACTTCGACGCACAACCCAAAGTCGCGGGTTCAATCTCGGCGGAGGACGATGGATTTTTTTGGGAGTAAAATCCTTAGTAAGTAATGTAAAGCTATGGGTCCTGTGTCGTACGTAGATTTACGACACGAAAAAGAACCTCAGGCCTGCTAGAGAGGCCTTTGAGCAAAATTAATCGGTCTTTCAAGCCCAGTATAGAATGGGACGCTGAGAACCACAGCAGTTAAAGAGCGCCCATTGATAAAACTCCGTTTTGTTTCATTTCCATTCACAATTTCAAGTGACTTTTGTAACATTTGAACTAGAGTGGCATTAATCTATCTTTAACTATTTTCTTTTAAAATTATTTTTATTTGTTAACGACGCTGACAATCATATCAGCGATACCGGTGTGCCGGAATTTCATCTCAAAGAAGTTCTTTTATATACCAGCACTCCTTCTGACCTGGGATTGTCGCTTTTAAGTACACTTAAGAGAAATCGGTCTGGCCCAGGTTTTTATTGTGTCGTAAAAATGGCACATTGCGTTTATCTTATGTATGCATTAATTTAATAATTTATACACTTCTTGTTTACTCTACTGTAAAAACGGTTTGATTAAATCGCACTGTGAATATTGAAGTATTGTTACCAAAACTAAATTAATGCTCTTGTAGTATGTCACGGATAAGAAAGTCTTACGTGAATCTTTTAAGAGGTACATATACTTTAATATTCGTACGACTTTCTCTTCATACCTTCTTTTTAACTATAATTTTTCCCACAATATGCATCATGTTAGTTTATAAATAGTTTTAGTTAACTAATACTATTGCAGTAAGCACGCGATATGCCAATTGATTACTCAATTCTTTGTCGATATTTATATTTAATCATATATTAAATTTGGAATGTATAATTCCTCAACAGGGCTTTTAAATATACATCAACGCGTTTTATTTATAGTTCGAAAAAACTTAAATATACCAATTTGTTAAAGCCATTTTTAGGAGAAAAAACAAAACATTACGGACAGCTGTGTGCGCAAAGTGTGATTCAGGATGCCAAAATTACGTCTTGAATTCTTTAAATTTACCTACCTGATCTACTAAATCTGGCTCTCCTATTTTTCGTATTTAAAATACACTACTCCCTCTATCAATACTAAAAACCTTTTCTTCTAAACTAGCGATTACACTAGAAATGCGCTCTTAGAGGTTCCGTGAACACAAAAATATAATTTTAGGAAAATAGTTGTGTATATCTAAACTATTTGAGAGAGAGAGAGAGAAAGAGAGAAAGAGAGAGAGAGAGAGAGAAATTCAAAATATTAAATTGAAATTAATAAAATACTGCACTTGTCTTTCATCGTCCACATGAAACACTAATACTTTCCCCCAACTATTGCTCATATAGAATGTTTCTGCCTGCAATTCGGTTCTAACGATTTGATGGAAATATTATCTATGTATAAGAGGAATAAAGATAAGTTGAGACTTATATGAGTCTGCATAAGAAATCAAGGGGGCAAGAAACAACTGTGGCTAAACTGAGGGGGTAAGAAATCACTATATATGTCAAACTTTATCGTTTTTCATAGCGTTAGCTATTTTATATATATAATGTGTAATTTATTATAACGGTAACTACGAATAAAGTAATAAGTTAACACGTAGGGGTATTTTCTCCATAAAGCTCAAGTACTCGTAATGCAATACCAATTGCAAGGCCATAATGCAATGAATATCAGTCTGTTCCCTCATAGAATATTGGAGCCTTCCACGCTCTAAAAAGAACAACAGAAAAGCTCTAAAAAGAAAGCAATTTGTGAACAGAGCTCTAACCAGGGAGTTTGTATTGGTGTCAAGGGATATCATTTAATAACCCTCTAGCAAAGAACGTTCACAGGTATGCTCGTATGAGCTGTTTACTGTTTTGAAGTTAGCAGGATGAACCCTAAATATTTGACACCATATAGAAACACCTGTATTAGAAGAATATGTCATCTAATAAGGTTTGTATGCAGACCGTTTAATACTATAAAGACATATTTGAAAGAGGAATCTTAAGGAGTACCTTTGGTGTAGTGCAGGATAAGGGAATATGAAGACAGATATGCAATCATGGATATACAGTTTTATAAACAAATATGATATAGTGCAAGATATACGTAAATTAACAAGCTAAACTGTTCGCGCATATGGTGAGAGTGAGCGAAAATTGCCTAGCAATACTGTACACTATTAAAGATCAGAGGATGCATGCAGGGAAATAGGAAGACCGACATTAAGAGGGAAGGTGTAACAAAAGAAGACTCTACAACAAATTGGAAGAAATTGTTGAGAAATAGATGGTTCTGATGTGGCCAGGGCAGAGCCATAATCATGATGATACGAATACCTAGAACCTGAAAGAATAATTATTCCACAATTCTTAAATTAAATAATAGCTCAAACAATCATTTCTATCACATCATATTTTATTTGGGGGGATGGAGGTTCAGATGAGATTTCTATACAGTATTTTTGGGCATTTAGATACTACCTCAGACACCTATGTAAGATAGTAATTTCTTTAATGTACATATTGCAATTTCAGTAGTTGTCAAAAGTTCGGTATAAAATCTTTATCAGTTAAGAAGCCATTCTAAGAATCTAAATTTCTAGAAAATTTCATATCAACCATATAAATTAAGTTTAATATAAAACTGGAAAGTTATAGAAATTTAAAATTTAATACTTAAGTCAGACGTTTTTAAGGTTAAAATGCAAATATTTCAAGAAACTTCTCACAACCCCAAAATTCTTCAGATTTGATTTTCTCCTATCAAATATATTTTTACTTTCTCTATACGTGATATGCACACAGTGTATAGGGAAGGTATTGTAATGCACCCAAAAATTCGATACCGAGATTTCAGCGGAAATGCATGTTTTGAGACCTCCTGAATCCAAAGAAAGCATTTTTAGAAAAATGTCCGTGTGTGTCTGAGTGTATGTGTGTATCTGTGAACAGCATAGCTCAAAAACGAAAAGTTCTTAAAAACCAAACTTGGTATTTAGGTTATGTATCTTCCAAGGCTGCAACACGAAGGTTTTTAAGAACATCCCTCTACTCCCAACTACCCTTTACATGGAATTTTTTTCGAAAATGTTGAATTTTTAAAAAATGGCTCTTACGATTTTGATTAAAATATCGTATATTAAAGATATTTACCTAACAAATAAAATGTATATCTTGAATTTTCTGGGAATAGCCTCTGAAGATTACTTTATTCTGGATGGATGTTGCATAACTACTAAACCGTAAAAGATGGACAAAATTTTAACACACAAAAAATGTAGAGCACGTTAAAACACACAATTTATGTTATATACATTTTTTCGTGGAGTTGATCGTTTTTTAAGATATCCCTTGTTTTTTGTTTCAGCTTTGAAAAACATACTTTTCTCATACAAGAATTTGCCACCATACAAACAAACGAACTTCAGTCACATAGTAACCAACTTTTTGCTTTCACTTTAACCTATGGTACTCCCTTATTTCGCTTCTACTTACAATAAAACAAGAAATAAGACTATTTCTGCTAATATTTCTCGATTGGCATGACATAAATAAAAGAATAAGCTTATTAACAATAATTTGTTACAGAGATATAGAGAAAGTCATGTGATTGGAACGCATCAGATATTTCTTATGATATTTGTTGGAAAAATGTCCTATTAAAGTGCTAGAAAGTACTTAAATGGCCAGTTTATACTGGATTAAATATATGCCATGCCATACACGGTGGAATGAAGTTTACATTCAATCCAAAGCTACGCTATTTGCTCTTGAATGCATCAGGATGGTAGCATTCTTCAATATGCTATAGGTAAGAACAGCATGTGTACATAGTTCACAAAATGAAGTTAAGGGTACTACAAGCGCTGCCCTTTTGTAGTAAGTCCAACTGTAATAACGCAAATTTCAGGAGGCTCTCCTGACATCAAAAGGGCCAAAAAGATTCATATGAACATGGGTCTGAAAATCGTTTGTTAAAGAATTATTAAAGGATTTGCGCCTTCGTTGACACCAATACTAATTACTTAAATTAAAGTGTTGTCCGCTGATTGTTGTATTGTTAGTTTCTTTGTTGCAGAGCAGTCGTCACCAACTCCTTCAATTTTGTTTTGCAGCAAGCAGATTTGCTCCGTACATGTTATGAGCGACACCAGGAATTGTTTCTCTTCCTAGTGTAGGGCGTGGTGTCAGTTTATGTTTGGAACAGAAAATAATCCAGCAATCAAGCTATCGACTCCTACGTTTATGGCTGACTAGGAGGAAACTTTTTTCTTATAGAAAGTGGTGAAATAATTGTTTAGTTTTTGGAAAACTTCTGCTTTCATAAAATTGAATTTGCAATGTCATTACGCAATCCACGGAAGTAAATACACCAATGTGCAAGAAAAATCACATTTCCTTAAAATTGTATTTCACTCCATTTATTTTCCAAGATGTCCGTTCATATGTACTGTTATCATATTACTGGCGATGCAATGCGTTGCGGTAAGGGGTTCGTAAATCGGGCTCAGGTTATGGGTATTGGGCATGGTGTGGATTTATGGGTGGCCTAGCTCTGGACTTTTAGTAGCCTGGAAACCCTTTCAGGTTGTGGTGAGACACAAGTGCTTTATTAATTTAGTTCGGCCTTTTTCCGCCGTTGAACACACATGTATACTTCTTAATTTTCTACTATGAAGTTACACTTTACCCGCCCGCGACTATTATTACTTATTAGTTTGATGCAATGCTAAAATCCGCACTCTCTTCAATATTAAAATAACTATTTCTCTCTCTTTCACAGGTAGCCTGTTCGGCTCCACCACGGACTCTAAAAAGCACATCTTAGTCGTGCGGAGGTTCTTCGTCAAGTGCCTTGACCAGCGGAGAGCATTGCTTGCTGTCCCGTTATGTCCCCTCGGGCAGGGTCCATTCATCCCTTCGGTTCAACGCATGGACGTAACGCTATCTTGTGTCCCGAGCTCGTGACTTATACGTTTCTACCCTTCCCATTTACACTGTACATTTATATTTTCTCTTCTTGATATAATTTATATTATTAGCTATGATTTATATTTCCTTTCTGAATAATTCTTTACCCCGTGACAAGATATGTACTGTCTCAAATGTGAGTATAATGGATTAGCCAAGTTAAGAATATTGTTGATTTATTATGTTATTACTGCAATAATAATTGTCATTTTTGCAGTTATTTGTTACCAATTACCACCAAATCTTAGAAAATGTGTATATGTTCATATCCGAAGTACTTGTATAAATGACTAATCCTAAAGACATAATAGAACAATAGTTCTAACAATCATTAACTTACAATAGATGCAGGTGCATTACGTATTTCAAATCCAAAAATGTTGCCTACTGCAACAGCACTGAAGGAATTAATTGTTCTTGCCTTTGCTCAGTTATTCACGCAGTGCACAGCAGGAGCAATCAGCAAATGTGATCTCTTAACCTTGTTCAAAAGTCAAATAGTTGGTAGCCCGTTGTAGAGCAACAAATCTGTCGCTTACAGATTCGAATTTTGCATATATTATAGCCATCGTACGTTGCGCTGCATGAACTGGAGGAACCAATGAATACAATTTCACATGTAATATCCAATAATACTTAAGAGCACATATACTGTGATCAATGAACTTGAAACGCAAAAGTGAAAAATTAATATTATTCTTTTAATTCTTTTCGGAAATTAAAATTACTCGCAATTCCAAAATGAGCTATCCCAGAAAATCTACATGAATAACCAGTTATTCACATTCAATAAAACTACTGTTTCAATCACCTTTTTTCTTTTTGGTGTAAAATCAATTTAATAAATATAGATATTATTCTTGCTCTTCTCCAGCTACTTGGTTACTCTCCTCCTGTGGAGGACGTACATTCCCAGGACTTACAACCTGGGTATGGATCATATAGAGTATGAACATGAGAAAGTACATGATATAAAATCTAGGCAAAATGGATGATAGGAAATGTTCTAAAGGAGCAATTGGTGGAGTTAATGGCGGGGGAAACCGGAGAACCAAGAGAAAAACCCTCAGATGCCACTTCGTCCAAAAATCTCAAATGCGGTCATCTGGAATTGAATCCGGGCCGCCTAGGTGATGGGGACAGTGCTCATAAAATATATCTTTAAGAAATAACGTTAATGCTTAAGTATTAACACAGTTTAGGGAATTAGAGTTTAGTAATTTGCCCTTAAGAACATTTTTAGAAAGTCTTAAGTTCGCAAGGGATATAATTAGGGACTGTATATTTGTATTTTACTTAAGAACTAAATTTGCCTGTTTCAAGAGGACTATAAAATCTGGGGTTTTACTAAAATTTGTTAAATTCATTTACATATTAATTGCAGACAGGCATATCAATGCGGAAAGCAGAGTCATTGAATACATGCATTCTCGCCGACCCAGAGTGGTATAAACCTCTTTGAATATTTAAACTAGGAATTCCTCCTTCCAGGCCGGAGGCGGCAAAAGACTTTCACACATTCATTTAAAACGGAATAACAAACAGAGCTCAGGAATTAAATTACTATGGAAATTAATGTATGCTAGTAATTGATATAGCATTCATTTGCACCGAATTTTTGGCTCTTAACTTACGCTTCTCGGACTTTGACTTTTAATTTCTGAGGCCCGTATGTACAATGTACATTGGGATAGAGAAGTATTGTATTCCACCCAGGTATTAGATGTCTAAATTACACCAAAAATACAAGTTTTCGGACCCCCTGAGACAAAAAAAAAGCATTTTCAGGAACAGGTCTGTGTGTGTGTGTGTATGTGTGTGTGTGTGTGTGTGTGTGTGTGTGTGGACAGCATAGCTCTAAAAACAAAAGGACCGTTATATACCAAGCTTTGTATTTAAGTTGGGTATTTTTTAAGGATGCGACATGAAGATTTTCAAGAAAATCCCCCCACCCCTAACTACCCTTTACATGGAAGTATTTTCGAAAATTTTGTTTTTTCTTAAAAATAGCTCTAACGATTTTGATTAAAATACCACATATTAAAGTCATTTCTATTACAAATAAAATGTATGTCTTGAATTTTCTGGGAATAGCTTCTGAAGACCTACTTATTCTGGATGAATTTTGCTCAATTTCGCATAACTAGTAATTCGTAAGAGATAGACAAAAACTTCTTATACAAACAATTTAGATCTTTTTAAAATACACAAGTTATGTCGTATACATTTTTTTCGTGGAGCTTACCATTTTTGAGGTATTCCTTGTTATTAATTTCAGTTGTGAAGTACTTTCTTAGACGGGAGTGTCTACTCCTGGCCAAGCAAAGAAGCGATCTGCAATGACAATCGCATAACGAGGGTTTTTAAAACATTTGACTTTAGCTTAGTGCATTCCCTTAGTTCCAGTGTATTTATAAATAATAAAATTCTGCTAATGATTATCTCGATTAGCGTGGTGTTGAAAGAAAAATTATCTTTTGTATGAAGTTTGTTTGTAGAGCAGCTAGAGAAAGTCATATAAGTGTAACACATCAGATTTTTACATTTGGAATAGTATTGTAGGTTACTTGACATGGCAATTTTTAGTAAACTTTATTTCATCTAATAAGAGGAAATGTTGAACCAATTTCAGCAATCGCTTTTGGTGGCAAGATATCAAAATGCTGACATTGCTGAGTCCTCCTAAAGCGATGCTGGCATAAGTATGGGATTTTTTATAAAATCTTCATAAGAGCTTTGTTCAGCTTTGTTCATCTGAGCTGCTGAAGTTATAAGACGTACAGTTCGACGTACTGACCGAAGGCATACTTTTATTTTAACTTTTGTCCTTCCGTTCACTTCGCTTATTTATTTTAATTATTAAGTTATTGTTAGAGTGCTCTACCTTCGTAAAACTGGTACTATTTTTATTAACTGTTTAAATTGTGTGAACCAGAATATTACCCTAATCTATTATTATTTGTTTATTTGTTGTTTATTTACCACAGGGGGATGTCGTAACTGTTTATTAGCGGTGTTCTAACCAGCGTGCTTACTTAACATAATAGAAATTCTTACACTTGCCAATGTTGTAACCTTATCACAATTAAACATTTGACATTTATGTGCTTGTTTTTATCTTAATGATTTGTACTTTTAGTTATTAAATTTAATTCCTTTGATTTTTTGTACTTCCTCTAATTGCAATAAAACTGCTATCTCTGTAAATACTGCAAACTGTAAGTTATTTCTATGCTAACACTTTAGCGCATAATTAACGTATTATTTTCTCCTTTTTCGATAGTCATCCCTTTTAACCGTTTAAGGACACACGGTAGCTTTAAATTATTTCATAACGCTTCACTATTTAAGTATGCTATCTTTTATACACATGTTTACATAAATAATCTTTTCACTCAAATTCTTTATTTATTTATAAATGTTTACATTTTATCAACTTTATCTGAGATTTCTAACTTCCGTACTTCTTTAGATGTTGATCCGCTTCCCTCTCGCAAGCGCGAAGTCTACTACCCCTAGCATACGCAATGTAGGGGTGACACCTACTCCACACTGGGTGTGCTATAGTATGCAGAAGGAACGCATACATTTTAATTGCTTTTATTTATTTATTTTTTGTAGCTTAACGTCCTTTGGTCATATCGGACGATGAATAAAATCGGTAAAATGATGCTTAAATGATCTCGGAGCCCATGGAGCTTAAAATTACTTCTGTTTTCTCAAATGGGAAGTCGTAAATATGAAATATGAAATGAATATATATTTTGATCAAGAGGAAATTCCTAGAATAATAGACTGGTTGTTACAGTCAATAATGGGAGATGAGTTAGTAGAAAATATCGTGTGAATACAATGCAATAACTGTTTTATTTTCTTTGAATATACAAACCTGTACATATGAAGAAAAATTCAGCATTGTAAATTAACTCAGCTGCACAATATTGACAATACACGGCCGCGCCGTGGTCGAGTGGTTAGTTCACTCGCCTCTGACAATTGGTGGTGGAGTAAGCGGCGTAGGGGCGGGTCTTCTCCGGTGTTTCCGATTTCACCTGCCACCACCTTCCACCGGTGCTCCATTTTCATTGCATGTATCATCACTGTCATTGTCTGCGGTGCCATATGTATTAAAACCGGGTGTTATACAGTATCCAAAAAAATCTGATGTGTTACATTCACATGACTTTCTCTATATCTAGCAATAAATTATTCTTAAAAAGCTTATACTTTTATTTACTTCATGCTAATCAGTAAAACATTAACAGAAATAGTCTTATTACTTGCTTCCTTGTAAGTAGAAGCGAAATAACGGAGTACCATAGGTTAAAGTGACAGTCAAGAGCTGGTTGTTATATCACTGAAGTTCCTTTGTTTGTATGGACAGCAGTTGTAAAATTCCAGTATGAGAAAAGTATAAATTTTATAGCAGAAACCAGAAATAAGGAATGTCTCCAAAACGACGAACTCCACGATAAAAATGTATATGACATAAATTGTGTGTTTTAACGTGCTCTACAGTTTTTGTGTAGTAAGTTTTTGCCTATCTCTTACGGTTTAGCAGTTATTCAAAATTCAGTAAAATTCATCCAGAATAAACTACTCTTCAGAGGCTATTCCTAGAACATTCAAGATAAACATTTTATTTGTCAGGTAAATATCTTTCATATACGAAATTTTAATCAAAATCATTAAAGCCATTTTTGAGAAAATCAAAATTTTCGAAAAAAGTTCCACGTAAAGGGTAGTTTGGAGTGGGGGGATTTTTCTCAAAATCTTCGTGTCGCATCCTTGGAACATACTAAACTTAAATACCAAGTTTGGTACTTTACCGACTTTTCGTTTTTGAGTTATCGTGTTCACAGACACACGGACACACTGACACACACATGGACATTTTTGTGAAAATGCTTTATTTGGATATTGGGGACCCTAAAATATATATTTCCGGTGAAAGCTCGGTATTGAATTTTTGGGTGGAGTGCAATACCTTCTCTATACACCATGTAATAGAGAAAGTAAAAAGTGATACAATTGAAATACTAAACATGTTTGTATACGACGTTTAAGATTTGGGCTTTAGCAGATTTCGCACGGAAAACATGAAATACTACAATTACTGTTCTAACATGACATTAATTTTAATCTGCTAAAGCAAGCTTCATCAAGACCTGTGTTTGGTCATTTGTCGAAGCGCGCGGTGAAGCTTGGCATCTTCGTGTGATCATCAGCAATGCAAACACAATCCACACAGTTTATGCAATTACGTAATGCTGCCATTTGCCTGTATGAATTTGATCACCTTGTGAAAACAACCACATGTGGCTTTGCACGCACCTTGGTAGTGCGGTAAGGAGGTTATCGGCGCCTATCGCTGTCAAATGACTAACAGACATGCAATTCTCAAACTAAAAGTCGAAGTTTTCTGCACAAGCGCAGTAGTACAGAAAGCTGCAATGCAAATCAGCCATTGCAAATTAAATAAAATTCGGTAAAGGATGTGTTCCATTCACATAACTTTCTCTACTTCATGCTAATCGAGACAAACTTTAGCACAAATTACCATATTACTTGACTCCTTGTACGTAGAAAGGAAACAAAGGGGGCAAACTTTTTATAGGCTTGTTTCTGTATGATACAATTGAAATTCGGTTCTCTTTGCATAGCTAGGAATAAAGTAAAGAGATTGAAACAAATTACAATTGCCCGTAAGAGACAAGCTTAAGTATTTTAATATTGAAACCAATGATACTAAATAACTCGTAAATGTTTTAAATCTATAAAAAAGTTGTAACAGACTATTCTTACACAAGCTTATTAGTATATTTACTGCATGCTAAGCACGTTTAAATATTAACATAAATATTATTACTTACTTCCTTGTAGGTACAAGCGAAATAAAGGAATACACCATGCTAATACGATAGTCAAATCTCACTATTTGAAACAAATGAAATTCGTTTCTCTTTGCATGATTAAGTGTAAAACCAATAAGTAAAATAAATAAATAAAAATAAAACGAAAGGTGACTTTAAAATTGAAGTCAATAAAAAGGAATATCACTAGATATTTTTTTATTAAATTTTTGTCTATTCCTACAGTCTACTTGTTGTACAAACCATCTAGAACGAAGACATCTTCAGGAGCTATTGCACGACATTTCCTACTGTAGAGTGTATCTATATAGTTAGAAAATATATTTACTAACATAACAGTAGTCAAAAAGGGCGGGGCAGAGATTCAATGAACATGGGTTTAAAGGTCATTTGCTAAATATTTACCTTTGTTATATCAATAATAATTACTTGAATTAAAGTTTGTTCCTTGATTTTTACTTTCTCTATACGTGCTATGTACATAGTGTATAGAGAAGATATTGCACTCCACCAACAAATTCGATACCGAAATTTCACCGGAAATATATGTTTTAGGGTCCCCTTGTATCCAAAAAAAGTATTTTCAGAAAAAGGTCCATGTGTGTGTGTCTGTGTGCCCGTGTGTCTGTGAACATGATAACTCAAAAACGAAAAGTCGGTAAAATACTAAACTAGGTATTTAACCCTGCAGTGGTCGCGTGGTTCATAGTTACATTAAAGGTCGCGCGGCGTCTCACAGACGCCAATACGTTTCTACGTTCTCTATGTGTTTTAACTCAGTCAGTTCAAATTTATGAGTGTACTATTTCATTAAAAACTAAAGAGAAGATTACATTTTCACTAGTATATATTATTATTATTATTATTATTATTATTATTATTATTATTATTGTGATTTTAGTTATACATATACTCCGCAAAGGTGTTTGCTGTATAAAACATCTTCTCGTTCAATACAAACTATGGGTGAAAATCCCTTATCGAAAAACAAATGTTTCTATTCATGTACTCTTAACATAATATACATAATGCAAAATAAGAGCTGAAGCTTTCCTGGCGACGTGTTAATTCAAAATCTTCTCGGGCTTCTAGCCAGGTAAAAACTTGGCTTGACACCAACGTTTCGAAGAAGTGCATCTTCCTCGTCTTCAGGGTGATCAGTTCAGATGCACTTCTTCGAAACGTTGGTGTCAAGCCAAGTTTTTACCTGGCTAGAAGCCCGAGAACATTTTGAATTATACATAATGCAGTTTATACATTGAGCAATACAATTAGCAATCAGCTCATACTTGCTGGGCACGTTCTAAACACAAGATTTGTTACAGCTGCGGCATTTATATTTGGTATATCGGTTCTTTGAAGGACCACATTCACGGCGCCTCTTGTCTTTTTGTGCCTCGGTCCTCTTCTGTAGTTTGCACTGCATTTTCATCTGGAAAAAGACTTTGAATGCGTCGTTTGGGTTTCTTAGCAATGATGAACACTGAAAACGTAAACGCAAGTAATCATCTGCTAGATTACGTCCTAAAAGTTTCAAACATTCACTGCTCCGACTGCTAACATCAGAATTATTTGCATGGTATATTATTTGTGCATTTATAGCTGTAATGTTCATCATGCTATAAAAGATTACCATAGGCCATCTGTTGGTTTTTCTGGATACATTGTACGAGCTGCACAATTGATCCACAGTATCAACGCCCAATTTGGTTATATTATAGAAGGTTATCATTTCCGGATTTTTCTTATCGCCAGACGTTGCGTCAATTGCATTATCATGTCGCATAGTTGAAAGAACCGGAACCACTTTGTTTTTCTTGGCGACATAGGATATTAGGGTTGCATTTTTCTGAAACCCAAAAAATGTTGTTCCTACCTCCCGGTTTTTTGCTCGTATAATCTACGGGGGAATTTCTGGTTTGTTCTTTCTCACGGTTCCAACCAGAGTAAGGTTATTCTGAAGCAAATAGTCAGCTAAATCTAAGGTGCTAAATCAATTGTCCAATGTTATATTACGCCCAGTTCCTGAGATCACAGAAATGAGACGTTTCACAACATCTGCTTGTTTGTTGCTAAGTTCAAATGGCCCTGCAGGTTCACATTTTGCAGAAGTCACTTGGTTGACACCGGTTAAGGTTTATACCGTGTAATATTATACTATGCATAATTTTATTCAATAATATTTACGAACCAGTGATTACTGTTATTTTTCTTCACTACCTTTTTTGTATTTCCTTCTGTACCACGCCCTGTACCGAGTAATTCATGTTCGGCGATGAAGAGGAACAACCTGAGCTGAGACCGGAGCAGCGAAGACATCAAAAGGTAGGGAAGCGTCACTAGGTTCCACCCTAACCGGACCAACTGACCCACACAATAACGCCGACGCTACTTTGACCTTCACTATTTAAAACAGTATTTAGGACAGAGTCACCAATAGCAGTTGCAATACAACGCCCTTTAACTACTATGGCTCTAAGCGTCGCATTCTATATTGGGCATGAAAAGTTTAACTTTGCTCAGAGGTCTCTTTATCAGGCTTGAGGTTCTTTTACGTGCCGTAAATGTACGAGACGGGACCAACGGATTTATTTCCCTTTAGAAAGAAACAATGTTAAGGATTTTTACACCCGAAAAAATACAACATCCTCCATCAGGTTTGAACCCGCGAACTTGGGATCCAGAGTCTGGAGTGTTACCAAACAAACTTTACAATGATTTAAATTACTTATTAATTCAAATAATGTATAAAACTCTAAATAGGGTTTTCTCGTCCCTTAATAATATTTAGGTCTTTTCAATTCAAATATAAACATTTGAATAATCAAAGTACATTATTTTTATTAATCTTAACAATTGGACTTTATCATGAATTCATCCCCAGACTACAGAGGATAAATTTCTAGGTTGACGGTGTAATACATCCTAGCATCCACCAAAGCAAATATTTTAAGTCCATACTTATTTGGTTTGCTAGGGATGTACTGACTGAAAAAAACGATTGCCCCTAAAAGCTTCTAGCTTTTCATCAACAGTGCAGTACTCCCCAACTGAATAAACATTTTTTACAATTTTCCACAAAAGAAGTAAATATTTCAAGTATAGGGGCTAAATTATCAGCTTTGTTTGTTTCTTTTCTAGTGTCCTTGTTATCAAACCTCAAACAGTATAATAGGAATCTAAATCGTCTTTCAGGCGTTATCAGACGGCATAACTCAATTCCCATTTTATTTGAAGCCCATGTATCTTGGGTGTGTGTATGATTATATTTCCTGGACGCGCATATATACAATATTCCTAATAGAGTTTTTATTTCAATTACGTCTATCTAGTGAGCATCCCTTTCCCGTGAATAATGTCCTTGAACTTCAGAAATATTTTTATTTGAGTACTCAACAATGCTAGATAATAACTCATTGTCGAAAAAGCATTCCCAACATTCCATTTGCGTTTTCGAATTTTTCGCGGCACCTTTCACTCCCGGTGACAATATTCTGTCGTCGTGTGCGAACATTTTATGGTGGACACACTTTTGACCATTTTGAAGATTTATTCCTTCCCAAAAATATTCGATTTGGTTGTCACTGTCACTATCATTGGAGTCCGCTTCTTGCTCAGTGTCCGTATTTTCTTCTCTCGAATCCAATCCGTCGTCTTCCAAGTCACCATAAATATCAAACTCGTCACCAGATTCACCTTTTTCCTGCAACAGCCGGAGTACAACTTCTCGATCACGTACATTTGCCAGGTTGTAGGTCTTCTTTGAGGTCATATTGGATCTGAAGATTAGCAAAATTACTTACTCTGCAACAACTATTAGTATTCATACGCAAAATACTGTATAAAATAAAATATTCACCTTCAGTACCGTAGAAGGTCGCGTGGCGTCTGGTAGACTCCAGAAACGCGGCTTCGGAAACAAGCTCTTCCTTTGAACACTGAATTGAAACTAATGCGAAGTTGATGAGCAAAATATGTTTGTATTTAATTAATAGGAAGGTAGATGGCACCACAAGTCAGCCAGAGTATCTGTTCAATAGCAACGTGTAAATAAAGGACGCCTGGCGTCTGTGAGACGCCACGCGACCACTGCAGGATTAAGTTTAGTATATTCCAGGGATGCGACACGAAGATTTTGAGAAAAATCCCCCCTCCCCAAACTACCCATTAATGGAACTTTTTTCGAAAATTTTGATTTTCTAAAAAATGGCTCTAATGATTTTGATTAATATATCGTATATTAATATTTACCTGACAAATAAAATGTATTTTTTGAACTTTCTGAGAATAGCCTCTGAAGACTACTTTATTCAGGGTCAATTTCACGGAATTTTGCATAGCTGCTAAACCGTAAAAGAAAGGGAACTTGCAAGGCATTAAAAGGAATAATTCTTAAAGGAGGTCAAAGTGATCCAATATCAATAGCTGGAGCAAGTCTTCTGTGCATGCTTTATTTAAAGCTTTATTATTTATGTGTGCAGGAATGGTTATTCATAATGTAAAAAATTTTCAGGATATTCGTTTTGGACAAAAACTTGCCACACAACGAATACAGAGCACTTTAAAACACACAATTTATGTTATATACATTTTTTTTCGTGGAGTTTATTGTTTATGAGATATTCCTTGTTTTTTTTTCAGCTATAAAAACTTATACTTTTCTCATGCAGGACTTTGTGAACTCGTGTCCATACAAACAAAGGAACTTCAGTCGTAGAGCAACCAGCTTTTGACTATCACTTTAACCTATGGTACCCCCTTATTTCGCTTCTACTAACAAGGAAGCAAATAATAAGACTATTTCTACTGATTTTTGCTCCATTAGATGAAGTAAATAGAATAATTTGTTGTAGTGATATAGAGAAAGTCATGTGAATGGAAGACATCAGATTTTTTAGTTTTTTTTAGTAGAGAAGGGAATTAATACTTAATTGAATTAAACTGTCGTCAGCTGATTTGTTTTGTTGTAGAGATCTCATTACAGCAAATATTTCGGGTGAAACATTATTTTATTTTCTGGAGTTAATTATTTATGAGGTAGTAATTTCATTACGTTTAATTTTAAAATACGTATACTTTCCTCAGGGTGAAACGTCTGTAAAATTCGAAGCTGGATGATGTATAAATGCAGAGAATGTTTCAATTACATATCTTAAAACTACTAATCGTCTGTGAAATAACGTTTACGTTTAAAATGAAAACACCTTCATGCCTGGAGCTTCATTAGTGCTCTGAAAATGTATACTAGCATGTCAAAAATTACCTATTTGAAATAAACAGTTTGTAATATTAATAGACTTTCTATGACTGCAAGTGTAGAGTCGGGATTCTCACTGTATTCCTGGTTGCGTTGTTGTTCTCCTTTAGGCAAGTTCAGAAATCCATTTTTTTTTTGTTTTGTTTTAGGAAACATAAAATAAGTTGAATATGTTTAAAAATGAACGCTTCCTACATACATAAACTATTTTTGTATTAAAATTGTCGTTTGGCCGTACATTCTGGCTAAACTTGTATAAAAATAAATAAATAACAAATATTGCATTTTTGGGTATTTTGAATATGTAATATTACTTATTTATAGTTTTATTTTTCTGAATTTTGACAAACTTTCCTGTTTAAACTCTTGAGAATTGTTTTCAACTGGTATAGGACAAGCAAAGGGTTTTTGTCGTATCATGAAAAAAATCTGATGTATTCCATTCACATGACTTTCTACATCTCTGCAACAATTTAGTGTTAAAAGGATTTTTTGTATCTTCTTCATACTAATTGAGATACACACTAGCAACAGGGGTATTTTATTTAGTTGCTTGTAAGTAGAAGGGAATACATAGGCTAAATTAACAGTCAAGTGTTTTAAAATATAGTTGCTATGGAATTAAAAATTCATTTCTTTCCATGGCCAGTAGTTGACAAGTTCCCGGAGAGAGGAGTTTTAAAACTGAAGCCAATAACAAGAAATATCTCGGAAACGGTCAACTCCACGAAAAAATATATGAAATAGCATACATTGTGTGATTTAACGAGATCTGCATTTTTGTGTAGTAAGGTTTTGTCTATCTCTTATGGCTTACCAGTTATGCAAAATTCAATAAAATTCATCCAGAATAAATAGGTATTCCGAGGATATATCCATGAAATTCAAGGTATACATTTTATTTGTCATATAAATATTATTCATACATGACATTTTAATCCAAATTTTTAGAGACATTTTTAAGAAAATCAGAATTTTCGAAACTTTTGCAATGTAAATGGCAGTTGGGAGTAGGGGAGTTTCTCACAAATCTTCGTGTCGCATCTTTAGAAATACTATAGTTAAATACCCAGTTTGGTATTTAAGGGACTTTTCGTTTTTTAGGTGTGTTGTCCACAGACACACACACACACATTTTTCTAGAAATTCTTTTTTTATTCAATGATTCTCAAAACATATATTTCTGGTGAAATCACGTTATCGAATTTTTGGGTGGAATATAATACCGTCTCTACATACTGTGTACAGAGCACGTGCTGAGAAAGCATTCATTACAAATATTAAATTACTAATTTTTGTATATTACACTTTGTAATAACATTAAAAGCAGCGAAGCCAAATAGTCCTTGACACAAATATATATATATATATATAAATCGCTGAATCGCTGAAATGTATGTATGCGTATCACTTCGCAACGACTGCATCAAATTGAACAATTATTTTTTTGTTGTGTTCGCTATTGTCACGACAAGGTTTGTGGAAATGAAAATGTTTAAAAATAGTACGGTAGAGAATTTAAAATCTTAATATGAATAAAAACCGTGCTCAGTGAACGCACTTCAGTTAATGGCCGCCAGATGGACGTGGTACAAGTTATTTGTTGCTAAATGGTCGTGGTACTGCTATATATTTCCCTTCCCATTCAATGTTAAGGCAACGCACCAGTTTATCAAGACATTGACCCTACGCAGCAGTAAAATTCAAATACATTTTTATGTAGTAACTGTCCCTTCTTTACTTCTATCGTTTAAAATAAAGAAGCAAAGAAGCTTTTCTGACGGCGAAAACCTAGAGTAAGTACTTATTTTATTAGCCACTAGATGGCTATAGTAATATTTTTCCTCCCTATCCAGTGTTAAAGAAACGTAACAGTTTATCGAGATGAGATAATGCAGCAGTGAAATTCACGCTATCGTTTAAAATAAAGAAGCTTTCCTAGCGACGAATACCTAAAATATGTACTTATTATTTGCCACCAAATGGCCGTAGTTCCTACTGTTCTATTTTTCGTTTTCAATGCTAAGGGAATGCCCCCGTTTATGGAGACAATGACGCAAGATAACTGTGTAAATCAAATATATTTCTTATGTTAACCATCATTCCCTTGGTCACATCGTTGAATAAAGAAATAAGCATATTTTTGTTGTAATTCTTTAAAATGAACAAGCTATAAACAATGCACATAACCATTAACCCTTCTTGGAATCTGAAAATGGCGGAGAAATAACGGGATCCGTTTTAGGTTTAACTTCCTATTGCAGATGTTGGTTATTTGACTTTTTTTTACAGTGTTTAATGCCAGCTTTAACTATTTATGGCACCGCATGCGGTATTTGACATTATGCGGTACATGAGCTAGCTAAAGAACATGAAGCTACCCGCGTCACCATCACAGTACAATTGCGGTGTTCTTAATACATTTGATCAAGTTATAATTTGGGTTAAATGGAGAAATTTAAAACACACAAAGCTATCATCAAATAAAAGCTTATCAATTGCCCAAGCACATCTACTTGCTCTTTAATTACCTCATTGTTAGACTTAGATATGGCTGTTTTGACATAGAAGAAAATAAAGAAAAAGGTGGAAAACATTACCAGTAAAGGAAAGAAAGAAATTCCGAAGAAGCATGAATGTTAATTTGTGACTTTCTCCTTAATGTAATTCATTACCTATGCCAGCGTATACCCACCATATTATGGATGCGTTACCATCACCATTTTTTTTGGCAGTGTTTAACGACCACTTTAATTACTTGTGGCACCGCAGGCATGACTCTGATGATATAAGAATGAAGATGGAGCACCGGTGGAATGCGATGGTTGGGGAAACCGGAGAACCCGGAGAAAACTCGACCCTGCGCCAGCTTTGTCCACCACAAATCTCACATGTGGTCGGTTGGCATCGAACGGCGCGGCTAATACTATTACTATATTATGACAAGCTATTTTTTTTTCTCTCCGGAAGGAAAATTGTACATCACAAGGCATTACAATAAAGTGTCAAATTATTTAGCTGTAATTTTATTTTATTGCAAGATCGTACTGTAAACGGGAAATGTTATCCGAGTTTTTTTTTGTTTAGGTGCACCACCCGTGCGAAACCCCAAGCTAGTGGGCAGCTAGTATTACATAAAAGCCCCAAGAGTAAGCGTAATTTATTATTCTGGGATTTATAGAAGAGTTCCTTTGTTCGTATGGACAGGAGTTGACACATTCCTGTATGAGAAAGGTATAGGTTTTTCAAAGGTAAATCCAAAAACAAGGAACATCTAAAGAACGATCAGCTCCACGAAAAAACTATACATAATATAAAGTGTGTGTTTTAATGTGCTACCTTTTTTGTGTGGTAAGTTTTTGTCCATCTCTTACGGTTTTGCAGTTATGCAAAATTCCGTAAAATGCACCTAGAATAAAGTAGTCTTCACAGGCTATTCCCAGAAAATTCAAGATATACATCTTATTTGTCACTTAAATATCTTTAATATACGAAATTTTAATCAAAATCGTTAAAGCCATTTTTAAGAAAATCAAAATTTTCGAAAAAAGTTCCATGTAAAGTGTAGTTTGGGGTATGGAATTTTTCTCAAAATCTTCGTACGCAACCCTGAAAGATACTGAATGTAAGTACCAAGTTTAGTATTTTACTGACTTTTCGTTTTTGAGTTATCATGTTCATGGACACACACACGGACTTTTTTTGAAAATACTTTTTTTTATGGATACAGGGTACAATAAAACATATATTTCTGGTGAAATCACGGTATCAAAAATTTGGGTGGAGTGCAATACCTTCTCTATAGACTATGTACATAGTACGTATAGGGAAAGTAAAAATCTGATGTGATTCATTCATATGACTTTCTCTACATCTCTGCAAAAAATAGTTTTAAAAAGCTCATGCTTCTATCTACTTCATGCTAAACGACAAAAAAATAGCAGAAATAGTCTTATTACTTACTTCCATGTAAGTAGAAGGGAAATAAGGGAGTAGCATAGGTTAAAGCGATAAGTAAAAGCAGATTGCTATATGACTGAACTTCCTTTGTTTGTATGGACAGGAGTTGACAAATTCCTGTATGAGAAAAGTTAAGTTTTTCGAACCTGAAAACAAAAACATGGACATCTCAAAAACAATCAACTCCACGAAAAAAATGTATACAACATAAATTGTGTGTTTTAATGTGCTCTACATTTTTTGTGTGGTAAGTTTTTGCCCATCACTTATGGTTTTGCAGTTATGCAAAATTCCGTAAAATTCACTCAGTATAAAGAAGTCTTCAGAGGCTATTCACAGAAAGTTCAAAATATACATTTTATTTGTAAGGTAAATAACTTTAATATACGATATTGTAATTAAAATCGTTAGAGCCAGTTTTTAGAAAATCAAAATGTTCGAAAAAAGGTCCATGTAAAGGGTAGCTTGGGGAAGGGGGAGTTTTCTCAAAATCTTCGTGTCGCATCCCTGGAAGATACTAAACTTAAATACCAAGTTTGGTATTTTACCGACTTTTTGTTTTTGAGATATCGTGTTCATAGACACATGGACACACGGACACACACTCACGGACCTTTTTCTGAAAATAGTTTTTTCTTTTGGATACAGGGGATTTTAAAATATATATATCCGGTGAAATCTCGGTTTCGAATTTTTTGGTGGAGTGCAATACCTTCTCTATAGACTATGTACACAGTACGTGTAGAGAAAGTAAAAATATAAAGAAGAATCCCAAAGAGAATGATTGTCAAAATAAAAGGCTAGTAAAGTAATAAATAAAAATCCAAACAATAAATTCTAATCTTAATAAACTTATTAATAAATGTTTTTATTAAACACTAAACGAAGGCGTTGAAAGAATGCTGCGAAATGCAGAGTTAAATATTTTGTGCACTTTATGTCATGAGAGGCATCTGCTAATTGGGTTAGAAAGGAAATATCTAATGTAGATGGGCACGCCCGCTAAGCTCGTGCATAGCGTGACTTGGTCTACGCTGTCGCATGATAACCTTGTAGAACTAAATGAGATTAAGCTCACGCCGTGGGGCAACGTTTCACCTTTGCTGTGACAACGTAATGCAGGATTGTACCACTAAACTGATAGATAATCCAATAATCGTTTACGGTATTATCCGATTAATTGTTCTTTCACACTGTACATGACAATGTATATTAATGCTAGTAATTCTGTAGGCATCACAATATTGGCTTCTAAACCTTGTTTTCTATAACCATGTTCGCTGGTATGTATTTCTGCGCGCTGTTTTCCTTCCTTTTACTATCCTATAATGTTTCTCTTTATTTAATGTGGTAGAATCCCCTTTTTAGTTATTTTCCATTGCTACGCCTGTTATTGGACAAAATAAACGGATAAAAGCGTACGAAAATCAAGCATATTATCTGCGTGGCTCAAGACACTCGCTAGATATATCCGTTTCTTATTGGTTTGAAGTCAAACGTCTGATATTCAATTCCAATCAGTAAACAAAGATCGAATTGGGGTCAGGAGCGAAGACAAGAGGGTATGTGAAATTGGTTGGATTAAATCACCTTCCAAACTTTTGGCTTTTGAAAGGAACAAAGAATATGGTAACAAACTGAAGATTACTGATCATATGTTTTTCTTCTTGTTTACATTTGTGTTTCCCTCTAAATTTACTGTGTTGACTGTACGATTACAGTTTTTTGCTGTTCCAATTCACAAACATATAACAGCCATGCCCAAGGCGGGACTCAAAAACCCACGAAGCACCAAGGCGAGACGCGTTAGCCAGCGTGGCCATGGGGACCGGCGTATTGAGCAAGATTGTAGCGGTGCGAGGGCTGCGGAGTTATATGGAGAACAACGTCAAACTAGTGGAAGAATCACCACAAAGGGGGTTACTGGACAAAAAGATGTAAAAATAATAGTAAATAATTGAGTTATTCACAAATTAATCACGTAAAACGAAAAGTATTACCAAAACTTCGCAGTTTCGCATTACTTGAAAATTGCAGACTGATTTATATTAATTTATTGCAATACAATACACAAGTTATGTCATATACATTTTTCTCGTGGAGCTTACCGTTTTCGAGGTATTCATTGTTATTAGTTTCAGTTGTGAAGTATACTTTTCTCAGACGGGAGTGTCCGTTTTTCTTTTGTTCTACTCCTGGCCGAGGCGATTTGTAATGACAATCGCAAAGCGACAGCTTTTAAAACATTTGACTATTGGTTTAGCTTAGTGTATTCCCGTATTTTCTTCCTACTTATACGGAACTAAATAATAACATTGTGCTAATGAGTACCACGATCAGCAAGGTCCAGAAAGAAGAAGACTCTTATGTATGAAGTTTGTAGTACAGCTAGAGAAAGTCATGTGAGTGTAACATTTTAGATTTTTGGTGTTGTTTTATTTATTTATTTTGCTCTTGGTTGTAACCTTCCCATCATATGGTGACAAACAAGTAGTGTGTAATCCGCAGGGGTGGATGTTCCAAAGGTGTCAGGATCCATTGAATAAAGCACGCAATGTTTCTCTCAAAATAGGGGGAAGAAAAGTATATAAGTCCTAGATTACTAAAGGACTCCAGACAAACACTAGTAGTTACTACAATCATTTTTCAACCTCTAAGCCAGGGGTGTACAGCTCACGCTACTGGGGTGAAGCACGCCAATTTCCTTCCAGTGCTGTGACTTACCGAAGCCTCCTCTACTTGTTCAGGAACGAACTATGAATATCGCCTTTACACAGCAAATGCCCATCTTCTCTGTGATGACGATTGTACACATAAGTATGATGTACCGAAAATAATCATTAGTAGGGCAGTGTGATTTGAGGAAACTTTCACTTGATCATTTTCTATAGTAATCAAGGTTTATAGTTTTCGTATTTCTATCAGTAGCTAAGGTTTCTGGATACTCTAAATCATCCTGGAGACCAAACGATGATGATAATGAGCGAAAATCACAAGGGTCTGTGAAAAGGGAGATTTTATTTTCCATATTTCTAGATCAGTGTCAGTCATGTAAGTTGATTCATAAAGGGCCAGAGAAAATAATAACGGTCATTTGATTTTTGCTTTTAAATGATAAGTCAAGTCATTTTCCATTTCATCGATACTAGAAGTAAGCGTTTATCTGGAAATACTAATTGATTTAAACAAATTGTTTCTAGAGGACAACTTTATTCTGCGGTTATTCAGAGTCTTGTTTGATCTTCACTAAGGGGTTTCAAATCTGTTACCATATATATTTATATGACTTGCACGTACAGACTCTCCTTGTTTTTTGTCTGTCAAAAGTCTTTCTCCTTCTTCTACTTCTGCTATTTGTTTCTTTAATCCTTCATTTTTCTTTGGCTTTGTTGGGCCTATTATAGAGAGATGAATATACATTAATAACTGCAATACTAATTAACAACACTACTAATAATATACAACTACAATATTATTCTATTTTACATAGTTACACATTAATAATACAACTAATACTATTACTACTAATAATAATAATTAATAATAGTAATAAATAATAATATCTAATAATAATACATACCTGAAAAAACTTGGGCTAGATATTTATCTCTGAAAACAACTCCTTGGCACGACAGTCCGCAAGGAACCTTAACCTACCGCTAGGCAGCTGCATCCCCCATCTCGCCCGAAGGCGACATGAATGGTGTGCAGTGCTCCAGGTTGACACATGATCAGCGCCTCGAGTCCCTCCTGGCCGGTTAATGCGATTTTCTCGATCTGGAGCCGCTACTTCTCAATCAAGTAGCTGCTCAGTGACCTCATGAGGCTGAGTGCAACCCGGACCAGGTCTCCCAGCGGGTGAAAGACGACCTATTTCTCTCTGAACCTTGTGAAATGCCTTCGTACACTGAACTGTGATGTATATAATGGTTTCAACCTTTAAGCCTGCCTGGGTAGTGTGGTGGTAGCGTGTCTGCCTCACATTCAAAAGGTCGTGAGTTCGAACCTCGCTTAGGGTGAGTTCCCCGGATAAGGGTTTTTTCGGGGTTTTCCCTTATCCTGAGAAGATGAATGTCGAGTAACTTTAAGCTCCATGGACCCCGAGATCATTTCACCAATTTCATTCATCGTCCGATATGACCAGCCAGGTAAAGGACGTTAAACCCCAAAGGGGGGGGGGGAAACATATTATAAATAAAAATATATGGCCGCTCCTCATGGCCACGCTCGCTAAGGCATCTCGCCTTGGGCAAGGGTGTTATATGTTTGTGCAATGTGTGTGTTTGTGTAAAGGAACAGTAAAAAAACCAGTAATCATACAAGAGGGAATGTAAATAGGGGATACGACTCCGGTACTGTTTAAAAAAGAAAAAAAAAAGAAACCAGATATGGACAACAGTAGTGGAGAGATTACGTCATCGAACCGTGATACATAAAGCCATACTTGCGCATCCGGGTTCAAACTAATTTCAATCCAAAATATTCAACCCATTATTTTGGAAATTTAAATGCAATAAGTGAAACGTGGAAATCAATGTTAATGCTGTTACCTTGCTCTTTATAAGTGGAAGTGCCAGATATTAGGATCAGACATTCCACTCGCTTTTAACTGCGGTGATGCGAAAGGTAGAATGTTTAAAGGCGAAATCATCTCTGTGGCTGCGAAAGCAGAATACTGGATGCAATCAGAGGTAAACCAGACCACGGCTGCCGGAAATGAAGGAGCAGCAGGTTTGGGGGAGGGGGAGAAAAACTGTCGACGTGATCCCTGAAGCCCTCAGACTCCGAGGCCATTAGCGTGTGTTAAAAGAAGGGGTCTAATGGATATCGCCTTACTAAAATAAAAGAGGCATAAAAACCTGGCAGGAAAAGCAAGGAGATTTTTAACGTTTCTAGAGTATAATATTGTTAGTTTTTACGGCGTTACTCCGGTGATGTGTGTGCGTACCAGGATCGATCGCTCCCATTTTTTTTCGCCTTGGTCTTTCGCTCGCCGCTTTGAGAGTCAAACTAGCAACTCGAAAGTTTTTCTGAGAGTCTCGGAACATATTTCATTAAAGAAGTTCACCAAGTAATTCATTTCTTCCATAAATCGAATAGCTAGTTTGCATCACGAACGCCCTATATTCTTTGGTGTAATGTGCCAAACAGTAATTACACGAAGTTGAACAGCAGTTAAATCCCATTGCAAGAATAGCTGTTAGTCTATTTTTGATGTCCACTTCGTATTCTTCTCCACTTTAGTAATTAGACCAATTTGGTATTAATTGAACAGGAGCTTTCATAAAATATTCTCCTCAGATACCTAAAAAAAAAAAAAAAAAAATGATGTGTTCCATTCACATGACTTTCTCTGTATCCCTGCAACAAATGTTTTGTTAAAAAGTTTTGCTTCTATTTACTTCATGCTAAGTGAGAAAAAATTGGCAGAAATAGTCTTATTACTTGCTTGCCTGTAAGTAGAAGCGAAATAAGGGAGTAACATAGTTTAAAGTGATATCAAAAGATGGTTGCTATGTGACTGAAGTTCCTTTGTTTGTATGCACAGGAGTTGACAAATTCTTGCATGAGAAAAGTATAAGTTTTTTAAGGCTGAAACAAAAAACAAGGAAATATCTAAAAAGCGACCAACTCCACGAAAAGAAATGTTGATAATATAAATTTTGTGTTTTAATGCGCTCTACATTTTTTGTTTGGTAAGTTTTTGTCTATCTCTTACGGTTTACCAGTTACCCAAATTCCATAACATTCATCCGGAGTAAAGTAGTCTTCAGAGGCTATTCCCAGAAAAATCAAGATATACATATTATTTGTCAAGCATATATCTTTAATACATGATAATTTAATCAAAAGCAGTAGAGCTATTTTTAGAAAATCAAAATTTTCGAAAAATTTTTCATTTGAAGGGTAGTTGGGGGTGGGGGGATTTTCCTGAAAATCTTCGTGTTGCATTCTTGGAAGATAATGAACTTAAATACCAAGTTTGGTATTTAACGGTCTTTTCGTTTTTGAGCTATGCTGCCTACAGACACACAGACACACACATACACACAGACAGACAGACACCCACACGGACATTTTTATAAAAAATTTTTTTTTTTTGGATTCAGGTGGTCTCAAAACATGTATTTCCGGTGAAATTTCGGTATCAAATTTTTGAGTACAATGCAATACCTTCTCTATACACTATGTACATAGTACGTATAGGGAAAGTAATACCCAATATATAAGAGAAGAAAGTTTATAAGTTTCAGTATTTTTATTAATATTTTTTTCCAGAAAAAGGGGGCGAGTGGTAGGAGAGAAAGGTCGATGTTTTTCCTATTTTTTATTTTTCTTATTTTAGCAACCTCAAAACATTTATTTCCAATAAAATGGCAAAATCCTATGTAGTAATTAAACACATTCGCAAACAAATAAATATATAAGGAAAACACAGTAACCGAATAACTAAACAAAAGATAAAAGAGATATTTTTGAAGAGAGGGAGGAAAGGGAGACCGGCGTTTTCTCCTATTTTCCATTTTTCTTATTTTAGCAATCTCATAACGTATATTTTAAATTAAATAGCAAAATACTATTATATAAGGAATACACAATAAATGAATAGCTAAACAAAATATTTCAACAAATATAATATTTTTGAAGAGATGGAGGGAGAGAGAGAGACCGATATTTTCTCCTATTTTCCATTTTTCTTATTTTAGCAACCTCAAAACGTGTATTTCCAATGAAATAGCAAAATCATATCAAAAGGGTCAGGATGTAATGAATATAGTTAGTAAACACTTTCGTAAACAAATAAATATATATGCATTACACAATAAATGAATAACTAAAAAAATATTTCAAAAAAGACTATATTTTTTAAGAGAGAGAGAGACATACGTTTTCTCCTATTTTCCAATTTTATTATTTTAAAAACCTCAAAATGTGTGTTTCCAATGAAATAGTAACATCTTATCAAAAGAGACAAGATGAAATGAATGTAGCCATTAAACATATTCGTAAACAAATAGTTATGTAAAGAATACACATTAAATGAATAACTAAACAAAATATATCTAAAAATCTGATGTGTTCCATTCACATGACTTTCTCTATATCTCTGTAACAAATTATTGTTAGTATGCTTATTCTTTTATGTATCTTATGCTAATCGAATAAAATTAGCAGAAATAGTCTTATTTCTTGCTTTATTGTAAGTAGAAGCGAAATAAGAGAGTACCATAGGTTAAAGTGAAAGCCAAAAGCTGGTTGCTATGTGACCGATGTTCCTTTGTTTGTATGGACAAATTCCTGTATGAGAAATGTTATGCTTTTCAAAGCTGAAACCAAGAAAAAGGAATATCTCAAAAACGATCAACTCCAAGAAAAACATGAATATAAAGTAAATTGTGTGTTTTAATGTGCTCTACATTTTTTGTGTGTTAAGCTTTTGTCCATCTCTTACGGTTTAGTAGTTATGCAAAATTCATCCAGAATAAAGTAGTCTTTACAGACTATTCCCAGAACATTCAAAATATACATTTTATTTGTCAGGTAAATATCTTTAACATATAATATTTTAATCAAAATCGTTATAGCCATTTTTTAGAAAATCAAAATTTTCGAGAAGTGTTCTATGTAAAGGGTAGTTTAGGGTGGGGAGATTTTTCTCAAAATCTTCGTGTCGCATCTCTGGAAGACACTAAACTTAAATACCAAGTTTGGTATTTTACCGACTTTTCATTTTTGAGTTATCGTGTTCACAGACACACGGACACACGGACACACTGACACACGGACACACACACACACACACACACACGGAGCTTTTTCTGAAAATACTTTTTTTGGAAACAGGGGACCTTAAAACATATATTTCCGGTGAAATCTCGGTATCGAATTTTTTGGTGGAGTGCAATACATTCTCTATTCACTATGTACATAGTGAGTATAGAGAAAGTATATTTTTGAAGTCTGGAATGAATTTTGGAGCAGTCTATACTATACGCTTGCGACACGAGTGATGCAAGTTCTTCCTTTTCACGTTTTCCATCTTTTCGATGTTCGTGTCCGCTCTTGTAACATGTCATTCTGATGTCACCACAACTGATTGGGTTTCCTTCTCAGCGCTGGTTTTCGTGACATAATGTGCGAGCAAGAGAGAACTCTGATTTATGCGACCTTTGCTATCGTCCTCTCTAAGATAACCCATATTACGCTATTATAAAGCTACGACTATAATACTATATTTTACTGTATATAGAGCCCTATTCATGTCATGCCGTCGTTAAAATATACATTATATTGCACCGCTGCGGCACAAACTACAGGATGCCAATAAAACCACGCAAAAAGGACAAGTTTGGTGGTTCTGAACGTATAATATCCACACCATCATAAAATAAAAATATTGCTAGGAATGCAGATTATGACCTAATGAGTAAGGGGCTATTGTGTAATTTTTATATCGTAACCTCTGTAACTTTGGTCATCAATTGTTACTATTCAAAAGGATTGATCAATGCAGTGTTGAGCATGAACGAAAGTTTATACCGCACATTAAATACACAAAATCCTGGACACTGCAAATACTTTAGATAACTACACAGAAAAACTTTTTTCTTTCTTTCTTGCTCATTTTTAATTTCTCTAAACGCACTATGTACATAGTGTATAGAGAAGGTATTGCACTACATCCAAAAATTCAATTTTACATGCCGTACATTTATGACAAGAGGCCAATAATTAGAAATACCTCCACATAACTGTATATGTGACATAATCATAAACATGTGTGTTTTAATATATTTTGTGCATAAGATTTCCCCTATATTTTATGGTTTACCAAGCATTATCCAAATTCAGAGGTTAGTATATATAAAATGATGCTTTGCGAAATGAAATGTGCATCTTTATTTTCTTGAACTAGCCTTTGAATTATATATCGTATATTATATATATGCATCTATAAAACATCATATATATATGATGTTTTACCTAGTAAAATGGTTTGAGCAATGGTTTTAGGAGGCTAAACGTTTCAAAAATGTTCCACGTAAGGGATAGCTTCGGATGGGATATTTTCTTGAAAATTTTGGAAAATGGTGAATATGTCATTTTTGAGGTTAGATGCTCTCTCTCACACACACACACACACACACACACACATGTAGGTATTTCTAAAAATCTGATGTGTTCCATTCACATGACTTTCTCTACATAGCTGCAACAAATTATTGTTAAAAAGCTCATGCTTCTATTTACTTCATGCTAATCGAGAAAAAATTAGCAGAAATAGTCTTATTGCCTGCTTCCACGTAAGTAGAAGCGAAATAAGGCAGTACCATAGGTTAAAGTGATAGTCAAAACCTAGTTGCTATGTGAGTGAAAATCCTTTATTTGTATAGACTGTGGATGACAAATTCCTGTATAAGAAAAGTGTTATTCAAAGCTGAAATTAAAAGCAAGGAATGTCTAAAAAACGATCAACTCCACGTAGAAAACGTATATGACATAAAGTGTGTGTTTTAATGTGCTCTACATTTTTTGTTTGACAAGTTTTTGTCCATGTCTTGCGGTTTAGCAGTTATGCAAAATTCGCCCAGAATTAATTAGTCTTCAGAGTCTATTCCCAGAAAATGCAATATACATTTATACATTTTACTTGTCAGGTATACATCTTTAATATACGGTATTTTAATCAAAATCGTTAATCAAGATTTTGGAAAAATGTTCCATATAAAAGGTGGTTTGGGGTGGGGGAATTTTCCTCAAAATCTTTGTGTCGCATCCCTGAAAGATACTGAACTTAAATACCAAGTTTGGTATTTTAGTGACTTTTCGTTTCTTAGTTATCGTGTTCACAGACACACAAATACCTTTTTTTTATACAGGGGACCCTAAAACATATATTTCCGTTGAAATCTACGTGTAAAGAATGTAAAAATGTACTTTTATTCAGAAGACCCAACACGTGTACTTCCGGTAAAATATCGATATTTATATTTTGGGTGTATTGCAAATTCTATCTAATAACATCTATGTACACTATATGCTCATGGCAGAGAAAGTAATAAAATGTACTGTTTGGGAAAAGTGACGTGAACGTAATGCATCAGACGCAGTTTCGTACTTAAATACAATTAGTGTGAATCCTTGTGCATTCAAAACTCTCCTTGGTAGCTTCAGTTAAGTGTTCTAATAAGATAAATTCTACTTTTAATGTGTACTTTTACTTCAAAGCTGCCGTAATGCAAAAAAGAATACAAACAACTCCTTGACGGTGTTTACATAATAAAGGTATAAGAGTAGTAACAAGCTGAAAGGGTTGCGAACACTATTACAATACCACATTGAAAATGCAAGCAACAAAACTGCCACAAATTTGTGACCTCATAGAGAGAATAACACAGAATGTGGTACAAAACCGCCGTCTGTTTGAAGATAATATCTCAGAAAGCGAGACTTTAAATCGTGTGCCTATTTTCTGCGCAGTAGAAAAGAAATAACTGACTTCATAACTTTTCTGCAGCAAGTTTCAGTGCCTGTGGCGGAGCTGCAGAGATTAAAATAATAAAATGTTTCAGCTAACCTCAGACTGATGCGATGCACAAAACTTATCGCTAACAACGAGGTCTTGCAACAAAAAACCGCATGCAAGCGATATCCATTAGGCATTTAATTATATCGATAGTTATACTCTTGCATCAAAAAGCTTTTGTCCCAGGCAATTAAAACGTAACAAAACAAATGAACTGACACACGAGCATAAAATGTGTGTAATGGCCCAAAGGTTAAGTGCCACAACAAACAATAGCGTGCTGGCTATCAAGCTCTAGTTTGTGGATTCCATTTTCTTTCTGATTTTAATAGTTTGTAGCCTTGAACCGAAAAAAAAAAAACGCTACTGTTCAAGTGATTCGCGGTAACGCGAAAATATCTTCTTAAAAATGTTTTAATAGAGTGTTCACGTTAGTTTGCCAAACTATACCTTATAAAATATATACTTTTACCTACATCGTAGATAAAGATGGTATGCATATCAGAGGTTTCCTGATCAAAAAGTTTTACTGACCGAATAAAACTGGTGACTTATTATTCAACATGGAATTTATTATTTTGGAATTTATAGAGAAGTAAGAGGCTACTGTCGTGAATATTTTTATTTTTAGGAAGTTGAGAAATTAATTTACTCTCCTTCATTCCATTGCTATTTCTAATAAAAATATATTTTCCACCTAAGCCTCAGTAAAATATTTTTGTAATTCTATTTATATGTCAAACTTAATAGATTGTTATTAAAATGTAATTTGAAGATAGATTATTTGTAAGTTTTTAAAAATATTAAATAGTTTATTGCTCTACCTCTTATTTTCTAAGTTTTGCTGTGTGTACGCGTGTCTCTGAACAGTCTAACTCGAAAAGTTCCCCATATACTAAGAATGCGACAGGAAGATTTTTAAGAAAAACTCCCATCTCAAATTACTTTTATACGGAAGATTTTTCAAAATTTTTGAGTTCTCAAAAATGCTTCTAACGATCTATATTTTATATTATCAAATTCAAATTCAAATGTTTTATATATATATATATATATATATATATATATATATATATATCCCTGGTTAGGGACTTCAATTTTAAGATAGGTACTTACACTTTTCTCGAATGAGACAGCATTATTTGTTTAGATTGCTTCTGAGTAAAAGTGATCACATAGCTACCAGTTTTAAGAGATCTGACTATCACTTTAGCCAAGTGTATTCATTTATCTATGTACGTGCATTTAAATAAAAATATTACATACTGTGCACATCAAATTTTATGACGAATTAAACATTAATGAACACAAATGAATTATTAGAAGCCGCTTTGAACTGGTTCACAGCTACTCATGTTTTTCCAATTGTATAATCTCATTTGAATTCCATTACTGCGGACTTTGATCTTAGATATAATAGAGATCGTAAATGGATGAGTATTTTAATTATGATTTTCTTCATATTCGCCATGAAACAAACCCACTTATTAAAAATTTCACCTACGGAGAGATTCGAATGTTTCTAATTATATAAAAAGCTTCCCTTCCCCAAATCAAAACCAGGGCCTAAGAAGCCAGAACGCTAACCATTTGACCACAAAAGCATTTATCATCGTTTGACTAAAAGCACATTCCTTCCATCCTTACTTTGTAACATAACTACAAACTTCGAAATTCTGAGAGGCTTTTGCTTTTATTGAATTTTCTGTGGTATATTTTTTCTCCTGGTCTTCATAAAGCACAGACATACGCATTTTAAGCGAATTAATCAAATTCCTCAAGAGAATTTCAGATTGGCAGCTGTAAAGCATACAACACCATCGCTTATTCACTATGAACAATAAAATATGTTATAACATGCATAACAATACTCAATTAAATCCATCACAGTATTAGTTTACGTTAGCGGATACGATATTCATGCAGTAATGTTTATTAAACATAGATATTTTATTACTTAAATACGAAGTAGATTTTTCTGCTGTCAGCTAGCTGACCCAGTGGTAGACTAATATGTTTTTTTAAGGATATGAGTGGATGCGGTGAGTGTACAAAACCAGTTAAATTTGGATATTTAATGTAGACTGATAACTGAATGTTTGGATTGAGTTGCCAATTATTTTAAGACGAATAATGAATTGCTCAGAGTCTAAGCAAAGGTATAATAGCTGCGTCGTATTAAATCTGCGAACTTTCTGGATATTAAACTCTTTACGTTATAGTCTATAATGCTATAATGCAAGCAGTTTATTTTACATTAACTCACTAAAGTGATACACAGAGAATCAGATACCGATCACTGATAAACTGGTGATAACACTAAACCTGCGCTATGATCACTGTAGCAAGAGTAACCTGAAGTGCAAGAGAGTAACGTGAAGCAATTTGCACCAAAGAATGTAAAGAGCACGAGCGTCAAGGTAACGATACATTCAAAATATATATTAACCGAAGTCCCGCATGCATCAGACTGCCCCGCTATTTCTCCTTTGTTCTACATTGCCAAATGTCACACTTCATATTATTATCTTTTTATTCTCTTTGACAGCTCAATCACAAACAAACTTGCATCTCATAAATGCTGCATGTGTTTTTTCAACAAACTTTTAAGAGTCTCTTAAGTTTATGAACACACCAATTCGATTCATTGCACCTTGAATAAAAGTGTTTAGTTGTTTACTAAGATTCCTGGAACATAATTATCTTCCCTTCAATGACTTCGAGCTAATTGTTTCTCCAGCATAACCTGCCTTTACTAATTAATTCTGGACCAAAACTACATTTTGTGACTTAAACTCCTTTAACATTATGCCTCACTGACTTAAAACACAATTATGACTTATGAAATTTTGTATTATATAATTGTTGATTTTAACACAATAATTATTTATCGGATTTCTTTAATGGGCAATTATTTCTTCATAAAATAATTATTAATTTAATATGGCAATGATTACGGTATCAAATAGCCCATACTTTTCTATATGCATAACCATGAAAAGACATAATACAGATTTCTGCATTGCTATATAGACAGTGGCGGCTCGTGGATTAAAAATTTAGGTGTTCACAAAATCAGCAATGTACCACCGCCGCAGCCGCAACTGCTACTGCCGTCGCCGCAACATCAAATCCAATAATATTAGCAACAATGATAGTGCCTAATAAGAAAAATTATAAATTTGTTACACAAATCGTCACCCACTCAGTATTCTAAAGATGTTGAATTTTTTAGTCTTCGAGAGTTAACAGCATTATGAGGTGATGAAGGGGTGAAGTCCTTTGATGCAGTTCATGTGAAGAATGGTATTTACAGTGAATAATATTTATATTGTTTGAATTACGCAATTAACACTAAATTTATTTGTACAGAACTTCCAGTTTTTCAAATGTGCAAACTTTTCTATCACTCGGTGATTAAAGTCTTTTATGCTGTTGAGCAGATTCTTCTCAATAACAAGCATTGCCAGTGCTGAAAGTCGGTCTTCAGTCATCGTATTCCTACTAAAGATTTTCATTCTTGTGGATAAACATATTTCTGGTTCTGATGTAGTTATGGTAGTAGTGATAATCTTCAGTAGCTCGGTTAGTTGCGGAAAAGTTCCTTCGTTGAGGTTGTTTTCCGTTATGAACTGCTTAACTCTCGCATAAAATGCATAGCGCGTTTCACAAAGACTGCAGTTGCACTTCCGGATAGTTTCAACTAAATCTCAAAGATAGCAGCACCTCCCGCTGATAAACAGAACCCTTGAGGTGTTAATGAGAACGAAAGTGCACGGTAGAAGTGTGCTCATTTCTGGCTGTAAATTTCCGAGTTGTTTTGTTGCCCGCGCAAGCGCAGAGCTGCTAAACGTTAGTAATACGCTAGCACACGAGGCCTGTGCTACAAGCGTTGTTGTCACGTACTCAGGTTCTCAGCTGTGTTCAATCTGAAGAGCAGAGCGCGGTACATTTAAACAAGTGGCACCGGATAGCGCATGTTATTAAATGTTTCCTGAAAGAGAAAAAGGATATCCACTAAGAAATATTGGAGGTTCACGTGCTCTTGTGCTCCTACACAGCAGCCGCCGCTGTATAGAGAGAACTTGTATTGCTTGCTATAGCAGAAATATATTAGTTCACCAATTCTGTAAAACACGCTTCTGAGATTATCATTATTATTATTATTATTATTATTATTATTATTATTATTATTATTACTACTATTGTATACCATTTCTATATAATATTTCCTAAAGTATTATTTAAATATATTTTGAAGATCGGATGTGCTCATGGGATCTTGGTTGAAACACAAAAATATATTTATAATGCCTAAGCTTTCCAAACAAGACGTAACTTTTGGAAAATGTAATTTTAATACTAAATTTATTAAACACAACCAGTCAATAAAAGTATGACATATCTCATTCGCATAACATTCTCTACCTGTTCTAGAAACTTCTTACAAAACAGTATTCTTCTTTCTACTCCTTGCTAACCGAAGTATTAGTAGAATATTTTATTACTTAGTTACTTATAAATTTAAATGTGTATTTACAGGAGTAATACAGCAGAAACATGGAGGACTTCCTGTTTGAGAAAGGTACAAATATTAAAACTTGAGACTAACAAGGAGTATTTTGGATATCGTTAGCTCCAAAAAATGTAACGCACATAAGTTGTGATCTAAATTATTTGTGTAGGAAGTTTGTCCATCTCGTAGGAATTACCAGTTATACAAAAGTCGTTCAATATGAACGGAACTTCAGAGGTTATTCCCAGGAAATTCAAGATATAAATTCTATTTATCACGCAAATAAGTTTGATATAGGGTATTTTAATAAAAATCGTTAGAGCCATTTTTGAGAGAGTTAAAATTTAGGGCATTTTTTCATGTAATGTGTAATTTGGGATGGGGGAATTTACTTGAAAATCTACGTGTTGCATCCTGGGAGATAATAAACTTAAATATCAAATGTTCTGTCCATTTTTTTGCTTCTTTTTTGGTTCAGGTTTCAAAATATATTTTCCGCAAAATATCGGTATGGAATTTTTAGGTGGAATACAACACATTTTCTATCTATCATATACATTGTACATAAGTGTTAGAGCAAGTAAAATCTTTCTTCCCCGTTGAAGGTATCTGTATACATATTATGACTATGTAAAATAGTAAGCAGGCCAATAGAAAATAGAACACGAAGAGAGGAAAACTGCCATCAACAAAAACTGATATTGACATACATTCAGGAAATCCCGGTTTCGATTCTTGTTGACTGCCTATTCTGACCTTGGGTTTTTCGTGTGTGTTTTTTTTTTTTTTTTACTGCGATCTTCTCTCCAGCTTCATTCCGTTTCCTTCTAATCTCGTTGACCACCCGCTCTGACCTCGAGTCTTTTCGTGGTTTTCATTGATCGGTAGAAGAATCAAGGGATGATTTCTCATTTACTGCGATCTTCTCTCCAGCTTCATTCTGTTTCCTGCTAATCTCGTTGACCACCCGCTCTGACCTTGGGTTTTATTGTGGTTTTCTTTGATCGGTAGAAAAACCAAGGGAAGATTTATCATTTACTGTGATTTCCTCTCCAGCTTCATTCCATTTCCTTTTCATGTTTCAAACGTACCCCTCAATTTCGTGGCACTAGTCTCTCTCTCTCTCTCTCTCTCTCTCTCTCAGACAAATAGCGCGGCAGCTTTCTTAAAGGAAAGAGTATTCCCTGTTAATACTAAAATAATGTAGTTGAACGGGTCGTTTATCTCCCTGTCTGGGCTCTCCAGCTGTGGGACGGAACAAACCTTCAAGTAGTTAAGTAGTAAGTTTTTTTTTTACCTTCAGGTGTAAACTGTTTGGCCATCAGGAGAGAGAAGGAAATTAATGAAGTCAGGAAGTATTTAATGAGCTTTATTATTGCATGGTAAACTGGATTTTTGGCAACGCTGTAATAAAGTACTTATGCTGGCGGGAAAAGGGACGGAAAAGTTATGAAGTATGCGGAACAGGGAAGAACATTGGGAATTGTAATGGCAACAATGGAAAAGAATATGATTCAGGTGGGCGCTTTCCCCAGGGTCAGAAGGACATACTGGGGTGTCGAGATGAAGAGATGAAGATGTTGCGAATAGCATCCATGACCAAGTCGCATTTGAATCAATGAGGTGAGATGTCGGAGGGAGTCTTAGTGACGTAATATTTTTCTTTTGATGGGCCATCAAGTCTTGTTAGGTATGTTGAGGGCTTCCGCACGTCTCTGTGTCCTGTCTATCTATGGGCTATAGCCGAGCGAGACGTACACCTATGAGTCAATCAGTATTCCACGCAGTGTCGTACGTAATCTTTAGTTGCGTCACAATTAAAATATTAAGAATAAGAAGAAAGATTAGTCACAAGCTGTGTTGTATATGGTTTAATGTTCTTCTTGTGCTTGGTATTAAATTACAGACAAAACAACTCAATACAAATAAACTATAGCCTTTACCCCTATACAACTAATAATAGACTGTACATGCAGTGTATTATAACAAGGATAGCTTTTAGTGTAAATTGGTACAATTTTGATTCTGGAAATGTTCAGGAAATAACAAAATAAATCTTACTAAACAGTGATAACATTAAAAAGAGGGTTTCAAATTTAACATATATAATTACATAGAGAATTCATTTTAAAGAGTTAAATAATCATTAGCATGCAGTGTACTAAAATGACGCTGAAGATAAATTCGTTTTAGCAATTGAACTTTTTGTTGCACATTAAAAAGACACCAGCGCCACGTTAAATGAAGAGGTACGAACTTACCATTCAGGATTGAAATAATTTGTTGGCGTTGGCGCCTTTCGCTACAACAAATGCCCTTCTACTCCAAACGGCGCTGATGTACTGACCACCACTGTCGCTGAGAACAAACATACGCAGCACGTATGCTCAACACAGCAGCGCATTCAAGCACCTCATGCATCAGGGTAGCGAGTTGGTTATGGCTGACTACACAGATATAGAGAGATTAGATAGGAAATGCCCTATCCTTATGCTTTGTGGTTGGTGAAGCACGTTTTTGACAAGTAACCATACTTTTATTCTACATTTCTGAGATGAGTACGGATTTTGTGCACCCCAAAATAAGATTTTGTGGTGTCAAATGTCAATTAAGCAGTACATTTGGACTGTAGGTTTTAAACCAGTATAATGGTAAATACTGTATGGTGTTTGATTGTAGTTTCTCGAATTGCAGAAGCAAAAACAAGCAAAGGGAAATACGTTTCAATACATAGGTAAGGGTAATTATTTAAGATGATTTTTAGGTGTTGAATGTTCGGTTAAGCAGTAAATTTAAAGCGTAAGTTTTAAACCAGTATAATGATCAATGTGTGTGTTATGTTTGGCTGTATTTTCTCAAACAGCAGAAGCATAAACTAGGAAAGGAAAATGTGTTTCAATTCATATATTAGTATATTTATTTAAGTGATTTTTCGATGGTACACTAAGTGAAATATGTTATACATTATCAACAAAACGATTCTGTATTGCAATACATGCAGTCCACAGTGAGTCATAATCTTTGGGTTAAACTTTGATACTTGTCACGCTTTTTGGCTGTGCACTTATTTATAAGTTCTTGTAGTGGAATTATCGGCTTAGACATGAGAGATAAACATTAAGGTTTGGTCAAAATCTGATATTTTGCCCTCCTTCAGTTTTAGAGCAAGAAATTAGAACAAAATTAAGTTTGACCTCACCGCGATGTTTACTATAATAATACCTATTTATGACAGGCCGAAAATATGATTGTATTAAGTATTCATCTGGCTAGAGATCTCTTCCATTGCCCTTTGTTTTTTACTTCAAAAACTTTGAAAACCAATTAATTTGACAGATGTTACGTATGCTGTATATGGTAGCGTGTAGAGTCGTAAGATGGTGGCTGGTCACAAAATACGTATGCTTCAGCAAAACGCTGGCATTTTCGCCCTTATGGCTAGCAATAGCCTCTTGCGGGGAAGGTGGTAACCACAACTCTCTCAGCATGATGTAGTACACAAGGTATCTCACTCCGTTGTACCTGCCCTATACCTTACGCCACCACATAGTGCTAAATATTATAGTGTGGAAAACCACTTTCTCCTGTAGGTCCCATACAGGAGAGTAGATCTAATCATATGCAATATCTCATGAAATGGCAGCGATCCTCCAAATGCTTTTGGTCTCTGAACGAATTTCATTCATTCGTTTACTCAGTGATGTAAGCAAACAGAGTGGATCTTCCCTCTCAGATGAAAAATATTCCTGCCCGCAAGAGAAAATGAAAATGTTTCCCAGAAATTAGATTCCACATTTTAACAGTTATTTGTTTGTTACAGATACACACTACATCCTTTCAAACTTGCAACAGTATATTAGTACGCTTCATAAGTTATTAGTTTAATTAATAATTTACACAGGTTTAATTTAAGAAATATATCTGCTTCAGTAGCCAATACTGAGTAGATGGCAGAACACAAAACCTTAGGGTAAGATGTTGCCATTGTATACACCAAGATTAATTTCTTTGTTAATAGTGCAGCATAAAGACCTTTGTAAGAACAAGATTTTAGCGCACTATAGACATAAGCAATAGGGAGTTTGATAGAAAAAGGTGTTTTCCCTAAAAGTTAGCAGCTCGGGACTTTTCCGTTATAAAGAGCGGTCACATGAGTCTAATACAAAGAACTTACAAAATTAATCATGTGAAAACTTTATTTTCGCGCTTCTTTTCAACCAATCAGGAATGAGCTTCAAGATGGGAGATTTTAGGTGCGCTTACAAGTAATTAGGCGGTTTGTGCTTCTTCTTGTTGGGTTTCGTGTTATGCTTGTGATGCTGTACGCGGTACGCTATAGGCTGTACGTTGTACGTACGTGAATGCGGCAGTGTTAGTGCCGGAATATGTGATATTATTACGCGAAACAGTGTAGTTACCGCACTAGTTGATTTTTGTCGCATAATAGGGAAGTACGCAGTAATTACGGATTACCGTCGAAAACAAGAACTTACTAAGCAGAAGAAAATAGCACTAGTTAATAATATCTTTACGTCTTCAAGAACTACTATGTCGGGAGTCGCTCGTAGGATTAGTGCCTTAGCAAGTAATAAAGGTGAATAAAATCATTAACTCAGTGGAATCTAAAGTGAAGTACTTCTATTTTAGAGTCTACCCCGTGTTACATACCCCAGACCTTTCAGTGAGAGTCAAACTTATGTTTTACATGGATGAGCAGAGCCGGCGCATCAAAGAACTTTCAAGACGTATGTACAGCCTGTTTAAAAAGTATTTCACTGGTGCTAATCTAGACCGACTCTAAGGTAGACGTAAGTGACAGCGACAGGCTTTAGAAAATAAATACAATTTTAGACTCATATTGTACATTTTGAAGGATATTTTCATAATTATTCTGCATAAAATTTACTAGCTCGCCTCTGTAGTGTAGTGGTATCGTGTCTGCCTCACTTTCAAAAGGTTCCAAGTTCGAATCTCGGTTTTTCTGGGGTTTTCTCTTATCCTGGGAAGTCCAATGTTAAATATGTGTTTGCTCAATGGACAACGGGCTTATTTAAGCATAATTTTGCCCATTTCATTCATCGTCCGATACGACCTATCAGGTTAATGGACGGTAAACTTAAATAAAAATGAATAGCTTCTAATATTAAACCCTATATTATAAGCCATTAACACAAACTGAAATTTGAATTAACAAAAAATTCTTAAGAATTATGAGTGTCCTATTTAACCACAGGCATATTTTAAACGGCAGTGAACTGGGGACATATTTTGTTTAACTCCTCCTTTATTCTTTGAGAATAAGGGAATTCAAATCCGGCTATGGCATTGAATTTTTCAATCCGTCTCTACCAATCTCAATCTCTTATCCTACACATGGATTGTGTGAAAAAAACAATAAATTTACACAAATTTAAATTGTTTCACATTGCGATTGGCTTTTTAACAGATTTGATTATTGTTTTAGCCTGTTGTATTATCTTATTTGCTTTATACTTATAAAGAGATAATATTACCATTTCTGCTAATATACTTCATATATACGTATATAATGATGTGAATGGAACACAAGAGTTTTTGGTTATAACCCATTTAAAAGTTACTAAAAGCTTTTAACCAATTCTGAAACGAGACAGAGCTCAACATTATTTTAATATTGTATTGTGTTTCATCTCTCATTTGTTAGGAAGCAAAAAGAACCATATATATTATTCAATACAGCGAACGACTTTTAAACTATATGACTATCACTTTAGCCTGTGCATTCTCTTATTTCCCTTCTACTTACAAGGAAGCAAGTAATTAAGACAATGTTTGCTTATGTTTGTCTCGATTATCATAAAGTAGATAGAAGTATATGCTTTTTAACAATAACTTGCTTCAGCGATGTAGGGAAACTCATGTGAATGGAGCACATCAGATTTTTAGTATACTTTGTTCTTACAGCAATTAATCGTAACTAATTACAGCTAATGTAATCTCTGAATCGTGTCTGCTCAATCATGTGTCTCTTAACAAGGACATCAGCCAACATCAGGGAAGAAGGAGAATTCATAGGCCAAAACGATAGTCAAATCTTTTAAAAACTGGTTGCCAACGTGGTTATGCAATTCCAGGAGTTTCCAACTTTCTATGTGAAAAGAGTTTAAGTAAAAATACTTTAAAAAATCTCAAACAGATAGCAAAGAATATCTCAGAAATTGTCATTTAACGAAAAAAGCTAATATGACATAAACTGTGTGCTTTAGCGTGATCTACATTTTTTGTAGTGAGTTTTTTTCTATCCCTTACTGTTTGCCAGTTACACAGAATTAAGAGGTCTTTAGAGGTTAATTATTCCCAGAAAATTAAAGATATACATCTTATTTGCCATATCTGTAATATATAATATTTTAATAAAAATCCTTATGCCATTTTTGAGAAAATAAACACTTTTAAAATTTTTTCCATCGGATTCCTGAAAGACACTAAACCAAAATACCAAGTTTGGTATTTTACAGACTTTTCGTTTTTGAGTTATCGTGTTTACACAGACATACTGGCACACTGACACACTAGGACCTCTTTCTGAAAATACTTTTTTTTTGGGATACAGGGACCTTAAAAATTGTATTTCCTGTGAAATATGGAATCGAATTTTGGGCGGAATGCAATACCTTCTCTATACACTATGTACACAGTACGTTTTTTTTTTGGTAGTGTTTAACGACCACTTTAAATACTTGTGGCACCGCAGGCGATGACACTGGTGATACATGAAGTGAAGATGGAGCACCGGTGGAAAGAGATGGCGTGGGAAACCGGAGAACCCGGAGAAAACCCGCCCCTGCGCCGCTTTGTCCACCACAAACCACATGCAGTCGCTTGGGATCTAGGTACACAGTACGTGTAGAGAAAGTAAAAAGTAATTAAGAGAAGAAGAGAAGGTACTCAAGTGTCCATCTTCAGCTCCAATGCATTGCCGGTCGAATCTCTTCCAACACGTGCGTTTCGTATGTGGTCAATCAATTCTTTCCTGATGTCGGCTCGGGGTAGCATATACATTCTTTTTTCGTTCCTTCGAAAAAAACAAGTCACCCGGGATAAGTTGGGCGATCGTCTGGCCATGCAGCAGTTTCCCCTCTTCTTATTCATTTCTCCCTTGAAATGCAGTTGGAGAGGCTTTCTTATAGATTGGCGGACTCACATGTTTCATAGCAACAGGCACATTCTCCATGAGCACGTGCCTCTTTAACAATGCATTAAATAATATCGTTGTTCTATAAAAATTATCCTTTTTGTCAGTCGTAGAGTTTTAACAAATTTAATGCACATATCCTGAACAATATGAAATTAAAAATATGCATATTATTTAACAAGTTATAGGTGCATGTTACACGTTTATTCTATCGAAAGTGATGCTCTATTAGGAGACTTAACGATCTAATATGACATACTTGCAATTATTTTTTTCATAAAATGCTTAATCAATGCATTAGAAATAAATATAATAATAAACAAAAGAGAATAGTACGATTCTGTATCTATTTAACCGGAGAAAATGTTAGTTATCCCACGTTTTAATTATTTTGTTTAATTCCAGGAGTCGCCAAATATTTCACTCCAGATAGTAAAATTATTTCATCTGTATATGCGAATAAGGACCTGTTATACTTTACAAATAATAAAAAAAAAATCTAAGAAGTTTCAGTTCAATTTCCTTCATGCTATGTTGGTGTATTTGGGATATTTAGCGGTGTTTTCTTGTTCGAATAGAATTTTAGTTCGTGATATCGCCACTATACGTACATGGCAACAACTGCCCACAAATGGCACCCTAGGATAAAATAACAATTTTGCGGACGTGAATATCCTGAATTTTGCTCAGTGACCTTCTCTTTCAAGTTATAAGGTTCTTTTTCGTGCAGATAAACATTACGCGGGACTAATGTTCTTATTTGCCTTCCGAAGGAAGCTATGCTAAGAAGCTTTAATTCCGAAACAAAAAACCCATTATCCTTCGCTAGGTTTGACCTTTAGAGGCTAATTACTCCAAAATAAATAACATCTGAATATGCTACCCGTATATAGATAACTAACTATACAGGAGTATAAATTCAACTTTACATTTATTTTAAAAAACGAGCAGTATAAATTTTATCTATTATTTAATTTTTTTCAGATATTTAACTAATCTGCATTCTAAAATTTAAAATTAAAAGACGTAGCTTATAAAAATCAAAACTTAAAGTGTATATGAAGTAACAAACTATTCTAAAATAAAAATATTACCTACTGGAAGACAAACAATATTGGAACTGCTATCAGCTGCTTCTTAATCTATACTATAAACTACGTCACTGGTATACTATAAACTACGTCACTGGTATACTATAAACTACGTCACTGGTATCCAATGAAAGCTGCTGGTATCCGGCACAAAGCTGTATGTTAATACAGTAAGTTTATTTTGCGTATTAATAATGCAATTTATTTAATTATATTACTTTTCACATTGTTTTGTTTATGTAATTTAACAGTTAATTTTATTATAATATTATACAAACAAATTAATGTTCTATAATTATCCTTATATATCTTTAATATTTATTTACAAATAATCATACTATTAATTATCATTTTATCTATTATTTAAACACATTTAAACAGACTTGTACCAAATATTTCAATATTAATTATATAATTTTACGCATTTAATAACTAAAAAAATATGCTTAATTATAAATGTCATCATTAGTCTTAATATTTTCTATTTAATAAATCCATTTCCCACTTAATGCTTTATACTTAAAAATTAGTAATTACTACAAAACGGAGGGCCACATAGAAAGATTAGTACAAATAAATACTATATACCACTACAAAATAATATAATACTATTGATTACGCTATTGCCGAATGTATGTAAACGGCTTACTTCGGAAGTCATAACTGATTGTAGGCACCCGTTGTTACACTGCGTTAATGGACACCTGTACCGGTGGCAATTTCTTTTTACATCACTGCTGTGATTGTTATACATGTGCGAGTGGAAGGTTCTTTGACGTCAAAGTTGACATTGTTACACCTGAGGAGTTTTTGACATCTCCGGAGGCTGGCATTACGGCTGCTTATAGAAGTTTCCAGTCACCTGTCTCAAAGGTATAAAAAAAAGGAAACAAAGCATTGCTTAGAGTTCAGTTTTCACTGGAAATGCACCGTGTGCAACAGTTGAGTGAGTTTCGACGAGAAATTCGTAGCGAGCAGTTATTATTGCTGCAAGAAAGATGAAAATAAATTATACGACAGAATTGTTGCAAAAGCACTGAAGAAAGTTATAATCAGTTTGTGGAAGAAACAATTAATGTTTGTTGGAAAAAAATGGAGTTTTTCTTACACTACTGTTTATACACCTCCAGCCGGCAGATTTTCTGATTTGTGTGTACATTTTACCTACTGTTAGACGGTGAAATACTAATTGCAAATTATTTTGAATCGAGAAAAGAAGACATTTTAACCATATCTAATAGAATACAAAAGATAGAAAACCTGATGCATTAATTGTTACACAGTGGCGGCAGCAAATGTTATGATTGAACATTAAAGTAAGAGTGGATGGGAAAACTAGAATAAAACATCATTACAATATAGTTGTACTATTTGGAAAAGGATAGCGTGAAATACTATGAAAGAAATATGCAGCTGGGGGCTCTGTGAGATACAGAAGCTTCTTTTGTAACAGCTTGCTTATTTCCCTGTTGCTCACTGCCAAGAACAGGACGTTTTTTTTGCTTGGACATTTAATTTACACAGTCATTATCAGCTGCGATGTGTCGCCACTCTATAGTAATTAAATTAGTGCACAAGCATTGCAGTTAGGTCCTGCCGATAACAGACATCGATGTACATTTTGCCAGATAATCTGCTCTGTACATGAGTTGTTTTAAATGAGGCAATTAATCAATCTATCACTTGGTCACACTATTTTCCATAATTACTCATAAGTGTATAAAAACATGGCTGATCGGTCACTGGGGTGCAACCTACATATATACAGATATTTATTTTATTCTTTATACTACATTTAATACTCTAAATAAAATTTACTTTAATGGGAACCAGAGAGCTTATTTCAAGATAGAAAGGTCCCCTATTCATGCCCTTTAGTAACAATGAGCTTGTATTAGGATAACTATTGATGGAATTCATAATTTCCGCAACTATAAACATGTGTTTTTTAATATCGATATCAGTCGTTATAACTCACCGAGGTTAGCACAAAATACGCTGGTGCTTTTCGTTTACTATAGTGCTATTTAATGTTGGCAGAATTCGTTTATCAGTTGTGCTCAACACCTTCACAGTTATACCAATTTATTATTTGTTTGAATAAAGTGAATAATTTTACCTAAGTGGCTGGAGGTCTCACCAGATGTGTTCGTTTCCCATTTGGATTCTCTCTCAATCCTAATTAATGAGCAAGGGTTGGCTCAAGAATGAAAGAAAAGAGGAATTAAACAAACTTAATTGGGAGTGGTTAGGCGAAATTGTATTGGAACATTGTTTTCTTGCAACATAAGTTAGTTGTCTTCCAAAATGGACCAAAAATTGAAAATGATGATTGCCCTTGTTGGCCAACCATTGGGGCATCTCCCAAAACAGCTCAAACTGGTGGAGAGAATCCCACAAATTGGATTAATAGACAGGTTTGGCATCACAAAAAAAGCATAAAAGCACGTAAATAGTTCACAAAAATCAAAGAAAAAGCCAACACTACCACCATTGATATGATCGGAAGTCCAATCACCAATCGCTATGACACTGCTCTGCCATCTGAGCTGTGATTGCGACATTAGCAGGTTATGATATTCTCCATTGACTCAAATTTTCACGGTGAAACGCCAGACGTGCTCAACTTCCCTTGAGATAACATTTCCCAATTTCGACATACATATTTTGTCATTTTTATCCTGCGGAAAAACAATTAATAAAACTGAATTGATTATTTTTTAACGAATGTAAAAGTTACTTGGATCCTATCCTTGTGTACGTCCTCTTTTGTGAAAAAACACTCTGCCAATCAACTTGGCTTGTTAGAACCAGACGTATATCAAGAGGCTTTATTTTGCAAACAAAAAACTGTGTGAAGAGAGGTCTTGCATAAACTCTTGAGTTCAAGTGAAAACAATTGTATTGAAATTTCCACGGAACTATATTGTCACGATTGCTGTTGAGAGGTGCAAGGATTCACATATGATTTGGAACATTCTTATTTTTGGACACTTTAGGGCTAAATTATATATTCATCTAAATTATGCTATTCTTCTAAATTATACATTCTCTTACGTTTCGCAATATTCCGTAGCGAACGGATGGGCACGGCTAGTCTATGACGGGATTTTAGCGGCTAACCCCTTCCGCTGGGGGAATTCTATGAGGACTCACAACTCATAAACTTCCTGAGTCCTACGTGCCGATTTAAGGGATGTGCGTCAGATAGAACATACTGTTATGATCAATTCCATAGGAAATGACTAGCTTCCTATAGGAAATAATTGGCTATATAAAGAGCTGGGACCTCGGCTTTTCGCGCTCTGGTATAGTCTGGTTTTGACCTGTCTTGACTTGCGTTACGGTCCCTAAATTGGACCCCACCACCGGCAAACATCTTGCGGCGTCTCTGAAAGGTAAGCTCCATTAGGAGTTTGTTTGTTCTTTACCAAATAAATTGGACCATTACTCTAAATGTCGAGTTGTCTCATTACCATCTAGTTAAACCCCCGTCATCACACTTTTGTGAGGTGACAATATCAGACCCAATCCTTATGACGTACACATATGGGTAGCAGAAAAATTACTGGTTAGTGTAGAACGAGTACAATTCAACTTGTAGTTAGAGAAAACATAGTTTATATTGAAGTGTGCAATTAGGAAGTTTACGAACGTCTATTTCAGTTGCATCGTGGTGATTTCACGTGTACTCTCTGAAATGAAACTATAATACCAGTAAAGATAGGACATGCTGATGAGAGTTTTACTCTAGTATGGATATGGAATGTTGCTCCTGAAGTCACACACGAGAGACTTAAGAATGTATTGTCACAATATGGCATTGTATAGAACGTTTTGGACGAATTCTGTTCTCGGCGGTACCTGTTTCTGGTTGATGCAGGCATATGGGTAGCACATAAGCAACTACGTAAACAAATACCGGTTAATATACGCATGTGGCTAAGGAACGGTTGCGGGCCAGTAAATCCTATGTTCATCCAATTATTTTTGATGACCAAGAGGTAACAGGGTAACCTTAATTTTAAAGGTATTTGAGAAATATGTTCAATCTCCTTTGCACTTGTACCACGGGTAGTCACACCCATACGCAAGTTACACCCCAAACATCAGTAGATCTGGTAAAACCGATCACACAGGGTGAGATACTTCAGATGTTATCCATTGAATGTAAATATTCTCCACCAGATTTAGATTTTATTCCATATGCCTTCTACACACAACACCGGAAACCCGGTGGACCAGCCTTCTGCAGTGTTACATTATATCCTATCGACCACATTTTGTTCTGAACACTTCATGGAAGATGTTATCATGCTGCTTCCAAAAACATCCTCTCCAACATATACTACTGACTATTGTCGTAGCACCTTATTAAGTGCGAATTATAAAATATTGGCGAAGGTGTTAGCCAATCTGCTAACAGCAGCACTCGTGTAACTTTTGCACAGCTCACAAACAGCAGCTGCGCTAACCGCTCTATCGCACATTCCTTGGTACACCTCAGGGACGTGATGAATTATATTCAACATAGCAAAGAAACTACTACTTTATCTATCTTTGACTTCAAAAACTGCCTTTGATAGCGCTGGCATAGTTATATATGGGATATGCTTACTACTATCGATTTGCTTCAAATGTTTCAGCGTATGATTAAAAACCTTTATTATGGAGCGAAGTCGCGCATGTTGTGTAATGATTTTCTGTCTTTTCTTGCAAAATTTGAGCGGTCGGTACTTCAAGGATGCCCATTCTTGATGGGTCTGTTCATATTGATCACTAATCAATTGATTTATGCTCTGAAAGACCAGTTAGATGATGTAGCACTTCAAGGATCTAAAGTGGTGTGTCAGAACACATGTGGATTATATAGTAATGCCTGTTAAACACATTCCAAGATATACAATGTTTAAAACATTTTCTAATTGCTTATTGTCCGGAGAGTGGTGATAAATTAAACACGTGGCAATCACAAAATATTCCGTTAGGCCAATTTCCTGCTCCTAGACTTACACCAATTGTATTCCATACGAAGGTTTTAGGAATTACATTTTTACTGCCACGAAATTACATCCAGTACTAATACTGCGCCATAAATTAAGCAAACAAGGTACAAGGAGACCGAATTTAGTTCGTTTAGATGAATGTCTATGATCTCAGTAAGCTCTAGTACTGGAGTGCTTGATAACCAGAAGCCACGCTCATCAATTTGAAAAACTGATTGGCTATTTTCTATGACATGGATTCATCTATCGTGTGGCTCGGAGTCAACTGCGACTACCAGTTATAATAGGAGGATTGGGCTTAGCAGCCGTTGAAGTGTACAGCCTTGCTGATTTCAACGGCCTTCAGTGCACGGTCGTCGCTATTAACTTACCAGCACTGAATGAATTTCAACACATTCGTATAACATAACTCTTTTTGGAACCAATATATTACTTTCCCTTCCGTACAGCTTCAACACACGAACATGAATGGAAGGTTATGTGGTTCTTATTCCAGACTCACGTGTATTTACTGCCTGGAAAGCTGAAGTATATGCTGATGTTAATGGCTTCATTCCTACATGTGAGAAACAGTGGACACTCTACAACATCGCTTGTTGTATTGCAAGAATGTGGACCAGATATGGCTCTGGATGGCTCACCAAATGGCAGTAATGGGGAGAAGAGAACAAACCCCAAGTTAAAAAATATCTGATGAGAGATGTTATGAATAATAAACAAATAATAAATAAAATATGAGAATAGCCAGTTTACTAATAACTTACCAACTTTACACCAGGCATTTTTTTTTTTTTTTTTGCACCTTACTAAACACAGAAATGTTCACTGATGAACGATGAAATGGTTTGGTCAATCTGAAGACACACTGTGGTACTTAATCAAAACATAGCGAGCCGGTATATCGAAGCCGCCCCGATAGTATTAATATTAAAAAATCTGATGTGTACCATTCACATGACTTTCTCTATATCCCTGCAACAAATTATTCTTAAAAAAACTTATACTTTTATTAACTTCATGCTAATCAGTAAAACATTAGCAGAAATATCCATATTACTTGCTTCCTTGTAAGTAGAGGTGAAATAAGGGAGTACCATAGGTTAAAGTGATAATCAAAAGTTAGTTTTTATGTCACTGAAGTTCCTTTGTTTGAATGGACAGCAGTTGACAAATTCCTGTATGAGAAATGTATAGGTTTTTCATGGCAGAAACCAAAAATAAGGAATGTCATAGAAAGGAGGAACTCCACGAAAAAAATGTCTATAACATAAATTGCGTGTTTTAATGTGCTCTACATTTCTTATGCAATAAGTTTTTGTCCCTCTCTTACGGTTTAGCAGTTATTCAAAATTTAGTAAAATGCATCCAGAATAAACTACTCTTAATAGGCTATTCCCAGAAAATTCAAAATATACATCTTATTTGTCAGGTAAATATCTTTAATATACCAAATTTTAATCAAAATCGTTACAGCCATTTTTGAGAAAATCAAAATTTTCGAAAAAAGTTCCATGTAAAGGGTAGTTGGGGGTGGGGGGATTTTTCTCAAAATCTAGATGTCGCATCCCTGGAAGATACTAAACTTAAATACCAAGTTTGGTATGTTACCTACTTTTCGTTTTTGAGTTATCGTGTTCACAGACACACGGACACACGTACACACGGACACACACACACACACACACACATACACACACGGACCTTTTTCGAAAATGCTTTTTTTAGATAAAGGGTACCCTAAAACATATATTTCCGGTGAAATCTCGGTACCGAATTTTTTGATGGAGTGCAATACATTCTCTATACACTATGTACATAGTGCCTATAGAGAAAGTAAAAAGCAATAATGATCAACTCAAGATATAGGAACTGTATCAGAAACTGTTCTGTTAATGGGTTTATTTTGGAACTAGTATAGCAGACAGCACATGGTAAATACTGTGCTGGTGACAGCCGCTAAGGTCTATACAAAACGGCAGAGTTAAGGCCGCATGAGTGAATAGGAAAGCTGGAAGGAGGTCTGAGATACGAGAATAATAGGCACTTATGGAAAATTCCATCCTCTGGGCAGCAAGTGTTAGCACAACTGTTGAGGATGTAAACAGAAACGGATCGTGTTGGGAGTGGTATCCAGGGAATATCCCTCTTTTTACTTGGAAGTCTAGCCTGGAATATATGTAATGTAAAGGTGTTTAACCTTGTGTCCCATTGGGTGTGTTGCATTGCAACTTTATAGCACTTCAATTATTTAAAGACCTTGAAATTTATAAATTATAGCTCGGAAAAATAATTTAACTCCTTATTTTACTTGTTAATGTAGCAGAAATATGTTAAAATGTTTGTTCACATCACGATCAGCCAATTTTATTCTTCACTGCACCCACGACCTATGAGATTCTCCGAAAAAGGGAGAACCCAACGTATGTATTTTGTTGCATCTGGCAGCATAAGAAGTAGCACCCGATGCAATATTATAGCTCACATTAAAGCTTTAATCCCTTTAAAGGAATACTTTTAAAGATGTAAAATAACCAAAATATTATTTATTTTGTGGCGGATAAATACGCCATAAAGTCGTTGAAATTTTATCTATTATTATTACGATAGCGTATTACCTTCTCTGCAGGTATTGTATTCTACCCGGGATGATTTAGAAATAAGAATATAATTCTTAAAGTTAATATAATTCTTAATAATATATATAATGGGTTCATACCCCATCTATAGAGTTAATCTCTCTTTTCTAATGCCCAATAATTCAACTAAAATCCTCTTTTTAAGAACCTTAATTAGAGGTGTATTAATTTCACTTTGTGCCAATTCATGAATAGGAGCATGAATAGGTCTAGAAATTAATTTAATTATTAATGTTGTGTATATTATTCATATGTAATAGAAAAGAGTAATTAAGGATGAAGATTCGATTCCGAAATTTCACAGAAAAGCTCAAGAATAAAAAATCTGATGTGTACCATTCACATGACTTTTTCTATATCCCTGCAACAAATTATTCTTAAAAAGCTTATACTTTTATTTACTTTATGCTAATCAGAAAAAAATTAGCAGAAATAGTCCTATTACTTGCTTCCTTGTAAGTAGAAGCGAAATATGGGAGTATCATAGATTAAAATGATAGTCAAAAGATGGTTTATATGTCAAAGAAGTTCCTTTGTTTATATGGATAGGAGTTGACAAGTTCCTGTATGAGAAAAGTATACGTTTTTCATAGCAGAACCCAAAAATAAGGAATGTCACAAAAACGACGAACTCCACGAAAAAAATGTATATAACATAAATTGTGTGTTTTAATGTGCTCTACATTTTTTGTGAGTAAGTTTTTGTCCATCTCTTACGGTTTAGCAGTTATTCAAAATTTAGTAAAATTCATTCAGAATAAACTACTCTTCAGAGGCTATTCCCAGAAAATTCAAGATATACATTTTATTTGTCAGGTAAACATGTTTAATATACGAAATTTTAATCAAAATCGTTAGAACCATTTTTGAGAAAATCAAAATTTTCGAAAAAAGTTCCATGTAAAGGGTAGTTGGGGGCGAGGAGATTTTTCTTAAAATCTTCGTGTCGCATCCCTGGAAGATACTAAGCTTAAATACCAAGTTTGGTATTTTACCGACTTTTCGTTTTTGAGTTATCGTGTTCACTGACACACGGACACACGGACACACACACACACACACACACACACGGACCTTTTTGTGAAAATGCTTTTTTTGGATATTGGGGACCCTAAAACATATATTTTCGGTGAAATCTCGGTATCGAATTTTTGGGTGGAGTACAATACCTTCTCTATACACCATGTACATAGTGCGTATAGGGAAAGTAAAAAAATCATTTTTGCGTGTTGGTATGTGCGCGTGTATGAAAAGCATGAATCTAAAAAACAACAACAAAAAACACTAACTTATATTTAAGTTCAGCATCTTCTAAAGATCCGACACGAGGAATTCCCCCGTCCCAAATTACCTTTACATATAACATGTCAAAAATTTCTATTTTCTCAAAAATGGCTAGCGATTTTTATTAAAGTATCGTATGTTATAGGCAGTTGCAATGCATTTCTCCAATTTTCTGGGAATACGTTCTGAATGGTCCTCTTTATTCTATATGACTTTTGCATAACGATAAACTGTAAGACATAGTACACAAACAGCTCCTTAAAGCACACAATTTATGTCATATATTTTTACTTCCACGGACAGTTATGTACAATGTACGTAGTAGGTAGAGAAGATGTTGCATTCCATTAAACAATTCGATATCGAGTTCTCACCGAGTATACACATTTTAGGATCCCCTCTGTAAAAAATCTGATGTGTTCCATTCACATGACTTTCTCTATCTGTAACAAATTATTGTTAATAAGCTTATCTTTTATTTATTTCATGTTAATCGAGGAAAATTAGCAGAAATAATCTTATTCCTTGCTTTATTGTAAATACAAGCGAAATAAGGGAGTACCATAGGTTAAAGTGAAAGCCAAAAGCTGGTTGCTATGTGACCGATGTTCCTTTGTTTGTATGGATAGGAGTTGACAAATTCCTGTATGAGAAATGTTATGTTTTTCAAAGCTGAAACCAAGAAAAAGGAATATCTCAAAAACGATCAACTCCACGAAAAAAATGTATATTACATAACTTGTGTGTTTTAATGTGCTCTAGTTTTTGTGTGTTAAGCTTTTGTCCATCTCTTACGGTTTAGTAGTTATGCAAAATTCATCCAGAATAAAGTAGTCTTCAGAGGCTATCCCCAGAAAGTTCAAAATATACATATTTGTCAGGTAAATATCTTTAATATATGATATTTTAATCAAAATCTTTAGAGCCATTTTTAGAGAAAAAAATTTCGAAGACAAGTTCCATATAAACTTCCTAAACTTAAATACCAAGTTTGGTATTTTACCGACTTCTCATTTTTGAGTTATTGTGTTCACAGACACACGGATACACGGACACACTTGGACACACGGACACACACACACGGACCTTTTTGTGAAAATGCTTTTTTTAGATAAAGGGGACCCTAAAACATATATTTGCGGTGAAATCTCGGTATCGAATTTTTTGGTGGAGTACAATATTTTCTCTATTCACTACGTACAGAGTGCGTATAGAGAAACTAAAAAACAGCATTTTGGAAAAAGGTCCGTGTGTGTATGGTGAGCACGATTACTCAAAAACGAAGGGTCAGTGAAATACCTAACTTTAAGATACCTATTCCAAAAATGCAAGACGAAGACTTTGATGTAAATCCCCCCAGCCCGATCAATCTTTTACTTGGAAAAAACCTTGAATAATTTGATTTTCTGAAAAAAAAAAAAAAAAAAAAAAAATGGCACAACCAATTTGTATTAGAATACCGCATATTAAAGATATTTACACGTCTTGAATTTTCTGTAAATAGCCTCTGAAGACCTCTTATTCTGGATGACTTTTGCATAACTGGTAAAGCGTAAGATATAGACAAAAAATTACTACACAATAACGTAGATCTCGTTAAAACACACATATGCCTTATAAATTGATTATTTCCGAGATATTCTTTAATGTTGGTTTCAATTTCAAAATATTTTAACGATTCTCTAACGCGATTTTTTTTTAAATTAATTTTGTTATAATTAATGTATAATACAATTGCGCCAATTCAATAACTTCCTGCAGTAAAAGGGAATTAAGGGAATGGCCGATATACGGAAGCGTTTAATTAGTTCAATTTACACGAATATGATGAAAAAACTAATGAAGAGATCTCTTTTAAAAAAATATAATATCGAGAAAATTTAACCAAGACCACACAATACTTGGAAATTGTCAACTCCACAAAAAGTACTTCTGTGTTTTAGCCATACCTACACTTTTATTTAACAAGTTTTGTCAATTACCAATTCTACAAAAAGCAATCCTGAATGAAAAGGCGCTCAGCTATTTGTACAAAATTCAATCAAAATGTTATAGCCATTGTTGAGAAGAGTTGTTGAGTTTAACTCAAAATCTTCGTATAGTATCCTTCAAAGATAATGAAACTAAATGCCAACTTTTATTTTTAACCAACTTTTCATCTTTGTCTTATGTTGTTCACAGACATACAGACACATGCGTCCGCTCATTTTTAAAAAGGGTTCATCACAACTTGTATTTACGGTAAATTTTGGGTATCGAACGTTTTGGTAGAAAGTAATCGTTTCTCTACCTTCTATTCACATTCATATGGTACGTATAGAAGGTACTGTATTAGAATCCGAGATTTCACTGGAAATACGTGATTTTAGCACTGCTTAATAAAAGACTTATTATTAGTAAACGATGCTTCCACCACTTGACCTTACTTCCATGCGTGGGCACTTTTGTTATTTCGTCATTAGAGCCGCTTTGTAGTTACTAACTGGTCTATTATAAACATTTAGGGCCCTAAGCCACAGAGCGTTGCCCAACATGGAGGGCCCTAAGCGCAAAGCGTAGCCGAGGGATCTGTGAAGCTAAAACCCCAATGATCCCAAGATGTAAGCAAAATTTCAGCAATCTGTGACTTTCATATCTGAACTTAATGTTTTCAACATTATGGATCGCCAAGAAAAGTCACATAAGCTACTTCTTAGGACCATTGTGTGTGCACGCGTGCGTGCGCGGGCGTGTCCGTATGTGTGCTGCAACCATCGTATAGCTTTACCAAACACTTTTTAGAAAAAGGTTTGTGTGGGGAGTGGCAGCATAACTCGAAAACGAAAAGTCGGTAAATTCAAAACTTGGTATTTAAGGATTGAGACACGAATATTTTTAGGGACATCCTCCCACCGCGAGCTAGGCTTTAAATGAAATAGTTTTTGAAATGGCCGTAAAATGGCTGTAACGATTTTCATTAAACTGCTGTATATTAATGATATATACATTGGAAATAAAATGTGTATCCTAAATTTCATGGCAATAGAATTTGAAGTCCTCTTCATTCTGAATGACTTGTGTATAACTACATATAACCGTGAGAGATAGACACAAACTTACTTCACAAAAATATATAGCTCGTTAAAACACAAAATTTGCGTCATATGTAGTTTTGTTTGTAAAGCTAAAAATTTTGGGACATTCCCTATTATAGGTTTGAGTTTTAGCACTATATTGTTCTCAAATGGGAAGTCCTCATCCTTTTAATATTTCTTTTGTTTTATTCCTGGTTATGGAAAGAGGACTGAATTTCAATGTTAGTCGCATAAAAAGTAAAGATATGACTTTCAATTAAACTTATTGTATTCCCTTATTTCGCTTCCACTTATGAGGAACTAAGTAATAAGACAATTTCTACTCTATGCGTTTTTTTATTGTTTCATTTATATAGTTCCCTTCAACATCTAAGGTCATATTGAGGGCTTTGCATTAGAAGCAACTCGTCTGTTGGTTCTTTACGTGGGTTTAAATCAGATTTGTTTTCCCTCAAACACACTCATACACATTCAGTCTCGCATATATACTTCCAGACACTGTGGGGATAAGGAATAATTCCAGTTAAAGAAAAATTCCAGCCCCTGACGGGAACGGGACCACCGGGTGATAAGTCAACTCGCTGACCACTTGACGACGGAGGCGAACTATACTTATTTTGATTAGCATGCTTTAGATAAAAGAATAATATTTGTTTGCAGATAAGATAGGGAAAGATATGCGAATGAAACAGATCAGACGGTTTGTGTTGAGAGATCCTCAAAACATGTATTGCCGTTGCAATCGAGTATGGAATTTTTGGTTGGAATATAATACCTTCTCTGCCTTTTTTATGTGATGGATAAAGTGCATAGGTATAACTTTATCTAACTGTTCGTTATGCAAAGCATTCTTACAAAAGATTCTAAAAATATGATTTATTGCATTCACATGACTTTATCTACTTGTTCTGCAAACAAACAAAATTTACAAAAGAATATAATTCTGTCTACATCATGCTAAACGAGATAAATATAAACACAATTGATCTTAACACTTAGTTCCTTATAAGCAGAAGGGAAATAAGGGAATATACCAGGCTGAAGCCATAGTCAAAGCTTTTAAATGCCGATTCATATGTGAACAATTTAAGTACGGTTCGCTTTGTATTCCTAAAGAACAAAAGAGAGATGAAACGAAAGGTGACCTCGTTTGAGAAGATGCGTAGTTTATAATTGAAACCAATAACAAGGAATATCCCGGAAACTGTCAACTCTGCAACAAAAATGTATATTACATAAATTGTGTGTCTAATAAGATCTACATTTTTTGTGCAGCACGTCTTTTTGTATCGCTTACGATTTGTTAGTTTTGCAAAATTCAGCAAAATTCATCCAAATGAACTTGTCTTCAGAAGCTGTTTCCAGAAAATTCAAGGTGTATATTTTATTCTTTATGTAAATACCTTTAATATACGGTATATTTAATCAAAGTCGTTATAGCCATTTTTGAGAAAAACATAATTTTCAAAAAGTGTTGTATGTATAGGGTAGTTTAGATTGGAGCGATTTTCTTGAAAAACTTCATGGCCCACCCTTGGAAGACACCAAACATAAATAACAAGTTTGGTATTTATGTCTTTTGGTTTTCAGCTATACTGTCCAAATATAACTACCCACACACTCGGACCTTTTTATAAAAATGATTTTTTGTGCTCAGGGTGCCTCAAATTTCCCGTGATATCGCGGTATCGAATTTTTGTGAGAAATTCAATATTTCTCTATTCACTATGTACATGCTACATGTAGAGAAAGCAAAAAAAATATTTTGGACTCAAGGACCCTCAAAACATACACTTAGTTGAAATCTCGACTTAAATTTTTTGGTGAAATACAATATCTACCTTCTCTAGCTTCTATGTGCATACGGCTATAGAAAGTAAGAAACGTAAATGTGCATTAATTAGCAGTTATAGTTGACATATGTTATACGTCCCGTTTCATGGCGTACATGCACACAGTAGGATGAGCATTAAAGCCTGCCGTTGGTTGAGGATAGCGACAGAGGTACACATAGTTAGATGCTAAATTCCAACCTCATTGTCCCATTGCTTTGTTGGACAGACGCAGCACTGGAGGTAGTTTATTAAGTTTAGACACGTTCATTAAGCCTAGATTCGTTTGGTTGTGCACCTCTCAACACGTTTGGAGTACTGATGACGCTAATCTGCATGGCTCAAAAGATAGAGCGCTTGTCAAACGCATTTAAAGAGGTGCTTCAGGTGCACTGGTTTGCTTTTGCAGATGCATCTCATGTATTGTGCACTAGTCAGACCACAGCACACGCTTCTCTGTCTTTGATTGTTATTATGAGGCCAATGACATTTAAACATGAGCATAAGGCAAACATAAAAATAAAAATGTGATGTGTTCCATTACCATCACTTTCTCTACATCCCTGCAACAAATTATTGTTAAAAAGCCAATGCTTCTATTTATTTAATACTAATCCAGAAAACCATAGCAGAAATAGTCTTATTACTTGGTAGTTAAAAACTGGTTGCTATGTGACTGAAGTTCCTTTGTTTGTATGGACACGAGTTGACAAATTCCTGTATGAGAAAAGTATGTTTTTTAAAACTGAAACCAAATACAAGGAATATTTCAAAAACGTTCAACTCCACGAAAAAAATTATATAACATAAATTGTGTTTTAATGTGCTCTACCTATTTTTGTGCGATAAGTTTTTGTCTAACTCTTACGGTTTAGTAGTTATTCAAAATTCCGTAAAATTCATCCAGAATAAAGTAGTCCTCAGAGGCTATTCCCAGAAAATTCAAGATATACATATTATTTTTCAGGTAAATATCTTTAATCTACGATATTTTAATGAAAAGCGTTAGAGCCATTTTTGAGAAAATCATTTTTGGGTGTGTGGGGATTGTCTTGAAAAACTTCGTGTCGCATCCTTGTAAGATACCAAACTTAAAGCCCAAGTTTCGTTTTTGAGTTATGCTTTCCACACACACACACACACACACACACATGCACACACACGCACACACATACACACGGACCTTTTTCCAGAAATGCCTCTTTTTGGATTCAAGAGGTCTCAAAACACGTATTTCCAGTGAAATCTCGGTATCGAATATTTGGGTGCATTACAATACCTGCTCTATACACTATGTATATAGTACATGTAGAGAAAGTAAAAATATGATGTGGTGCACTCGCATAAATTTCTCTAGTTGCTCTACAAGCTTCTTGCAAAAGATTATTCTGCTCTCTACACCATGCTAAGCGAGATAAACATCAACAGAATGTTCTCTTTACTTAGTTCCTTATATCTTTTAAAAGCTGGTTGCTATGTGACTTCAGTACCTTTGTTTGTATGGACAGGAGTTAACAAATTCCTGTATGAGAAAGTGTATTTTAAAGCTAAAACTGATAACAAGAAATATCTCAAAAACTGTCAACTCCACAAAAAAAAAGTATATAGTATAAATTGTGAATGTTAACAGCTCTACATTGTTTGCGCGGTAAGTTTTTGTCTATCTCTTACGGTTTACCAGTTATGCAAAATTCATTCAGAATAAACATGCCTTCAGAGGCTATTCCCAGAAAATTGAAGATATGCATTTTATTTGTCACATGAATATCTTAAATGTAAGAGATTTTAATCAAAATCGTTAAAGGCATTTTTGAGAAAATCAAAATTTTCGAAAAATTTTCCATGTACAGGGTAGTTGGTGGTGGAAGGATTTTCTTGAAAATCTTCATATCGCATCCTTAACTGAAATACTAAGTTTGTTATTTAACGGTTTTTTCGTTAATGAGGTATATTGCTCTCAGACACACAGACAGACAAAAATGTTGTTTGGACTCAGGGGGTGTATTTCCAGGGAAATCTCGGTATCAAAATTTTAGGTGCAATACAATACCTTCTCTATACACTATGTACAAATGGAAGTCTTGGCATTACAAGCTTCTGCACATAGTGTGTTTTACATGAATTGTTGCTGCAGGCAACAAGGGCCTCACTGCCAATTTGCCTGAAGCTTCTGCACATAGTGTGTTTTACATGAATTGTTGCTGCAGGCAACAAGGACCTCACTGCCAATTTGCCTGAAGCTTCTGCACATAGTGTGTTTTACATGAATTGTTGCTGCAGGCAACAAGGACCTCACTGCCAATTTGCCTGAAGCTTCTGCACATAGTGTGTTTTACATGAATTGTTGCTGCAGGCAACAAGGACCTCACTGCCAATTTGCCTGAAGCTTCTGCACATAGTGTGTTTTACATGAATTGTTGCTGCAGGCAACAAGGACCTCACTGCCAATTTGCCTGAAGCTTCTGCACATAGTGTGTTTTACATGAATTGTTGCTGCAGGCAACAAGGACCTCACTGCCAATTTGCCTGAAGCTCTCCACATCATTAAGATTACAGCAACATCTCTGACTTTCAATGGAAGGAGAATAACTTTTGAAACTCTCGATCTCTCGCGATGAGTTTCTCAAGTGCACAAAATATACAAGGTCGAAATTCTTAATGAGGACATTACAGTTGCCGTGAACAAAGAATATCTTTAGAAATTGCCTCATTCCCCATTCCTCAGCAAAACAGATTATTCGCTTCAACTCAATGATTTGAATGGCTAATTAGGGTTAGAGTTGCTACGGCGATATTTTTATATTACTTCTTTTCCTTTCCTTGGTAATTGTTCTCCCTTAGTAGAAAAGCACTTCTGCTTTTATACATTAATATTACCTCATCGCATTAGCTACAGGACCCATCCACAGCCATTTTCTAAAGGAGTCCTTAATGACAAAGACTGCTATAGTCCCAGCAATAGCATCTTATTGCAAGGTTTATATTGCTTGACTTCATTTCAACTTCTTTAAGACTTTTTGTTGAGTCTGATTCTAAGGACCGTGTAAAACACACAACAAAAAATGCAGAATAAAATATAAATACCCAATATCTATAAACTTACTTAAAGCATCTCATGGGATACTTGCATAGCTTTCTCTACCTATAAATATCCCTATTCTAAATTAATATTATAAAGACTATTTCGTTCATGTCACATATTCGTAGGAAATGATCACTCCAGTACATTGGCGCGTAAAATTCCAACCGATCTGAACTCATTATATCTGAATTTTAATAACTTTTATTTTCTCTATATGTACTAAGTGCATAGTGTAGAACCACCCAAAATTTTGATACCGAGATTTCACCGGAAAAAAAACATGTTTGGGTCCTACCGAATCCAAAAAAGGTCCATGTGTGTGTGAGCCTGTGGACAGCATAGCTCGAAAGGACCGTTAAATACTAATACCAAACTTATTCATACTAATACCAAACTTGGTATTTAAGTTTGGTATCTTCCAAGGATGCGACAGAGCATTTTCAAGAAAACTTCCCACCACAAACTACCCTTTACATTGAAACATTTTTCTCAAAAATGGTTCTATCGATTTTGATTAAAATATCGTATATCAAAGATATTTACCTGACCAATAAAATGTATATCTTGAATTTTCTGATAATAGCCTCTGAAGACTACTTTATTCTGGAATTTTATTACAGAATTTTACATAGCTGCTAAACCGTAAGAGATGGACAAAAACTTACCCGAAAAAATGTAGAGCACGCTAAGACACACAATTTGTGTTACATATATATTTTTTTCGTGGATTTGTTCGATTTTTAGATATTCCTTGTTTTTGGTTTCAACTTTGAAAACCTTATACTTTTCTCATACAGGAATTTGTCAACTCCTGCCCTTACACATAAAGAAACTTCAGTCACATAGAAACCAGCTTTTGACTATCACTTTAACTTATGGTACGCCCTTATTTCGCTTCTACTTACAAGGATGCAAGTGATAAGACTATTTCGGCTATTTTTTCGCGATTAGCATGAATCTTTTTAACAATAATTTATTCTAGAGATGTAGAGAAAGTCATGTGAATGGAATACATTAGTTTTTTTTTTCACACACCCACGTGCAATTGTTTTTATAAATGTATCGCTCCCACGTGCATTTGTTTTCTCTCTGATCAATGTTCGCTTCATAATAATAGTATCAGTGTGCAGTGATATTCACGTATATAGTGGCCGAACTTCCAAAATGTTTTGGGGAAAGGTCTATCGCTGAAATAGCATATTAACTGAAAGCTCAAAGCGCCAGAATACTAAACACAACATGGTGTGTGGAACCGGTTCAAAGAATTCCGTACGCAACGAGACCATGATTGATGATATAGACATCAAGTTGCTGTGATTTCGGTGCAAATATATGTCAAGACAAATGGGATTTTAGGAGTATTATCCTTCGTGTCTATATAGGCTAATCATTGTTATTTTATTCAGGAAATAGTCTTATTAAATACAACTCCAACAGCAACCTTTCTCTAGATCAATTATCGATAACATTGAAGCTCTCGTTATATTACTTATAAAAATCTGATGTGTTCCATTCACATGACTTTCTCTACAACTCTGCAATAAATTATTTTAAAAACCTTATGCTTGTATTTACTTCCTGCTAATCGAGAAAAAACTAGCTTGCTTCCTTGTAAGTAAAAGCGAAATATGGGAATACCATAGGTTAAAGTGATGGTCAAAAGCTGGTTGCTATGTGACTGAAGTTCCATTGTTTGTATGCACACGAGTTCACAAAGTCCACTATGAGAAAACTATGTTTTTTATAGCTGAAACAAAAAACAAGGAATATCTCAAAAACAATTAACTCCGCGAAAAATAAGTATATATCATAAATTGTGTGTTTTAAAGTGCTCTACATTTGTTGTGTGGTACGTTTTTGTCCATCTCTTACGGTTTAGCAGTTATGCAAAATTCCGTAAAATTTACCCATAATAAAGTAGTCTTCAGAGGCTATTCCTAGAAAATTCAAAATATACATTTTATTTGTCAGGTAAATATATTTAATATACGGTATTTTAATCAAAATCGTTAGAGCCATTATTTAGAAAATCAAAATTTTCGAATAAATTACATGTAAAGGGTAGTTTGGGGTGGGGGGATTTTTCTCAAAATCTTCGTGTCGCTCCCTGGAAGATACTAAACTTAAATACCAGGTTATCGTCTTCACAGACACACGGACACACACAAACGGACCTTTTTCTGAAAATACTTTTTTTGGATACAGGAGACCCTAAAACATTTCCGGTGAAATCTCGGTATCGAATTTTTTGGTGGAGTGCAATACATTCTCTATACACAATGTACATTAGAGAAAGTTATTATAGAGAAAGTAAAACGTTAGTACATATGTGAATTATGCGCGTGTGACAAAGATTGCTGTATTCCCAGCAATATCATCTAATCACAAGATTTATATTGCTTGACTTCATTTCAACTTCTTTAAGATCTTTGCTGAGTTTGATTCTATAGATCGTGTATAACAAAGCAAAACTGCAGAGTAAAGCATAAGATACCCAATATATATAAATGTACTTAAACTATCTGATGGAATACTCACATAGCTTTCTCTACCTATAACAAAATGGCATATATTCGTTATAAAGACAAAAAATTAGTATATGCGAATTGATACCTTAATTATGCTAGTATGGATCCATAATTGTTTACAAAACATTGAAAAAGTAGAGAAATTATAGTAATAAATCATTTCAAACTAAAAATCAAGGAAGTCTGTAAACAACGTATGTTACAAAAGCTGTTGCTAAATGAGTCTTTAGGAAAGGCAGTTACGTTGGAAAGCATAAGCAGCTTGAACTCATAGTTCAAAGAATCTCTATAAATAAAGAAACCTATTTGTCTCATGGATCATTGAATTGGTGTATGTTCATAAACGCTAAAAGATCACGTAGACCATTACTAGAAATTATAAAAGTGTTGAGTAAAATAAACAAAGGCCCTTCCTCACTAAAAAAAAGAGTTTTGCCCAAAATTCAACTTTTAAGAATGAAGAAAAACATTGGTTCTATTTTATATACTTTTAGTTATTTTTATACTCATAGATTCCATTTTTTTTAATTCTTATAAAAACAGTGGAATAATAATTCTCGGGGATGAGAGCCAAAGGTAATAAAGGTATCCCTAAGCTACTAATATGAAGTGTAAAACTTGCTGACAGAATGTCGTAACTAGGTGGTGTAGTGTGATGTAGGAGAGACTTAGATTAATATAAGTGAATTATTTCAAAAACTTAATTACACTGACGCCTCTTACGTTTGAAGTGGCATATCGTGCTTCAAAGCTACGCACAGCGCTATGCACATCACACATTTATTATCATAGTGTAATCACTCATCAAGAGAAGTGCAAATGAGCTCTCGGATATCAGTTTTAACGTGTCACGGTGACTTTTGTACTTTACGACTGAAACAAATTTTGTCTAAAACGTCTGTAAGTTCGCAGCTCTTTTATGATGCAGTTACCTATTGGTCCTTGTACTGGGATTCAAGAATAGCTTAATGATTTGTAATTTGAGGCGAACTTGATTAATACTCAAAGACTTCAAGTGTAAACTTTAAAAGAAAATCATGATTTTGCCACATACTCATGGTTTCTTCAGTTCTTTTGCACGATTTGAACCACGGATCTCCTGGTCCCTAGTCAGTTACTCTACTTCTAAGCTACCATGGCAACATACCGACATGGCATTATATTCCTTGGCTGACTCGCATGTTTCCACTAAACCACAAGTATATCTCAAGATATACCTAACCCAATGGTGACATACACTGTCGTAATGGGAAATTATTCCAAACCCTGGAAGGATTAAAATATAGACTTCAGGATGTCCAAAAAATCAAAATAGGTGTTGATATAAAATAGGATCACCACCTTATTTTAAGTCCCGTGCTCCATAGTTTAATCAACCACTAGGTCATTTAGTATTAATTTAACTGATTTTTCACACAAACCGTAGGAGTCAGACTGAAAAATTCAATGCCACAACTGAGATTAGAACCACGGATTTCCTAATCTCTAGCCGGTTGCTCTAACCATTGAGCTACCATGGCAACATGCTGGCCCGGTATTAAATTTCTCAACTGACACGCTTGTTTCCCAATAAAACATAAGGTGTCTCAAATTATTTTGAGATGTCATTCACAAATCTAAAAATTATTATATTTTAATCAAAATCATTACAGCTATTTTTCTGAAAATCAAATATTCCAAAGAAATTTCGATAAATAATCGTTTAGGGTTGGAGGATTTTGTTTTTGTGTCACGACTTTGAAGATACAAAACTTAATACCAACTTTGGTGTAACGTAATTTTCGTTTTGAGTTGCGTTCACACACAGATCATACATACATAGATAACCCCATGAACCTTTTTCTAAAAATGATTATTTTTTTACTGTCTCAATTTCTAAAATATAATTTACAGGATCCTCTGAATAAAAAAAAACAAAAAAAAAAAAAAAAAAAAAAACATTTTTAGAATAAGTTCCGCAAGAGTGTATATATATATATATATATACACACACACACACACACACACAAACACGCCTTTCTTGTCTGTGAATAGCATAAGTCGAAAACGAAAAGTCTGCTATGTACCAAACTAAATAAATTAATTTATCATCTTCCAAGAATGCGACACAAATGATTAAAACTATCTTCCCACCCCAAACTACCCTTTTCATAAATAATTATTTTTATGTTATTTTCTGGCTCCAACGAATGTGACCAAAGTAGCGAATATTAAAGTTATTTTCATGACAAACTGATAATTAGAATTTCCTGGAAATTGTCTCTGAGGTCCTCTTCATTCTGAATGACTGTTGCCTAAGTGGCAAACTGTAAGAGACAGACATAAACTTAACACACGAAAAACAATTAATGTCAAAACATTTTTGTTTTGGAGCTATTTCCTAGATATTACTTGTTATAGGATTAAATTTTCCAAAACTTTAATTTTTCCTAAAGGAGAAATCATTAATCGTAATTGTTTTCATCCTGGTAAACCAAAGAATTTCACTGCCATTACATATCGACCGGCTTTTAAAGGATTTTACTATAGTTCTAGGTTATTCTATTTCCTTATTCCTCTCGTACAGGGAAATAACATCGTAGTAGAATCATTTCTGTTAATGTTTATCTTGATAAACATGAAGTAGATAGAAGAATGTGATTTTGTAAGAATAAGTACAAAAAGATATGTGAGTGTAAAACATCAGGGTTTTATTTAATGGGAACTCAAAGCATGCAAATTTTTGGGTAAAATATAATATTTTCTCTACTTACTTAACTAATATTAAAGTAAAACCGTTTATATGCAGATATAGCATTAGCCGTATACTTTTAAAAATAGTTCATTGAATTAATGTCCTACACATGATATAACTTATTTATTATAATATAATTTACATTTAGATTATATTTTGTAACACCTTTGTTTCAAGCACCGGTGTTACTATTAAGTAGTAATAAATAAAATAATACCATAAATTTTCACTACATATTCGCATTGCCTCAAGTGAAACCCTCAGACCATTTTTGAATTACAGATTTCTGATTGCATTAATAAACACAACCCTGCGATTTAATTAAAGGAAAATTTACTCAGGCGATAGAAAACAAAGAACCTGTTGCTATTAATAACGTAACATACATTTCTAATATTACTGCAAGGTATCCTCATGAACGTTTCCCATTGAAAAAAAAAATGCAAACATAACTGGCAGCAATGTGTAACGTGAGTTTTAATGAATGAATTGTGTTTACACTTCTCTGTAATTAGATGATAATATGAGACTAGGGGTGTCGTGTTATACTGATACAGCTCCAACTTCAAAAGCTAATATTTCAGTTTCTAATCCATAAATATGTTCAAAGGTGCAGTTCATTTAAATGAAATAATGGATATTGATTTAACAGAAACGTATGTAGCACATTTCTAAAGGTGCTCAGTTGAACAGCCATTGGCATGATTAAAGGATCGGTAATAGGTAGGAAAAATGCCCTTGTACCGTTTTTAAATTTACTATTAGGAGTAAACTAGCGGTCTTTAAACTATGTAAAATGTGTTATACTGTTTCTAGAGCATATTTCAATTCTATCCTTTCCAAAAATCATCAAAATTGTAACTCCTTCAGAAATAGGAAGGCAAGAATTAATATGTGTAAATTTTACCTCCGAAAAAAATGGTTCCTAATTACAGACGTTGATGTTTCCTAATTTCGGTTGGAAATAAACATTAAAGTTGAATGAGATAGTAACATAGCCTTTATTCACACCAAATACTTATCTTCAAAGTAAAGAGTTATGCATAATTGTTGGTAATTCTACAGATGTGTCAGCCGTAACAAGAAACGGTTCAGTATTTAGTGTTTTTTAATACAGAAGAATATTTAAAACATTTCTAAGAATCATCATCGAATCCTGCACAAAGTTCATGACACCAGCAAATGCAGCCGATGCATTTAATTGCGGGTTTTAGAGGTATCAGTTGACTTCAGTTAATTGCAGTAATCGTAACAATTGAATATTCTGTGAGGTGCATTCATTTTTCAATAAATGAAAGAGTCTACTACCTCCTTTGTGAGGCTTTTAGTTCTGTCAGAAAGTTTCTCAGGTGTCCCAAATATCAGTTCTGGATGTCATTTCAAGAACCCTCCGTCATTTTTACCCTCAGAAGCCTTATCTACATTGAACACATTTGGTGATTTATCATGTACTGCAAACTGGAATGCTAGAATCTAAAATCCCTAGCCTTAAGTCCCTAAGCCATATCTCTGTTTCATAACCCCGCAATAGGGAGCAAGATCTTCTATTTGAACCAGAAGTACAGGTTTTCTGCGCATTCTTTGATTAAGCAGTACATTTATATATTGTTCTTTACACTTCTTCACAAAATCCTCTAAAGTTGTGCTTTCAAATGGTCCATTTCTTTCTTCTGGACAGCTTCCACTACCTTGCGCATGGATTCCGGATCCCATAGTCTTCACTTTTTTTTAGGTATCTAAAATAAAATCCTAAACATTTATTTGTATAAACTGACGTCAAATTTTGGGTACCCGAAAATGAGCAACCTATTACTATCGGCTATTAGGGGTCATCCCTTACTTTAATCTAGGCGCAACTTATCCCTTAAGTGAATGGTGACCCACCCGTTTTAACAATTAATCACGAAAGAGAATGCTTCAAACTACTATCCTACATGAACTAATTTTAAATTATGTCTTACTTGACTTGAGGAATGACTTCGAAATTAACACTATGAAAAAATTTTAAATTCAACAAGATACAAAAATGGTTGTAAAGAAAGATACGTGCAACGGAATGTTATTGTATAACCATGCAATTTTGTTTCATTGCCTTCAATTAGTGTTATTATCGGTTAAAAAGGAGTATTCTGCGTATGAGCAATGAACGATGATCGAATATTTCTGAATATCGATAGTCTAATTTTCTTGATGGAAGAACGAATAGATTAGTAATAGATTGTCTCATGTTTTTTGTTGTTTGAAAAAGTTTACTTAGAGATGAAGAAGAACGGAAAAGAAGGAATGTATATCTGTGTGATATATTTGAATACTTCGACGGTGCATTGTATAAATATAGAAAATATCTAATATCTTATGGAAATATTCATTTAAGAAGATACTTGTTAGATTAATTGAAGTTTTGTTTTAAATATTAATAGTGAAATTAAAACATTTTGTGGAATTATAAAACAAAATGTGTTTATTCAGTAGTGAGTCATTCCTTACACAAATCGCCTTGCGAAAACAGTCCACATAACATTTTCGTGTAGATATATATATATATATATATATATATATATATATATATATATATTATAAACAGCTAGTTGGCCAGGCAGATTCAAAAGATAAGGTATTAATAAAAACCAAAGCTACTGAAAAAAAAATATATAATTAGAACAGGGACATTATTGTATGAAAACCACTTTACATTTTATTAGTTAAATAAACTTTCCGACATTAAAAACCCCTACCACGCGTTAACAATGCCGACATCAAAATACAATGACACATCATAATGGCCTTCGCCACTGGTTGTGACAGCCAGCACTAAGCATGTTTATCTTCCCTAAAACATGGTCCAGTTTCCGAAGGTGATTTTAAAACTTAAATCTTGTATTTTCACTGTAGTTTTAGTTTCTCTGGCAACGATGTGCAATTTACATAGTAAAGAGAGAAGGCATTATATTCCACTCATATTTTGCTACCGAAAAGTCACCTAAAATATATGTTTTGCAACCCCCTGGATCCAAAAAAAAAACAACATATTTTGGAAATGTCTATGTCTGTATGTAAGTGTTGGCAGCATAACTCAAAAAACGAAACACTCGTTAAATACTTAACTTGGCATTCAAGTTCAGTATCTTATAAGGGCGCGAAACTAAGATTTCTAGGAAAATCTACCCACCCCAAACAACCCTTTATATGGAACATTTTTCGAAAATTATGCTTCTCAAAAATGGCTCTAACCAGTCTTATTAAAACACTAAAGGTTTAAGATAAGTTCCTGACAGACAAAATGTGTAGTTTGAATTTTCTAAAGCCCCTGAAAACCTCTTCATTTTGGATGACTTTTACATAACTGGTAAACCGTTAAAGATTGACACAAGTTTACCTAAAAATGCAGATCTGTTAAATAAAACGAGATATTTCTTGTTATTAATTTCAATTTTAAGACGCTTAGCTTTTCTCAAACGGGAATCTATCATTTCTTCTTCTATGTTTTACTCCAAACCTTGCAAAGAGAACGGAATTTCAATTAGGATTCAAATAGCAACCAGGTTTTTTATGATTGGACTGTTGCTTTAACCCTAGTGGTTTGCCCAAGTTCCTTGCTGCTTATAAGGAACTATATAATAAGAGAACTTTCAGCACAGAATTTCTACTATTTATCTCGATTAACTGAAAATTAGATTTTGTAAGAATAATTCGCATTCCTATCGTATTCTCGAAAGATGCTGAGCTTAAATATTAAATTTTATATTTAACCAACTTTTCGTTTTTGAATTATCTGTCCACAGACTAATACACAGAAATAAGCATACAACCAGATACCCAGACGGTTTTTGTAAACATATTTTTTTTTTAATTTGGGCCCTCAAAATATATAGTATTTCCTGTGAAATCTCGGTTTCGAATTTTTGCATGGATAAGATTCAGTATACATCATCTGAATCGTACATACCTGTAAGAGAAAGTAACAAAATATTAATAATGCACATTTCAAAATCTGACATGTGACATTCACTGTCTTCCTCTATCTGTTCGACAAACAAAGGAATATCGCATTATCTACGTCACACTAATCGAGATAAAGCTTAGCAGAAATGCTCTTATTTATTGCTTTCTTGTAAATAGAAAGAAAATAAGGGAATACACCATCCCAAATGATGGTTAATCTTTTGAAAGCTGTCACTAAATGATTTAGATTGAAATTTGATTCTCTTTCTATGGCCCCGAGTGAAATAAAAGAGATATGAAATAGGGCAGGGCTTCGCTTTTGAGAAAAATTTGGTGTTCAACATGTTCTCGTTCAAGTGCGGGTGTGCACACACACAGACACATATATACATATAAGTAAACACACAGCTTTTTCTAAAAATGCTTTTCATAAATTAAGGAATCTTAAAAACATATATTTTCGGTGAAACTGGGCATCTAGTACACTACCTTGTCTATTATTCACATTATACATACGTACTAATAAAAATAACAAAATAATATGAATGTGAATTTTCAAAAATATAATTCTAAAACAGCTTCAACGATGATTTGGAAGTGATTTATTCCGATAACAATGCTATGTTTAACTTAATTGAGGACATATATTGTGAATAGCTACAAAATCATTATATTCTGAACACACCTCAAACATATTATCAAATCTAATCAGAATTAACTGTTATTTATCGACGAGTTACAATGCATCTTAATAATTTTCGAGTCCCTATGATGCGGGAAATGCATAGCAGCGTCAGTTAGGACAGCAGTTAGATAAATCAATAGCCCATCCGTACTGTCAAATAATTAAGAAGTGCACGGTGGTATTTGCTGATATATCGCACTTTGCTGAAGCACGTACCCGAGCCAGCAAGCTTCATTAACATTCAGAGCGCCATATCACGAATTGAAGCGTCGCTCATTATTATTACTAATGCTGGAGTGCATGTGAAAGTAAGAGTAGGTATTGCTATTAAAACTATGCTGATGGAGGGTGAATTACTGTGAATGAAATCGATTCACTTATTCATATACCGGCAGCCATTACGTGACGTCACATTAGAATGGTTAAAGCTGCTGAATTATTGATAAGGAATGCGCCGAGCAGTGGATGAAACAATGCCATGCATAACTGGAAATGAAAAACGAAATAAAGCTCTCAGTTATATCAATGATAATTGCGGCGATAGCAATAATAACGGTATTACTAACAGTAATAATAATAAAAATAATAATAATATTACCTATGAGCACTATTCATTATTATTACCCTATTTTATGACCTTTATTGTAGGAAAGGTACTCAGATAACAGAGTAGTTCTTTGAAATAAGCATTTGCTAAGCAGCATTTGCTAAGCAGCCGTTAGCTTATTGTACGTCGGACCCCTGGAGGAGAGGATGAAATGAGTGTAATTTGAAAGGGCGGCCGACATCCGGACAAGGAGAGAGCCACCGAGGAGGGTCCATAACAGTTCACAAGCAGTTCATCTCGACGCGAGAGGGCCAGTCCCACGGGCTCAGTCCCGCTTAGACCACCCAAGTTTGCAGACAACCAACAGCGCCATCCCGCCGTAGAGAGCTGTATTTCCAGAAATGTTCTTATTGTTTAGTTTATTTATTGTCAGAATGTTAAGTCTTATAATGCTGGATAAAATATTAACTGCCGCATGTAATGGCGCCTCAACCGTAGACCTCGTTTTTTTTTTTGTTTTTTTGTTTTTTTTTTGGTACTGTTTAACGCCCACCTTTACTGCTCTGGCACCGCAGGCGATGACACTGATGCCCGGAGAAACCCGGAGAAAACCCGTCCCTGCGCCGCCTTGTCCACCACAAATCTCACATGCGGTCGCTTGGGATCGAACCCGCCGTCTAGGTGGGAGGCGAGTGGTCTAACCACTCGGCCACGGCGCGGCCGTAGACCTCGTTGACACTTACAGCCCTGAAAGAGACCGGTTGAGATGAAATGATGATGAAATAAAGGAACAGGAAGTTCGGGGGAACGCCTGAGCCATCTGACTCGGTAGTGAATGGGGTAGATCAGGCGGTTTCATCTACTACGCGCATTTGACATATCACGAATTTGATCCCCGTGGACGGCCTATCTGACCCATGCATTTTTTCGGGGTTTACCCGGGTCTTCAGATGAATTCTGGGTAGGTTTATTTCTTTCCTCAAATTATCTGTCCCTATATGTCGTTTGCATTCTCATTTCAGTCATCCTTCATCCCGTTGGTTTCTTTCAGGGTTGGGAGAGCTCGGTGTGGCATGTTAGAGAAAAAGAATGTTCATTCTGACTCTCTCCGTACCCCGAATTCTGCTGGCTACTGGGATGAGAAACGTCTTTGTTGAGGCGCTCGATCCTGTAAGAGCTTGGATCGAAGTATTTAAATCTGTAAACCGTAGGGATCCTGCCATTGCTGTGCCGTCGCTCCCGATTCGGCTACTCCGTGCATCCACTACCTCATTCCTCCCTCGTGGGGAGAGATATATAACCGCAATGGTTTGATGGCGAATCCCCTCGCCTTCTAATTGTAATATAAAGAGAAAACTAATGAGATGGGATGGTTAGGAAATAACCAATAAGATTAGAATAATAAAACAATAGAATAAGTCCCCAGCTTTAATATCTAGATTTCGAATAAATTTGGAACATAAAATATATGAATTTACAAAATTTCAACAATGAAGGATCACAAGAAAAAAAATTAAGAAAAGAAGCAAGAATAAAATATCTATAAAATAGTGAATTGCTTTACTTGATTAAGGTAATCAAGAGTGGGATAGCTCCGTGGTAATTGAGCAGCTCGCATTCAGGAGGTTCTAAGCTCGAATCCCCACTGCGAGCATGGGATTTTGTGGTTTCCTTGGTTGGAAAAGGCGAGGTTTGGAGCTGTATATTCTCCCACCGATTTATTTTCCACCACTTCCTCTCATTTAATTTCCCTCGTTCATGTTCAAGGTTGCTTTTGGGCAACGCGGCGTTCGGTGTCGGACAGATGTAACGCAACGAGCAGATGGCAGGCTGAGAGCTTCCCTCGTTCATGTTCAAGGTTGCTTTTGGGAAACGCGGCGGTCGGTGTCGGACAGATGTAACGCAACGAGCAGATGGCACGCTGAGGATGGAGTGTTAGACGTTTTTCTATACTACAAGAACTTAACCACGTTCTGACGGGAATATGGGGTTTACAGGATGGCGGGTGAGAATGAGATTGGGGAGTGACAGGAGGAGGCAAGTTTTGCTCCTCAATAGGTGCCAGTCATGGTGCAATGGCCCTCGTATACCGCTGGTGTAATGGTTTTGCAAAATGTTTATTTTTAGAGTTGGAAATTTTGATGTCCAAGCAACTCTTGAATACTTGTAAGGAGCTTAGCTGTAGCAGCTTTTGGAGGTGCTCCTTTGCTACCGGGGATGCCCGCAAGCCATGCGGGGAAGCCGGTATCGCCTGAAGTGGCGGTTTCTGGGATTATAATCTCCAAGAGACCTAACGAGGGAGCTACGATGGAATGGTAACCCATCGTTTAATTTTGTTTCCTGACGCCTAATTTCGTCCTCAAGGTATGGCAGACCAGAGGCTTCGTACCAGGAGTCTCGTAAGTAATCCAAGAGGCACAGAATAGATGGCTCGAATGCATCTATTCTGCACCCGCTGAAGCAACAGCAGACTGGAGTCTGTCTCCATGCCCCAGATCTCGCAGACGTAGATTAACAAGGGGACTATGAGAGCTCTCAAGAGGCGCAACTTAAGGGGAATCGGCATTGTAAATGCGTCTGCATTATAACTTCTTCTCGACCTTGCAAAATGGCAGCCTATCGAGCCTGCACTGTTGGGTCGAGTTCTCCCCGGTTCCTCTGCAGCGACGCTTTCTCAAGCGGAACAGGGAATATTTGGCGCAGCAATGGAGGATCCTACGTTTCTTCACTTCATCCATTCCTCCCAAGGGTATATGCACAAAAAGTTCGTTGGGGGCCGAAGTGCGAGGTGTGCCGCGTAAACTCGTCATAGTCATAGACAGAGAAAACTTAGGTAATCATAAGATTAATAATAAATTAATATAATAAATCTTATAATTAATACATTAATTAATCTTACTTCACAAAAAAGTATATCTGTTTAAAACACAGGAGTTAATAACGTATACATTTTTCATGGACTATTTCCGAGATACTTCTTTATTAGTTTCAGTATTGAAATACTTAACTTTTTCGGAGATGTTTTAACTGCTGGCCACATAAAGAAACAAATTTAATCACATATCAACGAGGTTTAAAATGTTTTACTACCACTTTAGCGCAGTGTACTCCCTTATTACTCTTCTGCTTACCACTAACTAAGTAATAGATTATTTCTGCCATTGTTTATTTCGACTAGCATGAATTAAATAGAAGAATAAGCTTGTGGAGACATCGACGTTTCGGGAGCGTACATCTGTCCCTTCTCCAGCATCCTGAAGAAGGGAGAGATGTACGCTCCCGAAACGTCGATGTCTTCACATCACCTCACCTGGCTTGAAGCCCGAGAACGTCTAGAGCTTGTTAATAATAGTTTGCTACAGAGATGTTGAATAAGTCATGTGAATGTAACAATCAGATTTTTTCATGGCAGGCTGCTCATTTATTTTCCTCGGTATTGGAAATGTTACTTAATTATGCTATTTTATTGTAATGTTACAATTATGAATAATTTTATTTCTGAGGAAATGCAGTGTTTCTTTAGTACTGGAAGCATTGGATGAAGTTTGGAGAAGTTTTAGTTACAAAATAAATACAAGAAAAATGTAGTTGGATCCGCTGGGGGGTTCTATGTGATTTGCACCTGTCCTAAAATACCAATGAAGAGAGTTCAGCATTTCTATAAAAGTTAACACACACATAAACCAGACACCGAATAGACATTATATTCAAACGTTGTGACTCTTTATGGTGTTCCAGTGGATAGCAACTCAAGACAAAATATTAGCCACATTTTATTAATGTTTTTCTCATATAACCCTCATCTTGTCAGTGCTAAAAATAAATATTTTAAGATTTTTATTAAAAGATTAAATAAGTCTGTTGTAGAACCATCATATCCATCCTTACTAAGGTAATCCATTCGTAAAACGAATCTGCTGAATCCGCTCTGCAACTTCAGCGTGAAATTCTCTTTGGAAATTATGGCTATTGGATTAATGTATACAACTTTCATTTCTTTTTTCAGCACCATGCTGATAGAAACAGATCCATTTCTCCAAGGCATGCAGGTGTTCCGTTTCCTGAAGATTCTTAGAAAGTAAAATATTACAATGCCAAACATGTTACCTAAACGGAAGAAAGTCTGGAGTGCAACATCCCAGATGGATCTCGGGATGGAGGTATACTGAATGTTAGCGATGTCTGTGTCGAGTTTTTTTAGAATTATTTTTAAATTAAAATTATCGAATTTTAAATACACTGATGGATATAAGTGTCTCAATGGTGTTGAATATGCCTATGATCATGGAACCGAACCATAGAAATTTGGTTTTCATTGTACCACTTCCATTTATAACGCAGAGTCATTTTGCATGTACACCATTGACATTTGGGTGACTGTCTAATTGAGTGATTCCCTTAGAGCACTTTAAGGCCTTCGAAGCTGTACAATTAGGAGATTCTGCATTATTACTGGTATTAAATATATACTAGCTAGGATTTAACTGTTTATTCTAGATTATTATTAGACTTATTGATATCACGTGTAATTTGTTATGTTAATTAAATGTTTCACCTTCTATAAAGGATTACATAGTTTAAATTATTTTTTTAGTATGTACAAGCATAGGTTTTTATACTGAGCAGGAATATTAGAAACATCTTTGTCCTCATGTTTTACATGGCTATGGCGTTAGTGTGGAGTTTGCTTGAACTTTGGTCGCGTTGGCTTGCTGAGTAATGAACAGACGGATTCGGCAACAAAGTCGGTACTCACTTAACCCAGAGAATGTCAGATGACTTTAGGATTATTATGTGTAAAGAGGTGGGCTAGAGCATGGAATCTTCAGCTCTCCAGAAAAATAATTTTGGAGTAGTAAAAGATATTCTGATAGAACGGGTAACTTCCCTCGTGAGGAACTGATTTTGCCTCTGGGTACTCTGCTCCCATGTCAGCTGTATAGCAAAGGTTTTTCGCTCCCTTTGTTAGAGTATGTTTTTCTAACTTCTCTTCGGGAATCACTGCAAAGTCGATCAGCCTTACAGAAGTTCTAGTTTCTCAAATTTAAACTTCAAATGAAGACTTACTTATATTTATTTATATCATTTTTCTTACCGTTCGGCATACTTTGAAAATTCATCTTTATCTATAGCCTTTGCCCACAATTATTTTATAATAGTGACCTTTAACCCTGACGTTTGGTATGCCATATTCTTATACCGATTTTTACTTTCTCTATAGCCACTATGTACATAGTGTACAGAGAATGTATTGCACTCCACCAAAAAATTCGATACCGAGATTTCACCGGAAATATGTTTTAGGGTCCCCTTTATCTAAAAAAAGCATTTTCGGAAAAAGGTCCGTGTGTGTGTGTGTCCGTGTGTCAATGTGTCCGTGTGTCCGTGTGTCTGTGAACACGATAACTCAAAAACGAAAAGTCAGTAAAATACCAAACTTAGTATTTAAGTTTAGTATCTTCCAGGGATGCGACACGAAGATTTTGAGAAAAATTCCCCCACCCTAAACTACCCTTTACATGGAACTTTTTTTCGAAAATTTTGATTAAAATATTGTATATTAAAGATATTTACCTGACAAATAAAATATATATTTTGAATTTTCTGGGAATAGCTTCTGAAGACTACTTTATTCTGGGTCAATTTTACGGAATTTTGCATAACTGCTAAACCATAAGAGATGGACAAAAACTTGCCACACAACAAATGTGGAGCACTTTGAAACACACAATTTATGTTACATACATTTTTTTCGTGGAGTTGATTGTTTGTGAGTTATTCCTTGTTTTTGGTTGCAGCTATAAAAAATATACTTTTCTCATACAGGACGCGTGTTCATACAAACAAAGGAACTTCAGTCACATAGCAACCAGCTTTTGACTATCACTTTAACCTATGGTAGTCCCTTATTTCGCTTATACTTACAAGGAAACAAGTAATAAGATATTTCTGCTCAATTTTTCTGATAAGCGTGAAGTAAATAGAAGTATACGCTTTTTAAGAATAACTTGTTGCAGGAATATAGAGAAAGTCATGTGAATGGTACACATCAGATTTTTATCTCTAGCTTTTGCAATGATCTATTTATAAGGGCACGAATAACCTCGCAGTTAAACATCATTAAACATACATACATCACATCATCATCCGAGAGAGTTATGAAACTAACAGTTTGCTTTCAGTTTATATGCCTTTTCGGTCTCGCAAACCGCAGCCAAGGGGTAAGCGGCATGCTGACCATGTGACATTGCCATTAATGCAGTGGCTATGCTGTAGACCTTGGGCCACTCAGAACGGAGTTAATTTTATACTTTGAGTTTAAACCATGAGCTTCCATAGCCTTCCATCCAAATCCTTTGCTTATATATACTGTAAATAAATGTATAATTACAATAATTTGTTACAATGTTATTAAACTTCAATTTGAAATGTTTCATTTATTCTTTTGACATCAGTAGTATATTACAAACATTCTTACAGAGAATATTTAAAAAATTTCCTGAAACTAGATGAATAAATATTTTACACCACAATGATGTAAAGTAAATCTCCATCTTTATATTTATGCAAAAATATCTTACGCCACAAAATGAAATCATATGTTAAAACAATATTAATTTATGTCATCCACAAGTTTTATATTTAAACACGATAGCAAAAGCCGAAACGACTAACCATTTAACAATACATTAGATGTAAGTATTCATAAAAATTTGAATACACCAAGTAGAAAATCACAACACGATGAATATTGTAATACAACGGCTATGGCACAAGCTTCGGGAAGTCGGCGAAAGATAAATAGTAGGACCCTCCCCCAGCGCAAGGCCCTCTCCAATCGTCAGATAACTAGATTCTTCTGGCAGATTCCCCTCTTCCCGCCCCAGAAAACCGCTAAATAAGGAGCATTTCGCGGGTTTATAAGTCAAGAGTGTTTTGCTGGATGGAAAAAAGGTGCTATTTTCCGAGCGAGTTGATAACCACTCTTGTGACTTGTGGTGACTGCAGCTACAGCAGATTAAACACGTGTGCGATTACCCAGCAGATAAACCGTCCAAACGAACAGGCTACGTTGTGTATATTTCGTTACACCACCACATCGCGAATAAAGTAGGTGACACAGAAAATTTAAACTAAATTACATCACTGAAAAACCGACAGCTTGTAAAGTGAAAGCGAAAAGTGGACAACGTATCACATTAGTTTCATATCACCATATTGGAGCAAATACTTAAACAATCGTTAGGTGAAATTAAGATCATACAATCTAAAATAGTAAGAATAGCAACTAAATGCTGGAGATGCGAACTGAAGTGAAAAATAAAATTAAAAGAATGAAATCCTAATTACATTTTGACATTGAAAGTAAAATCTGAGATAAATACAAAGTATCTCTGAAAAGTGTAAAGGAGTTTTAAAAAATTAAAGCTGACATGGAATATTGAATTAATATAGTGGAAGTGCTTATAGATCAGCAAAAAAAAAAAAAAAAAAAAATAGTCTATCAGATGAAAGAAAACAAGAAATAATGAATGTTGCAGTGGAGGAGTTGCGTCTGGACCTTGAAGCCAAAATTCGTACAAAAGTGTAGACGCTATTATAAGCTTGCCTAAATAAAAGGCAGCGACGCCACCGAAATTCAATAGTACTGCAAATTTGGTATATATTGCTTCCAGATGCTCGACTTATAAGAGCTATGGAAGCGATGAGACTAGTGATCAAAAACGGTTTATTGAGAGTTTGGGAGTAATAAGACGGGAAAACCGCTGCGGAAAATAAAACTAGTGTTTCTGAAGTTAAGATGAAGGAAATCTCCGAGAAAACCTGAAGATACCTTGATAAACTACGTTGACGATTATATTGGTCATAAATTCGTGGAGAGGTGGTATCATCAGTACATCTGCGCAACAGAACGTGGGCCCCGTCACGAAGGCGGTCCACAGTACAACGGTATAACGTCGAGGTGCCAAAGGATATCCTGTGAGAAATTAACACCATGACAGGAGACACCTTAAGTTCATAATGCAATATGAATGCAGTGGATTTTAGCTCCACAAATAAGATTCGCACTTTTTTTAGATTACGTCTACACATGTAAGTTTAGGTTTACAAGTTAGTGCCTCAAGTGATGGGCTATGATCGCCTGGCAACAGTTGTCGAATTCCAAGAGGATAACCAAGTAATGCTCATCACTGGGCTAAAAGCAAGTTTCCGGAGCTGATGTGTGATTCCTGGGATGGCAGTATCAAAAAGAAAGCTTAAACTTTGAAACAGATAGCACACATAATCAAGCTATCGATGCTATCCTACACAGTTTTGTGCTTATTGTATATCACTTTAAATTCTTGTAAATACCTATCACAGGTCACTGAAAAACACCTGCAAGAGATAGATGTGAGATGAACTATTGCGTTGCCCCCTGGTAAGTTTATCAACAATGATGAACACTGTTGACTGACGAGATTACCTCTTGTTTACAAATGGATAAAATAGCCACTATACTTGGTGATGAATTTGGTGTCTGACTATGCTGAGGCTCGTGAGCAGAATCTCCGAAGTTGAAGCTGACATCTCCTGTTGATCACCGTGCATCTGAAATGGTAGTTGTCTGTTTGTTTGTTTGTTGCTTGGTTAGTTCAGTGTGCTCTAATTCTAAAATCATGGGATGCATATTGGAGATCTTAGGTCGTGGGTGTAACTAAATGACTACGACGAAGCACGAAATTCTTATAGAGATGTTAACTTTGATCACCTTGTAATAAGGTAACGTTCTCATTCACACAAAGTTACTTCACTGGGCATACTCAATTATGACAATAAAATAAGACATTTAAGTAATCTACATCGTCCTTAAGCGAGCACAAATTTTAGGGAACTGACATAGTCATTGCTTCTGTAACGACTGACGTTGAACTTCTTTCTCGGGGCTCAGGGCCACGTTATATACAAAATGCGCCCAAAATCTGACATTGGCTAATTCTTCGCGCCTTTAACAAAGTTCCAAATAGACATATATCCCATATGGCAGTGCTTTTACTCAACAGTGCTCACAAAGAAAAATCTTAATAGAAAAGTGGTTACACCCGGGAAAGAAAGAAAGCGTGTGAAATAGACGAAAGAAGTATGTGGCGATTTTGGGAGATGGATAGTGTAAGTGACGCAATTGTTAATCTCAAGGGAATAGGGCCACTTCCAGAGACTGAATAAAGGTAAGTTATCGATCGTGTTTTTTTACAGTTAATTATTACATGTGTACCCAATGTTAGCACCGTTATACCTAACAGAATATTTTAGTTACCCTTAAAGTTGTAAAAAAGGACTCTGTTCGTTTTACATAACAATATTCCGCGCAGTCCTGAAAGTATGACAGCGAATGGCGGAAGGCTACATTATAACAGTGCACTGGTCGCCCGAGTTTTGTTTTGCGGAGGATCAACTTAAGGCTGAATAGGCTTATTTTAAACATATTTAAAAACGATATATATATATCTAGCTATTTTTTCCGTGAAATCTGTACCACTTTCTAGGCCAGTTTTATCGCTCCTACACACATTGGATTAAAATGTAAACTTTCATGCATGTTTTAGAGGAATCAAAGTACTGCTGTTATGTATGGCACAGGGGAATCAAAGTACTGCTGTTATGTATGGCAGCCTCTGTGTGTTCAGTTCATGTGATTTATTTCTGTACAGATACAATGTGCGACCTGATTTTCTCCAATTTTCCTTAAATAACTTTTTCTGGTGCAAATAACCTGGTTTTGGGTAGTTTGGGGTAGTTTTTGGTAGTGTTTAACGCCCGCTTTTACTGCAATGGCACCGCAGGCGATGACACTGATGATACATGAAGATGGAGCCCCGGTGGAATGTGATGGCGGGGGAAACCGGAGAACCCGGAGAAAACCCGCCCTGGCGCCGCTTTGTCCACCACAAATCTCACATGCGGTCGCTTGGGATCGAAGTTTATGTGGATGTTATATGCTTTAATAAAATGTATGAAGATTAAATAAACATTTACGATAAATTATAAACAAAGAATGGTATAAGCCATACCATATAATGTGTTACATTTATATCACTTTCTTTAACGAAGTATTATTTCTGCGCCAACTTCATCATAATCGTAATAAAGATTGGAAGAATTTGTGTTATTGATACTTTCACAAGGAGTTAGAATATAGTAATCTTTAGGCGGTGTGCCATTTAGTAGCTGTGAAATTCCGTTCTGTTCACAAGACCAAGAGATAGGAAGGAAGGAAGGAAGGAAGGAAGAAAGAAAGAAGGGGCAAGACAAACGAACCTAATTTTCTACAGTTAATTGTAAGTAAACATAACAAAGCATGAATGAGATACAGTTAACGCCAAAAAACCTTTGGTTGATATAAACTGGGTATATGTTTATGCAGTAGCCCCTTCAAGTTCTACAACTCTTTTAACGCATTTAGGAATAACCTGCACACGCTAAATACGGCTCAGTTGGGCCACCTGGTACAAAGTATTAGGGGTATAGATTTGGATAAATTGTACCTTAATATGTATCCTCTAGATTCTCACAAACTAGGACTACTAGACCTTTCAAGTCTTACATTATTTGAGTGAAAACTGGCGTAAGTGAGTTTGGCCTTTAATTTAGTTAAATATCGTAGTGCAAGAGGATATTTTAAATACATTTAAGTAAGTGAATTATTAAGTAATTAAACTATTTTGGCAGAAGTAAGTGTAACATGTTTAGAATCAGTATGTTAGTTGTTTTGCTCTCTTTGCCAAACAGTTATTCCACAATCATATACTTTACTATTGGTTTTTACTTTTTCCATACGCACTATGTACATAGTGTATAGAGAAAGTATTGCACTCCACCAAAAAATTCGATACCGAGATTTCACCGGAAATATGTTTTAGGGTCCCCAATATCCAAAAAAAGCATTTTCACAAAAAGGTCCGTGTGTGTGTGTGTGTGTGTGTGTCCGTGTGTCCTTGAACACGATAACTCAAAAACGAAAAGACGGTAAAATACCAAACTTGGTATTTAAGTTTAATAACTTCCAGGGATGCGACACGAAGATTTTGAGAAAAATCCCCCCACCCCCAACTACCCTTTACATGGAACTTTTTTCGAAAATTTTGATTTTCTCAAAATGGCTCTAACGATTTTGATTAAAATTTTGTATATTAAAGATATTTACTTGACAAATAAAATGTATATCTTAAATTTTCTGGGAGTAGCCTATGAAGAGTAGTTTATTCTGGATGAATTTCACTTAATTTTGAATAACTGCTAAACCTTAAGAGATGGACAAAAACTTACTACACAAAAAATGTAGAACACATTAAAACATACAATTTATGTTTTATACATTTTTTCGTGGAGTTCGTCGTTTTTGTGACATTCCTTATTTTTGGTTTCTGCTATGAAAAACGTATACCTTTCTCATATTTTAACTTGTCAACTCCTATCCATATAGACAAAGGAACTTCATTGACATAGCAAACAGCTTTTGACTATCACTTTAACCTACGGTTTCCCTTATTTCGCTTCTACGTACAAGGAAGCGAGTAATTAGACTATTTCTACTATTTTTTTCTGATTAACATAAAGTAAATAGAAGTATAAGCTTTTTAAGAATTATTTGTTGCAGGGATATGGAGAAAGTCATGTGAATGGTACACATCAGATTTTTGTATAGTAGTAACTGAGCCACGAAAAGAATAACGTCTATCAGTATAAAATGCCATTTTACTTCGACATATGCACACCTTAATAGTGTGATCTGCTGCCCTTAGGAAGTGTGGGGTCATTCACCTTACAAAAAGCATTCAAACTCAGGTCCAATAAAACATTCATCATCGCGAGGCCTGCCTACTATGTGCTACGACTTCTGTCCTGCGCTCTCAGGGAAAATAAAAGCATATAATTTGTGTGTATTACATCTACCTGGAGGTACTAAGAATATGAATACATACTACTCTTAATAAATAAAGCTATAATTTGCAAGTGAAGGAAATATTTATGCAATATTGTTCAGTACACTGACCGCAATTAAAATACGAATATCTGCAGTTATAGCGGTAAGAGCCTGGATAGAGGTCATGGATTTATCAAACAAAACACTGAAAAGTTAATTACAATAGTTATGCATATTCATTGTCACGAGTTTCTCAGCATAGACTTTACCAGTAACGAATGGCAACAAAACAGCCCCTGCAGCCACGGCATTCAGAAGTGAAAGTGTATAGTCGGCAACTCATTTCTGTGTTTTATGGACGAACTTTGTAAATCTGTGCTGCAGGCCACACATTCCCTTTTGATCACACAATCACCGAGGTGTGACAGCTCTCCGGAATATGAACCAGGGAAGACTTTCCAATTTTTCAGCAAGTCTGAGCCCCGGAGGCGAGCCTCATCATTCTCTATCATTTTCAAGGCGGAGAACGGAGCAAAACGTCACGCTAAGGGTAACTGAACGAGTAATTTGAGACGGACGAGTCCATAGAGGTTTTTTGAAAGGCAGGAAAGGCGTTCCTTTCAAGCTCAATCTCGCTCTCTGGTAGTCCCCCTTTAACTCTGTAATGAAAGTGGAATAAAAAGAAGGCGTTCTGGTACTTTTAATTTACTTTAAGTACATGTGTTGGGATTCTATGACGGGACTTATCTTCCCCGCAAAAACTGCTCAGAATTACTGTGGGAAAGCAAACAAGAAGCACCGAGAGACGCGGCTGTTAACGCGCCGGCTTGTAACAGCTCGGAAATTAATGTCCAGCGTCTCCTACCAGTCTAATTGATTCCGGCAGCAACTAATCACACATGGCTACGCTTCTTAATAAGTATTTCTTAATATTTTCACTATAATGTCTCCCAACGTACATTATTTAAATATTCCAGTTGCGTTTTAAATGTTAATTTATTTATTCATTACCTGGCTTAACACAAACTTAGAAAATGGACAATGAATTTTACAGAACATTTACTCTCTCTAGCCCCTAATGTAGCCAATGTACATAAGGATAGAGAAGTATTGTGTTCCACCCAAAAATGTGATGTCGAGATTTCACCGGAAATACCTGTTTTAGGACCCCCTGAGTCCAAAAAAACATTTTCAGAAACAGGTCCGTGTGTGTGTGTGGATCTGTAGATAGCATAGCTCAAAAACGAAAAGACTGTTAAATACCAAACTTGCTATTTAAGTTTGGTATATTCCAAGGATGCGACACGAATATTTTCAAGAACATAACCTCAATAAAAGCTATTACATGTAATATATAGATTAATAGAATTACTTATCTACAATATTCCAAGAGAGCTGCAGAAATAAATAAACAAACTGTATATTGAATTCTGAAATACATACAATAAGATACAGATAAATATTTCTTCCAATAAGTTCTTAACCTAACAATAATTTTGTTACTTTGATTTTCTAAAAAATGGCTCTAACGATTTTGATTAAAATATCGAATATTAAAGATATTTACCTGACAAATAAAATGTATATTTTGATTTATCTGGGAATAGCCTCTGAAGAATACTTTATTTTGAGTGAATTTTACGGAATGTTGTATAAGTGCTAAACCGTAAGAGAGAGAAAAGAACTTACCTCACAAAAAAGTAGAGCACATTAAATCACACAATTTATGTTATATACATTTTTTTCGTGGAGTTGACTGTTTTTGAGAAATTCCTTATTTTTGGTTTCAGCTACAAAAAACATATTTTTCTCAGGACTTTGTGTACTCGTGTCTATACAAACAAAGGAACTTCATTGACATAGAAACCAGCTTTTGACTATCACTTTAACCTATGGCACTCCCTTATTTCGCTTCTACTTACAAGGAAACAAGTAATAAGACTATTTCTGCTAATTTTTTCTCGATTAGCAGGAAGTAAATAGAAGCATAAGCTTTTTAACAATAATTTATTGCAGAGTTGTAGAGAAAGTCATGTGAATGGAACACATCAGATTTTTTAAACTTATCTTCTCACACTCCCTGTTTTATAATTCTAGCCGCTTGGTGGGCAAATTGCTTACTTCACCACAAATACTGCAAAAAATGGTATGCTTTTGTACTTGGGGTACCATTGAAATAATAATAATGTACCATTGAAATGATAATAGTAATTCTATATTTATTTTAAGTCTTTAGCTACAAAGCTGATGCAGTTTTGGTAATAGTACTAACAAATAACAATAATGATTAATTTGTTTGCAGATGTAGAGATGCAAAGGGAAATTAGAATCAATGATGAGCGCAGGCATAGACGGGTTCCCCTAATGGTTTCAAATTAAAGGTATTCAATGTCGCCTGGGGCCAACTCGCGAGCCCTGAGCCTTCAGGGTTTCTCCGAAGCCCTTGCCAGTCCCCATGGCCGCGCTCGCCAAGGCGTTCCGCTTTGGTGCTTCGTAGCGGTGGGGATCGTGGGTTCGAGTCCCGCCTTGGGCATGTGTGTTATATGTTTGTGTACATGTGTGTGTTGTAAAAGTAAGAAAACAGTAATAATACGGCAAAACAAGGTAAAAAGAAAAAATGTAAATAAAAGTAGGGTATACAGTGCTGGAGTTCCGATCAGACTCCGGTACTGTATTAAAAAAAAGAGGCCCGAAAACACCGAAAACACCGAAAACGAATTCCGATGGAGCGGTATCGCGACGATATTAGGAATAAATCGCATCCCTGCGAACTCTTGAGGCAATGGCAGTGTATGATGAACTGATGCCAATCTCGGTGGCCGGACTCGCTGAAGTGTCTCGCTTTGGCTCTTCGTGGTGCACAGGATCGTGGGTTCGAGTCCCTACATTCTGTGTTTGTAAATGTGTCTATGTTTGTGTATGTATATGTAAAAGGGAAACGTTAAGAATAATAAGGTCCACTAAGGAAATATAATAAACTGGAAAAATGGAGAGAAGAAAGGAATATAGCGCCGGAGTCCTGAAAAGCCTCCGGAACTGTATTTAAAAAACCAAACTCAGAGACGAAGGTTGCAACAGTCTCTGTGTACCAGTCACATGGTCCTTCCTAGCCCTACACCCTTGCTGAATGACTTACACCACTGTTGGCACTTGGAGTCCCGTGCAAATTCCGGAGTCAATGACAGATATTCTACAGGTATCAAAAGCTCAAAGAATTAGGTTCCCCACGCACAACAAACAGCCCTTACCAACTGTACTAAAGGGCCAGGCGCTCCGCCACTTGTGGTGGTATCCACGAAAATCTTCAATTTAGTTATCTGGCTAAAGTATGTGGAATTTTAAACGATTTTTCGTATTGAGCTAATTTTGTTCTCTCTCTCTCTTTTCTGTATAAACCAGAAACGCACATATATGTGCACAATTTAGGTAGCAACATCATGTAGAGTATAATAAAGGTATACAAATTTGTAGCAGAATATGTTTTATTAAAAAAATTAATATTTAGCCATGTTGATGTAAAATACATATATAAATAAAAAAGTTAGATCAGTTTGTAGTGCAGCTGTCTACTCTGCGATAGAGTCCCTGGTTGTTTCCTGCCAGTATGGTAGAATAATGTGTGTATAATCCCTCCTCTAATTATGCGAATTATGTTCCTAAGTTTACAAGATACCGATATAAATCTTTGGAGTAAAAATCTGATGTGTACCATTCACATGACTTTCTCTATATCCCTGCAACAAATTATTCTTAAAAAGCTTATACTTTTATTTACTTTATGCTAATCAGAAAAAATGAGCAGAAATAGTCTTATTACTCGCTTCCTTGTACGTAGAAGCGAAATAAGGGACTATCATAGGTTAAAATGATAGTCAAAAGCTGGTTGCTATGTCAATGAAGTTCCTTTGTTTATATGGATAGGAGTTGACAGGTTCCTATAAGAGAAAAGTATAAGATTTTCATAGCAGAAACCAAAAATAAGGAATGTCTCTAAAACGACGAACTCACGAAAAAATGTATGTAACATAAATTGTGTGTTTTAACGTGCTCTACATTTTTTGTGGGTTAAGTTTTTGTCCATCTGTTACGGTTTAGGAGTTATTCAAAATTCAGTAAAATTCATCCAGAATAAACTACTCTTCAGAGGCTATTCCCAGAAAATTCAATATATACATTTTATTTGTCAGGTAAATATCTTTAATATACGAAATTTTAATCAAAATCGTTTGCCATTTTTGAGAAAATAAAAAATTTTCGAAAAAAGTTCCAAGTAAAGGGTAGTTGGGGGTGGGCAGATTTTTCTCAAAATCTTCGTGTCACATCCCTGGAAGATACTAAACTTAAATACCAAGTTTGGTATTTTACCGACTTTTTGTTTTTGAGTTATCGTGTTCACAGACACACGGACACACTGACACACACACACACACACGGACCTTTTTGTGAAAATGCTTTTTTTGGATATTGGGGACTCTAAAACATATATTTCCGGTGAAATCTCGGTATCGAATTTTTGCGTATAGAGAAAGTAAAAAGGGGATATAAATGGAACCAATAAATATAAGCAATATCTTATTTTATTCTGATTACAAGATTTTCGCCTTTTCAGTTCATTATTGTGATTAACTTTAAAGTAGAGATGAAAGTGATAGAACACTGAAATCATGTGTAGCTGATAAAAAGCTACTATATTGCAAATCAGCAGGCAGAAAAATAATGACCTGAGTTCTGGAGATGTTCTTAAGAAGACATCTAAGTGCTAAAAATGGTTTCCTAAAGTATTAAATCGGGAGTTTTAACTTTTGGTATAGACATTATAGGTAACAAAGAAAGGCATTCATACAAAGTTTCATTATTCCAATATATTTTTTATTCTGGTTATATTAATGAATGTATTTATTTTAATTGACTAAAATCAAAATCTATCTTCTTCTACAGATATTGAGCTAAATGTAAACTTTTAAAAGTTTCCTAATTAGATTGAACGTTTCCTAAAGTAGATAGAATTTTTTTCAATTATTTTAGATCACAAAGTGGAAACAACTGCAAAAAATACCGCATAATCATACTAATTAATATTTTAAAACTATATATAACCGATATAAAAATGCCAAACAAATGTTTTATTACACGCATTCTACAGTGCTTTGGGAAATTTTTCATAGCTCTAGCAATATTTTTGTGGGATAAGATAGATTTTTTATATGGAAAAATATCAACAAATTTGAAAAAAGGGCTTATATTTGACATAGAATCATTTAATCTGCGCAACGCTTTATTACGGTGCTAAAAATGTGTACATCCAAAACATGTTTATAGTTTATTTGTACTATTTTCGGCCAGCAAATGAGAAAGAGGGGGAAAGACCGGTTTCTGCATCAAGCGGCACCCTTCTCCCTCCTAAATCCCTAGCCGAAAAGAATTTGAATGGCTGTAGTTGCTTTAGGATGACAATTTATGAGCAATTATAAGCGAGTTTCCTTTCTAAAATATGGCAGTTACAAAAACTAAGGGTGTTTCCTGTTATGGTAACTGTATAAACTTTGTTTATATGCCCTTGTGAATGTTGTCCTTTATCATCCAGCAGGTGATGAGCACAATGCTACAGACACTAGCACTGTTGTGTCAATATCAGCGGTAATTTATCTGCTTCTCAAAGGCACGCAAAGCGAGAGGAAGATGGACGTTGTGTAGGTCCGAAATGAATGATGACACATGGAGTAGTGATTAGGTGATTGATCGGTTGTTGTCATACCCACCATTATTGTTATATACTGTGTAATTACGTAATTAATAATAGGATTAATACCTGAAAAATATATATACTTTCCTGCATACTTATAATAAGTAGAGAAAATAATGTATTCTATTCAATAATTCTATATCAAGATTTTGAAGAAAGGCTACTGCAGTTATCTATTTGTCTGTCTCTCTATCTATTTGTGAATAGCATAGCTAAAAAGCAAGCACAACAATAAATACCAAACTGGTATATTTAAGCATGTTTTGATGATGTGATATGCGTAGTTCCAACAAAATTACTCTACCCCAAACTACATTTTACAATGAAAACATTTGTTATTATTTTCTAAAAATGTTTAATATTTTATCACAATACTGTGCATTTAAGATACTTACAAAAGAAATAAAAACTATATCTTAAATTACCTGGAAAGAGCGGGGAATTTTTCTTCATTCTAAATATTTTTTGTGTAATTGGCAACGTATAAGAAATAGAATCTTATTACAAAATAATCCACAATCTATGTCAAATAAAAATTGCTGTTCCATTAGTCATTTCCGATGAATTATTTATTTTTGATTGGAATTCTGTAATACTTTATTCCCTTCCCGACTACAAATTGCTATCGTTTTCTTCCTTTTTGGTGTTCATAAAAGAGAATGGAAATTCAAAGCCATCGCATAGCGAAAGGTTTTCAAAACATTTAACTATCGCTTTAACTATACTGCATTCTTCATATACCTACAAAGAATGTGTAAATGTATCCTATAAACTTATATGGATTAGCAAGAAGTAGATATGGTATATACTTTTATAATAATAGGTGTAATACAAGTAGAGAACGTCATGTGAATGCCACTGATCAGATTTGAATGTATGGAAACTGTAGTCTTATGTGTGATTTGTACCAGGTTTTCGATTTGCATTAAAACAAAACCATCTCCAAAACAACCACGCTTGGATTATAAATGTGATTGGAATGATATAAGATGGTTACATCACATTACTGTATATTATCTATGCAACGAGTGTATAATGGTAATATACAAGATGCGAGGATGTTTATGAACATCTTAATTGCCATTATAGCCAAATTTAATACGATCATGTGTCTAAGTTTTAAATATTTATAATTATTTTTACTAATTTACGCTTACCAATGTCACTAGGTGTACGTTATCTTATACAGTGAAACACTTGCATTTTGATTTTCTTGGAATCCCTGAATTATGCATAGTATTTATGTGCATATTTCTTGATTTCTGTGGCAATAAGTTATTAGTCTAATGTATCTCTTGCAGAAACTTCCGGCGGTGCAGGACGCATCTCTCTGTCCGATATGTTTACTTTTTCTAAACTCGTGTTAGTTCTTCTTTGGTTGAACATAGGACAATAATCGATAGTTATGCTTTCAACTGTTTGCATTACGAGATGTCCGCAGACGCGAAAGTTTTATTTGTGGAGTTTCTGGTTGGTGGAAACCAGCACTTTAATGAAGAGGTGCACTTTAATTAGGGCAATAAAAGTACAGGAACAAGACGTATAATTACTACACTTTGGCATGGTTGAGCATAAAATATGTTAAATTAGTATCATCTAATACAAACTGTGTCCCATACCTTTCCTACATTTTCATATTAATAATATTGTAAATATAATAATAATAATAATAATAATAATAATAATAATAATAATAATACTAATAATAATAATAATAATAATAATAATCTGATGTGTTCCATTCAGATAAATTTTTCTACATCTTTGTAAAAAATGATTGTTCAAAAACTTATTCTTCTATCTACCTCATGCATTCTCTTATTACTTGCTTCCTGAAAGTAGAAGGGACATAAGGGAATACCTTATGCTAAAACGATAGTCAAATCTTTTAAAAGCTGGTAGCCATATGTTTCTGTGCATGGGCGGGAGTTCACAAATTTCCGTGTAAGAAAAGTTTAAGTATTTGAAATCTGAAACAAACAACAAGAAATGTCTTATAAATGGTCAACTTCACGAAAAAACATATATACATAAATTGTATGTTTTAACGAGATCTACATTTTTTGTACTAAGTCTCTGTCAAACTCTTACGGTCTACCAGTTACGCAAAATTCACTAAAATTTATTCAGAATAAAGAGATCTTCACAGGCTATTCCCGGAAAATTCAAGAAATCCTTTTTATTTTTCGTATAAATATCTAAAAACGGTATTTTAATCAAAATCGTTAGAGCTTTTTTGATATAATAAAAATTTTCGATACTTTTTCCATGTAAAGGGTAGCTTGAGGGGGGGATTTTTCTCAAAATCTTGGTGTAACATTCCTGGAAGATATTGAACTTAAATACCAAGTTTAATATTTTACAACTTTTCGTTTTTGAGTTATCGCCTTCAAAGACACACAGACACACACACACACACACACACACACAGACCTTTTTTTTTGTTTTGATACAGGCAACACTAAAAAGTGTATTCCCAGTGGAACCTGGTATCGAATTGTTTAGGTGTAATGCAATTTTTTATATTTTAGGACCAATGTTTAATTCTGTTAAATGTAGTAAATATCGATTATGGTCAGTAATTTAGCAAAAGTAATAAAATTACATTGAATATTTGGTTCATCTTTTTTGTAGCAACTGGATTACATTGACTTCATGTAATCTTTATATATAAAATTCTTTTCTGCGTGTGTATGTGACTGAACTCCTCCTAAACGACTAGACCGATTTTAATGAAATTTTTTGTGTGTGTTCCAATGGATTCGAGAATGGTTTAGATTCTCAGTTCGGTTCAATGGAAATTGTTTATTTAATTACTTTTTTATTTATAAATTGTTGTTTTTGATTTTGAAATGTTTTATATTGGATCCGGCAGACTGCGCTACAATCGTAGTGTCGAATATTCAATAATATTTTATTCCAATTCCAGTTTTTCCCGACAGTTGGTGCTACGATCAAATTCAGGAAAATATGTTATAACTTCTTGTTATAAAATATTGTATAATATTCTTGTTCTGTGCTAATTGAAATATTACAATAAGATACAATAATGTTTCAAGAGTTTTAAAGTGTGCATAAAAAGCTATACATTTTGCAAATTCAGTGTGGAATTGATGTGAGTACTTTGTATAATTTTCTATCAAATTTACACTGCGTTAATTAACTGCCACCCTAACCTACAAAAAAGTTTTAAATTTTCGAATAAAAGACGTGACTACAGGACAGCGTCTGTCGGGTCCGCTGGTTGTACACGATGTACATAATACGTGTAGAGAAAGTAAAAATAATAATGCATTTAGCCAAGTCTTAACGAGTACAGGGGGTATATAGCTCTGTCTACAGTTGGGTAATTCTTGGCAACCGCGTTCAAGTCAGGGGATGAACGCTGGTAATAGTGACTAAGCACTGTCAAGGCCCTAGTCTCACGGAATTGCCCCATCAAGGGTAAGAATGAAGACCTCAACAGCAACCTAGACGATGAAGAAACTCTTCAAATCGGTTCAGTTGGAGGAGGAGGCAACCTTTCTACACCGGGATTGAAAACAATAGAATCCTCTGGCTTGCGGTAAATGATTTCCAAAGTTTAAGGGAGGCAACCTCGAAAGAAAACCCGGTCATCCAGAGTGGAGGTTATGTGTCGGGCCAGTAACCCGCCTACACAAACATTCTTTATGAATAATGAATAAGTGTATTTATTGACATAGCAATATCATACGTAGAATTTGAAAAATCGCACGGGTCCACAGACCGTACGTGCTTTTGTAATACACATTACAAGCAATATTAAAACAACATCAACAACAAAGAATTAAAAGAGTAAATACGAAAATAAAAAGACAAAGGAAATACACAGTCAAAAGCAATATTAAACAACAATAAAGAATTAAGAGTGAACCCGAAAATAAAAATACAAAAATATTCAAATATAGCAATTTAAATTTACAGCACAGAGTACACCTTCATAAATGCACCCTCTTATAATAGATAATTACACTTAGAAGACATATATACACATAATATATACACCGTATATAAAACCATAGCACAACAGTGACCAAAGTATGACATAATATATATGTATGTAGAACATTGTAGTCACTTTTGTTTAGTTGATCTTATTCCTCCCCCCCCTTCTCTATTGGCAGCCTCCAAAGATCTCAGCTGTCTTGCCTTAAGTATAAATTTACCTAGCCCGTCCATGTTTTCCGTGCCTGCCAGTAGCGCCCAACATGCTTCTAGCCCTACATTCGCAGTTGTAAAAAATCGCGGCAAATATTTTTCCCGCCATTCCTCCGTACCCCTACATATTGCCAAGGTGTGAGTCCACGACTCTTCCTCCTCGCAAATGGGAGAGATTCTCGTACCATTCTCGTCAGAAATTTTCATGCTCCTCCATGCTCCTAGTCTAATCCACGCGAGCCCCTCTCTAATGAGTTTGGTACCTGTTTTGATGTATTGCTCCATACCCCACTCCGATTTTAGCCAAGACTGTACTTCTAAAGACACCTTCTCTGTGCATTGCGCAATTTTTTGTAGTAAACATTCCAAATGAAACAGCCGGACAGACATAAAATGAAAATATTATGATTAGACGAGAATTTACTTTACTGTAAACAACAACATTGCTACATGGAAACGTAGTGCAATGCCAAAATGACTAGCAAGACCACGTTAACCAAATATCCTGTGATCGACTGCCAAAGCAAGCTCTTATTTATAAGTCAAAGGAAAGACGAGAGGTAGAACGGCAGAGGATCAGGTGGAAATATTAATTTGAATAAACATATTTGGTGCGGAACGGGCTTTAACTCTCTAAACTTGAAAACTAAATAATAATAATAATAATAATAAATAATAACAATAATAATGTGACAACTTTTATTCAATTGCATCAATCACTACTATATAACTAACTCTCCGAGGAAACACATAAAAAGGTGTTCCTTGAGGAATTAAATGGGCAAATATATGTTTAGGTTATTAATTCATCCAAAAAGTATATAACTTTAATTAATATCACGTTAACCACAATCTTAACCTGTCCATGAAGAAATGTGAACAATTGTGGTACATTGCAACTCTTGCGACTTTTAAATGCTTATACGGAGAGGTTATACAATAAAGTTATGTTCTATGCTTGTATCTTAGTACTGAATCTATATCTTCTGCATAAAGACAACTAAACATAGTAATAAGGCACCGCAAAAGATATATTATCATAGCTTTTTCGTCACTGTTCAAATGTTGCATAGTTAGCATACTTACCTTAAACATATACTTTCCCATAGAGATATAACTTTTCAACTGAAACCATCTCTTCACTTATAAACTGTATTCCGAAAATGGTACAGTCCTCTTTGAGAAATGTGTACATCAAAAACTAAGACAGACTTTAAAATGTCACTTAAAATCGCCTGCGTAACTTGATTTCGTATTTTATTTCATTTTATTTCATATCTTGGTAGGATTTTATATAATACTTTATACACGTACAAAATGTGTTTACCCACCACCGTAATTATAAACCACAATGTGCTACTAGCATGAAAATAAATAAAACATCTGATGTGTTCCATTCACATGAATTTCTCTATATCTCTGTAACAAATTATTGTTAGTAAGCTTATCTTTTATTCATTTCATGCTAATGGAGAAAAATTAGCAGAAATAGTGTTTTTTTATTGCTTTATTGTAAGTAGAAACCAAATAAGGGAGTACCATAGGTTAAAGTGAAAGCCAAAAGCTGGTTGCTATGAGACTGATGTTCCGTTGTTTGTAAGGACAGGAGTTGACAAATTCCTGTATGAGAAAGTATAAGTTTTTCAAAGCTGAAACCAAGAAAAAGGAATATCTCAAAAATGATCAACTCCACGAAAAAAAATGTATATAACATAAATTGTGTGTTTTAACGTGCTCTAAATTTTTTGTATGTCAAATTTTGTCCATCTCTTACGGTTTAGTAGCTATGCAAAATTCATCCAGAATAAAGTAGTCTTTAGAGGCTATTCCCAGAAAATTCAAAATATACATTTTATTTGTCAGGTAAATATCTTTAATATATGATATTTTAATCAAAATCGTTACAGCCATTTTTTATAAAATCAAAATTTTCGAAAAAAGTTCCATGTAAAGGGTAGTTTGGAGTGGGAGGATTTTTCTCAAAATCTTCGTGTCGCATCCCCGGAAGACACTAAACTTAAATACCAAGTTTGGTATTTTACCAACTTTTCGTTTTTGAGTTATTGTGTTCATGGACACACGGACACACACACACACACACACACACACACACACACACACACACACACGGACCGTTTGCTGAAAATGCTTTTTTTGGATACAGGTGACCCTAAGACATACATTTCCGGTGAAATCTCGGTATCGAATTTTTTGGTGGAGTGCATTATATTCTCTATACACTATGTACATAGTGCGTATAGAGAAACTCAATAGCACTTCTTTCTCTGTTCCTTAAATTATTAAAATTGCTTTTTACAGTATTAGTATCCCAAGCGCCTGATGTGGTATTTGTGGTGGATGAAGCGGCCTCTGGGCGGGTTTTCTCCGGGTCCTCCGAACTGTCACTCCACCGATTGCTCCATCATCGTCTAATATCCATTTCGCTTCCATTTTATATCATCTACTTGCTTTCGCGCATACCTCGTTCCAGGTTCTCCATTCTGTGGTTTTGTGCCGTTGGCCCTCCGACAGGCTTTAGACAGCTAGGCATCCGATTGAAAGTCCTAGGGGGGGGGGGGTTGTCAGTCCTAAACACGGGGAGGGTAAACCAACTACGAAAAATCTGATGTGTACCATTCACATGACTTTCTCTATATCCCTGCAACAAATTATTCTTAAAAAGCTTATACTCCTATTTACTTTATGCTAATCAGAAAAAATTAGCAGAAATAGTCTTATTACTCACTTCCTTGTAAGTAGAAGCGAAATAAGGGACAACCATAGGTTAAAGTGATAGTCAAAAGCTGGTTGCTATGTCAATGAAGTTCCTTTGTTTATAATGGATAGGAGTTGACAAGTTCCTGTATGAGAAAAGTATACGTTTTTCATAACAGAAACCAAAATTAAGGAATGTATCAAAAACGACGAACTCCACGAAAAAAATGTATTTAACATAAATTGTGTGTTTTAATGTGCTCTACATTTTTTGTGAAGTAAGTTTTTGTCCATCTCTTACGGTTTAGCAGTTATTCAAAATTCAGTAAAATTCATTCAGAATAATCTACTCTTCAGAGGCTATTCCCAAAAAATTCAAGATATACATTTTATTTTTCAGGTAAATATCTTAAATATACGAAATTTTAATCAAAATCGTTAGAGCCATTTTTGAGAAAATCAGAATTTTCGAAAACATTTCCATATAAAGGGTAGTTGGGGGTGGGGGATTTTTCTCAAAATCTTCGTGTCGCATCCCTGGAAGATACTAAACTTACATACCAAGTTTTGTATTTTACCGACTTTTCGTTTTTGAGTTATCGTGTTCACAGACACACCGACACACATACACACACACGGACCGTTTTCTGGAAATGCTTTTTTAGGATTCAGGGGACCCTAAAACATATATTTCCGGTGAAATCTCGGTATCGAATTTTTGGGTGGAGTACAATACCTTCTCTATACACTACGTGCATAATGCGCATACAGAAAGTAAAAAACAGTATTAGTTTGAACAATAGAAGGACAAAAGGAAACTCAGAACAATATTTTGGATTATGGGAGGAAATCAGGTTAGAGAATTTTGAGGTGTACAGAATGTACAAAAGCAAAGGAAGGCTGGTGTCCAGTTTAAGAAGGCGTTCAGAGTAACTATGGTGATAGTATGAGTGGTTCGTATTTGAGCCTTAAATCAAAGGTTTGTAATCTGATTTGCTTTTGACTCACGTAATCATTTATGAATTACCAGGGTAAAAAGTAGCATGCATTACTTATATCAAGAGGAATGAGAATATATTAACCCATTGTTATTATTAAGTTATAGCTTAACGTCCTTTACCCTGGTTGGTCATATCGGACGATAAATGAAATTGGTGATTGATGCTCAAATGATCTTGGATTCATGAAGCTTAAAGTTACTCGGTATTCGTCTTCTCAGGATAAGTGAAACCCCCGAAAAATACCGTATAGAGGTAACTTACCTTAAGCAAGATTCGAACTCGTGACCTCCACACTGCCGAGGCGGGTTCATATTATTATTATTATTATTATTATTATTGCTCAGCATTGAAGCAGGTGAAAAATCTCGAATTCTAAACCTAGCAGGCGCCTATGCATTTGCTATATCTAAATGGTATGTTACTCCGAGAAGCAAAATTGTAACTGTGGACAGCAACTAGCCGTTCTCTCCACAGTGGAAGAAAAATAAAAGTGAACATCGTATATCTTTGGTCTAACAGCGAGCACTGTCTCCCCCCCTCATTACGCGTGTAAACTGTTAATAAAAGAAGATCAGGGCCATACAATTTGCATACGATGCTACACCAGTGTTAAAGCAGAACGCTACACACATAGCAATGAACATAGCAATGACGTGCTAAACATGGCGTGGCAGCATTAAGCATCGCATTTGTGCAAACTCTTATGTAAATGCGTCCCTAAACTCTTATGAAAACTCCAAGGATCTCATATATTTTGGTAAACTTCTAGTGTGCAGGTTTAGTGTAGAATAGGGACTAATCTCATTAGCCAATTTGGACAATCTGTGACCCGAATTCTTTGTGCAAGTTTTACATGTGGTTTAGCTTATACCTATTCTTAGGCTCCGTATATACACAAATGCTGCACACTGAAATCACTAACGGAATTGTGAAATACATTCTAAAGGATAAAGATTTCTCAACAAGGTTTAAAGGTAGGTTAGGTATCTAGGATTGAGGTTTGTATCACTGGGGTATTACTGTTATTTAATCTTGCACTCCTATTCCAGCTACGACTGAAAAAAAAAATACGTTGCATTCAAATCACCTTTTCTATTCACTGTTATGCAAACAGTTTATATTGTTTCGTTAAAAGCCCTATAAAGATGGCGTAGGGGATTTTCTGACCATAGTCAGCTTTATTTGGAAGTTTTCTACAGCAATTTTGATTATCTGCACTCGTATTTTCATTATCTTTCCCTGGTACTCTAAGGCCTTTAGCACTGGAGTACAGGCAGTACATTTCTACAAAAATATTATGTGTTCCTTTCATATGATTTTCTCTAGCTTCTTCACAAACAAACTTTCCTTGCAAAACATTTTTTATCTATGTCATGCTAGTCGAAATAAACATTAGCAGAAATAGTCTTATTATTTGCTTTCTTGTAAGTATAAGGGAAATAAGGGAATGCACCAGGCTAAAGCGAATTTCAAATCTTTCTAAAAATCTATCGTATTTGAAACATTTGAAATTATATTCTCTTTTGCATTCCCGGGAATAAAACAAAAGAGATGAAACAAAAGTTGACTTCCCCATAGTTTTAAATTGAAACCAATTCAAAGGAATATCTCGGAAATGGTTAACTCAACTAAAAATGTATACCTATACACAAAGGCTGTGTTTTAGTCAGATCTACATTTTTTGTGTGATAAGCTTTTACTATCTCTTACGGTTTACGAGTTATACAAAAGTAATCGAGAATGAAGAGGTCTTCAAAGCCTATTCCGTGAAAATTCAGGATATACATTTCGTTTTTCATGAAAATATCTTAATAATTTTTCGCAGCCGGCTTACCCTCCTCGTATTTAGGAGTGATACCACCTAGACTTGCAAGCGGATGCCTAAGGGTCAGAAGCCTGTCAGGCATGAAACTGAAGAATGGGGAACCTGGAACGAGTGGCCGGCTCGTAGCCAGACATGACTTTTTTTTTTTGGTAGTGTTTAACGCCCGCTTTAACTACTAATGGCACCGCAGGCGGTGACACTGATGATACATGAATGATGATGGAGCACCGGTGGAATGCGATGGCGGGGGAAACCGGAGTACCCGGAGAAAACCCGCCCCAGCGCCGTTTTGTCCACCACAAATCTCACATGCGGTCGCTTGGGATTGAACCCCGACCGTCTAGGTGAGAGTCGAGTGGTCTAACCACTGCCAGACATGAGCAAGTAGATGATATGAAATACCAGAAAAATAGATTAAAGGAAAAGTGATGATGGATCAATTGGTGGAATCAGTGGCGGGGAAAACCGGAGGACCCAGGGGAAACCCGCCACTTCCCCACCACAAATCCCATATGCGGGCGCTTGAGCTCGAATTTGAGCCACTAGGTGGGAGGCGAGGGGTCTAACCACTCTACCATGGTGCTGCCATTTTAAACATATGGCATTTTCGTCAAAATCGTTTGAGCGAATTTTGAGAAAATAAAACTTTTCGAAAAATGTTATATGTAAAGGGTATTTAGGGTGGGGGATTTTCTTAAAAATCTTCGTGTTGCATCCTTGGAAGATACTGAATTTAAACTAAGTTTGGTATTTAATCAACTTTTCGTTTTTAGCTATGCTATCCATAGGCACAACAACAGACATTCTAAAAATGGTTGTTTTGGGGGGGGATTCAGGGGGTCTTAAAACATGTTCTCCGGTCCAATTTGGTATCAAATTTTTGGGTGGAATACAATACCTTCTCCATCTACTATGTGCATGTACATACGTACTAGAGAAAATAAAAAAAATGTTTGTGTTTCTTGGCGGAATAAAGGGCAGGAAATACCGCATGCTCTCTATTCTATTGCCTCTTCTATTCTCAGCATAGAAACTGTGTTTTTATCGTTGATCGTTGAGACGCTGTGGTTATATTTATTATGCGTACAATTTGTTGTGTTTAATCAGGGATATTTTATAGCTTATTATTAATTACGAGGAATTATTAGCCCTAATAAGGGAAATGGGAAAAGAATATTATGTACAATACAATAACTGTGACGTGAAGAAGTAGGCGTGGATTCTACAGCCAGTTTCAAAACGTGTTTCACAATCTAGCAGCCTGCCTCGTTCAGATCCTGCCAGTAAAATATTTAGATTTAAGGGCGTTCAACAGCGCTCATTAATGCCTTTCCTGCTAGTAGATAAACCAGTAAGCACTGAAAGACAGCGCAGATTGAAAAATCTGATGTGCTACACTTACATCACCTTTTCTAGCTACTCTACAAAGATAATTCTAATCTCGACTAGCAGAACTTTATTATTTAGTTCCTTATAAGTATCCAAATGTTTTAAAAGCTGTCGTTCTGCGATTGTCTTTGCAAATCGCTTCTTTGCTTGGTCAAGAGTAGAACAAAAACGGACACTTCCGACTTAGAAAAGTAAAAGTACTTCACAATTGAAACTAATAACATGGAATACCTCGAAAATGGCAAGCTCCACGAAAACAAGGAAAATGACATAACTTTTGTATTTTAACAATATCTAAGTTTTTCTCTATTTATTACCATTTACTAGTTATGCCAAATTAAGCAAATTTCATTCAAAATAAACAGGTCTTTAGAAGTTATTCCCAGAAAATTCAGAATATATATTTTATTTTGGATATAAATGGCTTTAATATGTGGTATTTTAATCAAAACCGCTAGAGCCATTTTTAAGAAAATAAAAATGTTCGACTTTTTCCATGTGAAGGGTAGTTAGGGGTGCGGGGATTTGCTTGAAAATCTTCGAGTCGCATCTTTGGAAGATACCAGACTTAAATACTAAGTTTGGTATTTAACCGTCTTTTCGTTTTTGAGATATGCTGTCCACAGACACACACACACACACACACACACACACACACACACACACACCTGCTTCTGAAAATACATTTTTTTTATTCAGGGGGTGCTAAAACATGTATTTCCGGTAAAATCTGGACATCGAATTTTTGGGTGGAATACAATACTTCTCTATCCCTGTACATTGTACATACGGAGCTAGAGAAAGTAAAAGTATCGAAAATACGAAATGGTAGACTTTCGACACTGAAATAATTCAATGCAATGATCTCTGAGTGAGTTTGATTGATTTATGTTCATTGTCCGTTCAAGGCTCTGCACATTATTATCCTGAATGTTTTGTGTCCAGCGTTATACTTTTATTTCTAAAAGTACAATGCGTTGTTATTTATTGATCATATAATGAAATAATTGCTTTATTGTTTTACTTTACGATTGGAACGATATGTACAATGTTAATACGCGTAATGAGCCACTTTTGGAATAGATTATATCTCAACGTGTGCATGTTTACGCTACAAATCCCTCCCCACCACCTTCTTTTAATACTGCTGACTGCTCTGTGTGTCCGTAGCTGTGTGCACTTCGGAACCCAAAACCGAGTTATACTTATGACGTAGTCTGCTCCGCCTCCTTTTTCTGCTTTTTCTGGAACCGTAGTCTGTTCCGCCTTCCTTTTTCTGGAACCGTATTTGCCCTCAGACAAATTTTCGCTCTCATAAAATGATTATACGATTTATCGTAATTATGAAAATGAACTTCGTGTAATAATTTAACAGAGATTTTATGTTTATTTAATATTCAGGCTTGGAAAATGGATTTCTATGTAGTAAGGAAAAGAGAAAGCTGTTAGAAATGCAATTCACCAGTAGAAATGGCCGGTTGTTTCTTTACTTTTCTATTCCTTCTTTTTCTATGAATGGTGCAAGTAAGACATAAGATAATCTCCGGGAAATCACGCAGCTGCGATAAACTAAGGCAGTTTTGTTGTTTATGTCCACAATCGAACTAACCCAAACAAAAGTGTACAAGTTTGAGATGAACTTCAAGAACCCGGTTAGGTAGCAGCTATTCCAAGTGAAATGCGCAGGTTTCATTATCCTCACAGAAAAATTGTATAAAAGTAGACGAACTTAAATACTGTTACCGCAATTTTGGATTTGATACTATACAGGTTTCACGTCAGTCAGATACGTGAAAACCGCGTTTTCTACACACAAAGGTACTGTCTCAAGTTTTTTCAGTGCTAATATACTCACTAACTTCATTGTCTGCAGGAAGCTTTCCAGCGTATAAAAATATTTAACTTTTTGTAAGTTGTAACTTTGTGTTGCGTAAGCTATTATTCACCAGGACAACGCCTCATACCGCTACTATTAGATTTAATAGTGTAAATCTTGAACTTTTTTTGAGAAGGATTTTCAACACTCTATAAGAAATAATAAATCGTGTTGTAGTCGGAGATATCTGGTGTTATTGGTAATTTATTCCACTCACCTCCATGACCTGAACCAATTACACGAACGTAAAATCGAACCCGAACCACGGAACAGTCAGGAGCAATTATACCATCTAGCGGCGACAGAATGACAGCTAGATCTAGCAATCAATTAATCATATTTTTCAACGTTAAACGAACATATACACACAAAGCTGGTTTATCTCGTGAAATGAACTCGCACAACCTTTATAAACCTACAATAAAATGTTCAAACAAATCGACTTCCTAGTTTTACCTGTGAAAAATAAACGTAGAAATTACTAAACGCTACATCCAGCACGGAGGAAAATAAGATTGGGCTGTCACTGGAAAATAGGCAAGAACATATTTGATGTTATGATAAACCATTCCCATTCTTCGTGTACTGGCTCGCATAAAATAATGTCCATTCGTCTATATCACCTTATGTCTAGTCACCTCACGTTGGCTTCTATCGTGGAATAAGTTTTTTACTTTCTCTAGCCCCATATGTACAATGAGAAGGTATTGTAATGCATCCAAAAATTTGATACCGAGATTTCACCGGAAATATATGTTTTCGGGTCCCCTGAGTCCGAAAAAAACATTTTTAAAAAAAGGTCCGCAGGTGTGTGTGTGTGTCTGTCTGTGTGTATGCCTATGGACAGCATAGCCCCAAAACGAAAAGACCGTTAAATACCATACTTGGTATTTAGGTTTAATATCTTCCAAGGATGGGATACGAAGATTTTCAGAAAAATCCCCCCACCACAAACAACCCTTTACATGGAAAAAATTTCGAAAATGTTGATTTTCTTAAAAATGGCTGTAACGATTTTGATTAAAATCCCGTATATTAAAGCTATTTATGTGCGAAATAAAATGCATATCTCGATTTTTTGGAAATAGCCTCTAAAGACCTCTTTATTCTGGATGAATTTTGCTGAAATTTGCTTAACTGCTAAACCGTAAGAAATAGAAAAAATGTACCTCATGAAAAAACACACAATTTTTGTCCTTTACGTTTTTGTTGTGGAGGTAACCATTTTCGACATATTCCTTGTTATTGGTTTCAATTGTGAAGTACTTTTCTCACACAGGAAGTGTCTGGTTTACTTTTTCTTCTACTCCTGGCCAAGCAAAGAAGTGATTTGCAATGACAATCGCATAACGATAGCTTTTAAAGCATTTGACAATCACTTTAGCATAGTGCATTCCCTTATTATCTTCTACTTATAAGGAACTAAATAATAACATTCTGCTAACATTTATCTTGATTAGCATTGTGTCCAAAGAAGAATAATCTTTTGTAGGAGTTTTGTAGAGCAGCTAGGGAAAGTCATGTGAGTGTAACACATAAGATTTTTCTCTCTTGTGTAGTTTCCACCTCCAGATGACCAAACTTTAAATTCACCCAACCAGTATCTGTCTCTATGTGACTGGCCTGAAAAACAACATAAAACCGAACCAACGAGCGAAACTATAATCGTTGTGAAATGTAGAAGTAGTTCGGATACCGACTCAATGAAACAGTTACGCTACGATCGATATATAAGGAAAGACTGAACTAAATAACCATGATTTGGCCTTCTAGAGGAAGAAGAAAACATTAAGTTGCCTGTATTGTTAATTGGATGACGCTAAACATTTATATTAAATCTGTCATTAGCGAAAATGGGGATGAAGGTTAAAGCCATTGCAGCTGCTAAACGGCAATAATATAACCAATATTAATAAAATAGTAGAGTAACATTAAAATACAGTATTTAAGTTGGAATTATATATTCTGGAAAACTAAAACCGACCTTAAGGTTTTATTTTTATAGAGATAATCTATTTTAATCTTTGCCAATTACATTTTTAGCTGTCTTTAACTATAAAAAATAAAGTAACTTTTAATGTTACCTTTCGTCAAATTTGCCATATTTTGGGGAACGTAAAGAATCCTGATAATCTGCTGGATAGAATAATTCTCGAAAAATAGAAGTACTCTGCTAATAGAGGGAAGTGCAAGATTTTATCACTATCAATCATAAACTGCTCCATTTCATTATGAATCACGTTTTATCCACATCAGCATAAGTTCTTTTGGATTTTCCGAGCGGCTTTGTCTATCTGCGACCGACTCCTCGTCGCTCTTTTTACTTTCTCTACACGTACTATATACATAGTGTATAGAGAAGGTATTGTATTGCGCCCAAACATTTGATACCGAGATTTCACCGGAGATACATGTTTTGGGTCCCCCTGAATCCAAAAAAGCATTTTTGGAAAAAGGTCCGTGTGTGTGCGTGTGTGTGTCTGTGGACAGCATAGCTCAAAAACGAAAAGACCGTTGAATACTAAACTTAGTATTTAAGTTTGGTATCTTCCAAGGATGCGACAAGAAGATTTTCAAGAAAATCCCCCACCCCCAACTACCGTTTACATGGAACTTGTTTTGAAAATTTAGATTTTCTTAAAAATGGCTTTAACGATTTTGATTAAAATATCGTATATTAAAGATATTTATGTGACAAATAAAATGTTTATCTTGAATTTTCTGGGAATATCCTCTGAAGACTACTTTATTCTGGATGAATTTCACGGAATTTTGCATAACTGCTAAACCGTAAGAGTTGAGCAAAACCTTAACACACAAAAAATGTAGAGTACATTAAAACACACGACATATGTTGTATACATTTTTTTCGTGGAGTTGATCGTTTTTGACATATTCCTTGTTTTTGGTTTCAGCTATGAAAAACATACTTTTCTCATACAGGAATTTGTCAACTCCTGTCCATTCAAACAAAGCAACTTCAGTCACATAGCAACCAGCTTTTGATTATTAGTTTAGCCTATAGTACTCCCTTATTTCCGTTCTGCTTATAAGGAAGCAAGTAATAAGACTATTTGTGCTAACTTTTTTCTTGATTAGCATGAAGTAAATAGAAGCATAAGCTTTGTAACAATAATTTGTTACAGAGATGTAGAGAAAGTCATGTGAATGGAACACATCAAATTTTTTTCTTTGTAGCACTCGACGCCAACCGCTTAAGATAATCCTATGCCTGATAATGACTGATTTTGAAAAAACAGATTTAACTCCCTTCAAAAGCATAGCTACAAAGCTTCAAGAGAACAATAGGGTACGATGTACAAGTTTTGTCACTGAAGAATCTGATGTATACACCCATATGACTTTATCTACCAATGATAAATAGATATACACTGGTAATATAATCCAGTAACCATTTAAAAATATTATTATATTCTCGTTAAACTTTCCTATATTTCTATGGGCATGGTTTCAAGTTAAACAATAAATGCCTAGAAACATGCAGTATTTGATTGAAATGTTTATTTTTGCATAGTATTTCCCCTATTTTAAGAGTAAATTATGAAACAGATACGAAAAAGCTTTTAATTATGCTAAATGGAGACTATGTTCCAATGAATTAATTGTTGTTATAATGTACCATGATAACAGGTATTAAAACTAACAATCATTAAAATATCTCACTGAAAATATTTTAATGGTGTGTTATTGGCTTTGTTAATTGTTAAAAATTAAAGTAATGATTAAACAAAGAATAATATCCAGTAAATATATGATTATTTTCGGATAACTTCATTACAATATAATTACGATAAATAAATTAAGTAACCTTAATTACCAAATTTCATGTAAAAATGAGTGATCATTAAACATTTCTACATATTCAAAAATATTAATACAAAAGTCTGATGTGTTCCATTCATATGACTTTCTACACAAATAAACTATTCTTATAAAGTATTATTTTTTATCTACATCATGATAATCCAGGCAGACATTGATAGTCCAAATAAGGTTGCAAAAAGGTCCGCGTGTGGTCTATGGAAAGCATGGCGCAAAAACTAACACTGCTAAATACCAAACTTCCTTCAGTATCTTTCAAGGATGCCACACTACCACGCCATACTACCCTTTACATGGATTTTTTTTTCAACTTTTATGTTTATCAAAATTAGCTCTAACTATTTTGATTAAAATACCGTATTTTATAGACATTTAAACCACGAATACAATGTATATCTTGAATTTATGTGAATATCTTTTGGACAACTGATCATTCTGAACGAATTTTGCTGAACTTTGCATAACTAGTAAACAATAACAAATAGCCAAAAGCTTACTACACAAAAATATAGATCTCGTTTAAACACTTAATTTACGTCATATGCATTTTTGTTGCACAGTTGACCGTTTCCAAGGTGTTCCTTGTTATTGGTTTCAAGTTTAAACTACGTAACTTTTCTCAAAGCTTTCCTTTTATCTCACTTTTTTACTTTCTCTACACGAACTATTTACAGTGCATAGAGAAGGTATTGTATTGCACCCAAAAATTCAGATTTCATCGGAAATATGTTTTCAGACCCCCTGAATCCAAATAAGTATTTTTAGAAAATATCCGTGTGTGTCTGTCATTGTCGTGTGTGTGTGTGTATGTGTGTGTGTATGTGTCTGGCAGCATAGCTCGAAAACTAAAACTCCGTTGAATACCGTTGGAATTTAAATTTAGAATCTTCCAAGGATGCAACATGAACATTTTAAAGAAAATTCCCCCACGGTAAACTACCCTTAACATGTAAAAATTTCGAAATTGTTGATTTTCTCAAAATTAGATCTAACGATTTTTATTTAAATATCGTATATTAAATATATTTACATGAAAAATAAAACTGTATCTTGTTTTTTCTGGAAATAGTCTCTTTTGAATGAATTCTGTCGAATTTGGCATAAATAGTAAACCATAACAAATAGATAAAAGCTTACCCAATGAAAAATGTACACATCGTCAAAACACAGAATGTATGTTAAATGCATTTTACTTGAGGTTGACCGTTTTTGAGATAGTCATTATTGGTTTCAGTTCCAAGAAACGTGTACTTTTCTCTTAGGGAAATTTGTCAACTCCTGGCCAATCAAACAAAGGAACCTCAATCACATAGCAATCAGCTTTTAAAATATGTGACTATTGCTTTAGCCTATTGTATTCCCGTATTTCCCTTCTACTTACAAGGAAGCAAGTAATAAGACAATTTCTGCTAATTTTTTCTCAATTAGCATGAAGTACATAGAAGAATAACAATTTTAACAAAAATCTGTTGTAAAGATATAGCGAAAGTCATGTGAATGGAACACATCAGATTTGTTTTTTACTGGCCTTGCTATGCGAACCGAACTTCAATTGTTCTAATAGTGACAAGCTTTTACCATATTTCCCTGCTGCTTACAAGGAATAAAGGAGTAAGACCATTTCTGGTAATACTTATCTCAATGCAGATACCAGAATCTCTTGTTTAAGAATAGTTTATTTGCTGAATGTGTAGAGAAATGTATGTGAATGGAGCACATCGGATTCATACAGCTGCCAATATATTACAACCTAGGCAATTAATCCTGTTCGATTTGCTTTCCCTCCAGAATAATGTTGGCTCAAGAGGGTTTTAAACCTTTAAGTTATAAACCCTTTGTCTTCTTTAATGATATATTAAACTATAAGTTTTTATAACACTTTTTAATGAACATAATGTTTGTAAATTGAAAGCAAAATTAATAATTCCGCATTAAAAAGTTTATTTGCTGTATTTTGGAGAAGCATTAAAAATGATGGAGAAATAAAAGGGAAATAAAGTTAAAAAAAAAAACTTACATTTTTTGGGCAAAAGTCAAAGAACCGTAGCAGAAAAGCCGTCATAAATATACACGGAGTGAGAACATGCATATGGCGGCAATCTTTTCCTTCTCCTCTACTTTTAATCCTATTATTTATTTTTTGTAAATATAGTTTGCTGAATGGGTAGAGAAAGTTATGTGAATGGAATAAATTATATTTATACATCAAGCACTATATTACAACCCAGGTAATTATTGAGCCTGTTTGATTGGCTTTCCCTCGAAAATAATTTTGGCTCTAAAGGGTTTTAAACCTTTAAATTATAAAATCTTCACCTTCTTCCGTGATTTATTGAAATTGTAAGGTTTTATAACATTGTTTAATATACATTTCGTTTCGTTTCGTAAACGGTTTATACTCCCCGTATTCGTTGGACTGATACCACCCTAGGGCTTAGGAGCCAATGCCTAGGGGTCAGAAGCCTGCCGGGGAGCCAACCGCACGAAACCACAGAATGAGAACTTGTTACGAGGCGTCGACTCGCATGAACAGGAGGAAGTGGATGATGTAATCAAATTTTATGATAGGAAAGGTGATGATGGAGCAATTGATGGACCCGGAGAAAACCCGCCCAGACGCTGCTTCGTCCCGTACAAACCCACATGCTGGCGCTTGGGATCGAACCCGGGTCGCCTAGATGGCGGTATAACCACTGAACCACTGAACCACCTTGTTTAATATACATAATGTTTGTAAATTGTATGCGAAATTAATAATTCCGGGATTAAAAAGTTTATTTCCTGTATCTTGTACAAGCGTCAAAAAATCAGGAAGAAAAGTATATATTTATTTAAAAAGAACAATACCTTAAATTTTTTGGCCAAAAGTCGAAAGTCCGTATCAGAAAAGCTGTCATAAATATAGACGGAGGGAGGACATGCAGCTGATGGCATGTTTTTTTTTTTTTTTTTTTAAATATAGTTTGTTTGCTGAGTGGATAGAGAAAGTAATGTGGATGGAGCACATCAGATTTATACAGCAACCGATATATTACAACATAGGTGATTAAGCCTGTCTTTTGGCTTTCCCTTCAAAATAATTTTGGCCCTAAAGGGGTTAAAACCTTTAAATTATCTAGCCCTTTCTTCTTCAATGATGTATTAAAATTGTAAGGTTTTATAGCGTTTTTAATATACTTTATATTTGTAGATTTAAAGCGAAATTAATATTTCCGGCATCAAAAAGTTTTTGTATTGTAACTTGTACAAGCGTCAAGAAATTAGGGAGGAAAGCAAATGAAAAAAAGCAAACAAAAAAACTTAGTTTGTTTGGCCAAAAGTCGAAAAGCCATGCCAGAAAAGACGTCATAACTATAGACGGAGTGAGAACATGCAGATGGCGGCATTCTTTTCTTTCTCCTTCACCTTTAACCTATTATTAAACATAGTTTGCTGAATGGGTAGAGAAAGTTATGTGAATAGAGTGCATCACATTTATACAGCAACCACTATATTACAACCCAGGTAATTATTAAGCATGTTCGATTGACTTTCCCTCGAAAATAATTTTGGCACTAGAGGATTTTAAACATTTAAATTATCATATCTTTGCCTTCTTCCATGATTATTAAAGTTGTAAGGTTTTATAACATTATTTAATATACATTTCGTTTTCTTTTCAACTTAAGAGCCAATGCCTAGGGGTCAGAAGCCTTTCGGGGAGCCAACGGCACGAAACCACAGAATGAGAACCCGTTACGAGGGGTCGGGTAAGTGAATGATGTAAGCAAATTGAGCAATTGATGGAATGAGTGGTGGGGAGCCGGAGAAAACCCGCCCAGACGCCGCTTCGTCCAGTACAAATCCCACATGCGGGCGCTTGGGATCGAACCCGGGCCACCGGCGAGCGGTCTAACCACTGAACCACCTTACCTTCTTTAATGTATATAATGTTTGTAAATTGAAAGCGAAATGAATTATTCCGGCATTAAAAAGTTTATTTGCTGTATCTTATACAGGCGTCAAGAAATTAGGGAGGAAAGCAAAAGAAAATAAAGAAGAAAAAAAACTTACATTTTTGGACAAAAGTCGAAAAGCCGTAGCAGAAAAGCCGTCATAAATATAGACGGAGTGGGAACATGCAGATGGCGGCATTCTTTTCCGTCTCCTCCACCTTTAATCCTATTATTTATGTTTCCAGCCCAGCGCCCACATATAAGTTAAAATCGTGTTAACGAAGCTTTGTGTGGAGATGTAACATTCAGAACACAAGTCCTTCTCTCCGTTATGGAATGAGAGCTTAACGCGCTGAAACTTATTTGAAGTTCATCTATTGTGACGCTAACCGCATGATGTTGTAGGGTTTTAACGTGCTCTCCACGGACCACACGGATAATCTATAACTCAAATGTTGCAGTGGCCGCGATACTTCGGTTGTTGGGGAGAGTGACGACAAATCCAAGGGTCGCGGTCCTCAACCCCAATATGGTGGGAGGGATTTTCCAAACCTGTCCGTCCGCACCAACAACCGACTTCCAGAAAAGCTTCGACACAGATGGTTTCACACGGAGCAAATAAACAAGCAGTGCTCTTCTTCTCATCCTAAAAGCGTTTCAACCCTTGCGAATGCTCTCTTGGCATAAAACAGTTTAGCCATTGTGGCTAACATCATTATCTTTCAGGAACTGAATGGTTCGCTCAACAAAAGGTTTATAGATTGCAATTTATTCTTTTTTTCAATACTTTTATCCACCTTCAGGTCATGGTATCATGCTTGCGATATTGAAATTGCATCACGGTGCCTTTACACTTTTAAAAGATCACTAATAAAATATATTTAATCATACAAACACTTTTTATATTACTTGTACTCTTTCACACATGATGTAATTTTATAGCTGAATTTTACCATTCAAATCTGAAAGACTACTTAATTTTGCTCTGTCAGGCTTGAGGTCCTTTAATCGCCGTAAATCTAAGTGGGTTTGAACCCACGATCTTATGCACATGAAGTCAGCATGGTAACCATGAGTTTGACATCCAAATCTTACCGTCTTTACTTTCCCTTATTTGTTATCCTCTATTTAATATTTAATTCCCAGCATTTCAGTTGTTGACTTGTTCAACTCTACCGGACGTGACTAATCGATTACCATTTTTCACGTTCTCAGTCTTGAAATTGCTTTTAAATAGTTGACAACGATTAATGCTATTTTCGCACAAGCATTTTTATTACTTGCTACTGTTAAAAATTGGTCTAGTGCGTTGCAGCTTGGTATTTAGGTTTAGAATCTTTCAAGGATGCGACAGGAAGATTTTCAAGAAATTTCCCTCACCCGCAATTACACTTTACATGGAAATGTTTTCGAAAATTTTGATTTTATCAAAAATGGCTCTAACGATTTTTATTAAAATATCGTATATTTAAGATAATTCCATAGCAAATAAAATTTATATATTGAATTTCCTGGGAACAGCCTCAGAAAGCATCTTTATTCCGCATGCATTTTGCGGAATTTTGCATAACTGGTCAAGCGTAAGAGATTGACAAATACTTACGAACAAAACACATGTCTATGCCATATACAATTTTTTGTGGATTTTTGAAATGTTCCTTGTTATTGGTTTCAGTTTTAAAAAACTTATAATTTACTCAAACAGGGAATTTGTCAACTTCTGGCCATACAAACAAAGGAACTTTAATCACATGCCAACCAGGTTTTAAACCATTTTACTATATCTTTAGCCTATGATACTCTCTAATTTCCCTCTTACCTACAAGGCAGCAAATAATAAGATCATCTCTGCTAATTTTTTTCTTAATTAGCGTGAAGTGGATATAGAAGAATAGGTTTTTTAACAATTTTTGTTTGCAGAGATGTAGATATGTAGTGTATTCCCTTATTTTCCTTCAACTTGCAAGAAAGCAAGCAATTAAGAGAATGCCTATTAATGTTTATCTCGATTATCATAAAGTAGATAGAAGAATAGTCTTTTTAACAGTAATTTGATATAGCGCTGTAGAGGAAGTTATGGGAAAGGAACATCTCAGATTTCTCTATTGTTTATTGTTTAATAACCTATTTTATAATATTTAATTTTAGTTTATTGTTTAATAACTGTTAAATGTTAGTTAAATGACGTACCAGGTTTAAGTTTAACGATGCATATGGCCTTATTTGGCTTATTACTAAAAACAGGCAAGTTGCAAGTTGCCAAATATGATTCTATGAAGAAAAAAAATCCAAGAATAGTAAGTAGTATACATTTTGGAACTAAAAAGAAAGATAGTTTGTTTCAGAAGCAGTTTGTTTCTTAGTTTAACAAAACATACCCTTTTAGATTTTTTATAATAAAATATCAATTTAATGACAACAAATTACATTATGTCTATATATTTTAAAACACTGGTTGCATTGTTCTTATTGTTGCGCAAAAATAAACACTCGTCAACATTAGAGGATATTTATTTTCGTGTGTAATGTCAAATAGAGCTAATGCTAAAAGCATACTGCACTTGTGGAAAGAGTGGTGTCGGGTTTTCCCATAAATCCGACTTGTTTTCTAAATGTTTGAACAGAACTGTGCCAATAGAATATTTGCAAAACTCTATTCATTGTTAATGGAAATTATTTCAGAAGCGAAAGATCTTAATCTTAAAAATTCGTAACCCATTCATATGACTTTCTCTACCAGTTAAACAAACAAACCAATCTTAAAAAAAATGTATGCATTTTCTTACATCATGTTATTCGAGATAATCATTAGTAGAAATTGCCGTTTTACTTACTTCCTTGTAAGCTGAAGGGATATTAGGGATACACTCGAGTCAAATCTTTTAAATATAATCGCTAAAAAAAACAGTGGAAATTCGCTTCTATTTGTGTGGCTAGGAATAAAACAAAAGGCGTATGAAACCAAAGATTAATTTCCGTTTGAGAATACTTTAAGTAGTTAAAAATTTAAATCAACAACAAAGAATATGTTGGAAACAGTTAATTCTCCAAACATGTATACGTCTATAATGTGTATTTAAATGATATCTATATTTTTTGTATAGTAAGTTTCTCTCTCTCTCTCTCTCTCTCTCTCTCTATCTCTCTCTCTCTCTCTTATGATTTACCTGCTACTCAAAAGTCATCAAGAATTCAAAGGTCTTCAGAGGATATTCCCATAAAAATCTTACATACATGGTATTTTAATGCAAATGGTTAGAGTCATTTTTGAGAAAATCAAATTTTCCGAAAAATGTTTCAAGTAAACGGTAGATAGATGTTTATCTTGAGAATCTTCGTGTTGCATTCTAGGAAGATACTGAACCTAAATACCAAATTTGGTTTCAACGGACTTTTCGTTTTTGAGTTATGCTGCCACACTTACACACACACACACACACACACACACACACACACACACACACACACAGACATACTCCTACACACACAAGATCATTTCTCTAAAAAATTCTTTTGAACCTTTTTTTTTTTTGGATTCAAAGAAACAAAACATATATTTCTGGTGAAATTGCGATACCGATTGTAATATAATGCCTTTTCTACCTATTAAGTAGCGTCTAATAATTAGTTTGTAATCAATTTTGAAGCAAATAAAGGCCATTATTACAGTTTTCAGAATCAAGCCAGAAGAAGTTCAACCTGTTATGGGCAGCTTTCAATTATATCAGTGAAAGTTAAACTAATCCTTGGTGTCAATAAAGTAACTGAAATGAGAAACAACCATTGAGAGAATTGGGTGAAATTTCTTACTGAAAAACTAGTTTTGTGGATTTTCACCTTTTTCTCCAAACATCGTTGAATTGTTTTATGATTGTGCTGAAGATCGGACTTCCGCACCACTGCCACGAACGATACCAACAACATATTATCTCCTTCTACGGTATCTTGTGCAAAAAAAGTATCTTATGTTTTCCATTCAGAAATATCAGAAACAGTCTTATTACTTGCTTCCTTGCAAATAAAAGCAAAATAAGGGAGTACCACGGGTTAAATTGAGAGTTTAAAGCTGGTTGCTATGTGACTGAAGTTCTTTTTCTTGTATGGGCAGGAGTTGAACAAATCCCAGTATGAGATAAGTATATGATTTTTTAAGCTGAATCCAAAAATAAGGAATATCTAAAAAACGAGCAACTCCACGAAATGTGTGTGTTTTAACGTGCTCTATATATTTTGTGTAGTAGGCTTTTATCTGTCTCTTACGGTTTAGCAGTTATTCAAAATTCCGTAAATTTCATCTAGAATAAAGTAAGCTTCAGAGGCTATTCCCAGAAAATTGAAGATATACATATTATTTGTCAGGTATATATATTTAATATACGATATTTTAATCAAAATAGTTAGAGCCATTTTTGAAAAAATCAAATTTTAGAAAAAAGTTCCTTGTAAAGGATAGCTTTGGATGAGGGGATTTTTCTCAAAATCTTCGTGTCGCATCTCTGGAAGATAATAAACTTAAATACCAAGTTTGGTATTTTATCGACCTTTCGTTCTTGAGTTATCGTGTTCACAGACACACAATAAACACAATTATGTCACAGCACAATGAACGCTTCAAAACCAGTTCAAATACGAACATCGTTTAGAAAATTACGGATTCAACGTAAATACACCTTGAACCATATATTAATTTTAGCACGAAACGCCATCTTGTGGAAGCGACGGAAGCCTCTTATATCACAAGCTGTTTCCTGCAGAAAAGTCAAGCGCAGCTCCTTTGTTTCTCGTTAGAGAACAGACATATTTCTCTCACTTTTAAATTCTTAATGTGTTTCTCCTGGTAAAACTATAAAGAATCTGTGACTAAGCAAAACTTAACCTCTCGAGCGAGTGCACAGATGTTCATACTTCCTCGCAAATTCACTGAGCATATTTAACACCTCTAAGCAGCTCCGGTATCTGGCTTTCTGCTTTGAGCGTTCATTGTATAGCAACAAAGCAGCTACGCAAAAACTTATAACCTTAAGAGCATACTAAAATGACAAAACTTATAAAAATAATATTATGTGTTTATGCTTATTAATTGTAACTGTTTCTTTAATTTTATACAATTTTATATCTGTAGGAAATAAATATATTTGATATGGTTTTTAAGATGGTACTGCGTATGCCATTTTATATTGAGAATTCTAAACTCCTTCACAAATAAATCATAACTCCTGCACCCTTTAGAGTAGAGAGATAAACTTTAGCTTATCTTACAGTGAAAGTTTTCTCTACAAATTTGCACTATTACTAAATATGGCAGTTTCTATTTACTCAGTATACGTAGCTTCTGCCCTAGTTTATGTCGTTTGTTTTTGCCATTTTGGTTATTGTACAGCTCCTTCTGTAAACGACATTTTCTGCGATTGTACAGAAACTATCGAACGTAGCTAAATTAATGTTCAAGATGATAAAAACTAAAGCTTTAGCTAAAGCAATAATCAAATCCTTTAAAAGTCGCTAAGTGATGGAATTGAAATCCCGTTCTCTCTGCATGGTCAGGAGGAAATGGAAATAAAGGGGAAAAAAAAATAATATTTAAACCATTAACAAGAAATATCTCGGATATGTTTACCCCAGGTAAAGACTATATTGAACACTAGTTGTATGGTTTAACGAGATAAACTTTTGTGTAGTAAGATGGTATACCAGTTATGGAAAAGTATCCTCCAGATTGAAGAGGGCTTCAGAGGTTATTACCGGCAAATTCAAGATACAAAGTATAGAGGCTCCAAAAAGTATACAAATACTTTTATAGAAAAAAATATTTATGGAGTTTTATGTCATATAACCAGTTAAATCATAAATGAAATGAGCAAAATTATGCTAAAATGAGCTCGGGTCTATAGAGCCTAGAGTGACTCAACATTCACAATCTCAGAATATGAAAAACTCAGGAAAAAACCTTATCATCCTAAACGAGAATTGAACTCGAAATCTCTTGAATGTAGGGCAGACACGATAACATCATCTCAAAAATTGCTCAAACGTTATCAGTAAAAATTCTGTATGTTTAAAACACTTTTATAGCAAATGAAATGCGTATCCTGAGTTTTAGAAATACCTTATGAAGCCCTTTTTATTCAGAATTGTGTTTTACTTTTCACCTGTAAATCAATGCACATAGTAGCTAGAGAGGCTATTTTACAACCAAAAGGTTCGATACCGAACAGGACACATGGCCAAGTTGGATATTATCTAACGCAATTTTTATTTTATTTCATTTAAAATGGTCTTAATAAATTAATATTGTGAGGAAAAAGAAAAACCTGAACTTACATTTTTTTAAATGTAGCAAATGCTTAAGGCAAACATATGAGACCCAAAACACACAACATATAACCACACGGAACAAAATAAAGCAATATGCTAGAAAGCAGAAAAGTGGATAATCATTGAGTAAATGATATACAAAATTCTCAAAGAGAAGGAAAAAGATGAACGCAAAGTAATCCCGAATGGTATTCCCGTGAAGGTTACACTATCTCCAGCAGGGGTATTTTAGTTGGTGGAAATCCTATCCTATGAGCGTCTTTACAAAAACAAAAAAAAAAAACAAAAAAACAAAAAAACAAACCAACTACAACTTACATTTAAAGCATTTCGAGATAGAAAACAAGGTTCTTGTTTTATTTTGACTAAATAGTGATGTGGGGAGAACCTTTGTATTTCAAGTAGATATTAAGAAACTATACAAGACTAATACTTTCTATTACTGGTTACCTTTTACACATAACCATCCTGGTCTTAGAGGCTTGATTATTAACTTTTACAATTGTACACAATAACTTTTTAAAAGTTGCTTTAAAATATAAATAAAATATAAATAAAAATCCTCTATTTTCGGTGTTTAAATGAGTATATTAGTCTACATTAGTTTATTTTTTGGCTCCTAATAGAACAAGTTTGTTAATATATTTATATTCTTCCAATAGAAATGCGATGTACATGTTTCCATTTTTGTTATAATAGCAACTTAGTATAATTTAAGACACTTCAAGAAGTTTAAAGGAGGCTTCGATTGTAGTTAAAAAGAAATAAACGTGATAACTGTTACTCTAAAAAAAAAAATAAAAAAAAAAGAAGAAGAACTGATATGATTTCGTATTTAAGGTTTTAGCCTATTAATTTCTTACATTTTACAAAACGTCACGCCTGCTGGGGAATATGGGTGTTTCAGTGTAGAGTGAAGTCAAATATAACATTTCAACTGTCTTTTTTTCGGTTCACATTTTTATGTTCTGGCTCCGGAATCAGTCTCGGAATATGGTTTATATCTTTCAGTCTCCAGATTTTGTTTCGAATGGAGCAGCCAACATCGCCAGCAAGTGGCTCAAAGAACGATCCCAGATTTTAATTGTTTCATTGTTCATGTAATAATTCACTCTTTTGTTCCTCCATTGCTGTTGCAAACGCTGGCTGCATGGTGAGCGGCCACGTTAGGGAATTCCAGCTCCAAGTTTCTCTAGCTGCCTAATCTCAGTCATACGCTTCAAGGGGAGAACATTTCTTTGGAAATTGCTATAATTGTGGTATTATTAATATGCCACAACTTCAGCTAACATTCACAAAATAGGGTCTTATGATAGAAAAGTATATGAAGAACTCAATCACATCTCTAAATTGATAGTTAAAAGGGGGAGGTCACTTGAGACCGTTAGTCGGCCTCGCTATGATGATGATGATGATAATTATTATTATTTCTGTCAATTATCAATTATTTAATGTATTTAAAAGTGTAAAACTAGCTTTTAGCAAGTTTGAAAAGAGGAAGGCTCTTTTGTTAGTCATGTATTATGGTGCATGTGCGTGCAATAGAGAAATAAGTGACGACGCAATCGGGTGAAGGACAGAATTATAGAGAAATGAGTTTTTTTGCCATTGTATGATGATGATAACGAGGGAGTTATGATATATTGTGGTTAAAGAAAGATGCATTATGGGATACCTCATCGCCAAGTTCGCGGTCTTTCTGACCAATCAGAAAGAAGCAGCCATTACAGTAAATCTACTATATAAGTAGCAGATTGTAGGATGTCTGGACTCTCATTCTGAGATATACTCAGTCGCTTTGTACGCGTAATCACTGTTGGGCAGTCAGATGGTCTCTTAAGGTCATGTGCGCGTAATTCAAGTCGAGAACACTCTAAGTGTTCTAAGTTCAAGGCGCACACTCGTTGGCAGATTATTATACGGTGTGAAGTTAATAAATGAAGGTAAAAGTTTTATAAGTTAAGTTACGTCGTCAAAGCAGGAAAGCTCCTAGAAATAGTTAGATGGTAAAGCAGAGTGCTTGTCTACATGTCTTCCGTCTAGTCAAGAATAAAACGAATAGATAAAGTAAAGTGTGTGCTAACTATTTCGCAAGACAACTCCCAAACTACCCTCATTGCCGTTACCACCCGAGTGAGTCAATCTTCGTGCAGGATGAGCTACGCTGGAGGCAAAACCAACGATAGTGGTTCTTCAAAACCAGGTACGTGGGAGATCTACTCTTTTGGTAGGGAAGTGAGTCCAGAGATACCCGTCAAGTAAGAGAAAATCACCGTCATACTTGGCTCTTTAACGTGGTGTTATCATAGTCGCATACTTGGCTCCCATCACGTGGCAATAAATAAATACCTCGCCTACTTGACACACACAACGTGGGGATATATAAACGTTCCATACTCATTCGCGAATTATATGCGTTGTGTCGTTTTATAGTGAGTTTCATAGTCTAATTCTTCCATATATATTAATAGCAGTAGCATTGCAATTAAACTTCTATCATTCGTTTTGTAACATGGGGTCATATCACAATGATAAAGCAAACTTAGTAAAATGCACTCTTTGGGAGCAGCTCTTAATTTCTTACCGTCTTATGGAGGGCTCATGGAGCGATTATTACTAACCAATGGAACAGTTGCAACACGCAGCTAGTGGGGCGGGCAAGGAAAGATGGGGGAGAAGTGTAAATTCACCTGGCCTGGTAGGAAACCAACGCTTTCATTTTCTTTAGATTCATCTCAAAAATTTTAATGCCTATAATTGAAACTGTTATATATGTTGCTTGAAACAGCCAGCATTCATTGAATTAAACAATTCTATGTTTCTGTTTAATTACATTTCTGTGAAGTTGCATTGATTTCAGTAGATTTATCGAACTGTTTTACTAGCAATACCTCAGTAATCTAGCCACGAGTAATGTTTTATGCATGGAGTGAAATAAGCAATAGTTGTAACTTAAGGAGTATTGGTTTTTAGTATGTTTTCGTGATTTAATTAGTCATTAGAAGAATTGCCTGTCCATTTCAACATCTCATTGGTTATTTCTTAAGATGAGAGGTTTGTGTGTGACACGAACTACACTTTCACTGTGAGCATAGGCGATCAGACAGGTAAACTAAGGAAACTGTACCTTAAAGAAATGCAGTGGGAATGCACGAGCTATCCATTGACTCTGCTGGAACGATTTAGAGCAAGATTGTAACAGATTATGTATTTTTCTTTTTCATATTGAACCCTTTGCGTGGCTGTTTACCTTGGAGGTCATCGGGCTTACGGTCATCTCCTTAGCGCGGTGGTAGCGTTGCTACTTGCCAAGCGGGAGACCTAGGGATTTTTCCCCTACTGGGAGACCTGGATCGGGGTGCACTCAGCCTCGTGAGGTACCTGGGGGCCAATTGAGGAGCTACTTGATGGAGAAGTAGCGGCTCCAGTTCATGAGGATCGCATTCACTGGCCGGGAGGGTTCCAGGCGCTGATACGTTTCACCCTCTAATACTGCACCCCACCCATGACGTCTGTCATGGAGCGATGGGGGACGCAGTGGCCGGGCGGTAGGCCAAGGTTCTTTGTGAGCTGTCGTGCCATGGAGTTGTTGTTGTTGTTGTTCACCGGGCATACAGCTGTATAACGTCCTGTATACGCAACCTGACGACAAGGCGCACAAAGCTCTCATCTTTAGTCCTTACAATGCCCTGTCTATCATAGCAAGTAGCACATTACCGCTTAGGCACTAGAAAGGAGTAAGGAGAGGTAGAGAAGGTGAAGCTACGAGAGTCTCGTTAAATAATCATGATATTCTTGCATTTTTCTACATTCGCTGTCTGTAGAAATAACTGTTAGTATGCTACATGTATTGGAATGCAGAAGCGTGCATGGTAAAATCACCATTCTGAGTATAAGCTTGAACACGCATACAATTTAGATAGTCAGATACTAAGTAAATATCACACACAACACTTGACAACCAAGTTCTCTGTGCGATGGAAAGGGAAAGACCCTACCATGGTATGTGTAGGATAAATTGCATTTGACTTAACAAGCTTTTCTGTTTTAATTATATTGAGTTGCAATATATAAGATAAACAGCAAAACTATTTTAATTATTTTGATGTTTTTTAATTTCTTGTGATTGTAGAAACAACTTCAGTCTCTGCCTTAAAGGTACAGCCAGTTCTTTTAATGACATATTTTTTTTCTTTTCACGAGCAAATAATTCATTTTTTTAAAAGATTGATTTAACTTAAAAATGATTTCAACTAAACTAGTTATACAATGTTAATATGAGAAATATGTATGGGGAACATCCTTAAAAAATGAGATCCATTGCACAAAAACTGATAAGACACTGGCATGCAAGGTGTTAAAAAATGTAAAGTGGAGAAAAATAAGTTTTTGTAAAACCATGCACCCTGAGTAAGAGTCACATTACCTTATTGCATTAAAATTATCCTGCTGCATATGTCACACCTTCCTTCATTTTTTTTTTTTTTTTTTTTTTTTTTGCCATGTCCCTCTTCATTTTGGTAACCTTTCCTTTGCGGCGAGTTGTCTTGTTTCGCTGCGATGCTGATCGTGTACTTTCTTACAACCGACGATCGTCTCGCCTCTTCAGAATTTTCTTCTGCACATTACACACCACACTTGTATTTTCTCTTGCTTTTAATTCTTATGTTGAAGAACACCCCATATTAAATTCTGCAACAGCATTGGTAGCTGAAATTTCAATTCTTTTGTAGGATAAAAAAGTAATTTGGGAGAACTTTGTCCAAATCAATGAATGAAGTGATTCATTTTGATTTTCTGTAGCCCTCCCCCCCAAACACACACACCGAGAGATAAGTTCATCACAGGCTAGTCTCTGATATACTGGCATTATTTTACATACAATTTTTTCTGTGAGCTTTACTGGTTTTTTTGTGTGACTCATTGGTGGTTTTTGTTCAACAATGCTTTTATTATGAAAGCACCAGAAGCTGAGGTGTTGGGAACACTTACTATGCTGAGGCTTTTATTGTTGAAACATTGTGGCTAAATGTGGCATTATATAGCTTGCTTCATGTTAGGTACACTAGGAATATTACTTACTATTGCTTTTCTATAATAATTTGTGAACTTTGTGATGGTGGCAGAGGTAAGTGTCCCCACCCCTCGTCCACCCAGCTTTAAACCCTGTCTTTTCCATGTGTCTACCACCTGTCTTAATCCACTGCCCATTCTTTTCGCCATATGATTAACTGCCACTGTGTCCCAAAAACATTTTCACTCACTAACTGATTAAATGTTTTTGAATCACCGTCTGACAGCACAGTTGTGTAGCGCATCTGACACTCAACGACGGACCACTTCCAAAGAATGTCTGCAGCAGAAACTTCCATTGAGGTGGATCATGAAATTCGAGTGAATTATTTCCAAATTCAGGGGCTGTGATAAGACACATTGAACAATATTTGGAAATAACAGTGTCATCCAGCATCAACCCAGTGAATAAATCAATGAAAATCCAAATGTTATAATTGAATGTAAATCCTCTTTTGTGCCAGGATCTATCATAACTTACTGCTGCATCGATATCAGAATTGTTATCGATATCGACTGGATTACCACTTACTGAGTTGTATGTCCTTAAAACATCCCTGGACTGGCATAAGGCATTTTGTTCTTTTTTGTCACAGTAGGCAGTCACCTCTTTCATGTGTCTGGTAAATATTTTTGAATCCATTCCAGACATCCCTATTGAACAACAAAGCCACTGTGACATAAACCTAATCTGAAAAAAGCATCCACCACTTTCCTATTTACCTCAAAGGGAGGCAATGGCTGGAAGTATATCTGAGTGATAATATTGTAATGCTGCACCGTCATTTGATAGTACAGCTTCACATAGAACCCGCGTTTACTAAAGCTGCAATACATTGGTAGAAGTCTAGGTTAAGGTAAGTTTAGAGTAGAGCTATGAAAACAAACAACAGCCTAGGGTATTGAAGGAGAAGCAGTAGAAAAGTGAAGGAGAAACTATGAAAAGAAGAAATATATGAAGGCTGGTGCCAGTAACGCTGACATCTTTGTGTCTCCTCTCAGGAGCTCTGCCACTTATCCGCCCGATGAAGTTAGTGCAGCGGTTTTAAGGTGTGGTGAGCTCGTCGTCGTTAACGATGTTTCCTTTTTATAGTGTTTACGGTCCGCTTTTTCTACTATGGCAGGACTGATGAAACATGGAATGAAGATGTAGTACTGGTGGAATGTGTTGACGGGGGAAACCGGAGAACCCGGAAAAAATCCACCCTGCGCAGCATGTGCACTACAAATCCTACACAGATCACCTAGGATCGAACGCGGGCCGCCTTTGTGAAAGGCAAGTGGTCTAACCACTCGGCCACGGCACGGCTAGTCGTTGATGATTATGTGGTGTTCAGCCTAGTTCGCTCCAGGGCATGTAGTGTTGGTGTTGTACGCCTATTCCAACGCAGCTAGACGGGCACCGAAGTTCAGAAACTTGCACTTCGGCAATTGGAGATGGTGGTGGTGGTGGTGGTGGTGTTCAGACTATCGGTGCTCGAGGCGCAGTAGCATCGACTGGGTACCGCTCCTATTGGCTAACTTCGACGAGCAGAAGTCGTCATCAGAAGGGAAACCCTGATGCCAAAGACCTTTCAAGGACCGCTCGGTCCATTATCTCCAACCTCACATGTAAACCGATCGTAGGTCCTCAAATAAAGTCCATCGCGGCTGCGCAGGGGTGTAGACATGCCGAGTCTAGAGGCTCCGTGGAACTTCCGCATCGGTGGTGGAGCTGCTAGTTAGCGGCGATGACACTGCTAAACTCTCTACGGCTGCAGGAGTAGAGGCGGCGGGGGCTGCAGAGGCACACTGCACTGATTCTTCATCACCATCTCGAAGGGAAGTTGCAATGCGCTTTATATAGCCAAGCGGGCAATAAACTTCATACGACCACACAACATTTTCGTGATGTTATCTCTTACCAGCCATTTTGAGAATCTTCTCTATACATCAAACATAACATGAACTCCTCATTTTTATGATTCATTGCTCTTTTAATTGATGCCAAAAGGGTAGGAAAAATCTGATGTGTTGTACTTGCATCTCTTTTTCTATTCACAACCCCTTTTTGAAACATTCTTTTACGTACTTAATGTTAATCGAGATAAGCATTTGTAACAATTACCATGTTTCATATTGCGTTATTGGTACAGTAGCATAAGAGAAATGCAGTTGGATTTAAGTGATGATCATGGAGTTATGTTCTCTTTGCATAGTTAGAGACTAAGGTTTTCACATTTGAGAACAAAATAAGTACTTGAAAATTTAAACCATTAACTAGGAATATCACAAATGTTTTTAAATTGTTCCATTTAAATTGTACTTTGGTGTTAACCTTCTTGTCGCATCCTTGGAATATTCTGCATTTAAATACCAATCTCGTTATTTAAGCTACTTTTCGCTTTTGAGTTATGCTGTTCACATACAAGAATTTTTTGTAAAGATATAAAACGTTATTTTCGGTAAAACATCGTAATGATTTTTTGGCTGGGATACAATACTTTCTGTATTTTCCTACTATAAATAAGTAGCAGATAAAATAAAAATTAGTATTACCTTTTGTTTCAAATGTTCATAATCGTGTATATTTCTTTATACTTTTATCATATTTAGTCAAATCTCTGACTGCGTTGTTTGCTATTTCATTATATGTTTGTGTATGCAATTTATTATCTCTGCAGGGATAAAAAAGAAGTCATAATGGCCTTAGGCTTGTGTGAGAGAAGTCAACAAATAAGCTTACAACTCAAAATCAGCAAACCTTTACAAGAGGGGAAAAACGAAACAGCAAACATGTTTTGATCATTAGTGTCAAAGTGAATTCTCCTAATAAAACGCTGTGTCAAAGGGTTTTGCAGTTGTTATCGCTAACTTCGGAAGCAGAAGAATTCCAAAGCAGCAACATTCTTGCTCAAAGGTTCTGGAATCATGAGGGATTGGACTCTACTTTCTATAATCAAATTTTCTAGTTATCCTTGTGTCTATTAAATGTATAAAAAGCAGCAGATATGTGTATACAGTCCACGCAACATTATTATTAGAACTTGAGACAGGAAATCAACACGGAGTAACGTGTTGCTGCATATGCAACCATAAAAACGGAGGAATGGAGAGTATAATCTAAACTTTCAGAGTCAGACTCATTGGTTTGTGGTTGGGATGGATGGCTTGCTTTATTTCCTGACGTTCTAAATAATATAGTTTATTCAGAGCCGAGAAAATATCAGGGATTTTTTGGTATAAAAGGATGGCAGATTGGTTTAACCCTGACCAATTCAACTTTATATATATAAATGAATCGTCGAAATGTATGTACGCGCATCATTTCCGAACGACTGCACCAAATTGAACAATTCTTTTTTTTTTTTTTTTGTGTTCGCTATAGTCATGGCAAGCTTTGTGGAAAAGAAAATGTTTAAAAATAGTACGGGAAAGTTTTTCAAATCTCATAATATAAATCAGTACACAATGCCAAGGGAATGCATTTCTGTTAATAGCCCCCAGATGACAGTGGTATCACGGTTATTTGTTGCTAAATGGCTGAAGTACTGCTAATTTTCCTTCCCCAATTAGTCCGTAAATGAAGCAAATATAGATATATTGCTGTTTATTAAGCTCTCCTCAGTAATTATTACAAAGATCTGCACTTGCACTTCTAACATCTGTATACTAGAAAACAAATTTTAGAATGCAGAAAGTAATGTACACAATTTCGCTTCTATTAAAAACTTAACTGAGTGAAACATTTGATTATTTTTAAAATAAGATTAAAATCCACGAGTTTGAAATTATGACTTCAGGCTGAAATTTAAAGCTACTACATAAAAAACACATGAAACTTCAGCCATCCATTTGGTAGTCAGTGGTTTGTAATCTTAATTGAGTCCTAATTATGCCATGTTAACAATAAACGAGACATGAAATAAAACGTTTAATATAATAGATGAATTGCAGTATTGCTGCTATATTTTAGGCAGTCTCTGATTAGAAATGATACGGCAGTTTTGTAGCAGCATTGCTTAACTTTAAGTCTATAAAAAGTGAAACTCTCTTTAAACATTACAGTATGAAGGAATTATCTTTAGATACCATCGATTGTTTACTATATATTTTCATAATCAAATAAGCGATTCCTTTCGTCTTACTTGCGAATAACTATAACAGAAAGCCCAGATGCCTCTCGAATAAGGAATAATACCTGCATCTAATTTCTTGAATTCTCTTAGCTTATGCCTTGAAATTAATTGAAACATTAATAACCAAATAATTATCAGAATAGAGCCTTAATCTAATGTATTTTGTGGGAGGTGGGCGGTGTCAGGAGTCCTAAAACGTTTATTTCTATTGAAATGTGGATATCCAATTTTTGAGTGGAAAGCAACACCTTCTTTACCCACTATTTTTGTGTGAGAGAGAAAGAGTAAACATTAAGGACCCGTTTAAAATGCCTAGTGTATTACAATTATAACTCAACTTGTAATACGTCATAATTCATTTCCTGTAAGTACAAACATGTTTATCTTATATTAAATCACTTACTTCCAAAGGAACTTACTATTATTACAAGAATATACTAGAGTATTATCGATTTAAATTTAAATTATTTTATAAATTTAGAACGTAGGCTCATTTTGGCTTGACGAATAAAACATGCACAACTTGAATATCGGCAGTGCTTTTAGTAACATTTCCCCAGCTGTACTATCGGTACTCTATTACTTTCTCTAACAGGTGTGTATAATGTACATAACTGGTTTCACTGGAAATACATTTCACCTGAATAAAAAAAAAAAAAAAAAAGCATTCTTAGAAAAAGGACTATGTGGAAGCATAACTCAAAAACGAAAAGTCGATGGATACCAATGCCATTTAAGTTCAATATTTTATAATGATGTGACTAGAACTTCCAGAAAAAAGTATTAACATTTACATGGAACATTTTTTTAACATTTTTATTTTCTCAAAAATGGCTCCAAAGATTTTAATTAAAATGTATAAGATGTTTTCATGAAAAACGAAATGTATATCTTGAACTTACTGGGAGAATCTCTTAAGGCTTCCTCATTCTGGATTTTTTGTATAACTGGTAAACCTTAAGAGATAGAAAAACACACTATTAATTCATACACTTTTGCAGATTTAACCGTTTCCGAGATATTCTTTGTAAAGGGTTGCAGTTTTACGCTACTTAAAGGTTTCTCAAATGAGAAATCATCCTTCGTTTTATAGCTCTCACTTCTCTTGAACACGGAAATATATTACAATTTCATTGAGAATCGTATAGGGACAAGTATTAAAAGATTTGAATATCACTGTCTAAAGTATTCTTTTATTTTTCTTTTCCTTATAAGGAAGCCAGTAATAAGTCTCCCGTGTTTATGTGAATTAGCATGAGGTATATAAAAGAATAACTTTTTGTAAGAATAATGTTGTTGCAGAACAGTCTTACGAATGGAAAGTAGCATATTCTTTTTTGTTCCATTTATACCCCGCCATATCGGCGGCATTTACCTTTAAAACATATTGCCTACTGTCAATGGTGTTAATTCGCGTACTGTTATCATTAGTTTTCTGTTTTTTTTATTTCGTTTTAAATCTCACACTCACACTATTATTCATACTTCCACTGGGGAGGATAGGGAACAATCTTAGCTAGAGAAAAAATGTTACGCGTCAGTCAGGCTTCAAACCCGGAACATCTCACGCAGGAGCTAGGTACTCTATCGTCTGATCTATGGGACCAGGCGCTTTAGCTATTGTTTTTTGGTAGATTAGAAATAATGGAATTTACATCCTCATTTTTCAATTTGCTTTACAGAGGATTCACCAAAATGAGGTACTAAGAGTTACGAAATAAAGTAGCGTTTAAATTAGAAGTGAAAGAATGTTTGTAATGTATAACAAAGAGGTTTATCAACCGTTATCTATCAACTGAAATTTGCGAGAGAATTAGCTAACAAAACATATTAAATTTCCGTGGCGCCAGTCATGTGTTGCGAAAATAGAGAAAGAACGGTGTGGCGATTTTCAATATATTACTGAATTAGGTTTTCGTTTCGTATTTACTTTTGTTCGAGAGTGGCAGCAGCATTATTAACAAAAATACTAATAATTCTAAAATGGAGAACTGTTTAGTTTAAAACCACAATATCCTTTGTGTTTAATTTGGTTTTTAAATAATATCTATTGTGTCATATCTATCGTGAATTTGGGTTAATCTCTGTCGGCTTTCTTTTCCTTTTTCTCTCATAACAGTTAATAAGTATTCTTTTAGCCCGCCTGGGTAGTGTGGTGATAGCGTGTCTGCCTCACATTCAAAAGGTCGTGAGTTCGAATCTCGCTTAGGGTTAGTTACCCGGATAAGGTTTTTTCCGGGGTTTTCCGTTATCCTGAGAAGACGAATGTCGAATAACTTAAAGCTCCATGGACCCCGAGATCATTTGAGCATCAATTCACCAATTTCATTCATCGTCCGGTATGACCAAACCAGGTTAAAGGACGTTAAACTACAAAAATAAAAAAATAAAAAATATTCTTTCATTATTAGCAGAACACTAAAAACTACATGAAGAGAGACACAGAATAAATAGGCCGTATCTGCTCTACTGTATACCAATGATTCCTGCGTAATAAAGATAAAACATTTTGAGTCATGTTCAGGCTCGTGAATTGAAATGTTTACGCACAGTCAAAGGTTGCAGTAAGTTGGATTCGATTCCTAATGAAAACGTTCGTCAAGAACTGAATATTGTTGCTGTACATGATAAAATACAAGAACATATGTAAACAAAAAATCTCATGTGTTCCATTCACATGACTCTCTCTATATCTCTGCAATAAATTATTTTTAAAAATCTTATGCTTCTATTTGCTTCCTACTAATCGAGAAAAATGAGCAGAAATAGTCTTATTACTTGCTTCCTTGTAAGTAGAAGCGAAATATGGGAGTATCATCGGTTAAAGTGATAGTCAAAAGCTGGTTGATTTGTGACTGAAGTGCCTTTGTTTGTATTGACACGAGTTCACAAAGTCCTGTATGAGAAAAATATAAGTTTCTATAGCTTAAATCAAAATCAAGGAATATCTCAAAAACAATCAACTCCACGAAAAAAAATGTATACAACATAAATTGTATGTTTTAATGTGTTCCACATATTTTGTGTGGTAAGTTTTTGTCTCTCTCTTACGGTTTAGCAAAATTCCATAAAATTCACTCAGAATAAAGTAGTCTTGAGAGGCTATTCCCAGAAAATACAAGATATACATATTATTTGTCAGATAAATATTTTTAATATACGATATTTTAATCAAAATCGTTAGAGCCATTTTTGAGAAAATCAAAATTTTCGAAAAAAGTTCCATGTAAAGGGTAGTTGGGGGTGGAGGGATTTTCTTGCAAATCTTCGTGTCGCATCCTTGGAAGATACCAAACTTAAATACCAAGTTTGGTGTTAAACGGTCTTTTCGTTTTTGAGTGTTGCTGTCCACAGACACACACACTCGCACACATACGGATCTTTTTCCAAAAATGCTTTTTTTGGATTCAAGGGGATCCAATACGTGTATTTCTGGTGAAATTTCGGTATCGAATTTTTGGGTGGAATACCTTCTCTATACACTATGTACATAGTACGTGTAGAGAAAGTAAAAGGAAGGAACATTTTTAATGAATGGAAGAAACAAAGATCCCAAAAATGATCTTACAATACAAACCCAAACGAAAGAGGGACATGGGACGACGAGTGAAACAGTTTTGTGAAAACAGGAGGAAGAAGAAGCAGTAAGTAGTTCTTGTCATTCTTTATCACTTCTATTTTTACTTTCTCTCCACGTACTATGTACATAGTGTATAGATAAGGTATTGAATTGTACCCAAACATTCGATACCGAGATTTCACCGCAAATACATGTTTTGAGACCTCCTGAATACAAAAAAAAAAAGCATTTTTACAAAAATGTCTGTGTGTGTCTGTGGACAGCATAGCTCAAAAACGAAAAGTATGTTAAAAACCAAACTTGGTATTTAGATTTGGTATCTCCTAAGGATGCGACACGAAGATTTTCAAGAAAATCCCCCACCCCCAACTAACCTTGACATGGAACTTTTTTCGAAAAAATTATTTTCTAAAAAATGGCTCTAACGATTTTGATTAAAATATCGTATATTCTATATTAAAGATATTTACCTGACAAATAAAGTGTATATCTTGAATTTTCTAGGAATAGCCTCTGAAGACTATTTTATTCTTGATGAAATTTGTATAACTACTAAACCGTAAGAGATGGACAAAAACTTAGCTCACAAAAAATGTAGAGCACGTTAAAACACACACTTTATGTTACATACATTTTTTTCGTGTAGTTGATCATTTTTGAGATATTCCTTGTTTTTGGTTTCAGCTTTGAAAAACTTATACTTTTCTCATATAGGAATTTGCCAACTCGTGTCCATACAAACAAACGAACTTCAGTCACATAGCAACCAGATTTTGACTTTAACTTTAACCTATGGTACTCCCTTATTTCGCTTCTGCTAATTTTTCTCGATTAGCATGAAATAAATAAAAGAATAAGCTTATTAATAATAATTTGTTACAGAGATAAGAGAAAGTCATATGAATGGAACACATCAGGCTTTTTACACTTTGTTTTCATTATTATAATTGCAAGTGGTGTGATTAAACAAAGTTTTTTATATTGTCGTTAATGCAGTTGAACTTGAACGTCAAAACACATTATTACATATTCAAAGCAATTCATTCTTTCATAAAGCAAGCGCAAAACAACATTGTCATATTCCTTGTCTATCCTGGGATGTGAAGCTGTGTTATTACATACAAGTAGGCCTTAATATTGCTAATGGTGCTAGTGTTGCAGACAGTAATCGCATAGCGCAATGGCGGTCCCATGTTAATTCATCATGGCGGCAATGTTTGTCACACAACTCTCGCTAATTTACGTGACTTGGAGCGGTGTGTGCTAAACTCAGTACAGCGTCAACCTAGCTTCTTATTTATACACCTACTTGGGACCAGGCCGAATATTCAGCAGTGTTCGCCTCCTCCTCAGCTTTCTGTCACATCCTTCATCCAGTTTTCCTTCTTCGCTAACAATTTTCCTTCTCTTTCCCTCTATTTCATTCCTTCTCCCTACGTTTCTACTTTCATTTCCGCACACCCCTTGCATTTTGGTTGTACATCTGCGGTTTTGTCCTTTGGGATATTTTAAGCACAATATATTTACTACACGGCCAGATGATCTCAACACGTCTAAAATATGTGTATAATATATGTACATATTAGGAAATAATGTTAGTGCCTACCAGCTGCTATGTTTTAAGCCTGCATGTGTATGGAACCGTGCCGATAACCCCTACTTGGTTCTAACATCCCTCCCCCATTTCCCGTTGTTCGTGAGCATAAACCGACTTGTATTATGGTTTAATGTTTGATACCTGAATTTTAAAAACATTACGAGCGGTAAGGCTGGTGCACCCATTGTTGCAAAGATTGCCTTCAGGTGAAATGTTACCGTGCACTTCCCCTTTTGCCGCTCACCTAGAATTTGTTCAAGAGCTGTGCGTCTTACTTGAAGTAAATCTAATAAGAGAATGGCTCACCGAGGGCTGGTATATGGAACACAGATGCTAATGAGTTTCTACCAACGTTAAATAAAGAAAAACGCTATGGAAGACAAAAGAATTGGCAAATACATCTTCTAATATCTGGAGACCATCCTTTTCTTATTTTTAGTTAATATGAAATACAATACTCACGCTGAATGCCTGTTCTATTAACATTGCAATTGTCTGATTTACAAATATTGTGGATGTTTGAAAAACAAACACAGCAAGTGTTATTATGAAGTTAATTTGGGATCTAACTTGGAAATCGGAGCACAGACAATTTAAAGTAGTCATTGCAGCACGTTATAAAATATAGCATTTCTGTTAAGAGCCAGGGCTGGAAATCCGCTATTTCAAGACACTACCCTATTAATCGACTGGTCTAGGGAATAGGTTCGCCGTTTTTACCCTAGTTGGTATAAACAATATGGAGCTGTTAATTGAGATTCCATTGCAAAAGTGCGTTCGAAATAATGTTCCTCTACATCTGGCAACTGTTAACATTATTGAACACTCAACAAATATTTAGAAACATAAACCATATATTCTCTTCTAATTCTCGAGCATAGGGGGATTTGCTGCAATAATCTTATACTAATTATATATAAAGTTATAATTATTATAACTGATATATTCTTATAATCAATAACATTATTAATAAACATAATATGTTGGAAACGTAGGGTCAAACAATGCCGCAACCAAGATATTAAGCACGCCTAGCTCATCTGGTTGCCTTAACCGCTAAGCTACCATTGCATCAAGTCGATACAACATTAAATTGCCCAATTGACTCACAATTGTCCCGGTAAATCACAATCCCGGCTTTGACATTGGATTTTTCAGTTTGACTCTATCTTTCAAACGTCCTTCACACTGTGGAAAAAACCTCATATGAATTTAGATCTGAAAAAAGAGTAAGTCAGTTATTCGGTAGCCTAGTTATTACCTACGCGTTGCAATACAGGAAATGACTTTGCCTCACATTAAAACGAATTCGGCTTCGCCTTTTTTGTCTAATTTTCCCTAGATTATAACCACCAGTTATCCATTTCATTTTTTTCTAACACTGACCCTACGTTACAGTTTGTCTAGTATCCTACAATTCCTGGCTTTTTAGAATCCATGATACTAGGAAAAGTATTGTATCAACATATTTGGTATTCTGTTAGAGCATAACTTAACGTAGTAAACACACCCTATTCTGAAATACATAATATTATAACAAAATCAACAGATAACGTTATTTGGATTATACATCAAGGCAACAACGTTAGATTGAACACGCCTGCCTTGTAATTGTCTGTAGGCGGGTGAGCTAGGTTACTGCTGAGCAAAGTCATACAACTCGAAGCAGAACTGGTGACTTAAAATACGCATATATAAATGTGATTTAAAATTTCTGGGAAATTCATGTAGCTATGTTTTAATGCAAAACAATAGATTGAATTAAATAACTAATATAAACAAAAATAGCAATATATTTACTTATTTATTTACTTCTCCTTACTTTTTATGTTCTCACACTATTGTACTCGTATGTTATTTCAATCTTTAGAAGATGGAAGCTCCTTGCCAGTTAGCATTAAGTCTGTATATATGTGTACAAGGAAAATAAGATCACTGCTGCCTGAATTCTGAAGATATTATTTGAGGTAAAAATATGTTTTAGGTCTTGTTTCGTGAAAAAACTAAACTCAATAGCTCATTATTCTTGTCTGTGTATAAACATATCTAGATTATAAAATAAAGCTCCAGAAGAGACTTCTTTTATTGGAAGTCCTTAGAGTAACAGAAATTAGCATTATTTCTTATTCATTGAACTCACTTTCTCTTGAAACTAAACGTGGTGAATAAAATAGCTAGCTTCAAATAGTTTTTAAATATATATATATAATCACTGTCATTTTCAAAGAATTAAGAACTTGGAAATAAAGATTGTCCAATTATAAAAATATGAAACTAATATTCATACATCTTCACCACCACTACTGCCATTTCCATACATGGGACAAAACACATTGATACTTTAATAAAATTCACTGTTATTATTAACTTCAGTTTGCGGCTTTAAGAACGTAGTCGTTTATATCAATTAATTTATGATAAAAAGTACTGGATTTGAATATTGCTTGCGTACATGCCCCGTTTATGCCCAACACCTCTCATTTATCTGCAAAAACTTTCAAAATGTTATATTAAGAGTATTTAATTTATATTACTATGAATTAGGTGTTATGACAAATATTTCCATTGCATCAAAATAACACAATTAATTAGAAGAAAAACTGATAGGTTTCGAAATCAAGCTGAGACGTATGATACAGATTTTTGTAGTTGATGTTCAGAAGTCTGAGATAACTAACATAACTGTTTTTAGATGATAGACATTTATCTGATTTATTTTCTATCGCCTCGCCTAGCTGCAATCCTCCAGAGCGAGTCTTTAAAATGGTTCACGAGACTTCGCGACGATGTGTTTTTAGAACTTACTCCGGCTACCAGCCTCGCGTGAGATTTCTTTGATGTCATATACAGGAGTGGTCCCCAATAGGGATGAACAGAACATAGGTAATATATAAAGTTATCTGAATGAAAAGGTTACAGAAGTAAGAGAGATACACACAGTAACGGTTAAAAATGTATGACTGAATGAATAAGCTTATTTATTTAATTACCAGTATACATAGACTGGCCTTCGTCAATCGCATGGGTCCACAGATCGTACGTATTTTTGTAAAACTCAAAATAATAAGCAATATTAAAAACAAACATCTGATGTGTTCCATTCACATGACTTTCTCTACATCTCTGCAACAAATTGTTTTTAACAAGCTTATTGTTCTATTTACTTAATGATAATCGAAAAAAATTAGCAGAAATAGTTTTATTACTTGCTTCCTTGTAAGTAGAAGCGAAATAAGGGAGTAGCATAGGTTAAAGTGATAATCAAAAGCTTGTTGCTGTGTGACTGAAGTTCCTTTGTTTGTATGGACAGGAGCTGACAAGTTTGGTATATTACCGAATTTTCCTTTTTGAGTTATCGTGTTCACAGACACACGGACACACACACGGACCTTTTGTGAAAATACTTTTTTTAGATACAGGAGACCCTAAAACATATATTTCCGTTGAAATCTCGATATCGAATTTTTGGATGGAGTCCAATACCTTCTCTATACACTATGTACACAGTACGAGTAGAGAAAGTAAAAAATGAAAAAGTGAATACGAACATAAGAAGACAAACATTTTCAAATATGGCATCTGAAACTTAGAACACACAATAAACGGTAAACCGTATTCCATCCCCATTATAGTAAATATTATGACTTTTTAGCTCTGCTTATCGCCTGCCCCTCTCCCCGTTTTACCTAGTATCAGTCTTCCCAGATTGCAGCTATCTCGCCTCAAGCAGAATTTTACCTATCCCGTCCGTGTCTTCCATGCCTGTCAGTAGCGTCGAACATGCTCTTAACTCTCCATTCGCGGTGGCAAAGGATCGCGGTAAATACTTTTCTCTCCATTCCTCGGTACACCGACAACATGTGAGGATGTGAGTCCACGACAAGGGCTGAGGTACATTCTCATGCCATTTTCATCAGTCATTTTTTACTTTCTCTATACGCACTATGTGCACGCCACCCAAAAATTCGATACCAAGATTTCACCGGAAATATATATCCAAAAAAAGCATTTTCAGAAAAAGGTCCGTGTGTCTGTGAACACGATAACTCAAAAACGAAAAGTAGGTAAAATACCAAACTTGGTATTTAAGTTTAGTATCTTCCAGGGATGCGACACGAAGATTTTGAGAAAAATCCCCTCTCCCCCAGCTACCCTTTACATGGAACTTTTTTCGAACATTTTGATTTTCTCAAAAATGGCTCTGACGATTTTGATTAAAATTTCGTATATTAAAGATATTTACCTGACAAATAAAATGTATATCTTGAATTTTCTGGAAATAGTCTCTGAAGAGTACTTAATTCTGGATCAATTTTACGGAATTTTTCATAACTGCTAAGCCGTAAAAGATGGACAAAAACTTACCACACAAAAAATGTAGAACACCTTAAAACACACAATTTTTGCTATATATATATTTTTACGTGGGGTTGATCGTTTATAAGATATTTCTTATTTTTAGTCCTAGATTTGAAAATCATACAGCAATTTGTCAACTCTGTCCATACAAACAATGGAACTCCAGTCTCATAGCAACCAGTTTTTGCCTATCACTTTAACCTATCGTACTCCCTTATTTCGGTTCTACTTACAAGGAAACAAGTAATAAGACAGTTTCGGCTGATTTTTTTCTTGATTAGCATGAAGCAAATTGAGGCATAAGCTTTTTTAACAATAATTTGTTGCAGAGATATAGAGAAAGTCATGTGAATGGAATACATCAGATTTTTATCATCTGCCATACTTCTAGTCTAATCCACGCGAGCCCTTGTCTATTGAGTTTGGTACTTGTTTTGATGTATTGCTCCATACCCCCGATTTCCTCCCAGACTATTTCCGACGAAATCTTTTCCATGCATTGCGCAATTATTGTTAATATCACAGAGACAGTTTTTATTCTCTGTTTCCCTTCCCCGCCATCCAAAGTATCCAATTATTTCCAAACGTTTCTTTAATTTTGATGCCCACGTCGAATTACCTTCCATTTTCAGCTATTCATGATAAGAGATTGTCTTAATTAAATATTGGTTTCCGTGAACGATTGTTATAAATGTAACCAACGCAAAGTAATCAGATATCCAATAACTGCTACTAATGTAATGAAGTTAACGTTATTAATTTAACGAAGACGGTTACCTGACTGGATGGTATGATTCAGGGCATTTTCATTGGCCCCGCTTATCGAGAACTAGTTATCCAAACTCTTAAGCAGTATCTATCTCTTCCGAAGGTGTTTTCGATCTAATATACATACCATCTAGCAAGAAGCAGGTATAGTAATTGCAGTATAGGGAGGTAGAATTAATTGCGAAAGAATTTTGTAATGATAAAATTCGGCAATCATTAAAGTGTAATCAGCTAAAGAAACTTCTTTTGGGATCATGTAATAATAAAGTGGATGTGTATCGATATTCGTTCATAATGAAACCAACTACTGATAACCATTAATGGAATATAACTGCGAAATTGATAACCATGAAACAAATAACTTAATCATTATTAGTAAGTGTTAGCTCACGTTATAACCATTAACATGATGGTTTGTTACAACCGTGGTTCAGCATCGTGAGAAATTTTAGGGTCTACTAAAGGCAGCGATCTTTAAGTAGGTCATAAATCAAAATTTCATCTGGGGATTGCATCATAGGTACTAATCGCATCTTCATCTATCGGCTGAGCTGGGCATACATATGTGGCAGTCCTGCTGGGTGGATTAAGCTGTGGGAGGATTAGGTATATGGGCAATTGAAGGTATGTGTGTAAAACGGCCTCCCCACAAAACCCAAAAGTTTCTGATTAATGCTTCCATCTCTTGTTTGGGACACATTCCAAGGTTTTATGGAAGATCTAATGCCAAAAAAGCTTGATTTTTTAAATTGTATTTTTCGTCGCTTTAACAACCTGACCATATCGTGACGGACCTGTTCGAAAAGATATCAATCAACTTGACGGTATGTAGTGGACATGGCTGTGTATGAATTTCTTTCAAGGTGTTCTACCAGAAGAAAGTTCAAGAACCATACACATCTGTTTGTTGTGCAATAATACCTGTGAAAGATAGCAACCCAGAAATGAAAAATAAAATAAAGTTGCTAAAGGAATAGGCCAAACACGCTTAAAAATCTTTTTACCTGTACGAATGTTGGAATTTCTCTCTAAAAGGTGTATATGAACTCCTTAATTATGCGCCTACAATTTTTCAGAAGTATTATAAATGTATCCTATTTGTGTCTATTGGAGATTACCATTTTCATGAAAAGTAAATGTGCAATTTACCTAATTTTATTGAGCATCTAGAATATGCCAAAGCTTTCAAGGGCATTTTTATAATTAATTTTAATAAACTTTGAGCTGTTATATACTTAAATTTAATGCGCAAGAGCGTTTTATTAATATTAATTAAAAGAAAGTTGTCTAACTTATACTTTGTTTATAAAGAGGTGTTAATGTTGTTATTGTTATATTTTCTTTTACAATTACAATAAAAATAAATTAAAACACTTTTAGCTTTGCATAAATATTACGTTTAAGATGGATGGTTTATGTGTAACTCTGACGAAATGCATTATAGTATCGACTAACACTTTTGGTGTGTAATAGCTTTATGTTTCTCGCCTTAAAAAGTAAGATTTAAATGTTTTTAGACACATGCCTTCAATAATTGTTAAAGTTTTATAAAGTCACCGACATTATTACATCATTAAAATGATCCGTTATTTCTTTTGAACTTTAGGTTATTATTGTATACTAAACCCTCAAATATGCCCATTTATTTTCCTTCCAATGCCCAAAGTGCGTCTACTAATATTGCGCCCCTTCGAAAATAAATATTAGCGCCATTTAGTACGAACCGGCGCTTGAGTTTCGAACTATCTTCCAGAGTGGGCAAGTACGAGTGGAAAAGAGAAGAAGCTGAAATATTTTTCCAGGATATGTAGATTACGTTAAAAAAATCATACCTACGATATGAAACAATAGCAAAGCATTTTCAATTTGCATGCACGCATTTTAACATTCCTCGCTATGAAAAACACTATCTCGGCTCCGAGGATTAGCTAAAGCGAACAAAGGACTTCAAATGAAAACCTATAGTTCACCGCTAATTGCTCTGCAGAGATATATTTTTTCCTCGCTCATTTCTGCGATTATAAACCAACTACGATATGTACTGGGGTTGTTCCTAAATCTCGAGGGTGGAATGGCAGACATCTTATGCACTCACGAACACATTATGACCCATATTTTATGAAAGTGAAACGAGTATTTGAAAGCATGTCAAGAGTTCCTCACGCAAACTCTTGTCTCCAGTTAGAAATTTAAACCTCTGTAAATATAGTATGCACATTGATACACCAAGAAATATCCATAAAATTAGCTCATAATAGTTCCACATTTGGCTGGCTATGTGGACTCATTTTAGGTTACAGTTCCTAACACTTCAAACATAGCGATTATTGGTTACTTACGAAATCTGTAGTGATTCTTTTTAAGCTTTGCTACATCTTCCTTGCAGAAAATATCTTAGATGAAAGTACCTGAAAAGCAAGAACAACAACCCGTTAGACAAAAATACTTGCAAAAATATTCAGAAAATCAGAAATATAAAACATTCACAAGTTCCATTTCGCAATTTTAGGTTCTCTGAGAGAAATTACATTATTAAAACCCTTGTAAGAAGTAATGCTAGCCATTTCTGAAGGAAAACGGATCTTCGTACGAAGATAAAATCCTTCAGACGAAAAATAACTCGAGTTTCGGTTGTAAAAATACAACAGGAAAAAGTCTTTCGAGGTACATTTACATGTCTAGTTCTAGTTATTATCGTTTACTACTTTCTATACTTTAAGAACAAGTAAATAAAAGTGACTACAATGTTTTACATGTATATATTTTGTTATACTTAGGTCACTGTTGTGCTGGTTTTATATATGGTGTATATATTGTGTGTATATATTTCTTTTAAGTATAATTATCGATTATAAGAGAATGCATTTATGAATGTGTACTCTGTGCTGTAAATTTAAATTGCTATATTTGAATATCTTTGTATTTTTATTTTCGGGTTTATTCTTAATTCTTTATTGTTCTTTAAGATTGCTTCTGTTGTGTATTACTTTGGTCTTTTTAGTCTCGTGTTTACTCTTTTAATTCTGTGTTGTTGTTTTAATATTACTTTTAGTGTGTATTACTAAAGCGCGTAGGGTCTCTGGACCCGTGCGATTGTTAAAATTCTATGTATGATATTGTTATGTAAATAAATACACTTATTCATTCATTCATTCATAATTTCTATACTTAGTATATGCACATAGGTAGAGAAAGTATTGGCTTCCATCCAAAAATATCATACATAGAGTTCACTGGAAATACACTATTTAGAGTCTCCTGAGGCCAAAAAAAAAGAAAGGTTTCGCCGTTGATAATGCAACTTTAAACTTTTTTTACATTTTTAGAAAAAGGTCCAAGTGTGTATGTGTGTGTTTGTCTGTGTGTGAACACAATAACTCAGGACTGAAAAGTCGGTTAAATACCAAAAAATTCCAATTGATTAAAATACCCCATACTTAAGACATTTATGCATATGGCAAATAAAATATATATCTCAAACTTCCTCTGAAGTCCTCTTCGTTCTGAATGATTTTTGCAAAACTGTTAAATCATAAGAGATGGATAAAAAGTTACAACACAAAAATATACAGATCTCGATAAAGCAGACAATTTATATCACGTGCAATTTTTTGTATAGCTAACCTTTTCCGAGATATTCGTTCTTATTGGTTTCAATTTTATCTTACGTGCAACTAGAACGGAATTTCAATTTCTGCTTTTAAAATATTTGACTACCACTTTACCCTAGTGTACTCCCTTATTTCCCCTCTGCTTATAAGGAAATAAGTAACAAAATCCAAGTCTGCGAATGTATATCTTGAGTAGCTTGAAGTAGACAGAGAAGTTAGATTTTTAAAAGTAGTTTGTTACAGAAAGGAAGAAAAAGGCATGTGAATGGAATACATCAGATCTTTTAATACATCTGTTGCAAACTATTCTTACAAAAGCTTACTTTTATACCCATTTCATACCAATCAAAAATATAACGTTTTGAAAACTAATAAATAAATTGATAGTACTCTATATTTCAAGCAAAACTGTAAGTAGAAAGTCGAATAGGGCTGTGGCTTATAAATATGTGCTTATTTTGGCTGAATCATTTCTAAAGTAGGTATTTATGCTAAATAAGCTCGAGAAAAGTTTGAGGCGATCCAAAATTTGAAAATAATTTTACTTGGAGTTTTACACCACTCGAATATAAATAGCTGCATTTTTCTTCTCTAAGGTAGGTTCAAGAATGTCCTATCACATATAAAACTTTCAGGAACAGAAAAGGGGATTCCTTCATAACTGAATTCTGAAATAAGAACTAAAATATTTACACAGAAACCTACCAACAAATATATTCTCTAGTAAGTGCTCTTTTTCGGAAACTAATCATCATCTGAGGCAAAGTTTTCAATTTTCTTGCGTGGTATGAATCCTGCACCAAACTGTAAAGTTGCCTACTCAGTACATAATTTGAGAAACTGTTTTAATAAGCTATGTGTTGCTTGTTTTCACCTATAAATTGCGCACTACGGATGAAGGTAGACATATAGAATGATAGAAGTGTAGAATAAAAATCTGATGTGTTACACTCACATGACTTTCTCTAGCACCCTTACAAACAAGCTTCTTACAAAAGATTATGCTTCTTTATACACCATGCTAATCGAGATAAGCATTAGCAGAATGTTCTTATTACTTAGTTCTTTATAAGTAGAAGGGAACTAAAGGAATGCGTTATGCTAAAGTGATAGTCAGATGTTTTAAAAGCTGTCGTTAGGCGATTGTCACTGCAAACCGCTTCTTTCCTTGGCCAGGAGTAGAAGAAAAGAAAAAGGGACACTTCGGTGGAGATTATTAATTATTAAGGGTTATTAAATTTAATACCAAGAATGGCATTGTGATGATTTTTATTATCTTCTTATAATATAGCTCCCCCTCCTTCTTTAAATTTATTAGTAGAAATTGGTTTATTAAATAGAATAATTGACAACTGAAGCTAATAACAAGGAGTATCTCGAAAACAGAAAACTTCATGGAAAAAATGTATACTGCATAAACTATGTATTTTTTACGAGATCTACATGTTTGCACTTTAAGTTTTTGACTTTCTCTTACGGTTTATAGTTATGCAAAATTCAGCAAAATTCATCCAGAATAAACAGGTCTTCAGAAGCTATTCCCATAAAATTCAAGATATATATTTTATTTGTCATGGAATTGGATTTAGTATGTGGTATTTTAATTAAAATCGTTAGAGCCTCTTTTTTAGAAAAGAACATTTTCGCCAATTTTTCCATGTGAAGGATAGTTAGTCCTAAATACACACCACAATACACGCGCGCGTGGACCTTTTCCTGACCTTTTTTCGGGGGGGGGGGGGTTTAAGGGGTCCTTAATCATGTATTTCCTGTGAAATCTCGGTGTTGAATTGTTGGGTGCAAAACAATGCCTTCTCTAACCACTATGTATATATATAAAAGAAAGTCGTGTTAGTTACACTATTTATAACTCAAGAACGGCTGAACAGATTTGGCTAAAAATTGGTGGGGAGGTAGCTTAGGACTAGGAGACGGACATAGGATACATTTTATCCCGTTTCCGTGGGACGTGACATAAAACATAGTATAACAAAGCGGAACAGACAGCTAAACGCATTGTTGTCTATGGTGTTTGTTTCGAGTTTCTATTAGCTTATTGCACCGATATTATCATTAACAACGCCGCAATCAAGACAATCGAATCTTTCCCGACAAAGCCGTAATGCAACTGGGATTCGAAACATTGCGAATGAAATTGCACGTAAAGAGCAACTATCCATTAAATTTTTAAACTCCTTGGCTGTGCCTGGCTTACCACCGCACAATTTACGACTAAAGGTTGGCTCCCTAGTAATCATGCTTCGAAACATAATTCAAATACCCAAGGTCGCAAACCCGGTGGAGGATCGATGGATTTTTTCGGGCGTAAAAATTCTTAGCATGGCTTCCTTCGGAAGGGAAGTAAAGCCGTGGGTCCCTGTTGTAGATTTACGGCACGTAAAAGAACCTCAAGCCTGATAAGAGAGGCCTCTGAGCAAAATTAAGCGGTCTTTCACGTCCAGTATAGAATGGGACGCTGAGAACCTTAGCAGTTAAAGAGCGTCCATAAATAACGCGTCATTTCCATTTCCATTTCGAAACATAAACCAACCAAAACTGTGCAACGGAAGGTGTTTGGTTGTAAGTAAATTGATGAACAATGTGATTTACGCGACGATACTCAAAGGAAAATTCGAAGGTGAAGAAGCCCTTATTCCGAGGATCCCAATGATCCCAACCGATTTGCCGTTTGAGTTTAAACGACTTCAATTTCCGATCCGTCTTGCATTCTCCATGACCATTAACAAGTCACAAGACCAATCCTTGAAACTTTGTGGTCTGAATCTAGTGAATCATGTTTTTCCCATGGTGGCATGTTCACGGATCGGAAGAATTTGTTATTTTTGGCGTAATTTGTTCTTGTGCGTGATGACAAAACAAGAAATGTCTATCACAAGATGCTTCACTGAAGAGTACAACCCATGCACCAAAATACAGGGTCAATAATCATTTAAATACTTTATTTTTTGTATTTATATTTATTATCCTAATAAAAATTGAACTTAATAACACCCAAAAGCTGCTCATTTATTGCTTCTGAGGCGGAAGAAAGTTCGCCAGGTCAGCTAGTTGTGTATACGGGGCTAGAGAAAGTGAAAATTTACTGAATCTAGTAATATCACCAATTTATATTCACTACCATCATTAGAGCATAAAAGTACACAGCAATGCCTCACGTCCCCGGAAAACACCCGCATTAATGAGCCATACTACAAAGGCTACAAAACACTGCAGTTTTATGAAACAAAAGTAGCCCGGTTAAAAAATACCAAGGGAACGGGAGAGAGTGAGAGAGAGAGATGTGAATAAAATTATTTATTAGAAAGTTACATTGTTGCCAAGGTACCTTGGTGGTCTGTATTAGGAGATTTAACTCCTGAAATGGAGTAACCTCTCCATTGTTAGTATTCAGGATAAGTGTCTTTCTTGGTCATTGCCTCTTCATTAGTTTAATGTAATGGATGATTGCACACTTTTCACATTTTTGTTTGGTTGTTACATTTATGCATCCATGAATACATAGCTTAGAATTAAAGCGGTAGAAGCAAATAATACGACAAAGGTTATTTTGACAACTACACCGGGCAGGTGTGCTTCGCGGGATATGTTCAACAAAACAAAGTGCTATGCACGCAACTTTCTTGGGCGAGTATTTACCATGATTCTCTACCACCGCGAATGTAAGGCTAAAAGCATGTTGGACGCTACTGACAGGCACGGAAGACATGGACGGGCTAGATAAATGTATACTTAAGACAAGACAGCTGAGATCTGAGGAGGCTGCCAATAGAGAAGGGGAATAAGAACAGCTAAACAAAAGTTAATATTTTATGTCATACTGAGGTCACTGTTGTGTTATGGTTTTATAAAAGTGTGTATATAGTATGTGTATATATTTCTTTTAAGTGTAATTATCTATTATAAAAGCGTGCATTTATGAAGGTGTACTCTGTGCTGTAAATTTAAATTGCTATATATGAATATCTTTGTATTTTTATTTTTCGGGTGTACTCTTAATTCTTTATTGTTGTTTTAATATTGCTTTTGATTGTGTATTACCTTTGTCTTTTTATTTTCGTGTTTACTCTTTTAATTCTTTGTTGTTTTAATAGTGTTTTTAGTGTGTATTACAAAAGCACGTACGGTCTGTGGATCCGTGCGTTTGTTGAAATTCTATGTATGATATTGTTAGGTCAATAAATACACGTATTTATTCATTCATTCATTCTTGGGCGCTTGACTTCTGTCCTGATTCGGTAGGTTTACCTCAATTTCGAAGCGGAGCAGAGCGACACAATCGAGAAATGAAGTAAGTTATACATTAATCTGATATCAATAGTGACTTTCAAATGCGATGAGGTTTGTCTTTGAGCGCCACAAGGTCGGCAGCCAATCGGAGTGTTACTGCGTTGACATATTGCATTCCCATTTAAAAGGGGAGTACGCGCTAAGTAATTCCGTCTCTCATAAATACTACTTGCGCTAAGACAAATTATTCAAATTTTGCAAAAAATAATTCAAAAGGAAGACAGGGAGTAATGTTCGTAGCATAACCGTAAAAACTACAGCATTATTTTAGTTCAATTAATAATTTTCATAATACATATGAATAAATATTATGTCGCCAGGCTGATTGGCATGCTCAGTGTACGAGGGAGAGGGAAATGTGAAAAGAGTGGGAGTAGGGACCTGGCAACGCAGAGCACGATAACGCATCTCATTCGCTGCAGAGTAGAGCTCTTCCCGTTTGAAAAACATTATAGTGGCTTCAATACTAAGGAATCTGTAGATCCCAGAGTTCACATTCACGTGTGCTGTGTTTCTTTAATAATTGAAGTATTAAGTATAACTTACTTCATAGAAGAAAGTAGGTTATACATCTACCCTGATATCTAATCGCTTCAATATCACATATATAAAGAGAATAATAGGAAATACCCTATCTTTATGCATTGTGGTTGGTGAAACTCGTTTTTGTCAAGCCGCCATATTTTGATTTTACACTTCTGAGATGAATACGGCTTTTGTGGGTTAATTGAGTACCCAAAAATAAAGATTTTGTCGTGCTAAATGTCAATTAAGCAGTATATTTGGTTTCAGTAGGTTTTAAAGCAGTATAATGGTGAATACGTGTGTATTTTTGGTTGTGGTTTCTCGTATAGCAGAAGAAAAAAACAAGGAGAAAGAAATGTTTCAATACACAGGTTAGTTACTTATTTAAGTGATTTTTCGACGGTATACTTAGTGAAATACGTTATATATTATCAACAGAACTGTTCTGTATTGTCAGTGCATTGTAAATTACCAACTCGGAAAGACCTTAGAGAAACGTGGGTGAAGGCAATCTGCAGACAAAATTGGCACCTACTGCGACTTCTGGTACATGCTCATAACACTTTTTATCTGACGATTTGGACTTAACAGGGCAAACCAGGAGACTAAGAGAAGAAGCTATTCCTCCTTTGTTTCCTGCTTATCCCTCTTATTTGCAGAAATGTCCTATATCTCGACGCAGAGCGCCAATTAGACCCCCCAAATAGTGGAGGTAACCCAATTGTTTATAATGCAGTAACCGAAAAGGCCACCAAGCAAATTATGATACTGAATATAGTGTTGTACTGCAAAATCCAAGAAAGAGAAAATTGATGTTCAAGTTGAAGAACAAAACTGCTAAATTATGTAAAGCACGTAAAAGAATAAAATTGCTAAAGCAGAGAGTTAGGAGTCAGGAAAGCAACGTTTTCAGGATAGGGAAACAATTGCTTTTTAGTAAAAACAAAAAGCAAAACAAACAGGATTAATTAATACTATACTAAAGCTTTAAACCAACGCTGTAATATATGGCACAGCATTTTGTTACATTAATAGCAGTTCTTGATCAAGAAATTAGAACAAAATTAAGTTATGATATTTATTGCAATAATACCAATTTATCAATAATAAGTTCTGATAGGCCAAAAGTGTGAGCCTAAACTAAAGATCACTCGCTTTCCATTATTCTTTGTTCTTTACTTCAAAAACTTGGAAAAAAATAATTTGACCGATGATGAGTATGGTATATGTGATGGTGTGTAGCATCGCAAGATGGTGGCTAGTCATAAAATGTGCTGCAGCAAAACGCTAGGCATTTCCGCGCTGTATTCAGTACTAATATATCGTTAGATCCCAGAGCTCACATGCACGTGTGCTGTGTTTCTTTAGTAAATAAAGTTATAGAAGAAATGAAGTAAATCATATATCCCGATATCTAGAGTTTCAATATTAAGGTTTCATTCTATCTGTAAATTCCAGGGTTCACCCACTGCATGTGTTCTGTGTTTTTACCCTCTCTACATCTACTACGTACATAGTATGTAGAGAAGATAATGCACTCCACCAAAAATCTCGATACGAGATTTCACCAGAAATACATGTTTTAGGGTCTCCTGTATCAAAAAAATTATTTCCAGAAAAAGGTCCGTGTGTGTATCCGTGTGTCTGTGAACACGATAACCCAAAAACAAAAAGTCGGTAAAATACCAAACTTGGTATTTAAGTTTAGTATCTTCCAGGGATGCGACACGAAGATTTTGAGAAAAATCCCTCCACCCCAAACTACCCTTCACATGGAAATTTTTTCGAAAATTTTGATTTTCTAAAAAGTGGCTCTAGCGGTTTTGATAAAACATCGTATATTAAAGATATATTACCTGATAAATAAAATGTATACCTTGAATTTTCTGGGAATAGCCTCTGAAGACTACTTTATTCTGGTTGGATTCTACGGAATTTTGCATAACTGCTAAACCGTAAGAGCTAAATAAAAACTGACCACACAAAAATGTAGAGCACTTTAAAACACACAATTTTCGTAGTTGATCGTTTTTGAGATATCCTTTGTTTTCGGTTTCAGCTAAGAAAAACTTATACTTTTCTCATACAGGAAATTGCCAACTCCTGTCCATACAAAGGAACTTCAGTCACATAGCAACCAGTATTGACTATCACTTTAACCTGTGGTACTCCCTTATTTCGCTTCTACTTACAAAGGAACAATTAATAAGGGTATTTGTGCATGAAGCTTTTAACAATATTTTTGCAGAGGTGTAGAGAAGGTCATGTGAATTGAACACATCAGATTTTTTTTATAATAATTCAGCTAATTCGCAGTAAATTAGATAACTATATCCTAAATGAACTAGCGTCCAAGAAAAGGTGCATGCTTAGTACTCAACATACGCACACAAATACTTATGGTCACACACGGAGCTTCTTCTTCGACTCGTCAAGATGGCCAAGAAGAGACTGCGCAGACTCGCCGCTGCTAAGGCAGCACCCGTCGCCTCTTCCTCGGCAGCCGAGGAGGCAGCTTCTCCGTTGCTACCGGTCCCGGCAAGCCCTGCTTCGCCGGCCGCCACCGCAGTCTCGCCGCAACTGCAGCCGCAGTTGCCGCCAACACCGCCGCCACCGACGCCTCCACCCAGCTCTACGACGCCGCCCCGGTTCAGTGCCGTGGTACGGGGGGTCCCTAGGGACCTTACCACCCGGCATCTGCTCACCGCCGTGCAGTCGCGGTGGCCTTCATGCTTGAGGGCCACCCGCATTTACTGCGACCGGGGACCAACGCCGCTCGTCCGTCTGGAGATACAGGACCAGGCTGACCTGGAGGCTGCCTTGGCGTCAGGGTTGCCCTTATTAGGGCGACTTCTGGTCGTCGAGGCTAGCCGACAGGAACGCCATCGGCCCTGCCGACGCTGCTGTGCCTACGGCCACACCGCTGAAGTCTGCTCTTCGACACCGAGGTGCCACTACTGCGGTACCAACTCCACCACCACCGAGTGCACTGGGCATGATCTCCGCCGACGCCGCCGATTCTGTGCCACCTGTCGTGGCACAGGACACTTCACAGGGCAAGCCCAGTGCCCTCTCTACCCAAGGAGCAGCACTTCATCACCAACTTCTGCCCACCGTACCACTCCACCGCAGACAACCCCCACTGAGGCCTCACCACCTGCACTCTCAACAGACGCAGCGACGCGAGAAGCCATTCAGGACCTCCACGCGGAGATCCTGAACGTCGGCGCTCGACTAGCTGCCCTGGAAGAGACATGCAGTCTCCTCACACAAAAGCTACAGGAATTACAAGCTTTTAACGACGCAGCAGCCACCAGCCAGCAGACTACAGCCGCCGACCTGTCCACCAGGATCGACGCCCTAATGCAGCCTCTGAGGCAGGTTCTCCTGCAGCAAGCTGCATACTCTGCTGAGCTGTTTCAATCTAAACGACAGCAACCCAACACTGCTCCTCCTCCTGTACAGGCTGAGGGGCGCACACAACGGCCACCCATACAGTGGAAGACTACCGGGAGCTTCGTGGAGCAATTCCGAAGCAGGTATAATCCATAAGATCTACGTCCTATTCTCTCCTCTATTTCCACCCCTTTATTTCCCTACCAATGTCACCTCTATTCCCTAGGCTACAGTCAGGTTTCATGGCTGTTAGCCTAGAAACAACCTTTTACCCGCTCCCGCAGAACGTGCGGCAGCTTCCTATCTTTCGCCTACTAGCGCGGGTGCATCAGCGGGACCGCGCAAAGCCACGAGATTCTCAACAAAATCGACTGTTATAACGTGGAGGGGTTTTTTAGTGGGTATGCCGCATGAGGAAGCGGAGAGTCCCACATATCCTCCCAGCCATTGCACTTCGGCTGGGGGTTGAATGCGTAATGCATTTTTCCCCTCCACGGTAAAAAAAAAAAAAAAAAAATACTTATGAGCAACTTTTATCACGAAACCATAATAACACATCAACGAGCCGATTATGCCGCAGCCGACACAACAAAAGCATCAATTATGTACAGGTTAGATCATTCGCCTCTCACCAATGGAATAGGCTCGATCGCAAGTGATATTTATTATGCTCAAAGCGGCGCAAGGGCGGGGTTTCTCCGGGTTCTCGGTTTTCCCTCCATCACAGTCATCGCCTGCGGTGCCAAAACACTAACAGCGGGCGTTAAACACTCTAAAAAAAAATTGTACAATATCTCAACTAGATATCAAAGCTCAACGGGAGTGGGGCGCTAACTCTTTACAAAGCTAAAGAGGGACAAGAACGCTCACGCCAAAGGATTCTAAAAGCAACATCGTAACAACTCGATTGCATACACTAAAGGCTTGCTTACCTCTAATCTGAAAACTGAACTGAACTAAACTAGAACTTAAAACTAAAAAGTTATATTCAGTTCAGTTTTCAGTTCAGCTCAGTGCGGTTGTACTTTCCTAGAAAACTGAACTGAAAACTGCACATCATTAAAATGGCTGAAGAATGGTTGAGAAGGTTGCATGGCAGTGATGAAAGTGAGTTGGAGTTGGATAATTTGATGTTTTTGATCGATGAATTAACAGATAGTAATAATGCCAGTCTGTTGTACTACACTTTATTCCAGAATCTTTGAAGTTATTTAAGAGCTAAAACTGACTGAAAATTATGAAACATTATACGGTAAATCTTATTTACTTACTTGATTTTCTCAATTCCTCTTCCAACTCCTTCCAAAGCCCCTGTTTCTTCTCAATATTTCTATACTCGATATGTTGTACGTTGTACAAAAGTTCGTTATGATGAACAAAGTCAATTATTCTCTCTTCCTCAATGCGTGGAAACTTTCGCTTTTCACTCATTAGGTACAAATATTTAAACCAAATTACAAACAAATACCGCAACTATAACCTCACTTATGCTATCGTGTCGTTCAAAGCTCTACTGAACTGAACTGAAAAAACAACTTCCACTTCGTCGCTTAGATTTCTAGCGACAAACGAGAAAGGAGAGATTCAGTTGTCAGTTCAATTCAGTTTTGTTAAGTTCTCGGCCGGAGGAAAGCTCTCCCATAATAAAGAATGGCATAGTTCTTGATCACTTGATCTGAACTAAAAAAAAAAAAAAATAATCATGTGTTACACTTACACGACTTTCACTAGCTGTTCTATAAACCTCCTACAAAAGATTCTTCTTCTTTATACACAATGCTAATCGAGATAAATATTAGCAGAATGTTCTTCTTACTTAGTTCCTTATAAGTAGAATGGAATTAGGGAATTCACTATGCTAAAGTGCTTGTCAAATGTTTTAAAAGCTACCGTTATGCGATTGTCATTGCAAATCACTTCTTTGCTTGGCCAGGAGTAGAACAAAAGAAAAACGGACACTTCCTGTCAGAGAAAAGTTTAAGTACTTCACAATTGAAACCAATGACAAGGAATATCTCGGGAGCGGTTACCTCCACAAAAAAAAAAAAAAAAAAAAAAAAAAAACGTAAAGGACATAAATTGTGTGTTTTGTCGTGATGTACATTTCTTGTGTAGTGAGTATCTTTCTATCTCTTACGGTTTAGCAGTTAAGCGAAATTCATTAGAATAAAGAGGTCTTCAGAGGGTATTCCCAAAAAATCCGAGATATACATTTTATTTCGGACATAAATAGCTTTAATGTACGGGATTTTAATCAAAATCGTTAGAGCCATTTTTAAGAAAATCAAAATTTTCAAAAATTTTTCCATGTAAAGCGTAGTTACTGGTGGGGGGATTTTTTTTTAAAATCTTCGTGTCGCATCCTTGGAAGATACTAAACCTAAACACGAAGTTTGGTATTTAACGGTCTTTTTGTTTTGGGGCTATGCTGTCCACAGACACACACACACACACACACACACACACACACAGACACACACACACGGACATTTTTTAAAAAATTCTTTTTTTGGACTCAGGGGACCCCAAAACATATATTTCTGGTGAAATCTCGAATATCGTATTTTTGGGTGCATTACAATACCTTCTCTATCCCTATGTACATTGTACATATGGGGATAGAGAAAGTAAAAAATCTGATGTGTTCCATTTACATGACTTTCTCTGTAACAAATCATTGCTAAAAAGCTTATGCTTCTATTTACTTCACGCTAATCCAGAAAAAATTAGCAGGAATAATCTTATTACTGCTTGCTTCCTTGTAATTAGAAGCGAAATAAGGGAGTACCTTAGGTTAAAGTGACAGTCAAAAGCTGGTTGCTCTATGACTGAAGTTCCTTTGTTTATATGGACAGGAGTTGACAAAGTCCTGTGCAAGAAAAATATTAGTTTTTTAAAGCTGAAACCAAAAACAAGGGATATCTCAAAAAGACGACCAACTCCACGAAAAAAATGCATATAACATAAATTGTGTGTTAAAGTGCTCTACATGTTTTGTGAGGCAAGGTTTTCTCCATGTCTTACGGTTTGGCAGTTATATAAAATTCCCTAAAATTAATGCAGAATAAAGTAGTTTTTAAGGGCTATTCCCAGAAAATTCAAGATATACATTTTAATTTTCAGGTAAATATCTTTAATATACGAAATTTTAATCAAAATCGTTAGAGCCATTTTTTAGAAAATCAAAATTTTTGAAATTTTTTCCCTGTAAAGGGGAGTTTGAGGTTGGGGTATTTTTTCTCAAAATATTCATGTCGCATCCCTGGCAGATACTAACTTAAATACCAAGTTTGGCATATTACCACCTTTTCGTTTTTGAGTTATCGTGTTCACAGACGCATGGACCTTTTTGTGAAAATGCTTTTTTTGGATACAGGGGCCCTAAAACATATATTTCCGGTGAAATCTCGGTATCAATTTTTTTTGGTGGAGTGCGATACCTTCTCTATACACTAAGTACATAGTACGTGAAGAAAATTCATTTTTGTCTGAAGAGAGAATTCCCAGTTTTCTTATTCAATTGAATTTTAATTTATATTGATGTGCATGAATGTCACTCTTTCTCCTAAATCTCAATAGTGTTTTTCTCCATAAAGTTTCCACTTTCAGATAATCTTTGTCTCTACCCAGATGAATAATCCAAGGACACAAAACTCAACCAAATAACGATGTTATAATGGCTGTGAAATAAGGGTAGAGCTTGTATAAAAGACTTTCGGTACGATGGCGCAGACTCTCCAGCCTATCCACGAAGAAACGTGACTATACTCGTTAAGCTTGTGAATCACAAGTTTGAGGAAATATTTAATGACCGTTCCCCTCACAACCATAGATAACTCTTTGCAGGCTAATAATTAAATGGGGATGTGACATTTTTCTAAAAGTACGAGTAAAGGATGTACAATATTACACTTACTTCTCAGTTAAATTGTAAAATTTCTGATGTTTGAAAAATTATCCTTCGGTAATATATCAATAATATAAAACTTAAATAACGAATATGAATCCAATGCAAGAAAATTAGTAGATAAAGACGTAAATGACAAAAAAATGGCCAAATAATAATGTAACACTTAAAAAGTGCTTACAACTAAATATGTGTAGGACATAATCAACATTCATTTTCATAATTTAGGGCTAGGTATATGTTAGCAATGTCCATGACGCAACATTAAAGGATGACATATAATCACAATCCGAACTGGATTATAACCCTTTATAGAATTAAAATATGATGATAATAATAATAATTACAACAATTGGTATTCAAGGTCGAGTTGGCAGCCACGCTATTTGTCTAACTCCACGCAGCACTCTTAATGCTGGAGTATAGATAATTATTGTAAGATTTGGGGAATCTATCAACTACATGGGAAACGAACCACTAGAAGACCAATGAAGAAATGGTCAGAAATTTAATAGGCTGTAATAGGAGAAAACTCTTAACTCATGATAGGATGATGATGAATAGTATTAATTAAAAACAGTATGAAGAGCTATAAAAACAAAAACAAATAAACTAACACCTTAAAGAACCTTTTCTCCTGTTCTGGGACAGACAACTGTTACAAAAGTTTGTTTTATTGCATCTTTTCTTGTAGATGCAATCAAATCTTTGAAGATGAGGTGTCTATGTGTGGACATTAAAACTCATTGTCCCTGTATGACCAGGGTGAAAACAGAGAATAACAACTACCCATTTGGGAAAAATAATTGCAAAATTTAAACCAATATTATTCATTTATTATTTCTTGCGGAACCGAAACCCCTTATAACTTGCAAGTGCGTGCTTAGGGGTCAGCCTGACGGCAGGCTGTCGATAGCTAACCGCAGAGTGGAGAACCTGGCACAAGTGGTCAGCCCTTAGCCAATCATGAGCGTGAGGAAGTGATTGATATGGAATACAAAAGAGATGGTTGATAGGATAGGTGATTATGGAACAATTTGTCGAATGTTTAAATCAATAACAAGGAAAATCTCGGATGTGGTTAACTCCATAAAAAATAGGAAAAATGTATCTTACATGTATTTTGTCCGCTTTATCGAAATACACATTTTTGTGCAGTAAGATATTCCTATTTGTTGCGGTTTGCCAGTTATGCTAAGTGAAGAAGTTTTCAGAGGCTATTCCAAGAAAATTCATGATTATATTTAATTTGTTATTAAAATCTCTCTAATACATTTATAACGATGAATCAAATCATAATAGTTATTTTTTAGAGAACAAAAATTCGAAAAGTCTTCTATAAAGAGGTAGTTTGGGATGGAAGGGTTTTGCTGAAAATCTTTGTGTGAGTCTTAGAAAGATACTGAACTTCATTATCATGTTGTTTTAGTTTTACTGGCGCACAGATTTTTTTTTATAAAATTGATGTTTATTGAAGAAATGGCAAAACGTATTTTCTAAGAAATCAAATTTTTGGATGGAACGCGAAATTTCCTCTCCTTTATTATACGTCAGGTATGACCATTCTTATCGCCGTCAAGTCCGAAGTGACTTCCACCACATTCCTTCCGGTTTGCCGTTTGCAACACAAAATAAGAGTTCCACCTAGTGAGGGTTACACTAGTATGGGTAATTACAAGATGATTTCGACAATAGTTGGTCAAACTTTGCAGGCAAGAAGGGTCTCTTTCATACTTTGTAGCTCACAAGGATACTGCAATGGATTTTGTGTGTGTATGTATGTGTGTGTGTGTGTGTGTGTGTGTGTGTGTGTGTGTAAACGCGTGGGCGCGCGCACACACAGAATAATTATCAATACTTAATGCAGATATCCACAACTGAATAAAACATACTAAGTAATAAAACTGTATAAACACCTAATTGGTATTGTAAGAAATATATTTGTGTGTATGTGTGTGTGTCCTGGCTTCGACATGTCAACTCAAGCATGATGATATTTATTTCATGAAAAACTCTAAGTGTAGAATATTGTTTGTTCATGTTTCCTGCAAGTTTTGTAAGCTATTACGTTTATCTCTTAAATTTGATAACATGTATGATATATTATGAGTTTAGAACCTTTATTGTATTAATAATAATGAATAAAACATTTAGTTTCTTTCTGTTTATAAATATATTGCATTTTAAATAATGAATTTCCAGCTTTCCAAAACTAAAAATGCAATAATCCACTAGCTTTACTCTATCGAATTAATCAACACCTGCTGTAATTAAGGCTGAATAATGAATTAATGCTAATTGTTGGTCTTGATCAAATTTCACTTCGTAAAACTATTTCATTTTCCTCAATCAATTTTCCCAATAATCAACTAGGAAAAGCTTTACTCAATCGAATTAATAAATAAACATCTGCTGTAATTAAGGTTGAAGAATTAATTCATTCTAATATTGGTGGTTTTAATCAAATTTCACTTCGTAAAATTACTTCATTTTCCTCACTCAATCATGTTGATTGATTTGATTCAATGATCTAGAATAAAATTTAATCGCTTATGCCACTGACATAGATGTGGCTAAATTACATCACAATGTTCTATCTCCTAGGATGTGCCAGCATTCACCCATAATTGCTATACGTAATATACAAAGTAAAAATCTGATGTGTTACACTCACATGATTTTCTCTAGCTGTTCTACAAACTTCTTGCATACGATTGTTGTTCTTTCTACATCATGCTAATCGAGATAATCATTAGTAGAATGTTCTTAAAAAAAACGGACACTTCCTGTCTGAGAAAATATAAGCAATTTACAACTGAAAGCAACAAGAAGCAATATTTCGGAAACGATTATCTCCACAACAAAATGTTAAGAACATAAACTGTGTGTTTTAACGAGATCTACATTTTTGTATAGTAAGTTATTTTCTATTTCTTACAGTTTAACCGTTTAAAATTCATCCAGAATAAAGTGCCCTTCAGAAGCTATTCCCAGAAAAGTCAAAATATACATTTTATAGGTGATATAAATATCTTAAATATACGACATTTTAATCAAAACCGTTAGAGCCATTTTTGAGAAAATAAAAATTTTCGAACATTTTTCCATGTAAAGGGTAGTTTGTGGTGGGGGCTTTTTTGAAAATGGTGTTGCATCCTTGAAAGATACTAAACCTAAATACCAGGTTTGGTATTTAACGTGTTTTCGTGATTTGAGCTATGCTGTCCACAGACACATACCACGCACACGCATATACGGACCTTTTTCTAAAACTGTTTTTATACAGGGGACCATAAAACGTGTATTTATGGTGAAATTTTGGTATCCAATATGTGGGTGGAATGCAATACCTTCCGTGTACATAGAACGTGTAGGGAAAGTAAAAATGCAATTATAAGTAGGGAAAGCTTACATTATGGAATTAATAAATATCTGCTGTAATTTAGGTTGAAGAATAAATTAGGTTAATATTGGTAGTGTTAATTAAATTTCACTTAGTAAAAGTATTTCATTTTCTTCAAACAATCAACTTGATTTATTTGATTCAATAGTCTAGAATCAAACTTAATCGCTTACGTCACTAACATAGATGTGGCTAGATTACACCATCTGTCTGTCTCCTAGGGTGAGACCCGCAATCGCCCATAACTGCCATAGATAATATAGAAAGTAAAAACAGAGCAATAGAAATATTTGTTTCACGGTTACCTAAATCACTCATTTACCCAAGTAGAAAACAGTCACAAAGTTTACAGCTATATTGTATACTTAGATATGAACATGTTTTCGCAGAAATATCTACGGCCTTTGCTAGAATAAGGGCTGAAAAGTCACACATTATGCATGAAAACCCTGGAGGTTAACAACATTTAGTTTACACAAGCACACGAACCGAAACCGCCTCTAGCCACAGCGGAGGCCTCGTACAAGTGAAGCCTACTACGTCGAGATGAAATCAGAGTGGAAGGGATTCATATCGCAACCAGATCATTAATCCCTTCTGTGCGTTTCCAGTAGCTAACAGGTGAAGAATTAGAGGCAAGCTATCCTCTTAGGTTCTAACTAATGGGATACTGCATGTGGAAATCCCTGCTTATAACAGCTTGGTCCCTTTATGTTCAGCAACATGGAAATCAGAGCGGAACAACGAGTCTTTGTAACCTTGTAGTACTCCATTTGAAAACTGCAAATCTCCAATCATGGCCCAATGGTCGCCGAGCCGATGATGCTTTAGCTGAAGCATTGGTGTGTACTAAGCGCTCTCTGATCCAAGTTTAGGGAAAACAATGCGTGGTAAACAATAGGGCAGTGACAAAAGGCGGACGGGATTACCGCTACGTTCACTAGCTGCTCTTAAAAATAGAAACAATGCTATGGTTCCTTTGATTCCATTCTGAATCAAACGCTTCTGTGTCAGCGTTTCCTCTATTCAAACGTCCAAAAGACTATCCTTTTTTCGCCCAAATATCAAATAAAATAGAATTTTAGCTTGTCTGCAAGCCCTGAAAACGACCTGACTGTAAGGGAGGAACAAGAAACATATATAAACCACTTTTTGCCACCTTTCTAAACTTACTAAAGGACTGTCAAGCTGTGTGTGGGACAGAGGTTGGATATGTAGCGTCAGCCTGAAAAATGCGAGTCAGTTGAGGAATTTAATACCGTACCGGTATGCTGCCGTGGTAGCTCAGTACCAGAGAGGCCCACTAGAGACCGGGATATCCGTCGTTCAAATCCCGGCTACGGCATTGCATTTTTTAGTCTAATTCTAACTTTCTAACCAAAGGTATTGACCATTCATTGTGTGATAACTAATAGAATATCGTATTAGGAATTGTAAGTTAAGAGCACTACAGGGATTGAAGATGTCAGGGACAGGGCTGGCGTCGTTCCATTCACATGACTTTCTCTACCTGCTATACTAACAAATTATTCTTACAAAAAAGTATTCTTTTATATGACTATAACTCCTTGGCGTCCCCCATCTCGGTCCATTACAGCCGTCATGGAAGGGGTGCAGAATTGGACGGTGAGACGTGATCAGCGCCTCGAGCTCCCCCGGCCGGTTAATGTGGTTCTCATGACCTGGAGCCGCTACTTCTCCATCAAGTAGCTCCTGAATTGGCCCCCCCCAGGGACCTTACGAGGCTGAGTGCAACCCGGGCCAGGGTACTGGGGATCGAACTCAGGTCTTCCGCTTGGCAAGCAGCTGCGCTACCACCGCGCTAAGGAGACTATACTTCGTGCTAACCAAGATAAACATTAGCAAAATGGTCTTATTAATTACTTCTTATAAGCGGAAGGAAACTAAGGGAATACACTAGGCTAAAGCGTTAGTGAAATGTTTTAAATGCTATCGCTATACGATTGTCATTGAAATGCGCTTCTTTGCAAGGGAAGTAGCAAAACAAAAGACGACTTCCTTTTTGAGAAAAGTATAAGTATTTTACAATTGAAACCAAAAACAAGGATTATCTTGGATATATTTAACCTTGTGTGTATCTTAACGAGATCTACATTTTCTGTGTAGTAACTATTTGGTCTCTATTTCTGAATCTCTTACGGTTTACAAGGCAGACAAAGGTATTCAGCAACTGTTGCCAGAAATTTCAAGATATGCATTTCGTTTGTCATGAAACTATCTTAAACATAATCGTTAGAAATATATTTGAGAAAATAAACATTTTCCAAAAATGTTCATTTAAGGAGTAGTTAGAGATGAGGCGATCTTCCCGAAAATCTTCGTAGACATACTGAGATTAAATACCAAGTTTGGTATATAATGGACTTTTCTGGTTTGAATTCTACTGTCCACAGACACAGAAGTGTAAGTACTGAGCAGGTACCTACCGGTAGGTTTTTATTGTAGTTAATAATGCATAGATATAATAAAATAAGTAAACGGATACCAGTTGTTTATTATTGGATATCAGTAAAATGGATATTTGTTATAATAAATATGTATATTTTGTTTAAAAATAATAAAAATATTTTAAAAATATAAGATTTAAAATTTACATAATAATAATCTAGAAATAATAATACAAATTGATGAAATATATTACAATTTTGAAATAAAATTTAAAAATAAATTAAATTTATATATTTGTTACTTTTAGGTGTAGGGATGTAATGTATTAAAAGAATTAGGTATATGTGAAATAGAAGATAAATTTTAGTATTAAAAATGTTTATGTTTGTGGTGTGTTTTTGTGTATTATGTGATTCCTTTAGTTTTTGTTATATTTGTTTTTAATTTATATTTGTATTCTAATGTTTGTTTATTTAGATTAAATCATGAAAGTGTAATTATTTAAATGCTAAAATATTTTTATTATTTTATTTTTACTAATTTCTGTTATATAAGTAGTTTATTATAATTTATGTTTTTATTATTTTTATTTTATGCTCTATATTTTTTTTACCCTATATATAATCTGTAAATGATAAATGTATGTTGTATGAATATAAATACATTTTTAATAATGTGGCATATTAGCCCTGTGTTTAGAAATTAGGTTCCTAGTTTTTAATACGGATTTTCATTTTATTTTTGTCCATACATACACACACGGACTTTTTCCATTTTTTGTAGCTTCAGGGGACGCTAAAACATGTTATTTCCGTAGAAATCTCGGTGTCGAATTTTCGGTGGGATATTATACCTTCTCTAGCCACAATGTAGGGACATTTTATGTATAGACTGCCAGAGAAAGGAAAAAGTAATAATAAGTGACTTCCGTTTTACCCATGTCAATATAGCTTTAGCTTATAATTTCTTGTTTTCAAAGAAAGTGACATTCAAAGAGAAAGTTCACATACTTATTCTAGGCGGCTTGAAGACGGTGCACTATATAAATATGTGACAGCGTCCAGTAATATGCAAAAGTGGCGCTATTTTCATACAACGCAGCATGACTGGAGACATTCTTCACAAAAGAAACAAGATGTTACTCAAGACGGGAGCCATGGGACGGAAAGGGGTCATAGAACATGTACACAATAAGAGCAAAGCCATGTAAGAAAACATTAAGAGTGAAAAACGGTAGAGCCGCTGTCGTAAAGCTTGCGTCTCTTAACCGCTGACAGTCATTTAACAAGAAGCTGCGGAAATCACAAAAACAATTTATAATTCTTACTGAGGCACTTCCACGGATGCGTGCACAATTGTTTCTCAACAGCTGGTTGATACTTACGGCATTCTTATTGTTGTTTCTCCTTGGTTTCCATTAGCTCTAAAAGTTAACATTAAATCTTTAAAAGCGCCACAGGTATAGCATCAGACAAGAGAACAAAATACCTACGAGTATAGATAGATAGGTAAGCCAGTCTATGAACCTTATGTGTTATGTCTATAAAAACACAATACTTTCTACTAATTGTTTAGTATTTGTACGCACACAAAAGGTAAAGAAGGTTACCTCCTGTATACCACCCAAATATTGAATACAGAGATTTCACATAAATACATGTTTTAAGGACGCCTTGATCCAAAAAATATATTAAAACAAAATCTCTGAGTGAGAGCTTAAAAACGAAAACTTCGTTAAATAGCAAACTTGGTACTTAAGTTGCTCCGTGCATGCAGTTGGTAAACACGTGACAGCAGTGGATTGGGTCTCTTTCCTTGCAGTGCGTCAATATTTATAATTCCGAGAACAGAAAGGAATCCTACGTTTATGCCTGCAAGGAAAAATATTTTTGTTTATAGAAAGTGGTGGAATAAGTGTTTAGTATTTTCAGCAAAGTTCTAAATTCAGTTAAATCAATTATCAGATTCTTAAGTAACTCGAACAAGTGAGTATGACGGTTAGCAGGTTAACAAACTACTGTCCATGAATAAAGGAGGGAATATTTTAATTAAAACAATAGTGATTGAAGAGAATACAACAAGCTCTAGGATTTTTATGGGAAAGTACAACCCGACTGCATTATTACAATACCAACCTATGAAATGTGGATTACGTGTTTCAAAAGAAAAATGTTGCGTACCACAACCTGTTGCGTTTAAGAGCTACGAGGCATTGCATAAGTATTGAGACACGGAATATTAGCCACCTTTGGAATGATGTCAAGAAATGATAACTGACGAAAGTCTCGCCATGTTTCAGATATTGTTACGGGTGACGAAATATTGATATATCAGTTTGACCCAGAAAAAACACCAGTTCTCCAGTTGGGCACTTCCAGATGGCTAATCATCTGTCAAGATCAAGAGAGTAATGAGGGGTCTCTTATTCACAAATTGTCACTTAACATTGTGCTCAAAAGGCAGAAAATTGTTACTGCAAAATGGTACAAAAACGTTTCTCTTCCAAAATTGGTTAAACATCCAAGAAAGGCGTCCAAAGACAGAATTAAGGGGTAGTTTGTTGCATCATGACGATACATCAGCTCACACTGCATATGTAACAATGGAGTTGCTGCAAAGAACTGAGGCAAAACTATTGACTCATCCACGATATAGTCCCATCCTGTTACCGACAGAAGAACCGGCTTCAAGGTCACCGATTTTCTAGACCTGAAGAAGCTTCTGCAGCATACGAAGAGGAGGTACCTGCAATGGTGGAACTGAGTGACGTAAATGTTCCAGAAGTGATTCCAGAAGTTGGAATGCTGTATAGAGCACCAGGGTGAATAATTGGAAACACTGGGATAAACGGAACATTTCTATGAGTATATCGTATTGGCTGTCTCAATGCTTATCTGGTGACTCGTATTCTTGATCTTGTGTAAACATATTGAACTCAAGTTTGCAAGGCCCATAAGCCACTCTGAAGGTATTGGCATGAGGTGGAGCTTAAGGTCGAGGGATCTATCTGTACCTATATCATCAGTGTCAGTTACCCATCATCTATAGCATTTATGCAGCAATAGCAGTGTAAATATTTGTGCAAGAGATCACGTGTAGATATTCCTAAAGCTAATAGGAACGAGGTTTTCGGCTCCTGAGTGGCTAGAAATAGCGGCTTATTTTAATATAAACTTATACTCATTGATAATATCCTAGAACAGGCATGGGAACGAGAAGAGAGGTAGCGATTGAACATGCCTTACACACCCCATATTCTCTCGCTGAGTGACGAGTGACGAAGGTTGTTTTGATACAAAACGCGCAGTGGTGGCTTTGTTCCCCCAGTAGTAATAACGTCTACGCTGTTATTAACTATTTGGTTTACATTAAATATATTTTGCATACAACAATTATTATAACCACCTACTGTGATTAGGCAAATTATATAATCTTCAAGTTTATAACCTCCTTTTACTTTATACATGTAATATTCTAACGCTGTCTTGTACTAAATCGTTTCTCTTTCACAATAAATAAAAAACTAAAGTTCCATTGCTATTTAGCGTTAAAATATATACTTAAATATATACTTGAAGCATTCACCAAGAAAGAATGGAGCCAGAGGGAGCGGTACGTGCTGAAAGAGGCGGTGTCTGTATGGTTCATAGATGATTTCACGATGTTACTGGCGTTGGCGCGATAACCTGTGAGTCTTTTATAGTCTGTTCTTCCTTCTTGGCAGAAACATTTGCTATATTGGCTTGTATGCAATATATATAACACGCGCACCCTTTTTGGGGCGCTAAATTTATGGGGAAGTGGGGACTGGGGGGAAGAAAGCTTTCCCACCCACCTCTGTTTCCCCAGTTGTCAACCAAAGAAAGTTTCTTTGCGGCTCTCAGCCATTATGGTGAATAAACTATCAAATTTACCGCGAATTAACTGAATTATCGAAACAGAGCACAACTGCATGTGCGTGAACTCTGGGATCTACAGAGAGAAATCTTAGCACATAAGCCACTAGATATCTAGGTGTATATAACATACTGCATGTTCAAAGTATTTGTTCTGTTCTGCCTCTGAAATTGTGCGAAATCTACCGAATGAAGACCATGGAGGCCAGCGTCCAAGAAAAGGTTCGCGCCTAGTACTAGACTACCTCCTGCGAGGTACCGCAGGCAGTAACGCGTGACTTGCATTTGGGAGATCGTGTGTTCGATATCTCCGGCCTTTGTGATCCATGGTCTTTCCGGAGGTTTCCTCAGGTCGCCAGGTGAATATAGTTGAGATTCATTACATCCTTTGACTCCTGTTCTCATTACATTTCACACTTCATTTGGTTGGTCTGTTTCAGGTTTGTAAATTTCGGCCGACAGTGTATATGATAGGAAATCAGGATGCTCTCCGATCAACTTTGGCATCCGGCGGGGAGGTCACCAGTTTCTGAAATCCTGCCCTCTCCCAGAAATGTATAAGCATGCCATGACTGCAATAGCCACCGCCGGTGAGTTTCAATCTGAAAATGGTAAGGACCCTGCACTCTGCTCTGTCGTGACACCGCATATTCCTCATCACATCTCTTCCTTCCAGGGGTGATCCGGAAGCGGTATAGGTACAAAACATCTTCTGTTGAGGTATCAAATTGCCTCCACAATTTATCCAAGCTGCTGGATACACAGCTTATATTTCTATTTGCTCCAATAGTTTGGCTGCAATAGAGCAGAATCAACAATGTTAAAGTTTAGTGTGGCTCTGTGAGGACTCTTTTGCGACCGAGGCTTGGTCATACATGTCCACTCGAGCATTAAAAGAAAGAGAATAGTGGACAGTCTGTAGAAGAATGGAGCTCAGTCACCCTCTATGGGAACAGAATCCTTCTTTAGGAACGCCCTTCAGGTAGCCCACGTGGCTATAACAGAAAGGACGACCGCCAACTTTTGATGAGGATCAAAGAAAACTAGGGAGCAAATTGATAAACCCAGCCAAATATAAAGAGTAGTAATTAGTAATTTGCGAATGCAACATAGTCAACAAGTTTAACCTTTTATGAAAGCACAACAATCTTCCGAAGCATCTACACATTATAGGACTCTCACGAACAGGAATAGAATGTGCGAAGAGAATATGAAACCTCCTCAAAAATATTATGTGAAGTGCAGCCTTTGTACAGCTGGATACGTAACTTTAATGGTATTTGAGTAGTTAATATACTGAGAAGCCATGGAATTACTCTCCTTTATAGAAGACTTAGGGTTGTCAGATGACAAAATGACTTTGTGAGAAAATATGTTCTTGAACCTTTTAAAATATGCCTCACCTGCTAAGGCAGAAAATTTAAGTATAGATATCAGACTTGACACATACACATACCTAAAATACAAACACAGTAACACATCTACAGAGATTGAGAGAGAGAGAGGGGGGTGGGAAAGGGAGAGAGGTTGTCATCTAATGCTCAAAGACAGTACTACATAATGATGTCATTGAAGACTCAGTAATTAGATTACTTTTCTTTCTTCCTCCCGTGCTTCAGGTCATAAGTTCTTTTATTACGTAGGTCATAGTTTATGCTCTACTAATTTAGTAGCCTGTTGATGCTATAGTAAACCCGGACTCAAAGGAAAATAATTGTTTTATGACGCTGTTTAAATATCCTGCGGCATCTCAACGTTCAGTTTAGGAACTCTGGAACTGCACAGTTAATGCAAGATTAATTTCATCATTACCGCACTACAAGTACTAAATTCATTCCTCAGGGCCAGTCCAATTTTCTTCTCTCTCACATTTAACATAGTAAATGAAAATTCTAAAACTGCAGCGAAAAATCAACAGACATGAACACAGTTTACATTCAGGATTTCTATTCAATCATTTTCACCTCATTTGTCTTGAGGGCAAATTCTACTTTACTCTGCACAGTTATAATTAAACTTATCATCTGTCCCACATCCTAAAAATTTGATGTGTTCCATTCACATGACTTTCTCTACATCTCAATAACAAATTAATTGTTAAAAAGCTTATGCTTCTATTTACTTCGTGCTAATTCAGAAAAATAGCAGAAATAGTTTTATTACTTGCTTTCATGTAAGTAAAAGCGAAGTAAGGGAGTACCATAGGTTAAAGTGATAGTAAAAAGCTGGTTGGTGTGTGTTTGTATGGACACGAGTGTTTGTATGAGAAAAGTATGTTTTTTAAAGTTGAAAATAAAACAAAAGGAATATGTCAAAAACGATCAACTTCACGAAAAAATGTATATAACGTAAATTGTGTGTTTTAACATGCTCTACATTTTTTGTATGGTAAGTTTTTATCCATCTCTTACGGTTTAGCAGCCATACAAAATTCCGTAAAATTCATCCAGAATAAAGAAGTCTTCAGAGACTATTCCCAGAAAATTCAAGCTATACATTTTATTTGTCAGGTAAATATATTTAATATACGATATTTTAATCAAAATAGTTAGAGCCATTTTTGGGAAAATCAAAATTTTCGAAAAAAATTCTATGTAAAGGGAAGTTGGGGTTGGAGGAATTTTCTTGAAAATCTTCGTGTCGTATGCTTGGAAGCTACGAAACCTAGATACCAAGTTTGGTTTTTAGCGGACATTTCATTTTTGAGCTATGCTGCCCACAGACACGCGCGCATACACACAGACAGACAGACAGGCACACTCACACGGACATTTTTCTAAAATGTTTTTCTTGGATTCAGGAGGTCTCAAAACATGTATTTACAGTGAAAACTCGGTATCGAATTTTTAGGTGCATTACAATACCTCTGTGTACACTATGTACAAAAAACGTGTAGAAAAAGTAAAAATATGTCCTGAAATACAATACTAAAGACACATGCATTGTCAGATAAAGAAATCGGTTACCCTAAGCATATACTGCACGACACTGCAAGAGAATTCCTGAATCCTGTTCCAAATAACTTTACCCTGTAGCTCTTAATTGTCCATATACGATTTATTTCTGACTGACTGTTGTCGTGGAACAGATTAGTATACGATACAAACTATTCCTTATTTATCATGAACATTTTTAAAATATATTTTCATTATTCTTGACGGTCCATACTGGCAGAAAGAAAGATGGAGGTGACCAAATGAGGAAGTTAATGGAGGCCGGAGTGCAGGAGTTGGATAATGCAGGAAGGAAGGAGAGAAATGACGGCGAAGAGATTAGTGGTGATATATATCCTTTTCTATGACACTGATGATACATGGAAAGAAGACGGAGCACCGGGGGAATGCGATGGCGAGGGAAACCAGAGAACCTCGAGAAAACCCGCCCCTGCACCGCTTTGTCCACCACAAATCCTACAGGCGGTCACGTGGGGTTGAACCCAGGCTGTCTTGGTGAGAGGCGAGTTGTTCTAACCACTGGGCCATGCGTGGCCTAGATTATTGGGGAGTGATTACAGTAAAAGTGTTCCGATTGTTATAATTAAGAATGATAGAATTTGCAGAAAAGTTCAAAGGTAAGTGTAAGATATGCATAGGTTGAAACTGAAGATAAAGTCAATTGTAAGGTGAAGTGATAAGTATTAGGAGGAATATCAATGATATAGTGAAATGGAATGAAATGTAGTTTTATATATTGACGCTTTTAATACTGTCCCATTCTATGTTGAGCGTGAAAGACAGCTTAATTTTTCTCAGAAGCCTCTTTATCAGGCTTGAGGTGCCTTTACATGCCATAAATCATCGACACAGTTCCAACGGCTTTATTTCCCTTCCGAAAGGAGCCATTCTGAAAATTTTTACATCTGAAAAAATCCATCGCCCTCCACCGGTTTTCAACCCGTGACCTTGGGTGCAAGAGGAAAACACTACACCAAGGACAGCAACATTTTATAGTGAATTATATGATGTACGTCCAGAAAGTAAGTTCCGTTTGGTAATAAAATTAAATTGTGTACAGATACAGAATAATTATTTATTGCACAAAATTCTACAACTCTTAAACTACTTTTCCATATAACTGCCGAAATTTTGCAGGCATTTGTCATAGCGTGGCACAAGTTTTTGTATACCTTCTTCATAGAAGTTTGCCGCCCGTGTCTTCAAAAAGTTGGAGATATTTTCTTTCAGCTCTTCGTCATTGTTGAAGTGTTGACCGCCAAGGAAAAGACTTGAGATGTAAGAACAGATGAAAGTCGCTAGGAGCGAGGTCAGGGCTGTACAGAGGATGGTCAAACACGTCCCAGCCAAATCCCTGTAGGAGGTTTTTCGTCACATTTGCAGTGTGTGGTCGTGCGTTGTCGTGAAGAAAGACAACACCTTTTGACAGCAACTCTCGGCGCTGATTCTGTATTGCGCGCGCAATTTCCTAAGTGTCTCGCAATAAACATCTGCTTTGATTGTTTGAACACGCGGTAAGAAATCAATGAGTAAGATGCCTTCCCAGTCTCAGAACACTTCGCACATCATTTTTCGAGGTGTCAAGATTTGTTTCGGCTTAACCTTTGCTGGGGATGAAGTGTGCCTCCATTCCATTGATTGCCGCTTACTTTCAGGGGTGTCGTAAGAAACCCAAGTCTCATCTCCTGTGACTATGTCAGAAATTCTTCGCCGTCTTCATTATAACGGGTTAAAAACTGAAGTGCACTACTCATCCGTTTTGTTTTGTGTTGCTCAGTAAGAATCTTTGGTACCCAACGTGAGCAAAGTTTACGAAACTTCAGTTTTTCGATAACAATTTCATGAATTAGTGATCGTGAGCTTTGGAGAAATTCCATAGCGAGAGCACTAATTGTAAACTTGCGGTTTTCCTGGGTCTTGTCATCAATCGCGTGAACCAGTTCTTCTGTAACCAAAGATGGACACCCACTTCGTTCTTCATTGTGCACTTCACTACGTCCTTCATTGAACTGTCGGACCCATCTTCCCACCATTGAAACACTCATCGCAGTTTGTCCGTAAACTTCACAAATTTGCCGATAAATTTCAATTGGTTTCACTTTCCTAGCATTCAGAAAACGAATCACAGATCTGATTTCACAAGCGGCGGGATTTTTAATCAACACCGACATTGTAAACAAGCACAACAAAGCGTATGTGGCTGACAGCGATCTCAAAATGGCGCACGTTTCTTCTCCTTGATGCAGAACGTCTACCGCGCATGTGCGGAACAGCGATCGTAGCGCTGCAGCGGAGATAAATTGAAACGGAACTTACTTTCTGGACGTACCTCGTACATGTATAGAATTGTAGAATGTGTAAGAGAAATGAAATTACAGCTATAATAATAATAATAATAATAATAATAATAATAATAATAATAATAATAATAAAAATAATAATAATAATAATCTTGGTGTTTAAGTGAATTGAATAGTTTGTAATGAATAAATTGATATAAAGAAAAGTTTTGTGATCTAATTATTAGTAAAAATAAGCAATAGGTAATGAGGTATTATTTTAATAATTACAATACACGATATTTTTGAGTAGAGCACATTTACATTATGAAAACCAGTAATTGATAATTAGTATTAGTCTTAAAATCTTTGGGAAATACTGTATTAACTGGTAATCACTTAAGCGTCTGTGGCTCCCAGCAACTAGTTAGTAAATTAACTTAATTAAACCTAAATTTGTTTCATTTTTAATTATTTCTTAAAGTAATATATTAATAGTTTTTAGTTTTTATACTCTATTTATGTTATTATTGTTATTATTATTAGCCTTACACTTACTCTTAAAATCTTTGGGAAATACTGTATTAGCTGGTCACTATTTAAGCTCCCAGCAAGTACTTATTAAATGAACTTAATTTAAGCTAACTTTATTTTGTTATAATGTTTTTAATTGTTATATTATTAAATATATGCATAAGCTTTCACGGCCGGTGTAGAACTATTTTAACTAAACATATCTTAACCTACAGACCACGGCAAAATAGCCCGAAAGTTTTAAATTTTAAAACTATGTTATATTATTATTCTTGCATTTTACTACTCTATTTAATTATTACTAATATCATTATCTGTCTTTCATTTTATATATTCGTAGTTTAGTTACCTAGATGTAGCTAAATATGTACAAGAATGAATGGATAAATTACTTCGAAATAATTTAATGTAATACAAAAATTTGTCTTACAGGTCTTGGATTAGAGAACCAAATATCAGTAGTACCAGATGCCAGGATGACAAGTTACACGATTTATTTTATTTAATTCACAACAATATGAATCAAATATATTACGTAACATAATCAATACATCCATCGCTTTAAACCTGCACGAAAGAACATGTATATCATTCATGATAGTGTATTTTTGTCTCTTTTATCGTCTGTTCTTGCAATGCTGTAAGAAGAATACAAACTGAAGAATACGTGTCTGAGAAACAAGCCTATAAGACGGAGGGTGGCCACCTTTGTGTACTTGAATAAGGTCAATTGCACGGATAGGTTTTTTCCGCTTCCCCCCACCTAACTCAAAAAGAACATGTTTAGCTGCATTGGTGCTGGAATTTATTGCAGCGCGCTCCGCGATGATTTTGCTACAAGTAATCCAATGAAACATATTGATTTCTTTCTACTTTTATCCGCAAGGTAAAAATTATAGGTAATATTTACAATGAATGTAATGAATAATGGAGTTTACAATTCATTTCAAAACGTATTTACTTTTTTCATAGTTGAATTAATTAGTTGTATTACATCCAATACTTCAAAGAAGCAACACGAACGAATATTACTGCAGTAGCCACATTGATTAATTTTCTGAGTTTCTAGGATTTAAATGGCTTCTTTCGTAGGCTTAAGAATACACTTTGTTACAAATTACTTAGTATATTTTCCTCTTGGTTCATTGAAATTGAAAATATATATTTATGCTGTGGCCTCATGAATATGGCTTTACCAGTAGGCAGCCTCTGAATTTTATTTCAAAAGTAAGCGATTGGTGAAGTTAACTGTTGTGAGAGAAGCAGTTGCCATAAATGAATGTGAATAAAAAAAATCTAATGTGTACCATTCACATGACTTTCTCTATATCCCTGCAACAAAGTATTCTTAAAAAGCTTATACTTCTATTAACTTCATGCCAATCAGTAAAACATTAGCAGAAATAGCCATATTATTAGATTCCTTGTAAGTAGAGGTGAAATAAGGGAGTACCATAGGTTAAAGTGATAATCAAAAGCTGGTTGCTATGTCACTGAAGTTCCTTTGTTTGTATGGACAGCAGTTGACAAATTCCTGTATGAGAAACGTATACGTTTTTCATAGCAGAAACCAACAATAAGGAATGTCACAAAAACGACGAATTCCACGAAAAAAATGTATATAACATAAATTGTGTGTTTTAACGCGCTCTACATGTTTTGTGTAGTAAGTTTTTGTCCATCTCTTACGGTATAGCAGTTATTCAAAATTTCGTAAAATTCATCCAGCATAAACTACTCTTCAGAGGCTATTCCCAGAAAATTCAAGATATACATTTTATTTGTCAGGTAAATATCTTTAATATACGAAATTTTAATCAAAATCGTTGGAGCCATTTTTGAGAAAATCAAAATTTTCGAAAAACGTTCCATGTAAAGGGTAGTTGGGGGTGGGGGGATTTTTTCTCAAAAGCCCTGTGTCGCATCCCTGGAAGATACAAAACTTAAATACCAAGTTTGGTATTTTACCGACTTTTCGTTTTTGAGTTATCGTGTTCACAGACACACGGACACACGGACACACACACACACACACACATACACACGGACCTTTTTCCGAAAATGTTTTTTTTTAGATAAAGGGGACCCTAAAACATATATTTCCGGTGAAATCCCGGTATCGAATTTTTTGGTGGAGTGCAATACATTCTCTACGCACCATATACATAGTGCCTATAGAGAAAGTAAAAATTGCATGTATCTTGTGACCGTACCGTTAGTTTTCATCTCTGTAGGGAGATCGACTGTTGTAAGCATCGATACAACAGCGTTACATTCTGAAGTAATAAGGTAATATTGTGCAGAATGTAGTACAAGGAAGATACGTGAAAGGAGAGTGGAAAGAATAACATGAGAGTTTTTATACCGAGCATTAGAGTAGAGCTCGGTCTGGGTTTACGAAATTGAGGTTCGGTGCACACAGAGTATGGCGAGTGGTACCTATAGTTCGTTTCGAAACTTGTTGCACTTTCTAGCAGCTGGTCTCGTTCAGCTAGCTCCCCTTCCCCTTCCTTTATATTTATCTTTACGTTTCTGTTGTTCTCCTATTTCTATCATTTTTACTTTCTGTACTATGTACAAGGCATAGTAATGCACTCAAAAAATCGATGTCGAGATTTCACCGGAAATATATGTTTTGGGGTCCCCTGAGTTAAAAAAAAAGCATTTTTAAAAAAAGGACCGTGTGTATGTGTGTGTTTGTGGACAGCATAGCCCCAAACTGAAAAGACCGTTAAATATCAAAATTGGTATTTAGGTTTAGTATCTTCCAAGGATGCGACACGAAGATTTTCAACCCCCCCCCCAACACAAACTACCCTTTATATGGAAAAATTTTCGAAAATGTTCATTTTCTTAAAACTGGCTCTAACGATTTTGATTAAAATACCGTATATTGCAGCTATTTATATCTGAAATAAAATGTATATCTCGAATTCTCTCGGAATAGCCTCTGAAGACCTCTTTATTCTGAATGAATTTCGCCAAATTTTGCTTAACTGCTAAACCGTAAGAAATGGACAAAAACTCACTCTACAAAAAATTTAGATCACGTCAAAACACACATTTTATGTCCTTTACGTTTTTGTTGTAGATGTAACCGTTTCCGAGATATTCCTTATTATTGGTTTCAATTGTGAAGTACCTAAACCTTTCTCAGACAGGAAGTTTTTCTTTTGTTCTACTCCTGGTCAAGCAAAGAAGAGATTTACAATGATAATCGCATAACTTTTAAAGCATTTGACTATCACTTTAACCTAGTGCATTCCCTTAGTTCCCTTCATCTTATAAGGAACTAAGTAATAAGAGTATTCTGTTAGTGTTTATTTCGATTAGCATTGTGTAGAAAGAAGAATAATCTTTTGTAGGAAGTTGGTAGAGCAGCTAGAGAAAGTCATGTGAATGGAACACATCAGAATTTCTTATTTACAGATACACAGACATAATATATGCATTTACAAACACATATGGCCGAGCCCTTCCTATCTCCTCTAGTGTGCCGCAAGGGAGCGTACTGGGCCCCTTATTATACCTTGCTTATACCTCGGATTTTCCTAGTCATCCGCAACTCACCATTGCTCACTATGCCGACGATGTGGCGGCGCTAAGTGTGAGTACTTGTGCTACGGCGGCTGGCCGCCTTCAAGACTTCTGCAACCAAATTCACTCCTGGTGCCAACGTTGGAGAGTGACTATGAACGCTCATAAATCCCGTGTTGTGAAGTTCACCTACAAAACGAACGTGACACATCATCCCATTTCTCTCAATGGGACGGAGATACCCACCGCGACTTCTATAAGGTACCTCGGCCTTATCTTGGAAAACCGGCTTACTTGGGGTCCCCATCTCTCCAGTCTAGTGCAGAGGACTCGTCATCGCATCCGCGACGTCCATCGTCTTGTGTCCGGTTCCTCGACATTGCCTTTGCGGTACAAGCGTCTTGTCTACACTTCCTTAATTCGACCCATGTGGCAATATAGCTGTGCAATATGGGGTTCTGCCGCTCCATCGCAGGTCATAAAACTCCAGCGCACACAGAACCGCTTTCTCCGCCTCATGACTGGCGCTCCATGGTACGTGTGAAACTCAACTCTGCACGCTGACATACGCCTGCCGGAGGTAATGTGTGTCCTCCATCGATCCTGTTTGCGCCACAGCAATCCTCTTCTCCGCCGTATTTATCTTCCTCCTGAACCTCAACGACGATGACTGAAGCGCCGCTGGTATTCCGATCTGCGACTGAACATTTAGTTCTTTTATTATTTCCTGTGCTGCTTTCTTTGTATCTTTGTACTATTTCTTTGGGCCCATCCCTGGATGGTACCCCAACCGCATATTACATGCTGTTCTGTGTGTCTAATTAACTCAACTGCATTGTACCTAATTGTACAAAAGAGTTTCCTAAAAAAAACAAAAAAAAAACAAAAACAAAATATGGCCGAGGCGGGTCTTGAAGCACGAAGCACCAAAGAGAGGCACTTAAGCAAGCGCGATCATTGGGACTAGTAACTAATAGATAAACCAACGAACACTTAAAGGGAGCACAGATTGAAAAATCTAATGTGTACCATTCACATGATTTTCTCTAAGTCTCTACAACAAATTATTCTTAAAAAGCTTATACTTCTATTTACTTCATGCTAATCAGAAAAAAATAGCAGAAATAGTCTTATTACTTGCTTCCTTGTAAGTAGAACCGAAATAAGAGAGTATCATAGATTAAAGTGATTGTCAAAAGCTGGTTGCTATGAGACTGCCGTTCCTTTGTTTGTAAGGACAGCAGTTGACAAATTCCTGCATGAGAAAAGTATAAGTTTTTCAAAGCAGATCATATATCCAAGGTCGCGGGTTTAAACCCGGCGGAGGACGATGGATTTTTTTTTCGGGTGTAAAAATCCTTAGCATGGCTTCCTTCGGAAGCGAAGTAAAGCCGTTGGTCCCGTGTCGTAGATTTACGGCACGTAAAAGAACCTCAAGCCTGATAGAGAGGCCTCTGACCAAAATTAAGCAGTCTTTCACAGCACCATAGCGCCAATAAATAACACGCAATTTCCATTTCCATTGTTTTAAAAGCAGAAACCAAAAACAAGGAATGTCTAAAAAACGACGAACTAAAAAAGAGGTATATCACATAAATGGTGTGTTTTAAGTGCGCTACTTTTTTCGTGCAGTAAGTTTTTGGCCATCTCTTACGGTTTAGCAGTTATTCGAAATTCCGTAAAATTCATCCAGAATAAAGTACTCTTCAGAGATTATTCCCAGAAAATTCAAGACATACATGTTATTTTTCAGGTAAATGTCTTTAATATACGAAATTTTAATCAAAAGCGTTAGGGCCATTATTCAGAAAATAAACATTTTCAAAAAAGTTCCATGTAAAGGGTAGTTGGGGGTAGGGGGATTTTTCTCAAAATCTTCGTGTCGCATCTCTGGAAGATACTAAACTTAAATACGAAATTTAGTATTTTACCGACTTTTCGTTTTTGAGTTATCGTGTTCACAGAAACACGGTCACACGGACACACAAACACATACACACACGGACCTTTTTCCGATTTTTCTTTAGATAAAGGGGACCCCAAAACATATAGTTCCGGTGAAATCTCGGTATCGATTTTTTGGGTGGAGTGCAATAGCTTCTCTATACACTATGTACATAGTACGTGTAGAGAAAGTAAAAATACAAAAAATATGAAAGAACAGGCGTTTGGCACTGAACAAGCCTGTGGATGACAAACATATTTTGAGTGACAGGGGAGAGACTTCTCTTTTTTAACGTTAAAATATTCCTTGTAATACACTACAATGCATTTTGAGTGAGTTGGGTAGATTTGTGTTCATTCTTTTCAAAGCTGCTCATTATCATCCTGATATTTTTTGTATCAAGCTTTATATTTTATTTGTCAAATATAAGACGTCCTTATTTACTAATCATATATAAAATAACTGCTATATTACGTTGCTTTATGAATCGGAACGATACATATAATATCGATGCTTGTAATGGGCTACTTTGTAACAGATTGTACTTCATCGTGTGCTTGTTTAAGCAACAAATTCCTCTTTTTATACCGCTGACTGCTCTATGTGTTTCGGAACCCAAAACCAAGCTCTAATTATGAGTATTCAAATGAGGTCAGATGTTGAGGCAGTAGCAATGAAATTGATTTTTCGTCGCTCTGAGGAAAAGTACATATTGCGGCATACCACTTTTTACGGAACGTCGATTTCAGTGTGGTCAAAACTCTAATGGAAAGTAAATCACGTAGTTCATGGTGCTCTTCAGAAAAATTAGAATATTGTCGATGATGCTGAATATGACAAAAGAATCATTAACTCTTCATGGATTAGGAGTATTCTCCTGTTCCGGCCTCATATTTTTTCCCATATTTTAACTGATCTTCCTATTGTTCTATAGCCTAGAGGTTTATATTTGTATGTCTGTAATGGAATGCGAGAGTTATCCATTCTTTTTAAATGACTTTTCCATTTTTCTCTATTTATTTGTATCCTTTCTTTTAAGGAAAATATGTCTAATTCAATTCTTATGTCTTCATTTCTAATATAATCTTGTCTGGTGCTTTGAGGCTGTTCAGTATTTAAAAATGTCACTCTGGCCGCGCTACGAGCGCTGCGCAGAGCTAGTTCACACAAAAGAAATGGAAGTGAACAAATTAAGTGATGGTAAAACGAAGGTACCTGTCGAAGAATAACATTTAGATAGATTCATAATACACCAGATATGGAGCTGCCATTAGGCAAACATTTTAACCCGAAGGATATCAACGTGTAATTGGAAATTTATTTCAACAATTTATCAAAACGATGCCAGACTTCAACATGGTGTCGCATCAAATTGGCCCAAAGCAGTGATCAGCCATGTAGTCATAAACGAAGCTTGCCAGTATCTACCATGTATTAGTTAAACCAACGTTTAGAGCTTCGTCCAATCCAGAGCTATTAAAAGGTGCCTTCATGGTAAAATTCATATCCCAAAAGTCAGTCTGAAAAACATAGTGTGGAAGTTTGTTCAAAATTAATGTCAGTTATGCAGTTAGCTACATATAATACTTATTTAGTACTCAATTATATTAACATAGAATAAAAACTTTCAATAAAATGGGATTTCAATAATGGTGTTTCACAGTAGGCATACTTAGGGACTTTCACAGGTAGGGGATTCTCAGCGCTGTCAGAGAACTTTCAATACTTCAAGTGTTACGAAGGAGAAAATTAAAGAGGAAACAAGACGATGACCAAAAGGATAACCAGGAATATATTACTGGGTAGTTTTAGAGGCAGAATTTGATACACGTAATACGTTTTTGCAAATGGAATTTACAAACTTTCGGTCTCTTTTCTAAATTTATATTTTTACTTTCTCTATACGCACTATGTACATAGTGTATAGAGAAGGTATTGCATTCCACCCAAAAATTCGATACCGAGATTTCACCGGAAATGTATGTTCCCCTTTATCTAAAAAAAGCATTTTCTTAAAAAGGTCCGTGTGTGTCTCCGTCTGTCCGTGTGTCCGTGTGTCTGTGAACACGATAACTCAAAAACGAAAAGTAGGTAAAATACCAAACTTGGTATTTAAGTTTAGTATCCTCCAGGGATGCAACACGAAGATTTTGAGAAAAATCCCCCCACCCCCAACTAACCTTTACATAGAACTTTTTTCAAAATTTTTGATTTTCTCAAAAATGGCTCTAACGATTTTGATTAAAATATCGTATATTAAAGATATTTTTCTGACAATAAAATGTATATCTTGAATTTTCTGGGAATAGCCTCTGAAACGTAGTTTATTGAGGATGAATTTTACTGAATTTTGAATAACTGCTAAGCCGTAAGAGATGGACAGGAACTTACTACACAAACAATGTAGAACACGTTAAAACACAAAATTTATGTTATATACATTTTTTTCGTGCAGTTCGTCGTTTTTGAGACATTCCTTATTTTTGGTTTCTGCTAAGAAAAACTTATACTTTTCTTATACAGGAATATGTCATCTGCTGTCCATTCAAAAAAGCAACTTCAGTGACATAGCAACCAGCTTTTGATATCACTTTAATCTATTGTACTCCCTTATTTCGCTTCTACTTACAAGAAAGCAAGTAATATGGCTATTTCTACTAATTTTTTACTGATTAGCATGAATTAAATAGAAGTATAACCTTTTTAAGATTAATTTGTTGCAGAGATGTAGAGAAAGTCATGTGAATGGTACACATCATTTTTTTCTATTTTAAGGACCTATTTTCTCTAAAAATATGAGAGTTATGAGAGTTGGGTCCCTTTTTTAAATGTTTTAATAATAAAAATCCCCTGCACACATTTTGGCTGTATGTAAGACCCCACCTCTCCCCCACTTGTCCCTCTTCCTTACTATCCCATCTGAGATGCATCATCTTTCGTATAAAATGTACCTACTAATACTTCCTCTCCGAGATATGGCTTATTTATTTATACTTTAAACGTTTAGTAAACCATATCTCGGATTTCAATTACACATTTATATGGCTACTCCACGTATACTGTATTAGCAGCCCTGTAATTTAATGTACTTAAGAAATAAATAAGCATGATGAAAAGAACCACGCTATGCTGTTATGCATGTAGTATGCACATTAATTCTGTTTATTAAGTAATTAGCTGGATACTTGAATACAGTATTCGTGTTTTAGTCCCTTGTTGAATTCCTGTTCGGTTGAATGATATTCCTTTGATATGTACTCGGAATACTCCAGCGGGATTACCAGCAAAGCATGATCCCGTGTTCACAGCGTTTACCAGATAAGGAAGGAAGGTCTTTGCGGTTGGTTTCTGACCACTCAGCCGGGGATACTTTCGTCTGCAAGTCCATAAAAGTATTGAGTTAGCAAGATATGCATGTGGCCAGTCCTAAACATAGAGAATATTTAAATGTTTGTTCCCCGTTTATGGAATACTAATTATTCATAAGCTAAGGTTGTACTCTTATATTCCTGTGATATGCAGAAAATATTTCAGATAAACAAATATATTTAGAGATGAAGCTTGTATAATAATGAAATATATATTTTATGCGTAGATATGCCCATTACACTGAATTCTTTATATCAAAGCCTGTTTTTGTTTTGTTTTAAATGAAATATATACTTTGGGAAAACACTTTTATTCATATATTTTAAATAGAGAATGAAATGAAAAATTACAGTGCTAATGGAAAATTAAAAATGACTATACACCCCTGAGATTTAAAAAGGAATGTGTAATCATAGTGTACAGAAATGCTGATATTCCAACGAAGTGCACATACCATAATTTAAAGTATTTATAATTTAGAAATAAAGACAAATAATGTGTTTAAAACGGACAGATAATATAAATAGCACAGCGATTTCAGAAAGGATGGGCTAAATCAGGAATAAAATGTTTGCTCATTTATACAGGGTTATTCAAAAAGAAAAAACATATTTCAAACTTTTATTGCTTCCAAACTACAAAAGATAGAAGCATGATTCTAACGTTCATGGAGAGAGAAAAGTTTACAATTGAAATAGCTCGGGGGGTAGAAGTTCCAATCACGGCCGCATTGGCGCTGTTGTTTGTTGTTGTATGTCTGTAGTGAAATAGCGGCGACAGCTCAAGAGAAATAATTTTATGCGCTGCAATTAGCAAAGCAAGAGTCCATTGTTGCAGTTCAACGAAAGATTCCAAAAGAAATCCACATCATGAGCAAGCAACCAACGGTATGGCGAGTTCTAAAACATCGTCTGCACCTGAAGACATACAAACTGCATTGAATCCTGACGACCACAACAAACGGTACAAATTGTACATTGGCATGTTAGACGATGTGGAAGAAGACAATTTTACTCGACGATTGTTTTCCAATGAATTTTTTCATGCAGGATGGTTCCCCGCCTCATTTCTCTTACCATGTCCGACGTTACGTGAATAACACGTTTGCAGGATGTTGGACTGCGAGAGGAGGAGCAGATAACTTTATTGCCGGTGGCCTCCCAGGTCTCCAGATCTCACTCCATGTGATTTTTATCTATGGGGTTACGTAAAAGACCGTGTTTTTATCCCTCGTATGCCTGGCACTCTTGAACATCTACGACATTGTTGAAGCTGTAAATTCGATAACTGGAGACCAGCTGATTCGTGTGTGGCAAGAAATGTGTCACCGTTTTGACATATGTCATGTAACACACGATGCTCTTATTGAATGCATATTATAAAATGTACACTTTTCTATCTCCATGAACGTTGGCATCATGCTTCTATCTTTTGTAGTTTGGAAGCAATGAATATTTGAAATCTGTTCTTTCTTTTTGAATAATCCTGTATTATGAAGGCATAGTGAATCGGAAAATATGCAAACGCAGGAGAAGATATTAAATTATAATAAATAATGAAATACATAATTTGTAAGAAGCGGAAAAGAAAACCTCACTAGCCAGTGAGGACGAAATTTATACACGATCTGCTTCTTTCAATATTAACCTTCAGTTAATTCTAAGGACCTCAAGGCATACATCGCGTTCTTCCTTTTACAACTAGTTTTTACAGCAACATCATCTAATATATCCACAAGCGAGGAGATGTTTTCCGATAAAGTTATTTCGTAGGAAGAATTAATACTTTGACACGTGCAATATTTCACATTATATAGGTTTCTACCTATAGGATTTAAACCTACACATATTAAGTGCGAAAAATAAACATAAATGTACGTTTTCTTATCTACGTTAATAGTTTAAAACCACCCATATACTATCATTTAAACTGTATCTATACCAGGTGAGATTGGTGCCTCTACCAATTTTGGAAGATAGTCAATTGTCTTCACTTGCGAACTTGCTAATTAATAACGTTTTAGATAGACGAAAAAACTGTTTAATTAAAGGATATAAGGTACCCCTGCACTAAATTTCAGTTCGAAAACGTGGCATTCATTTATTGACAGCAGATTCCTGAGTTCCAGCAGATTTTACAAACGTTTACGTTACAGGGCACATAGCAATTCGATTGATTAAATCCATTGAATAAAATGAACGAGTCATGTGTGTTCAGTATCATAACCATCAACATAAAATGGATGACTTTTGTAATTGGACACGCGATAGGCTACGATAGAAACATATATAAATAGAATGCTTTACAACAACTGGTAAAGTATTCTTAAAAGGGAGAGGGGTTTTGGTAAGCAAATGCATCGAAGCTTGACGGCGGAGGAAGGTGGAAACACCTTTGACCTTTAGTGGTCTCTGTAAATAACTATAATGAACCCTTTAAGATACTGCTGAAGATACTGCTTCGAAAACAAGTAAATTATGATTAAGGAAAATGTAATGTATGTTTAATTATTGATAGTGTGTAATTTGTTCATGAAAGTTACGAAACACAGCTTTGGAAATAGGTACATGTTAAAACAATATTCGGTCTTATTAGGAATGTCATATATGCTTATTCTGTATTTTAGGGCCCAGATTCTTCATTTTTCCTTTTGGATAATATCAAAAGTTTCGATTAATTTTTGTTTCAATGAATTGCAGTGCTATTTACCATGTTTAAAACGTTATTGGAACTTATTTTCTGTTTGATAGTTTCGCCATTTCTCCTGAATTGTTTTCTGTCAAATTCCGCCACAAATAAAGCTAGTTTTAACCTAGATATATTGTCATAGATCTCCAGTATACGAAATACAGTGAGTACGTGAAACAGTCACAACGAAAGTGTCAAATGAGGATGAGAGTGTCCTTACAGTACGTCATGTCACCCACAGTCCACGTGACAAGGCGGTTGTTTTGTTTGCTTGCTAAATAGCTTCTGCCTGTTTATAACATAGTAGTGGTGGTGGTGGCGGTGATAGTAACACTATTTATTAAGTGCATAGTATTTCATCAATTGCATCCCACAGTTGCAGGATCAGGAGGCCGTACATGCTCTCTAAATATATTTGAATGCATTTAGTCTCTTTTAATTGGTTACTATTTATGATTGAATTCTTGTTTTAATTAATGGCAACATATCCCGTTAGTTTCATACCAAGTTTAACTTTGTTATTAAAGATTGGAATGTCATTTTAAGTATCATTTCAGATATTTTTACTTTCTCTACACGTACTATGTACATAGAGGAAGTATTGTATTCCACCCAAAAATTCAATACCGAGATTTCACCAGAAATACACGTATTGGACCCCCCTGAATCCCAAAAAAGCATTTTTGGAAAAAGGTCCGTGTGTGTGTCTGTCTGTCTGTGTGTCTGTGGAAAGCATACCTCAAAAACGAAAAGACCGTTGAATACCAAACTTAGCATTTAAGTTTCGTATCTTCCAAAGATACCACACGAAGATTTTCATAAAAATCCCCCCACCCCCAGCTACCCTTTACATAGAACTTTTTTCGAAATTTTTGATTTTCTTAAAAATGGCTCTAACGATTTTGATTAAAATATCGTATATTAAAGATATTTACCTGAAAATTAAAATATATCTTGAATTTTCTAGGAATAGCCTCTGAAGACTACTTTATTTTGGATGAATTTTACGGAATTTTTCATAACTGCTAAACCGTAAGCGATGGACAAAAACTTATCACACCAAAAATGTAGAGCACGTTAAAACACACATTTTGTTTTATACTTTTTTTTCGTGGAGTTGTTCGTTTTTCAGATATTCCTTGTTTTTGGTTTCAGCTTTGAAAAACTTACTTTTCTCATACAGGGATTTGTTAACTCGTGTCCATAGAAACAAAAGAGCTTCAGTCACATAGCAGCCATCTTTTGACTATCACTTTAACCTATGGTACTCCCTTATTTCGCTTCTACTTACAAGGAAGCAAGTAATAAGACTATTTCTGCTAATTTTTTCTCGATGAGCATGAAATAAATGAAGCATAAGCTTTTTTACAATAATTTGTTATAGAGATGTATAGAAAATCATGTGAATGGATCACATCAGATTTTCCACTGTGCATAAATGCCATTCTTATTTGTTGTAGAGGTCTTCTTGTATATAATTCTATACTCCAGGTTTTGGAACTTAAAAAAATAATTTTTATGAAGCATTTTCCAGCTATCAATTCTTGTTTGTACCTGGTTTAAGATTGGGTAATGCTTAAATCAGTTTGAAGGAGTGTCAAAAATAGCGTTGTTTATATAATTTGTACTGAGCCATATATAATTAATAATATTTGTATTCCCAAGTTCTATATTAGTCATATTCGTATTGTAGTTATATACTGGCAGCGAATAGTTCAAGGTGGCCAAACAGTTCCGTTTTTGGTATAAAATGAAATACAGAACATACAAAGTGGTGGAAGGCGGGGATTGTCAAGAACTGTCTTAAATAAAGAGTAGCGAAAAAAATTACAACGTCCTGAAAAAAGTGAAAAGACACTGTAATATAACAGACGGAAAATAGAATCTCAAATTAGACAAACCATCATCATTGGAGATACAAACTGGGGGGGGGGGGGGGTAAAGAAATACATATTTTAGAATTAGGTATGCAACAGCGGATGGCAATAGCATGGCTTAAATTGGGATGGAAAATTCGTAAGGTAATTGTTGATGCTGAAAGGAGGATTTGCCCATTATATAGTGAGCAGGCAGAGTGCACCGAAATTTTGACTTACTTTTGGGTTTTGAATTTTACCATGAGTTTTACTTTTTAATAGCTCTGGAAAAGCTCTAAACGTTGATTTAACTAATACATGGTAGATCTGGAAAGCTTCTTTTATGACTATATGGCTGATCATTGCTTTAGGCCAATTTGATACGACACCATGTTGAAGTCTGGCATCGGTTTGATAATTTGTTGAAATAACTTTCCAACTGCATGTTGATATCCTTCGGGTATGAGATTTTTGCCTAACGGCAGTCCCATGTCTAGTGTATCTAAATGTTATTTTCCAACAGGCAACTTCTTCTTACCATCACTTAATTTACTCACTTCCATTTCTTTTGTCATATTCAGCAACATCCAAATTTTTAGTCAGTACTTTATGAAATGCCTCCTGGTTCATTTTCAGTCGACAATAATCTAATACAATTTTGTGGATTTTCTTTAAAATTTCTGGACTAGTAACTTCATTTGGTCAACCACTGTGATGTTCGTCTTGGCAACTCGTACGGCCGCGCTTCAACTCTGCCACCCAATTTTTGACTGTTGTAAACGAAGGAGCTGTCTCCCCCAAAGTAGAATCTAGGAGTATTGTATCACATAACAATGGCCAGTTTTATCCATGTTTACAAATTCGCTGACAGCATTCACTAATGATGACTTCTAAACAATGTAAAGACCTTCAAACTTCAACCTTAAGCTTTCTAAGGTTGGTACTTTTTACCATTGTTGCTGTTTGAAACATAATAATAATAATAATAATAATAATAATAATAATAATAATAATAATAATAATAATAATAATAATAATAATAATAATAATAACAATAATAATAACAATAATAATAATAAAAATTAGATTCTGCATATTTGTTGATTGCATCAGTTTTGTATTGCATGGGTACAATAACTTAAATACAAATGTTATTTTATATATTTCTGTCTCATTTTGCCGTATATGAGCATATTTAATGAAGGATACTATCCATCTATTTGCAACGAGTTGCCAATTGTTTTAAAATGAATAATCAACTAACACTGAATATAACTGTGTCGTAATAAATATGCTAATTTTTGACTCGACGTGTAGAGATCCTGAGACTTGCCAAATTGTTATACTGCATATCTCTTTAAAATCACCGCCAAACGAGTGACCTTTTAAGCATCTTTTAGCTTTATAAATGCACTAGTTCTATAAATTAAACCTTGAGCTCAATAGGTTTCTCTTATTTACTGAGATTCCCGGAACTTAATTACCTTCGCCTATTTCGAGCTATTTTCCAAAGTAACCTGCTTTATTAATGACTTCTTACCTACTACAGCTTTTTTAAGTTATACTTAAACATCAGGAATCACTAATGATTTATAACTTATGAATTTTTCCACCATTCATTGTTTTAATACTTATTTATTGCAATTATTTTTCTATTTCCTGTTATTTATTTATAAAATAATTATTAATTTAATACCACCGCAATTCCGGCATCAAAAGAAAATGTCTTTAGTGTATCTTATGTGGAATTTTAATCATAATCGTTAAGAACTATTTGTGAGAAAATAAAAATTCTCGAAAAATTTGCCATGTTAAGGTTAGTTTTGAATGAATGCTTCTCTTGAAAATGTTGTACTGTATCTACTTAAGTAATACATTTGAGTTTAACTTTTCGTTTTTTGGTTATGCTGTCCACACAGCACGGATCTTTTTCCTAAAATGCTGATTTGACTTTAGCGGTCCTCAAAGCGTGTATATTGATAAGATCAAAACAGTGAGTTTTTGAGTAGACTAACACATATTCTTCTACTTAATGTAAATACGTAGTTAAGAAAATAAAAAGCACAGATCTTTCCAAGAAAACTCAATTACATATTAGCTTTTGCGAAACTGTTCCACTGACAGGCTGTCATGGCATTGCTTTTAAAAGAAGACTGACTGTATTGTGTATGAAAAACCTTGCTGAAATGTCACGTGGGTATTTGCTTTTAGCTTGTAGCAATGTTCGCTTTAGATGCGTCATTCATATTGCGATTATCTGACAGTGACGTCTTTATAAGTTCAGGGATGTTCCATTACTTCACTAACATCCGCCATAACGACAAATGACTCTGTAACAAAGATGACGAGAAATGCAAACTTTTGAGAGAGAATTTAATAACTGCAGAGCCAGTGATTTGCACCAAATTTGCCACGATCGTAAAAGTTTCCCTTTTCATTTCCTTCGACCTGATATCCAGATATGAACTTTCCTCTCTTTATAGGGATCTTTATTAAGACAGACATCGAATTTATCACGTACAGTCAATTAAAAGCATAAGTGTGGATGCAAATGAGTACCCAATTTAGCCTTATGAAAATCCAGAGTGTATCAAATCATAATAAAATACTCAAATAATTTTCTTAATTCAAAGCAATTATACACTTCTTCCAATAATATCTGCGGAAAAAGATGGCTCCACATTTATTGAAATTACAATGTCGTGAATTTACAGGTAGTTTTCAATTCCGTACTCCAGAAAATGCTTTAGGCAAGGGGTAGATAACAAAAGCGGGAGTGAGGTCTAGACAGATTTATTGCGGCTAATACCTCTCAGAAGAAACGGATGAAGAGCCTTAGAGAGAACCATAAAGGCTTCGGGTCGCAGGTAGACAGGCCACAGAGACGCGCGTAGGTCTCTATCGTTTCTAAGTTCGATGATACGGCCAATTGTTGAAGCGGCCAGAGAACAAGATCAAACAAACCATTTACTTGGCAGCACTCAAGTGTTCCTGGGAAGTATTCTTTTCATAAGTATGAATTCACGCCATCTGCACACACTGGCATACACTACGCACCTAGAAAAGTTGAGAAAGAAACAGGGTGAAGGGATATGATAGAAATGAAACAATGAAAATTCCATGGGCCAGACAGAGTGGGCAATGCAAGTAAAACAAACCGGAAGAAAGTAATTATTACAAGATTTAAAGCAAGATTAGGCGTTCTAATCCGTATATGTTAAAACTGCTAATCCCACGACCATTACCTCAGAAACCATTCACATATCCCATTGAAATTTTACAAAATGCAAGCTAGTGACTTCTATGTTGACTTTATTTTTAACAAATAAATTTGTTAATGAACGAAGATATACTTTTTTTATTAAAGTTTATCAGCAATTTCTTAAAAAAAAATATTACCAACTCCAAACTTGGTCAAAAAAGCATTTAGAGGTTGCTGTCATCAATCTAAAGTTGAATTTAGCTATCTTAAAGACTTCTAAGAAGATACTAGAAAATGCAATAGAGGAGAAACGACTTTTCAACGCAAAAATAGAAAAAATATACTCCAATAAATTTGCAAAAAAGATTCAAAAAAAAAAATTACAGCACACTTTGGTGAAGAAGCCTTTATAACTTCACGCATCCGCGCCATCTGCCCGCAGGCCACTGAGCAACCAGCAGTCAGACTTGAAAGATGAAGAGAAGGAGAAGATGAAGTGGCAGAAGGTAGAGGAACCATAATAGTTGAAAAGCACTCCGTCACCGTGCTTGGTGGACCGAGAAAATCACTTAAAACCCAGAGTAGAATTCGTATATGTTACCCGGGATCTCCCGAATGCCAGTTACAGACGAAACCGTTTGACCAGCTTGCTCGGCTATTATAACAACGCTAGCGCTCAACGAAATAATAACGTAAACTTGGTATTCTATCTCCTGATGATTATGAATATTCAATTAAGGAAATATTGCATCTATGTACTACATTTGCATTTATTAACAGTAATTACTCTAGAGGTTTTGATTTATCTATAGAAAAATAAAACTCCAGGTGACTATCCCCGATTAAAATAAAATAATAAATCAATTCGTTAATTAAAGGCATACATTTTAGAAAATAATGTTGAGAGGGGTATTTAAGTTGCTACTTGATAGATTTCTTCCCCTATTCTTGCTTCTCCTGCCCTTCTTCCCCTCATTGTATCTTCCTCTGTAAGGCCCGTTAACCAGTTACTCATCACCAATCATCGTAAGGGGAACGTGTTCACTGTTTATGCGCGCGCGCCTAGTGGGGAAGAAACTACATAGTTGGGAAACGTTTACCCTACCTTCGGAGGTCTGTGTGCAGAACCAGATTTCTCCTCCGTTGTTCGTCTATTACTTACTAAATCAGTGGAAGTTTCCACGTATGGAATCTCTTTCTTTTTATGTTGAGGCTAACTTTGAATATCCATGTGCAAACAAATGACTCGCTAACAAATGAACAGATGCTAGGAATGAAATAAAAAGAGACAATTAAAGCTACGCGGTGCAAAAAATGGACAATTGCTAGGCAGGTGACAAAATTTTGGGATGAGCAGCCATGGGTTGATGAGATATGTCTGTCGTAACGTACTATTGCTCAAAAGAAGTATGGCGTAATATGATAAGAATAGTCTAATAAATTCGATAAATATTTGCTATACTAATTGATTCTCACGCCAGTTGTGTGGATATGATATAAATTGTGTGTTTTAAGAAGATCTACATTTTTGTGTAGTAAATTTTCGTCTATCTTTTGCAGTTTATCAGTTATGCAAAATTGCTCTAGAATAAAGAGGTATTAAGACGCTATTCCCGAAAAATACAAGATATATTTTTGTCATGTAAATATCTTTAATATTATTTATTTTAACCAAAGCTGTTAGAGCCATTTTTGAAAACAATCAAAATTTTCGAAATGTTTTCCATATAAAGAATAATTTTGGGTACAGAATTTTTCTGTAAATCTTCATGTCGCAGCCTTGGAAGATACTAAAATTAAACACCAAGTTTAGTATACCAACTTTTCGTTTTTGAATTATCGTGTTCTCAGACACTTGAACACATACACACTCGAGCCTTTTTCCAAAATTTTATTTTTGGTTACAGGAGACCCTAAAACGTGTATCTACGGTGAAGAAGCTCGGTATGTAATTTTTAGGTGAATCGCAATACCTCCTCTGCCAACGTACATGTACTATGTAGAGAAAGTAAAAATCGGAATAATAAACGAACCAAGACTATTTTTACCTGTACTTGGACGATATAGGTTTGCTCCATAGAATAGGTAGGTACATGGAGATAAAAATGTTTCTTGTGCGGTTGACAAATATCGTCATGGGCTCTGTTTGATCAAGTCAAACGGAATATAAAGCGGCAGGTTGATTGCTCTAGGAAACGTATTTTGCTTGGTGGCGTCGTGGTCGATTGCTTAGACCATTAGCCTCCCACTTAGGCGGCCCGCGTTCGATCCCAAGCGCGCGCATGTGGGATTTGTGGTGGACGAATCGGCGTCTGGGCGGGTTTTCTTCGGTTGCTCCGATCCTCATTCCATCAATTGCTCCATCATCAGCTTTCCGAATATCAACTTTGCTTCCACATCATCCTCACGCTCATTTCTGGCTGTGGGTGAACCACTTGTTCCAGGTGTTTCATTCTGCGGTTCACGCCGTTGGCTCTCCGACAGGCTTCTCATCCTTGGGCACTCTGGTAAGTCCTATATATGGGGAAAGTCAGCCGGCCACGTAACGTAAAATATTTGGAAATGTTATTAGGTAGTAGTCCCTAGGTCGAGTGGAATCGCTCGGCGATTCAGATGCGGCTCGCATTCGGAAGGTCCGTGGTTCCTACTGCCGCTAAAACAATATCGTAATTCCCGATATTTTGTGCAAGGCAACTGTTATCATAAATAATTTACTAGTCCAAATGTTTCTCTTCTTCATATTCTCTTATTTCATTTCCCTTCTTCATCTTTCTGAACTGCAGCATCAAAGAAAATGGATGACGATACACGGTAGGTGTGTTTTAAATAGATAACTGTTTCTTTCCGGGTATGTAAGACTCTGCCCGTGTAGTTAAGGAAGGCTTCGAAAGGGTAGTCGGGGATATTTGATCGGAAATCGTCAACACCCTGCTGTGCATTGATCCCTCAGCTATGATCACCTTTCGCAGTTAATCTAGATAGGAATTCCTATCTTATCATTTCAAAGAAATGTTCTATCCTGAATAAAACATTCATCTAATAAATTCACAAAAAGTTATAAAATACTTACATTGCGTACATTAACATGAATAAGAAGTTGCCTATTTCTCTAGCTCTCAATTACGTTTTTCCCTTCTAAAACATTGCAACTTAATGTAACACCATTCAGGCGACATAAACTCTCAATGAAACTGTCCTATAAAACAACTCAGAAATAAAAAAGGAACCAGTGATCCATGTTACAATTCATATGAAGTGAAGGGGTGGTTTATCTACCGGCTATATGAAAGGGTATCTCTACAATTAACACAAAGGACCAATATGTCACAATTTGGCATTTTAACTGAGATGCCGTTTGTTCCAGCACATATTCCCGCTCCCCTCACCAGGGAAAAACAAATTTTCGTGAAATTTTCCTGCTACTTTATAGCGTTACTTTGTTCCTCCTTCGTTCCTGCCTTCCACGCTTAGGTCGGTGGTTTTGGGTGTGAGATCGGTTCTCCACCGCTCAATTTTTGGGCACTGTGGTCGTTGAGCTTCACTTCGTGGACGACCGCTCCGAACTTGGGAAGATAGTAGGTGTTTGGTCAAATTGCTTAGTTACGGGTCCGGAAGTCGGCGTGTAATTGCTGTTTTATGAGGTTGCTTTTACTGTATTGCTATGGAGTGTCGACATTTGTACATCACTAAATAGGATAAGGTGAGGATGATGAACTATTTGCGGTTGCCGTTAAACTGAACAACAGCTGCGCCATTTATACGAGTTCTTTTAACACCGATGGAGACTAAGGCAAAGTTTTTCGTCCGTACTTCTAAGTGTGCAAAGGGGCCACCCAATACAATCTGAAATGTTGAACGGTTACAAATATGATAGCATAGGGAAAAAAATGTTACACTTGTATGACTTTCTCTACTCACTCTTGAAGTACCAACTGTTCCTAGAAACGTTTATTTTCTATTTACTTTGTGTTATAGAGATGAAAATTTGCATTTGTTAAAATGAGAAAAACTGTCAGTTCATATTAACAGATTTTATTGTAGTCATAAGCAGGATACAGAAGGTCAAAGCGATATTAGATTTGTAAAAAACGTGAACAATGTTACAAAATTGGAAACTAACCCTCATTGCAAGACCACGAGAAAAAATTCTGATGTGTTACACTCACATGTCTTTCTCTAGCTGCTCCAAAACAAACTTCTTACAAAACATCATTCTTCTTTGTACACAATGTTTATCGAGATAAATATTAGCAAAATGTTCTTATTATTTAATTCCTTGTAAGTAGAAGGGGATTAAGAGCATGTATTAGGTTAAAGTGATAGTCAAACGTTTCAAAAGCAGGCGTTATGCGATTGTCATTGCAAATCGGTTCTTTGCTTGGCCAGGAGTAGAACAAAAGAAAACCGGACACTTCCTGTTTGAGAAAAGTATTTCACAATTGAAACCAATAACTAGGAATATCTCGGAAATGGTTACCTCTACAGCAAAAACGTGAAGGACATAAATTGTGTGTTTTGTTGTGATGTACATTTTTTGTGTAGTTAGTATTTTTCTATCTCTTCTACACTTAGCAAAATTCGGCAAAATTCATACAGCATAAAGAAGTCTTCAGAGGGTATTCCCAAACAATTTGAGACATAAATTTTATTTCGGACATAAATAGCTTTAATATACGGGATTTTAATCAAAATCGTTAGAGCCATTTTTAGGTAAATCAAAATTTTCGAAATTTTTTCCATGTAAAGGGTAATTTGTGGTTGGGGGATTTTTTTTTTTTTAAATCTTCATGTCGCATCCTTGGAAGAAACAAAACCTAACTACCAAGTTTAGTACTTAACGTTCTTTTCGTTTTGGGGCTATGCTGTCCACAGACACACACACACGGACATTTTTTACTTTCTCTAGCCCCGTATGTACATAAGGATAGAGCAGTATTGTATTCCACCCAAAAATTCGATACCGATATTTCACCAGTAAGATATGTTTTAGGGTCCCCTGTATCCAAAATAAGCATTTTCACAAAAAGGTCCGTGTGAATGTGTGTGGCCGTGTGTCCGTGTGTCCGTGTGTCCGTGTGCCTGTGAACACGATAACTCAAAAATGAAAAGTCGGTAACATACCAACCTTGGTATTTAAGTTTAGTATCTTCCAGGGATGCGTCACGAAGATTTTGAGAAAAATCCCCCCACCCCGAACTAACCTTTACATGGAACTTTTTTCGAAAATTTCGATTTTCTCAAAAATGGCTCTAACGATTTTGATTAAAATATCATATATTAAAGACATTTACCTGTCAAATAAAATGTATATCTTGAACTTTCTGGGAATAGCCTCTGAAGAGTAGTTTATTCTGGATGAATTTTACGGAATTTTTAATAACTGCTAAACCGTAAGAGATGGATAAAATCTTACTGCACAAAAAATGTAGAGCACGTAAAAACACACAACTTATGCTATATGCATTTTTTTCGTGAAGTTCATCGTTTTGAAGAAATTCCTTGTTATTTTGTTTCTGCTAAGAAAGACTTATACTTTTCTCATACAGGAATTTTTCAACTGCTGTCCATACAAACAAAGAAACTTCAGTGACATGACAACCAGCTTATGACTATCACTTTAATCTATGGTACTCCCTTATTTGGCTTCTACTTACAAGGAAGCAAGTAATAAGACTATTTCTGCTAATTTTTACTTTCTCCATACGCACTATGTACATAGTGTATAGAGAAAGTATTGCACTCCACCAAAAATTCGATACCGAGATTTCACCGGCCCCCAATATCCAAAAAAAGCATTTTCACAAAAAGGTCCGTGTGTGTGTGTGTGTGTGTGTGTGTGTGTGTGTGTCCGTGTGTCTGTGAACACGATAACTCAAAAACGAAAAGTCGGTAAAATACCAAACTTATTCCAGGGATGCGACACGAAGATTTTGAGAAAAATCCCCCCGCCCCCAACTACCCTTTACATGAAACTTTTTTCGAAAATTTTGATTTTCTCAAAAATGGCTGTAACGATTTTGATTAAAATTTCGTATATTAAACATGTTTACCTGACAAATAAAATGTATATCTTGAATTTTCTGGGAATAGCCTCTGAAGAGTAGTTTATTCAGAATGAATTTTACTAAATTTTGAATAACTGCTAAACCGTAAGAGATGGACAAAAACTTACTCACAAAAAATGTAGAGCACATTAAAACATACAATTTATGTTATATACATTTTTTTCGTGGAGTTCGTCGTTTTTGTGACATTCCTTATTTTTGGTTTCTGCTATGAAAAACGTATACTTTTCTCATACAGGAACTTGTCAACTCCTATCCATATGGACAAAGGAACTTCATTGACATAGCAACCAGCTTTTGACTATCACTTTAACCTACAGTTGTCCTTTATTTCGCTTCTACTTACATGGAAGCGAGTAATTAGACTATTTCTGCTGTTTTTTTCTGAAAAGCATAAAGTAAAATAAGAACTGAAGCTTTCCTGGCGACGTGTTAATTCCAAATCTTCTCGGGCTTCTAGCCAGGTAAAAACTTGGCTTGACACCAACGTTTCGAAGAAGTGCATCTTCCTCGTCTTCAGGGTGAACTGATGGTTTGAGCTTGCGGAGACTGGTATTTATAAGAGCTGGGATGAAGCTAACATCTGATTGGTTCGCAAGATATTATGGCCTGGTATTTAAGATGACTGAGACATGGGCACGGACTTCGTAGAAAACTATTTATAGCAGTTATTCGGCTAATGTTTTGTGTTTGAGCACGCACCTGCTAGAAAATAAGTCTTGGAAGACTGCAGGTACAGGATTAGGTGTTAAGGCTCTTTAACATCGGTGTCCATGCTGAACTTAATTGTAGGCCAGAATCGCGATTTAGATTATTTGTTTCAGATGAGATGGCTAAAGCTTCTTTTACTCTCCTTTCCCAGTAGTTCGAACACTTTGCCACTATCTTGGTGTTAGTAAAGTTAGCTCTGTGGCTCTGTTCTATACAGTGTTCAGCCAGTCCAGATTTTTCGGGTTGCATAAGCCTTATTGATCTTTGGTGTTCAGAAACGCGTGTGGCAATAGTGCGTCCTGTTTGGCCAATGTACGCTGCGCTGCATTCGCAAGGAATGTGGTAGACACCAGGTACTCTGAGAGCTAAATTATCTTTAACTGGCCTGACCAAATTTTTGATTTTAGGTGGTGGCTTATGGATGGTTTTGACATTATATTTGTAGAGTAGTCTACAAATATAATGTCAAAACCATCCATAAGCCACCACCTAAAATCAAAAATTTGGTCAGGCCAGTTAAAGATAATTTAGCTCTCAGAGTACCTGGTGTCTACCACATTCCTTGCGAATGCAGCGCAGCGTACATTGGCCAAACAGGACGCACTATTGCCACACGCGTTTCTGAACACCAAAGATCAATAAGGCTTATGCAACCCGAAAAATCTGGACTGGCTGAACACTGTATAGAACAGAGCCACAGAGCTAACTTTACTAACACCAAGATAGTGGCAAAGTGTTCGAACTACTGGGAAAGGAGAGTAAAAGAAGCTTTAGCCATCTCATCTGAAACAAATAATCTAAATCGCGATTCTGGCCTACAATTAAGTTCAGCATGGACACCGATGTTAAAGAGCCTTAACACCTAATCCTGTACCTGCAGTCTTCCAAGACTTATTTTCTAGCAGGTGCGTGCTCAAACACAAAACATTAGCCGAATAACTGCTATAAATAGTTTTCTACGAAGTCCGTGCCCATGTCTCAGTCATCTTAAATACCAGGCCATAATATCTTGCGAACCAATCAGATGTTAGCTTCATCCCAGCTCTTATAAATACCAGTCTCCGCAAGCTCAAACCATCAGTTCACCCTGAAGACGAGGAAGATGCACTTCTTCGAAACGTTGGTGTCAAGCCAAGTTTTTACCTGGCTAGAAGCCCGAGAGGATTTGGAATTAGCATAAAGTAAATAAAAGTATAAGCTTTTTAAGAATAATTTGTTGCTGGGATATGGAGAAAGTCATGTGAATGGTACACATCAGATTTTTTCTGATTAGCATGAAGTAAATTGAAGTATAAGCTTTTTAAGAATAATTTGTTGCAGAGATATAGAGAAAGTCATGTGAATGGAACATATCAGATTTTTTAAAAACGTTTATTTTGGGACTCAGGGGACCCGAAATCTCGGTATCGAATTTTGGGTGCATTACAATACCCTCTCTATCCCTATGTACATTGTACATATGGAGCTAGATAAAGTAAAAAAAAAAAAAAAAAGCATGTGATAGAACATTTGTAAAGTTATGCGCCTTTTCTAATTGTGGCATATGACTTTATTTTTTTCCTTGAAGTTCACACAAAATATTCCACACAGGAACACCAGAATAATGTGTATTTGGTTTAACAATATTATTCACAACGTAATTTGGATTCTCTTACATTAATTTGCTAAAAACTGTAATATGCTTGTTTCTTGCGGCTTGTAACGGTTTGTCTTGAGAATGCTTCACTATTTCACCTTTATTGCAACACGTCAAGCTAACAGCACTGTTTGTTGTGGTTTAATGTCCATCTCGGGAGGTCATAAAGCATGCTGAATGAATAAAAGATATTTACATGATACAGGGTAATGGGAAGGAGAGATGTGGATAGACGTGAAAAGCGTTGGGAATGACAACGGAGGTTTTTGAAGCAGGCTTGGTGGTCTAATTATGAAAATCTAAAGAACAAAGAAAGAAAAAAGAAGGTAATAAGAAAGAACGAAGAACAAACTAAAGCAATATATATATTATGTGTTCCATTCACATGACTTTCTCTACACTTCTACGACAAATTATTTTTAAAAAAACGTATGCTTCATCGAAAAAGTCCCCCTCCGTTGTGTAATGGTTACCATTCTAACTTCATATACCCAAGGTTGCGGGTTCAAACCCGGCGGAGGACGATGGATTTTTTAGGGCGTAATAATCCTTAGCATGGCTTCCTTCGGAAGAGAAGTAAAGCTGTTGGTCTCGTGTCGTAGATTTATGGCACGTAACAGAACCTCAAGCCTGATAGAGAGACCTCTGAGCAAAATTAAGCGGTCTTTCACGCCCAGTTTAGAATGGGACGATAACCACAGCAGTTAAAGAGCGTCCATAAATAAAACGCCATTTCCATTTCTCATCGAAAAAATGAGCAGAAATAGTATTATTATTTGTTTCCTTGTAAATAAAAGCGAAATAAGTGAGTATCATAGGTTAAAGTAAAGTTAGTTTGTTTATATGAACACGAGTTGACAAATTCCTGTAACGGAAATGTATAAGTTTTTCAAAGCAGAAACCAATAACAAGGAATATTTAAAAAACGATCAACTCCAACTGTGTATTTTATCGTGATCTACATTTTTATGTCGTATGGTTTTGTATATCTCTTACAGTTTACCAGTAATTCAATGAACATCATCCAGAATACCAGAATAAAGAGGTCTTTAGCGGCTACTCCCATTTCTTTTTTTGGTAGTGTTTAACGCCCGCTTTTACTGCTCTGGCACCGCAGGCGATGACATTGATGATATATGAAGATAGAGCCCCAGTGGAATGAGATGGCGGGGGAAACCGGAGTACCCGGAGAAAACCCCCTGCGCACCTTTGTCCACAACAAATCTCACATGCGGTCGCCGGCTACTTCCAGAAAATATAAAAAATGGATTTTATTTGTCATGTAAATATCTTAAATATAAGAAATCTTTACCAAAACCGTTTAATCCATTTTTTAAAAAATATTTGAGGATAGTTACGGTCTTCGTGTCGCATGTTTAGAAGATACAAAACTTAAATACCAAGTCTGGTATTTAACGGTATTTTAATTTTTGAGCTATGCTGTCCACAGACATACACGTATACACACACACACACGGACCTTTTTACAAAAACGTTTTTTTTTAATCAGGGGGACCCAAAACATGCATTTCCAGTGAAATCTCAGTATCGAGATTTAGGATGGAATACAATACCTTCTCTATACATTATGTACATAGTACGTGTAGAGAAAGTGAAAAAGAAAGAAAAAAAGAGAAAAATGGAATATTTTTTTTTCAAGTCCAAAAGCAACAGGTCAAATTTCTTTATCTGTTGCTTACATATCTTCAAAATAAAACAAATGACTGCAACATAATTATGTCTAGCAATTAGAACTTCGGATTTGCCGCTCCGTTCAGACACGCTAATTAACTGTGCCATGGATTTAACGAGTAAACAAGTACCATAAAAAACTAATAGGAATATCAGCTCGAGTGTATAATTTTAATGACGTGATCTTTAAATCCCATGTAAAAACGTTTAATTTAGTTCTTATTCAATATTCTTACAGACAATTCTGCCTGTTCCGCAAATAAACTATTCTTACAAAAGTGTTTTTTTTTATCTACGTCATCACAATAAAGATAAGTCTTACCATAAATAGTCTTATTACTTGCTTCCTTGTAAGTAGAAGGGAAATAATTTTACTGAAGAGAAATATTTTAGTAGCTGGTCACTGTGTGATGCAATTGAAATTCGGTTCTGTATGTATGGCCTGGAGTAAAATAAAAGAAATTGAAATAAACGATGAATTCCCGATAATTTAAGAAGCTAAAATTAATAAAGTTCCAAAAAAAAGTATATGAAACATTGTGTAATATAACGAGATCTACATATTTTCAGTAGTTACTTTTTGACTATCTCTCACGCTTATTAGCTATACAAAACTCATCCAGAATGAAATGTCCTCTATACTTTGAAAATTTAAGACGTAAATTTTATTTTTCATAAAAATATTTTTAAAATGTGGCATTTTAATCAAAACTGTTAGAGCTATTTGTGAGAAAAGTCATAATTTGCAAAAAGTCTTACATATTGTAACGAGTAGTTTGGGGTAGCAGAATGTCTTGAAAATCTTTATGTCAAATCCTTGGCGAATGCTGAACTTTAATATTTAACAGACTTTTCATTTTTGAGCTGTGCCATTCATAAACACACACACACACATACACACACAGAAAGAAATACTTTTTATATTTTTTTATGCACGGGACCTCAAAACACATATCTTCGGTGAAATCCTAACAACGAATTTTTGGGTGAAATATAATGCCTTATCTAACCACTATATACGTATTGCGTGTAGAGAAAGCAAATAATCGCTTTAGAAATGATATGGGATCGTGTGCAAATCAAACACCTATAATATCTCTTATCTGTCATATCTGTACAGAGTTCCCGCACTTACGCATAAATTGCAGCAACGTTTCCGAAGCAGGTCTACTTTTAATACCACTCATAATGAAAACATTTGTGTAATAGCATAAAGATTTTTATTTCTGAGAAAAATGTTGTGTATAGATCAGAGTATAGAATGTTGTGGTTATATTTAGCAATTCATAATAAAGGTAATTAATCCAAACAGTAGTGTAGTGTACCAGCGGGGATTCCGCACCTTAGCCAGTATACGTTAGGCCCCGAGAGGAGATAATGAGATAAGAACAATTACAGAGGGCAGCCGGAACTAGATTGCGGCAGTGAGCCAGCGTGGAGGGTCCCTAACAGTTCCCAAGAAGTTCATCTGGTCACGATGAGCGCTAGAAGCCCGCGCTTATGGTTTGAATAAACCGACGACCCTCAGCGCCATCCTGCCGCCGAGAGCTGAGTTTCGAAGCGAGAGGGCGCCAGCACCGCAGTCATCACCGACACTTAGAACCCTGCAAGAAAGACCAGACGGATGAAATAGGGGGACAGGAAATTCGGGTGAATCAAGAATCGTCCCTAGCATTCGCCTAGCGACCCGGTAAAACCCGAAAAATACTCATGGTCGCAGGAACCGATCCCGCTCGGCAATCCAAACAGTAACTCTTATCGATATAACAAACACTCTAGAAACTTCGACATATTTTCAATAATCTCCAAGTGGACCACAGCGTTAAAACACGGTCTTATAAAATTGGAAGACAATACACACAGCGGAAGGCCCAAATCACCTATTAAAGTATACGACATGGTTCTGCAGAACCGCCGAATGAGGCCGCCTGAAATCGTTGTGGCATCCTGCCCTGTGTGGCATCCTTAGAAAATTCTGCTTTTAAGCATCAAATTTGGTAAAGACTCTTACACATTGACCGTTTTCTAAATCTGATTTTTTTTATTCAGGAAATCAAAACGCGTATGCCCAGTAAAATCTCAGTATCAAATTTTTGGGTAGAACGCAATGTATCTATGTTCTAAGTATGATGTCGAGACAACAAAAATGGCCAAATTTGTAGTAATTTAGCTTAAAATTCAAAAATGCCATTAAAAAAATTATTAGTAAAGATTCTATGTGATGGCGTGTAATTTTTGTATATCCAATGTATAGTTTTATTAGCGTTATAATTATTACCTACGATTGTGCATTTAATAATTTGTAATGCAAATATCTTTTATACAAATCCTTCTGTTCCATATTGATATTGTCGTTATATATGTTTAAGTGTTTCTTTAATTTTAAATAGTTTTACTATTATACTTATTTTATACGCTAGTACGTTGTATTGTACACTTGCTTCATTGTTATTTCCCATTAGCATGAGATTGTCATCAGAGGCGGTGCTAGAATAAGGTTAATTAACAATTTATTGATAATTACTTGCAAACAAATAAATATGAGGGGAAATCGTGACCTAATTTACTTCAACAAAAGGATGTTAGGCTGAAGGTATGTGGAAAAACAATTTTTTTCTTCAATGGTCTCTTAGAATGTTATTCTGTTGTAATCTTACATTTTTTATTTATGCACCCACATTTCGTAACGAATAGAACTGTCTTCTGTACAAGTTTATAATAGATAAACCTCAATATCTGTTTATTCGTGCAATTAGTTTTGCACCATTTTAAACTTTACAGTCATATTCAGCTTCTGTCTTGCTCAATTTGATCCATTTTTACCATACTTTACCTAACAAAATTCTCAAATTCTATACATTCTATAACAAATGTCTTTCCATTCTTTTAGAATTTTTTCTTTAATAATTATGCAGTCAAATAAGTCATTTCCTTACACATTTATCCCGCTAAACGATTTTCAACATCCATAAAGAAAGAAAAGTTTGTGTTACTTTTGTTTGCCTTAACACTCGAAAATGCTGCAAATTAATAACCATTTCCGTTTTCATTTACTGGTGTTTAATAGTAGTAAATCTATAATGTACACACTAAAGCATTAATAAGAATTTGATATAATAGGACTATTAAAATATGAACGTTGCAAGTATTAGGTGTTAATGACGCAGGCATTACAAATACCTTCCTATGCCATCAGCAAACGCCTAATTAATTCAAAACAACTTAGTTGAGAATCAGCTCTTGCTGGTATTCGAACATTTATATTTCGTGACTATTACGCTAAACATTATTTGAAGAGGAAAATAGAGTGCTAAGCTTACATTGCAAACAGAAAATTTCATCTTTTGTGATCAGCAATGCGGGATTTTATGCTGCGTTTCGTTGTGCCTATGTAAGAATGGCCACATTTACAGGATATTTTGTAAACACCGGTGGTAGAGAGCGGGTCTAGTGGGTCTTTAGCTGGTTTGTGAACTTGTTTTAATTTTCGTGTTGGAAGATGTATTGCATAAAAACCCGCATCGCTGAACACAAAAGATGCTGTCGCCTCGGCCATACACATAAATCAGCTGTTGCAGATCAAGCCCTCGTCTTAGATAAACATGACATATTATTGGAAAAAACAGAAGTCCTCGCAACTACCAAATATTACTACCCCAGAATGGTAAGAGAGTCCATAGAAATATATAAACATCCCAATAATTTTAATAGAGAAGACGGATTTAAGCTCAACCAGACCTGGATTCCTATCTTACAGGGCCTTCGCACCGGCCAGCACAACAGCCAATCAGAATACAGCAGTCCAATTACTCCCTTCCCACTACCTCAACAGTATATATTGCCGTCCACTGCTCCATGAATCTGCGGAGACTTCGCTTCGAGATGCCGAAGAGGAAGCAACAACGCAGACCAGCAGCTCCTACAGCAGCCACCGCTTCTCCGGCAACTGCCGATAGGAAGCGCTCACAGGCATCTCCGCCACCGGCCGTTACGCCGGCAGTGAGCGCAGCACCTTTGCCGCGCTCACCATCACCACTGCCGCCGACCGCCGCCGCTGCTTCACCGGCAGCCAACACTACATCGCCGCCACCGCTGAGCTCCACGCCGTCGCCGCCCCGGTACAGTGCCGTGGTTAGGGGGGTCCCTCGGGATCTCTCCACCCGGCACCTCCTCGCCGCTGCTCAATCTAGATGGCCTTCATGTTCGAGGGCCACTAGAATTATCTGTGACCGGGGCACGACACCACTAGTTAGGGTGGAGCTACAGGACCGATCAGACCTGGAGGCTTTCTTGGCGTCAGGGTTGCCCTTATTAGGGCGAATTCTGCACGTTGAGGAAAGCAGACAGGAAAGACACCGGCCCTGCCGTCGCTGCTGTGCCTACGGGCACAGCCAAGAAGACTGCTCTTCGCCGCCGAAGTGCCACTACTGTGGCACCAACGCATACACATCGGAGTGCACTGGGCACGACCTCCGCCGCCGTCGCCGGTTCTGTGCCACCTGTGGTGGTACGGGACATTTCACCGGGCAAGCCCAGTGCCCCAGCTACCCAAAGAGCAGGCACTCATCGCCTAAACCAGCCCGGACACCATCATCTACACAACCATCTCCGCAGACTAAACAACCAACACCAACCATCCTGCAGCAGGAAATCCAGGGCCTAAGTGAAGCCATTCAGGACCTCCACGCGGAGGTCCTGATTCTTACGGCTAAGTTGACGGCCTTGGAGGACAGGCTTCAGGAACAGGACAGCACCACTTCACATACACAACTTCACCAAGCAATAGCAACAGCAGTCACCGATATCCGACTCATCTTCAGGGAGGAGGTGAGAGCTCTACTGGAGAAGTCGGCACCTCAAACCTCCAAGTTCAACATCCAAAGTAGACGCCAAGGGCTTAGGCTCGAAAACGTCCCAGGATACAACGACTGGCTCAACAGAGTCAACCAGCACTAACTCCATCCTTCACCCTAGAATTCCTTCATTTCTCTCCCCGAATACTCCGCGGTGGCAGTCTGGGCCTCGGTCAAGTCTGTCTCCCGGTCCTCATTTCACCCCTCTGACTACAATCTGCAGTCAGTTACATTATCGCCTTGAATCCGCGGGTGCAATCATACCGCCTCTCCTTTCTTCCTTCTAATACCGGCGGAGGGGTTTTTTTAGTCGGTAGGCCCACATGGGAGACCCCGACACTCCGGGCTTGCCCGGGTTAGTCCATAAGGTGGATTTTTCCCCTCCACTCGAAAATTAAAAAAAAAAAAAAACAAAAAAAACATGAATCTGCAGTCGCTAGCCGTTCCTGCCCAGCTTCAGTTCTGAACATGTCCTCCACAGCTGAGGACGAAACGAGAAGCTTTAATTATTTTAATAATTTTAATATCGACCACGGCCTACAAGCCCGGACATGTTATATTTTACCAATAATAACACCGGCCGTGAAACACTAGGAGCATATTTAATTCGCCTCTATGGAGAGGAAGTGTTTCGACGATTTCGTCGTTTAGAAGTTCTGAGAAAGAAGAAGGCAGGTCTGCCATCGTCTTTAACAATCTTGTTGGGATGCAGAGACAGTGGTTTAATTCCATCATTTTTAAGGGTTAAAATATATTTTCTCTCGGCTCGTGCACACAGAATATTCAAGCGAACGGAACGGGCATGTTGCGTGGACGTATATGCTTCACAAGAAAAATGCTGGCTTGAATGACCGACATCTTATAACGTCACATTTAACTCTCAGTAATGCCCTACATGCCAACGATTGGGACAAGATCGATACACTTTCTTTTCGGTGTATGGAAATTACAACAGCTACCTGTACTTTCAGAGAGATAAGCAAATTTCAACGCTTAGACCAGTCTACACCCGAGACTGAAGTCAACAGCTGCAAGACCGTTGTAAATATTTCCGACCGCCAACTCTCACCTGATGAAGCCAACATACTCTCTAAATGCGGGAGCTTTTCCGTTACGCCTATCAAAATTCCTACGGAAGATATAATAGCTAATGTAGAAGCAGGTCTTTCCAAGCTCCTACGTGAATTGTCTCAGACAATACGCATGGAGACGATTAAGATTTTATGCAAAGCACGTACTCCTAAAACAAATATTTAAATGAAAGAACGGCAAGCTTTAAAAACCCAAAATAGATAATAACATTCTCATTTTACCGGCTGACAAAGGATCCGTTACTGTTGTTATGAACACAAATGACTACCAACGTAAGATCAGTGACATTCTGGATCCTACTGTTTACAGAAAACTACCCCGTGATCCTATTGCAAGAGTCCTAAGGACTACCATTAAGCTAATAAAAGATTCTCCAACTATCCTGGCTGAAAAGAAAAGCCACCTTGTACTTTCAGAGGCAAGGTCACCCAGGCTATACGAACTGCCCAAAATCCACAAAGATAATGTTCCATTAAGACCAATCGTCAGTGCTATTCAGTCCCCAACGTATTTCGTTTCCAAATACCTCATGTCACAGTTAAAGCCATATATTGGAAATACGAGCAGCTACATTAAGAATTCCATCGACTTTGTAAACAAACTCAGACAATTGAACTACGTCCCTACAGACATTCTGGTCAGTTTCGAAGTCACAGCTTTGTTCATCATGGTGCCCAATCCTGAAGTTTTAAATTACATTAAAGACCTTTTCCAGAAAGATATAGTGTACCTGTCCAGACATTGCCTCACGAGCACCTACCTACTTTCAGTGGAACAGTGAGTATTTCGAACAATTTGACAGAGTTGCTATGGGTAACCCGCTAGGGCCTGTAGTAGCTATTTTATGGAACATTTTGAAGCTACAGCTCTTGAAACTGCTAAGAAAAAGCCGACTTACTGGTTTCGAAATTTCGACGACATTTTTGCCATATGGCCCCACGGGAACGCTGCACTCCAGTCTTATTTGCTGCATTTAAATAATATAAACCCAAAAATCAAATTTACGATTGAGATAGAACACGACAACAAACTCCCATTTCTAGATGTTTTGGACACAAAAGAAGCAAAAGGCAGACTCGGTCATTCTGTTTACAAAAAACCAGTTAGCTGCGATCAATACTTGCACAAGGACTCCAACTGCCATCCACAACAGAAACGAGGTGTTATTAAAACCTTGGTTGAACGTGTCAAAAATATTTGTGAGCCGCAGTATTTAAATAATGAACTGGAACAAGTTTTCACCCACAATGGCTATTCTAAAAAAGAATTTAAACGTGCTATTCGCCCTAATAAATCTCAAAAGGAAAATACTAACTCAAATCCAAATCGATCTAAAGTCTTTCTGTCATACATAAAAGGTGTCACTGACAGAATAGGCAAACTATTAAATAAACAGAAAATCAAAACAACATATCTTCCAACACGAAAATTAAAACAAATTCACAAATCAGCTAAAGACCCACTGGACCCGCTCTCTACAGCCGGTGTTTACAAAATACCTTCTACATGTGGCCATTCTTACATAGGCACAACAAAACGCAGCATAAAAACCCGCATCGCTGAACACAAAAGATGCTGTCACCTCGGCCATACACATAAATCAGCTGTTGCAGATGATGCTCTCGTCTTAGATAAACATGACATATTATTGTAAAAAACAGAAGTCCTCACAACTACCAAATATTACTACCCCAGAATAGTCAGAAAATCCATAGAAATATACAAACATCCCAATGATTTTAATACAAAAGACGGATTTAAGCTCAACCACACCTGGATTCCTGCCTTACAGCGTCTTCGCACCGGCCAGCACAACAATCAGAACACAGCAGTCCAGTTACTCCCCTCCCTCTATCTCAACAGTATATATTGCCGTCCACTGCTCCATGAAGTTGCAGTCGCTAGTCGTTCCTGCCCAGCTTCAATTATGAAGATGTCCTCCACAGCTGAGGACGAAACGTCAAGTTTTAATTATTTTAATAGTTTTAATATTCAACCACGGCCTACAAGCCCGGTCATGTTATATTTTACCAATTTTGTTACTGTCTTGCATCCCAAGGTCACCAACTGCAATGACTCATATACCAAACCGAATGTGAAAATCACTGCAGAAGATTGCACTGTCACACTACACACAATCGCACAGACTTTTTTTTTTCTTCTAAATTTGTATGTGTTTAGTGATTTCTTACAGCAGAGTCTAAGACGTGCATTTCCGGTGAAATCTGGGTATCAAAATTTTAGGTGAAATGCAGTGGCTTTACTACCTATGTACCTACTATGTGCTAACTAGAGAAATTAATAGCATTTTGCTTTATCTATACTTGCTACAAATGTAGGCGTTGAGTTATAGCTAATTACGGCTATTTTTTTCTTTCCCTCTCTTACTAGAAGCGAGATATTTAAGCAGAATACTTTACGCTGTCAATGCAGTGATACTACAGAATGAGTTTAGTGTGCGCTCGTACGATATAAAATTCGAGATCAAAGATATTTTGCTGATGGTTACAAATACATTTTGAATATGTTTCCAGCTCTTCAGTTAAAGAAACATACTTTCAATCTTAAAATCTCTCCAATTTCCAGTAATTGCTTCCTGTTTATCAGAATTTCCTATCCTTTCAATGTCCTTCTACAAATCCATCTTCCGTATGGTTGTGTCTATTTCTTCATCCCACGCCTATTTTATGCATTCCTAAAAATATAAAACAGGAAATAAGTATAACTTATGATCGACGCTATTAGTAATCTTGGATAAATACTAAAACGAACACCTATTGGTACTCATTGACATACACTATATGATCAAAAGTATCCGGACACCCCCACAAACATACGTTTTTCATCTTAGGTGCATTGTGCTGCCACCTACTGCCTGGTATTCATTATCCGCGACCTCAGTAGTCATTAGACATCCTGAAACAGCAGAATGGGATGCTCCTTGGAACTCATGGACTTCGAACATGATCAGATGATTGGGTGTCACTTGTGTCAGAAGTCTGAACGCGAGATTTCTATACTCCTAAACATCCCTAGGTCCATTGTTTCTGGTGTGATGGTGGAAATGTGAAGGGACATGTACGGTACAAAAGCGTACAGACCTTGTCTATTGACTGACAGAGACTACCGACATTTGAAGAGGGTCGTAAAGAGTAATAGACAAACATCTATCCAGACCATTACACAGGAATTCCAAACTGCACCAGGATCCACTCCAAGTACTATGACAGTTAGGCGTGAGGTGAGAAACCTTAGATTCCATGGTTGAGCAGCTGCTCATAAATCACACATCACGCAGGAAGATGTCAAACGACGCCTCGCTTGGTGTAAGGAGCAACATTATACGATTGAACATTGGCAAAACGTTGTGTGGAGTGACGAATCACGGTACACAATGTGGCGATCCGATGGCAGGGTGTGGATATGACGAATGCCCGGTGAACGTAATTTGCTAGCGTATGTAGTGCCAACAGTGAAATTCGGAGGTGGTGGTGTTATGGTGTGGTCATGTTTTTCTTGGAGGGGCCTTGCACCCCTTGTTGTTTTGCGTGGCACAATCACAGTGCAGACCTACATTGATATTTTAAGCACCTTCTTGCTTCTCACTGTTGAAGAGCAATTCGGGGATGGCGATTGCATCTTTCAACACAATCCAGCACCTACCTATTCATACTGCACATGCTATGGCGGAATGGTTACACGACAATAACATCCCTTTAATGGACTGACCTGCACAGATCCTGACTTGAATCCTATAGAACACCTTTGGGATGTTTTGGAATCCCAACGTCGTGCCAGGCCTCACCGAACTACATTGATACCTCTCCTCAATTCCGCACTCCGTGAAAAATGGCATGCCATTTTCCAAGAAACCTTCCAGCACCTGATTAAAAGTATGCCTGCGAGAGTGAACACTGTCTTCAAGACTAAGGGTGGGCCAACACCATATTGACTTTCAGCATTACCGATGGAGGGCGCCACCAACTTGTACGTCAGCCAGCAGTCCGAATATTTTTGATCACACAGTATTACAGCAACGTTGCCCTTATTACAGCAACGTGATTCCCGTTCATCTATCTTCAGACAAAGCCTGACAGAGCGGTGACTTATAATTTCTCTACACGTACTCTGTACATCCTAATGTATTGCATCCAAAAATACGATACCGAAATGTCACCGGAAATACATGCTTTGGGACCATCTGAATAAAAAAAAAATTCTAGAACAGGTCCCTGGGTGTGTGTGTGTGCGTGTGTGTGGACAGCATAGCTCAAAAACGAAAAGTCCGTAAATACCAAGCTTGGTGTTTAAGTTCAGTATCTTCCAAGGATACGACACGAAGATTTTCAAGAAAATCCCTTCAACTACCTTTTACATGAAAAACTTTCCAAATTTTTTATTTTCTGAAAAATGGCTCTAACGATTTTGATTAAAAACCATTACATACGAGATATTTACATAACAAATAGAACGTATATCTTCAATTTTCTCGGAATAGCCTCTGAAGATATGTTAAATCTGGATGGATTTTTCTAAATTTTGCAAAACTGGTAAATCGTAAGAGATAGACCAGAACTTGCTTCAAAAAATGTAGATCTCGATAAACTACACAATTTATGTAATAGACATTTTTTGGTCGTGTTGGCCGTTTTCAAGATATTCCTTGTTATTAATTTCAGTTTGAAAATTCTGAAACTTTTCTCATATGGGAACTTGTCAACATTTGGCTACGCAAAGAAATGGATTTCAATACCGTAGCAACCACATTTTAAAACATTTGACTGTCGGTTTAGCCTAGTGTATTCCCTTTTTCCTTTTTACTTATAAGGAATTAATAATAATTCTGTTTCTGCTAATGTTTTAGCACCCTTCCGCAATACATGCTGAAAAGATAGAGAGTTACTGTTTCCGGCTGAGTGCAAATTCAATCAAGGTGGGTGCCACACCAATGTTATACATTGGAAACTTACCGATACTTTTGGTCTCCTGTAGTATTGTTCTTTACTACTATCTCCTCTACTTATTCCAACCAAAAGTATAAATCACACAGTATCTTAAAAAAAAACAAGAACATAAACAAAGTAATCCATTGTTTTTAAAATAGAAACAAAATGCTGAGATTTATGATCCCAACATTAAAACGGAAATATAGGTTTTGAGACCACGTGAATTAAAAATAAATTTTAGAGAATGAGACCTGAGTGCGAGAGTAAGTGTGTGTGTGTGTGTGTGTGTGTGTGTGTGTGTCTGTGTGTGTGTGTAAGTGTGTGTGTAAGTATGTGTGCGTATGTTTTGTGAATCGAATAACTCAACTTGACTAACAAACTAGGTATTTGAGCTTCATCTTTCAAAGATACGACACGAAGATTAGCAAGAAAGTCTCCCATCCTATATTGTCCATTTTTTAAAAATGGCAATGCTTTCAGTTAATGCATATTATATTTAAGGTATTTTCTGGAAATGTTTTTTTGGAAATTTCCTATGAACTGCTCTTTATTCCGAAACACATTTTACTTTCTATTTAACATACTATATATATATAAGTAGAGATGGTATTGCATTCCGTTAAATACCAAAGTTGGTGTTTAAGTTTAGAATTTTTCAAGGGTGTGATACAAAGAGTTTCTATAAAATTCACCCACAGCCTCCTCAGTACTACAAGGACACTTTTGAAAATTTAGATTTTTCAGAAATGGACCCAATAGCTTTCATTAAAATATATATGCTTAAGATACTTTCATCACTAATAAAATGTTTATCTTGGATTTTATAGGAGTAGCCTCTGAGGCGCTTTTATTCTGAATGACTTGCATAAATAGTAAAGCATAAGAGATATACAAAAACCAACTGCACAAAATACAATTAAAGTCCCCCAATCAACACATTTATTTGTGCAAATTTCATCCCAAGATGGAACGGAGATACAGCAGCCCCATCAAGCGCGAAGAAGACTTTACATATCGCAAATTTTACTGTCCTGCCGCAACAGCTATCGCCTCGTTCTTCAAACCTGAAGGAGATAAAAGTAAATAATGGAAACAAAAATTCATGATCACAGAGGAATCAAATCAGACACTTCCCAAATGCCACGCAGAGGCATATCGCTCGGTGTTCCCAAATGTTCGGCTTACTTTCAAGTAGTAGAAGAAGTTCAAAAAGTTCTGTAGGTGTGCTAAATTACACTAGTGTCCAAAAGTTAAGCATAATATGGAAAACAGATAATTTAAAGGGAAAAGGTGAGCGAGCACCATTAAACGTTATCACAGAGTGTGCCTCCCCTTACTGGCGGTCTCTGATAGGAAAGCGGGTTCTCGCTTCTAAGGTCAACAAAACCAGAGCAGCAAACCAATACCAGGGTATCAGGCCCAGTGCGTGGCTCATTCGTTTATGTCCTTCCATTGTGAACAGAGAGTAGTTGCTTCGCAAAGTGTTTACAAGACAGCACCAACATACCACAAAGACGTCAACTGGACCCAGTTTTGAAGGTTAGAATCATCGGACGTCTAGAGGCAGATCAGATAGAAACCACAGTCTCTCGGGCCTGCATGTGCCACAAAGTGTTATTTCCAGGCTTTGGTGATGGTTCCCAGAATCAGGAGGTGTTCGTCGGATCGCTGTACATGATCGCCCATGGGTCACCACGCCGCAACAGGACCGATATTTGACAGCCGCCTCAGGTGTTCGAGTTTCGAGGCAAACTATACCGGAAGCTCTATGCTAGACGTCCAGCAGTATGTGCCCCACTCACTCGAATACACATAAGGTCCCAATTACAATTGACTCAGCAACGTTAACATTGGACCTTGAATGAATGGAGGAACATTCTGTTTACAGATGAGTCCAGATTCAGTTTGAACAATGATTCTCGTCGCTCAATAATCTGGAGAGAACGTGGAACCCGTTTCATCCCTCCAACACCGCCCTTTGGTGGTGGTGGTGGTGGTGGTGGTGGCATACTCGTGTGGTTCAATGGGCGTGCAGATCTTTACATCTTTGACAGGGGTACTGTGAATGCCCAGAGGTACAGAGACGAGGTTTGGTGTGACTTTTCTGAGGTGCAGTTGGTCCACACTTCATCTTATAGGACGATAATGCACGTCCGTATAGTGCCCAGCTAGTAGATGGATTGACCAGTGATGTCCCCGGATATGAACCCAATAGAGCATGCCTGGAAGACAAGTTGCAGCCCGCCAGCCCCCACCGAGGACACTTTCAGATCTCCGACGTGCTCTCCGTGAGGAATGGGATCTGCTGCTGTATACAGAGCTCTTGAACCACCTTATAGAGTGAATGCTACAGTGCTCGAGGCCTATGCAGCCATGAGGGGTCACTACACTCCATATTAATCACCCAGCACCATTTTTGTTTGTCATTGTGGAAATGATCGTCAGATTTTGTGCTTGCGTAAAAAGATGTCCCGAGGTCAAAAGTTTCTGCTATTTCTCACTGTATTGCATTTCAGATCATGTGTGATGCATTGGTAACAACACATTGCATTATGTTTAACTTTTGTGCACTTTTGATAGTTTGGTAATAAAATTTTGAATTATGCTTAACGTTTGAACACTAGTGTATTTATATCTATTTTTTGAGATAGTGATATATACTAAACTTGCAAAATTAAATATAATTCCTTTGTATATAAAATGTGTACATTTTTTGTGCTAATGTTTATAATATACCTCATTAAATTGATTAAATCAGATTAATGGAAACCAATAGCTGTTCTATAAGACAAAACAGGGAGAAACTCGTAAGCATTTTTAAAAGGATAAAATCAGTTGGCATTCATTTTAAAGAGTGTTTTTTCTGTTTTAACTTTTCATTTGCTGGATTACTGCTAAGGCGTCAAAACTCGTGTTACCTTTGTAATTATTGCTTGTAAATGAAATCTTCCTGACGTACTTTAATTAGTGTAATGTAAAATCTAATGCTGTGAACAGAGTATACGTGTAAACAATTTTCACATGAGTTTACCTCCATCCTGTGTATGTGTGCGAATGGTTGAAAACACACTGTGTGAGAGTGTGTGTGTGTGAGAGAGAGAGCGGAGGGGGGGGGGCTGCAGTTGAAAGCTTGCCCGATCAATTTGCCTCGAGCATTTTCAACGAAGTAGTACTTCTCAAAGTAGCACACTGCGGAATGTAAACTTCGGAAAGTAGAAGAAAAAATCTGATGTGCTACACTTACATGACTTTCTCGAGCTGTTCCACAAACAAACTTCTTATAAAGGTTTATTCTTCTTTCTACACAATGCTAGTCGAGATTAACATTAGTAAAATGTTCTTATTACTTAATTGCTCTAAGCAGAAGAGAACTAAAGGAATGGCTTTAACGATTTCGTTTAAAAATTCATTTGAAGTCCTCTTTATTCTGGATGACTTTTCTATTTCTGGTAAACCGTAAAAGATAGATATAATCTTCAGAACAAACTTAAGTCTTGTTAAATCATACAATTATGTCACATATGAATGTATGCGTGTGTGTGTATCGTTTCATAGTCGGTTTACCCTCCCCGTATTTCTAGGACTGACAACCCTCTAGGGCCTACAAGGTATATATAATCTTTTTTTTTTTTTGAGTTAACCATTTATGAGATATTCCGAAATATTCCTTAATATGGTTTGAGTTTTCCAATTTAAACTTTTCTTATTATTTTTTCTACTGATAATATAGTAGAAGGGAATTTCAAGCTCTTAAAAGATTAAACTATCTCTTTAGCCTTTTTACGTCTTTTCTTTCTTGCACCTACAAGGAAATATATAATATATTTTTGTTATTTTTGCTCTCGGATAGCATTAAATAGATAGAAGAATGAGCTTTTGTAGGAATAGTTCGTAACACAATAGATAGAAAAACTTCTGAATGTAACTTTTTTTTTCTTTTCTTTTCTTTTTTGCAATATTGCAGTTACTCAGTTTTAACGCACTGTTCTAAGATGTTATAATTGAAACTGAGAAATCAGCCAAGCATAACAGCTTATACAAAATCAGAGTAGGTTGGTAACATAAGCCCAGTCTCGGAGATGTTTATAAACTCGCAAGATTGCTTCCCCCTTTGCTCTTCACTCCCTGAGATCATGAGCTAGTGGACAGATAATAGCTTGCACGTTATGCTTGTCCGGCAACACTTCAAGCACTACTCGGCCCGCAATACTTTCCTGCTACCCCTATGTTACTCACATGCAAATTTTGTCAGCGGCTGTAACTACGCGTTTACTATATTTTTTGTATTTAACAAAGACTTACCTACTAATATCGATTATTACATATGACAGCAGGGATACCTTGCAAATGTTAAATATTCATGTTCACTATTCGGGATTAGGTTAAGTAAGGGAAGTTAAAAGATTTCAACAGCATAATTACCGAACTAAACATTCGATCTTCTGACACTAGGTGCCCAACCTCTGCTCCTATGAGCTAATGGCATCAGCTGGTCTCGTTTCGTATTGTGAATTTCTCCTTCACTCATTCAGTGGCATTTAACTGAGTTCAACTCTTGACATGATGGCAGATTTCAATCGAACCAAACATATCGTATTCCAGAAAAACTGGGAGGAAGAATAAAGAGGACATTACGGTGAAATGTCTTATTTGTAAGCAGCACTTATCTGAGTTTCCCCATTTTATAATATTAATCAACACTGAAAAATACCATCATACTGACTAAGGCAAACACTTTTATCAGGTATACAATCAGTAACAGCATTTGAATTTGAATTAATTTTGCCTGCAAAGACGCTCCCCACGATCTTCAAATGGAAATAATTGTTTTTTCAAAATTCAATAACCATTAAATATTAAAAAAAAGTTTCCAACATTGCGAAATGTTGCTGCAAATCATATACTAATATTTGGTTCTACATATGTATGTGAATAAATTCTCGAAAATTAATCAGAAAGCAAATATTGTAGTAAGAATTGGAGGGCAGATCGTTTATCTATGTTTTAAGACTCTGTTGTTCGTCCCTGTCAGCAAACATTGATGAACTGATTACAACTAAACAGTGCCAACTATGTTATTAACAAGAATATGTTTTAGAAGATTTTTAATATTTGTGCCATCCCGTATAACGTTAAATTGCTGAAGACCCCGACACTGATAGAAAACGTCATAGATAGAGAGGTTTTTGCCTTCGCTACCAAACAAATAAGTGGAGGTAAATCTTCCCTCCTTCTACCGCACTGACACTTCGTTTCGCTGAAGTACTCTGACGAGATCCGTAACAGTACTGCGATTCCACGGAATCCTGGCAATATAATGAACAGTTATTTGTGTAGCTAAGGCAAAACTAAACCACCTCTGCGACGCCCAACCTCATTTCCCTATCTAGTGCTACTACATTAACTAATGTTTGTGTTGCTCCCTCTTTTTCCTTTCTCTGTAATCTACGTTAATAGGTAATGTTTGAGAGCGGAAGTTTTGACATGAAACCAATACGAGACGGTGATAATTCCATATTTTCCCCCTTGCGCTGCTGAGTTAGGTAAGTTAGTGTGGAACGCAGATGACAATATTATATAAAGAATGATATATTAGAAAAGTAAAATCGTTGGTATCTTGTCGTGCACTCAAATATAAATTAAACTCCCTTCATGCGATTCCTGTAATTCGTTGATCAAATACATTAAAAAGCTTACTAAATAGTGCGGTAAACTGGAATCTTTAATTAAAATGCATCGCAATATTGCAGAAACATTCACCTATAATTACCATGCCATAATTTCAAATATTTTTTCTAGAAGAGACAGCTTCTGTGATGTTGTACAAACTTTCATTTTAAAGTCCGTGCCAGATAAAGTTATACCAACTCTTCCTTATTTTAAACATATTTTAGATTCTGAGCGAGTCCTGAAATTATTGATACTTGCAACCAAATATCAAAGGTCATTAAAGCTTAGATTTTAAAAAAAGTAGCAAATTCATAAAAACAATAAACCTTAGACTTTCATATACTTTTTCTTTGAGGCTGGACAGATGTAGCCAGGAATTCATTGAATGCCAGTCATCTTGAATTAGACTTCCAATTGGAAATTAGGCTTGAAGAAAATATTCCAGCCTAAGATATATTTTATCAAACACATTAATCATTTCAGGGGGGGGGCGGTGGTCTCGAAAAACAAATAATTTCAATTGATATACCTCATATTTAGATATTTACATAACAAATTAAATATAAATCTATTTTTTTTTGGTACAGACTAAATGTTTATAGTGAATAAACAGAGATAAGCAAAAGTTATTGGACCAAAATTGTACATGTCTTTAAATCACATAATTTATATCCGATAAACTTTTTTGTAGAGCTATCTCCAAAATAATCCTTGCTTTTAGTTTGAATTTCAAATACTGATAATGTTTTAAACGGGAAGTCGTTATTTTATTTTAAGAGATCAGGGAAATCACATAACGACACTATCTTTAAGCTGTAAACGTAAATTATAAGTTTCTTCCTCTGTGTTAAGAATTAGACAACAATAAGCTTTAGTAAGAATATTTTGTGGAAGAGTGGATAGATAAAGTCATGTAAACATAGCACATAAAACGTTTTAATACGTAGTTTGAAAATTGCAAACAATTAATAGAGCTATTTACAATAGGCGGCGCCGTGGTTGAGTGGTTAGACCGCTCGCCTCCCATCTAGGCAACCTGGGTTCGATATCATGTGGGATTCTGGTGAACGAGGTGGCGTCTGAGAAGGTTTTCTCCGGGTCCTCGGGTTTCCCCCACCACTCATTCCACCAATTGTTCCAACATCACGTTTCCATTCATCAATTTCTCTTACATTTCATATCATCAAATTCCTTATATCCATCCCTGGCTGCAGGCCGATCCCTCGTAACAGGTTCTCCATTCTGTGGTTTCGACAGGCTTCTGACCCCTAAGCATTGGCTTGTAAGTCCTAGGGAGCTGTCAGTCCTACAATTATGGGGAGGGTAAGTCGATTACGAAATTTTAATATGCACTATGAATAAAAACAAAAATATTATTTCAGCATGTAGTTGGTGGATTAAAAAAGTGGATAAGGAAATGAGATATAAAAATCTGATTATTACACTCACATGACTTTCTCTACAGCTCTGCAAAAAGTATTGTTAAAAAGCTTATGCTTCTATTTACTTCATGCTTATCAAGAAAAAATTAACAGAAATAGTCTTATTACTTGCTTCCTTGTTAGTAGAAGGGAAATATGGGAGTACCATATGCTAAAGTGATAGACAAAAATTGGTTGCTATGCGATTGAAATTCCTTTGTTTGCATGGACAGGTGTTGACAAATTCCTGTATGAGTAATGTATGTTTTTTAAAGTTAAAACCAATAACAAGAAATATCTCAAAAACGATCAACTCCACAAAAAAATGTATATGACATACATTGTGTGCTTTATCGTGATCTACATTTGTTGTTTATAGTAAGTCTTTGTCTATCCCATACGGTTTACCTGTTATGCAAAATTCAATAAAAATCATCCAGAATAAAGAGGTCTTTAGAGGCTATTCCCAAAAAATTCCAGATATACATTTTATATGCATGTAAATATCTTAAATATAAGAGATTTTAATCAAATCTTTAGAGCCATTTTGAGAAAGTCAAAATTTTCCAAAAATCTTCCAAATAGGGGTACTTGAGGGGGGGATTTTCTTGAAAGTCTTCGTGTCGCATCCTTGGAAGGTACCAAACTTAAATGCCAAGTTTTGTATTAAACAGTCGTTTCTTCTTGAGTTCCAAAACTGCTTTATTTGGATTCAGGGGATCCAAAACATGTATTTCCTGTGAAGTCTCGGTATTGAATTTCTGGGTGCAATACAATGACTTCTCTGTACACTATGTACATAGTACGTGTAGAGAAAGTAAAAAGATTTTATGTGTTCATTTTTTTCCTTTGTCTTTTAAGCGTGAGGCATTTCCTACAAAAAAGAGAGTTCTATGAAAACACAGTAGTATACAGAGAAAGACAAGTGGCACTCCCGAACTGTCGGTAAGCTCTAAAAGTTTCAAGCCACGTTTTCCACTTTTTTTTCTGAGAATGTATGGAGCGAAGCCGGAATGAGTTGAGGAGATTGGGCAGTGGAGGTTAGGACGTGCTGGTCCCCCACGCAGAACAAATACGAGCAACGACGCAAGGCAAACTTGCCGCACTTGTTTGAAGTAATCTAGGTGGAGGGAGTTTATGGGACGAGGGCCGGGATATTAAGCAGCAATCCGCCACTGTTATGTTCGCCCGAAAACATCCCCTCTATCAACATGTCCCAGTAGACCGTAGCATTAACCACGAACTCGTTGTATAGCAGTGATTTTCATGTTTCGCATCGGTGATTTTTAGGTGCTGCCCTCTACTAAATACAATTTTTTTTTTCACTGAATTCAGAGTGCACAAGAAGTCCCATCAAAACCCTCAGCACCCTACGGTGCAACTTTTTACTTTCTCTAACCCGCATGTACAATATATAGCGGATAGAGAAGGTATTGTATTCCACCTAAAAATTCAATGTCGAGATTTCACTAAAAATATATGTTTTGTGCTCCTTTGAGTCCGAAATTTTTTTTATCAAAAGGTCCATGTGTGTGTGTTTGTGTGTGTGTTTGTATGAGTCTGTCTCTCTGACAGTTTGTGCGTTGTGTGCCTGTGGACAGTATAGCTCAAAAACGAAAAGACCGTTAAATACCAAACTTGGTATTTAAATTGAGTATCTTCCGACACGAAGATCTAGATGGAAACATTTTCAAAGATTTGGATTTTCTCAAAAATGACTCTAACGATTTTGATTAAAATCTCTTATATTTAAGATATTTACATACCAACTAAAATATATATCTTAAATATTCTGGGAATAGCCTCTGAAGACCTCTTTATTCTGGATGAATTTGCCAAATTTTGCTTATCTACTAAACCGTCAGAGATGGACAAAACCTTACTGCACAAAAAAATGTAGATCAAGTTAAACACACAATTTATGTCATACTTTTTTTTTTTTTCATGGAACTGCCCACTTCTGAAATATTTCTTGTTGTTTCAGATATAAAACACTTAAACTTTTCTCACATGGAAAGTTGTAATCTCTGTCTAGGAAATGATTTCATCCGCATGGCAACCAGCTTTTAAAAGATTTGATATCGTTTTAGCCTAATATATTCACTTATTTTCCTTTTACTTAAAAGGAAGCAAGTAATTAAAACAATTTCTGAAAAATGTTATCTAGATTATAATAAAGTTATAACACAAAGATGGAGATGTTTTTAAAAACACAATTTAAGACATACACAAATTTTTATACAGGTAATCATTTCAGAGATATTGCATGTTATTGCTTTTAATTTTAAAATAATTTAACTGTTCTCAAACGGGACGTCTTCGTCCGTACAAAGAGAATCGAATTTCAATGAAAATCGTGTAGGGACAGCTTTATAAACATTTGACTGTCACTTTAGTCTAGTGTATTCCGTTAGTTTTTTACACTTTTAAGGAACTAAGTAATAAACATTTATGTAATGTTGATCTTGATTATGCTGTATATAAAAGAATAATCGTTTGTAAGACTAGTTTGTTTACATCTGAATGAAAGGCACAAGATTTTTCTCAATCAGAATACATCATTTTTAGAATAATTTTAGATTTCCGTGGGTCCAGATTTCTAAAGTTAACGAATTTTTCAGTAAACATCTCCGATATCTGCTGTTTCTATTCTTATCACGCAGAAACTAATAAACCACAGATCAGAACGCAGCAATATTTTTTTATTTGCTAAGAGTCTAGAGTGCTGACACCTACCTAGTTTGAACTCTATCTAGACGAGTTTTTAAATGATAAATTGTCGGACAATTCTATATTTACACTGTAAAAATGTCAAACAACGGGGACTTCTTTATTATTGGGTTAAAAAGTGGACCAAAAAAAAAAGCATACGACTATAAGGAAGTGCTTATAATGGGTAGAACGTTGGAGGTAAGTACGCTATTTATTTTGTAAAAAATATTTATAATTATGGTGTTGTAGAAGTTTGGAAAAATGCGATAATTATTCAAGAAACAATAATGTTAGTAAGCGAATATATGAGGCAACCAAGGATACTAGGTGTTCAGAACAGTATTGTATAGGATCACAAAGAAACGAATGAATGGATCCGTATGGTGACATTAAAATTGAAAGTAAAACTGGTGAGAGAAACAAAAACACGATAGGTTAGTGTAATACTAGGGTCGGCTGATAAATTTCGGGCCTTTCAATGAAAAAATCATTTAATTTTTTTTATTTCTCAACATAATCTCCAGATAGTGCAATTTATCAAGATTCTAAAATCAATGACCTCGTCATTGCTGTGAAATCTTTGTCCTACAAGATATTTTTTGAGGTTTGGGAATAGGTGGTAGTAATTGGGTACTAGATCTTGCGAATAGGGTGGATGTTCAAGCAATTCAAACTTTAATTGGCACATTTTTCACATAGCAATGACTGAACGATAGACCGGAGCATTGTCGTGATAAAACAAGATTTTTTGTGCCAAATTATGTGTTTTTCTTTCCACCTCATCACTCAATTGTTGCAGTAAGCTTGCGTAGTAGTTAAGTGATATTTTTACCCTTTTCCAAGTAATCAATAAAAATAATTCCCTGTGAATCCCAGAAAACTCTCCCCATAACCTTGTTAGCTGACAAAATTGGCTTTGCCTTTTTTGGAACTGGTTTCGCGGGGCAATCCCCTGTTTTGACTGTGATTTACTTTTTGGGGTGGTGGTGTATCCAAGTTTCATCCATGGTAATAAGCCGTCTCAAAAATTCACTGGGATGTTTACGGTAGAGCTCCACATTCTTAACAGAAATAGTTTTTCTTTGCAAATTTTGATCAGGTGTCAACAAACGCGTCACCCATCTTGCACAGACCTTGTGAAAGCCCAAAATATTACTTAACTATTACCTATACGTTCTTTTGATATGTTTACAGCCTCTGCTATCTCAAACAACTTCAATCTGTGGTCTTTCAGTACTAAACGATGAATTTATCAATGATCTCTGGAGTTGTCACTTCTACAGGGCGTCCAGAGCGAGGCTCATCACTAGTGCTCGTACGTCCCATTTTAAACTGTGCAACCCACCTTTTAAACATTGAATATAAAGTGTCTTTCAATGTAGTGTCCATTTCCTCCTTGATTTCTATAGACGTTAAACCTTTCAAATGGAAGTATTTAATCACTGCTCGTTTTTCCAAAACCTCCATTTTCGTGAAAACTCTAAAGTTGTCATGTTTAAAATGCTGTCATTCGAAAACCAAACAAGCCATTAATCTGTAACTATGGATACAAGCTAATCTAGAGCTAAACTTTACGATGCTACCGTCTAACTGGCCTAGCGGCGCCATACCTGTGTGAGGCCCGGGACATATCAGCCGACCCTCGTATAATGGAATATCACGAAACAGTGCGGCCTATCGTTCAATCTTTTCTGTTTTTTAAGCATTTCACCATCTGAATGTTGTCAAGAGTAAACAATGATGATCCCCTACAAGATTAAAACTGTTATCAATTTATATCTCCATACTTGATATCTTTTATTCCTATAAAATCATTTGTGTAAGTTCTAACATACATAAAGGAGTAGAGTGCAAAGAACCGGACTAATTATTGTGGAGCAAGAAAAACATAAACGTGGGAAAAATTGGGATTATAATGGTGTGAAACAACTTTGGCTGCTCTGCGAGCTGTAGGCTTTGAGATGTCTAGCTGCAATTAATTATAGTTTCCTGTAACCTAAATTTCAAGAGAAGCATATAAATTAATAATAGATGCAAGGACAATGAGTGTGACAAACTACTCTATGTTAACGGTAAATATGGGTAACAGCTTTTAAAGTAAGATCTTTTTACCAGACAGTTTCATATTTATTTGGCTGTACCCGAATTTATATCATAAGCAATATCTGTGTTAATATTACTGACTGTTTAGTTAATTGTGATTTCGATTCTTTGATACGTGAGAATAGTTCATATTCTAAATGTTCTAGATACTTTTTTGTTGTGCTTTTGGGTAAAAATAATGTCCACTTCTTCATCTCCAGAATCTTCTTCGGATAGCTTGCGGATTCCTTAGCTTAAACTGAAGTTCCGCTCAAACCTGGTTTAATCCAAGCCACAAACATGGTAAGACTATCACTTAACTTCAAACTATAAATTTCCACTGTAACTTGAGTCTCCGCTAAGCTCGAATCAACGTTTAAGCTTACATAATGAAACCGAGCATAATGGGCCAAAATTAAAATCTTCTACACCGAGTGAGATGGCTCCGAGTATCGTGTCTCACATTCGGGAGGTTATGAGTTTTATTCCCGTCGTCCGACCACTTTGACTTTGGGTTTTTAGTAGGTTGGCCACATTGCTGGGATGATTCCTCTTCTACCACAAATTTCTTATGCAACAATTCCTTTCACCTATTTCAGGATTTTAGGACCAGTGACTGCGTTTGGCACGTTGCGGTGGGATGGTGTTGTTTGTGCCGTTGTAAAGATTTCTTCATAGCGTTTGGATGGCCGGTTGGTGCCCTGGAGGTTTAATTTCCGACAACTTTGAGTTAATAACAGAACCACAATTGGTCATTATGGAGGCTTTATGACTCACATCCTTACTAATGCACATCGTCGTTCAAATCTGGTCGCCTTCATTCCTTCCTCTCAGGAGTCACGTAAGAATCAAAGGGCATACAATAGCCTCCGTAAGGTTTACTGGACTCGAGGACAGTTTACTGAAGTCTACCTTACTATCCTTATCCTAGATATGCATCTTCACTTTGTCTAATCTAAACAGTGATCCAGTTTAAATCATCCAAAAATAAAACGGAGGACTAAACTCACATTCATGAAGTCCCGGATTCAATTCCCGCCGTTCGCTCACTTTGAACTTGATAAATCTGGTCGAGATAAAGTTAAAAGCCAGAGAAAATGTTTAACGTATTTTAAATGTTATTTTGTATATGTATGAAAAAGAGAAAAGGCGCGAAAAGACATTGAAGTGATACAGGAGAAGGATGGTAAGGCGGCAAAACGCGCATTAATCATTAATAAGTACACAAATAGTGTGAATCAACAGAAAAAATATGAAAATATAAATTAATTCTACATTAAAGCTAAATATTTAAATTATTAATAATTGTTTCGAAAATGTAATAGGATTATATTTAAATATATTGAAGCTGTTTTGTCATGAAAAGAGCATGATGGTTAATAATATGGAGAGAGAAAGAGAGAGAGAGAGAGAGAGAGAGAGAGAGAGAGAGAGAGAGAGAGAGAGAAACAGCCATGATGTGGTTATGGGTTAAGCCTAAACGTTATCCGTTGGTATGCTCGACAGCAAAATATTAAAAGCTGTGCTTGAACGTTACAAAGTGCATAGGTCTTTACCGCAGCCATCACCTTCGATACATATATTTGACTAGGGGTATATTAAAATAGTAAAAGAGCAATATTCTTATTATTTATTTAGATAATAGTAATTACGAATTCTTAAATTCGAGACCGCTACTTGAAATCCGTACAGAAGATTCTACGTTGTTCGCCGTTGATGTTAAATCGAGGCACAGCATTGGTCAATACCCAGCTTTACACAAAAAATAATTAAATTTACTAAAATCATTGTACAAGGAATAACTTTTTATCTACCATAATTTCCTTTACCTCATTTCTCTTTCATTCCGTTTCCTTCTCATAACTATGTTATGCCTTTAGATTACTTGATGGATGTTTGCCGTAATGAAAGAGAGTTCGACTTGGACAATACATTGCTGCCTGGTTGGACGGGTCGTTCATCGCCTTCTCATAGCAGTTTCAGTATCGAGTTGGATCGTCGAACAAGGAAATATTTGGCACGTCCGCATGCCTACGCTTGCGGCCTGTAGTCCCTTGTAGTCCCTTCTCTTTTTTCCTTCCTTCTGGGCAGTGGTAGATTTCTGTATGTCACACTGTGCCAAATGTGCCCCATCCATTAAATACTCTATAGTTGACTTTGATCCCAATAATGTTCTAAACGAACGTTGAGACGTTATTAAATTAAGATTTCATTTCTAGCGTAAAGTATACTAAATTATATTTCATGTTTTAGGCAACACAGAGGACCTGTTGATCAAGAACGTGAAACATATAACGAAAAACTTTAAATTCGTTTTAAATGGTCATAAAACGCAGGCAATCTTGCGAGACACGCAGTCGTCTAAAGTAAGGTAGATTTCAGAGCAGAATGATTTTAAAGCTCAAAATGACTGCATGGTAATCCAGTCATTAATGTTAGCGATAGCACAGTATGCTTAGGTATGTCACCAATTTATTTCGTTTTTCGGCTTTTATTCTCATATTTGATAACTCTGCATAAAACATTAGAATATGAAACCTAAAAATCTGGTAAATATTCCATTCATTGAATGTATCTACTGTTCTGCTAAATATTCAAACAACATATTAGTTTTCTATCCACTTCATGCTAGTCGAGATAAACTTTAGCAGGATGGTTAGTATCTTGTAAACAGGAGGGAAATATGAATACAAGTCGAAAAGCGATTAACAAATATGTTAAAAGTTGTCGCCAACGTTGATATTGAAATTGGATTCTCTTTGCATTCCCAGGAGTAAAATAAAAGAGATATAAAACGAATGATAACTTGCCGTTTTCGCTTGAGGCCTGTTTAAAGCTTAAATTAGAGCACCAAAAGGAATTATAAAACCTCTTAAAGGATTTTCGAGGGATGTTTACTGAGGAATTATGAATTGTGAAGAATGTTTACTTTCTCTATACTCACTTTGTACATAGTGTATAGAGAATGTGTTGCACTCTACCAAAAATTTCGATACCGAGATTTCACCGTAAATATATGTTTTAGGGTCCCCTGTATCCAAAAAAAGTATTTTCAGAAAAAGGTCCATGTGTGTGTGTCCGTGTGTCCGTGTGTCCGTGTGTCAGTGTGTCAGTGTGTCCGTGTGTCTGTGAACACGATAACCCAAAAACGAAAATTCGGTAAAATACCAAACTTGGTATTTAAGTTGAGTATCTTCCAGGGATGCGACACGAAGATTTTGAGAAAAATCCCCCCACCCCAAACTAGCCTTTACATGGAACTCTTTTCGAAATTTTTGATTTTCTAAAAAATGGCTATAACGATTTTGATTAAAATATCGTATATTAAAGATATTTACCTCACAAATGAAACGTATATTTTGAATTTTCTGGAAATAACCTCTGAAGACTACTTTATTCTGGATGAATTTTGCATAACTACTAAACCGTAAGAGATGGACAAAAACTTACCACACAAAAAATGTAGAGCACGTTAAAACATACAATTTATGTTATATACATTTTTTTCGTGGAGTTGATCGTTTTTTGAGATATTCCTTTTTCTTGGTTTCAGCTTTGAAAAACTTACTTTTCTCATACAGGAATTTGTCAACTCCTGTCCATACAAACAAAGGAACATCAGTCACATAGCAACCAACTTTTGGCTTTCACTTTAACCTATTCCACTTCCTTATTTCGCCCCTACTTACAATAAAGCAAGAAATAAGACTATTTCTGCTAATTTTTCTCGATTAGCATGAAATAAATAAAAGATAAGCTTATTAACAATAATAATTTACAGAGATATAGAGAAAGTCATGTGAATGGAACACATCAGATTTGTAGTATAGTATTTAATTGGTACATAATGCTCCGGTTCGATCCGTAGCACTTCAAGTTACACCGCATAAAATGGAACTATTAAGATTGATGATATGCTTAAGCTGGAGCTGTTGAACTTCGGAGTACATGATTTTTGGTACCCAAGCCAAATGGAAATCATCGTTTAGTAGTTGGTTATTGGAAATTAGATCTGAAAATAAGACTAGATGCTACTCCAATTCCTGATTTACATAGTGGTGCTCATTATTTTCGAGATGCAAATTTTTTTACGACTCTACATTTGAATCATACCTATCATGAAATACCATTGGATAGTGTTTCGCGGTCATTGGTAGCATTCGCGACACCATAGGGGTATTTGCATTTAATTGCGTTCCTTCTGGACTTTCAAGGAGGTCAGATATTGTCAGAAATATTAAATGATGTTTTGGGCCGATAAATTTAAATTAATTTATAATCATTTAGATGACTCTCAACTCAAACACCTTCGGCTAACATTTGAGGTTTTGCGAAAGGATTTACAGTTAGTCCTTATAAAGTTAGCTTAGCAGTTTGACAGCTTTCATTCTTGGGGTATTTAATATCACCGCAATGAATTTCTATTCATCCAGGTGGGTAATCAGTAAATTAACAGTCAGTGAATTTCCAGGACTGCGTAATAGGAAACAGTCTCATTTTTAGGTATGGTTAATTTTTCAATAAGATTATAACACAGGGAAATTGACATGGTGGGCACTAAAACTCTGGTCATTTAAATTTACATTTCGACACATTAAGAGATCAGAGAGTTATGTTGCTGATGCCTTCTCTAGAATGTTTGACGAGAATTCGCCAAAGAATTTCTATTGCTCCATAGAGCAACCAGTTTTTTTTCGTTTTTTTTTTTCGTTTTTTTTTTTTTTTTTTTTTTTTTTTTTTTTTTTTTTAAAGATTTCACTATCGCTTTAGTCTAGTACATATATTCCCTTATTTCCATTCTATTTATAAGAATATAGTAATAAGACCAATCCTGCTAATATTTCTCTCGATTAGCAAGATGTAGTTAAAAGAATACTATTTTGTAAGAATAGCTTATATGTGGAACAGCTAGAGAAAGTAATGTGAATGGAACACGTCAGATGTTTGAAACGTAGTTATCGACATTTACCACCAATGATGACGTGCAAAGTCTCAGAAGAATTACCAGGTAATCCTTGCTTATCATATTATAAAATTGTCTGTTAATGCAATTCATTTTAGAAACATTTTGCTCGCAAATGTATGTGGAAATTGTTGAAAATTGATATTTCTATGCTCAAGCAGCAGTTTTAAAGACTATACTTTCTCTACCCGTACTATATTTTTAGTGTATAAAGAAGGTAACCAAAAATGCATTACGAGATTTCATCGGGAATACATGTTTTGAGGCCCCTGAATAAAAAAAAAACATTTTTAGAAAAATGGCTGCGTGTGTGTATGTGTGTGAGTAGGATAGCTAAAAAACAAAAGGCCCTTAAATACCAAACTGGTATTTAAGTTCAGTACTTTCCAAGGATACAACATGAAGATTTTCAAACCCCCCCACTCACAACTAATATTTACATGGGAAAATTTTGAAATTTGTCTTCATTTCCTGAGAAAAGGGATTTGATCTAATTACTGTATATTAAAGACATTTACATGACAAATGAAAGTATATCTTGTATTTTCTGGACACAACCTCTGAACACCTCTTCATTCTGAAAAACGTTTGCATAACTGGCAAACCGTAAGCGATAGCCACATATTTACTACACAAAAACGTAGGTTTGGTTAGAACAAACCATTTATGTCGTTTACAGCTTTTTCGTAGAGTTGACCGTTTTCGAGATATCCCCTGTTATATATTATTAGCATTAACTAAATAGAACAATAAGCTTTTGAACAATAATTTATTGTAGAGATGTAGAGAAAATCATGTGAATGGAACACTTCAGATTTTCTAAATGTTCATTTAATGTTGAAAAAAATGTTCTGCAAATTTATAGGGGAAAGGCAAGGTTTAAAAAGCTATATAAAGCTAAATAGAAGGTTTTTAGTTTGCATTAACATTAAGCTGCCCGCCTGGATAGTGTTGTGGTAGCGTGTCTGCTTCACATTCAACAGATCATGAGTTCGAATCTCGCTTAGGGTGAGCTACTCGGATAAGGTTTTTTTTCTTATCCTGATAAGACGAATGTCGAGTAACTTTAAGCTCCATGGACCCCGAGATAATTTAGGCATCATTTCACCAATTCCATTCATCGTCCGATATGATCAACCAAGTTAAAGGTCATTAAGCTACAAAGAACAAAAATCTGATGTGTACCATTCACATGACTTTCTCTATATCCCTGCAACAAATTATTCTTAAACAGCTTATACTTGTATTTACTTTATGCTAATCAGAAAAAATTAGCAGAAATAGTCTCATTACTTGCTTCCTAGCAAGTAGAAGCGAAATAAGGGTCTACTATAGGTTAAAGTGATAGTCAAAAGCTGATTGCTATGTCAATGAAATTCCTTTGTTTATATGGACAGGAGTTGACAAGTTCCTGTATGAGAAAAGTATACGTTTTTCATAGCAGAAACCAAAAATAAGGAACGTCTCAAAAACGACGAACTCCACGAAAACAACGTAATAACATAAATTGTGTGTTTTAATGTGCTCTAAATTTTTTGTGTGGTAAATTTTTGACCATCTCTTACGGTTTAGCAGTTATTCAAAATTCAGTAAAATTCATCCAGAATAAACTACTCTTCAAAGGCTATTCCCAGAAAATTCAAGATATACATTTTATTTGTCAGGTAAATATCTTTTTTTCGCACCGTGGCCGAGTGGTTAGACCACTCGCCTCTCACCTAGACAGCCCGGGTTCAATCCCAAGCGACCGCATGTGGGGTTTATGGTGGACAAAACGGCGCTGGGGCGGGGTTTCTCCGGGTTCTCCGGTTTCCCCCGCCATCGCATTCCACCGGTGCTCCATCTTCATTCATGTATGAAGTGTCGCCGCCTGCGGTGCCATAAGTAGTTGAAGCGGGCGATAAACACTACCAAAAAAAAAGGTAAATATCTTTAATATACGAAATTTTAATCAAAATCGTTAGAGCCATTTTTGAGAAAATCAACATTTTCGAAAAGAGTTCCATGTAAAGGGTAGTTGGGGGTAGGGGGGGCTTCTCAAAATCTTCGTGTCGCATTTCTGGAAGATACTAAACCCAAATACCAAGTTTGGTATTTTACCGACCTTTCGTTTTTGAGTTATCGTGTTCACAGACACACGGACACACAGACACGGACACACACACAGACGGACCATTTTGTGTAAATGCTTTTTTGGATATTGGGGACCATATATTTCCGGTGATATCTCGGTATCAAATTTTTTGGTGGAGTGCAATACCTTCTCTATACACTATGTACATAGTGCGTATAGAGAAAGTAAATAAACAAAAACAAAAAAAAAACAAAAGAAAACTTAAGCTCCGTGTTTAAGATATTTTTGCAATTTGTGGCCTTTTACACAGATGTGTACTCTTACAGAATATATTAGTTTGTTGTGAAAGTTCTATCGTCAATTTACCGCTACACAAATTATCATTCCACCAAGACATGGACTAGGGTCTTCCTAAGTTTTTCACAACTGTGTTACATCCGTGTAAAAGAGAAAAAGTTGTATGCTGGCCGCAAACAGCTATAAAACTTGGGCGCCTGGCGCGACGTGTGCGGACTGCTGCTCCATCATGGATGTGGATTCATCTCCAGACGCGGCAATGGGTTTTACTCTGGCCATTCGTCATCCGAGGCTATCAGCATGGGTCCTCAGAGGGATTAGCTGCAGCGACTACGTGTCCTCCCGCCTGGGAGAAACAATTTCACACAGCCTACGTGTTCCCCGGCATAAACTGCTACCAGTTTGGTCATGAATGGGTTAATGCTATCAAGACATGTGACCACGACTATACGAGGAAGTTTAGTTCCTACAGAGTGGGTGATATCTAGGGTGGTGATGTTTAATGAATTATAACAAAACACTAGCGTCTAATCGGGAGCATAAACAGCATATTTAGCGCATAAATACATGCCCTTTAAAGATGAAATAAGTTTAAAGCATCTTAAAAAGTCTTCTGTTTCTAAATTAAACGCATTTAAGACTACAGATTCTAAAAAATCTGACGTGTTCCATTCACATTACTTGCTCTACATCCCTGTAATAAAGTATTTTTAAAAATATTTTTTTATCTATTTCATGATAATCGACATAAGCATTAGCCCTTATTACTTGGTTCCTTGTAGGTAGAAAGGAAAAATTCTAAAGTGTTTCATTGACATGATGTTCGGTGAACAAATCTTTTATTCAAAAAATTAATCTGTTATCTACATCATGCTAATCAAGAAAATAGCATTTAGAAGATGTGCTTCATTCACATGACTTTCTCTTCATCGGTATAACAAATTATTGTTAAACAGCGTATTTTTCTAACTAGTTTATTAAAAAGTGTAGATCTCGTTAAAACACACAATTTATGCCATATATTTCTTTATGGAGTTGACAATTTCTGAGATATTTCTTGTTATATGTTTCAGATTAATAATTTGGAACTCCTAACTATAAACTGCTTAATATTTTTCCAAAGATAAAAAATATTATTGCTTTTACTTTTTAAGAAAATGGTAAAATCCACAGCGTTTCCCAAGCCTTTTTATAATAACAGTGAATTTTATAAAAGAGAATATTTTAATGTTTTATGTAGCATTATGTAATTTAATACATCATTTTGACGTTGTTATACCATTTTTGTCTTGGCAAATAAAGAGACCTTTCTGCTTGTTTATCAAGAATTGCAATACATAACTTTGTTTACACAATCAAAATCCAGGATGAAGTATTTAATACTATATTTATGTTTACCTATTTAATTTTATATTCGTTTTATTTTTATTATTGTTTTCATTTATTACTTTCTCTAGCCCCGTATGTACAATGTGCATAGGGATAGAGAAGTATTGCATTCCACCCAAAAATTCGATGTCGAGATTTCACCGGAAATACATGTTTAAGGACCCCCTGAATCCAAAAAAGCATTTCCAAAAAAAGGTCCGTGTGTGTGTGTGTCCGTGTGTCCGTGTAGCTGTGAAAACGATAACTCAAAAACGAAAAGTAGCTAAAATACCAAACTTGGTATTTAAGTTCAGTATCTTCCAGGGATGCGACATGAAGATTTTGAGAAAAATCCCCCCACCCCAAACTACCCTTTACGTGGAACTTTTTTCGAAAATTTTGATTTTCTAAAAAGTGGCTCTAACGATTTTGATTAAAATATCGTATATTAAAGATATTTACCTGAGAAATAAAATGTAAATTTTGAATTTTCTGGGAATAGCCTCTGAAGACTACTTTATTCCGAGTGAATTTTCCGGAATTCTTATAACTGCTAAAACGTAAGAGACAGACAAAAACTTACCACACAAAACATGTAGAGCACATTAAAACACACAATTTATGTTGCATACATTTTTTTCTTGGAGTTGATCGTTTTTGAGATATTCCTTGTTTTTTTTTCAGGGTCAAAATTCTTAACTTTTCTCGTACAGGAATTTTTCAACTCATGTCCATACAAATAAGAGAACTTCAGTCACATAGTAACCAGCTTTTGATTATCGCTTTAACCTATGCTACTCCCTTATTTCCTTTCTACTTATAAGGAAGAAGGTAACAAGATTATTTCTGCTAATTTTTCTAGATTAGCATGAAGTAAGGTTTTTAAGAATAATTTGTTGCAGGGATATAGAGAAAGTCATGTGAATGGTACACATCAGATTTTTTTTTTGTGTTGTGGAGCTAGAACATAGCGAAACCCATACGTGTTTTCTCTCAGGCGACTGCTACCTCTTTCCTAGTAAACCGAAATAATACTGTTTTATTCATGCGATACTGTGGTAACATATACAGCTATTTTCTTCATTTCATTTCCATGATTGTATATACCGAATTACATGTAAGAAAATCTGTTGATGATGAAACTGTTGAGATATTAGTTTTTCCGTTAGACTAATACGTTCCACGGAATTTCTAAATAACACGTTTGGATTTCATGGTAAGAATGTTATGGATGATTTTTATCACTTTCTCTACACATAATATGTACATAGTGTATAGAGAAGATATTGTAATGCACCCAAAAGTGCCATACCAAGGTTTAACCGGAAATACGTGTTTTGGAACTCCCTAAATAAAAAAAAAAAACATTTTTAGAAAAATGTCCGTGTGTGTGTCTGTCTGTCTGCCTGTCAGTCTGTGTAAGTGTATGTGTGTGTCTGTGGGCAGCATAGTTCAAAAACGAAAAGTCCGTTAAATACCAAGTTCAGTATCTTCCAAGAATGCGACACAAACATATTCAAAAAAATACCCTCACCCCATTTATCCTTTACATGGAAAAATGTTGAACATTTTTGATTTTCTCAAAAATGGCTCTAACGATTTTGATTACAATCTCTTATATTTAAGGTATTTAAATGCCAAATAAAAAAATATCTTGAATTTTCTGGGAATAGCCTCTAAAGACCTCTTTATTCTGGATGATTTTTATTGAATTTTGCATACCTGCTAAGCTGTAAGAGATAGACAAAAACTTACTGCACAAAAAAATGTAGATCAGGATAAAACACACAATTTATGTCATATACATGTTCTTCGTGGAGTTAATGTTTTGAGATATTCCTTATTTTTAGTTTCAAGTTTGAAAAGCGTACTTTTCTCATGCAGGAATTTGTCAACTCGTGTCCATACAAACAAAAGAATTTCAGTCATATAGCAACCAGCTTTTGACTATCACTTTAATCTATGATACTCCCTTATTTCGTTTCTATTTACAAGGAAGCAAGTAATAAGACTATTTATACTAATTTTATCTGGAGTAGAATGAAGTAAATAGAAGCATAAGCTTTTTAACAATAATTTGTTGCAGAGATGCAGAGAAAGTCAAGTGAGTGTAAAACATGAGATTCTTTTTTCATATATCTTCCCCTGTGTAAAAGGAAACAGTCACACTAGCGGACAACAAAAATGTTATGACCCATGTTTTCCTTAACATACACGTGTCTCATCTTTTGTATTTGCATGCTTCATAAATATTCAAAAAAGTTTGATAGAGCGTAAAAGTTCCTATTTTGATGTTTCTGCCTTTTTTCCACGTTATTTATTTCAATACCTGTTTTCCTGTGTAATTTTTCTGTATTTCATACGTATATCTGTTTTTTGTATATTTTTTTTTCTGAATTACATTCCCATTTTTGTTTTATTTATGTTATCTTACCTATTCATATCATTATTAAATCATTAAGGTGTCCTGCAATTCTTAAAGGTCTGTACGATTAAAAACAGAGAGACAGGAAGTTTCAAAAACCAACTCTTCACTGCAAGATAGTAGATTTATTGAATAAATTAATGCTTCGTATAAACGCCACAACTTTGTCATGAATAATTTAGACAGAGTACTGGTTATTTACTGTAAAGCCAACTATAGCGCTGATGTTTAACCGTATTGTACGGTTTTGAGTACTTATGTTAATTTTGAAAGGTATTTGGTTTGTTTTAAAGTCAATATTACACGTTAAATTATGTCAAAATTAATAAATGACTTGCATCACTGTTTTAAAATATCCAATTATATCTGCCTAATTTTAATTTTATAGAACTAAATATAATCATTAAGGAGGATTTTTAAATATCTAAACATTATTTTTAGTTGCTAAACTTTGCTTCTCTAGTGAGGCCGGGGTACATATAGCTTAACGATACCCGACATTCGTCTTCTCAGAATAAAGCAGCTTGGAAAAAGCACCTTGGGTAACGCAACCTGATTCGAACTCGGAATTTATTAAATGTGCAGTAAACATGCTACCTTCAAGCCACATAGGGGAGGGCCTTATAAGATTTATTACTTTAAACGTAGTTATAATTGGGATACTTTATTTATTTTCAGATTAATTATGTACCTCTCTTATGCCTTGTAGTTCAATTTGTATTGTATTGTAATTCATATAATTTTTAGATCAATTACAGCTGCCCCCAAGAAAATCTTTACATCTTCCATGAACGACTGTTATGGGCTACTATTCATCCGAAATGTCATTTTCTCATTGAATAACATCTTGTAAAAAATGGAAAAAATGTTCACATTACCGCCTACTGTTTCATTGCTTAAAGAATGCAACCTTATTTCAATGACCTTTACAACCGCAGATATGCAACATTTTCACACATAATAATGGGTAGTTCTAACACAGCCCTTATAAGTGTGCTCTTTGCTCTCACCGAGTCGAGCTCTTTATGGTTAGCTGAAGTCTTTACCCTCCAGAATGTTCATAGTAACTGGAAGCACTCTTGTGTGACTCCAAGACTGGAATGAGGTTTGGGAACTGGTTACAAGAATGGTGCAGCTTTCCGGTAGTTAGTCCATTCCCTTTAATCTTATAAATATTGTAATCTTGATCTTTTCAACCATATATGGAAGTTCTCCACTTACATAGGTAGGTTATTTATGGAGTAAGTTAGAAGTGTTATTATTATGTACTTTAAAATGACGTTGGCGACAGTATTGCAATCAACTTCGTGTCATTTAGATTTAGTTAATACAAAGCAATATAATTAGCGTTACTGACACTACTGCATGTCGTGTTTAGTAGGTAATTTTTTTTTGTAGTGTTTAACGCCCGCTTTAACTACTTATGGCACCGCAGGGGTGACACTGATGATACGTGAATGAAGATGGAACACCGATGGCGGGGGAAACCAGAGAACTCGGAGAAAACCCGCCCTAGCGCCGCTTTGTCCACCATAAATGTCACATGCGGTCGCTTGTGGATCGAACCCGGGCCGTCTAGGTGAGAGACAAGTGGTCTAGCCGCTCGGCTAGGGCTTGGCCCTAGAGGTAATTGAGTTTGAATACAGAATACCGGCACGATGTTCGAAATCATTAAGAGATGAACCTGCGGTTCAAATTCAGCCAGGGCATTCCTCCGACTTTTTACTTTCTCCAGCTCACATGTACAATGTACATAGTGGATAGAGGTATTGTATTTCACCCAAAAATTCGATGTCGAGATTTCAACGGAAATATATATTTTGGGGTCCCCTGAGTCCGAAAAAAGCATTTTTAGAAAAATGTCCGTGTGTGTGTGTATGGACAGCATAGTTCAAAATCTACAAAAAGGTTAAATACCGAACTTGCTTTTTAAGCTTCGTATCTTCCAAAGATGCGACACGAAGATTTTTTTCAAAAATGGCTTTAACGATTTGATTAAAATACTGTATATTAAAGCTATTTACATCCCAAAATGCCGGTCCCCATAACGCGCTCGCCAAGGCGTCCCGCTTTGGTGCTTCGTAGCGCTGGGGACCGTGGGTTCAAGTCCCGCCTTGGGCATGGGTGTTATATGTTTGTGTTTATGTGTGTGTTGTAACAGTAAGAACAGCAATCCAGTAATAATACAGAAAAACAAGGTAAAAAAGGGGGAAAAAAAGTAAATAAAAGTAGGGTATACAGTACCGGAGTCCTGATCAGACTCCGGTACCGTATTTGGAAAAAAAACTTAACTGCTAACCCGTAAGAGATAAACAAAAACTTACTGCGCAAAAATGTAGATCTCGTCAAAACACACAATTCATGTCGTTTATATTTTTGTATGGAGGTAATATTTCCGAAATATTCCTGGTTATTTGTTTCAACTGTAAAGTAATATTTTTCTCAGACAGAAAGTGTTCCTTTTTCTTTTATCCTATTCCTGGCCAAGCAAAGAAGGAATTTGCAATGATAATTGCATTTTCAAACATTATTTCTTTTAGCATAGCGTATTCCTTTAGGTCCCTTCTACTTATAACGAACTAAGTAATAAGAACATTGCTAATGTTTATCTCGATTTTGATGGTGTAGAAAGAAGAATAAACTTTCGTAAGAAGTTTGTTTTTAGAGCAGCTAGAGAAAGTCATGTGAGTGTAACACGTCAGATTTTGTTAAAAGATTTTCCTCACTCCTAACTGGTAACTGCCGGGAAGGTACCCTAAACATGACATCATTAGTTGCGCGAGAAGAAACCAACCAACATACTTGCAAAGCCTGTATTATCCTATAAAATGAAATTATATACATATGTATTAAATAAATAATAAAATAACAGCGTGCTGCTTGTTGAACTAGAAAAATCTGATGTGCTCCATTTACACGATCTTCTCTACTTCTCTGTAACAAATAATTTTTGTTGAAAATCTTAATCTCCTTTTGCTACATCATGCTAATCGAAATAAATCTTAGAAAAATCATCTTATTAAATAGAAGGGGAATAATGGAATGCGCTAGGCTAAAGTGAAAGTCAAACTTTGTAAAAGCTAGTTGCCGTGAGAAAAGTTTTAAGTATTTTAAAACCGAAACCAGTTACAAGGAATATCTTGAAAATTGTCAACTTCACGAAAAAAATGCAAGTGACATAATTTGTGTGTTTTAACGAGATCTACAGTTGTTTGGTAGTAGTTCTTTTCTACCTCTTACGGTGTACCATTTATGCAAAAGCCATCTAAAATGGAGACGTCTTCAGAATTTATCCCCAGAAAATGCAAGATATACATTTAATTTGTCATGTACATGACTTTAATATACGGTCTTATAATCAAAATCGTTAGAGCTATTTTGAGAAAATCAAAATTTTAAAAAGTGTTCCATGTAAAGTGTAGTTTGGTGTGGGGATTTTCCTCAAAATCTTCGTATCACGTCCTTTTTTTTTTTTTTTTTTAATATCCGCGTTTACTACATATGGTACAGCAGGCGATGACACTGATGATGAATGGAATGAAGATGGAGCACCGGTGGAATGCAATGGCGGAGGAACACGGAGAAAAACCGCCCCTGCACCATAAATCCCACATGAGGACGTCTGGCGTGAGACAAGTGATCTAACCACTCGGCCATGTCGCGCCCCGTCGCATCCTTGGAAGATACTAAATTTAAATACATATTTGATATTTTACCGACTTTTCGTATCCTCTCTATGTACTTACTAATAATTTTTCTGAAAAAAATTGCTGGTTCCTCCTTGCGTAACTACAGGCAATTAAGTCTGGAATGTTCCTATCGGAGTTCCAAATTTCCTTTTTCCTACTATCACTTGACAAAAGAATGTAGTTACAATTATTCGACCCACTTAATATTCCAGGGGTTACTGTCATAGTGTAACCATTTAAGTAAAATTGAATATATTTTTTATGTTATGGATACTATTTATTATCTGAGACTTTGAAGCTTTTTGCTAGAACGAACCAAGGACATTACAATTGTATCTTCATTTTCATCCCTACAAGCTTCAAGTGGCGCATAAGTGATTTTCTCTCACGAATAACATTTTGTGAAGAAATGTTGAATCATATAAATGAAGACGAATTTATTGAATATCATATTTTTTGTATGGCTTTATAAATAAACGATTTCGGATACTGGTCGCGAAAAAAATCTTCAACAGACACTTTTGTATGACTTCTTAGATAAATAGCCCTTTATTTTCTGAGGATGATGAGCGAAAAGCAACGACCATGATTTCAGCCAGGTACGTGATCATGATTGAAATCCTTCTTATTAATGAAATTACGCGGTTTCCTGTTTCGTGGTTTCAACCAGATGGAGCTTGTACACTGCGAGGGACTACATCAATGCCGTGAAGAGGTGATATCACGTGGCCAGCAAGATCCCCAGATTGGACCGTGCGTGATTTTCTTTTAGGAGGACATATTATGAATAGCTGGGGCTGTGCGAAATAAAAGTTATAAAGGGTCAATGAGGAAGATTCACCTTCAATTCCTATACATCACTGTACAATAATTTAATAAACAACCGGAAGAAATAAATTGAGCTAATTACATCGTCATACTAACCGTGGAACGTCGTAGAGGCAGCTAGTGCTAAAATGTTTTATGTGCTTACTTTTAACTATTTTTTATCGAAATTATATGTGATTGCTAGTTTACAAAAACGAAAGATGTTAATTTGGCTGTAAAAGTGCTAACATATAATCTTAATTAAATGGCACATGCTGTATATAAAAGGAATTGAAACACATATATAGTACTACACAAGTAGTGGAACATATAATAACTTTACGAAATAAAACAATAAATGCATTTAAGAATTTAATACAATGAAAATTAATTAAAAGAATTAACCAAATAAAACCAGATAAAATAGGGAGAAGAAAACCTTTAAACAACCACCTCTTATTCATTAAACTGAAAAGGAAAACGTGACGATAAAACAAATACAACCTCCCAAGTTTTCTCCGATACTTCTCTTTGATTAGTTTGTTGAAAGTTTCCCTGACATTCTCTTCCACCTTTATTGCCCATTCCCTACGTGCCTTCCGTTGAAAGGGAATTCGTCATTCTAACCAAAGGAGTTCTAGAAGTGAGTTTTCTGACGAAACCGTGAGACAAGAAGCAATTACGTACCGTTAAAGTCTCAAACTATAACGTTATGCTGTTGGCGATGGAAACCACAGCAAAGGACCACGTGTGCTGCTCTGGAACATAAATCTCAGGAAAAGGAAACCAATGCAACGTTACCACTTCATATTAAAGAGTTTACCGTTTTTAAACTTTCAAAGTGATGTAGGTTAAGGATGGGGTACAAAATTAATCTCGCCTACTCCAGATTACTCAAATTGTATCCCATTCTCAAACGCAAGTCTTTTTTGCAAAGTCCAGATGGTTCTCTTTTATACAAATCTTTACTTCGTCCTTCACTCATCTATGTTTGGGGAGTTGCAGCTGTATGTCAGAAACACTCGGATATATCATGAACTTAGACTCATTACCACCTCTGCACATGTTCGATCTCAGGCTCGCACGTTTTTTCTGCATCTGCACTTAGTACCTGGCGCAGTGCACTTCTCGTTGGGATAAAAATCTGATACAGTTCCTCGGATGAAGAGATTTGCTGTTTTCTTCAGGAAGTGAAGACTCTCACTGAATGAATGTGTGAAATCATCTCTGACTGTTTAGTGCCAGAGGGGCCTCATGTGGCTGACCTCACAAGTTATTATGTTCTTTGTCACTTTTAGTTATAATGTATTTTATTCCAATGCTATATAGCATAATTAATGCTGAACGAATCTAAATAAATTAAAAAAGGATGAGGCATATAAACTACAAATAAATAAGCTGGCAGATTAACAATAACTCCGAGTTTTAATGCCGTTTAATATTAGTTTGTACACAACAACTTTCCAATCGATATTATTCGGCTTACTCACCCCGTATTTAGGACTGACACACCCTCCTAGGACTTACTAGCGGATGCCTAGTTTCAGAAACCTCTCGGGGAGCCAATGGCATGAAACCACACAATGGAGACCTGGAAGAAGTAGTTGGCCCATAGTCAGACATGAGTGTTAGTATTAGCGTCCTCTGGGGGCACAGGCCTTTCTCATTAGAGAGATGGCTTGGTTTGGCAGTCCTGGTTAGCCATTCCAGGAAGGATCCCCCTTTTGATCTTAACCTCTCAGGTAATTTATTCTAAATAATATGGTAGCCCCTATTTATAAAGTACGTAATTGTTTTAAAAGTTAATTTAGCACATTTTTTGGTCCGTCGTATGAACTTAAACACTTGGGTCTTTAGATTGTTTTCCCTACCGATTATCTTGGCCAGTACACTTGAGTTCCGTGTAGCCGTCTTGATCAGATATTGCCATCTCCTTCTGTCTTTAGCAGTGGTAGTCTATCTGTTGCCAAATATTTTATCGAGATCGCCTGACCATTTTCTTTGATTGATGTCCGGCTCTTCTTCAGCCTGTCCTCGGTTCTATTATCCCTATTAACCTGCGAGCCTATCGACTGTAGTCTTGCCTCATATTGTGTCCCGCCCAATTACATTTTTGGTACTTGCTGGTCTATGCGGTGCCTGTGCCTGTGCCTGTTATTTCTGTTAATTCTGTCTCTCCAGGTGATTCCTAAGATTTTCCGTTCCATTTTCCTTTGGCATGTTTGTGTTGCTTTCTGTCTTTTTTATTGTGCTCCAAATTTGTGAGCCGTATATCAAGGTAGGTAAGATTTATGTATTGAGAATTTGCCTCTTAATTCGCAGATTAAAGGAATTTTCTAGCAATAGGAAGAAGATGATATGAAATGCAAGTGAAATAGATGATGGAAAGGTGATGATGGAGTAATTGGTGAATAAGTGGTAGTGGAAACCAGAGGACCAGGAGAAAACACGCCCAGACACCACTTCGACCACCAAATCCACATGCGGACTCTTTGAATAGCACCCGGATCACCTAGGTAGGAGGCAAGCGGTCTAATCACTCGTCCAGACGCTCAATCCATAATCAAGCATAGTATGACTTCGTTCAGTTTTCACTGTTACTTCATTTTGGTTTGCGCAAAGCGGCGTAATAAATCACGTGTGAATTTACCGATTCTTGCTCACCAGAGTATCTAACACACCGAACAGGACTCACTGTCTATCACAGCTGTGGTTACAGCCTTAATTCTAGAACCCACTGAGTTACCAGCACGTTATGTCGTATAAATACACAAAGTGCACTTATTAACTGTGTAACTCCTGAGCGCGCTCTCTGGTATATAACTGTGGGAGAATTGGAGAATGTTCGCGGAAGGTGGGGAAAGAGCAGCTTCAAGAATTATCTCGTTGTGTCTAGATCACTTCTTGTTGGGGAAGGGCGCTCCCCTTCTAAGTATCTCTTCAACCAACCAGCCTTCCGGCACTGAAAGATACGCCCTCCAGCACAATATAAATACAATATAAAGTATTGACTCTACAAGTAAATAAAGTGTAAGTTTATTCCTCGCTTAAAGTTAATTGACATATTAAACTTATTTGTTTGTTTGTTTGTTTTTTTGTGTTTTTCTTTTTATTTAGCCAGACAACAGTATTTGATACAAGGGGCTGTCAGGAATGTATTACGTAATTCCTTTCGCGTTTAAAATTAGGATTTCTAATAAAATACCATGTGTTCCATAAACATGTTCTTCTCTATCTGTTCTGCAAGAAAACTTATCTTATAAAGGATTATTCTTTGACCTACATTGCTAATCAAGATAAATATTAAAAGAAATGGTCATAGCACTTTCTTCCTTCTAAGCATACGGGAAATAAGGCAATACTATAGGCTAAAGTGACAGTAGAATACGTTCAAAACTGGCCCCTATGTGAAGCAATTGAAACTTGGTTCTCTGTGCAGGAATATATATGGCGACTTACTTTTTGGAAAAGTTTAAGTGTTGTAAAACATGAGCCAATAACAAGAAAAAACTGACTGGCTAATTACAAAATTAAAACAAAAAAAAATAAGTTTATGACAAATTCTGTGTTTTAATGAGATCTACATTTCTAGTGCTGTGCGTTTTTGACTCTCTCTTACCGTTTAGTAGCTAAGCAAAGGTCATCAAGAATGAAGAACTTTCTTGGTTTAATTTTGAATAATACAATACAAGGTAAATAAAATTCAAATTTGTTGTACTTAACGCGTTTCCCCAGGTACCGGCAAATTTAGGTGACTTTTTTGTGCAGTTATCCAATTTCGCGATGTTCCTTGTTATACTTTGACCGATGGAAAGTCATTACCAGTTGTATTTTTGTTTGATTTCACTCTTGGCCAAACAAAGAGAATTTCAAAAGCCATTACATAGCAAACCACTCCTAAAAGATTGAACTATTACTGAAAACCTTTGTAATTCCCTTAATCCTTCTGTACATTTAAGAAAATATGTATAATAACGCAACTTTTACGCATATTCAATTCAATTAACGTGAGATAGAAAAATGATAAAAGTCTGCAAGAATAGTTTGTACACGTACATGGTAGCTAGCGAAAGTATTGTTTTCCAGCGAAAATTATATACCAGGATTTCACCTGAAATACGTGTTTTGAGTTCCGTGAAAACGTTCCATGTGCGTGTGTGTCTATGAACAGCGTAACTAAATAAAAAGCTCGATATGTACCAAACCAGATGTTTAGTTTCGGTATCTTCCAAGGATGCATCAGGAACATTTTCAAGATAACACATACTCTTTCACAACCACCTATACATGACACAAAGTATAAACGGCTTACATTCACATTGCTTTCTCTGCCCTATATCTTTATTACTGTGTATATAAATAATTCTTACAGAATAATAGAAGCAAGTACATTTCATTAGAATTCAAAGAGGACAGCGAGAGTCAAATGTTTAAGAATTGGAAGTTGATCTTAAAATTCCATTCCTTTTCCGCGCAATCGTGAGAAACGAGACTTAAAAAATTATAAGGTTTTGGTAAATCGAACTATTAATAACAGATATTTCAGAAATGACTTGGGTCACATAAAGGTTATTGAAATAAATTGCTTTAAAGAGATCTAAATTTTGTTTCTAGTACGCTGTCGTCTATCTCTCATTAATTATACAAAATTCATACATGGTACAGTTTTGGAGCTTTGTTATTTTGCAAACATGCTCTAATGATTTAGATTAAAATACCACATTGCTAATGTATTTTCACCCACATGAAATGTGCATCTTGAATTTTTAATTTCTCTAGCATGTATTTATGATGTAGATAGTATATAGAGAAAGCAATGTGTTCCACTCAAAAATTCTATATAGAAATTTCATCGGAAATATATGTCTTGAGACCCCCTGAATCCTAAAGAAGCATTTTTACAAACATGTACTGTGTGTGAGTACGTTTAGTGGGCCGTATACCACCAAAACGAAAAGTTCGTTAAACACCAAATTTTGTATTTAAATTCAGTATCCTCCAAGGAAGCTACACGAACTTTTCAAGAAAATACCCTGCCCCAACTACCCTTTACATGAAACATGTTTTTAATTTTGTTTTTTTTTTTGGAAAATATTTTTAAAGATTTTTAACAAAATATCATATATTTAAGATACTTTCATTAGAAACGAAATCTATATCTTGAACTTTCCAGGAACATCCTCACAAGACTTCTTCATTCTGGATGACATTTGTGTTTCTGTTAAACCGTAAAAGAAAGATATAATACATAAAATATAGATCACATTAAAACACACAATTAATGTCATATACAACCGTTACCAAATTATTGCTTGTTATTGCTTTTCTAATTATTTTTAACTGGCAAGTCATCTTTCGTTTCATACCTCATATTTTATTCCTAGCCATGGAAACAGAACGATTTCAGCCGTTTCAAATAGCTTCAAAAATTGCAATTGTTTTTAAAAGAGTTGACTATCGCGTTGGCCTAGTGAATTCTCTTATTTCCCTTCTGCTTATAAGGAATTAATAATAAGACGTTTCTGCTAATCAACTCGATTAGCATAATGTAGATAAAGACTCTTTTATAAGAACACTTTGCTTGCAGAACAGATAAAGAAACTCACGGTAATGGAACACATATTTTTGGTAATTGGCTGTGAAGTGCTCTTCATTCTGGATGACTTCAGCGTAACTCGGAACCATAAGAGACAAAATCTTGCTGTATATACTCATTGAAACACGTAAATTACTGCCTTATACATTTTATGTGCACTTTAACAATTTCCGAGATACTTTGTTATCCGTTTAAATTTCCAATAATTATACATTTCTCACAAGCGAAGTCGACAGTTGTTTTACTCCTGGTCATGCAAAAAGAACGGAATTTCAATGTGATCACATAGCAACAAAGCAACCAGCATTTAATTTGAAAGATCTATGGCTTTACTAGTGTAGTTTCCCTTTTACCTACAAGGAAATAAGTAATAAGATCATTTCTCTTAATTTTTATTTTTATTACATGAAGCAGATAGAGAGATAAGCTTTGTATGCTTTTTTTTTTTTTTTGCAGAATAGATAGAGAAAGCCATGTGAATGAAATACGTCCGAATCATTTTCGAGCTATTCCTTGTTATGGTTTCAATTTAAAAATACTTAATACTATTTTCAAGCGGTAAGTTGTTATTCGTTTTCTTTTCTCCTATTAAAGAAGAAGAATCATACAGCGGTCAGCTCTTTAAAGATTTGACTCAGCTTATGCCTGTTGTACTATCTTATACTTATTATTTTGAGATCAAATTGTGGTATTACCGGGGAACATGCGAATCAGTTGGGAAACATAATGCCCTGCAAACATGTTATCATGGTAGCTCAGTCGTTAGAGAAACCGGTTAGAGACCGAGAGATCCGTGGTTCAAACATTGAATTTTTCGGTCTCACTGTACCTATTCAATAAACTGTATACTTTTTTGAGCTCTACATGTTCCCAGAAGTAAGTTTTAGTCTATCTCTTATGGCTTCGACTATACATAAGTTAATTATAATGAAGAAGATACATAGTCTGTTTTCAGAAGTAGAATGATAGTTGAACGAAAAAATTAAGAACTGATTTTAGGAAAAGGAAAAAACAACAGAACAGTTACAACGTAATTAGTGGTTTGGTGTGTGGAATTTCGGTAAGATCTTATGTAGATAGCTATGCCAAGGAAATCGAAATATTGGAATGTTAAATTGATTAATTTGGAATGGAAGTATTTTGTAGAACAAAAGTATTTATAAAGAGAGTGTGTTGTTTTATGAGACGAAAACTTGGACAGTAAACGAGTTGTAGTTATTATTTTATTAACATGAATTATATCTTCAACTGGCTGGTCCACTTGAAGATCCACATATTTAGAAAGACAAAATCTCATTGTTTAGTACTCTGGATCAATTTGGGCGGGGAGTGTTGGATCGGTTTGTGAGGAGTGTTTCTACAGGAGAGAAAATTGAGAGCTGTTGAACTAGACTTGTTTAGATGATCGGCTAGGAAGTCAAGATATAAGATGTCTAATGATTATCTATAGAAAAAGGTGCAGATGAAAATATAACCAAGTTCTGGCTGCCCAGTGTATCGTCTGCTCTTATCTGATTCCTTCGGGGGACTCCCTACCCTCCTTTTTTTTTTCTTTTTTTTTGTAATACAGTCGCGGAGTTTGTCGGAACTCCGGCGAAGTATCCTTTTCCTTTTCCCCCTTGTTTCTACTTTCCCTACATATCCTTTGTTTTCATATTTGTTTAACGTTTTCCTTTTACTTACAAATACACACAGAAACATATTTTACAAAAACATAAACAGCCACGCCCCAGAAAAGACTCGAACCCACGAAGCACCAAAACTTGGCACTTTAGCGAGCGCGGCCATGTTTATATCAACTTCCTTTGAGGAGTATAGGTACACTGGATCGGTGCCGGAGTCCCGTCTGAAAACGTCCAATCCCTATCAACTAACTACTAAATCATATTTCTGTACACCTCTTGTACGTTATCTACAACGAAATGCAGGTAATGAAACTATTTCTAAGAAGATTTGTTTAGATTAACACGAAGTTGATATAAAATTAGCTTCCGTAAAATTAGTTTGTAGTTTGGTGTAGAAATAAACGATACTGGGTAGAAAACATCATCACACCATTACTCTTTCATCGGCTGTGGATTGAGCATGTGTATGGAATTACTTCTTCGCCAATATATCGGACTGATCAATAAATATTAATCGCATACAGAGCTAAACGTAATTCATCTGAGAAAATTTTAAAATCACAGTATGCAAAATAGCTTACACACAAAAACAGTGATATTTTGTCATGTTTCAAAATTCAAGCTTGCATGGTTATTTAAATAAAACTATTCACATTCAAAATGCAATATTTACAGTTAATAACTTTTTTTATCATCATATCAGATTTGTATAGTAACATTTAATTATTTACAAACATCTAATTATTTACAAACATTACATTCATTACCTTCTATTTTTGATTTATTTCTAAAAATTAGAGAATCATTTCACAAATAATATAATGATTATTCATAATATGTGCTTGAACGAAATAGTAAAACTTGCATGGTATGGAACAATCTCAGTATGGAAATACATTGAATAACAGCATGTGAGAACAAATTTTAATGTTTGGCGTGTTTATCAATAAGCATAAGCTTCAACTTCAGTAAATTTTTAGTTAAAACTGCCGCAAAGTGGAAAAGAGATATATTTTCTTAAACTTTTGAATTCATATTAATAATTTATATAATAATTTATGATAGATATGTTTACTTTTGCTCAATTTTTGATCTCAGATGCATCCCCTGAGTCCTCAATAATGTTTTATTGTATTAAAATATATTAAAACACACATTGGCTAGATTAAATTAGATTAGAAAGCATTCTGTAGGTTCGTTTAGACCAGGAAGCCCCTGAACATAGAACTTGTCAAGGGATATACATGTATAAATATGTTTATATACTACGGAAAAAATAAAACGAAAAACAATCTATAAAGCTCTGGATCAGGGTTACAAAAACAGCAGAATAAACATATAATCACACCATTTGCTTTTGAGGCCTGTACGCCACTGCACTATACTTTTTTGCCTGCACATAAAAAGAGAGAGTATCAAAATTGAATGTTAAAATGTACAAGTAAACATAATTTCATTATATGTAACCCTGATGTAATGTCAGATGATAGTTTTCTAATTATCGACATGCGGAAGATGCGGAAAGAAACTGCCTTGGATTTGTGTACGAGTACGACCCCATGAATGTGTTGCGGTAGCTGGTGAATTTAATGAATTTGATATTGAAAGTGTATTTGTTGGGATAATTGTACACACATGTAAAACAATATCAGCAAGAGTTACAACGTTGCACCTCAGAGAGATCGAGGTAGAGCACATTTTCACACCATTATATTTTTGAAGCCCAATCAAATTTGAACTGGGTAACAGAATTGCTCTGGGGCTGAGATAACACCTACAAACGAAGTTTGATGGGCTGCACTTGTAAAATGTAGTTGATCGCCCTTGCACCTATATACGGTGCTTATCAAAGGATGTTGTTATGAGCGAAGTGCACACGCTCGGTAACCGTTTGATTTTGGGACAGAGGGTGCCTTTGACAATTCCAAGTGTTGAATGCCATCAAGGATGAGCCGTCCCTTTGGGCGCGACACGTTGCTTCCTGGAAGCCTCATGCGTGGGCGATTTTAATTAACAGATAAACCCTTCCCCTGCGTAACAGCCCCAACGGTTCCCGCAGCTCAACACATTCTGTTCTGTTGGAGTATGCTAAATATCCTTCACCCAACCATAGGCAAGCTCCAAGCCAAAATTACGTTGCAAGCGAGTTTAGCTGCTCTTAAACGTGCATACCCTAGATAGACCACCCTACTCTTGCAATGACGCGTAATAAAAATCTGATGTGTCCCCATTCACGTGACTTTCTCTACATCTCTGTAACAAATTATTGTTAAAAAGCTTATTCTTCTATCTACTTTATGACAATTGAGATAAACATTATAATAAATTATCTTAATTGTTTGCTTTCTTGTAGGTAGAAGGAAAATAAGGGAATACACTACACTAAAACGATAGTAAATTATTTTAAAAAGTGGTTGCCATGTAGTTGAAACCGATTTCTATGCCAAGAGTTTACAACCAATAACAAGGAATATCTCAGAAATGATCAATTCCACGAAAAAAGTATATGACAATAATTGTGTGTTTTAACGTGACCTACAGGTTTTTTTGTTTTCTTTTTCTTTGTAGTAAGTTTCTGTCTAACTCTTACTGTTTACCAGTTCGTAAAATTCAGTGAAACTCATTCAGATAAATAGGTATTTAGAGGCTATTCCCAGAAAATTTAAGACATACATTTTATTTGCCATATAAATATCTTTAACATACGGTATTTTAATCAGAATCGTTATAGCAATTTTTGAGAACATAAAAATTTTCAATTTTTTTCCATGTAAAGGGTAGTTTCGAGTTGGGTGATTTTTCACAAAATCTTCGTGGAAGATACTAAACTTAAATATAAAGTTTGGTAGTTTACCGACTTTTCGTTTTTGAGTTACCGTGTTCACAGATATACTGACACATGGACCTATTTCTGAAAATACTTTTGGATACAGGGGATTGTAGAACAGTTACACATGTATTTCCGGTGAAATATCGGCATCGAATTTCTGGGTGGAGTGCAATACCTTCTCTATATATTATGTAAATAGTACGTGTAGAGAAAGTAAAAAAAGAGTATTCACTGTTAAAGTTGCTTTGATGTTATAAATTGAGCTTGAATTTTTTATAAAGAAAGTAGATAGAAAACAATAACACCCGTTTCTCGAGTTACTCGCCCAAAGGCTCAAGTTTTACAAGAAAGAAACAAAAATTCTGATGCGTCTATTGACTTTCTTTAGCCATTCCACAAACAAACTTTCCTTACAAAAGATTAATATTTTATTTACCTCATTCTAATCAAGATAAACGTTAGCAGAAATAGTTTTTTTAGTTCCTTCCATTTAAGTAGAAGAGAAATAAGATATATACTAGACTAAAGCGATAATAAAATCCGCAAAACAATACGTCCCCTATCTCAAACGGTTTATCTAGGACCCCTCTACCATGCTGCCAATTTGTGCGGTTGAATTCTGGGACACCTGTATATTATTTTATTATTCATTAATTAAAATTTTTCAATTAGTAAATGATACTTCCTATTTAATTTATAACAAGTTAAAGCATAAAAAATCTTAAATACAAATTTAATTACAAACTTCAATAATAATAATAATAATAATAATAATAATAATAAATAAACAATATCACTATGTCTACGCTCTCCGAAATCCGGGTGTTCACGTTACGGTCCACTGCGGTTTGATCGGTGGCTCGCTAACCCTTAATACATTTTATGCTTTAGCAAAGGACTTAAAACTCATAGTTCCCTTATCTCAAATTTCTGCTGGGCCCTTCTACAATCCTGCCAATTTGTACAGTCGAATTCTGGGGCATCCTGTATGTTCATATATAATTGTGCTTGTAGTGATGATAGTTCATTTTAGTTAAGGTTAATTTTGTTGTTTTAAGAAGTTACCTGTAAGGCAATGGATTTAGAAATGTATTAAATATCTAAATAAATGAAAAATATTTGAATATATACCCTGGTGTGAGTTCCAGCACGAACATATCTAGATACGCATACGCACGCACACGGAGCAGTTTCAAGAAATGCCATTTTTGGGGTCAGGTGATCTAAAAGTGTGACCTAAATGTTTGAAAACATAGTTAATGTAAAACTGAACATAACTATATATTAATAACATCTTAATATATTATTATTATTATTATTATTATTAAGTCCAGGTTTGCTTCTGTGTTATTTTAGTTTTTGCACATTTTGATTGGATAATGAACAATATCCTCTTATTATATCTAGTGTTTCTGCATTAGGAAGTGCTTGTGTACTACAATATAAGCAGTATTAAGGAAACAAACCTGAGATGAACGCAATATTACCTATGATATTGTGTGTCCACACTGAAAGCTAATGTCGTAGCGAAAGAGCACATCCGTTGGAAGATAAAAACCTGGTGTATAACAGAGTGCAGGCTGACAGGATACCGTGAGGTGGTGATTTAGAGCTCAGAGTGTCAACCCCTTGTGCGCAAACTTTCAGTTCCCAGACATTAACTCATTCGGAAGATTCTCTCGCCATTTCTCTGCAGAGGGACTGGTCTTAGAAATGTGACTACCATTTGTTTCTATTTCAAGAACGGACTTTGTTGTTTACTTTCCCAACAAGCCAATGCTTTTTCCGTCCCCTAAAACTTGAACTAGAGATAAAAAAAGCAAAGGAGAAAATATAACTCAAAGTAACAGCTTCTCTGCAGATTGCACTTCTTCAGTGAACACTTAGAACGTAGTGCAATTCACTTGTTAAACATAGAGTGTACATAATAGTTATTTATATTACAAGTGGCTTAAATCGACTATTATTTGTGAGTAGGATGTGTAGTACACGAACGCGTAACCGCGAGTGTTCTAATTGCTCATGAGCAAATAATAGTCTAATAAGCCATATACAACTTTTATCCTATCTTACTATTATTTTAAATAGTTTTATATTTATTAATATTATTAGAGTAGTCGTTGCCAGGAACTGAATTTTAGTCGTCATGTACGAGGGCCTTTTTTTTCAAAGACTGAGATATGTATTGTACCTGTGCACAACCTTTGCAATACCCGCTTCAAAAAAGTTTGCCGTCAATGATTTCAAGTGAGCATTGACGTTGTTTTGAAGATCTTCGTACTTTACGACGTTTGCAGAGAGCCATTCAGAACAAACGAAGACGTATGCTGACTTCAGGAATTGTGTTGATTCACGACAACGCTCGTCCACACACTGCTGGTACAACCCATCGGCTCCTTGAACAATTTCAATGGGACATTTTCGATCATCTGCCGTACAGTCCTGACATGGCAACCAGTGACTTTCACCTTTTCTCTGAACTGAAGACGTGGCTAGGATGGCAGCACTTTCAAACCAACGAAGATCTTCAAAGCAACGTCCATGCGTATTTGAAATAATTGGCGGCAACATTTTTTGAAGCGGGTATTGCAAAGTTTGTGCACAGGTATGATAAATGTCTCAATCTTTTCGGTGATTTTTTTGAACAGTAACCATAAGTGTACAAAACTTTTAGTAAAAAAATAATTGTTTTCTATGAATGTGTCTTTTATTCATAGCCTGTCGGAGTTTGAAGAAAAAAGGCCTCGTAAGTCGCGAAAACTAACCGGATGCGGTAAAAAAGTACATTTTAGCGTTGTAGTATTATTTATTCCCGCTGCTATCAATTGACAGATCTGAATTTCAGATTCAGACAACCCAAAAATTCGCGCAAACAACTTGACGCGCTTCATATAATCAAACTTTTCTTCCGATGGTTTTTGCGGCGCATAAAAGGTATTTGCTAAGCAGTGAGTTTTAGTCCCTAAAGGGAAAAACAAATCCAGTACAGAAAGATGAAATTGTTGTAATGTTCTATAGTTTTGAGTTACAGCAGTATGCACAAGTGCAACAAGATGTTACCCTTCAGCACAGCATTTAATACTGTTGCAAGAGCGTTCTTGAAAACGCAAGAAACATTTAAGTAATTCCAATGTCTGGGGGCTTCATTAGCGATAAAATGGATAATATCTAATCTATTAACTCTGTACTGGATGTTGTAATTGAAATGGCCTGAAAGAATCGTGTAACTTTTGCATTAGCAGTGATGCCTCGTTTATGTCAAGAGTCAATTTTTCCATTAGATTTTATTGTTTTCAGTGTAATTTGCGGTGCAGGCAAATTCAACTGAGAAGTGCTACTTTCCGGTTCGTGAGATATTCAATGTCCATACTTCTCTACAGAAAGGATGAATCAGTCATTGGAAACTCGCTGAGAGCAATAATTCTAGAAACTCTCTAAAGAATTAAAATATTTTACTGTCACCTTCGCTGCATATCAGTGATTTCAGGGCAAATACATTTGGAACCATAGGACTTATTACGCTAAAATAAAAGAATCCATGTTTTTATCGCGTATCGTTAGACAATAACAGAGTACAATTTAAGGGGAGCCTACATTTGACAAGTCTAGTTTTTAGTGAAAATTTATTTACAAAATGTTATCTTCAATTTATATATAAATGCAAAACTTAATGCAAAATAATTATGTTTTACACAAAATTTAAAATGCGTACTGTCGGATCTATAAAAGTGCCGACACTTTTGAATTCCTATAGTTGTCTTGTTTATTTAAACCTTGGCAGAACACCTTTATCAGTTGTGTTCCACACCTATCTGGTTTAGATAAATCTCTTATAGATTTGATCAAAGTGAGAGGCAAAAAGGGTGGGAAAAGGAAGCATTTTACCCGAGTGATATGTGACATACGCTTGATATGTCCAGTTCCTCTAGATTTTTTATCAAATTTCTGGCACACAAGCCTTAACCAATGAGAGGAGATTGATTTCCGACTAAGGAACGAAGGAATGTGGAGGTAAGAAAAATATTATGTGGAAAACATTTTACTCCTCATATCAACAATTTTAAACGGACAGCAATTGGACAACAAACTGAAAATTATTATTCTCAATGTGCAAGGTAATAGCAGAGCGAGACGTTTGTTGTCCAATTGCTAAACCAGATAGGTGTGGAACACAAATGATCAAGGAGTTCTGCCAAGGTTTAAATAAACAAGACAACTATAGGAATCCAAAAGTGTCGGCTCTTTTATAGATCCGACAGTATGCATTTTAAATGTTTGGAAGATGTACCATGAACGGGACAAGCTATTACAAAAAAAAAGTAAAGAAGTATGCACAAAATATAAACATGTAAAACAAAAAATTATTACAAAGATCCCTAAAACATATACTTTTCGTGCTACTTAAAATGATTGACAACCCTCTTTATATTAATTTTCTCGTAAAACTCTCATAATAAGCAAAAACAATTAAAACTACTGCTGGTAGGACTGTTCAAAGAGTTTAAAATATTGACCAACCATTACATTTTGTCTTTCTTTTAGGGATTGTATTTCTCTACAAACTTTTACTTTATTTAGCACCAATGTACACTGTACGTAATAAAGAAGGCATTGTATTCCATCCAAAAATTTCATATCGAGATTTCACCGTAAATAAGACGTTTTAGGTTCCCCTAAATAAAAACAAATATTTTTAGAAAAACGGTCCGTATGAATGTGTGTGTGAGAGAGAAAGAGAGAGGCATAACTCAAAAACGAAAGTCAGTAAAATACAAAATTTGGTATTTAAAGCTCAGTATCTTCCAAGGAATTCGACACAAGCAGTTAAGCAAACTTCGACAAAATTCCTCAAGACAAAGAGGTGTTCACATGCTATTTCCAGAAAATTCAAGATATACATTCTATTTGGGATGTAAACATCTTTAACATGTGTGATTTTAATCAAAATCGTTTGCCATTTTTTAAAAAATCAAAATTCTTGAAACATTTTCTGTGTAAAGGGTAGTTTGTGGTTGATGGACTTTCTTGAAAATCTTCGTGTCGCATCCTTGGAAGATGCCAAACCTAAATCCCAAGTTTGGTATTTAACGGTCTTTTCGTTTTTGAGGCACAGATACATACACACACACACACGGACATTTTTTTTTCTAAAAATACTTTTTTTCGTCTTTATCGCTTGATTCATCCTCCCAGTCCTTGTCCTTCAAAAGGTTAAGAGCTAGCAAAAGATCGATCAGCCACACAACAAGAGGTCAGCCGACAATTTATCTTGAGGGGGGGAAAAATGATTTAAAACCTTCAACAAGGCTATGGCAAGGTGCCAGAGACTTGATGATGCACCTTTTGCGCAGACTCCGCTGAGTGGCTGCCAGTGGGCCATTATTTCACAAAACAAGAGAAGGCTAAACCGAGCAAGAAAGGACAGTGGGCAATAGAGTCTAGCAAGCAGAGACGTAAACGTGGCAACAAAGGTTTCAAGAGGTGAAGAGTCCTTCACTTTCACGTGACGGTCGTTTTGGCACGCACTCACGTGCTCGTTTCATCGTATATAATAATACTAACAGCTCTCGCAGTAAAAACAACCCACTTGAGCCATTCTTCCCTTCACGTGACATCATTTTTATGTTTCGCGACTCACATTCACTTCTCCTTTCGGCTTATGGGGAATATAAAAGTTTTCAAGAGGGGTTTATGCAGCGACCGGCCATTTGAGGGCAAAAGATGTGGCATTGTACCTACCTACATCTCGGTCTTTGTGCTGAATATGTAAAATCCTTAAGACGTGTTATCATCAGTGTGGAAGGGAACTTATTACATTCCTTCTAATATGTGCTTCATAGAAGCATTACAAACAAAACAATCTGATGTGTTCCATTCACATGACTTTCTCTACATCTCTGCATCAAATTATTCTATTTACTTCATCTAATCGAGAAAAATTAGCAGAAATAGTCTTATTACTTGTTTCCTTGTTAGTAGAAGCGATATAAATGGGTACCATAGGTTAAAGTGATTGTCAAAAGCTGGTTGCTATGTAACTGAAGTTCCTTTGCTTGTATGAACACGAGTTCACAAAGTCCTGTATGAGAAAAGTAGAAGTTTTTATAGCTGAAACCAAAAACAAGGAATAACTCAAAAACAATGAACTCCATGAAAAAATGTATATAAGATGTATTTTGTGTTTTAAGGTGCTCTACATTTGTTGTGTGATAAGTTTTTGTCCATCTCTTACGGTTTAACAGTTATGCAAAATTCGACAAAATTCATCCAGAATAAAGAGGTCTTCAGAAGCTATTCCCAGAAAATTCAAGGTATACAGTTTATTCGGGGTGTAAATAGCTTTAATATACGTGATTTTAATCAAAATCGTTGGAGCCATTTTTAAGAAAATCGAAATTTTCAAAAATATACGGAGATTTTCTTGAAAATCTTTGTGTCGCATCCTTGGAAGATACTACACCTAAATATCAAATTTGGTATTTAACGTTCTTTTCGTTTTTGAGCTATGTTGTCCACAGACACACACCACACACACCACACACAGACACACACACACACACAGACAAACAGACAGACACACATACACATAGGGAGGGACCTTCCTCTAAAAATGCTCTATTTGGATTCAAGAAATTTTAACACATGTATTTCCGGCGAAATCTCCGTATAGAATTTTTAGGTGGAATACAATACTTCCTCTATACACTTGTACATATTACGTGTAGAGAAAGTAAAAAGTCTAATGGTATATTGTTCTTTGATCAGCCGATTTGGAAAAAATAAATGGCTTTTGTTCCAAACGGGATGCGTAATTCCACAAGAATGTACGAAGATGATAGTTTGTTACTTGTAAGATGCGTAGAGTAAAGTATTTCTGACACGTTAGTTTCGGTAGTAATTATGGGACGTCACAAAGAGTTTCGAAATAATTAACAATTTAAAAGCATTAAGGGAAAATTCCGAGCAGTATTTTTAGACATGAAGTAACTCGTAACTCGTGTCATTCAGGCTGGTCAGGTTTCTGAACCGGCTTCTGGATGTAAACACGTCGATCGCTTGCAAACACGACGCAGGGTGGTGTAATGTTATAGAAGATAAAGAATGCAACTGACATTCTGATTGGCCAACACTGCTTTGGTAGCAGCAGTGAGGCGTGTTTGTTTATGTACTGACCTAGTGTGACAGCCACACAACCTGCAGCGTTGCGAGCTTGTCTGTTTTTTGTTTTCGAAAAAAACTAAATTATTTCCGTAGGAAATGGACCCAGACAAAAGCGTAAGATACAAAATGTGTTCCAAATACCGATATTTATCACTGGTTTAAATTAATGCAATGGCTTCCCTTCAACCCGGCATATGTCCCCTTCTACCACTATCTATCTCTGTTATTCTTCACATTATCCTAATGATTTACGTAGTAGCAAGATAATTTCTATTCCTGTCACTTAAGGTTATCCTTTAAAGTTAATATGCTAATTCATGACAGGATGATACTTTTATAGCACGTCGATGCACTTAATAGAAAAAAAATTAAATATGTGTAGCACAATATAATAAAATAAATTAAAAGTGTTTTTAAGCACACAAATGCTTGAAATGCCATTAAAGTAAACTTTTGAGCAAATTTTATTATTTTAGAACGATAGGGCTTTGTTGTTTTTACTTTCTCTACACGTACTAAGTACACAGTGTATAGAGAAGGTATTGTATTGTACCCAAAAATTCTCACCTTAGTTTTCACTGAAAATATATGTTTTGAAACCCCTGAGTCCAAAAAAAAAAAAAAAACACTTTTAGAAAAACGTTCCTGCGCGCGCGTGTGTTTATGTGTTGTGTGCGCGTGCATGTATGTGTGTATGGGAGGGGCAGAAAAGTCTGTTTAATACCAAGCTCGGTATTTAAGCTTAGTATCTTCCAAGGATGGGGCACGAAAATTTTCAAGAAAATCCCCTTTAAACTTTTATGTAAAACTCAGGTGTCATCAAGCGGCAAAATCTTACAGCAGTGTGCTGCACAAGAAAATAGTCAGACAGCATCTCTCTAAATCAATTTTGTTTATGAATCAATAGGTTAGTAGAGTTTAATTATTTTTGCATAAAATTTACTAGATTAAGTAGTAATTAATTCTAATTTTATATTTATATATCTTATACATCAAACACAAATATACCACAAATGCTTACTAACGTATTGAATACAATTTACTGAAGAGGAATATAGGTACCTAATTTCCCATTTATTTTAATTTTATACTGTGCATATACCGTCTCTGTAAATCCAGTATCGCATGAGTTTTTTTATGCTAAAACGCCTTATTTAGGTTTGTTTTTATTTAACATACGCCGTAGGTAATATGGCCGTATCACCACTTTGACCTTCTATAACAAGTGCTTAAATTGTTGAAGTATACATTAAAAATTTACTTCTCGATTAACTTAACACAAATTAACTATCGCATTCATATTTATAGGCTCTTGGAATAATATTTAAATATTAATTCTTGCATCAGCTTAGAATCGAGCGCAGCATATTTTGCATTTTTAATTCAGCATTTTAACCGCCTTACTACAGACACACTCTTCACAACTCGTGTTGACGACTTGGTGTATTACAGTAAATATCCGATGTGTTCCATTCCTATAAATTTCTCTACATATCTTGACAAATTATTGTTAAAAAGCTTATTCTTCTATCTACTTTATACTAATCGATTAGCAGACATGATCTTATTATTTGCTTCTTTGTAAGTAGATGTGGAAAAAGTTAAAACAATAGTCAAATCTTTTAAAACTGGTTTCATATGTATGAAATGCGTTTCTTTGCAGGGCTAGGTGTTGACCCATTCCCGTAAGAGTAAATATTTTAAAACAGAAACCAATAAATAACAAGGGATTTCTCAACTCCACGAAAAAATGTATATGAAGTAAATTGTGGTTCTATCGAGAGCTATATTTTTTGTGCAGTAAGTTGTTGTTTTCCTGTGTTTTTTTTTTTGTTTTTTTTTTGTTTTTTTTATCTCTTACGGTTTACTAGTTATGCTAAATTCAGCAAAATTCATCCAGAATAAAGAGGTCTCAAAGGCTTTTCTCAGAAAATTCAACATATAAATTTTATTTGGCATGTAAATATCTTTAATATGCGGTATTTTAATCAAAATCGTTAAAGCCATTTTTTGAGAAAATCTAAATTTTCGAAATTTGTCCACGTAAAGGACAGTTTGGGCTGGTGACTTTTGCCTCAAAGTCTTAGTGTTGCATCCTTGGAATATACTAAACTTAAATACCAAGTTAGAGTTTTTACCAACTTTTCGTTTTTGAGTTATCGTGTTCATGGACACAAACAGCAACACGGACCATTTTCTAAAAGTTATTTTTTATACAGGGAACCCTAAAACGTATACTTCTGGTAAATCTAGGTATCTTTTTTGGGTGGAGTACAATATCTTCTCTATACACTAAGTAGGTACATCACGCGTAGAGAGAGTAAAAAAGCGGACAGTATATGTGGAATCAGTAAGAAGAAACTGCGAAAAACAGAATTAAAGTCGAATTATACTTTCGGTGATGCTTACATCCCGTTTTGTAAAACACTTTATATGCAAGTATGCAATATTCAACTTCAATTATAATATTTACTTATGTTTTGTTCAGTTGTGGGATGAAATGCCCTCTAGTCAATGAAGTGCTTTTATACAATCCCCAACCGACATACAAGGTCTAATCCTCTTGCATAAATGCTGATGATCATAAAGAACGTGTTGTCGCAATCATTTCAAACTCAGATATCTTCATAACGTAATTAAAGCTGTTTTAAATTTCACTGTCTCCCCATTGCAATCAATGTATTGCGCGCGACTTCGCACGCCTTCTGCCCTCCAAGAAAATCTTCACGCATAGCTCTCTGCACAGCCAGAGGTGTGGGGGCTTGGATGGGATTGGGCCATTAAAACTCTAAACCGGTACCGTTCTCTGATTGTAACAAGCAATTCTGTGTTAATTTGTTCTATACTGTCGTAAATACGTAATGTATGCTACATGCATGTATGCTACATGCATTATAATATCATAAAATATTTCACTAATATCAATAATAACGAATTGCTTTCATTATTTATCGACATTCATTTACTAAGCACACCTTATATTCGTCTTTACACACGATAGAGACATTTGCAATCAGCTGTTGTTTACTAGTTGCTCTGGCAATGCTGCAAAATCAGCATAGCCAACATTACGCTAAACCAACTGAACTGCCAAGTACAAGGATTCAGCGGCGGGGGTATACTACAGTGTCAAGAAAGTTCCGGGAATTTACCAATAAAACACAAAAAATGAATTAATCATCCAATTTTATTCTATCGGCTTCAAAGTAGGCCTCTTTTGAAATCATACATTTATGCTAACGAATAATCCAATCATCCAAAACTTTTTTGTAGGCACTTTTAGGAATCGATATCAATTGCCGCCGCGAATTTTCCTTTATGTCTTCTATCGACTGAAAATGGGTGCCTCGAAGTGGTAACTTGAGTTTTGGAAAGAGAAAGAAATCAGCAGGAGCCAGATCAGGTGAACGCGGTGGTTGCTCGATGAAATTTGTTGAGTTTTTGGCCAGAAATTTGCTCACAATAATAGCCTTGTGAGCTGGTGCATTATCGTGGTGCAGAATCCATGAGTTGTCCTTCCACAAATCTGGCCTTTTTCGCCGTATTTGTTCCCTCAAACCCAACATAACGCTCAGATAATAGTCTTTATTTACCATCTGACCTTCAGGCAAAGAACTCTGAGTGCACGACACCACGATAATCGAAAAAAGCTGTCAACATGACGTTCAGTTTTGATCGAGTTTGACGTGCCCTTTTAGGTTTCGGTTCAGTTGAAAGGCGCCATTCGGAAGCTTGTTGACTACTTTGATTGTCAAACTCGTGAGCCCACGTCTCATCACCAGTTACAATGCGTTTCATGAATGTGGGGTCAGAACTGACTCGTTTTAGCATGTCTTCAGCAATCTTTACGCGTTGAGTTTTTGTAGAAAATTCAAATCTTTCGGAACTAACCGAGCTGCAACGCGTGTCATGCCCAAACAATCGTTTAAAATGGTACGAATCGATTCGCGAGACACAGAAAGTTCAGCGGCGATTTTCAGACATCATTTTCTTCACTTTTGCGATGTTCAGTTCAGTTTTTGTTTTAATACAATTCCGGAGGCTTGTTAGGACTCCGGCGCTGTATTCTTTTTTTCTCCATTTTTTCTAGCTTCCTATATTTCCTTAGTATACCTTATTATTCTTAACGGTTACCTTTTGCATATACATACACAAACATAGACACATTTATAAACACAGAAACACCCATCCCCAAGGCGGGACTCGAACCCATGATCCTGTGCACCCCGATGCGCCAAAGCCGAGACACTTTAGCGAGCGCGGCCACCATTTAGTTCAGTTGAAAGCGTTGATGGCCGACCAGAGCGAGGGAAATCTTCCACCACATCTCGACCACTTTTGAATGCACTGTACCACTCATATGCACGTGTTTTTGATGAAGTCGATTCACCGTAAACCCTCTATAACATTTTCAGCGATTCGGCACACGAAATACCATTTGCAATGCAAAATTTGAGACAGATTCTTTGTTCAATATTTGTTTCCATCGTAAAATCGCTAATCGCCTTGAGATGAACTAACAAAATGGCGTACTGTAAACAAACTAGATGACAGATGACAATCAAACTCCGCGTGGGTAAAGAGGAATGTGGTACCAACTTAGCCATAACAATATTCTCGAATCCCCTTTTAAACAGGATTTTTAAATGATCAATTCCCGGTACTTTCTTGATAGAATGTATATTCAAATCTTCGAAAGCTGGTCGCTAAGGTATGTCAGGATTAGAACAAAACACAAACAAATGGCGACTTCCCGTTTTAGATGAGTTTAAGTGTTGAAAAATATACACCAATAACCAGGAATATCTCGCAAAATTGATAATCCTTTGAAAAAATGTATATATATTTTGTTTTTTAAGTTAAGATACTTTAACGAGATCTACATTTTTTTTTATAGTAGGATTTTGTCTATCTCTTACGGTTAACCAGCTATGCAAAAGTCGTCCAGAGTAAAGAGGACTTCAGACTCTATTCCCAGAATATTCAAGGTATGCATTTCGAATGCACCAAAGAACATTACTTACAGAAGAATAAAGATACTCATGTAGAAGTCGTAAACATTTTTCAAAGTCATTGTATTTGTTATCTTCGTAAAATCTGTAGTCAGTTAACATATTAAACGAGGCAGTTGCTAATTTTCGGGAGATTAACTTCATTTATCTTTCTTTGTGACCTATACGGAAACTGCTATTTATCAGCAAAAACAACACAGGCAGCCCAATACGCAAAATAAATAATTTGATTTTCTTGAGATTTTACATTTCCAAAATAAGGAACTTTATGGCTTTTAGTTGATTTTCAAGTATTTCTAACAAACTCTCCCCTTCCGCACCCCAATGCTTCAACCAGGTGCAGCGATGTAATGGTTACCATACTAACTTTGTATCCCCAAAGTCGTCGGTTCAAACCCGGTGGAGGACGATGAATTTTTTCTTGGGTAAAATTTTTTCTGAAGGGAAGTAAAGTCGTTGATCCCGTGTCGTAGATTTACGGTACGTAAAAGAAACTCAAGCTTGATAAAGAGGCCTCTGAGAAAAATTAAGCCAGTATAGAATGGGTCGTCTATAAATAAAACGTCATTTCTTTCTTTCGACCTAATATTTAATTATTTTCCTCAATTGAGGGCTGCCATGTAGACAAAGTATAACTACACAATTAACATTTTTAAAAATAATGTACAATGCTAAAAATAAATCGTATAACTAAGTAGAAGTAACATATAAATTAGAAATGATAAACTTCAAATCTAATACAAATAGCACATACAATCTTCTCAAAAAGTCTTAGGAAGTTAAAAATTACAGAACAAAATTTAATGAATTGTTATTGCACCTTCATTAAAACGAATACAAATGATTTCTGAGGATGAGAATAGATCCTCTGATTGCCATGATTGCTCTGATTGTATGCAGTAGGCGTTTATCCAAAACATTATCTATCCAAAATTGGTGTAATTTTTTGGGTATTGTCCCTCTGGCTCCTATCATTAATCCGGTTACTGATATATTTTTAAGATTATACTTGTCCTTGTAAAAGGGAATGGTAGATTCATAAATTGCCTTTTTTTCTGTGTCCACTTCTTCAGGTTGTTCACAGTGGGACTCAAAGCGAACAGTAGGATCAAGGATCACTCCGCTTTCATCAGATATCTTATAAGCAATGATGTCGATGCGCCTGCTGCCACCATTGTTGGACAAACCATGCACTTCCTTATGGACCTCTAAAACTTTTTGTTTCATGCTTGTTGCAATCAAGCTCCTAATTTTATGATGTCTGCTGTTTCGCAGTACCTCTCCATAAGGGCAGGCACCCATATCATGTGCAATTGTTTCGTGCTCCCTTCCACAGCGGCGGCAGAGATTATTGTTCTGGGACCTACCCGGTAAGGAACGTACAGCAATAACTCCAGCAGCCATTTTGATGGCGTCTCTCCATTCGGAGCAGGAAAGTCCGCGATTATCTCGGATCCACTTATTTGTAGGTGTATAGTCGCTGAACATTTTAACACCTTTTCCTTTTTGTGGTAACTCACTCCAAAGCTGAAATTCTCGTTCTCTTAAATATTTTCTTACTTTTCTTGCATCTGGGAGGAGACTTACTGGGTCTCTGATGTTACTTTGAGTGATGTTAAGATGTTGTAAACAGCTTTGAGTTTCCTGCTCAAAACTTCTTACAGCGTTAACAAGCGGGTCGTTTAAGTATTTTAAAACTTTATAGATGTTCAAATGCTTAAGTCGAACTTCCCATGAGGCGCGGAATAGACCAAGGCCTTTATGTTTCCTCTCAGTATATACCATATGGTCTGGAATGTCTGTTGGTAATCGAAGGATACTTTTTAGGGTATATTTTAATATTTTGTCAGCGTAAACCAAAACTTTTTGTGGAATTTTATCCATTGGGATAATTTTAAATGGATAAATTAAGGTCGTAGAGACAGATGAGTTTAAAATAACAAATTTCTGGTCTGCTTGTAAAATGGGTGAACTTTCTAAAGTCTCAGTTTTCTTACGTAAATTTTCTAAGATTTGATGGCTGTCGAAAAATATTTCATCTTTTAAATGAATGCCAAGATAACGTATTTTTTCTTCGGGATTTTGACACTGAATTACATCGTTTTCAGAAATTATCAGATTGTGTGGTGAATATTTTCCATTCTTTATGAATAAACAAACAAATTTTGATGTATTGATGGTAAGAACTATTTCTTGAAAACGCTGTATAGCCAGTTTAGTCAATTCTTTTGCATATTCTAAATGTTTTCTAATGATCACAGTATCATCTGCGAAACTCATCACTGTTAAATTTTGACAATTTGAAGCCAATGAATAACCATATTCATCAGACAAAGCTTGTTCACTAAGTTCCTCCAAAATGAAATCCGTTGCTAAATTATAAAGAATTGGTGATATAGGTGAACTCAGTAACACGCCTCTTTTTATTTTAATTTGGTTGGTTTTACTGCAGTTGGTTTCAAATATTATAATGCTATGTTTTTGCAATTTCGTTACTAAGCGTGATAATTTGCTGGAGATTCCTATGGACTCTAGTGCTTTTTGGGGATGTAAATAACCTATATTATCAAACGCTTTTCTTATATCCAGAAATACCACAGTAATGTTATCTTTTCGTTCTTTAGCGGATTTCAGAGCTGCATTAAGAATAGTAGTGTTAATGTGACATCCTGGAGATGATGTAAAGCCTCGTTGGTATGGACTTAAGGTTATATAACTGCGTAGTCTACGGACAAGTGATCTTTCAATAACTCTTCTGACTACTGAGGTGATTGTCATTGGTCTCCAGTTGACGACTGATCTTCTCCTTTATGTATAAGAATGGATCTAGCAGTTTGAAATATCGGTGGTACTACTCCAGATTCTAGCATTCTAGTAGCTATCTTCGCAATGATTTCTGAAGCCACATCGTTTTTTGTTGTTCTCATGAGTACGTGGTCAGGACCGCTAGCCGTGTCAATTGATATATTTCTCATTGCGTTACGTATTTCTTCTTTAGAAATTGTTGTATTAAACGTATCTTTTATTTCGGCCAAGTCAATATTACTGAATTTTGTGGAATATTCCTGGCGAACTTGATCATTTGGTACAGAAAATACATTTTTAAAATAATCATGCAATATAGCACTGTCGATTTTGCAGGTTATGTTATTTTCATTAAAGACATTACGAACTGCCTTTCATCTTTGATTATAGTAATAAAATTGTGTTATTTGATAATTATATTTTGATTTTCTTTTCAATCTATCTCTTTTGGTTCCCCTTTCAGGATTAGTTGACGTTTTATATGAACGCTGCGTCTGTGCAAAATGTTTATTCTTTCTTGCCTCATAGTATTTTGCCGCGGGATTCTTACTGCTTTCTAACAGACTTTCGAATGGCGTTAAACATAGGTAGATTTGGTTTCGTTAGTGAATTTGACACTGTATTTTTATGTAAGAACAGAACACTTGTTCATGTTTCATGTTTATTAATTTTTAAATATCTTTTATTAATTTATTGGCACTTAGGTATCATCCATACAGCCCCAGGCGTTAACAATAACAGATTACAATTGAAAATACATTTACAAAGAACACTTTCATATTTCAGTGCATTACACTGGACATTTACATTTAAATGTTAATATTTACATGGTTTAAAAGTGCTATCATCAAAGTATAAACATAACAATTTGAGTTGCAAGTAATTGAGCGATATTGCATGGAATATAGGTTTCTATTTACAAATAAGTTCATTATTGCTTGTTATAACGAACTAATGTAGAGCGCCTGATGCGGAAACAAACGAACAACTTGGGAACTTTATGACCTCCGGAGCTGGCATTAATAAATTATAATGAAAAAGTGATATTGAATAGTAGAAACTTCCTCCCTGGATCATAGGAGCTAATTAAATTGTGACGTTTAACTTTAAACTTTTCCGCGCTACGTGATTTATGTTGCAGTTGCTGATGATGAATTTAAAATAAGAGCAGTAAAAAGCTGATAAAGAAGATGCTCTGTTTGAAGCACCTGTTATAAATTAAGCTCATGTTGATAACAGCATCCAACCAGGACAATAAATTAAAAGCGCTGGGCCATCAATCCTCTGCTTGAAATAAATCGTTGCTCTCATGCACACGGATTCATTATGTTCATGGGGATATAATCACCCACTAGCCAGCGACACCCTGCTCGAAATCAGTTGTGATCAGCTTTCATTGCCTCAAAAAAACTATGCAACACACTTAATAGCCTCACCTGTAGGGTAGAAATTGGTATAAAGGTGGCAATTTTATGCATGTGATATTTTACAAACATGTTGCTTTATTTCCACATCTAATCAGAAAATTACTTTTCACTAGCGCAAAATTTTATGCAGAGATTTCATCAGAGTATGAATTTAAAAATAGCAGTTAAAATATATATTACATTCACATGGCTTTCACAACCTATATTGCAACAAAGCATTCTTACAAAAAGTTATTTTTATCTGCTTCACGTATACGGGTATCGATATAAACATTTGCAAAAATACTTTTATTGCATACTTCCTTGTAAATACGTAGAAATGACGGGATGCACTGCTAAAGCGATAGTCAAATCTTTCAAGAGTTGGTTGCAATATGATCCACTGGCATTCCTTTTCTTTACTTGACCAGGAGAAAGAAGGATTAATAACAACTTTCCATTTGAGAAAAGCATAAATATGTTATAATTGAAACAATAACTAGGAATGTATCTAATGTATTTGGCATAGTTTGGTACTCAACCGACTTTTCGTTTTGAGTAATATTGCATACACACATACACAAGAAATTTTGACTATAATATTTTTGGATTGCGGGATCTCAAAACATGTATTTCAGTTCAGTGTATTTCAAGGATGCGACACGAAGATTTTAAAAAAAATATCGCCATCCCAAACTACCCTTTATGTGGAACAAATTTGGAAAATTTTGAATTTTCTAAAAATGTTGATTAACATCTCTTATATTTAAGATTTTTACATGCAAATAAAATGCATAGCTTGAATTTTCTGAGAAGAGCCTCTAAAGACCTCATTATTGTGGATGATTTTTATTGAATTTTGCACAACTAGTAAACTGTAACAGATAGACAAAAGCTTACTACACAAAAAATGTAGATCACGATAAAACACACAATTTATGCCATATACATTTTTTCGTGGGGTTGGCCGTTTTCGAGATATTCCTGGTTATTGATTTCCGTTTTAAAGTACCAAAACTTTTCTCATACGAGAACTTGTCGACGCTTGACCATGCAAAGAAACGGGATTTCAGTTCCATGGCAACCACATTTTAAAACCTTTGACTGTCGGTTTGGCCTAGTGTATTTCCTTATTTTCCTCCTACTTATAAAGGAACTAAATAATAAGGCCATTTTTGCTAATGTTTTAGCATTAAATAGAAGATTAAACTTATTAATATAATTAGTTAAGAGATGTAGACAAAGACATGTGAGTAGACCACATCAGATTTTTTCTGTAGTAAAGTTTCTAGCTCAGGTGGTTTATAAGCTATACAAAATACAGTGAAAATAAACAGGACTTCACATATTTACTCGGAATAAACTTAATATGTATTGTGTAGGTTTAAAACCATGAAGCGTCCTTCAAAGGATTTAGAATATCTTTCAAAAATGTTTAAAAAAGATGATTTCCATTGCTTTAAAAATTATATGCGGTATATCTTAGCGATATGATCATCAAGAAGTAAACATATAAGTATAACATATTGATACTTTTTATTATTTAAAGATTTACTTGGTATGAGGATATGTATGAAAAATCTGATGTGTACCATTCACATGACTGTCTCTATATCCCTGCAACAAATTATTCTTAAAAAGATTCTATTTACTTCTTGCTAATCAGTAAAACATTTGTAGAAATACGAGCCATATTACTTGCTTCCTTGTAAGTAGAGGTGAAATAAGGGAGTGCCATAGGTCAAAGTGATAAGCAAAAGCTGGTTGCTATGTGACTGAAGTCCCTTTGTTTGTATGGACAGTAGTTGACAAATTCCTGTATGAGAAATGTATAAGTTTTTCATAGCAGAAACCAAAAATAAGGAATGTTACAAAAACGACGAACTCCACGAAAAAAATGTTTATAACATAAATTGTGTGTTTTAACGTGCTCTACATTTTTTGTGTAGTAAGTTTTTGTCCATCTCTTACGGCTTAGCAGTTATTCAAAATTCAGTAAAATTCATCCAGAATAAACTACTCTATTCCCAGAAAATTCAAGATATGCATTTTATTTGTCAGGTAAATATCTTTAATATACGAAATATTAATCAAAATATCTAGAGCCATTTTTGAGAAAATAAAAAATTTTGAAAAAAGTTCCATGTAAAGGGTAGTTGGTGGTGGGGGAATTTATCTTCGTGTCGCATCCCTGGAAGATACTAAGCTTAAATACCAAGTTTGGTATTTTACCGACTTTTCGTTTTTGAGTTATCGTGTTCACAGACACACGGACACACGGACACAGGGACACGCGGACGCACGGACACACACACGGACCTTTTTCCGAAAATGTTTTTTTTAGATAAAGGGGACCCTAAAACATATATTTCCGGTGAAATCTCGGTATCGAATTGTTTGGTGGATTGCAAAAATCTACCTTGCATCCTTGAAACGCTTGATATTTTCCAAAATGTCTTGTTTGTATCTGGCGTCTTCTCTCTCCCGCTCTCTCAGACGAACGGCTTTTCTTCCAAAATGCTATTTGGCAGCGAACTCCGTTTATCGGCATTTCAACTCCGTCAAAGATTGCCTCTGTGGCCGAATGTTTAGTATTCTTCCTCTGTTTTCAGACGCCCCACACGTGCTTTTGGTCTATGATAGGAAAGTTCTTCTTTAATTAGAATCGTTCACTAACCTATGGGTAGACGAGCAGTTCGTTCTTCAAATCGATATGGACAACGTCTAATTCCTTTGGGTACATTAGCATTAGTGGTGAGATTAGTTAAGGATTGAAGCTAATTACAGACATATGGTAGTCAATTATCCTCGGAACATTGTCTCTGAGACACACATTGCGCTGTTTCACCTTCATTTTTTTTTAATTTCCCGTGTTTCACCTTACAGTTTTATCACGAGAGATTTAGAGTATTGGTAATAACTGTTTACACTTATCTATAACATGTTATTGCTGGAATGTTACAGTATTCGTAGTGTTGATTACACTTGTTTACGTCTGGAGTTTCTTGTGAGTTTCGTGACGGTCACTGTAATTTTTAACCATGCATCATTGTTCCGAAGGAAAAGCAAAACATTATTTCCAATTTCCAGGGATAAGTAAAACTCATAATGTTCAAGGCAGATAAATAATAAAGTAAATGTTCAAATGTTCCTACCACTTCAGTAGTTCTGAGGAGGTGTACTAAGCTTCAATCTATGTGTAGTATTTTCAGCAGCCAAAAGACTAGAGTCCGGGTCTGCGAAAGTAAATCTGTTTCAATCGTGATTTGTAAAAAGACCAATCATGAAATCTAAACTTTATGAAATCAATAACAGGTATTTTATTCAGCTTGATAGTTACAAAGTGCAACCAAGATATTTTATTCACACATACGTTTAATTTCCATCTTGAGAATGATTTTATAACATGAAATTCTGAGTCTTTTGATGCTTAAGAGTTTTATACATTATTCTTTGAAAAGCGACGACTGTCGTTCTTTTAGCAAAATTAAAGCAATTTGTGATATGCCCTTTTAAATTTCACAATACTGACGAATATCTCATATCTGTTACATTTTACAAAAAATGTAATACAAATCATCTTATAGATTTTTAGTTATTCTCTAGGTAGTATTGCTCTCGTAAAGTTCAATATAATTTCCAAGTATATCTTTTTCTTTTTTCTTATAGACCTACGGCCTGTTAAATCCATTATTAGATTTTGAGCTATAAATTGAATTGCAATTCATTTTGGGAAAAAACCTAAAAAGGGTGGTAAGCCACCTAAGGATAGTATTGAAATAAAGAATGTAAATTTGATGATTTTTTATGGTTTAGTGAATTAAATAAACAATCCAAATAAAAAACATAATTTTATCTTCCAAAATTTATTATTCATGCAATAGCCATTGATAAGTCGTAACAAAGTAGGTGTATCGGAAGATGTACCCGTATTTATTTTATTTATATTAAGATCTTATCAAGGAAGATTTATTTGATATTCTTCGTATAAAGAATTTGAGTCTCTCCATGTCCTCCTTGGTCTTCCAGGTTTGGTATATTATCTCTGGCGATCCTTATTATTCTGTCCGATACTATTCGTGCTACATGGTTATTCCATTTAGTTCTTCCTCTGTCTACCCATTCACCGGTTGCTTGAATATTTAGTTAATTACTAAATTCTAGATTTCTGATGTTATCCGTTTTTGGTTTCTCTACTATCTTTCTTAGAATATTCATTTATTTGTCTCTAGGGTCCGTCTTGTTTTAGTCGTTTCTGCTCGTGTCTCACAAGCATAGGTAGATATCGGCCTTATAACTGTTTTATTGATTCTTATCTTAAGTCCTTACTTAGGTATTTATTTCTAAATATTACATTCTTGCTACTTTATTAGCTTGGTATGTCACTTTGCTATTTAAGTCACCCTAGCTAGTTAATTCGATTCCCAAGTATTTTATTACCATTTCTTGTTCTATTATTATTTTCTCTACGTATACATTGCACCCAAAAATTCGATACCAAAATTTCACCGGAAATAATGTTTTGAGACACCCTGAATCCAGAAAAAGCATTTTTAGAACAATATTCTTGTGTTTTGTCTATCTGTGTGTGTATGTGTGTGTGTGTGTCTGTTGGCAGCATAACTGAAAAATGAAAATACTGTTAAATAACAAACTTGGTATTTAAGTTTGATATCTTCCATGGATGTGACACGAAGATTTTCAAGAAAATCCCCCCTCCTAACTACCCTTTATATGGAACACTTTTAAAAAAAAATATGGCTCAAAAATGACTAACAATTTTGATTAAAATGCGTTTAAGATAGTTTTATGACAAAAGAATTTATATCTTGGATTTTCTGGGAATAGTCTCTGAAGACCTCTTCATTCTGGATAACTTATGTATAACTGGCAAACCGTAAGAGATATACAAAAACTTGTTAGACAAAAAATGTAGATCTTACTAAAACACAGTTTTATATTACAGTCATTTTTTTGTAGAGTTAACATTTTTCGAGATATTCCGGATTATTAGTTTCAATTTTAGCCACCTAAACTTTTCTCAAACCGGAAGATATATATTTCTTCTCCTTTCACGATTGTTTATTCCTGGAAAGCAAAGATATTACAATTTCAACTGTGTCATTTTCCTTCTACTTACAAGAGCTAGCAATAAGACTAAATCTGCTTACAGATTAATGTTTTGAATAAAAGGGTTGTTTGCCGAACAGCTAGAGGACATCATGTGAATGGAACACGTTAGATTTTTTCTCTTTGCTTACAATGGACCAATAATAGGGACTTTTCAGTCATTTTCTTATCACGATGTAGACGAAGAATAAGCTTTTTGCAATAACTTGTTACAGGAATGTAAAGAAAATAATGTGATTGTAACACATCAGATTTTTCAGTCTATTTCCAGCTTAATATTTTCAGGTATATAAACTTTAAATTTCGTATCTTTGTTGCTTTCAATTAGAATATCTAGGGATAGAAAGAATTGTAAATTAAGTAAATCGAGAACAAATGGAAGCCCAACACATTACAATAAAATTAATAAAAAAAAGCATCTTATATGGAATGACATGGTGAAGGAAAGCGAAAGGAGGGAGGAGAGATTACCAATAAACCTCCCTCAGATAGAACTCTTTGAACAGATAAGAAGAGACGAATATCAAAGAAGACAAGAAAAAGTATTCCTTTGAAACTTTACTGTAGCTCTCAAGAGAATGGACAGAAATGACTGCAATTTTGTTAGCATAAGTCACAATATTTATTTACCCAGAATCGGCTAACGATTTTTTTTATAGTGTTTAATGCCCGCTTTTCCTATATAGGCACCGCAGGCGATGACTGAGATATATGGAATGAAGATGCACCACCGGTGAATTGTGATGGCGAGAGAAACCGGAGAATCCGGAGAAAACCCAGCCCTGCGCCGCTTTGTCCTCCACGGTCGCTTGGGATCTAACCCTTGGTAAGAGGTGAATGGCTACGGCGCAACCAGCTGACGAATAGAGGTAATAGTGCCTTTTTAATACCACATGAAACCTCTTCCAATAAAGTTTCCAAAACTTACTAAAAAGAGTGGCTAATGCCCTTTTAATAAATTACGAGTCCAATTTAATCATCTTCTAACAGAACTAGAATATCCCATGCATATCGGAGGAATTTTTAACTTAGAGCTTTCTGAAGTTCCCGTCTATTCTTATAAAAGATTATTCGTTTATCTATAGTACGAAAATCAAGATAAACATTGCAAAAAATTACATTATTTCTTAGTTCCTTTTAAGTAGAAGGGAAATAAGGGAATATGCTAGGCTAAACCTGACACTATACTATTGTCGCTGCAATTTGGTTATTTTCATCGCCAAGTGTAAGAGTAAAACAAAAGAAATATCAAATGAATGAGGACTCACCATTGAGAAACGCTTAAATGTTTTAATATTGAAACCAATAACAAGAAACATATTGGAAATGGTTAACTGTACAGTAAGACTGTTTATGACATAAAGTTTGTGTTTTAGCGATATATATATGTGTGTGTGCTTTTTTTAATAAACCTTTGTTTCTCTGTTACTGTTTACCAGTTATGCACTTCAGGGGTTATCCCTAATTAATTCAGGATACGCATTTTATTTGCAATGTAAACATTTTTAAATACGGAATTTTAATCAAAACATTAGAGACATTTTCAGAAATCGAAAATTTCGAAAAATGTTTCATTTAATGGGTAGTTTGGTTGGGTGGGGAGAGTTTCCTGAAAATCTTCGAGTCGCAGCTCGGGCGGGCTTAGCACACACCATGCCTTTTTCTATAAATACATTTTTTATTCAGGGGGCCTCAAAACATGTAATTCCGATGAAATATCAGTATCGAATTTTTGGATGCAATACAATGTCCTTTCTACCTAGTTCGTACATTGTACAAACGTATTGCGTCTTCTTAAGCCGGGACACCCCACGAGCGTGTTACATAAGCTAACAGGCGTAGGCAGAAGTAAACCGAAAGCTTTTCACCTCTTTACCAATTGTTTCTCTCTGAAACGTAGTAGCCGATATCTGCTAGTTCACTGAACAATTTGTTAAGTTTAAGTTCTTCATTACTTATTTTTCTTGCCTCTTAAGTGCATAAGTAACCAATCCTATAAAATGTTGAAGGGGAATAGCATAATATAGGACCAACATAAAAATACAGTAAAGGAAAAATGTCAGTTGAAATTAAAACAATATATAACTACTACGTAAGAGTATACTTTCTCAACATAAGCCATCACAGAGATGACGTCAAATATATAACAGGGTTTAAGGCCTATATTACTCTATCACATTTCTGTGTCACAGAATGACAGATATATTTGTACACTCTTTGGTGTAAAACTGCACTGATTATGTCAATATTTTTAAAAATTCCACATGTGGTTACTTTTACTAGGACAATGAATTTAGAGTAGATGCAGTATTATTTAAATTACCCTGATAGCTAGAATGTTGGCACAGGGCAAAAATATCACTATTATTGTCTATAATAACTGGTATAAGGTTCAGTAAAGTTCAGTAAATACAGTGAATTTAGAGATGAAAAAAATATTATGTAAATTACCCTGCAAGCTATAATTTTGACACAGGGAAAAAGTACCACTGGTATAACGCTCAATATCATTACAATGAATTTAGAGATGAAAATTCTTATTTAAATTAGCCTGTTAGCTATTATTTTGACATAGGGCCAAAATATCAGTATTATTGTATATAATCAAGTTTTTATATACTGTGAATTTTCCAAATTTCACAGAGGGACCATATTGAAAGTACTTAAAAACAACAAACCTATGTCAGTAGATTTAATAGATTGCAAAAGAACTCCTGTGGAACAAAATTCCTGCAGACTATTGGCACTATATGATCCTAGCAATTGAAAGCGTTGTTAAAAAAACAAAAATTAATTTAGAACACCACTTATGGAGAATTAAACTTTTTTTTTTCTTCTTTTCTTTTATTGTTTCACTTTAACTCCTCTGATTATATCGGGGGGCTTTGATTTGTGAAACCCATTTGATCACAGTATGTCACTGTCATTAGGTTTATCATTATATATCATTAAACATGTGCACATTCATTCTCACACGCAAACTTCCACACTCTGAGGATAGGAAATAATTCTAGTTAAAGAAACATTCTCCGCCCCATCTGGGAATCAAACCCGACTTCCAGGTGAGAAGTCTGCTCGCTGACTATTTGACCACGGAGGCAGTCAAACGATTATTTGTTGTGCTTAAGAGAAAGGCAAACCCGCAGTACATCGCCGGCAACAGCAATTAAATTGAATTGAAGAGTCTATCTCATGAAACGTTCTGGATTTTCATTCGCTATAGGACAAATTATTATATTGTTTATCAAGCTAATTTGAAAACTCTGATACAATGCACATGGATATCCATTGGAGGGAAGCCGCGAGTAAAAGCTACTGTTTAATAAACAGGGAATTCTAAAAAAATTGCGGCACAGCTCTCCTCTGGGATGCACTCTAGTTCGTCCATAGCTTATTGTCACGTCATCCATATTAATTAAACTGACACTGTGTGAACCAAAACTTCATCCAGACACCTAAATAAAAGCATTTACGCTGTAATGCACTTAAGCCGAGCGCTTTTATTTACTCTGCGTTAGATACCTTCAACAAGTCCCCTTGCCTCTGGCTAGCTCTGAATCAAAGCAAATTCCGTTAAAATTAAAATTAGTATATAAGATATCAAGTGATCACCGCAACTGCAACTACAACTGTGAAATATTAACGCTTAATTATAGTTTTACTTTTTCTACACATACTATGTACATAGTGTATAGAGAAGGTATTGCACTCTACCCAAAAATTCGAAATATATGTTTTAGGGTCCCATGTAACAAAAAAAAAAAAAAAAAGCATTTTCACAAAAAGATCCGTGTGTGTGTCCGTGTGTCTGTGAACACGATAACACAAAAACGAAAAGTCTGTAAAATACCAAACGAAGATTTTGAGAAAAATCCCCACACCCCAAACTACCGCTTAGGTGGAACATTTTACGAAAATTTTTATTTTTTAAAAATGGCTCAAACGATTTTGATTAAATATCGTAAATTAAAGATAATCACCTGACAAATAAAATGTATATCTTGAATTTTTGGGAATAACCTCTGAAGAATACTTTATTCTGGATGAATTTCATGGAATTTTGCATAAATGCTAAACGGAATGGACAGAAACTTACCACACAAAAAACGTTCAGCACGTTAAAACACACAGTTTATGTTACATAATTTTTTTCGTGGAGACGGTTGTTTTTGAAATATTCCTTGTTTTTGGTTTCAATTTTAAAAACTTACACTTTTTATTTCATACAGGAATTTGTCAACTGCTGTCCATGCATACAAAGGAACTTCAGTCACAGAGCAACCAGTTTTTAACCTATGGTACTCCCTTATTTCGCGTCTACTGACAAGGAAGCACGTAAAAAGACTATTTCTGGTAATTTTTTCTTGAATAGCATTAAGTAGATAAAAGCGTTAGCTTTTTAAGAATAAATTGTTGCAGAGATGTAGAGAAAGTCGTGTGAATCGATCACATCAGATTTTTCTTTTTGAGTTGCGGTGCTGACAAACACACACACACACACACTCTCTCTCTCTCTCCCCTCTCTCTGTCTCTCTCTCTCTCTCATACTGAGATCTTTTGCAAAAATGCTTTTTTAGTTTAACGAATACCCAAAATTGTATTTCCGGAGTAATTTCTACTGACTACGTATATACATATGTAGTGCTTAGGTACTTGATAGGGAAAGTAAGAATGTGTTACCACCAAGGTAACATATTTTTATAATATTGTTTTATTTGTTAATCTGGCTTTTGTACCATCAACGGTCATTTTAATGTATTATGTACTGCTTGGTAAATGTAAATAGTAATTAAACATACATCGTGTTCCATTCACATAACTTTCTCTAACTATTCCATACTCAAGATATTCTGAAAAAGTATTGAACTTTTATCTACACCATGCTAATTGAGATAAACATCAGAATTATTATTACTTGCTTCCTTGTAAATAGAAGAGAAATAAGAAACTACACTGGGCTAAAGCGATAGTCAAATGTTTTAAAATCTGGTCGCTAAGTGAAACAATTAAGGTTCGGTTCGCTTTATATGGCCCGTTTGAGAAAGGTTAAGTAGTTAAAAACTGAAACCAATAACAAGGCTGTCTAAAAAAACGCTCAACTCTACAAGGAAGACCTATATTACAGAATAAATATTGTGACTTCAAATGCTATTTACAGAAATTCAAAATATACATTTTATTTATGTAAATATCTTTAATATATGGCATTTAAATCAAAATGGTTAGAGCTATTTTTGAGAAAAACATTTTATAAAATTTTTCCATGAATGGATAGTTTGTGGTGGAGGATTTTTCTTGAAAAATATTCGTGTCGCCTGTCTTGAAGATACTAAATATAAATACCAAGTTTGGTTTTTAACACACGGACCTTTTTCTAAAAATCCTTTTCTTGGACTTACGGACCTCAAAACATATATGTTCCATGAAATCCCGATATTAAATTTTTGGGTGGAATATAATAACTTCTTTAGCTACTATCCACATTATATATACATACGGCTAGAGAAAATAAAAATATTCATTCAGCTTACTTGCAGCAAGCATTTTAATCCGGGGTTGTGAAGTGAAAACACCAACTATCTAGGGTTAACACTAAGGATTTGCATCATAAAGGACATTTTGACCACTTGCTGTCTAAAAGAATGGAGTTATGACACTGCAACACAAGTCTTTTGTTTTTCTCTCTCTCCCACGAATACTCTGTAATACTTCCACAAACTGATTACTATCAGAATCTGCTCATACACAACTTCCTTCAATGCTTTTGTAGCAACTCTATTGTATTGTTTTGACTGCTCGCTTCGAATTTCCTCACTCAACTGTTGCATGCGATGCATTCCCAGTGAGAACTGAACTTTGTACAGAACATCGGACCCCTTTTATACCTGTTGATCACTAATACATTTCAATAAAATGTAGAAGTATTTTATTTTGCTTAATAACCACATTTAATGAATGCACGTAAATCAGTGTATATAAAAGACATTCCTCTATTCAGGCTCTTACAAATCTGCTCGGTTTAATCAGAGTACTCATCCGTACTTAGGAATTATATATTTGTATAATAATTTAAATTACTTGAATTTCTCTTTAGTTTGTATAAATGACTTTAAAAACTTTTATTTGATACAAATAAAGATGTAAATTCCTATAAATAATGTAAATATATATTAATTGTTAAGATCTTAAACACAAAGTAAAGGTACAATGTGGACCATCGTTTACATAATAGGTTCCTCTACATATACTTTAACACCATCAAATTCTCTAAGTTTTAAGATAACTGCATAATGCTCTGTCCAATAAAAGTACTTAATCAATCATCTCACTATGCCCTGATGATAGCTTACCTTCAAAGTTGAGCAGTATTGCATTCTGCAGACAGACTCCTGTGAGTCGTGAATAATTCTCCTCTCTTTGGGGCGTACACATGCTGGAACAATCTGATCTACATCTTGCAAATATTCATTAAGTTATAGTACATAGTTTCTGAGATAGGTCATGAATATAGTGGGATTGCTTTTAATCGATCCTTAAAGACGCTTGACCAAGGTATTAAGTTCGTTATATATCAGTTTATTATTTGTTTTAATCGTTTGCTCTCTTACACATACACACACTCGAGCCGCGTCGTGGCCGAGTGATTAGACCACTCGCCTCTCACTCGAGTTTGATCCCAAGCGACCACTTGTGAGATTTGTGATGGACAAAGTGGCGTGGGGCGGATTTTTCCCGGGTTCTCCGGTTTCCCCCGCCATCGCATTCCACCGGTACTACATCTTCATTCCACGTATGACCAGTTTCATCGCCTGCGGTGCTACAAGTAGTAAAAGCGGGCGTTAAACGCTACAGAAACACACACACACACACATTCTTTTTTGATTGCTGGACCTATGCTAAGCTCCTCTACATCAGGCACCAAAGCAGTAGGGAGGAAAAAACGAATACTACAAAATGTAAAAACAGAGCTCAAAAGTGCTGTATATAAAGACTGCTTCTAAAAGACGCGTAATAAAAATCATAAATGGAATTACAAAAGAAGTTTTAAGAAAAGTCGTAAAACTCAAAGCTTCTGAATGTTTCTGTTAGTTTATACATGTCTACATACTCACATCTGTAAGGGCGTATGGCCTGATAATCCTCTTTCCATTCCTCCATTATATCTCTTACTACATGCTCCCTTTAAACGAAGTCAAATATTTACCTTCCCAACGAACCTAATACCCCTTTGGACACCCCGGCCTTTCTTTTTAATCTGATGGCCGCTAAACTACTGTGAAACGTTCATAGGATTAAGATCACACCATCGCCTGCAAATGTCCACGACACTCGTGGTTAATACCTTACTACATTCACGTCAAATGACGTTCAATAACAGAGTCGTATATGTCGTTACCAGTCGCCAACTGAACCATGAGAAACGATATCCCTTTGGCTGGAGCACGCACAAAAGCGAATCGATGTAAAGGGACCCCCCCCCCCTGGTGGTCCTTAAGCTTTGATTTCTGTTCCTTCAAAGGTTTCCTTAAAGTTAAGGTAGACGGAGTGACTTAAGTAACGATATCCTTTCACTGCGAATTCAGCTGTTTTTATTTATTCCTTTCAATATCTTGTTGCGATTTTGTGGACATTCAAACCCTTAGTGAGTACCCATTTTAAAATTGCCATCATCGCCTGAACTTTCTTAACGGCATTTGTTTTTATGTGCTTTCTTCTACCCAATATTTCCGGAGGACAGTGTAGTGAACAAGATTACATAAATATTTACTTCACTTGCAACCTGGTAGTTTTAGCTATTAAAACTATGTTTTAAGGTTGGTTAGTACTTCAACTTGGCGTGACGCACAAGCCATACGTGAGCGGAGGAAGAGTTGTTGGAAGTGGTAATGCAAAGGACAGACCTCGCGATAACGAATGTTCGGGTGGTTCGCACGAGACTATTAACAATTTGAATAATCTGTCACGGTTTTCAGGTCGCCAAAACTTATAGTTTCACATAAAAAGGAGGTTTAAATCATTTAATTGAGTATCTAAGGCTAATTCTTGCATTTCTTGTTGTGTTTTAATACGTAGTTGATTTCAAATGCTCTCTGCTAGCCTAATGTCCCCAGACTAACTGCACCAGCGTCAGGTATTGAAGTGTGAGCACTTGGAAACAAAACTATACTGACAGATGTTGATTTCGTAATGCAGTTACGACTTTTACACGTATCGAGAACTGCTCCGGCTCTCCTTGAATTTTAGCAGCTAGCATTGCATGGCAAAAGAGAAGACCTGTATGGCTATGCTGTTGTGACTTTCCTTTTCACGTTTCTTTCAGTGAATATGCTCATTATACTTCGTCTATCAAATACGCCTGAGAGGTTAGGGCTACATTACATGCGAACGGAATGAGTTTTATCGCAAGAAGTCATTTTATGCCGGGACAACAAGCTAAAATCCAAAGAGCCAACACATTGGGAATAAATCCTTTGTTACTTATAAATTTAATATAAATTTGTTCTTTACAAATTTACCAGGCTTCGCAGCTAGCCCCTGGTTGAACTCCTCGGTTATTAAAATAATCCGCCATTACATAGATCCACACAACGCATGCTGGGATCCATATCTTTTTTTTTTTTTTTTTTTTCAATACAGTTCCGGAATCTGGTCGGGACTACGGCGCTGTATACCCTAATTTTATTTACCTTTTTTTTTCTGTGTGATTACTAAATTGCTGTTTTTCTTCTTTCATATACGCACACACATATAAACAAACATATGCCACCCATACCCAAGGCGGGACTCGAACCCACGATCCCCTGCGCTATGAAGCATCAAAGCGAGATGCCTTGGCGAGCAAAACCTGCACTCGAAAGAGTTCAAAACAGAGCAGCTAAATTTGTAGACGAAGAAAACGATTCGAAAATCATACTAGCACTGCTAATTCGTTGGAAACAACAGAAAAACGTAGGAGACGAGCAAAGGCTATGTACAAATTTTAGAGCCTATAAGGGAAATCTGTATAGAAATATATATCGAAGCGATATGTAAGTCGTTATAAGTACTGCGGGAGAAATGATCACTCTAAAAAAATAAAAATAGGGAACAAAAAATTGACATAGGAAAATTTTCATTCACAAACACAAATATTATCGAATGGAACGAAATGTCTGCTGATATACTCGAAACTTTGCCTCAAAGTGTAAATAGTTTTAAAAAGAGACTAAAGAGGAGCGATTTATAGTCGGGATGTTAAATATAAATATTGCTTTAACACTAGTATTATAACTATTTTAACACTATGTTATTGTTATTATTATTATTATTATTATTATTATTATTAGTTTGATACTGTATTAAGATATAATGTCATTCTGACAGAATATTATAATACCAATATTATTATTTTTTTATAAACACAGTACCGGAGTCTAGTCGGGACTCCGGCGCTGTATACCCTTTTTATTTGTCTCCTTTTTGCCCCCTTTTTCACAACATCTCATTTGGTTTTTTATTTTATGATCGTTTGCATTTTTGTTTCTAATACACACACATACACCCATACCCAAGGCGGGTCTAGAACCCACGATCCGCTGCGCCACGAAACACCAAAGCGAGGCACTTTAACGAGCGCGGCTATTTTAATTATATTGTACATTGTATTATTGATAGCGCTGCAACTGAGCTATGCCCTAAGCAGTGAAATAAAGTATCTACCTCTCTATAATTTCCATCGCAAGAAACAATGGAGTGCTTTAGTGCCAACTGTCAAAAAATAATTTCTCCCAGAGAATTTGCAACTATGCTGAGTTTAGAAGCACAAGATAGGCAGGTAGAGGACTAGTAAACTGTTTTTGTTATTACAGAACAAGTGTTGGCAACTCACGCCTCAACACAATCTAATTACCGATGGCGCCTGCGTCTTATTTGGGGAAGGAAAGCGAAGAGTGTGAGGAAAAGATTCAAACCAAACCTGACTAAAGTGATTTCCTCATTAAAACCTCGGCGACGATGCTGTTTCTTTGCTCTGCTTGCCGGCTGCTAATAACAAGAATAGAAATGTGCGCTGTATGCAGTTCTGCTTGTAATCACTTGTTGCGCACTCGTCTCTAAATTACTAAACTACTGGCTAACTTCTATACGACACAAATTTAATGAAAACTTTAAAGGAATAGGGATGCAAATGCCATGTTAAACTTTCGGAGAAACTAATGTTTAGTTTTACTTGGAAATAATTTTAAAAGTTTCTTCCCCTATTTCAAAGCTTCCTTAAGTGGAAATGAAATAATTTACTCTTAACTAGATACATATACATTTCAAAATTAAAATATTTTCTGTTCAGATGTTGAGTAAAGTACGAGGGCCGGTTTTTTCTCAACCTCTAATAGGCCATAAATAAAGTCAACTTCATAGACAACAAGTACTAAAAGTTTTGTGCACTTATGGTTACTTTTCAACATAATCACTGAAAAGATTGAGACATTTATCTTACCTGTGTACAATCTTTGCAATACCCGCTTCAAAAAGTTTTGCCGCCAAGTATTCCAAATGAGCATTGATGTTGTTTTGAAGATCTTCGTACTTTGCGACGTTTACGGAGAGGCATTCAAAACAAACGAAGGAATGATGACTTCAGGAATTGTGTTGATCCATGACAACGCTCGTCCACACACTGCTGGCACAACCCATCGGCTCCTTGAGCAATTTCAAGGGGGCATTTTCGATCATCCACCGTACAGACCTGACCTGGCACCCAGTGACTTTCACCTTTTCCCTGAACTGAAGACGTGGCTAGGAGGGCAGCACTTTCAAACCAACGAAGATCTTCAAAACGTCAATGCATATTTGAAATCATTGACGGCAACATTTTTGAAGCGGGTATTGCAAAGCTTGTGCACAGGTATGATAAATGTCTCAATCTTTACGGTGATTATGTTGAAAAATAACCATAAGCATACAAAACTTTTAGTAATAAAATGATTATTTTGTATGAACTTGTCTTTTAGTTATAGACTATCGGAGGTTGAACAAACAGGCCCTCGTATAATGATGAATGCTATTATGAAAATGAAAGGTATATATATATATATATATATATATATATATATATATATATATATATATATATATTATCAATAATAGCCTTTATAGTGCTAGTCTGCTATTTTAATGAATTTCGAGCAGTATCTCATTGCTTAGAATAGGATTCCTTTTGATTGTAAAAATAAAGCTAAATGCTTACAAATACCTTTAAGCGCTTTAAATCCAATAAAAACCCTTAGCATTTCAGATTTGTTATTAGTTTACCATCATACAAATGCTATGACAATATACTAGAGTAATCTAGAGTAACTAATACAACAAAAACATCAACAAAATCGAAACCTTTTTTACATTTTTAGCCAAATTTCGCAGATTTGACCCTCTAAATTGCATATTTACATAAAAAAATCTGATGTGTACCATTCACATGATTTTATCCATATCCCTGCAACAAATAATTCTTAAAAAGCTTATACCTCTATATACTTTATGCTAATCAGAAAAAATTAGCAGAAATAGTCTTATTACTCGCTTCCTTGTAAGTTGAAGCGAAATAAGGGACAACCGTAGGTTAAAGTGATAGACAAAAGCTGGTTGCTATGTCAATGAAGTTCCTTTGTTTATATGGATAGGAGTTGACAAGTTCCAGTATGAGAAAAGTATACGTTTTTCATAGCAGAAACCAAAAATAAGGAATGTCACAAAAACGACGAACTCCACGAAAAAAATGTATATAACATAAATTGTGTGTTTTAATGTGCTCTACACTTTTTGTGTAGTAAGCTTTTGTCCATCTCTTACGGTTTAGCAGTTATTCAAAATTTAATAAAATTCATCCAGAATAAACTACTCTTCAGAGGCAATTCCCAGAAGATTCAAGATATAAATTTCATTTGGCAGGTAAATATGTTTAATATCCGAAATTTTAATCAAAATCGTTAGAGCCATTTTTGAGAAAATCATTATTTTCGAAAAAAGTTCCATGTAAAGGGTAGTTGGGGGTGGGGGGATTTTTCTCAAAATCTTCGTGTCGCATCCCTGGAAGATACTAAACTTAAATACCAAGTTTGGTATTTAACCGACTTTTCGTTTTTGAGTTATCGTGTTCACAGACACACGGACACACGGTCATACGGACACACACACACACACACACACACACACACACACACACACACACACACGGACCTTTTTGTGAAAATGCTTTTTTTGGATATTGGGACATATATTTCCGGTGAAATCTCGGTATCGAATTTTTGGTGAAGTGCAATACTTTCTCTATACACTATGTACATAGTGCGTATGGAGAAAGTAAATTATTGGCATTGCATATCTCCAAAACCTATTTATTTCAACCTTTCCCGGCTGTCATGTACTCCTCTGCACTGCTTCTTCTTTTCTTTAATTGGCTAGGGTACACCTTAGAATGACAAGCAAGCTCTGTGCAATGCAAGGATAAGCGAACAAAAATTCTAATATTAATACAGTCATTCATAAATGTTTAACTTTGAAAGAAGATATAACTGAAGAGTCCTGCGATTTATTTGGTGATAAGATTTTACATACATTCCATATGTATTAACGTTACGTGACTTATTTAAGTTATATGCATATGGAAATTTAAATTTGACAATTCTCTTCGAACATATTAAGATAAATTAAAATAAGAACTGAAGCTTTCCTGGCGACGTGTTAATTCAAAATCTTCTCGGGCTTCTAGCCAGGTAAAAACTTGGCTTGACACCAACGTTTCGAAGAAGTGCATCTTCCTCGTCTTCAGGGTGAACTTCAGTCGAATACACTTATGAACGAGGGGTTTCTCTCAACTACATGTTCACAGTTTCAAAATGTTCCGCTCCTCTCATTTATTTTTAAATTCCTTCAAGTTTGCCAGAATGTGAAATTTATTCCCACTACCATTATCTAGAACAATATACACACTAATACCTTCAGTTCATCCTGAAGACGAGGAAGATGCACTTCTTCGAAACGTTGGTGTCAAGCCAAGTTTTTACCTGGCTAGAAGCCCGAGAAGATTTTGAATTAAGATAAATTAAGTGAAATAAAATGTACCTACTTTGTATGGCTACTATTCCGTGACAGGTAACCATGAGAAGTCACTAGTACAAGTGGTATTGAAAGATGCAGAACAAGGTTGTGTGTAACAGACCTTAAGGTTTGTTCCATAAACCTTGTACCTTACCTCTCATTGGCTGTCGCCCTCCGTGGTGTAATGTTTACCATGCGCAAGGTCGCGGGTTCAAACTCGGCGGAGGACGATGGATATTTTCGGGCGTAAAAATCCTTAGCATGGCTTCCTTCGGAAGGGAAGTAAAGTCGTGGGTCCCGTGTCGTAGATTTAGGGCACGGAAAAAGAACCTCAAGCCTGATAAGAGAGGCCCCTGAGCAAAATTAAGCGGTATTTCATGCCCAGTATAGAATGGGACGCTGAGAACCAAAACAGTTAAAGAGCGTCCATAAATAACATGCCATTTTCATTTCTCATTAGCTGCTGAATTGGCCTACTGTAAAACTCGAAGATGGTTTTCAAATTTTCATTTTCATAACCGTACGAACCAAATATATTACGAGTATGTAACAAGAGTTAATGGATCTCAACCTTAGAAGACAGCACGTGTTAAATGTTGCCAAATGCACTATATGTATGTTAGGGCTTTGGTCCTCAGCGGCGATCAATGTTATTTTGTGAATTAAGTATCACAAACACTGAAAAATCTGCACTGCTATTTAAGGCCATTGTAAGATATTTATTTTTCACTCACTTGTCTTTATTGCTTAGTACTTCAAATGCATCAAAATACAAATAAGGCAATACAAAATTATAAATATTTTAATTTTTAGGATAACTCCATTGTTTACTCTTGACACAATTATATTCCGATGAGTGGAATGATTTAAGAATGAACGATGCGCCTCATTGTTTTTCGCTATCCGCTATTGCATTAAGACATTTACTTTACTCTAGCGCGTTACACCCTCAGCTTTTATTTAATGGCGACCTTTCATTGTTTCTTTTCTATCCTATACACTACCACATGGTATCTTTAGCTAGTTCATTTTTTTCTAACCAAAAAATTCGATACAGAGAATTCAGGGTCCCTCTGCATCCAAAAAAATCATTTTCACAAAAAGGTCCTTGTGTGTGTGTGTGTGTGTGTGTCCGTGTGTGTGTGTGTGTGTGAGTGTGTGTGTGTGTTCGTGTGTCGGTGTGTCCGTGTGTCTGTGAACACGATAACTCAAAAACGAAAAGTCGGTAAAATACCAAACTTGGTATTTAAGTTTAGTATCTTCCAGGGATGCGAAACAAAGACTTTGAGAAAAATCCCCCCACCCTCAACTACCCTTTACATGGAACTTTTTTCAAAAATTTTGATTTTCTCAAAAATGGCTCTAACGATTTTGATTAAAATGTCGTATATCAAAGATATTTACCAGACAAATAAAATGTATATCTTGAATTTTCTGGGAGTAGCCTTTGAAGTGTAGTTTATTCTGGATGAATTTTACTGAATTTTGAATAACTGCTAAACCGTAAGAGATGGACAAAAACTTACTACACAAAAAATGTAGAGCACATTAAAACACACAATTTATGTTAAATACATTTTTTTCGTGGAGCTCGTCGCTTTTGAGACATTCCTTATTTTTGGTTTCTGCTATGAAAAACGTATACTTTTCTCATACAGAAACTTATCAACTCCTATTCATATAAACAAAGGAACTTCATTGACATAGCAACCAGCTTTTGACTATCACTTTAACCTATGGTTGTCCCTTATTTCGCATCGCAAGTAATAAGACTATTTCTGCTAATGTTTGCTGATTAGCATAAAGTAAATTGAAGTGTAAGCTTTTTAAGAATAATTTGTTGCAGGGATATAGAGAAAGTCATGTGAATGGTACACATCAGATTTTTTTTACTTGAATTGTCTAACGCATTCATTATTATTTTGCGTTTCTTCATAGTTTACAAACATTTCGTCTTTTCCAAGCCTCCCCTTCCATAACTATAAAAATGTATATAAAATACAATAAATAATCTATATAAAACCTTACAGTGTTCCACATACTATAAACACTTCCTTACAAACTTATGTTATCTGTTTACCTTAGCACGGTATCCGGCTGCTATATGGCAACTCTTGAGTTGAATGGATAGATGAATAATTTATTAATATTGACAATGAGCACTAGAAGTTACAGAATTTCGGCTTGTTTTAAAATTTTTCTCCAATACTATCAACATTTTATCTGGCTTGGACGCCGTTGTAAACGCAATAACAAAAATCTTTGATTTAAAAATCATAAAGCTTATCTTATTAAATATAGAGCTTTCATACTATTCGTGCATTAGCATTCTACCTTATTTTAGTTAAAAATATATTTTTACGTTCTGGCTTTTAGTTAATTAGTTACTGCGTAATAAACACAGAAGCAGCAGATATCGTACCTTTTTCTAAAAACACATATTTTTTTATAAATTGAACTCAGAGAAATCTAAAATACTCTACAAATGATGTAATCTAATAAAGAAAAAATTTCTCAATAGGATGATGTATTCAAAGCTAAAAATTACAGCTATATATTTATACTACATTAGAAAATTGACACAGTGTGAGAGTAAAAAAGGATGACGTTAATGCCAACACGTGTACATTAGATAGAGACTGAGATACCATTTAACCCCATACTGCTTTTAAATATTGAGGTGGAAGGTCCCTGCATTTGAAACCTGCCTCTCGGATAACAAAGGTTAGTGCGTCTTTCATGACAGATTGTCCCTTTTTACTTTCTCTAGCACGTATGTACAATGTGCATAGTGAAGGTATTGTATTCCACCCAAAAATTCAGTGCAGAGATCTCACCGGAAATACATGTTTAGGGCCCTCTGAATATATATATATATATATATATATATATATAGATATATATATATATATATATAAACACCTATTTTCAGAAAAATCTTTAGTGTGTCGGTAATACCAAACTTGGTATTTAAGTTCAGTATCTTCTAAGAATGCGACAGGAATATTTTCAGGAAATCCCCACTCTTCACTACACTTTACATGGACCTTTTATCGAAAATGTTGATTTTCTCAAAAATGGCTCTAGTGATTTTAATTAAAACACCAATGTTTAAGACATATCTGGGAATAGCCTCTGAAGACCTTTTCATTCTGGGTAACTTTGGTATAGCTGTCGTATAGTTGGCAAACCGCAAGAGATGGAGAAAGACTTACTAAACAGACAATGTAGATCTCATTAAAATATACAATTTATATCATACTTTTTTTTCTAGAGTTAACCGTTTCCAAGGTATTCCACGTTACAGCTTTCAATTTTAAGCTACTCAAACTTTTCTCACACTGGAAGTCGTTTTTCTTTTGTTTACTTCAGGCAAGTAAAGAATACAGGATATCAATTGCTTCACATAATGACCGGCTTTTAAAGAATTTGACTATCGCTTTATCCTAGGGTATTCTCCTATTTAGCATAATGTAGGTAAAACAATATTTTTAAGACAACTAGAGAAAGTCATGTGAACGAAACACATCAGATTGTTTTGGTCTATCCATGGATTCACGTGGCCTGTTTCACAAAGGTGCATTGTCGCCCTCGTGGTATAATGGGTACCATGCTAACTTCATACACCCAAAGTCCCGGGTTCAAATCCGGCGCAAGACGATGAATTTTTTTTCGGGCGTGAAAATCCTTAGCCTGTCTTCCTTCGGAAGGGAAGTAAAGCCGCTGCTCCCGTGTCGCAGACTTACGGTACGTAAAATAACCTCAAGCCTGATAAAGAGGCCTCTGAACAAACTTAAGCAGTCTTTCACGTCCAATATAGAATGGGACGCTAAGAACTATAGCAGTTAAAGAGCGTCCATAAATAAAAAAAAAAAATCACATGTTCCATTTACACACTTTGTCTACATCTCTGCAACATATTGTTATTAAAAAGCTTATTCTTCTATTTACTTCATGTTAATCGAGAAAAAATTGGCAGAAATCGTCTTATTACTTGCTACCTTGTAAGCAGAAGCGAAATTAGGGAGTACCTTAGGTTATAGTGGTGGTCACAAGCTGGTTGCTATATGATTGAAATTCCTGTGTTTGTATGGACGGAGTTGACAAATTCCTGTATGAGAAAAGTATAAGTTTTTCATGGCTGAAACAAATAACAAGGAATATCTAAAAAACGATCAACTCCACGAAAAATATGTATATAATATAAATGTTGTGTTTTGATGTGCTCTACATTTTCTGTGTGTAAGTTTTTGTCCATGTCTACCAGTTTAGCAGTTATGCAAAATTCCGTAAAATTCATCCAGAATAAAGCAGTCTTCAGAGGCTATTCCCAGAAAATTCGAGATTTACATTATATTTGTCAAGTAAATATCTTTAATATACGATATTTTAAACAAAATCATTATAGCCATTTTTGAGAAAATCAGAATTTTCGAAAAAATGTCCATGTAAAGGGTAGTTGGGGGTGTGGGGATTTTCTTGAAACACTTCGTGTCGTATTTTTTGAAGATACCAAACTTAAATAACAAGTTACACACACACATACACACACACGCACACACGAACCTTTTTCCAAAATTGTTTTTTTTTATTCAGGGGGGCCCAAAACATGCATTTTCAGTGAAATCTCGGTATCGAGTTTTTGGGTGCAATACAATACCTTCTCTGTACATTATGTACATAGCACGTGTAGAGAAAGTAATAAATAAATAAGAGTGCATTAACCAACAGGGGGAAAGGGGATGGTAATGCATCGCGAAATAATACATGTCTAGGAGACAAGCTTCTAAGAAATAATGATTGGTAGAACATTCTATCACGTGCCTGTCATATTTACAAACAAATTGATGTTTCCAGATCGCAATCATCTGTGTACCAGTAGTAAACAAAAGACATCTCTCGTGACGTAAGTGACTCATGTTCCTGTTTTTATCAATTCGTTACTAGAGAGTTTAGTTGGCGCGAAGCCGGATATCTGTCGCTGTTTCCTGGTTGAGTTTACTCGACACAGAACTGAGATGTGGTGTTCTCTCGACGCTAATCTTGGTCTAGCACACCCTCCGGATAAAAATAACTAAGCTTAGTAATCCTTCGTAGAGAGGGGGAGATTTGAGAGCGCGTGCTGCTCCAAATAAAAAGCCATCATGCAAGATACAAAATGTAAGCTCTGCGCTATAGCATGGCGGTCTTTCCGGTAGCATTAACCTCCAACCCGACTCGCTGCTTCTCTAAAGCTCTGCAGCCACTACATTTGGAGAAATGATCTCACGGGAACACTGTCCGACAACTGTTGTGGCTCTGTGAAACAAGAGTTAGCTTAAATCCTATTATATACCACAGGTGCACCCTCGCAATATCCAAAAGTAAATGTAACTCGAATGTAATACAATAGAATTATTTTTGTAATATCGGAGAAGACCTTTATTTTACTTTACAAAATACATTTTGCATTACACAACAGCAGAATAAATATCTTGGAATGTATGTAGTCCAATATTGTTTCATTAACAATTTCAGCCCGCCCGGGTAGTGTGGTGGTAGCGTGTCTGCTGCAAGTTCAACAGGTCGTGAGTTCGAATGTCGCTCAGGGTGAGTTTCCCAGATAAGATTTTTTGGGGATTTTCCCTTATCCTGAGCCGACGAATGTCGAGTAACTTTAAGCTCCATGGACCCCAAGATCCTTTGATCATTTCATCAATTTCATTCATCGCTCGATATTACCAACCAGGTTAAAGTACGTTAAACTAAAAAATCTGACGTGTTCCATTCACATGACTTTCTCTACATCTCTGCAACAAATTATTCTTAAAAAAAGCTTATACTTCTATTTACTTCATGCTAATCAGAAAATTATTAGCAGAAATAGTCTTATTACTTGCTTCCTTGTGAGTAGAAGCGAAATAAGGGAGTACTATAGGTTAAAATGATTGTTAAAAGCTGGTTGCTATGTCGCTGAAGTTCCTTTGTTTGTATGGACAGCAGTTGAAACATTCCTGTATGAGTTTTTCAAAGCAGAAACCAAAAACAAGGAATGTCTCAAAAACAATAGACTCCACGAAAAAAACCCATATAACATAAATTGTGTGTTTTAACGTGCTTTACACTTTTCGTGTAGTAAGCTTTTACGCAACTCTTTCGGTTTTGTAGTTATTCAAAAGTCCATAAAATTCATCCAGAATAAAGTGCTCTTCAGAGGCTATTCCCAGAAAATTGATGATATACATTTTATTCTTCAGGTAAAGAGCTTTAATATACGATATTTTAATCAAAATCGTTAGAGCCATTTTTGAGAAAATCAAAGTTTTCGGAAAAAGTGCCATGTAGAGGGTAGTTGCGGGTGGGGGGATTTTTCTCAAAATCTTCGTGTCGCATCCCTGGAAGACACTAAACTTAAATACCAAGTTTGGTATTTTACCGACTTTTACTTTTTGATGTATCGTGTTTACAGACACACGGACACACATACGGACCTTTTTCTTAAATAATTTTTTTGGACACATACGTATTTCCGGTGAAATATCGGTATCGAATTTTTGGGTGGAGTGCAATACCTTCTCTATACACTATGTACACAGTGCGTGTAGAGAAAGTAAAATTTATCAATTTCAACTGTTATAATACCGGTCTGTGTAGCTAAGATATTTAGGCGCTGGCCTTCTAAACTCAGGTTGCGGGTTCAAGTTGGTAGATATACTGTCATGTTAAAGAACACCTGTGGGACGAAATTCCAGCACACCGTTGGCGTTAATACATTACTGGATTGGCAGCGGTGTTAGCAAAAATATTATTATTTTCTTTTTATTATTATCATTATTATTATTATTATTATTATTATTATGCTTCACGGTTTTGAACTTTTCAATCACTTCCGGCTCCAAATTCATCTGCCCATCTTTTCTTCTGTCTTCCTTGGTTTCTTTTAGCTTTAGGGTTGTAATTTATAGCTATTTTAGGTATTCTAATATGAATCATCCTTTGAACATGTTTTTCGCATTGTTGTTTTATTGTTTGCAAATATATTATTTATTTATTTATTTATTTATTCTACTTTTAATTCTTTCCTGATACTGTTACTATTATATCAACTTTTACATTACTATTTTTACTTGTTCTATACGTACTAAGAACATAGTAGGCTTGAGGTTCCCCTCAATAAAAATAGTTTTGTTTTACTTTCTTTACTTAGTAAATAATAAATAGGTAGAGAAGTTATTGCATTCCACCCTGAAAGTTGATTCTGCAATTTTATTAGAAACACACGTTTTAAGCTATCCGTATACAAAGAAGCATTTTTAGAAAAACAAATTTGTATGTATATGTGCATGTGTGTGTCCGTGTGACAGAATTAAAAAATGAAAATTCGATCAAATACCGAATTTGATAACTAGGTTGAGCAACTTCCAAGGATACAACATGAAGATTTTCAAAGAAAGTTCTCTTCCCAAATTACACTTTAGATAGAAAAATCTTCTAAATTTAATTTTCCTAAAAATTAATAATGATTTTGATTAAAAGACGGTGTATTAAATGCATTTTTATGTTAAATAAGAGGCATATCTCAAAATTTTGTGAATAGGCTTTGAGAATTTCTTCATTCTGGATGACTTCCACAATTTATGTTATATACATGTTCTTGTCCAGTTAGCCATTTCCGGAACATTTCTTGTTTTTGATCTGAATATCTCAATACTTAAACGAGAATTTATTATAAACTACTCTTTTGTTTTATTCCTGTCCATTGCAAAGTTTTTACTTCTGTCACGTAGCAACCAGCTTTTCAAAATATATGAGTATCGTTTTAGTGTGCTGTATTCTTTTTTTTTCTTTTTATTTACAAGGTTACTAAGTAACAAGACCATTTCTACTAATGTTTGTCTGTAACCTAATGCAGATATAAAATAATATTTTGCAAGAATAGTTTCTTTGCAGAACAGGTAGAGAAAGTCATGTGACACATCAAAATAAATGAAAGAGAAAATTGTAATTAAAGGTGCCGCTTAAGGTACAGAAAATCTTATTTTAAATTTGATATGGAATACATATCCATAGTTGGAACTGCTGAAATTCTTTATTTAGCTTGTATACAGCATTGAAAAGGAACTCGACGTATTGAGCATAATATTCAACTGCACTTAACCATGTACTGAACTTTGTAACTAAGACGCACTGGGCGCAAATACCCCATGAATCTGATGAAACGGTTCAATATGTTTAAACAAACATTTTACTTCCTTTGGCGATCAGAGTATTAACAATAGGAAGCACAATCCTTGTTGTCTAGCAAACAACATGAAACATATTATCAACGATGTACACAGAGTATTAACAATAGGAAGCACAATCCTTGTTGTCTAGCAAACAACATGGAACATATTATCAACGATGTACACAGAGTATTAACAATAGGAAGCACAATCCTTGTTGTCTAGCAAACAACATGGAACATATTATCAACGATGCAGACAAGAGTATTGACAATAGATAGCACAATCCTTGTTGTCTAGCAAACAACGTGGAACATATTATCAACGATGCAGACAAGAGTATTAACAATAGGAAGCACAATCCTTATTGTCTAGCAAACAATATGGCACATATTATCAACGATGTACACAGAGTATTTACAATAGGGAGCACAATCCTTATTGTCTAGCAAACAACATGGAACATATTATCAACGATGCAGACAAGAGTATTAACAATAGGAAGCACAATGCTTGTTGTCTAGCAAACAACATGGGACATATTATCAACGATGCAGACAAGAGTATTAACAATAGGAAGCACAATCCTTATTGTCTAGCAAACAACGTGGAACGTATTATCAACGATGCAGACAAGAGTATTAACAATAGATAGCACAATCCTTATTGTCTAGATAACACCATGGAATATATTATCAACGATGCAGACAAGAGTATTAACAATAGATAGCACAATCCTTATTGTCTAGCAAACACCATGGAACATATTATCAACGATGCAGACAAGAGTATTTACAATACATAGCACAATCCTTATTGTCTAGCAAACAACATGGAACATATTATCAACGATGTACACAGAGTATTAACAATAGGAAGCACAATCCTTATTGTCTAGCAAACATCATGGAACATATTATCAACGATGTACACAGAGTATTAACAATAGGAAGCACAATCCTTATTGTCTAGCAAACATCATGGAACATATTATCAAGGATGCAGACTACGTGGATAATGTTATAGTAACTTTTATTATCTTTGTCAAACGACTATCAGCAGTAAGTGAACGTAGAGAGAGCCAGTCTAAGCTCTATGTTACAAGCAACAGCTTTTAATGAAGTGATTGATAACTAATCTTTGCAGGTGAGGCATATTAAGCGAAAAAAAGAGCTCTATTTTTCTTTAATTATTACATACTTTTAGGCAGCTTTTTACTACAAGGGCACAAAAAGAATGTCGTAATTGATCTCGTGTTATTCTATTGACACCATTTTTGTATTCGTTATCATTGTCGTCATCGTCAGAGTATGTTTTCTATGAATTTGAAATACAATCAATGAAGCTTAAATGAGTACCAGTCACTTGAAAATAACGTTCGAGCTTTTGTTAGAAGTGTTGGCACTGGACTCTTTAAAATGTATATGTAGCAAACACCCCTTACATCCTCAGAAAGGACACACTCCAGTTAAATTATTCCAATGTTATTTGTATATCACGAAACGTTGAACACAAAACGTCCACAAAATAGCTACTGCAGAATAAATTATTGTTAGGTCTGCTTCACTTTCAGGACCAATTGTATTCGCATAACTATAAGCTGACTCAGACTGGTGTATTTCAAGTGTGTTAATATTTTGTTTCAGGCAGGGCAAACGTTGCAGTGAAGTTTAAACAAACAATTTCTCTATTATATGTAACCAAAGTAAAAATAGTTCCAAAAATTGATGTAACGTTGCTAGAAAAATGATATCACCAGTATCGAAGACATTAATGAGCCCTTTTTAGAATTACAGTTTTCTGAGACTATTAAGTTTGTTCCGCGCACATGTAATATTTTAGTTTCTTTATTCAAAGCAGTATATATTTAACTGGGGAACTAAGAGAGAAACTGAGCGGCTAAGACTATGCGAAATATGCCATTATCTGTCTGTTTAAGGTTTAATAGTTTTAGCATACTATTCGCGCACCATTTCTTGGGCGCTCGTCTCCCTAGTTTTCATTCAATATGTTTCTCGCAATTTCGGAAGCAGACCGGAGTGACAATTTTAAGATATTAAGTACAATATCACCCTGATATCTAGTGGCCTCTGTGGGAAGCTTTCATTCTATCTGCAGAATCCCAGTGCTCATATGCATGCACGTACGCTGCGTTTCGTTAATAGTTCTGCTGGTCGCGTTGTCGCCTTCCGCGGTCTAGGGGTACTCTGGTTCCCAAAGTAGCAGGTACAAACCCTGCAGAGGGCGAAGGTTTTTTTCTGTTTTAAAAATTCTTAGCATGCCTTCCATCGGAAAGGATGTAAAGCCGTTAGTTCCATGTCATGCATTTACAGCACGTAAGAGAACCTCAAGCCTGATTAAGAGGCCTCTGAGCAAAATTTAGCGTTCTTTCATGCCCAATTTAGAATGAGACGCTGAGAATCATAACAGTGAAAGAGCTTCCATAAATACAACTCAATTCCACTTTTAGTTTGCGGTAAGTTAGATAACCTGTTCAACATAATTTCTAAGGGTCTTAAAAAAAAAATCTCTCTTGGTTGACAACACTGTGGAAGGACAGGTGGGCGAGCGAGCTCTTCTTCCCCCCCGGCCCTCGCTTCCACCACGCGAAAAAAGGGGCACGGATTGTACTCGGAACTAGGAGATAAAACCAGAAGAGCATTATCGTAGCGAATAACACAGTCAAGCAGTTGAGAAATGGTTAACAGTTTTCTGCTCTTAGTAACTTAATAGGAATAATGGAACCACTGTCAGTGTCAATCATTCCCAATTTTCCAGGCGGTCGATTTATATGTCATTAATTTCCATCCCAATATCAGCAATGCCTTAATTATCGTAAATTCTGTTCATGGTTTCTACGAAACACTGTGACAGTTAAAGAGTATGTGCAATGTTCATTCATCGGGAGTGCTTGATCTTTTGTACTTAGAAATGAATTTAGTTGGGACATCAATAGCCTAGTAAAAGATACATGAGTTGCAATTAAACTTTTTCGCAAATCCATAAGACGTATCCCTATGAATTACCGTCCAGTGCACCAGCAAATATTTAGGCGATTGTTATTGAATTATTAGCACATGCTCCAGTCCATTTAGAGTAATACTACATGCTACTAGAAATAATTATATAGCATTTTGGAAAATATTCATATTTTTGTTCAACATTAGGTGTATCGCATGCTTTATGCTGTGTATATTTTTACTTTCTCTACACGTACTATGTTCATAGATTATAGAGAAGGTATTGTAATGCCCAAAAATTCGATACCGAGATTTCACCGGAAATATATGTTTTGAGACCACCTGAATCAAAAAAAGACCCCTCAACTACCCTTTATACGGAACTTTTTTCGAAAATTTGGAACAATTTTGATTAAAATATCGTATATTAAAGATATTTACCTGACAAATAAAATGTATCACTTGAATTTTCTGGGAATAGCCTCTGAAGACTACCTTGTTCTGAATGAATTTTGAGGAACTGTGCATTACTGCTAAACCATAAGAGATGGACAAACACTTACCTCACAAAAATGTAGAGCAAATAAAAGCACACATATATGTTGTATACATATTTTTCGTGGAGTTGATCATTTTGAGATATTACTTGTTATTGGTTTCAGCTTTGAAAAACTTTTACTTTTCTCATACAGGAATTATAATGGAATTATAATTTTATAAGCAACATTTTGATTCAAAAAGTCTCAAACATAATTATGTTATGATGGGTGTTAGAACTCATGGAAATTTGTGTAATAATAGATAAAGAATAAATAAATATTAATAATATTAATACGATTTTGTTAATTATAACTTTAAGTGCATTATAAGAAATGAGAAAAAACAACATTATTCTCTTTTCATCTCTTTCTAGACTAATACAGCGCAAATGCTTCTACGGTTAAGCTTAGAGAGGTTCGAAAAAGAAAATGAGATTGGTTTTCTGGCTTAGAAAAAATTGTCTTTTTTACTTTACTACCGGGGGCCAGCGTCACCGTAAAATGAATTTCACAGGAAAAGTATTGCATTGCGTTACATCTGTGGGATGACACAAATGTACCGCCACAGAACGGTTATCGCGGTGGTAGTGGATCTGTCACACAAAAGAGTTAGACTGTGAAGTTGTCCTCGTTACCCAACACTTTTAGAATATCAGTCATGAATTTTTCACCAGATAAAAAGTTGGTGGCTTTACGTCGTCGAGGCTGAAAGTGACAATAGGACATGTTTAAACCTCTCTAAGACGCAATTGAGTTTACATGCTATATATATACTCTCTGAAACAAGAAATATGCTAAAGCATAATATGCTAAACCATGAGCAATCTGTTGATGTGTATTTATAGTAAAAATCTGATGTGTTCCATACACATGACTTTCTCTACATCTCTGTAATCACTTATTGTTAAAAAAACTTATGCTTCTATTTACTTCATTCTAATGGAGAAAAAATTAACAGTGATAGTCTTATTACTTGCTTCCTTGAAAGTAGGAGAGAAATAAGGGAGTACCATAGGTTAAAGTGATAGTCAAAAGCAGGTTGCTTTGTGCTAGAAATTCCTTTGTTTGTATGGACAGGAGTTGACAAATTCCATCGTGTATGAGAAAAGTGTAAGTATTTTAAAGGTGAAACCAAAAACAACGATTACCTCAAAAACGATCAAATTAATGAAAAAATGTATAAGATATAAATTATGTGTTTCAACGTCCTCTGTATTTTTTCTGTGGTAAGTTTTTGCCCATTTCTTACAGTTTAGGAGTTATGCAAAATTCAGTAAAATTCAAGCAGAATAAAGTGGTCTTCAGATGCTATTCCCAGAAAATTCAAAATATACATTTTATTTTTCAGGTAAATATCTTTAATATATGATATTTTAATCAAAATCGTTAGAGCCATTTTTTTGGCAATCAAACTTTTCGAAAAAAGTTCCATGTAAAGGGTAGTTTGGGTTGGGGGATTTTTCTCAAAATCTTCGTGTTGCATCCCTGGAATATACGAACTCAAATACCAAGATTGGTATTTTACCGACTTTTCCTTTTTGAGCTATCGTGTTCACAGACACAAAGACACACACACACACGGACCTTTTTCTGAAAATGCTTTTTTTAGATAAAGGGGACCCTAAAACATATATTTCCGATGAAATCTCGGTATCGAATTTTTTGGTGGAGTGCAATACTTTCTCTATTCACTATGTACATAATGCGTATAGAGAAAGTAAAAATCTGATGTGTTCCATACACACATCTTTCTCTACATCTCTGTAATCAATTATTGTTAAAAACTTATGCTTCTATTTACTTCATTCTAATTAGCAGTGATAGTCTTATTACTTGCTTCCTCGAAAGTAGAAGCGAAATAAGGGAGTACCATAGGTTAAAGCTGGTTGCTTTTTGCTAGAAATTCCTATGTTTGTATGGACAGGAGTTGCCAAACTCCTGTATGAGAAAACTGTAAATTTTTAAAGGTGAAACCAAAAACAAGAAATATCTCAAAAACGATCAAATCCATAAAAAATGTATTAGACATAAATTATGTGTTTTAAGGTCTTTTGTATTTTTGTGTGGAAAGTTTTTGTCCATTTCTTACGGTTTAGCAGTTATGCAAAATTCAGTCAAATTTATTCAGAATTAAGTGGTCTTCAGATGCTATTCCTAGAAAATTCAAGATATACATTTTATTTATTATTTAAATATCTTTAACATACGATATTTTAATCAAAATCGTTAGAGCCATTTTTGAGAAAATCAAAATGTTCGAAAAAAGTTCCAAGAAAAGTGTGGTTTGGGGCGGGGAGATTTTTCTCTAAATCTTCATGTCGTATCACTGGAAGATACTAAAATTAAATACCAAGTTTGGTATTTTACGGACTTTTCGTTTTTGAGTTATCGTGTTCACAGACACACGGACACATGGACACGCACGGACCTTTTTCTGAATACAGGGGACCCTAAGAGATATATTTCTGGTGAAATCTTGGTATTGAATTTTTGGGGGGAGTGCAATACCTTCTCTATACGCTGTGCATAGCACATGTAGAGAGTAGAAATATAAAAATAATTAAAAAACAAACAAACAAATAAAAAAGAAAAATCTGATGTGTTCCATTCACATGAATTTCTCTATATCCCTGCAACAAATTATTCTTATATTTCTATTTACTGTATGCTCATCCGAAAAAATTAGCAGAAATAGTCTTATTTCTTGCTTTATTGTAAGTAGAACCGAAATAAGGGAGTACCATAGGTTAAAGTGAAAGCCAAAAGCTGGTTGCTATGTGACTGAAGTTCTTTTGTTTGTATGGACAGGAGTTGACAAATTCCTGTATGAGAAAAGTATAAATTTTTCAAAGCTGAAACCAAGAAAAAGGAATATCTCAAAAACGATCAACTGCACGAAAAAAAAATGTATATAACATAAATTGTGTGTTTTAATATGCTCTACATTTTTTGTGTGTTAAGTTTTTGTCCGTCTCTTACGGTTTAGTAATTATGAAAAATTCATCCAGAATAAAGTAGTCTTCAGAGGCTATTCCCAGTAAATTCAAAACATACATTTTATTTGTCAGGTAAATATCTTTAATATATGATATTTTAATCAAAATCGTTAGAGCCATTTTTGAGAAAATCGAAATTTTCGAAAAAATTCCATTTAAAGGGTAGTTTGGGGTGGGGGGATTTTTCTCAAAATCTTCGTGTCCCTGGAAGATACTAACTTAAATACCAAGTTTGGTATTTTACCGACTATTCGTTTTTGAGTTATCGTGTTCACAGCTACACGGACACACGGACACACGGACACAGGGACACACACGGAACTTTTTCTGAAAATACTTTTTTTGGACACAGGGGAGCCTAAAACATATATTTCCGGTGAAATCTCGGTATCGAATTTTTTTGTGGAGTGCAATACATTCTCTATTCACTATGTACATAACGAGTATAGAGAAAGTAAAAAAGTACTCTCGCGAATTTTCGGCACATTACAAATTTACCTACGTATCAAAAGTAGGGAAAGTATTGTATTACACCCAAAAATTTTATGTCGGGATTTCACCGGAAAGATATGTTTCAAGGTCTCCTGCATCCATAGCAATTCAGATGCATTTACATGAAATCTCGGTATCAAATTTTTGGGGGAATAGATACTTCTCCATTTTCCTTTGCGTAGCATATAAAGTAAACACGTAGGCAAATAGAGGTTAAAATTTGTAAAATTACATCCACTTTTCTAGTTGTTCCTGAAAACGTCAAGGTTCGGGCGAGACAAAAAGGAAAAGAGGACGGATCTGTTCTATGCAACATATTATTTTTTAAGCTTTTAGTATTGATACTCCAGAAAAAAAAATATACTCTCAAAATACATGACGTGTACATTGGCAAAAGAAAGGGTGATAGAGAGGAGACGAAGAGATTAAGAAAGGGAGGAAGAGTCTGTGGGGGACACGCAGGGAGAAAGGGAAGAAAGCGAGGATTCTTATTAAGGGAGAGAGAAGAATATTTCCTACTTGTACAATAATACGATTGGAGTTTCAGATATACTGGAATTTAAAATAAACACGTATCAAAGTACTATGCTTTTCAACTGGCGCACAAATTAATCATCGTCATATCATCATCATCATCATCATCATCATCATCATCATCATCATCATCAACGCCATCATCATCAACGCCTATTTCGGTGATGGTTTATAATTCTTCTTTCTCTTGGTTTATTTAGCTACCTCTTCTTCGGTATACGCGTAACACTCATTCTTTATGAACATATTTTTTTTGGGGTTGTAGAAATGAAATCTCTTTTTTACTTTCTCTACACGTACTATGCACATAGTGTAGAGAAGATATTGCACTCCATCCAAAAGTTCGACACCGAGATTTCACTGGAAATATATGTTTTAGTGTCCCTTGTATCCAACAAAAGGATTTTCACAAAAAGGTCTGTGTGTGTGTGTGTGTGTGTCCGTGTGTCTGTGAACACGATAACTCAAAAAGGAAAAATCGGTAAAATACCAAATTTGGTATTTAAGATTAGTATCTTCTAGGGATGCGACAGGAAGATTTTGAGAACCCTTTACATGGAACATTTTCGTAAATTTTGATTTTCGCAAAAATGGCTCTAAGAATTTTGATTAAAATACCGTATATTAAAGTGGATAAAATATATGTATGTATATCTTGAATTTTCTGTGAATAGCCTCTGAAGACTACATTATTCTGGAGGAATTTCTCAGAATTTTGCATAACCGCTAAACCGTAAGAGATGGACAAGAACTTAACACACAAAAAATATAGAGAACGTTAAAACAATTTATGTATCATACGTTTTTTTCTTGGAGTTCATCGTTTTTGAGATATTCCTTGTTTTTTGGTTTTCGCTTTGAAAATCTTACACTTTTCTCATACAAGAATCTGTCAACTTCCGTCCATACAAACAAAGGAACGTCAGTCATATAGTAACCAGCTTTTGACTATCACTTTAACCTGTTGTACTCCATTATTTCGTTTCTGCTTACACGGAAGCAAATAATAAGACTATTTCTGCTACTTTTTTCTCGATTAGCATGAGGTAGATAAAAGCACAAGCTTTTTAACATTAATTTGCTGCAGAGGTGTAGAGAAAGTCATGTGAATGGAACTCATCAGATATTTTGTTTTCAATTACCCATGTCCCATAGCATAGAGGAGTGTGGATACTTCAATCGCCAATTAAACCTTTCCGTTTTATCCTACTTGTTTTGTGATTTGTTTGTTGAGGACATATTTTCGTAATCTATCTAGTCAACGAACTGGAACTTTGCCTGTGTTGGGATTTTCCCGTTTTGGGGCACACACTATATTAAAAAATCTGATGTGTACCATTCACATGACTTTCTCCATATCCCTGCAACAAGTAATTCTTAAAAAGCTTATACTTCTATTTACTTTATGCTAATCAGAAAAAAATAGTAGAAATAGTCTAATTACTCGCTTCCTTGTACGTAGAAGCGAAATAAGGGAAACCATAGGTTAAAGTGATAGTCAAAAGCTGGTTGCTATGTCAATGAAGTTCCTTTGTCTATATGGATAAGAGTTGACAAGTTAAAATATGAGAAAGGTATACGTTTTTCATAGCAGAAACCAAAAATAAGGAATGTCACAAAAACGACGAACTCCAAGAAAAAAATGTATATAACATAAATTGTGTGTTTTAATGTGCTCTACATTTTTTGTGTAGTAAGTTTTTGTCCGTCTCTTACGGTTTAGCAGTTATTCAAAATTTAGTAAAATTCATCCAGAAAAAACTGCTCTTCAGAGGCCATTCCCAGAAAATTCAAGATATACATTTATTTGTCAGGTAAATATGTATAACATCCGAAATTTTAATCAAAATCGTTAGACCCATTTTTGAGAAAATCAAAATTTTGGAAAAAAGTTCCATGTAAAGGGTAGTTGGGGGTGGAAGGATTTTTCTCAAAATCTTCGTGTCGCATCCCTGGAAGATACTAAACTTAAATACCAAGTTTGGTATTTTACTGACTTTTCGTTTTTGAGTTATCGTGTTCAAAGACACACGGACACACGGACACACACACACACACACACACACACACACACACACACACGGACCTTTTTGTGAAAATGCTTTTTTTTGGATATTGGGAACCCTAAAACATATATTTCCGGTGAAATCTCGGTATCGAATTTTTGGTGAAGTGCAATACTTTCTCTATACACTATGTACATAGTGCGTATGGAGAAAGTAAAAAGTATATGGATGAGCAACTGCTCTTAGTATTTCTATGCCATGGCCAGTATTTTGTCGAGGGCACCAATTTCAGGGATTCTTAAACGTTCACCTTAAATTAAATAATGTAAATAGAGGTTGACCTAAATAGCGACGTTTGCCTAGTATTTATATTTTGAGACCAGTTTGAATTCCATCAGTTTTTTATTACTTTCCCTATACGCACTATATACATAGTGTACAGAGAAGGTATTGCACTCCACCAAAAAGTTCGATACCGCAATTTCACCGGAAATATATGTTTTAGGGTCCCCTGTATCCAAAAAAAGTATTTTCAGAAAAAGGTCCGTGTGTCCGTGTGGCCGTGTGTCTGTGTACATGATAACTCAAAAACGAAAAGTCGGTAAAATACCAAACTTGGTATTTAAGCTTAGTATCTTCCAGGGATGCGACACGAAGCTTTTGAGAAAAATCCCCCCACCCCAAAGTACCCTTTACATGAAACTTTTTTCGAAAATTTTCTCAAAAATGGCTCTAACAATTTTGATTAAAATATCGTATATTAAAGTTATTACCTGAAAAATAAAATGCGTATTTTGAATTTTCTGGGAATAGCCTCTGAAGACTACTTTATGCAGGATGAATTTTTCATAACTACTAAACCGTAAGAGATGGACAAAAAATTAGCCCACAAAAAATGTAGAGCACGTTAAAACACACAATTTATGTTATATACATTTTTTTCGTGGAGTTGATCGTTTTTGAGATATTCCTTTTTCTGGTTTTATATTTGAAAAACTTACTTTTCTCATACAGGAATTTATCAACTCCTGTTAATACAAACAAAGGATCATCAGTCACAAAGCTACCAGCTTTTGGATTTCACTTTAACCTATGGTACTCCCTTATTTCGCTTCTACTTACAATAAAGCAAGAAATAAGACTATTTCTGCTAATTTTTCTCGATTAGCATAAATTAAATAAAAGATAAGCTTATTAACAATAATAATGTATAGAGATATAGAGAAAGTCATGTGAATGGAAAACATCAGATTTTTACTTTTCTTCCTTTCCTCGCTTTGGCAAACAATAGCATCTTCTAAATTATCTAAGTGAGAATCTAAGAATAATTTCATACTTAGTGTCTGAATATTGTGAAAAAGTAAGGTAAAGTACAATTAAACCAAATGCAATTAAATGCTTGAGGACGCCTAGCCGTTCAGGAATGACGTCTTAAGACACAAGTTGTCAGTGCTTTTGAAAAAGCGGAAGTTTCTTCTACTTCTTAGCTTCCCTTTTATTTAGAAAGAGGAGAGAGAGAGAGAGAGAGAGAGAGAGAGAGAGAGAGAGAGAGAAATATACACGGCTACCTTGTGAATTTTCCTGAGAGATAAAATAGTTTTTCTTGTTTTTGCTCCTTTTTTTTTTTTTTTTTTTTCCTCCGAGACAACACGCCTCTTGAAATGGAAAAGAACTTTTGGCATGTCAAAAGAAACAACTTCGTCGTCGCGAGATTAAAAAAAACAACAAGAAAGAGAAACGTCCGTTGAGTTTCGTCACACATATTCAGAAACCTCAGTTATTATTCGAAGGTTATTTTTTGTAGCTTGGTCTACTTTCAAGTTCTGATAAACTTCATACACTTCATTCACAGAGCAGCAAGTTCCATTTTCTAAAGAATTGTGTGCAGAATTAACTCATTTTGGGATTTTTTTTACTGCTGCTAAGCTGAAGACAGCAACAATCCTTTTTTTTAAAAAAAATAATCGTAGGCCTTCGTGGGTTTCGCTCGTATTATAACTAGGTGCGCTGTATTTTGGAAGGTTCTGGTTGAGAAATGTTGTCCAGGGCTGCGGTAGACATGTTTACTATGGCAGTTTATTTCGCAGTTGAGAGTTCTATATCAAACATTTGTAAGTAATTATTGTTAAACATATTTTACAATATACAATTTCCATTTTTCAATGGGTTTTCTAAGTTTCCAATTAGATTGCATCTGGCCATGAAAATGTTGCTGTCGCAATCAATAAAAATCTGATGTGCTTCATTCACATGACTTTCTCTACATCTCTTCAACAAATTATTGTTAAAAAGCTTAGGCTTCTATTTACTTCATGGTAAGTGAGAAAACATAAGCACAAGCGAAATAAGGGAATACCATAGGTTAAAGTCATAGTCAAAAGCTGGTCGCTATGTGACTGAAGTTCCTTTGTTTGTATGGATAGGAGTTGACAAATTCCTGTATGAGAGAAGTATGTTTTTCAAAGCTGAAACTATAAACAAGGAACAGCTTAAAAACGATCAACTCCACGAAAAAAATGTATATAACATAAATTGTGTGTTTTAATATGCCCTACATTTTCTATGTGGTAAGTTTTTGTCCATCTCTTACGGTTTAGCAGTTATGCAAAAATCCGTAAAATGCATCTAGAATAAAGTAGCCTTCAGAGACTATTCCCAGAAAATTCAAGATATACATTTTATTTGTCAAGTAAATATCTTAAATATACGAGATTTTAATCAAAATCGCTAGAACAATTTTTAAGAAAATCAACATTTTCGAAAAAAGTTCCCTGTAAAGTGTAGTTTAGGGTGGAAGGATTTTTCTCAAAATCTTCGTATCGCATCCCTGGAACGTGCTAAACTTAAATAGCAAGTTCGGTATTTTACGGACTTCTCGTTTTTGAGTTATCATGTTCACAGACACACGGACACGCACACACGGGCCTTTTTCTGAAAATACCTTTTTTGGATACAAGGGACCCTAAAACATATATTTCCGGTGAAATCTCGGTATCGAATTTTTTGGTGGAGTGCAATTCCATCTCTATACACTAGGTACATAGTACGTGTAGAGAAAGTAAGAAAGACTAGGGTATTCAAAGGCTTGGGACCTCGCCTCAGACTCATCAATGTGGATTCCCAGGCAATTTAATTGCTATTTTCTTATTCAATAATTGAGCCATTTGCTACTTGAGACTAATTTTCTTGTTCTAAAAGCTGAAATAATGGTTGCTGTCTGTGACACAATCACTAATTCGAACTGATAATGATCCATAAGAGGTGGGAAAATAGCATGACTGCGTTCTAATCTAAAAGGCCTGATTTGGAATCTGAGTTGTTAGCTAGCTATGTATGGTTTTAACAGTTTCTCCCTTATATTGAAAAGACATATATTGGGGAATTGTCAGCTATAAGGCCTCCAAGCTCATTTGATGTTTTATTTCACCTTCTATACAGACATACACAAGTTGTGTTAGGGGACATTTAACTCCCCAAAATAATAAACATCGTCATTACTTTACACCGAACTTTCAGGTAATCACCACAGATACAACAACAATAATAAAAACAACAACAACAATAATAATAACAATTTCAAACCTGAAGGAAACGAAATGAGAATTCTACTTTTTGTTACACATTATTCGCATAAAAATCCTTCGGGTTCATACCCGGCGAGGATTTTTTCGGGCGTCATTCGGGAAGGTAGTAAAGCCGTTGGTCCCGTGTCGTAAATTTACGGCATGTTTAAGAACATCAAGCCTCTCAAAAAAATTAAACGGTCCTAATATAAATATAAAATGGGACGTTGAGAACCATATCAGTTAAAGAGGGCCCATAAGTAGCACTAAATTTAATTGTATAAAGTCCTATTGCTAACAATTTGGGCAAAATTAAATTAGTTCACTGTAAGAATATAAAATGTTTCAGTTTATAGCGTAGTGATAAGAGAGAACGGAAATTAAAAATCCTCTGAGAAACTGAGCGTAAGAATATTCCCATTTGCAAAATATATAATAAACACAAGTACATAAATGTATGGAGAAAGTATTGCATACCACTCAAAAATTCGATACCGAGATTTCACCGGATATAGACTTTTAGGATCCCCTGTATTAAAAAACAGCATTTTTAGAAAAAGTTCCGTGTGTGCCAGAGTACCTTTGAAGACGATAACTAAAAAACGAAAAGTCGGTAAAAGAGCAAACTTGGTATTTAAGTTTAGTATTTTCCAGGGATGTGACATGAAGATTTTGAGAAAAATCTCCCCACCCCAAACTATTCTTTACATGGAAAAAATCTCCAATATTTTGATTTTCTCAAAAATGGCTCAAACGAGTTTGATTAAAATACGGTATATTAGACATATTTGTATGGAAAATAAAATGTATATCTTAAAGTTTCCAGAAATAGCCTCCAAAGACCTTTTTATTCTGAATGAATAATTCTGAATTTTGCGTAACTGGTAAACCGTAAGGGATAGACAGGAACTTACTTCACAAAAAATGTAGATCACTTAAAATGCACAATTTATGTAAAATACGTTTTTTTCGTGGAGTTATCCCTTGTTATTTGTTTCAGATTTAAAATACTTAAACTTTTCTCACATGGAAAGTTTTAAACTCCTGACACTGCGTAGAAACGGATTCCTAACAGATTTTACATTTGTGTTATCCCATTGTAGTCCATATTTTCATTCTACTTGGCAGCAAGTAATTAAGAAAATAACTGCTAATGTTTTTATGGATTATCATCTAATATATAGCAGAATGTGCTTTTTAACAATAATTTGTTACAGCGATGTAGAGAAAGTCATGTGAATGGAACACATCAGATTTTTACTTTCTCTATACGAACTATGTACATAGTGTATAGAGAAGGTATTGCACTCCACCAAAAAATTCGATACCGAGATTTCACCGGATATATATGTTTTAGGGTCTCCTTTATCTAAAAAAGGTATTTTCAGAAAAAGTTCTGTGTGTCTGTGTACACGATAACACAAAAACAAAAAAATCGGTAAAATACCAAACTTGGTATTTAAGTTTAGAATCTTCCAGGGATGCGACACGAAGATTTTGAGAAAAATCCCCCCACGCCAAACAACCCTTTACATGGAACTTTTTCAAAAATTTTGATTTTCTACAAAAATGGCTCTAACGATTTTGATTAAAATATCCTATATTAATGATATTTACCCGACAAATAAAATGTATATTTTGCATTTTCTGGGAATAACTTCTAAAGACCTATTTATTCTGGATCAATTTTGCTTAATTTGGCATAACTAATAAACCGTAAGAGATAAGACAAAAACTTACTCTACAGAAAATGAGGCCTCGTTAAAATACACAATTTACGTCATATACATTTGTTTCGTGGAGCTTACCGTTTTCGAGGTATTCGTTGTTATTAGTTTCAGTTGTGAAGTACTTATACTTATCCCAGATGGGAGTGTCCGTTTTCCTTTTGTTCTACTCCTGGCCAGGAATAGAAGCGATTTGTAATAACAATCGCATAACGACAGCTTTTAAAACATTTGACTATCGATTTACCCTAGTGTATTCCTTTATTTTCTTCCTACTTATAAGAACTAAGTAATAAGAACATTGTGTGAATACCTCGATTAACAAGGTGAAGAAAGCAGAATAATCTTTGTAGGCAGTTTCTAGAACGGCTAGAGAAAATCATGTGAGTGTAACACATCAGATTTTTTAACATACATTGGGTGTGGAGCTAAACTAGACGACTGAATGAGAGACATGGACTTCCATAGTTGCCATACCTACACTAGATTGTTCTCAAGCACACGGCAAATGGAGCATGTGTTTACTTCCATTCGGAAATCGCGAGAGACGGAAGTTTGCTGCTTGATAGGAGAAGTTAGCCTTTTGAGGTTATTTTTAATGACTGAGTATATCTTTCAGTGATATATTTTTCAGTATATGTGCACTGTAAAACAATCTTCTGCATAAATGTCAAAGAACATTTAAGTTCCATTCCTTACAGCTCCAAATATAGAAACTAATCATAATATCTTCAACAAAACCAAATGTACAGGAGCTATTGCATGACTGAATGTCTTTTCCTTAGTTTGTAAACCGTGAGAAATTATACAATAAGTTCTAGTTGCACAACATTTTTGTCAAATGCGATTTTCTGTAGTTAACTCTTTCCGAGATATTAATTGTTATTAGTTTCAATTTTCCAATAGTTATATTCTTCTCAAATAGGAAGTTATTAAGCATTTTTTATTTATTAGAAACACTATAAGAAACCAATTAACACCAGAACGTGTTCTTTATTTCCTTTTGACTCTCGATTGTACACAACATGTAGAGAATGTACTGCATTCCACCCAAAAAGTACACACTGAAATTTCATAGAAAATATGTATTCAGAAGCCCTCTAAATCCTCATAGAAACAGTTTTAGAAAAATGCCTGTGTGTCTGTGAACAGTATAACTCAAAACAAATACCACATAAATACCTATCTTGGTTCTTAAATCTTCGACACGAAAATGCTCAGAAAAATGCCCCAACTCAAATACCGTTCATTTGGAATAGTTTTGGATAGTTTATATTTTTTTAAAAAATGGCAAAATTTGAATACCTGGCAAATAAACTATAAATCTTGAATTTCCTGCTAACAGTCCGCTTTATCAGGAAGACGATTTGTATAAATTCCGAAATATCCGTTATAAATGGTTCAAATTGTTCAATACTTAGCCATTCTTTTCAAGTTCCATTTGATATTTAGGTTTCTCGCGATTGTATCAGGTGCCCCAATGGTCCCGCATTTGATATATGCAGATATCCCTTCGTGCGTTAAAAGAGTTTCAGAATTAAACAGGTATTTCAAGTTAAAACTCGCCAGTGGAGGACTAAAGAAAGCAGATTCGCTTTACCCGTCTTGTTTATCAGCGAGACGGTGAATCGGTCGCGCTCATTGCGAGGGGTAAAGCGAAGGTCACTGTAGCCAGGTCTCCTTTGGCGGGCTTAAACTTGAAATAACAATTTGTTTAATACACGAAAGTATATCTCCACACATAGTATAGTAATGACTGCTGCTAAAATGGAAGAGATGATAATAATAATAATAATAAAAAGATAATAATAATTATTATAATAATTGTAATAATAAATACAACAATAATAACAAAATTTTAATAATGATTAAAATAATAATTATAATAATGATTATAATAATATTTATAATAATCACAACAATAATAACAATAATTAAAATAATAATTATAATAATAATGATTATAATATACTATGTTATTATTATTATCATAAGAGAAATAAGAAGCCGTATTTCCAACTAGTAAATACGGTTCGCATAGAAAGTGCATAGTGGAAGTGGCAAAACCAAGAAATTCAATAGCTAATACAGCCCAAATTATACCATAATTTCCAAATGCTTTCTTTTTACCTTTTTCATGGGAAATCACATACGGTCCAATTGGGCCACCTGTTATAAAAAGAACGTGCACTTTTAAGGACAGCGTAGCGCATCCAAAGCTATTCCTTTTGTATCTATGCTATTTCTGCAACGGTTTAATTCAATAAAAGTGAGATAGGTGGAAATATGATACCCCATTAATAAATTATAGAGAGTAGTGAGTCATGTGGTTGTTACACATAAGATTTGTTATTATTTTCCTGGAGCGGTGCAAATTCCTTAGGGATCCGCGTGGCCCAGATTAGGAACTCCTGTTGTAGAACGCCGCTGCTCCATTGCGTTATTCCTTTACTGCTGTGATGTGTCTTTCTTCATTTCCTTCCGTTCTTTAGTTTTTGTTCTTTTTGTGATCTTGTGACACTCCTGCAAACCACACTCCGCAAAGCCCTGATTTAGGAGTCCTCTTCGTCAGCTGTAATTATCCTGCATTACATTTTGTGCTGTTTTTACGTACATCTTTCTTCATGAAGTAAAATTAGAAGAGCTGGCAAAGAGGAAGAGAAGCGTTCTCTCTAACGTAGGTATGGAATAGCTTTGAAGGGAACTGCCTTAACACCAGCTGTGCTTCTGTGCATTGCGGTCAATGCAAACCTTCCTGGATTTAACTTACAGACTGGCTCATATGGGGAAACTTCCAAGTAGGTTCTATGCCGGTTGTTAACAACCCTGGTTACTCCTATGTTGTATCCTTGAAGTTACTGAGAGTCAAGAAAAAATTGACACTTCCATTCTAATATGTTGGAATATTGATAATTTGGTAATTAAAAGGAGAGAGACCAAGAGAAAGATAGATTATCGAACAAAAAAAAAAATTTAGAGACCTATTAACAAATGGCACTGAAAGCAGCTCAGAGTGACATTGTACAATCATTGAAAATATTTATTAATTGCCCATTCAAACACAGTTTCCTAGAAATATATACAGACTGCTACTATAGTCCAACCACACTTGACAATAGTAACAAAAAATTGAAATTATACATACAACAAACAAATTACTAACAAATAAGCCTGAACTACGAAGTGTAGGTTAACGTTATCCAAGACAAAAATTAAAAAATATAATAATAATAATAATAATAATAGTAATAATAATAATAATAGCAATCTTATTCACCTTTCTATACAGGTATTGGGTCCTCGGGACTTTTTCGAGGTCGTCTTATATCTCTCCACCTTCATGGTTTATATAATAGTGCTTTCCTAGGAAATCTCTACATGAGCCTTGCTCTTTCGCAATTATTGCTGCATTTTCTCTATCGCATACTGTTCACGCAATCATTTCCTTATGTCCACATTCCTTAATTGATCTGCTCTTGTTACCCAAATATTGATCTTAAAAATCTCATCTTTAATAATAATAATAGTAATAATAATAATAATAATAATAACAACAATAATAATAACAGCAATGATTATAGTTATAACAGTAATAATGATTATTATAAATAGAGGAAAACATATTAAAAGAAACTCCTCGCAGTGTAATAGCTCGAAGTTGGGCCAAGGCCAACCGGCCGTCCGCTGCAACCCCCACCTCTGAACATTACAGACGTCATAGTCGGCATGAACCATTGAGGGGTAGGACGCGGCCAGCGTCCCAAGTCCCTCCCAGTTGGTCAATGAGGTCCATGTAACCTGGAGCCGCCTATATTTACCTCAAGTAGATATTCAATTGACCCCCCAGACACTTCACGAGACTTGTGCACTCGGACCAGGTCTCTGGGTGGGAGAATAAAAGCATTAGGAATGAATTGTTTTATGAATTATAATATATGATAAGTTAACTGGTTTACAACTGGTTACGAGGTAACTTTATTGAACCTCTAAGGGCGATGATAGCAATAGCTTTTATTTTATTGTTTTTTTTTCCCCAGCCGAACGTATTCTAGCAGACAAGAAAGATCATCCCACGAGCACCCACAATCAAGCCTCTATTTCTTGGAGTTCGTATTTACCCAAGCAAGCATGATGTTGTAGTATCTACGTTTATTTCTCTAGATTGGTCTTTATACTGCTCGAATCTGACAGTTGGATCAATTATATACCCCGCTTACTGTTAACAGGCACTGCCTGATCATTATAGTCTGCCAGCTAAAGCGAAGCCATGAACTTCCTCATGTACTCCATAGTTTATGATTTTAGTTCTTGTTATTGCGGGAGTTTCTAAGCAATTCTCCATAAGGACAAGAACGACCCAATACATAAGCAAGTATTGCAATTAACGCCGACAGAGGCGGCTATCTTGCTGTCTGCAAGGGAGAGGACGGACGGAGCAGACATTTTGTCATTCACTGGAGGTTCAACCTCCGCGATTTCTCATCCAAAAGTTGGCTTAAGGATATTCTTGACAAAGAGAGACATCACATCTATTTTGGGGAAGATGTGACTATGATTTGTTTTTTTTTTTCTTATGTTTTTCTTAGACCACATATCTCATAGGGTCCTGTCTCTGTGTTCTTTATTCCTTCTGTGGTTTCAGGTAGATTAACGTGATTTAGACACTCATTATTGTTGGTTTTAAGATTTGGTGTTATTAGAGCAAAAGCAGAGCTTTCTAAATACTTAGAGAGATCAATTAATTTGAAAGAATAAACATCATGATTTCGTCACACTTCAAGGCATCTTGAGTTCCTTTGCCTCACTGAATCATGTGATTTGAAGGTGTCCGTTTTCTTTGTTTCACTGCGCTGCCATCTGACGGTAGGATTTATGAACTTGAAAATCAGCTGGTTGTCTATTTTTTTGCCGATATTCATTAATTGTTGATAAAATGTGTATATCATGATGTTTTCCCATGTTGTCAGTTCTACTGCTGTCCTAGCAGATTTTAGTAAAGTGTCGTTCCAGTTAATTTCGTGATTTTCTTGTTAAAAATGTCCGGACAACTTACCTGGTTATTTTTAGTTTCTCTAGCAGGTATGAACATACAATGTGCATAGTAACTAGAGAAGGCATTGTAATGTACCCAAAATTTTGATACCGAGATTTCACCAGAAATATATTTTTAAGACTAGCTGAATCCAAAAAAGGCATTTTAAAAAAAACGTTAGTATAGTGTCTGTCTGTTTGTGTGTTAGTGTGTGTATATGCCTGCGTCTTTGTGGACACATAACTCAAAAATGAGAGGTCCATAAAATATCAAACTTGGTAACTAAGTTAAATATCTCCTAAGGATGAGACACGAAGATTTTTAAGTAAATTTCCACTCCCCATATTACCCTTTACATGGAAAAGTTTTCAAACATTTAGATTTTCTCAAAATGGTTCTAATTATTTTGATTAAAATACAGTATATAAGTTATATATTTGCATTATAAAAATGATTATCCCGAATTTTGTGAGAAGAGTCTCTGAAGTCTTCTTCACTCTGAATTATTTTTACATAACAGATAAATCGTAAAATAAAAACAAAACCCTACTACACAACAATTTAGATCTCGTCACAATTTATATCCTTTATATTTTTGTTGTTGCGGTAATTGTTTCCGAGATATTTCTTCTTTTAAAACACTAATTTTTATCAGGCAGGAAGTCAACCGTGTTTCTTTTCTTTTACTCCTGGCTAAGCATAGAAACGAATTTCAATGACAATTGCATAGCGACAGCTATTAAAAACATTGCACTATCGCTTTAGTATAGTTTATTCTTTTAGGTCCCCTCCACTAATACGGAACTAAGGAATAATTGCATTCTGGTAACGCTGATCTCGATTGACATGGTATATTAAGCACAATATCCTTTTGTAAAAAGTTTGTTTGTAGATCAGCTATAGAATATCACGTGGCATGTGAGTGAAACACAACAATTTTTTTAATACCTTGGGTATTTTTTCAAGCGTGAGGTGATGTTTCTTTTGCTGTGGCCTATTCTTTAGTATTTTTCAATATATTTGGGTTTTAACTTATTTTTGATGTAAAATAGGTTTTTAGGAACTAATGTAATGTTAAAAGTTCCAAAATCCTTTCCAAAAATTTTAGCATCTCAAGGATGAAAGGTAGACTTTTATTGTTTGTTTTTACTTTCTCTATATGCACTATGTACATAGTGCATATAGAGAAAGTATTGCACTCCACCAAAAAATTCGATATCGAGATTTCACCGGATATATGTGTTTTAGGGTCCCCTTTATCTAAAAAAATCTGATGCGTACCATTCACATGACTTTTTCCATATCCCTGCAACAAATAAATCTTAAAAAACTTATACTTCTATTTACTTTATGCTACAAATTAGCAGAAATAGTCTTATTACTCGCATCCTTGTAATTAGAAGCGAAATAAGGGACAACCGTAGGTTAAAGTGATAGTCAAAAGCTGGTTGCTATGTCAATGAAGTTCCTTTGTTTATATGGATAGGAGTTGACAAGTTCCAGTATGAGAAAAGTATACGTTTTTCATAGCAGAAACCAAAAATAAGGAATGTCACAAAAACGACGAACTCCACGAAAAAAATGTATATTATATAAATTGTGTGTTTTAATATGCTCTACATTTTTTGTGTGGTAAGTTTTTTTCCATCTCTTACGGTTTAGCAGTTATTCAAAATTTAGTAAAATTCATCCACAATAAACTACTCTTCAGAGGCTATTCCCAGAAAATTCAAGATATACATTTCATTTGTCAGGTAAATATGTTTCATATCCGAAATTTTAATCAACATCATTAGAGCCATTTTTGAGAAAATCAAAAATTTCGAAAAAAATTCCATGTAAAGGGTAGTTGGGGGCGGGGGGATTTTTCTCAAAATCTTCGTGTCGCATCCCTGGAAGATACTAAACTTAAATACCAAGTTTGGTACTTTACCGACTTTTCGTTTTCGAGTAATCGTGTTCACAGACACACGGACACACGCGCACGCATACACACACACACACACACACACACACACACACACACACACACACACACACACACACACACACACACACGGACCTTTTTGTGAAAATGTTTTTTTTGGATACAGGGGACCCTAAAACATATTTCCGGTGAAATCTCGGTATCGAATTTTTGGTGGAGTGCAATACTTTCTCTATACACTATGTACATAGTGCGTATGGAGAAAGTAAAAAGCATTGTAACAAAAAGATCCGTGTGTGTGTGTGTGTCCGTGTGTCTGTGAACACGATAACTCAGAAACGAAAAGTCGGTAAAATACCAAACTTGGTATTTAAGTTTAGTATCTTCCAGGGATGCGACACCAAGAATTTGAGAAAAATCCCCCCACCTCAAACTACCCTTTACATGGAACATTTTTCGAAAATGTTTATTTTCTAAAAAATGGCTCTAACGATTTTGATTAAAATATCATATATTAAAGATATTTACATGACAAATAAAGTGTATATTTTGAATTTTCTGGAAATAGCCTCTACTTTATTGTGGATGAATTTTGCATAACTACTAAACCGTAAGAGATGGACAAAAACTTACTGCACAAGAAATGTAGAGCACGTTAAAACACATAATTTATGTTAAATACATTTTTTTCGTGGAGTTGATCGTTTTTGAGATATTCTTTTTTCTTGGTTTCAGCTTTGAAAAACTTTTACTTTTCTCATACAGGAATTTGTCAACTCCTGTCCACACAAACAAAGGAACATCAGTCACATAGCAACCAGCTTTTGGCTTTCACTTTAACTTATGGTACTCCCTTATTTCGCTTGTATTTACAATAAAGCAAGGCATAGGACTATTTCTGCTAATTTTCCTCAATTTAACATGAAATAAATAAAAGATAAGCTTATTAACAATAATTTGTTACAGAGAGATAGAGAAAGTCATGTGAATGGGACACATAAGATTTTTTCTTTTGCGGTTAGCAAAGTGGCAACTTGTTTAATTTTTTTTTTTTTTTTTTTTACTATCACTATTTTATCCACAAAAACTTTATTAGAACAATTTTATTTACTCGATAAAATAATCAAAAAACATAATGAAAACATTGCGATGGCAATGAAGTTAGACTCTTTTAGCTAAATATTGCTTTTACGTGCAAATGTGAATTATAAAACAATAAAGTTATCTTATTACTGTATAAATTTAGGATTTATTACTAAAATGTTCGGTTTTACAGTGGTAAACCAATAGTTTTTGTAATTTATTAGTTATTGCATTCTTAATTGTGTTACGTAACTACCTTCTTATTTTATCATGAAACTTAGTTAGTAGGGAAGGTAGTGCATTCCAACCAAAATTCGCTCTATACACATATATCACTGAAAATATGTTTTGTGGTCCCCTGAATAAATAAAAGAATTAGAAAAAGGTTCATGTGTATGTCTGTCTGTCAATAAAAATCATTACCTTCTAAAAATGAGATATTGAACATGTACACAAAAATTGATTGTTAGGTTCGCTATCTTGCACAGATGTGACACGAAGATTTTCAAGAACTATACTTTGTATGAAAACTCGTTCAAAATTTTTGATTTCATGAAAAACTGCTCAATTTTGAATAACGTATCAAATACTTAATATACTTACATAATAAATAAAATATAACTTCAACTTTCTGGGAATTACTTTCTGTAGTCCCCTTTATTTAATTGAATTTTCTATACGTTTTTGTAACTGGAAAACTATACTGCATAAACCAAATTTTACTTTAAAGAAAAAGTAGGGCTCATTGAAACACACATTTTATATCCAACAATTTCTTTTGTGCCTTTAGACATTTTCGAAATATTTCGTGTTATAACACAAATTCAAATGCCTACTTTAGGAAAAGAATGGCGGTATTATATACATCAGAGTCATTATGGGCGCGAAATTGATGTTATGCTTCGTAGTATAAATAAATTATGTTACTATATAATAGTAAAAAAGATAATTTATTAAATTACCATAGGAGAAACGTTGATACAAATTCTCATCACAAAAAATTAATGTCCTTAAAATGCAAAACGACCGACTCTGAACATCGGCAACTCTAGTCACTATAAAATTAGAATATTGTACACCAGTAACTACACTTATTTTATTCTTCTCAATGTAGTAAACATATTTCAAAATGTTATCTAGATTGAAAGCATTGGTTCAAAACGCCTTTTCGTGTGGTTTATAACAATATTGAGGAATGCTTACTAAAACCTTATCATTTATAAGTCAAAGTTATTCTTGTTATACACAAATAGATTTTACTTTGCTTCTTTGCTGCTTTTACCTTAAAGTGCATCCAGATATATATTTTATTTGATTTGTAAATATATTTAATAGTTTAAACAAAATCGTTAGCCAATTCTAAGAAAATCAATAAAATATTCTTGTTTCATCCTAGGAGCTTGCTGATTTTAAATATCAAAAATAATATTTAGCCAACTTTTCGTTTTTGAGTTATCCTGTTCACGGTATGACACACACACACACACACACACACACACACACACACACACACACGGACATTTTGTTAAACATGCCTTTTTTATGCGGGGAACCCTAACCTCATATTTGTAGTGAATCTTGGTATTGAATTTTTGGGTTGAATGCAATACCTTCTCTACCTAATTATTATGCACAAAGCAAACAAATATATAAATCTGCATAAATAATTGCCCCTGGTAATTAGGATACAGAGCAGGATTTCATAAAATGGTGACGCGCTGTTATTGACATCAACATTTTTTTTATTAATTGATGTGTCCTATGCTTCATTCGCAATTGTAACTTCCACCTAAGTGCAGAGATAGCTAATTAATGTTATTTTTGTTCGGCTGTAACGCGCACTGCTGACAACATACATTTTTAATTCTCTAGGGCATCACAGTGCTGTTTAATGCGAACTCGCATTTTATCGGCAAAGCTTTGAATCCATTTAGAAATGCACATTTTAAATTCTCCTCTCTCGGGACCAACACCATGTGGAGAAGATTAAGATTGGAATCCGATATTTATCTACTTTTAAGAAGCAGATGTGGTGTAAAATCTTCGATATTTGTGCGTAATAACGTTTCCAATATTGCGACGTGTATGTTGGGTCAGCTTCAGCTCATCTTCTGTTTATTATGTGCAAACAGAATCTATATTCTGCCCCCGGCGTTAATATTACGGGTTGCTCATTACAAATTAATATTTGATCGAGGTTCAGGTGCTGATAAAAGCTCTATCCTTTTCTACTGCAAGAGTGATCATGCTCAAACTCAATCTCTCTATGTACGTAGTTTCCATTTATTTCACCGTCGTCCTTTCATCCGTTCTATCCATCCGTTCATCCACCTTTCGCATATGTGTTTAGGACAGGGGTGACCAACCTGCTTTACGCTCGTCCCAGTTCAAATGTTTTAAATATATTTATATGAATAAATATTCTGAATGCTGACTAAAGATTATATAAGTAATAGTAAAGTAAACAGTAAACGTAGCGTTCAGTTGAGTGGTGTATTTATTTGTCTTAACTATTTTACATTTTGAGATTCATATATTGCAGTGTCATACAATACACCCATTCACCTTATTTTTGCAACATTGAACTTTAAAGTATGAATTTGTTTATATTTCATTTTATAACCCGGTTGCATTACACATCAAGTAATTCCTAGCTATATAGTCGATCCCTTTGCTTGGTTAGTAGGATCTTTCAGGAGAGAATGAATTTAAAAAAAATCTGATGTGTTCCATTTACATGACTTTCTCTATATCTCTGTAACAAATTATTGTTAATAAGCTTATTCTTTTATTTATTTCATGCAAATCGAGAAAAATTAGCAGAAATAGCCTTATGTCTTACTTTATTGTAAGTAGAAGCGAAATAAGGGAGTACCATAGGTTAAAGTGAAAGCCAATAGCTGGTTGCTATGTGACTGAAGTTCGTTTGTTTGTACAGACACGAGTTGGCAAATTCCTGTATGAGAAAAGTATACGTTTTTCAAAGCTGAAACCAAAAACATGGAATATCTAAAAAACGATCAACTCCACGAAAAAAATGTATTTTACATAAATTGTGCGTTTTAACGTGCTCTACATTTTTCGTGTGTTAAGTTTTGGTCCACCTCTTACAGTTTAGTAGTTATGCAAAATTCATCCAGAATAAAGTAGTCTTCAGAGGGTATTCCCAGAAAATTCAAGATATACATTTTTTATTTGCCAGGTAAATATCTCTAATATACGATATTTTAATCAAAATCTTTAGAGTCATTTTTATAAAATCATAGTTTTCGAAAAAAGTTCCCTGTAAAGGGTTGTTGGGTATGGTATGCACTTACACAAATTAATTATTGATGATAGTTAATACAATACATTATTTTATAAACAATTACTACAATATTGATCTCGATTTCTGAGATGAACTCTTAGCAGCTACGTCTTCACTATACAGAGACTGTGTACCGGAACTCTATAAAACCTTCATTTCTAACATAAAGTTCAATATCATTGTTACTTTCTCTATACGCACTTTATACATAGTGTATAGAGAAGGTATTGCACTCCACCCAAAATTCAATACCGAGATTTCACCGGAAATATATATTTTAGGGTCCCCAATATCCAAAAAAAGCATTTTCATAAAAAGGTCCGTGTGTGTGTGTCCGTGTGTCCGTGTGTCTGTGAACACGATAACTCAAAAACGAAAAGTCGGTAAAATCCAAACTTGGTATTTAGGTTTAGTATCTTCCAGGGATGCGACACGAAGATTTTGAGAAAAATCCCCCACCCCAACTACCCCTTACATGGAACTTTTTTCGAAGATTTTTATTTTCTCAAAAATGGCTCTAACGATTTTGATTAAAATTTCGTATATTAAAGGTATTTACCTGACAAATAAAATGTATATCTTGAATATTACTTTATCTGAATATTACTTTATTCTGGATGAATTTTGCATAACTACTAAACCGTAAGAGATGGACAAAAACATAACACACAAAAAATTTAGAGCACGTTAAAACACACAATTTACGTTATATACATTTTTTTCGTGGAGTTGATCGTTTATGAGATATTCCTTTTTCTTGGTTTCAGCTTTGAAAAACTTATACTTTTCTCATAAAGGAATTTGTCAACTCCTGTCCATACAAACAAAGGAACTTCAGTCCCATAGCAACCAGCTTTTGGCTTTCACCTAAACCTATGGTACTCCCTTATTTCGCTTATACTTACAATAAAGCAAGAAATAAGACTATTTCTGCTAATTTTTCTCGATTAGCACGAAATAGATAAAAGATAAGCTTATTAACAATAATTTGTTAAAGAAATATAGAGAAAGTCATGTGAATGGAAGACATCAGATTTTTTTTAGTATTGTAATCTGCACATCATCATGGGGACGACAGATTTCCTTGCTCCCACATTTCGTAAAATACATATACAATATACATTTTTATATACTCCTAGTAATTCAAATTAATAAATTCTAATAATTTACAAAATAATATTCGTAAAAATAAGTAACTTTTCTAAATTAGTTATTTGTTAAACTTTGCTCTTACCCTTTGTTACATGCTTAAAAAAATTACAGCTTCCGGTATCTCGATCCCTTTTGTTCTCCTTCTTCTCCTGTATTATATGTTTATTTAACTTTTATACAGGGCGTTTCAAAAATACGGGGCATAATTTCAGGTATGTATTTCCCACATATAGACAATCAAATTAGTTCATTATAACATGTGTCCGGATATGCTTTATTTCCGAGTTATGGCCTTCACAACATTGAAATTCACTGGAACGTTTTTCTTTCTGCAGGTTGTTGTCATTACAGAAGATGTTCAAAATGTCCACCTCCTGCTTGAATACAGACCTCACACCGATGTCTCATTGACCTGCGAACACGATCCCAAACTCCAGGAGTATTGCGTATGTCCTCACAACTTGCCACAATTCGATTCCGAAGGGATTCCAAATCCGGCACCGGAGACGAATAAACCAATGATTTTAAATGGCCCCACAAGTAGAAATCGAGAAGGTTCAGATCAGGTGAGCGTGGAGGCCAAGCAATTGGGCCACCTCTACCTATCCATCGATCAGGAAACCTTTGAACCAAGTACCGGCGAGCCGTAAGACTGAAATTTGCAGGAGCGCCATCATGCAAGAAGTGAATGTGTTGATGATTGATCAGTGGAGTGTCTTCGAAAACGCCAGGTATGGTGTTTTCCAGGAAGTTTGTGTACGCCTGCCCCATAAGTCTGTTTACAAGTACATGGGGTCCAACTAATCGATCACCAATGATACCGGCCCACATGTTGAGGGAGAACCGCACCTGGTGATGAGATACAACAGTTGCACGTGGGTTTCATGCTACCATACATGCTGATTGTGGAAATTTGTTATGCCATCTCTAGTGAACTGTGCTTCATCTGTAAATAATACGACGGCAGAAAAGTTCGGATTTACACCACACTGCTGCAAGAACCACTGACAGAACCTAACTCGTGCAGGGTAATCTGCTGGTGACAGGGCCTGTACACGTTGCAAATGATAAGGATACAATTGATACTCGTTCAACAGTCTCCAGGCAGTCGTATGAGGAACATTGACTTGCAACGCTAACCGTCGTGTGCTGATAGAAGGAGTCCTGTCCACAGCCTCCAGAATCTCCTCCTGCACTTCTGGAGTTGTAGATCTTGGTCGTCCCCTTCCCAAACCAGGAGAGGTGAATGTTCCATACTCGCACAGACGGGAATGGAGACGTACAAATGTCTTCCGATCTGGACATTGTGGCTGTGGGTACCTCTCCTGGTACAAACGACGAGCCAGCGCAGCATTGCCGTCCGCCTTACCGTACATGAAGTGTATCTCTGCCAGCTCTTGATTTGAATACATGTCGCACAGAATGAACTATCAGAGCGCCCTCCTAATGAAATGAAATGAAGCATTTCCGGACATTAACTATTTTGACTGTCTACAGGTGGGACTTTCAATGTTGTAAAGGCCATAACTCGGAAATGAAGCATTTCCGGATACATGTTATAATGAACTATTTTGACTGTCTTCATGTGGGAAATACAAACCTGAAATTATGCCCCGTATTTTTTAAACAGCCTGTATATCCTTAATATAATTTCCTAAGCACCCATTTCTAGCTATGTTATTCACAATAATGAGTTAAGTTTATTACATAACCTTGGCTGTGTTACTTTCATTAAACACGCCATTTTAAGCAATTTTCGTGCGTATTCTGAAGCGATGACGCCACCTTGCAATTTCTTCACATACATTTCTTTAGCTTTAAGTGCCAAACAATATTATTTTATTACTTTTTAATACTATTTTGGGGCAGTATAGTTTTATTTTCAATTACCTAGATTGCTTCAATGTTAAATTCTGCGTCAAGTTATTGATATGTCATAACTGTAAAACAGTTAAACAAACAAAAGTAAATACGTACAAAAGCACAACGTAAAAATATAAAAAATCGGATGTGTTACACTCACATGACTTTCTCTAGCTGCTCTACAAAACTCCTACAAAAGGTTATTCTTCTTTGTACACAATGCTAACAAAGATAAATGTTAGCAGAATGTTATTACTTAGTTCCTTATAAGTAGAAGGGAATAAGGGAATGCACTATGCTAAAGTGATTGTCAAATGTTTTAAAAGCTATCGTTATGCGATTGTCATTGCAAATCTCTTCTTTGCTTGGCCAGGAGTAGAACAAAAGAAAAACAGACACTTCCTGTGTGAGAAAAGTTTAAGTACTTCACAATTGAAACCAATAACAAGGAATATCTCGAAAACGGAAAAAAAAAAAGTGTTTTGTCATGAGGTACATTTTTTGTGTAGTATGTTTTTCTTTCTATCTCTTACGGCTTAGCAGTTAAGCAAAATTCAGCAAAATTCATCCAGAATAAAGAGGTCTTCAGAGGCTATTCCCAAAAAATTCGAGATATACATTTTATTTCGGACATAAATAGCTTTAATATACGGGATTTTAATCAAAATCGTTAGAGCCATTTTTAAGAAAATCAAAATTTTTCCACGTAAGGGGTAGTTTGTGGTGGGGGATTTTTTTTTGGAAAATCTTCGTGTCGCATCCTTGGAAGATACTAAACCTAAATACTAAGTTTAGTATTTAACGGTCCATTTGTTTTGGAGCTATGCTGTCCACAGACACACACACAGACAGACACACACACACACACACACACACACACACACACACACACGGACCTTTTTTTTAAATGCTTTTTTCAGACTCACAGGATCCCAAAACATATATTTTCGGTGAAATCTCGGTATCGAATTTTTGGGTGCATTACAAAGCGTACATATGGGGCTAAGAGAAAGTAAAAAGAAAGAGAGGAAAATGGAAAGAAACCTGCGCACACGCACATCTATTGTTTACTAACCAAACTCAATACTCATCCCTAATATACTGAACCTCCCCCTCCCTTCCCTTGCCTCTCTTCTGTATACTGCGATTCTGAACTGTATCACCTTTTGTAAAACGTAACAATTGCTTCCCCTCTCTTCCCTACCAATCAGCAACGTCCAACTAGCTTCACCCTCATATTCAACTAACTTTACCCTTAATCCTTCCGTTTAAATATAGTACGCTGAATATAAACCAAAGTTTCTTTTTCTCTACATCATAGACCGATTCTTATAAACAAATTTGAGAGCTCACTACGATCCCAGCTAGAATCTGGTTTCCAAGGTCGCAGGTTCAAACCCGGCAGAGACGATGTTTTTTTTTGTTTTTTTTTTTTTCGGGGGTAAAAATCCTTAGCATGCCTTCCTTCATAAGAGCACTAAAGATCGATTTACCGCACGTGAAACAATCTTAACAAAGAGGCCTCTGAGCAAAATTAATCGGTTGCCCCGCGCAAAAGAAAAAGGGACGCTGAGAACCAGATCAATTAAAGAGCGTCTATAAATAAAACTCAATTAAATTTAAAATTAAGTGAAGCTGTAGACTAACATATAAAACATTTTTAAAATACATTCGTTACTCTTATTACTCACAGAATTTTACACCGCTTTTACAATGAACATATAAATAAACGCATTGAATTAGTTAAAAAAAGTATAATCCTTACTCAGTGTTTAATAAGAACATTTCAATGCATTTTGAAGAGTATAATATTTAAGTGACACTTCTGATTTTGCTTTTCATTAGCCAAATTATAATTTATGATTTACACAGAATTAGTATACCTATTAGCAATATTTAAATCCGGAATAGTTGAACGTGATTCATTCACATTCACGTTCATGGCAAAAAGGGTTTACTCACAAATGTATGTGGAACTAGATCTGCACACAAACATTAGATTAAGATCACGAGTTTCAGGAAAACCCGTTTGAGGGGACAGCATTTAATCAATTCAAACTGTTTCTTAAACTAAGCACAAAATCCTAAGTGGTTTTGGATTTCATTATTTCCATTTTTAAGGATGGGAAATATCAATACATCTCACACTTAGATTAATTGTTTTTTCAAGCCATGTGTAGGACAGGAGTTGCAAGATAGAGTCAGACTGAAAAATTCAATGCCATAGACGGGATTTGAACCACGGATCTCCCGAACTCCAGGCGGTTGCTCTGCCACTGAGCCGGCATAGCATTGGATTTCTCAACTGACGTACATGTTTCCCGGTCCTACACACGGCTTGTGTAAAAAACAATTAAGTCAATACCAATAGACCACAATAGTTGAATCCTGGGACTTAAAGTACTTACAGCATTGTAAGTTGCCATTGGGGTTGTCATCTCAAAACAAATTGAGATCACCTTGCGATTTATCGGGAAAATGAGAGTCAGTTGAGAAATTCAATGCTATACGTATGTTGCCATGGTAGCTCAGTGGCAGAGCACCCGGCCAGAGATCGGGAGATCCGTGGTTCAAGTCTCGGCTATAGCATTGAATTTTTCAGGCTGACTCTATCTATCATACTGTAAAGTGCAAAATGGATTTTGAATAAATTTAAGTTACTCTTTCTAGATTTGTAATGATGAATAAGTTCACATCGGATTTAGAGTAATCGGTAAACCATTGTAAATATCTTGCCAAGCTATTACTTGGATCTGACATTGATACAACTCGTATATAATTGTGTGATAGTGTAGATAAGCATCTTGAAAGAGCTTGACTATGACGGCAGAGTGGAGAAGGATATTTGTTTCATGTAATATGTATTCCTCCAGCAGACCAATAACTTTTTTCTTTAAATAGTTACATTTATTCCAGTTGAATCCGTCCATTTGAAGTTTATGAGTAATGGTAATTTTACCTGAATATACTACCAGTCTTTGCACAACTCCTATCCTGGAGGACAAGAGTTTGATTCTGAAGTCATGTTGTCCTTGACAAAAAGTACCTTCCCTACACCTCTAGGATCAGATTACCTCTTCCCCACGTTCTTCTGTGGATGAGGCTTTCACCAGGTTTAAGGGGACACAGAGGTGTTTCCTTTTTAGCACTTTTGATCAAAATTCCCATTTATGGATTTTTTATACAAAATGCATTATCCTTTAAACTGCATATTCTCATTGTTTGCTTCTACTAGGACGGGTTTAACATATGTTTTTAGCGCCAGTTTAAACCATTTGGCTTTGTTAATTAAGGCCAATTTTCTCAGGTTCATTTTTTTGTTATTTTTTCATATTCAAAAATCTATCTTCTCCTTAAAAATATAGTTAGTAGTCTGAAAACTATTTCAAAAGATCTGCAGAATGCGTATAACAAAATGTCAGTTGGGAACTTTGATATCAAGTATACCTTAGTTATAAAATTAATTAGTATAATAATGCACCTTTTTTAAAGTTTTTCTCATTTTTGACCTCAAATAACTTTTAAAAATAATAATAACTTCAATCATAAAATCTTAACAAAGATATTGAGCCATTCAATTAAAAAAATATGCGTGCGGTTCAATAGCTGTAGAGGAAGACAGATTTTGACTTTAGCTAATTAAATTGAATAAATGAATTAATGTATACAGAATGAAAGAAATGAAATGTCTGAAAGAAGTATGTAGTCTGTATGCCTATTTTTTGCCAATAATATCTGTACAAAAATTAAATATCTATCTTTAATACTTTAGAAAACCACTTCTTCATTTTGCTATCCACTTTAAGAATTCTTTGAGAGGTACTTATACTAGCTGCTGAAATGAAATTTTGAGATTTGTAGCTCATTATATTCTTATGGATAAACAGATAAATAAAGATATATGGAGATAATTATGAAAATTTAAGTTAACAGATAAAATTACAGAATACAGATAAAATTGGATTACCATGTTCAAAGAATGGAAAATGAGAGAAAACCTCAAAGAGCACTGTATCACAAACCTGGAGTTTTAAGACCTGCTCCCTGCTACATGATGAGTAAGATTTATTGCTAAATTAAATATTTTATCTGTAGGCACAGCTTATATGATATAGTAGAAATTGTCTGCCTGTTTTTGTAGAACACTCCTCTAAATCATTTACTTCAAATTCGTAGCTGTAAAATCATGTCATTTCAAGAAAATTAATATTTCATGAAGTTTATTTAACAGGAAAACATACAATGCTTATGCTAAATTTCATAAAGAGAAAACTGGAATTAGTTAGGATGAGGTATAACTCAGTGTAACTTTGATCAAGTAAAATTGCATATTTCAGTCCTATAGTCTCATGTACGCCATATTAAATTTGTATAAAATTATTCACTAACGTTTTGTTATATAGAAAAAATAATTTGATTACCTGTAAACCGCTGAGATGTAAAATCTAGAATATTTACTATCTCTTAAACTTTTTCAGCATTGTACTGATTATTTTTAAAACACAATTTCATGAGGAAATCATCAAACCATTTTCAGTGATGCTACTAAAAGTTAAAAGTATATAAACATTTTTCTCCAAGTTGCTTGTACAAATCTCCAGATATCCATAAGATGTGCAAACACCACTTCAACCAAAAAAGTTTACAATTTATTCAAATAACTTTAAAATAAATTTTATTTATTTTGTACTGTTTATTGTAGAATAACTGAAAGTGGACTTTTTTGTAACTTTATAAAGATTGCTAAAATATTTTATAGCTTTCTTTATACTGTCCATTAAGTGTACAATACCATTTTTAGCTGGTTTAAATGGTTATTAATTGTACTTTTGTCGTTAAGTCAGATAAATGTGAATAAAATTAGCCAGATTATGATTCTTTTTGACAAAATGTTAAAATAAAGCTCCCAATATATTATTAAATTTGTACTTTAAAACCAGAACATGCTTAAGGCTATAAGTTTTAGAATTCTGTCATCTCATTTTTTATTGGGTTTGTAAATTTTATCCATGTTAATAAATATATATATATATATATATTGTATCACAACAAGGCGTTTATAGACTTTGACAACTGTGAAGCAGCAGAGGAAAAAAAAAATTGCTGGTTTCTTTGTCTTTACTGGATAGTAATTACCAACTCCATCTGAAAGCAACGGTTCACGAAAATAAAATCCTTCAACCACACATAGAATTTAATTTCACTCGTGAGGTCATATTGAGGGAGTGCTACTTTTTATCGATTGTATATTCTAAACATTTTCCTTCTTTCTTACTTCTAACTAAATGTTTTAAAGGAAGGTTGGCCTGTGGTGTCTAAATATATTTCACAGAAAACTGACACAATAGTCTGAATTTTACAAAAGTTAGGTAATGTGAAGATTTTCATAACTATAAATTACTCACTTCAACCGCAATATTTCTTGTTCAGATAAGGATAGAAATTATGTTTTACAATATGAAAATTGATATTTATCCCGTCTCTAGGTATCACATTCACTTGGTAATTTTCTTGCATACCCTCTAGACTAAACTGTGCTTGCTTTATATGAGTATAACATTTGTGAACACATATTTAGCAACTTTGAAGTTACATCTAGAAAGTATTCAAACATGTTTTCAACACCACTAGTGGTTGTATCCTGTGCACCACTGAGCTTAAGCAACGCCGTGCAAATTTATCAACCGATCCCATGTATAAGGACGGGTTGCATTAAGGGAGCATCATTATGGGTAAGGTGACGCTATGAAATTGTTAACGGTGCGGCTTTCAATAGAGAAACTCAGCACAATCGTGAAATACTACAATATACGTCCAGAAAGTAAGTTCCGTTTCAATTTATCTCCGCGGCAGCACTGCGATCGCAATTCCGCGCGGTAGACGCTCTGTATCAAGGAGAAGAAACGTGCGCCATTTTGAGATCGCTGTCAGCCACATACGCTTTGTTGTGCTTGTTTACAATGTCGGTGTTGATTGAAAATCCCGGCGCTTGTGAAATCAGATCTGTGATTCGTTTTCCGATTGCTAGGAAAGTGAAACCAATTGAAATTTATCGGCAAATTTGCGAAGTTTTCGGACAAAATGCGATGAGTGATTCAATGGTGACAAGATGGGTTCACGCACTGCAAATGTGACGAAAAACCTCCTACAGGGATTTGGCTGGGACGTGTTTGACCATCCTCCGTACAGCCCTAACCTCTCTCCTAGCGACTTTCATCTGTTCTTACATCTCAAGTATTTCCTTGGCGGTCAACACTTCAACAATGACGAAGAGCTGAAAGAAAATGTTTCCAACTTTTTGAAGACACAGGCGCAAACTTCTATGAAGAAGGTATACAAAAACTTGTGCCACGCTATGACAAATGCCTGCAAAATTTCGGCAGTTATGTGGAAAAGTAGTTTAAGAGTTGTAGAATTTTGTGCAATAAATGTTTATTCTGTATCTGTACACAATTTAATTGTATTACCTAACGGAACCTACTTTCTGAACGTACCTCGTGTATTGGTCTACAAAACAATTATATTGGAATATATGTTATATTTATGCGCTTTTAGAGCAGCTTAAATACAAGTAATACTTCAGCAATTTATAAAATATAAAATAAGGCATTTAAATTGAAAACTTAACATTATGTACTGCATAGCGTCTAGAAGCCACGATGTTATACTCATGATGTGAATTAACCACCGTACCCACCCTGATAAAGCACTTCATAAATACCAAAAAAAAAAAAAAAAAAATTAGAAAAATAAGAGTAGTGAGAGGAACGGGATCGAAACAATGAAATATGGATATTGCCAAGACGTTTACTCACACACGCACGCACGCACGCAGGCACGTATTTAGACCTTACACGCGTGCCGTAACGTGCTGAAGTAAAATTTACGGAAGTTACTAAAGACCAATTAGAGGAAAATCAGCTGGAAAGAGAAAACTAAGTAAATTCACCGTTTTAATGGCTAGGAATAGCTGTATTCAAACATTGGTGGTTACGAACTTTAAGACGAAAATGATTTGAACACTAACTCTAGGAAAACTCTGAAAGGATTGGAAATTGTTGTAATGTACCAAAACATACTAAGTATTTGTATATTTCAATATGAATAGCGTATATTGTTGTACCTAAAATACAAAATTGATTTACAGTCTTGTGTGTTAAATTCATACAAAATTATCTAGCGTGCTTTTTAATATCAGCAAAAGTATTACCTTGGCTAAGCGAACCAGAAATCACTATAGTCGGTTTAACGGAAACAGGCTTCTTATATTCAAGTTAAAGCTGGGTTTCTTCTTACAATCGGAGCATTATAAAAATTACAGTACATACAACAAAAGTAAAGAACAGAAGCTTAAAGAAAAAACACTTGAAAAGGAGTACTGTAACAAATAATAAAATATGAAGCCCGCCTGGGTAGTGTGGGGTAGCCTCACATTCAACAGGTCGCGAGTTCAAATCTCGCTTAGGGTGAGTTACCCGGATAGGTTTTTTATCGGGGTTTCCCCTTATCCTGAGAAGGTGAAAGTCGATTAATTTAAGCTCCATGGACAGCGAGCTCATTTAAGCATCATATCATCAATTTCATTCATCGTCCCCACATGACCAACCACGTTAAAGGAAGTTAAGCTACAAAAAATAAATAAACAAATAAAAATATATATATGAATTAAACTTCAGATAAAACAGTCTTACAAAATGATTCCAGCAGCATTCATCTGAAGCAAAGGTTATTGGGAAGAAGTTCATAAAATATATCACTTAATGAAGTTATACGTTTACGTTTGTTTATAAAATCACAGAGCTGTAAAAAAATGTCTCCATGTAAAAAATACATGATAATCAATTATGTGTAATCAACATGAAGCATTCAAAGAACTCTCAATAATTGGTGTCTCTTAATGAAGAGTATTAATTTCCTAAAAATCTATCAAAATTGTATGAGATGTATCAGCCTTTCATACTGGTCCTATATGAGATGGAAAGAAGCATTTTTCTAACCTTATTTCAGTTTAATTATAATATATATTGTGCATTTCTTAATAAAAAGGTTTGTTTAAAATCAACATGCCAGTATAGCTGGTCATCAACTCTTGGTTTAAACAAATAAACATCGAGTTCATATTTATGTAAAATTGGAGCCTTGGAAAATAATAAAATAAAAGGGGAAAAATCTGATGTGTTCCATTCACATGACTTTCTCTACAACTCTTCAATAAATTGCTGTTAAAAAGCTTATGCTTCTATTTACTTCCAGCTAATCGAGAAACACTCAGCAGAAATAGTCTTATTACTTGCTTCCTTGTTAGTAGAAGCGAAATAAGGGGGTATCTTAGGTTAAAGTGATAGTCAAAAGCTGGTTGCTATGTAACTGAAGTTCCTTTGTTTGCATGGACACGAGTTCAGAAGGTCCTGTATGAGAAAAGCATAAGTTTTTATAGCTGAAACCAAAAACAAGGAATATATCAAAAAACAATCAACTCCACGAAAAAAATATATATAACATATATTGTATGTTTTAAGGTATTCTACAGTTGTTGTGTTGTGTTTTTTGTCCATCTCTCATGGTTTAGCAGTTATGTAAAATTCCGTAAAATTGACCCAGAATAAAGTAGTCTGCAGAGGCTATTCCCAGAAAATTTAAAATATACATTTTATTTGACAGGTAAATATCTTTAATATACCATATTTTAATCAACATCGTTAGCCAGTTTTTAGGAAATCAAAATGTTCGAAAAAAGTTCCATGTAAAGGGTAGTTTGGGGTGGGGGGATTTTTTTCAAAATCTTCCAGTCGTATGCCTGGAAGATACTAAACTTAAATACTAAGTTTGGTATTTTACCGACTTTTCGATTTTGAGTTATCGTGTTCACAAGACACACGGACACATTGACACACGGACACACGGACACACACAGACGGAACTTTTTCTGAAAATACTTTTTTTGGATACAGGGGACCCTAAAACATATATTTCCGGTGAAATCTCGGTATCAAATTTGTTGGTGGAGTGCAATACCTTCTCTATACACTATGAGCATAGTACGTATAGAGAAAGTAAAAAGAAAGAATCACTGAGTTTCAAGCATGTTCGCTAGATGACTCTTAGGGAAGATTAGCCTTTCAACATAGAGTATTTTAAAAACGGTAAACTCTATGAGAAAGCTTATTTGGCACAGCTTTTGTATTTTAAGCTAAGTGATTTATGTAGTAAGAGTTTGTCAATGACTAATGCTTTAATAGTTCGCAAAACCCGTTGAGAATGAACATTGATTCAGGGGTTAATCCCAGAAGATTCTAGAAATACATCTTATTTCTCACGAAAGCTTCTTCAACACGCATTTTCAAAAATGTTTCCATGTAAAGTAGTTTGGGTTGTAGAGATTTTCTTAAACACCTTCGTATCGCTTCCTTGGAGGGTGTGAACTTAGATTTAAACTTTGATATGTAACAATAGTTTCGTTTTTGAGTGATCGTGTTCATAGACACACACACACACACACACACACACGTTTCTTTTTCTAAAAATATTTTGTTTTGAATTTACGCGACTTCAAACACATATATTTCCGGTGAAATTTCAATTTTTGTGTGGAATGTAATATCTTCTCAATACCCTATATACATAAGACGAGCAGAGAAAATAAGAATGTTTAATCCTTTGTAGTACTAATTTATGACGAATAGCTGCATAGAAGTAATACATTTATAAGTTAACAGCGGTTTTAGTTCTGTAATAGCTTCGGAATTTTAGTGAAATACTCCTACTATAAAAACCATTTTAAATTACTCAAAGGAAACTATTTTTACTTTTTCTATACGCTCTACGTGCATAATTTATAGAGAAGGTATTGCACTCCACCCAAAAAAGCAATACCGAGATTTCACAGAAAATATATGTTTTAGGGTCCTCTGTAACAAAAAAAAATCTGATGTGTACCATTCACATGACTTTCTCCATATCCCTGCAACAAATAATTCTTAAAGAGCTTATACTTCTATTTACTTTATGCTAATCAGAAAAAATTAGCAGACATAGTCTTATTACTCGCTTCGGTGTAAGTAGAAGCGAAATAAGGGGCAACCGTAGGTTAAAGTGATAGTCAAAAGCTGGTTGCTATGTCAATGAAGTTCCTTTGTTTATATGGATAGGAGTTGACAAGTTCCAGTATGAGAAAAGTATACGTTTTTCAAAACAGAAACTAAAAATAAGGAATGTCACAAAAACGACGAACTCCACGAAAAAAAATGTATATATCATAAATTGTGTGTTTTAATGTGCTCTACAGTTTTTGTGTAGTACGTTTTTGTCCATCTCTTACGGTTTAGCAGTTATTCAAAATGTAGTAAAATTCATCCAGAATAAACTACTCTTCAGAGGCTATTCCCAGAAAATTCAAAATATAAATTTTATTTGTCAGGTAAATAACTTTAATATACGAAATTTTAATCAAAATCGTTATAGCCATTTTTTAGAAAACCAAAATTTTCGAAAAAAGTTCCATGTAATGGGTAGTTTGGGGTGGGGGGATTTTTCTCAAAATCTACGTGTCGTATCCCTGGAGGATACTAAACTTAAATACCAAGTTTGGTATTTTACCGACTTTTCGTTTTTGAGTTATCGTGTTCACAGACACACGGACACACGGACACACACACGGACCTTTTTCTGAAAATATTTTTTTTTGATACAGGGGGCACTAAAACATATATTCCGGTGAAATCTCGGTATCGAATTTTTTGGTGGAGTGCAATACATTCTCTATTCACTATGTAAATAGTGAGTATAGAGAAAGTAAAAAGCATTTTCAGAAAAAAGTCCGTGCGTGTATCCGTGAACACGACAATCAAAAACGAAAAGTCGGTAAAATAACAAATTTGGTATTTAAGTTCAGTATCTTCCAGGGATGCAACACGAAGATTTCGAGAAAAATCCCCCCACCCCAAATTAACCTTTATATGGAACTGTTTTAGAAATTTTTGATTTTCTTAAATATGGATCCAACGATTTTGATTAAAATACCGTATATTAAAGATATTTACTTAACAAATAGAATGTATTTCTTGAATTTTTCTGTCCGCCTGCGGTGCCATAAGTAGTTAAAGCGGGCGTTAAACACTACCAAAAAAAATTGCATTTTCTGGGAATAGCCTCTGAAGCCTACTTTATTCGGGATTTTACGGAATTCTGCATAATTGCTAAACGGTAAGAGATGGACAAAAACTTATCACGCACAGAAAATTTAGAGCACACACAATTTATGTTATCTACATTTTTTCGTGGAGTTGGTCGTTTTTGTGACATTCCTTGTTTTTGGTTTCACCTTTAAAAACATACTATTTTCATACAGGAATTTGTCAACTCGTGTCGAAACAAGCAAAGGAACTTCAGTCACATAGCAACCAGATTTTGAATAGCACTTTAATCTATGGTACAGCCTTATTTCCGTCCTACTTACAAGGAAGCAAGTAATAAGACTATTTCTGCCATTTTTTTCTGGATAGTATGAAGTAAATACTGGCATAAGCTTTTTAATAATAATTTGCTGCAGAGATGTAGAGAAAGTCACGTGAACACAACACATTAGATTTTTCCAGCTATATCAGAAGGCAATAAGTCTAAGATTTGGAATACTACTAAGAGTAAACTGAATAGCATATTTTCATCCTTATAAAACTGCTCGATATTAAAATGGTCTTGTGAATAAGATGCACACTGCATCCGAAAGAGGTAACAAGAATAAGGAGAGAATAGTGTATATAGGTTAATCATTGTGCCAAAGACGCGGAACGCCGATGTTCTGAACCAGCTATCTCCCTAGCATCTCTTCTGCTTAAATGCATCCGCATACAAATGGCCACATTAAACAAATTGAACTGTACTTACTTTGACGGACTTTTGGCTTCCGCCCAGTTATCTTCATTCAAGCGGAGGAAATTCAGGTTATGCGAGCAGATATATTGAGGATGCTCTGTTTCATGTATTAGAAAGTACAAACATGACCTACTAACATAAAATCCACGTCTTACAGTCTCTCAAAATCCAAAAACCTAGCTATATATATTAGGTTATTGACATTAGGTGAATCATTAATCATTTTATGTCACTAAACGCACACATGTTCACTCTCACATTCATACTTCCAGACTCTATGGGTAATAGGGGATAAATCCGGTTAAAGAAATATTCCCCGCCACAGCCGGTATTTAACCCGGGACCTCCAGATGAGAATTCAGCTCGCTGACCACTCACACGGAGACAATGGAACCTAGATATTGTAACTATTTTATCCGTTGTTAAGTTTCAAAACGGGAATATATTAATTTGTTAAGATGCTAGATATATTTTACATAGAATCAATGGAGTATGCCAAGTTGCGCTATCGGTGTGTCTATATTGCGTTTCAAAATAATTATTGCCCTAAAGAGACGTGTTTGGAAAACTGTAAGAAAAATAACTTAATATAAATATAAAAAACTTGTGTTCCATTTACATAACTTTCTCTATATCTCTGCAACAAATTACTATTAAAAAGCTTATGCTTCTATTTACTTCCTACTAATCGAGAAAAAAATTAGCAGAAATAGTCTTATTACTTGCTTCCTTGTAAGTAGAAGGAAATAAGGGAGTACCATAGGTTAAAGTGATAGTCAAAAGCTGGTTGCTATGTGACTGAAGTTCCTTTGTTTGTATGGACACGAGTTCACAAAGTCCTGTATGAGAAAAGTATAAGTTTTTATAGCTGAAACCAAAAACAAGGAATATCTAAAAAACAATCAACTCCACGAAAACAAAATGTATATAACATAAATTGAGTGTTTTAAAGTGCTCTATATTTGTTGTGTGGTAAATTTTTGTCCATCCCTTACGGTTTAGCAGTTATGCAAAATTTCGTAAAATTGAGCTAGAATAAAGTAGTATTTAGAGACTATTCCCAGAAAATTCAAAATATTCATTTTATTTGTCAGGTAAATATATTTAATATACGATATTTTAATCAAAATCGTTAGAGCCATTTCTTAAGAAATCAAAATTTCCGAAAAATGTTCCATGTAAAGGGTAGTTTGTGTTGGGGGAATTTTTCTGAAATTCTTTGTGTCCCATCCCTGGAAGATACTAAACTTAAATACAAAGTTTGGTATTTTACCGACTTTTTGTTTTTGAGTTATCGTGTTCACAGGCACACGGACACACTGACACATGGACACACACACACACACGGACCTTTTTCTGAAAATACTTTTTTTGGATACAGGGGACCCTAAAACATATATTTCAGGTGAAATCTCGGTATCGAATTTTTTGGTGGAGTGCAATACCTTCTCTATATACTATGTACATAGTTCGTATATAGAAAGTAAAAATTAATAGCCTCTAAATTGCGCCTCTTCCCCCACTGGAGACGCTAATAGTTTCTCTGCATGTATAAAATACATGGTAGATAAGGAAGGTATTGCATTCCACAGAAATATCGATAACGAGATCTCATGTATTGAGGACTCCTGAGTTAACTTTTTCGAGAAAAAAAATGTCGTGTGTGTGTGTGTGATCAGTATAACTCAAAAACGAAAATCGGTAAAGTTCCAAACTTAGCATTTACATTCAGTATTTTCCAGGGCTATGACAGTAAGATTTTTCGAGAGAATCCTCCCACGCTTTTAGATGGACAATATTATAAGTTTTGGTTCCTTGAAAACGATGTTAATTAAAATTTCATATGTTGAAAATATTGAAATGAAAAATGAAATGCATATTTTGAATTTTTCTGGAATAGCCCTCGCCATTCCGGTCGATTTCTGCATAACTGGTAAACCGTAAAGGAGGCAAACTCTTACTAGGTACACAAAAATGAAAATGTCATTACCTAAATACACAATTTATGTCAAATACATTTTTGTAGTGTTAACCACTCCGAGATATTCCTATTTATTTGTTTAAATTTTCCAATTTTTAATACTTTACTCAAGCGTTATTCGTTGTTTATATACTTTCTTCATATTCATACAAAGACAAGAATTTCAAAACCACCACAATGCGGCCAAATCTTAAAAAATGGGACTAACACTTAAGCGTATATCCTTATTTCCTTTATACTAAGAAGGAAATAGAATAAAATTATTTCTGCTCATGTTTATTTCTAATAGCATGAAGTAGCTAGAAGAAGTAGTTAGAATAGTGAGCTTTTATAAGAATATTTTGATGCAGAATAAAAAGATTACAAATTGTTTCCTTACACATTTCGTGGTACGTACAAGAGGGATAGAGAGGTCTAGGGTTCGACTCCCGGCTGGGACAGGGAAGTTTTCTTTAACCGGCATTATTCCCTATCCACCACAAAGTCAGGAAGTATGAATTTGAGATTAGCCTAATGCCAGTAACCTGCAGTTAATATAGAGTTGTTTCATAAATTAAAAGCTCCGATACGGTCATAGCAGTTAAAGAGTGCTACTACAAATGAAACAATAAAAAGAAGAGGTATAGAGGATACTCGATCGATAATCAGATGTTACTAAGCGAGTGGATATATGCTTGGAATTATTTATTCTTTCCATGACAGTAATATATATATATATATATATATATATATATATATATATATATGACCCAGAGACTTGTTCCCTACAACAACAATTGTAAAGCAGTACCAACCTTAAAGCTTTAGTTTGAAGTTTGATAATTTTACATTGTTTAGCTTTTGTTTGGCAGCCATCATTATTGAATGCTTGCAGCGAATTTGTAAACATGGATAAAAACTAGTCATTTATGTGATACAATACTTTCATTTGAAAGGTATTATTCCAACTAATATTAAAGTTGAGCTAGAGTTGAGTCTGCTCCGTTTACAATAGTGAAATATTGGGTGGCAGAGTTTAAGCGTGGCCATACGAGCTGCCAAGACGAACATCTCAGCGTTCGAGCAAATGAAGTTACCAGTCCAGAAAATCCACAAAATGATACTGAATGACCGTCGAATAAAAGTGCGCGAGCTATCAGGCATTGCAGGCAATTTAAAAAGTTCTGTTAATCGCATATTGACTGGAAATTTGAATATGAGAAAATTGTGTGCAAGGTGGGTGCCGCGTTTGCTCACAATAGAACAAAAACAGCGTCATGATGATGTTTCAGTCGAGTCTTTGGCAATGTGTCACTGCAATAAAACTGAGTTTTTGCGTCGATTCATAAAAATTCACGAAACCTGGCTCAATCACTTCACATCTGAGACAAAGGAACAATCAAAACTGTGGATTTGAAGGACAGAATCGGCTCCAAAGAAGGCGAAGACATTTCCATCTGCAGGCAAGGTCATTGCGTCAGTTTTCTGGGGCGCACGCAGGATAATTTTCATTGATTATCTCAAAAAAGAAAAGTATTCAATGGTGAATATTTCGTAAACTTGTTACAGCGTTTGCTTGATGAAATCGAGCAAAAACGGCCGGATTTAGCGAAAAAGAAAGTTATGTTTCATCAAGATAATGCACCAGTTTACACGTCCATTCTCGCCATGGCAAAATCAAGTTCAAATTGCTTCCTCATGCACCTTATTCGCCAGAGTTAACCCCCTCTGATTATTTTCTGTTTCCAAACTTGAAGAAATGGCTTGTTGGTAGAAGATTTACCAACGATGAAGAGATGGAGTTTGCAATTGATGGTTATTTTTAGACCTCGATATTTCTCACTATAAACAGGGCATCAAAGCTTTTGAACGTCACTGGGAAAAGTGTATCGAACTGAAAGAAAACTATGTAGAGAAATAAAGATGTTTTGCCCCAAAATGTTTGTGCTTTCTTTGTTAGGTCGAGTACTTCTGGGACAACCCTCGTATATAAAACTGACTGGCATCAGCATTTTAAAACTGTTCAATCCAATGGTCACGTGATGCTACTGAAAGCTTTTTGATGTAGTTTTCCCCTTCAATGTTTAGCAATTATAAGAAGTGTTGCGGCGATTACTTTTACTTTCTCTATAGGCACTATGTACATAGTGTATAGAGAATGTATTGCACTCCACCAAAAAATTCGATACCGAGATTTCACCGGAAATATATGTTTTAGGGTCCCCTTTATCTAAAAAAAAAACATTTTCGGAAAAAGGTCCGTGTGTGTGTCCCTGTGTCCATGTGTCCGTGCGTCCGTGTGTCCCTGTGTCCGTGTGTCTGTGAACACGATAACTCAAAGACGAAAAGTCGGTAAAATACCAAACTTGGTATTTAATTTTAGTATCTTCCAGGGATGCGACACGAAGATCTTGAGAAAAATCCACCCACCCGCAACTACCCTTTACATGGAACTTTTTTCGAAAATTTTGATTTTCTCAAAAATGGCTCTAACGATTTTGATTAAAGTGTCGTATATTAAAGATATTTACCTGACAAATAAAAGGTATCTCTTGAATTTTCTAGGAATAGCCTCTGAAGAGTAGTTTATTCTGGATGAATTTTACTAAATTTTGAATGACTACTAAACCGTAAGAGATGGACAAAAACTTACTACACAGAAAATGTAGAGCACGTTAAAACACACAATTTATGTTATATATATTTTTTTCGTGGATTTCGTCGTTTTTGTGACATTCCTTATTTTTGGTTTCTGCTATGAAAAACTTATACATTTCTCATACAGGAATTTATCAACTGCTGTCCATACAAAAAAAGGAACTTCAGTGACATAGCAACCAGCTTTTGACTATCACTTTAACCTATGGTACTCCCTTATTTCACCTCTACTTACAAGGAAGCAAGTAATATGGCCATTTCTGCTAATGTTTTACTGATTAGCATGAAGTTAATAGAAGTATAAGCTTTTTAAGAATAATATGTTGTAGGGATATAGAAAAAGTCATGTGAATAGTACACATCAGATTTTAGGAAGGGCATTTCACGGGCTATTCCTAGAAAATTCCAGACAACACACACACGCGCACACACACATTGGGAGATAGTAGGGGGCCCTTAAAGCATATATTTACCATAAAATATGCATATAGATTTTTTGGGTGGAAAGTAAGAATAAATTTCAGCAGTTGAAGGAAGATTTGTTCACTGCACATTGGGACAATGAAAACCGTTCGGAGCGTAATTTTGACTCTTACCACTTAGATGCTGTCGACCAAACCTTCCGTGAATACTGATGTACTGAAGAAAGAAAGAAAGAAAGAAAGAAAGAAAAAAAGAAAGAAAGAAAGGGTAGAAAACCAGTATATAACTCTTTAAATTTACTTGAAAATATTATAACAATATATTTTATGTTGACATACAGCTTCAATTCTACTTATGATTCACCGTTAAAGAATTCCACTTCAATATTTTAGGTTTCTTTCTTTCTTTTTTCACAACCTGGGATTAAGTATAGTGTTCAGATAAGGAAATACAAAATCCACAAGAGAGAAAATGTTGCACACAATATTTTCGCATTATTATACAGAAACGCGCGTTAATATTAAGAGCTGAAGGAATCTGTTTCGCTTGACACATTTGCGTGACTGAACTCGACATAATCACGGAATTCAATCCGACGGTTTTATTTATTTGTCATTATAAACAATTTTCTCTCGGAGAACTTAAAAGTTCAAGATATTTTCAATAAATGTATGCAACCCAATTTGATTTATGGTTTCTTAAATGTATCACAATAAAAATTAGGTCCTTTATTATGAATATGGCAAATGTTTAGGTATTCAGGTGTTAAGAGACATAACATCTTGAATATTTTATTGTTACAAAGTGCACATCAGCTTTAATACCGTCCTATCTGTTTGAATTATATTTATGTAATTTAGGAGAACAATTTGCTCACTAGTATTTAAAATGATACACCATTCTAAAAATTACAGAGTGGATTGTGTCCTTGTTTTTAATTTAAATCCTGCTGTTTGATTTTGTAATTAAATTTGTTCTTTTAGGTTAGTAACATAATCATTCTCGTTCCTAAATCTTTAGATATGAATGAAAATGGATCAGCGATAAATCTATATAGTACATAAAAATACCAAAAGTGACTACAATGTTCTACATATATATATTATGTTATTCTTAGGTCACTGTTCTGCTATGGTTTTATATATGGTTTATATATTATGTGTATATATGTCTTTTAAGTGTAATTATCTATTATAAGAGGGTGCATTTATGAAGATAAACTCTGTGCTGTAAATTTAAATTGCTATATTTGAATATCTTTGTATTTTTATTTTCGGGTTCACTTTTAATTCTTAATTGCTGTTTAATATTGCTTTTGACTGTGTATTACCTTTGTCTTTTTATTTTCGTGTTTACTCTTTTAATTCTTTGTTGTTGTTTTAATATTGCTTGTAATGTGTATTACAAAAGCACGTACGGTCTGTGGACCCGTGCGATTGTTGAAATTCTATGTATGATATTGCTATGTCAATAAATACATTTATTCATTCAATTTTCATCTAATTTACCTTGTGTTTACTATTTTGTTTATAATTATGATATGTTCTAAATATTTATATAAGTATTTAGGAATTGGAATGCTTTTATTTGCCAAATTCCTTGTTTGTTTGAATATTGATGTTTAGAGGCCGTTCAACAGTGACCGAATGGAGTGTTGTGGATCTTCGGTATGCCGAGACACTGAGCAGCTACTTATCGTGTAAGTTTGGATGCGAATTTAGTGCCCTGGTCAATGGATCTCTTGGAGTCTTCCGAACCTTTGGAAGATTGTTCACTAGTGGATCAGTTGTTCACTTGGTGAACTAGTCCTCAGCTGTAACAAGAAGTGATGCCGATTCCTCACAACGTGCACTGTCTGGAGCCCACGGTTGCCACGCAGATGTATTGTTGGCGCCACCTCTTCACGTCAGTTCGAAGAATTAACCAAAAGAACCGGTGACTAGGCTGGCCGAGGTCTTATTTATATCCAGGTCCCTCCGGAAGTATCAGCATGGGTCTCCTCGAGAACTTCCTTCGTCTTACTCTTCGGGAGCACTGGCTGAAGCACTTTAATTTTCCCATCTGCGGACTCCCATTCTCTCTTGAAACATGTCGTTCCCAGCCAACAGTCTATCTGGGAGTACCAATGTTATTTCCTGCAAAACGCGACGCTTATTTGATCATGCTGCAACTACACTTTTAAGAAAAATGTGGATGGTAAATGTCTACAGGTGATCATGGCATAAACGTCCAGAAGATAAATTAGATACATGCTCACTTTCTCTAATACATGTTTAAAGTAAGTAGAGGAAATATTCTATTCCACCTCAAAATTCCATGCTGATTTTAGACTCCCCCAAATTATCCACAAAAAGAATTTCTATAAAAAAGCTTTATGAGTTTTGTCTGAACAACATAACTCAAAAACGAAAAGTTAGTTAAATACCAACATCAACATCTTCCAAAATGCGACACGAAGATTTAAAAGAGCCCCTCCCCATTTCCAACCAACTTTTACATGGGAAATTTTCGTAATATGCTTTTCTCAAAAGTAGTTATGATGATTTTGATTGAAATACCGCAAGTTTAAGATATTTCCATAACAGATGAAGTAAATTTTCTGGGAATAACCTTCAAATAGTTCCTCATTTTAAATGACCTTTTCTTAACCGGTACAGCGTAGGAGATAGGTATCTTATAAAAACTTTCAGATCTCGTTAAAGAACACAATTTATGCCGAACAATATTTGTATGGAGTTGTTATGGTTTACAATTTCATATGCTTAAACTTTTCTCAAACTGTAAGTCCTTAGTGGTTTTTTTTTTCTTGCTACTGTTAGAGAAGTACTGTCTTTGCATTAGACTTAGGTAGCTATTTACAAATAAAAGATCTTTTTGTGATTATAGATTAATAATATTACAGAAAACACCTAAGTTGTATAGTGAAAACTGTTAGGTGTTAAGTAACCACTATAAATATGTGTAAAAATTCGTGATACAACGGTGAAAATGTAGGAAGCAAAAGAAACAAAGGACCAGATAGCAAATTCTGCTTATATTATATGAAAAGCTGGTTAGTGAGATCATGAAAATAAACCTGAGCTATGAAGCGACTTTATTAAGCTACATAGAACAGCACAGATTCATATAATTCATGTTCACAATTATAAATAGAATGTCACATATCTGTTTTATTTCGCCTCACCAGTATCTACCGTTTCACCTCTCCAACAAAAGTTCTGAGATAATTCAGAGCAGCGTAAAACATCGCATTATGATACCATTTTGCATTCATGGATCTTGCAAATAAACTAAAGTACCAAAACTTACCTAATATGGACGAAAAAAATAACGTCGAGTAAGATCAAAGTAGCGTTTATCTCTGGTGTAGTAAAAGAAATTAACCACTTGGCATGACAGTAAAAATGTAATAGATTTTCAGGCTTATCTTCTTAACATTCTATGATCTTACCTTAGTAAGCAATGAATGGAGGAACTATAGTAACACGGAATTTGAAACATCATACCTGAAACAAATATAAAACGGAGTTAATGACATTTTATTAAAAGCACAGAAATAAAGTTACTTACAGTGAAATGTAAAACTTTACTAGCATATTTTAAACGATAAAATTAACCGCAGGTCATGATCTAATCGTATGGTATATCGCTAAAGGGTGTCGAAATAAAGGGAGATACCCTGACTACAGACCCCCAGATGTTTATGGAGTGCCAACCTAGGTGAACGCTAACACGCTGAGTTGCGAAACTAAATCAATTCGCATTTTTCATTTACTAATAGAGCTGAAGACAGTTCAGTTCAATCTGGGATCGGTTCTGTGACTTATTACCCATGCTTCAAAAGGGTAGCCAAGCATTTTATTGGACGTAGATTCCGAAAGGTGTTTCGAAGTTTTTGAGTATGTGTAATACATACGATTGCATTGATATTTGCATTTAAATTTGCAAACTGAAATGATTTTAAGAGTAAACTTCCTTTTCTTATGCCCCAAATGCTATGAATACCAGCAAGAAAATCTGTCAGCTAAATAATGGAATTTGACAATATGCTTATTACATCTTTCCAAGTGGCAAAGGTGCGAAATGAATGACAAAAATCTTATGTGTACCATTCACATGACTTTCTCTACATCTCTGCAACAAATTATAATTAAAAAGCTTATAATTCTATTTACTTCACGCTAATCAGTAAAAAATTAGCAGAAATAGGCATATTACTTGCTTCCTTGTAAGTAGAACCAAAATAAGGGAGTACCTAAGTTAAAGTGATGGTCAAAAGCTGGTTGCTACGTCACTGAAGTTCCTTTGTTTATATGGACAACAGTTGACAAATTCCTGTATGAGAAAAGTATAAGTTTTTCATAGCAGAAACTAAAAATAAGAAATGTCTCAAAAACGTCGAACTCCACGAAAAAATGTATATAACATAAATTGAGTGTTTTAACGTGCTCTACATTTTTTGTGCAGTAAGTTTTTGTCCATCTTTTACGGTTTAGCAGTTATTCAAAATTCAGTAAAATTCATCACGATTAAACTAATCTTCAGAGGCTATTCCCAGAAAATTCAAGATATACATTTTATTTGTGAAGTAAATATCTTTAATATACGATATTTTAATCAAAATCGTTAGCGCCATTTTTGAGAAAGTTAAAATTTTATAAAAAAGTTCCATGTAAAGGGGGTGGGGGATTTTTTTCAAAATCTTCGTGTTGCATCCCTGGAAGATAATAAACTTAAATACCAAGTTTGAAATTTTACCTACTTTTCGTCTTGAGTTATCGTGTTCAGAGACACACGGACACACGGACACACACACACGCGCGGACCTTTTTCCAAAAATGCTTTTTTTTTAGATAAAGGGGAACCTAAAACGCGTATTTCCGGTGAAATCTCGGTGTCGGATTTTTGGGTGGAGTGCAACACCTTCTCTATACACTATGAACATAGTGCGAATAGAGAAAGTAAAAACATATGGAAAGGTTTATACAGAATACGAAGGACATCAATGGAAATTAAGTTAAATGGGATTCTCGGAAACTATAAGTGGAATAACTAAAATAGTATAAAGAAGCGCATAAGCTTAGGAGAAAAGAAAAGATTAAGAAAATGGAAGACCGGAGGGCGGAGAAAATAACCAGCATTTCTGAGGTATAGATTAGTGCTCATATTTTATCAATCATTTGGAAACACCTAAAATTAAATTTCTGTGATCGCTTAGTGTCTTCTCTTCTGTTGATGTGCAAATGTATCTACTGACACCGACGGCAATGTTCACGCTTTTTACTTTCTCTATACGTACTATGTACATAGTGTATAGAGAAGGTATTGCACTCCACCAAAAAATTCGACACCGAGATTTCACCGGAAATATATGTTTTAGGGTCCCTTATAATTAAAAAAAGCATTTTCACAAAAAAAGTCCGTGTGTCTGTGTGTCTGTGAACACGATAACTCAAAAACGAAAAGTCGGTAAAATACCAAACTTGATATTTAAGTTTAGTATCTTCCAGGGATATGACACGAAGATTTTGAGAAAAAACAACCCATCCCAAACTACCCTTTACATGGAATTTTTTTAGAAAATTTTGATTTTTGCAAAAATGGTTCTAATGATTTTGATTAAAATATTATATATATAAGATATTTATCTGACAAACAAAATGTATATCTTGAATTTTCTGGAACGAATTTTACGGAATAACTGCTAAACCGTAAGATTTAGATAAAAACATTACACAAGAAATGTAGAGCACGTTAAAACACACACTTGATGCTATATACATGTTTTTCGTGGAGTTCATCGTTTTTCAGATATTCATTGTTTTTTGGTTTCAGTTATGCAAAACTTACTTTTCTCATATAGGAATTTGTCAACTCCTGTCCATATAAACAAAGGAACTTCAGTCACATAGCAACCAGGCTTGGACTATCACTTTAACCTATGGTACTCCATTATTTTGCTTCTACTTACAAGGAAACAAGTAATAAGAATATTTCTGCTAATTTGTTCTCGAGTAGCAGAAAGTAAATAGAGGCATAAGCTTTTTAACAATAATTTGTTGCAGAGATGTAGAGAAAGTCATGTGAATGGTACACATCAGATTTTTTCGAGAAGTGTTTTGTTCCTCCTCGATGGTACTGAGAGTGCCTGGAGGAATGTAAAGTAATACTGCAACCTGTGTGTGTTCCTTTATAAGCAGCGATCCCAAATTTAACTACTAGTGAGGAAGTGAGCGGCATTATTAAACAGTTGAGTATATTTTGGAAAATGAGAAGAAAAAATCTGATGTGTTCCATTGCATGACTTTCTCTAGTTGTTACACAAACAGCTTTCCTTAAAAAGATTATTTTATCTACGACATGCTAATTGAGGTAAACATTAGCAGAAATTGTTTTCTTACTTTCTTCCCTGTAAGTAGAAGGGAAATAAGGGAATAGGCTATGAATGTGAAACACCTGAAGTTCAGCTCGCTTTGCATGGTCTGGTGTAAAGCAAGAGAGATGAAACGAAATGTTAACTTCCAGTTTGAGAAAAGTTAAAACAGTCCAAATTTGAAACCAATAACAAGAAATATCTCAGAATCGTTCTGCTCTATATAAAAATATATATGACATAAATTATGTGTTTTAATGAGATCTACAATGTTAGGAAGAAAGTTTTTGTCTATCTCTTACGGTTATCCGTTATGAAAAATACTGCAAAACTCATCCAGAATAAAGAGATCTTCAGAGGCTATTCCCAGAAAATTCAAAATATACAACTTATTTTTTGTGCAAATGTATCTAATATACACTATTTTAATCAAAAACGTTACAGCCATTTTTTAGAAAAACAAAATGTTAAAACATTTTTTCAAGTAAACGGTAGTTTGGGGTGGGGGGATTTTATTGAAAACCTTCGTCGCATCCTTGGGAGATACTAAATTAAAACCAATCCTTTTCTAAAAATGCTATTTTCGGATTCAGTGGACTTCAAAACATATATTTACGGTGAAATCTCGACGTCGAATTTTTGAGTGAAATAAAATTCCTTCTACATCTACTATATACATTGTACAGGGTTACTACAAAAGAAATAGTCAACTTCAACTGCCTGTAAAACAAAAACTATTAGAGATAGCAACCTAATTATTTTGGAGGTATGTTTAGAAACTCTCAAAGTTTTGTTTGTTACTATTGGTAACGCTGTAGTGCTTTGTTTGTTGTTGCAGAAGCCTAAATGGCGGAAAATCCTGTGGTAAAGGCATATTGCGTGTTGGAATTCGCTAGAACGCAATCAGCAACTGTTGTCCAACGACATTTTAGAACACCTTACCACAAAACGCCGCCGACTAGACAGTCAATCTACGACTGGTATAGAAAATTCGAGACAACGGGATGTTTGTGCAAATGAAAGAGCTCGGGAAGACCAAGAGTTTCGGAAGAAAACGTTGAACGTGTTCGTTCTGCCTACATAAGAAGCCCACAGAAATCGACATCTAGGACAAGCATGCAATTACAAATTCCACAGCAAACTGTGTGGAAAATCTTGCGGAAGCGACTGCACATGATGCCTTACAGATTACAGATGTTGCAGTTTCTGAGTGAAGAAGATACGGTCATACGGCGTGACTTTTGCATCGACATGTTGCGACATGATGAAGACGATGCTGGTTTTTGTGAGCGCATCATTTCATTTTTGTGGTAACGTGCTCTAAAATGTCGTTGGACAACAGTTGCTGATTGCGTTCTAGCAAATTCCAACACGCAATATGCCTTTTCCACAGGATTTGCCGCCATTTCAGCTTCTGCAACAACAAACAAAACACTACAGCGTTACCATTAGTAACAAACGAAACTTTGAGAGTTTCTCAACATACCTCCAAAATAATTAGGTTGCTATCTCTAATAGTTTTTGTTTTACTTCTCATAGGAGAAAATTATTTTAAAAATGAAACCAATAACAGAGAATATCTCTGAAATGGTTAACTCCACAAAATAACTATATATGAATAAGTTGTGTGTATTAACCAGATCTTCATTTTTACTTTCTCTAGTGCATATGTACAACATAAATATGTAGATAGAGGAAGTATTTTATTCCACCCAAAAAATGTCGATATAAGATACACGTTTTAAGCTCCCCTGTATAAAAACATTTTTTTTAGAAAAATATGTACATGTGAGTGAGTGAGTGAGTGAGTGAGTGAGTGAGTGAGTGAGTGAGTGAGTGAGTGAGTGAGTGAGTGAGTGAGTGAGTGAGTGAGTGAGTGAGTGAGTGAGTGAGTGAGTGAGTGAGTGAGTGAGTGAGTGAGTGAGTGAGTGAGTGAGTGAGTGAGTGAGTGAGTGAGTGAGTGAGTGAGTGAGTGAGTGAGTGAGTGAGTGAGTGAGTGAGTGAGTGAGTGAGTGAGTGTCTGTGAACACGATATATCAAAAACGAAATTTCATTCTGAATAGCTTTTGCATAATTCGTAAACCATAAACAGATAAAAAGTTACTACTTAAAAATGAAGATCTCGTTAAAACACACAATTTATGTCATATATATATTCTTTACGTGGAGTTGACGATTTCCAAGATATTCTCTTTTATTGGTTTCAAAATAATTACATTTTTTCTTATACTGGAAATGTTCAACTTTTAGGCACGCAAAAAAGGAAAAATCTGATGTGTTTCATTCATATAACTTTCTCTACAAAATGTAAGAAAATGCTAATCCAAATAAGCTTTAGTAGAAACGGTCTTATTATTCACTTCCTCATAAATACAAGGAAAATAAGGCTGAACCTAGAGTCAAATGTTTTAAAATGTGGTTGCTATGGGGTTAAAATCCGTTTCTTTGTCTGATCAGTACCTAACAAACTCCGGTGTCAGAAATGTATAAATATTTATAAACTGAAACCGATGACAAAAAAATCTCGAAAACGGTCAACTCCACGAAAAAAACGTTTATGTCAAATTGTGCGTTTTAAGGAGATTTACATTTTTGTAGTAAATTTGTGCATATGTCTTACGGTTTACTATTTATAGAATATTCAGAAAAAAATATCTAGAATAAAGAGGTATTCAGAGGTTTTTCCCGGAAAATTCAAGAAATATATTTTATTGATCATGCGAACATCTTAAATATAAGAGATTTAAACAAAATTGTTAGAGCCATTTTTGAGAAAGCCACATTTATTTACATTTTTCCATGTATCACATCCTCGGAAGATACTGAACTTAAATATCAAGTTGGGTATCCAATGGACTTTTCGTTTTTTAGCTAAGCTGCCCACAAACACACACGGACATTTATCTAAAAATATTTGTGCGTCCCAAAACATGTATTTCCGATGAAATCTCCATATCGAATTTTTGGGTGCAATACAATACCTTCTCTGTAGGTACACTATGTACATAGTACGTGTAGAGAAAGTAAAAACGAATTTCAGTCACATATCAACCGGATTTTAATACATTTGACTATCTCTTTAACCTAGTTTATTCTCTTCTTTCCCTTCTACTTATAAGGAAACAGGTAATAATACAGTTTATGCTGATGTTTATATTGATTAACATGAAGTAGATAAAAGAATAAGCTTTATAACAATAATTTTTTACACAGACGTAAAGAAAGGCATGTGAGAGGAACGTATCAGTCATTTTAAATTCAGGGAGCCTCGAAAGATATATTTCCGGTAAAATCTAGATATCGAATTTGTTGATGGAGTACAATACTTCTAATGCAGTAGGTAATACGTTTTGATTTAAATCATTTGTAGATCCAATATACGGGGTATTAATGAACTACACCGAAATAATTTGCGAGATTGTGCACGTGACTGCAGGTGAATGGTCCCCGGATAAACATAACGCAGCTACATAGCGTTAAACGTGTGGGTATCGGGTGCTGATAAGTCGGTGTTAAATCAAAGGAGGTTGACAAAATGGCTTCGAATGTTTTTAAAACTGCTGCCCGAGTATATAAATGTTAATTTTTATCAGCTTGTTACTAGAGTTCTCAAGATATAATGTCGTAAAATCTGTAAAATCTCGAACTAATCGCTTGACAGTGCGACACTGAGCTTCATTAACTACGTACTTGAGGTCACCTACTCTGGAGGCGCTTTTTAACTGCTCTGGTGGCTTAATGCAAAACGGGGGGAGCTGCTACCCCCTAGGTCATGAGTTTGATTCCTGTCATTGAGTAAATGTTTTTTTATTATTATTTTCTTCATTCTATACAAACTGCCGCGATACGTGAACGAGACCTGAACTCGCAAACTATCTTTCACTTGAGAGCCAGTAACATAACTACTACGCTAGAGAGGTATGCTGTAATATGTCTCTTCGTTTGTCGTGTTATGCTCTCGAATGGTTGATAAATTAGCCAGTGGCCTACTGGCACTTCAGAAACTTATAGCCGTTACTTCGACATTTCAATAAACAGACCATAAGTCTCCAATCTCGAATTACTTATTTAAGTACTCTACATATTCTGTGAAAATATGTCGCCCTCTGTGGTGTAACGGTTACCATGATAACTTCATATACCCAAGGTCGCGGGTTCAAACCCAGCGGAGGACGATGGATTTTTTTGGACGTAAAAATCCTTAGCATGGCTTCCTTCGGAAGGGAAGTAAAGCTGTGGGTCCCGTGTCGTAGATTTACGGCAAGCCTGATAAGAGAGCAAAATTAAGCGATCCTTCACGCCCAATATAGAATGGGACGCTGAGAACCAAAGCAGTTAAAGAGCGTCCATAAATAACAGGCCATTCCATAGTTCATTAACACCCTGTATAATGAATAATAGTGGGTATAGAAACTAGGGGGAATATAATACAGCATATTTTCTTTCCTTTGAGTACACAATATTTTTAGCAGTCAAGTTAAAAGTATTTGAATGTTTACATATAGCTTGTCTTTCACGGATTCTCTGTATAAATTAGTTTTGCGATGCACAAGGAACCAAAATTCCCATTACTTTCAAAAGTTGAGCTTGTTGAGGATTATGCTGTGAAACTGGCACCACTTTTGGGCTGGAAAAGGGCGAACCAACCACAAGCATCATTATAGGACAAAAAAGTCTTCTGGAATCGAACGCCAGTAGCTAAAATAGGCTAGCGAATAAAAAAGACGAACTTCTCTGGTTTAAAATTCCATTAAGAGGCAGAAGCGACAGGCCTCGTACAGTAAAAACTGCAGACAAGGAAGGACAAAAGAGGAAGGAAACAAGGAAGGAAGGAAGGAGACAAGTAAGCGAACACATGACGCAGACTCGTGCTAGAATTTGTGATCACAGGCACTGAAGGAAGGAACGCATCAGAAGGACAAAGAAGGCGCCGCAGGCAATGGATAAAGATCTCAACACAGAAGACAAAGGATGCAGCAGAGAAAAGACGCCGAAGCGGCCAGTTTCTACAAAATGGCATGTAATCACTTGTCATACAGTGACCTTAAGGCCTTTGGCCGATTCTTTACAAAACTGACTCATATTCTTCAATAGCAGCAAATAGAATTTTTAATCAGACGAGTCAGTTTTCTTCAGAGGAAGGATCAAAGGAAACGTGTTGAGTATTTCTTGTTTAACTTAAACACATAGGATGTAGAATGACAGAAAATACAAAAGACCATGCCCTATTTAAGAAGCAACTTTTCCATAGCAACATGATGCATAACATCCAATCTTTTGAGTCTACTAAAATACAGCAATTACCAAGAATAGTTTAAAGGAATATCGTGTTTATTAAATAGACGATGATTATAAAAACGAAACTTCTTTTGTATATTTCCATTTATCTTTTGAATAAAAAATGTTCTTAAATATGGCATCTTTCAGTTTAATGGTATTCATATAGATGTTCGAAAATTAACCTTAAATCTGAAAACATTTAGATCCCCATAATTTTAGTACTTCTATCTATATATTATGTTCTATATTCTCCTATTATTATTATTATTATTATTATTATTATTATTATTATTATTATTATTATTATTATTTACTCATAATGTTTTCCACCTCTTTCTCTATTTTCACCTATGTCAGAACAGCCATTTTTAAGGCTAACAATATCATAACTAAAGAGCAAGTAGATCTGGTAGGGCAATTGATAAGCTTTTATTAGACAGATTTGTGTAATTTCTCCATTTAACCCAAAATATTACTTGATCACATTAAGAACACCACAATTGCAATGTGATGGTGACGCGGGTATCTTCATGTTCTTTAGCTAGCTCATGTACCACATAACTTCAAATAACTAACATCTGCAATAGGACGTTAAACCTAAAACGGGTGCCGTCATTTCTCCACCATTTTCAGATTCCAAGAAGGGTTAATGGTTATGTGCATAGTTTATAACCTATTCATTTTAAAGAATTACAACAAAACTAAACATATTTCTTTATTTAAACGACGTGACCAAGGGAACGATAGTTAATACATAAGGAATATATTTGATTTATACAGTTATCTTGCGTCATTGTCTCCGGGTGCATTCCCTTAGCATTGAAGAAGAAAAATAAAGCGGCAAATACTACGGCCATCAGATGGCAAATAAATAAGTAGGTACCTATTTTAGGCGTTCGTCGTCAGGAAAGAAATATATTTGATTTTCACGGTTATCTTGCGTCATTATATCCATAACCGGGTGCATTCCCTTAGCACTGAATGGAGAAGAAAAATTAAGCAATAGGTATTACGGCCATCTGGTGGCAAATAAATAAGTACGTATTTTAGGTGTTCGTCGAAGAACAAGTAGATCTGGTTGGGCAATTGATAAGCTTTTATTTGATGATAGCTTTATGTATTAAATTTCTCCATTTAACCCAAAATATTACTATACGGACAGGGTCAGCATACAGCGTAACGTAACTGTTTTGGGCTTGATGGTGGAGTTTTAGATTGTGGAATTAAATTTCCAATCCGGTATTTATCTTGGCGACTGTTGAGGAGAAAACTTCAGCCTAATTGTCCGGCCAACGGGATTTGACGCAACACCTCCAGAACACAGGTCGCCGACGTTACCACCTGAGCCACTCCGCTCGGTTATTGTTATTACTTTCTCTACATGTGCGATGTACATAGTGTATAGAGAAGGTATTGATTGCATTCCAACAAAAAAATTCGATGCCGAGATTTCACTGGAACATTTTAGGGTCTCCTGTATCCCTAAAAAGGATTTTTAAAAAATGCTCTGTGTGTCAGTCCGTGTGTCTCTGAACACGATAGCTCAAAAACGAAAGTTAGTATTTAAGTTTCCAAGGATACGACACGAAGATTTTGAGAAAAATACCCCCATCTCAAACCGTCTTTTACATGGGAAAGATGTCGATAATTTTGATTAAAATACCGTGCATTAAAGATATTTATATTGCAAATAAAATGTATACCTTGAATTTTCTGGGAATAGCTTTCAAAGACATCTTTATTTTGAATGAATTTAGCTGAATTTTGCGTAACTGATAAACCGTAAGAGAAAGACAAAAACCTACTACACAAAAAATATAGATCACGTTAAAATACACAAATATACGTTAAAATACATGTATACTTTTCTCACACGGGAATTTGTCTACTCCTGTCTACACCAGCAAAGGTTCTTCAATCACATAAGTTTTAAAAGATTCGACTATCGATTTAGCCTAAGATAATCCCTTATTTGCCTTCCACTCACAAGGAATAAGACATTTCTGCCAATTTTTTCTCGATTAGCATTAATTAAATAGAAGAATAAGCTTTAAAACAATAATTTGTTGTGGAGAAGTCATGTGAATGGAACACATCAGATATTTTTTGGGGGTTATTCTTCTTTTTGAAATACTAACCCTCAACATTTTACTGCACTCTTATAGTGGTTAAATATTTTATTCATCTTCATTTTTGTTAGCAAAGCTTGTTTCCATTTTCTGTTCAACCCTAACTTGATCTTAGTGGAACGTTACGAAGAACTACAGCCCGAGGGATGTCGAAAGAAAGCGAGTGTGCTGTCATACAATGGAAATGGATTTCAGACGGAGTGCTTGTAATTTACTTAGAGCACCTCCCAAGGCGAAGTAGCAGAACACGAGAAAAAATTAAATTGTTTTAAGTGAACGCAGTTCTTTCCATCCAAAGAAGAAAGTATTGTTCCTATCTGGCTACTAACACACCATTGGTCTTACATACAGTACAGCGAAAGAACAATCAGTGTTTTTCCTCTTGGTATGCATTTATTAAAGGAAGAAACAAGAAAATTTACGATAATGCAGCAACTCGTTTGTCTTTTTGTTCAGCGTTCCGCGCCATTTCACCGCGCGCACTGGTGAGATAAGGTTTCAGTCTTCCCTTGGGGCCAGAAAATCAACTTTATCTGTCTCCACAGAGGTAAAAGTTATCTTGTACACGCAGAGTTCATGTTTTTCTAAAACTTTTCCATTTTTAAACACATTGTGCTACATATTTAGCTAGATACAAGGACATCGTTTGGTTGGGCTGTGCCTCTGTTTTAGCCACTTCGTAAAGGAGTACAGTCGAGAGCAAAATAACGTGCCGATGCATTTGAACCTTTTCTTTAGTTTATGTAGGGGGGGGGACGCCTAATTAGTTGTATTCCACACCTACGTGGCTTCTCACTGGATTAAACAAAGTGAGCGCGAAAGGGATGGTAAGCGAAAGTGCCGTTTTATCTTAGTGGCTGGAAGACATTCAATAGAAGAGTATGTCTACTGTTGGTTGTATATCACAAGTATGAAACTCAAACCCTAACCAATGAACAGAGGTCTTTTTTCAGGCCAGGAGCGAAGGACAAATATAATGTGGAATGAAATTGCCTCTCTTTATTACATATGTCCTTTTAAAGGAACGAAAAGTATCGACAACATACCGAAAATTATTACTGGAAAAGCTATGTATCACAAACAAAATAGAATATCACGGTAAGGAAACCAGTTATATACAAATGAACCGCGTAATGCGAAGAATAATTTTTAGAATAGTCGGAATAGTTTGAAAACAGCTTTATTCGAATTTTTTTGCAAAATTCCAATCGTAAGTTGTTTAAAATCCCAAGTAATTTTGGAAAGTTAGAATAGAAATAAAAAAGACACTACGACAGACAGAATCCTAACCACAAATATAAAACTTCCCTGACCGCTTCTCTTCCATTTGAGCTACTCAATCGACACTGGAAAATCGGGAAATTTTCCATTGCTAGAATTTTCCAGGTAAAACGCAAACTGTCCCTAATTCTTCTTAAGATAGCATACGCCATTGTTCACTTACATAACTATTTTTCGTTCTGATTCTACTTTTACGCAGCGATACCAACTTAACAATCTTAACACACGGTTACCAATATTGGCACTCTTTCTTCTTTTTATTCTCTCGGGTGTAAAAAAGCCGTTCTCAGCTTATACAGCCATAAGGGGGTTTTCATTAGAGCTAGTACCGTTTAGTTCTATTTCCGAGCTCTATATCCTTTATATTTGTTGTATGTGTATTATTTACAGGTTATATATGTTGCTTTTGTCACATGGCATGACCACATACAGTAAATAACACGACAAATTTTCCAAAATATAATATGAAGAAAATATCCCAAACTATCATAAAAAATATAATTACAGCAAAAGTTTCATACTCTAAGATCTTGGAACAGATTCACTTCATTAGTTTAAAAAATATCCGTTTTAAAATTTTACCCACACTTAATACAAAGCATTGAATTAAATATAACAAAATCAAACGAATCTTATAGATCTTAATCGTTGCAAGCCTTAAACAAAACTCAAAATAAAAATATTGACCCTTTGTCCCTTCCTAATTCTGATTACAAATAAAAGTGATTGCTGACTTCGTCAGATTTTAAGTATATCACCAAAAGCTAAAAATAAAAAAAAAGACTGAAAGGAAAAAAGAAAAAAAAAAGCATTCAAAATGATTGTACTGTTTGATTTGCATATAACGTCACTCAGTGTTTTAGATGTGTTTCTCTTGAAAACGTATAGAATATTTGGAAAGGAAGTCTTATTGCTATGAGTTAAATATTTTTATTAAATATGATTTTACCAAAATATTACTAAGTATGAAATGTTTTGTCACGTGCTTTGAATTCACACTGTGATATGTGAAAATTCGGAATTTCATATTATTTCTGATTCTAATAAGCAGAGCTAGGAAGCCGTTCGCCGTTCTGTATATAGGTTGCAACCGTCCGTCTCGCCGTATCAAAACAAGTTATGATAAGAACGCAGGTGGGAGAGGTAAACAAATCTATTATCAAGTAAACAGTACCGTTTCCAGAGAACAAAAATGAATTATCAGATATTCGTATAAGCACACTTATTTAGATAATTAAGTACAACATGCAAATTGTTACATATATAATGCTGACTCTGACTGATTTTCTTCTTTACATATATCGTCTTCCGTGGGCACAATTTTTTTTTACAGAAAATCCAAGTTTTAGCAGAGATAAAACACTTAGTGGTGCATAAAATGAGCGGATTAGAATGTTTATATATTGTAATAATTAGACAAAAAAATTGTTGAAATTGATAAAAATATTCTTTCCCTTAAAATTCAGAGTTTTTAAATTTTTAAAAATTCAAAATGTATTTCAAAATATCTTTCCACTCATTTTATGCATCACTAAGTGTTTTATCTCTCCTATAAAATTGGATTTTCTGTGAAAAATTGTACCCGTTATGTGTACCTAAATAATATGTGTTTTGAAAATGTCGTTTGTTGACGTCAATTTAGAAACCTTCTGAGAAAAAGTATAAATTTATATTACATACTTTACATTATCAACATGTTAAGAAATAGTTACTTGTTACATTGTATGAATTCCATAGTCCTGTGACAAAGCAAACCTATGAATTTTGATTTTTCAAAAGTGCGTAGTTAAACACAAGTATTGTGTTTTCCACACGTCCCACTGTTCTTAACGCTTCCAAGTCAGATGACCCGTTTCACTGACTATCGAACAGCCAGAGAGCGACCCGTTGACCTGCAGCCACCTAGTGATCACGTCATGCATCCACGCCATCTTGCCGCACTGACATACACCACACATCTGGAAGCACTCCTTAAAGATGAGAGGGAAACGCAGGTGAAGGGGAAATAATGAAGGTAAATCATAGTAGATGAGAACCAGGCCAGCATTCGCCTGCGACAGCACGGAAAACCAATGGGTCAGAGTGGGGGGTCACCGGGATCGAACCGGATGCGAATCGGCTTCATTACCGTAGTGCCTCTTCGCTAGGTCTGCCCCTGGGAGTAACAGATAAGGGCAGAGCCGAAGATAAGGCAACCGTTCCGGACGATAATGTAAGCTACAAGAACGGCGTACCAATTCTGCCGCCGGCTATCTCTACTTAATCTCGAGCTACCTGGGATCCCGTAGCAGCCGAGACAGTTCCCAGGAACTGTCAATCCCAGGCGCCAGGGAGAAATCTCTAGAGAAAGTAAATTCCACCGAATGCCCAACACAGCAACCGGTCCTGCAACTCTGAAACAAATGAAAATAAGTGATGGTAGATGAGGAACAACGCCAGCATTGGCCAACAATAAAGCCCATGATCAGAGTGGCCGTTCCGAAGACAATGGAACGCGGAACCTCCCGAAAGCGAGTTTCACTGATTATCACGGAACTATCTTGCTCAATAACGCTTTTAAAATAACCTTTGTAGTCTTCAATTATTACGTAGATGGTCAAATTTTGCGTTTACAAATAACATTCTGTCTAATCGTTGAACAACCTAGCATGTGTTGGAATGTTTACGTAAAAATGACATCTTCAATCTTCAAATTATATAACTATTATATTACCTATTGATCATTTTGCCGAAAAATGTTACGATACAAGTTTTATAAATCCCATGCATTAATTTTTAACTCTACTACTCCTTTCTGTGTTAATTTTAGTTTTAGATTTTTACGCATAAACTTTTGCCTTGCGTTTCAGTCTTGCTCTGATTTTTATGCAAATTTACATACATAGCCTCCATTGTGTTATCAAAAGTTTAAGAATGGATTTTATGAGTGTTTTGTTCATTGGCTAAAGAAAGTAAGTTATACTGGAAAAAAAAAATCAGGAAAATGTTAACACTAAAATTTCATAAAAACAAACGTGTTTCTTTAAAACTACCAATAACAATTTCTAATTATGGCATTTATTTCTACTGTGCTCTAGCACCAGATAGTATGACTATCATGTTTAGCTACAAGTGTAAATGCACAAAGCAGATGTGCATTTTTCTCTTGTTAAAATATTTATTTAATTATTTGCAAAGTCATAGTTTTATTTGCTCATTTTAAGTGGGATAGCTTTAAAATTTTAGAAAAGTCATTCTCACATTTAATCGAAATTTATTTCTATGGGCTTTGCTTTGTTTTATGAGTATCCTCTCATTTTTACTTTCTCTACACGTACTATGTACATAGTGTATAGAGAAGGAATTGCACTCCACCCAAAAATTCAATACCGATATTTCACCGGAAATATACGTTTTAGGGTCCCCTGCACCCCCGCCAAAAAAAGCATTTTCAGAAAAAGGTCCCCCCTGTGTCCGTGTGTCCGTGTGAACACGCTAACTCAAAAACGAAAAGTCGGTAAAATACCAAACTTGGTATTTAAGTTTAGTATCTTCTAGAGTTGCAACAGGAAGATTTTGAGAAAAATCCCCCCACCCCAAACTACTCTTTACATGGAACTTTTTTCGAAAACCTCGATTTTCTGAAAAATGGTTTTAACGAGTTTGATTAAAACTTCATATATTAAAGATATTTACCTGAGAAGTAAACTGTATATCTTGAATTTTCTGGGAATAGTCTTTAAAGATTACTTTATTCTGATTGGATTTTTGGGAATTTTGCTAAACCGTAAGACATGGACAAAAACTTACCATACAAAAAATGTAGAGCACGTTAAAACACATAATTTATTTTATTTATTTTGATCGTTTTTGAGATATTCCTTGTTTTTGGTTTCAGTTATAAAAAACTTACTTTTCTCATACAGGAATTTGTCATATATCACTTTAACCTATGGCACTTAGTTATTTCGCTTCTACTTACAAGGAAGCAAGTAGTAAGACTATTTCTGCTTATTTTTCTCAATTAGCAAGAATTAAATAGAAACATAAGCTTTTTAACAATAATTTGGTGTAGATATGTAGAGAAAGTCATATGAATGAAACACATCAGATTTTTTAAATATGTGAAAGAAAAGTATGCCAGATATTCTGCAGAACTACAGCGAAAATTCATTTGTATTAATGAGTTCAGAGGGAAGCAGATCTGATGAAATGAACACATTTGAATAAAACAAACATCTCTGTAAATTTTTAAAGGAAAAAAAGGGTGATGAAAGAGGAAAAACCGTAGCAACTCTTTGCTAGGCCATTGTGTAACTTCAGTTTCCCTTCCGGTAATGTAATGTGAAGAACCCCTCTGTACTTCTCTTGCGGTGTCCAAATCACAACTCCATGACTCCCTCTTTGTGTCATTTGGTACCTTATTGTACCACGGCATTCAGATTTTTCAAGCCAGTGTTTGAGTTACACCAGCACAAAAGGAACACCCTACTCCCTGCAGTAATATTTCAAACAACATCCCCGAACACATGGCTAAACCCAAGAGCAGCCCATTCATCTGATGACACCCCCCAACGAAACAATCTTTGGGCGGGGCAAACACTTGTCTTAGGTCAGTTTTCTGCGAGGGAAAGGGAATGATGTCTCTGAGGCGACGGAAGTCTTGTCTGGCGGGCGGCCAATATCACAACTTTTATGTATTTCTCTTGATCGTGGCAAGCAAGAGGATGGTTCCAGAATAATGGCAACCAGGGACCTATTTCAAAAAGTGAAAATTGGCATCGGTTCCCGTGAACAGAAGAATGGAATAGGAGTGAGAGCTGTTGATTTATTATTTGGAGGCTGTGATAGTTCGCAAGTCATTTGTTCTAACAAGAACCGCTGCATGCAGCCAGTTGATTACTCCCGCCCTTCATCTTTCATTTCCCTTCTCCTAGCATCGTTTCCTTTTCTTCTTACTTTCGTAATTTAAAATGTCAGTGACGGGCTAAGCAATAGGCTTCCAGCTCCTCAGTCTCGAAAAAAAAAAATGGACGCTTAATATATCTACTACAAAGAGGAGCGCATAAGGGCACGTAACCCAAATAATGTTCGTTTACACTATGATTAAATATTTACCTCATATTACCCCGATTTTGCAAGGAGGCAAAATGCATCAAAATTGACCAACAAATTCACAGGCTATTTCACCACTTTAATTTATGCAAAAAATAATCACCCAAAGACAATTATATTCTTGAAGGCAAAATAAAACCTATATATAAAGGATGATTCAAAAATAAAAATATAAATAATAGCTTGGCTACCATTACTTTCTAATAGCCCGATAACGCTCCTTAAAGTTTCAAGAACCCTTAATTTAAAGTCGATTAATTTGAAATATTAATACAGCACTCAGAATTTAATATTTTGAGAAATGTCCCCACAATGCAATTATTCTTACTTTCTCTATACGCACTATGTATGTAGAGTATAGAGAACGTATTGCACTCCACCCAAAAATTCGATACCGAGATTTCACCGGATCCCCTTTATCTAAAAAAAGCATTTTCAGAAAAAGGTCCGTGTGTGTGTCAGTGTGTCTGTGAACACGATAACCCAAAAACGAAAAGTAGGTAAAATGCCAAACTTGGTATTTAAGTTTAGTACCTTCCAGGGATACAACACGAAGGTATTGAGAAAAATCCCCCACACCTAACTACCCTTTACATGGAACTTTCTTCGAAATTTTTGAGTTTATCAAAAATGGCTCTAATGATTTCGATTAAAATGTTGTATATTAAAGATATTTACCTGACAAATAGAAGGTTTATCTTGAATTTTCTGGGAATGGCCTCTGAAGAGTAGTTTATTCTGGATGAATTTTACTGAAATTTGAATAACTGCCAAACCGTAAGAGATGGACAAAAACTTACTGCACAAAAAATGTAGGCCACGTTAAAACACACAATTTATGTTATATACATTTTTTTCTGGAGTTCGTCGTTTTTGAGACATTCCTTATTTTTGGTTTCTGCTATGAAAAACTTATGTTTTTCTCATACAGAAATTTGTCAACTGCTGCCCATACAAACAAAGGAACTTCAGTGACATAACAACCAGCTTTTGATTATCACTTTAACCTATGGTACTCCCTTGTTTTGTTTCTATTTACAAGGAAACAAGTAATACGCTATTTCTGCTAATTTTTTACTGATTAGCATGAAGTATAAGCTTTTTAAGAATAATTTGTTACAGAGATGTAGAGAAAGTCATGTGAATGATACACATCAGATTTTTTTTCAAATACGAATAGCATATATATAGTCCCTTTAATGATATATTGATGCATTATAGGTAGCTATTAATTTATAATTACTATATTAGTTTTTTACTATGTACATAGTGTATAAAGAAGCTATTGCACTCCACCAAAAAGTTCGATAGCAGATTTCACCGGAAATACATGTTTTAGGGTCCCCCTGTATCCAAAAAAAGTATTTTCAGAAAAAGGTCTGTGTGTGTCCGTGTGTCCGTGGGTCAGTGTGTCCGTGTGTCTATGAACACGATAACTCAAAAATGAAAAGTCGGTAAAATACCAAACTGGGTATTTAAGTTTAGTATCTTCCAGGGATACAACACGAAGATTTTGAGAAAAATCTACCCACCCCCAACTACTCTTTATATGGAACTTTCTTCAAAAATTTTGATTCTCTCAAAAATGGCTCTAACGATTTTGATTAAAATTTCGTATATTAAAGATAGTTACTTGACAAATAAAGTGTATATTTTTAATTTTCTGGGAATAGCCTCTGTAGACTACTTTATTCGTGGTCAATTTTACGGATTTTTGCATAACTGCTAAACCGTAAGAGATGGACAAAAACTTACCGCACAACAAATGTAGAGCACCTTAAAACACACAATTTATGTTATATACATTTTGTGCGTGAAGTTGATTGGTTTTGAGATATTCCTTGTTTTTTGTTTCAGCTATTAACAAAACTTATACTTTTCTCATACAGGACTTTGTGAACTCGTGTCCAAACAAACAAAGGAACTTCAGTCGCAGAGCAAACAGCTTTTGACTATCACTTTAACCTGTGGTACCTCCTTATTTCGCTTCTACTAACAAGGAAGCAAGTAAAAAGACTAATTTTTGCTCCATTAGATGAAGTAAATAGTAAATAATTTGTTGCAGTGATATACAAAAATTCATGTGAATGGAACACATCAGATTTTTAGAAATGGCGTGTTGAATTTAGTTATCTTTTGCTTTTTTGGTTGTGTTTTTTCTTAAAATGTTTGCTTTAAATGAATATTATTGTTAAATAATGTCAAAGCTAAATATCTTAAAAAAGCTTCTCTCCATTATTTTAGCCTGTTATTAACAGGGAGATGTATGGCAGTTTATTAACCAGTTGGGAGGGATTCAGAATGCTGAGAGTCCGAGCCACCAGTATTACACCGCAAACATGACGCCTGTGGTGGGCACATTTTTGAGACCTCTCTTTAAAATTATATGTACTTTAATGTTGGCAACAATTATTATTTTTACTGCAATTTTATGGTACGCTAAGCTTATAGACAGAAGAAAAGAAAATCCCCCCCATTCTAAAATACTGTTACATACTGTAGAGAAATGTTCGTCATTTCTTAAGTACTGGCTAATATTTGAATTTAAATATCATTAAGCTACTTAGATGATTAATAAAACGTATATAACCTGTGAAATAACCTGTCATTAATACATAAATAGGAGTGAATTTTGTATAGATCGTAGGAAAATATTTGTAGTGACAGAAAAATATATACCAGTTTACTTGCTTATTTTCTTTATTGTTTATTTTTATATTATATACTTCTTTCTTTTTATCTTCTATGGTATTATCAATTTTCAAGATATCATTACTATTGGTTTGAAATGTTTAATCAGTTAATACTTTAGTTTTTTGAAGTGCTTTCTCCATTCAGTCATTTCTCGGCATGTCAAGCTGAAGAGTATGCAACTTCAAAGCCAATATACAGCAATCCACACTTTTTAAAGGTTTGACTTTCGCTTTTGTGCCCGGAAGCATTTATGTAAAATATGATTATCTGGATTAACAAGAATACATAGCAAAACAAGCTTTGTAAGTATATTTTATACAAGCAGTCTATGAAGTAAGCGGTTATATTCATATGCTTTGTCTATCTGAAATAAATTACATAAAGGCACAGCTTTCTGAAACCATTCTAAGAGAAGCTACTTTTTATATTTAGTTTATTTGAGACAAACGTTTACAGAATATTTTCGTAACATTTTTCTTTGAAGAACAAGAGGAATAGTAGCGATAATTACATATTAGAAAGCGGGACCCCATAGAAAGTATACGAAAAAATATTAAAAGTAACTACATCTTAAACATTGAACAATATAGAAGAATATAAGATAAAGTTTAAATGGCTATACACACATATACATCCATGTAAGCATCGGTTTGAATACCTTAATAGTTTAAAAGGCAGAAAACCAATCGGATCCTTATTTAACAGTATTTTAGGAATTCGCGATGAACATTTCTTCGAATTTTTGCCAAAATTATAATATCGAGTAGCTTTGGGCCAGAGATTGACAAGCATTTTTTTTACAGCTGTTTTATGTCAAGCTTCCTTCTGCATTGTCATATTAGATTTATCGCCTTTTTACTGCCACTTGAACTGTGAACTCCTGGCAAGTGTATGCACATCAATTCGAGTTCACGTTTGCTGCCAGGGAAATCACGAGAGGATGTTCGGAAAAAAAAAATTGTCGATAGTGCACAAGTATAATTCTTAATATTACTTTCAGCGTTTCCAATAAGCCACCTTCGTTGCACTGTACAGTACAATTCTGCTTAAACGAAAAGCGGAACACAACAAAATAGGAAAGAAATTGCTGCAGCAATCACCAATAATCGTGTATTCAACAATACAGGAAAGTGTTATCATATGCAATAATTCTCAGCCCCTACGTAACATTGGGAGAAATATTGTACCATTTTAACAAGTATAAGTTGTTTACATACGTATTCAATGTGCAGTTTTTTGGAGTTTTTTGTTTGTTCTTGTTTGTTTTTTGGTTGTTTATATTTGTTTCCTTGAAATCCCCTATAACTTCAGTGGTCATATCGGGAGATCTTACTTGAGAAATAACTGCTGGGACCTCTGGTTTAAGAAGCCAAAATGCTGACCACTCGACCACAAGGGCACACTATTTAACTGTTGGTATTGATCAGTCTGATTTAATTGTTCAAGATTTAAGCGAAAAGAAAGTGTATTGTGACGCTAGATAAATGAAGTGGGTTGAACTGTTACCAGTCTTTTAAGATAGTACATATGTAATAGAGCAGACGGAGTATCGTTTGAATGATTGCAATTTGACAGCGCTATGGGAATTGATGTCAGGGACAGGGGAGCAATCTGCACCGGTACACTCACTATGGCTAATGAAGAGAACTTAGCTTAGCTGCCGTTCTTGTTTCTGTTTTTCTCAATTATGTGCCAAAATACCCGTTCTGAAGGTGTTTCTCTTAGTGCTATCGGTTTGGTTTGGTGATATTACTTGGATGGTCATCCACCCAAGTAGAGAACGGGCCAGGTGTTGCTTAACTTGGCCAGCCGCTTGCAGACTATCAAGTGAAGCAGTTCCAAAAGATGAGGTAAGGGGTTGGGGCTGGCCAAGTGTACAACTTGCTGGTGTACTGCTTGGCGATCTCCCACCGAAACCATAACCAGGCACAATACTGCTTAACTTAGCGGGTTTGGGTTTTTAAACGAAGAAGCGGCAGAAGCTACCAGCCTAAGACATCCTCGGGTAGTCGGTAGCTGATGCTCTTCTGGGCAACCTGTGGTCATATTGACTGAGAGTGTTCATCAAACGATTTGGGTGCAGTGCAAGTTTAGTGTATATTGTGCTAATTCTTTCTCACACAACATCCACTATGTAAGGTATTTCGGACTGGAAAAGAAGAATGTGGGACGGGCATCTACGTTCTGTGTCATGGATCATCCTTACTTGTCTGTTTTGCACGACCTGCAGCCTGCGGATGGTGGAATGAGTCACCGATCCCCTCACCTCGCAGCCGTACAGTAACAGGTGGTATACTTGCGCGATACAGCAGTAGTCTGAGGTATGTAGAGCGGAAAATGGGGTACAATTGCCATAGGGCAGCGTGACCCATCTCGACCTTTTCCCTGATATGCGACTGAAAGTGAGGCCGTGGTCGAGAAGTTCTCCAAGATATTTGGCGGTTCGAAACCAGGGGATCCTACTACGCCGCCAGCGACGGACTTTCAATGTGGCTGGAGATTTACGGAATTTAACCAACAGCAGAGCGGCACTCTTCTTAGGGCTGATCACCATCCTCCACTTTTCACTCCACTGTCAAAGGCCTGGAGCTGTCTGGGGGAAGCAGTAGCGGACGTTCCTGTTTCGTGCCATTATGAGGATGTCGTTGGCATATTGGCACGTAACGATAATGGGTTCAGCACTAGCTTTCTCCTTATATAACCCCCACATGCGCTCCTAGGAACCTTTCAGAGTTACGAGAAGAGTACTCAAAGAGTTATTTTTCTTAGAACATTATTGCACATGTTTATTTACTAAGTATGTAACAATCCAGGGGGCTATGTAAAGTGCCACTCGCGGCTACATAAGCACTCTTGGGCACGTTAAAGCAAAAATTTCCATTCTTTTTTCTTATTTTATATTGATCGATCAACAGTACAATATTTTACAGATCAGTGTTCATATAGTATAGAACAATAATACTTAGGGATAGGTTTACAGATCATCCCATATCTATAGTTTCTTGTAAAACTAATATTAGATATAAAAGACAGCATACAAGAAACAAAAGACGCACATCAATCACTAGAATCCAAATCAGAAGCATCATTTGCGGTAGTCCTCTCTTCAAACGTATTGATTGGCGCGTACGAATTCCGATGTTATACTCCTAGTGTACTGCTCTAGGAACATCCCTCATAGTTGGCGATCCTCCGAATAATGTAAAAAAACAAAAATCTCAGTTCGTGATGGAGCTGTTGATTAGGAATAAACCGAAGGGCATTGGTTATGATTCGCAAACAGCGATTCTGAATAACTTGATTGCTTCTATAAGCGGCTCCCCACACCTGCGACGAACGATAGACTATAAGACCGACAAAAAAAATCTGATGTGTTTCATTCACATGACTCTCTCTACGTCTCTGTAACAAATTATTGTTAGTAAACTTATTCTTCTATTTACTTCATGCTAATCAAGAAACAATTAGCAGAAATAGTCTCATTATTTACTTCCTTGTAAGTAGAAGCGAAATAAGGGAGTATCATAGGTTAAAGTGAAGTCAAAAGCTGGTTACTGGGTGACTGAAGTTCCTTCGTTTGTCTGGACACGAGTTGACAAATTCCTGTATGAGAAAAGTACAAAATTTTTAAACCTGAAACCAAAACCAAGGAATATCTCAAAAACGATCAACTCTTCGAAAAAAATGTATATGACATAAATTGTGTGATTTAATGTGTTCTACATTTTTGTGTGGTAATTTTTTGTCCGTTTCTTACGGTTTAGCAGCTATGCAAAATTTCGTAAAATTCATCCAGAATAAAGTAGTCTTCAGAGACTATTCCCAGAAAATTCAAGATACACATATTATTTGTCAGGTAAATATCTTTGGTATCCAATATTTTAATCAAAATCGTTAGAGCCATTTTTGAGAAAATCAAAATTTTCGAAAAAAGTTCCATGTAAAGGGAAGTTGGAGGTGGGGGGATTTTTTTTGAAAATCTTCAAGTTTGGTATTTAAGGTCTTTTCATTTTTGAGCTATACTGTCCTCAGACACACACACGCACACACACGGACCTTTTTCCAAAAATGCTCTTCTTTTGGATTCAGGGGGACCCAAAACATGTGTTTCCGGTGAAATCTCAGTATCGAATTTTTGGGTGCATTACAATAGCTTCTCTATACACAATGTCATAGTACGTGTAGAGAAAGTATAAAATGTATACTAATCCAAGAGTGGTTCGGCGATGTAAACATGGTGAGCATTTGGATAGCCATCAGGGATATAAAGGTTTCAGCAACTCAGACATTTTATTGCAATATTTAGTAGTTGAAAAAAAATTTGATGCGTTCCATTCACATGAGTTCCCTACATCTCTAACAAACTGTTGTTAAAAAGTTTATTCTCCCATCTACTTCATTGTAATCGAGATAAACAATATCAGAAATTGTCTTTATTACTTGTTTTCTTGTAAGTAGAAGCTTGATAATGATGTACACTAGGCTAAAACGATAGTCAAATATTTTAACACTTGACATGTATATGAAATTCTTTGTATTGCCAGGAGTTGACATATTCCCGTGTGACAAAAGTTTAAGTATTTTAAAACTGATATAAAAATCAAGAATATCTAAAAAGTGGTCAACTTTACGAAAAAAATGTTATGTGTTCCATTCACATGATTTTCTCTACATATCTATAATAAATTATTGTTAAAAAACTTATGTTTCATTTTGCTTCATACTAATCGAGAAAAAATGAGTGAAAATAGTCTAATTAGCTGGAGAAGGGAAATGAGGGAGTAGCATAAGCTGGTTGCTATGTGGCTGAAGTTCCTTTGTTTGTACGGACAGGAGTTGACAAATTCCCGTATTAGAAAAGTATGTTTTTTAAAGCTGAACCCAGAAACAAGGAATATCTCAAAAACAACCCCCTCCACAAAAAATAACATAACATAAAAGGTGTGTTTTAATGAGCTCTACATTTTCTGTTATGCAAATTTTTGTCTCTCTCTTACGGTTTGCCAGTTAAGCAAATTTCCGTAAATTTCATTCAGAATAAAGTAGTCTTCAGAGGCTATTCCAGAAAATTCAAAGTATACATTTTATTTGTCAGAGAAATATCTTAAATATACGATATGTGTTAATCAAAATCGTTAGAACTATTTTTGAGAAAATCAAAATTTTCGAATTTTTTTCCATATAAAAGGTTTGATGTGGCAAGATTTCTCTCTAAATCTTGGCTTTCACCCCTGGTATATACAACGTTTGATATTTTACCAACTTTTTATTTTTGAATTATCGTGTTCACAGACACACTGACACCCGGACACGCACACGGACCTTTTTCTATTTTGTTTGACACATGTGACTCTAAACGTGTATTACGTATAGAGAGATTTAAAATAGAAACCAAAAATATCTTTATAACAACTAACAAAACATAGAACAGAAAGAAACTTGACCATATGTACATATATAAAACTAGCTAATTAACATTTTGAATTAAAAATAAAATACACAAAGGACAACAGGAAAGAGATCTCATGACGAAGATTGCCACTTAAAATGTAAGTTAAAGTTTTTTTTATTATTATTATAGTAATAATAATAATATTTTATTAATTACTTTCCTCAGTTAAGCACTGCCATGTAAACAAGATATAACTACACAGTTAAAATTTTTAAAAATAGTTCACAATCATAAAAATAAATTTTATCCAATAAGAAACGATAAACTTCAAATGTAATACAAATAGCACATACCAATCTTGACATAATAACACCACATTATTAGTTTCAAAATCATACAGCAACATTTAATAAATTTACAGTAGTCTTTCAAGGAAGTGGTCAATGTAAATAAAAAAAAATGCATTTATAAGGCATTGTGGGGAAGTAATAAAATTCAGTTTCTTATTGCTTCAACTTGATTGCTTAATTGGAACGTGTGAGTAAGGTATCGAGAAAAACATATTCACTGGTAAATAAAGCAGGTTAAAGGAAATTAGAAATGTGAGCACTGCAATATCAGCTTAAAATAAAAGATTTGCAATTGTAAGGCAGTGTGGGGAAGTAATAAAACTCAGTTTCTTATTGCCTCAAATTGACTGCTTAATTGGAACGTGTGAGTAAGGTATCGAGAAAAAGATACTCACTGGTAAATAAAGCAGGTAAAAGCAAATTAGAAATGTGGCACTGCAATATCAACTTAAATCTGTGGAGGCCTGAAAAAAGGAGAAAATATAAAGCGACGCAGCTATATTTCCGAGCAATGGAAAAATAACAACCAGTCTTTCTTTTAAAGGCAACTCACTTTTATTTAATGCTGAGGGCCACAACATCTGCTTTTCTTTATAACATGGCTTTTGTGCATTAAATATCAATTGACTGAAGGCTAGAGAAAATATGTTACATCCATACAACTTTCACTACTACTTAATAATTGAACATCACTACAAAAGCAAATTTCCTTTTCATTTTGCATTAATCACAAAGAATATGGCCAGAAATTACTTCCTGAAATTAAACTCTTTATATCAAAAGTAGACCTTCCACTAAATACGTATGTGTTACATTCAAATAGTTCTCTCTACAAAGTATACTTTATTTTTGTACCTCTTCTATAAGTTATTCTTCTAAAAGTTTGTTTTTCTATCTAGAAGTTACTTCTAAAATGAAAATAGTTATATCAAAATTCTCATCTTACATATAAAACAGACTGAAGTGACAGAAACATCTTAAAAAATCTTGTGTGTTCCATTCACATGAATTTTTCTACATGACTGTAACACATTAATTATTGATAAACCTAATTAGAATGAAAATTAATTCGCAGCCTTTGGCAGAAAATTCAAAATGTGCAAGTATTTTAAACGTACAGTATTTTAGCAAACTTGTTGGAGCCACTTATTAAAAAATAAAAAATTACGATTAGTTTATGAAGTTATTTTAGAGTGGGGATGTTTTTGAAAAATGCCCATTCTCATTTTTAGCGCATGCTGGTTTTAAATACCAATTTGTTGGTATTTATCAGAATTTTCGTTTTTGCACATGTATGTATGCGTGCGGGGAGACATTTTGAATGTTTTTCACGGGTTTAGAAAAAAGGAAACTTTGCAGTTTGCGGAGAGGATATTAAACTGAATACTTTTTAACTCCTTACTTTACTTCAGAATCTTCTAAGCATGCGACACAAAGATTTTCAGTAAAATCCCCCTAACCAAAACTGCCTTTTAATGGGAAAATTATCGAACATTTTTATTTTCTTAAAAATGGCTCTAATAATACTCATTAAAATAACGTATAATAAAGGTATTAAATTAAAATTAAAATGTATCTCTTGATTTTTCTGGGAATAACCTCTGAGGACTTTTTCAATCTTGATGAATATTAAAAAACTAGTGAACTGAAAGAGACAGATAAAGTCTTATTATTCCAGAAATATAGATTTCTGTTAAACCATAATGTATTTCATATATACTTTTTATGGAGTTAATATTTTCCTAGATACGTATTCCATATTATTGATTTCAATTTTAAAATAATAATTGCTTTAAATAAGAATTTGTCATACACATTTATTTTGTTTTATTCGTAGCCATGGAAGAGAACTGAATTTCAATCAAACAGCAACCAACTTTTAAAAGATTTTACTATCCCTTTAGCTTGCATATTCCCTTATTTCCCTTCTACTGTAAGGAAATAAGTAACAAGACCACTTCTGCTAATGTTTATCTAAATTGCGTGATGTGATAAAAGAATAATCTTTTTAAGAATAGTTCATTCATCTCAGATCATATCAGATATTTTTTTCTATTATAGTCGCCATTCTGCCGTAATTTATAATAATAGACTGTATTTAATATGTGTTTTTTGTCATTCTAAAAATAATAAAATGCCCTTCTTTGGTGAATAAATGAATTATAGTGTATTCAGAACTACCAGTGCTCAATATTAGTAATCAAACAAAATTAATCACACCTATAAACTAATTTACAGGAGGAAGTATGTATAAAAGGAATGAATGGTATGTTAGTTAAATTATGATTCAATAACTGTTAAGCCAAACTGAAGCTAAATTCTTTAGGCGACCCAAAACCCGATTGCTAGTTCTGTTCAGATCGGTGAAAACTCTGCATTTCACCACACAATGGGTGAAAGAGAAGAGGTACAGCATAAAAAAGAAGAGAAAAAAAATCACACACATTCGCATTTCAGGCCAACCCCGTTGGAGCGGTGTTCCAAATTGGATTCTAATCGGTCGGGGCAGAGGTGGTGAAACGTGTCTAAACTAACGTATGCTGCGTGGGAGATTGGGGTTCTTTGTGAGACCGATATTTCACCCCCGGTCCCTATCACAGCCAGAACTTTGTATAACATGTACATACCACTAAAGAACGCAATAAATTAAAATATATATATCTATTCCAACGACCATGTTCAGTATATTAATAAAAGCTGAAATTATGAGAGGCTTTACATGACGGGCCATATTTCAAAATGTTGGTGCGCATTGGTGTCATTTTCAATTGCTGCTAAAACCTATTCTGCATTTGGGACAGATATTAAAAGTTTTCGTGGAACACAACATAATACTCTTGTCTCACAGTTAGCAGATTAACAAGAGAAGCTTGTGTGAATTTCAAAATCCCTATTGATATTTTACACATTAGTTCCCACCTAATTATCTATACATATAAATATTTAATGGAATTTTTAGTTTCTTTACTTCGTACATAGTGCATTGGTAGAGCAGGTATTGCATCCACCAAAAACCCATGTTTTGAGCACCCTGAATTTAAAAAAGTAGAAAAAGATCATGTGTGTGTTTGTGTCTATGGAAACATAACACAAAAACTAAAAGTTGGTTAAATACTAAATTTGATGATTGCGATACAAGGATTTTCAGACAAATCCTCTTCCTCAAACTATCCTTCACATTGAACATTTTTTGGAAAATTTTGATTTTCTCAAAAATGGCTCTATCATTTTTATTAAAATACCATATATTAAAAATACTTATGTGATAAATAACATGCGTATCTTGAATTTTATGGGAATATTCTCTGAAGGCGTCCTCCTTCTGGATGCTATTAAACCTTCTACTTAACGTTTTAAACGTTTAACTCCCCAGAAAAGGCAGTTCTCGTACCAGTTTTCAAAACGTCACATTATCAGCAAGTTACCCAATACGAGTAAAGGAGAGAGAGACAGAAAGAGAGAGAGAGTAATGAGAGCGATGGATGGGATAGACGTAGTTCAAAACAATATAAACTTTAGATTTGCAATCACAGGAAATAAAATAATTAGTTTGAATTGTTTCCGTCACACCGGCAGTGTATAGGAGATAAATTGAAAAGGCAGATTCAGATTGTTATGGCATTGAATGTTTCAGCCTTAACCTGCCTTTCCAAAATAATTAGTTGATTGAATGGGTGGGATGGGATGGGTGGAGGGATGGACGGAGGGATGAAACTACACACAATTCTATAGAATAATTGTTTGGTTTTATGGAAATAGCATTCACCAGTCTAATTAGTAAAGATAAATAAACAAATAAATAGTACTTAACCTGACTGCATTAGGTTAACAAACACACTAAATAGTTCAAGGTCTTTCAAGAAAAACTGCTTTTATTATTTTATCAATTGAAAAAATTGATCCATTATTATTAACTTCATACATAGATAGACAGACAGACAGACAAATAGATAGATAGACAGACAGACAAATAGATGGATGGATGGATGGAGGGAGGGAGGGGTGAATGGATAGATGGATGAACGGACGGACGGACGGACGGACGGATGGATGTATGGATGGATGGATGGATGGATGGATGGATGGATGGATAGTGTTTATTGCCAACAACTATTACAGTATAGCTACGTCACAATATTAAAAGCTACCACGATAAATCATAAAAATAATTTACAGAGTAGCTACAATGTATGGCGAATAGTCCTTTTGAAAATAGAAATAGAGAGCTGTATCAATCTTTGGGGTAAAATATTATAAAGTTTAATAGAAAGAACTATAAAGCTGTTTATATATAAATTCTAACAATTTCATGTTGTATAATTATGAAACTGCAAAACTGCTAAAATTTTTCTTAACATCCAAGAGACAGTTTAGTACATACATCGATGGCAAATCTAAGATACCTAAATCATAAAATGTGGTTTACTATGTTCGTTTGAATGAACTCCACAAATTAATCTAACAGTCTTTTTTTGTAATACAAAGATCTTCGTTGCCAAGGAGTGGTTCCCCCAAAGAAGCAAACCATAATTAGCATGCGAATAAATATGAGCATTATACAAATTCATCAGCACATTCTTGAGCTATAAGATTCTCAACATAAAAATTCCTATGTGCTGTTTTTTTTTTAATATGATTAATGTGCGTTGGCCATCCAAAGTCAGAATTAATTAGAATACCTAAACATTTTATCGCGTTTCCAAAACAACCAATGATACATTTCTATTGAATGTCAGTAATTTTTACAGTGTTTATGCTCAAACTATTGGCATTACACCAATTGTTAACAACTGATGTTACTGCGTGTACTTTAGGTCTTAATATGTGTTTGTTTTTGTCAGAAAAGGTAATTGATAAATCATCTGCATATAGATAAGGAGTAAACTTTTCATCACAGATTGAGGCAGGAAGATCGTTAATATAAATAATAAAAAATACAGGTCCCAAAGTTGACCCTTGAGGAACTCCATAATTTACAGATTTAAACTCAGACAAACTTTTATTAAAATAAATTTCCTGGTTCCTATTGCTAAAATGACACCTTAAAAATTGAATGCTATTATTCTGAAAACCATAAAGTTTAATTTTTCTAAGATAATATTATGTGAGATAGTGTCAAAGGTTCTGGAGAGATCAAAAAGCCAGCTTGATATAATATTATCATTGTTAATGTTTTCATAGCATTGTTTCAGAAAGCTTGTTACAGCCTTTATTGTATTCATGCCTTATCTAAAACCAAATTGTTTTTTTATTAAACAAGTTGGTTTCAAAATAAGTAAAGATTTGTTATTTATCAGCCCACATATTCCAATAAAGATGTGTATATATGCTTATGACTTAGCGTGCTACTTGCGGTACCAATTTCAAAATTCAGCACTCGCTACCAACAAAAAATCAAGAATATAGAACTTATTAATTTCACCTATGGATAGCCTTAAGCCGGTCTTTTTTTTAAATTATTATTCATAGAAATTATGCAACACACGAACGACGTACTCCCAACCATCGTTGAGTGGTATTAACCAAGTTATTGCGTTAATACCACAATAATTTCATTTTCAGCAATTATATAAGTTATGGCTGCCATTACCACCAAATATATCCGAACTATAATTACTTATGCAAGAGATACAATATAACAATTGATCTACCAATCATGAACCTAAAATTGGTGTATTAACCTATGAAAAGTGGATTACGTATTTCAAACGCAAAATGTTGATCAATACCATAGCACAAGCAATTGTCCGTTCTCTCTTTCCACACAGCTGGTCACGCAATGCACAGTAAGCAATGCGCATGAGAGTCTAGCACATTTTATACTTTCTCTATATGTACTCTGTACATAGTGTATAGAGAAGGTATTACACACCACACAAAAATTCGATACAGAGATTTCACCGGAAATATAGGTTTTAGGGCTCCCTGTATCCAAAAAAAAAAGCATTTTCAGAAAAAGGTCCGTGTGTATATGTGTGTCCGTGTGCCTGTGAACACGATAACTCAAAAATAAAAAGTCGGTAAAATACCAAATTTGGTATTTAGGTTTAGTATCTTCCAGGGATGCCACATGAAGATTTTGAGAAAAATCCCCCCACCCCAAACTACCCTTTACATGGAACTTTTTTAAAAAATTTTGATTTTTTTCAAAAATGGCTATAAGGGTTTTGATTAAAATATCCTATATTAAAGAAATTTACCTGACAAATAAGTTGTATATCTTGAATTTTCTGGGAATAGCCTACAAAGACTACTTTATTCCACATGAATTTTACGGAACTTTGCATAACTGTTAAACCGTAAGAGAGGGACAAAAACTTACCACACAAAAAATGTAGAGCACGTTAAAACACACAATTTATGTCCTATACATTTATTCGCAGAGTTGATCTATTTTAGATATTCCTTATTTTTGGTTTCAGCTTCAAAAAAACTTACTTTTCTCATACAGGAATTTGCCAACTCCTGTCCATACAAACAAAGGATCTTCAGTCATATAGCAACCAGTACAATAGGTTAAGGTGATAGTCAATATCACCTTAACCTATTGCACTCCCTTATTTCACTTCTACTTACAAGGCAGCAGATAATAGACTGTTTCTGATAATTTTTTCCCGTTAAGCATGAAGTAAATAGAAACATAAGCGTTTTAACAATAGTTTGTTGCAGAGATGTAGAGAAAGTCCTGTGAATGGAACACATCAGATTTTCCCCCTCTGCTTTACTCAAGGGTTAACCAGTTGGTGACGCCTGCCCTGTTATGTATTCAAGTATCGGGAATCTGAAAACCAATTCGTAAAAACACCTAGGAACATGAAACTTATAAATGTAAAGTATAGCAAATATTTGTACGTATAGTAAAATGTTTGTTGATTAAATTCTTTCACTCTTGAAATTTTGTAATGAAATTTGTTGACACCCATTATAACTGTGCCCGTTAATTAGTGTGTTTTTCACTTGTATATGAAACAAACTTAGTATGAGGTAAAGTTTTTAACGTAGACAAAAAGTGTACGACAATGAAGAGCAGGAACAAGTAAAATGAAAGCGTTATTAATTTCTCTATTATGTACAATATACTTATAGATAGAGAAGGCACTGCATTCCATTACAAATTCGATAGCGAAATGTTATTAAAATGCATACTTTGGGGTCCCCTAAACCCAAATAAGCCATGTTTGTGTATGTGTGTAAAATACTATTCAGTTAAATGCCGAATTTGAATTGAAGTTCAATATCCTACAAGAATCCGACAATTTCCTAGAAAATCCGGCAATCAAAATACTCCTTATAACATGCGTAACAGATCTGAATAGGTGAACATGTTAATGGGAGCTAGGAAGCGATTTGTGTACCTGTTGTTTCCAGATAAGTAGTTCACCAGTCGACTGCATGCATCCTGGAGGAGTGCGCGTCACATTCACTGTCAAATGTCTGTCACCAGTTATACACTGCATCACATTGCGCTGCATTGATAAACGTTTAGGTACATATATGTATATACGTTTTTTTTTCCAACCTCCGATAGGCTATAAATAAAAGACAAGTTCATAAAAAACAATTATTTTATGACTAAAAGTTTTGTTCACTTATGGTTACTTTTCAACATAATCACCGAAAAGATTGAAACATGTATCTCACCTGTACACAAGCTTTGCAATAACCGCTTCAAAAAAATGTTGCCACCAATGATTTCAAATGAGCATTGACGCTGTTTTGAAGATCTTTGTTGATTGGAAAGTGCTACCCTCCTAGCCACGTCTTCAGTTCAGGGAAAAGGTGAAAGTCGTTGGGTGCCAGGTCAGGACTGTACGGTGGATGGTCGCTAATGCCCCATTGAAATTGTTCAAGGAGCTCATGGGTTGTGCCAACAGTGTGTGTCCACGAAGATCTTCAAAACAGCGTCAATGCTCATTTGAAATCATTTTGAAGCGGGCATTGCAAAGCTTGTGCACAGGTACGAAAAATGTCTATCTTTTCGCCAATTATGTTGAAAAGTAACCATAAGTGTACAAAACTTTTAGTAATAAAATAATTGTTTGTCTATGAACTTGTCTTTTATTTATAGCCAATTGGAGATTGAAAAAAAAAAGGCCCTCGTATAATATTCAATCTACAAAGACGACAATGTCACTCGTCTGACTCCAATTATTCCACACCTGACAGTCTTTCATCTTCTCCCACTGTACGACACCACTGGATAAACAAAAGAGCACATAATGTGCACAGCTTTTTGAACCAGTTTCCTCCATTACAAAACAGCATTGTCACAATTTATTTTCTACAATTCTATCTTTTCCAAAATTCCATTGTACGCGAATATTGAAAATAGAAGAGCAGATAATTTGCATGAGTTCAAGTATCAGTTTCCTTGATTACAAAACTTCGTCGTTGTTTAGCTTTGTTTACAAAATATCATATGCAATTTGCCACACACTTCACCACAATTTGCACACACATTCTTGTCCTGGCATGTATTCTTTTCCGCTTTTATTTATTTCTCTCTCTATGATGAATGTTGGAAAAATGATTTTGGGGTCCATGGAGCTTAAACTTACTCGATATTTATGTCCTCATAATAAGCAGACACCGTGAAAAAAACCTTATCCAAGTAACTCACCGTAAGCGAGTTTCGAACTCGCGACCTCCTGAATGTGGTATTCTGTTTCGTGGTATAACAGCTGATGGGAATTGTGTACAGCAAACATCGTGTGCTATGCTACGAGAGTAAACAATGTAATAATGTCTGTTGATTTCCGAGAATCAGGCTTTTGGAGAACTCGGGTGAACATATATTTTCTTCCTTCATCTCGGCCTCTTGTTTCATGAAGTCGAGGACATTTGCAACTAGTTCTCTGCTCTGAGTATGTGATACCTTTCCACTTAACTTTGAAAACGTAGAAGTCATGATATTACTGTCAAAAAAATAAAACAAACCCTATTTACTGCCCTCTTTGCAATGATAAACAGATTCGTAACACTTTAGATGCAGATTGTGCAATGTATTGCCTGCTGTGACTATGAGTAAGCAGTCTTTGCAAATATATAATATCGCAAACTCCCGGTAGGGTAGGCTCGGCAGCTGTGTTGGGATCAAGGTTACGAGTCCGGAAGTTTTGCGTTTTTGAAATATTTTCGAAAATCTGTTTTACCAAAAATATCTGTAATGCTTTAATTAAAATGTCACACGTTAAAGACGTGTCTATATTGAAATTTCTGGGAACCGCCTCTAGGTCCTACTCACTTAGGTGTACTTTTGCGTAACTTGTAAATCGTAAAAGATGTACTCATTTAAGAAAGAATCTATATCAAATGTACTAAGTTGTTTCATTAACCATTTTCAAGATATTTCTTATTATTTGTTTGAACTTTCTAATAACACTTTTCTCAAACGGGAAGGTGTCTTTCGTTTTATTTCTTTTCTTTTATTCCTGGCCATGCAAAGAGAATGTAATTTCAATGCCATCACATAGAACTAAGGGGAAAGTTCTTCATAGCTATCATACGGGCACGGAACAAATTCCACAGGTGGTCTGCTGCAAATATTTGGGAGTGTACTTGTCAAGTAATGTGGGATGGGAGAAGGATCAGATAAATTCTAAATCTAGGAAAGCCTGGAAGACATTGCACTTCGTAATGGGAATGCTGAAGAAGGGGAGCGCAAAATCCAGGGAAATTGCCTACGAGTCGTTAGTGCAGCCGGTTATGGAATATGCAGTAGCATGCTGGGACCCTACAGGGTTAATCAAACTGATTAGTTAGAAAAGATACAGAGAAGGGCTGTAAAATTCATAAAGAGAGGTAAAGATTGTGAACTTACGCAAGAAAAGCGAATAAATGGGAGCCGCTAAAAGTTAAGCGTAAAAGACATAGTTAGTCGCACTATTTAAAGCTTATACTGGTTTAAATGCATGGGTGGACACTAGAAAGAGATTATAAAATCCGGCATACTATGGACGAAACGATCATTTGTATAAAATTAAGGGTATAAGGTATAGAACCGACGTAGGAAAATTTTCTTTTGTTAACACGACCACTGCAAAATGGAATGAATTGCCTGTAGCAGCCTTTCACGGCTGCCCTCTGAACATAAAGAAGCTTAGGGATAATTTCAAGAGAATATATGTGAGATTTTAATTAAAGTAAATCTTGTGAAGTAATTAAGGGCTTCAAAATTGTTCTATAGTACTAATGTTGAGACTTCATAGTTACTTTTTATAAACATGTTGTTAATTGACATAGTATTGCTATACTGAATAATAAGTAGGAAGGTATTTAAAAAAATTGATGTGTTGCATTCACATGATTTTCTCTATATCTCTCCAATGAATTATTTTTAAAAAGCTTATGCTTCCATTTACTTCCTGCTCATCGAGAAAAAATTAGCAGCTATAGACTTATTACTTGCTTCCTTGTAAGTAGAAGCGAAATAAGGAAGTACCATAAGTTAAAGTGATAGTCAAAGGCTGGTTGCTATGTGAATGAAGTTCCTTTATTTGTATGGACACGAGTTCACAAAGTCCTATATGAGAAAAGTATAAGTTTTTATAGCTGAAACCAAAAACAACGAATATCTCAAAAACAATCGCATCCACGAAAAAAATGTAACATAAATTGTGCGTTTTAAAGTGCTCTACATTTGTTCGGTGGTAAGTTTTTGTCCATCTGTTACGGTATGGCAGTTATGCAAAATTCCGTAAAATTGACCCAGAATAAAGTAGTCTTCAGAGGCTATTTCCAGAAAATGCAAGATATACATTTTATTTGTCAGTTAAATATCTTTAACACGATAATTTAATCAAAGGCGTTAGAGCCATTTTTTAGAAAATCAAAATTTTCGAAAAACGTTCTATATAAAGGGTAGTTTGGGGTGGGGGGATTTTTCTCAAAATCTTCGTGTCGCATCCCTGGGAGATACTTAACTTAAATACCAAGTTTGGTATTTTACCAACTTTTCGTTTTTGAGTTGTCGTATTCACGGACACACGGATACACTGACACACGGACACACACACGGATCTTTTTCTGAACATACTTTTTTTGGATACAGGGACCCTAAAACATATATTTCAGCGAATTTTTTGGTGGAGTGCAGTGCCTTCTCTATACACTATGTACATAGTACGTATAGAGAAAGTAAGAAAGTATGAATGTATAATATGTTTGTTGTATTGCTATTCTTAATTTAACTGTAAGATTATTATTGTAAGTGAATTTTATACATTTAACTCAGCCCTGGACAGTGCTCAAATTGCAGACAATAAATACTTACGTATAATTAAAAGGTTGTTGAAAGGTTTCAATATCGCCTTAGTGGTGCCCCTCCCTATTCTTTTTATATATTAAAAAAATCTGATGTGTTCCATTCACATGACTTTCTCTATATCTCTGCAATAAATTATGTTTAAAAATCTTATGCTTATATTTACTTCCTGCTAATCGAGAAAAAATTAGCAGAAATAGTCTTACTTCTTGTTTCCTTTCAAGTAGAAGCGAAATAGGTGAGTACCATAGGTTAAAGTGATAGTCAAAAGCTGGTTGCTATGCGACTGAAGTTCCTTTGTTTGTATGAACACGAGTTCACAAAGTCCTGTATGAGGAAAATATGAGTTTTTTTAGCTTAAACCAAAAACAAATAATATCTCAAAAACAATCGACTCCACGAAAAAAAAAAAATGTATGCAACATAAATTGTGTGTTTTAATGTGCTCCACATTTTTTGTGTGTTAAGTTTTTGTCCATCTCTTGCGGATTAGTAGTTATGCAACATTCATCCAGAATAAAGTATTCTTCAGAGGTTATTCCCAGAAAATTCAAGATATATATTTATTTGTCAGGTAAATATCTTTAATATACGAAATTTTAATCAAAATCATTAGAGCCATTTTTTAGAAAATCAAAATTTTCGAAAAAAGTTCCATGTAAAGGGTAGATTGGGGTGGGGGGATTTTTCTGAAAATCTTTCTGTCGCATCCCCGGAAGATACTTAACTTAAATACCAAATTTGGTATTTTACCAACTTTTCGTTTTTTAGTTATCGTGTTTACAGACACACGGATACACACACGGACCTTTTTGTGAAAATGCTTTTTTTGGATATTGGGGACCCTAAAAAATATATTTCCGGTGAAATCTCGGTATCAAATTTTTGGTGGAGTGCAATACCTTCTCTATACACTATGTACATATTACGTATAGAGAAAGTAAAAAAGTATGAATGTATAATATGTTTGTTGTATTACTATTCTTAAGTTAACTGTAACATTATTATTGTTAAGTGAATTTTGTACATTTAACTCTTCCCTGGGCAGTATTCAATTGCAGAAATAAATACATACAGTACAATTAAAAGGTCGTTGAAAGCTTTGATAATCGCCTTAGTGGTGCCTCTCCCTGTTCTTCTTAAATCTTAAAATAAGTAAAACACAATTTCTGTTAATGCTTGTCTCGATTAGCATAAAGTAGAAGCGTAAGAATAGTTTGTTAAAAAATCGCTACAGAAAATGGTGTTGATGTAATAGATTAGATTTTTTGTTGGTAGCGAATGCTGAAGGAGAATTAACAGTGACGCTGCAGATACCTGTGAAAAATGGAAGGTACAGGATTTTTATCCTCTCATATTATGCACGTCGTCGGGCACATTCAAGCTGTAGGGCTCAGCGAGTGTCAGTCGCGGTTTTGCTCCTGGCAAACCATTACCTTTCTCATTTTGCTCCATTTTGAGCTCCTTCTCTGCTTCGGTTCACAATCAACGAATGCCCCCTCCACTCCCCCGCTCGTTATCTGACCGATTCGTGCTCTCCTATTCCAATGCATCGTTTCCAGTTCCTGTGCGAGCAGTCCAACAAACTTGTTCCATATTGGAACTGAATGGTTCCATTACTGGCTTTCCAAAATCTGCATGAAGGCGGTGCCTAGAGAAATAACGATATTATATTCTTTCGACTGCGCATGTGATAGCTGATTCCATGGAAATATTATTACTATTGTGAGCACTGAACTCTGCACTGCACTGCCAGCGCGAGAATTACGGCCACAGTAACATTCATAATGTATTTTGTAAATTCCATGGAACGCACAAAGTCATCTGTGTAAATTTGCAGCTGATTAACCTTTTGTGTGCAGAGGGGACGTTTTATGTTTCGCCATTACAACTCTATAACGTTTTAGTTTACGAGCTGGTGCTTGTGCGTACTTGATATGTAGTAACGTTCGAAATGATGCATGTATTCGTGCGTCGTTCATGTACGCTTATTTTACTTTTGGCCTTTATTTAATTCATGATCAAGTATGTCATACCTTCAAATTACAGTACCACCCCAATATTTTAAAAAGGTCATCTCTCACTAAAGTCATCATTGTTTGCAGAAGCGTAGAATAACCAACAAAATCTGATGTGTTACACTCACATGACTTCCTCTATCTCTTCCACAAACTTTTTACATAATATTATTCTTTTTTCTGCACCTTAATAATCGAAATAAACATTAGCAGAATGTTCTTAGTACTTAGTTCCTTATAAATTGAAAGTAAATATGGGAATACACTAGGCTAAACCGATACTCAAATGTTTTAAAAGCTGTCGTTATTCGATTGTCATTGCAAATCGCTTCTTTGCTTGGCCAGGAAAAGAACAAAAGAAAAACGGATACTTCCTGTCTGAGAAAAGTATAAGTACTCACAAACTGAAACCAAAACAAGGAATATCTCGGAAACGGTTACCTCCACAACAAAAGTGTAAAGGATATAAATTGTGTGTTTTGATCAGATCAACAATTACCGGGAAGTAAGCCTTTGTCTATCTCTTAGCAGTTTAGCAGTTAAGCAACATTTATCCAGAATAAATAGCTCTTCAGAGGCTATTCCCAGAAAATATATGCATTTTATTTGGTATGTAAGTATCTTTAATATACGGGATTTTAATCAAAATCTTTAGAGCCATTTTTTAGGTAGTAAAAATTTTCGAAACTTTTTCCATGTAAAGGGTAGTTGGGGATGGGGGATTTTCTTGAAAATCTTCGTGTCGCATCCTTGGAAGATACCAAACCTAAATACCAAGTTTGGTATTCAATGGTCTTTTCGTTTTTTAGCTATGCTGTCAATAGGCACACAAACAGACAGACACACACACATATACACGGACCTTTTTCTGAAAATGCTTTATTTGGATTCAGGGGGTCCTAAAACATGTATATTTCCGGTGAAATCTCAGTATCGACCTTTTGGGAGGAATACAATACTTCCTCTTTACACTATGAATATAGTACGTATAGAGCAAGTAAAAATATAAAAAAAATGATATGTTCCATTCACGTGATGTTCTGCAAACAAAATATTCTTACAAAAGATTAAACATTTGAAACTATCTTTGATTATTAAAGATGACTTCACGGGATAGCAACCGAATTATATTTGAATCAGAGAAATCCAAGTTTTCGACCATCTTGACTCTGGTCCTGGTCAGGGAACACAGAGTCAAGATGGTAGAAAGTTTGGATTTCTCTGATTCCAATCTAACTCAGTTTAAAATATTATTCATTTATCTACATCGAGAAAAATATTAACACAGAAAAATAAAGGAATGCACTGGTCTAACGTGTCAGTCAAATCTTTTAAAAGCTGACGCTAAGGAAGAAAATTGAAATTCGGTTCTCTTTGCGTGACTAGAAGTACAACAAAAGAGGTATGAAACGCAGCATGACTTTGAGAAAAGAAATATTGGTTAACTCTACATAAAACGTTTGTGTGTGATTTAACGAGATCTATAATGTTTGTGAAGTAAGTCTTTATCTATCTCTTACGTTTTACCAGTTATACAAAAGTTATGCAGAATTAAGAGGTCTTCGGAGGCTCTTCCCAGAAAATTCAAGATGTAATTTTTATTTTTTATATATACATCCTTAGCATGCGTTATTTTAATCAAAATCGTTGGATCCATTTTTAAGGAAAACAATGTTTTCAAAAGTTGTTCCACATGCTGGAGGGATTTTCTTGAACATCTTTGCTGTCTTCAGACAATCTCAGAGGACCTCAAAAATACTTTTTCGGCGAGTCTCAACTTGAAATCTTTGGGTGGAATACACTACCTTCTCTACATACTATGTACATAGTGTATGTACAGAAACTAAAATAAAAAATCTGACGTGTTTCATACACATGACTTCCCTTATCTCGTGTAGTATCTACTTAATGATAATCAAGATAAACGTTAGCATAAATGGTCTTATACTTGGTTATAAATAGAAGGAAAATTGGTTAGAACGATAGTCAAATGTTTTTAAAGCTTTATTATGAGATTGTCATTAAAATTTGCACTCTTTGCATGGTCAGGAGAAAAAAAGCAAACAAACAAAAAGAAAACAAAGTTTAAGTAATTTAAAGCTGAAACAAGGGATATCTCAGAAATGTTAACTATAGAGAAAAGTGTGTAAGACATTAACTTGGGTTTTAACGAGATCTACATTTTTTATATTGTAAGTCTTGTCTATCTCTAACGGTTTACCAATTATGCAAAAGTCATTCAGAACGAAGAGGACTTTTAAATGCTTTTTCAAAAAAATGCATGATATACATTTTATCTGTCATATAAGTGTCTTTAATATTTTTGAGAGAATCAAAAATGTTTCAAATATTTTTCCATGTAGAGAGTAGTTTGGGTAGGTGTGATTTTCTTGATACTCTTAGTGTGGCATCCCTGAGATAAACCAAACTTCAAAACTAAGTTTGGTATTTACTGGACTCTTCATTTTTGAGAAATGATGGTCACAGGGTCACATGAACTCCAAAACATATATTTCCGGTGAAATTTGCTATCGAATTTTGGATGGAATATAGTACCTTGTCTGTCTACTACGTACATTGTACATACGTGCTAGAGAAAGTAAAATATTATTTATTTCAGAAATGTAAAACTTGAAATCAGCACTAATTTCTTGCAAGTTATTATGGCTGGAATTAATAACATATTTTGTTTATTTCGCATAGTGCTAGAGTAATGTTGAGCTTCACAGTAGCTGAATTTTACGTTGTTATGGAAATCAAACAAATAAACGCACTTGGTTTTTCCTTAAATAAATAAGCTTTATGTTAAATAGGGTTGTGATAAAGTTGACAGACCGTAGTGTAGCTAACTACTATTGTCAGGTCCTATACCCAAATCAGCCAGGAATAGTAACATTTGAAGTATTTTTCGGTACACTTAAGTAATATTAATCTAAGCAATATATTTCACTCGTCACTGAGCAAAAATATCGACGTTATTATATAGATTCTCTATGGTACGAGAATAATAAAAAATATGGTAAAAATATGGTAAAAATTCTTAAAATTGTTCTTGTATGATTGAAAGTTGGTTCTTTTTGCACGACTAGCAAATAAAAGTTTAAGTATTTTTAAAATTGAAACCAATAAAAAGAATATTTCGGAAGAAAAATTTATTTGACATTAATTATGTTTTAAAGAGATCTACATTTTTTGTGCAGTAATGTTTGTCTATCTCTTTTGGTTTATGCAAAAGTAATCCAAGGCTATACCCAGAAAATTGAAGATTCACATCTTATTTGTCATATAAATATCTTTAATATACGTCGTTTTAATCCAAAAGTTTAGGGTAATTTTGGGAAAATTAAAATTTTAGAACATTTTTCGGTGTAAAGAGTAGTGAGGGGCTCTTCTTAAAAATATTTGTGCGGCATCCTTAGAAGATGCAGGAGTTGAATATTATGTTTGATATTTAACCGACTTTTAGTTTTTAGTTATTTATTAGTCTGACTCATAAATTAGTTTGTTTAGTGATGCAGAATAAAAGACATACATATTTAGGGATTTTTACAAAAAATGTTATAGGTGAGTATTACAAAAAATATTTTACCATACGTTATAATAATTATATAAAATTAAGTTATGAGAACTAATTGTAACAAAGATTATGTGCTACAACAATAAAAGTTATAACAATAAAAGAAAAACAAAACTATAAAAATAAAGCAATTTATAAACCATAATACATTTAAACCATACAAATGATTTCGAAAAATGGCTGCGGAATATTTTATGATGTTTCCTGTGATTGCTTGTTACACACTTCTGTTAAATGCATACTTTGCCCACTATTTCACATACATATTTCTTAGTTGTTCTCTCTCTCTCACTCACACACACACAGACAAACCTTTTCCCACTTTAGAACGCATTTCTCCATAGCTTCTCGTGCTTTAATTGTACTCACAACCACTTACAGTAATAGCCTACTCTAATTCCTCGCTACAGTTAGGTTTACGTGTCAAGAGATGCTCAACGTGGTTAACACGGTAACTGCGTTGGTATTATGCGTGAGCAGTCTGAACTCAACACATGCATCTGACAGTTTGGTTTCAACCAGTATGCAATTCATTATAGCTAATGGTCTTCACCCAACGGAAACATGCGTTTTCATTGCTATGTGTTATGAGAATCACATAGATACCGATACCAGATTTCATCGCTAGAAATGGTGCTATTTGAAAATAGCAATATTTCGTGCGTATGGGAAACTCAGGATGAGCTGCGTAGTTTACAACTGTGGCCAAATACAGGCTACTGCGGGATAAATACAGGTGTCAATGCACCAAAAACTGCGACACCTAAAATTTAACAGCCTTGTCACTTTTCTAAAGCATTTTTACGTTCTCTAGCCTGCAAGTACAATGCACATAGTGGACAGAGAAGATATTGTGTTCCATCCAAAAATTAGATGTCAATATTTCACTGGAAATATGTTTTGAGGTCCCCTGAGTCCGAAAAAGGTATTATTAGGAAAAGGTTCATCTGAATTGTGTGGACAGCTCAAACTTGGTATTTAAATTTAGATCTTCCAAGGATGTGACACTAAACTTTTCAAGAAAATGTCTCCACCATAAACTACCCTCTACATTGGAATAATTTATTGTTGTTTTTTCACACAAGCCGTGTGTAGGACAGGAGTTGAATAGGTAGAGTCAGACTGAAACTGACCAAAATAGTTGGCTATACTATGAATCCTGAGTTTAAAGTACTTACAACATTGTAAGTCGCATTTGGGGGTGTAATCTCAAAATAGTTAGAGAGCACCTTGTGGTTTACCGGGAAACATGCGAGTCAGCTGAAGAATTCAATGCTATGCCGGCATGTTGCCATGGTAGCTTAGTGGCAGGGCAACCGGCTAGAGATCAGGAGATCCGTGATTCAAATCCCGGCTATAGCATTGAATTTTTCAGTTTGACTCTACCTATCCTGCCCTCTGCATGTTTGAAAATGCTGTTTTTCTCAAAAATAGCTGCAACGATTTTCATAAAAATACGGTATATTAAAGATGTTTACATGGCAAATGAAATGTATATTTTTTATTTTCTAGGAATAGCCTCTAATGACCTCTTTATTCGGGATGAGCTTTACACAAATTTGCATAACGGTTAAACCGTATTTTTTTTTTTTTTTTTTTTTTTTATAGAGCCGACCGTTTATGAGATATTCTTTGTTATTGGTTTCAATTTTAAACTACTTAAACTTTTCACCGGGAGTTACGTTTCGTTTCACCTCTCTTGTTTTAGTGCAGACTATGCAAAGCGAGCCGAACTTCATTTGTTTCACATAAGATCAGTTTTTAAAACATATGACTAATGATTTAGTCAGGTGTATGTATTCCCTTACATCCCTTCTACTTACAAGGAAGCAAATAATAGTATAGTTTCTCCTAATGTTTGCCTTGATTAGCATGTCGTGGATAAGAAAATAATCTTCTGTAAAGAAACTTGTTTGTGTAAAAGCTAGAGAAAGTTATGTGAATGGAACGCATCCGATTTTTTTTTGTTTATTAGTTTATATCCAGTAAAATCTTAGGTTCTAGACTGATTTTTGCAAGTACACAGTGTTGTATGAAGCTCTCATTTATATTTAGAATACATTAAGAAAAGAATGCACTGAAATACACAATGCTATTCATATGTATGCATCACTGGCTAAAAATGAAACATTATGCGATCGTGGAGGAGCTAATCTAAATTTGTGAACCGAAAGGAACATTCAAAATGGTTCTGGATTTAAATAAACCATTCAGTTCTAGAAACTGCTTATCTATGCTTATCTCACTGGATAAGGATTGTTCGCTATGTAATCATTCTCTCCTGGCAGGGCATTGGCATTCTTGGCTATGAATCGGCATCGCCATTTGTACATGGTCAAGGTCGCTGAAGATCAACAGCACCACGTAATGTTCGTTACTTTGGTCATTGTTTCACCCCAATCGCCAACTCAACGCCATTCACCTTCAACGGTTGTAGTTGGTGACAGGAAGGCGTGTATCGTCGCAAACGACACAGAATCATATACATGATATTGAACTTTGTTTCCGATGACTGGGGGATATATTCCACTTACACCAGCAGCTCGGAGACACCAGAGAGAATGGACTGAAAAACATCGATATCGGGGTTGCACAGCAATTGCATTCTGTTTCATTCTCAGGCGAATCACTTTTCTGTTATCACCCTACCGGCCAACTTGTCCATATATTCAGGGAACGAGGAGCTAGAAATAACCCCTATTTCGCTACAGAAAGTATACTTCTGGTGGATGAAGACTATTGGTTTTGGGAGGCATAATATAGGAGGACGCACAGACCTCTAAGTTGTTGGCAGTAGATCTCCTAAGACGTGCGATATAGGAATAAAATTATCACACCTATACTTCATGAAACCCTCATTCTGATAAATAACCATGATGAGTCATAGATGCGATATAGGAATAAAATCCTCACGCCCATATTCATGAAACCATCATTCTGTTAAATAACCATGTTGAGCACACATATCCTATGTGATGAACAACTTGCTCGAGGAACCCTTCATCCAGTAAATGAGTTTTCCCTTTAGATCCCCTGACCTCAACCCCATTCTTGAGATGCCTTAGGTAGAAGGGTCGTAGATCGGAGGCACACTCCACTACCATACAGTAGTAGAACAGTGTCTCTTAGAACCAATTTCGCAAGAAAACCTGGAAAACATCATACTGCCAATGCTAACGTGAAAACGTCATAGGCGTAGCAGAGAAGTAGACAGACATCTTATTAATGACATGTTTGTGAGTGAATTTATGAGGTGTTCTTAAAATACTTTATTTTTTATCAAATTAATTGAAATGTAATGTAATTATCAATTCTATATGGACATTATGTTTGTTGAGTGATAATTATATTGAGATTATTCTTTGGTTAGAGTCTTTTAAGACACTTAAAATTGACGTTACGTGTTTGCGCGGGCGGATACTATAAAGTGGCGATATACATAACCGACCAGGGCACGAGTAGAACTGTCTCAAAAGACACTGCCCAAAGAATAGGAAGCAATCTACTAAGTCCATCAGCTCTTGATCTTACCACTAGGGAATTAAGGTGAGAGCTGAGGCACTTTATGTTAGCTTATAAGTGTTTATAGAGATATAACCGCTATTGTTCTTATGCTGCAGCTCTGACATATATTGCAAAATTGCTCTGATTATGTTTATACTATGGTTAAGTCTTGATATTCAACCAATTCCCCAGTGCTAATTGTGGTGACGCCCCTCCTTGGTGGTGAATCCACTTGGAAAGCTCTCAGCGACGGAGTGGCACTGGAGTCGGTCAAACAAAAGAAGTGAGCTCCTAGCGCTTCGCGCGTTGGGATGAAGAGCTACTTGGACTATGTTAGGGACACACCAAGGTTCTTTCTCCGCGGTCGGTTTTGCCGCGTGTCGAACACTATCATCGTACCTTCCTGGGGTCAGACGTACAATAAGTCTTTGGAGGCTGCAGTATGGAACTTCCTCCGGAATGGACCAATCAACCAACATCACTGACTGAAGAGGAATTTGGCATCCGTAAAATGTGGGTAACAATAGACTACCGAGAAAAACTGGCTCTTAATTTTTCCCGTTCTTCAGTTGTAGTGCCAGATAGTGGCCCATATCAAACCCTCACCAAGAAGTCTGTAAAATATAATATGATATCCTAGTTGCAAAACAAATGGATTCAGTGTGACAATTTTATGCCCCAAACAGAACTTTATAAAGTGACTGAAATAAACAAAACCAAATAAAATTGTTTAAAATGAATGCATATTATTTTGCGGCCATCTTGTGTTCCCTTACCCCCATGTATGTATGATCTGAAACAAATTAGCAGCTTGAGTCAAAGCGAAATGTGTGGTTATGGAAACAAATGTATTCTTCAGTCAGTCTTTTGAGACAACAAAGAACTGATCTGTGTATTCAGATTGGTTAGGCGTGTCGGGACTTCGTTATAGCTACCATGCAGCCATGTGGCATTCTCATCCCCTCCTTCACTGGCTCAAAAGACACTGACCAAAGAATAACAGGTGACATCGTTTATAAAGATGCGCGATATAGCGCTTATGGCCGAAACAGAGTGCCAAGGTTTCACAAATATTAGAGGATAATATAGTGGAAAACGACATCGACAGATTGTCATTTCACTGAGCGATGACAGCAGCAACACTTCTTCTTCCTCCTCCAGCGAAAAAGAGTCCAGTTTCAAAGAACGCTACATCACTTGTTTAAGGTGAGTGGGTTGTTATAAGCTAAACAGTGCATGACTGACTAACATTTAGTCTTATTCATCAATGCCGCTAATAAAGCTAAATTCGCTTTTAGCTACTAAAATTAGAGTTAATGGCAATGTTGCTATTTGCCAACAAAATGCTCTCGATTTATTGAGAGAATGTTTGACCGATATAAAGAAATCCGTGGTAATTATATACGTAACCAAAATGACATCTCACGATTGGGATATCTAATTAATGAAGCAGAAGACCATAATTACGAAGAATATCCGAAAAAGTGCAAGGTGACCTAAGAAAGAAGCACATCATTTTATGGAATTCATATTATCAAGCAGGTTAGAATATCTAAAACGTTTGCTCTGACAGCCCTCTCCCTGATCTAATTGAAATATTCAATAAATAGATAAGTATAGTCCTATTAGCTTCCTTACATTTAACCCTTTGTAGTTAATTTATATGCGATATGCAACTTCATCATAATGCTAATAAGTGTGTATTATAATACTTAACTGCAACAATGAGAACATATTAATCAGAACATAGTGTGCATAGTAATGACAATATTATAAATGTGACAATCACAGACTGAGTTCGGATCATCAATGACAGTAACTTGAACATTAATGTATCAACTGACAGTGAGTTCACATCACAAGTGGGCGCTAATGGATTTTGTAGCTATTAATAAATGCATTATTATTATTATTATTATTATTATTATTATTATTATTATTATTAAAACAATAAACGTCTCAAACAACGAAGCTCTAAGGTACCTTGGTTCCTTTACGCATTATTTCAACTATTTTATTCATTACCTCTCAAGAGTAGTGAACAAAAAAGGAGCGTTCTTTGAAATAGGAAAAAAGGACAAAGTAATTGAAAAAAAATTAAAATGTAGCTAGAAAACGAGTGGTGTGAACATAAATTTATTTAAAGCGATTGTATTTCGCGTGCCCCTTATTAATGTTAATTAAATTGGTTGCATATGTACAAATGCAAGAACTTCATCTGATTTTACTATTTTAGAAACAAAATTGCATTGTTCGTAAATCAGCTGCAGTTTGCATTCATATTTTACTGTTCAAATTTACTAGTTCACAATTTTCATTGCTTTGATATGAAAAATTTGCAACGAAAACAAGTTCTTAAAAATCTGATGTGTTTCATTCACATGATTTTTCTGCATTTCTGCAACAAATTATTGTTAAAAAGCTTATGCTTCTATTTACTTCATGTTAATCGAGAAAAAATTAACAGAAATAGTCTTATTACTTGCCTTCTTTAAATAGAAGGGAGTACTATAGGTTAAAGTGGTAGTCTAAAGCTGGTTGCTATGTGATTGAAGTTTCTTTGTTTGTATGGATAGGAGTTCACAAAGTCCTGTGTGAGAAAAGTATAGGTTTTTTGAAGCTGAAAACAAAAACAAAGAATATCTCAAAAACAATCAACTCCACGAAAAAATGCATATAGTATAAATTGTGTGTTTTAACGTGCTCTACATTTTTTGTGTGGTAACTTTTTGTCCATGTATTCTGTAAAATTTATCCAGAATAAAGTAGTCTTCAGAGGCTATTCCCAGGAAATTTTAATATATACATTTTATTTGTCAGCTAAATACTTTAATGTGCGATATTTTAATCAAAATCGTTAGAACCATTTCTGAAAAAATCAAAATCTTCAAAAAAGTTCCGTGTAAAGGTAGTTTAGGGTGGAGGAATTTTTCTCAAAATCTTTGTTTCGCATCCCTGAAAGATACTAAACTTAAATACCAAGTTTGGTATTTTACCGATTTTTCCTTTTTGAGTTATCATGTTCACAGACACACGGACACACTTACACACGCACTCACAGGTCTTTTTTCTGAAAATGCTTTTTTTGGATGCAGGGGACCCTAAAACGTATATTTCCGGTGAAATCTCGGTATCGAATTTTTGGATGGAGTGCAATACCTTCTCAATATGTACCTAGAGAAAGTAAAAATAAGAGATAGCAAATGATGAATAAACAGCTGGATGTTAATGGAGTTAATGAGTATAACCAAAAGTGAACCCAGCTTGATGAGACTGGAACTGCTCACTGACTTGCTGACTCGCTGAATTCCTGCCAAGAGTCATATGTTGGAGGATAAACGATAGAACCCTGACCTCGCCATCTACGCTATCGGCTTATATGTGTGTGCCTGCATGCTGTGCAGTGTTTGCTGCAGAAACAGCACGCTCGTAGTATATGATAAAAGTGACTTATAGTTTATGGGTTTGTCAAACCTCACTGAGGAACATCTTCAACCTGAAATAGCTTGAAGGGTTTTCTATTGCACTATGAAGTTTGAAGGAGGATTCCATATGCGGATGTTAAAGTTGTATTCTTACTTTCTTTATTTTGTGCATAGACAAAACAGTTAAATACCAAACTTGATATGTATGCTTAGGCTGCAACATAAAGTTTCTCAGTAGTACCATTCACATGACTTTCTCTATATCTCCGCAACCAAGTTTTGTTAAAAAGCTCATGTGTCTGTTTACTTCATACTAATCGAGAAAAAATATCAGAAATAGTCTTATTACTTGCTTCGTTGTAAGTAGAAGCAAAATAAGGGTGTACCATATGTTAAAGTGATAGTCAAAAGCTGGTTGTTATGTTACTGAATTTCCTTTGTTTGTATGCACAGGATTTGACAAATTCCAGTATGAGAAAAGTATGTTTATTAACGGTAATACAAAAAACAAGGAATGTTTAAAAAACGATCAACTCCACAAAAAAAAAAAAAAAAAAATGTATATATCATAAATTGTGACTCTTAAGGTCCTCTACATTTTTTGTGCAATAAGTTTTTATCTAACACTTACGGTTTAGCAGTTATGCAAAATTCCGTAAATTTCATCAAGAATAAAGTAATCTTCAGAAGCTATTTCCAGAAAATTCAGGATATACGTTTTATTTATCAGGGAAATCTCTTTAATATATCATATTTTAATCAAAATCGTAAGAGCCATTTTTAAGTAAATCAAACATTTTGAAAAAGTTCCACGTAAAGGGTAGTTTGGAGTGGGGTGATTTTTTTAAAAATCTTGTCGCATCCCTGGAGGATAATAAACTTAAATACCAAGTTTGGTATTTTACCGACTTTTTGTTGTTGAGTTATCGTGTTCACAGACACATGGAAACACTGACACAGGGACACACACACACACACACACGCCGACTTTTTTGTAAAAATGCTTTTTTTGGATACAGGGGAGCATAAAACATATATAACCGATGAAACCTCGGTATCGAATTTTTTGGTGGAGTGCAATACCTTCTCTATACACTATGTACATAGCACGAATAGAGAAAGTAAAAATATAACATAACTCCATGGCACGACAACTCACGGGGAACCTTGGCCTACCGCCCGGCCGCTGCGTCCCCCATTTCGGTCCACCTCAGACGTCATGGATGGGGTGCAGTATTGGAGGGTGAGACGTGGTCAGCGCCTCGAGTCCCCCCGGCCGGTTAATGCGGTCCTCATGACCTGGAGCCGCTACTTCTCCATCAAGTAGCTCCTAAATTGGCCCCCCAGGGACCTTACGAGTCTGATTGCACCCCGGGCCAGGTCTCCCAGCGGGGGAAAAATCCCCACGCCGGTACTGGGAATCGAACCCAGGCCTCACGCTTAGTAAGCAGCTGCGCTACCACCGCGCTAAGGAGACAACCGTAAAAATATAACACGTTGTTTAAAGACGCTCCTTAACTGCTGTGATTCTCACCGTCCCATTCTATACTGGGCGTGAAAGACCTCTTAATTTTGCTCAGAGACCTCTCTATCAGGCTTGAGGTTCTTTTACGTGCCGTAAATCTGCGACACAGGTCCACTACTTTCCTTCCGAAGGAAGCCATGCTAAGGAGTTTTGCACCGGAAAAAATCCATCGTCCTCCGCCGAGTTTGAACCCTCGACCTTGGGTATATGAAGTTAGCATGGCAACCATTACACCACCGAGGGCGACTTCTCAGTATTAATTAAATGAGTTGTGTTCATGGTGTAAGATGAAGCCAGGAGTGAGTGAAATTCGATAAAAAGACTATTTCACGATTAAATTTAAGTAACTTTCAAAATAAAAGTCTCTTATGTAATACTATAATAACATTTATTATAAAAGCATGTTAATGTGTTATTGCGAAGCTAGTTAAAACAAACTTCTATGCATCATGGTCTACTAAATGATGAATACTATAGATCTAACCATTACCAACTACCGGAAGCGGAAGTAATAATCAAACATTACTTAGCCTAGAAAACCCTATAAGATGACCTAAGATATATTAACCAAAGATTACATATTAACAAAGTGAAGGCAAGAGAGACTTTAATAGCACAAACATGTGTCACGTTTATTGGAACAGAATCAACTGAATGTGCAGTTGTTGACAACACAATAGTCAAACTTTAATTTGGCACTTGTAGGTTTTCTCGGACGGATACTAAAGTGAACTGGAGGTAGAATGAGTAGCAGTGGGATGAGTAGGATTTCGAAGTTCCTCTTATTATTGATGAACGATGCTGTTTAGGCATCTACAGGTATGAAAAATAAAATGCAAATGGCGTGTTATTTTGGACGCTCTTTAACTACTTTGATTCTCAGCGTCCCATTCTAAATTGGGTGTGAAAGACCGCTTAATTTTGCTCAGAGGCCTCTCTATCAGGCTTAAGGTTTTTTACGACATAGGACCAACTTCCGTAGGAAGCTATGCTAAGGATTTTTACACCCGAAAAAATTAATCGTCCTCCGTTGGGTGTATGAACATATGATTTCTTGCATTGGCGTGATCTGTCATTTTTATTCATTCTTGTTCCTGTATTCCAAATTGAACTATAATTGCTTTCACACAATAGTTTTGTAGCCATCGCCATTGAACTTTTATTTTATCTAGCACAAATACAAAACACTTAGCGGCCAGAGAAGGTATTTCTAAGTGCTATAGTTTTACATATTGTGTATATATTATGTGTATATATGTCTTTTAAGTGTAATTATCTATTATAAGAGGGTGCATTTATGAAGATGTACTCTGTGCTGTAAATTTAAATTGCTATATTTGAATATCTTTGTATTTTTATTTTCGGGTTCACTTTTAATCCTTTATTGTTGTTTAATATTGTTTTTGACTGTGTATTACCTTTGTCTTTTTATTTTCGTGTTTACTCTTTTAATTCTTTGTTGTTGTTGCTTTAATATTGCTTGTAAGGTGTATTACAAAAGCACATACGGTCTATGGACCTGTGCAATTGTTGAAATTCTATGTATGATATTGCTGTGTCAATAAATATACTTATTCATTAATTTATTCATTCAGAGAAGGTATTCTATTCCACCCCAAAATTCGATGTCAAGATTTCACCGGAAATATATATTTTGGGGTTCCCCGAGTCCGAAAAAATCATTTTTAAAAAAAGTCTGTGTATGTCTATCTGTGTGTGTGGGGGGGGGTGTGTTTGTGGACAGTATAACTCAAAAACGAATAGACCGTTAAATACCAAACCTACTATTTAGGTGTAGTATCTTCCAAGAAAACGAGACCCCTCACCATAAAATACCCTTTACATGTAAAACTTGATGAAAATTTTTATTTTCTCAAAATGGCTCTAAAGATTTTGTTGATATTAAAGCTACTTACGTCTCAAATAAAATGTATATCTGGAATTTTCTGGGAATAGCCTCAGAAGGCCTCTTTATTCTGCATGAATTTTGCCAAATTTTGCTTAACTGCTAAACTGCAAGAGATGGACAAAAACTTACTACACAAGAAAGGGTATATCTCATCAAAACACACAATTTATGGTGTTTTCTATTTTGTTGTGGACGTAACCGTTTCCGAGATATTCCTTGTTATTGGTTTCAATTGTAAAGTACTTACACTTTCTTCAGACAGGAAGTGTCCGTTTTTCTTTTATTCTACTCCTGGACAAGCAAAGAAGCGATTTGCATTGAGAATCGCATTAACAATGACTGTCACTTTAGCATTTCTTTAGTTCCCTTTTACTTATAAGGAACTAAGTAATAAGAACATTGTGCTAAAGTTTATCTCGATTAGCATTGTGTACAAAGAAGAATAATCTTTTGTAAAAAGTTTGTAGAGCAGCTAGAGAGAGTAACACACACGGATATTTTTTTCTAAAAATGTTTTTTTTTTTTTCAGGGGGTTCCAAAACATGTATATCCCGAAATCTCAGAATCGAATTTTTGGGTGCATTACAATAGGTACCTATTTTATACACTATTTACATAGTATGTGTAGAAAACTTAAAATATTTTCCTAAATAGTCCACAATACGTAATAACGAAACAGAAACTTTAACACAAAGTTACCCAAGTCGAGGCTTTCAGATTGACAAAGGAGAATCCAGGAGTTGAGTGATAGGTGAAAATGAAAATGTATTACCTTTAAAACGACCAAGAAGTCGGGGAGAATTAGGAATACTCTCAGGTAGTGCTCGTGGAAGGTGAGTTGAGAAAGAGACTCGATAAAGCAAACAGTAAATTGTAAATAAGATGGATCTCTTTTCTGCCGTTGTGTATAGTGACCTCTAGTTTTAACCAAAGCTATCACATAAGAACAAAATAATTGTGGCGAGGAGTTTCTAAGTATCTGTATATGAATAGTGATAATACTTTCTCTACACTTACTATGTACAAAGTGTATAGAGAAGGTATTGTATTATTTCCTAAAATTATATACGAGATTTCACCGAGACCACATGATTCCACACAGCAGTTTTAGAAAATGGCCCTGTGTCTATGTGTGTATGTGTGTGTATCAAAAACGAAAAGTCGGTTCAATACCAAACTTGGTAGTTGAGTATCGTCCAAGGCTACGACACGAAGGTCGTTTACGACACCCCCAACCACCCTTTATATGGAACAGTTTTGGAAAATTTTGCTATACCCAAAAAAAGCTCTAACGATTTTGATTAAAATACGTTATGTTTAAAATATTTTTATGACAATCGGAATGTATATCCTAAATTTTTTGGGAACAGCCTCTGAATACCTCTTCATTCGGTATGACTTTTTTTGTAACAAACCATAAGAGATAGACAAAAACATACTAAACAGAAAATGTATATCTCATTAAAACACACAATGTTACATACCGTTTTCAAGATATTCCGGACATTCAATTTTAAGCCCAATTAAACTTCTTCTCATTTGTTTACTAATGACAAGTAAAGAGATGGAATTTTAATTGTTTCACATAGCGACCGGCTTTTAAAGAGCTGGACTATCGCTTTAGCCTGTGCATTTTCTTAATTCCCTTCTAGTTACAAGGAAGCAAGTAGTAAGAAATTAATTTTGGTAATGTTTATCTTTATTAGCATGCTGTAGATAAAAGATTAGTCTTTTGAATAGTTTTGTTTACTGAACAGCTAATGAAAGTCATGTGAATGGAACACATGATTTTTTTAAATGGATTATATGTCCAGAAACACATGGTATAGTCAATGTGGGACATCGGAATATGAAATGTTTCAACTAAGGTGATGGGATACTTGTCAGCAACAAAAAGGTCTACTGCCCCAAACGAGTGTCACATCGAGCACTAATAAATACTACCTGCATATGCGGTCGTGTGCGCCAATGTACACACCAATGATAAAGATTTTGTCTCAAGCACTGTGCCGGTAATTCGATATAATGTTCTTTTGTTTAGTGGAAGTATGACTAACTATATAGTCACTATATAGCTAAACCGTTATCGAACTTAACAGTCTGAATTAGCCTGGAATTAACGTGCTTTTTATACATCATGAATTTGTCGCGCAGTTGTTTTGAACAAACGCGTGCCGCCTGCGTGTATACTTGTGTATGTATGTGTGTGTATACAGAATTTAATGTCCCTTTCAAAGCGCTTTGTGGGACTATAATCCAAAGTAGTTGTGACGGTTACTCACAGATAAACACTCCGTGAATGGTCATGCTTTGACCCTGCAAATGGATTAAGTGTGATTTCCTGAATATCAACAGTCACTGAGTTGGAAGATTGGTCAGGTAATGTTATCTCAAAGGCTTTAACATCCGTGATATATGAACTGTCACGTTGGAGTTACTCTCTGAGCTCCTGAACTAAAAGGCGATATCTAGCTTTTATAATACATTTAAGGCATCCTTGAGAAAATTACTTTAACCCGTCGTTGGTCGACGGGTGAGCTTTGATTAAAACATGACGCTATCTTGTCCACTTTGAAATCAAAATGTTTCATACTACGTGTACCTTTCATAGAACAAATTAACGTATTGGAAGCACTGTTTCTTTCACACAATCCGTGAGTAGGACAAGATTGGGATAGGTAGAAATTCAATGCCATAACCGGGATTTGAACCACGGATCTCCCGATCTCTAGCCGGTTGCTCTGCCACTCAGCTACCATGGCTATATGCCGGTATAGTATTGAATTTCCCAACTGACTCGCATTTTTCCCGGTAAACCATAAGGTGATCTCAAATTATTTTGAGAAGACAACCCCAATAGAGGCAATGTTGCAAGTACTTTAGCCCCAGGTTCAATTGACCACAATATACTATGAATCATGGTCATAATAAATGAATAACAGTATATCAGCAAATTATTTTGCTGCTACTAAAAAAGCGAGTTAAATATTAATAAAACTGCAGAGTTCATTTATGTATTATGCGTCCTGAGACGGCTGTGTTAGCGCGGCAGCACCTTGTCCTCACGTCCGTACGCTCGCAACCTGCAGCGCTCTATTGGAACTGGAAAGGTCAGGAAATGTTCTTCCTCGTGATTAGCTAAGTGCTTAAACATAACCTCTTCCTGTGATCTTTCACTTTCCATTGACTATGTTGTAGGTTAGTGAATGCACTTTAAACAGTATGAAATTAAACTTATTAGTATGTATTTACATTTCAACAATCTTTAAATAGAATGCAGTAACACGTCTTCGACACAAACATTGAGGTGAAATGTATTGTTTGTCGGTTGGTTCCATACTTTCCAGGAAAGCCATAGTACTAGATTAAAGTTGAAGTTTCAGTTTAGCAAAGCAGATTAGGGTCGCAATCTATGTTTTAACTCACGTTAAAATATATTCTTCCAAGATAATAATTTAAAATATCAAAATATAAAAAATAAAGACCAGAGATATTAATCATATTATTTTTTTATATTTATGCAAAGTCCTGTATGGTGTGAAGGTATAGGGAATTCTAAAGTACAACTGCAATTAATAAACTTAGGAATTCTGTGATATTATGACAGAAGAGCCACAAATAATAAAATAATTTCGTAGTTACCGAGGTGTTTCCCTTTTGTTTGTACTTTCCCGTTCAGTACTGCTTTGACGGAGACGGTAAAAGATCAAAGGTGTGACATCACACATCGTATTGCTAGGCTTTCTCTTTAGGTGGCGTTAGTCAGGCTGTTGGGGATAGGACTTTGAATCTTGCAGACCTCTAATTTGTATGTGGAGGGTGGCGGAGAGCTGCAAAACGTACTTCTCAAACCCCGCAGAGAATCGATTACTAACTTTTCTTTAACAAACGAAAAACTTAGAACAATCGCAATTGTTACTCGTAGCTTGAATAGCGATCAAGCCAAGCATTGTGTTTATAATAACGGACATGTCGTAAGGCATGTTTGCGGCTTGTGGCCTGTGTTTGCACGGCTCTTTCAACATGAGGTGCTTGATCCTTTGTACCCTTTATGCTGGACTATGATTTACTTTAGGAGTTGCATCATTCTGAATAATTGGCTAACAATAGTACCAGTGTAAGCATAGGTTTAAAGCGAGACAGAATAAAACCAGTTCTTGAAATGAATTTGGTATCTTGGAGATATTTTTTTTCATTGGGTCTACTTTTAGTTACTTTCCAATTTTCAACTTCTCATTCTTTTAGCATATAAGTAGAAAACTAAGGCTTTGGACAGTTACAGGATTCAATAAAAGCACTGTGACCACTAAACAGACCATTTTTACTTGGGATTCTTGCCAAACTATGAAATCAGCGTATTGTGCTTAGTTCAAACAAGTGCAAATTTGAGAAAACTGAACAGTGACCCACAAGTAATAAAAGCAAATGCCAATTTGGGACATCCCCATTTGCAATATTCAGGTTGTTTGGGATATAAGTGCAGATATTTGTGTTGGTAGTCGCCGATAGTGAAGCGAACAAAATTACACAAATATTTGCTTCATTTGTAGACGAATAATTGTTTTTATTAAGAGTGATGCGTTTTCAGGTTGGGAGTACCTCCAAATAGGCTTGGTACCCACAAGTCATATGGCGTAACAGAGAGGGCAGGCCTCGCGATAACAAACGCCGAGGTCACTTGCGCAAATGGAACAATCAGTTACGGTTCTTACCTGCCCAAATATTTATTATTTGTATTTTCTAAAACCTACATTTTCATATAGAAAGAAGTGAGAATGGAAATTTAAATGGATTTAATTGAGGATTTAATTGTACACTTGTATTTCCAATACCTTAATCTGATATTTTGTGTAAATGAGTTCGAACACTGCATGAGGATTGAACTAGGAACACGTGAGAGCAAAATGGATATCTATACTAACAGGGCAATCACTACCGTGCAGAAATTATCAGGCAGTGAATTATACAATTTAATTATGTTTATGAATGAACGAAGGGACAAAACTACTAACACACTGAAGTGAATACATACTTAAGTACCAAATTACCAAACAATCTTCGTAAAGGAGAAGATATGCCACTGGTGTTTACCATGGTGCTGTAAAGCTCTCTTGCGCTACTTAAGTTTGCTTTTCACTATCTACTAAGAGACAAGTAAAAGTGCTTAGCTTGTTCGTTCTCAAGGTTTAGTGAAAAAGACATAAGAGCACAAACCGGTGTAGAGTGTCGCAAGGCCCGTTTAGACTTAAGTCTTCCTCCTTTATTGAGGTGATCTATCTATGAGACATGTTTGCACCATTCTATGTTGAATATTTCGTTCGATCGATTAAGGTTGTCAAGAAACCTGTTATTGAAATAAACCAGTACCTACTACAAAATATATTTTTTTCGTAGTCGGCTTATCCGAACCATATTTAGGACTGACACCTCCCTGGGACTTACAAGCAAATGCCTGTCGAGGAGCGAACGACACAAACTCACAGAATGGAGAACCTGAAACGAGTGGTCAGTCCGTAGCCAGAAATGCGCATGAGAAATTAGATGATATGAAATTCAAGCGAAATGGATGATAGGAGTTATTTATAGGATGAGTGGCGGGAGAAACCGCACGACTTCGTCCACAACAAATCCCACATGCGGACGCTTGGAATCGAATCCGAGTCACCTAGTTGACAGGTGTGTTCCAACCATTCATCCAAGGCCCCGCCTACTACACAAGATAAGTAACAAAATCTGATATTCACATGAAATCATCTACAAATTATTGTTACAAAAGAGTATTCCTTTATCTACAACGTGTTAATCGAGATGAATATTAGCACAAATAGTTGTATTAGTTTCTTGTAAGTTGAAGGAAATAAGGTAGTAGACTAGGCTAAACTGATAGATATTGAACGCATGTGGTCTTGAGTGCCAAAGCGACTTGCAACTCACGAACCAACCGCAACTATAGCAGAGAAATTTGATATGTAGAACCTCCATGGTCTGGTATGCCGCGGAACACAATGCAAATCCCGTTCTCTACTAACCATTAGCGTAGTAACAGTATTGCCTTCTGTGGTAGCCCAAAACATAATAACCCATAATATTTTTATTGGATTTGTTTCCTCTTGTGTTTTATATGTTTCAGTTTTAATTAGCACTGCAAACATGCAGAAAATGAATGCTTAAATTGTGCTTATTAAACTATAAGAGCCGCCATGATCTTAGTTACAATTAAATTTTGTATAAACGAAATAAATATAATAAAATAATCTCTCTAACGAGTGTATGTGTGTCCTATAGAAAATACAAACCATCTGTTATGAAAACGTAAACAAAATCAGCCCTGGAGGAAATCATCAATACATAATATTCCATGTGTTACATTCACATTAGATACTGAGGTTTCACTGGAAATCATATTTTAGGTTACCTCGAATTAAAAGAATAATTTTTAGAAAAAATACTTCTGTGTGAGTGTAAAAACCATAACTCAGCAACGAAAGTCCGTTTAACTGAATTTTCGATCAACTCTTCTACATTCATACAAAATCTTATAATTTTATCAACTTCGTATTAATTACACATTTGAAGTCTTCGTTTCATAAATTTCGTAGCAAATATGTGAAAGGAGGTTGAAGCAACAGAGAAATCCTTATAAAGTTGATTAGTGTATGCTATTTTTGGAATTACCATACAGTGTTCATCAAAATAAGCAAATATGACGAATGCCTCAAAAAGATTATTTGTTATGAATTTTGAATTTTAACGAGATCTATCACTTTTGTGTAGTAAGATTTTGTCTAAAAGTTTACCAGTTATTCATAATTATGCAAACCTCTTTCACAACGAAGAGGGCTTCGTGGTATAGTCTCTGAAAATTCAAAAAAATAAATTTAATTTGACATATGAGCATTTTAAAGATACGAATATAGTTCAAAATCATGGGAGCAATTTGAGTGAAACAAAAATATGGATATTGTTTTATGTGAAACATTCTGTTCGAAATACTGTAATGCTTTTTTTCAGATCTAGGCTTCAAATTCAAAGTTGCGTTTTTCTTCCGAGTTATGTTGCACATAATCACATACACGCACACATGAACTTTTCCTAACAATTAATTCCTGATATTAGAACATAGCAACAAATGTAGAGTTTATGAGTTGAATATCCTCTCTACTTATTAAGTATTAAAGGGTGCTAGAGAAAAAGTGACAAAGTATTGAACAATTCAAACCAACAACAATGAATGTCTCGAAAATAGCTGACGTCACGAAAAATTCTTTTTATGAGTAGGTGTTTGTTCTCTTATGATTAGAGATTATACAAAGCTAGCTAAACAATACTATACACTTAATACACTTCGAATAAAGAGAATTTAAGAGGTTATTCCAGAAAGTCCAAGATATGTATTTTGTTAGTCATTTACGTGTCTTTGGTATTTTCATGAATATGGTAACTGCAGTTTTGAGAACAACAAATAACGCCACATCTTTCCTTGTAAAGGATAGTTTGGAATGGAAGATGCTTCTCTAAAACATTTCTAATATATTCTTGAAAAAATATATTAGAAATGGAATTATATTGTTTACGACAGAATCAAATACACACATATGCCAACCTTGTTATAAAACGTATTCTGCGAACTCAAAAGATTTATTTCCAGTTTATATTTTTGGGTGAAATTTATTATGCACTTTCCCTATAAGTAGATAGTATAACGAAACTAAAATGTGATAACTGCATAAAATTCTGAATTTAAAATATCCCTAAGTATTCGTTAACAAAATAATAAATGCCGTCAACTACATTGCTGTGATTCTAAATACAGCTGCTTCTTAGGAACAGCAGACTCTGGTGATATAAAAGCTCATTGTATTGGCCCTTTTACCACCCCTAAGGCATGAAACTTTTTTCCCCCGTTTTATTTATGTGCAGCAAATATCTGTAAACCTGCGGTAACGTTTTTCCATTCGAAATTAATGTCAATCCCAGACCTCTCCAGCAAAAGGGAAAGTTATTTAATACTGAAATATAAATACTGAAAACGTTTTTCCTATAATATCCTCCCCACACCGGATTATTCCACTTTATCAAACGCCGCAGCGGAAGACTGGGAAAATTTGATGGAGAGCTCAATGGCATTCTATACAACAGGGCGCCTTTTAGTTAGATTGACCCGCATCGCTACACTGACGGAGAAGTTGCCAGCGCAAAGAAGAGCGGCGAATTCTGTTGATGAAATAATTCAATACAAGGCTACGTGATTGGTTTTCGTGAAGGAAAACAAAGCATTGGGGCTATGTTCAGAGACGAGACTTAAGCACTGCACGGAAGTATACTACCTGTGTTTTCCGACGGCCCTCATCCGATGCTGGAGTTATAATAACTAAACTTCGATTGCAGCTTAACAATAGATTTTCGCAAACAGATCATTGATTAAAAATTATTGTGTGTTGCATTTATATAACTTACTTTATTCTTCTTCTAAAAGCTATCCATACAGAAGCTTACTGTTCTATGAAAGTGTTATTAACAGCGTTAAAGCTCCATACGAATTTCGATGCAGGTATAAGAAGAATGCAATAATTTAAGGCGTTAAGCAACTCTTTGCCCGCCTGGATAGTGTGGTGATAGCCTGTCTGCCTCACATTGAAAAGATTTCGAGTTCGAATCTCGCTTAGGGTGAGTTACCTGGATAAGGTTTTTTTCGACGTTTTCTCTTATACTGAGAAGACAAATGTCGAGTAACTATAAACTCATGAACCCCGAGATCATTTGAGCATCATTTAACCAATTTCATTCATCGTTCGATATGACCAAGCAGGTTAAAGGACGTTAAGCTACAAAAGTAAATCAGCTCTTTTAATAGACGTCTCTCATGATGACTTTGAAATTCCGAACTCTTTACATTATCACACATAAATGGATAGCACTCTGCAGATGAAAAATGTATAAAATATTTGAAAATACACACCAATAATAAAACTAGCTCGGAAATGATTAATACCTCATATCCTCTCACCCCAAATATGCCTTATTTGACATAAATGGCGGTCTTTTAGGACATGTACAAATTCAGTGTATAAGATTTTCTGGCTGTTATGGTTTAAAATGTATTCGAAGAGGATTTAAGCTATTTCCAGATACATATGTTTTCATACACATAACTTTAAATACATGTTACTTTTATCAAAATTGTAAGCAATAAGTGCTAATAAAGCAAAAAAACTAAAATGCTCCTCAATGAAAATCTTCATTTCGCAGCCACTAGGATTTCTTTACCATCATCTACTTTTATTCCATTTCCCTCTCAATTTTCAGGTAAGTTTCCAGGTCTGTGGTGTATGGAAGTGCGGGCAGATGGCGCGAATTCATTCTCATGGAAAGTGCAGTGATCGTCAGTTTCACAATTCGCTTGCACGCTCTATCTGGCAGCCCGGATGAGGAAAGGGACGTCGGGCTTGGAAATGTTTGGTGGCCTGGCTGTCTACAGCATGTGGATTATTTTGGCCCCTTTACCTCTTCTCATCCTCCTGACAAATGTTAGCCACAATAGATTTGCATAGGTCCCAGTGTGTGAGGTGTCTACCTCCGTTTGCGCTTTGCCCTTCTAGCTTGCATTCTTTAATAAAAAAATCTGATGTGCTAAATTCACATGAGTTTCTCTACATCTCTGCAATAAGTCATTCTTAAAAAGTTTATGCTTCTATTTACTTCATGCTAATCGAGAAAAAATTAGTAGAAATAGTGTTCTTACATGCCCACTTGTAAGTAAAAGGGAAACAAGGGAGTATCATAGGTTAAAGCGATATAAGCTGGTTGCTATGTGACTGAAGTTCCTTTGTTTGTATGGACACGAGTTGACAGATTCCTGTATGAATGAAGTATAAGTTTTTTTAAAGCTGAAACCAATAACAAAAAATATCTCAAAAGCGATCAACTCCACGAAAAAAAAATTTATATGACAAGTTGTGTCTTTTAAGGTGTTCTACAGTTTTTGTGTGATAAGTTTTTGTCCATTTCTTAAGGTTTAGCTGTTTTGAAAATTCCGTTAAATTCATCTAGAATAAAGTAGTCTCCAGAGGCTATTCCAAGAAAATTCAAGATATACATTTTATTTGTCGTGTAAATATCTTTAGTAAATGATATTTTAATCAAAGTCGTTATAGCTATTTTTGAGAAAATCAAAATTTTCGAAAATAGTTCCATGAAAAAATGAAATGGCGTTTTATAATATGGACGCTCTTTAACTACTATGGTTCTCAGAGTCCCATTCTATACTGGGCGTGAAAGACCGGTTAATTTTGCTTAGAGGCTTCTCTATCAGGCTTGACTTTTTTACGTGCCGTAAATCTACGACACGGGACCCACGGCTTTATTTCCCTTCCGAAGCAAGCCATGCTAAGGATTTTTACGCCCGAAAAAAATCCATCGTCCATATGAAGTTAGAATGATAATCATTACACCATGGAAGGCGACAAAAAAAAAAATTCATGTAAAGGGTAGTTGGGGGTGGGGGGATTTTCTCGAAAATCTTCTGTGCATCCTTGGAAGATACCAAACCTAAATAATAAGTTTGGTTTTTACACAGACAGACATACCCACGGACAGACACACACGGATATTTTTCTAAATATGTTTTTTGGATTTAGGAAGTCTCTGAAAACATGTATTTCCGGTGAAATATCGGTATCCAATTTTTGGGTGCATTATAATACCTTCTCTATACACTATGTACATAGTAAGTGTAGAGAAAATAAAAATATGTCTTAACTATTCGCAACAATCAGTCGCAGGAATTCTTATGCATTGACTTCAAACTATCTGAATTCCAGCTTTATAACTACAAAGAATGCCGAACAATAAAGGCAAACGTTCACTTACATACAAGTAAAAATCTGATGTGTACCATTCACATGACTTTCTGTATATCCCTGCAAAAAAGTATTCTTAAAAGGCTTATACTTCTATTTACTTTATGCTAATCAGAAAAAAATTAGCACAAATAGTCTTATTACTTGCTTCCTTGTAAGAAGAAGTGAAATAAGGGACTATCATAGGTTAAAGTGATAGTCAAAAGCTGGTTGCTGAAGTTCCTTTCTTTGTATGGATAGGAGCTGACAAATTCCTGTATGAGAAAAGTATAAGTTTTTCAAAGCAGAAACCAAAAACAAGGAATGTCTGAAACACGATAAAATCCACGAAAAAATGTATATGACATAAATTGTGTCTTTTAACGTGCTCTACATTTTTCGTGTAGTAAGTTTTGGTCCATCTCTTACGGTTTAACAGTTATTCAACATTCCGTAAAATTCATCCAGAATAAATAACTTTTCAGAGGCTATTCCCAGAAAATTCGAAATATACATTTTATTTGTCAGGTAATTAGCTTTAATATATAATATTTTAATCAAAATTGTGAGAGCCATTTTTCCGAAAATCAAAATTTTCCAATCTTCGTGTCGCATCCCTGGAAGATACTAAACTTAAATACCAAGTTTGGTATTTTACCGACTTTTCGTTTTTGTGTTATCGTGTTCACAGACACACGGACACGTTGACACACGGACCTTTTTCCGAAAATGTTTTTTTTTTATACAGGGGACCCTAAAACATATATTTTCGGTGAAATCTCGGTATCGAATTTTTTGTTGGAGTGCAATACCTACTCTATACACTATGTACATAGTGCGTATAGAGAAAGTAAAAATCTGTCCGAGTGGCGTCTGAAAACCCTAAATGACTGCACGAGGAATGTGGGTGGTTTGTTACCTGCGATATTCGTGCCTATAGTCTAGCAAAAGCTAGATCTATTATATCGGAAGTATTGCATTCCCCACAAAACTCCAAGTAATACTAAATCGAATAGGGCCTCTGTATCCAAAAAAGCATTATAAGAAAAAGATACGCACGCGGGCGTGTGAGTGTGCGTGTGTGTGTCGGTGTGTCTGTAAACGCAATAACTCAAAAACTAAAAATCAGCTAAACATCAAACGTTATATTTAAGATCAGGATCTTCAAAATACGCGACACGAATATTTTCAAGTCCCACTTTACGTGAAAAAGAAAATTATGCTTTTGTTTTTCTATACATTTGGCTGAACGATTTTGGTTAAAATACCATATACTAAAGATACTTACATCACAAATAAAATGTATATAAAATGTATGGATACTCTGGGAATAGCCTATACTTCTGTATAACTGGTAAGTCGTAAGGGTTACGGAAAAAGTTACCAAACAGAAAATGTAGATCTCGTTAAAAACATAGTCATTGTATTATACATATAAATTTTCTATAAACTTAACTTTTACACGATTATTGGCTACAGTTGTGAAATACTTATAACTTTCTTAAATAGAATGTCGATTTCAGCCATGCAAAGAGAGCTGAATTTCAAAATGAATCGCATAATGACAGATTTTAAAAAGGTGTATTCATTTCATTTGCTTTCTACGTATAAGGAACTAAGTAACAAGACCATTTCTGCTAATGTTTGTCTCGATTAGCATGAAGTACACAGAAAATTAATGTAACAATAGGATATTTACAGAACAGGTAGAGAAGTCATATGATTGCAACACATCATATTTCTTTCCTTCTTATTTCTTTATTTCTTTCTTTCTTAACCTGTTAAAGCTTTAGAATTATATAATTGCAATTTATTTTGTAAGCACCTTAACACTAAAGCAAAGAAATAAATTCCTTGTATGCTTTATTAATATAAAGTAAACACTTTAAACGTTCATTTAGTTCAAGCTCCATCATGTCTGCGTAATGGGACAACTGTATGTGTTCTCTTAGTCAAGGAAACGCTTGGTTCGCGATGTCCCATGGTACCAATGGATCAACTCATTGCCCATAGATGGTAGCATAACACTAAATTGTGGACATGAGAATGGCAAATTTAGACAAGATAAAGGTAATTTCATAACTTTCATTGTGTATTTAACGCAGTTAGATTGTCTTGAGTTTATTATACATAAATGTTATGTAACTCTTCGCATATATGTGTCCGTAGAAGAGTTTAAAATACAGAAACGCTTGCTTGATTCTTGGTTCCATTTGCTGATTGCAGACGATATTAATTTGGTGGTTCTTCAATCTTGCGATCCATTTATCACGAATTCCGCAAGCATTCAAACTTCGTAAGTAAAAATATGCAAAATCTTATTTTGAGGTCCCAAATGTTGATTGTTTGAATGCCACCCTTTAAATTTGCTAAAGTGTAATTTTCTGCCTTACTCTTCATGGAGGAAATTATTATTATTATTATTATTATTATTATTATTATTATTATTATTATTATTATTATTATTATTATTATTATTATTATTATTATTATTATTATTATTATTATTATTATTATTATTATTATTATTATTATTATTATTATTATTATTATGCTCTACTAGATGATGTTTCTAGTAAAAAAATGCGTACATTTTAAAATTTTAGCATTCATATCGCGAAAGTTAGGGATGAACTATTTTTCCTACGTGCTATCTTAAATGGGAGATCTATGAACATCCTTTCTTGGAACTCTAAATGAAGGAAAAGAGCTATTCTTAGAGTGCTACTTTTGCGGTAATTTTGTTAGAAGGCTTGAAGTAAAAATACCCCTCATTAAAGCTTCTTCTGGGCTCTTTAGAAATTCCCACTGTTTCTAAAATATTTATGAACTGCTCTAGACTCACAGTTTGATTAAAGTAAGATTAATCCGAGCATTAGAAAATCCCATTTTCGAGCAATAACAGCACTTCAATATACAGTGCGTTATAAAAGAAAGACAAATTGCTTCTTAATAAACTTCTGGAGACAAAATAAATAAAGAAACTATTACATAAACTGTATTGAAGGAAGTTGTAATTTGATTGAAAAAAACTATTTCACCGTTAATTCCGAATTTTCCATTATTTGTGAAAAAAATTTGACAGAGTTTGCAGATCATTGGCAATCGATCAGATATGGATTTCCATTGCACCGGGACTACAACGGCGAGGGGATGGGTGCTGTGAATGAGATCGAGGGAAAAGCGAGCAGGTAATTAGCATGACTAAGCAAAGGAAATGACAATCGAAATTCGATAGAATTTACATTAGCATCCATATTTCATGTCCTCTGATGACAAAAGCAAGGTTTTCTCTTCCAGGGAGGGATTTTTTACACCTCTCCAAATTAAGTAGGGAAATTAGATTAGACAATTACTGTTTCCTGGGAGTTTTCCAACTATAAAAACTAGTGCTCAGTAAGAAGAATTATATTTTTCCATGAAATCACGCAATGCATTACACAGTCGAGCTTGACTTGGAACTATTTCAAAGAAAGATGAGAAAGTTACATTTAAGAAAAGCCTTAAAAATGAAACATCTTTCAGCACATGATTTTCAAGGAAATCCGCAGTTACTAAATCGTGAGCTTGTTTACTTTATCATGAAAAGAGGATTTTTCTTCATTGGATAGTCTGCCTTGAATACAGGTTATGTGTTGTAGAGTCTCAGGGCTGGGAACTGCCCCGAGGTGTCGTACTGAGGCAACGCCGCGAAAATGTTGAATTTGAATGTAGATGTAACTGGTCAATGTAACGGGTGTATCAAATGTGTCTCCACAGTGAGGTAATTGCGCTAGCACGCTAATTATGACCTTGACTTTTCAGTTGGTAACGGATCCTGCTAATTATTGTTGGTAATGAAGATGATCTGAACTGAAATTGAGAATAATTATTTACCACTATCACAGATGATGTTAGCAATAGTTTCCTCATTCCTGTAGACAGAGTTTGACTCTTTTGCTCTCGTTTCGGACACACTGTAGGGTTTCCCGCGTAATTGTGTGTACATAATTTGTGATTTCTTCCTTTAGTTCATTTATTTTTTGGGGTACTTTACATTTAGAGAGAAGCAAATTCATTTCCTTATCAACAGTGTGTACTGTCTACAAAGAAACAGTTGTTTACTGTGCTGATCTCCGAATTTATTTAGTGGGCTTCTTAACGTTACATTTGAAATGTTGTCTAGTTTAGCCCCTGTTAAAAGTTTAGGCCTACGCTTTTCGGAGTAACAATGTATAGATCCAGTTTCACGGAATTTAGTAATTAAATCTATCACTTATCACGGTGATAGGTGGCGCCGTTGTGGAGTGGTTAGACCGCTGGCCTCCCTAGCGTCAGCATATAGGACTTGTGGTGGACGAAGCGGCGTATGGGCGGGTTTTCTCCGGGTCCTCCGGTTTCTCCCGCCACTCATTCCACCAATTACTCCATCATTACCTTTCCAATCATTAATTCCGCTTACATTTCATATCATCCGCTTCCTCATGTTCATGAGTACCTACGGGTCAGTCCCTCGTAACAGATCTTCCATTCTGTGGTTTCGTGCCGTTGGCTCCCCGACAGGCTTCTGACCCCTAGGCATTGGCTTGTATGTCTTGGAATGGGTGTCAGTCCTACAAATACGCTCTCTCTCCAATGATTAACATTTTGGTTTCGTTTCATAATTACAACAGCACAGTATTGACTTCAAGAGCACAGTTCTCACAGTATTATGCAAGCACGATAAGGGAGGACAAACTCGCTTAAAGTAATGCCCCCCCCCATAGCTCCGTTACCAATATGATGACAGTTACAATAGTCCGGGTTCACCGCGGAGACACCCGATAGGTGGGCTCCGGGTAGCTTGACCGGCTAAACTTGCAGAAGAGCCGAATAGACGATTAGTTTGTGCGAGCAGATATGACGGAACGACTTAATACTGGTGTTCATTCCAAAGTGCAACGAGGCAAAGACTGCCTGTCTAAAATTCTCAAAATTACCATTATTTAAACATAAAGTAAACTGAACAGGATTTTAAAATTCGATAAATATGTAATATTTAAATAAAGGCATTAATGATATAATAAGTTATATTTACCACAAATTCAAACAAACATTCAATAATCGGATTTTAACACTATAAACTAAAGTAACTATTGTATAAAATATAAATTCAACTTACATTTTACTCCACTATATTAAATATAAAGGATATGTTTGAATTTAGCATATATTAATTCAGAGGAATGTTATTTGTTAAGTATAAAGGTTAATTACTTTAATCTTTTAGATGTACTGCAACACCTTTTCTACCCATGTATTATGTACGAAGAAGAGAGTTTAACATCGGATTTACAGCAGAAGACTGTTATACTATATTTCCAACTCAGAAAACTGTCTCTCACACCAGCAAAGAAACTAGATAGAGCCCAGCACAGATTTTGCATTTGATCCGTCGTTTTTTTTTTTTTTTGGCAGAAAATATATTTAAAATATCTTTCTCTGAAATTGTTATCTTCTGTAATTCATTGAAATCTTTGCTATTTACATTTTAAGAATAAAGCTTGAAATTTACGTGACCTTGTTGTATGACATTACACGTGCTCTGATTTCGAGTGACCCTTAAATTTGACACCACTCAATTGGATATTAATATCGTTTCTGCTTCGAATATCATGGTGTTGTACTCTAAAGGAATTAGTGCGGCAGCATAAACTAAATACATCGCTTTTATTATAATTAGAAAGGGAATAAAAACTTGATAAAAGTGCTGTGTTTTTGCTTCGAATTGTAATTCGTTTGTGGAGTGGGAGTAGATGATGTCAGGATAGTGGACAATAATGTTGTAGTGGTTGACATGGTCTGTGTAGGCGGGTTCGATTTACTGCGGAAGAATGTTAAAGTTTTATTTGCGCTAAAAACCGAGCGATATGGTTCCATGGTAGTGCGTGATGGGTGGTGGTGGGTTTGCTTCTCGCGGTTGACGTTCCTGACTCATGGGTTGTTTGAGGGTTTATCCAGATCAATAGGTGAATGCTAGGGGGGATTTTTCATCCTTCGAACTTTCCGTTCTTTCATTTTGTTCCATTTCATCTTTCAAACTGGTATTTCCAGGTAGAAGTGTCGTCGGATATGCTGCGGCCAAAGTGATGACATTTCACTTTCTAACTGCTGTTCTCTCGTCTGGAGTGGCATGATGGACGTCTGTCCGCACGAGCGGGGTAGGGGGAGACAGTATCCAAACCCGTGCGACTGCCTGACAAAACCTAGCGGAAGGATGAAGAACTACTAGCATCCTATAGGGCCCACCTCGGCCGCGCACTTGCTCGGCACGCCCGTCTCTCTTCATCTCGTGCTTCCACCCAGGAATCTGACATGCAATAACAACATATTCTTCAGTGTGGAATTTCCTCCGGTCCAGTCCACGCTAAAAATAATCATGACTGTATGCAACTTAGATAATGATGGTTAGTTTATCATTTATTCACATGGTTAGATGCCTTTTCTTTATGACTCAGAGAATGGGTTTGATGTTAGGTGATATCATTACGACCATATTTATTCTTCCCATATAAGTTATTACATCTTATATAAATAAATATTATTTATACGAATAATATAAATAAATCTTTCTCATTAAGATCTTAAATATAAAAAGTAAATATTATATCCTTATAACATTATAAAACTACTCCAATAAATTTAAAGGTTCTGAAAAAGGAAAAAGAGTTACACAAACAGAAAAAGTAAAACGGTAATCGTAAAACGGTAATCACTTTAATACTTTTTATTTAAACTTAATAACCAATCAGGCAAGTTCTAATAATAAGATTAAAGGTGAAGTGGTACTGAAACTGGTGTAAGAGCTGCTATAGCTACTGAGAGAAACGCTGAAAAAGGAATCTAAGCACTTTTTATCCCTGCTAAAACAACTATATATTTAATTATACATTTCATAATCATGTATGGTATAATTCAAATAAAATTATAATTTAATCTCCTAAAATGTATTTTCCATACAATAAATATCAATGAAGAACACCTACAAGATTTAATAAAGCAGTTAATGCTCCAGAATTATAAGACTTTAGAATTTTGATAGTAGCGCTTAATAAATGATTCCAGTCTAAATGAAAGCCTTAGTTTTAAGTTTAATCTGATTATTTTCTAGGTATATCTTCCGATTCATCTATTTTATTACGACTTAGCAAAATATGCACATACTATAGAGCTATAAAATGGCTTTTAAAAATTATAATTAAATTCAAGTCCCAATTATATTTCAATAGCAATCTGTTATAAATACAACTTATTGCAAGTTGTTATTTAACGCATATAGTACTGCAAATCACTGCCTAGTTAAAAAAACGTAAAATCATAACTGAAAGTGATTCAAACATTCGTAAATGTCATAGGTTTGTGAATATGAATGCTGCAAAGCGTATTCGGTGGCTTAATAATAGGAGTGCATGCCATTTGCACAAACTGGCATGGTATACCGTTACATAACCACAAAAATGCAGGTTACAATACCACAAATGAATGTGACAAACTAATTACGTAGCGCCTACATACATTTAGGGAATCTGCTGTGCTGCAATATTTTAAAATGCATGGCTGTAAGCTCTAACTATGACATATAAATCGTTCGTAAAAGGAATATTGATTCTGTCTTTCTATCTATACATTTATTATGAATCATGTCCACCTGTTCATGTGCTGTTTGCAATGCTTAAGGAATTCCAGAGAGAAGTATACATATGTATCACTTCTTTGCAGAGCAGAAAGAATCACTAGAAAAGCTATTGTGCTGGTACAATATTATTATTACAGTACACCCAAACGTTGGGACATGTTACCAGTCACATCATCTCTGAAAAAAAGTCTGCTTTGTTCCAGTTACATGACTTTTTCTTCATCTTTGTAAGAAATTATTTTTAATAAGCTTATGCTTCTATTCTCTTCATGCTAATCCAGATTCAAATTAACAGAATCGGTCTTATTACTTAGTTCCTTATAAGTAGAACGGAAATAAGGTAATACACTAGGCTAAACCGACAGTCAAATGCTTTAAAATGTGGTTGCTATGGGTAGAAATCCATTACTTTGCCAATAGTTCAGAAGTATTTTAAAACAGAACTACTGACAAGGAATAACTCGAAAACGGTACACTCCACGTAAAAAAAGAATTATATGGCATAAACTGGGCGTTTTGTTGAGCTCTACATTTTTATATAGCAAGTTTTTGTCTATTTCTTACGGTTTACTAGTTATGTAAAATTCAGGAGAAACTATTCCCAGAATATTCAATATATACATTTTATTTGTGATGGGAATGGCTTTAGTATGTGGTGTTTTAATCAAAAGCGTTAGAGCCATTTTTGAGAACATCAACATTTTCGAAAATTTTTGCTTGCAAAGGGTAGTTTGGGATGGGGGGATTTATTTGAAAATCTTCGTGTCGCATCCGTGGAAGATATCAAACTTAAATACCAAGCTTGGTATTTAAAGGTATTTTCGTTTTTGAGCTATCCTGTCCACAGACACAGACACACACACGCACATACACGGACCTTTTTCTGAAAATGCTTTTTTTGGGATTCAGGGGGGCCCAAAACATGTATTTCCGTTGAAATCTCGGTATCGAATTTTTGGGTGCACTACAATAGCTTCTCTATACACTATGTACATAGTAGTGTAGAGAAAGTAAACATATGGAGTATCAAATCAAGTTATTCATAACAGTTGTTTTGTTCCTTCTTTCGCGTTTATAATCGGTATCGAAAAATACTTTCAAGAACGGTAAAAAATGCATTCTTAACAACACTGTATTTATCTGCAGTAAACTCAGGACCGAAGCTGAGTATTTCACACACAAAATTTCGGATGCCAAAATGGGATATAGCGAGAAGATTCCGAATAATAAAGATGGTTTTAAATGACAGCGTGTGTTGCAGTGCTTAACAAGACCACCTTCAGTAGCCAATCGGCTGTATCCAGCCATCCTGCTTTTGCAACAAATTCCGTGTAATTTATAGGCAGAATTTTTGAGATAGGATTTATAATGGCAGAGAGTCGTCACAATTGCAGCAAAGCAAACTGAATCAGTCAGTTTGTGTGACATGACAGCTCAGCACAACAACATGATGTATGGACAGCACTCACGTGTACTCTGCTCACGCTTTCCAAAACGACACTAGTAACTGTATCCCTTGTCGATCACACTTCTCAGCCACCATGAACAACATTTCACATAGCAATGCGTACAACATTCGTTTTAATGTTTCATTTAGAATATACGAGCTAGAAGCTCGACGTTGTAGTATAGCAAGGGAAGTATTGTATTCACCCAAAAATTTGATACCGAGATTTTGCTATTAATAAACTTTTTGAGACCTCTTAAATAAAAAACATGATGTGTTCCATTCACATAACTTTCTCAATATCTCTGCAACAAATTATTTTTAAAAAGCTTATGCTTCTATTTACTTCCTGCTAATCAAGAAAAAATTAGCAGAAATAGTCTGGTTGCTATGTGACTGAGGTTCCTTTGTTTGTATGGACACGAGTTCACAAAGTCCTGTATGAGAAAAGTATGTGCTTTATAGCTGAAACCAAAAAATAAGGAATATCTCAAAAACAATCAACTCCACGAAAAATATGTATATAACATAAATTGTGTGTTTTAAAAGTGCTCTACATTTCTTGTATGGTAAGTTTTTGTCCATCTCTTACGGTTTAGCAGTTATGCAAAATTCCGTAAAATTGACCCAGAATAAAGTAGTCTTTAGAGACTATTCCCAGAAAATTCAAAATATACATATATTTAATATACGCTATTTATATCAAAATCGTTAGAGCCATTTTTTAGAAAATCAAAAAACTATTCCCAGAAAATTCAAAATATACATATATTTAATATACGATATTTATATCAAAATCGTTAGAGCCATTTTTGAGAAAATCAAAATTTTCGAACAAAATTCTACGTAAAGGGTATTTTTCTCAAAATCTTCGTGTCACATCCCTGGAAGGTACTAAACTTAAATACCAAGTTTGGTATTTTACCGACTTTTCGTTTTTGAGTTATCGTGTTCACAGACACACGGACACACTGACACACGGACACATGGACACACGGACACACAGACAGGAATGTTTTTCTGAAAATACTTTTTTTGGATACAGGGGTACAGGGGACCCTAAAAGATATATTTCCGCTGAAATCTCGGTATCGAATTTTTTGGTGGAGCGCAATACCTTATCTATACACTATGTACATAGTGCGTATAGAGAAAGTAAAAATATGATGCCTCCGTTCACATAACTATCTCTAGATGTTTCATATATAAACTATTCAAAAGATGTTTTCATCTATCTCTTAAAATTAACCAGTTATAGAAAAGTCTTCAGAAGCTATTCCAGAAAATTCAGGATATACTTTTTATTTGACATGTAAATATCTTTAAATGCGGTGTTTTAAACAAAATTGTATGCAATTCAGATTATAATTATATTAATAGATTTACTGAATATTGTAATAAAAAACTTTTATGTGTTCCATTCACATAACTTTCTCTACATCTCTGCAAAATTATTGTTAAAAAGCTTCTATTTACTTCATGCTAATCGACAAAAAGTTAGCAGAAATAGTATTATTACTTGTTTCCTTATAAGTTGAAGCAAAATAAGGGAGTACCAAAAAGTGATAGTTAAAGGCTGGTTGCTATGTCACTGAAGTTCCTTTGTTTGTATGGACAGCAGTTGACAAATTCCTGTATGAAAAAAAATGTCTTTTAAAGCCGAAACCAATAACGAGGAATATCTAAAAATAAAAGTGTCTATAACAAAAATTGTGTGTTTTAACGTCCTGTACATTTTTTCTGTTAGTTTTTTGTCCATCTCTTACGGTTTAACAGTTATGCAAATTTCCATAAAGCTCATCGTGAATAAAGTAGTCTTCAGAGGCTATTCCCAGAAAATTAAAGATACATATTTTATTGGTCAGGTAAATATCTATAATATATGACACTTTAATTAAAATCGTAAGAGCCATTTTTGAGGAAATCAAAATTTTAGAAAAAAAGTTCCATATAAAGGGTAGTTTGGGGTGAGGGATTTGTCTCAAAATCTTCGTGTCGCATCCCTGGAAGATACTAAACTTAAATACCTAGTTTAGTATTTTACCAACTTTTCGTTTTTGAGTTATCGTGCCCACAGATACACGGACACACACACGGATATTTTTCTGAAAATGTTTTTTTTTTTTTTTGATACAGGGGACCCTAAAACACATTTCTGGTGAAATCTCGGTAGGTATCGAAATTTTGGATGGAGTGCAATACCTTCTCTATACACTATGTACATAGTACGTGTAGAGAATGCAAAAAATATTGTTAAAAGACTTTTACTTCCATTTACTTCATGCTAATCGAGAAAAAATGAGCAGAAATAGCTTTACTTGGTACTATAGGTATGTATTACAGATGCCAAATTTTAGGAAAACAAATCTTCCCCAATGTTCGCCAATTACCTGGTATCAATGATACACAGCGCTGTTGTTGCATATTTCTGTTGGATTCTGTTTATGCTATACCTCAAAACGAACAAATGGTGTGCTACGGTCTCTCCTCTTGATGTTTTCACTCTGAATTTGATACTGAAAGCTAAATTGGTTTTCCCGTATTGCACCTAGGTATCTATGTTACAGCCGGAGTCCTGTTTTCGACATCTTAGGTTTAGAACGCGACCCAACGGAGAATAAATTTTAGTAATGCATGAGACTGGGAGCCGCAAGTACCTAAATATCCGTAAAGCAGCCCTTGTATTGAGGAAGATGCTTTAAAAATTTATCCGTGAATCTATGCCCCGTTTGCACATATAGCTGCTTGAAGCATGTGAAAATGTGGAACGCAGGCCTCAAAACCAGAGTATATACATACATCCAGCCAAGCCACCTGTGACCACGCTATTCAAAGCGATGCATAACAAAGATAGTTCGATACTTTGCGTACTGTGTAAATGTGCCTGGCAGGTACAATTTATATTTTCTCTAATACGTATAAAATACTAGTAGGTGGAGAAGTTATTACTTTACAGAAACCCCAAAAACCGATACCGAGTATTTCAAAACAAGTATACGTTTGTGTGTATCGTAAACATCATAACTAAAAAAAAAAAAATCTGATGTACACCATTCACATGACTTTCTCTACATCTCTGTAACAAATGATTAATAAGCTTATTCTTCTATTTCATGCTAAAACATTAGCAGAAACAGTCTTATTACTTAGTTCATTATAAGTAGAAGAGAAATAAGGGAATACACTAGGCTAAGTCAACAGTCAAATGTTGTAAAATGCGTTTGCTATGGGATTGAAATCCGTTTCATTTGTATTTTGAAGCTAAAAACAATAAAAAGGGATATCTCCAAAGCGATCAACTCCAAGAAAAAAATTATATAACATAAATTGTGTTTTTTACGAGCTCTAAATTTTCTGTTAAGTTAGCTTTTGTCTATCTCTTATGGTTCACCAGTTATGCAACATTCCGTAAAATTCATCCAGAATAAAGTGGTCTTCAGAGGCTATTCCCAAAAATTCAAGATATACATTTTATTGTCAGGAAAATATCTTTAATGTAAGATACTTTAATCAAAATCGTTAGAGCCATTTTTGAGAGAATACAAATTTTTGAACATTTTTAAACGTAAAGGGTAGTAGTTTTGGGGGGGATTTTCTTGAAAATCTTCGTGTCGCATTCTTAGAAGACAACAAGCTTAAATAACAAATTTGGTATTTAACGATCTTTTCGTTTTTGAGCTATGCTGTCCACAGACACACACACATGCGCACACGGACCTGTTTCCAGAAATGATTTTGGGGGAGGGGGGATTCAAAACATGTATTTCTGGTGAAGTCCCGGTATCGAATTTTTGGGTGAAATACAATACCTTGTCTATTCACTATGTACAAAATACGCATAGAGAAAGTAAAAATGCCTTTGAAAGAAAGTGCGTTTATGTGTATCGTAAAAGCATTACTCAAAAATTAAAAGTCAATTGAGTAGAAAATTTGGTATCTAAGTTGAGTATCGTTTAAGGAAGCAACACAAAGAATTTTAGAACAATGTCCCAAACCAAATTACCTTTTACATGGAATATTTTCAAAATTTTCAATTTTCTAAAAAATGGCTTGAATTATAGCGATTAAAATGCCACATATAAAAAATATTTGTAAAAAAATATAATATATATATTTTTTTTTTAATTTTTTTGGAATAGTAGAGTTTTCTTAAATAAAAGCTCGCCATTCCCTTTACTGCTTTTACTTTTTATTTCGTAATATGTAGAGAAGGTATTGCATTCTACCCAAAAATCTACATCCAGAATTTCGCTGGAAGTTCAGGTTTTAGTATACCGTGTATCGAAAGAGTAGCACAGGAAAAATGTGCCTGTGTGCGTTCACGTGTCCGTATGCTGTGAACAGGATAACTCAAAAACGAACGAACTTTAATTTCAGTATCTTACAATTGGATACAAAATGTTTCACAAACGTTCCCACCTATAACTACCGTTTGCATGGAAAATTTTTTGATTTTCTAAAAACGCTCTACTAATGTTGATTAAACTGCCCTGTATTAAAGCATTTAGATGATAAATAAACTGAATACATTGAATTATCTTCGAATAGCCTCTGTAACCCTCTCTATTATGCATGAAAGATACAGAAAGCCTTACTACATAAAATTGTAGATATTGTTAAAATGCACAATTTATGTCAATTACCTTTTCGTGTGACATTAACCATTTCCGACATATATATATATATATATATTGCCTTTTGTTTAAATTTTCCAATATAAGACTTTGTCAAACGAAAATAATTGTCATTCGTTTTTCTTTTAGTTGACTAAAACGAAATTTTAAAGGCATCACAATATTTTACTAGCTTTAGCCTGGTGTTTTCCCTTACTTCCTTTGAACCCATTATAAAATATGCAATTAAACCATTTATGTTAATGTTCATCTTTATTAGTAGATGGAAGAACAAGCTTATGTAAGAATAGTTTCTGCAGAACAGGTATAGAAAGACATGTGAGTGTAAAACATCAGAGCTTTTTAAGGTACCACGACATTGCTAGGGCCTTTATCATGCCGCATGCACATGGTCGGAAACACGTTTCAGCAATACGAATTCTGCCTCGATTGGTATAAAAACCAAAAGGCATAATATAATTACATATTGTGCTTACAAACGGAAGAGTGGATGAGAAATGCTTTACCTAAACGTTAAAGTGCACAACTCTAATATTTATGGAACTGTTTTCATTTTTGTATTTATTTTAGTTCACTGTAACTACTTAGTCATATCACGACAGATTTGTAACGAGATAACTCGTGGACTGGTGTTTGGCGAACAGTTAGCCTTCTATATCTCATTCTCCAATGATAAATCTTGCTTCATTATGGTCCACAGAGGCCTTAGTGCCAGCCAACTGTAATTCTCCTATACGTGAGGGAAAAATGGCATTTAGGTGCAGTCCACTCTACCCCTCTCATTATCTGTGACTAGATGGAAAAACATTCACTATTATCAAGAATGTCTACAAATGTTGCATACAACTTAACATCCCTTGAATATTGATCCTATTTGGATCAATGGAACATAAGTTGCGTATAAAGAATATCTGTGGAACTTTGCAGTTCTAATTTTATCTTGGAAATGTTAGCCCAACATTCCATGCATGGCTTTCGAAAACTCTTTACGCTGGATTAATGTATACTACCTTGCATTAAAAGACTGAACATGCTGATAACGGCAAATTTAGCTTCACTTTCTGTCAGTGTGAACTTCCTTTGTTGCTAAAACACAATTCTTCACTTGACTGGCAGGGTACTTTACCTGCACCAAAATATGGCCGAACTGATTAAAAGCAACGTTACAACTAAGTCTGAATGTTCTCTAGAGTGGAATACCGTTAAGGCAATACATCTTTAAATTCGGCGAACAATATAATACAATATAGTTTGGATAGGTAGAGTAAGACTGAAAAATTCAATGACATAGGCGGAATTTGAACCACGGATCTCCCGATCTCTAGCCGGTTGCTCTGCCTCTGAGCTACCATGGCATTGTATTTCTCAATTGACTCGCATGTTTCCCGGTAAACAACAAGGTGATCTCAAATTATTTTGAGATGACAACCGCAATGGTGACTTACAATGTTGTAAGTACTTTAAACCCAGGATTCATAGCAAAGCCAACTATTATGGTCAATTGGCATTGGAATAATTGTTTTTTCAATTTGTACTTTAGACACGGCTTGTGTGAAAAAACAATTATTCCAATACAATATAGTTTAATTATATAATTTAGTAAGTGAATTATAAAATAGCATAAGAAAATATGATATAGCTAATATAGTATAATATAATCCTGTTAAGACGTTATAAAGGAAGAATTTTCTTTCCAACGCATCTTGGGACGCACCAGAGATTCACGTGTGGCTGTTAGTGAAACATGTCTTTAGGAATTCTATAAGAGCTCATCCATTGTAAATGGCTCATCCGGTTGTTCTGGTATTTGTATATAAACTAGAGAGCAGATTCCAAATAAAGTTCCGCCATTATATCTTCATTCCTTTGATGGTCCCATTTTGTATACCCTGCCGTTTTTCTAACAAACTGTATTTCATTAGCTGTTATTCCGCTTTCATTCCTTCACCTTAGAGTTCCTGCTTCACTTCCGTCACCCAATACAGGTCTTGCAAGTGCTTCACATAAGCATATATACTGTAGCATGTAATCAAACGTTGAAATGCAGTCGAAAAATAGGAACCTGTATCCTTTGTTGTTTTTACACTTAAGCCAAGTACTTCAATGTTTCACAGCCGTTTTCTTATTGCCGTTCGGTGGCTGCAATAACTTTAACTTTGTTCTACGTGTGTTGGTGAACGCTTTCTTAAGATTAATGTCGTCCAATTTAACGATACATGCAAATAATTCTTCGTTGAAGCTGCGATAGGGTTTCATTGGTAAATTTTCCTTGTGTACTTACAAATAATAGTACTTTCATAGAGTTGGTGTCCGGACATTCGACAACATTAGTTCGTGTTTGTGTCCATGACTGTTTTTCAACCGTGGTTAAGTGGTTATACCGCTCGCCTCCCACCTAGGTGGCCCGGGTTCGATCCCAGGCTCCCACAGGTGGGATCCGTGGTGGATAAGCGGCGTCTGAGTGGGTTTTCTCCGGGTCCTCCGATTTCCCTTGCCACTCTTTTCACCAAGTGCTCCGCATCATCTTTCCAATTATCAATTTCGTTTACAGTTCATATCATTCACTTTCTCATGTTCATGCCTGGCTAAGGGCCGACCTTTCGTAACAGGTTCTCCATTTTGTGGTTTCGTGCTGTAGGCTCCCCAACAGGCTTCTGTCCCTAGGCATTGGCTTGTAAGTCCTAGGGGGTTGTCAGTCCCACAATTACGGGGAGGATAAGCCGATTACGGAACTTTTTTCACGGTTGTCACACAGAGAACTGATAACGTTGATTGAGAAACAAAATTGGTCACTTAAAGGTGAAAAACTTAGAGAGGGAAAACACTAATGCTATCTATGGAAACGGGCCACTGTTTATGCACTTTAGCGTACATCATACTGTCAACTTTTTTTCTCAAATGGATGCAAGTTTAACCATCAAATTGAGTGTAGCACTCTAGAATCTTTGCAAAGAAAAGACAAACATTTACCTTCAATTTTCAGTTCTGTGGGAATTTCTGAGGTTGAAGTGATATAGTACGATATCGGGCTGGGCTGGTGGTGCCATGTACTGCTACGATTTGATATGGTGATGGAGTGTGAAGTGAACGGGGGTATAAGATTGGGAGTGTGGGAGGAAAGATATATATGGTCCCGCTTTGCACAAGTCTCAGTTCTTCCATAACCAAAAATTGGATCCGTCTCCATGTTGCACCACAGAGACCGGAGAGTAAATGGCGGAGATCAGAGGCGTAACACGTCATGAGAAATACCACCATTAATTTATTTCATTTCATATAATTCCCTTGCTTACAACTGTGGTACTAATTGCATTAGAATTTATTTATTTGATTCATTACTAAAGAGAAAGATTTTCCAATTCCCGAAACTGCTGATTTTAAGGGGAGTTAGAAGTCCTAACCGCCAATATTAAATCTGCAAACCTCATGACTCATTATTTTGCATACTATTTAAAACAATAGAATAAAATCTGTTAGCATCTAGATATATTTTAATATAATTATGTTCAAAAAGTTTAGTTATTAAGGGATACAATTATTTTCTTAATTATATCATCTTTTGATTACAATTTGTAATTATTATTTTTTTTAATTTGTATAGCCCCCTTTAACATCAATAGTCATATCGGGGGCTTTCACTTGTGAAACTGTAGGTTAAACTCTCACATCCATACTCTAATTCCAGTTAAAGAAAAATTCCCCGCCCCAGCCGGGAATCGAACCCGCGACCTCCGGGTGAGAAGTCAGCTCGCTGACCACTCGACCACGGAGGCAGTCGTAAGCAATTATTGTTTTAAAAGTAACCAAACAAGGTATTAACAGATAAGTAGATCCACACAGAATTTGTTTTTTATCATCACCAAATGTAATTTATCTATCTTAAATATTTTAAAAATAGTTTAGATAAATTTCATTCACATAAAAGGGCCTGAAAGCGAAAGTGGAGAAAAGCAATACTTTCAAGGGTTCACCACAAAAGCTGTCATACTCAATAGTAGTAGCAAACCCTAGATATAAAGTTCCTCTAAAAAGGATAAACTTTTTTTCTCTATTGTGTGCAGGAGTTATGAATTTTTCTGTAAAGTGTTACATAAGATACAAGTGCAAATGGCGTAATAAATCAACATAACAATATGATGTACACTTTAATTTATGCAACCAAAATATTGGAAAATTTTGGAAAACATTCTGTGTGTTCTAAGCTTCATCTTTAAACATTCCTCCACAAAGAATCAAGCAGGCTAATCAAGTTCTGTCATGAAAAATAAGTACTAATACTGGATAGCAATTTTCTTGATTTCTTTCCACATTAACCCCATTTCGCTTAATTTTAATGATGTTTTAACTTTCGGCTGTGTATTTATTTATACATTATTAAACCAATCTTCTCAATTTGTCTATTTATATATAATTGATATGTAGAAATGGTGACAAAAATGTATTTCTGCATGCATTCAAACTGACTGTCCACATTTCACACCGCTGGAACAAAAAGAAGAAAAAAAAAACTTAACACAATACGTACACACATCTCATCATGGATCCTAAATTATTTGAATATATATTAAATACTTTTTAACGTGTTATACAAGTTCTATTTTGAAGGACAGTTATGATTTATGAGTAAAAATCAAAGCAATCTGGTTTAACTTGATGAATTCCAGTACTATTAGAAATACATTTCTTCTTAAAGAGAATGATAAATCATAAATGATACATGTTGGATTGATTTAATGCAAGAATAGCCAAACATAACACCTATAGGCTTTTTGGAGTTTATTAATTGGAATTTCCTGTTTAATGTTATTGTTATCGCCATAGGTACAACATAGTTTAATAATATGTTTTAAAGTGTTGCTACATTTTGCTTTTTACTGTGAATTCTGCACCACCTCGCAGAAAAAAACATATTTAGAGCAGTGCGGTTACCTTTAGTTCCGTTTTCAGGAGGAGGTTTGCTATACAAATTGGTATTTTTATTAAGAATGACAACTTTAGTGTAATTAACCTATGTGACGTCTTTCTGTCAAAACATATAAACAAGTCTCCTTTATTGTAAAAAAAAAAAATTACTGAGTACATGGGGTTGGCTGTATATGTATACTTAGCATATAAATAAAAGGTGACAAAAAGAAGCAAAAGATAAAAGCAAAGAAAGAAATGAAATGCAAAAGAAAAAATAAAAAGAAAAATGAATTGCCTATAGCTGTCTAAAAAATTCGATGGAAATTGTCCATGTTTTAACTTTAAACAGTTTGCTCTGTGAATGGCATTTTGAATACATTTTCTCAAAGTGAATAAATGTATTTTAGGAATATTACTTCGTTCGTGATACGTGATCGTAGGAAGTGGCCAATCCAGTATATTGGCGCGTAAAATTCCAGTCAATCGAAACCCATTACCTCTGCATTTTAATATTTTATATCATACACACGTGCAATTGTTTTATAACTGTATCGCATTTATCGAATTTGTTTTCTCTCTGAACTAATGTTCGTCTCATAATAATAGTATCAGATTGCGTGATATTCCCGTACATAATGGCGGAACTTCCAAAACGTTTTGGGGAAAGGTCTATCGTTGAAATATAAATATTAATTGAAAACTCAAAGCCGCAGAATATAAAAAAACAAAACAACAACAACAGAGAGAGTGTGTGAAATTCTGTAAGCAACGAAGCCATGATTTATGATATGGATATTAAGTTTACTGATTTCTGTACAAATATATTTTAAAATTAATGGGATTTTATGAATATTATTCTCCGTGTCCATATAGTCTAATGATTATTATTTTATTCACGAAATAGTCTTATTAAATACAACTCAAACATGACTGGTTATCTTTTATAAAACTCACAGGACCTTCTCCACTCATTCGTTTGCAAACTATTCTTAAAACCGCTGATTCAGAAAAGGAAAGAGAAAGACAGCAAGCACAATTGCTCAAAATTGAGAAGTAGAGAGTTGTTTCTTGATCAACTTAATGAAGCTCTTTTTACACCTTGCGTATGCATGAGCAGGGGAGAGAGTGCAAGAGAGAGAATATTAATAATGAATTTCCATTTCAAAGATATATATATATATATATATATATATATATATATATACATAATATTTAAAAAAGCAAAACAATAATGATTATCTCGGAAATGGTTGATTTCAAAAACTGTATTTATCAAAAATTGTATGCTTCAACGAGGATTACATTTTTTGCATAGTAAGATGTTGTCTATCTCTTATGGTTTACTAGCTATTCAAATTTCATTCAAATGAAAATTACTTCAGTGTTATTCTCATAAAGTTGAAGATATACATTTCATTTGTAAAAATATCTTGAATATTTTCTTTTCGTAGTCGGCTTGCCCTCTCCGTATGTAGGACTGACCCTCTCCTAGGACTTACAAGCGGGTGCCTAGCCTGTTGCGGAGCCAACGGCACGCAACTACAGAATGAAGAACCTGGAAAGAGTGGTCGGTTCTTAGGTGATGATGATGGAGCAATTGATTGAATGAGTGGCGGGGGAATTAGGAGGACCAGGAGAAAATCCGCCCAGATGTCTTATCGTCAACCACAAATCCCACACGCGGGCGTTTGGGATCGAACCCGGTAGTTTCTTAAATTTAAGTTATTTTAATATAAATCGTTAGAGCAGTTTTCGGGGAAATAAACAAATTCGAAATAATTCCATATAAGCACTACTGAAGGTGGGGGTTTTGTAGAAAATCTCCATTTTGAAGATGCTGTTCTGCTGTTTAGAGAACACATATATACTAGCAAGAGCGCGCGCGTACGGACCATTTTATAAAAATTTTTTTTGGATTCAGGAGGCCTCAAAACATGTATTTCCAGTAACACCTTGGCATCGAATTTTTGTGTCGAAGTTTCTATGGACAGAATAGAAAGTAAAATAATGTATGATAAATTATTGAGATATAAATGGCATGATTAAGCAAATAAATCTATGTTCTTTAATAAACACACTTCTAGAACAAAAGTAAATCAGTGAAGTAAACACGTGATCTACCACATGCTTTGAACATTTCAGTCTGATATGTTAAATTGAGCCTGAGATAACGGTCATGAATTTAGTAGTTTAAACATTGGAGGAACAGGACTTTTAATCTTCCTTTACACCTCATCCATGAGTTTTAATTACTTAGAGAAAAGTATATCACAAATATACAAAATATATTTTGGAAAAATAAAAATAAAGAGAAGAGCGCTAAAACGATTTAATGACTCGTCATCCATAACTCAATTACATTCTGTTGCTTAGTTCCAGAAAGCATAAAACCACAATAAGGTTAAAATCCGAATCGATGAATGGAGATGGCAAATTATGGACTTCGTCATTGTGACAAGACCAGTTCTGAATTCCACAACTTGCTTGCATCGCAACGAGTTGGGGTTGGACAGAAATCCGCGACAGCCCATGACCTAGTAACCAGACGATTATGATGGTAATCATCATCACCACATAAACCCTTAATGGAACGCAGCTGGATTATGGGATCCGTCAGCAACTCTCCCGTGGGAACCGACCAAACGGTTACCAGCTGATGCTCCCAACAACCCAAGTTGAGCCTGTTGCTGTAAGCAATTAAACTGATTCTCTAAGGGTCCTGCACAAAATACTTCTTGCAGCTTCAGTAACACTCTTCTTCTAATTTATATCCTCTTGCCAACTTGTCAATTAACAGCTTAGAAACTACAGAATATGTCTGCTCTTGGGAAAGTTGATTCACATTGGAGCAACGTCGATGAAATAAGATCGATGTTATGTGTGGTTGACAGGTTTCTTCAGGTTCACAAAAAGGAACTATAATTGAAATAGATATATAAATAAAATGGAGAGATAAGGAAAACAATGAGAAAAGATTTGCCTCACCAGCCATAAAACTTTATCCAATATTGCTCAGTACGGTTTGAATTGTCGATAAATGAAAAACACTATATTACTATCACAGAATAGTTGCATTTTATTAGTCTTGTCTTACAGTTTCATCAAAGCATATTATACTCACCATTATTCAAGTATAATTTAACATAAAAATACTCATCGAAGACGTTCACATTACATTTTCACGTACATTATTGCGGACAGAATTTAATTATGATACATAATGTTATGTCACAATCTTATAAATTCATATATAATCATATTTTACATTCTCTTAACTTGCAGCAGCTTCGTTAATCTGTATATATGACAGAATTTAAGTGGCAGACAACTTCCAGGAGACTTTACTATAACTTCAATTTCCGGATAGAAATTTATAAAATAATTGTTGCTTAATGTAACTTAAAATAGGCCACATCCCTTAAGAACATCGTGGAAACCTATACCAGGGTGCTGGCAGGCCATTACAATAGAGAAACCCCTATACAGCCGGGTGTTCAGGCTCTGCTCGGGGGTAAGATGTCTGTTGCTGTATATGGCGTCCCGCCCGTTTGTTGACTCATGCTAGCCACGACAATCGGCCCTAACTAGACGCTTACCATGGCAACACTATCGATACTCCTCGCCACGGTGTGACAAATTCAGGAGCCCCGCAGGAGAAGAGTTACTGATTTATGTAAGTGAGCCTTATACGCAGTCTATCCCGACAATGTAAACCCAACACTGACAGCATTGTAGTTCCTCTAATATTTAAAAGGGTCGTCAAAGTCAATCTTTGAGTTGTCGCTACATTCTTTTTACCCCATTAACCGTTCCAGTGACTTAATAATGGTTGTAATAATCTCTGAAAGTACCTCATAACGAACTGCACCGCAATAATGTCAGAGATTGTAGACGTGTTTGATATAAACAATTTGAGATGAGCAATGCATGCTAAACATTATATAACATTACACTTATTGTTATCAGATGTAGATATATTGACCTTAAAGAAAGCCAGATAAAAATTTGTCTAGAAACTGCTACACGTCTATAGAAATATCGATATTAAGCAACTCATTATTCAGGTTCTTAAGATTTACTAACCATAAAAAAAACACTGTACATTAATACCTTCTTGTGTTATACAATCTACTCCTGAGACATATTTTTAATTGCTAGTCGCCGGTCCCCATGACCGCGGTCGCCAAGGCGTCTCGCTTTGGTGCTTCGTAGCGCAGGGGATAGTGGGTTTGAGTCCCGCCTTGGGCATGGGTGTTATATATTTGTCTACGTGTGTGTGTGTAAAAAGAAGAAAACAGTAATCATACAGCAAACAAAGTAAAAACTAAAAATCTGATGTGTACTACTCACATGACTTTCTCTACATCCCTGCAACAAATTATTTTTAAAAAGCTTATGCTTCTATTTACTTCATACTAATCTAGAAAAATTAACAGAAATAGTCTTATTACCTTCTTCCTTGTAAGTAGAAAGGAAATAATGGAGTAGCATAGGTTAAAGCGATAGTCAAAAGCTGGTTACTATGTGACTGAAGTTCCTTTGTTTGTATGGTCATGAGTTGACAAATTCCTGTATGAGAAAAGTTAAAGATTTTCGATCCCGAAAACAAAAACAAGGAATATCTAAAAAACGATCAACTCCAAGAAAAAAAATGTATACAACATATATTGTGTGTTTTAATTTGCTCTACATTTTTTGTGTGATAAGTTTTTGTCTTTTTCTTGCGGTTTAGCAGTTATACAAAATTCCGGAAAATCCACTCAGAATAAAGTAGTCTTCAGAGGCTATACCAAGAAAATTCAAAATATACATTTTATTTGTCGGGTAAATATCTTTAATATATGATATTTTAATCAAAATCGTTAGCGCCATTTTTTAGAAATCAAAATTTTCGAAAACAGTACCATGTAAAGGGTAGTTTGGGGTGGGGGGATTTTTCTCAAAATCTTCGTGTCGCATCCCTGGAAGATTCTAAACTTAAATACAAAGTTTGGTATTTTACCAAATTTTAGTTTTTGAGCTGTCGTGTTCACATACACACGGACACACTGACACATGGACACACACACGGACCTTTTTCTGAAAAAGGGGGCCCTAAAACATATATTTCCGGTAAAATTTCGGTATCGAATTTTTTGGTGGAGTGCAATACCTTGTACACTTTGTACATAGTTCATATAGAGAAAGAACCAATAGTTAAATAAAAGTAGGGTACACAGCGCTGGAGTCCCGACCAGACTCCGGAACTGTATTTAAAAAAAAAAGTATGGCTTAATGAATAACGTCAAAAGCTGGTTGCCGAAAGTAATGGGTTCGTTTCCTTATGAAGTATAATATAGAATAGTATAAATCCATACGAAAAAGTGCTGCAATTCGTATACTCAGGACGAAATTCTGATTGGCCAGCGCACTAATATTAACATTTCCTTGATTCTACTCAATGAGATTAGTTTGTAAGCTGAGGAATGTTTATAAGACAAAGAAGAGACTTGTGAACTTGAGATCTGCACCTTATTTACAGTGAATTAAGAAATGGTGTTTATTCAACACACCAGGAATTTTGGGATGAGCCTTACAATCGTTACTTCACTGATGTCAACTTTCACTTGAAAATGCAGCTCTCCATTTCGAGAGATTCACATTTTGTTTTTATTTTTACTTTCTCTACACGTATTATGCACATAGTTTATAGAGACGGTATTTTAATGCACCCAAAAATTCGATACAAAGATATCACCGGAAATACATGTTTTAGGCCCCCATGAATGCAAAAAAAAAAAAAAAAGTCTGTTAAATACCAAAGCTAATATTTAAGCTCGGTGTCTTCCAAGGATGCAACACGAAGATTTTCAAGAAAATCCCCCCACCCACAACTGCAATTTACACCTATACACTTTAACGGTCTTTTAGCTTTTAAACTATACTGTCAACAGAGCTACACACAGATATATATACACAAACCTTTTCTCAAACATGCTTTTTGGTCTCAGGGATCTCAAAACATAATTTCTGGTGAAATCTCGTTATAGAATTTTTGGGTGAAATACAATACATTCTCTATGCGTGTTATATATGTTCATAATGTGCAGCTAATGCATTATTGAACTGTTAGCTCAAATGAAAGGACTGCAGAAACTAGAAGCAAGTTATCCAACATCTCTGACAGAAATAAAGCATAGTGTACCCAATTTTTGCATTAACAAACGATAGTTTTCTAGCGTCCATCCTCTGCGCCTTGGTGCGTAAGTGCCGAGTTCGATTCTCGGTACCAGTATGGTTGGACTGGAACTGTGTATTTTCACCATCCCACGGAAGGGAAAGGTCTGACGCCGCGTTCGTGTTGTGGTCCCTATCACAATTCCGTTCCGGCTATTTACCGCAGTTGTGTTGAATATTCTCATCGTCGTCATAATCACCAGGTTTCTAGTAATGAGTGTGATAATATTTATCTCATAATTCGTTGACTTAGAGGCTTTAATTTACAGAATTTTCAGACATGTATTTCCGTCAAGAACTCGAGGACTGGATCGCAACATCAAGTTTTTCTTTTGGATACAGCAAGACTTTCTTAAGATTCAAAAAAAAAAATGTTTACGGAGAAGGCAGATTGACATTTAATGAAAACCAACCACTAGTAGAAGTTAGTTTACCAAATATGAATGAAAGAGACTCATGTGATTTAACATACAAAACTAAACATAGGATTTGAAAAGTAATACTTCTAACCTTTTCAGGAGCAGTTTAAAAATTTAGCAACGACCTATTTTAAATGAAATTGTAAATAAAAAAAAATAATCTGATTTGCTCCACATATATGACTTTCTTCAATGTTCTGCAAAAAAACTTCCAAAACATTTTTCTTTCATATGCATCACACTAATTAAGATAAACATTAGCAGAAAGTGTGTTTTAACTTTCTTTCTAGTGAGCAGACGATAAATAAAGGAATACACTAGACTTTAAAAGTTGTCAGTCATATGAAATAATTTAAATTCCGCTCGCTATGCAAGGCTAAGATTCAAACAAAAGATACGAAACGAAAGATCACTTCCGTTTGGAAAAGGTTTAGTAGTTAAAATTGAAACCAATAACAAAAATACCTTGCAAACAAAAATAGTGTACATGACATAAATTGTTTTATCGAGATCCTTATTTTTTTGTGTTCTTATTGTCTATCTTTTGCGGTTTATCATTTATACAAGTAATCCAGAATGAATAGATCTTCAGAGTTTATTTCCAGATAATTCAATGTATACATTTCGTTTTTTATGAAATAGCTTAAACATATGGTATTTTAATAAATATCTGATGTGTTCTATTCAAATGAATTTGTCTACATCTCTGTAACAAATTACTGTTAAAAAGCGTATTATTGTATCTACTGTATGCTAATCGAGATAAAATTAGCAGAAATGAACTTATTACTTGCTTCCTTGTAAGTATAAGGAAAATAAGGGAATGTACCAGGCTGAAGCGATTGTGTGTTTTTTTTTTTTTTTTTCCTTTTTTTTTTCTTTTTTTTTTTAAATCTTGTTCCTATTTGATTGAAATCCGCTTCATGGTATAACCAGGAGTTGACAAATTCCAGTAGGAGGAAAGTTTCAGTTTATTTAAAGCTGATAGCAATAACAAGGAATATATCAGAAATGGCCAGCTCTACAAAAAAAAGTATATGACATAAATTATATTACGTACTTTGAGTTGCAAATTTTGTCTGTCTCTTACGGTTTACTAGTTATGCAATATTCAGTAAAATTGATGCAAACTGAAAAGGTATTCAGAGGGTCTGCCATAGAATTCAAGATATACAGTTTATTTGTCATGTAAATATCTTTACTAATGGCACATCTTTTAATCAAATTCATTAAGGCCAGTTTCGAGAAAATATAAAATTTCGAAAGATTTTTCCAAGTAAAGGGTATTTTCAATAGGCGACTTTTTTACTTTCTCCACACGACCATGTACATAGTGTATAGAGAAGGTATTGTAAAAATTCGAAACAAAGATTTCACCGGAAATACATGTTTTAGGACCTCCTTAGTCCAAAATAACCATTTTTAGAAAGATGTCCGTGTATTCTTCATACTTATATATAATTAATTTATCATATAATAGGAAAAGAAATTATAGTTAATAAATGTCTGTCTGTCTCTCTGTTTGTCTATCTCTCTGTGTCTGTGTGTATGTGTGTGTGTCTGTGGGCAGCATAGCTCAAAAACGAAAAGACCATTAAATACCAAACTTAGTAGTTAAGTTTAGTATATTCCAGGGATACTACACGAAGATTTTGAGAAAACTCCCCCACTTCAAACTACCCTTTACATGGAACTTTTTTCGAAAATTTTGATTTTCTAAAAAATCGCTCAATCGATTTTGATCAAAATATCATATATTAACGTGACAAATAAAATTTTCTGGGAATAGCTTCTGAATACTACTTTATTATGGATCAATTTTATGGAATTTTAAATAACTGCTAAACCGTAAGATGGAAAAAAACTTACCAAACGAAAAACGGAACTCTTTAAAACACACAATTTATGTTATATGCATTTTTTTCATGGAGTGGGTCGTTTTTGAGATATTTCTTGTATTTGGTTTCAACTTTTAAAAATTATACTTTTCTCATACAGGAATTTGTCAACTCCTGTCCACACAAACAAAGGAACTTCATTCACATAGCAACCAGCTTTTGACTGTCACTTTAACCTATAACTTAACTCCATGGCACGACAGCTCACGGGGAACCTTGGCCTACCACCCGGCCGCTGCGTCCCCCATCTCGGTCCACTACAGACGTCATGGATGGGGTGCAGTATTGGAGGGTGAGACGTGGTCAGCGCCTCGAGCCCCTCCCGTCCGGCTAATGCGGTCCTCACGACCTGACTTTAACCTATGGTACTCGCTTATTTCGCTTCTACTTGCAAGGAAGCAAGTAATAAGACCATTTCTGCTAATTTTTTCTCAATTATCATTAAGTAAATAGAACAGTAAGATTTTTAACAATAAATTGTTGTAGATATGTAGAGAAAGTCATGTGAATGGACCACATCAGATTTTTTTTGAAAAATCTTCGTATTGTATGCTTGGAAGAAATTGAAACTTAAATACCAAGTTTGGTATTTCACGTACTTTTCGTTTTTGAGCGGTACTGTGTACACACACATACACACACACGCGCGCGCGCGCGCGCACACACTAAACTTTTTCAAAATGCTCGTTTTTTGCTTCAGGGATCTCAAAGCATATATTTCCGGTGAAATCTCTGTATCGAATACAATAGGTACCTTCTCTATACACCTGTAGAGAACGTTAAAATCGTAATATTGAGAAATTCAATATTTCGAAAAAATTTCCATGTAAAGGGTATTTGGGGGTGTTGGCATTTTCCTGAAAATATTCAAACCACATCCTTAGAAGGTACTGAAATGAAATTTCGAATTTGGTATTTAACCGAGTTTTGGTTTTATAGTTAAGCTGTCCACACACATTAGCTTGCGCGGACATTTTTCTAAAAATTTGTTTTTATTCAGGGAGGTCACAAACTATGTATTTTCGGTAAAATCCTGAAATCAAAATTTTCGGTAGAATACATTACCTTCTCTACCCACTTTGAGTATGGTACATACATATTAGAGAAAGAAAAAGTATTCTTGGTTCTTGTATGTAACAAATGTTCATAACGTATGTTAAGTAAGGGCTAATGCATTTACAAAATAAGGCTAAATCCCTTAATTACCGTAACTCCAGGAATTAAAGTGCGACAAAAGCGGATTAATGTGGTTTTGTCTTCAGAGAAATGCTAGCAAGGGACATTTTATGTCAAACTATTTATGACACAAACTACTGTTAAGGTATATTTATATATTATTGCAGAAAATTTAAATTCTTGGAAACATGAAAGAAAGAGGGATAATCAGCTTGCTAACGTGCATAATTTAGTGTAAAATGTTACCTCGTTATAATTATTGTACAAAAAGTGTTACTAATGTAATTCCTGGCTATACACACACCATTGTATGACAAGTTGATTTAAAATGCACAGACTATCTGCTTAAAATGGAGTGTTCTAATGCTCTGTTTACAACATCCATTGAAAGCTTTAGCAGCATAGTTCGTGCTGAAATCCGCCCTTTGGAGTGTTATTGTGTGCAACGTATTATGCTTTGTATTAACTGTTGGATACTGACGACGGTAAACCTTTTTAGAAACTGCTTCTTACAGTACTTACCAGAGCTAGGAAGTTCGTACCGTTCGCCGTTCCGCATATAGGTAACGACCGACCATCTCAACACAACAAAACATTGCCGGTCCCCGTGGCCGCGCTCCCTAAAGTGCCTCGCTTTGGTGGGTTTGAGTCCCGCCTTAGGCATGGGAGTTTGTGTGTTTGTGTGTTTATAAATGTGTATATGTCTGTGTATGTATATGTAAAAAGAAAATCGTTAAATTAATAGGTCAACTAGAAATGTAGGAAACTGGAAAAAAGAGGAAAAATGAATACAGCGCTGCAGTCCTGACAAGCTTTCGGAACTGTATTTTTACTTTCTCTAGCCCCGTATGTACAATGTACATAGGGATAGAGAAGTATTGCATTCCACCCAAAAATTCGGTGTCGAGATTTCACCGGAAATACATGTTTTAGAACCTCCTGTATCCATAAAAAGCATTTTCAGGAAAAGGTCCGTGTGTGTGTGTGTGTGTGTGTGTGTGTGTGAGTGTGTGTGTGTGTGTGTATGTGTGTGTCCTTGTGTCTGTGAACACAATAACCCAAAAACGAATAGTAGCTAAAATACCAAACCTGGTATTTAAGTTTAGTATCTTCCAGGGATGCGACACGAAGATTTTGAGAAAAATCCCCCCACCCCAAACTACCTTTTACATGGAACTTTTTTCCAAAAGTTTTATTTTCTTAAAAATGGCTCTTACGATTTTGATTAAAATCTCGTACATTAAAGATATTTACCTGACAAATAAAATGTATATCTTGAATTTTCTGGGAATAGCTTCTGAAGACATGTTTATTCTGGATGAAATTTGCTTAATTTGGCATAACTAGCAAACCGTAAGAGATAGACAAAAACTTACTACACAAAAAATTTAGGTATTGTTAAAATACACAAGTTATGTCATATACATTTTTCTCGTGGAGCTTACGTTTTCGAGGTATTCATTGTTATTAGTTTCAGTTGTGAAGTACTTATACTTTTCTCAACGGGAGTGTCCGTTTTTCTTTTGTTCTACTCCTGGCCAAGAAAAGAAGCGATTTGTAATGACAATCGCATAACAACAGCCTTTAAAACATTTGACTTTTGGTTTAGCCTAGTGTATTCCCTTATTTTCTTCCTACTTATACGGAACTAAATAATAAGAGCATTGTGCTAATGAGTACCACGATTAGCAAGGTGCAGAAAGAAGAATAATCTTATGTAAGAAGTTTGTAGAATAGCTAGAGAAAGTCATGTGAGTGTAACACATCAAATTGTTTAATTAAAAAAATACAAGTCATTGATAAGAATGCAGAGGGGAGAGGTAAACAAACTTGTTGTCAAGTAAACAGTACTGTTTCCAGAGAACAAAAATGACTTAAGAGGCATTCGTAAAAGCAGATCATTATGTACAACATTCAAATTGTTACATATAACGGACAGACTCTGGCTGATTTCCTGCTTTGCATGTATACATTATGAAAACGCCCAAACAATTATAATACGAATTATAATAGTTATTGATAGAATACAAAATAGTATCCAAATAATGAAATTAATATCTTCAGACTTCATCTGCAGCCGTATAATTGAAAACTATATGTATTTCTGAAGTATTTCTACGTTCCAACAAACAAGATTTGTAATGTTAAAAAAGTTCGTTCCAGTTCCCATGTTGTATCAGTATTACCAAACAAATAGTATTTGTTCAGCTCCATATCTCTGGACTGCAATTGTGTGATAGTTGTTGGTAACTTTCTGAACAAATTTGTAGTCAATAATATGTTTCTGTGATGCTTTTCTGTTACTAGACATTTGACAGTTTGTTTACTAGAACTGCCATCGGTTTCTGAATAAGTACATGTATAAGTGCACTGCTAGAAAACTTACTATAGTTGTAAAACAAATTAATTTTGCTTACATTTGAGCACAACAAATAAGTTATTCGAACGCCTTCCTTCCTACCGACGTGGTTCTGTGTTATGCAGTGACAGCTGTTTTGCTGTAATGGGTTGTACTCTATGTTGACCTTTGCTCGCGCAAGTAGAACCGCTTGGTATTACCAACCCTGGCCGGTCCTACCCTGCATAAGGAAATCGGTACGAACTTTCTAGCTCTAGTAATTACAATATACGAGAAGTGCGATCTTGGAAGCTCTAAAGTGGCAATACGGGGTAATATATTTTGGAAACACTGATTGTTGTAGGTGCCATCTGGTGTTTCCACTGGAAAGTTTAACGTTGTTATTAATAACCTATTTCAGATATTTTTTTCAATAGAGAGCTATTTGTGTCGATTACAATAACCTTAAATGTGTGTCTCAGCGAAGGGATGTAATTAACTCGTGAAAATATTCGTGCGATGATTCATTTTCACGTGAATTATTAAGACAAGAGTGCATTGATCAACTTACTACTATATTTGGCAATGAAGCTCCATCATTTACCACGTCGGCCTCCGTGATGTAATGGTTACCATGCTAACTTCATATACCCAAGGTCGCGGGTTCAAACCCGGCGGAGGACGATCGATTTTTTCGGGCGTAAAAATCCTTAGCATGGCTTCCTTCGGAAGGGAAGTATAGCTGTGGGTCCCGTGTCGTAGATTTACGGCACGTAAAAGAAGCTCAAGCCTGATAAGAGAGGACTCTGAGCAAAATTAAGCGATCTTTCACGCCCAATATAGAATGGGACGCTGAGAACCAAAGCAGTTAAAGAGCGTCCATAAATAACAGGTCATTTCTTTTAATCATTTACCTCTGTTAAACACTGGTATAACGAGTTAAACCATGGCCGCCGTTCGCCCATTGACGAATTCGTTCAAAACCAGTTGTTGTGCCAGAAAATATTACGTTGTACAAAATCTGATAGTACAAGATCGTCATTTCACATACTGTGAGATGAAGGCACTTCTAGGCATTACTTCTATAAGCATATATAGCATATTTCGTGATTATTAAGCCATGAAAAATGTTTGCCCTCGTTGGATCTCACATAATTTGACACAATTTCAAAAGAATACTCGTGTTGATTGGTACACAGAAATGCTCAAGAAATACAACAGGGGCTTCAAAAGACGTATATAAGATTGTAACAGGTGACGAATCATGGATATATGCATATGAGCCGGAACTTAAACCACAGTCGACTGTATAGGCGCTTCAAGATGAAACAAACCCAAAAAAAGTTGCTTGCACTCGAAGCACTTCGAAACAAATGGTCATCTGTTTTTTCAGGAAAACTGGTCTTGAGGCAACGTCCCTTTAAAGGAACGTAAAACAGTCAATTCCAAATGGTACACAACCATTTGTTTGCCGGAAGTCTTCGTGGAAAAAAAAAAAAAGGCAAATAAATGTTATCGGATCGCTCTTCATCAGGACAATGTGCGCGCTCACACATCTCGTCTAACAACCGACTATTCAAATACCCAAAATATTGATGACTCACCCGCCGTACAATCCTGATTTTGTACTCAATGGCTTCTTTTTGTTCCCGAACATCAAGAATAAAATGCGTGGATAACGATTTTCGCCGGCAGAAGAGCGTTGATGGGTTCAATGAGTTTTGGAGGTGTCTCAAGTAGATTGGAAAAAATACATGATAAATGGTTCGAACGAATGCAGAAGTGTATTGACCATAAAGTAAAATATTTCGAGAAAAATAAAGCAATTTTCAATAACAAATTACTGCTTTTTTACTTTCTCTACACGTACTATGTATATAGTGTATAGAGAAGGTATTGCATTCCACCCATTCGTTACCGAGATCTCACTTGAACTATACTTTTAGGGTCCGCTGAATCCAAAAAAAAAAAAAGTATTTTCAGAAAAAGGGCCATGTGTGTGTCCGTGTGTCTGTGAAAACGATAACTCAAAAATGAAAGGTCGGTAAAATATCAAATTTGGTATTTAAGCTTGGCATCTTCCAGGGATGCGACACGAAGATTTTGAGAAAAATTGCCGCTCCCCAAACTATCTTTTACATGGGAAAAATTTCGAAAGTTTTGATTTTCTCAAAAATGGCCCTAATGACTGATTAAAATATCGTATATTAAAAATATTTACATGACAAACAAAATGTATATCTTGAGTCTTCTGGGAATAGTTTGAATACATCTTTATTCCAGATGAATTTTGCGGAATTTTGCATAACTGGTAAGCAGTAAGATTACTGCAAAAATTACTATACATAACTTGTAGAGCTCGTTAAAACACACAATTTATGCCATACATTTCTTTTTTGTGGATTTAAACGTTTTTTTTAGATATTCTTTGTTAATGAGTTCAGCTTTAAAATATTTCTACTTTTCTCATTCGTAACTTTGTCAATTTCTGGCTATACCAACAAAGGCACTTCACATTTTACTATCACTTTGCCCTAGTGACCTACAAGGAAGCAACTATAAAGACCATTTCTGATAATTTTTTCTCGAATAGCATGAAAGAAATGGAAGAGTAAGCTTTCTAACAATAATTTGTTGCAGATATGTATAGAAAGTCATGTGAGCTGAACACATCAGTTTTTTATTATTACTCTCAAAATGTATACTATAGTGCCCTACTGATCATCGAACGGAAAGTCAATTGTTTTAATTATTTGATTTGTAAAATCTAAACGAAAACTCTACCCTTTAAAATCGATTTATATATATATATATATATACTAAATATTTACCTTTTATTCTTTTTATTAGCTTCCTATTAATCGTAACAAATATTCCCATCAGTTTTAGTCTCACGAACACGAAGTAGATTCAGAGGAGAATATTTTGACAGCAGACCGATGAAGCCTTCCTTTTTTGACGAATCTTAAAAGAAACTTAAAGAGTCGCACCTAACCTTTCAAAGCGTACTGCTTAAAATAGACTTTAACTTTAAATAAATAGAGGGTAACATTTTCCACATTGGTTTCGTATACCGTTGGTTTCCCGGTTACACCAAACTAAACAACAGATTATCTCTAAGCATGCTAAGCTTCCCAATCCAGAGATGCCGTTTCAGTTCTCGGTTGGAGGAAGGGAGTTTTTCTTTAACCAGGATTATTCTCTCCCACCTAGAGTCTGGAAGTAGATTGAGAAAGTATATGTGTGTATGTTAATTTAATGTTTGTATAAGAAATCCAAGGTCAACAAATACAAAGAATAACAGAAGAGAAAACGACTGAGCTTCACTACCGATGAGCAATTTTTGCTAAAGTAAAGTTGCTGATACAACCTTGGATGTTAAGTGCGGCATACAAATGAAACCTTTACTCGTATATGATGCCTCGGCCCAATAAAAACTCTTGTTTGGTTACTTTCACATGATTTTCGCTGACCATTATATAACAAACTATTCTTGAAAAGCTTATTCTTCTACCTACTTCTCGTCTTTAGCTAAACATTTGCATAAGTGCTTTTATCACCACGATTTTTACCACCATATTCTATTTTAACGTCCCCTATACAGTACATTGGACATAGGATATATATATATATACATATATATATATATATTGTATTCCACTAAAAATTCTAGATTTAACTGGAAACACACGTTTTAGCGTTCTCTGTATAAAAAAGCATTTTTAGAAAAAGGTCCGCGAATATGTGTGTGTCTGTGAACACGATAACTCAAAAAATCCGGTATAATACCAAACTTGATATGTAATTTTATATTCTTCCAAGAATACGACACGAAAATTTTGAGTAAAATTCCTCCACAAACTACCCTTATGGCTGTAACGATTTTAATTAAAACCTCAATATTAAAAATATTTACATGAATAAATACAATATATATCTTGAATTTTCTGTTTACTGTCTCTGAAGATTATTCTAGATGAAGTTTGCTGAATTTTGCACAAATGGTAAACCGTAAGACATAGACAAAATTTTACTGCACAAAAATGTAAATCTCGTTAAAACACACAATTTATGTCACACAATTATTTTTCATAGAGTTGACCATTTTGGGATAGTCCTTATTTTTGGTTTCAGGTTTAAAATACTTGAATTTTTCTCATCCAGGAATTTGAAAACTCCTGCTATGAAAAGAAACGGATTTCAACCACATGGTCACCAGCTTTTAAAAGTTTTGACTATCGCTTTAACTTAGTGTATGCTCTTATTTTACTTCTACTTACAAGGAAGCAACCAATAAAGACATCTTCTGCTAATGTGTATCTCGATTAGCATGAAATAAATAAAACAATAAGCTTTTTAACAATGATTTGTTACAGAGATGTAAAGAAAGTCATGTGTCTGGAACACATCACATTTTTAAGGGGTTTATTCACTTAGCAGAGTTTTACGATATATAATTTCTTAGCTGGAGTATAATTTGATTTTGAATCCCCCCCTCCAATATGTTTCTCCCTCATATTCTCGGATTGCCTAGTAACAAACCAATCCATAATTGGTATTATTCATTTCCTATATCGTCATTGTGTTAACTCATTTTCTATTAAAAAAAGATGACGACCGAGAAAAAATGTCCCCTTTTGGATACTGATTTGATACTATTATATCTTCACGTTGATTTTTCTCCTTACAATGGATATGAAGAGTAAAATGTCTTCTGTTCTACATTTAAGGATATGCAAACTTGTAACTTGTCTCTATTTTTTGTTGGCAAAAAATAAAAATAATAAACTGGACTCTTATTAAACCCATACAGCATTGTTGCCAAGTCTGACTGATTGCAGATTCAATGTAAGTTACATTAGCCTCAATAGCCTCGTAGTATTAGCTGCCGAATGCATTTCAACGCTAACACGGTTGTCAGCATCAACTTGACACCCGAGGAGAATGGAATGAGATATAGCCATTAAGCGGTATCCGCACACCATATTGCGATAAAGTGTGATAATTGCATGTTTACAGAACGAGGAAGAAATACAAAAATACAATACGAAAATACATTTTTCACTTCAGGGCTCTTGCTTAACGAATGTACATTGCAACCTATTTTTTCGACGATAGAGAATGACAAAAATGCTTACGCGAAAATAAGGTTAATAACTGTCAGCTTTTCAAAAGTGATATCAAGGTCGAGCCTAGTTCTAAATAAAAGACTACCTTCAGAAGAGTATATTCGCTGGATGCTTCGATATCTAAGTATCGAAGTTCACATTAGAAGTTCAACAGGGGTAAGTTCTCTATCAGGTGAAATGTAAGCGAAATGTGTATATACATGCCTTATAAGTTACCACACACACACACACACACACACACACACACACACACACACACACACACACACACACATGTCGCCCTCTGTGATGTGATGGTTACCATGCTAACTTCATATACCCAAGGTCGCAGGTTCAAACCCGGCAGAGAACGAAGAATTTTTTCGGGTGTAAAAATCCTTAGCATGGCTTCCTATATATATATATATATATATATATATATATATATATATATATATACACAAAATTATATGTGTGTGTAGGCTGTGCAATACACACAGAACTGAAAAACCATATTACCTGAACAAGACACGTGTAACTAATAGAATATATTATCGTAAATAAGGTTTAAAACCGAACATAAAGTACTACACAATTAAGTTTATTATGCAAGCTAATTATGATTTAATCAGGCTGGGAATATTGACCAACCCAGTCAACAACTGAAGTCAAGATATATTTATATACTGCATGGATTAAATTAGAATTAAACTTAACAAATAAAATGAAGAAAAACGGCAAGATTTAAATGGTAAAATTAAATAATCAAACATTATTACATTGCATATCTGTAACTATAAATATAATATCAATAGCTGGAGGATTTAACACATTGGCTTAACACATTATAAACATGCAAAACGCATTTTCAATTTCCCACAGGTGGGCAGAACCATATAAATAAATGTATGGAAAAAACAACTCATCGACAAATGACAAAAAAAATATTTCAAAAAAATAAATAAACTACCTAATCAAAAAAGAATTATTTTCTATATTGAAAAAGATTTATTTTTAGAAAACTAATTTTTCTAGCCACTTCGTCTTAATCAGGAAAAATCTTAATCAACTGAAATGGATTCATTGCATTTTTCAACGGATGCACGAGGGAGCATAGGAGTCATATTTTTAAAAGTGGCATCACTGTATGCCGACTATGAAATTACATGTTGTTTATTCAACATAAGGAGAAACAAAAGAAGATACCTCAGTAACATAGAACTTTAAAATAGTAATTAATAATATTCTAAAATTCAAACATACCTTAAGACGTTAATTTCACAAGTATGTTTATGTTATATAAACTGTTTGTTTTAATTAAACCTACATTTTACAGTAATATGACTTTATTTGTCATCTAAAGTTTTGCATTTACACAAAAACGAGGATCAAACAGCTGATGGCAGCTCTGAAAGCTATTGTTAGGAATATCAGATACTCATGTTATTCTTTATGTCGATAGCCCACACAAAATATTTTATTCTATATCGTGAGGGGAAGCTTTTTTAAAAAAAAAAAAATCTTATATGTTCCACTCACACGGCTATTGTTTGTAAATCTAATTGTTACTACTAAAAGTGTTGTAGTATTCAGACAAACATTAGCAGAAATTGTTCCATTAGTTCCTTTTAAGTAGAAGGGAAATTAGGTACTGCACAAGCTAAAGTTAAAAAGCCGGTCACTGTGTGAAACAATTGAAATTCGCTTTGCACGGCCAAGTTTAAAACTAAACAGAGAGAAACGAAAGATGACCTCCCTTTTGACAAATGTTTAGGTGGATTTAAATGGTAACAAATAACAAAAACTCGAAAACCACAAAAAATGTATTCCACATAAATTGTGTATTTTAATGAGAGGTTTTAGGTTTTATGTGTAGTAAATTTTTGTCTATCTCTTACGGTTTAGCAGTTATGCAAAATGCATCCGGATTGAAGACGTCTTCAGAGGCTTTTCTGGAAATTTAGATATGCATTGTATTTGTCATGTAAATATCTTTAATATGTGGCATTTCAATCAAAATCGTTAGAGCCATTTTGAGAAAACAACACTTACCGAAGGTTTTTCAATGTAGATAAAAGGTAATTTGCGGTGGGAGATTTTCATGAAAGAACTAAACTTATATACCAACTTTGATGTTTAACGGCCATTTCGTTTTACAGCTACGCTGTCCACAGTCGCGCGCGCACACACACACACGCGCGCGCGCACACACACACACCAGCCCTTTTCTAAAAAAAGTTTTATTAAGGGACCTCAAAATATATTTTCTGCTGAAATCTCAACATCCAATTTTGGGGGGGAATAATATACCGTCTTTATGTATTATATGCATAGTATGTATAGAGGAAGTAAAAAATAAAATCCTTCTGTAAGATGTTCACTTAGAACTCATAAAAGTGTGTTTTCCATCAAGCACGAAATTTTATTTTACTTGATATTTCATTTCAAGCTGAAAAATAGGTGCTTCTTTTCGTAAGTACGTCTTTTGATGAGGGTCATATTTCGGTATGTCCCAAATGTCAATATCGAATGTTTTGACGGAATACCAATCTACAATAACACTATTATTGCATGGTTAAATGATCAAGTAAAATATATTTCAAGACAGACATTAGTCATGATTAAGATCTAGGGCAGAGCCTCTCAGAGTACATGCGCTGGTGCTTTCTATGGAGTAAGGTGCAAAGGCTTATTTCACTGGCACAGTGAAACTCCCTTTCTGAGTTTTAGTAATAACGCTGCTTCTCCTTTTCTTATGCATGTCTTGTGCTCCGGCTGTCGTGCATCTTCCTCACCGTCTCCACAGTTTCTTCTTCACAACGAAATGTCCGAACCGAACCAAGGTGGAGCGGAGCGATGCACGGTGCACAGCATCTCCTCGAATTCCATGCGTGAGATTTTACACGTTTGAGAGACCCTGCTGCACTACATAGAAACGTGAGAGTTTTAAATATTATTTCATCAATAGGATCAATAATTTAATTTACTGCAGTTCTTGTGTTTATCGAATGAAATCAAGGATCTCTTGGATAACCTTTGGGTTGCAGTTAAACATAATATTTGATTTGCTCTCCAAAAGTATTGAATTATCAATCTTCGTTATCTGAACACTATATTTTAGCCTCAGTCCATATGAGTTGGTAAAATAGAGGCAGTCATGAGGCTGTCGCACATTATATGTTTGATTTAATACAAATTTCTTTTAAATTCATGTTTTTATTAATACAACATCCCTTTAGTAATCACTTTAAGAACGAACCTAGGTGGTACTGAAAATTAACTTGTGAAATTGTAGTACAGAACGTTTTAACCCTAACTAAACATTATTTTATTTTGAAAAAGTGCAAATAAACTTGGCAATTTCTTATTACATTTATAATAAATGCATAAAGATATGCTTAAGATATCTATAGACGGTATATCATTATAAAACAGATATTGACTCCTGTTTTCAAATTGTTTTCCTCTTTTTCATTTGTATGAAATTTAGTGCGAAACAGTAAATTTACAACTAGAATCACCGATTGCAAGCAGTCTTGGTCAAGATGTCATTATTTGCTGCATTAACACCCGGAAAGTCATAATGAAAATTACAAAAGAATAAATCAATCATGGTTTTCTTTGCTTGATTTTCAAAATTATCATATTGATTCTAAAAACATTCATATATCGTTCATCAAGTTTCGCATCACCAAATGCTATTAAATTACCTGTTGTTTACTTTTCTAATGACTCGGAATCCTTTATTATCCCCAGATTATGGCAAGGAATTGTAACTTCTGCAAATAACGTTGGGATGTTGTCGACATTTTCTTGCAAAAGAACATTTTACACAAAAACCAGTGAATTGTCGAAAGGCAAGTACAGCAATAAGGTGTATTATCACCCACACACACATAATTTTATCTTAACAAATAGCAGAAGTTGTTCGATATATAAACCCGCGATTTACTGTGACTAAACAAATATAATGAGAGAAATCGTCAGTAAGTTTAACACCGCCATTTGCTTGGAACTTCTATCACCTCTGAATGATGATAGAATGGGGGGGGGAACCTCGCACCTCGATTCAAGGAGGAAAGTTTGCGCTTATCCCCAGGAGAATCTGATGAGGTGAAGGAACTCTAGGAGGCTATAGGCCGAAGGCAGAGACGCGCAGAGGATTCCTAATAACTCCAAGATTGATCACATCGGCGGACTATTCAGAAAACATTATCATTTGACGGAACTTGGAAGAACTCGGTCTATCTGAGACGACTTAGAGAAGACCTGATCTGGTAGAGCCAAGAAAGACGTTCTCAACAGCAAGAATCTGTGTCATCTGTCCGACACCAACCGGCACTAAACAACATCTAAGCACACCTGAAACATGACAAATGAAATAAATTAGTGTTAGGAGAAAAAATATTCCAAAATTCCTCTTGTCTAACAGGGAAAACCACAAAAACCATGATCACAATGACCAGAAATCGAATCCAGGACCTCCAAAATGTGAGCATCATATGTTGCGCCTGTAACATACTAGGTATCCTTAATTTAAATGCTTTAAGTTTAATGCATTATTACCGAAAGTAGTCCCATAACTGAAGAAGTTTCTTTAAACATGATCGCTCAGTGTATGATTCTATTTTAACCATTCTGGTAATAAGTCATTCGTATACTGTAAACACTGTAAATCACTATACGAGGTACGCCCAGAAAGTAAGTTCCGTTTCAATTTATCAGATCTGTAATTCGTTTTCTGAAAGCTAGGAAAGTTAAACCAATTGAAATTTATCGGCAAATTTGCGAAGTTTACGGACAAAATGCGATGAGTGATTCAATGATGAGAAGATGGGTCCGACAGTTCAATGAAGGGCGTAGAGAAGTGCACGATGAAGAACGAAGTGGGCGTCCATCTTTGGTTACAGAAGAACTGGTTCACGCCTGACCTCGCTCCTAGTGACTTTCATCTGTTCTTACATCTCAAGTCTTTCCTTGGCGGTCAACACTTCAACAATGACGAAAAGCTGAAAGAAAATGTTTCCAACTTTTTGAAGACACAGGCGGCAAACTTCTATGAAGAAGGTATACAAAAACTTGTTCCACGCTATGACAAATGCCTGAAAAATTTCGGCAGTTATGTGGAAAGGTAGTTTAAGAGTTGTAGAATTTTATGCAACAAATAATTATTCTGTATCTGTACACAATTTAATTTTATTACCAAACGGAACTTACTTTCTGGACGTTCCTCGTATTTCCTTGTCATGAGTAATTGTATTATTTCTGTCCAAGATACACATAGTCTCATGTTAAGTCCCTTTTTAAATAAACGTATACATCTCTTTTGAAAGATGTGGAGTAAGCAACCACAAACTACTGCTACAAACGTGTAAATATGCAAGTTTTAAGATCAGACAGGGAATTAATATAAACACACCATCCTCACAATTAGCCTTAAGCAAGACGTAGCATAATCAGAACAAATGAATATCCCTGCAACAAGTGTCTCTCTCCAGGAACATGAGATTAGCACTAAACTGGCTATTACCCCACACCATTTAAAACGACGTAATGTTGCATAACTACTGTATTTCTGTTCGCGATATATACTTAGGTATATTTTAAAGTATTCACTAGTAAGGAGTTTTGGAGAACGAGAAATCAACCTTGTACCCAGAAAAGCTGGTTTTAGTATAACGTTTTAAAGCAAAAATATAATTGGAAACAATTGCAAATCCCCAAAATCAAAGCTGAATATATGGCATTAGATGTTAAAGGTAGCATTAAATTGCACAATAAAGAAAATTCCACGATAACATGTTTAGTATAAAATAATATATTGTTTAATGTACACTTGAATAAAAATCAACATTGTTTTGAAATGCAGTTTTTTCTGTAGCACAGATCTTCCTTGAACTAGTATTCTTACTACCAAGTCATATAACCTTGTGCGATCTAAAGTCTCTGGAAAACTGAGAAGGCAATGGCAATAATTAGTGAAGCTTTAAAATCTATAAATTTACGTTTGCAAAACTGCTTCTGTTATAGGTAAAAAGTAATATAGGAGGCTGAAACGATAGTCAAATGTTTAATAAGCAAGTTGCTACATGCTGGTTTTGAAAACTTTTCAAGATTCTTTAGCATTATAGGTCTTATCCGAGTAACTCACCCTAACCGAGATTCGAAATATTGACTTCGAAATCCACTCATTACATTCTGAGAGGCAAAATAACGGTGACCTAGCACTTCAAATAATATATGAGGCACTGAAACATTCAAACAATAAGTATAAAATGGTTAATCTCACAAATATCACTTTACATAAATTGCCTGCTATACCATTTCCTTAAAGCAAGAAGTTTATACACATTCATTCACAATAAAGATGACCTTGGAGATAATTCACAATAAATTTGAGATACATTTTATTCATAATGTAAATATTATAAACATAAACGCAACTCCATGCCATGACAGTCTACAAGGGACCTTGGTCTACCGCCCGGCCGCTGCATCCTCCATCTCGGCCCGAAGGCGTCATGACTGGGGTGCAATGCTTGAGAGTGAGACGTGATCAGCACCTCGAGTCCCTCCCGGCCGATTAATGCGGTCTTCTTTATCTGGAGCCGCTACTTCTCAATCAAGTAGATCCTCAACTGCCCCCCCTCCCCATGGACCTCACGAGGCTGAGTGCACCCCGGACCAGGTCTCCCAGCGGGAGAAAATTCCCCACGCGGGTACCGGGAATCGAACCCAGGTCTCCCGTTTGGCAAACAACCGCGCACCACTGAGCTAAGGAGACGATCCATTATAAACGTACCTATGTATTAATTATGACTTCACGGGACAACAACCGAGTTAAATTGGAGTTGTAAAAATCCAAGCTTTTAACCTCAATTTAACTCGGTTTTTATCCAATAAAATCATCATTAATAACCACAGCTAGGAAGTACGTACGGATTTCCGTAAGTAGAGTAAGAGCGCCCAGGATTGGCAATACCATGCGGCGTTACTTGCACGAGCAAAGGTCAACATAGAGCGCAACCCATTACTGCAAAACATCTATCACTGCCTAACACAGAACCACGTCGGTAGGAAGAGAGGCGTTTGAATAACATTTATTCTGCTCAAATGTGAACAAAATTAATTTCTTTTACAACCATAAGTTTTCAAGCAGTGCATTTATGCATGCAATTATTCAGAAACCGATGACAGTTCTGAAAACAAACTGCCATACGTCTAGTAACAGAACAACTTCACAGAAACATATTATTGATTGCAAATTTGTTCAGAAAGTTACCCACAACTATCACACTATTAGTCCAGAGGTATGGAGCTGAACTGAATCTGTGAGGCATGTAGAAGATCTGTCAAGACGGATCTACTAATAGACGAGCACCCTACCTGAAATAAAGATGAAAATGACAAGAATGCAGGGTTCAGTATAAACTATCACATTCAAGCTGTACTTTTAGATACCAAAAAATGTTATTTGCTTGGCAATGCTGATAGGTACATCATACAAAGTGAAACGAACTTTTTCTTGTTTATCGGAACGTAGAATAAGGTTTTCATTTGAAAGACTTCAGAAGAACACATAGTTTTCAGTAATACGGCTGCAGATTAGTAAATATTTAATTTAATTCCTGCTTTCGGCTTTACCTGGTAAGAGTCTGAAAATATTTAAGAAACTAATTTTATTATTTGGATATTATTTTACATTCGATCAGTAAACATTACAATTCGTATTATAATTGCTTGGGTGTTTTCATAATGTTCAAATGCAAAGAAGGAGCTCTGTCAGAGTCGGCCTTATATATGTAACAATTTGTATGTTATACATTATGATCTGCTTTTACGAATGTGGGCCGCGCCGTGGCCGATTGGTTAGACCTCTCGCCACGCACCTAGACGGCTCGGCTACAATCCCAAGCGACCGCATGTGAGATTTGTGGTGGACAAAACGGCGTAGGGGCGGGTTTTCTCCGCGTTCTGCGGTTTCCCCCACCATTGCATTCAACCAGTGCTCCATTTTCGTTCATGTACCATCAGTGTCATCACCTGCGGTGCCAAAAATAGTTAAAGCGGGCGTTAAACACTATCAAAAAAAATCTGATGTGTACAATTCACATGACTTTCTCTATATACCTGCAACAAAGTATTCTTAAAAAGCTTATACTTCTATTTACTTTATGCTAATCAGAAAAAATGAGCAGAAATAGCCTTATTACTCGCTTCCTTATAAGTAGAAGCGAAATAAGGGACTACCATAGGTTAAAATGATAGTCAAAAGTTGGTTTCTATGTCACTGAAGTTCCTTTGCTTATATGGATAGGAGTTGAAAAGTTCCTATATGAGACAAGTATAGGTTTTTCATAGCAGAAACCAAAAAATAAGGAATGTCTCAAAAACGACGAACTCACGAAAAAAATGTATATAACATAAATTGTGTGTTTTAACGTGCTCTACAATTTTTGTGTAGTAAGTTTTTGTCCATCTCTTACAGTTTAGCAACTATTCAAAATTCAGTAAAATTCATCCAGAATAAACAACTCTTCAGAGGCTATTCCCAGAAAATTCAAGATATACATATTATTTGTCAGGTACATATTCTTAATATACGATATTTTAATCAAAATCGTTAGAACCACTTTTAAGAAAATCAAAATTTTCGAAAAAAGTTCCATGTAAAGGGTAGTTTAAGGGTGGGGGGATGTTTTCAAAATCTTCGTGTCGCATCCCGGGAACATACTAAACTTAAATACCAAGTTTGGTATTTTACCAACTTTTCGTTTTTGAGTTATCGTGTTCACAGACACACATACACACACGAACCTATTTGTGAAAATGTTTTTTATGGATACATGGGATCCTAAAACATATATTTCCGGTGAAATCTCGGTATCGAATTCTGGGTGGAGTGCAATACCTTCTCTATACGCTATGTACATAGTACGAGTAGAGAAAGTAATAAAAACCTATGTATGTTAGTAATATTTGTAGGCGATAGTTTAGAGAAAATTCAAGATGAGAAAACAGCTCAATGTAAAGGTCAGGGAAAATTCTTTTTTGCAAAAAGCTGGACTTAGTGTTAAGTAAGGCTACTATTACTGATGCCATGGTAAGCGTACTTCTATTTGCTTGGAAATTGCCTGAAATTAATAAGAACTCGTACCTTTGTCTTGTGATAGCCTTCAACTCAGCAATGCCAACGATGTTTTCCGCTGTCTTTAACAGCAGACAGTTCCCCTAGAATTATGATCTAAAATTAACTGCTCACAAGCAATGACATCAAACTCAGCAAGAAGGTTTACGTGGAAATATCTCCTTAGAAAGCGAGACTGCTTTGACTTTTGTGAAGGAATGGAAACAAACAAGAAAGAAATCATCTACCAGGAGTCCAAGAAACGTCACTACATGCTGCCTGTTCCGTCTTCAGTACCTCCTTTCATCTCTTTTGGATCTCTTTTCTTCCTTTAGGCGTATATTGTAAATATACAGGGTTACCACAAAAGAAATAGACAATTTCAACTGCCTGTAAAACAAAAACTATTTACGGTAATTTGACGCCGTTTTCACTGGTTTGTAGAGGAGTCTTTGAAGTTTACATTGTGAACTCACAAATGTTCAATATGGGCTCCTCCAGTCACACGACACACATCCATGCGATAATCAAGTTCATCCCAAACCTTTTGTAACATATCTGCATCAACACTTGCCACGGCTTGTCTGATACGTTGTTTCAAGTCGTCTAAATTAAGAGGAAGTGGAGCGACAAAAACACGGTCATTCACGAATCCCCATAGAAAAAGTCACATGATGTGAGATCAGGGCTCCTTGGTGGCCAAAATGCAAGAGCTTTATTGTCGGTTATTTTCTTCCGAAACTCTTGGTCTTCCCGAGCTCTTCCCTTTGCACAAACATCCCGTTGTCTCGAATTTTCTATACCAGTCGTAGATTGACTGTCTAGTCGGTGGCGTTTTGTGGTAACGTGTTCTAAAATGTCGTTGGACAACAGTTGCTGATTGCGTTCTAGCAAATTCCAACATGCAATATGCCTTTTCCACAGGATTTTATGCCATTTCAGCTTCTTCAACAACAAACAAAACACTACAGCGTTACCAATAGTAACAAACAAAACTTTGACAGTCTCTCAACATACCTCCAAAACAATTAGGTTGCTACCTCTAATATTTTTTGTTTTACAGGCAGTTGAAGCTGTCTATTTCTTTTGTAGTAAACCTGTATTTTTGGTAGTCTGGTATCTTCCATCTCTAAATATATTATAACCATTTTTTTACTTTCTCTATCGGCATTATGTACATAGTGTATAGAGAACGTATTGCACTCCACCAAAAAATTCAATGCCGAGATTTCACCGGAAATATATGTGGTCCCCTTTATCTAAAAAAAGCATTTTCCGAAAAAGGTCCATGTGTGTGTGTGTGTCCGTGTGAGCGTGTGTCTGTGAACACGATAACTCAAAAACGAAAAATAGGTCAAATACCAAACTTCCAGGGATGTGAGACGAAGCTTTTGAGAAAACTCCCCCCACCCCAAACTACCCTTTACATGGAACTTTTTTCGAAATTTTTATTTTCTTAAAAATGGCTCTAACGATTTTGATTAAAATTTAGAATATTAAAGATATTTACCTGACAAATAAAATGTATATCTTGAATTTTCTGGGATATAGCCTCTGAAGAGTAGTTTATTCTGGATGAATTTTACTGAATTTTGAATAACTGCTAAACTGTAAGAGATGGACAAAAGCTTACTACACAAAAAAATGTAGAGCACATTAAAATACACAATTTATGTTATATACATTTTTTTCGTGGAGTTCGTCGTTTTTGAGACATTTCTTATTTTTGGTTTCTGCTATGAAAAACGTATACCTTTCTCATACAGGAACTTGTCAACTCCTATTCATACAAACAAAGGAACTTCATTGACATAGCAACCAGCTTTTGACTATCTCTTTAACCTATGGTAGTCCCTTATTTCGCTTCTACTTACAAGGAAGCAAGTAATAAGACTATTTCTGCTATTTTTTCTGACTAGCATAAAGTAAATAGAAGTATAAGCTTTTTAAGAATAATTTATTGCAGGTATATAGAGAAAGTCATGTTAATGGTACACATCAGATTTTTACTTTCTCTAGCCCTATATGTACAATGTACATAGGGATAGAGAAGTATTGCATTCCACCCAAATGGATGTCGATATTTCACCGGAAATACATGTTTTAGGACCTCCTGAATCCAAAAAAAAAAAAATCATTTCCGGAAAAAGTTCCTTGTGTGTGTGTGTGTGTGTGTGTGTGTGTGTGTGTGTGTGTGTGTCCGTGTGTCTGTGAACACGATAACTCAAAAACGAAAAGTAGCTAAAATACCAACTTGGTATTTAAGTTCAGTATCTTCCATGGATGCGACACAAAGATTTTGAGAAAACCCCCCCCCAAACTACCCTTTACATGGAACCTTTTTCAAAAATGTTGATTTTCTTAAAAATGGCTCTAACGATTTTGATTAAAATATCGTATATTAAAGATATTTACCTGATAACTAAAATGTATATCTTGAATTTTTTGGGAATAGCTTCTAAAGAGCTGTTTATTCTTGATGAATTTTGCTTAATTTGGCATAACTAATAAACCGTAAGAGATAGACAAAAACTTACTCTAAAAAAATGTAGACCTTGTTAAAATACACAATTTACGTCACATTCATTTTTTTCGTGGAGCTTACCGTTTTCGAGGTATTCATTATTTTTAGTTCCAGTTGTGAAGTAGGTAATTATACTTTTTTCAGACGGGAGTGTCCGTTTTTCTTTTGTTCTACTCCTGGCCAAGAAAAGAAGTGATTTTTAATGACAATCGCATAACGACAGCTTTTAAAACATTTGACTATCGATTTAGCCTAGTGTATTCCCTTAGTTTCTTCCTAGTTATAGGGAACTAAATAATAAGAACATTGTGCTAATGAGTATCTCGATTAACAAGGTGCAGAAAGAAGAATAATCTTATGTAAGAAGTTTGTAGAACGGCTAGAGAAAGTCATGTGAGTGTAACACATTAGATTTTTCTATACGTAGTAATTCTTGATTCAACAGCATCTGTTTCTAATTATTTTCTTATTTATTCATTCCTCTTGCTCATCCTTCGTTTTCCTCGAAAATTTCATCTTACAACTTTGTATTGTAATTAATATTGTCCTTTGCGTAGTCAGCTTTCACATACACAAAGTAACTTAGGCATTGCCATAGTGTTATAAAATGTTATTCTTCTCAGGAAATTCGAAATTAGTTTTTAAACAGCAGGGTGCTGCTAATTCCTCTTCGGAGAATCTCTTACACAAAGCTATTCATTTTACTTTGTCGTTCTCAAGAGCAGTTATTTAAATGAAATGGTTGAGTATCCGAATTTTAATCCTTCGGATTATTTATAATTATGAAACAAAAACAAAATTTTTCCTAATATTTATTTTCTCTGTCATCTACAAATTCCACTCAAAATTTGATGTGGAAAATTTGCCAGAAGACCCAGAAATTGTTATTTGTATTTTTAGAAAAATGTCCTTTGTTTATAAATAGCATAATTCAAATACGATTGTTCGGGTATATACAAAAAGTATTTACAACAAATAGCTTTAAAGATGTATGAAAGTTTAAAAAAATACTAATTCCACTTCATATCTACCTTTGACTGGAAAAGTTGATAATATTATTTTTATTTTACCAAAAATTCCTCTAAAAGTATTCATTAAAATATGTACCATATACTTAAGATATTATAACAAATACAAATTTTATTTTAAATTTTCTGAGAATAGCCTGTTTTTTCCCATTTATTATGAATGAATTTCTATAACTTGAACCTCAAAAGAGAAACAAAAATTACTGAAGATAATTTCATAACAAATTAATTGACACAGACTGTTTGTTTCATCGAGATCAAATTTACTATTTCTAACATTCTATTTATTAATGGTTTGAATGGTCAAGTATTTATTTTAGGTTTTTATAGCTAATAAGTCACTATTAGCAGTATTATTTATTTTTCACATAGTGATGTAAACAGAAAATAATCTCTAAGACATTACATAGCAGCCCGATAAAATATTGGGATATGACTCGTATATTTACAAAGAAATGCGTAATAAAGAATAAGCTTCTGTAGGAATAGTTTGTAGAAAACAGGACGGAGAAATGCATGTGAAACTAGCACACATGTTTTTATAGGGAAGACTAAATACATTAACAGAACTTCTAGTGAGTGGCAGCAAGTGTGGATGATACGACTACTTTATGCTGGATATCACTCGCTCCAGAAGCTTTTGCAATTGTAATTTGACATATTGCACATTTTGAATATAAATGGTCTAATTCGGTTCATTATAATCCTTGCTATTACTCGCCTTCGTAATTAGATAGCAACAGGTTGCTGCCATGGTTGATAAATAAAGGATGTTTATATCTATATCCGCATCAGAAACACTCCCGTCTTTCAAAACTACAGTTTTTGGACAGATGACTGGAGCAATGACTTAAAATGAAAAATTACTTAAAAGAAGAAAACTATTAGTTGCAGATTATATTACGGAACCATGAAAGGAACATTATGGAACAAACCCTTTCCCAAAAAGTCCTGAAGTTTCATTATGTCATGCGAGTTCTCATGACAACATGCATAGTAGAAATTGAACAGTGAGTATATCAGATAGAAGATCAACAGAGAGGGCAGAAAGGAAATTCCTCAGATCTATGGCAGATTATATTCTGAAAGATGACAACTCACGTGAGAGCATCATTTAAATAGAAATAGACATACAAATAAAATGATATGAAGATATCTTAAGAATTGAGTATTCCAAATGGATAAAAAAAATCCGCCACAGGATCAGAGAAAAGTGGGACGCCTAGATGGCAATGAAAATGAGAAAGAAATTGGCCAAGGCCTACCATAAGTGTTCGTGATGATTTCATCCATTATACAATTTTTGAATAACACACTCATTGATATTCTCTGCCACGTGAGGGAAACCAACCAATGCGTTCTAGCAGCTCTCAGTGTTATATTGGTATTAACCCAGATGGGACCCTCGACTATTGGAGCACTGCACATAGGCTCCGGAAGGTCCCCCACAACGAGGACGTCGGGATGAAACAAAGTGCAAGCCACCGCTCAGCCGCAACATATCGAACACCGGTGTCTGGTCCTTCAACAATATAACAAACAAGGAAGTGATTGGTATGGAAATGATGGACAGCCGTAGTAGAAGATGAACCATTCCAAATTTGCCTACCGACCCGGGGAAACCAAGAAAAACCCATCGAGTGGGCCGCCGTTAGGCATCAAACTCGGGACCTCCAGAATGCGGGTCAAAAACGATGGGATGTTGAAGGGGATGGTGAATGAGTTTGTGAGAGGGATGTTTAATTAAAAAGAAATGAAGGTACATCTTCACAAAAATAATCAAATTTAGGTGCCTGAACCATTCCGTTCAATGCTCTAACTATCCAGTTAATTGCAAAATATTTTGCAGTTGTTCAGGTTTACTGAATTATAGAAAAAACCAACACATTACTTCTGCATAAACACAGCATTTCACTGTTCACTAGTGCGTCTAAAAAAATGTGACGTATTCCATTCACACAGCTTTCTCTAGCTCTTCCACAAACAATTTTTTCTTATAAAAGATTAGTCCTTTAACTAAGTCATGCCAATCTAGATAAACATTAATAGAATTGGTATTATTACTTGCTTACTTGTAAGTAGGCTAAAGAAATAATTAATGCTTTAAAAGGTGGTGTCTTTGTGAAATAATTGAGGTTCAGTCCGCTCTGCAGGACTCGTTTGAGAAAAGAACATTTTTATTCATTGGAATGAATTTATAGTTTTATTTATAGTTATTCTGTTGATTAGTTTAAAATTGAAACATTTAACAATGAATATCTTGAAAACAGACAACTCTACAAGAAAAATGTATATAATATAAATTATCTATGTGTTTTAACGAAACTAAACTTTGTGTGTAGTAAGTTTTTGTGTAACTCTTAAGCTTTCACCATTATGTAAATTCTGCAAAACTTAACCAGAATAATGAGGTCTTCAGAGGCTATTCCCAGAAAATTAAAAATATACGTTTTATTTGTCATTTGAATGTCTTTAACATACGGTATTTTAATCAAAATAGTTTGAGACATTTTTGATAAAATAAAACTTCTCTACAAATATTTCATCTAAAGGATAGTTAGGGGTGGGGTGTCTTCTTGAAAATGTTTTGTTTCGCATTCCTTGAAAATACTGGTCTTAAATACCATGCTTGGTACTTAACTTTTTGTGTTAGAGCTATGCTGCTCACAGACACACAGACACACACACACACACACAAACATACCCACCATACACGGACCTTTTTGTATAAATGCTGTTTTCAGAAACAGGAAACCTCAAAATATGTTGCCGGTAAAATCTCTGTAGCGAATTTTTCGGTGGAATACAATACCTTCCTATCCACTATGGGCATTGCCATAATGGCCTAGAAAAAGAAATAATGTATTTAAAAAATTATAGTAAATATTCAATATAGTGGAGGTGGTGGTGGTGGTGGTGGTGGTAAAAGGGTTTTGGTACTGCATATGAGTAACAGTACATATCGAGACTCAAAGCCATATATAGACGCATTTTTAAAATGTGTTAATTACAAAATGTTATTCGATCATTATTTGAATATTCATACAACGAAATATTCTACTGCATGATATGTATGTAATTTTAAATAGCCATGTTCTCATTATCTTTAGATGTGTTATTTTCGCCAATTTATTTACTGAAACTAAAATGCATATGTATGCGTACAATAGTACCACGAGAGGAAAGAGATACGCAGCCAATAATTGGAAAGCGCAGCAAACTTTAATTCGAGTTGCTAACTTGATATGTGCTAGAGAAAAATCTCTGTATCTAAACTTTGTTCTCTTTTGCTAAATCTAAGTGTTTAATTATTTCACTTTGCAAGAATAATATAAACAAATCTGTGTTTCTGATTGAAGAATAAACTAAAAAAATCTGATGTGTTACATTCACATGACTTTTTCTATATCTCTGTGACAAATTATTGTTAATAAGCTTATCTTTTGTTTATTTCATGCTAATAGAGAAACATTAGCAGAATAGTCTTATTTCTTGCTTTATTGGAAGTAGAAGTGAAATAAGAGATTACCACAGCTTAAAGTGAAAGTCAAAAGCTGGTTGCTATGTGACTGAAGTTCCTTTGTTTGTATAGATAAGAGTTGACAAATTCCAGTATGAGAAAAGTAAAGTTTTTCAAAGCTGAAACCAAGAACAAGAAATATCCCAAAAACGATCAACTCCACGAAAAAATGTATATAACATAAATTCTGTGTTTTACATTGTTTGTGTGTTAAGTTTTTGTCCATCTCTTGCGGTTTAGTAGTTATGCAAAATTCATCCAATAAAGTAGTCTTCAGAGGTATTCCCAGAAAATTCAAGACATACATTTTATTTGTGAGGTAAATATCGTTAATATACGATATTTTAATCAAAATCGTTAGAGCCATTTTTTAGAAAATCAAAATTTTCGAAAAAAGTTCCATGTAAGGGATAGTTGGGAGTGGGGGATTTTCTTGGAAATGTTCATGTCACATCCTTGGAAGACACCAAACCTAAATACCAAGTTTGGTTTTTAACGGACTTTTCGTTTTTAAGCTATGCTGCCCATAGACACACACACACACACACACACACACATACGGAAATGTTTCGAAAAATGCTTTTTTTGGATTCAGATGTTCTGAAAACATGTATTTCCGGTGAAATCTCGGTATCTAAATTTTGGGTCATTACAATACCTTCTCTATAAACTATGTACATAGCACGTATAGGGAAAGTAATATGGAAGTTTAAAGCAACTGAAACGAATTTTATTACTTTTCAGCAAAAATGTCTTATAAACATTTTAAAATAATTTCAAGCAGATTTAGAAATTCACGCAAATGATAACATTATTGAATTATGTATTTTAATACACAAAATACCTCGGACCCTACTCATTATATAGTTTTACTTTTCCACATTCTACCACTTATAAAACTGTATATTAAATTAAAACAGCCAAAAAAGCCTTTTAAGGTCTGAAACTATGCTTTCTTTGCACTTTTCTTGAAAACATGATTTGCAATTTATAAATTGTCATCACATGTGATGCAATTTTAATGAAAATTATTTTCACAAAAATGACTATATATAACCAAAAACAAAAATATATGTATCAATAACGTATTACTTAAAACAATTAATTGATTATATTTTTAAGCTTAAAACATTAAAAGTATTTATTGTTGTGCTTCAAGTTTTACTTTACAAGTTTCCAAACTTTGTTGTACGTGTCATATTTTTGTCCAATAATTATACTTTCTTCCAAAAATTAAATTTTTCACGTAAATTCTACAGTTATAGGATACATCTTCACACATTTTAAACCTAATATCTTCAAAATGTTAGAAATTGGTGATTTCAGTTAGAATGTGTGTTTGTCCATTTAAGCAATAATACTTAGAAGCGTTAGAAGGAAAGCGTTATAAGATATCGTGAAAAGATAAATCTCTATTAAGTTTTAGTTTCCTTCTTCTTTTACTGATTCAACAACCTGCTTATAACTTCGACTCGAAGTAAGCCAAAGCATGTCAGATGAACTGCTGTCGCCATTTCTTTTTGGGGCGTCTACAAGTCGCCTTATTGCTGGGTTATAAAAATATGCTTAGATTGGCAGAAGATCTGGATGCATTCTTCGAACTTGATGCCATCTGTTCTAGTAGTTAATCACTTATTTCCGATATCAGTTTTTCCTGAAGTTCCTTTCTGATTTCCTGATTTTTTGCTTATCACTGAGGTTCAACCTGAGTAAAAATTTTAAAATCTCATTTCGGCCGCTTGGTGCACCGTTTGTCGCTTGTTCATAATATTACTAATGCAGTAAAGGAGTTGTATGGCAACATTTTGGAATCAGTTGAGTTTACTAATAATGTCTCGTTTCTTCCGAAATATTGTGTAATACATCGGTATTTGATAGTATATGTAGGCATGTCCAATTTTCACTGTCACTCTTACGTGATACCGTTCAACTTTGCTTAGTTCACATTGTCACTTCAGTAATGTGATGTAGTTCCAAATTCGCTGTTACCTCATTTTTCTGCCAGATGTAGTTGCGTAAATTGTTTACCTGATGGTGTTTAACACCCGATTTTTACTATCAGTGCCTAATGATCCATGGAATGAAAATGGAGTACCGATGAAAATGTGATGGCGGGAGAACCCGGAGAAAACCCGCCCCCATGCGCCGCTTTGTCCACACTAATCCCATTTGCGGTCCCCTGGGATTGAACCCAGGCGGTCTTGGTGAGAGGTGAGTGGGCTAACCACTCGGTCACGGTGGAACCAAAATAGTCGCGTAAAGAGATACAAGTGAAGCAGCGGGGAACCGAACCCAGTGAATCTCTAATCTCTCTCTCTCTCTCTCTCTTGGTGGCTTAACGTCCTTTAACCCAGTTGGTCATATCGGACGATGAATGAAATTGGTGAAATGATGCTCAAATGATCTCGGGGTCCATGGAGCCTAAAGTTACTCGACGTTCGTCTTCTCAGGACAAGGGAAAACCCTGAAAAAAACCTTATCCGGGTAACTCACCCTAACGACCTTTTGAATGTGAGGCAGACACGCTACCGCCACAGTACCCTCTAATCCCTTGCGGACAAGAGAGTAGAACATTCTGAAGGCAGAGAAACAAAATGCCAGTTCATTTCCTAACGTTTATGGAATTTATGCTCGGAAAGAGCGCTATTCTGTAGCGGTGTCTCTTTTCCAGCCAATCGATTGATCAGTCGGCACCTGCTACCAATAATAGAAGCCAATAGCTGCGTTACAATATTTCTAAAATTATTTACTAAGCATCTAGTTATTTTATATATTGGTATAAAGCCATTCATTTTATCCAGTGTGATCTTATGCACCTACGACTATTTTGGCTCGGATATTGTATTTATTTTCACAGGCATAATTTTTTAAGCTATATGTTATTTTATTGTATTTTATTTATTACTTCCCCTACCTTTTCCACTAAAATTCGATACTGTTATTTCACCGGAAATGCATGTTTTAAGCATTACTGTTATTCGAAAATAATCTTTACTTTCTCTACTTGGTACATAGTATGTAAATAGACAAGATATTGCATTCCACCCAAAATTTATTATAGAAATTACACTGCAAATACATGTTATAGGGTCCTCTATCTTCAAAAGCGAAACCAGTTTTACAAGAATATATAATCTTTAAATCCCGAGCTTCATAGAATAACCAACTATTAGGTCGATTAATGTTGATTGTTTTTCCACACACGCCATGTGTAGGTCAGGAGTTAATACCGCGTCAGTATGTAATTATGGTAGCTAAGTGGCTAAAGCAACCGGCTAGAGACCGAGAGATTCGTGGTTCAAATGATATCCGGCTATAGCATTGAATTCTTCAGTCTGTTCCACCTATCCAACTCCTGTACTACACATGACTTTTGTAGAAAAATCAATTAATTAACATTTGAAGAAATAGTTGTATTGCCTATTTCCTTATATGGGAATATAGGATTAGGGTAGGCATAATCTTGCAGAGCTGATCGCTACATAATGAAGGTATTGCTATGCACCCAAAAATTCGATACCGAGATTTCACCGGAAATATATGTTTTGGGACCTCCTGAATCCAAAAATAGCATTTTTAAAAAATGTCCATGTATGTCTATCTGTGTGTGTGCAGCATAGCTCAAAAACGAAAAGACCGTTAAGTACCAAATAGGTATTCAAAATTGGTATCTTTCAAGGATGCGACACGAAGATTTTCAAGAAAATCCCCATCCACAACTACTCTTTACATTGAAAAAAATTTCGAAAATTTTGATTTTTTCAAAAATGGCTGTAACGATTTTGATTAAACTCTCTTCTGTTTAAGATATTTACATGCCAAATAAAATGCATATCTTGAATTTTCTGGGAATAGCCTCTAATAATTATTCTGGATGCTTTTTAATGAATTTTGCATAACTGCTAAACCGTAAGCGATAGACAAAAACTTACAGCACAAAAAACGTAGGGCACGACAAAGCACACAATTTATGACATATACATATACATTTTTTCGTGGAGTTGATCATTTTTCAGACATTCCTTGTTTTTGGTTTCAGCTTTGAAAAACATACTTTTCCCATACAGGAATTTTCTCAACTCCTGTCCATATAAACAAAGGAACTTCAGTCACAGACTCTCTTTAACCTATGATACTCCCATATTTCGCTTCTACTTACAAGGAAGTAAGTAATAAGGCTATTTCTGCTATCTTTTTTTCTCGATTAGTGAAGTAAATAGAAGCTTTGTAACAAAAATCTGTTGCAGAGATGTAGAGAAAGTCATGTGAATGGAACACATAAGATTTTTTTATGATGAAAATAAATGAAAAGCGTTTTTTTACTTGAAAAAGATAACACACTGGCCATTTACATGCATAATAAATCACATCTGGGTAATGTTTAAAGCCAAAAAAATTGTGTGGCATCAACTGTATGATTTAACGAAAACTGCATATTATATATATTTTGCTACTATGTTTTGTCTATATATTACACTTTAAAAACTATAAAAGTTCGTGCAAACATTGTCAAGCAAATATGTTAAAATATTTTTTCTATATTAATAACAACCATTAAAATAGTTCTAAATCATTCCACGTCCATTGTACCACGCATAACCTTGAGTACACCAAGTTAAAAGCATAAAATTTCAGATTTGATATTATTGGTGAAGTGCAATTAGTATTTTCTGAACTTACTATAGAGCAATAGAGAAATTAAAAATAGTAATGCTTAAATGCCTTTAATCATAATTATGTATTTTTTTCTATTTTTAGAATTCTGAACGTCAAACATAGCTCAGCCAATGTTAAATACTCCAGTATGGCTATTCATCCTTTGACTATTGTTGCATTTGTAAAATATTATTTTTTCCTCTTTATGAATTCTGGAGATTTTGCTGGATCAGCATTAGCTTTGCAGCTTTAACTTTCAGCATTATTCCTATCGCTTAAAACTTCTTAACAAAAGTCCTATTTATTCCACTCACATGGTTTCCTCTAGCTGTTCAAGAAACAAGAGTTTTATACAAAATACTATTAAATGTATAACTGTTTTATTAAATTTGATATTAAAATTTATACTAATCATGCAGAATATCTCGAAAACGGTCAAGTCTACAAAAAATCTATGTCACACTAATCGTGTTTTAATGAGCTTTTGTCTATCTTTTGTGGTTTACCAGTTTTATAAATGTTATCCACAATGAAGAGCTCTTCAGAGGCTATTCCAAGAAAATTCAAGGTATACATTTCATTTGTCATAAAAATATCTTAAACACAAGGCATTCTAATCAACAACATTAGAACCATTGAGAAAACTTTCAAACATTTTGAGAAAATAATTTTTTTTTTAAAAATGTTCCATGTCAAAAGCAATTTGGAGTTGGAGAATTTTCTTGAAAATCTTCGTGTTGCATCCTCGGAAGATACTCAACTCAAATACCAAGTTTGGTATTTAACGGACTTTTTGTTTTTGAGCTATGCTGCCCACAAACACACACACGGGCACGCGCGCGCGTGGGCAAGGACATCTTTCTAAACATGCTTTTCTTGGAATGTATTTTCGGTGAAATCTCAGCATCGAATTTTTAGGAGTAATCAATACCTTCTCTTTACACTAAGTACATAGTACGTGTAGAGAAAGTAAAAATTAACATTTTGTGTGTATTTCCTGTTAAACCTCGGCATTGAATTTTTCGTGAAAATCAGTTCTTCCCCTTCTTACTGCAGGTAGTGGAGAAAGTAAAAACTGTTTAAATTCATCGCCTAATGAATATGATAAGAGGGCAAGGAGATTAGGCGAGAAGTTCCTAAAGTTAATAAGATATATTTAGAGAGTCTAAGAGGAGGAAGGCTAAAATGTTGGTAGAGCAAGGTAATAATAAATAAAGCAAGACACTGCTAAAACGGATGGATGAGATTTCTTAATAGACTACTAATCCATTGTGCTAATGCAGGCTGCCAGTTTGGCTAATGATTTCGACTAATTAGTTACACGTCTGTCTCGACCATAACAGAACCGTGAATGCAGACTGCGTTTCCAATAATGGCTGACTAGCGAATCCTAATACATTGTCCAAGGAGGTGATCTTCCTGGAAGGCGTAACCTTAGCCATATTCTATGGAGTAATAAAGCAACTCTGTAATATAGCTATACAAGATTTATCACCTTCGAGCTTTGTTGCTATTCTACTGGTTCATTTAATCAATTTAAGATTACTTATAGCTACGGCCTAGTTTAACCTATGCCTACTTTTTCTGGTAAGAAGAGGCAGTATTGCATTCCACCCAAAACTTCTACAGCGAGAATCCACCGGAATACACGGTTTGAGCCTCTCTGAGACAAAAAGCAAAATATTTTAGGAAAAAGCCGTGTGTGACTGTGTGTGTGTTTTCAAAGACGAAAAGTTAGTTAAATAACTAACTTGGTGTTTAGTTTCAATATCTTCCACAAAGAGTTTCTAAAAAAATGCCCCCCTCCATCCAAACTACACTTTACATGAAAGATTTTACGAAATGTTCGTTTTTCTCAGAACCACTCTAACATTTTTATTAAAATACCACATGTTGAAAATATTCACTTAGCAAATAAAATGTATATCATGAATTTTCTGGCAATAGCATCTTAATTACTCTTCATTATGAATGACTTAACAAAACTTGTAAACTGTAAAAGATAGACAAAATATAGACTATAGAATAGCATGTAAAATTTTCTTTATTGGGAAAGTTTTTTGTATAATATTTCATAACTGTAATTAATGTTAAGCGTAGACGATGGAATTGATTATTTTAAATATGTTTTGTGCTATAAGCCGTTGTTGAGATAATCTTATTAATGGTTAGAATTGTTCAGTACTTAGATGTTCAATATTTCTCTCGATTTTAAGGAAAGAATATGGAAATTTAAGACTACTATAAATGCCATTCAGTTATTAAATATTTGGCTATTGCTATTATCTTTTCTCTAATTCGAAAGGCGTATTGTTTTATTTCTGCAAATGTTTATCTCAATTTAAATGACGTATAAATATATAAACTTGGGTTGAATGGATTGTATAAATACCAATAAAAGATAGAAAGCAGAGAAACTTATGTGAATGTAATACATCTGAACTTAACTTTTTCCCTTAACTACTCCTATTCAGGATATTAATGTGTTTACCTTAGTATCTTTCTAATAGTGCTCATTGGAATTCTGGTCTGAAATTTCGTTGCTTTGTATTCCTGCGTGACCTACCCTATTTCTATGTTCCGATTTTTTCCCTAATGCTGTTAACCTTTCTTTAATTGCTTCTGTTATGTAACCGTAGAGTTTGAAGTTTTGTAAGAAATATATTGTAACTTTACAATCTGAACACATTGCTGCACTTCTGTTACTATCTTCCATGATTGGATAATTTCAACTTTTTCCAGTGCCTTCAAACTTGCAAGCGATTTCATTTGGTTATGGAGTATTGGCTGTCTAATTTGTTTAGTAGCTATTTTCTAGCTTATTTCTATGCTAAATGGCTATATTCCAAGGCCTAATCCCTCATCTGTTTTGCTGTTATACGTATATATTTCTAAGATATAAATTTATTCTGGTTTTATTCTTTCATTGTTGGATGATGTCACTTTTATGTTCAACAGGTTTGTGTAACTTACTGTCTGGATAATTTCTTAATTGTGTGCATTTATTGGCGATTTCCTATAATAGAGTATTATTAGTTTAATACCTGTTAAAATGTTGTCCAAAGTTAAACATAATTCAATATTTTATTACCAAAATATCACAAGTTTAAAAAATCTGATGTGTACCATTCACATGACTTTCTCCATATCCCTGCAACAAGTAATTCTTAAAAAGCTTATACTTCTATTTACTTTATGCTAATCAGAAAAAATTAGCAGAAATAGTCTTATTACTCGCATCCTTGTAAGTAGAAGCGAAATAAGGGACAACCGAAGGTTAAAGTGATAGTCAAAAGCTGTTGCTATGTCAATAAAGTTCCTTTGTTTATATGGATAGGAGTTGACAAGTTCCAGTATGAGAAAAGTATAAGTTTTTCATAGCAGAAACCAAAAATAAGGAATGTCACAAAAACGACGAACTCCACGAAAAAAAAATGTATATAACATAAATTGTGTGTTTTAATGTGCTCTACATTTTTTGTGTAGTAAGTTTTTGTCCATCTCTTACGGTTTAGCAGTTATTCAAAATTTAGTAAAATTCATCCAGAATAAACTACTCTTCAGAGGCTATTCCCAGAAAATTCAAGATATACACATTTCATTTGTCAGGTAAATATGTTTAATATCCGAAATTTTAATCAAAATCGTTAGAGCCATTTTTGAGAAAATCAAAATTTTCGAAAAAAGTTCCATGTAAAGGGTAGTTGGGGGTGGGGGGATTTTTCTCAAAATCTTCGTGTAGCATCCCTGGAAGATACTAAACGTAAATACCAAGTTTGGTATTTTACCGACTTTTCGTTTTTGAGTTATCGTGTTCACAGACACACGGACACACACACACACACGGACCTTTTTGTGAATATGCTTTTTTTGGATATTGGGGATCCTAAAACATATATTTCCGTTGAAATCTCGGTATCGAATTTTTGGTGGAGTGCAATACTTTCTCTATACATAGTGCGTATGGAGAAAGTAAAAAGTTAAGCATAATGCAATATGTTGTTATCCATTGCATTACACATGATCTGGAATGCATTAAAGCGAGAAATAACAGACAATTTTGACCTCGGGACACCTATTTATTCAAGCACAAAATCTGACGATCACTTCCACAATGACAGTGATGGTGCTCAGCGGTTAATATGCGGTGTGCTGACCACCTATGGCTACACAGGCCTTGCAGTGCCATGGCATGCTCTCTGTAAGTTGGTTCAAGAACTCTGCAGGCAGCAGTTCGCATGCCTTACGGAGAGCACATCGGAGGTCTGGAAGTGTCCTCGATGGGGGCTCACTAGTGGCAACTCCTCTTCCTAATGCATCCCAGGCAGAGGGTTCATATCCAGTGACATCGCTGGCCAGTCCATGCGATGGATATCTTCCCTCTCAAGATAGCAGGGTTTTAAATTATTAGTAATAAAAAGAGTACCAATTGCATAATATGCATTATAATTAAATTAAAAATCTGGTGTGTTCCATTCACATGACTTTCTCTACATCTCTGCGACAAATTTTAGTTAAAAAGCTTATGCTTCTATATACTTCTTGCTAATCGAGAAACATTAGCAGAAATAGTCTTATTATTTGCTTCCTTGTAAATAGAAGCGAAATGAGGGAGTACCATAGGCTAAAATGATAGCCAAAAGCTGGCTGCTATATAACTGAAGTTCCTTTGTTTGCATGGACAGGAGTTAACAAATTCCTGTATGAGATATGTTTTTCAAAGCAGAAACGAAAAACCAAGAATATCTTAAAAATGATCAACTCCACGAAAAAAATGTATATGACATAAATTGTGTGTTTTGTCGCGAGCTACATTTTCTGTACAGTAGGTTTTTGTCCATCTCTTACGGTTTAGCAGTTATGCACAATTTCGTAAAATTCATCCAGAATAAAGCAGTCTTCAGTGGCTATTCCCAGAAAATCCAGGATATACATTATATTTGTCAGGTAAATATCTTTAATATACGACATTTTAATCACAAACGTTAGTCATTTTTAAGAAAATCAACATTTTCGAATTTTTTTTTCCATGTAACGGGTAGTTTGGGGCGGGGGATTTTCTTGAAAATCTTCGTGTCGCATCCTTGGAAGATACCAAACTTAAATACCAAGTTTGGGCTTTAACGGTCCTTTCGTTTTTGCGCTATGCAGCCCACAGGCACACTCACACATACACACACAAGGTCATTTTTCTAAAAATGCTTCTTTTTTGGATTCAGGGAGTCTCAAAACATGTATTTCCGGTGAAATCACGGTATCGAATTTTTTGGTACAATACAATACCTTTTCTATACACTATGTACACAGTTCGTATAGAGAAAGTAAAAGCAAAATAACATTTTGAAAATAAGATAAAACATCTTAAAATAATCAATAAAAGTGCACACAAAACCTTACTACACAGAAATTTCAGGCTAATTAAATGAAATTACAGATATTTTTTACCAAAACGACATCCTGTATTATTTTTAAAGTGTGAAAAATGAATTCACGTAACCTGAAGGCTGAAACTGATAAAAAAATCACCAAAAGCACGCACACACATAAGAATGATTCTAAAACATTGCGAACTGCAGCAGTTATTTCTTCTTCAGTTCATAACCTTTGGCTAGACGATGCCATACTTCAACCACCATAAACAAACAATAGCAAGATAAATTAAATTTGGAAGTAATTTAGCGCTTTGATGTCCTAAGATAATGTCCTGAAATGCCCCAGAAAACTTTTCTCTCTGGCTATGACGTAGAAAATACACAGAATTTCCCGCTGGAAAGAGTAAAAACGTATAAACATGGCATGACGATTAGATCGTGATTGGCAATGCTCGCAGAATTTTCGGAACATGATTAGATAGATGGTGTTTGACACGAAAAGGGTTGTAAGTCGCCAATGGAGTATTCATGTCAAAATACTCTGAAATCTCCTTGTGTACTTCATCAGAAAAATCTGATGTATACCATTCACATGACTTTCTCTACTTCTCTGTAACAAATTATTGTTAAAAAGCTTATGCTTCTATTTACTTCATGCTAATCGAGAACAAATTAGCAGAAATAGTCTTATTACTTGTTTCCTTATAAGTAGAAGCGAAAAAAGCGAGTAACATAGGTTAAAGTGATAGTCAAAAGCTGGTTGCTATGTGACTGAAGTTCCTTTGTTTATATGGACAGGAGTTGGAAAATATATATCTAAGTCGTTACGGTTTAGCAGTTATGCAAAATTCCGTAAAATGCGTCCAGAATAAAGTAGTCTTCAGAGGCTATTCCCAGAAAATTCAAGACATACATTTTGTTTGTCGGGTAAATACATTTAATATAACATATTTTAATCAAAATCGTTAGAGACATTTTTGCGAAAATCAATATTTTCGAAAAAAGTTCCATGTAAAGGGGAGTTTGGGGTGGGGGGATTTTTCTCAAAACCGTCGTGTCGCATCCCTGGAAGATACTAATCTTAAATACCAAGTTTGGTATTTTACCGACTTTTCGTTTTTGAGTTATCGTGTTCACAGACACACGGACACACACACACACACGGACCTTTTTTCTGAAAATGCTTTTTTAGGATATAAGGGACCCTAAAACGTATTTCCGGTGAAATCTCGGTATCGAATTTTTGGTTGGAGTGCAATACCTTCTCTATACACTATGCAAATAGTGTGTCTAGAGAAAGTAAAAACGCTAGTCTTTTGAGGGAGTTAGTGTTGTACCGGCATGTTGCCATGGTAGCGCAATAGTTCGCGCAATTGTTTGGAGATCAGGAGATTCGTGGTTAAAATCTGGCTAAAGCATTTACTTTTTCTGTCTGACTCTACCTTTCCAACTTCTGTCTTTCACACGGCTAGTGCGGAAGAAATGACTACTTCACAAGCACAGAGTATTTTATTCTTTTAAAAAGTTTACTTTCTCTACACGTACTATGCACATAGTGTATAGAGAAGGTAAAAGTCGATATCCACATTTCATCGGAAATACATGTTTTGGGTCCATAAGAATCCAAAAAAAGTATTTTTGGAAAAAGGCCCGTGTGTGCGTGTGTGTGTGTGTCTGTGGAAAAGACCGTTAAATACCAAACTTGGTATTTAAGTTTGGTATCTTCCAAGGATGCAACACAAAGATTTTTTAAGAAAATCCTCCCACCTCCAACTACCCTTTACATAGAAATCCATTGTGGTCCGCTACCTTGGGTATATGAAGTCACCATAGTAACCTTTATATCACGGAGGGCAACATCGTGGCTATGAAATATTATTCCTGTTACTCCATAGGCATGATGATGATGAAATCCATGATTTAGACTGTTTGTAGTATCTGTAAACACACTTATTATGTTAAAATGAGTTAAATTAAGCTCACCCTTAAATTTTATTCTAAGTCAATTTTAAGTCGAAATCGTCCACATTTCTTGACCTACAGCGGTTCATCTAAAATATAGATTTAATATAGTCTTCATGCAAAGCATCGTTTAAACAAGTTCAGAGTGTTGACACATGTTTTTCGAAATCGTGTACATAAAACATTCAACCCCGTTTGCGAGTTGTTTTATTCGTACAATGAGACGCACAAACGGACAAAGCGATGAAGTAGCAAAAACACCTAAAATGAAAATAAGACTATAGCGTGTCGACACATGTTTTTCTAGTTCGTGTACATAAAACATCAACTGCGTTCACCAGTTGTTGTTTTATTCGTTCAGAGAAATGTACAGGCAGACATAGTGGAAGTACGAAAAACGCCTAAAGGAAAATAAAATCTATTTTCCTGAATTTTAAAATATATTTACTTTACCAGTTGTAAAAATCTTATGTGTTCCGTTCACATGACGTTTTCTATGTGTCTCCAACACATTTTGGTTGAGAAGCTTATGCTTCTATTTACTTCATGCTAATTCAGAAAAATTAGCAGAAATAGTCTTACTACTTGCTTCCTTATAAGTAGAAGCGAAATAAGGGAGTACCATAGGTTAAAATGATAATCAAAAGCTGGTTGCTATGTGACTGAAATTCCTTTGTTTGTATGGAGTTGACAAATTCCTGTATGAGAAAAGTATGTTTTTCAAAGCTGAAACGATAAACCAGGAATATCTTAAAAACGACCAACTGCACGGAAAAAAGTTATATGACATAAATTGTGTGTTTTAATGTGCTGTAACAAATTACTGTTGAAAAGCATATTCTTCTATTACTTTATGACTGCAGAGATAAACATTAGCAGAAATTGTCTTAATTACTCGCTTCCTTGAAAGTAGAGGACTAGACTAGAATACACTAGACCAAAGCGATAGCCAAATATTTTCAAAGGCAGTTTCCATGTGCAAAAATCCGTTTCTATGCAGACCAGGAGTTTACAACTTTCCGTGTGAAAAAAAGTTTAAGTATTTTGCATCTGAAACAAATAACAACAGATATATCAGAAATGGCCAATTCAACGAAAAATCGTATATTCCATAAATTGTGTGTTTTAACGTGATCTACATTTTTATGTAGCAGCTTTTTATCCATCTCTTACGGTTCACCAGTTACACAAAATTCAGCAAAAGTTATTCAGAATAAAGCAACATTTAGAGGCTAGTACCAGAAAATTCAAGATATATATTTCATTTAGCATATAAATATCTTTAATATACGGTATTTTAATCAAAACCTTTAAAGACTTTTTTGAGAAAATTAAAGTTTTCAAAAGCTTTTCCATGTAAAGGGTTGTTTCGGGTGGGGTGATTTTTCTCAAAACCTTCGTGTCGCATCCCTGGAAGATAATAAACTGAAATAACAGGTTTGGTATTTTACCAACACACACAAACATTTTTCTGAAAACACTTTTTTTTTGATAGAGGGGACGCTAAAACGTGTATTTTCGGTGAAATCGCGGTATCGAATTGTTGTGGAATGCAATACCTTCTCTATACACTCTGTACATAGTTCGTGTAGAGAAAGTAAAAACAAAAACTTGATTAAATTCACCCCGAAAAGAAGTGAGTATCTATAAAATTAACTATGCTGAGTACAAGGAAGCATACATCGGCAAGACCAAAAGCAACAACGGGGACCAGATTAAAGGAACATTTTTAATATAAAAAATAAAGAAATTATGAAATCTGCAGTAGCACACACTTCTGGGATGGTCATCACAACATAAATAAGAAAACTCATGCTACGACAGGTTCTATAATTATATATATGGGAAACATTTTCATGCAGAAACATGGAACATATCTTATGAACTTTGACATTCCTTCGGAAGATAATTTTCTACTAAACCTCATAAAATCTCCATCAGAGGCATCAGGGTTCTGACTAGTCGATAATGCCGTGATGAAACGGGTTGGGGGTTAATTTTAGGCATGTGAAGCCATAAACTGTCTAGTTGATTCGGTCTGAATTATTTTATATTTTATAAATTAATACGGATATACAGAGATCGAAGTTTATTTTCTTTAGTTGTCATCCCAGTTCCTTTTAGTTTCTTGGATATCTGTTCTCATGACTGCAACTGCGCATTGGTCCCTTTTTAACGATTTATGTTGTATACAAATACAATTTTGAATGTCAATAATAAGCAGGACTTAGATTTTAATGACTTTGAAGTGTTGATAAGCAACCTATAAAAATGACAAACATTTTATTATAATAGTAAGACAAAAATATTGATTTATTTAACATCTATTAAAATTAGTGTAGAGAAAGTTATACTCGGATGTAACCGTAACTAAATTAGAAAAATAGGTATAAGAATAATGAAAACTTCTGTGGCCAGCATTCTAGAGAATTCAGCTGATCAAAATGACTGCGGACTTTTCGTGGCTTATCTCAGTAGCGAAGGTGAATATTATATTGCATATTTAAAACCACGACACAAAGTTCAACCTTAAGATTTAAAAATCTGATGTGTTACACTCACATGACTTTCTCTAGCTGTTCTACAAACTTCTTACAAAAGATTATTCTTCTTTCTGCATCTTGCTAATTGAGGTACTCATTAGCACAATGTTCTTATTACTTAGTTCCTTATAAGTAGGAAAAAATAAGGGAATACACTAGGCTAAAGCCATAGTTAAATGTTTTAAAAGCTGTCATTATGCGATTGTCATTACAAATCCCTTCTTTTCTTGGCCAGGAGTAGAACAAAAGAAAAACGGACACTCCCGTCTGAGAAAAGTATGGGTACTTCACAACTGAAACTAATAACAATGAATACCTCAAAAACTGTAAGCTCCACGAGAAAAATATATATGACATAACTTGAGTATTTTAGCAAGACCTACATTTTTCGTTTAGTAAGTTTTTGTCTATCTCTTACGTTTACTAGTTATGCCCAAATTAAGCAAAATTCATCCGGAATAAACAGATCTTTAGAACTATTCCCAGAAAATTCATAATATACATATTATTTGTCAGCTAAATATATTTAATATACGACATTTTAATCAAAATCGGTCGAGCCATTTTTAAGAAAATCAAAATTTTCGAAAAATGTTCCAGGTAAAGGCTAGTTTGGGGTGGGGGGATTTTTCTCAAAATCTTTGTGTCGCATCCCTGGAAGATACTAAACTTAAATACCAAGTTTGGTGCTTTACCAGCTTTTCGTTTTTGAGTTATTGTGTTCACAGACACACGGACACGGACACACACACGGACCTTTTTGTGAAAATGCTTTTTTTGGATACAGGGGACCCTAAAACATATATTTCCGGTGAAATCTCGGTATCGAATTTTTGGGTGGAATACAATACTTCTCTATCCATATGTACATTGTACATACGGGGCTAGAGAAAGTAAAAAAATAATAATTATGAAAACACGTGGTAATAGCGAAGTACTGCCATCTGTCCACATATAATGTAAGCAGATTAACTGAACGACACCCTAATGTCATTTGTCCGGCATTCGTAAAAGCACAGTTGCAGTTGTTTGGCGTCTCTGTAGTGATGTTATAAGCTGCCATCTGCCCGTCAGGTATAGAATATAATTAAAATGGCGTGTTATTTATGAACCCTCTTTAACTACTGTGGTTCTCAGCGTCCTATTCTAAATAGGGCATGAAAGACCGTATAATTTTGCTTAGAGACCCTTCTATCAGGCTGGAGGTTCTTTTACGTGCCGTAAATCTACGACACGGGACCAACGGCTTTACTTCCCTTCCGAAGGAAGCCATATTATGTCAGGAAGGGAGACATACTTAGCACTAGGCATGGTTAAACCACCACCTAGTTAAAGGATAGTCAAAAATAGGGGAAATAATGATAACAAATTAGAAAAGTAATTAAGTATTATTTATTCAATCTTCTTCTGTGAAGAATCTGAAAAGAAAACTTAAAAAAAAAATAGTTGTTACCAAATCTCACAAAGCTTTAAATGTAAGCTGTTGAATAGATGTGCCAAAATTATTAAATATATACGTCGCAAACGGCAATATTAACAATTAATCTAGTACCTATGGTAACGATTCATGTACACTTATCAATGACTATTATGCAACCATTAAAATAAGACGTATCGTCATTAGAATCCGGGATCTGGTTATAACATCATAGGTTGTCTGGGTTACCTGGTTCCTAATGTCTGCTTGATTAATGCATGCTTTGTTTTGTTGCACCCTACATTCACAAGAAGCCAAGAGCCATCGCACTACAGTCCGCGAGAGTCCTATACCTACCAACCCGACTGCCCGCCTCACGCCCACGTACGCCCCGCGATTATCCAACCGATATGGGGAAATATAGATGTCAGCAAGGTGCATCCTCCACCTGTGAATTTGACTTTCTTGGCCCGCCTTCACAACTTCTCACATTTCTCACGATGCGAGCAGACACCGTACCTATACTTCCAGGTCTTAATGTCCTCACTCCCACGCAGATAACATGCCCGTCGGCAAAAATAAATGAGACAAGTAATATAACTTCACAGTAACAAATTTGAGACTGTTGTACTGCACATGGTCATGGTAGCTCAGTTGGTTAAAGCAATTGGACGGAACCCGGAAGAAACATTGTTGAAATCCCGGGTCAGGTATACAATATTTGTTTCTGATTCTATCTTTCCATTGTTTATGAAGAGGATACATCAATTGCTGACGAGAGAAAGTTGCATCTGAATTCACCATTTTTTTTTGAATAAAAATACAGTTCCGGAGTATTGTCAGGACTCAGGCCCTGTATTCCTTTTTCTCTTTTGTCCTAATTTTCCCGACATGTCCTTTGTTTTTCTCTTTTGATTACCGTTTTCGCTTTTTGCTTCTAATACACATATATACATTTGCAAACACACAAACACCCATGCCCAAGGTGGGACTCGAATCCACGATCCCCTGCACCACGAAGCACCAAAGCGAGGCACTTTAGCGAGCGCGGCCATGGAGAGAACTTTTACTTACGTTACCTTTAAATTTATGATTAGAACTCCTAAACATAATCCTAAAAGAGAACCAAAATGTCATCAAGATGAAATATTTGAAGATATTTGAATAAATTATAAATATTATTAAAATCAATATAATTAAAAAGATAATCAAATAAGATTTTAAATTATTAACTTGAAACCCGGGAATAATGACAACAGCACGAGGTTTGAACCTAGGAACTTTTGAGTGGAAGCGAGGCATTTTTAACCTCTCGGCCACCGTAACCTTAACCATTGAGAACATGCTTTAGGCAGAGGATAGTTGACAATATTAACAAATGGTTCATATGTGGAAGAAATAATAGTACAAAAGCTAGAAAGGTTGTGGAAGGGCGTAACCGTATTATTATTATAATTATTATTATTATTATTATTACTACTACTATTACTACTACTACTAGTATTATTGGTTACAGTTATTTATCCTATCTTCTTAATCTTTCTTCTGGGAAGAGTGAGTGAGTGAGTGAGTGAGTGAGTGAGTGAGTGAGTGAGTGAGTGAGTGAGTGAGTGAGTGAGTGAGTGAGTGAGTGAGTGAGTGAGTGAGTGAGTGAGTGAGTGAGTGAGTACGAGTATCGTGAAGGTGGTAACTTCTTCTACACCGAAGAAGAACGTGTGCTGACCTAAGAATATAGTTGAAGCCATATTTGGAGCAGGATTATTAGTGAAGTTCCGATATCTTATCACTTCACCCTTTGCTGGCACAAGTTAAATTCTCTGGTACACAAACTTCAGAGGTAGTTAGCAAGAAGTCAACTTCTATCAGTCAGGAGGCGAAGTTTATACATACTTCAGAGGTAAAATAGGAAGAGATAAGTAAAACAGACAGCCTCTCTCCAACGGATGTTTGTTTAGACGAAAGAGCAAGCAACAATCGAAACTTCTAGTCAAGAGAAGACTTGATTTTAGCTTGTGAACTTAATGATGTGAACTCTCGCCCACTGAAGGTACATTTGTGCAAAAGCAGCATATTTTCTAGGAAAGGTTTACTTCAAGACTCCGATAAGGCTCCAATTCAAAATAATGGTATTTGAGCAAGCACATGCTTAGATGATTGAATCAGGTTTTAAAAATTAATTTCCTTGGATGAGACACGGATTAGGGTCTTGGATTTATATGCCGACCTTTCACTTCATCTTAAGTAGACCGGTGACTCTGAATGCGCATTGAACCTCTTTTATCTATTGCATGGACTCTTTTTTCTTCTTTTATCCGGAAGAATATCCAGTAAATAATAATAAACATAGGTATAATGGGCTACTTTGACATGACTTTCTAGCTTTCTGGAAATAGCCATAACAACTTTTTGCTTTATACATTAAGGAAATAACAATAAATAACAATATACGAGAAACAACTGAATATCAACAGGAACTTAAAAGATTGTCATTATTGAAAAATTTTAACGACGAAATAGTATATATCACAAAAATTATTTTATATACATTTCTTGCTATAAATAGATACCCATTTTTTGTAAAACTTTTCGCACATCGGTTAACATTCATCAGATATACAAGATTCTATAGATTTCGTTCCAAATGAGGAGGATTTCACAGGCTATTCACATAAATTTCAAGATACAGGTTTTATTTTTCATAAAGCATCTCTAATGTAGGGTATTTTAATCAAAATCGCTACAGCCATTTTTCAGAAAATAAAAATATTCAAATTGACACGTGAAAAGCGTAGTTTAGAGTGGGGTATTTTCTTGAAAGGCATCTTTTCTCAGGGATGGTACTAAACGTACATATAAAATTCATCCAATTTATGCTCTTCATACATACACGCAGATAATGAACATTAAATTTTTTGAATGCAAAATAAGGATGAAAAGGGATTTTATCAATATTTTTATTTAAACCTAAAGGGTTATTAGATCCTGTTTGGTGAAGAAAAAATAGATGAACTATTACTGAAATTAAAAAATCTGATATGTTCCGTTCACATAAATTTCTCTACACCGCTGCAACAAATTGTTGTTACAAACTTATGCTTCTATTTACTTCATGCTAATCGAGAAAAAAAAATAGCTGAAATAGTATTATTACTTGCTTCCTTGTAAGTAGAAGCGAAATAAGGGATTACCATAGGTTAACGTGACAGACAAAAGCGTGTGACTTATGTGACTGAAGTTCCTAGGTTTGTATAGACAGGAGTTGACAAATTACTGTATGAGAAAAGCATAAGTTTTTTAAAAGTTGTAACCAAAAACAAGGTAAAACTATGTGCTTTAACGTGCTCTATATTTTTTGTGTTGTAAGTTTTTGTCCATCTTTTACGGTTTAGCAGTTATGCAAAATTCCATAAAATTCATCCAGAATAAAGTAGTCTTCAGGGGCTATTCTCATAAAATTCAAGAGATGCATTTTATTCGTCAGGTAAATATTATTAGTATGCGACATTTTAATCAAAATCGTTACAGCCATTTTTGGGAAAATTAAATTTTCGAAAACAGTTCCAAGTAAAGGGTAGTTGGGGGTGGGGGATTTTCTTGAAAATCTTTGTGTCGTATCCTTAAAAGACACCAAACTTAAATACCAAGTTTGGTATACAACAGTCTTTTCATTTTTGAGCTATGCTGTCGACAGACACATACACACGCACGCACAGACAGGGACCTTTTTCTAAAAATGTTTTGTTTTGGATTCAGGGGGACCCAGAACATGTATTTGTGAAATCTCGGTATCAAATGTTTGGGTGGAATCTATACAGCATGAAAATAGTGAGTGTAAAAAAAGTAAAAATCACACACACCCACACAAACAAGCGCGCGTGGACCTTATTTATTTATGTATTTATTTTTGCTATTATTTATTCAAGGTGCCTCTAAACGATATCTCTGATAACATCTCGGTATCGAATTTTTGGGTGGAATGGAATATTTTCTCTATCCACTATGTGCCCCTCTGGCACTAAACAATACTAGATAAAAGTACAGGTCATTGTCGCGGTAAGGATCTTCTTGTCCTAAAGCACTGTCAGAAGAGAGCAGTGAGTCCTGAGGGAGATGACTCCTATCCGAAGAACTGCAGCATTCTGCCGCCTAAGGGAAAAAGCACTGTACCGGGGCAGATCTGAGTGAATGAATAAAATGAATGAACCTGAGAAGGAATATTCTTAGATGCTACCGAGTCAAAGTTCCGGATATTACCGAGTGTTGCGAAAATACCAGTGCCCTTTCAGGTCCGGTTTTTTTTATAATGTTTAGCGTCCGCTTTTACTACTTGTGGTACCGCAGGCGTTGACACGGATGATACATGGAATGAAGATGAAGCAATCTAGGCTTATAAAAGTCTATTCTTCTATTTGATTTATGCTAATCATGATAAACATGGGCAGAAATATATTTTTATTTCCTTTTAGTTACAAGGGAAATAAATACATTTGGCTAAAGCAGTGGAATGGGTTGGCGTAGGAAACCGGAGAACTTGGAGAAAACCTGCTCCTGCGCCGCCACCAGCACCACAAGATTTAGGTTTAAATCTTCAACTTAAACCTAAACACAGCCACTCTGAATTAAATACAAATTGCTTGTGTGTCTTTGTTTTACAGTAGGCGGGCAATAGATATAATATATCCTCACTGACCACACTCCACCTTTAACCTTTTGAGGATTGGTTGTGGCTTTCCAGGCTCTCAACCTACTAATCTGTCATAGAATGATCTATGAGTGGGTGAGTGGTTAGGCCGCTCGCCTCCCATCTAAGCGGCCCGGTTAGATAACAAGCACCCGCATGTGGGATTCGTGATTGGCGGAGCGGCGTCTGGGTGGGTTTTTTCCGAGTCCTCCGGTTTCTCCCACCACTCATTCCACTGTTTCATCATAACCTTTCCAATCATCAATTTCGCTTACATTTCATATCATCCACTTCCTCGTGTTCATGACCCCTCGTAACAACTTCTCCATTCTGTGGTTTCGGCCGTTGGTTCCCTGACAGGCTTCTGACCCCGAGGCATTGGCTTGAAGTCCTTGGGGGGGGGGGGTTCAGTCTTACAATTACGGGGAGGATAAGCCGACTACGAAACGAATGATCTACGAAATGCAGCAAGTGATGAAGATTAATTATTACTTAAAACCAGAAGTTAGTAACGAAAATCGGTTATAGGAAAAAAATATCTCAAAATAAAAAAAAACAAATAGATTGTGCATAAAGGACACCAAAGATTGAAACAAATATATAAATTTTAAATTACATCAACTGAAATAACTGTTTCTAAATGTATGTGTGTAGTGTATATTATATACCCTTAGGTCAAAATATTGTTATTTGCAAATACAAGGATTCCAGAGAGCATCCGTATTCACTTTGGAAAATTCTAGTAGCCAAATCTAATGATGAAAGAAACCGAGCGAGATGGCACCGCGTTAACATGTGCGACACGCATTTTGGGGGTCGTGGACGACCTTCCCGATCAGTGACTTTGGGGGGGGGGTTCCCTGCGTCACCATGTAAATACTGGGAAGGTTGATTGCACCCTCCGAATTTCCCTCTCCATCATTTACTGTTCCCATCATTTCTTCGTCATATGTTTCAAGGTTGAAAGATTTCCTGACGGCGTTCGGCAGGTTGCGGCTGGATGGTGGTTTGCCCATAGTAAAGTGTTTATCCTGTGTATAGTCGGTACCGCTTGACCAGATTGCACTTCGGGGATTTCGCCAGCTGTCCGGCACTACAAATACCGCAAAACCTGAAACATGAAAGAGGAATAAATGGGAGGGAATGAGGAAAGGAGAGTAGTGATAGAATACTTCACTCTAGCAATTTCCTTGTCATCTAGGGAAACAAAATGGGAAAACAGGATGGGCAATCACCGGGAATCGAGCAACCTCTCACACGTTACCGCGGAGCTATCTCGCTCGGTATATCTACCCTTAGCACATTGCAACAAGAATAAAAGGATATTAGGTGGAGGTTATTCACCTGGTGTAGGACTATTTTGTGACCAGGCTTAGCATATATCACAGATTATAAGTTTGAAATAAAGTCAGCGAAGTGAAAGCAAAAGAAATAAAACATAAAACAGCAATCCTAAGCATAACTCAGCAGATACACAAGTGAGACTGAGGAATAAGCAGTGAAAGGGATGAAATCAAATGGACCAAAACAAGAAAGATGGAATGGAGAACACATGCAGAAAGATTGAACAGGAATAAATTGGGTCGAATTTATATGATGGACGACAGAGGGAGCAGCCTGAACGATCCCCATGAGATAGAACCACAAACACTTCTCTTCATCTACAGAATGAGACACAACAGATATAGGATATATTTCATCGAAGGCGGAGGAAGATACAAGATAATCCTAATGGTTACTATCAGCAAAATTACATTCGCCCTTATATTACCTCTCAGAGTAACCAAAATTGCTTTGAAGATACATTAGGTGGGATAAATCGGGGAAACGTAAATTGCTAGCATGACTGGAAAGCACATAGTGCTGGTTTCACAGTTTAAACTTAAGCCTAAGCTTTAGTAAGCTACGAAAGGCACTTAATATATGCTTATCTCCAGTGTTCGAAATGAGCCGGTATACCATACTTTTATACCCACAATTTTTATTTGAGAAAATCACACCAGTATGTTAGTTGCCGTAAGTTATATTAAACACAAAGTAATAAGAGCAGTACAATAAATCATACTCACTATAGGCTATTCGAGTCACAATTCACACAATTTTGGATCGGACGATACTTTCGCCTGCATTCTACTACATCAACAATGCAGTTATATCAACAAACGTCTTGGTCGGTTGGTAGTTTGTAAATACCGAAGTTGTGTGGCCTTGCCAAGCGACATTCAACCTTAACGAATAGAAAAGTATCTCAAGTGGATCTGTTACAAGCTAAAATTTATAATCTGATCGCCAGTTTGTAAAGTAAATAGTTTAAAATTTACTGAAAATAAGATGAATGAATTAGAGAAATGTATAATCAAAAAGGGAAAAACTAATGGTGATATACGTATACCTGATATTGCAGTAGTTAGTGGTAATGTGCTTCTAGTACTAACGTTTGTGTTTCTTAAACAACTGATTTAAATTCAGAAATGTTCCCTACATATTGTAACCGAGTGCAGTGGCTTTAGAAACTGGAAGAAAATGATGGCTTATGATTCACAATGAGAAACTAGGTTACGGGATGTGTCGTGTTGTGTGTTCTACTGGTGGTATGGCCTGATTGCATGTTTAGATGGTGGATGCGTCGCCTAAAAAGCACATTTTGCAATTTTCTGAAGACTATAAATAACATAATGCAAAAGATATAACTAATTTTACCGTAAGAAAGCATACCGGTGGTCGTCTCCTTAGCGCGGTGGTAGCGCAGCTGCCTACCAAACGGGAGACCTGGGTTCGATCCCCAGTACCGGCGTGGGGATTTTTCCCCCGCTGGGAGACCTGGACCGGGGTGCACTCAGCCTCGTGAGGTCCCTGGGGGGCCAATTGAGGAGCTACTTGATGGAGAAGTAGCGGCTCCAGGTCGTGAGGACCGCATTAACCGGCCGGGAGGGGCTCGAGGCGCTGACCACGTCTCACCCTCCAATACTGCACCCCATCCATGACGTCTGTAGTGGACCGAGATGGGGGACGCAGCGGCCGGGCGGTAGGCCAAGGTTCCACGTGAGCTGTCGTGCCATGGAGTTATAAAGCATACCGGTACTTATATATTTCCATTTTGAGCACTGGATAGTACCTAATTAAGATATATTGTCGCCCTCCGTGAAAGTGGTTGTCATGCTAGCTTCCAAGATTGGAGGTTCCAACCTGGCGGAGGGTGATGCATTTATTTGGACGCAAAACTCCTTAGCATGACTTACTTCGGAAGGGAAGCAAAGTCGGTAGTTCCGTGTAATGTTTATTTGCAAGTAAAAGAAAACCCCATAACTTCAAAGAAGATGGTTTCTAAGCAAAATTCCGCAGTTCGGAGTCCACAAGTCGTGATTTCGTTCTGCAGTGAATGCCATCTGTGTGCGACTAGTCGATCCTTTCTCACCAAGGCGTATAACGGCGAAAACACGAATTAGATATTCAAATCCGATGAAGAAAACATCGTAAGCTACACTTAGGAGCTACAGTAAATTAATAAACTTAATTAAAATGACACGGTTTCATAATTTTCATACGAGCGTTTTTATTACCATTTCAATTAGGTTGCATACGGCTATGCTTAGTCGACCATACTTAAATTTTAAAGCTTTAAGTTTTAACAAAAATATTTCACCTTGTTGTGTGTAATTAAATGTTGATCGGGTGGTAGCACTGACGGTAGAGCTTTGAGTATGTTTGCGGGTAGTGAAACGAATAGTCGCGTTGTTGAGTCCATGTCGTATTTATTAATTTTTTCAGATAGCATGAAAGCAACATATATTAAAAAGATTCTGATCCGGTTTATTAGAATGCTTACATTGTAATGAATGGAATTTGTTCTATTTTAAAATAAACTCTGGCTGCTATTTCTACCATTTTGGTCTGCTGCTTTGAAAGTGCTAAAGCGTATCTGCGATATGGAAGCTGTTCGAGTAAGCCCGTGGTGAATCTCTGAAGGATTATGAATGTCATTCAGTTACATCATACGTAATCAGGTTATAGTATGGTGGACCAAAAATAAGCTTGTTTAGGTTACCTAGCAACATATATTTAAAATGATCGAAAAATAAGAATCAATGTGTAGTGTGAAGTTTACTTCTAAGAAGTCGCAATTATCCTACAGGTATAAATAAGCATTAATAGAGCGCAAGCAATTGGACAAACTATTTTGGACTAAGAAATACAAAGTAGAGGAAAATGCAATGAGAAGAGTGTATTAGAATGATATGTAACAGTTCTTAATTTTGAGATACCTGAAAAATGTCTGGCTGCAAACAGTATCCTTCCGCTTACATATAACCTCAATGTCTAGAAAAACATTGCTTCCGTTGAAAACCTTTGTTACTGAATTATAAAGTGGTCGTTGTAGATGAAATGGTAATGATTGCGGCAAAGTATATGATGAAGATATAAAGTATTAATTTAAAAAAAGTTTTGTTTAACAAAACGTTTACTTAACCAAAATATTGTAGAATTTTCAATAATGTTATACGTGAAAGTGGCCCGCATTCTTAAAAATTCTAGATAGTCCTTGTGCATATGGTTTAAAATAATCTGTATTTCTTCATTAACTACTTATCTTCTTAAAATAATGACACCTCATTAGCTTACACCGCATTTCAGTAGGGTTTATGCCAAGCCGAGGATAAGCTCCGTTCATTCCTTGAACTATGTTGTGTAAAACTTCACTGTAGCTTAAGCCTCCGCTTAAGCCCGATTTGAAGCTTTAGTTTAAACAGAGAACTAAGCCTTAAAGACAGCTGAATATCTTCCTGAGGTACTTATAAAACCGTCTTCCCATATTCAATAATTCTTATGATGAAAATATCTTCTGCATCGAAGCTACTCTACCTGTCTTAAATCGTTTTCCCTTAATTTTAAACACACACTTGAAAAATGCAACACCTCCAGGAAGTAGAAAGCTGACCAGGATTGCAATCAGGTGAAGCCTCTAAGGCCTTCAGGTCTAATATTCCGATATTGACTGAAATATCTATACAAGTCTCCCAGGGAGTTCTTAAAACACTAAAGAAGAAAAAGAGGTTTTCCACCCCCACATACCTTGCTTACACCATCCATTCACATGAACTTCAGACGTTGAAGCATGACAAGGAAACGGAATATTGAAGAATTTCGGAAAAGCCACCCCAGCATTTCCTACCGACCTGAGAAAAGTGCAAAAACCCCAAACTCAGAGTGGCCGGTCCAACAGGAATCCAATCTGAGATCTCTAGAATGGCGTCCATCTCGCTCAGCATTTTATCTGAATTAACAGCAGGAAATTATTTACGGAATACAAAATGAACATATTTCCTATAGTTTGACAATCTGGAATCCTGAAAAAGAAACAATTGTCTGAATTTCTCACCGTCATTTACATAGGATTTAAGAAAACCTTATATTTGAGTGTTTCTATTATATTACCCAACCTACAAAAACAGGGGTGTCGGTTGCAATTAATTATGGCAGCCTCCAAATCAATTTACTGCGTCTAAATACTCCCAATATGCACCAAGACACTGAAAACTAAATATTTAAGTGCTTATTTGGCATTTCTTTCCATATCCCAAGCACTGGTTTTTTTTTCTGTAAATTCAAAGCGAGCCGCAATTTAATTGAAATTTAAAAGATTTGCCTATCGCTTTAGTTTGGTATATTCCCATGTTTCCTTTCTACTGATTAGGAACTATGTAGTAAGACCAACTGTGCTAATGATTATCTCGTTTAACATCATGTAGATAGAAGAATAATATATTTTACTTTCTCTAGCTCCGTATGTACAACGTACATAGGGATAGAGAAGTATTGTATTCCACCCAAAAATTCGATACCGAGATTTCACCGGAAATATATGTTTTAGGGTCCCCTGTATAAAAAAAAACATTTTTACAAAAAGGTCCCTGTGTGTGTGTGTGTGTCCGTGTGCCTGTGAACACGATAACTCAAAAACGAAAAGTTGGTAAAGCATCAAACTTGGTGTTTAAGCATAGTATCTTCGACGGATGTGACACGAAGATTTTGAGAAAAATCCCCCCACCCCAAACTACCCTTTACATGGAACTTTTTTCGAAAACTTTGATTTTCTAAAAAATGGCTGTAACGATTTTGATTAAAATATATATACTAAAGATATTTACCTGACAAATAAAATGTATATTTTGAATTTTCTGGGAATAGCCTCTGAAGACTACTTTATTCTGGGTCAATTTTACGGAATTTTGCATAGCTGCTAAACCGTAAGAGATGGACAAAAACTTACCACACAACAAATGTAGAGCACTTTAAAACACACAATTTATGCTATGTACATTTTTTCGTGGAGTTGATTGTTTTTGAGATATTCCTGTTTTTTGGTTTCAGCTATAAAAAACATACTTTTCTCATACAGGACTTCGTGAACTCGTGTCCATATAAACAAAGGAACTTCAGTTATATAGCAACCAGCTTTTGACCATCACTTTAACCTATGGTACTCCCTTATTTCGCCTCTACTTACAAGGAAGCAAGTAATAAGACTATAAATTTGCTAGTATTTTTTTTTTCTCAATTAGCATGAAGTAAATAGAAGCATAAGCTTTTTAACAATAATTTATTGCAGAGTTGTAGAGAAAGTCATGTGAATGGAACACATCAGATTTTTAAAATTAGATTATTTGCAGAACAGGTGGAGAAATTCATGTGAGTACAACACATCAGATTTTTTTTTCATTTATTGAAATCTAAAGTGCAGCAGTGAATAGCAGTTGTAAGACGAAAAGATTCCAGCCACCCTGTATACAGTGCAGAAAAATTGACACACTCCTTAAGATTTTAAAAATGTTTTTCTCTGTGCAAGATTTCCACGGCCGTGCTCTAGTGGTTAGACCGCTCACCTTTCACCAATACGACCCGAGTTCGATCTCAGGTGACCGCATGTGGGATTTGTGATGGACAAAGTAGTACAAGGGCAGGTGCCATAGTACTAAAAGCGGGGGTTAAATACTCTAAAAATCCTTTGATTCCACCCAATCAGTATCATTTCTCTATGTAACTGGCCTGCAGAGACAGAACTTACCAGTAAACGATGTTATAGTCGTGTGAAATAAAGCGTTGGATTGCATCAGTTTATGAAAGAGCTTTGCCACGCAGGAGGCTAACCAATTACAAAATGTTCGGCATTCTAGAGGAAGGGGTGAAGGGTTATTTGCATGTATCTTTAATTATCATCATACAAACAGGGTTTATACCATGATTGATATGTTCCGATTCCAAGTAAAGTTGCTCTATCTTTCTTGCCGTAGATCTTCCTTGACTCCGTCATCCTCTTGGCCTATAATTTAATGCTCTTTGGGGGATTCATTTTCAATTCTGCAGACATGGCTATACCATCTTTCACTGTAGTTAATTTGGAATTTATGAGTAATTATTTTTTACGTGAGTAGGGTACCGTTCTATGCACAAATCCGACCTGGAGTTTGATTTTGGAGTCATCTTCTCCTAAACTGATTGCCTTCTCGTCACCTTAGGAACTCCGTTTATCCCCCAAATTACCCTGTGGGTAGGACCCTTCAGCACCACTTTCAGTGTATTTAAAATGGACAATACTAACGACAATTTTATACATGAAAGCTTTCATTAGCGACAGGTTAAATTTATTGCTGTTATCGAAAGGGAATAAGCAAAGGATATTAAGAAAATAGTAACGTAGGAAAGAATAAGGTTCAAGTTGTATGGCTACCTTTCAGAAGTTCGGCCACATTTTAGGGGAGGTAAAGTATCCTGCCAACCCAGTGGCTGGAATTATTCTCGGGGAAAATATATAGTTTCGTTTGTAGAGGGTGGGGCTACATTTGCGACCGCATAAATATCACCATTTCATTCTGGGCTACATTTTAGGCATTTGAACACGCATATACGTTTGTGGCCAGTGCTAAGAACAAAATGAATTAAGTCAGAGGTGTCCATTTTCATTAAAAAATCGGATGTGTAGGTACCATTCACATGACTTTCTCTGCAACAGATTATAGTTAAAAAGCTTATTCTTCTATTTACTTAACGCTAATCCAGAAAAAATTGGCAGAAATTGTCTTATTACGTGCTTTATAAAAAGTTGAAGGGAAATAAGGGAATACGCTAAGTTAAAGTTATAGTCAAATATTTTAAAACCTGGTTACTATATGATTGAAGTTTCTTTATTTGTATGGCCAGAAGTTGAACATTCCCGTATGAGAAAAGTGTAAGTATTTTAAAATTGAAACCAATAACAAGAAATGTCTCAAAAACGGCCAACTCCGTGAAAAAAATGTAAATGGTGAGTTTTAATGAGTTCTACATTTTCGTTAAGTAAGTTCTTATCTATCTTTTACGGTTAGCAGTTATGAAAAATTTCACAAAATTCATTCAAAATAAAGATATTTTCAGAGGCTATTCTCAGAAAATTCAAGATATAAATTTTATTTGTAATGAAAATAACTTTAATATGCGATATTTAAACAAACTTTAGTCATTTTTGAGAGAATCAAAATTTGCGAAAATGTTTCCATGTAAAGGGAAGTTGGGGGTCGGAGGATTTTCTTAAAACTGTTCATCAGGAATCCTTGGAAGTTACTGAACTTAAATACCAAGTTTGGTATTTAACGGATTTTTCGTTTTTGAGGTACGCTGCCCACACACACATACACACACGGACATTTTTCTAAAAATGCTATTTTAGGATTCAGGGGTCTCAAAGCATATATTTCCGGTGAAATCTTGGTATGGAATTTTTTGGTGCAATACAATACATTTTCTATACACTATGTACAAAGTATGTGTAGAGAAAGTAACCAGTTAATATTGGAATATTTGGCCGGAAACGTTCTCTACGACCGAGCGTAAACCGTTTACTCATCCAAAAGGAAATAACGTTCTTGTTTTATTTCTTAAAGAACAGCGATCGCTTATTTTGTAAGATAACTTCTTGGAAAGTTACATTTCTCTTTCCATGCATGTATGCATACACATTTTGGTCGCTTTCATCATATATAAATCCAAAGCTGGGCTCCCAAAAGAACGAGAAAAAACTCGACCGTAGTCGGTCATGTCATCTTTCCACTCGCGTGCAAACTCCCGGATATCGAATTCTGAACCAGCCGACGCGAAAACTTCTTTCTTTATGGACCATTACAATAACGGCGAGAAATAACAACCGATGCTGTTACAGCCGGACGAACAAAATGCCAAAAGTGTACGGGAGGCGATAAAAGAGGCAGTTTAACGTTCTCCCATAACGATTCCTCCATTTCGTTACATTCCCATCATTTCCTGTCGTTCTCAACCAGTTTCGTGTTATCCAATTATCGTAATCATCAAATGAACATGCAGTTTATCCGCGAAACGACCCGCTTAAACTCCGGCGTCATAACAACATGTAAGTGCGGGGACCATTATTCACTGGTTAACAACAGATATTCTGCATCTAATTTAAAGACTCCAAGTCCTTAATTGAAAGTGGGGAATACCTACTTCGTCCTTGGGTCCTGTTAAGAGGTAGATTATAGCAATCACTTTCTTACATGCATAAAAAAGTTGTGAAATATGACACGTTGAAGGAATTATACTTCACACTATCAGCAACATCGCTCGCCATACAAGCAGAAAAAATTTCTGAATCAACATTTCATTATAAGGCGTTTCAAATGTGCCGAATTAGAAAGGACATGTTAGAGCAAAACGCCTCCCCTAACTGGCAAAGCCTAGGACACTACCGATCAACAGTTTTACTAAGTTTTATCTTGAAAATGCTCCAAGAGTTTCGTTAAAAAATAATAAAAAATCTTATGTGTTACACTCACATGACTTTCTTTACATCTCTGCAGCAAATTATTGATAAAAAGCTAATGCTTCTATTTACTTCATGCTAATTGAGAAAGAATTAGCAGAAACAGTCTTATTACTTGCTTCCTTGTAAGTAGAAAGGAAATAATGGAATACCATAGGTTAAAGTGGTAGTCAAAAGCTGGTTGCTATTTGAGTGAAGTTCCTTTGTTTGTACGGACACGAGTTGACAAATTAGTGTATGAGAAAAAGGTTTTTAAAGCTGAAACCAAAAACAAGGAATATCTCAAAAACGGTCAACTCCTCGAAAAAATTTATATAATATAAATTGTGTGTTTTTGTGTGTTTTCCATGTTTTGTGTGGTGAGTCTTTGTGTATCTTATACGGTTTAGCAGTTGTGCAAAATTCCGTAAAATTCATCCAGAATAAATCAGTCTCCAGAGGTTATTCCCAGAAAATTCGAGATATGCATATTACTTGTAAGATAAATATCTTTAATTACGATATTTTAATCAAGATCGTTAGAGCCATTATTGAAAAGATCAAAGTTTTCAAAAAAAGTTCCATGTAAAGGGCAGTTGGGGGTGGGGGATTTTCTTGAAAATCTTCGTGTTGTATCCGTGAAAGAAACCAAACTTAAATACCAAGTTTGGATTTCAACGATTTTTTCGTTTTTGAGCTATGCTGTACAGACACACACGCACACACAAACGGATATTTTTGTAAAAAGTTTTTTTTGGATTCAGGGGGACTCAAAACACGCATTTCCGGTGAAATCTTGGTATCTATTTTAGGTGGAATGCAATACCTTCTCTATACACCATGTACATAGTACGCGTAGAGAAAGTAAAAATTGGTGAGTTCCACACAATGACCTTTTGTACTTTTTCAGAAACAAACAACTCTTACCATTCTTCTCACTATTTCATGCTAATCCAATTAAACATTAGCAGTAATTGTTTTATTATTTAGTTCCTTCTAAGTATAAGGGAAATAAAAGAATACACTATGTTAAAGTGAGAGTCAGGTCTTTTAAATGTGGGTGGATGTGTGGTATAATTTAACTTCCCTTCTCTTTGTATGACTAGCATGAAAAATAGCGAAAAACGACACAGGTACACCGGTACGGTTCACCTCAGAATGGCATGATTTTCTTAAAGTAATCGTCACTGATGATGAGTTGTGGACATACCGATACATGCCCAAAACAAAGCAGATAAATACGGAGCGGAAACATGCTGGTTCCCCAGTAAAGTAAAAATTCAAAGTGACTGAATCTGCTATGTTCTGCGATATGCATAGTGTTTTTTTTTGTTTTTGTTTTGTTTTTTTTGTTTTTTGTTTTTTGTTGTTTTTTTGTGAACTTTACTGAGCCACTGAAATTGCCGCAACCTACCTTACAATTTTGGTGAAGTTGCGTCGGGCCTTCTTGACAAACACTAGAACATTAATGCTGACGATGTCAAACTTGTTCATGACAATGCTCGCCCCCATGTTGCTGCTGCTGTTCGTCAGAAAGTCACTAAATATGGTTAAGAGTTGCTCCAGCTTCCACCATACAGTCTGGACTTTGCACCGTCGGACTTTCATCTGTTTGGTCCCATGAAAAAATTCCTGGCTGGCCAACGCTTTGCGACAGATGCAATAGTGAAATCAACAATTCGTAGATGGGTATGCTCCAGGACTTCTACGAACAGGGTATATTGATTGGAGAAATTATGTTCAGAAAGTTGCTTAGCATGCCGAAAAATAGGTTAAAGGTGTAAGTTTATTATATATATATATATATATATGTTTTTAAATATTGAGCTTTTTATAAAAAAAAATATTGTCGTTACTTTTCGACCAGCCCCGTAAATGTCGCTTTCAAAACGTTGAGAAACCTGTATGAAGTTTGGATCATTCAATACACTCAACAATCTTTCTTTATTACCTGTCAAGTGTGATATTTGCAACAGGAAAATCAAAAGAGGTGAAACATTACCGTTTAAAATGGTAAATGTAACATTACACTTCGCCTGATTTTCTGTAAAAGAGGATTTTCATGGTGCCCCTTCACGTTTACATCTTATTTACTTAACTGCAGAGCTGTAGGACTTGTGAGTGAGCTTGGAACTTTAATCTCCTAATAGCAGCGGACGCAGAAGTGGATGAAATACATTGCAACCAAGTGTTATAGATACTGTGATGTCCCGTATTTCCATTTGTACGTTACTCTCAACATTGGATGGTATCGAGACCTTCAATTTCTGAACGTTTAACTCCCACTTTTAGTACTAAGGCATAGTAAAAGAAAAACAGACGACATAGACGAGCCCGAAATCCTTACCAAACCGTTTTCAGTTTGAAATAAAAGCTCCAATAAAAGGGAGGGGGAGTTAAAGGCGTGAAGGAAAGATAAAGGAGGAAGACACCTCGTGCACTACATTCTATATATTATATCTCGTATTCTGGCTAATACCCTCAAGAGGATGGGATGAGATGAAGGAACCATAGGAGGCCACAGGTCATAGGTATACAAGCCACCAGATACTCGCAAAAGTCCCTGTGTTTCTAAGGGACTACTGGAGAGGGCGTGCAAGCGGCTGGCTCGTGAATAATCTTTCCATTTACTCACACTGTCATACACTACGAACCTGGAAGCACACCTGAAAGATGAAAGAGAAACGGAATGAAAGGAAAATTATAGAAAGGAAATCATGGTACATAGGAAACCGACGCAGCATTCGCCTTATGACCCTGGGTCAGAGCGAACGCTTGCCAGAAATCGAAAGCGGACCACCCGAATGGAAGTTGCATACGTCATCGCGGCGCCACTTGACGGCTGGGGTAAAATAACACCAAGCTTAAGAAGTGTGCACAAAAAATGTACACACCATATCGCATATCATGACATGTCTTACTCTTTTGCCAGACTGTCGTTTTAAGAGAATGTTCCTTTGATTAATCTCTTCTAAATACTTCAACATCTAATATCTTATTTGCAGAGCTAGGAAGTTCATACCGATTTCTTTATGCAGAGTAAGAGCGGCTATGGTAGGCAATATCATGCGGCGCTACTGGCGGGAACAAAGGTCAACGTAGAGTGCAACCCGTTACTGCATAACATAGAACCACGTCGGTAGGAAAGCGTTGAAATAACATCTTTGTTCTGCTCAAATGTGAGCAAATTTAATTTGTTTTACAGCTATAATAAGTTTTCTAGCAGTGTACTTGTTCACGTACTTACTCAGTAACCGATGTCAAACTCTAGTGACAGAACAGCTTCACAAAAACATATTATTTATTGTAAATGTGTGCAGAAGGTTACCCACAACTATTACACTGTTATAGTTCAGAGGTGAACTGAATCTGTGCGGCATGTAGAAGAACTGATAAGACGGAACTACCAATTCACGAGCATCCTACCTGAAATAAACATGAAAATGAAACATGTAAATTACAATAATGCAGGGTTCAGTGTGATGTATCGCACTACACTTTTATATCTCAATAAATGCTATTTTCTAGGTGATACCGATACATCATGCGAAGTGGAACGAACTTTTTTGCATTACAAATCTTATTGTCGGAACGTAGATATATTGCTTAATTTTGACAGAATAATACTAACGATTCGCAGCTGTCAGGATTTCTTAGGCTAATCAAGATTATTCACTACCCTCCCCAAAGTCTGGAAGTGAATGAAAGGGTAAATGCGTATACAGCAATTTAACACAATAAGTGAAAAATATTGCATAAGCAAAGGCTGTTCCAAAGGCAAAATCACCGGTAAAACCTGGATGTCAAAGTGGCAAACAAATAGAAAAAAAAAATGTGTTTTATTCAGATTGCTTTCTGTATCTGTTCTGTAAACAATTTATTCCTACAAGACATTCTTTTATCCACATGATAATTTAATTTAATGAAGATAAACATTACCAGAATTAGCTTAATTTATTAATTCCTTATAAGTAGAAGGGCAAAATCTGATGTGCTACAATCATATGACTTACTAGCTGTCCTACAAACATTTTACAAAAGAGTATTCTTCTTTCTGCACCATGATAATCGAGATAAACAGTAGCAGAATGCTCTTATTATTTAGTTCTTTATAAGAAGAAGGAAACTAATGGATACACTATGCTAAAACGATAGTCAGACGTTTTAAAACTTCGATATGCGATTGTTATTGCAACTCGCTTCTTCACTTGACCTGGAGTAGAGCAAGAGAAAATAGGATACTTTCTTAGAAAGTATAGGTATTTCAAATTTTAAACCAATAGCAAGGAATATCCAAAAAACGATTACCTACAACAAAAAGGCAAATGACATAAATTGTGTGTTTTGACGAGATCTACATTTTTTTTATGTATTCAATTTTTGTGATCTCTTATGACTTACAAGTTATGCAAAATTGGGAAACATTCATACAGAGTATTCATAGAAAATTCAAGATATAGATTTTATTTGTGATTAAAATAGCTTTAATATAAGGTATTTTAATCCACATCTTATAAACATGTTTGAGGAAATCAAAATTTTCAAAAACCTTTTCATGTAATGGGTAGTTTGAGGTGCATGAATTTTCTTGAAAATATTTGTGTCGCATCCTTGGAAAATGCCAAACTTAAATATCAAGTTTGGCATTTAATGGTCTTTTAATTTTTGAGTTATGCTGTCCACAGACACACACGTAACTTTTTCCAAAAATGCTTTGTTTGGACTCAGGGGTCCATAAAACGTGTATTTCCTTATACATTTCAACATCAAATTTTGTGTACTTACAATAATATCTCTATATATTATGTCCTACCAAGCGGGAGACCTGGGTTCGATCCCCAGTACCAGCGTAGGGATTTTTCCCCCGCTGGGAGACCTGGCCCGGGGTGCACTCAGCCTCGTAAGGTCCCTGGGGGGCCAATTGAGGAGCTACTTGATGGAGAAGTAGCGGCTCCAGGTCATGAGGACCGCATTAACCGGCCGGGGGGACTCGAGGCGCTGACCACGTCTCACCCTCCAATACTGCACCCCATCCATGACGTCTGTAGTGGACCGAGATGGGGGACGCAGCGGCCGGGCGGTAGGCCAAGGTTCCCCGTGAGCTGTCGTGCCATGGAGTTATTATATATTATGTCCAGAGTACGTGTAGAGAAAGTAAAAATGGAAACTCTAGGCTAAAGCGATAGTCAAATATTTTAATAGCTGCTACTATGCGCCTGTGTTTGAAATATGGTTCTCTTTCCAAAGCTAGGAGTAAAAGAAAAGGAATATGAACCAAAAGATAACTTCTTACTTAAGACAAGTTATAATAGTTTAAAAAGGACACCAATAACAAGGAGTACCTCAAAAGCAATTAACTCTACAAACAACTTATATGATATAAATTGCGTGATTTAAGGAGATTTTTATCTAGTAAGTTTTAGTCTATATCTTTCGTTTAACAGTTATACAAAAGTCATCTAGAATGAAGAGGTCTTCAAAGATTATATCCAGAAAACCCAAGATATACATTTCGTTCGTAATAAAAATATGTCAAATCTGATGTGTTTCATTCACATGACTTTCTGTACATCGCTGCAACAAGCTATTGTTAAAAAGCTTATGGTTCTATTTACTTTATGCTAATCGAGAAAAAAATGGCCGAAACAGTTTTATTACTTGTTTACTTGTAAGTAGAAGAGAAATAACGGAGTACCATAGGTTAAAGTGATAGGCAAAAGCTGGTTGCTATGTGACTGAAGTTCCTTCGTTTGTATGGACAGGAGTTGACAAATTCTGGTATGATTTTCAAAGCTGAAACTAAAAAGAAGAAATATCTTAAAAACAATCAACTCCATGAAAAAATGTATACTATATAAATTGTGTGTTTTAACGTGTTCTACATTTTTGGTGGGGTAAGTTTTTTCCATCTCTTAGGGTGTAGCAGTTATGCCAAATTCCGTAAAATTGATCCAGAATAAAGTAGTCTTAAGAGGTCATTCCCAGAAGATTCAAGATATACATTTTATTTGTCAGGTATATCTTTAATATACGACATTTTAATCAAAATCGTTAGAGCCATTTTTAAGAAAATCAAAATTTTCGAAATTTTTTCCATCTAAAGGGTAGTTTGAGGTGGGAAGATTTTTCTCAAAATTTTCGTGTCGCATGCCTGGAAGATATTAAACTTAAATACCAAGTTTGGTATCTTACCGACTTTTTTTTTTGAGTTATCGTGTTCACAGACTCACGGACACACGGACATACACACATACACACAAAAAGCATTTTCACCTTTTTGTGAGAATGTTTTTTTTTTTATACATATAAGGGACCCTAAAACATATATTTCCGGTGAAATCTCGGTATCCAATTTTTGGGTGGAGTATAATACCTTCTCTATACACTATGCACATAGTTCGTGTAGAGAAAGTAAAAATATGTAAAACATATGGTATTTTAATTAAAATTAGCTATTTTTATAAAATCAAAATTTTCGAAAAATGTTCTAATGGGTAGTTGGTGTGAGAGAATTTTCCAGAAAATCTTCATGTCGCATCCTTGGAAGATCAGTACCCAAGGATATGACACTAAGATTTTGTTACCAAGTATGGTATTTAACCGATTTTTCGTTTTTGAATTATCCTGCCTACAGACACACACGTAATTACACACAGACACATACGGTATTTTAACACTTTTTTATTTACGGGTTCTCACACGAAATCTAGAGTGGAATGCAATACCTTTTCTATCTACAATGTGCATTGTACATACGTGTTAGAGAAAGTAAAATTACAGTCACTCTTTTTAAGTAATTTGCTTGTATACACCAAGAGAATACAAGCTGTTGTATGTATATAAATGTTTAAGTTACTGCGTATTATTACGAACAAAATATAAAAAATTAAAATTATATTAATGCTTAGCTCGATATGTCTAAATAACAGGTTCACACTTCGTAAATCAATAATTCTGTCATAAGTTTGTAATATTCATAAATTAACACATATAATGAATTAACTAAACGATATATAATGAATGGAAATATCTAGTTTGCTCCGGAGTGCAGCAAATTGCACAATAAAGAGCCCTAAGTCTTGTTTCAGTGAAATACCCTTTATGCTACATGGTTCTTAAGACGAGGGATCAGCGAAATGTCTATCTTCTAAAAATTTGAACAAATACTGCAACACATATAAATACATATACATACTTTTACTTTCTCTACCACCTACTATGTATGTAGTAGGTAGAGAAGGCATTGCATTCCACCCAAAATTTGATGTAGAGATTTCACTGGGATGTATATTTTGAGGGTCAATGAATAAAAAAATACATCGTTAGAAAAAGGGCTGCACGCGCGTGTGTACGTGAAAAATGGAAAGTGCTAAATACCAAAATTAGTATTTAAGTGCAGCATCTTTCAATAATAAAGCACAAAAATTTTCAAAAACATCTCCCCATCCCAAACATTTTTATATGGTAAATTTTCCGAACATTTTTACTATTCAAAAATGGAGAAAAAAATATTTTGATTAAAATAATCTGATATATGTTAATTTTTTTAAAATATATTCATCAAAATAAAAGGTATATAATGAATTTTTTGGCAATAATCTCTGTAGTCTTCTTCATTTTGGAGGACTTTTGCACAACTGGTAAACTGTAAAAGGTAAACAAAAACAAATTACATAGATCATGTTAAAATACAATTTATGTCATATGGAACATTTTTAGAGGTAACATTTCTTAGATATGTCTTGTTGTTGATTTTAGTTTTACAAGCTTGCATTTTTCTCAGGTGAGAAGTCTCTAGTGTTTTTTTTTTCTGCTGGTCTTGCAAATAGAAGGGATTTCAAAACCATCACTCATCACTATTGCTTTAGCTTATTATATTTTCTTATTCCAAATGTAGAAATAATATGTAATAAAATAATGTCTTCCAAAGTTTAATCTTATAAGGCGTGAAGTAGGTGAATGCTTTGTAAGAAAAGTTTGTTGCAGTATAGGTAGAGAAGACTATGTAAATATAGTACATCAGATTTTTATCACTTTATCATCATGACATGAATTATTTGATTTACCATATCAACATTTTTGTATAGCTAAGTTTTTGTCTATTTCTTACGGTTTAAACGTTATGCAAACTTCTACATAACTCCTGCAGAATAAAGAGACTTTCAGAGGCTATGCGCAGAAATTTCAAAATATAAATTTGATATGTGATGTAAATACCTTTAATATACTGTATTTTAATCAAAATCGTTTGAGCCATTTTTAAGAAAAACATATTTTTCAAAAAATTTTCCATGTAAAGTGTAGTTTGTGGTGGAGGAATTTTCTTGAAAATCTTCGTCCATGCTGTCCACACTCACACACATGCGCATCTTTTTCTGAAAAAGCTTTTTTCAGACTCGGGGTGCCTCAAAACATATATTTCCGGCGAAATCTCAACATCAAAATTTTGTCTGGAATACAATACCTTTTCTAACTAATACGTACATAGGCTAAGAAAGTAAAAAACAATTTATATAAACTTCTACATTTTTTCAGTGATTCCTCGGGCTCAAACGTTTGAAAATAAAGGTTGAAAAAGAAACAAAATTTCAATAGCGCTGCCACAATCCATTACAATCGAATATTGAGTCACGTTTCCAATTTGACTGAAGGTGCTTGTCAAGCAAACAAAGCACTGCTCTTCCTTTCTTGCCCTGTGCGTAGTCAGCCTATCAGGGGTTCCAGAGAAGACGTCACGTGGAGTCTATCATGTACCTCTACAGACGATAATGAAGTTGCTTGTGTATTGCTTGTGAACATTTCTGCACCTGCAGAAACCCAATAAGAGCTGCAGATTGGAAAGTAAGCAGCTGCCGATGGTCAAAGTTTTTATTTCACGTTGTTTAATGTATGTGTCCAGGTACGTATGCATGTATGTACGTAGGGATGTATGTATCTCATTCATCAGGTGCTTGTATTGGCTCACCAGGTTCTTCTTTATCGGTGATAAACAATGAGGAGATTTACAGCACTTCTGCTATATACAGTGTTTTGTGATGGCTAGGGATAACATCTTGGGGACCGATAGCGGAACAGAATCGGAGTTATCGCAGCATTGTATAAGCTGTGCTGTGTTGACATGGAGTGTGTACGTAGTGGCACTAAAAGAAGGAAAATAGGGCAGTGGTTATGTTTTTACTTGCAGTGGAAGGCGATTGAGTTTGGGTGGATGGTAAACCAAATACCACTCATTTACGGGAACTAGAAATTTTAATTCAATTGCTGCTATGAAACAAGTCATCAGCATCATTATGCGTTTCATTTTCTCTCAAGATACATAGATCACAGTTTACAACATAAATCGTAACGTCTCAAATGTGAATCTTCTCTGATTGGCACGAAAATAGATTTTATATTCTGAAAAACTTCACTTCACATCAGATGATGTAATTGGACCAAATCGAAAATAGTACACATCAGCAATTATTTCCGAAGTAAACCTCGTAGTTCATTTAGTATTTCGCGAATTATTGAAAATCAGACATTTTTGCCAAACACTGTCTTCGTTTTCTTTTTCACACAGTCTAAAACAGGTGTCACGGATGTTTGATTAATTGCTTGCACAAGATAATCGACAGCTTTTAGCCCTCGAGGCATTTCAGTGTTTGATATTTCCAAATATGTGTTGATGTAGACATATTTTACAATCTTGATTGAAGGGCATGCACAATCATCAAAGGCATTAATTACATGTAAAACAGTATTGCAATATACAACTTAATATACTGTTGCGTGGAGCCACGCTCTCCAACGCGTTACTACCGATAATACATGCGGCGCGTGCAGTCGCTAATGCAGGTCGGTTTTTACTCAGTAGGTATGTAACTGGTATCCGCATGTATTCCACTATCGGTTCCTAAGTTGATATCCCTAGTGATGAATCTGATGTTGGCGGCATATACCTGAAGTAGTTGCAAGAAGGCTAATTTTCATAAGTAAACATGAATGTTCCTAATTTACACATGTTAAAATGAAGCATAAAAAAATCTAATGTGTTCCAATCACATAACTTTCTCTACATCTCTGCAACAAATTGCTCTATTTACTTCATATAATCCAGAAAAAATTAGCAGAAGTAGTCTTATTACTTGCTTCCTTGTTAGTAGAAGTGAAATAAGGGAGTACCATAGGTTGAAGTGAAAGTCAAAAGATGGTTGCTATGTGACTGAAGTTCCTTTGTTTTTATGGAGACGAGTTCACAAAGTCCTCTATGAGAAAAGTATGTTTTTTACAGCTGAAACCAAAAACAAGGAATACCTCAAAAACAATCAACTCCATGAAAAAATGTATATAACCTAAATTGTGTGTTTTAAAGTGCTCCACATTTGTTGTGTGGTAATTTTTGTCCATCTCTTACGGTTTAGCAGTTATGAAATATTCCGTAAAATTCATCCAGGATAAAGTACTCTTCAGAGGCTATTCCCAGAAAATTAAAAAAATACATTGCATTTGTCAGGTAAATATCTTTAATATACGAAATTTTAATCGAAATCGTTAGAGCCATTTTTATAAAATCAAATTTTTCGAAAAAAGTTCCATGTAAAGGGTAGTTTGGGGTGGGGGAATTTTTCTCAAAATCTTCGTGTCGCATCTCTGGAAGATACTAAACTTAAATACCAAGTTTGATATTTTACCGACTTTTCGATTTTGAGTTATCGTGTTCACAGACACACGGACACACTGACACACGGACCTTTTTCTGAAAATACTTTTGTTGGATACAGGGGACCCTAAAACATATATTTCTGGTGAAATCTTGGTATCGAGTTTTTTGGTGGAGTGCAATACCTTCTCTAGTCACTATGTACATAGTTCGTATAGAGAAAGTAATAACAATAAATCCAGGGCTTATTAATTGACAAGATTTAGTTATTGGCCCTGCCTAAACCGAATTTGGAGAAGTAGGAAATAAGAACGTAGCTTATTTAGTATTGTGTGAATATTTTTAAAAATGCCTTTAGGTGTTCATTTTTTACCACACACGAAGTTGTAGGCTAGTTTTTGCACCGGTAAATACACGTTAGCAAAATTTGAAATGAAGCAGATCTTCCGAGGCGAACGCTAAAATTTACGCTGTGAACTAAACACTAATTACTTTCTCTAGCACGTAAATAGTGGATATTGTATTCCAGCCGAAAATTCGATACCGATATTTATCCGGAATTACATGTGCTAAGACTACCTGAATCAAAAAAACAGTTTTTGAAACATAGCCGTGTGTGAGTGTCGGTTAAATAATAAACCAGTTCAATATCTTTCAAGGTTGCGACACAAAGATTTTCAAGAAAAGTCCCCCACCCGTAACTACCCTGAAATGACATTATTTGAATTTTTCATTTTTCAAACAATGTTTATTAAAAAGCTAACGAAATGTATCTAGAATTTTCGGGGAATAGCCTCTGAAGACCTCTCCATTCTGGATGACTTTTGAGTAACTTTCGTGTAACTGGTAAACCGAAAGAGATAGGCAAAAAATTAATAAAAAAAATAAAGTGTAGATCTCATTAGAACACATACTTTGTGTAATAACCCGGGTTATCCCGAAAACGGTTAACTCTAAAACAAGCATGTACGATAACCCGAGTTATTAGTTTCAGTTTTAAGCTACTTAATCCTTTCTTAAATAGAGCTTTTTTAAAATAATAATATTTTATAAGAATAGTTTGCGGAATAGCTAGAGAAAGTCATGTGAAGGAAACACATTTGATTGTTTTTACTTTCTCTATACGCACTATGTATAGTGTATAGAGAAGGTATTGCACTCCACCCAAAAATTCGATACCGAGATTTCACCGGAAATATATGTTTTAGGATCCCCTGTATCAAAAAAAGTCATTTTCAGAAAAAGGTCTGTGTGTGTGTGTGTGTGTGTCCGTGTGTCAGTGTGTCCGTGTGTCTGTGAACACGATAACTCAAAAACGAAAAGTCGGTAAAATACCAAACTTGGTATTTAAGTTTATTATCTTTCAGGGATGCGACACGAAGGTTTTGAGAAAAATCCCCCCACCCCCAACTACACTTTACATAGCGCTTTTTTCGAAATTTTTTATTTTTCAAAAATGACTCAAACGATTTTGATTAAAATTTCGAATATTAAAGATATTTACCTGACAAATAAAACGTATATCTTGAATTTTCTGGGAATAGCCTCTGAAAACTCCTTTATTCTGGGTGAATTTTACGGAATTTTTCATAACTGCTAAACCGTAAGAGATGGACAAAAACTTACCGCACAAACAATGTAGAGCACTTCAAAACACACAATTTATGTTACAAACATTTTTTTCTTGGAGTTGATTGTTTTTGAAATATACCTTGTTTTTGATTTCAGCTATGAAAAACTTTACTTTTCTCATACAGGAATTTATCATTTCCTGTCCATACAAACAAAGGAACTTCAGTCACATAGCAACTACTTTTGACTATCACTTTAAGCTAAGATAATCCCTCATTTCGCTTCTACTTTCAAGGAAGCAAGTAATAAGGCTATATCTGCTAACTTTTTTTCGATCAGTATGAAGGAAATGGAAGCAATGGCCTTTTAATAATATTTTTTGCAGAGATGTAGAGAAAATCATGTGAATGGAACACATCGGATTTTTTACATGGCGGTGTCATTCATCTGGAAATCTAGTACATACGTGCGTGCTATCTTCACTGGTACTAACCAAGGGACTCGAACTATTTTGCTACAAAGTTTCTTAAATATTTCCAAATACAAATTCTAAATATATTTCAGGATCACGCAAGAGATATAGAAGCTGAAATTCAATGGGTAAATAAACAGCTGACTGATTATATCTAGAGAAAGGAAATTGGCTTCTGCTTTAGAGTATGGAGATGCAACACAATGCTATCACTATCATGCAACTCAATACTGAGCCATATATCAGCCATCTGTGTTCAATCCATCTGCGCAACTCAATTAACTTAACATGAGGGGTCTAGTATCAAAGTCTACCTCATCCACCTTTATAGTATTAGAGGAAAATGAGAAAAACTTATGGCTTTGTTTGCTGGGTATGCAGGTTTGATAAATTCTATTACTAATCATATTACATTTTGCTAATTTTCTTTCAACTGAATTGCTGAATTGTATTCTGAGTAATCGAATTCGCAACATAGTTTCACACAATACGTCTGTTATGATAATTCATGATTTGTCCAATTTGTAGGTGCCCATTTTGAACCCTAATTGACCTTTCTCTGTGCTGTTTCAAGTGTAAAAGGACCAATAGTCAACATCTTCTCTGTTGGTTAAAACCATTGCAAATAAACTGGCTCACTACATGACTTATATACATGAATTACCAATTAAAGTACTCTCAACGATTGGTCAGTGGATGAGGTAGGTTTTGAAATACATGCAGCATCTTTTTCCGATGAATATGGCAGGTTCAGCAACGAATTGTTATCTTTGTAAAGCATTTTAAAGGGGATATTGATTGAACTTTAAAATACGAGGTAGTACATATGCAAGATGGTGAAATGACATGGCACAGCCCAATATTTAAAAAATGTGGTAGTTGTGATACAAGAACCCTCATATATGTAGTATATAAAAATTCATCATTGTAAATTGTGCTCCTCCGACCAAAAATAAGGTTCGTAATTGGAAAAGTTCTCTCAGGTTTAAGATCCCATACACTTAATGACGTATGCAGACATTCATGCTTACAGGGCCACACTTGATGTAGCAGTACTGATCCAGAATAGGAGCCTTTGTACTTTTTCAAAAGCCGATTTCACATGATTTTGGTGTTCCATGGACTAGATTACCTTCAACACAGCCATTACGACATCGATCCAAAGGAGTAGCTGCATGTGCAAAGGCCGAGGTCACCACTCAAATGTGCCACAAAGGCATGATGTGCATTAAGAAAGCTTAAAGCTGACAATGCATTTAGAAAAATCTTATGTGTTCCATTCACATGACTTTCTTTACATCTCCGCAACAAATTATTGTTAGAAAATTATGCTTCTTTAGCAGAAATAATCTTATCACTTTCTTCCATGCAAGTAGAAGGGAAATGTGGGAGTAGCATAGGTTAAAGTATTAGTCAAAACCTAGTTGTTATGTATCTGAAGTTCCTTTGTTTCTATGGATAGGAGTTGGAAAATTCTCTTATGAGAAAAGTAAGTTTTTTAATGCTGAAACCAATAACAAGGAATATCTCAAAAACGATCCACTCCATGAAAAAAATGTATATAACATACATTGTCCGTTATAACGAGCTCTACACATTTTCAGTTAGGTAAGCTTTTGTGTATCTTTTAGGTGTTGCCTTACAAAATTCCGGTAAAATTCACCCAGTATAAAGTAGCCTTCAGAGGCTATTCCCAGAAAATTCAAGATATATATTTTATTTGTCAGCTAAATATCTTTAATATACGAGATTTTTATCAATATCGTTAGAGTAATTTTCGAGCAAATCAAAATTTTCGAAAATGTTTCCATGTAAAGAATATTTGGGGGTGGAGGGATTTTCTTGAAAAGCTTCGTGTCGTATCCTTGGAAGGTACAGAACTTAAACACCAAGTTTGGTATTTAACGGCCTTTTTGTTTCTGAGCTATGCTGTCTACAGACACACACACACAGGCACACGCACACACACATACGTATCTGTTTTCAAAGCATTTTTTTTTTTTTTTTTTGGATTCAGGGGGACCCAGAACATGTATTTCCGGTGAAACACGTTCTCTATACACTATGTATATAGTACGTGTAGAGAAAGTAAAAACAGCATGTGGTCTATTCACATGGCCTTCTATATCTATTCTGTAACCAACTATATTTATAAAAGCTTATTCTTCTATCCACTTCATAATAATTATGTAACATAATTATACATTAACACAAAGGGTGCTACGCCGTGGCCGAGTGGTCAGACCATTCGCCTCTCACCTAGACGGTCCGGGTTCGATCCCAAGCGACCGCATATGAGATTTGTGGTGGACAAAGCGGCGCAGGGGCGGGTTTTCTCCGGGTTCTCCGGTTTCCCCCGCCATCTCATTCCACCGGGGCTCCATCTTCATGTATCATCAGTGTCATCACTCGCGGTGCTAGAGCAGTAAAAGCGGGCGTTAAACACCACAAAAAAAAAAGGTCTTATTACTTAATGCCCTATAAGCAGAAGGGAATACAATAGGCTAAAGTATAATCGTCTTTTAAAAGCCTTTGTGATTGACTTAGAAATTCGGTTTTCTTTTCATGGCCAGGAGCAAACAAATGAAAAAGCGCGACAAATTCCCATTTGAGAAAAGTTTAAGTATTTTAAAATTGAAGCCAATAACAATAAATATGCCAGAAATGGTTAACTACACAAAAATGTATGTCATAAATCGTTTTAATGCGTCTATATTTTGTGTAATAAGCTTTTGTGCGTCTCTCCTACAGGCTACCAGTTATGCAAAAATCATCCAGAATGGTGAGGTTACTACCAGAAAATTCCAGATATATATTTTATTCGCTATGCAAATATCTTAAAATATGGTATTTTAGTTCTAATCGTTAGAGCCAGTTTTAAGAAAATCCAAAAGTTCAATAAAAAGCTGAGGGGTTGGGGCGAATTTTCTTAGAAATCGTTCCGCATCCATGGAAGATGCCAAAACTAGTTATCAAGTTTGGTATTCAACTAACTATAAATTTTTTAGGGTCCCCTCCCCACAAACCCACGCACACCTTTTCCTTAAAACTCTTTTTTTTATTCGGGGGACCCTCAAACGAATATTTTCAGTGAAATCTCGGTATCAAAATTTTGGATGGAATGCAATACCTTTTATATCTCTGTACTACGTATTAAGTAGGAAAAGTAGAAAGATTAAGGTGACGCTTGTGTGAAATTTGACCAAAAGTTATGAGAAACCAAAAAGTCCTTTATTTTTAATTAAATAATATAAACCACTAAGGTTTCAGAAAATATATCGTTTTTTCCCACTTGGCGCACTTTAAATGCCTTTATGTCGCTCCCTTAGAAAATTCGGTATTTAAATATCGAGGTTCGTATTTAACCGATTTTTTTTTATATAGTCTTTAACGCCCATTTTTACTTCCAAGGCACCGTAGACGATGACGCTGGTGATAGTTGGAATGAAGATGGTGCACCGGTGGAATGCGACGGCGGGGGAAACCGGAGAACACGGAGAAAACCGCCGCTGCGCCGCTTTGCCAACCACAAATCTCACATGTGGTCGCTAACCGAGTTTTTGTTTGTCGAGATATGCGCATTCTAAAAATATGTTTTTATTCAGTAGACCTTAAAATTATATATCCGATGAAATCTCAACGTCGAAGTTTTGGTGTAATACAATACTCCTCTACTAACAATACGTGCTAATAACATTTAGAATGAAACTTAAAATATTGCCGATAACAAACGCGGAAACTCAGGGGGAAATTCTTTATTAAATAAGCTTGTTATTTATGTAGGATGGGAATATATTTATCGACAAGAGGATATTGTCACATTGATGTCACAAAGGAAGCTGCGATTTTTTCTCTAATAAAATAAATGGAAAACTGAAATACCCATGTCTCGGCTTTCTCTTAACACATGCTCCTTATTCAATAGAAAAAATTGCATAGTTTTACGTTGGTATCTTGGTCTTCCGGGAAGGCCGCGTCTTGGCTTCAAATGTTGCCGACGTTTCGCCTCACTATGTGGGGCTTCCTCAGGGCGTGTGCTCTCATCACAACAGTTCACAGAGGAAGCCCCACATATTGAGGCGAAACGTCGGCAACATTTCAAGCCAAGACGCGGCCTTCCCGGAAGACCAAGATACCATGGACACTAGCCGCCGAAGCTTACGCAAGAAATTAGTTTTACGTTGTAACGGCTGGCTTAATTCTGTCTTCTGCTCAATGATCAGCTGACCCGAAATATAATAGTATTAAACTATGCTGCACGCGCAGGACCGCACTACAGACACTTGTAACCAAGCTTTCATGTAGTGAAGAGAAAATTGGCCTCGTATGCTGTCACTTTTTCAGCAAGATGGGTATCTCCAAGAAATAAAAACACGAAAGAGATAAGTTGCACATTTTTATAAGTTATCTCTATTAGATTTTTAAACAGCAACATATGAAGCGGGCGTTAAACACTACCAAAAAAAAAAAAACATATTATAGAAGTACATATTGTTAAGGTAGCTCAGTAGCAGAGCAGCCGGCTAGAGACTGCGAGATCCATGGTTCAAATCCCGTCTGTGGCATTGAATTTTTCAGTCTGACTCCACTTATCCAACTCCTGTCCTACACGCGGCTAGTGTGAAAAAAAATACAATTAAATTAATACTAATTGGTCATAATACTTGGCTATGCTATAAATCCCAGGACGTAAAGGTATTTACAACACTGTAAGTCGCCATCTCAAAATAATTTGTCATCACCTTGTAGGTTACCGGCCAACATGCTGGTCAATTTAATGATATACCGATATGTTGGCATGGTAGCTCAGTGGTAGAGCAACTGGCTAGAAAAAATCCGTGGTTCAAATCCCGGCTATGGCATTAAAGTTTTCAGTCTGGCTCCACTTATCCGTATTCAAGAAATATTATTAATTATGATCAACTATAATTATTAATTATTTATTTTTGAATCATTCTAATTTGTAAATACTGTAACCTATGGTCGTCAAACTTGGGCCAAGCTTGAGAGAGAAAGCCGAGAATCGGTATTTTTATTTTCGATCTACAATCACTAAAAACCTCCCAATTAGATCTGTAACGTCAATGTTACAATGCTCCGTTGTGAGGCATTGAACAAAACATATGTAGTTAAACTAACTCAGGTGTTGTCATTTTATATTTTACTATTTAGTGCAAATATGAATCAATATACAACAAAACTCTCTATAGATTAAGGGTTGTATTCAATTAACCTTGTAATTAACTTGAATAATATAAACAAGAGAAAGAAGGAAGAAACTGCATATTTCCTGGAAAGGTCACATTTTAAAGCTTTGTTCTCGGAACAGAGAAACCCCCAGAAAGACGCTAGTGAAGTTTTGCAACGCTCTTAAGTGGGATATAAGAGAAGTAATTGCAGTCATTTCACAGAGTTCAATTCCGATAACGATAGTCAACTGAACATCGAGACGACGATCAGAGAGTAAACACCATAAAAAGTTAACTCGGTTTTATTTGTTTGCTACCGAAAATCTCTCTCTACAGACCTTGTACCATTTGAAAGAAGAACCTTATATTTTTATTGTAACTTCATGTTTTCGGCATGCATCTTGAATATTGTTTGTTAAATTTTGGTTTAAGAAAATAATCCCGGAGCCATTTCAAGGCCTCCTATATAACAAACCTAACAGCAATATTTTTTCAGGTCACTTAATTTGCCACGGAATCTGCTGTAGGTTTCTTATTCTATGAATATCCAGTGGCTTAATTGACTAATCCATAAATTGACAGAAAATCTATAAATTGGAGTACTGAATACGGGCGCACTTGAAATATGTCACTTTCCATATTTATTCCTCGAAATCAAAACTAGTTTCTTACATATACTAATAGCTGTTACAGGAAGAAAAAATCTGATGAGTTCCATTCACATGACTTTCTCTATATCTCTGCGACAAATTATAGTTAAAAAGCTTATCCTTTTAGTTACTTCATACTAATCGAGAAAAAAATCAGCAGAAATAGCTCTATTACTTGCTTCTTTGTAAGTAGAAGCGAAATAAGGGAGTTCTATTGGATAAAGTGATAGTCAAAAGTTGGTTGCTATTGTCTGAAGTTCCTTTGTTTGTATGGACTGGAATTTTTAAATTCCTGTAGAGAAAATTATATTTTTTAAAGATGAAACCAAAAAACAAGAGTATCTCAAAAACGATCAACTCCACGAAAAAAATGCATATAAGATAAATTGTGTGTTTTAAGGTGCTTTAAACTTTTTGTGTTGTAAGTTTTCGTCCATCTCTTACGGTTTAGCAGTTATGCAAAATTCCGTAAAATTCATCCAGAATAAAGTACTCTTCAAAGGCTATTCCCAGAAAATTCAAGATATACATTTTATCTGACGTGTAAATATCTTTAATATAGGGAATTTTAATCAAAATCGTTAGAGCAGTTTTGAGAAAATCAAAAGTTCCATGTAAAGGATAGTCGGGGGTGGAGGGATTTTTCATAAAACCTTCGTGTCGCATCCCTGGAAGATATGAAACTTAAATACCAACTTTAGTATTTTACCGACTTTTCCTTTTTGAGCTATCGTGTTCACAGACACATGGACACACACGGACCTTTTTCTGAAAATGCTTTTTTTGGATACAGGGGACCCTAAAACATATATTTCCGGTGAAATCTCGGTATCGAATTTTTAGGTGGAGTGCAATACGTTCTCTATACACTATGTACATAGTACGCATAGAGAAAGTAAACATATATGCATGTACCATGTACATGGTAATTTCAAAGAAATTTTACTGATTTTGATATTCCCTCTAACAGTTGTGGGGCTGTAAAGTACGTAATTTGTATTTATAAATTACTTACTATAGGAATAAAAATGATTCAAAAATCCTAATTTCAAAGAAGAGTAATTTTCATTCGTATTAAGATACAGTGCAAAATGGATGTTATTTTACATGCATTTTCTGTTGGTAATAATTTTTCATTCATGTGCTATGTTTTATTACACACAATTTAGTACATAAAATAGTTACGATTAAGCAAGTAAAATATAAAAAAACTAAAGAGAATCAATATGCATGCGATATCCAGATCAAAATGTTATAATAATCTTCATATAGGAAAACAGTACTTCACTTCTTGTTTGCCTATGTAGTAATTGTCTTAATGGACAGGGTACAGAGAGACAGTTGCTAGCATTGGAATTCAGTCAACCTATATTTTATAATAAGGAACTCAGAAATGTTGCTCCTATGTATATGTTCCAAAGAGGTTAACTTGGTGGCTTGATATTATGGAATCTTCATATTTACTAGTGCCATCTCTATTTCACTGTATATACTAGGGGCTAGGTTAGTGAGGGATGAATTAAGTAATATTAAACAAGGATCTTTTCTTCCAAAAAAAGAATTTGCCCAAAATTTACTTTAAAAAAACAAAACATTGGTTCTATAAACAATACTTTTAATATTTTTATAGAACCAATGTTTCATTTATTTTTACTTTCTCTACACGTACTATGTACATAGTGTATAGAGAAGGTATTGCACTCCAACAAAAAAGTCGATACCGAGATTTCACCGGAAATGTATGAAAAACATCCGTGTGTGTGTGTGTGTGTGTCCGTGTGTCAGAATGTCCGTGCGTCCCTGTGTCTGTGAACACGATAACTCAAAAATGAAAAGTCGATAAAATACCAAACTTGGTATTTAAGTTCAGTAGCTTCCAGGGATTAGACACGAAGATTTTAAGAAAAATCCCCCCATTCCAAACTACCCTTTACATGGAACTTTTTTCAAAATGCTTGATTTTCTAAAAAAATGGCTCTAACGATTTTGATTAAAGTATCGTATATTAAAGATATTTACCTGACAAATAAAATGTGTATTTTGAATTTTCTGGGAATAGCCTCAAAAGACTACTTTATTCTGGGTCAATTTTACGGAATTTTTCATAACTGCTAAACCGTAAGAAATGGACAAAAACTTACCACACTACAAATTTATAGCACTTAAAAACACACAATTTATGTTATACATATTTTTTCGTGGAGGATTGTTTTTTAGATATTCCTTGTTTTTGGTTTCAGTTATGAAAAACTTATATTTTTCTCATACAGGACTTTGTGAACTCGTCTCCATACAAACAAAGGAACTTCAGCCACATAGCAACCAGCTTTTGATTATTACTTTAACCTATGGTACTCTCGTATTCCGTTTCTACTTTCAAGGAAACAAGTAATAAGATTATTTCTGCTAGTTTGTTTTCTCGATAAGCATGAAGCATAAGCTTTTTAACAACAATTTTTGCAGAGATTTAGAGAAAGTCATGAGAATGGAACACATCAGATTTTTTGTTTTGTTTTCTTTTTTAAGTTGATTTTTTTCTTTGGATGCAAAGACATTTCTTTAATTTTACTCAGTTCACCCTTCATCATGCAGAAATCCCCAGTGTATATAGAAATCCCTAAAAATTATATATGTTCAATTGTGCAAAAACTGTGTGAAAATGTATAAATTGTGTGTTATTAAATAACGTGGGGCTAAAAAGAAACTATACGGTTTAAAATATTGCCTATTGTAAGGAGGTACCGCGATAATGTGTGCGACTTCTACTCGAAGGTCGTGGGTTCGATCCCCGTCGACCGTGCTCAGTGATTTGGAATTTTTTCTGATTTCCCCTTGTCACTTAGGCCAATGGTTGGATGCTTATTTTCTACGACTTCCTTTCTACAATTACCCTTTCAGTCAGCTTTTTTCTCATCTTATAGGCTCGTAGTATGTGGCAGTGCTGGCGGATGGCGCACGGATGTATGCGTACTAGAAATGATGTTCTCGGTATAGAGGTGACGTGGACGTATAACGACACCCAGAACCCATGTGGAGATGGCGGCTGTACGGCAGATTCAGTCACAAGAATCAACTTTCATTCCCTGAGAGTGACTTCACGTGTGCCTGCCGGTGGCTTGTGGCCCTTGTGGCTCGCTCATTTTATTTCTTCTTCCTGGGGTGTCCGTAAAATAGATATTGAGAGATGGCAGTGCGTGAGATGTTCGCCACCGCTGTTGTAATTTTCTAAAAACTCTTGTGTTCCATTCCCATACCTTTCTCTACCTATTCTTACGAATTATTCTTACGAAATCTTATTCTTCTCCGTAACTCATGCTAATCGAGATAGATTTTATTACTTAGTTCCTTTCAAGCAGAAGGGAATTAAGGGAATACACTAGGTTAACATGATAGTATTTTTTTTTAAAAGCTCTGTGATGCAATTAAAATTTCCTTCTCTTTACATGATCAGCATGAGAAGCGAATAACGACTTCCCATTTCAGAAAACTCTACTTATTGTAGATTTTAAAACCAATAACAATATCCACAAAAGTCATATAAAGTAAACTGTGTGCTTAAGAACATCTCCATTTTGTGTGTGTTGGTTTTATGTATCTCTTATGCTGTACCAGCCATGCAAAAGTCATCCAGAATAAATATAGCTTTATAGATGATTTCCAGAAATGTTAAGGCATACATTATATTTCTAAACAAAATATCTTAAATATACGATATTTTAATAAAAATCGTTTGAGGATTTTTTGAGAAAATCTAAATTTTCGAAACATTTTCCATGTAAAGGTTAGTTTAGGTTCAGAGAATTTTCTTGAAAATATTCATATTGCATCCTTGAATGATGATCAACTTAAATACCAAATTTTATATTTAATGAGTTTTTCGTTTCTGAGTTATGCTGTACACAGACACAAGTGCGCGAGCGGATCTTTTCCTAATTATGCTTTTTTGGATGGGGCAATTCAAACATATTTCCGGTACCATCTCGATAGCAATGCCTTCTTTACTTACAATGAGAAAATAAAAATTACTCAATCATTCTAATGGATAACGACCCACCGAAAAAGGTAATTTTTCATACATGTGACATATTTGACTTATCAGGGGAGAGAAAATTACTGTGATAGAACACGAACACGAAACACACCACAAACACCTGGCGGGACTCCAAAACACGATCCCCTGCGCCACGAAGACTAAAACTAAACACTTTGATGAACACGACTATGTGGATCGGCGAAAAGGTTACAGTCGTCCTCCGTGGTGTAATGGTTACCATGCTAATTTCATATACTCAAGGTCGCGGGTTCAAACCCGGCAGAGGACGATGTATTTTTTCGGGTGTAAAAATCCTTATCATGGCTTCCTTCGGAAGGGAAATAAAGCCGTAAGTGCCGTGTCGTAGATTTACGGGCACGTAAAAGAACCTCAAGCCTGATGGAGAGGTCTCTGAGCAAAATTATGCGTCTTTCACGCCCAATTTAGAATGGGACGCTGAGAACCACAGTAGTTAAAGAACGTCCATAAATAACACGCTATTTCCATTTTGAAAAGGCTACATAAGGCGACGCAGCATTTCCAGAGTTGAAAGACTGAGGAAAATGTTAAGAAAGTCAGAACTCCCGCCAATATTTCGCATTCTTTTGCGTAAATGTCATGGCCTTTTATATCCGTTGCTAAGATAAAGAAGAGTATTCAACATTAAAATATTTACTTAATTCTATAATAGTCTCATTGAAAAAGAGGAGGGATACATTTAACTGACTAATTCATCATTCGAGTTTAAAAACCGAACAACTTCGGGTAAACCACCTAGTGCTAAAATAAAAAAAATTAAAAAATTAAAAAAAAAAAAAAAAAAAGAATATCTGGTAAGCTCCATTCAAATGCCTTTCTCTATGCATTCTGTAACAAACTATTCTTACAAAAACTTATTATTTTATTTATTCCATGCTAATCCAGATAATCATTAGCAGAAATGGTCTTATTATTAGTTCTTTCTAAGTAGAAGGGAAATAAGGGAACACAATAGGCTAAAGTGATAGTCATATCTTTTAAAAGCTGTCGCTATTCAATTGACATTTGGTTTTCTTTGCATGGCTAGGAGTAAAAAACAAGAAATTTTTGAAAAATGTTTAAGTATTTTAAAACTTTAACCAATAACAAGGAATATCTCGTAAAAGTTAGCACCACCACTACTATCAAAGATATGTATCTACCTGACAAATAAAATTTATAACTTGAATTTTCTGGAATAAGTCCACGAAGAACTCCTTATACTGGATGATTTTTGCATAACTGGTAAACGTAAAACAGTAAACTGCAATTTATTGCTTATATAAATACTGAAATGTATATACTACTGTTTACTGGTTTAAGTTTACTGGTTATGCAAAAATCATCCAAAATAAGGTCAAAAAGCATCCAAGGTCTTCAAGAGCTTATCCCAGAGAATTCAAGATATGCATTTTATTTGTCAAGTAAATATTTTTAATATACCGTATTTTAATCAAAATCCTTGGAGCCATTTCTGAGAAAATAAAAATACTAGAAAATGTTTCCTTGTAAAGGGAAGTTGGGAGAGATATTTTCCTTAAAATACTGGTGTCCATCCTTGGTAGGTACTGAACTTTATTATCAAGTTTTGTATTTAACCGACTATTCGTTTTTGAGCTATGCTGCGCGCGCACACACACACACACACACACACACACACACACATGGCCGAGTGGTTAGACTACTCGCCTCTCACCAAAGCGTTCCCAAGCGACTGCAAGTGGTGTTTGTGGTGGACAAAGCGGTACAGGGGTGGGCTTTCTCTGGCTTCTCCAGTTTCCCTCGATATCACATTCCACCGATATCACATTCCACTTATTATCAGTGGGATGTTGCTTTATTAATAGCTATTGCATGAAAACTAAATTTTGGAAGATGAAATTATGTTTTTATTTGGATAGTTTACTACATAAAATGGAGATATATTTAATTTCATTTTATGCCTGTGATGCCTATGTAGTAAAGGCGGGCGTTAAACATTATAAAAAAACACATCCCTATTATCCCTTAGAAGAACCTGATTTTTATTATTGCCAGTTTTTCTCAATTAGATTAATTTTATTTAATAAAATAAATATATTTATTTAAACTACTATTATTATATTATGAGTGCATTTTTTACTTAAATCTACTGAATTTAATAATTAAACCACAAAAATATTAATTTATTCCAATGAATAAAAAATTACCTAAATGAAAAAAAACACACGGACATTTTTTGTAATATACTTGATTATGAGGGGGAGATCTGAAAACTTATATTTCCTGTGAAATCTGATACTGAATTTTTGGGTGGAACATAACGCGTTCTCTATTTACAAGTACATTGTACAGACTTCTAAAGAAATTAAAATGCTTTTTGAGGGAATCATGGTGCTCTAAAACGTGTATTTTCAATGAAATTACGGTATCAACCTTTTGGGTGGAATGCATTTCCATGCTGTACCCATGTACACAAGACACAGAAAGAAACCGTTACTATCTTGTTCCGTACACCGCATTCCTTACCGTTTGTAAGGTACTTTATTACGTCATGTTTTTATTTTATTGACTGATACTGTCATCTTGCAGGTTAGTGTTCTATATCGAACCAATAGAGCATGCCTATGCTGGGTTTGTCAACTCATTCGCTAATAGGAATAACCACCTCCCTCAACTGGAAGTGAGATCAGGTAACGTGCACTACAACAGTAAGCTACAAGCCCTCCTCCTTCCCCAATTAGAGTGACGGAGGAGCAAGCGAATATCAGAAGACAGACCCTATAAATTCCCTACAGACAATCAGAAATTCGATGTCTAATACTATTTGTGCTCTGTGTACACGTACTAAATAGAACAAGCATTCTAGTTCAAAGAAAACAACTAAAAGAAAAATAGCGACAAACTCTATGTACCTTGGGTGCTTCTTCTCAGCTTGTGATTTACTGTTGAGATTATTACGGAAAAGAAAACAATGTATCTGCAATACGAGCCAAGAAGAAAACAGCGAAAAGATAATCTTACCAGGTCGGATTACGGTGCAAGGAAGTACATTTCAACTATTTCAAGTTGTACATCGAATAGCATTTCCTGACCTTACATCCAGTTTCACGCTCCAATGTCTTCTTTCGTCCTCTTGTGGAGAAATAAACCTGCTCAACTAAAATGAAGCAACGAAGTGCTCGGAACAAACGAAGAATAAAAGTGCTTATTTCATGTTATCAACATGAGCAATGTTTTCCATTATTACATTCTATTATTTTCCCTCTGTCTTCCTTTTCCTGGAGGTGGCTTGAATTGGATTACGGAAAAGAGAAAATTAATTTTCTCATCGCGTTCTTTTACCAACGCGGACCCACAAGCCGATACAGCCAGAAGTTTTCAAGCAGTATTGTTTATACAATAATTGAAGTAATGTATCTGTAAAATTTGAGAAATACAGATATTGTAGGATATCTGATAGCTATGCAACCTATTGAACACAATAACAATTGCATTTTTGTAATCTTTCAAAATTGTGGCGTAGTAATGTTATTGCATAAATACATTATTATAAGAACAGTGTTCTAAACCAATGATGGCCAATTAGTAATGCACTGAGAGCCAGAATACCATAACGACCTTACTTGAGGGTCAGGAAAATTAATATTATAACCATATTAAAAATAACAGCAATGGGAATTTAAGAGCATATTATTTTTAATATTACTACATGCACAATGAAGGAACAAGCAGGGCTTCTTACTAAGAACAATGAGGCTTGTCAAAATCTTTTACAAAAAAATTTAAATTCCACTTCCAGTTCTGATGTTCCAATTTTAAGAATATGAAATAACATTGAATTAGTTAATCTGTTTCTGGACCTTTATTTCACTAGTTTTATAGCAGAGAAGGCAGTTGCACATAGAAAGTACCACCAAATATGGAAGTAAGTTTTTAAGCTGTTTCTAAGATGAGGAAAATGCTCCTTTGAAATGAGTTTCCAAAACTCAACACCAGTTGTCTCTGTGTTTGAAGAGATGAATCACATTGGAGCTCACATAGTTCTAACTGTAGATCCCCGGGCTGGCGTTCTATTTAACATCTCATGGTATTGTTGAAAAGCTCCATCTGAGATCAAAATCTTGAAATCTACCATCAAATTCTAAAATGAGATCTACGCAGAATGAGATCTATATTTATTCCCGGGCCGCATGGAACACACTTGCGGGCCGGATTAGGTCCGCGGGCCGCCATTTGGCCATCACTGTTCTAGACCATATATTTTAAAAATATTAATTTGAATATTACAGAAAACTGTTATTATTGTTTATGGTAACTTTTAATTCTTGTAGAAAATTTTATAAAATTTTGATTTCTTATAACATTTATAATTTATTTCTCAAAACTGGAGCATTGTTTCAAAATCGTATATGGTAATTTTCTTTACTGTACTTTTAACAGCCAGTTCAACAATTTTGAAACAAATTAGTATATAAGTGAGCGTGTGGAGCATTTTTAGTATAGAAACATTCTGAAAAAAATAATTACGAATAAACAAAGTTTAAATTTGTAAGCATGTACCCGTTCACTTACAGGTTCATTTAGTTGGTAATTAAAATACGCAAATTGTATATATATTATACAAACTGTATATTGTATTAGTTTAGAATTCATACTATTTTGTAGTGAAGAAAATATTTTTTCGATTTTTCACAAATGTTGAAGTTTCAGGGATGTATTACTTTTAAGTTTAACGTCCTTTTAATTTGGTAGGTCATATCGTAAGACGAATGACTGAAATTAGCGAAGAAATGCTCAATGAGCCCGGGGTCCATAGAGCTAAAAGATACCCAGGATAAGGGAAATCCACGGAAAGATCCTTATCCGTACATCTCACCCTAAACGAAATTTCAGCTCAGGATCACTACTATGTGAATCAGAAATGTTATCCGCACATCTACGCACCACAATAGTGTTGTTTGATGTAGAGTTAACGCATGCGCAGTTTGGCCGAATTCTTTGAGGAACCCTTATAATTTACAACACAGACCTTCTATATGTGTGTGTGTGTGTGTGTGTGTGTGTGTGTGTGTGTGTGTGTTTGTATGAATTCGGGATTTTTGCAGCTGAGTCGCCACGTAGAGTACACAAGAGACAGAAACTTCCTTAAAATCAGGTTTACTACTTGTCTTCAAGCACAAAGATAAAGGTTTTCCTTATTTGGTGTGTGTAGATGGACACTCATTAGCTGCGGTTAGTATTTAGGTAATTAATAATATTCCATGTTATCATGTCAACATTACAAATGTTGATTCTTGTATCACTTATGCCAATTCCATCTCGAGATTGTAAAGCATCTGAAGAAACTCTATCTCTTCTCACAAAACAAATTAATGTGTAAAAGGAGGAGTTGCATATCAACTTATGATTTGCAGTGAGATAGACCAGGCATGTCCATTCAACTCCAATGAAGTATTAGCGCATTTCGCTATGCGACGTAATGAAATGTTAATAAGCGTCTTATGTTAATAAATGTCTTATCCATCTACATCAAGTGGTGTTATCTTGAAAGAAAGAAAGAAGTAAAACGAATGACGACTTCCATTTTCATAAAAATATGAATACTAGAAAATTTAAACAAATAACAAGAAAGTCTAAAAAATTGTTAACTTCACAAAAAACGGTATTTAACATGTGTGTTTAACGAGATCCCATTTTGTATAATAATAGTATCTGTCTCTTATGGTTTTCCAGTTATAAAAAAGTCATCTAGAATGACGAGTATTTCAGAGGTTATTCCCAGAAAATTGAAGATATATATTTTACTTGTGAAGAAAATATCTGAAACATATGGTGGTATTTTAATCAAAATCTTTAACTATTTTGGAGAAAATCAACAATTTTGAAAAAGTCTCCATGTAAAGTGTAATTTGAATACGGGATATTTTCTTCAAAACCTTCGTATCTCATCTTGAAAGATGCTGAACTTATATATAGGTACTAGCTTTGGTATTTAACGGGATTTTACATTTTTGAGTTATTCTGTTCACATACATACAAATGACTATCGTATGTTTGACAGTATGTGAGATTTACCACACTCCCCCTCCTTGACTGGAGTCAGGAGAAACGATGTCGTGACGTCAGAAACTCGCAAGAGTTACCTTTTGACATGCCTGAGAGAGAGATTTGGAAGTCGTATATCCACGACTCGCATTTATTTTAATACGGTAATAACGCATCGTATCGAAGCAGCAAAAGAAAACAATAATTAGAATAAATGAAGATCTATGAATATTTAATTTTTAAAGTGGAAGTGTTGTTCATGACAAAGCACATAAAAGCGAGATTATTACCTACATTAGAATATTACCTTAATGATGATGAGAATAATAATAACAACAACTATTCCAACTAAGGTTTATTCTAGCTTCATTGCACCTCGCTGAAAATAACCGTCTAAATTTGAGTGAAAAACTGATATTATGTGTGTTTTGCAGTTTGTAGAAATAGTTTGTTTTCGTTCAGTGTACTCAGCATTATTTACACAGCGTACAGTGTTATTATAATACTGTTTGTTACCACAGAGAATTAACATTCTGCATAAACAATGGTGGTCTTTGCTCTCATTATATATGCAGTTATATGCACTGCAGAAAACTTAACACACAAGTTTAGGGAAACATGAAACAGGTTGCAAAACTTAATTCCATATAACAAGTAAACACAAAAGTAAATATGTATTTGCATGCATATTCGAGATATATATATATATATATATAAATTGCAAACAATTATTTAAAAGCACTTACAAGCACTAACGAACTAATAATAACTTAACTAATTGGTTTACGAATATGTGGAGAAAAATCAACTGCTCCAGTTAACTACAAACTGAGGTTTTCACGGCCGGCGTCTTGAGTAGTGAAACTATTTTCCGGGCTTGCAAGCCCTGGTCCATAGGCTGGTCAGAGCTAGAATGATTTTTTTGTTTCATTCGAGCTCTGACCAGCCAACGGATCACCTATGAAGATGCCGAGCGCAGCCCTTAGCGAAACGTCGGGAACTTCAAGACCTAATAGACCACAGCATACAAACCCGGAAAATAGTTTCAATACTCCAGGTAAGTTATAGAGTAATACAGTAGTATAGATACAGAAATTTTGATAAATGGTGCATTAATGTTTATCCACTTCAATATTACTTATTTTTCTCTTCGTCTAACAGTATTCACGCAAATCAAGCACTTAACTATCTGATGTGTTCTTAAATGCCCGGCAAAATGAACAAGTATCAGTATAGTCTACCGGTTTTGCTTCAAGCTTTCACACCTTAATATGTGATCTGCTGGCTTAGATTGTGTGGGGCTATTATCCTTGCAAAAAGCATTCAGACTCAGTCACAAAGCAGCACTCGTTATAGCGAGGCCTGCCCACTCAAGTTTACACCTTCTACCCGCGGCCTCAGGGGTATGTCTTGTATGTGTCACATTTAATTGGAAGTACAAATCAACCTGAAAACATGCTAACCTTATCGAGTAAAATTGTAATCCGAAAATGCAGCAAACATTGATTTATGTTCATTATAATGTTCTTAATTATCAATAAAAATGTCTACTCCTAACAGGCTATATGTTAAACCACGTTGTTTATTCTAATAACCTAAGATGATGCATCTGTGAAATTTGGAAAATTCACAGTAAGTAAAATAACTTATTGAAATGTATATCAGTTATTATACATAGTGACACTTTTGCCATATATCAAAACTCTAGCTTCCAAGGTTATTTAAATAATGTTTTATTTCTAAATTCATTGTTTTAACAAAATAGACCACGAGATGTATCACTTTCTCTATACGTACTGTGTACATAGTACATAGAGAAGTTATTATATTGCACCCAAAAATTAGATACCGAGATTTCACCAGAAAGATATGTTTTGAGACCTCCTGAATCCAAAAATAATCGTTTTTAGCAAAATTCCCGTGAGTATATCTGTCTGCCAGTCTATCTGTCAGTCGGTGTGTATGTATGTGTCTATAGGCAGCATAGCTCAAAAACGAAACTTCCGTTAAGTACCAAACGTGATATGTAAGTTCAGTATCTTCCAAGGATGCGACAGGAAGATTTTCAAGAAAATCCCCCCATCCAAACGACCCTTACATGGATGAATTTTCGAAAATTTTGATTTTCTCAAATATGACTATAACGATTTTGATTAAAATGTAGTATATTAAAGATATTTACATGAGAAATAAAAATTTTCTGGGATTAGGCTCTGAAGACATTTTTATTCTGGATGAATTTTGCATAACTAGTAAACCGTAAGAGATAGACAAAAGCTTACTTAATAGAAAATGTATAGCTCGTTAAAACACATAATATATATTCTATATGTTTTTTCGTGGAGTTGAACGTTTTTGATATATTTCTTGTTATTGGTTTCAGCTAAAAAATACGTATGCTATTCTCATACGGGAATTTGTCAACTCCTGTGCATACAAACAAAGGAACTTCGTTCATATAGCAACCAGCTTTTGAGTATCGCTTTAGCCTATGCAACTCCCTTATTTCCCTTCTACTTACATGGAAGCAAGTAATAAGACAACTTCTATTTTTTCTCGACTACCATGAAGTAAATAGAAGAATACGCTTTTTAAAATAATTTCTTGTAGATGTGTAGGGAAAGTCATGTGAATGGAATACATCAGATCTTTTTAAAAAATGTTCACATAGAAAATAATGGTTTTACAGTAAATGAGGTCACAAATAGATGTCATTTATATTTTATATTACCCGTAATTAATGCAGAAAAATTATTTATTACTTTTCGTACTCTGAAAAATCTTGATTTTTCAAAATATATCTAATAATAATTTACTAATATAAATTCGGACTTTATTTCAAAAAAGAAAACAACCATTTTCTTTTATGCAAGTTTCACTGACAGTATAAAAAGTTTAAAACAAAATTAGTGAAAAATTGTATGGAAAAGTTTGGGGAAAGGTTTGCAAGAAAATAGCTTCAGTTATTTGGTGATAAAGTTCGTAATGTGCGAAAAAGACATCTCTTAAAGTTTGGAATTTATTTAATTTTATTATTAAACAAAAAGTTTGTTTTAGTTGTTCAGAATATTTTATCAAATTTCACAGATGATTCACCTTAATGAAAACTACTTCGTGTCTGTAAATTATAAAGATTACAAAATAATGCATCAAGATTTGTTTAAAGGTATGTTTTTGTTTTACTCCATTATCAGAGAAATTATTACGGTTCTAAACGCTTCGCTTGGCTGAACAAAAGTGTTTTATATTTTTGTAGTCTACCCAATCCCTGGGGCTTGATGTGGGCACCCGTGGTTTGGTTTTCTCCAGTGTGTTTTCCGCTCCCAATTGGAAGTTCTATTGTTAGCGAGCTGCGATCAAGTGGTTTATTACGTATGTCCATATGCTGCCACAAATGATCATGTTCATTATATGCACAAATTAGTAGCTGTATCAATTATTCAAAGCCGAGGTCGCTTTATGTATACTGCGGCTATTGTTTCATCCAACGAGCGAGGTTCCTACAATAGAGCTACTTGATGACTTATTTTAAACAAGAAAACCTGTCAAAATTAGTAACAGGCCTTTCCACCGTTATACACTAATAAATATGTCCCTAGTATACACATAGTACAACTTTGTTATAGCATAGGCTCTAATATCGAAAAATCTGATGTGTACCATTCACATGACTTTCTCCATATCCCTGCAACAGATAATTCTTAAAAAGCTTATACTTCTATTTGCTTTATGCTAATCAGAAAAAAATGGCAGAAATAGTCCAATTACTCGCTTCCTTGTAAGTAGAAGCGAAATAAGGGACAACCGTAGGTTAAAGTGATAGTCAAAAGCTGGTTGCTATGTCAATGAAGTTCCTTTATCTATATGGATAGACGTTGACAAGTTCCTGTATGAGAAAAGTATACGTTTTTCATAGCAGAAACCAAAAATAAGGAATGTCACAAAAACGACGAACTCCACGAAAAAAACGTATATAACATAAAGTGTGTGTTTTAATGTGCTCTACATTTTTTTGTGTACTAAGTTTTTGTCCATCTCTTACGGTTTAGCAGTTATTCAAAATTTAGTAAAATTCATCCAAAATAAACTACTCTTCAGAGGCTATTCCCAGAAAATTCAAGATATACATTTCATTTTTCAGGTAAATATGTTTAATATCCGAAATTTTAATCAAAATCGTTAGAGCCATTTTTGAGAAAATCAAAATTTTCGAAAAAAGTTCCATGTAAAGGGTAGTTGGGGGTGGGGGTATTTTTCTCAAAATCTTCGTGTCGCATCCCTGGAAGATACTAAACTTAAATACCAAGTTTAGTATTTCACCAACTTTTCGCTTTTGAGTTATCGTGTTCACAGACATACGGACACACGGACACACACACATAATAACCTACTCTAATTTTGGTAAAAAATCTGATGTGCTCCATTCACATGAGCTTCTCTACATCGCTGTAACAAATTATTGGTAAGAAGCATATTCTTCAATCTACTTTATGATAATCAAGATATAAACATTAGCAGAAACTGTCTTAATTACCTGCTTCCTTGTAAGTAGAAGGAAAATAAGGGAATACACTAGGCTAAAACGAATGCGATATCTCTTAAAAGCTGGTTGCCATGTTGATGAAATCCGTTTCTATGCAGAGACAGGAGTTTACAACTTTGCTTGTGAGAAGTAAGTATTTTAAATCTGAAACAAATAACAAGGAATATCTCAGAAATGGCTAATTCTAAGAAAAAAACGTATATTTCATAAATTGTGTTTAACGTCATCTACATTTTTTGTGTACTAAGTCTCTGTCAATCTCTTAAAATTTACCAGTTTTGCAAAATTCAACAAAATTCATTCAGAATAAAGAAGTCTTTAGAGGCTACTCCAATAAAACTCAAGATATACCTTCATGTTATTTGCCATGTAAATATACTTAATATACGGTATTTTAACCAAATGCTTAGCCATTTTAAAAAAAAAATAAAAAATGTTGAAAAATTTCCATGTAAAAGGTAGTTTGGGGTGGGGGGTTTTCTCAATATCTTCGTGTCGCATCCCTGGAAGATATGAAACTTAAATACAAAGTTTGGTATTTTACCGACTTTTCATTTATGAGTTGTCGTGCTCTCAGACACACGAACACAAACACACACACACACACACACACACACACACTCTTTTTTCCAAAAATGCTTTTTTTTTTTTTGGATACCGGGGACCCTAAAACGTTTATTTTCGATAAAAGTTTGGTATCCAACTTTGGGTGGTATGCAACACCTCTCCTATACATCATATACATAGTACTTGTAGAGAAAGTAAGAATCAGAATACAAACACATTGTAACTAGAACACCTTATGAAACTTAGATTTTAAAGAAAAAATCTTTTACTTTAAGGGTTTCATTTCTTAGTTTAAAGTCGTAGGCTCTGAAATTTTTGCCATAATCAGTAACAAAATATGAAATGAAGTATAAGTTACACGAAGTTTATTGATTTGATTTATTGATTTACTAAGGTAATTGTGACCTATATAGCATACGATATTGTCCCCAGAAAAAAAATTTAAATATTTCTTTTAAAGAGAATGTAAAGAAACTCTTTTATATCATGAAAAGGTTACTAATTAACCAGTACTTAATCCTAGCTTTAAAGCTATTGTAAAACATGAGCTCCTTGTACTAATTTGTTGAATAAATTAATGGCGAAGTATTTTCACCAATGCTATATTTGGTTAATCCAAGTAATGATGATGGTATTGATAAATCTATTAAAATTACATTCCACTTTTATCAGAAACTAAAATATATACAAGTTAAGAAGTTAATAACCATTTCAGAGATAAGTGAATGCTCAGAATCGGCATCATGATCAATTCCAGATTTTTTTGTTTTTTTTAACATAACTTTTTTGAGTTCTCACAGATGAATACCATAGTTATTGAAAAATGCATATGCATATATATACATATATAAGAAATTGCATTGTTACTGGGCATTTAATCTTCTCAGCACATTGATTATCCTTGACAGTCTTAAACACATTTAATATGACACTTCATGTTAAATCAACAACTCCTATTCTGTAACGGATGAAAGAACATTGTCGGTGACAAGTTCTTAAAGAAAATAGGTTTTAATCATTATGAAACTCTTAAACTTAGAAAAATTAAAAGTGTTTTACTGGTTACCTTGTCCTAGCTTAGTGCATATTATAATATTTACTAAAATACTGGTTCATATAAATAGTGTACCATTCACATGACTTTCTTTACATCTCTACAACAAAATATTGTTAAAAAGCTAACACTTCTATTTACTTCATGCTAATCAGAAAAAAAGCAGAAATAGTCCTATTACTTGCTTCCTTGTAAGTAGAAGCGAAATAAGAGAGTGCCATAGGTTGAAGTGATAGTCAAATTTGGTTGCTATGCCACTGTAATTCCTTTGTTTGCATGGACAGATTCCTGTATGAGAAAAGTATACGTTTTTCATAGCAGAAACAAAAAACAAGGAATGTCTCAAAAACGATGAACTCCACGAAAAAAAATGTATATAGCATAAATTGTGTGTTTTAACGTGCTCTACATTTTTATGTAGTAAGTTTTTGTCTATCTCTTGCGGTTTAGGAGTTATTCAAAATTCCGTAAAATTCATCCAGCATAAACTACTCTTCAGAGGCTCTTCCCATAAAATTCAAGATATACATTTTATTTGTCAGGTTAATGTCTTTGATGTCCGAAATTTTAATCAAAATCGTTACAGCCATTTTTGAGAAAATCGAAATTTTCGAAAAAAATTCCATGTAAAGCGTAGTTTGGGGTGGGAGAATTTTTCTCAAAATCTTCGTGTTGCCTACCTGGAAGATACTAAATTTAAATACCAAGTTTGGTATTTAACCGCTTTTCGTTTTTGAGTTATCGTGTTCACAGACACACGGACACACACACACACACATACACACGGACCTTTTTGTGAAAATGCTTTTTTTTTAATATTGGGGACACAAAACATATATTTCCGGTGGAATTTAGGTATCGAATTTTTGAGTGGAGTGCAATAATTCCTATATACACTATGTACATATAAAGTGTATAGAAAGTAAAAATTCTTCAAAAATAGAAGGATTTTAATTTCACAGGCAACGTCACAGAGGAAATACCACATTGTCTCACCTCTACTTGAATTTCGACAAGCAACGTGCTGGTATTTCAGATGCACTTACTGGAAAGTGTGGCTTTGGTTTTCTAAATGTGTTTCATATAAAACTGCCCTGATGATATATTTGGTTCAAAGGAAATTTAAATGTAACAACATATTATCTCAAATATTTGAATACTTCTCCAAAATATGAAACAATAAATTGTCTACTAAATTCTACAATATACAAAATATAAAAATAGTTTTCCAATAAGATGGAAAAGATGGTTCGGAAGATAAAATTTCACCCCTCTAGTTATAACCAGTTTGAACTGCGACACTGCAAAAAGAACTTACAATGCAGTGCTAGGAGACTAGTAACACGTGCGACATGCATTTGACGTTCATGCAAAATGGATTTCTTTTTCTTTTCCCATTTCCTTACGGAAGCAGTTCTATACCACATATGACACTCCACTCCCTAGCTCTTTTCTATCTTCTGTTGCATCTTCTAAATTTCCATAGCTTCTCATCTTCTAGTAACTATCTAGATCTGCAACGTCCATCAACATAATAATGATCGCGTCGTAAATACTAGTACAAATCAAATTTTCATTACTGTCAATTACTTGGACGATTGGTCGAGATCTGTGGTCATCAGCATCATGGGCAGCTTAGCTGCAGGGATGGTAACATTCCCTCGGCAAGCGGCTCCTGGAGATTCAATCGTCGAGCTATTAATTCAATTCTTGGGTTTTTCTCAGGATTGTTTGGTCTCAGGGGTGTGGATCTCTTTAAATTTCAGACGTTAATGTTGGCAATTAGCAGATCATTATTATTCTGACGCACAGACACTTACAACATTACTAACACGAAGCGAGCTTCAGTCACTTGAATTATGGTTATTTTACTAATATTTTTAACAAGACCTAGCGTGGTTTTTCGGGAGCTACCCGAATCAGCGTCTGACTTCCATGACTTTAACATGCCAAGTAAATTTTGGAAATAATGAGTATTTCTCAACCGTTGACTTGACCCATGTATATAACATTGTTTTACCTTATTGGTTTATTTCAAATTTTACTTCAAATTCTTCTACATGTATAGTTTTTCGATACGTTCCTTCAATCACGAGACTACGAAAGACGGTTAATAGAAAGCGCTTGCCTTTCCCCATTTACAAGACCTTATTACACTAAATTCAGGCGTTCATTGCTCTGACAGGGAATATTTATAACAATTTCTGGAGTGAAATTCTCTTCACTTCTAACAAGCTATACACAAGTTTCTAATTCATTAAATATATTATCCCAAATATGTTGAACATCCCAAAATTAAATTTTAAACATTTAGAATAAATACACTGATCATAAATAACGTCTCACATATCAATTCTTCTTCTTCCCAATCTTTTCAATCCTTTCATTTTTTCTTCAGTGGCATCTAGCAGAAGACCTTTTCTTCTCATTACCTTTTGTACATCGTGCAACATATATTTATTTTCGTCTAATATTCGCATACGTTCTTCATTCGTAATTATTTCCGTCCAACGAATCTTCTCCAACTTCCTGCAGCACCATATCTCGAAGCTCTCTAAATAATTTATTTCTGTTCTCCTTAGTGTCTAGATATCAATTCCATATACATTCCAAATGTAGCATTTCAAAAGCTGCTTCCTTGGCAGCAAATAGTGTTTTCCTGTCAGTAGAATCTCGTATTTGTTGACAGCAGTTTTGGCCATTGCAATTCTTTCGTTGATTTCTTTGGTGTGGGCATCTTTAGTGATTACGTTTCCTAAAAACTCCATTCACATGACTTATTCTAGCTGTTCCGCAAACAAACTTTTCTTAAAACTGACTATTCTCTAATTTTCTTCATGCTAATCCAGAAAATCATTAGCAGAATTGGTCTTGTTATTTGATTCTTTGTAAGTAGAAGGGAAATAAGGGAATACATTGGGCTAAAACGATCTCAATTCCCTTAAAAGCCGGTTTCTATGTGAAATAATTGAAATTCCGTTCTTTTCTTGTCAGGAGTAAACAAAAGACAGACCTATCGTTTGAGGGAAGTTTAATTAGGTTAAATTTAAAGAAAAAAAAAACGGAATATCTGGGAAACAAAAATACATATGACATAAATTGTGTTGTTTTAAGAGATCTACATATTTTGTGTAGAAGTTTTTGTCTGTTTCTTACTGTTTACTAGTCATCAAAAATCAGAAAAATCCATCCATAATGAACGGGTCTTTAGAAGCTATTTCTAGAAAATTCAAAATATACATTTTATTTTTCATGTAAATATCTTAAAATACCGTATTTTAATGAAAATCATTACAGCCATTTTTGAGAAAACAAAATTCCCACAACATTTTCCATGTAAAAGATAGTTTAAGGTAAGGGGATTTGCTTGAAATTCTTCATGTTGTATCCTTGGAAGATAAAAAAACATAAATACCAAATGTTGTATTATACGGTCTTTTAGTTTTTGAGCTATACTATCCAAAGACATACACTTATACAGACGTGCGCGCGCCTTTTTTCTAAAAATGCTTTTTTCGGACATGCTTCTTCGAGTGAAATTTCGGAATAGAATTTTTGGTTGAATACAATACCTTCTCTATCTATTATGTACATTGTACCTACGTGCTAGAGAAAGTAATAGTGACATTGAGATACATTTTATATACATTTTTGTTACCAACCAGACATCTCAGCAATATCTTTGATAGCTTCATTACTTTACACATTTCCATATTTATCTCCACTACAAAACATAAGAATACAAGTTTTTCAAGTCAGTTGGGGAACTACTAGTCCTGTCAGCATGTTGCCATGCAGCTCAACTGAACGGAGACTAGAAGAGCCGTGGTTCATATCCCGACTATGGTACTGAATTTTTCAGCCTAACTCTACCTTTCCGACTCCCGTCCTATACACGGCTAATGTGGAAGAAACAATAAATTGGTAGTGAATGTCCTAATATGAAGTCTCGGATTTAGAATCTTCCACATTGTAAGCTGAATTGGGATATATAATTTCAAAATAACTTGAGATCTCCTTGTACTTTACCGGGAAAATCTCGAGTTAGCTGGGAAATTTAATGAAATATCCGCATATCGCCATGGTAACTCAGTTCTTAGAGCATCAGGACAGAGACCAGAAGATCCGTGGTTCAATCTAAATCTATGTTTGCAGTCAAAATATTTGTTCATGGTTTAGAATATTTAACTTATATATTTTGCCTGTCTCTACTTCAACAGAATTAGGCATTTGAAGCTATAAACAAAATCAAAATCAATGATAATCTTAGAGCAAATGGACTTACATCCTCCCAAAATAGAATCAAATAAAACAGAACAGAAAGGAATATAATAATGAAAAAGGTAAGCTTATGTTAATATGAAATCTGGTGTTATACACTTGCGTGAAAAAATGTGCCTTTATGCGGATGGGCCATAGTTTGGTCATGTAAGAGGTAACTTCACACTTTCCTTACTCCATCAACAAATCCACAGTCTTTCTCTTTTCTATTGGTAAGGAGTTAGGATTAATCAGCACCGCATGTAGACACTTGTGAATAATTTGCGATTCCAACCTGACCACAAGGGTAACGGATAAAGGAATGGCGACCGAGTGTGGACGACGATATGCTCTATCAACATGACACTATTCTGACATCGGCTAGTCGTGCTTTAGTTACTCTAGGAGGTCCCGAAGTGTGTCGAGACAGCTCCCAGGAAGGAAGGGGATCAGCACTGCCGGCAAACACCTCCACTGCGCAAATTCCATCGTTCTGCCTCAACACACCATAATATGTGCCACAAACCTGAAACAGAGGAAAGGCAATAATGACAAAATAAATATATAAAATTCGAATGCGCTACCCCGGCACCTAAGTAATTATACCGGGGCATATATTCAAACTTTAAATGTATTTCCAAAAACAAGTATTCCAAATTTGATGTATTATATAATTTGTTTCCATAGCTAACTAATTTAAAAGCTAAATTTTAAAATTAAGATCAGTAAAACAAACATATAAGATTGATTTAATTGTTTTTTCACACGAGCCATGTGCAAGACAGGAGTTGGATAGGTAGAGTCAGACTGAAAAATTCAATGCAATAGCCGGGATTTGAACCATGGATCTCCCGGTCTCTAGCGGGTTGGTCTACCACTGAGATACCATGGCAAAATGACGGCAGAGCATTGAATTTCTCAACTGACTCTCTGTTTCCCGGTAAACCACAAGGTGTTCTTAAATTATTTTGAGATGACAACCCCAATAACGATTTACAATGTTGCAAATCTTTAAGTGTCAGGATTCATAGTATAACCATTATGGTCGATATGTATTGGTTTAATTGTTGGATAGGTAGATAGGACTCTACCTATCCAACTCTTGTCTTACTCACGGCTTGTGTAAAAAAACAATTAAAACCAATACATATTGACCATAATAGTTGCCTATACAATAAATCCTGTGGCTTAATGTACTTACAATATTGTAAGTCCCTATTGGGGTTGTCATCTCAAAATAATTTGAGATCACCTTGTGGTTTACCGGGAAACATGCGAGTCAGTTGAGAAATTCAATGCTATTCCGGCATGTTGCCATGGTAGCTCAGTGTGAGAGCAACCGGCAAGAGACCCGAGATCCGTGGTTAAAATCCCGGCTATGGCATTGATTTCAGTCTTATTCTACCTATCCAAATATATAATATATATTGAGGACAGGAAATTCATGGTAGAATGGTGGGCTTGACGGAATCGAATCCTGGACCTCCTGAATTCAAGTTCACATTTACCGCAAAGCCTTGGTTTCTGTAGGCTATGTACTCAACTCCATTTGTGGTTTAAAGTACACCGAAGCACCAAAATATTTTGATTTAGAGCAGGCGTCATCAACTACTGGTTGCCCTTTAAGTAAAGCAGGAGGACAAATTGGCACGATGTTGCTCTACGCAACCAACTGCTCGGAAAGCAACAATAGATAAACATTTCAATTCTATGGCAGCATGCAACAATTTGCGTTTGAAATACGTGATTCACCTTTCACAAGTTAATAACCTTCTATTGTATTATCATTTCACTTAAGTTCAAAGTAGATGTAAACAAAATCACGTAACAAGGGAGCGTCTTTTTGGTGGGCGTTGGTTGGTATATGATAGTTCTGTAGTGAGCAAGTGCCGGGTACCCATACGACTGATGGGTGGCTGTTGACACAATTATATGTAGATTGTCTCTAAAGTGAGAGGATTGTACATCAGAGCTTTTCTCTGCTTGAATTTAACAGCTCTTACGACCTGTGCTTCTGCAACCTTCGTATGAAAGCCTAAACCCTACAGATGAACTCCAGTATTTCTCGTGATCTCTGAGCAACCAGTCCCTCTTCGCCAACTTAGCCGGTCCTGAAGATACACCCAGTACTGATTGCAGTTCAATAAAAGTTTGCTCAACTCGTCTTTTAGTAGCTTTATCTGTGCTTTCATTGCCCAGAATCTCCATGTGCCCCGGTGTCCCTTCAGTTAAACACGAACTGTAAGGCTGCCAGTGTCGTGAGGTACTCCCGGAACTCGAAGAGCAACTCAAGAGTCTTCAGCCTTCCTGATTATCTGAGAATATAACAATATTTCTACTGTATAGCATATTCTTACACTATTCTGTGACAAATCCGATTTTACAACCATCAGTAAATCGGATTGAGTCTTCATTTTCGTCAAGTTTAACGCGTTCTTCCAATTGGCTTGAATTCCTCATTAGTTATATTCATTCACTTGTTTTTGAGATGGAAATACTATCAGTAAAGCGCTATAAAAACTACAACATAATGTAAAAAGGAATTATTTATTCAAACTTATCGCAATTAACTTGAAGAATAAGCTTTTGCGAAAATAGTTCGTAGAAGCTATATAAAAATAATGATGTTTGGTATAACAGTTATGTGAACATAACAAACCAAATTTTTACGTTCTCCTCCCCTTATAATATACATAGTAGGAGAGAACGTAATGCATTCAATCCAAAAATTCTATAGCGAGATTTCACCGGAAATACAGGTTGTAAGGACCCCTGAATAAAAGAAAGCATTTTCGGAAAAAGGTGTGTGTACATGTCTGTCTGTCTATCTTTTAAGTGTGTATGTGCCTTTGAACAGTTTAACTGAAAAACGAAACGTCAGTTAAATACCAATATCGTATTTAAGTTAAGTATTTTCCAAGGATGTGGCACAAGATTTTCACGAAAAAATTCTTGACATCAAACAGTACTTTTCATTGAATATTTGTAGAAATTTTCGATTTACTCAAAAATGTATCTAACGGTTAAAGATAGCACATACATATAAGATATGTCTAGATTTCTGGGGACAATATCTTCTGAGGTCTTCCTCATCCTGGATGAATTATGTGTAACTGGTAAGCTGTAAAAGTTAGACAAAGTCTTTTATCTCGTTAAAGCACACATCTTTGTCTGATACATATTTTTCTGTAGTTAATTATTTTTGATACATATCTTGTTATCGATTTAAGTGTTCCTATACGGATGCTTTTCTCTAATAGAAAATTGTTATTCATTTTTTCATCCTAGTTATTTGTGGAGAAGGGAATTTAAATGAGATGACATAGCAACCAGCTCTTATAAGCTTTGACTATAGTTTTAACCTAGCTTATCCCTTTATTCCCCTTGAATCTATAAGAAAATGTGTGATAAACGTACTTCTTCTAATGCTTATCTCGATTAGCTTGATTTAGTTGGAAGCATAAGCTTTTTTACTTTCTCTATACGTGCAATGTACATAGTGTATAGAGAAGGTATTATATTGCACCCAAAAATTGGATACCGAGATTTCACCAGAACTACATGCTTTGAGACCCCCTGAATCCCAAAAAAAGCATTTTTAGAAACATGTCCGTGTGTTTGTCTGTCTGTCTCTGAGTGCGTATGTGGACAGCATAGCTCAAAAATGAAAAGAGCGTTAAATACTAAACTTGGTATTTAAGTTTGGTATCTTCCAAGGATGCAACACGAAGATTTTCAAGAAAATCCCCCCATTCCAAACTACCATTTACATGGAAAACAATTCGAAAATTTTTGTTTTCTTAAAAATGGCTCTAGCGATTTTGATTAAAATCTGCTGTATTTAAGATATTTACTTGACAAATAAAATGTATATCTTGAATTTTCTGGGAATAACCTCTGAAGGCTACTTTATTCTGGATGAATTTTACAGATTCTTGCATAATTGCTAAACGTAAGAGGTGGAGAAGAACTTACCACTCAAAAAGTGTAGAGCGCTTTAAAACACACAATGTGTGTTATGTGCATTTTTTTCATGGAGTTAGTTTAAGCTTTGAAAAACTAACACTTTTCTCATACAGGAATTTGTCAACTCGTGTCCATACAAACAAAGGAATTTCAGTCACTTAGCAACCAGCTTCTGCCTATCACTTTAACCTATGGTACTCCCTTATTTCGCTTCTGCTTACAAGGAAGCAAGTAATAAGACTATTTCTGCTAATTTTTTCTCAATTAACATGAAGTAAATAGAAGCCTAAACTTTTAACAATAATTTGTTGCAGAGATGTAGAGAAAGTCATGTGAATGGAACATATTAGATTTTTTTAAGAACAGTTTGTTGAGGATAGGTAGAAAATTAAGGAGCCTCTTGTAAACAGGTAATAAAGTGAACGTTATACCTTGTGAAGTTGAACAGTTTAATTAGTTCTCCATCATACGCTAAGAAAAACAAATGATTCATGAAAACCGGCAGGTTGAATGGGTAGAAATCGTTTAGCGGAGGTCTGCCTAGTCGAGAGTGATCCTTGTGGTATGAGTCCTTGCGATCTACGGAAAACGATAACATAATAAATTTACAAATCGCCCATCATCCAATTTGTGAAGCTTCCGCCAGAGAGCGCCAGCGGCTGAGGGGCGAAGGGGGAATGGATAACCACATTAGTCCCGACATAATATGTGAGCCTTGCATGTACCACCCGTCCGCCCACTTGCCACCGGGATAATAAATCTCACACGGAAGCTCAATACGTTTTACCATACCCAGTTAATATCTTGTCTAATCGAGCTCTGTGCAATACCTCCTGTATTTGAAAGATGCGTACACTGTCCAGGATTCACACCCGCTTTAAATCATCCAATGGATATTCCCTGGAAATTTCAATATATTGCCAATTTCATCTGTACTGGTACCGTAACCATCCAGAGTGGCTCTGCGTATAACAACCAAAGTATTTTCTAATAAACTATTATTCAAGTGTCAACTGCAATATTATACGGAACTAATAAACAATCTGTTGTTAGGTTGGAAGGTTATATATGTTATTCTTAACCTTAAATTTTGTTCTGTGTTACACTCACATGACTTTCTCTACTAGCATGCATTTTTATACAGGATGCTTCTAAACGACACCAGACCAATATGCAGATGTTGCTCAGGTTCTATGTGAAGTCCTCCGTCATCTAGGGGCAACATGCTAGCCTCCAGTTCCAGGTTTCCGAGATCAAACCCGGCAGAAGGCCATGGCGTAAAATTCGTTACATGGCTTCTTTCGGATGATGATGATGATGATGATGATGGTTGGTTTTAGGGGCGCTCGACTACTATGCCATTAGCGTCCTTAAAAAAAAAAATCTGATGTGTTACACTCACATGACTTTCTCTAGCTGTTCTACAAACTTCTTCCATAAGATTATTCTTCTTTCTGCACCTTGATAATAGAGGTACTCATTAGCACAATGTTCTTATTACTTAGTTCCGTATAAGTAGGAAGAAAATAAAGGAATACACTAGGCTAAACCAATAGTCAAATGTTTTAAAAGCTGTCGTTACGCGATTGTCATTACAAATCGCTTCTTTTCTTGGCCAGGAGTAGAACAAAAGAAAAACTGACACTCCCGTCTGAGAAAAGTATAAGTACTTCACAACTGAAACTAATAACAGTGAGTACCTCGAAAACGGTAAGCTCCACGAGAAAAATGTATATAACATAACTTGTGTATTTTAAAAAAACCTACATTTTTTGTATAGTAAATTTTGGTCCATCTCTTACGGTTTACTAGTTATGCCAAATTAAGCAAAATTCATCCAGAATAAACAGGTCTTCAGAAGCTATTCCCATGAAGTTCAAGATATACATGTTATTTGTCAGGTAAATATCTTTAATATACGATATTTTAATCAAAATTGTTAGAGCCATTTTTAAGAATGTCAAAATTTTCGAAAAATGTTCCATGTAAAGGGTAGTTTGGGTTGAGGGGATTTTTCTCAAAATCTTCGTGTCGCATCCCTGGAAGATACTAAACTTAAATACCAAGATTGGTATTTTAGCTACTATTAGTTTTTGAGTTATCATGTTCAAGACACACGGACACACACGGACCTTTTTCTGAAAATGCTTTTTATGGATACAGGGGGTCCTAAAACATGTATTTCCGGTGCCAACTCGGTATCGAATTTTTAGGTGGAATACAATATTTCTCTAGCCCTATATACATTGTACATACGGGGCTAGAGAAAGTAACAAGTTCCAACTAAAACACCAGAGATAAAAGACAATGTAAAAACCAAAACAAACTAAACAGGAGGGTTAGGTATAAAATCCAGATAAAAGTACTAATGGCGAAGGCCACAGATGAACTCAAAACGGAGTTTGTTAAAAGGGCCAAATAAGATAAAAACGGGTGACTAAAATTAGTGAGAAATAAAATGCAAGAACTGTCGCTTCATTAAAACAGTCTGGATAAAACAAATTAAACCTAAACGTTATTGGAAATGTCACCCGAGATAAAAAACGATAAAACCTTCTCTACCGCTCTGTGGTCATCGGCAAAAACCTCCTTAAGGGAGGCCGCCAGCTGCAAGGATGAACAAAGAGCTGCTAGAGCAACACACTCTAGCAGGACATGTCGTACTGACAATGCCGCTCCACAGAGCGCACAGATAGGAGCCGGTTCTTTCCTAAAAATGTAGCTATGTTTAAAAATACAGTGACCTTTCTTTCGGAAGGGAAGTAAAATCATTGTCCCCTGTCGTACATTTACGATATGTAAAAGAACCTCATACCTGACTAAGAGGCAACTCAGCAAGATCGCTTAGGTTTTTCATGCCCATTACTGAAAGCCACAGCAGCCAAAGAGCGTCCAGAAATAAAACTCAAATTTTTAATAATTTGCCTATATCATACGAAAATACGTTTTCGACATCAATAGGCGCCTCATAATCTGCATGGTTAGGCAGTTATCCAAGAACAAAGCCGCGTGCCTGGCCGCTCCCGAAAGTATCACAAGTAGCTTGGGAAACTCATCTGTTTTCGCAGTGTATTCGTAAATATACTGACAGGCCTCACAATGGTTACCTCATATTAAGCTTCTAGACTTACGAAACACCGCTAAAGAATCTGTAACTTCAGTTATCCGTTTATTTTGCAATATCTTTTATCATAAGACAATGAAGCAAAGAAAATTATAGGGAAAATAAGCTGGGATACATACGCCGCTGATACAGGGTTTTTACAGCAAATTTAAGGGGCATGCACATGGGAATAGCTTTTCAAAGTTCCACATTTTTATAACGATTATTTTTAAAATTTCACTGTGATTCCAATGTCATTTATTTAATAGGTATACAGCATTTAATTATAATATTGGATAAATACTCCTATGGCTATAACTTATTTTATAAAAATGTTTATGTAAATAAGTCGCATATTCAAAATATACCACGAATCTCATATTTTTAAAAAAAAATGGTTGTAATTTTTGCAATTTGAGCTTTGTATCAAACAAAAATAGTATGGAAAGATATTCTAAATAAATATGATTGATGAATTGTGAAATACTTTATAAACTGATATGAAAATGCAATACTTAAAATTACCCATATCTTCAACAAAAATTATTATTGGTATTAGAATAGCTTTTATCCTTCAGAGTATTAATATGCTTACTTATGCACTTTCTGGTAAAGTGTAATGGCATTAAACAAAACTGAGACGCGTCGAACATTTTGAAATAATGAAAATTTAGTTTTGTCAGAGATAGAGAGAGAGAAAGATAAATGTGGATTCTCTACGGACGCCAACAGGTTCCAATATTATTTAAACTAACTCCATGGCACGACAGCTCACGGGGAACCTTGGCCTACCGCCCGGCCGCTGCGTCCCCCATCTCGGTCCACTACAGACGTCATGGATGGGGTGCAGTATTGGAGGGTGAGACGTGGTCAGCGCCTCGAGTCCTCCCCGGCCGGTTAATACGGTCCTCATGGAGCCGCTACTTCTCCATCAAGTAGCTCCTCAATTGGCCCCCCAGGGACCTTACGAGGCTGAGTGCACCCCGGGCCAGGGCTACCAGCGGGGGAAAAATCCCCACGCTGGTACTGGGGATCGAACCCAGGTCTCCCGCTTGGTCCAATATTATTTACTACAAAAAAAAAAAAGAATATTTTCCATTTTTCTTTACCGATTGTGGTCAAGAATTCACTCTGACTTCCTTAAGGTTAGTGATTTTGAAGATGGAGACAAAAAACTTATAAAGACCACAGAGGCAAGAACACTTTTCAAAATACTATCATAGGATGTAGATAAAATTAAACAAAAAATAAAAAAGAAGTTAATTTACTGTCTTTAACTCTAAACAAAGTGTCCATATAGCAGTAAATTCCTGTTGATTACTATAAGTGGTTGAGAGTGTTCTATTAGGATAATCACAAAATGATTAGGATAATAGGTATAAGATACTAGTATTTGCGGTGAAATAGATGCTTAGCATATTACAATATGATTATGACAGTAGTACAAGATACTAGTGGTTGGGGCGAAATAGATACTTCACATTTTACAAGATCGAAACTGTCCGAATTATTCATTTTGAGCAGAAAACTTCCCTTTGCTCTTCAGCCTAAAGACACAGATGTTTTGCTAACACATAAAGAGAAACCCGTTTATTTTCAAGATAAGTGCTTGACAACAAACATCCTCTGAGATGTGAGTATGCGGGCATCATAAGTACTTCGTGCACTGCCTAATCTCAAAAGTATGTAGCTTTCAATTCTAGATAAAACATAACTGAAAGATTTTTGAAGTTGCGACATCAAATTTAGGACCACTTCAGTATGAACTCTAAGACTCCTATATTCGTTAGGCGACGTTTCAAAACAACCTGTATAACTTCTACAAATTATTCATTGTAGGTACAGGTGTATCCGTATATCTTGACAGGTGGGGATGAGCAACAAATGTGGTGGGGATAACGTCATTATCGTTATGCATCTCTTGCATACGATGGTGAGAGAGGAGTACTAACGTAAATAAGAAGACGCGCGAGAGGAATTTGTTCTGCTAACACTTTCTGCACGTTCCCATCGATATAATAAAACATCGTTGTCAGATAATCTAACATTATTTATAGCGAAAATACATATCGAAATGTAAAATGGAATGCAGTAAGTATTTGGTCTACTTAGGCAGTATCTATGCAGTATAAAAATAAAAATAATGGAATGGATTCAAAGCTATAAATAGTTATAGTTGACTATTCAATCAAATTATTTTAAATAAACGAATATACTAAAAGGACAGTACAATTCTTTAAATAATGTCGCTATGCGATTGGCATGAAATTCGGTTTTCTTTCCTAGCCAGGTGTAAAACAAAGAAGTGAAACGGGTGTAGCCTTCCCGTTTGAGAAATGTGTATTTTAAAATTAATACAAATAGCGGGACATCTCTGAAATGGTTAGCTCCACAAAAAATGTGAGTGACGTAAACTGTGCAGTTTAACGAGCGCTACAGCTTTTGTGAATAAGTTTTTGTCTTCTCTTACGGTAAGGCAAAAGTATTCAGCACGAAGGGGACTTCAGAGGCTATTCCCAAGAAATTTAGGATATATATTTTATTTGCCATCTTTAATATATGGCAAAGTCATAAATTCAAAGACTAGTCTAATTAGTTAGAGCTAATTTTAGAAAAAAATGTTCCATGTAAAGGAATTTTGGGGTCGGGAAATGTTTGTGAAAATATTCGTGTCTCAATTTTGGAATATACTAAATGACAGACCGTTTCGGATTCAGGGCTCCTCAAAGCATGCATTTCATGTGAAATCTCGGCATCGAATATTTGAGTGGAATAAAATACCTTCTCTACCTACTAGATACATTGTACATACGTGCTAGTGAAAGTAAAATCGGCTTATTTTATCCAAATCCAGTTGTTTATTTTTTCAATGCGAAACAGTGAAATAAAATTAATTAATTATGAATGACCTACAACTTTGCAGCAGGTTCTATAGTCCCCAAAGGAGTGTTTCTCTTGTTTATTTTAAAGAAAGATGACGAAACATATTCACTAAAGACTTTTTTTTTTTATCAAAATGATATTTTGCAAGCGTTATGAGGTGCCTAACTACCGAAAAACCGTAGATTGTGAATCACCTTTAACGACTTTGCTTTATGCTTCAGCAGAATATCATTCTGAAGAATTGTCTTTATTCCAACACTGTCCACATCTGACAGTTGATTTAAGCTTGGCAGAAACATGGCGGCCGGTTCGCCTTTCCCTTAGCTTGACTATATTGTAGTAAATACCAGGTGGCCTATCAGCGGAGATGGTGAGCGGGTCTCGCTCAATGAGAAGGATAAAACTAAACTCGCTTAAGCCAGTTCCACATAGTCCGCTTTTTAACTAGAAATATCCCCGTTGATTTCTGCAACTCCTTTAGCATACGAAGAGATATTTATACACGTCAAATATGGAACAGTTTGGCCATCTGGAAGAGGCACTGTAGTTTACACCGGTCGAAATTTTCGAGCCTGTGGATAGATGAAGCCGGCAGTGACAAAAACAACAAGCTTGGCGAGAAATGAAAACAAGTTAAACAACAAAGCGTCATTGACTGGCATATTATTAACTATTATCTATATTGGAACAAGTCTGGCATCGACACACTGCTCTTGAAAATTTAATCTCAATAGATTCAACTTTATGGAGTATATTTATTTTGCGAATTCATGCTACACTTCCATAAAGTAATTTTGGAAGATCCATAATATTTTAAAACCTTACTAACGCTATATTGCATGGAATTATCATTTGGTAACACAGATGATTAGTCAAAGTTTTAGTATATTTAAGCGAGTTTTGTTGTTATTTTCATTTATACGGGTATTTAACAACAAAATAAAAATATGTTGGCTATTTATATTAAAAATACATTAATTAACCTCAATATTATTTGTTTTTTCAGAACAAAATGCATAATCCATACAATTACAGTCAAATATCCCGTTATCATCCACGCTATCACACCAATTATTTTACCTGGGCCCTTCTGTCCTTTATCACAAAAGATCTTATTGAAGTTGCTGTGATTCAAACTCACTATGTTTTACTTTGAATGACTGGTCAATCCATTATGTTATTGGTTAAAACAATAAACATGGTTGGATAGGTAGAGTCAGACTGAAAAATCCAGTGCCTTAGCTGGGATTTGAACCACGGATCTTCCAATCTCTAGCCGGTTGCTCTGCCACTGAGCTACTATAGCAACTTGCCGGCATAGCATTGAATTTCTTAACTGACTCGCTTGTTTCCCGGTAAACCACAAGGTGATCTCAAATTATTTTGAGATTTAAATCCCAATGGCGACTTATAATGTTGTAAGTACTTTAGATCCAGGATTCATAGTATAGCCAACTATTATGGTCAATTGGTATTGGATTAATTGTTCTTTCACACAAGCTGTGTGTAGGACCGTAGTTCAAATCCCGGCTATGGCATTGAATTTTTCAGTGTGACTCTACCTATCCAACTCCTGTCCTACACATGGCTTGTATGAAAAAGCAATTAATCCAATAAAAATGGTTATTATTGTGGCTGCTATAAAGATATCTAAACCACTTCTGCCTACGTCTTGACCAAGTTATTAGACCACTCGCCTCTCACCAAGCGAGATTCGAACTCGCGACGTCTTGAATATGAGGGAGACACACTACCCCTCTACCCCCAGATTCGCCTGAGATTTTTTTTATTTATTTATTTTTTTTAAATCTTACTTAAAAATATAATATACAATATACAAAGTATAAATAATGTGTGGTACTTACGTGTTACACTAATTCAATCCAACTCGACACACATGTATTTCACAAACCTGAAAATATTTTTAAGGTAAACCAAAATAATTTTGGCCACAAGTTCTCTTAAATAACTTACCTAGAAAATCGTTTTAATACAGTGCTTGCTTTTCCAGAAATACTGGCCTCGAAATACGTGAGAAGATCAACAGACCTAAACCACGAAGGTGGAACAATATGTGCTGTGCGTGAATAAAAAAACAGTGGGAAGAAACAGTTTTCTCTCCCTCTGTTTCTCTCTCACTCTAATAAAAGAAAGATTCTCTCTCTCTCTGAAAACAAAGAAAGGGCACAATAAAGACAATTCCCTTCACTAAAGTAGGAGGCGAACAATGTACACTTTGCGCATTACCAAGGCTTAGCCACACAAACGGTGTTGGACATATGAAACGTGCAGTGAATTTGATGAAAAGCACAACGATTTTGTTTGAAGTTTTCCATCAAATATGCACTGTTGTACTAAAATCACACTGTTTTGTTTAGCGTTTATAATTAGTTTGTTAATCAGTTTTTTTAGCAAACAAATGAATAAAAGCATTGTTGTTTAACGTAGGATATCCTAAAAACGGTTAAACAGCCAACTAATCAGTAAACGTTTGTAGTAAACCAACAATGTGCATCTTTAAATACATGGACAAAGCAATAACAGAGAGAAATATTTTACACAAATAATTTTAGAAAATAAATACTTTGTGATAACTGCAAGAATTTGAACTATTGTGCTTCAAACAACAGTAATAGAAAATATTATACATATTTCAGTCACTTTCCTAAATTAATGAATTCTTTATAAATATGAAGTGGTGTTCAAAAATGAACTAGATTAAAGAAGGAAGAGAAATTGTATTCGGCAGTAAAATAAGTTGCAATAGTGAAAGAATTTGACTATTTTGGGCTAAGATTAATTTGTAATGTAGGCTGGGTAGCTCATGATAGAAAGATAGAAGCAAAGGGTAAAGCGAAAGTAACAGGAATTATGATATGCAAATATAAATTAACGGAGATGAACAGTAAACGGTTAGAGGGGGGCTTACTAGGCAGCAATAGAAGCAAACACATTATACTTATCGGAAATATGAGGGGTAGCAGATATAGGAAGAAAAGTAGATCACAAATACAGAATGTTCTGTAAAGGTATTTTAGGGCTAAGCAGAGCAGCACCAAAAGGGGTAGCTGTGGTACTATTAGGAAGAAGTGAGGTGATCCTAAAGAAGGTATTGAAATATCGGTATAGGTGTGTTAAGAGCGAAGATGAAAATTTGCTGAAAATATGTATGGAACACCGCAAGATAACTAAGAACGAAACGAAACGAAGTTTGTGGGGGCAGCTAGAGGAAATGTTGATGAAAATAGGGATGGGAGACATAAAGGAAGGGTGAAGACCATGAAAAGGAATTTGGAAATCAGTGATAAATAGGATGCAAGACTTAGATAAAAGGTAAATTTGGGGTGAACTAGAAAATAAAAAGTCTCTTTGTTTAAACAGAAAAATAAAGAAGCAATGGCCAAGAGAGGCGTATGCAGATCTATGTAATAAATAAGAGAGGGAAGAATTAGTGTGGATGAGAACAGGAGTAATACTTGTGAAAGGAATTGGGGGCAATGAACTAGAATGTTGATATTGTTCACTGTTAAACAGAATGAAAAGAGGTAAGATATTGGAGGAAACAGATTTGGAAATACAAATGGGATAATATTGCAGGAGATACGATAGCAATAAACATGTTGAATGTTAAGGGAAACAGAAAAATAAAGAGAAAGAGCCTTATTTGGAAAAGGTAAAATAAAAAGAGGACAAGAAAGAAGAGAGAGAAGAGGAGGGTAAATTGGAATGGAATAGCAGAAACCAAAGTGCCACACTCGCTAACAGTGACATTCAAACCTATGTACATTAGGATAAGTAGTATCGTTTAACAGGATATGATTATGTAGATAATTGTAAATGTAACCTAAATACAATAAATGCTATGTTATGAATTATTTATTTTAGCTTAGCGACTCTGCCAGCAACTATTTTCCGTTTCAACTGAGGCGATTTATTTAGAGTGGATTATAATTTAAATCTTGCTGTATAAGCGGTAACGTCATATGTGCGCTATACAACATGCTTTGTTAGTCAAATTAAAAGCTAATAACGCATTAGCTATTAATAGCACCCAAAATTTCACTATAATTGCAAAAGGTCTTGTTTATTTGCGTATGTTATCTGCAATAAAAGCGTTTATAGAGTTACAGTTAATATTTAAAAGTACCTTCTTTTATCGTAATTTAGAGGTTTAACTCAAAAACATTTATGGTCAATGCAAACTCTTGTTTATCTTTGGACATTATACACATTTAAAAATAATGTAATAGTTTTTGAAACATAATTTATGTTTTCCTTCACTTACAGCTTTATACAGCTTATTACTTTCTCTACACGTACTATATACATAGTGTATAGAGAAGGTATTGCATTCGACCCAAAAATTCGATACCGAGATTTCACTGGAAATACATGTTTTGGGCATTTTTGCTTTCTCTAGCCCCATATCTACAATGTACATAGGGATTGAGAAGGTATTGTAATGCATCCAAAAGTTCAATACCGAGATTTCACCGTAAATATAAGTTTTGGGGTCCCCTGAGTCCGAAAAAAGTATTTTTTAAAAAAGGTCCGTGTGTGTGTCTGTCTGTCTGTCTGTCTGTCTGTCTGTCTGTCTGTCTGTCTGTCTGTCTGTCTGTGTGAGTGTCTGTGGACAGCATAGCCCCAAAACAAAAAGACCGTTAAATACCAAACTTGGTATTTAGGTTTAGTATCTTCCAAGGATGCGACACGAAAATTTTCAAAAAAAAAATCCTCCAAACATAAACTACCCTTTACATGGAAAACATTTCGAACATTTTTATTTTCTTAAAAATGGCTCTAACGATTTTGATTAAAATCCCGTGTATTAAGCTATTTGTGCCCGAAATAAAATGTATATCTCGAAATTTTTGGGAATAGCCTCTGAAGACCTCTTTATTCTGGATGCATTTGGCTGAAGTTTGCTTAACTGCTAAACCATAAGAGATAGAAAAAAAAACGTACTGAACAAAAAATGTACCTCATAATAAAACACACAATTTTTGTCGTTTAGTTTTTTGTTGTGGAGGTAACCGTTTTCGAGATATTCCTTGCTATTGGTTTCAATTGTGAAGTACTTAAACTTTTCTCACACAGGAAGTGTCTGTTTTGCTTTTGTTCTACTCCTGGACAAGCAAAGAAGGGAATTGCAATGAAAATCGCATAACGATAGCTTTTAAAACATTTTGCAATCACTTTAGCATAGTGCATTCCCTTATTCCCTTCTACTTATAAGGAACTAAGTAATAACATTCTGCTAACATTTATCTTGACTAGCATTGTGTACAAAGAAGAATAATCTTTTGTAGGAGTTTTGCAGAACAGCTAGAGAAAGTCATGTGAGTATAACACGTCAGATTTTTACTTTCTCTATACGCACTATGTACATAGTCTATAGAGAAGATATTGCACTCCACCAAAAAATTCGATACCGAGATTTCACCGAAAATATATGTTTTAGCGTCCCCTTTATCTAAAAAAAGCATTTTCACAAAAGGTCCGTGTGTGCGTGTGTGCGTGTGTGTGTGTGTGTGTGTGTGTGTCTGTGAACACGATAACTTAAAAACGAAATGTCAGTAGAATACCAAACTTGGTATTTAAGTTTAGTATCTTCCAGAGATGGGACACGAAGATTTTGAGAAAAATCCCCCCACCCCAAACTACCCTTTACATGGAACTTTTTTCGAAAATTTTGATTTTCTAAAAAATGGCTGTAACAATTTTGACTAAAATATTGTATATTAAAGATATTTACATGACAATTAAAATGTATATTTTGAATTTTCTGGAAATAGCCTCTTAAGAGTACTTTATTCTCGGTCAATTTTACGGAATTTTGCATAACTGCTAAACCGTAAGAGATGGACAAAGACTTACCACACAACAAATGTAGAGAACCTGAAAACACACAATTTATGTTATATAATTTTTTTTTCGTGGAGTTGATTGTTTTTGAGATATTCCTAGGTTCTTTTTTCAGCTATAAAGACATATTTTTCTCATACAGGAGTTTGTGAAGTCGTGTCCATACAAACAAAAGAACTTCAGTCGCAGAGCAACAAACTTTTGACTATCACTGAACCTATGCTACCCCCTTATTTCACTTCTACTTACAAGGAAGGAAGTAATAAGACTAATATACTATATACATAGTACGTGTAGAGAAAGTAAAAAGAACCCGTTTTCGCTGCATATACTAAATAGCATCGATTTGCTACTTCACAACCAAATCAGGATTCAGCTAACGTGTTAATTTGTAACTGTTGGATCATAAACATTGCGAACGCTCATAAATCCTGTATCGTGAGTCCCAGATGATGAAAATGTATACTATTTTCTATTTCAGAGACTTTTTTATCTCATTTTTAGTTATTGTCTTGGCATTTGCGTCTCTGTTTATTAATTTTAATGCATTTAATAAGAATAAATGTTTAAATATCAGAACCTGCACTCTTCAACTGAGAAATTAGAGCAATTTCAAAAAGTTTATACTTGCAATTCTGAAGAAAAATGTTATATTCATAGTGCATAGTTAGTCTGGAAAGGCGTGCTTGATGGTGTACACTAAGTTTAATAAATTAAATAAATATAATTATTTGCGAATTTATTTATCATCATTTTTTAAATATTTTATAATAGTTTATAGGTTAACTTTTCAATAGTTTATGTTCATCAACCCGCTCATAAATGTTTAAAGCACCGTCTGACAGCATATGTGATAAGAACTTTTTACGTCAAACTTCCCACCACTGCACTCTTTCAACATGGACACTCGGCCCCATTTGTAAATTCGCAGTTTTCAGCGCTTCGAGAAGCGCAGGTTGGCTATCGCTTTATCTACTCTTCCACTATTTCTGGAAGTAGATATGCAACACATTAAAAAAAATTTGATGTTTTCCATTCACATGACTTTCTCTACATCTCTGCAGCAAATTATTCTATTTACTTCATGTATTCGAGAAAAAATTAGCATAAATATTCTTATTACTTACTTCCTTGTTAGTAGAAGCGAAATAAGAGGGTACCGTAGGTTAAAGTGATAGTCAAAAGCAGGTTACTATGTAATTGAAGTTCCTTTGTTTGTATGGACACGAGTTCACAAAGTCCTGAATGAGAAAAGTATAATTTTTTGATAGCTGAAACCAAAAACAAGGAATATCTAAAAAACAATCAACTCCACGAAAACAAATGTATATAATATATATTGTGTGTTTTAAGGTGCTCTACATTTGCTGTGTGGTAAATTTTTGTACATCTCTTACGGTTTAGCAGCTATGCAAAATTCCGTAAAATTGACCCAGAATACAGCAGTCTTCAGAGGCTATTCCCAGGAAATTTAAAATATACATTTTATTTGTCTGGTAAATATCTTTAATATACTAAATTTTAATCAAAATCGTTAGAGCCATTTTTTAGAAAATAAAAAAATTCGAAAAAAGTTTCATGCAAAGGGTAGTTTGGGGTTGGGGAATTTTTCTCAAAATCTTCGTGTCGTATCCCTGGAAGATACTAAACTTAAATATCAAGTTTGGTATTTTACCGACTTTTCGTTTTTGAGTTATTGTGTTCACAGACACAAGGACACGCGGACACACGGACACGGACCTTTTTCTGAAAATACTTTTTTTGTATACAGAGGACCCAAAAACATATATTTCCGGTGAAATCTCGGCATCGGTTTTTTTGGTGGAGTGCAATACCTTCTCTATACACTATATACATAATACAGGTAGAGAAAGTAAAAAAGGTTGTTAAGCATCATTAACTATACAGGCTTAAACATGCGATGGTATGAGAAGTCACGACAGTTTTAAAGAAGCGCAACACAACGCTGTATTTGAAAACAAAAGCATTACAGTGTCCATATTTTGTGTTTACTAAAGTACATCACACAAAAATATAACCGAAAACTTTTCTTCAAAACAGATTGGACGTACCAAGAATGCTACAATGACTCCGTTCGAATTTCCTGTACCGTGCCGTAAAACCCAGGACTTTTCTTGAGTTGGTCATAACGCTTGAGTTACAATGTATAGCTCATTTTAAATGTAATAATCTCCTACGTAATGATAAAGCATAAAGCACAATTTAAGCACAAGCCCTTAGTATGATGTAGTGTATGGCCTATATTGAGTGATATATCTTGAAACTGAAACTAACGTTTAATGCATTACATTATTTCTGAACTGTACAGTTTAGGTACAGTTTAGTGCATGGGATCGTGTCGATATAAAGCGCGGTGGTTTATGTTGGTAATGGAATATTAAACAGCCTCTGTCTAGTCCATACACTTTACCTGTTACTAACACCCTACCTACGTTTATCTTATCATCCATTTTCCTTCGCTCCTGAGCCTGAAACCAACCTGTATTCATGGATAAATGTAGGAGCGCCAGATTTTACTCAAAACACTGCGAGTTGGACGTTTCAGGAGCAGGGGTCTATCTTCATTATGAAGCATGGGTTCCAGCCATGTTTTAACCTTTTTTTTTAATATAGGTAAATGTTCTATCTTTATCATATTTACATTCTTACAAATTGGTACAAGTTCATCGTTCACATAGGTCGGACCTTGTTAATAGGCTAATGCGGGTATATCGCACTTGAATTCAAATCAATAAGAAATTGGTTTATGCAAGATCAGTGCGCAGCTAGATAACATTTCTGCAAATTTTAATTTCTCTATACGCACTATGTACATAGTATATAGAGAAGGTGTTGCACTCCACCCAAAAATTCGATACTGAGATTTCACCGGAAATATATGTTTTAGGGTCCCTTTTATCTAAAAAGTCTTATGTGTTCCATTCACATGACTTTCTCCATATCTCTGTAAATTATTATTGTTAATAAGCTTACTTTTATTTATTTCATGCTAATCTAGAAAAATTAGCAGAAATAGTCTTATTTCTTACTTTATTGTAAGTAGAAACGAAATAAGGGAGTACCATACGTTAAAGTGAAAGCCAAAAACTGGTTGCTATGTGACTGATGTGTCTTTGTTTGTATGGACAGGAGTTAACAAATTCCTGTATGAGAAAAGTATGTTTTTCAAAGCTGAAACCAAGAAAAAGGAATATCTAAAAAACGATCAACTCCACGAAAAAAATGTATATAACATTAATTGTGTGTTTTAATGTGCTCTACATTTTTTGTGTGTTAAAGTTTTGTCCATCTCTTACGGTTTAGTAGTTATGAAAAGTTCATCCAGAATAAAGTAGTCTTCAGAGGGTATTCCCAGAAAATTCAAAATATACATTTTATTTGTCAGGTAAATAACTTTAATATACGACATTTTAATCAAAATCGTTAGAGCCATTTTTGAGATCGAAATTTTCCAAAAAAGTTCTATGTAAAGGGTAGTTTGGGGTGGGGGAATTTTTGTCAAAATCTTCGTGTCGCATCCCTGGAAGATACTAAACTTAAATACCAAGTTTTCGTTTTTGAGTTATCGTGTTCACAGACACACGGACACACGGACACACGGACACACACACGGACCTTTTTCTGAAAATACTTTTTTGGATACAGGGGACCCTAAAACATATATTTCCGGTGAAATCTCGATATCGAATTTTTTGGTGGAGTGCAATACATTCTCTATACACTATGTACATAGTGAGTATAGAGAAAGTAAAAATAGGCTAATAGACGCTAAACTCTATGGGAAGCTAACGGAAATAAAATAACACCATTTATCTTATCTTAAAAGTCAGCTACTTCAGACATACCACATTTCAAGGGAAACACAAATTAATAATATGATAATAATTAATGACACAGGAAGTTGACTTAGAGTGTTTTACATAGCTTCATTTATATAGCCTCCTTTAATATTTAAGGTCATATCGAGGGCTTTGAATTAGAAACAGCTCGTTGGCTGTAGGTTCTTTACGTTTTAAGTATTTTATTTTCTTCAGACACACACATTCCATGTCACATTCATACTTCCAGACTCTGTGTGGCATAAGGAATAAAAAAATAAAAAGATTCCTACCCAGTCGGGAATTGAACCCGGGACCTCGGGGTGAGAAGTCAGCTCACTGACCTCTCGACCTCGGAGGCAGTCGACTTAATATTATTAGGGACTCTTTTGCAAATATAGAAAGTCCGTTAAGAATGAGAGTTTTTTCGTTATTTCAATATCTCAAACATCATTATCTTCATTATCTTTCTTATTTTAGAAAATAAGAAGAAAAAAACAGCTATTTTGCATCACAGGAATTTTGAGAAAATTTTAGCCTGATATAACGCACACTTCTCTCGCTCGATCTCTCTCCGTCACACATACATACATACACACATACATACATATATACATACATACATACACAAATACATGTACCCGCGTGCATACATATATTATATGTTAGTAAGCAAGCTTTCCAGCGTAAAGGCGCGAGATCGAATCTCGATTGAGATAAATTATATGGATTAGTGTTTCTCCGCCCGCCTTCTCAAGGTTTGCTTTTATCCCCAAAAGACAAATGCGGGTAAACCCAAGCTTAACAGACTCTGGACTATTTAAAGCATCATTCCACCCATTACGTTCTCCGTCTCTGAGGATCGGCGTTGTTTTAAGCAAAAGGGACTAACTTTAAACAACACAGAAAATAAAATGAAATCTCTCTCTTTCTCTCTCTCTCTCTCTCCCTCACACACACAGAGAGGGGGAGAGAGAGATACTATGTCCTATGCGAAATATAAGGTCTAACGTGGTTTGGAGTCCACGATAAAAGATTTAATTCCTCTCATGCCGTCTTTATCCATCATTATCATACCATCGGAGCAATGGGTTCCGCCCTCTGAAGGTTTTCCAACTCAGAAGTAGGTCTGCCCTCGCTTGTTGGAGTAAAGTAACCATGAAGATTAGCGCCACGTTGGAAGCTTAGGAAAACAACAACAATATAATAGTACTATTTTCTATTAATTTAAATAGTTACAAAAAATAAAAAAGATTTAAAATACACATACAAATACAGTAACATGCGCCGTGGGTAAAGCGTGGACTCTTGCTTTTCGGCTGCTTAATGCGCTTCCAACCAACGGGGTTTCGGATTTTAAGTCCCGAAAATAGGATTGGATTCTACACAGCATCGTGAGGAAAGTGAGGAGCTGCGATAGGCAGCGATCCTCCTTTTTTCTAGCTGGGGAATGCGTAATGCTGACCATCAATTCCCCACATCCTATGAAAGAATACCGTGCGTAAGAGACCGGCAGTCGTTTCGGCAGGCACTGGTCCTATTCAGGTAACACGCTCTGTTTATTCAGAAGAAGATGCAATAGGCAACATTTATAACATAAATACATTTTTATATAAAAGCTACTCATTAGAAGTAAATAATTGAACATTTTCATTGAAGGCACATTCAAATTTAAAAAAGTTGTCTACATTCTATATTTTTGTTGATGTTACATGATTAATGACAGGCATCTCGATGAGATAAAATTAATACTGTTATATTCTCTCGTTTGTATGCAGTTTAATAAGAATGAACTTTTTTAAATAAATATTTAGTTCTATGCCGCTTAGCTAAAATATATTGCATACTGAAAGTATTGTGTTGACCCAACATTTTATTTGATATTTTACCGTAAATATTTTCCCTCGACTCAGGAAATGTGTGTATATATACAGCATAACTAAATATAAAATTGTCACATAAATACTAATATTTAATTTTGAGTCACGGTGTGACGGACTTAGAAGTTAAATGCCTTTATTTATAGGTAACTTAGATGTTAGTTTGTCTATTTAAATTCTATGGATAGCATTAAAGTACAGAATAAATCATGGCTTAAAGATTAAATGTGAGAGATTTTGTGTATTTTTGTCTGTCTCTCTCTCTCTAACAAAAATGACGGACGATTTAGAATAAGTCATCGTTTTTTAAGCCATGAAAAATAATATGTTAAAAATGAATACAACACGAAGTGAAATCCTATTATTTATCACTGAATTGTATATAACCTGAAATCCATATGATGCAGACAGAAAATTTATAATAGAAAAAGTGTAGAAGTAATACACTGTTTCCAAGCTGTTTATCGTAATCCGATTGCCTGACACCATTGTTCATTATCTCCTCATTCTTCCTCCTCCAACCCTCTGATTTTCATGTCATATTGTATTTCATATCTCTTTTTCTTCTCTCTAGTGCTGTCTACTAAATTTGTCTGCGAATTCTTAAAGTCTACTAAATTTGTCTCCTCCTCCAACCCTCTGATTTTCATGTCATATTGTATTTCATATCTCTTTTTCTTCTCTCTAGTGCTGTCTAGGTCGTCTCCTTAGCGCGGTGGTAGCGCAGCTGCTTACCAAGCGGGAGACCTGGGTTCGATCCCCAGTACCGGCGTGGGGATTTTTCCCCCGCTGGGAGACCTGGCCCGGGGTGCACTCAGCCTCGTAAGGTCCCTGGGGGGCCAATTGAGGAGCTACTTGATGGAGAAATAGCGGCCCCAGGTCATGAGGACCGCATTAACCGGCCGGGAGGGACTCGAGGCGCTGACCACGTCTCACCCTCCAATACTGCACCCCATCCATGAAGTCTGTAGTGGACCGAGATGGGGGACGCAGCGGCCGGGCGGTAGGCCAAGGTTCCCCGTGAGCTGTCGTGCCATGGAGTTAAGTGCTGTCTACTAAATTTGTCTGCGAATTCTTCAAGTCTACTAAATTTGTCTCAGAATTCTTCCTTCTTTCATTCTTTTTAAGATTCCCTGTCATTACAATTGTTTATTTTGAACATTTATCAAGGCTTCACAATTTTTCATATTCGTTCATTCTTATTCTGCCCAATTGAGAAATTACGGCACAGTATTTTTAGTAGTTTTTTTTATCATTCTTTCGAACGCTCTTATTTTAGTAAATTGTATTTAGTTTGGATATTAAATTTGTAATTGAATTTTTATGTTTTTACTTTCTCTAGCCCCATATGTACAATGTATTATTTTTTCTTTATTTATTTGTATTTTTACTTTCTCTATACGTACTATGCACATAGTGCATATAGAAAAGGTATTGCACTCCACCCAAAAATTCGATACCGAGATTTCAACGGAAATATATGTTTTAAGGTCCCCTTTATCTAAAAAAAGCATTTTCGGAAGAAGGTCCGTGTGTGTGTTGTGTGTCCGTGTGCCTGTGAACGCGATAACTTAAAAAAGAAAAGTATGTAAAATACCAAACTTGGTATTTAAGTTTAGTATCTTCCAGGGATGCGACACGAAGATTTTGAGAAAAATCCCCCCACCCCCAACTACCCTTTATATGGAACTTTTTTCGAAAATTTTTATTTTCTCAAAAATGGCTCAAACGATTTTGTTTAAAATTTCGTATATTAAAGCTATTTAGCTGACAAATAAAACGTATATCTTGAATTTTCTGGGAATAGCCTCTGAAGAATAGTTTATACTGGATGAATTTTACTAAATTTTGAATAACTGCTAAACCGTAAAATATGGACCAATACTTACTACACAAAAATATAGAGCACGTTAAAACACACAATTTATGTTATATGCATTCTTTTCGTGAAGTTCGTTGTTTTTGAGACATTCCTTATTTTTGGTTTCTGCTATGAAAAACTTATACTTTTCTCATACAGGAATTTGTCAACTGCTGTCCATACACACAAAGGAACTTCAGTCACATAGCAACCAGCTTTTGATTATCACTTTAACCTATGGTACTCCTTTATTTCGCTTCTACTTACAAGGAAGCAAGTAATATGGCTATTTCTGCTAAGTTTTACTTTCTCTATAGGCATTATGTTTCTAATATATATATGAAAGAAAACTGTCAAAATAGAACATTCGGAAAGCGCGTTTCATGATGAACTAACAGAGTATGCGGGATAATGAATATGTTCATGAAATATTAATGGGGAATGTGATATGTTTTGTGCATTGGTTCTAGCACTAAAACATAAAAATGGTTGTATATATAATGACAATATTTTGCTCGTCTCTAGCCATACGCTGACATAATAAATCCTTCAAACAGAATAATGTGAGCTACTATTCGCTATATTACATCCACTTTATGCAATGGGCGGGTAAGAAAAGGGAAACGAAGACAATAAATAATTACCGTGAGTTTGGCTAGGGGCCAGTCACGGGGTGTGCATCGATATCCAGACAGGAAATGATGTCTCAGCGGACCACTCCCTTCTCCTGCCGGCGATTAAGTGAACCAGCTTCTGCATAGCGATGTTCGATTGTCTAGCATCACCTTTATTCAGCTTTAATTTACCTCTATACTACGATAACGCATCGCGTTCTAGGAAATTTATGGCAATCAGTTACTGTTGGTGTAAACATGTTAATAACGCATTCATACAGTTTACAAATCACAGGAATAAAACTAATGTTTCTGAACCCACAATAAGCATTATCTTACCATCAATGTTTTGCATTACTTTCCACATGAGTATGATTTATGAATTACTCGCATGGTTTTATATTACAGCTACAAAGACAATTGCCACAAGAGAAGCAACGGTGAAAACTAAATCAATATGGAATAACATGTCAGGATAATTTGTTTATTCGTGTTCTGATAATAAATTTAAAATACTCGTATTCAAAATCCCAAATTCAAGTACATTCCTTTGATCAGCATCATTTTATCAAACAAATACAGCATATAGTGCGATTTCTACCATGTATAGTAAGTAGAGGATGTGTTGTAATCAACTCAAAAAATTCGAAAACTAGATTTCATCGAAAATACATGTTTTGAGGTCGCCTGAATTTTCCCAAAATCTGATGCGTTCCATTCACATAAATTTCTCTAACTATTCTTCAACAAACTGTGTTTACAAGAGCAAAGTTTATTCTGCTCTGTACTTCATGCAAATCAAGATAACCATTAGCAAAAATTGTTTCAATATATATTTTCTTATTGGCTCAAAAGGAATACACTAAAACAATAGCCATATCTCCACTATGTGACGTTGAAACTCCTCTTTAATTGCACGACCAGGAAGGAGAAAAAATGAATGACAACTTCAGCTTACGGAAAAGTTTAAGTATTGGAAAACATAAAACAAAAGTAAGGAATATCTGGGAAATGGTTAACTCCATAATATATATATATATATATATATATATATATATATATACACATAAATTGTGTTCGAACGAGATCTACATTTTATACAGTTTATGTGTAATAAGATTTTGTTTGCCTACCAGTTATTCAAGATACGACAAAAATGAAGTGGTCTTAGAGGCTTTACCTAGAAAATGCAAGATATAAACGTTATGTCATGTATCTTTTTAACATAGCTTTTTTTTAACAAAATCGTTAAAGCCATTTTGTAGAAAATTCCTAGTTTTTAAATATGTTTCATATAAAGGGTAGTTTGGGATGGAAGAATTTTCCTGAAAACATTCGTGACGTATCCGTATAAGATACTGAACATAAGTTATGTTCCTTTTTGAGTTATGTTGTTCACAGATACTCAGATGCACCTATGAGGCTTATTCTAAAAATGCTGTGTGTAACAGACATATGACTTTCTCTACTTATTTACAAAAAACTAATCTTAAACAAGTTTATTCATCCATGTATTTCATGCTAAACGAGATAAAAATTAGCAGAAATGACTTTTCTACATATTTTCTTGTAGGTACAAAGGTAAAACATTAGGTTAAAGCAATAGCCAAATACTTAAAGAGCTGGTAGCTAAGCAATGGCATTTAAAGTCTTTTCTCCTTGTATGACCAGGATAAAAAAACAGCAAACAAAAGACGAATGAAGAGGTTTTCCTACTGGGAAGTATAAACCAATATCAAGTAATTCTCGGAAATATATTTGATATAATTGTGTGTTTTAACGAGATGGACATTTTTGTGTAGCAAGATTTTTCCGTCTCTTGCAGTTTACAGTTTATGCAAAGGTCATCCGGAATGAAGAGGGCTTCAGAGGCTATTCCTAGATAATTTAAGATATACATTTTATATCTGGGGCAAATATATTTAATACATCGTATATGGAGGAAAAAAACCGAAAATCCGAAAATTGAGGCGTCTAGGATCAAAACTCGCCAAGTCCACCGTAGAAAAAAAAATAAGATAAGAATACAGTTATATAATCAATACAATGCTGCATTATTTTTATACAAAATACGCTTGATTTCTCTGCATGTACGGTAAAAAATTAGGTTTAGTTTCAATATCCGTTAGATCTAAATGAGAATTGGCTATTGTTAGTTTCAAAAACCGCCAAGTCTGATTTGGCTAATCAGGTTGTAGGAGTGCTCTACACAACATTCCACCATACTGCATCTCAGCTACGAGAATTTGATTTATTTGTGTGATTAAGAAGTTTAATTGACACTCTAATATTCAGTGGAATGAGGGAAACAAGAGCATTGAGTTAAAAACTGCTCACCAATGAAAGCTTGTGTTAAAAAGCAAACATGAAAAAATGGAAATAGAAAGAACATAAAGGTATGTATGGTTTTGATTAAATTTTAGTTACGCAGAAACTATAATGATATTTAATATTTATTAAATAATATAATTTTATGATTATACATTCTTACAAATTATAAAATAATTACATAGCTTTATAGCTGTTCCTACCATGGCCGTTCTGGTATACCAGCTTGTAACCATCTTCCTCCTGATCAGATATTTGGAGTAATTGAAAAGTAAATAAGGAAGAAGTAAGTTACTGAAGATCCTCAATAATATAAAGATATCATTGACAAACGTCGAACAGTTTTTAACCTTGAATTGAAGATTTGGCTCTTCAAGACTGGAAGAAGAAAGAGACATACAGAATTTTAAGATGTCCTGTAAACAGACACTCAAGTTCAGTCCCCTTAAAAGGTTTATTTCAAGTAATAAAATAAAAAAATCAATGACTGATTCTGATATTTTAAGCCTTGAATGTACCTAAGCTAAAAGATGTTACCAAATTTTGAAGAAGCTTTTGTGCTTGGTTGGCAAGTGCTACATTGAAGTTTTATGTGGAGATTATAAATTTAAGAAATAGTATAACAATAAGGATAGTGACAGTGTTGTGTAAAACCAGTATTAAATTGCAAAGTGTAATACATGTACAATTGATACTACCGTTAAAATATGTGCATAGTCAAATTCATATCTGGTTCGCATTTGTTTCTTAAATTCTAAATTTAAGCTGGCTTGTCGGAAAGGGTTGGTGCGTGTTTTTCATATGTGTTTCTCGAAAATTGAAACTTGAGTTTTCTAAATATTTTCACAATCAATTGCCCGGTTATAATGTTTGTAACGCCAAACTTAATGCTAATAAAATTACTTTGAAATCTTAATTTCCATTATAGTTTCATTATACATTTTGTTGCATAAGGCTCTAAGAAATCACGTTTTCCAAAGGCATATCACAACAGGGTCAAGCATTAATGGAAGTGGTGGGACACGTCACCAGATAGGTGCAGATGATTACCATGTAAATCCCCCTACGGTGGAAGAAGAAACCGAGACAGGCCGAGAATCAAATGAGCACACTTCAGGCAACTAAGACCACAGTGCTGCAGAGTCGCAACGTGTAGAACTATTTGGAAAGACTGAAAGATAATTAAAAATAAGTAGAAACACTCCAAGAGTCTAATATGCTACATTCATATAACTTTCTTACCCATTCACCAACAAGCTTCATAAAAAATCTTATTCTTCTATATACCGCACGTCACTCCAGGCAAAAATGTATATAAGTGCTTTTACTACATATACTCATGTATGGAATAGAAGAATGCATTAGACCAGAAATTGATAAATGGTTCATCGCAACTGCAAGGTAAGTGATGTCACAGAACGCAACCCGGCATGCACATGACAAGCAGTTCGAAGGAAAGCGGTGTAACAAACGCATTTGTGATTTTATTCCTGTTTGGCATATATACAGATTGAGAAGACTTTACATTAAATTTATACCTTATATTTCACCTCAATTGGAACGTTAAGTTTCAGGGCCGCGCCGTGGCCGAGTGGTTAGACCACTCGCCTCTCCCAAGTGACGCATATGAGATTTGTGGTGGACAAAGCGGCGCTGGGGCGGGTTTTCTCCGGGTTCTCCGGTTTTCCCCGCCATTGCATTCCACCGGTGCTCCATCTTCATTCATGTATCATCAGTGTCACCGCCTGAGGTGCCATAAGTAGTTAAAGCGGGCGTTAAACACCACCAAAAAAAAAAACTAACAACCTTTAATTCAAAATATTGACATAAAACGCACGTTATATTTGATCAGTCGATCGCGATCTGCGTTTAGGTTTTATAATCTTCAGGAAAAGTTACTCATGCATATATGTTGAAACAATATATTTGTTTATTCTGCTTTAAGCTGTACGTGTAGATAGCTTAATGCTGTTAAAACTTGACATTGTTTACGGGATTAGCAACCTTATTAAGGGACACTTTTACAAATTGCTCGTCACTATTAGCTTTGATTGATTCCCAATGTCTAATGCATCTTTGTTTCACTGTTTTTATTCTTCGCAGAAGACATGCAACCTGAACTTTCATCTTTTATGTAACTGCAGTTTATTTGTGGCCGCGCCGTGGCCGAGAGGTTAGATCACTCGCCTCTCACCTAGACGGCCCGGAATCGATACCAGACAACCGCATGTGAGATTTGTGATTGACAAAGCGGAGCAGGGGCGGTTTTCTCCGGGTTCTTCGGTTTCCCCCGCCATCGCATTCCACCAGTGCTCCATCTTCATTCCATGTATCACCAGTGTCATCGCCTGCGGTGCCACAAATAGTAAAAACGGGCGTTATACTCTTCTAAAAAAAAAGTTTACATGTGCATGTCCTGGAATTGAAATGCGTATTGAATGAATGAATATACAAGTGTATTTATTGACATAACAATATTATACATTGAACTTCAACAATCGCACGGGTCTACAGACCATACGTGATTTTGTAATACACACTAAAAAGCTATATTAAAACAACAACAAAGAATTAAAAGAGTAAACACGCAAATAAGAAGGCAAAGATATTCAAAGACAGCAATTTTAACTTACAGCACAGATACACTTTATTCAGAAGCATAAATGTACCCGCCTATAATAGATAAATACACCTAAAAGAAATAAATACACATAATATATACTCAACATATAAAACCATAACACAATACTGACCTAAGTATATGTATATAAAACAATGTAATCACTTTTTTTTAGTTGTTCTTATCCCTGCCTCCCCCCTTCACTATTGGCAGCTTTCTCAGACCTCAGCTGTCATGCCTTAAGTATAAATTTACCTATCCCGTCCACGTGTTCCGTGCCTGCCAGTAGCGTCCAACAAGCTTCTAGCTCTATATTCGCGTTGGTAAAGCATCGCGGTAAATATTTTTCCCGCCATTCCTCCGTACCCCTACATCTTGCCAAGAGTCCATGACTCTTCCTCCTCGCAAAAGGGACAGATTCTCGTACCATTCTCGTCAGCAATTTTTGTGCTCCTCTATGCTTCTAGCCTAATCCACGCGAGCCCCTCTCTAATGAATTTGGTACCTGTTTTGATGTATTGCTCCATACCCCACTCGGATTTTAGCCCAGACTGTACTTCTAATGAAACCTTCACTGTGCATTGCGCAATTATTTACAGTCTGTCAAATTACTTACCGGTGTCTAATGTGATTATTTATATAACCTTTAAGGTTTCAGGTTTTTTAAAATGAGTGTACTTTGTAATCCACTCCTTTACTAGGACCTGAAGCTTCAATATACATTTATATTTTATTTTACATTTTAGACGTTATTACATTTACGGACGAAATTTACTTTCACCATGTTCTTTTAAAATATCTTTGGATGTCCTACTTGTTATTTGTTTGTGTTGGTTGTGACGGCATTCATAATGTCGCTTAGTTTTGTCTTGTAAACGCCAATCAAAACTTTCGAACACAACACCCTTAGCACAGCAAACACTCTAGTTGCAATATTTCCTTCCGTAATTGGTTCGAAAGATCCATATCGTCAATGCTGAGAACACTGCTGCTTGCTAACGTTTCACCATCAAATTGACTTGATTGAAGGAGGGAGGGATGAAGCAGGGCATGCCGTTATTTTGCCCTTGATGTATTACATTATATAATCATCCGGTTAGATCTTCAGTTTTTTCAACCTCTGCACTAGGTTTAAGCGATAATTAAATATTGTAAGAACTGCATAGGATTTGAAATTTCGTTTTATTTGCTTGATCATGAGAAGAAAAACGAATAACTACATTTGAGGAACGTGTAGTTTAAAACTGAAACAAATAACAAGGAATATCGCGATATTGGTTGATTCCACAAAAAAAAAAATCCATTTGATATAAATGAATGTTTGAACAATATCTACGTTTTTTTGTTGTAGCAAAGTTTTGTCTTTCTATTACGGTTCAGCAGTTATGAAAAATAATCAACAATGAAGAGGACTTCAGAGGCTATTCCGAGAGAATTCAAGACATACACTTGATTTATCATGAACATGTCTTAATAATATAGAATTTTAATTAAAGTTGATAGAGGCATTTTGAGAAATTCATTTCTGAAATTTTTACCCATAAAGTGCAGTTTGGTATGAGGGAATTTTCTTGAAAATCTTCAAGTCGCATTCTTTAAACGATTCTGAACTTAAATATCAAGTTTGATATCAAAGCAGTTTTTCGTTTTTGAGTTCTGACGCACACAAACACATGAACATTGTCACACACGCCTACATATACACAACATAGACCTTCATCTTTAAGCCTTAGTTGCCTGCACTAGTATATCATATATGCCGTTTTTCCTTTAATTCAAGTTTAAAACTGGAGTTCTAGTAAAAGTATATGGGAATAACCTATACAATTATTATATAATACAGTAGGGAAAATATAAATGAAAATAAATGTAGATGCTTTATTAATATTTTTCTTCCCAATTAAAAGTTTAAATTCTTCTAAACCAATTTTTATAATGCTGCCAAAGGTACTACCAAAAAAGTAGTTCAAATGGTCATGAGTGTTAGGTGATAGGCAATGGACTGGCCATCCATTCAAAGTCAAATATTGCAAGTTCAAATCCCAGTGAAAAAAAAACAATGCAATTTTAGGGCAAAAATTGTATATATTTTTACACTATAAAACAGTCTTGATTACTTGTCGTTTATGTTTGAAGGTTAGTATAATATGAAATTAATAGTAGAGTACAACCCTATTTGTATAGTTACGCTTAAAACAAGTGGAACTTACAGGTACAGCAAAAGGTTAACGTGCCTTTCTAGTGAATACCAAGAATTTGCCTACTTACATTACGTATCAGAGAATATAAAAATTTAATGTGATCCATTCACATGACTTTCTCTACATCTCTGCAACAAATTATTGTTATAAAGTTTATACTTCTATTTACTTCATGCTATTCGAGAAAAAATTAGCAGGAATAGTCTTATTACTTATTTCCTTGTAAGCAGAAGCGAAATAAGGGAGTACCATACGTTAAAGTGATAATCAAAAGCTAGTTGCTATGTGACTGAAGTTCCTTTGTTTGTATGGACAGGAATTGACAAATTCCTTTATGAGAAAAGCGTAAGTTTTTAAAGATGAAACCAAAAATAAGGAATATCTAAGAAATGATCAACTCCACGAAGAAAATGTATATAATATAAATCGTGTGTCTTAACGTGCTCTGAATTTTTGTGTGGTACATTTTTGTCCAACTCCTACGGTTTAGCAGTTATGCAAAATTTTGTAAAATTCATCCAGAATAAAGAAGACTTCAGAGGCTATTCCCAGAAAATTCAAAATATACATTTTATTTGTCAAATAAATATCTTTAATATACGATATTTTAATCAAAATCGATAGAGCCATTTTTTAGAAAATCAAAAATTTCGAAAAAGGTTCTATGTAAAGGGTAGTTTGGGGTGGGGGCATTTTTCTCAAAATCTTCGTGTCGCATCCCTGGAAGATATTAAACCTAAATACCAAGTTTGGTATTTTACCGTCTTTTCGTTTTGGAGTTATCGTGTTTACAGACACAAGGACACACTGACACATGGACACACGGACCTTTTTCTGAAAATACTTTTCTTTTTGTTACAGGAGACCCTAAAACATATATTTCCGGTGAAATCTCGGTATCGAATTTTTGGGTGGGTTGCAACACTATATACATAGTGCGTGTAGAGAAAGTAAAAATACATTTAAACTTGGTTAATATAAACATTAATTGTGTGAACCCAAGTGAGTGTACAAGAAGTAGTATATTAAGCAAAATTCTCTTTATAGGTGGAATAACTCACCACGTGAGTGTTTCTGACAGACTTTTCTGTCCTGCAGGTGCTCTTTGCCCTATAAGGGACACTACAAGCTCCATTCATAGAGGGGATATAGGAGACTGAAACGATAGACAAATGCTTAAAAAGCGAATCCTAGATATGGGCTTTGAAATTCCGTGCTCTTTACATGGCAGTGCAAGATGCTGTAAGGCGACAACATTAGCACAATCCAGGAAGGCTAAAAGAATTACTCGCATGTGTCGTAAACTGAACTACGTGCCATTTATATGAGAGCTTCACTAGCGACATGGAGAGAAAGCCAAAATAGTCACAGTGTTTATTTCAACGCTTTTATTAAGTTATAAATAAATATAAGTTATATTTTTGTGTCTAGGTACTCTATTAGTGAGGACGTAAAGCATATAATATAAGCTTTGGTAGTTTGTTTATATTTTGTGGGAATGAAAATACCCTGCAAAATCTAGTGGCTAGAAATGATGCTCAAGTATTTCATATTAGAAAAAAAGGAAATCCATTTGCCATTATTAATATAATCAGTTGCGTATAGCTGTCATGCTCGACAGTATACATATGTGATAAAAGAATTTGCAATGGCAAACAACTGCAAAATTCAAACCAATAATGAAATTAAAAAAAAAAATTACTGTCACAAACATTTATTTGAAACGAACTGTAAAATTATAAGAACAATGTACATTTTTTTAGTATTAAGCTCTTTTGTTTTTTATTGTTTACCAGCTATACAAAATTGTACAAAATTAAATTGAATAAAGTGAACTTCCCAGGCTATTCTCAATATTTTCCTATGCATGTCAATTTTTTGGAGGGTGGGGGGTTTCTTTGTAGATCATTATTAATACTATAAGCAATTTTCAGCCCCTTTTTTTTTTCTTTCTTATTCTTGGCTATAGTCTATGATATGTATTTTTATCGGTGAATATAAACTGCTTTAATGGGGAGCTAACACTGATAGTAATCTATATCTTTTTACTTTCTCTAGACGTACTATGTACATGGTGTATAGAGAAGGTATTGCATTCCATCCGAAATTTAATACCGAGATTTCACCGGAAATACATGTTTTGGGTCCCTCAGAATCCAAAAAAAGCATTTTCAGTAAAGGGTCCGTATGAATGTGTGCTTGTGTGTGACTGTGTGTGTGTGTGTCTGTCTGTGGACAGCACAGCTTAAAAACGAAAAGACCGTTGAATACTAAACTTGGTATTTAAGTTTGGTGTCTTCCAAGGATGTGGCACGAGGCTTTTCAAAAAAAAAAAAAAAAAAAAAAAAAAACAAGTACCTTTTACACGGATTTTTTCAAAAATTTTGATTTTCTGCAAAATGGCTCTAATGATTTTAATTAAAATATCGTATATTAAAGATATTTACCTGACAAATAAAATGTATATCTTGAATTTTCTGGGAATAGCCTGTGAAGGCCACATTATTCTGAATGAATTTTACTGAATTTTGAATAACTGCTAAACCGTAAGAGATGGACAAAAACTTACAACACAAAAAATGTAGAGCTTGTTAAAACACACACTTTATGTTTTCGTGAAGTTGATCGTTTTTTGAGATATTCCTTACTTTTGGTTTCAGCTTTGAAAATCTTATACTTTTCTCATACGGAATTTTTGAAGTCCTATCCATACAAACAAAGGAACTTCAGTCTCATAGCAAACAGCATTTTACTATCACTTTCACTTATTGTACTCTCTTATTTAGCTTCTGCTTACAAGGAAGCAAATAATAAGACTGTTTCTGCTATTTTTTTTTTCTCGATTTGTATGGAGTAAATAGAAGCATAAGCCTTTTAACAATAATTTGTTGCAGAGATGTAGAGAAAGTCATGTGGATGGAATACATCAGAATTTTTATTTGAGTAAGGTGTATTTATAAACTTATTGTCTTTGTTAATAACGCAGTAGACGACTAAATTATTGACATGAACAATTTCCCATGGCGTTTTTAATTTTATTTTAGATAATCCATTTCAAGGTACACACTACAGAAGAGTTTTAATTAAAACTATGGCGTTTTCCTTGCTTTATTTGGGGAGGAGGCACTATTTTAATGTTCTAGCATGAATGAATTTTTATTATCATGTAGCATTTTTTTTTTTTTTTTTTTTGCTTTCTCTAGGACGTGTGTATATAGTAGTCAGAGAATTTAATGTATTATAACTCCATGGCACGACAGCTCACGGGGAACCTTGGCCTACCGCCCGGCCGCTGCGTCCCCCATCTCGGTCGACTACAGACGTCATGGATGGGGTGCAGTATTGGAGGGTGAGACGTGGTCAGCGCCTCGAGTCCCTCCCGGCCGGTTAATGCGGTCCTCATGACCTGGAGCCGCTACTTCTCCATCAAGTAGCTCCTCAATTGGCCCCCCAGGGACCTTACGAGGCTGAGTGCACCCCGAGCCAGGTCTCCCAGCGGGGGGGAAATCCCCACGCCGGTACTGGGGATCGAAATTTAATGTATTCCATCCAAATATTCGATTTCGTGATTTCACCGGAAATATGTTTTGAGGCCCTCTTAGTCAGAAAAAGTAGTGTGTCTGTATACCTATGGACAATATGGCTCAAAATCAAAAGTCCGTTAAATAAATAGTATAAACATTGCATATTTTCCAAATGATTACTTTTTTAATTTTTTTTTATTTCTACTAAAATGCAATCAGATCTACATCATTGAGATTCATAAGATAGTTTATTATGCTAAGAAATAGTATGCAAGTAGTATTAGAGAAAAATGTACATCAATTCATATGTTTTAAGAGTAAGTTTTATTATTTTTCTGCTGAATGAAATACCTTTTATACGCTCAACCACATAAACTATTAATGCAAACAACCACTTGAAATTCTTGTCATAATTTATAGAATAATACATACAAATTTCTGGAAAAACAATTGAATCCTTTAAGAGCAGTGGTAATTCAACTCTCCCAAGGTGTAATTTCTGTATGTTCATACTACTTTGTCCCCTTAAGGCAATGTGGCTTAGATACATTATTTTTCTATATTTTTTCTTTAGGGATCGATTAGGAGATGCTGTTCAAACTTTCTAAACAGACTGCACTTTTAGTAGAATAGTTAACGTTAACATTGAATGTTCTAACAAACAAGATGCCTGGATATTATATGTTCTTAACCTTATAAATTTCTGATGACTTTGTGGTGTATCTGTAAACGTTCTGTGTTTAGCACTTTCTTCCATCAGCAGAACACTACCAGCCAGTTTTGAATTTGGAGGGAGCTGCATTTACCATGTGTCCTGATGTTTGGGAGAGCTACTGGGGCAGAAGAGCCAGCATTCGACTACATAAGATCAGACAGACTCGCTATGCCGGCAGGCCAGCAACAAATTTTGACTTTCTGTTTGTGACATGGAAGAAACCTCGCTTTTTTTAAGGATTACACTATGCTGATTTCACGGCCGGAAATATGCTGTTGGTGGGGTGTGAGGAGGCCCGCCGGGTGCTCTATCTCGCCTGTGGTTTAAGATGGGGAGGGCCCAGGTTAAATAATTGATGATGAGACCTGTTTTGTAAATGTTTAAACATATTAATATACTCTCCTTTTTAGTTATTAGTGCATATTATTGTATTTTCAGCTTGAAATAGACACATTTAATGCCAAATGTTACTGGTCAAAACCAAATTTCGGATTTTTAGCAATTTTTACCATAGTGAAAAGGTTGAAGCACCACACCCACTTACAGTTATCCATTTAAATCGTCACGTGATAGGTTTAAAGCGCCGCATGGTAATAAAACAACAGAAAATTGAACTACAAGCATAAATCATTTAATTACCAAAAAAAATGCATTTTTGCACTTTTTGATCAATTTTCACAGATGGGTATCCCTAACGTAGAAGGAATAATTTCACACGCCAAATTTGGGGCAGTTAGGCTTCGTGGTATTCAGTGGAGAGTTTGTGTTTTACTAGTGCTAAAGTTTTCCAGTTATGTAATAACTGAAAAACATTTCTTACTATGATTCATTGAAACAGGTTGAAATCCGCGCTTCCAAAATATTACACCGTGATAAAATTAGATACCTCGCTGCTGTAGTTAAACCGAAGTCCAGCATATGTTAACTAACGATCCTCTGTAGCCAATATCCACCACCGCTCGCATCATGTCGTTCAAACTTCCAGCTTTGTAATAGCCGCTATGCGAAAAGAGAGGAGCAAGTGTGTTATATTGCTGCTATGTTTCAAATTAAAGCAACAATTTCTCAAAGCATTCCCTACACCGACTGTAGAGAAACTTAGACACAAAAGTAAATTAAGATACGTCAAACGTGCTCAGCTACCTCTACGGATTTTCCAATACAGGACGTCGGCAGATGCATCATTTTCTCTTACAACGTTACGTGCCTGCTGCCTCTCTATTAAGCCAAAGGGAGTTTTGTTGTTTGACTAATCCCTTTGGCTTTTATGCTTTAACAACTTTTAGCTTTTACTTCTCCCTTCCCTCGTGCTTTTAAAATGTACATTATTAATCACTTTACAGCATTCATTTATTTAACGACCTAACTGCAATTAATTTCAACTTTCGCTTCTCATTTCACTAAGCCAGCTAATTCTGAAAAACTTTGCATTTCATTTATTATTAATGATACGAGAGCAAATGTTTTATTCAGTGTCAAAATGTCTCATCTAAATAAAACGAAACAATCAGCAGTTCAGATTGCATAATTCAACATAGGATATTTCTGTTCCTCTCCCTCGTCCTTTTTTCTTGAAAATTATTTCCTAAATATAGAGACAGAAACAATTTAAACGTAAAAATTGTTTTGCTCCAATATATAAGTTTAATGACATGATTATTCAGATACGCACAGCTCAATGAGTGGTGTTATTTAAAACAATACATTATTTAAAACAAATTTAAAATTAAGTAGAATAAAGTCGAAAAGACAGAACACCTTACATTCACATGACTTGTCACCACACACTTCTATAGACTATACGTGTAAAATATATTCCTCCTTCAACTTCTAGTTAGTCAAAAGAAACGTTTGCAGAATTGTTTATAGTATCCGTTACGTTATAAATACAAAATGTATAGAGATTTGATATTCAAGTTTGAAATTAAACATAACATTTCATAACCACAATAGAAATAAAACGAACAACTAAGCATTTAAAATTATAAAGTATTTGAAAGTTCAAAACAGTAAGAACCTATATTTTGGAAAGAATAAATGTTATATTAAATGTATTTTGGCATAAAATAGTTTTTAAGGTGACATATTTTTTGTGCCATATCATTTTCTCTGCTTTTATGGTAAGTTATACAAAATTGCGCCAAGTAATTTAGGAAGAAAAGAACTTCACAGGTTATTTGCATAAAATGGAATTTAAGTTTCGTTTCCCTTACAATTCATTTTAGTCAAAATTATTAGCTCCATTTTTGAAATTCATAAAATCAAAAATTTAACAAACATTTCCATTTAAGGAGTAGTTAGTGGGGAGATTTTCCTCGAAATCTTAGCGTCACATTTTGAAAGATAATGAATTTCAATACCAAGTTTGGTATCGTATTTGTTGCAGGGATCAATTCTGCTAATGTTTATCTCGATTAGCATGATGTAAATAAAAGAATTATCTTGTCTTAAAACAATTTCTTTGCAAAATAGGCAGAGGAAGTCATGTGAATGCTACAATTCAGATGAAAGGAATGGTGAGGAAGTTTGGGGTAATGAGGAAAGCTCCCTAGAATCCTAGAATTCGCCCGGTGACCCGGGAAAACGCCCTAAAAACAAATGGGTCAGATAGGTCGGCTACGGGAATCGAACTTACGACCTTCTGAATTGAACTCATGAACCTCGCAGGCAAAACGCCTGAGCCACCTAGCACATAAGGTTGGTGTAGCGTTCTTTTCCAGCTGCCCAACATTTAAATCTATAATACAACTATTAAGGAGTTATTTTTAATTAGATTAAAAGAAATAAAGCAATAAACTTCTCATTCTAAATCATGTGCTAGAAATGACAAAGATGATTCCATGGACATTTTCATATAGAAAATAACTAAAAACTTTCGCTACCGTTAGGCATCAAATTATTTTTGTAAAAGCTATTCACTTCTTCACTTCATGCTAATCAACGTAAAATTTGTAGAAGTTATCTTATTATATATTTTCTCTCGTAGATAACGTGGAATAAGGTTAAAATGATAGACATATCTTTTAAGACTGGGTTGCTATGTGAAAATTTGTTTTTGCATGGCAAGCAGATAAAGAGAAAACAAAAATCAAAATTAAAAATTATACTTTTCATTGTAAAATTTAATCCATTAACAAGAAATATCTTGAAAATGTTTAACTACATAAATTGTGTGTTTCAATGAGATCTACTTTGATATGTACATATTAAGATTTTGACATCTTGAAGAGGAATTCAGAAGCTCTTCTGAGGAAATTCAATATATACATTTTAGCATATATAACACAAGGCATTTTAATAAAACTGGTTAAAGAAAAAATTTCAATAAGTCTTCAATAAAGAATAGTTTGGGATGGGGTTTTCCTGAAAACCTTCGTATGGCGTCGTTGAATGATAATGAACATCAAATTTGATAGTTAACCGATTATTTTTTTTGTTTTGCATAGTGCTGTTTATAGATATAGGGACAGACACACACACACTACATGCAATCATTCACATTCACACACTGACCTTTATCTAAAAAAAAAAATCCTTGTTGTATTCAGGGGTCTCAAAAGGTGTATTTACGTGAAATCATAGTATCGGATATTTTGGGTGGAAAGCATTGCCTTCTCTACCTACTGCGTACATTTCAGATAGTAATAAATATCTACGCACTTGCGTGCCTGCAGGCCCCAAGACAGGAAATGTGGTGAATGTGTGCATAGTGTAGGTATAGCGAATTACCCTCCTCTGTGCACCACTAAGGTAGGAATAACTGAGTACGTTACTCAGATCAATCAATCCGTGGTGTAGTGGTTACCATGCTGACATCATATACCCAAGGTCGCGGGTTCAAACCCAGCGGAGGACGACGAATTTGTTCGGGTGTAAAAATCCTTAGCATGGCTTCCTTCGGAAGGGAAGTAAAGTAGTGGGTCCCGTGTCGTAGATTTACGGTACGTAAAAGAACCTCAAGCCTGATAGAGAGGCCTCTGTGCAAAATTAAGCGGTCTTTCACGCCCAATTTAGAATGGGATGCTGAGAACCACAGCAGTTAAAGAACGTCCATAAATAACACGCCGTTTACATTTTAGATCAATCAAGATTGCAATAGTGAGCTTCTGTGGTGCATAAGTGGTTACGTGGAAGAAAATGGAGAAGGATACTGTAAACGTATGTCCATGGCACGTCAGTCCACAAGAAACCATGGCCTACCGCCCGGCCGCTGCATCCCCCATGTCGGCCCGAAAGCGTCACGAATGGGGTACAGTGATCAGCGCCGCGTGTAGCTCCTCAATTGGCCCCATCAGGGACCTCACGAGGCTGAGTGCACCCCGGACCAGGTCTCCCACCGGGAATTGAACCCAGGTCTCCCGCTTGGCAAGCAGCTAAGGAGATGACCTGAAGGATGCTGTACTGTGTTTAATTGCTGATTCAGGTGTCCGAAGTTTAATCCCAGTATAATATTTGTACTAATGTAAGGAGCTATTATCAAATAGAATAGAAAAAAATTCTGATGTGTCCATTCACATGACTTTCTCTACATTTCTGCAATAAATTGGTTTTAAAAAGTTCATGCTTCTATTTACTTCATGCTATTCGACAAAAAATTAGCAGAAACAGTCTTATTACCTGCTTCCTTGTTAGTAGAAGGGAAATAAGGGAGTAGCATAGGTTAAAGCGACAGTTAAAAGCTGGTTGCTATGTGACTGAAGTTCCTTTGTTTGTATGGATAGGAGTTGACAAATTCCTGTATGAAAAAAGTTAAGTTTTTCGAACCTGAAAACAAAAACAAGAAATATCTCAAAAACAATCAACTCCACCAAAAAAATGTATATAACATAAATTGTGTGTTTTAATGTACTCTACATGTTTTGTGTGGTAAGCTTTGTCTAACTCTTACGGTTTATCAGTTATGCAAAATTCCGTAAAACTCACTCAGAATAAAGTAGTCTTCAGAGGCTATTCCCAGAAAATTCAAAATATAACTTTTATTTGTCAGGTAAATATCTGTGACATAAAATATTTTATTCAAAATCGTTTTCGAAAAAAGTCCCATAAAAAGGATAGTTTGGGATGGGGGGATTTTTCTCGAAATCTTGTGTCACACTCCTGGAAGATACTAAACTTAAATACCAAGTTTGGTATTTTACCGACTTTTCGTTTTTGAGTTATTGTGGTCACAGACACACGGACCTTTTTCTGGAAATACTTTTTTTTGGATACAAGGGACCCTAAAACATATATTTCTCGTGAAATCTCGATATCAAATTTTTTGGTGGAGTGCAATACCTTCTCTATATGCTATGTACATAGTACGTGTAGAGAAAGTAAAAATAAAGCACTAAACTTGTTATTCTAAACTACGCGCTTTTATGTTGTGCCTGGAAATGATGACAGTGGTCCACGTTCAGACAGATTCATATATAAAATAAAGAAAACTTAGTGTAATTCCTTAAATATTGCAAGTATTTAAAATAACAATACCAGTGCTAATGACTAACGTAACTCGGCAATAGAGTACCCGTTTAGGAAGCGAGGAGGCTCGGCAAGGAGCTGCGGGTTGCGACGGCAGAGAAAACTCGAGCGTTCGTGCTCAGGGCTCGGGCCCTTTTATTCTAGCATCTATCTGGATCTCAGATTATTACATACGAGGTACGTCCAGAAAGTAAGTTCCGTTTGCTAATAAAATTAAATTGTGTACAGATACAGAATAATTATTTATTGCACAAAATTCTACAACTCTTAAACTACTTTTTCACATAACTGCCGAAATTTTGCAGGCATTTGTATTAGCGTGGCACAAGTTTTTGTATACCTTCTTCATAGAAGTTTGCCGCCTGTGTCTTCAAAAAGTTGGAAACATTTTCTTTCAGCTCTTCGTCATTGTTGAAGTGATGACCGCCAAGGAAAGACTTGAGATGTAGGAACAGATGAAAGTCGCTAGGAGCGAGGTCAGGGCTGTACGGAGGATGGTCAAACACGTCCCAGCCAAATCCCTGTAGGAGATCTTTCGTTACATTTGCAGTGTGTGGTCGTGCGTTGTCGTGAAGAAAAACAACACCTTTAGACAGCAATCCTCGGCGCTTATTCTGTATTGCGCGGCGCGATTTCCTAAGTGTCTCGCAATAAACATCTGCTTTGATTGAAAGAAGAAAGAAATCAATGAGTAAGATGCCTTTCCAGTCCCAGAACACTGTGCACATCATTTTTTGAAGTGTCAAGATTTGTTTCGGCTTAACCTTTGCTGGGGATGAAGTGTGCCTCCATTCCATTGATTGCCGCTTACTTTCAGGGGTGTCGTAAGAAACCCAAGTCTCATCTCCTGTGACTATCTGTGTCAGAAATTCTTCGCCGTCTTCATCATAACGGGTTAAAAACTGAAGTCCACAACCCATCCGTTTTGTTTTGTGTTACTCTGTACCCAACGTGAGCAAAGTTTACAAACTTTCAGTTTTTCTGTAACAATTTCATGAATTAGTGATCGTGAGCTTTGGGGAAATTCCATAGCGAGAGCACTAATTGTAAACTTGCGGTTTTCCTGGATCTTGTCATCAATCGCGTGAACCAGTTCTTCTGTAACCAAAGATGGACGCCCACTTCGTTCATCATCGTGTACTTCACTACGTCCTTCATTGAACTGTCGGACCCATCTTCTCACCATGGAAGCACTCATCGCATTTTGTCCGTAAACTTCGCAAATTTGCCGATACATTTCAATTGGTTTCACTTTCCTAGTATTCAGAAAACGAATCACAGATCTGATTTCACAAGCGGCGGGATTTTCAATCAACACCGACATTGTAAACAAACACAACAAAGCGTATGTGGCTGACAGCGATCTCAAAATGGCGCACGTCTCTTCTCCTTGATACAGAGCGTCTACCGCGCAAGTGCGAAACTGCGATCGCAGCGCTGCAGCGGAGATAAATTGAAACGGAACTTACTTTCTGGACGTACCTCGTATCTTACTGGTTCTGAAGTTGTTCCTTACACTAAAATTACAAAACCATTCGTCACGAGTTCGACCAGCGTACAGAAATAAATTATAAGGAAGCCCAGATTATTCTATATTATTTAATATTCTAGAATTATCTATGCTAGAAAAAATAATCACTGCATATTTATGCATGTCTTCGCTTTTATCAATATATTAAAGTATGTTAATAACAAATAACATAACTTAACATTTCGAAAACGGCTATGCAATTCCCTTAAGTAATCATTCATAAAATATGCCGAAAGTTAAATGTTAATTGGTCAACATGTTGACCGTTGACACGCATCTTAATATTCATAAAGCTATATTTTTTTAAATAATTCTCAAAATTAGCTCTCAATCCTGATTTATATTGATAAATAGAAGTCAATAATAATATTATTAGCAAGAATACTAGGGGCATTTTTAAGAATCTTAATTCGAAATGACTTCTGAGTATAAATATGCTGGAAAAAGCACTTAAAACTAGAAAATACATTACAGTACTGCTTTTGATTAAAATATCACACAGTGCGTTAAATAATGGCAATATTAATAAATCGATGAGAAAACTATAAGTTAGATATACTAAAAAGTAAAAAGTTACATTTTTTCCATTCTACTCGTACCTTATTTTCGCCCAATTTCACAGGAGCCTTAAGATTCGATACTGAAATTTTAAAAACTGTTTTCCTGTAATGCTTCAATATAGATGAATGCTTTAAATCTTAAAGTTCTATACTATGAATTAACAACGAAACAAGAAGTATAAGAATTAATGGATTGGTAAACATGTTTGCGACTGCTGGTCACTCCATCCTTCCTCCAAGAAATTTCGCAGCAGTCAGGTCCAAGGACCCATCATTTTTGTAGTGCTCTTACGTCATCTGCAGCGCTCATTTCTGACATCTCTGTCCAAAGAAGAGAGGAAATGGTGTTGATGAAAAGATTTCAAAATGACCAAAGAAGAGGCCTAGTGACTGCTGCTTCATGCCTGCTTATTTCTTAGCTGTTTGCTTCTTTCCTTATATGCGCTTTGTTTCGCTTTGTTTCCCACAAATAGTACTTAGGACATTTTTACTTTCTCTAGTCCGTATGTACAATGTAGTTAGTACATAGAGAAAGCTTGTAATGCACCCAAAAATTCGATACCGAGCACTGCAAATATATGTTTTGGGTCACATTGAATCTAAAACAAAACATTTTTTTGGAAAAAGGTCTTAAGTACTATTTGTGGGAAACAAAGCGAAAATGTAGAGCTCGTTATTTATGTTGTATTAATTTTTTCATGGAGTTTATCGTTTTTGAGAAAGTTATTGTTATTGGTTTCAGCTTATACTTTTCTCATACTGGAATTAGTCAACTCCTGTCCATACAAACAAAGAAACTTCGGTCACATAGCAACCAGCTTTTGACTAATACTTTAGCTTATGCTACTCCCTTATTTCCCTTCTATTTGCATGGAAGCAAGACTATTTCTGCTAATTTTTTCTCGATTAGCATGAAGTAAAAAGAAGTATAAGCTCTTTAACAATAATTTGTTGCAGAGATGTAGAGAAAGTCATGTGAATGGAACACATCAGATTTTCCAGTTCATCGTACCCATTAGTACCATCGTTTTTTCTTGCTCTAGAACTTATGTACAGTGTACATAGTAGGTAGAAAAGGAATTCCACCCAAAATTTTGAAACTTTGACTTCAAAGGAAATATATGTTTTGAGAACCCCTGAATCCAAAGAAGGATTGTAGGAAAAGGTCAGTACGGTATATGGACATAGCTCAAAAATGAAAAGTCCGTTAATTGCCAAACTCGATAGGTAAGTTTAGTTACTCCTAAGGATGCGGCACAAAGATAGCCAAGAAAATCCGTCCACATAAACTACACTTTATATAGAAAAATTTTCGAAAATTTTAATTTTCTCAGAAATAGCTTTGAGGAATTTGATTAAAATACCATAGAGTTAAAATATTTTTATACAAAAGAAGGTATCTTGAATTTTTTAGGAACAGGCCATTGCCCTTTTAAAGTGATGTTATCGATTTGTAAAATTTGATGTACGACGTTGGTCATGCTGAAGTCTCATGGTGATTGTATATGCTGGATCATGTTTATTACGGAAGTCCTGACTAATAAGTTTCAAGGGAAGAACGATTGCCTGTTGTGCGATATTAGGACTGTTATTGTACTTTAGTTCACTTTATTAAGACACTACATGCTAAATCAGTTTATTTTTACTTTCTCTAGCCCCATATGTACAATGAACATAGGGATAGAGAAGTATTGAATTCCACCCAAAAATTCGATACCGAGATTTCACCGGAAATACATGTTTTAGGTCCCCATGTATCCAAAAAAAGCATTTTCAGAAAAAGGTCCGTGTGTGTGTCCGTGTGTCCGTGTGTCTGTGAACACGATAACTCAAAAACGAAAAGTCGGTAAAATACCAAACTTGGTATTTAAGTTTAGTATCTTCCAGGGATGAAACACCAAGATTTTGAGAAAATTCCCCCCACCCCAAACTACCCTTTATATGGGACTTTTTTCGAAAATTTTTGATTTTCTAAAAAATGGCTCTAACGATTTTGATTAAAATATAATATATTAAAGATATTTACCTAACAAATAAAATGTATATCTTGAATTTTCAGGGAAATGTTTCTGAAGACCTGTATATTCTGAATGAATTTTGCTTAATTTGGCATAACTAGTAAACCGTAAGAGATAGACAAAAACTTACTATACAAGAAATTTAGGTCTTGTTAAAATACACAGGTGGAGGTTACCGTTTTGAGGTTCTCATTGTTATTAGTTTCAGTTGTGAAGTACTTATGCTTTTCACAGACGGCAGTGTCCGTTTTTTTTTTTTTTTTTTTTTTTTTTTTTGTTGTTCTACTCCTGGCCAAGAAAAGAAGCGATTTGTAATGAAAATCGCATAACGACAGCTTTTAAAACATTTGACTATTGGTTTCGCCTAGTGTATTCCCTTATTTTCTTCCTACTTATACGGAACTAAGTAATAAGGACACTGTGCTAAGGAGTACCACGATTAGCAAGGTGCAGAAAGAAGAACAATCTTATGTATGATGTTTGTAGAACAGCTAGAGAAAGTCATGTGAGTGTAACACATAAGATTTTTCAAGAAATGTTTTAATGGCTTCATTCTTTGGTTAGTGTAGAAGCATTTCCCGTGCAAGGGAGTATGGCTGAGCGTTGCTGCTTTTCCAGTGGTACAAATTTCTGAAAAACTATACTAAGATACATATGAGCGGTGTGGTTAAGGGCATTATGGGGGCCTAACCAATATTAGTGGATATCTTAATTACATGATGCCTCTAAAGTTTCATTATTGATTTTAAGCCTTATATGAATATTGACAGTGTATATTCAAGAATGCATCCCTTATGATTGTGCTGAAGAATTTGTTGGTGCGTACACATCTGATGAAGTGGCAAATTCGCTTTCTGCTGTTTTCAATTTCACATCATACTCTCACTGTATATTCAGCCCATCTCCAGATTTCAATCCCGCACTATCCTCACATTCTGCACTTGGTTTATCTTCATATTTCAATCTCGGGTCATCTTCGCATTCCGGTCTTCCTGAATCACCTTCCCTTCGATGAATCTGCTTTAACGAATGACATCGCTTTAGACCAGCACATGACTCTCTTCTTCTGCTGTATTATCGAAGTCAGCAACATCAATTTTAAGTCCAGTTTTCAGCAATTGCGGGAGAGAGAAGAACATTGCAAGAGAATTAGAACCACAGAAGTTCTGGATTCAGCAGAGAAAATGGTTAAACTTGGGAGATGTTTAGGAGCTAAACCAAAAACCACAAAAAGCGTAGGAAATTATAAACTTTGGTACATCTATTCCGTTCTTTATCATGATAAAAATCATGGTGCAGTGTTCTGGTTCATATTCCTGTGGTTTCATGAGAAATGTATTCAGTTGAATGGCGATTTATTGTATTATAATGAGTGTAGCAAATAAAACTATTCCAAGTTATATTTCTCAAAATAATTTTTTGAATTATAACTATGAATAATTCAAATATAGCCCATAGTTCATCTTAGTTGCATTGTTCCATTGGGCAACATTTTTTTTAATATAGCCACTTAAAAATAGGATTCTAGGTTTTCTTTGATAACATTTGGTTTACTATCAGTGTTTAATTACTGTTTTTAAAATATAAATGTACAGTTATTAAAACGCCTCTGACAATATACTTAATACAACGACAAATAGTGTTTGTAATATGTCAATTAAAAGCCATCAATGTTCCCATCAATTGTGGCCATACTACCTTAACATTTTTTTAAATGTGGGAATTTGCTACGTTTGCTGTTAAACTAAACTGCATTCAGACGGATAGGATTTGGTTGTCGGCTGGTACACAGAAACACTATTGCTTCAAGGTTTAAATGTATTTTGGTGCTATGTTTGCCAACTTTAACTTAGCCTCTAAAGGAGGATGGCTTTTTCATAACTGGTAAACCGTAAGAGATAGATAAAAACTTACTTAACAAAAACTGCAGACCTCTTCAAAGCACATAATTTATGTCATATACTTTTATGTGGACTTAATTATTTCGAAGTCATTCCTTATTATTGGTTTGAATTTTCCAATACTTAATGCTTTCCTCAAACTTTCATTCATTAATATTGTTCATGCAAAGGGAAAAAGCATCACATAGTAACATGTTTTAAAAGTTGAGCTATCGCTTTAGTGTAGTGAATTCCCTTATTACAGGGGTATAAATATAAGATAATGTTTACCTCGATTAGCATTACAGCATAAAGAAGAATAAGCTTTTGTATGAATAGTTTCTTTTAGAATAGGTATATGTGAATAGAACATCAGAATTTTTTGGATTCAGAAGACCTTAAAACTTATATTTACGATGAAAACTTGACATCAAATTTTTGGGTGGAATACATCCGATGCTATACATAGTAGAGAAAATAATAAGCCATAATGGGTGAACAAAGCTTTGTTAATGTAACACTTCAGGGGTTTTTCCTCCGCCAGATCACATGCTTCAGTGAAAGAGTTAATCATGCAACAGTGACCGGAGAGAGAGAGAGGTTGGCAGTTAAGACAAAGTATGCAGCGAGTTCTCTCGGCAACTTTTTCGTGATCATGAATGAAGCGTATATCACGGTTCTCCGTTACGTACAAGTTGCGGTTTCCAGTTATCTGCAAGAGATAAAACCGGCCGTCAATACCACCGGCTTCACGACATAATTCATCCCCAAGTGGCTTGGCAGGGAGATTTGATGGTCGTATATCGTACCAGCACGCTATTAACTCTAGTAGCTGGCGACTTGTACGTCGTTAGCATAATCCTCGACGGCTAAACCTCTCAATCTGTTCATGGGCGTTACCATGGCCGTAGCTTCAAGGGGTGAACCCAAATTGGCAGTTAACCCAAAAGTGAGAAGCTCAACGGCAGCGCCACTTTCCAATTTTGCTGCATGTGAGTTATGCAAAATAAGTTTGAGGCGCGTGACTGCATGCAACTTGTTACTAAAGAATGGAGGAAATAAGCAATAGCGCTGAATTTCTCTCTTACCAGCTAAAATACTCTATGGCTGAGTTTCTTTGAACGCATTCAGAAATTATTTAGAAATTAATACACAAGGTGAGTGGTGCAAGTGAATCCTATCTTCTAATTCTTTCTCTAGCACGTATCTACAACGTATATAGTAGGCAAAGAAGATACTATATTCCAACCAAAAATTCGATAAAGAAATTTTACCGGAAATACAAGTTTTGAGTAGCCCTGTGTATGTGTGCGTATGGGTCTGTGGGCAGCATAACTCAAAAACAAAGAGTCGGCTATTTAAGTTTAGTAATTTCCAATATTCCCACATGAAGATTTTCAGGAACATTTGTCGTAATTTAATAAAGAATGGCTCTAACGATTTTCTTTAAAAAACCGTATAGTAAAGATGTTTACATGGCAAATAAAATATATATCCTGAATTTCTTAGAAATATCCTTTGAAATTCTCTTCATTCTGAATGATTTTTGCATTTTATGGTAGACTCGAAGCAATAGACGAAAATTTAGTATAGAAAAATATAGATTTCGTTAAAACACTCAATCAATGTCAAGCAGGTTTTTAGAGCTGGCCGTTTTGGAGATGTACCCTGTTATTGGTTTCAATTTTATAATACTTCAAACTTCTCTCAAACGGGAAATTCCTCATCCACTACATATCCCTTTTGTTTTTCTCTTGACCATGACAATTCCATAGCCAACAGCTTTTAAAGGGTTTTAATGTAATTTTATTCTAGTATATTCTCATATTACCTCTCTTCTTACAAGGAACTAACAAAAAAGGCTGTTTTTGATAACATTTATCTTGATTAGCATTATATAGATAAAAGAACAGTCTTTTGTAAGAATTGTCTTTTTGCAGAACAGCTAGAGAAGTCATGTGAATTTAACTCCTCAGACGTTATTTTATTTGTATGTACTTGGTAATTAAGTTTCTTTTTCAGAAATGTGCTAAATTATAACTAATACACTCAGCATCTTAAATTCTTATGATAAAATATGCTATAATATTATATTATAATTATGTTTTCGGTTTCCTAAAATCTAAACATAGTTCAGGTAATGAGCGTGAGCGAGCCAAGTGATTCTTGAAACATTTTCAACAATTTTAGCAAACATCTGCGACGACTTTTTTTCAAATCTATAATTTTCTAATAGCTCCTCATCTTGATCGAAGAGTATTTCTTGACTTATCCTATTTCAGGGTAGTCTTTTTGACGGATATTAAACCGGAAAAGATCTCGTTTAAGCATCATATTCAAGCCAACTTTTTCTCAATTAGTTCTCCTTTTAGAGTCTCGAACCATATGTGTAATAGTGGTTTCAATATAATTAAGGTATGTTCTTGGTCATAGTTTATTTACCACTATTAAATATTAAAATTCTTTAGACTAATTATTTTGAACACATGGATGGTGGGGCAAGTGAAGACCCTAACAATTTTAATAGACTTATTTGCCTAGGTTTCATTTCTAGGAATAAGGCCTGTCATAGAGGCTATTATGGTTAACCTGGCCATATTTATCACAGTATGCTTGAAACATTATTTTGTACATTAATAAAAGGTGATTTGAAATTAACATATTTTGTAATACAGTACACTAGCAGTAGCAATTCTTACATCGAGATCGGCCAAAGGTACCTTCCCACTTCGTGTTAACTGTTACGTCATACACTGGACAGGCGCTGATGAAAATCAGTGTGCATTAAACGAGTGTTCCTGTACAGTGTTGTGTTAAACGAACGTGTTCACTCACCGTGTACGATGCCCCATTTCAGCAGTTCTGACATTACGGAAGATGAGTTATAATAAATCGATAACTATTGCCTATTTTCCAGTCTTGATGAGATAAACGGAAGTCAACATAAATGCCCACTATTTGTAGCATTACGTGATGGACTGTGCCATGCGCTCGATCCTGTCAATTTCCAGTGGCCCCTCAGTAGCCTACATTCGTTAGTAACAGCAGCACTAGTGACACCACCGTCAGCGGCAGCCTGAACTAGAACGGGCTATATCACTGAAGTCCTCCCCAGGCGATCGCATTAGGGATTTGTGGTGGACAAAGTGGCGCAGGGGCAGCCTCTCTGGTTTCCCCGCCATCGCATTCAACCGGTGCTCCATCTTAATTCCATGTATCATCAGTGTCATCACAGCCTGCGGTACCATATGTAGAAAAGCGGGCGTTAAACACTATAAAAAAAAACTAAATTCCTCCTAATAGGTACCAAAACTGTGAACTAAAATAGGGATGACGCTCCTGTCCCTCTGGCTCACTTACCTGTCCTTTCGGCATACTTAATCAAATAAGCAATTAATTTGTTTTTATTTGGTAATCTGTGGTCGGAAGGCTAGGGGAATATTGGTAACAACAATGATCGAATTGTTGCTGCATGGTTCGTCAGCTGTTTTCTTTTTTGCTAAATGCATATATATATATTCTGTTTAGATACCCCTGAAACATAGTGGATGTATGCAGAGTCAGTCAGTTTACCAACTGAAAAAAAATAATCTCTTACAAGTATTATGTGTAGCTATGATTATAACCTATTCTTTAGTAGGGGCACATTGTGCTAGTGCAGCATAACTGCGTGGAGTAGGCATGCTGGTTGGACATTTGGAGCTGATTTTATTTACGATTTTATTAGCTGAATTTCCAATGTATCGATGAATCATCGCATAACTGAAAAGGAAGTAATGGTCTTTTTAATCAGAACATATAACTGCATCTGTTTTTGAGGATTATATTGAGTAAAACAGACCAAGGTTTGTCCTCCCCAAAAAATCGAAGTCCAAAACTCGATTTAAAAACTATTTTAATGTAGATGTGTTCATATGATGCATAGGAATTGCAATAGTTCGTAGTTGTAATATTTAACTGGGGAGCAGGTCTATGTGAAGTTGTAGATGCTGCGATAGAACACACAATCCAGTTGCGTATCTTTTCTGTAGTGAAACAAGAAGGTTAGGTTTGATATCTATTGTTGCTGCATGTAAATATGTGAACACAAAGGAATTCGTAGTCCTGAGTTTGACAAACTAATATTTATTCTTTAAAACACAAAAAAACTTATGTGTTTCAATCACATAACTTTCTCTACATTTCTGTAACAATTTATTGTTAAAAAGCTTTAATCGAGATAAAAATTAGCGGATTTTAACCTTATTACTTGGTCCCTTGTAAGTAGAAGGGAAAAAATCTAATGTGTTCCATTCACATGATGTCCTCTAGCTGGTTGGCAAATAAACCTTGTATTTAAAAGATTAATCTGTTATATATAGAATACTAATCAAGATAAATATAAGCAAAACTAGTCTTATTATCAACTTCCTTTTAAGCGAAAGGAAAATAGGAAAATGCACGGGCTAGAGCGATAATCTCGTCCTATAAAAGCCGGTCGCTATGTGAAACAATTGATATTCGGATCTCTTTGCTTGCCAGAAATAAACAAACGCGAGAAACGAGAAGAAAGGTGTCTTCGCATTTTAGAAATGTTTAAGTGGTTGTAATTGAAACCAATAATCCGGAATATCTCGAAAGCGGTTAACTCTACAAAAAAATGTACATAACGTAAATTGTATGTTTTAATGAGATCTACATTTTTGTGCAGTAAGTTTTTGTATATCTCTTACGTTTGCCACATATACAAAAGTCATAAAAAATGAGGTCTTCTGAGGCTATTTCCAGAAAATCCTTGATGTACATTTCGTTTGTCATAAACACATCTTAAACATGCGGTATTTTAATCAAAACCATTAGAGCCATTTTTTGAGAAAATCAAAAACTTCGAAAAATGTTCCATGTAAAGGGTAGTTGGGGGTAGGAGGATTTTCTTGAAAATCTTCTTGTCGCATTCTTGGAAGATACTAAACTTAAATACTATGTTTGGTGTTTAACGGTCTCTTCGTTTTTGATATATGCTGTCCACATACACACGCGCGCGCGCACACACGCACACATACACAGAGATACACACACATGAAACGTCTTCTAAAATTTTTTGGGGGGGATTCAGTGGGTCTCAAAATATATATTTCTGGTGAAACTTCAGTAGCGAATTTTGGGTGCAATGCAAGACCTTCTCTATACACTATGTACATAGTAGAGGTAATAAAAATAAAAAAAAAACTTAGCCCGACTGAGTAGTGTGCCTGTCTCACATTTAATAGGTCGTGTGTTCGAATCTCGCTTATGGTGAGTTACCCGGATACATTTGTTTGAGTTTCCCCTTATCTTAGAAGACGAATGACAAGTAACTTTAAGCTCCATGGACCCAGATATCATTTCATAAATTTCCATTTATCATCCATAATGACTAACCAGGTTAAAGGACGTTGAGCTACAAATAAAAAAGAAAGAAACAAATTGCGAAGTGATAAATGTTTGCGGAGCTTCACATTAATGGCACATTGTTGTATATAAATCCACGAAATTCTGTTGAATCCTTTGTGTTATTCATTGTCACATAATTTTTCTCCGCTCTGTTTGTAAGACAGCAGTCAGTTGGGGAATTTAATATCCTGTCGGCATGTTGCCGTGGTAGCTCACTGAACAGAGACCAGGAGGGAGACCCGTGGTTTAAATCCCGAGTATTGCACTGAATGTTTTAGTATGACTCTTATTTTACAATAAACATATTATTTGGCTGTGTTATTAATCCATACTCACTTTCAGATAGATCAACGAATAATATATATATATATATATATATATATATAATTTATAGTTTATAATATCCTTTGTTATCTTGTGTGGCTGTGAAAACCTAAATATTTATTTTTTATACTGGAAATGTTTGAATTATTAAGATAATCATTGACAAAGATATAGATGACCTTGCGAGGCTTTGTAGACATTACATGAAATTAAATAATTAATCCTGTGAAACGGGATGAAATTTCAAATTCTAAGCTATGCTGTAAATATCAATTTGTGTCAAAAGTTATCTGAACAAGTTTGGTTGAAATCTGTACAACGCTGGTGATGTCTATAAGGAACATACTGACTTTTATGTATTAAGGTTTATTTATGAAAAAATTATCCAATTTAAAATAACTTCCTCCAAAAATATTACGATATTGACAAACAGCTAAGAAAAGTTATATGTATCCATTCTGATTTGCTGTACATTAGTGGAATACGAGTATTCTGTTACTCTATATTTATGCTACAAAAAGCTCAGATTCCCTAAACTAAATTAAACGGGCATTTTATTTCACAATTTATCAAGGAATAGGGAATGCATATGATAACGGACACTGAAGCCATAAAAATACGTCCAAGAAGAAACACAATATACAATAGTACACATAATGAGTAGTGCTACAAAACGTAAACCATCTGTGGAAAGGAGGTACACGGAGAAAAAAAATATTTCCTGTATGTACTAAGCACGAATATAAATGCCACAGTTGCATTAATATTAAACAAAAGAGTTTAATCGTATGCTAAAATCATTACTGGAAAAAGAAATCTAATTAATGGACATAGATTGCCAGAAGAATATATGTCACATACTTAGAGAGCACATTTACAATAAAAACAACGTTATAAAATGACGTATATTCATATTTTCAAGTATACTTATTGGCTATGAAAAGGCGTTGCGAATAAAAATGAACAAAGCATTCATATGACTTTCTCCACACACTAGCAAGACACTGAGTATACTGTTTTCTCACAGCAAGTAAAACATATAATGGTCGTGAATTTTCTTCTATTGATGAATGTAATTTTGGGGGAACACAAAAATCATAAACAATTCAATATACAATTAATATAAAATGGAAAGTTACTTATTATAATTTTATGCAGAAGCAAGACAGTGGGTTGATACAAACAGGCAGTTTTAAATGTAAATACACAAATATAACAATTGTAAATATGAGAATTTAAAACCAAAGGGCTTTAATTTTCTCTGTGTTTCAGCCTTTTGAGTTTGAGTATGTAATTATCTATCGACACACCCATTTCTCTTGTCTTTTGCCGTATATGATCGGCATACATTTTGTGCGGTATTTCCTCACCATGCAAACCCGCATTAATCCTATATTTTGTTTGTTTTGAAGTCTCATTTTACTTTCTGGACGAGAATATGGGAGAGCGCATTCTTGCTAATCCCCGCGCTCTGAATGTTGCCGCTGTGTGCCCAACTGCGATCCTCGTAAGCCGAAATCTCTTTCATTTGTTTATTCTAGATACCCCTCAGCTTAATGAAGATTCCCTTAGGGAAACAAACCTGTCTCAATTAAATATGTCATTAAAAGGTCAGTTAATGAAAACTGTGAGTGAGTTTAGAACGGCAGAGAAACTGATGATGCAATAATACCTACAACTCTTAACTGTTTATGTGGAAGGACGAAGGAGGAAAAAGAGGAGGAAGAAAATCAGAAGAAAGAAAAAAAGTTAACAGCAATTCAGTTCTAAACGAGAGTCTTCAATGGTTTTGTTTCGTAATCGGCTTACCCTCCCCGTATTTGTAGAACTGACACCCCCCTAGGACTTACAAGCTAAAGCCTAGGGGTCAAAAGCCTGTTGGGGAGCCTACGGCACGAAACCACAGAATGGAGAGCCTGTTACGAGGGGTCAGCCCTAGCCAGGCAGGAACATGAGGAAGTGGATGATATGAAATGTAAGCGAAATTGATGATTGCAAAGCTGATGATGGAGCAATTGGCCGGGGAAACCGGAGGATCCGAAGAAAACCCGCCAAGACACCGCTTCATCCACCACGAATCTCACATGCGGGCGCTTGGGATGGGTGGGGGGTAAGCGGTCTAAGTCTTCAATGGTACGCCCCTAAAAGAAAGGGAGGGAATAAGCCGCATCCAATTTTGCATCACATGACCCTCTCTATTCTCCTACAGACTTTTCATTAGAAAAGACTGATCTCTTTGTTAAAGCAGTCAAATAAATCTTAATTGCATATCGTTATATGTAGATATATGAAGAATATAGTAAACTAAAGTGACAATCAAATCATTTAAATGTGGGTCATTATGATGATTTTATAATTTCGTTCTTTGCATCAACAACAAACAAACAATAAATAAAACACTTATACTACCCCAACTCAAGTAATAACAATACAAAAGTTATATATATAGGTATTGCAATTAAAAAAAATCTGATGTGTACCATTCACATGACTTTCTCCATATCCCTGCAACAAATTATTCTTAAAAAGCTTATACTTCTATTTACTTTATGCTAATCAGAAAAAAATTACCAGAAATAGTCTTATTACTCGCTTCCTTGTAAGTATAAGCGAAATAAGGGACAACCGTAGGTTAAAGTGATAGTCAAAAGCTGGTTGCTATGTCAATGAAGTTCCTTTGTTTATATGGATAGGAGTTGACAACTTCCTGTATGAGAAAAGTATACGTTTTTCATAGCAGAAACCAAAAATAAGGAATGTCACAAAAACGACGAACTCCACGAAAAAAATGTAAATAACATAAATTGTGTGTTTTAAAGTGCTCTACATGTTTTGTGTAGTAAGTTTTTGTCCATCTCTTACGGTTTAGCAGTTATTCAAAATTTAGTAAAATTCATCCAGAATAAACTACTCTTCAGAGGCTATTCCTAGAAAATCAAGATTTCATTTGTCAGGTAAATATGTTTAATATCCGAAATTTTAATCAAAATCGTTAAAGCCATTTTTGAGAAAATCAAAATGTTCGAAAAAAGTTCTATGTAAAGGGTAGTTGGGGGGGGGATTTTTCTCAAAATCTTCGTGTCACATCCCTGGAAGATACTAAACTTAAATACCGGACACACGGACACACACGGACCTTTTTGTGAAAATGCTTTTTTTGGATATTGGGGACCCTAAAACATATATTTCCGGTGAAATCTCGGTATCGAATTTTTGGTGGTGTGCAATACTTTCTCTATACACTATGTACATGGTGCGTATGGAGAAAGTAAAAACTCTTTAAATGAAAACAAAATTGATTTGTTTTCCTTTGAAGTTTTAAAAGTAAGACTTAAGTTTGGTTTAAATGACCAATATTTTATTTTTAAACTATTTAATTGGAATATTTTTAAATTTTGTTTTATTATTTGAGTTGGGTTGGTTTAAGTGAAAAACTTGTAAAGTTAAACTAATAACAGAAAACATCTCTGAAATGGTTAACGTCATAAAAAATCAAATTTATTTCACATAAATTGTATGCTTTAAAGTAATCTACTTTTTTCCATAGTAATCTTTTGCCCAGCTCTTAAAAACTACACAAATGTCATTCAGAATAAAGATCACCGTATAAGCTATTCTAGATATAAATAAATTATAAGCTAATAATGTCAAGAAACCTCGCCTAATGCCCCGAAATATGTAAACACCTACTTGATGCATTAGAAAGAAACGGAATGAAAGGGAAATAGGGAAAGGAAATCATAGTAATAGCCAAGGAAAACCACAAAAAAATAGATATAGTAGAGGTCCACAGGAATTGAACCTAGGACTTTCTAAATGCGAGGTCACACGTTACAGGGCAACCATCTTGCTCGGTTTCATAATGGGTGTAGAATACACAGGCCAAGACTTTACGCATGAAAGCATAAGATTCACGTTAAACGCCCTTTGAACTCATCGCCATGGTTATGAAATACCTCCATCTACAATGTATGCTGCGAGCTGCAGAAGAGATGCAAGATCTCTACTGGCTGCTCCTTCATTACCACGCGGCCGCCTGTACGGAACAGACGCTCATAAAAACCTACGTCACGAGATTACTGGCAAGAGAAATGCGGTTTCCAAGAGCGGTCAAAGGGTGCTCAAGACAAGTAGGAAATGAGGGCATAAGAAGTGAGCTAGGCGCCGAATCAATAATGCAGAAAATAACATCTTTCAGGGAAAAAAGCGGAGAAATGATACACGGACCTCGAAAACAGATGCGAGGCTATAAACCAGTGGCATAACGACTACGAAAGGCGAAAGAAGAGCGCTTACTGCTAGCATGGGTATTATCAACCCAGATGTTTACAAATTATTTTCCCTTCCAGGACATGTAACGGAAATTATGAACTTAATTGACTTCTATTTCCAAGAAATGTATCTTTTCATGTTTATTTTTATGACATAAAAGAGTTATTTACAATCTGAAGAGGCTGGGGGACGGAGACCACGTTTCTAAAGAGATCATTATCTCCTTTGTAGTAATTTTTATGTTTATATAAACCAAACCGTAATTAACTCTACTGTCTCAAACATAAAATAATTACCGTTATATAAACAAGCTAGATGAAATAAAATTTAATTTAGTGGGATAAGAGCGTAAGGTTTGCAACATGTGAGGAAATATTCCAAAGCCCATTTCTACAGGATACATTTTCTAAACATGGGTCGTTTTTCTCAAACCATTGTGATATATGCTGTAGCTTTTTCGTAATTAGAGCAATCGATGAATATTGATATAGGATAGAGGGTGGTGCTCCCTAGTGGTTTACCTTGGATGCGAGAAGGTGGATTACTTGGAGACCAGTTGGCTGATCCCACTATTCGCTCCCCTGTTAATAGCGAAAGTATAAATGTCAGGGAAAGTTCTTAGTCTCGTTTCCATGTATATAGGTGAGTCACTAAGAAGTGTGTTTCCTCAACTATTTTTCTATTTACTTAGCACAACAGATTTTAAATTGTGTTAGAGAGAGAGAGAGAGTGAGATAACACTGTTTTATTCCTCGGCTAAAATTCCGATAACTATTTATTTTACCGCGTATACTAACGTGCCCATTCCCCTTGCTCGCAATCTTGTTTACCCTCTATAAGATGTGCACATACATAACCAAGTTCTGACTTCCCGATACCGTTTATCTATGTGATTAACCTTAAAAACAAACAGGAATATAAGAATTAACCAATAAACGATGCTTATAATCTATGTCAAATGAGGGATATTAATGATTTTTTCTTAGGATGTCAACCAGGTAAGTGTTAGATTAATTTCTAAGCTTTCAAAAGTTATTCTGACACCATCATCAGGGAACTTAAGGCAATTTTTTTTCTTTTATCAAATGGAGGGGGGAAATGCATTTAATGCATTCAAACCCCGGCCGTGACAGGCTGGGAGGATATGTGGAGCTCTTCGCTCAAGAGCAACATACTCAATAAAAACCCCTGGAAGGAAAAAGGAGAGACGGTACCGCATAATTGCATCTGCGGATTTAAAGCAGAAAAGACCGAATCGGTAATAGCAGTAGTTTAGCCTCAAATGAAATATTTTTCTATTCTAATAAAATTTTACTAACCATAATTTATTTTCCAATTATCCTTGCAAGAATTTATTATATCAATATAAATTATTCCATAAATTTATACGAAAATTTAGAAAATAGATTAACAATAAACTTGGTAGGAAATGAGGGCCGAGAGACAGATTTCACCGAGGCCCAGACTGCCTCCACAACGGATTTAGGGAGAGAAATGTGGAATTAAGTGAAGTTGCTGGTCCATACGGCGTCTCCATAACTATAACCCTGATGATTCCATTGTTGGCTATTGCTGGAGTTGATGTAAATTTCGTCTGGGTGTTGCTCAGTGATTCTTTGGATATGCTAGAGATATGAGCCTGTTGCATCCTGATGTTCCTGCTGCCGATCGCCAGGGCTGTCAGCTTGACCGTCAAAGACATTAAGTCCGAGTGGAGGTCCTGAATGGCCTCGCTTAGGCCCTGAATTTCCTGCAGCAGGGCGCCTGTGACTGGAGATGATGAAAGTGACTGTTCAGGCTACGGAGGCAAAGCAGCGGCGACAGGGCCTGTAGCGCTTCTGTCTGTCAGCCTCGATGTGCAAAAGTCACCCTAATAAGGGCAATCCTGATGCCAAGGCAACCCCTGATCCACGGGGTCCTGTAGCTCCACTCTTACGACAGGTGTTGGGTCCTGGTCGCAATTAATCTTAGTGGTCCTCAAGCAAATAGACCACCGAGACTACGCAGCAGCGAGGAAATGCCGTTTGGAGAGATTCCTAAGGACCCTTCGAACCACAGTACTGTACCGGGTCGGCGGCGTGGAGCTGCATGCACGGCGAAAAGGTTGAGTTCGCTGCCGTGAAGCAGCGGCGGCAGGTGGTGTTGGTGATGTCGAGCGCAGCGTGAACGACGCGCTCGCTACCGGTGAAGCGGCAGGTTGTGGTATAATTGAGACGCTTCCCTACCGGCAGATGCCAGAGGAGCGTTGGCAGTAGAAGATGCAACGGGTGTGCGCTGGTGCTGCTGCTTCAGCTTATCGAACAGGTATTTGGGACAATTTTTCTTTTGGTTTACCGTGAAGGGGAAAAATGCATTACTGCATTCGATCCTCAGCCGAAGTGCAATGACTGGAAGGATATGTTGGGCTCTCTGCTCGACTGCGGCGTACCCACTGAACACCCCCCCCACGTGATAACACGTATGTTGCTGTCGTAGCTTAACGCGCTTCCACGAAGCACCCACGTTAGTAAATGAAAATGGGATACTGCCGCACAATGTGCAGGAGCAGGTTAAGATTAATGCTAAGCTACAGCCATAAAGGCGAAAATGTGTAGGAGATCCAAGGAAAGTTTAGGTTAGTAGCTTACTTTTGTTGTTGCCCTCTATCGAAATCCTTGCGGATCTTCCATTTTGCACTTGGGTGACGTCGTGCTCCAATGGAGCCCATTTCCCGTCCAAGGTAATGGATCTCACAGGAGGTAAGGCTCTATTGTGTGGTTGGTTCCGGGAACGGAACAGCTACGTGGTATAGGCTGCTTGCGGGCTTATAAACTGCTTCAGCTACGAGGAGATGGTATCTAATCTGCACTCTGACGTCATCACGTCGGTTCCACAGTAGTGGCACCGCGGCGGTGAGGTGCAGGCGTTATGGCTGTGATCGAAAGTACAGAGCGTCGGCAGGGGCGTTCCTGTCGGCTTGCATCGATGACTAGGGATCACCCTAGCAAGGGCAATCCTAACGCCCAGGCAGCTTCCAGTTTGGACGGATCCTGAAGCATTCATACCAATGGCGTTGGTCCCCGTTCACAGTAAATGCGAGTGGCCCTCAAACAAGATGGCCACCGCAAATACACGGTAGTGACGAAGTACCGGGGGGAAAGGTGCCGAGGGACTCCCCGATCCATAGCGCTGTACTGGGGCGGCTCATGGAGCTCGGCGGAGATGGTGAAGGCTGTGGAGGCAACTACGGCTGTGGTTGCGGCGATGCTGCGATGGTGGCGAAACGAAGCATGTCCCAGACGGCGGAGACGGAGGTATCACTTTCTCGGCGGCTGCCGGGAAAGAGGCGTCAGTGGCTGCCGAAGCAGCGGCGGGTCGGCATTATCTCTGACCTGCTATCTAAGTAAAATCAAAGGAAGAAGTCTCCGAAGTCGTCGATCCCTGAGAGGGCAAGTTGCTCTGGCGGTGATAGTTATACCTGGTGGGGAAGACTGAAGGACCACCTCGCGCGCTCTCATTGGTCGTCGGTGGCCAATGGTGGTTGAGAAGGATGGGGCAACGGCTATGAATTATAGGTATGTATGTTTTTCCCAACAACAGTATATCACCCTGGAACAACTCACGAAAGACACCAAAAGCTTTACAGAACTGAACATCTCAACCACCAATCAAATTTCTGACTGCATCCTTGAAATGCAAACAGCCAATGAGGAAATAGAAGAGCACCTACGAAGAGGACTCAACGAAGTCACGGGGAAAGTCCTACAATTAACACCAACACTTAATGAAACCAGCACCACGCTCAACGAAGAACTGCTGGAAAACCTCAGCAACATGCACTCCAACATTAACAAAAACATCGCACGGCAAGAGAGAATACGGAAGAAGACATCGCCAACATACTTTCAGAATTTATGCATTTTGAAATGTTATCTTAATTATTGTACAAATGTTTTTTTTTTTCAATAAAGAACCCCCTCCCCCAAAAAAAGAAGGAAACTGGAAACAATGCTCGATGCCAAATTCATAAAATAACTAATAAAATAACAAAATCCCAATAGCTGAAGAGTGCAAACTACGCCCTAAAAGAGCCCGGGGGGGGGGGGGGTGAAATAAACCCCTGAGTTCCATGATTGTTTGCTTGCTTTACTTGCTTGCTTATTTGCAGACCTTCGTCTTCGTTAAAAATATTTTTATTTGTTTTTATGTATATTGCTTCTTTTATCAGTCTGTCATGATATCCGGCAAATTTTTCTATTATTTTGATGGATGAAAAAATGAACTTATGTCCAGTATCGTATGTTGTGCCACGGAAGACCTTTGTGGGTTGCCCAACCTGATGCAGCGTTGGTGTTCTTTGATGCGCTCTTCCACAGTCCTCCCCACCTGGCCGATGTTTGATTTTGGCAAGGGGCTTAAAAACTGTTCTGATACTGCGTTTAGACAGTATTCTTACTATTTTGTGGGACACTGCGCCCACATACGGAATAATGGCTTAACTAAGCTATTGTTTTTTTCTGCAATGTCGTTTGGTTTGTGGTGGAGGTTCCTGGCAGCTTTGTTGATATTTCGGATGGTATATTGGTTCTGTCTAAAGACATAGTGACCCGCCACATAGAGTATTTCACTAATGCTTTTGCCCTCTCAGTGACTTTCCTTATATCACTAGTACCTACAAGGAAATGTGGGATAAATAATTTCTGCTAATATATATCTCAATTAGTATGAGGAAGAATACGCTTTAATACGAATAATTGGTTACAGAATAGGTAGGTAAAGAAACAATAAGGAATATTAGTGTTTATATAATATTTTAAACGCAGTATTTACCTTCTCCTAACTCTGTTAGGCACATGCAAGAGAATGTAAAATAGTAAATAAAGGATTACGTTTTAAACTTAAAGTATTATCTGAGCATAGCATTGTTAAAGTTCCATTTTTTGTGCATTTCGGTACCAAGGCTGCAGATTATTGAGGACTGTGATGGATAGGTATATGAGGGGTGTATTGGATGGGCTTGTGAGGGAGGTGTTAGATCGGTTTTTGAGGGGCATGTTGAGTAAAAAGGAACAAAATATTATCGTACTAAAATAGTCAAATTTACCAAAAATTTGATTTTAAGAATAATTCAAAACATTGGATGGTTTGTTAACCATCACATGGTACGTAGTCGGCTTACCCTCCCCGTATGTAGGAGCGATACCCCCCCCTTCTAGAACCTAAAGCGGGTGTTTAGGGGTCAGAAGCCTGCTGGGGAGCCAACGGCACGAAATCACATAATGAAGAGTCTGGAACAAGTGGTCGGAGGCATAAGCGTGAGGAAGTGGATGATATGAAATGAAAGCGAAATGGACGATAAGAAAGGTGGTGATAGACCAATTAGTGAAATGAGTGATGGGAGAAACTGGAGGACCAGGAGAAAAGCCACCGGGACGACGTTTCATTCACTACAAATCCCACACGCAGGCGCATGGGATCGAGCCCGAGCCGCCTAGGTGGGAGGCGAGCAATCTAACCACTCTGCCACCTTAACAGTGATTACTACTAAAATAAATGTGGTAAGGAAACCTTCCAGAGCTAAATTTAAAATGCCTCCCCGCCATTTGGAGAACCTAAGAAAATCAGGAAGAAACCTCAGTCAGGTAGGATGTCCCTGGCTGTATTTGAACCATGGATATTTCACTACAGGTCTGTGCTTTAGTCACCCGTCTCGGTATATTCTCAATGAAACACTCACTGAATAAATACGAAGAACAATTGCTTTTGTGATATCCTTGAGAAAAAAGAAGGAATATCTTAGGTATTTCCAGTTGCTAACACAGTCAGACTGCTTATAATTCACAAGCAAGGCTTGTTCGCATATCTCATACAAAATGAGTAAAGCAGCGTATGTGCATTTGCGCGTCATGAATAATAAAATGTATCCAAAACTTCCAAAGATAGCGCGCTATCACCGCAGTGCTCAGGAATGTGATGCGAGGTTAATACTGCTTTAGATGCCATACAATTTTCACTACAGCGACGTCGGAAAGCGAATACGATCCGAAGCACAAAGCTATGCTCTGCTCGCATATTATTTCAAATATCTTAGGTTATAAATACGGTGCTCTGTTCTTTCCATTCTCAGTCACTCCGATACATCAGAACAAGCTTCAGTTTCACAGTTTAAGAGGACACCAAACTGCTACAAGTCATTTTCTAAAGCATTAGAACCAGAGATTTGATTTTGGTCGAAGCATTACTAGCAATAGCAGAAGTATATATATATATATATACATATACCTGGTTTTAGTACGATATGTAACGTCATTCTCTATATATTAATTGATTCTCAGAAAATATCGTACTCAAAGTATAATTCTTTAAAACTACATCCCTTAATATCTTTGTAACAAAATACTTGATTGGACTTTTCCCTTGCTTTATAGATCCTTATAAACATTTCATACCACAAAGTAAAACATCTGATGTGCTCATTCACATGACTTTCCTACAGCGGTATAACAAATTATTGTTGAACAGCTTATTCTTCTGTTTAATGATAATCGGGATAAACATTAACAGAAACCGTCTTAATTACCTGTTTTTGTTGTAAGTAGAAGATAAATAAGGGAATACACTAAGCTAAAACAATAGTCAAATATTTTCAAAGCTGGTTAGCACCACAGATTCATACCTATTGTAATTGAATCTATTTCTGTTAATGATTTTATCAACTGAATTTCTAATTTATCTGATGAATAAACTTTAGATGACTGAAAAGCAAGTAATGGTCACTTAAACCATATTATAGTAATATAGCAATTACTTGTGATTTTTGAAAATTGAAGTTCACCTACTTTTGATCTAACTCTTCGGTCGCTTTAACTCTATGTTGCTGTTAATCTACAAAGGTTTATTTTAGGATTAGTGTCATCATGACCGTGCAGAAACAGAAATTTACTCGAAGCGCATGCGCAATCACAACTGATTTCGACCGCATGTGAGATTTGTGGTGGATAAAGCGGCGCTAGGGCGGGTTCGGGTATTCCGGTTTCCCCCGCCATCGCATTCCACCGGTGCTCCATCATCATTCATGTATCATCAGTGTCGCCGCCTGCGGTGCCATAAGTAGTTAAAGCTGGCGTTAAACACTACAAAAGAAAAATAATTTAGCGTTCCCTAAGTTGTTCATCCCAGTGAAACTGAACCTAACTTTCCTCCTGTAAAAGTCGTAATGCTTAAACCAAAGCGCAAACCTGGCTTAAGCGTCATCCGTATCTTACAGTGTGTGTATCTACATTTTTTGTGCAGTACCTTTTAGTCTATCATTAAACGCTTAGCAGTCATATAATTAAGATTATACCTAACACAAATGTCCTTCCAAATTAAGAGGACTACTCAAGCTACTCCCAGAAAATTCAAGATAAAATGCATTTTACGCTTAAATATATTTAACATGAAGTAATTTTTGAGAAAATCAAACATTTGGAAAAGTGTACCATATAAAGGATAGTTTGGAGTGAGGTATTTTCTTAATTACTTAGCTTGGGGTGGCGAATTGCGTTTATGTCGGTCTCAGACAAATGCTATCATTTGGAGCTCTCAATACATGTACTTTATGCAAAATCTCTGTTTTGAATATTTCGGCAGAGTTTAAAACTTCTCTACCTACTACGTAAGCAGTAGAGAAATTAAAAAAAAAAAAAGTGAAAGACATTGGAAGTAAATACCGCCATTAGACCGTGGGGTCATGGGTATTACGGTGTAGCCTGTACAGCTGCCGCCGCTCTCCCGCCTTCCGCCGGCATGGAACACTCAGCGACATAGTCAACGAGCGTGCCTCAGCCGCCACACCGCCACCTGCTGCCTTGGCTTCCAGATCCAAGAACCTGGACGGAGTGTAAAATCGCCAAGTATCTAACCGCTAAAAGCAGTTTTACCTGTGCGGTAAAGTAGAGGTTAAAGAATGTCTTTCACAAGCGTTTTGTTCTTAGTCCGCCGAGCGGTTTTAAAATTCCTGCACATCCTTAGACACGAGCGCGGTTACCCGTTCAAGTGATGACCAAGTTCAATGATGTTTAACTTAGCTTGACGCTTGTGTGACTGCCGAGTTAAGCAGGCCAGGTGGCAGAAAAGTGAATAGGATGAAGGAGTATAGGAGACGGGGGGGGGACATTTCCAAGTTAAACAAGGAAGCGGGCACTGCCGTCACATCACTCATCCAGTACGACCAGGCCCAATGCTGCTTAATTTGGTGGCTGTAGGTTGCAGGGCTCTTAGGCAAGGGACCCAAGAGCGTCCCTGGGCAAGGGGAAGGATTTCTTCGTACTTGGTGCTCTGTGGTCGTAGTCGCCCAAAGTATGCCTCAGTTGGTTGGAATGAAAAGGTAGCTTCACGTACAGGGGTTTTCTCCCACATGATGTCAACCATGTAAGGGATTCTGGAGTAGGTATGTAGAATATGTGATGGAGATCTGCTTCCAGTCCAGCGCCAACGTCTTATCTTCGCCGCGACTGTGGCCGCAGCCCCGGGACCGCTGAGCACCGCTCCTTCTCACCGGCTCGGTGCCGTGACTCGGGGTGTCCTTAGGACCTTTCCAGCCGGCACATCCTCATAGCTGCGCAGTCGAAGTGGCCCTCTTGAGAGCCACTCGCATCATATCTGCGACCGGGAAAAACGCCGCTCATCAGGGTGAAGTTGCAGAACCGAGCGGACCAGGGTTGCCCGTGTTAGAACGACTCCTAGTCGTCGAGGTAAGCCGACACGAACTCACCGGCTGTCGTCACTTCTGTGCCTACGGGCACAGCCAACACAGCCGAGTGCACTGTGTATGCACTGCGTCGCCGACGCCTATTCAGTGTCTCATGCGGTGGCACTGAGTGGGTGGACTTCGTTGTCAGCCACTAATGTCGCCTCACCACCAACCCAGAACACCGCAGCACAATCATCCTAGGCCGACTCAACACAGCTTCGCCAACAGATTATCGCCAACACAATCTCCTCCAAGCCATACCAGTACCCCGGAGGCAATTCAGGATCTCCATGCTGAGTCCTGAACCTGTCAACACGGCTCACTACGTTGGAGGATCACTTCATCACCCAATTCGCCGATACAAGCCACACAGTACAACTGGGTCATCAAGAACTCTGAAGAGGAGCAAAACGTCATACAAGGGAATGTTCGTCGACTTTCACGGCCGCTGTTATTAGCAAAATATAAACATATAATTCAGGGGGTTCAGTGCCATTCACGGCTCATCGTTGAGCAACTGGACTCAACCTGGAATCCACCGCCTGGGCCTGCGATACCATGTGCCGCGTGTTGCCATAGAAACCGGGAGATACATGGTGAAAATTCTAGCAGTGCCATTGAACTTCTCATTCTCACTCTAACTTTCCAACTCCTTCCTTTAACAGCATTGCATGGGGGGGGGGGGTAATTAAAACTATCCAGCAAAAGGAGGATAATTGGGCGGATTATTGTTACAGGTTTAATGTTTATGGTCACATTGAACTGCGCACGACAAGAACATATTACGAAAACAGCGATAGAAGGTAAAGTATAAACATTACACACAAGGAACTAATGCAATATGCTTTCACTTAGCCACAATACCTGACTTTGTTAATAATATATAATCTCCTGCTGTGTTTTCAGTGTCCCACATTGCTGCTTCACCGGACCGCTTCTTATTAAACTTACTTACAACAGTAATAAAATGTATATCTTGATTTTTTGGGAACAACCTCTGATGCCCTCTTTATTTTGAATGACTTATGTATATTTAGTAGACGATAAGAATAGGCAAAAAGTTATCACAAAATATAGATCTCGTTAAAGCACAAAATTTTTCATATATATTTTTTTTTTTGTGTGGAGTTAAGGATTTTCGGAATATTTTTTATTATTAGCTTTAATTTTAAAATATTTGCACTTTTCTCAAACGGAAAATTTAAATCCGTTTTTCATCTGTTTTGCTCTTGGCCATGCATAAATCGCATAACTATAGTTTTTAAAAGATTTGCCTATTCCTTTAACCTAGTATTTTCCGCTATCTCCCGTCTACTTATAAGGAACTAGGTAATGAGAGTATAAATATATGCCAAAGTTTCACGGCCGGTGTCCATAGATTTATAATCTAAAATTTCTGGGCTGCTTTGTCGCGGTCCGTACATTAAAATGTTTTGTTCGTTAACATATTTCTACCTGATGTTTAGTCACACAATCCGAAATTTTTAGTTTAGAAAAAGAGCATTATTTCATTATCACGAAGCAGATAGCAGAATAATCTTGAAAATCAGCTAGAGAAATTCATGTGATTGGAACACACCAGTGTTTAACTTTCTGTTCTAGTACGTAGTAGATAGAGAAGGTACTACACTCCAAACAATGGAATGTAGTGAATTTCACGGGAAATTCATGTTCTGAGAACACCTGAATTTAAAAATATAAAAATTAAAAAAAAAGTTTTTAGAAAAAGATGGTGTGTGTGTATGTCTATAAATAGCTCAGAAACAAAAATCCTGTTAAGTACCAAACTTGTTATTAAAGCATCTTGCATCTGCGCATCATCGCATCATTCAAGGCTACGAAGCTTTAAATTTGCATACAAATCCAACCATCTCAAGTTGCCCTCTGCACGGAACATTTTTCGATACTTTTGAGTTTCTTAAACATGGCTCTAAGGAGATGTCACCATATATTTAAGATAGTTTTATAACAAATGAAATGTATATTTTTATTTATTTTCTGGAATAACCTCTGAAGCTATCTTCATTGAATGGTCTTTGCATAACTGCTAAACCATAAGGTATAGATAGAATCTTACTTCACAAAAATGTGGATATGGTTAAAGCATAATATTTATGTCGAATACTTTTCTTTTTGTGGAATAATCACATTCGAGATATTCCTTGTTATTGATTTACATTTTCTAATACTTAATATTATTCTCAAATTGAAAGTTGTCATGTGTTTTCTTCTTTATTTTTTCTTTATTTTCTTGTATCTCCTGACCGTGCACAGAAAATCTAATTTCAAAGTAATCATATAGTGAACTGTTCTTAAAATATTTGAGTATCGCTTTAGCAAGCAAGCGCAACCGTGAGCCGTGCGAATTAGTGAACTGCAGACCCTGAATACTTCCATCAGGGGAAAGGTCCAACGGATAGGCTAGCCTAGTGTATTTATTACACCACTCATAAAGTTCAATTGCAGTGGCATGGTCTTGTGTGCTCACGTTTTGCGTTGACATATTCAAAGCTGTTCAAATATTTATTTTATCAATCTTAGGATCCACTTAGATTTGCGGGCAAACGTTTTACAAAATGAATTACATTAAAAGCCAATATCGTAATTGGATAAGTGACAATTACTTTGTTAGTTTTCTGAGACTTTATACGTCGTCATTGGTGCAAATATCAATAACCTTGTTAGAAATAAGATGTGCCAGAAAAGTCATCAAGAGAAACGTGACGTACAAGTGGCACGATATCCACAATGTATTGTATTAGATATATTTAAAGAATATCACGATGGATTCAAGCCACCTTAAAATTTAGTAAGCATAGCCAAACTTCTGCAACGTAGTAAGCCTAATCACTCACAGTAACTGTCGGAGTGGTGGACATAGTTCACCCACACTTCCCTCTTCCGACTGCGTTGGACATCCCTGCGCTTTAGCCTTGTGTATTCCCATATTTGCCTTCTATCTAGAAGGGAGCGAGTAATAAGACCGCTTCGTTAATGTTTACCTTTGTAACGTGTGCCTTTTTTTTTTTTTTTTTAATTTTCGAGTGGAGGGGAAAAATCCACCTTATGGACTAACCCGGGCAAGCCCGGAGTGTCGGGGTCTCCCATGTGGGCATACCGACAAAAAACCCCTCCACCGGTATTAGAAGGAAGAAAGGAGAGGCGGTACCGCATGATTGCACCCGCGGATTCAAGGCGATAATATAACTGACTGCAGGGTGTAGTCAGAGGGGTGAAATGAGGTCCGGGAGACAGACTTGACCGAGGCCCAGACTGCCACCGCGGAGTATTCGGGGAGAGGAATGAAGGAATTCTAGGGTGAAGGATGGAGTTAGTGCTGGTTGACTCTGTTGAGCCAGTCGTCGTATCCTGGGACGTTTCTACCACTACGAACAATTTACATCGACGTCGGTGTCAGTACGGGATAACCCCAGCCGAAGCACAAGCTGTATTGCGATCTCCATAGAGAAGTTTCAAGAAATTCTTATCCATGGAATTGGGCGGAGCCAGCATAAAGTCGCGCATGCCTAGTGCAACTGCTATGGGTGGATTTGTCCTGAATATTATTTAAATGGTAATGACAAAGTAGCGTCGGTGTTATTGTGTGGGTCAGTTGGTCCGGTTAAGGTGAAACCTAGTGACATTTCCTTACCTTTTGATGTCTTTGCTGCTGCGGTGTTAGCTCATCGGCGAACCTGAATTCCTCGGTACAGGGCGTGGTACAGAAGGAAATACAAGAGGTGGTAAGAAAATAACAATAATCACTGGTTCGTAAATATTATTGAAGAAAATTGCATGGTATAATATTACACTGTATAAACCCTAACCGTTGACAGCCAAGTGACACTTGCAAACATGATTATAAATCTGGGGAACGCAAAACCATGACTTCTTGGTTTCAACCGCGGTGAGCAATGTGGCGCGATTTTGTATCAGCGACCGACATAGTGTCGCCATTGAATCTGACGAAGAACTGCCCAAAATGGTTGTGAATTTTAAACTTAAACATCCTTCTGTATGAATAGCGTCCCTTCTTGCTATTGGTTGCATGTACTTATGCCTCTATTCCCTAAAGCCACATGGGCAATAACCTTTTTAGAACGTTTCCTTTTGAAAGCGCCACTAACAGTACTTCAAGGTCTTGCTAACGGAAATCTGTGCAATTAGAGTTAAAATCACGTTATTTTTACATATTATTGTTAGTTACATAATGTCGATGGTTTAAGCGGATATAGAAGCGTTACTGTCTCACTAGACACACCAGGCGGACAGAATGTAAGATCGGCCTGAAGAGGGTCCATCCACTCAGGGTAGCTAACTTGGGGACTTTCCCCCAAATTTAGGGGAAAAATGTCTTTCAGTGAAGATTTTAGGAGGGAAAAGGGTCAGGGGGATTTTTTAAGGGAAATGCTAAATACTGGATATTTTTAGGGGGTGCTTGTTAAATGTACTCACCGTCCTAAATTACGTCATATACTGCGATTAGCTCATGGGAAATCAAGTGAATCAACGGTAAGGATAAGAGAGCTATACACGTGTAGGGGGAAAACGATACTCCATTCAGTATGACATCATTTCTTGTGACCTAGGATTCCTCGAGTTCATTGCACATAATTGCGTCACCTGCTATGATCAGTAGTTTGGTCCATTAGCGATAATTGTGTTGCTGTGACCTAACGTAAATGACATTGACGAGTTTCAATGGCTACTAAAGATAAAAAGAAATATGTGAAAAAGTATGCAAAGAACTGGGAAGCTGAAAGGTGTGCATGTTACAATTATTTCTTATTATAGTCTACTTTCGGTAGAGCACTAGTGTGCATAGGGGTCGCTCCGAATGCTCCACTCGCACGCGCACACACTTTACTTCTACAAATCTTCAGATATAGTTTTTTTAATTTATATATATGTATTAGGAGTTTTTTTAACGATATAGGAGGATTTTTATGTCAAACTACGGGGAATATTGGTAGCGGTGTTCGCAACTCTGCATCCACTTCAGTCTTTCAGGAGGGAGAAATGTGTTAACATGCTCGATTAGAGATTGCAGATTATAGTTCAGTTTTAGACTAAGGCTCTTTCCTGAGCCTTTCTTATTGATTACGGAGACAATATGGCTACGTGACAGGTGAACGACGGGTTTCGAGATTTCGTCGAGGTTTATACTACGTTAGGTTAGGTTAGGTTAGACGTACGTAAATGAACTGGATTGAAATAAGGGGTAAAACTGGACTTTCTGAAAATCAGTTCTGCTTTCCAATGCAAAGTGCACAATCTTCGGTTCCTTTTATCTGCTTGTGCATGGGTAGCCATGTTGGTCAATCGACCAATGGCGGAGCCAAATCTAAAACTGAACTAGAATCTGCAATGTTGCATGTTGGATAGCAACGTAGGCCAGGGTTGTCAGCTTGACGGATTTCCAAGTTGTATGACGGGCAAAATTTAGTTTTGACAGATTAATTTTTCGACGGATATTATTAGAAATTATTAATTAATGCTTTATTGGCTTTCTTTAGAAAAACTCACGGATGTAAATGTTCGTGTACCTGCAAGGTACTGGCATGATTATATACATTGCTCTGGAATATAAATTATACTGCATATAATGATGAGATGCAATAAACGTTCTGAATTGTGAATTCTGATTGCAGCATAGTGAACGCAGTGCTAATTTGGTGTTCCATTGTGGTGCCTCTTTGCATATTTTAACAGTTAATTTGTGGTAATTTTTCTTCATTTTTAATTGCCTTATTGAACAGGCTAACATGTATGACATGTTAGAAAAAAATGGTTAAACAATAAACAATTAAAGGAATGATTGGTAGAGGTGTCCGGGGAACCGGTAGGTGCACATATTGCCAATGTGTGCTTGTCATATTTACTTGTTAATGAAAAAAAGTAGAAAACATTTAAAATGTGCAGCTTATGAACGTGCAGCTGCAGAAGCTGTTCTTTGATTTTTACTTTCTCTATACGCACTATGTACATAGTGTATGAATGTATTGCACTCCACCAAAAAATTCGATACCGAGATTTCACCGGAAATATATGTTTTAGGGTCACCTGTATCCAAAAAAAGTATTTTCAGAAAAAGGTCCGTGTGTGTCCGTGTGTCTGTGAACACGATAACTCAAAAACGAAAAATAGATAAAATACCAAACTTGGTATTTAAGTTTAGTGTCTTCCAGGGATGCGACACGAAGATTTTGAGAAAAATTCCTCCACCCCAAACTACCCTTTACATGAAACTTTTTTCGAAAATTTTGATTTTCTAAAAAATGGCTCTAACGATTTTGATTAAAGTATATATTAAAGATATTTACCTGAAATATAAAATGTATATTTTGAATTTTCTGGGAATAGCCTCTGAAGACTACTTTATTCTGGATGAATTTTGCATAACTGCTAAACCGTAAGAGATGGACAAACACTTAACACATAAAAAATGTAGAGCACGTTAAAACACACAATTTATGTTATATACATTTTTTTCGCGGAGTTGAGCTTTTTGAGATATTCCTTTTTCTTGGTTTTAGCTTTGAAAAACATAACTTATCTCATACCGGAATTTGTTAACTCCTGTCCATACAAACAAAGGCACATCAGTCACATAGCAACCAGCTTTTGGCTTTCCCTTTAACCTATGATACTCCCTTACTTCGCTTCCACTTACAATAAAGTAAGAAATAAGACTATTTCTGCTAATTTTTCACGATTAGCATGAAATAAATAAAAAATAAGCTTATTAACAATAATTTGTTACAGAGATATAGAGAAGGTCATGTGAATGGAACACATCAGATTTTTTGTAGTTAAGCATTGTGTAATTAGATCCCTTGATCATCTTTCAGACCTGGACAGGAAATTGTTCCAAAGCGCTTACCTTGAATTTTGATTTAATTTCTACTTTTGGGTGTTGTCTGACGGAAAAAAAGAATTATGTGTTGGCAACACTGAGCGTAGGGCCGATGTGTCGAGTAAGCCTGATGGGAGCATATTTCGGTTTCTTAAATTCTTCTTCACTTATGTATGCATTATGCATTTAACTTCGAAACATTTTCAAGCTCGCTCGCAACCAGAGAGGCGTTTACCTTCCTAATCGGTCAGAAACAGTTAATGTCATTATAGATTCATTTTTGTGATTCTTTGCAAGCGTTATGCATTCAAGCGTTGTGCTGCCTTGGATTTTTATTCTTGGGAAATTTATAGCTTGTATTGTAATTGTGAATACTGTGTTCGTTTTATATTTTGTTGAATTTGGATTCTAATTTTAACTTTAACAAAGTTCACCTCTTTTGCGCCTTTATCCCTGTGTAGATTCATCCTCTGGGCATTAGTGTTTTTTTACCACGGTTAGGGTCTAGTGAAACAATCTTAATTATCATTAAGTAGATAGAAGGGAGAATAGCTTGTTGCAGAATAGATAAAGAAATTCCTGTGAATTGTTTTCAGGTAAGTTACAAAGAGATCAAATTATTTTGAAATGACGACTTTAAAAGTCGTAAGTGCATTAAGACTCGTACTTGACATTTTAGCCAACTGTTAGGTAAATCAGTATTAATTGTTATTTTCATATAAGTCGTGACAGGAAAAGAAGTTGGAAAGTTCAAGTCAAATTGAAAAACTTAACTGTTATAGCCAGGATTTGAACTACGGATTTCCCGGTTTCTCTCCGGTTGCTCTAAGGAACTACTTTACCCTGTTGCCATGTCAATCGTTTAGATGAAATTATTTTTTAACGAATTAATCAGCAAAGATCAAATGTGCACCTCTATAAGATATATTATTAAATATGAAAAAGTAACAAAACTATTTCGATGTTCCTTTTTTTTTTTTTTTTTTTTTATGCTTTAAGACGTAGGCAATTTAGTAAAGTGCTCATCTAATGGCGTATTGAAATCCATTGTTGAAAGAACAGCGGGCAGAAAGAAAGTGTTAATGCAATTAAAGCTGCCGGGTTTTTGTCTGCGATGCAGCAATGGCAGTAGAAGAAAATACAATAACAGAAATGTCCGACGTACAAGAGAAAAGGCAAGACACTAAAAGAAACACTAAGTTTGTAAAGGCAATAAAATTTTCATAGATACGATTTGTAACTTTAAAACTTCTCTCCAAAACTCAGGCAGTTTTGCTTCTTATACTCTCCAAAACCTTCTTGAGAAAGGAAAAATGAATAAATAACTTTCAAATTACTTTCTTCTTCTCTGTTCCCTTCAAGCTGTCTTTTCTTGTAGCTGACATGTTGGTCTGTCTGTGTGTGTGTGGGTCTCTCTCCTTCCCTCTCTCTTCCCCTCTCTCTCACTCCATGCTTTCATTCGATATCAAATCCCTTTTGCCCTTCCTGTTCGGTTTCTTTGGTTGTGTGAGAAACTGACTGCTGCTTATACAATATACATTTGTTTAAGTCTGTGTGTTCAGCAAATCAAATGACGATCAGAGTAAATGCCTATGCTTTATTGAAGAAGTTTGGAGAGTTACTGTCCTTAATAGCTAAACATTGTCAACTCTGGAACTAATGCCTACTTTTTTGGCCCACTGTAGGGTGTAAATAATGACAAAATAATTTCTTTCCCCGCGATTTCCAGGAATATATTGGAAGGTAGAAAGTAGAAGCATGAAGAAGAAATATGGAGGTTCGTCCCTTCATTTTCTCGATTTAACTCAATTTTGAAACGTCTATTGCAGTTACTGCATTCCACCAGAAAGGGATAAAGAAAATTTGTTACCAAGGTTGACTAAACATTTTTTGAATTATGAAAATTTCCACTGTGTGGTGCTGGTATAATTTATTTACAACTTATATCTATAAATGCAAGAAAACTCGCAGGTTGCAGAAAGCTCGCCTATAATCATTATTAGCTATTGAACATCTACAACAACCCAATTTAACATCGACAGCGTAAGCTTTTTACTTGCTCTACATGTACTAAGTACATAGTGTATAGAGAAGTATTGTATTACACCCCAAAATTCAATACTGAAATTTCACCGAAAATACATGTTGTGAGACCCCCTGATCCAAAATCTTTTTGGAAGCATGTCCGTCTCTCTGTCTGTGTGTATGTGTGTCTGTGGGTAGCATAGCTCAAAACGAAAATTCTTTTAAACACCAAACTTGGTATTTAAGTTCAGTATCTTGCAAGGATTAGACTCAAAGATTTTCAAGAAAATCCCCCACCCCAAACTACCCTTTACATGTAAAAATTTTTGAAAATGTTGAATTTCTGAAAAATGGCATGACAAATTTACATAACAAATAAAATATATATTTTGAATATATAATTAGCTTCTAAATATCACTTTTTATTATTATTTAGAGTTATTTTTATTATTTTTAGAGCAGCTTTTTAACAATAATATACTGAGATGCAAGGAAAGTAACGTGAATGGAACACATCAGACATTTTTGAAATACAACTAAATTTTCCCAGAATATACAAAAGTATCTATTGTAACATCAAAGCTGATAAAATAATGCTAATATCAATATTAATTTTTCAAAACATGTTTATGTAAGCGATTAATTTTAGAGGTCAAGATTTTTAACTTTTTTGAAATATTATCATAATTCAGTATTCAAATTTGTTGCAACATCATCCCGCAAGTTTTCATGTGTGGTTCAAGTCCCAATTCAAATAAGCAATACCAACCAATTTTCTCAAGTTTTGAGGCGCGTGGAATATTTTGCTTATGCAACATAATTACATAATAACACCTATAAAATCTTAAATCTTGCGAAATACTCATGCAATTTTAATGAAAGCTAGTATTCGCATTAACATAAGAGCAATAAAATCACAGCAACATTAAAAAACTCTATCCAGAAATTCTACTCTGCGTACATTAAATAGATGAATTCTCCTGAGGAAAAATTTCTCTTTGGCATTTCAATACTTTTCAGCAATTTGTAAGTTATTATAGGTAGGATGTTGGTAGGTTGTCACTTGATAAGCAGGAAAATTCGATGTATTCTTGTAGCTGTGAAATAGAACCTTGTATAAGGCTTCTTTTGAGTAAAACTCTGGTATAAGCTACTTTCTCTACACATAACTTCACATTATCCCATGTACACCAACTACCACTAACAGATATTCCTTTGTGCGGTTAAAGAGTTCCAGCACACAATGGCATATTTCAAGTTAAAACTGGTCAGTGAGGCACTAGGAACCTTTGCTCTAAATAAAACCCGCTCATTGCATTCGCTGATTTTTTTTTTTTTTCAGTGTGTGATTACTTTTTTTTTATTTTACGAACTTTGCGTTCAGTTTCTGCATACATTTACTTTTTGCGCGTATTTTACAGGTAATTAATTTTTTTGTAGTGTTTAACGCCCGCTTTAACTACTCATGGCACCGCAGGCGGTGACACTGGTGATACATGAATTAAGATGGAGCACATGGGGGAAACCGGAGAACCCGGAGAAAACCCGCCCCAGCGCCGCTTTGTCCACCACAAATCTCACATGCAGTCGCTTGAGATCGAACCGTCTAGGTGAGTGGCACGGCCAACATTCAACATAAGTAAAATGAAGATCGCTCTCTCCATAAAAACAATTAATGATTAACATTAGGCTTTATTACTATTTAAACACACCATTTCAAAATAAAGTTATTAATTGCGCTTTTGTTCTTTCCCAATAAAAATACTACGAAAGTTCTGGGCGATTTTTGAACCGGCAAAGCATTAAAAAAGATGTATGACAAATAAATCGCTTAGGTTTACGATAAGCCACTGTTGTCACCTAAGCTTGGATTATTTTCAAGAGTTGAGCTCCAGATTTAAAAAGGAATAAAAAATGAGGGTCGTAAATTTTACAACACAATAAACTTCCCATCTGGTTTCTTCTCAGCGTCTCATATTTCATCATTGTGAGTTCGTTTCCCTTTGCTTTCGGTTTCGACAGAAACAAATGAACTAAAGCCCCTCAGCAGGACCTTTGAAAACTCCCTTGTTTAGCGGTATTTCCGAGGTATTTTAATTTACCTTCGAACGGAGTGGTTTTCCTGTTTCTTTTCCGTCTCATACATTCTTGGAGCTCACTCTGGTGGCTTTTCATTTCACAGTACATTTAATGCAACTTGTATTACTCCTGCGCTATCTTCATTCTAAAGACATCTTTTACTGTTTGAGATTACATCATTTACTTGTTTCATCAATCTCACATCTTGTAGCGTTGTATAACAACTCAGTTTTATGTGATTAGTAAGGTTCTTAATTCAACAAATTCTAGAGTCCGAAGACAAGGTTAAACATGGTATATTATGTTCATTTTGGGTCATAGTAGTCAGATAATTGACTTTACAGCATTATTTCGATTGTTGGTCCTTAGTCTTTCTTAGCCATAGGAATGAATGGCGTTCTTGCAAATTCACATCCTTTCTTCTACAGTTTTACCTTCTCCACTTCGTATTTAGTACATAGATAGAAAAGGTTCTGCATTCCACACAAAAATTCGATACTGATATTTCACGTTTTAGTGACCCCTGAATGAAAAAAAATGTTTAGAAAAAGGTAAGCGCACTTGCGTATATATGTGTGTATGTACGTACGTATGTATGTATGTGTGTGTACGTGTACGTGTACGTACGTACATACGTACGTATGTATGTATGGCCGCGCCGTGGCCGAGTGGTTAGACCACTCGACTCTCACCTAGACGGCCGGGGTTCGATCCCAAGCGACCGCATGTGAGATTTGTGGTGGACAAAACGGCGCTGGGGCGGGTTTTGTCCGGATACTCCGGTTTCCCCCGCCATCGTATTCCACCGGTGCTCCGTTATCATTCATGTATCATCAGTGTCACCGCCTGCGGTGCCATTAGTAGTTAAAGCGGGCGATAAACACTACAAAAAAAATGTATGTATGTATGTACGTACGTATGTAAGAACGCGATAACTAAAGCAAAATTCTGATGTGTTCCATTCACATGATTCTCTCAACATCTCTGTAACAAATTGTTGTTAATAAGCTTAATCCTCTATTTCATGCTAATCAAAATAAACATTAACAGGTTAAATACTAGGTTAAACCGAAAATAAATGTTCTAAAATGAGGATGCTATGCGATTCAAATAGATTCTTTGCGTGGCCATGAGTTGGTAAGTTCCCGTTTGAGAAATTACAAGCATTTTAAAATTGAAACCAATAACAAGAAATATCTCAGAAACGCTCAACTCCACGAAAACAATGTATACAACATAAATTGTGTGTTTCAAAGAGATCCTTATTTTTTGTACACTAAGCTTCTCTCTATCTCTTATGGTTTGCCAGTTCGGAATAAAGATGTCGTCACAGGCTATTCCCAGAAAATTCAAGATATACATTTTATTTGTAGTGTAAATATCTTTAATAACCGACATTTTAATCAAAACCAATTAGAACTCTTTTTGTGAAAATCAAAAGTTCTGAAATGTTTCCATGTAAAGGGTAGTTGGGTTGGAGGGATTTTCTTGAAAATCTTAGTGTCGCATCCTTGGAAGATACTGAACTTACATACCAAGGGCATTTAACGGACTTTTCGATTTTGAGCTATGCTGCCCACAGACACACACACATATTTTTCCAAAAATACTTTTTTTGGATTCACGCATTCCCGGTAAAATCTCGGTATTAAAGTTTTGGGTGCATTATAATACCTTTTCTATATACTATGTACATAGTACTGTAGAGAAAGTAAAAAGTCGGTTAAATACCAAAATTTATAATTAAGTTCAGCATTTATAAGTATGCGACACGAAGTTTTTAAAAAAATTCCCTACTCAAAGTATCATTTACATAGAAAGAAAATGGTGCTTTTCTCAAAAATGCCACATCTTCCGATACACCTACTGTGTTACAACTTATCTCGTGTTATAACGAGAGTGACGGGCGATGTGTACACATTATAGAGCTATGATCATTTTATTAATCTTCATAAAATTACAGAATTGCAATTCATTTTGGGAAAAAACCTAAAAAGGGTGGTAAGCCGCCTAAGGATAATATTGAAATACATTCTTTATTTCAATATTATCCTTAGGCGGCTTACCACCCTTTTTAGGTTTTTTCCCAAAATGAATTTGATTAAAATGTGTTTATTAAAGATACTTACAGAACAAATAGAATGTATGACTTTTGCGTAACTGCTAAACCGTAAGAGATAGATCGCATTAAAACACAAAATGTATGCCATAAACCTAACCAGCTGTATATTATATTATGAAATAAAAGAACCGAAGGAAAATACACACCGATTATTAAATTAATGTCTTTAAAGAGGTAAGGGAACGTTATAACTCCTTACAAAAGGAGCTATCAAACAAAGATACGACGTAACCTAAGCCCATGTTGTCATTAGTATAAAAAGAACCTGGTGTTCTTCTACGTCTGTTGTTTTTCGGTTCTCTATCACCTATGTACAAGGTACATAGTAACTAGAGAAAGCATTGTATTTCACCCAAAAATTCGATGCCGAGATTTCACCGAAAATATATTTTTAGAGTCCCCTGAATCCAAGAAAAGCGTTTTATTTTCTCTGCACGAACTATGTGCATAGTAGAGAACGTATTGTATTCAACCCAAAAGTGCGATGTAGAGATTTCACCAAAAACATATATTTTGAGATCCCCTGAGTCCAAAAATCGAATTTTTACTTTCTCTACGAGTACTATGTACATAGTGTATATAGAACGTATTGTATTCCACCCAAAAGTATGATACCAAGATTTCACCGGAAATGTATAACTTTTAAGACCCCCCTGAATAAAAAAAAATGAGACAAAAGTTCGTTTGTGTGTATATGTGTGTGTTTGTGTGTGATTGTATACGTGTGTCTGTGGGCATATAGCCGAAAAACGAAAAATCCGTTAAATACCAAAATTGTTATTTAAGTTCAGTGTCTTTCAAGAATGTGACACAAAGAATTCCAACAGAATCCCCCGACACCCAAGTACCCATTATTTGGAAAAAGTTCGAAAATATTGATGTTCTCAAAAATGGCTCTAACGATTTAAAATACTATGTATTAAATATATTTATATGGTAAATAAAATTTATAATTTGAATCTTCCGGAATAGCCTCTAAAGACTTCTTCATTCGGATGATTTTTGCATTACTGGTAAACTGTAAACTTTCAAAAACTTTCCACACAAAAATGTAGATATTATTAAAACACACAATTTATGTCATGTACATTTTTTCATGAAGTTTTCCGTTATTTGTTTCAGTTTTAAAATAATTAAACATTTTTCATAGGGGAATTTCTCAACTCATGGCCGTGCCGAGAAAGGGAATTCAATCACATAGCAACCAGCTTTTAAATGACAACCAGTATTAACTTTGAAGTAGCCACTCGCCTTTTTAGCTCTCTCCGCATTCTTCGCCGAGCTCAGAGCTAGTGTTGCCACACCTTAGATGGACACATGACTAAGATTTATTAGCCTTAGCACTATTCTTGTATACTTAAACTGTAGCGCGATATAACATTTAGACATAAATCGATGAACAGTGATCTGTGTAATTGCGTACTATCGCAGTTTTCAAAGAACTAACCTTGAGTTATAACATGGTGAGCAAAAGGTATTGTGATAATTATTTTATATTTTAAAACCTCCTCTGCAATTCCCTTGAGAGTGACAATGTCTTATACCCGGAATAATACAGACTGGAAACATAGTTTTCAGTCTCTCAATTATTTTCAGAGAGTTCCTAAAAATAATGAATATCCATTTAAAATGTAAGTATTATAGGAATAATTTTTCAATACTTTTAAAATGAAAAGTTTGTCTATTCCAATTAAAGCTAAAATATGAATACGAATGAAAAATTATTTCAGATTAAATGAGCTTGAATAGATAAGATTATTGCTCCGGTCCTGAAAGCATCGATATATGTTAATGAACTACACCGAAATAATTTGCGAGATTGTGCATGTGACTGATATAAGTAGTTTGAAATCGGCAATGCATGGTCTCCGGATAAACATAACGCAACTATATAGCGTTAAACGTGTGGGTAACAGGTGTACTGACACTTCAGAAACTTATAGCCATTACTTCGAAATTTCAATAAGCAGGCCATATGCCACCTATCTCAAATTACTCATTTAAGTAATCTACACCTTCTGTGAAAATATTTCGGTATATTTCATTAACACCCTGTATATATACAGAACGTCCTAGAATTCAACCGCACAAATTAACAGGAGTGTAGAGGGGTCCTAGATAAACAGTTTGAGGGAACGTATTATTCCTTTTGCCAAATGTCAAAGTTATGGCATGTTTTCTGATTGGCACATCAGTGGCGAAAAATTAAAATAAGGTAGACGTGTGAGCCCTATTTTAATTTAGAATGCCTCAGTTGTATGCCTGTAGTCGAAGCAATCAGTAAAGGTGCAAATTAATACGATATTTAAAATTATTGGTCTTGTATCTTTGGCAAAATTGTCAGTTGTTTGAGGGCGTGCACGCCACTGTTAACAGTTCGGTAGATTTCAGATCATATGCCAAAGCATACTGTTGGGCGAGTCGGTATAACGTTGGTCATCAAGTCCCACCAAACAAAAAGCTCACTGTTCCCTGAACTTTCCAGTTTTACTTTCTTTACATAGAGAAGGTATTGCACTCCGCCCAAAAACTCGATACCGAGATTTCACCGGAAATATATGTTTTAGGGTCCCCTATATCCAAAAAAAAAGCATTTTCACAAAAAGGTCCGTGTGTGTGTCCGTGTATCCATCCGTCAGTGTTTGTCCGTGTGTTCGTGTGTCTGTGAATACGATAGCTCAAAAACGAAAAGTCGGTAAAATACCAAACTTGGTATTTAAGTTTGGTATCTTCCAGAGATGCGACACGAAGATTTTGAGAAAAATCCCCCACCCCAATCTACCCTTTACATGGAACTTTTTTCTAAAATTTTGATTTTCTTAAGAATGGCTACAACGATTTTGATGAAAATATCGTATATTAAAGATATTTACCTGACAATTAGTATGTATATCTTGAATTTTCTGGGAATAGCTTCTGAAGACTACTTTATTCTGGATGAATTTTACTGAATTTTGCATAACTGCTAAATCGTAAGAGATGGACAAAAACCTACCACACAAAAATGTAGAACACGCTAAGACACACAATTTAAGTTATATTCATTTGTGATGGAGTTTGTGGAGTTGATCGTTTTTTGAGATATTCCTTGTTATTGGTTTCAGCTTTAAAAAACATACTTTTCTCATATAGGAATTTGTCAAATCCTGTCCACACAAATAAAGGAACTTCAGTCACATAGCAACCAGCTTTTTGACTATCACTTTAACCTGTGGCACTCCCTTATTTCGCTTCTACTTGCATGGAAGCAAGTAATAAGATTGTTTCTGCTAATTTTCTCTCGAATAGCATGAAACAAATAGAAGCATAAGCTTTTAAAATAATTTGTTTCAGAGATGTAGAGAAAGTCATTTGAATGGAACACATCAGATTTATTAGTTTTTTAATCATCTTATTTTTCTCAAAGAATACATCATTAGAGCAGCTCTAGTTTACATCCCTCTAGTACAAATTACTTTCAAAAGACTTTGAATGTCATCTATGTAGCGTTCCATATTAAATGGTGTAATTGTCAAGGAACCTGCGCAGATTAGGTACAGCAATAAAACAATTAGCATTGTTAAAAACATTTATGTAATTTGTGCTTTGAAACGTAGTAACTGAAGTATGAATTTAGCGCTGGAACAAAAAAATCTGGGCTATTGCCAGGATTCGAAAAGTGGTGCTTCCATTTAATCAGTGGATCAGTACTCTGCTGTTTTAACCACTTGAGTTACTCTGGACATGTGAGGCTGTGTTTCTAAAAATATTGTCTAATGCCCAGTCATGAATTGCTAAACACTGTGTTCATACTGTAAAAGTATACCAGTATGTGTAAGAAACTAAATTGCTTCAACAAGGTGCGAAACATAGATCACACAGATTAATATCCTACGATAATCTAAGCTACGAACTTCAGAGTGCATGTGTGTTTTGTTGCCACGTGGTAACCTTGCACATGCTTAAGAGGTTCGTTTGCCAGATTTCTGTTGAATCAGATGAACTGACGCGAACTTTAGTTTCTTTTGTTTTGGTCACAACAATCCTGTAATTTTTGATAGGTGTGAGGTTCATTCTTCATATATGTAGTGCGGGGATGTTGCAGGTCGTCACATCGAGAAGTTCCTCTGGTGACCTGTGGGGCGCTAACGTGGTTACGGGTTCGTATTCCGAATGGTGTGGATTTCTGGGTGCCCTAGCTCAGGATTTTAATAGCATGGAAACTCTTTCAGAGTGTGGTACAACACAAGTGCTTTATTCAGTTAGTTCGGCCTTTTTCTGCATTCGTCTTAATTTTCTCCTGTGAAACTATGCTTTACACGATCGCGACTATTGTTACTTTTTAATTTTGATGCAGTGATATCGTCCGTACTCTGGTCTGTATTACAATAACTATTTCCCTCACAATTAAAGGTAGCCTGTTCGGCTCCACCACGGACTCTAAATATCACATCTTTGTTCTTTCGATGCTCTACGCCAAGTGTCCCCAAACATTGTCTCCTAGCCGGCGAGAGCATCTCTTTTTCCCGTTATGTTCCCCTCGGGCAGTGTCCTCTCGTCCCCTTCAGTTCAATGTGCTACCCTCTTAGCAATATTTTCGGGGTCGTTCGCCCACTCTTGACAACTCGTCTACTTATACGTGTTTGAAATCTTTTTTCCCTTCCCAATTTCAATGTACATTTATATTTCCTTTCTTGATATAATTTATATTATTAGCTATGATTTATTTTTCCCTTCTGAATGACTCTTTGCCCCGTTACAAGATATGTATTGTCTCACCTGTTGTATTTTGTGCTTCGGATATTGTATTATTTCTCGAAGTCTCTTCCTACTTGCCTTTCATGCAGAGATCAAAAGTAAAATTCACTTTCCTGACTAGCACGTAGTTCTTAATTAGTTTTATGTAGGTACTTGTTTTACTGCAGAGATAGTTGTTCATTTTTATCTCATTTAAAATTTATATGACACAATGATAATATTGTTTCGTCAATTGTAAGCTGTGCCCACAATTGTAATGTGCATAACACATATGCACTGTGTTTTTGTACGGGGTACGGAGAAGTGTACCCCTTCAGATGTTAAATACGATTGGTATTGGAACGTTCTCCGTTGCACCTACGAGTAACAAAGTACTTACATGCTAATCGCACATTACATTTATTTTATTTGTCAGTACGAATAAACAATATTGAGTAACGCAGAAAAATACGACCGGCTCATTATAAAATGCAAAAAAGGAGACAGCATAAAAATAATGTATCTGTGGAGGCTTGAACCCTCAAATCCTTCGTCATTTTAAGGCGATACCCACAGGCTAGCATTAACGCAAAATAATGCCACTATATCTACACTCTCGAAATTCAGGTGCTCACGTCACGGTCTACTGCGATTTGATCAATGCTAACCCTTAATGCATTTTATGCAATAGCAGAGAATTTATACCCCATAGTTTCCTATCTAACTTTTTATCTGTAACCTTTTTGTTCGAATCTCGATTAGGATAAGTTATATGGATAACGTTTTTCCCCGGGTTTTCCGTTATCCTGAGAAGTCGAATGTCGAATAACTCTAAACTAAATGGATCTTGGGCTCATTTGAGCATCATTTCATCGATTTTGCTCATTATCGGATATGACGTAAAGGACGTTAAAATAATAATAATGCACACAAAATTTAAATCATAATTTGGCAACATTTACAAAGGCATTAAAAAAGAAAACTATGTGCTATTCTCACCAGCAAGAAAAATTGTCATAATCTTGCATTTTACTGGCATACTGTACAGCATATATTTTGATATTCTGAAGTGGAGAGATTTTAACTGAACAGAATATTATGTAAATTTAATTCATTACCCTTTATAGCTTTTCGTTGCTAGGCAACACTTATATTTCTCTCCTGCTCTGTTGACGACTGGTTACCGAAAACACTGCATGTCTTGCACGTGACGCAGCGAAAATGTATACTCAAACATAAAAAAAATACGCCTGACGCTGAGATTTTGTTGAAAATGTGAACGTTTGACAGGGATTCGGGTCTTAAGAGGATTTTTATTGGTGTTATTCTGGTACAATACACCACGCGAATAAGAAAGGCAAAACCAATCGGTCAATACATCCCTTCATCCCTCTCCCCACTCGGCGCCATGTCAGAACAGTATAAGCAGCGTTAATTTTGTCGATCACGTGTGCGAATTACCTTGGCATCAAAACTTAGTATGAAGCACAGAGAAAAAATTAACAGAATTTTGCATCACCCGGTAAGAGGGGTGGATTATTGTCCAACCAGAAAGTTTAGAGATCACTAGTTCGCAATTCAGAACTTCATTCGTCGCAAGTTATGTTTTATGTTCAACCAACTCCCTTCGGTAATGTGTCCTGTCTAATAAATACACTTTTAAGAGCATATTAAACAGTTGAAAGATATGGGTGGAGTCGGCAAAAAGACCCCGTCTGACGAAAAGTATTTCCAGGCGTATTTTTAATGTCTTTGGGTGCACATGGCAGGAAAGCAAGTGTCAGAATTTGAAAGTAATGTCAATTAAAATATAATAAAATAGGAATACTTATGCTTGGGTTAGCTTAAGACGACCAGAAATAATAAACGCCGTAGTATCCGGGAGGCAGCGATTGGTTTCGAAAAATGACAATGCTTTAATAAAATTGTATTTTAATAAAATGTTATACCTCTATGAACAAATAAATACAGATCTCATTCATAATGTATCACCACACTATCAAAAACTTAAGAAGCTAGTAATATTCCTTGATCCCAATGGAAATCTTATATATTGCTCTAGGCGACGTATTTAATTATAATTCCTATTGTGTGGTTAACTAATATTTTACAGAACTACTAGAAATGGCAGAGCAAAATCAGCGGCCACCAGGGTTCACCGTAAACGGCAAACTCGGTAAGAACAATGCTCGAGGTAATATTGCACTATTGAAGTAGAACCAATGCGCGAAATTGGTGTATTTCTCTGCTTTTTCCGGTCACAAGAATAAGGAAAGCATTGCTGCCTTTGCACAGAAATGCCCTCATTATGCTGCTTCTTGATAGATGGTATACGATGGGCACTTTTCCTAGATAGCACTTCCGATTAATATTCTCTTCGAAACTTCTGTGGGTTCAACTTGGACTAATTAAGAGGCGATATCCGAATCGGGCAAGGACTTCCTTTATCCTTCCTATTAATTATGGTGGAATGTTTCTGCAGCCGAACAATATCTTTGCAAAACTTGGCCTGCCGCTCCATTCAAGCAAGTAAGGAAGAAGGAGAGGGAAAGTTGCGCGAGGAAAGCTCGTAAATACCAGGAGAAGAACCTGCCGCTGGGGCCAATACCGGGGCGTGCTTCGACTCGGTAAATAACATACAAGCACGGGATGAACGCGAAGCATGTCTGTGAGCGACACTTTGTTCCACGTTCTGCGGAAAGGTCCCGCCGCGCAAATTTACATACCGTCGCCTCTTTTTGTACGGCTTGGCCCCACATTGTCGATACAGAACGAGTAAGGGCGGCGGTTCTTAAAGCTTTGAAGCTTTACGGCGTGTTGGCGCAGTCGTCTCATCCATAACGTTTCATTAGCCTCTCTAGTAGTGGTATCGCCGATGTAAAACTCTGCAACTTCTGCAACAGAGCTATGATTACGAGGAAATTAGATAGTCACTAACTACACACCACGCGAAATGTGCAGCCATAATGTGTGAGACTCGCATTCGGGAGGTTCCAAATTCAATCCTTGATGATTTCCCACTCTGACTCAGGGGTTTTTGTGGTTTCCCTGGTTGTCGCCAAGTGAATTCTGGGATACTTTCCCATCTGCCACGATTTCGTTACCATAATAAGCAAAAATTTTAGTTAATATAAGGGAAAATAGGAATTTTTAATTATAAAACTAGAAATGTATGCTAGGGCAGGAACAAGCAAATTGTTATCAGACCGATTCAGCCCAAGAAGTAAATAATTACTTCTGCTCAGTAGTAAAATATCACTTTATCAACTAGAGGAAAATCAGTTTCCCTGTTACTAGAAAGAGAATCAATCTTGTGTTTCTTTGCATACGTGACAAACAGTGCGTGATTCAGATGATGCTAATGTTAACACATTTCCCAAGGAGGCGTGGGTGTGGATGTTAGAAAATGTGTGGTATAAAAAGGGCTGGTAACATGGAGCAAAGCTAGAGGTGCTCAACGAAGCTAAAAGCAAAAGTTATGCTTGTCTAAAATCCCATTTTTTCTAACTCTTCTGCCTGGCCAGTGGATCATTTCCTTCTTTCTAAGTGTAATACTTTCCTTTTCTATATATTATGTATTTTTTACCCATTATGACATATGTGTAAAATCATCTTGAATAAATCTACAATCTTCTAGGAATTGTTAATTCAAGGAAGATGCATCACCACCTCCAGTTCTCCGTATATTAAACTTAACTTTACAACTAACCAACTTCCTAACAAGTATTTAGAAATGCTACTGTAATAGATTTCTAAAGAGACAGCACCTGTGGATTCCTGAAGAAAACCGCAATAGCATTACTTTACATTAAACAACACAAAAAGCATTACACCATTATTTCTCTTTCAATCCATTCCCTCTCATGCTTCAGATGTGCTTCGAGATTCGTGGTGTAAGGTGTGGTGCGGACAGATGGAAAGATTTCTCCCCTGGACACTAAGTGGCTGCCAGGTTGTCAGGTCACTTGCACGCCCTGTCTGCGGGAAATGTTCTTGGGTTTGGAAATGTTAGGGACTTCCGAGAGGCTCTGGAGATCTATCTACGTGCAGCCTCCTATGGTTACTTCATCTCATTCCATGCTTCTGGGAGAGGGGGTGCTGGTCTCAAAAAATCTGCATAGGTCACAGTGTCCCATCATTGTCTATCCTTTACCTTTTCTGCATCAAATAGAAAACTCGTTTTACTCTAAGAAAATACAACTTCCAAATCGAAATACTTATATTTCTAAACTGATAATGAGCAAATTTATTCAATAAATGTTTTTAGGTTGGGCGTCCAAGAGGAGACTTAAAATATGTTGCCTTTTACAGACACTTTTATGCTGTCTAATATCGATCTGTTAGAATCTAAAACAGCGACATTGCTAGCATTAGAGCTCCTATCGAGATTGCTATAGACAGACCGTTTCGTGTGCTACAATTTAAGAAATGTAGCTTCTTTTCACATCCATTGTTACACCTCTAGGTACAAGGCATTAAAACAAAAGCCAGCACCAAATGTTTCTTTTTAATGCAGAAGGATCATTCATTCATAAAAATTATCCTTTCATTTTTCATTAAAAATATATCAATATTTACTTTTTCATTAACAGAAAGCCCGGAAAACTTTGGAAAATTTGCTTGAACAACGAAACTTATGTAATGAAGAACCACGAAACTAGCTATGCCAAATTTTTATGTTTTCATAATCAGATAGTCAGAAAATGTTACAGGAAAATCGAATCACTGCATAATCGAGCGAGGTGATGCCACAAGATTTCTGTGGACGGCGTACTTAACCCATGGATTTTTTGGGTTTTCTCCTGGTTACCAGGCGAATGCAGGGTATTACATCCCACAAATTTACTCATCAACTATTTCCTCTTCACATCATTTCCTTGTCATCTGCTTCAGGGTAGAAAGACTAGCTGATTGTATTCAGCGGTTTGTGGTTGGATGGCGTACTGTAAAGGGTTATCCTGGCGTCACCGTCGGTACCGTTCGATCGGGACCCGTCTTGGGTGCTTTTGGATCTCGTCTCCCTCGGGGGGGGGGGGCACCGGAGGCACAGGGCTCGTGAGCAGGAGCTCTACAGTGCCTTATTTTCGACCCTCGGCCTGAGATGGCCTACCATAGGCTTGGTGGTGGTGTTTAACTCAATCCATAGGTGAATCTTAAGGCCGAAGGTCGAAAATTAGGCACTATATTTGTAACCGTTAGAAAGACCGTCCATGCTTGCGCCCATCGTCATCCGGATACGGTCCCCCTTTGGGTCTCTCCCCTCATCGCCCCCTTCCTGGAATCTGATAAGACACAGACATCTATGCGAGGTGTTCTGCACCAGTGACTGGAGGCCCCATCCGCAATAATCCTTCATCCTTTGTTACTGGCTGCATTTCATAGCAAACAAAGTATTACTTTTCCCGTTTGCTTTTGACGAAAACACCAATAACGCAGCTTAATATTCGCGTTGCTTCTGTTGGCTTTTAATAAAATACCGTGCGACAAACAAGCCATTGCAATTCTATATATCAATGAATTGCCTTACCGCGACTTCCCTGTTTAGCAATGGCAGTAAGAGTCACATATTGCACAACATTTTGCTCCACAAACCTTTATAATTATATTTATAGTCGAATATATTAGGCACGCCATACATAAACAAAGGTTATCTACACTTTGTATATATTAAGAGTAATTGATTAAACTGCTAATGGGGCAACTTCAAAAATTTAAATAGAACTCAGGGTTATTTCACTTTTCTTATATTTTCCTTGGTAGGTGGGTCCTTACCTCATCTTCCATCTATTACTTCGTTTTAGTACCATACCAATGTAGTGTTTCTGTTTTCCTTACCCATAATTGTGATTTCACATTCCTCGTCAACTGTTGCCAAAGAAACAATGGATGAGAGTTCTGAAAAAGAAAATTGCTTCCAACCCAATGGAAAATGGACACCACGATGACCGAGAAGATATTAAGTGTAGAAAAAGTGTCACACTAATAATAAATTACTATCCGCTTCTGCTTCCCTATCCATGAACTCGCACACTAATAATGGATGTATACGGACCAGACTCTGACACTCATTGCTTTAATACGAGATTTGTATTGTAATCTTCGCTGTTCTCTCTCTCTCTCTCTCTCTCTCTCTCTCTCTCTCTCTCTCTCTCTCTCTCCCTCCTTTCCACCCTTCACTGTCTGAAACCTCGGGAGAAACAGGCACCAGATTTAACTTTAAAGAAATCTCTTGTTTCCGCTTTTTGACTCTGTAGACGCTGTATCAGCTCTTGAGCGACTTGGGGTGCCTTTTTTCGGCAGTAGCCTTTTTTATTAAGATTCCTTGGTCCATTTGCTCCTTGCGTGCCTTTTCTGTTTTAATTATTTTACTTTTATAGGTCCCTTAACTTCCATCGGCAAGTCCCTGGCTTTAATTGAGAAACAACTCATTCTCTTCCACATGCATATTTCCAGACTACGGGGATTGTCAATGAAATCCTACCAACTGCAGATAAATTACATAGACATCATCTGGCAATTCTTCCTGCCTGTCCAACGTGCCAAGCCCCGGATTCGCTCGCACATCGACTCTTGGAATGCTCAGGTAAAGGACTGATATGGACATGGCTCTTGACCCAATGTCGGGGATGGACTGGTGACACGTGGCAGCCTTCAGCAACGGATATTTTGCACCTTAATTTTCCCTGGGCGCGTCCTGCATTGTGGAAAGCTCTTTTTTTTGGACAGTAATGGGTACCAATGCTTGACTTAGTACCTTGGACACGCCAGCTGACTGTGTGGTTCCAGCTTTACGCAGTTTTTTGTATGCAGAGAGGTGGCGGATGATTCGGGACAACAGAATCACCTCTTTTAAACCCTGGATATACAAGATATGAGCACCTGATTGATTCTATATCAATCCAGAAAGATCTTGGATGCAATATCATGCCTTATTCCTCTTTATGCTGGCCTATTGTGATGTAGAGCTCTTGCTTCTCCTGAAATAAATAAAGTTCCTAACTCCCAAAGCGGGTACCATCCCATTACAAATTAACAATTAAAAAAATAAATAAATAAAATAACTAAATAAAAAAAAAAAGAATAACATAGAATAATAAAAGAAAAATATCCTCGCGTTGCAGAGGAACTACGTCCGCATGGTCACATCTTTCATGTCACCCTGCTCCCTTATTGACTGATTTCTGTCGTTCCAGAGTTGCGTCTTGATATTTTACTACGTCCCTTTTGTTTCTGCTCGTTTTGCATATGTCATAACTTACCGATGAGCTTGAATATATTGAGTTACGTATATGTTTATTTCTAAATGAAATATGATTCAGCTACACATTAGCTAAGCTTCTAGAGGCCAGCTCGGAAAGTGTTAAAAAGCCACCCCTCCACTTCTTACCTGCTGTAGCTGATAATACAACAAACATAATACGTAGCACAAACGAGGCCGAGTGGTTAGACCACTCGCCTCTCACCTAGATGACCCAGGTTCGATACCAAGTGGCCGTATGTGAGATTTGTGGCGGCGGTTTCTCCTGTTTTCCCCACCATCGCATTCCACCGGTGCTCCATCTTGATTCCATTATCATCAATGACATCGCCTGCGGTACCACAAGTAGTTAAAGCAGGCGTTAAGATACTAACCAAAAAAAAAAAGTACCACAAGTAGTTAAAGCAGGCGTTAAGATACTAACCAAAAAAAAACTGACACAACCAGTTTTCGTACGTTGTTCTCAGACCTAATTTAGTCTTGCTAGTAAACAGCCGTGAATGTGAACGATTGCATGGTACCGAAAGCAACATTAGCAAACAAAAAATATGATGTGTACCAATCATATGACTTTCTCTATATCCCTGCAACAAATTATTCTTAAAAAGTTTATACTTCTAGTTACTTTATGCTAATCAGAAAAAATTAGCAGACATAGTCTTATTACTTGCTTCCTTGTAAGTAGAAGCGAAATAAGGGACTGCCATAGGTTAAAGTGATAGTCAAAAGCTGGTTTCTATGTCAATGAAGTTCCTTTGTTTATGTGGAAAGGAGTTGACAAGTTCCTGTATGAAAAAAGTATAGGTACGTATTTCATAGCAGAAATCTAAAATAAGGAATGTCTCAAAAACAACAAACTCCACGAAAAAAGTGTATATAACATAAATTGTGTGTTTTAATGTGCTCTACAGTTTTTGTGTAGTAAGTTTTTGTCCATCTCTTACGGTTTAGCAGTTATTCAAAATTCAGTAAAATTCATCCAGAATAAACTACTCTTCAGAAGCTATTCTAGGAAATTCAAAATATACATTTTATTTTCCAGGTAAGTATCTTTAATATACGAAATTTTAATCAAAATCGTTAGAGCCATTTTTGAGAAAATCAAAATTTTCGAAAAAAGTTCCATGTAAAGGGTAGTTGGGGTGGAGGTATTTTTCTCAAAATCTTCATGTCGCATCCCTGAAAGATACTATACTTAAATACCAAGTTTGGTATTTTACCGATTTTTCGTTTTTGAGTTATCGTGTTCACAGACACACACACGGACCTTTTTGAAAATGTTTTTTTTTTGGATATTGGGGATCCTAAAACATATATTTCCGGTGAAATCTCGGTATCGAATTTTTGGGTGGAGTGCAATACCTTCACTGTACATAGTGAGTATAGAGAAAGTAAAAATCGCATCTTTAGTCCTATTCTGCTGCCCAAAGTGTTAATAAAGTCTTCGTTAAAGTTTATCCCCAGTCCCTTTTACAATAGCTGAATGTTTCGCATAGATATTTTAATTCATTGCGTGTTCCTAGCGTGTTGGCGTATTTCGTTTATACTTATATGCAACTAAACAATAAGATCATTTATGCTACTGCTTATCTTAATTAGCATGAAGTACAGATTGGGCCGTGCCGTGGCCGAGGGGTTAGATCACTAGCCTCTCACCTAGACGGTCCGGGTTCAAACTCAAGTGACCGCACGTGAGAATTGTGGTGGACAAAGCGGCGCAGGGGCTGGTTTTCTCCGGGTTCTCCGGTTTCCCCCGCCATCGCATTCCACCGGGGCTCCATCTTCATTTCATGTATCACCAGTTTCATCGCCTGCGGTGCCATAAGTAGTAAAAGTGGGCGTTAAACACTACCAAAAAAAATGAACTAGAGAGAAGAATAAGTTTTTGTAAAAATCGTTCGTACAGAATAGGTAGAGAAAGTCATGGGAATGAAACACATCACCAGAGTTTTTAAAATATATTTATTTAGGAGACTTCAAAACTTAAATTTTCTGGAAATTCTAATATAACTTTTTTGGGTGGAATAAAATACCTTATCTACCTACTATGCACGTAGTACGGAAGGAAAAGTAGAAAGCTAGTAACTCGTCATTAGTTCTCCATTGTTCTTAAGAGATAAAACAAAGAGTTAAAATGTTACAGACTCACGTCAAGAACCCAAGTAACCTCTTAAAAGTTATCTTAGATGTTTTAAAATATTCCTCAAATCTGGCAGAATATATATGCGACGCTTACCTGCTTGTTTCTCTTCACCTACATGCGCTGACACTGTGGAGCTCGTAATTTCTGCTTTTGCTAATTTATATTCAGCCGGAGTGGATTTCTGCGTAAGGCTAAAGAGTTCACGTGATCTGCTCAGTAAATGGAGGGTGACGCTTTTGGGCAAAATAAACGGAAATGATCTCACGGTCCTTCAAGTGCATTTCGCTTTTACAAAGAACTTCTCAGAGCAACGAGCTCTGTACTGGCTTCGCCATCCATCGTAAGGAAGCGAAATAAAAACAAGCGTAGAGTTCACGTGTCATTTAGTATAGAGACCGGACTTTTCGCTTGCTGGACCTGGACTACGGCCAAATGGAATTGGAGGGCCTTGCTTCACATAGAATACTTAAAACCCTGGAGATCAGGGCTGCTAATAACTCCAATACGTGCTTTGGGTGCTTTATTCATTTATTTACTTGTTCAATGTTCCGCAGCCTTTGAGAAACTGTCTGCGAAAACAAATTTAACGAAACGTTGTACAGCAAACAACTTTTCCTAATACAATTTACATGTCTGTAAATATGAACCGAATTAAAATATCACTTACCCTTGAAGATATGCAATTCATGGGTAAATCCAAATAATGAAAGGGCATTTGTAGGTACCTGAAACAAGAAAAGGTTTTAGTTCCTTTCAAATCCTTATAAAACTTTAAATTTGTAGACACAAATGTCAAAAATGTTTTACAGAAAGAAACACTTATGCGCGTTTTGTTACTAAATAATATATGAAAGGAAAATATACGAATAACACTCTTTATTGTTTGTAACCTATGTATTACAAAGGGTTAAACAATGTTCTCTTATTGAACTGTGCAGAACCATTTTATAATACAACAAAAACTACAGAACTGTTTTATCCCCTTTCTTTTCAGATTAAAACACCAACAATGGAAATTTCTCCAGTCTATTATTGCTTTAACAACTGAATGTATTAAACCGAGCGAAGAGCGCCAAGATGTCGGGTTCGAGTTTCGGACCTCATACTGTGACCATATTTTTTCGCGATTTTCCGGGATCGCTAGGCGAACGTTTAAGGGGGTTATCTTCTACCTCAATTTTCTTGTCATAATTTCACATGATTTCCGTTGTTTTCTTCTTATGTTGTAAGTATAACTTTATATTCGTTTTTTGGTGGTGTTGGGCAGACGGCGTGAATTCAAGCCCAAAGAAAAGAGTATTTCCTTAGGCTACCTGGAGATTTCCTTGTGGTTTACCGGGAAACATACGAGTCAGTTGGGGAATTTAATGTTATTTTGGCAGTTGCCAGGTTAGCTCAGTGGTTAGAGCAATTGGGCGGGAACCAGGAGATACGTGATTCAAACCCTGGCATTGTATTTTTCAGATTTTTAAGAATATTTCTCCCCTGGAAACTTCCATTTAAAAGGAACATTTTTCGAAATTTAGATTTTTTCAATAGTTCTTACGATTTTGATTAAAATATTGTAACTTTTAGACACTTTTATGACAGATAAAATGTTTACCTTGAATTTTCTCGGAATAACTTTAGAAGTCCTCATAAGAGCGGAGACATATCCTACTGCATAAAAGTATAGATGGCTTTAAAGTACACAATTTATTTAATTTTCATTTAATATTTTCTGAAAGAGTCTGTCATTGATTTCAATTTTAATATACTTATGGTTTTATCAAATAGCAAGCTGCTATCGTTTGTTTTTTCATGAACACACACAGAAACAACATTTAAAAGGAATGATTAGCTCCTTAGCGTAGTGTATACCTTATATTTCTTTTTCCTACAAAGAAGTAATTAGTCCATTTATGCTAATATTCATCTCAATTCGCATTAAGTAGACTAAAGCACAAGCTTTTGTAAGAATATGTTGTTACAGAAGGGTAGATAAATTCGTGTGAGTAATACATATAAGATATTTTCTCTCTTTCCTTCTGGTAATATATATACATATATATAGAACGGAATTTAAATGTCAAGAAATAATGACTCGCTTTTACAAGATTTGAGTATCGTTTTAAGCTAATGAATTCCGTATATTCCCCTTTTACATAAAAGGAAATATGCAAAAACATAATTGCTGCTAATATTTACCTTAATTGTTAACAATTACCAGAATAACAATAGTTGCAGTAGAAGAAGAGAAAAGTATATTAATATATCACATCAGATATTCTTATAACGTTATTGTGATGAAGTTCTTTAAATTCCTGCATATATCGTAAAATATATCCGTGCTTGGAGAGACTGTTGCATATGGAAGAAATGACACTAGCAGTAGCAAAGGCACCTAATAGTGTATCCGTACAGAGCACCTTGGAACTAAATGTTGAAATCTTCCGCTTTAAATAATATTTTAAATAAATAAATAAATAATTTTAAATAAAAATAAATATTTAATATTTCTGTGTGCTTATAAAATTTCCTTTAGATAAGGCTGTTCCAGTGAGCCGTAGAGTACTCAAGCATCGCAGGATGCAATACAGCTGCCCTAGGTCACAACTGAACGAAAGGTTGTAAATGTCGCTGTACATTCCATTTTCTCATTGAATTCAAGACGAACTTTTTGGCAAATTCTCACGAAATAATCAACGGGCCTCTCCAACTTGACACAGTGATATAGGTTATGAGAAACGACACAACCCCGAGTCTGACCGGAAGCGCAAGGAAGTGCATTAAGACCCTCCCTCCCAGTGACGTATTGGCCATCACCCTATCCCGTCAGTCAAGCTCAGAAAACTCTTGCTGCATACGCGCGAGTATTCTAACTCAGCCAATTAGAATTGTTTCTGTATTTCCTAAGAGTTTGATAATATTGTGTATATGAGGACTATTGAAAGTTAATATGAGAAAGAAAGTATAAGCATAATATGTAAAGTGCAAGGATTAATAAATCGGTAATGTATTTCTCAAATCAATCGAAAATGTAACATGTAGAGACAGTTAAAACAAAAGCCATGGTTTTCCCAGCGAATATTTATCTCAAATGCTTTTCGGACTTCCAGCAAGGATGTAACGTACTCCGACGTTTCAAAGAGTTCCATCAGGAAAACTGAACTGAGAGGGAAGAATTTTTCTTCTCTTTATAGATGATGACTCATCATCCCCCTCCTCCAAAGGGTCTGTTCTCAAGTTTCTATTATATCACAATGTAGTTTTATGTGAAGATCCTTAAGTCAGGTAAATCATGTTTTATCTCTTGGTTGGTACAGCTCCCAACGCCAGTCTGCTTATAAATTGAAGTGGAATTCTTTCCCATAATTCAGTTTTCCTGAAGACGAAAACGATGAAGGTCTTCGAGACGTCAAAAAAGCAACCCTTCATAACCTGGCTGGAATCTTGAGAACAGTTTCATGTAGAGTTAAATTAATAAGTTTGTATAGTATCATATTGACAACTCTAACTTAAAAGAACTATGAAATTGATATTCTAACGAAGCTATAGTTTTTTCTGTTACGTTTCTTAATTTGCAAAGTAGTGGCGGCGTCGGCGGTGGCGGCGGTGGTGGTCTTGGTGGTGGTCGTGGTGGTGGTGGTGGTCGTGGTCGTGGTCGTGGTGGTGGGGGTGGTGGTCATGGTCGTGGTGATCGTGGCCGTGGTCGTGGGGTCGTGGTCGTGGTGGTGGTGGGGGTCGTGGTCGTGGTCGTGGTCGTGGTCGCGGTCGTGGTGGTGGTCGTGGTCGTGGTTGTGTTCGTGTTCGTGGTGGTCGTGGTCGTGGTGGTCGTGGTCGTGGTCGTGGTGGTCGTGGTCGTGGTCGTGGTCATGGTGGTGCTGGTGGTCGTCGTCGTCGTCGAGGTCGAGGTGGTGGTGGTCGTGGTGCTCGTGGTGGTCGTGGTCGTGGTGGTCGTGGTCGTGGTGGTCGTGGTCGTGGGGCTCGTGGTCGTAGTGGTCGTGGTCGTGGTGGTCGTGGTCGTGATGGTCGTGGTGGTCGTGGTCGTGGTGGTCGTGGTGGTGGTGGTCGTGGTGGTCGTGGTCATGGTCGTGGTGGTCGTGGTGGTGGTGGTGGTGGTCGTGGTTGTGGTCGTCGTGGTGGTGGTGGTCGTGGTCGTGGTCGTGGTCGTCGTGGTCGTGGTCGTGGTGGTCGTGGTGGTCGTGGTCGTGGTGGTCGTGGTCATGGTCCTGGTGGTCGTGGTGCTGGTGGTCGTGGTCGTGGTGGTGGTCGTGGTGGTAGTCGTGGTCGTGGTGGTCGTGGTCGTGGTCGTCGTGGTCGTGGTAGTCGTGGTCGTGGTCGTCGTGGTCGTGGTCATGGTGGTCGTGGTCGTGGTTGTGGTGGTCGTGGTCGTGGTGGTCGTGGTGGGGTGGTGGTCGAGGTCGTGGTGCTGATAGTCGTGGTCGTGATCGTGGTAGTGGTAATGACAGTGGCAGTGGTATAGTGGTAGGGTAGCGGTAATAGTACTAGTAGTACTAGTAGTAGTAGTAGTAGTACTAGTAGTAGTAGTAGTAGTACTAGTAGTAGTACTAGTAGTAGTAGTAGTACTAGTAGTAGTAGTAGTAGTAGTAGTAGTTGTAGTACTAGTAGTACTAGTAGTAGTAGTAGTAGTACTAGTAGTAGTAGTAGTAGTAGTAGTAGTACTAGTAGTAGTACTAGTAGTAGTAGTAGTAGTACTAGTAGTAGTAGTAGTAGTACTAGTAGTAGTAGTAGTAGTAGTAGTACTAGTAGTACTAGTAGTACTAGTAGTAGTATTAGTAGTAGTAGTAGTAGTACTAGTAGTAGTAGTAGTACTAGTAGTAGTAGTACTAGTAGTAGTAGTAGTAGTAATAGTACTAGTAGTAGTAATAGTACTAGTAGTAGTAGTAGTAGTATTACTAGTAGTAGTAGTAGTACTAGTAGTAGTACTAGTAGTAGTAGTAGTAGTAGTAGTAGTAGTAGTACTAGTAGTAGTACTACTAGTAGTAGTAGTAGTAGTAGTAGTAGTAGTAGTACTAGTAGTAGTACTAGTAGTAGTAGCAGTAGTAGTAGTAGTAGTAGTAGTAGTAGTAGTACTAGTAGTAGTACTAGTAGTAGTAGTACTAGTAGTAGTACTAGTAGTAGTAGTACTAGTAGTAGTAGTAGTAGTAGTAGTAGTAGTAGTACTAGTAGTAGTACTAGTAGTAGTAGTAGTAGCAGTAGTAGTAGTAGCAGTAGTAGTAGTAGTAGCAGTAGTAGTAGTACTAGTAGTAGTACTAGTAGTAGTACTAGTAGTAGTACTAGTAGTAGTACAAGTAGTACTAGTAGTAGTACAAGTAGTAATAGTAG